>JARFIY010000359.1:0-2676666 GCA_036346155.1 Sinelater perroti
ATTAAAATGTTTTTGCTTTCGCCGACAGAATTCCCCGGTGCGGCGAATGCGTTTGCAAAGCATATGTAATCTTAATTGAGCTAATAAACGAATAGAGCTTGTTTCAACTTATACAAAGTTTGAATCGGTCTCGGCTGCTGCGACACATTTCAGGATAATTAGGAGCCAATTTAGCGCTTCGAGGCCGGCGGGGCCGCGCTGTCATCTAAGTTTTAACTTAATACTCGAAATTGCCATTTTCACAAAAAACTAATCGGGGACAATAGAGTGCTTTCTTATGAGCTAATTGCTCGTTTCGCCGGCCATTTTTTCTTCGGCCGAACCTTTTGTTGTTCTCCGTCCCAACTTTTACGGTCTTTTGTTAGTTAAAAATTCGTTTGAATTTCATGATTGTGTTCTACAAAAGGCCATTCTACTATATAGGTAATTTACTGTGTTCTTTAAAAGGCATATATTAGTACCAATTAAAAAATTTCAATACAAATAATATTTTTACATCAAATTGAAATATAAAAATTACAGTTAAGATTTAAACTGACTTATTGAAAACTAACGAAATATAAACAATTGTTAGACCAACTCTATCTTATATTTAATATCATTAAATGTAGTCTACTTGATTGAATCCAACGATTTTGTATACTGAAACAAATAAATATAAAAATCAATATTTCCAAAAAACGTCTTTAAAATCAATTCAACATTTAAAACAAATTAATTAATATTGTTGGTAAGATTGGGATGGGTTTTAACTTATTTCAAACAGTGTTGCCAACATTTTTAATGTAAAAGTATTCATAACACTGTTATAAAGATAATGTAAACACCTGCAGGCTCCTAGTTAAGGCACGGAAATAGGGGCTAATTATAACATTAGCTAACACCTGTGCAAGGTAATTTAAGCTTTGTTTAGAAAACACTCGTTTCGGGATAAAACTTAAAATATTAAATTTTTAAGTTGCTTAAAGCTAGTTATTAACTAAATCCAAACAAATGTTTAAGAAATCGAATAATTCCAAAATATGTTGGTAAAAGTTACAAATAATTTTTAAATCAAATTATATTTTAACATCTTTATCATTGCATAAAAAGTACATAACTAAAATTATCGTAAATAATATATAGCAAAATAAATAATTATCGTGTGACAAAAACTTGCTAGATAAAATGTTTATTAATGCTGAAAAGCATAAAATTACAAAACGTAATACAAAACAATTACAAAAAAAATTATTATTATATATTATAAATGATTCAAATGTAGTAGCATACAGCAATTGTCTAAAATTCAGATATACATATTATTAACTGTTTTTTTATCGAAATGTTTTAGTCGTAATAACATGATGTTAATTTTAAATGAACTGAAATACACCCATAGACTAATTTAATGTAAGTAGGTCCACATTTGTACACTTGTATTGTTATTGCAGTTTTCCAATTTAAGCTGCAACGAATTTATTTGGAGAAACTTAATATGTGCACTTGCAAAACGATTTCTGAATAAAATTAATTTGAAATATTTCAACATTTAAATATTCTAGCTTTTTTGTAGATAATATAAAAACAATAAATGTACTTTTATACATATAGAACATTTATTTTCCGTCTTTATAGTTATGTTTATCTTTTGTAGAATTTTCGACACTTGTCTTTATAAGAAGAGCAACAACTTATTCTTCACTGTTATTTGATGGAATTACTAAATAGTATTCTATAGAGGGCAAGGGATAGCAACAACATTTAGCTACTTAAATATAAATCCTACTTGCACCCCTGCTAGACAACAAACGGGTCTCTGACGACTGAACATAACCGGTATAACTTTAATAGCATGCACGGAAGAAATGCCTTGTCTAACTTCCAGTGTCCAACTGAGAGGCCTGTTGAAAGGCTATAGATGGCAGCCTCATTGTCAAACTCGGGTAGTGGGCCGATCACCCACCAACTTTAAACTGATAGATTCTTGAAATCTTAACTTAAAGCCGGATTGTCTTACCGTTGACGATATTTAGCATGAAATCAAGGACATGATGTAGAACTTGAAACATTAGAACTCTAATAGAACCTACCCAACTTGCTCAACTAGTACGTAAAATATATTCGATAATATGCTAGTTCTAAATTAGTTTAAATAGTCGGGCGCGGGCCAAATAACAACCACAAGTAATAAAACATTGACATACTCCGGTAAACCCAAAGATAGAGATAAAATAAATGAAGTAGAAATAATTATAACACAGGAAGTTAAACAAAGTCTACTGATATAAAATGCTGTTTCTGATAGATTCATTACCACAAAATTCCAGACTAAGGCGTGTAAGGCAGCGACAATTTCCATATTATTCATCAATAGAACCCACTGAGTATGAGAAGAAAGAAACTTTTATAACATACTAAATGATACAATACGAAAACAGAAGAAGGAAAACATTCTCATGATTATGGGGGACCTAAAAGCTAAAATAGTTAGTAATGATTAAGATATGGAACAAATAATGAGTATATAGACTAAGTGAACGTAACGAGCCCGAAAAACTGTTCTGTGAATGCTGCTTAACCAACTATTTGGTTATATCTGGCCTAGTATTTCTTTATAAAGACATTTACAAAATCACCTGGGTTTTCTTGACCAGAAAACGTGCAACCAAGTATACCACATTACCATAAATAGAAAATGGAGGTACTCCCTCCTGGATATCTGCAACAAACGTGGAGCGGATCTGTCAAGCGACCACCACTTTCTCGAATGAATGCTATAAATTAAATTTTAGATAACGGAAAGAACTAGCTCAAAATTTTCTAACTCAAAATACAACTTAGAAAAACTTCAAAACCCTTTCTATAAGATGTGAGTTTAAGAACTAGCTAAGGAGCATTCACCTAAATGAATAAGGTATATGAGACCACTACAAAAATAAATTACATAAAACTGCCAAGCAACGTTTAGGAACAAAGAAATAAAACAAATAAATTTCCTATAAAACGTAGAACTTAATAAATAAAAGAAGACAAATAAAAATAGATTAAATAATGAAACTATATACAAAGATAAACGTACAATATTAGGACAACTATACGAAAAATACGAACAAGTCAAAAGAGCAGCGGAAACAGACAAACGAGAATGGATAGATAACCTGACCCAACAGGATACAAGACACTATGCACAAAGAAAACCTCAGAGAAGTACATCAAATCGCCAAGAAACACATCACAAATGGTTAATAGACCATTAAAAAGTAACGAATAAAGGCTGATAATATCAGATGATTACCAGATACATATAGGAAGAATATTTTACCAGTTTTTAAAGCAAACCAATTGAAGACACGAACATCGAATAAACTCAGATGCCAACCCTAAGTATAGATATGTACCCACCAAATATCAATAAAACTAAGACAGCACTCAAATAATTAATAGATGGTAAAGCCATGGAATCAGACAAAATTTCAGCTGAACTCATGAAAGTAGACATAACACACAGCAACAATTTTACAACCAAATCATCCAAAAAATGTGGACTTAAAGCTCATTTGCTACTGATTGAAAGGAAGATTCATTGTCAAACTGCCAAAAAAGGGCGACCTTACAAAATGCAAAAACTAGATATGATAAAGGAATCTGTTGCACACATCATTAACAATCGGCTCTCTAAGCATATAGACCCCAAGTTACGAGATGCACAATGCGGGTTTAGACAGAACAGATTTGGCATAGATCATATTAACACCTTACGGATAACTATCTAACAATCTATAGAACGAAGAAGCTCATTTTATATAACCTTTATAGAGTTCAAGTTTGCATTCGACTCTACCCAAAATAATGTACTTTGGCAAATTCTAGAGCTAACTGTTAAATCTCATAAGCTAGTAAAAGTTATAACAGCACTATATGACGAAGCTAACTGTAAGATCATGCATAAGAGGCAAAATAGCTATATCTCGGTTACCTTTGGTGTAAAACAAGGATGGCTCCTGTCACCATTATTATTTAACATTGCAATAGATTGGACTATTAAAAACTCCAACTTCGATAGCTTGGGGACTTCAAAATTAATTGCATGATATGGATTATGCAAACGACATATGCTTACTGGCCTACACCCACACAGCCATGCAAAAAAATAAACATGTTTACAGAACAAGCAAATCTGATCGCTCTATTAGAACTAAAACGTTGCGCGTGAATTCTAACAACCAGCAATCGTTCAACATCAACAAGTTTTGCTATCTAGGTAGCATAATTACAGCTCAAGGAGGAGCAGAAGAAGATATAAAACAGCGTATAAGCAAAGCAAAACTAGCTTTGGGATACTTAAATAAC
The DNA here is from genome assembly GCA_036346155.1 of Sinelater perroti. Classification (NCBI taxonomy): domain Eukaryota; kingdom Metazoa; phylum Arthropoda; class Insecta; order Coleoptera; family Elateridae; genus Sinelater; species Sinelater perroti. The sequence goes on from JARFIY010000359.1 coordinate 4,333, forward strand.
ATATAGGAGAGCAATCATCTCACAATTAAAAAGGAAATCAGGATTTTTGATACTAATGTGAAATCTACTCTAACCTATGGCTGCAAAACTTTGGAAGTCATTAGCAGCAACAGGTAACAAAATTTAAGTTTTTGTGAATAGATGCCTACGTAAGATAATAAGAATACAATGGACAAATTTCGTAACTAACGAAGAACTGTGGCGAAATACTAAACAAAAAAAAAAAAACAAAGAAAATGGAATAGTTCGGACACTTTTTAAGGTGAAAAAACAAGTAGGATATGGAATGAAGTAAAAAATATGGCTCAAAATAGGTTACGATGGAAATAGAAACAAAAGGACATATAATTTAAAAATCAGTAAATCAGTCAAATTTTTAAAAAAGTGGTTATACTTAACATACCTTAAATCAGTAAAATTTCCCATTTACGTATGAAATACAATGTCAGGCATATGTCTACCTCACTAAATCTCCATGCGTTTATGCTTTTCTTAAAATTACTGATAACTCTATTGCATATATTTAGCTTTATGCTTCCAATCACTCACATAATTTCTGACTTCACTTTCAGAATTGTGCGTGATAGGCATCGTGATTTTTTCATTGTAGCTAACAACTCCCTACCTTTTGTTGTTGTAGTTCTGAAGCCCCATTCTGGATTTTTGGTTTTGTAATCTCCTCTGGCTCAATGTTATGAAAAAGTAGTAATACTGTTCCAATTTATTGTTATGTGGACGGTATACTGCAGATATTATTAATGATTACATACGGTTTTTTGTTGCAATATTTATGACTTGAAAATAACCATGTTGATATTTTTCTAATTCATAATGATTAATGTTTGGTCGTATTATAACCGCTGTACCTCCGTGTGCTTTTCTAGTAGGGTTTGTAGTAAAATACATACAATAGTTTGGCTACATATGACCTTTCTCCGTGAAATGTGCTTCAGAGACTAACATCATACTAATTTTGTTCAATTGCAGAAAATATATGATTTTCTGCGTGTGCTAGCACAGCCCGTTGCCGTCCCAAATAGCTAATTTGAGTGTTTCAGTTATTATGCTAATTTACTGACGACAGTGGTTAGTAGGTTAAGCATTGTACTTATCTAATCCATTAGCTTCTTTATCATACATTTATAGGATTAATCTGTTGCGAAGTAGCAACTGAATTTGTTTGGTTTTTGTCATTCAAGTCCTAAAAGTTTTCTTTTGTCTATTACGAATATAGTACTCCAGGCTGAATTATTCTCGTAGGAATTTTATTATTATTTTTTGTCTTAATGCCGGGCAAAGTTTTTATAAAAGCTGTTGATAGACGCAACATCCTCTGTAATTCTTCTTCTTCTTCTACTCTTATATAGGCTATTAGCCTGTTTCTAACTACACATTTCGTGTAGTACTATGAGCCATGTTGGGCGTACCCCGGGCAGGTGGCTAGTCTGACCCGTTAGAAGAAGGAGAATGTACTTTACGACCGCCAAAGGTGTTTGTATGATGGCCGGAGAGCACTCGATGTTTTGCCGTTATTTTTGACCTGGGAGTCGAACCCAGGACCCGCGCGTTAATCTGCCAGGCCGAGGCTTTTACGTCGCGGCTGTCGTGCTCTCATCCTCTGTAATTGGCCGGATGAATTCCGTAGCAATTTGCACACCTGACTTCGCTGCTTCTTTTTTTCCGCAGTTTCTCGTTAGGTGGTTTCCTCAACATTTTACGCATTTAGGCGATTTATAACAGTAATTCTTTGTGTGTCCGTGCTTCTGGCTTTTAAAACATTGTGGGATTTCTTTCTTCACATGTGGAATTTTAAGTTTTACTACGCAATTATGTAGTAGTTTAACATTATATAAGTCTTTGTTATTTTTCTTGCTGAGCAGATCAATAAAAAATAGTGCATTTTAGAAGCACGATGTTTAACGATGTTCCATATAGTAACTATCATGTGGTCAAATGTTTCTAACTCTGTCTTTAATAATTCGATGTCGGACGATGCATGGAGATTCTATAGAACTATTTTGAAATTTTTGTTTTGGCCTATATGAATGAAATTCAGTATTTCATTCTTTTAATGCGTTTAATATACATATTTGTATAGTTGCTCTAGCTTTTGGTTGAATTTTTACTTGTTTATTATTAATTACTTAATTACTTTAACTTTTGAGCTATGTTTTCAAGTAATTGTATAAGTACTTTAATGTTTTTCAGTCTTGAAACAAAAATTGGTGGCGGTGTTATTTTATAATTGTTGTTAGTTTCTTTCTCATTTTCGTCATCCATTTCCACTTCACCCAGATTATTAAATCTGTTGTAGGATTATTAAGCCAATAACTTGCTTTTGATTGTTTAGGATAATTATCTGTTGCTTCAAGGTTGAGTAATTTTGTCTTGTAATTTAATTTTTTGCCATTCGTAGTGTTTTTTGTGTATAGCATTAGAAATTGAGTTAAATGATACTGTCTATTAAGTAGTGGTAGGTTGGGTAAAGATAATTGATTATAATGCAAGGCATTTTGCATATTCACTGACTGCACTGGTTGCTAAGATATTTGAATTTAAATAGTCATAGTAATTTGGTGACTGAAATTGTGCATATTGCACAGAAGAATTTTGGGAGAATGCCATTAGGACAGTCCCTCGGTTGTTTTAATGAGAAGTAAATAACTAAATAAATTAAATTAAATTTTAATCCTCGCCACTTGGGTTAATTATGCTGACCTTACGGCCTTTGCTTATCTTACTTTTACAGCACTTGTTATCTTAGACGTACAAACACGTTTTTATGTTTTAAAGCACAAATGCACACAATTAAATAACACTTGGTATCTAATTTTTGCATCTGTTTATTCAATTTGGAATAGCAGTTTATTCCGCACTTACCAGCACTGCAACCTCAAGGGCTTATTGTACCTACTAACATGCACTTAATAATAGGACAATCACATACACCAATGGGTTGAGCGCGACTGTAACTCGCCTGCGCCGGCTCGAGGTCAGGTTCTTACTTCTTGATACAGGATAAAAGTCCTTATCTCAACTCTGCTGCAACGGCGAGAAAACAGCGATTGTGCGGCAGGAGCGGTGGTGAAGAGATCCATAGATAAATGGATCGGTGTTCCATCAACGCGCTGGCCTGTCACAATTTCCTGCTCACAGATATTTGTTTATAATTTTCGTACTATTGCTGTGCACACTGAAAAACTTTAGCACTTGTCACACAGAATGAGAACTGTTCATACGACATGAAAGATTTTTTGTTACGAGAGTGTCTACAAAGAGGAGCGAATTGTTATGTTCGACTTCCAATGTAAATTAGATATTAGTCGAAGTTTATTTAGGCAAGAAAAAAATACGGAAAGCATACCATGTTCATGAGACTAGGTAACAAACGTATCGTCAACGCACCTTATTCAACAAGTAGGTTTTAAAGGAAAGAAAGCAAGGGCTTTTATTTCGAAATTGGTCAAAAAAAAGTTAGCTACGACAGGCAGTAAAAAGCCCTTATTTCCTTTTCCTTAAAACCTACCTGCTGGATAAGGTACATTGACGATACGTTTGTTATCTAGCATTATAAGGATAAGTTTTTTTTTATAATAACAAAAAGTAGCGTAAGTAGTCTTAATACTTATACCTGGTAACAACTTGGAAAAAACTATTATATAATTCTGCCAGTTGTCTTTCAGTCTTAGCCAAGATATTGGAAAACTTATTTTGAAATAAATGAAACTAATTATGTGGAAAATTTTTATATGAAACCGTAACTTTTGTTTGTTGAAGCATATGCCACTATAAACAGGTCCGCAAAATAGTAAAGAAGTCTAATTTAAAAAATATTACTTTACAGTTTTTCTTTATGTGAGACAAACTGTCATTTTACCATACAATACTACAATCGTATCTAGGCAGGAGATGGTTTTAAATCAAATATTAAAGACAACTAACACCGTTTCATCAAAAAATTAGGCGTCTCACAGGATAGCATGCTTAGATCCATATTATGCTTACTGCATGCTGCAATGTTTCTCTCAGTAATGATGCTGCAATGTGAGCTGCATAAAAAAAATTAAATAACATCTCAAATACTTAATAAAATTAGAAAAACAAAACAACGCAAAATTAACTTTTAAATTATAATTAAATAATTGTACTCAATTCTAAAGATTCTAAAATATAATTTTAATAACAAGCATCGGTGCACCAAGACATGTGTAAATTCAGCAAGATCTTCTCCTACCATTTACGATTTATTAAAAAATCAAGACAGATTCGAAGCACAAACCAATAGTCCAACAGTAAGTTTATTAGTAATAATATATATTACATATGATTGATTAGATACTCTGCTTGATTGAAATACTTCCATTTTATGTATTTTCATAATGTTATATATTATAATTTTTTACTCTATTATTTTTTTTGTTAATTTAGGAAATAATAGTTTTATTGAAAAAATATTTTACAGGTTAAGATCAGTTGCATTATTTACTGAATGTTATTAGGTCAACATTTTGTAAATCTTAATGGAAATAAGAAAAGCTTTTTAGTAAGTCTATTGACGGGACTATATTAATACTGATACATTATTCTTGAACATTTTGCTGATCTTCTATATACAGTATCAGACAAAAGTAACTTGAATTTTTGTAAATCGCTCTAGCTTTCTAATCAAGAACCGCCCGCAACTGGTACCGAGTTGCAAATAGCAAGACCCTTCTAGGCAACAACCCCACACAAGAACAGCGTCACTAGGCGCCAAGTTCCATAGTAAGTGCCAAGTGGACGATCTTCACTACGACAAAAGTAAATTCAAAAAAATCACCAATAAACTGAGACAAATAACAAAAACCTAACAACAGACAAATATCTGGTAGCACAACCGTTGTTTTTGATCGTATCCGCACAACGTTTGGGCATTGAAGCCATCAGTCGCTCAATTGCATTTGGCTCAATTTTCTGACATTCTTGTTGAAGTTGCTGGAATAGCTCGTCAGCGTTTTGGGTTTGTTTCCCTTCCAAACGATATCCTAGCTCATACCAAAGATACTCAATCGGATTCAAGTCCGGGAACTGTGAAGGCCAGGGCAAAATGTGCATTTTCTTTTTCGTCGGGATTTCCGTCACATGAGCCGACTTGTGCTTCGGGTCGTTGTCGTGTTGAAATACCCAGTCACAAAGCATGTTTCCACATACATATGGGAACATACGATCTTGCAATGACTTGCCATAAACGAGGCGGTCCATGGTGCCGTAGATCCGAACAAGTGACCCAACTCCTTTTGCACTGAAACAACTCCACACCATTACAGACCCACCTCCATGTTTTACAGTCAGCTTCTGGTACTTCGGACTGTTTCTTTCGCCCACGGGACGTCGAACTCACTGCACGCCGTTGGATACAAAAAAGCAGAACTTGCTCTCATCACTCCAGATAATCATGCAGCGATTCAATTACTTTTGTCAGATACTGTATCTCCAAACAATGAGCTGAATATTTTCTGACTACAGAAAATATTATTTATTCTATAATAATAAAAATACTGCATCATTTTCTTTTTAACTATTATATACTGTATTTTATAGCAATTTAGTCTCTTTTTTTATTTATGTATATATCTGGAAGAAATAATCATGTTGTGTTACTGTAGTGTATAGGATTGTCTAAAAAGTTTGTGCAAATTTTCACTAAATGGCATTGGAAAATGTCACAGTTCTAGAAAACGCACGATTCATGTACATATTCTTGAAGATGACATTTAAATACATTTAAAAAACAAATTTTATTTTGAATACTTAAACTTTTCTATTATCAGAAAGGCAAAATGCTGCACAAGTAACAAAAAATACGTGCTGTTTACCAAGAAAGTCCTTTAGCTGAAAAAAATATTTATTTGTTTTGCTAATTTTAGAGCTAGTGACTTAGATTTTAAGACCAACAACGCTGGAATAGATCCTCCACTGCGGACAATGAGCAAATCAAGACTTTGATTGAGAATAACTCATGATACACACACAATACAAGTTTTAGCAAGAGATACTAAAAATATGGAAAACTACCGTACAAGAGCCTTTAGTAAAGCTTGGTTACGTAAATTACTACGATGTTTCAGTTACACATAATTTAACAGCGAAAAATTAACGAATACCAGTTCCGTTTGTGACGTGCTGTACAAACGCAAAGAAAATGCACAGTTTTTGATCATTAGTAACGGGTGATAAAAAATAGATTGACAATGCTGAGTAAAAGGGTTCTGGGATAAACGAAATAAATCAACATTAGCTACTCCCAAAACTAATTTTCATCTGAAGAAAGTCGTGCTTTGTATATGGTGAGATGGGAAATGAATCCTGTGTTATGAGCTGCCATCAAATAGGCAGCTGATAAATTCAAATAAAATCAAAGTTATTTTTGCAACTGGACGATTTGAAAAAACGTCCAGAAGCAGTTAAGAGAGAGGGCGTGGTGTTCTAACAGGATAATGCTAGACCTTATGTCTCTTTGATTATTTGGGTGAGACGTGCTGCTTTACACGTCCTATTCACTAGATACTGTACTTTCAGATTTCTATTTATTTGGGTCTTTGCAAAATTCTCTTAAAAAAAACTTCAACTCTTTGAAAACTATAAAAGACCACATTAAGAAGTTTTTCACACAAAAACCTAATAAGTTCTGAACAGATAGAATCTTAAAGAATTTTTAAGAATTTAAGAATAAATAAATATCGACACATAGAAATTGTGCTTTTTAATTTTGCTTATTAAATAAAGTAATTCTTCCTCTTCTTCTTCTTCTTCTTCTTCTTTTTAACCCTTTTACCCTAGATGGATGTCGGGTTGTACTTCGGTTAGTTTCTTATCCATAATTTCCATTTCTAAAGTAATTCGTAAAATAAAAAACCTAAATCTGCAAAATAATCCATAGTGTTTCAATAACTATAATGCAACTTAATTAGATATTTACAAATATTTATTATGTACATGTAAGGTATCCTAAGGGATGCTGTTGTTACTTGCATTTATGTTTAATATGTTAATTTAAAGTTTAAAAGTAATAATGAAGTTTACCTTTTTTAACCATCTGCTAACTCCTACTGCGTACAAGACAGGTAAATCGAACAATGCGCTATCTAAATTGTTACATCACGATAAAAGACAAGAAGGGGGCCTGCCTGGGAGCTATACCGCGACAAACAAGGTCCTCAATTCTTCAAAATAAGTCAATTAATACATCAAGCGATTAGATCTTATCGCAATAACCACTGGTATAATATCGCTCCGAGTTGTGACCGAACTGGAAAGGCGCACCGGAAAGGAACACCTGTAATTGTAGGCAAAGGATAGGCACATAAATAAGGCGGCGCGATTGTTCCGTATCAAACCATAAATTCGGTGCAACATGACTTTAAAAACATTTCATTCCGTATCGCTACACGGCTCCATGTTGATAGCGGTGTAATTATAGCACTTAATAAAACGATGCCGGACGGGATACGCTGATGTATGCGTAATTTATGTGTAGTAAATATTCATGTTGCATTCGATATAGATATTCATAAACAATGCCGATAAATTTCGCCGAGCCGCTGGAGTGGATCAGTCGGGTCACGGCGTGCTGGAGGTGGCTTGGAACCTGTCGGAATTGACTCGGAAGGTGGTCCCTTTGGTATGCGCATTTTATATCTCGGCACTTTAATGGCCGAAAAGCTACGTTTTAATTAATATGATTAATTAGATTATCAACTCGAACTTGTTCTTATTAAGCGGCGTATTTCATCCTTAAACGCTCTTGTCTTCGGTCAAAGATTGCGCTTAATAATTTGTTCTTGCAGCTGGTCAAATAGTATTTGACAAAAAATTTAATTAATGAATATCAGGTAAACAAACGAAAACTAAATATAAATGATTGTCTATTTAGCGTTTTTTACATTTAGAATAATTACGTTAATGTTAAAAAGTTGTCATTCAGAGAGCAATTAACATTAATTGATGAACTGATAGAAGATACTTAATTAAGCATTTTAATTAAATGCTTCCAATAAAGTAATAGCAATACTTACTTAATCAGCTCTCTTCTACAGGGTGGTATCAAGGTACCTTCCCACGTAGTCCATTTATTCTCCAGCAACTTTGCTCTTTGTTGATACTTTCTTGTTGACCTGCCTCTATTTTTGTTGTTGCGGATTTTTATTCTTTAACATTTTTTCATTACGTTACTGTTAGTCATTTTACACAAATGTCCAAATAAATTTGATTATTTTTTTGTAAGGTACCTAATAAAAATTCTACTTTTAAAATGTCTTTTATTTCTTTATTTCTTATCCCTGCTGTTTGATAATTAAGCACAGTTAAAGTAATTCGATAAACAAAACAGAGTTGTGTAAACTATGTAATGGGCAAAACAAAATTAATAACAAAGTAACAATTCCAACCATGGCTCTACAGCTTAAGATAGCTGAGTGGAATGCCAATGGCCTGACATACCATAACGATGAACTAACAGCTTTTCTTATACAACATTCAATTGACATCATGTTAATAGCGGAATCCCACTACATGGATAGGAGCTACCTAAAGATTTCAGGCTACACTATTTATGCCACACAACATCCAGATGGCACCGCTCATGCTGGATCAGCAATTATAATTAAAAATAATATCAAGCACTACGAACTACCAAAATATAACCCACACCATCTACAATCAACTACACTTACGATCGAAGATTGGAAAGGCCCATTAAACATATCAGCGGCATACTGCCCCCCAAAACACAACATTAAAAAGGAACACTTCAATGAATATTTCGAAACATTAGGTACCAGATTTATATCGATTGGAGACTTTAATTCCAAACACGAGTATTGGGGATCGAGAGTAACCACCACTAAAGGCAGAGAATTGTTGAAGGCAATAACAAATAAAGGACTGCACTAACTATCTACGGGATATCCAGCCTACTGGCCTTCAGACATGGCGAAATTATCAGACCTGTTAGACTTTTGTATTCTAAGGGGCATCAATCCAAATTATTGCAAAGCAGAGTCGTGTTTGGATCTGTCCTCTGACCACTCACCAATAATAGTGACAATATCTACACATGTGCTACAAAAAGAGACCTCTGCTACTCTTAGAAGCAGATTCACGAACTGGGGTCATTACAGAGAAATAGTAAATGAAACATTAGCACTAGACGTACCTTTAAAAACTGATACGGATTTAGTAGCAGCAGTGGAAAACTTCAATAAGGTAATTCAGCAGGCAGCCTGGAAATGAACACCAAAGAAAATGTTAAATAACATAAGCCCAATATGTCCGATTGAAGTCAAAAAGAAAATAGCTGAAAAGTTGAAGCAAAGAAGAAAGTGGCAAACAACCAAACACCCTGAAGATAAAAGAATGCTTAATCGACTTGCAACGGAACTCAAAAATTTGCTCTCCAATACAAGAAACAATTCGATACAAACATACCTAAATCGTCTTTCTCCGACTGAAGCAACAGACTATTCGCTTTGGAAAGCGACAAAAAAATTAAAGCAGCCCCAACAACATATATCACCGATACGACTAGAGAACAACAGCTGGGCCAGAAGTAATTTTGACAAAGCTGTCGCCTTTGCAAACCACTTAACAAAGGTATTTAGACCATTTGATTCGCAATCAACTACAACTGAAGAAGACGAGATTCATCAATATCTCGATGTACCCTTTCAAATGTGTCTACCAATTAAATCTTTTACAGTAAATGATGTCAACAAAATAATTATAACCGAACTGAATCCAAAAAAGGCCCCCGGTTACGATTTAATTACCGGGAAAGTTCTTAAAGAGTTACCGGAGAAAGGCCACAAATACATTACCTAGGTATTTAAATTTCTTCGAATTTCAGTTTGCTTAACTTTACCATTTTATTTCTTATTTCTTTTCTGTTTCTCATTACTTTCGTTTTCTTTATATTTATTTTCAATTTTATATTTCCTACTTTTCTAATTATTTTTCCCAACATTTGTGACATTATATCATGCCTTTTTGTAATTATGACCAGGTCGCCTGCATAGGCGATCACTTGCTCTCCTTTTGTTCTTATCGTTCCCTTGTTTATTTTACGTGTGATGTATTGTACTGCTAAATTGAACAGTGTTGTAGACAGCGAATTACCCTGTTTAAGTTCTTTTTTACAAATTTTTTGATTTTTATGTGTATTGACAATAGCCCTGGTCTACTTCAAAGTAACACAAACAATTCTTCTTAGCTCTGGCACTACACCTAGTTCCTTTATGATCGGCATTAATTTTTCTTTATTGAACAAACCGAAGGCTTGTTGAAAATTAATAAATAGAAGCTAGATGTTCATATTATACTCCTGCGCCTTTTCTATTATTTGTTTCATTACGTATATCTCATCTATTGTTGACTTTCTTTTCCTGATAAAGATGGTGTTTCTATTTCAGTGTATTTGAATTTTCTCCAAGCCTTTTCTGATTATTGTAGTTTTAGAATTTTTTGGGGGTACTTTACTGTGTACTTTTACTCTTTTCAAATTTTTATATATGACCGCATATATATCACTATTCGATTATTTTCCATATTTCACTACTTTTTTATTAACTCCGTCTTTTCCAGCTTGCATTGGGGTTGTTTATTATAATTTCTATCATTTCTTTATAAGTGGGTTCTTCGGTTTCTATTTTATTAGTATCATCTACTATTAACTCTTCCTGTGATTAACTTTTAGTTAATAATTCTTTCAAATATTTTTTCCATACTGCATTAAATTGTTGTTCTGACTCTATTATCTGCCCTTCTTTATTTTTTGTTTCTTCCTTTTTGTCATTACGAATTTTATTTTGTCCCTTCCTATTACTTGTTCAGCTGTCCGTTCAATTACTTGCCTAGTATTGTTACATTTTTCTTCAATTTCTATTTTCTTTACTCTTCTCGGCAGGTTTTGTAACAATTTATCTATTTCGTTTGTATATTTCCCTCTTATTTGTGCATTAGTTAATTATTTAAAATCCTATTTCTTAGGCATATTTTTATTGGTTACTAATTTTTTAACTTTTCATTTACTTTCTCCCAGTACCATAATATGGTGGAAATCCGCGCATGCTCTACGATATGTACATAGTTCGCCATGTTTAAACTTTGAGCTGTTGATAACCAAATTTGTTATTACCATTTCTTCGTTGTTGTTAGTATAGTCATACATTTTTTGTTTTCATGCTACATGTTTACTAAGGGTTTCTTTCCAAATTTGTACATTAAAATTACCCACCATTTTTCCTGTGCATTTTTGGTATTCCTTGTTCCACCACTACATAAAAATTGTCTTTTATTTTCTTCCGTTTTATTTTTTGCCTTTTTCTAGCTACAGGTATCATAAACGTATCTCTCCACTATTAGCTTATCATGCTTAAAAAAATCATTATCTTAATAACTCATTAAAAAAATATAGCGCGACTAATTTTACAATATTTTCAATTAAATTGGTTGAATATTCTATTACTATAAGAGAAAATATTATATAGATTCAGTTTGTAGTTTAGCCACATAGAAATACAATTTTATTTTCAGTTGTGTAGAAAGCATTTCCGGTAAGATATTAAAACATTAGCTTACTTAGTAAATTATCACAACTATTAAAAAGACATAAAAATAAAATTTTAAGCTAAGTGATTTGAATATGCTTCCATATAGATTTTTAGTTCAATTTTTATGTGTGTCACAACATACAATTTTTGTATATTAATATTATGTGATAATAAAATAATATTTATCTATTTTGTTTTATTTGTTTAATAACAATAAAATTCAATTGTGCATTTACAAACTAAAAAAAATTTTAAATTTGTAAAATGTATATAAATAAATTATTTTATATCCTTCTATAACAGGTCTACTACAAAATGATTTATTTTTGTTATATTACTGAAAAAAAAATAAAAATATTATTTTTATTATTTACGTATTTACACACCAAACACAACGAAGAGTCATTTACATTTATACTAATAAAGTTTGTTTATTTATTGGCATAACTAAACTCATTTAACACGAGTGTAGCTGTTATAGAACTATTAAATAAATCTCCAGTGCATTATTTTTATTTAATTGCTATTTTTTAATAAAGACTACACACTATTTTTACCTCCCAAAAAACAAGAAAATACTCAAAACACCAATTTCAAAAAAAATTTATAATGCGCCCTACAAATTGTAATTGCATAATAACATATATTGTCTTATAACAAATAGACCATATTTGTAAAATAAAATAAACTCCAAACACTACTTAATGCAATTATTGCAATTATAACCATATTGTTTATTTATAGAAACATACGTAATTATGTTAATTCGTAGTGTCAGTAAGATGATTATGAATTTATATGCCGATATAATTTAAAATCCTACTTAATGTACAGAAATGTTCTATAAAAATAGTTCTTATTAAAAATATTTTTAGAACTGTAATATTCATTTATGTCACTCATTAATGACAAATTCATATATTCTTTGTTAGTTACAAATATTTAACGAATATAAAAATAATAACAGAATGCAATAAAGGCGACTTTTGTTTAAAAATTATCCCTTCTGCAAGTAGGTGTAAGGTAATTTAAAAAAAGAATCCTCTAGAGCCTGCGTCTCGGCTCACCGCACGCGTTCTCGAGTCCGGAATCAACGTCTGGAGGGCCAAAATCAATGAGCCTATGTGATATACGATAGACCTTTAATAGCTCCCTCAGTCTTGGCATTTTAGAAGAATTGGAAAGGTCTCGGAGGACCCCGTACTATTTTTTTAAATATCACGCGGCGATGTGCTCCCTTAAATGCGCTAAATCGACTCTCAATATTCGAAGACGAAGCCCGGAGGGCCCTTTAGAGTGCATAATTAAATTTCTTGTATCAAAACGCGAAAGGACCGCAAAGGACCTTAATCGGATCACGTATATACTTGGAGGTTTCTTTCAAAGGCTCTCGAGGCGCCGCCGATTTGCATAATCTCCGTAGGGTTTGCAAAAATTTCCGCCCCGCGAAAGCTAAATAAAAATTCCCTCCATTATTATTATTCAATCCGGCGAGCTGCAAGGTAAGAGCCTTAAACGGGCACGAATGCCCGGACAAATGAATTAAACACCCTAATAATTTGAGGATAATTTTAACCGGATCGTCGATCGTATTGTTAACGCGCTTAACGAAAGTTTCCTTACAAATCTACTTTGGCGCGCTTTGTTCGAATCCCAAAACGAAACTTTCAGACCACAGTCAATAAACTTTGAAGGCGCAACTTTTTAATTCGAACATATGGCGGAGGAAATTGCGAACGCTTAAGAGAGTTGGATATCTGAAAAGTTGGGTAAATTGCTTTACATGAGTTTCTCTTATGGTTTCTCCCACATTCGGGGAGAGAAGCGGAAAATGCGGAGCGTTCGGCGATATGCAGGCCGAAATCTTGGCGGCGTATTTTACTTTGCGCACGCACTTTTTTCAACGCATTAAGAGAGTGTGAGAAATACCTGGTGTGCTTTTAAAAGCTCTTTGCGCGCTTAAAGCGGCCATAAGGCCACCGCAAGGGAAAATATATGCCTCCATTAATGCGAGCGAATTTTTTGCAACTCTCCGCGGGCCCACTCACAATCAAACTTTCCATTCAGCTTCCTTTAAATCGCAGTTGTGTTACAAAAGCAGGATCTCTAAATTTTATAAAAAATATATAAAAGGAACAAATAATGTTGTGTGTTTATAAATAAAGTTATGTATTTTCAACTATCATATTTAAATAAATATTTAATCTATATGTAAATTATGAATTAATTGTTAATTTATAAAATTATAGAATATACAAATAGTAAAGAAAAATTAATAAAAAATTCAAAAATGTTAGTTTTTATGAATATTCAATAGAAAATTAACATACTTTTTTCATTTCTGACATCAGTTTCAGTTATGAAATAATTGTTTCTATCGTATAGATGCATATTGTGCTTAAGAAAATACCAGAATAAGTGAAAAAGAGTGTGGTAATTTCGCAACATTCAAGATTTATTGTTGTCTAGGTACTCTACAACATCTGCGATGTACTAATATTATCTGATATGATGATTTTTTTACATCTAACTAATAAAGCTACTAAAGATAAATTAGAATTGCAAAATAACAGACGTTGCTGGCAATAAATGTTAATAATTTTTAGTTTTTTTTAGTAATTTGTAATTTCATAATTATTCAAAAACTTTTTAGAATATGAAACTAATAAATGATTTAAATGTATAACAATTTATTCTAGAGAATACTTATTTATTTATTTTATATTATATTTTTTTGTGACACTAAAAACTACAGCAATTGGATTGATCAAAATCGATAACCGAGAAATATAAAAGAAATAAGTAACCATACAACTTAATAATAAATATATGAAAGAAAAACAGATTTAATTATAATTATTAAATCTCTAAGAATAAAAGATATTTTATTATTTTGGGCAATGCTTAATAACTAGCTGATATTTTACAGTTTTGAAGTTAAAGTTGTCATATTCAATTATTTATTATTATTTTTTCTTTCTTTAAAGTTTAAATTCTCTTTGCAATTTTTTACATTTTTTGTCACTTATTTTGAATTTGAATTAAAATAATTTTTACATAATCTCCTGACTTCGAGTTTTTGAAACCTGTTATTATAAAATAAAGATGGTTGTGGCACTAACCAGTTAAGCACTACTGCTTCAACGTTAATATTATCGTTAAATCTACAAATGATTTTTGTATGGTTATAGAAAGGTTGTTTCAATGTAATTGAGAACAAATCCCCTATGTAGAGTTTAGAAAACTGTTAGGAGCTAGGCATTGTCGAAAAGAAAGCTTAATCAGATTAAAAAGTTGCTTCTTTTGAAATTGACGGAAAAAAACATACTCCTCAGTCACGTCGGCAAGCTTCGTTTTTAAATGCTTGTCGTTCTTTTAAAAATCTTTGTCAGACGTACTTTTAAGTCTTCTTAAAAGTATTGTCTGCAAGCAGTGACTTAAGTTATCTCAAAACTTATGGTTAATTTTACATAAAAAAAATTATTATAAAAAAAATTATATTAATCTGTTGGGTATGTATTTCTTGTTCTGATGTAATGGAACTAGCTAAAAAAGGTACGTTACGAAGAAATGTCCTTCAGTATCTCATTTTAGTTTATATTTAATTGGCCTTTGTGTCAGTGTTTTTAACCAGCAAGAGAGATTTATATTAATGTTTTTGTTCATTCTGAAAACTGTTACTTTTTTAACATTCAAGAGCAGAAGATACAGAAAATATTTATATTTTTTTATTTACAAGCGGTATACCTAAATAAATATGAGTATGATTACTAATAAGTCACTAAAAAGTAGAAATAGTAGCATAAAAATTGAATAGTATTATACTCCAAAGTTAGTCTGTAGAGGATATCTTAAGAAGAACCTCACATATTTGAAAGAATAACAGTTATATAAAGAGGATTCAAAGCGTTTTGAATTATCATAATGTAATAAAATATTTCAAATTTAATAGATATGGTACTAAAGTGTCGAGTTTTGCTATTGCAAGTGCTCTCGCAATTTGAATTAAAATGTATAGATTTACAGATATAGAACGTGTTTACTGTATTAATTGATTTGAAAGAAGTTAGTTTGTTGTGCTCAAAAAATGTTTGTGCGTACCAACGGTGAAAAATCTTCTAAAATTCGTGGAACTTTATTTGTGGCATATAGAAATTTGTTAAATATAAAGTATTTGTACTATTTTTGTCCTCAAATGTCATTAGATAGTTATAGGACCGATAAGAAAAATGTAGAAATTTACAACACATAGCACATCAGCTGCGTTACCAATTGAAATAATCTTAAGCCAATATTTACAACGTTTTGTTACATTACGATGATTGAAAATTTCTGTCTGTCTAAATAAATTTAGTTGAGCTAATAAGGTTATAAAACTCTTTTCGAAACACACTGTATAAGATATCACAGAGATTATTATAGATATGATAAGTGGGCGAATTCAAACTTTAATTATTTATGTATAACTTGCAAAGCATCAAACTATCCAAAACAATTCCATTATTTATTAGTAATTAAAATTTGTTTGAATAAAAACAATGGGATATTACTAAGTTGATCCACGTTTGGCAGTTTTTAAAGCTCAAGTGGTTCTGTATGGTGTTTATAAGATGCTGAACAACCAAAAGTGGAAGAAAGTTATCACAACGGATGAG
Source organism: Sinelater perroti (assembly GCA_036346155.1). Classification (NCBI taxonomy): domain Eukaryota; kingdom Metazoa; phylum Arthropoda; class Insecta; order Coleoptera; family Elateridae; genus Sinelater; species Sinelater perroti. Next base: position 20,573 of record JARFIY010000359.1, read on the forward strand.
GCTTGGTTTTGGTTGGCTAAAGTAAAAGGTTAAAGAAGAATTCAATATGTCAAGAGAAGCGAAAAGAATTCGAAACTTGCCTAGTTCTGCCAAAAAGAATCGTTCGAAAAAGGATTTATGGTCTGGGCGGGAGTATCTTACAACAGCAAAACTGATATGTATTTTGTTCAGCCGAATTCTAAATTCAATAGCAAATATTATTGTGACTCTATTTTGAAGAAGTTCTTGGCCAGAAATGCTCAGAGATTCTATCCAAATGGTAACTTTACCTTTCAACAGAATTTGGTTTTGAGTCACACATCTAAGTGGACAATGAAATAGATGAGGCTTTGGATGAAGTTTGTTTAATAAGCGGATGTTCAAGAGTCCGAAGGGTGCTCCAATTTCGTTTAGGGGTAACTTAAAAGACGTCTTTGCCATGGCAAAACTCAAGTCACCACTGGCCTTAAAAGGACTGGAAGGAATTGCCTCAAAAACTCTTCAACAAAGCACTTCAGACAAGACAAGAATGAGAGATCTCATATTGAGAAGTTTTTTGTAGATAATTATTAAAATTAAAGAGTTATTTTTTAATTCGCCTACTTACTGTATTTATAATATTCTGTAATACACTAACGCGCTATAAACTTGATCACTTTTTATTTCATATCTTTTAAAAAGCTGAATATCATACAGTTTGTGTTTGCGTTTCTTCTGATTTTGTCTGTAACCAAAAGTCTTACTTGCAATTCCAAAAGATTAAGTGAGACGTTGTCTTTACCTACACTCTCTGTTGTCATATATGTGCAAGTGAGGTCACTCTGTGATTGAAATCGCCGTTACTATTTTTCTTCACGCTGTGCCACATTTTCCTATAAATGCAGCTGTCTTTATACAAGACAAATAATTGTCGCGATTTTTTAGTGCGTAAGGTTGTTCTTTTTGTTTATTTTGGAAAGCAGCGAATTTATTCATGCGAACAATTGTATCTAAGACTAGAGCGTTTTGCTTGTTTTTATTATTTTTTCTGCGTTTACACTTAAAACGATCAATTCAGTTCAATATCAGTTGATCTTCTGAAAGCCAGCACAACTTATGCTTATGTAAAATATAAAATTTATTGGTATACTTATACTTTAATCAAAATTCGTTCACCATTCAAAAATATGGCAGTACAAAGTATTTTTTTTGATCGACGATACAATAAATACATACCGTAAGATGATTTTTATTGAAACGATATTTATCAATTGTTTTAAGTATTTAAAATGACGTTCTCGATTAATTTGCTTGCGAGCAGTAGTATTCTAATTGATCATTAAATTTATGATGCAAAATTGTTGTTAAATTTTTTATATTTCTACTTTAAAGAATAATACAAGTTAAGCATCTTGTCAAATACTGTAATAAGTGCTTAAGATAATATTTTTGGGGACAGGTTTATTAATTTAGAAGTTGGGAGGAGTTTGAAGCTTCATGACTCTTTAAAGTTTTTAAGCTCTTATTTACTTCGATAGATGTAAAAGGTTAAATTGACTGAAATGTTTAAAATGTGAACTGTTTTGCAGTTAAGTCGTGTTCAAATTTATGTATGTGATTTCTGTTGGTAAAATAAAAATATATGTTTTTTTAATCTTAATTGGTTTTTTAAAATACAAATTTGTTTTAGAATTTACTAATCTAATTATAAAATGTCAAATCAGTAACAAATTTAGAATGGAATTTGCTTAGATTTATAAAATTTAACTTGAAAAAGGAAAAATGTAATATTTCACTACATAACAATGAAAAAGCTACAACAAGAACAATGATCTTACTTATCTGTTAATTGACAATAAAAAGGATGGGGACAACATACCCTTTTTGCTTTTATTTTTATTGTGTACCGATATAAAAATGTTACCTTAGGAAACGCATTTTTAGTTTTATATTGTTCTTATACTGTTGCAAATATATCTCTACGAAATCATTCTGATTGTCTTATTACACAAATTACATGTTGTGTTGTTTGTTACAAAATTACGTATATTGCTGTTTTTTAGTCCAATTGTAATTTTAGAAACGTTATCGTTATTAAATTGCGGTTTTAAAATTTTGATGCTATAAATTCTGTTACTCAGCAAAAATAAATTTTTAGGTATTGAAAGTTTAAAAAAACAGTACCAAGCTTAAATTAATATCTTTTTATTTTTATGTTTTAAATACATGCCTTCATGCATAATGAAAATACAATATAGGTAGCAGTTATGTAAAAAATGTATAAACGTATTTACATCTTGATAAGATAAAAAGTTTACTCTAAAGACTGATTAAAAACTTAATTTCTTCTTTCTTCGTGCTTCTAAAAGTTTTTTGTTTATTTACTTTAATTAAAAATGTTTTTAGTAGAATATTATAATAACGTCCTAAGAAAAATAAATCTTTGTTGTAAATAATGCCAATATTAGACAACTCGTTTGAAAGCTGAAAAAGTTGAACATAAATTACCTTCATTGACCAATTCAACTCGTTTATATTACTTTTAGAAATTGTCCCCATTTGCATTTTTAAGGACTATTCCATATGCTGGAAGAAGTGATACACAAAGGTTATCTTCAACAGACTCTCACATTTTAGTCCAGCAGGCATGGAAACTATTCCGTAGTTTATGATATTTTGGCATGTCGCTTGTGTGTAGCCTGTAGAGTAGAATCTGAGTTTTTGACCTCGAAGACCCTGTGCTAACTTGAAGGGAGCCGAAAACCCTCAAAATGTTTGGACTTTTCCATTTTCGCTTATCTCTAAACCATGCGTTTTTAGTGGAGTACACTTATTTACAAAGTTGAAGAGCATTACATTTACTCAAATTTTATTGGTCAAACGTATTTTTTGACTCAATAATCCAATTACTGAAAGCAGTGGAGAAAATTACAGTTCACACGGTTTGTCAAAAAAATTACAACGAGAAATTGTTTTTGGCCTCTTTACGTCGTGAGCTTCGGAATCTTTCTAGATACCCCCCCTGCTTGTATTATTTGCCGCTTAGACTTTATGGTATTTTGTTTTTATTATTACGGGAACTGCCAGCATGGTCCCGCGGTTGATGGGCGGTCTGCGGTAAATGTGTTGAAATACATAGACTAGAATAAAAATAATCCTATTGTTTTATTCTGATCACATACAATCAAACCGGAAACTATTGACGTTTGCCTTATAGCTACCATAAGGTAGACGTTAGATCAAGAAAAGTACGTAAAGATAACCTTGAGTTATATTCGGTTTTTTCTGTACTAACATTGAAATTTCTTGCCAAATTAATCAACAGGTAGATTGTCGAGTTACTGTGCTTTTATTTCATTTTATAGAAGTTCGTTTTTCGAAGACGTTCGGATAATGGCTAATGTTAATTGAAAAAGAATGTATTACATATATAAAGGTTGAGTTGAATATAATTCAGCTTATTTCTGATTGAAGTATTTTTCTAGCTGTAATTCAAATGTTTTTGGTTAAAAGGAAAACTGATCGGATTGGAATAGCACTGCTCAAATTTGTGGCATTTAATAAAACAATTTTGTTTTTTAATTATACGTCTCACTGATGTGACTTGCATGCATTAACGTCACTTAATTGTTTTTTCTTTTCCCTTATGAAGGCTGACATTTTAACTTTAAATTTTATGCGTTCGGCTTCACCTGGTACTCTTGTAAATCTATAGTTAAGCATAAATATGGCATCTGTTTTTAAAGAGTTCTGTAAACCAATGTCTATGTATTCCAATACCTTTAAAAAAGGTCTTTAAACCGAATTTGTTAATGATTAAATTGCTTGTTGTAGTAGTTATTATTGATTTAACAAGATTAAAATACGCGTAGGTCCTTTATACCGCAACCTTATCCTCACTCCATACTTAACTCCATACAATGCTTTTGTGAGGTCATATGTATTTTCAAGTAGTATTGCTCGAAAATATAACAGGCTTCGAAATGCCTATGAACGAGATCTTCGTTAAACTTTTTGATAACTTTATTTCAATATTTTTTTACTGCAACAAACGAAACATTAACCCGCTGAACTATAAAAAGAACGAATTATCCGTGTGTAGTCACATGATACACACCAACAACCGTTAAAGCAGTTTAAGAAGCCTTTATACTAAAGATACTGAAGAGCGCATAATGTATAGTTATCATAGAAGTTTTTATTACTTTAGAAGCAATAAACCAACTGTTCTCGATAGTTGCTATTTCCAGTTTATAGTTTTTAGTACTAATCACACTGCTGCTGCTACAGCAATAAAGTCACGACCTTGTAGCTAAGAGATACTTCAGTGGTTTTTATTCTTAAAGATCGCTCTCATCCCTTCTGTTTGACCGGATGAATAAACGTAGATTGTGTAAAAAATAGGATATTTCTAATGCCATATTCTTTCAAGTCAAATTTTTAAGATGTCTTCCAAAACCGTTTGACTTTCATCTGTGTGTTCAATACAGTAAATCTTTTGGTCGTAAAGATAAAAAATGTTTTTTCTATAGACGCCCGTTATAATTAAAATTTCTACTAAGGTAACTTTTTGACAGCACACTGTAAGAAATTTTATTTATAATTGTAATCAGCGTCGAGCGTTATTTTATTATAGACGGCTATAATAGAGCAAGTCGAGGAGAACCTTTGGTTCTTTAATCTGTTGTGAATAGCCTTTACATTGCCTAGTACGAATTCTAAAATCATCCAAAAATATTTTTTGCCGATTAGAATCGGAAATGTTTTTGAAAAAATGTGATTTTTGACTACGTCATGTGATTGCTTACATTTAGAAATTTTTGTCATATCGTTCTTGTGATAACTAAAACGATTTATTTTATTTAATGTGTAAATATTTGTGAAATATAGTATATTATTGTTTATTAACCATTTTAAAAAAATTAATTGATCGTCATTCCTTTCACAAATTGGGCTAGTGATAAAACAATAATATGACAATTTCAAGATACGATATATATTAATATAAATTTAAAAAAATCTGGTGTGAACATCACACGACTTTCCTTATCCTATTATTATATACCAGAGAACCCCGCAGGCATCGTCGACGAAGCCTGATCTAGACGCCAGGCAGTCGTGTAGAACATTCCACATGTTTTGTGTACATTTAACACTACAAACAATAGAAACATTGGGAGGAATTTCCCTTGTAATCAAAATATTTAAATAATTCAAAAACGGTTAAAGTTAGAAGGCTGATTTTTGCACCGAATTAGCAAATATAGTTGTGAATGTGGTGTGTAAGTTTCAAGGAAATCGGTTGAAGCGTCTAGGAGGAGATAGAATTAATTATAAGTTTAGAAAGAAAGAAAGAAAGAAAGTTAGGGAGATAAGACAATTGTATTATAAGATTATACCGGGTCCATCGTCTCGGCCCTGCACTGCTCTCGTCCCGGAATTTGTTATTTTAAAAAAGGATGAGGCGCGAGTTCAACACTCGAAAGCTGATATTAAAATAAACAATACAAGACAATAATTGACTCGTACTTAAAATTTTGCTACGTCACTGAAGGTAACCGTGCGAGCTCGGCTGCACGGCCTTCGCCATTATCCTAGCGGCCAAGCCCCCCCCCCCTCGCCGTTAGGCCCGGTAGCTCTCCGAGCGCGCTGTGATTGGTCCGTTTAATTAATTTTTAATCGGCTATAACTTCTTTATTTGACCTGGGATCAAAAAATTTCATTGTAATTTTTTGTTCGTCTCGGTCTGATCTATCCGGTAATACAAATTTCCCGAAACATGAATACCCGGTATATTAAAAATCCTGAGCTTCAATTTTTTTAGAATTCTTATTTTATTAGCTTTTATTTTACATTCATGTTTATCTTATGAGAACAAATCATTTTTATTCTCATAAATTTTTTGTATCTTCAACCGTTTAGATTCGCATTGCGTCCCCTACCTACAAGTAACGTGCATACCAAATGTTAAGTGTCTAGCTCTTACGGTTCTCGAGATATCCTGTTTACTGACAGACCGACAGACACACACACACACACGAACCAATGGGTCAAACTAACTTTTTTGGTGTCCTGAGGCTATATTTCGTCCAGAAATGTGAAAAACTGGGTAGGTCAAATATCCGCCGATTACATTACTTTCCTTATTATAGGATAAGGAAAGTAAAAATTATATAATATTGAAATTATGTTGCACATTTGTATGGAAAACATGATGATCTCATCTGAGAATATCTTGTACAAGTTAATACATTTCTAGGTTTACTCATTAAGAGTTCTTCCATTGTTTTAAAATTTATCTCTTTCTTGACATATATTTGTCCCATTCTGATCTTCTTGGAAATAGCTAATAGTTAAGTGCTTGTATTTGGCGTTGTTGTTTTGTATGTTCATTTATTAGTTAATCTCTTTTTGATTTATTCATTATTTTTTTGTGTCTTTATTTCAGTAGCTTCTAACATTTTTACTGCAAGTGGGGTCACTTCGCGCCTTTGATGTGTCTGAACTAGCAGTTGTATTTACCAATTGATGTATGTATTGTCATGCATTTTGTCATGCTATTAGATATCATTAATTAATAAAATTTACAAATTTTGGAAAATCTGTGTAATAGCTTTTAGAGATCATTTTCACTTTGTATTGTCAGCACAACAATATTGACATAGGCCACTTTTTTATTTCACTTTGTTCCATTTTTTAACCTCTCATGTTACTTGTGCTGTAAATGATTTATCCATAATTAGACTGAACGATAATGGGCTCAAAGAATCTCCTTGTTGTATACTGTACTTTGTTCAATTTACTTCAATATAAACACTATTTTTCTTGCATATACAAAGGCGCATTTGCGATAAATAGGCGGAGATAGATGGCGCTCTGCGCAACAGTTCTTCGGAGAGAAGAAGAAGATTGTATTGCAGTCCACTTGATTAATTAAAAATGTGCACTGCTACAGAAAATCCCGCCAAATGTGAAGTGCATGCAGTAATGCAATTTCTGTGTGCAAAAAAATTTTCGGCGGCTAGATTCATCGAGAACTATGTAATATTTACGAACCAAACGTTATGAGTGAAAATTGGGCAGAAAGTTGACAAAAATTTTGTTATGCATATAAAACAGTGTCTTGCACCGCAGCGTTTTGACGATAGTACTGCATTTCAAGATGCTGTTGTAGGGTGGCTTTATTTTCAAGCTAGAGAGTTTTTGTTAAGAAAATTAAAATTTTTTAAGACCTTATGACAAGTGCCTCAATTTACATAGCGATTACATCTAATAGTAAAGTACTGTTATAGATTTAGAATGCTTATAACAAAGATCTTGCATTTGTGCGTGTTTGTTATCAATAAACAAACGGAGTTTTTTTCAACTTGCCCTTGTATTTGGTATAACTTCTATTAATTATTTAAATACTTTACTTCTCTGTGTCGTAGTGATCAAACTATGTTTTTAATAAAATGCTGTAGATAGCCTTGTTAAGATCTATAAAATACTTGTATGTTCGATTGAATATGGACTTTTTATGAAGAAAGTATTAACTTAAGATCGCCTAACGCGAAATCCATGCTGTTCGTCCCGTAGTGGTATTATTGAGTTGAATTTATATGTTAATATTTTGGTTGTTAATTTTAAGATAAAATTTAGACATGTTATGCCCTTATAGTTGTTCAGATTTATTTTTTTTTCTAAATACGGGTATTATCGTCCCATTTCTCCATTAGCCTGGAATTGTGTGATTTTATAATTTTTTTCTAAAATCTTTCTTTTTTAATATTTCATTATATATCTAATTTCTTCTATTTTTCAAATTTGTTACTGTTTTTTTCTTTTATTTATGTTAATATTTATATGTACTTTGTCATCAGCATGAGCTCGTAAAACTTCTAAATATTCTTGTGCGCTTTCAACATACTATTTGAATAATTTTACAAAATAGCAGATCCATTCCTCTGTGGCTATCTTATATATTTCTACGTATCTTTAGAATTCTTTAATTATGATACGTATTACCCTCCATATTTCCTTTCACGATTTATTTGTGTGTTACCTTTGCGTATGAGATTTTTTTTATTTATGAGCGAGTCGTCTTCTATTAAATTATTCGACTCACTCTATTTATAGCAACTTTCCTAATAACCTAAAAAGTCTGCAAAGAACTATATAATCTATTGTAGTTTTTTGATGTTTAGTATATTTCCACGTATATTTGTACTAAGGCTTCAAATAAATGGATTTGTGGCATATTTTTAAGATTTTTCTGCGCAACAATGCAGCAATAATTCGAAATTTGTATTTAGGACATATTTATGAAAGCGCTATTTAACACCCAGAACATGATTGTTGGATACTCTGGTATTAAGATGTTCAAATATTAATATCATTTAATGTCCAGGTAGATTATTTGCTTTATCGTTTAGGTGTCTGTCAAACATTTTTCTTTTATCTTTTAGTTCTCTTTCTTTTAGATCATATACATGCATTCTTATTATTATAGAGATACATAGTATCTTTGATGATACATAATGAATTTTTATATAGTCTTTAGCTTTACCATTTATCAAGAATGCAACCTCCTCTTATGCTCTTTTATTAATTTTAAAGCTGCTGTAAATAAATACATACTGTTCATACCATTTCACTTGGTTTTGCTTAGTGTACGTATATCTATCTTCTTGTTCTAAATCTTCATTTATAATTTCTTGATCTTTTAGATTTTACGATTTTATATTCCCCGTTGTTACTTTAATTTGTTGTTTTTTCCAAAATCATTTCTTCTTTATTCTTGTTGTGGTCACTTTTTGTCACTTTTATTTAGAGTCTTATCTCTGGTTACTCGAGCTTTAATTAACATATCAAGCTAATCTTTCCCAACCGGGTTTAGGATCAGCTACAACGAAATTAAGAGAAATTCCTAAAAACCGTTCCAATAATATTTAAGATAAAATTAGTTATAAATTTTCGTTTAAGAAAAGAAGTTTTCCGTGTCCACCAAATTTTTTTAAATTATTTTTTTTATGTGATAACTTATTTTGGACTGAAAGAGTGTAATATATCAATTGAATAAATAAAGGTTGTATTTTGTAAACATTTTATTTGTATTTTTTAAATTATAATCTATGTCGGTTCCGTAAATAAAACATAGTTTTTCTTTATGGCAGCACATAACAACACAAAACCGATGTAGTTTGTTTCAGCTCCCATTTTTAGCGTAGTATATTATAATGATAAAGATCTTTTTGTCGCCTAAAATACGCTTCCTTTCGGTAGTGCAATGTACGCTCGCACTGCGATGAAAAATGGCTGGATTTTGGTTTGGGACCACTCACCGCGACGCCGACTTCGGATGATTCGAATAAGTAACTCGATGCTGGAGATCTCGACGGTGTAAGTGACAGGTAATTGATATTTCGAACAGAATAATGGCGGCGTCGTAATAATGCGAGTAAATCCGCACGTAGCTTGGCGATATTTCAAGTCACCCGGCGTTGTGATAGGTTTTTGATTACTTTGTCGAGTTTCAATTTCGCAGTGGCTGAATCGGCTTATATCTCCACAAAGCAGACACATGCTCTATTAGGAACAGCTAAATGTTATCAAATAACTCACGTGCAACACTAAATTTTCTACTTCGGAAGTTATGAAACTGTCATTGCGCGAACGCGCCGTTCGAGCTCCGCATTTAGATGACGCGAAGCTTGAAATTAGCCCGATTTCCGGAGAAGTTTCTGGGCTTTTATTAAAAACTATCGGTACTGCAAGCAAAGTTTGTGGATGCGGCTTTTAATTCCACGAAACAATTAAGCATTACTGTTAAACGCCCAGAGGCTTATCTTTCTTTTTTTAGTACCGCACAATCCCAAATGAAAATGCAGAAGAAGAGTTGTTAAGCTTTATCATAACTTAAAAGTTAGTAAAATACAAATGTAATAAAATTCTAGGCACAAGAGATATTATACATATATTATATAATAATTATTGCAATTTCTAAACTATCGTCAGTAAACAATAGTTTCGTTCTTAACATAACTACAGTAATTAAAAAAAAACAAAATCATGGATAAACAAAATTAAACGTGTGTGTAAACCAACTAATTTGCAATAATCACTGCATTAAGCAAGGGATATTTCTCAAATTGTTGAAATATCTCTTAAACCAGCAGACAACTCATTTCTTCTTCAACGGGATAAAAAAATTTATATAGCGTTGAGCGTGCATGTGTAGATAGTAATAGTTATATTAGACTATGCAAGTTTATAGAAAGCTTACTTACATATCTTACCTAATAATCAAAATTAGAAAATCCAGCCATTTACGCTTGGCTGCTATACGAACTTTCTGTAGCAATCGTTACTATTCTGCAATTATTTCTTCCGATATTCGCTGAGAACGGCGCGGTCGCCTTGTTTGGTTTTCTATTTTAACTTCTTCCGGAGTTCTTTCGTCACATATATCTCGCGTCGCTTCATTTATTGCTGCCCTTTCATCCTCAGTCTGCTCACTCTTCGTTTTCTCTTGTAATTTCTGTGGTGCTCAGCTTGTTTGTACTTGTTATATATCAAAAGATGCTTATTTGCAAAAAAGAACAGAAAAACTAAAGGGTGTATAAATAAGCCTCCGCCGTTTTTCATCAAAAATTGGGCATTTATTGTAAAAGAACGAAACATTATGTTTTATTCAAAGTATTGTCCATCGCTAGTCACTACTTTTTTCCCATCTTTGTGGCAGCATACGGATACCGCGTCGGAAAAACACTTTATCTTTTGCGGCTATCCATAAATCGACGTTTTTCCTGAGTGCTCAGCTTTGAAAGCCCCAGTAATAGTTTCGTTCGGTTTGAGCAACCCATAATACCCAACACCAAGTTGATCCCACCAAATACACAACATGAGTTTTCTTCATGAATATTGGACTTGGCTGTCGATGTTGAAGCATGGCCACGTGGTCCGCATAATTTCCTTTTCTTTTGGGATAATGTAATGGATCAATTTTTCATCACCATACCGTGCAAAAATTTTTGGTTTATGCTTGGCAAGCAGCATTTCACATGTACAAAATCGACCTTTAACGTTTCTTGGCTTCAGTTCATATGGAACTCAATTTCCTTGCCCTTGAATCATTTCCAACGATTTTAAACGATGTGAAATTGCTTGTTGTGTTACTTCTAATGTAAATGTAAGTTCTTTTTGTGTTTGCCAGAAATCTTCCTCCAATGATGCTTCTAATTCCGCGTCTTCGTACACCTTCGGCTTTTCGCTATATTCTTCGTCTTCGACGTCAAATTCACCGTTCTTAAACTTATAAAACCACTCACGACAACTTTTCTCACTTAAAGCAGCCTCACCATATGTTTCTACAAGCAATTGCGCCTCAGCTGCAGATTTATTAAAATTAAAGACGTAAATCAAAAGTTCCCGCAAATGACACTTCTTCGACTCAAAACTCGACATTTTCGCACAAAAAAATTATGTGATGCTGATACAAAATAATATTTTAAAGTTATGGTATTGCTAGATGTCCAACCTTACGGTATAACGTTTTACATCTAACATTTTCAACCATAACTTACTAGAGGGACCATCTTTTGTCAAACGGCGGAGACTTATTTGCACTCCCTTTAAAACAGTAGGGTAAATAATTTAACTTTTATTTAAGTTTTTAAAAATGCAGTGTGCTTTAAAGATACGACGATCGTTCTTGTATTTTCGCGTGGCTCCGATCGCGTTGCTCTGGCAAAAAATGCTATTCATACGGTCGGGGGACCGGAGACCAGGGACCTCCGCATAGCTCTTTAAAGATATTAGATATGGCGAAAAAGGGAGATTACTAAGACATCATCGCATTATTATGCAACTGATATGGTGAATCATATTTTTCTATTACTTTTGGAAATAGGAAAGGATGTATATCGATTATTAACTCTATCCACTAAACCCAAAGGAACTAAGCAACGGTAGCTCTCATTTCTTAAAGATACAGAGGTAGTAATTTTTTTAGTGATTTATTGTTCGTAATTCAACAGGGAGTAAGGAACCTCCTTAGGGAGTAGACATATTGAGATCTCTAGTGAAGAGCTAAATTCTTTTTAAAACAACATTAAAACAGATTTCTAGAATTATCTCAAAAACGACTCGTTTAACTCATGTACCAAAATATAGTGTCTTATAAAAGTTGTTTTGAAAAACATCTCAAAAAGCTTGAACGTGGCGTGCTTTCTTGCAACAAATTTATAAATATGACAAATGTGCGTGTAGATAGAGAATATATTGAAAATCCTCCTACAGTTATGAACCGATTTCAAATGTCAATACCTCATTCAAATCGGTTTGTAGCCAAAACTCGCATAAAAGTTTTAGTTTTTTTATTTTGGTTACGGATGACCTGTTATAGGTCAAAAAATAAATTATTAAGAAGCAACTTGACAGTTTGCACCAACTGTCAATTCTTGCCGTTAGTAGGCGCATGCTGTACAACTTTGATTTATGTGGCCAGTCTTTAGGACGGGCCTGTCGTTAGTAGGTGCATGCGGTACAACTTTGCTTTATGTAAAACCGAATATAGCCGAACAAATGCCATTATGGTCAGCTATGGCTGATAAAACAATTGTTGGGTCATTTTGTCTTCAATTATCCACGGAACTCCGAGCCAAATATTTAGCTTAGGTTGCCCGTCTTTGGGACGGGCATTTTTACTAGTTTAAAATTAAACTACTTTACGACCAAAACAATTAAGACATCTAAAACTATCTAACCGACTTATCAGCTACCGAAGCTTTAAATATTTTTTCTAGGGGGCTATAAAGGAATTGAGGAAGCCAGCGTGGTCCCCTGGTTGAAGAACGGTCTGCAATGCTGACGGACTCGGGCTCATTCCCGGTGCTCTTTGATGCTTGGCGGGTGGCCTACTTAATCTATAAAAATAATTGAGTACCTGTCTTCACTCGAACAAGGGGTCATAGTGGCGATCGTTTAAGGCGCGGTACTTGCCACATCGCCCCGCATCAGAGATGGTGCGCAACGCCAGAGAAAGCAAACACATAAGAGCCTTAACCTCTCAGATCGCAGGCCGTGCTTCTACGCGGGGCGTTAGAGTCTTATCATTATAAAGAAAACTAACTGACCACAAATACATTTTTCTTTATGACTGAACGTGGCAAATGGGCAAAAGATGACAAGAAAAAAACAAGAACATTTGCGTATCACGTGACCACGCACTTTTTTTTATCAAAAATACCGCTTGCCAAAGAAGCTCTTATTTAAAAATTTACTAATATTTTATTTAAGTCGTTTAAAAACGAAAATTTTAAAGTTAGAACTAACTACATTAAGCTTAAAGGAAATGTATAGAATTTAATATGATTAATTCGAAAACAACTTCCAGTTGAAAATAGCCCAAAATATTCTAGTACCTAAATCAGACAATCACCTACCCGAGTAAATTTGTATAGTTTACTACTAATAATATAAAATGTATTTAAAGAAATCCTGTTACAAAAAATATTACTGCTCATTGATGAAATGGATTTAATATCAAAAAATCAATTAGGCAAATTCTACTAACAAGCAGACCTAAACACCAAAAGATATTGCAATTTAAACCAAGAATTCGATAAAGTGTGCCACTTACCGTAAAAAAGTTAACGTAACCTATTAGATAAATTATTTGTAATAATTCAATCCTATATATAACTCCTAATATAACTCCGCCAGTGTCAGCTTTTGAGTGGATTGAGTAGCTAAGTTATTACTGCCGGTGCCGAGCCCAAATAGAGGAGGAGGGTTGCTGGGAGAGGTTAGCTACTTACCTGACGTAAAAAATAAATTGGCTCTTAGTACTAGGCATATGCCTCGGACATAGACAGATGGAAAGTCTATACAACAGGAAAAGCAAATATGGAGACATAACTATGTTAGAATTGGATGTTGCAATATTAAATATTAGAACCAACGAAGACATGAGATAATAACCAAGTTGAAAGAAAAGAAAATAAAGGTATATTTCTTATCAGAGAAGAAAGAAGGGAAAAAAAGTAATACTTTATATAAATTATATATTAATATATGGAGCTGATAAAAACAAAAAAGCTAAGGCAGGAGTAGGAATTTTAATAGACAAAAATACGAAAGTATGATAGTCATCTTACGAACAACAGATTTTCACTTCAATATAATTAGCATATCCTCTTCAGAGGAGAATAAATGGAAGGAATGATTAAGTTTTATGAAGACTTAAACACTATAACAAAAATAGCACCAAACCAGTATCTTATTGTTTTAGGAGACTTTAATGCGCATATTGGAAATTTTATTGTCCACGAAATAAAAGAAAAAAATATTAAAGAAGTTGAAAATACTAATGGAAAACTATTAAATAAATTTAAGAGCCCTGAATTTAGCAGACAAAGGATCAGACTATAGGCTATTCCTGTAGAAAGTGCGAAGTATCCAAAACAAGCAAATTAGAAAACTGCTCGAAGATGAACAAGGAAGAACAAGGAAATATATAGAAAAGAATAACATTTACATCAACAGTGATGTAGATACAAACTAGGAAAAACTAAAAACAAATATTATAAAAGCAGCATATTGGGAAGAAAAAGAGTAAACAAAAGATAACAAGCAAAAAGAAAAATTTTATGATTCTGCCAAGAAATAAAAGAGTTAGCAAAAATAAAAGGCACCGCATACCTAAATATGTAAATAATATAATTGTAAAGAACTACCAAGTGTAAAATGAGGTACGGAACGACGTTAATAATAAAATAGAGCAAGTTAAGTCTGGTTATTAAGAATTATAAAGAGATCTATATAAATAACAAAAACAAATTTGGCGACTAAGAAAAAGTAAAAAAAAGAAAATACAAGAATATATTAAATTCACAAAAATAAACAAAAAATTAAGGATAAATTACTTCACACAGTTTTATGTTATGGGCCAGAAAGACGAAACACCTAAACTGTAAGCAACATTAAGATACATTTAGAAGTAAGCGAAGAAAAAATTATACACACCCTAAAAACATTAAAAAATAGAAAATCACTAGAAGCCGATGGAATCACGAATAAAATGTTAAAATACGGGAGATACTTGCTGGAACAAAAAATAAGTAAACTTATACAACGAATATTTAAAAACTCAAATATACCAAGGGAATGGAAAACTGGAATAAATTTCCATTTTTAAAAGAAGGTGTAAAACAATTACCTCAGAACTATAAAGGTATTGGTTTACTTAATACCTTTCTTAAAGTAATAAAACTGATAGTCGAAAAATAAAGTTGGACTATAACATTTCTTGATGAGCAACAAGGTTTTCGTTCAGGGATATCGTGTACCAAGTAAGAGACAAGACCATAGAATTTAATTCACCAGTATTCTTGTGCGTTATAGACACAGATAAAGCGTTTGATAACATATTGTTACAACATATAATACAAATTTTTGAAAATAACCATCTCTATTGAGCTAATAGTTTTAAGATATATATATATATATATATATATATATATATATATATATATATATATATATATATATATATATATATATACATAATATACATAATACACGGATATACACGGATAATTATGCAAAGCTCAAAATTAATGGATAAATAAAATGCAAGGCGACTCTTTAGGCCCTTTCTTGTTTAATTTTGCCATTAACTAAATAATAAAAAACCTGAAAGGATATAAAATAGGACTAAACAATTTAATATTTTTTGCTATGGAGACGATACAATTTTAATTCGGGGTAATGAAGACAACTTAGAGAAATTGTTGTTTAATTTACCAGTATTTGATAAAAATTTAATTTAAAAATTAGAAAATTAGAAGGTGACGGCAAAGTAATATAACACGTTATGAAATTTATTATCTAGGAAGCAATACCACAAGCAGTAGAACATTAAAAGATAAAACAAATAAAAAAATTCATAAAGCATCACACATATCGGAAGCACTAAATGGTGTGATATGGAATAACAAATATCTACAAAAGGAATCGGAAGTTAAAATATACAAGATGGAGAGTCAAACTGCTAGTTTCTAAGAAGTTTGTGTGGTGGGTGTGTGTGCGTGGGAAGAGAAGTAGGCAGTGAACTTTACATTTTACATATAAATTAGTAACCATGCAACGTTGGATCGGCGAATAACGAGATTTCGCTGTTACAGTATATTTAGAAAATGGTCGAAGTTACGTACGAGCACAACGCGCATTTCGCTTACATTAGTTATTTATATTTGGGCTAACATCTTACGTAAAACGGGTTAAACAATAAGAACTATTAGAACCTTTTAGAATGTGAAGGCTGTACGAGTAGCGATTACAAGAAACCCTCAAAGATCTACCAGGCGCCACAGCGTTGCTTTCGGACTTTCGACTCAAACAATAAAGAGAATTTTGCATGATTACTTACACCTACACTCGTATAAAATGCAAATAGTCTATGCTTTAAACCCCGTAGATAGGATCCATCCGCGTTGGTTTTTGTGAGCACATGTTATAATTGCTTGAAGACGACCCACAGCTCATTAATAATTTATGAATTATCAATGAAGCTTATTTCCAGCTCTATTTTTGCTATTGGGCGATTCCTAACCTTAAACAATTTCACGAACGGCCTCTTCATTCGACCAAAGTTACAGTTTGGTGTGCAGTCTCTTCGAATGGAATAATTGGTCCGAGGATGATGATAGCCATTCAGTTACTGTAACACTAGCGAGGACTGTTCAAATGCTGGAAACCTTCCTTATTCCAGAACTTCAACGATCTTCTGTGAATGAGAACATTCTTTTCCAACAAGATGGAACAACCAGGGTGTTAATGAACTTTCTGAAAACATTTACCCGAACTGTCTCATCTGTAGCAAGAGAGATTCAATGGCCTCTAAGATAGAGATATCTTAAGTAGAAAATTTTTAAAGCTCGCTCAGCAACTTTACTGGACTTCAAAATGCGGATTGAAGAAGTGTCAGTGAGAATTTCCGTATGAGACTCAGACAATATGTACAAAATGATGGTGACCATCGATATTTCGAAAATTATTAATAATAAATCAAATCTATTTCGAGATTCTTGATAACTAACCCTGTAACTCTCAAGATAACCGACATCCCCATGGTGAGGCTCGAAAATCGAGCACACACACACACACACACACACACACACACACACACACATATATATATATATATATATATATATATATATATATATATATATATTGCCTAAAAACTAACTTATGGAACATCATTCATAATTCTTTTTTAAAAACAAGTTACTCATGTATAAGCTCGTCATCAAACCAATTTGGTCTACGGTATTCAAACATGAGATGTAGATAGTGACCTCAACAACACCAACTGCAATAATAACCAACGCCCAATGGTTTGTAATAAATTGGGTGCAGACGTCAAAATACGAGGTGGCGCAAAAGTCATCACTCGATTTTCTGAAGCAGTAACTTTGTGTGCAAAGAAAAAGAATTGGTTCTGTTTGTTGATTATATTTATTTAAAAGTTTAATTTTTTTTCCAATTAAGTTGCGAAAATAATATCGGTCAAGTAGCCGGCGCCAGAGTTGATGCACATTTAGATTTGTTTTACAGCGATTTCCATAACTTTTCTCAAAACTTCTGTCTATAAATTCTCTACTTCTTGTCGGATGTTCTCTTTTAGGTCCAAGTTTGTGGCTTGTTTGTATAGATTTGCGACTTCAAAAAATCCCAAAAAAATAGGTCTGAATCGGTGCAAATCTCCAAAACGATAGATTAAATGGCCGGGAAACGCTGACTTGTGTGCGGTTGCACCGACCTGCTATAACCACATGTTCTTCAAACCCAATTCGTCAATTTGTGGTACAAAAAGTTGTGGTTCTGTAACGCTCACCAGCGATATGGACCAGTCACCTACTCTCCGTAAACGCCGCAGGATGGAATGGCTCTTCGTACATTACACGTGGATTCTCAGTGCCTCAGAAACCATAATTTGGTTTATTCACGTATCCGCAAAGATAAAAATGCGCGTTGTCGCTCTTGATTATTTACAAGCAATTGACAGTCTGCAGGCAATAGCTGATGGACTGTTTGCACTTTATACGGAAACATCTTCAAGTGTTTTAAAATTCGCTATAAAGACCGTTCATTGATGCCCAATTATAAGACCCGTCGTCTGGTTGATGCTTGAGAATACTCTTGGACATCTGGAGCCACAGCAACAATATTCCTGACCAAACGGCTTCTCAGAGGCCGACCACGTCTGCTACTGCCCCATGTTGAACCAGTCTTCTCATCGCGGTGTTTTTCAGTTGGTGCCACACGACCAGCGAATTGGCGACAAAATTCACGTTGAGTCAAAACCACCGACCGATCTTTCGATAAGGTGATGACTTTTGCCACCAATTAGGTAAGTTTTAAGAGACATAAAAAACTAGCACCAAGAAAGGATCAGAAATCGCCAAATCCTTTAACAGTCGAACTCTTGACTATCCAACCGGAAAGAAAACTGAAATCGCACAACCGCTGGATTTACTACAACGCTTCTAAGCTACAATTTAATTCTCAAGTTATCATAACTACCATGTTTTTTATTTTCTATATTGTTACTTAAATATACGTAGAGTTTGCCACAGAGTAAACCCACAGTATGACATATTTTTATTTGTAACTGTAACTTGTAAAATAAAGATGGAGTTAAATAAAATAAAAAATACTGTTAAATAAAATATGTTATACAAACGTTAAGTGAAATTAAAGTTTTCTTTAAGTTTTGATTATTTTTGGTTTTTAAGTATTCTTGTAGATGTAAATAAGAATTTTTGAAATATTTTAACATTTAAGAAATACATGATAACTTTCAGATTAAATTTCTGACAATAGTCTCTCGCTGTCATGTGGTTAATATAATAGCATGCTTTAGTAACATGTCATCCATTGTGCACCAGTGATCACAAATAAATTGAATAATATAAATTAATGAAGTCGGTTTGTTCAATCTCATGTTATGGTAGTTACAAAAAGAGAATAAATACTCCGGTAAACGGTCATAATAAAGCCAGTATATTAATCTTCTCGTTTATTGTATATTGCTAACTAACTATTTTTAACAAAGTTAAATTTATAATACACATAGTGTATGAATTTGTTGGTACACAATAAAAAATTGTACTGCAAAAAAGTAAGAATTGTTAAATTTATACTGTTATTCTGCTCATATTGTCTTCTTTTAGAGTAACGTTCTAATATTCTTTCTGTTTTATGGCATTTTCTATAGTCTAAGTAATTTATTTATTTTTTATGTGTTTTAGTTCTTAGCTTCATTTGTTTTAAGTTTCAGATTAGTTTCACTGTTTTATGCAATTAAAATATTTTAACACGTAAATTGTGTCTAAATTTTCAGCTCGTTGCAAAAGATGCATAGATCTTTTGCATTTTAAATTATGCCTCGTTTTATAAATCAGTTTTGATATTATAAATACCAGAATTTACTTTATCGTGAAATATTGTAGCTCCGTAATATTGCCACGTGTCGATTAAAATATTTTACAGCTAATTGTATTTTATATACATTTAATATTGTTGCATTGCAAAAAGTATTATCTTTATAAGATGATAATTAAATTACACAGTTTAGTAATAAAAAAAATACAATTCTCTTACAAACTATTTTTGAGTTGTTCGAGGCAACAATGATTTGTTTTATTTATTACAAATGATAAGCCCTGTTACGTCAACTACCGAGACCCTCCCGTATAACTCTTCCACTTCATGTTCCAAATACACAAATTTCCTTGAAATAGCTTATAAATTATTAACGAAGGTTTCAAAAAGGCGGAGCTGCGCATGCATTCTTTATAAGGCGCTCACGTTAGTATTTTCCCTTAGCCCCGAAAGTATTCTAGTGTAAACGCTAACCTCTTTATGGCAGGTTTTGTTTAATCAGCCGTCCCGGACTGCACGTGTACGATGCGAGCCCTTTCACATTGCACCCGCGGCTTTATCTTGAGCACACTCCGAGCACTTTGTACGCGAAAATCTTGCCTTGCAACGTTAATTACGCCCGCTTATGAGACGTACTTGATTAACCGTTTGTATATACAAGGCGCGGTGCATTTCTAGCAATATTAATCACGGGCTTATATTAAAAGCGACTGCTAGTTAAAATAAACACAAACTTCGCGAATAGTGGAGCTCCCTGGCTGCGAAGCGTACGACGCTTAAACTCATAACGCTACTTCCAGAACAAAAATTCACCTTTCAGAAACAAGACGCAGGCAGTAATTAGTATTTAGAATAATTAATTAAAGTTGCAGCAAACTCCAGCCCACGCTGGAGCCGGGCAGCTTCCGCCCAATTAATTATAAAAGTCATAGCGGCATTTATGGTTTCAAAAGTTTTCTTCGCAATTTTAAAAAAATACGTGCAGGTTCTGTGACTTTGTGGAAAAATGGAAGCATGCCTACAATAAAAAAAGTCAAAACTTTCGCAGCTTACAAATTTTGATTTAATTTTGTGTAATCAATATATCCACTATTGCACTATTCTTTAGGTTTTTTTGCAAGTTTTGTTTGGAGGTTTTTATAATTTTTTAAATAGCACCAAGTCTTTGTTATATTATAAATAAAAAATAAAACAATATTGAGACTATTTTTTTATAAAATATATATTTTTAATTTAATGTTGCATTCTTCTAGTTGATATCTAAATTAATATATCAAAACCGTATTATCATCTAGATAATTAATCTTCTGTGAGAATTTTAAAACCTTTTCTTAGTTTTGTAGAATAAGAAGAATATATTGTAAAAGTTTCATTTTTTCCGTATAGTTTATGTATTTTCTACTGTCTCGATTTTTGTATGGGTTGCAAATATACAAAGAAATATTGTTGATTTTTGTTTGAGAAGTGATTTTTTTTTAATATCGATGACTTAACTGATTATCAGAATATAATTGTTGAATTTTTTGCAGTTCAGTCACAAAGTTGCTACAAATGGTAATATATAAGGCTGCCACTTTGTAATTTTTTCCGTTTTCACATATATTGAAATAGCATAAACAGGAACTTTTAATATGGGCACGTAATTTGGTATATTAATTTTACATTCAGATTAGAATGTTAAATAATCTCTCCCGACTTTATCGCATTAAAATGCGTTTGTGTGTATGATAATTGCTCTATAACTATTTGCTACACATTTTCCAAATACTTAACAATAGTAGTAGCAAAGGCCTTTTCACTTTTTGGTTTATAAAGTTTACTCTGATATACAACTTTGTTATAAATCCAAAGAAAGAAAATGAAATATTCAATTTTAAAGATTAAACAGATAATGAAATTTACGTGAAGAATTAACTCTTCTGAAAGGTAACGTTTTTTTTTTAAGTTTATGGAGTTGAGATTTTGGATATTGTGGGGGAACTTATGATAGAAGTGGTACAGTTATTACTATTGCAGCATTACTCTTAAACTTTTTTTAACCATACGAGACAAAGCCGAGATTTATCTTTAATCCGATCAGGGTTCTGTTCAAATTCAAAATAATATTTGTTTCAGTATCCTAAGAGTAATGTGCAAGAACTTTTAGTAGGCCTATAATTTTATGTTACGTAATTCTACTAAGTAAATTTTTTTGATAAAAAAAATACCTAAATATTTTTTATCTTTTATAAAACAAATTACAATGTTATAAAATTGTAAACCACTCCAGAAGTAGTCTAAAGGGAAAACAAGTGTGTGTTTTCGTGTTTTTAGACATCCAACAGGCGTTCGATAAGGTGTGGCACTCCTGGCTACTGATCAAAACAAAAAAGACGTCACCTTATCCAATTTACTTATTACTAAAATCTTACCTGAATGAAAGGTATTTTCAAAATAAATTGTAGGATTCTTTATCAAGCTACCATATCATTAACTCCGGGGTCTCATAGGGCTGCGTTCTTGGACTCATTCTATATCTTCTATTTACATCAGATGTCCCAACCACAAACAACACACTAATTGCCACCTTCTCCGATAACACAAACGTAATGTCATCAGATCCATGTCCTACCCGAGCATCCGGAAAACTCCAAGTACATCTAAATCTTTAAAAAACATGACTAAATTAGTGGAGAATTAAAGCCAACGGAGATAAATTTACACAAATAATTTTTGCTACAAAGCAAATTCCCAAGTTATTATTTATAATATACCCATAATAACAGTTGGGCTGAAAAGTTCGTAGGCTGACACATAAGCGGCGCTAGTAGTATTAAGTCCATGTGCTTTTTAGTTAACCCTAACCTTCAAAAGACTCGTGTATAAATTTGACAACTGTCGGACTATTAGTTTAGGAGATATCGTATTTTGAGTGAAGCAACTATTGTTAATTTAAAAAAAAAGGATAAAAAGGAATTTCGAGTATTAATAAAACACTGCTTTTTGGCAAAAAAAAATACCGTTGAAACCAAGGCTTGGCTTGATAAGCATTATTTAGACTGTGCACCAGGAAAATCAACCGTTGAGAAGTGGTTTTCCAAGTTTCAACGAGGCGAGATGAGCACTGATGACGATGCACGCAGTGGACGCCCGAAAGAGGCTGTAACGGACGAAAACATAAACAAGTTTACAAAATGATTATGAATGACCGTAAATTGAAGTTAAGCGAGATAGCTGAGACTCTGAAGATATCAAAATACAGTGTTGGACATATCTTGCATGAATATTTGGACATGCAAAAACTGTGTGCAAAGTGAGTGCCGCGCGAGCTCACAATCCAGCAAAAGTTTCAACGTGTCGTTGATTCAGAAAAATGTTCAGCTATATTCAACTGTAATAATAACGAATTTTTCGTTGATATGTGACAACGGATGAAACATGGCTTCATCACTACACTCCAGAGTCAAATCGACAGTCAGCCGAGTGGACTGCACGCGATGAACCGAATCCAAAGAGTGGAAAGACGCAATAATCGGCTAGCAAGGTTTATGGCATCAGTATTTATTGATCACCTTGAAAAGGGCCAGACCATCAATAGCGATTATTACAAAGCGTTGTTGGAGCGTTTGAAGGACGAAATCACGAAAAACGGCCCCATTTGAAGAAGAAAAGTGCTGTTTCATCAAGACAACGTGCCACAAGTCAATGAAAATGATGGCAAAATTGCATGAATTGTTACTGAATTGCTTCCGCATCCACCGTATTCTCCAGATCTGGCCACCAGCGACTTTTTCCTGTTCTCAGACCTCAAGAGAATGCTCGCTGGAAAGAAATTTAGCGCCGATGAAGAGGTAATTGCCGAAACAGAAGCTTATTTTGAGGCTAAAGACAAAATATATTTTAAAAATGGTATAGAAAAATTGTATGATCGCTATAATCGGTGTATCGCCCTCGAAGGCAATTATATTGAATAATAAAATCCAATTTTATCAAAAAAAATTTTTTTTCTATGTTAGCCTACGAACTTTTCAGCCCAACTGTTATACCATTCAGAAATGAAGATAAACATATTGGGCTTTACATAGATCATAAGTTAACCTGGAAAGCTAATATTAAACGACAGAAATTCAACTTAAAAGTAAATAAGTGTACTGGTTAATCGGACAAAAAACCAAGTTATCCTTGAACAACAAGCTCTTACTATATAAAGTCATCCTAAAACTCGTATGGACATACGGAATTGAGCTATGGAGTTGTGGCAAACCTTCAAACACAACAATCTTACAGATATTTAGTCGAAGACATTATGAACAATAGTGAATGCAGAGTGGTTCATCAGCAACCAGACACTCCACACTAACCTAGGTATTTCTAATGTCAACGAAGTAATTAGAACCACTGCTAGAAATAGCCGTGTCCACACTCTAAACTACAACAATAAATATATAGCCGAGCTCTACAACCAACAGGTAGTTAACAAAAGACTAAAGCGTCAATGGCTTGAAGATCTGATCGAATAAATCCTGGTGATTGATCAATGAATGGAGCCCGACTCGCGCCACTTACAAATATATGATCCCATTTACTTATTATTCTTGATATCAAATCAAATCTTTAGTATACAATTTTTTTTATTTGGAAGCTTAATATTTTTAGAGTATTATTAAAAACAATGCTGTGTATAATGATAATTTACTTAGTAGAATTACTTAACATAAAATTATAGGCCTACTAAAAGTTCTTGCACATTACTCTTAGGATGCTGAAACAAATATTATTTTGAATTTGAACAGAACCCTGATCGGATTAAAGATAGATCTCGGCTTTGTCTCGTATGGTTAAAAAAAGTTTAAGAGTAAATAATATAAAATAAATAATATCCCATATAGAATGCTAATTAACTATATTTGAAAATTTCTATTTTTTACGCATCAAGTAGAATGTTTTTATATTATGAGAAAGTAGTGTTAAGTTCCTCTATATTGATGTTTATCTAAATCTATTTTCAAACTTTTTTCTACAAATTAATTTGCTTAAAAAATAAAATTATAAACATTTTTTGATAAAGTTGATTCACATTCTTTAGTCAAAACATCTAAAACGTTTTAAGCTATTTATATTTAACCGATAGATTTGAAATATACTTTTTTTTATTCTTTAATTTTATGCCAATGTTCTGAAATGGACATTATCTTTTTAATAGATGAAATGTAGTTTTGCTAGGTTTCCGGTTTATCGCTTCTGTAACCATTCGTTTCTATATTTATCGTTTAAATAGAAGTGTATTCGTGTTTTGCAACCGTAAGTTGCAGTAGTGGCTAGTGCAGCAGTCTCGTCCAATTTTATTTGTATGTTTTGACCTCATTTTTAAATCTGTTCTTTTGTCCTATTAATATAACTAAACTAATCCATTTTCTTCTCTTTTTTGTTTAATGGTATTAAACAACGAATAAAATAAACTAAGTTAATTAGCCCTACTGTTTGATTGAATGTAACCATGATAGATCATATTTGGTCACAATTTTTAAGGGTCACTTGTTTTAGTTATTAATATGCTTATTTTATGATTTTATTATTCAGTTTAATTTAAATTTGTTATTTGATTTTTAATTATTGTTGAAATTTTATTATTAGGCTATTGGAGAGGCAGGCGCGTAAATAGCCGTGCCCTCGTGGTGCGGTGTGGGGAACTAAGTACGGCCCGTTTTGAAAGGTAAAACGCTGAAGCCCAAATCGTTCCTTAAACGGCCGGCGGAAAAGCGGATGGGGGCGGCTATCGATATCAACCGATAAGTAAAGCCAAATCGCTCACCTGTAATCGGCTTCGGCTTCGGCGGCGATGGTTTCACGGTGGCCACCTTGTTGCGATGTCTTCGTGTCTGGAACACGACCGCACTGGCCGAGATGCGATGCGGATCGAGTATGTTTTGCGGGGTAGCTATCTGCGGGTTGGTTAAATGCGACCGCACTGGCCGCGTTGCGATGCGAGTATATATTGCGGGTTGGTTAAATGCGGCCGCATTGGCCGCGATGCGGTGTGAGTATATCGCAGGGCTTCGCGCCTGGCTTAGCGTTAGATCATTTGCGGGAAATTTTAATTCGACAGCACTTTTCGTCTCAAAGGGTGCCGCCGACGGCGTATGCAGACTCGCCGGCTGAGCAAAAGCCCATATGCCGTTTTGTGTGCGATAGCAAAACGTGGCGGCATATATCAAAGCCACCAGCATGCCACCGCGATATACAAGCGGTTCAAGGGCGAAAAGGCCGCCACACCAGCTATAATATTTAGGTCGTTATTTTGTCCTAGTATTAGCAAAATATTTGCTTTATTATTGCAGTATCTTATTAGCACTTTTTTGTAGCTAATGTTCATCAATCACAATTCCTTTTTTCCCTTTTTTATTATTTTTGCGATGCTTTTTTTATTTAAAACTTAATCTTGTCGAGATCGAGGATAGCGGAGCAAACTCTTAACCGCGAGGCCACAGAGACAAGTGATTGCCATAATAATATTTTTTTGTATGTGTGCATGTTATGTTCATATTTTATTTAATAATTTCTTTTACATTCTTCTTAGGATAAGTAGACCTTAAATAGTTCCTAAGCATCACTAGTGTTATTCAAGTATTTTTAATTACTTTATAACTTGTGTAGATATTTAAGAAGTAGTCAATTGGGGAGGTATAGCAGACTACATGCAATACTATATTCCTTCGTGTATAAAACATGTTTACTTTTTGTATAAAAATGTTTTTCATTTATTTGCACATGTTGACTGGTGTTCTTTTTTAGTCTTGTACAATCGTTTTTGTTGATAGTGTACTCTTGTTGGAAATTGTTTATAGAACTGTTTTGTTTTCTCTCACTATTCCTTTTCTAATGCATTTGATTATTAGAGTGCCATATTCACACTAATAAATGTTGCCATCATGTTCTTTTGGTCCTTAGCAGTTCTTATTAATGTAAGTGTGCTCATTTGTATCTAATATTTAACGTTTTTAAGCTAAAATCGACTTCTTTTACCATTTATTTTTTTATTCACAACTTGTAAAACATTATAATTGTCATTTTGATATAGGTGTCCAAAATGTGTTTTTTTTTAAATAAGTTATAGTAGTTCATTTTTGCATTCTTTTCAACGCTTTTGTTTAAATATGTTTAGTCTACGATATATTCAGTCTTTTTTAAATATCCAAAAATTTCAGCACGTGCCATTTTTTATAATAACACAATATAAGTAGCACTACACAAATCCATATGTTGTTGCTAGATATAGGCTACATTTAACAAGTAACTGATTTATTATTAAAAAATGTTGTTGCTCTCTTCTTCTCTATTATTGTATTTATTTATATTGTATTATTTGTATAGCTACGAATATTTGCCTTTTGCTAACTAACAACCCACTTTAAAGTTCAATACCTGCAGGTTTACCACAGGTGTTTTGTTAAATAAATTTTATTTTTTATACAAAATATTCAAAATTTTGTGAAATTGACATAGCATACTTTATACCATATTTAATGTTTTATGACGCATTTTTCTAAATACATGTTAAACAGTAGGAATAAAAGAACACTTCCTTATATAACGTATCTTTTGATTATGATAATATCAGTTTTTCACTATCTAACTTTGCTGTTGTATTTTGGTGTCCATTAAGGTTTTTGGTGATATATATGTCTTTGTTGAAATTTTCTTCCCTTAAAATTTCTTAATGTTAGAACTTAAGGTCGATAATGGGCTGATATTAATTGTGGTTATTGACTTTTGCATTATCTCTTAGCTTATTCAGCCAATTTATCTTCCATTTTTATTTTGTTCTTACATTAATTGCTTGTAATTTGTTAAACTATCCAATTTTTGCATATCTGGTTTCTTATATAACCGGATCTGTATCTTTAGGTGTACGTTAATTTTTATTATGGCTGAATTATAATCTGAACTTATGTCAGCTAATTTCGTCCACACTTAGTAGTATGCCACAAAAATATTCACGTGTAAAGCATTTCACTATAGTACGTCCGAGCAAAAGCTCGAGAACGGCTGGGAATTTCCAAATTCTGTTTTCACCGATCGACAGGCGACCAAAAAGTCTTGTTTGCTAGTGATTTTGAAACTGATTGGTCAAAGGTCAGCTAGGCTAGAGGGTTCTAGAATTTGGGAGACTGCTTCGCCACTTCGCTATGCGTTGCAAGCTTTGCAGGTTTATTTAAAGTGTCCGGTTACAGCACTCAACGATCCAGCAATGTCATCGAGTAGTTCACAAAATTAACACATCCCTGGAAAATAAAGAATATTGTACATCGGCTTTTTTGGACATAGGCCAAGCCTTCGAGAAAGTTTAGCATGATGGCCTTCTTTATAAAATCAAGATCCTTCTTCCCTCTCTCTTCTACCTACTTAAATCCTATTTAAAAGACCGTCAATTTATAGCTAAAGTAAATGGTGAATTCTCTGACTCATACGATATTAAAGCTGGAGTACCACAAGGCAGCGTTTTAGCCCCCCTGCTATACTCATTATATACAGCAGATCTCCCAACCACAACAAATACCTTAATCGGTACGTTTGCTGATGACACAGCTATTCTGGCTAGTCACGAAAATCCCATAATCGCAGCTTCTTACCTGCAGGACCATCTAAACTTAATTGGAAACTGGGTCAACAAATGGAAAATAAGAATTAATGCATCAAAATCAACCCAAGTAACCTTTACACTGAGAAAAGGTAGTTGTACTTCGGTCACCTTCAACAATGCTCCCATTACACAATCTTCTTCAGTGCGTTATCTAGGACTGCATCTTGACGAAAAAATGAATTGGAAAGAACACATAACCAGAAAGAGGAAACAGATAGATCTGAGGTTCAAGGAGTTACACTGGCTGCTTGGAAGAAAATCGCATCTACCACTCGAGGAAAAAATTTTACTATATAAAGTAATATTACTACCCATATGGACATACGGCATTGAATTGTGGGGCTGTGCCAGCAAATCAAATATTTCCATTGCCCAAAGATCCCAATCCAAAATCCTGCGTGAACTCACTAACCCTCCATGGTATATGTCTAATAATACACTGCATAATGACCTCCGCATCCCATACATCACTTTAATTATCCAGCAAAGAAGCAACAACCATCATACCAGACTTACAACACACAGCAACCCTCTTATACGCCCACTTCTATATCCTCAAGACAACAGAAGGCTAAAACGTCTCTGGCCAAACGACATCCGATGAAAACGACGAGGACTCTTCGATGGTAGAGGCCTCATCATGACCGATAAGGATTTTCATATTTAAGATCCTATGTTAGCACATTAGCCTATAGAATACATATTCTGATTGCTAATTTATTGTACAATAAAAAAATATTTAAAGTGTCACTTAAATTATAGCATATTCATAACTTCTGATTATTTTATTATATCATTTTATCCAATATTGTCCTTAAGACTTAATTAAACTAATAGAAAATTATTTATTTATCTGAACAGGAAGTTATCGTGTACCAGATAAACACAGTAAAAAAGCTATTTTTTAGAATATTCAACTGAGCGTCTAGATAATACGTCTTTCAACTGAGAAGTAAATAAGTCGTTAAATTATGCAGTCATTAATAAATTAGACTTTATGCGTATTAATGCTTTCATTCATTAAGAAGACGATACGCAGAATTATTCTAATGCTGAAAATCTGAAATACTTGGAGTTTTGACGCCACAGCCTCTTTATCAATCTTACAATAATTAGAAAATGTTAATTTCTAGTTTTGTTGCCGAAAATTTAAAAAGAAATAAAGAAACTCTTAAAATAAACCCTAACTTCCAAATTGATACCACTTTTCCTATTCAACTTGGGTCACTTTAATAATAGAATCAGAATTTGTTTTTATCTTTAAAAATTTAGTTAACAAATAATACTAAAAAATAATAATAAATGTTCAACCACACCACCAATAAAATAATTTGAAAAGTAAAGAATTTTAAATCCATGATTTATTTATTGTTTAACACATTGTGCACTGGATTATATTTATAAGTCATTAATTTCAATTGTGCAAACGCACTAATTAAATAAAACAAATCAAGTAGTGAATTTTGCAACATGACATATTTTTTGCAAGCGGAAGAACATATCGCAACTTTTAAACTTTCAAAGTTCCAAGATTATAAGAGAATTATAATATTTTTTTTAATATAAAATAAAAAGTATGATGTACATATAAAATTGTGTTCTACCAAAATTATATAATTATTACTTCGCCACCTAGTACTTGTAGCATTTATGTCTTATTCAGAGGTCTATTGTCAGAAAACACGATGTTTATGACGTGAGGTTACGTTCGGTTAAGTCCTGGGCGAGGTCTTGGAAGAGGACATTCCTTGATTAAATTTGTAATAGATGACTACGTAATGAATTGTCCGATCCGTTGTAAAGGACGGCGCTCGGCGTGGGCTGATCGTGTCGTTTACCTTCGATTATCTGATGAATCCCGCTTCTCCCTTTTTTCTATAAAATCCGCCGTGTTATTGTTACGACCTATCGGGAGCTGATTGAATTTGAAAAGGAATTAACGTGTAAATTAATCATGGGGCCGTTTCTGCTAAATGGAGCGATTTCAGCGAAGGGCTTTCAGAACTCCCGGCTGTCCATAAAAATTTAAAATGCGATTAGCAGTCCGGACACGAAGCGTATTATAATATTTTTGAGAAAAGCCGTTCATTCCGGGGCTTAATAAATAGATACCAGATCGAGGAGCAAAATCGTTAAACCGAATAATAAAGTCCTTAAGCCACCGTATCGGGCCATCAAATATTAAAATGCACATAAAAAACGCATCAAGTTTCCCGAACTCATAAAACGCGGATCTAAGTTTGATGCATTAATGACGGATATAAACATGAAGGCAGCGCCGAAATCGCCAGTTTCATCAGGCTGCTGCACTCAGCAGTGCACCGCGCCCAGTGCAGATAATCAATCTTGGAACGCATTACTTGGAAATTACGGCCGCGTCAGATTGAGTTACGGAAGGGGCCTTTCAAAATATTGCGGCTTCCGTCTAATAACGGCGCCATTATAAATTTCGTGCCGTCGGTGCAGCGCCCCTTATGAATTTTCATCGTTTATCAGTTTCCGGGCCGTTCTTATCTCTGCATCGCCGATGGGCGGAAGAAATAATGAAGCAATTAGACGGCTGATTGTTTGTTGCTTAATAGCCGATAATAGCAATTACCCATTCCGAAGTTTGCTCGAAGTTCGGGATAACCTCTTTAAACACCTATACCTCTCATATACATAATAAAACGTACACGAGATGTCCTCCATATGCATGAGGACCCCGCTTGATGCCACTGGGAATAATGGACTCCGCACCACCCTATCGATTATTTAGATTACATTGTAAGTTTGGAACGACTCTACTTTTGTTACAAATTCCGCTTCATAAAGCATCAATTTTAAACCTATCTGTACTCAGTCAGACGCTTTTATGCAGGTCCTTGTACTTACTTATTCTACATATAAGCGGTATTTTATGTATTCTCTTTTTTGATTTCTTTCAAAAAACTACTTTTATTATTATAAAACCGCGTGGGTCCAGCATTGCATAAATAATAAAGAATTATTAGATCACTCACCTAAAAAGTTAATTTTTTAATTGTAAATAAAAATAAATTTTGTTCTAATTAGAACATTGAGCAATTTGTTTGAAAATAATGTTATAAAACTTGTATTGGGTTTTATTTCATATTAAACTATAAGTTTGTGTCGTGAGTTACATTGATCGGAGAGCAGTTAACTACATGTTTTTGGTATTGACACTGTCGATTTTAATTTTGGTTGTCGAACCTGTATGGGAGGCCTAGCAAATTGATTTTCTTTTTTTTTTATTAATAGGGGTTATGCCAGATCAACATTACATTTGCTATTAGATGACAAGGTTAAAAGATTTTTAACATTTATATCACTAAAATAGATAGTTCATTGTGATTTTGACAATTAAATTAGTTATTCTCACTATTTAGGACATCAATAGGTAACTTCCTTTTAAATCTGGTGTTTTTAGTGCCCAAGTTGTAGTGAATCACACCACAGCATTGATTTATGTTATCATAAAATTTTTGGGCTGTTTTCTTTATGAATTCTTACACTGTCAGGATTCCTGTTTCTCGGTGGAGCTTGCGTACCACTGTGCATTTGTTATTATACGGATAATTTTATTTTGTAACACTTGGAGTTTGCGAAGATTAGTTTTTGATGTCGCGCACCAGACACTGCACCCGTATGTAAAAATTGGTCGAATGATGGTCGTGTAGATGAGAACCCCACATTTTATTTTGAATGTTGACTTCTTGTTGATGATGGGATAAAGCATGGCCAGTCTTGCGTATGATTCAGTCAATTTTTTATTGGTGTGGAAACTCCATGTTAATCTACGATCGAGAAAGACCCCTAGGTATTTCATCGCGCTATCTTTCGGATTCCAAGGGATAGGTACATTATTGATAACGATGTTAGGTGGGTGACGCAAGGTAAAGATTTTGGCATCACATTTGCTGGGATTAATTCGTTGAAACCATTTGTTAAACCATGAGTTAAGATGATTCAGACTTTGCTGCAGATTGTTTGCGGCTAGGTTAATGTCGTAGTCTTGAGTTATGATTGCTGTATCGTCGGCATACATTGCGGTGTCAGAGTTTGGTGTTGTGGGAGCATCGTGCATGAAAGTATTGAATAACAAGGGACTCAGTACGGATCCCTGCGGTACTCTCGCATTGATTTTACGTGCTGATGAGGTATATCCTTTTATTCTTGTCTGGAACGTTCTGTCAGTTAAAAATGATTTAACTATGTTTAATAGGTAAACAGGGATTACCAAATCTTTCATTTTGTATAATAAGCCGTTTATCCATACACGATCAAAGGCTTGCGCCATATCTACAAGTGCCATTATCGTGTGCATTTTCTTTTCGTAACCCTTTTCAATTATCTCAGTGAGTCGTAAGACTTGATGACCAGTAGAGTGCGCGCTTCTAAAACCAAATTGGATTTTGGGCAAGACTGCATTATCTTCTAAAAACTGGTTTAATCGGCTTTGAATGGTTCGTTCAAAAACTTTAGAAATTGTGGACTGCAGGCTGATGGGTCAGTAGTTGTTAGGGTTGTCATGCGGTTTATTTGGTTTGAATTAGTGCTCGCTTCCATTCGGTAGGGAAGTAATCCAATTTTAAGCAGGAATTAAATATGGCTGTTAGTAAACATATACTTTTTAGCGGTAGATTTTTCAGAATTATGTTGGGGATCATGTCGATTCCTGGTGCTTTTTTGGTTTTTTTATGCATTCTTTAATTTCTGTTGGGGAGATAAGGTTATCTAGCATTTGTTCTTGGGGTGTAATATTTTGAGATTCCATTTCAACCTGTCTGTTATGATTGGGATCATTGTTAAAATATGCGGTGGTAAATGTTGCTTCGAGATGTTGTGCGAATATTTCAGGTTTGTCCTTATCTTCCGATATTGTTTGGCCATTGTATTTTAGTGTGGGGGTAACCGTGGGTTGCTTCAGGATGCTTTCCACATGTTGGCGTCTCCAGGTTCGAACGATTCTAGATACTGTTTATAAGAGTTTATTCTGAACTGATCGAGTTCGTTTTCAACCTGCCGGATCAGCACATTTAGATGGTGTTTATCTGCAGGGTTCCTAAGACGTTGCCACTTCCTTCGGGTGGAGTTTTTTTCTTTTATTAATTTTAAAATTCGGAGTGGGGGTGTTTGGTTATTGACAGGTTTGCGTGTTTGAGAGACTAGAGTAGATTGTTTGATAGCCTCATTTGTTGTTGCTTTGAAGAATTCAATGGTTCCATCAATTTCAGTTGTGGTAGATATGGTAAGAGGGCACTTTATTTGTTCGTCCATGATATTACGGAAAAGTTCCCAGTTAACTGGTCCTTGGAATTTCCGGGTAATAATAAGGAGTTCAGTTAAGAGTGAATATTACCGGCAGATGATCAAAGTCAAGTTCAGTTATTACGGTTTGGTTTATTGGCAGTTGCAGGTTTTTATGTATTATTATATCTAGGATGTCCGGCAAGTGGTTTGTGCGGTAGGGGAAATAAGTGTAATCTCTAGGGGCTAAAATTTGTAAAGCCAGTTGGGACGCTAGTGTGTTCAGTTTTATTCCATTGGGGTTGTTGGCCCTGCAACCCCAGATTGTGTTTTTGCAATTTAAATCTCCGGTCAGTATTGTGGGATGCTGTTTGTCAAATATTTTTACCAGTTCTTCTAAGATGAGTCTATTTGTGGGTGGTTTGTAAGCCGAAATTATGTTAATTGAAGAGTTATTCTTAAAGGTTAATTTTGTGGCGGTAGCTTCAAGTTGATGAATGCCTGTTAGTTCAATAGGGGTGGCTACGATGTTTTGCTTTATGATTATTGCAGAACCGCCCCATCCTATTGCTGCCTCTCTGTCCTTCCGAATAATGCGATAGCCCGGAATTGTGAATTTCTCGTTTTGTATGAGGTGGGTTTCGGTAATACACGCAATGTCTATGCCATGTCTTGCGAGGAATGATATGAAGGTAGATCTCTGAGTCTTTATACCGTTAGCGTTCCAGTTCATTAGGGTTAACTTTTGTAGAGTGGTTGATTTATTTGATTTTCTGTAGTCGTGTTATTCTGGTGTTGTTATCCAGTTGGTTTATAATTTGGCCATTATTGGAGTTTGTTATCAATAGTAGTAAGTTTCACATAGTACGGAACATTTCTGCGAATTTTATCTACATTTCTGCTTATTTTGTTGCTACTGGGATTTTAATAATTGTTGCCATGTGCCATTGTTTGGTTATTTTCCGAGACAGTTTGGAAATACAAAATTTTTGGAGTACAATGTAAATTTGGTTGTTATATTTAATTTGATTGATTGCACAATTGTAAATTACTTTATAAGCTGCCATGTACTTTTGACAGCCTTTGTAATTTACTGCATGTTCTGTATTACACAGGTTTTAAATTTTTACTCTTAGTGTATATGGAAGTTGGGTGACCTTAACCGTACTTTACACATTAGGAAAGTCTACACGCAATGTATTTGAGAAACACCTAACTTGAAACAATCAACATTTTATGTATCATTGAAACAAGCAATTAAATACAAATCCAACGATATCAACATTATCGATTCAAATTAATTTTCCACCGAAAACGTGACATCTATACATATGTTTTACGCATTCAAAAAATATAACCTATTCTAACAACGACTATAGTATGATAAAGAATTGAACATTTTTTTCTGTCACAACAGGAAAAATACCAGATTCTAATAAAACTTGTTATACTGAGTTCAAATATCTAAGTAGTTTGGCTCAATCACCCACGATTTTTTTGAGTCACTTAAATTAAGGGAAAGAAATATGTATATTTACAACTTACCTAAAATGTTTGAGATGTTGCTTTTTTGGTGTTTGGCATCTGGAACATTCCTCTTTAATGTTCAACAGTAATCAGCTAGCATTATTGGACTCTATTGTACCTGGTACCTTTTTTCCATGGTAGAAATGTTTTAGTGAAAACGCTCTCTCTGTTCGTCCCTGGTAGATTTTCAGAGGAGAAATCTAAGTGAGAGTCTAAGAAATATATCTCGAGGGGCATATTACTACCCATATCTTTGTATGGCTGCATCAGGTGATCCACGATCTCACGATAGTTTGGTGCTTTACGATCATTTAGAAAATTTTGAATAACGCTTCTCAATGCTTTTTACGCTGATTTTTGGATTTTACTTAATAGATCTTTGAATTTTGCATCTTTGATCAAATATTCTATTTGGGCCCTACAAAAATTACTTTCTTAAGTTTAGATTCGCTTACATAAGGAAATTTTTTCTTAAAATAATGAAATCAAATTTATTTTTATCTACTGTCTTAACAAAGTTTTTAAAAAGTCCTAACTTTATATGAAGAGCAGGTAGAATGATCATCTCAAAGTTGATTAATGAAAAACTATACAAAATTTTGCTCTCCAAGTATCACTGATGTATTTGGCCATTCTTTTGATATTATAATTGGCATTACTGTTTTATTTGCACAAAGCAACAAAATTTAGTATAACCGAGCTGGAAACTCATTAAAAATGCAACGACGTTTGTGTCGTAACATATGGTCCAACAATACTCAATTTTTGCAATCGGCACAAAAATAAATTTATTACTATTCTGCAAAAGTTCCGCTTTCAAACTAGTTTTGTATGCATCTATGAATATTCTCCACTCTATTGGTTTATGCTCATAACTCAGGAGATTCATCACAAAGCAAATATTGTTGCAATAAATTAATCATTTTCTTTAGAAAAAAAATTCTTGGCGGTTACAAAGTTAATATAGTATCTTTCTGAAGATTACAGCTTTTAGCCTAGAGCCCAAAACTTCAGCTTGTTTTTTTGGACAATTTCAAACCTCGAACGAGGTTGTTTAAATTACCTTGTGTTAATATATGAGGTTCGCAGGAAGAGATACTTGTTTTAAATGTAAGACCATCTTGCTCTTTACTTTAAACTTTTATAGCAGTTTCTAATTCATCTTCTATAACTAAATATGCAGGAGGATATCGTACAGGTATTTCACTATTTATTTTTAAAAACACATAAACTAATGCTTTTATAATTGTAAACTCTCTGTGCTTAATTGAAAATGTTGTTTTACAAACATAAGCTGTCGTTGAAAACAAGCCTTGATTCCAAAAACACAGTACTAAGAAAAAGTCATGGTACAAAAGATGTGGGTGATAGAAAAATTTTAATTTCATATTTGAATTCCGCAAAAAAACATTTCGTGGACCATAACCATGTTAAACACGTGCAAAGATAAGCAAATGCAAAGCACACCGATATTATTTATGTTAACGAAAGAGTTTTATTTGTTTTGGAAATTATTTCTTTCATTAGTCATCAAAATCAGTTTTATCATTACTACCATAAAGTATAGATTCAATAAATGTGTTAAAATAGTGATATTTTAAGTCTTAGCGTGAATTTCACAAAAAATGATTAAAGCAATAATAGTTGGCCTACCAAGGCATTGAATTTCACGCCCTTTCTGCCCACACTGTTCAATATCAATGCCGGACAGTTGAGTTGTGTACTTGCTCCTATGTGTAAAAGCGTTGTGCTGGAGAATGTGTATCTGTGGATTTGTTTGTGTGTGTTTTAATTAATTTGTTAACACAAATGATATCTGTGTGTTTTGTATTTCAGCTTAAAATGCATTGCTTGACACTCAAAATTTAGTATATTTGTCTTTAGTTATTCAGAAGACATATGTACGATAATTTATTTCATCCTACATGGGTGTCCGTATTGCACAGTCGCCAAGAGCTACAGCAGCGGTGATATAATTGTGAATAACAGAGTGATTAGCAAGGGCAGTCGCACAAAGACTGTGTCTTTTACAAGATTACACAAGAGAAGTTGCAAGAGGTTAAATTAGGGAACTGGGGTGGTTTTACGTTGTTTGCGTCCGCTACATCCTGTCCGCTTTTATGGTAAATTTCGATTGAGCTACCCTTGCACGTCTCTGTGATAATAATCCGAATAGACTTGCTGCTGAAAGATGTAGTTATAACTGCCTTTATTCAACTGTGATAACAGCCAGTTCCTCAAAATGTCCAAGAAAATCATCTCAGTGACGGTGGAGCGTTTATAAAAATATTCTATACATTTTTTTTTTTGAATTAACGCAAATACATTCACCTTAGGTGAGCCTCGCACATATTTTGTGACTAAGTGGGAATTTTTAGCCTTCCAAATGTGCACACTCTTCAGATTCGCTTTTCTAGACAGATGGAAAGTTGCTTCGTCACTAAAGATAAACAAGTCTGCGAAACCGCCAATTTTAAAATTCTCTTATTTTAATGCGGAAATTGAGATACACATTTTTGCTGAGATACTGAAGGTCGTAAAGCTTATATTTCAGTCTCTTGTAAAGAGTTTGCTATGCTTCTAATTGCGAGACACAAAATTTAATTAGTGAACTTTATGATATTACATAGTTGATTTTGTGTACAGTAATAATTAATATACTTTGCATGCAATATGTGATAATACTTTGATTTTTAATAAATTATAAATTCTATTATATTAGACTATGTAGTTTAAATTAAGCGAAATAATGATTATTCAATTATATAGTAAAAAGTAAGCCAAAATGTTAAAATGTTTATGTTGGTTTAAATTTTTCAATAATTTTAAATACAATCATTGTAATATTTTCTGCTTATTGCATTCTTTTTGATTTCCATATTATCCCTGATCTTTTCATGTAATATTCTTCCTGTCCGGCTACTCTACATCTTCTCTAGCACTCCATTTCTGTTGCAATTATTTTTTATTTGTGTCTTATATAATACCTATGTTTCTGCTCCATAGATCATTATACTCTAACGTTTAGTTTTTTGTAATACGGGTGTCCTAGAAGATCGAATTGAGTTTTTTAATGGAAGTTCTGGTTTGGTTCATTCTTTCATAGTTGCATTTTTAGATATTATGCATTATAGATATTTAAAATTTGTCTGTACCTCTGGTTGTTATATTTTTAATCTATTTAATCGCTTAGCTACATTAGCTACATTACTACCTTTAATAAAACAATATAATTATAGTTTAATATTATAATAAATTAAAATTGACAAAGAGATTTTGTAATTGCAACTGTATATTATAAATAAATAGAGAAACATATAAACGTATTCTATTGTTCTTGGATTGCACTAAACAAAATTTTATTTTTAGACATTTGTAAATTTGAAAAAAATTTAACGTGCATAGTATATCAAAGCTCTCATAGAGCAATATACAAGATAAAGCAAGGAAGTATTGGGAATATAAATTAATTCGGTCCGTTTTCAAAAAATGGCTCTGGCTGTTATGAATGTTTCATAGTGACAGCTGATTGCAGTGGTATCAGAGAGGTTATACATCTGTGAATAATATACAATACATATTGCTTTGAGATTTATACAAAACACCTATTTTTCATTGTGTTAAAAATGTCAAAATTTGTGGTAACTAAGCAGCATTTGCGGGAGGTTTACTTTTCTGTTTTAATTGGAAGAAAAGTGCAGCTGAAGCGCATAGAATGCTTGTAGAAGTTTACGGTAACGATGCTCCAACTGATAAATTATGTCGTGAATGATTTCGAAGTTTTAAGAATAGTCATTTTAGTCATGTTGTGTATCTGGTAGAACCAAAGAGTTGTTGTATATTATGAGCCGCTAAAACCTGGTAATTTCTTTCTGGGCGATCGGTATAGCCTGCAAAAAGGACACGACAAAGTTATTTTTTGCATGATAACGCTCGACTTTATGTCGCATAAGTCGTGAAAAATTATTTGGAAACACTCAAGTGGGATATTTTACCGCACCCGCTGTATTCGCCAGAAATTGCTCCTTCTAATTACTGGTTGTTCCGACGGATGCAGCACGATTTGGCAGGTAATAGGTTCACTTCTTTTGAAGAAATAGAAAATTGATCCCAAATTTAGATCGCATCAAAAAACAAGATATTTTTCGAAATGAAATTTGAAAATTGGCGGCGAGGTAGGAAAATATAGTAACCAGCAATGGAAAATACTTAGATTAATTTGTTTATTTATATTGTTTTGAAATAAATTTTTGACGCCAATAAAACGAACAGAATTAATTTGTACTCCAAATAATAACACTGATTTTTTGGTCCAAGTAATGGGTGTTTTTTCTTTGGAGGTGGAAAGCTTTAAATTGGCAACCCTGTTTTTTGTAACAGCCGATGTGATAGTTCTCGGTTGTTTTGGGGTTAGTTTGGTTTGGCATTTTATCATGAATAGACTCACGCCGGAGCAGCATTTGAAAATTGTTCAAATTTATTTTGAAAATCGTGGTTTTATTCGTGAAACCCTTCTGGCATTACGTGCATTTTATGGTGCTCATAATCGTCTATTAGAGTAATTAATTTGAGAAACTATGGATAGTTTTCGCAGTATGTTTACTCTAAACGATAATACGTATCCCGTAAGACGCCGTACAGTGTGCACATAACAAGCAATTGATGGTGTGCAGCGTAGTGTTTATAATGATCCAAATACGTCAATTCGTCAGTGTGTTTAACAATTAAACTTGTGTACATCCACTTTCTAAAAATTTTTGTTTAAAGATCTTGGTTTACGTGCTTACAACATTTGACTTGTACAGGAATTGAAGCCACACGATCATCGTTCGCGCCGTGCATTTGGTAAATGGTCTGAAGAAAACATTTCTATTGATCCACAATTTTATTTGAAAATTTTGTTTAGTGATGAACCACACTTTTGGTTAAATGGCTATTGCAATAAACAGAATTGCCGCATTTGGAACGTTGATAATACAAAAGCCATTACCAGCCATTTCATCCAGAAAAAGTCACCGTTTGGTGTGCTTTATGGGCCGGTGGAATTATTGGTCCATATGTCTTCAAAAATGATAATGGTCAGAACGTTACAGTCAATGGTAAGCAGTACAGAGACCTGATTACTGACTTTTTCATACCTTAATTGGAAGGCATTAATGTTGCAGACATGTTTGTTTCACCAGGACGGCGCTACACGCCACACAGCGCGCGATACAATTAATTTACTGAAAGAAACACCAAATTGACCTGTTACCTAGCCACCTCGTACGTACGATTTGACGCCATTAGACATTTTATCTGGAGATATGTAAAGTCGAATGTTTACGCCAATAAACTAGAAACATTTGAGCAGTTGGAAACCAACATTCGACGCGTCATTTGCGAAATACAGCCTGATTTACTGCAAAGAGTGTGTGAAAATTACATCTCCAGATTACGCCATGTACGCGCCAGCCGCGGCGGTTATATGCCCGATATCATATTCATACATTAATGCCATAAAGTTATCTTTTAAGTAAAGCCATTTTCATGGACATTAAAAACATTTTTCTGTGTTTTATTTCAATTTAAATTTCTCCGCATCTAAAAAAAAACACTCTACAGAAGGGTCGGGCGGCGAATTCTACGGACCTGATAATTGGTGGGGTATGGCAGGTAAACAGTTCGATCTAGGTCATTTGTCTTTGAGCCTTTAGAGTGTTGGTATCGCTTTCGAAGTGGATAGCTGTTTAAGCGTCGCCTCATTGGTCAAAATGCAATGGAGTGTTGACTAGCAATATGCAATAAAAATATTTTGTTAAACTTGAAAAATTTACAACTCATACACTTGCTATGAAATACAAAGCCTAGGAAAGGTACTTTACTAAAAGCACAACTATTGAGGTGAGAGAGACCGTTCTTAGTAGGAAGAGAGGACGTCAAGGTTAAGAAACGCGTAGAGTGACCATTAACGTCTTTTATTTTGGAATATGTGGCTAAAGTGAAGACGCTTTTAAGTGTCCGACCAACGTCTGAGACTAATAGCAGACAAAGTGAGCTTTTCAAAATTAATTTTTCATAATATCGTTACGACGAACTTAAAAATGCGAAAAGCTTGTGCTTAATTGGTTTTTAAGATTTTGATCAATAAACAGAAAGAAAGCTGTGAGTCGATTTTTTGAGAGCTTACATCTAGCTTGAAAGAATACCATTTTGAGACTGTTAAAAATGTGCACGCTGCTATAACGAATGCTCTGAAGGAGATTACAGTATAAAACCTGTTAGCGACTATATATTATTTTAAAAATATTAAATGTATATAAACATATTTAATTAAAAATACAATCTGAGATTAGTTTCATTACTTTTGGGAGTACCTTATATAACACACACCTAAATTTGAACAAATACATTAATTATTTCAGAAATAAGCTTAATATTTGTAGTAAGTTCACAATTTATAAAAACATTAAAGTTATAAAATATGTGTGCGAAAAAGAAAGACCGGAATTAGCAAAAAAAAGTAACCTAACAAGTTATTATATAATATATATTAATAAACTAAATAAGATACACCGAATTATTGCAACAATAGAATATGTTGTAAGAAATTTGGTTAAAGTTTGATTATTTTTGTGTGACAATTATTTAACGATATATTGGTACTATTAGTTTTTACGATCAGTTATTAGGTAATTAATATCTATCTTAGGTTGCCTCAAGCCCGCTTAAAAAAAGAGAGAGAGGAGTAATAGCCTCGTTAAAAAAAACTGAGTTTAAATGGCCCGGTTGATAGCACCCAGTAAGGGCCCCTGGTTAGGGTCATCGGATGAAAACTGGTCAACGGTCTTAAGGAGAAAATGCAAAAATTTATGGACTTCAAGGGCCGAAGAGCCACTGAAATAAAGAAGGTTGATCTTTGTAATCTAGTAAAACAATTGTCTTAAAAAAAGAGAACCTCAATTACAAGTTACCTAGCCCTGCAGCTTAGGGTCTTGGATTTGTTTACCAATGTCTGAAAAAAATTGTAAATCACAAAAATCTTAGATACATATTTCTGAAGCAACTAGATATTTTAACAGAAGACGACTATGCGCAAGGAAAATCATTTTGAATTTTGCCACTTGGAACGCACAAGAAATTGCAGCCACAAATTTAAAAAAAAATTAAAGGGATTAAGAAATAAAAAATGACAAAAGCTGGAGTTTTGATCGTACACAAAAGCTTAAAGAACTATAAAAAACTATGAACAAATTAACTAGCACTTTGTTTAATAAAATTATTAAGTCACCAAGTCAAAATAATATAAGTATATAGTTCGTCAAATAACGCAAAAGTAGAGTCGAGGAAGAGTAAGTAGACCAGCTTATGAATATATTAAGTGAAGTAAATCTCCAATACGAAATAAAACTAATGGATGATTTTAACGGCAGAACAGAGTCTAAATTGCACGATACAATTGAGGGCAGATATGGAAGAAACACAAAGAAAATTAAATGACAATGGCCAAAGAATAATAGAAATATGTAAACAATTCTTGCAATCTACATTAAACTAATTCTTTAAACACAAACTGATACAATAAAGAACAGGATCAGAATCGATAATCGACTGCATCATTATTGTACAACAGTCAAAGATGAGAGCATTTGCGGTTTCGACCATTTACTGGTAAGAGGTAAAATGTAATATAAGTACAAAAACAATAACCTAACCAAAGCAATTTTGAAACAAGGGAAACAAGTATAACATACTAAGTACAATACTAATAAGTTTTGGGATAGGTCGATTCAGTTGCTCTAGAAACCGAGACTGTCGAATTATACCAGAACAGAACTAACAGAACTAGAAAGCAGCACAGAATACATATACACTAAATAAAAAATGCCTATTTAAAGCAGCTAAAGATGCATTGGAAAAAAATGGTAAATAGCAACAGTAAGAACAATGATAATTGGTGGAACGATGGTATTCGAAAAACGGTCTAACATAAGAAACATATTTACAAAAATAGCTTTCGACTTACAAATAAAGAGGACAGAAAATACTATTAGCGGTACAATAGCTAAGTTAAAAAGAAAGTGATAAAGCTAAAGAATGGACTGTGTTGAAGTAGATTGACTGATGGGTAATACAAGGTCGAATAAAGCATGGAAATGTTTAAACAACTAAGAACAAATGAAAAGAATGCATTACACCCAATTACCTTAGACACTTGGAGACAATATTATAAAATTATTTTATCTGAAAAACAGAGACGAATACAAGAATGTAC
Source organism: Sinelater perroti (assembly GCA_036346155.1). Classification (NCBI taxonomy): domain Eukaryota; kingdom Metazoa; phylum Arthropoda; class Insecta; order Coleoptera; family Elateridae; genus Sinelater; species Sinelater perroti. The sequence goes on from JARFIY010000359.1 coordinate 63,613, forward strand.
AATACCAACCTTAGATCCTACAGGTGAATAGTATGAAGAAATAACTGTAAAATAAATCAGAAAGCAACTGTAGCGAATAAAAAGATCGCCAGGTCCGAGGAGTTGTCCAATAGAATTGATAAATATGGCTCCTTTAGTAACAATAGAGGTTTAAAAAATATATTTAATAAATATCTGCAGAGACAACAAAATTTTTTTATAATGTAGAAAGTTCAATACATGAAAAAGAACATAACAAGAATTGCAACAATTATAGAGGGATAAGTGTAACTAGTTCTATAGGCTGACTATACGGAGTCATAATAAAAACAAGAAGATAACAAAAACATCAAAGAAAATGTTATATAAAACAATTGTACACAGCATATCCACGTATGGTTCGGAAGCAAGATGTTTTTATTTTTAATTGTGTCTTCTTTAAAAGTTATGCAACCGAGGATCTTTATAGTCAATTTTCAGGACGCCACTCTTTAGATGTATTGTAGTCCCAATCACTTTAAAAAACCAACCCCCAAAATCGATTTACCTAATATATCAGCCAATATTAGGTGATGTTTCAAGGTGTATTTATGTATCAATGCTGTCGGCTCATCATAGTTATTACTATATAACGTAGTCTGTAAACTATACGGGGCCGTAGTTTTTATTACTTCTGGCTGTGAAATAGTTTTTGATGAGACCATATCTAGGAGTATTAGAACGTTCGACCTATTTACGTTATCATTGATATGTAGAATACTGGTATGGTGATTAACCAGGCTTTATTTCTTGTGGTCGAAAATCTTTTTTTCGTGCAAATTACGTTTAATTTTTCGTAGACTTCTTTGTCGTAAAATGTCTTTTAAAACATTTCATTTAACATGTGTCAACATGTTTTTTATTTTTGCTTTACCATTTCCTTGATGTATAACGGCTCTAATATACTAGTGCACTCGCAAGGTTCGTGTTGCGACTTCTTGTTCCAAAACATGTACTAATGCGTCGTCAAGTTTCTTTGGATAGGCTAAATTGAAAGACTATAGAATATCATCTATTTTAGTCCATTTATAAACGTATGTAGGGCTAATTTCTTAAGCTGTTGGGTGCGGTGGGGTGTGTCAATCGTACTTAATGAGCAACGTTGTTTTCAAATTCTACAAATTTTTGGACGTAATTTTTAACTTGCGTAGTACGAATATGTGCATCGCCATATCACATCTCTAACTGAGAAGCTAGGAGCCGGTTGTATGTTTGTTGATTTTTTGGTAAGGCATGAACAACATGTGCAACGTTTTTCCAAGGGTTAAACGTTAAAGCAATCTCTTTATGTGCGTTTATTCATTGTCAATCGCACCAACTTAAAATTATCCGTGATACGTACACCAGGGGGGTTTTTTCGTTAACATTGCGAGTTGTAATTTTTATATTTTTTAAAATGCTACTGATTTTTTTGCGCTACCAATTAATTTTATAGGGCAAATTTGTTGTTTTATTTTTGTTTCATAATTTCTAGCACTTCTTGTTATTTTGTTATCCAATATTTTGAAACTTTATTTTACATTTTCATTGTTTTATCTTCTAGAACAATTATCGACAGTCTTAATTCTAAGGTTTTACAATTTGTTATTCTTTCTTCCACAACTCTAGCATATTGTTCGAACTTTTTTATAAATTTTTTTTTTTTTTCCGAGTATGACCTCAATTCTTTGTAATTTTCTTCTCATATTTAATTTCCACACATCTCCTTTAGGTTTTCTCTTAGGCTTCTGAACTCTTCACCCAAATATTGGCTCAAGAACTGTGTTAACAATTCTAGATTTGTGGTATTTTTTAGAAATTTTGGTTGGTCGTGTTTGTCTCTTTTGTCACCGTCTAATAGAAGAGCATTACGTTCCTTTTTATTGTAGCTTTTAAAGTTGGATTCGAGTAGTCTACGATGTTGTATTTTTTTTCTCGAGAACTTCTTGACTGTGGGGATTTTCACGTTTCTGATCTTAATGAACTACGGAGCGCCAACATAGATATCAGTTCTTGAATTTGCAGCTTTTCTATCTGAGCTTGTCTTCAGGTTAGAGTTGCTTATGTTATAAGTGGTCTCAAAATAGTTTTGTAGATAATAATTTTGTCTTCTTAGGATAACTTGCTTCTTATATACAATAGTGAGCCTAGAGGTATCCCGTTGTATTAGTCTTTTTTTTGTTAGATATTTCTGCCTTTGCAGTCTTTACGGCCTATGCATGTTCTGGGATCAGTTGTTATAATACCATTTATAAAAGTCAAACATTATAGTCTAAGTAACAAAACAATTAGATAAAACAGAAAAGTAACTAAACTACATTATAAACCTATACGATACAATAAAAAAAGTTTTATTGATTAGGAAAGTTATGAGCTAAAAATTTTAACAAAGAAAACAACTATATTAGAAGAGACAAAGCACAAAACAAACTAAAAACTGAAAGACAATAACCGTTAATATCATCTATAATAACAAAATAAAATAAAGAGATCTACTTCTAAAACTAAGACTATGTTGCATCCGGTTAGATGAATAGAATATGAAAATCTACATCATAATAAAACGATGTTTTATATTTCCTCCTAAATACCCAGAAAATAATTACGACAATTATGGGGTATCACCCATTTAATCAAAATTTGAGACTAGTACAGCTAAATAGACTGCTGCCCAAAAGTATGCAATCCATAAATAAAAAGTATAGAAAAACATAATAAGAAAATTCGTTCGGCTAATTGGGCAAAGGCGAATCGATGTTATAAAGACATGCATCAAAATGTATACACACTCACAAGTTTATCGTAGACATAAACGTGGTTTATAAGTTAATTATATCCTGAAAATATATTTCCAAAAAAAAGATATAAAAATGTTTTGGTATTTTATGCCAACTTTAAAATAAATTAAACATTTCCTTGATACTGAAATATCTGACAATAACTTTATAAAAATAAAATCTGGGAATATCGATTAATATACATATATATTTGCAAAATAGTAAAAGACAAAACAACAAAAGATATATTTCATAATAACATTAATGTTACTATACGGAAGAAAAACATACCTTTATTTTAAAAGCATAACAAAAAGTTATCTTGCCTAAATAAAGCGAAAGAATGTACAACATTAAATATAATATAATAAAAACGCACAGACAAACTGAAAATTAATTTTTTTGATACAGATAACAAAATAATCAGTTGAAATATTATGTCTAAACAAAAATCATAAACAGGATTTTAAAAACATTTTAAAAAGAAAATTAGATAGGGCAGTTAAAGCCGCTGCTAAAAATCTAATATAAGGTGGTGTTATAAATTTTTAGAAAATTGATTTATGTTTATGTTGACATGCTTTAGGGAGGCATTGCCTACAGAGACATTTAAATATTGTTGGAGGTGATCGATTTAGTCAAAACTCATTAGACATACTTATCGATGTAAGAATCAACAATTCATATTTTAGGGACTTGCATATATGAATAAATTTACTTTTCACTTCTCTATTTAAGGTTTAATACTTTATGATATACACGTGTCTTTGTCTTCTACGCGGTACGGATTCAGCAATACAACTGTCATGTAAACATGATGCATTCTCTGCTTGAAAAATGGTACCAGGACGTCCTCAAATTGCTTGTAGCGACCACACAACAACATCGACACCTGCGGCGTCCTGTATACATAATGCGGAGATGATAACACAGAAATGCAGCTATGCACCTTGCACGCCCACCGTTTTCTCCTTTGTCTAGAACAGCGTGTCTTCCCTTTTAAGGCGAAGCTCATTAACACCTAACGCATCCCGGGACGCTTTTCTGACAACGCATTACGCCGACATTCAGGGCGCCTACAGAAATCCCGGCGCGTATCGGACTTTCACTTAGTGGGCCCTCGAAATCTATTTTGCAGACTTTTACTAATCCTATACGAGATTGCCACCTTTTTGCACATAACATGGGTATCCCCAGTGACACTGACTATTATTGCTGTACCCCGAGGCGAACAGGATGGATCATCGGCGTAGATATGTCCGCAGCTCTCTGGGGAGGTTGCGGACGCCCCGGGTCAGCAAATCGAGTGCACTCCGAGCCAATCGCTTTATCTGTCAGCTATCGACCCCCTGCTCTTGAAATTGAGTAATGCGAGTGTACTACTTGTTCTCTGTGGTCGTAAATTACATTAAGACGTATTATCGTATTATTGTCACATCCATACAGGTTTTGTTCTTAGAATAATCAAACATGCAAACTATAAAGCTCTATCAAAAACGGCTTATAATAAAAATAAGGGATATTTTTTCTTTTCTTTAATATATTATTAAAAATTTAATAGTACACTTTTTAAAGTATTGTTAACAACACTGTATTTTCTGGGCTACTAACACTAACATTGGTATCTACCACGAATAAATTATCGTCATTGTAGAAATGCACTAGCATTTTTGTATTAAAAAAGAAAATTCGAAAATTTTGCCAATAAACTTGACACGGAAGAGGATTAACATGTATCAAATCTCAAACACGCAAATGAAGGCTTGTATCTATTGGATTACACTTTTATAGATAATAAGTTAAAGGATAACTGACGTGGCAAATACCGATAATAAAGGAATGAAAATTATTTATTTATTATATTGCAATTTAAAAATTTTTACTATTAATTCTTCGTCTTCTTGTTCAACTCTTACCGGACATTGGCAATCATCATGGTTATTTTGACTTTATCTACTGTTCTGAATAGTTCACTTGAGCTGCAATTATACCGCTTACGTAGGTTTCGCATCCAAGACATTCTTCTTCTACCCACGCTACGTTTTCCTTTAATCTTGCCTTGCGTTATATTTCTCACCAATGAGTATTTATCTCCTCTCATAATGTGGCCCAAATATTCGTTTTTTGATTGTACTCATAACTTATGTTTTTTCTTTATTTGATTTAACACTTCGATATTTGTTTTATGTTTTTCCATGATATTTTCATTAATCGTTGATAGCACCATATTTCAAAGGCTTCTATGTTTTTTATGTTGTTTTGTTTTAATGTCCAGGCTTCAACAACGTACAGTAATGTGGAAAGGATATAACAGCGGAGCATTCTAAGTTGTAAATTGATAGTCACGTCACGGTTGCACAAATTTTTTTATCTTGTTAAAAGTTGTTCTTGCTTTTTCAATACGACACTTTATCTCTTTCGTTTGGTTGCCATCGTGTTTTAAGCATATTCCTAAATATTTGTATTCTGACACTCACTCTATTTGTAGAGAGCGCGACACCCGCGACGTAAAGGCTTCGGCCTGTCAGACTAACGCGCGGCGGGCCCTGGGTTCGACTCTCAGGTCAAAATAACGGCAAACATCGAGTGCTCTCCGGCCACCATACAAACACCTTTGGCGGTCGTAAAGTACATTCTCCTTCTTCTAACGGGTCAGACTAGCCACCTGGCCGGGGTACGCCCAACATGGCTCATAGTACTACACGAAATGTGTAGCTAGAAACAGGCTAATAGCCTATATAAGAGTAGAAGAAGAAGAAGAAGACTCTATTTGTACATTTTCAAAAATTAGATTGCCTGTAGCTTTTTTATTTTTTTATTTTTAGTCCCTTTCTAAATTTCATCTGTGTGTTACTGATTTCTTCTTCAAATTTATTGTAAAGTCGGTTATGTATTATTCTAAGAAATATCTTTAGCATGTGGCTCATTAGAGATATCGTACGATATTTACTATATTTTTTAGTATTAGTTCTCTCATTAAAAAACTCTAGGAGGTATATCTGTTGCTTTTTCATTCATCAGTTTCAGCAGTTCATTTGGTATTTCATCCGGTCCACTTCCTGTTTAAGTATTTTTGGCCCTGTATCTTTTTCGTTTTTATAGCTTTTTCAATATTTTCTCTTCTGTCTTCATCTTTAAATAAATCTTTTACATATTCTGCCCATTTTCTCAGTTTTTGTTTAATATCCGCTATTAATGTGCCATCTCTATCTTTCAGCGTACCTGTTGTTTTTGTTTTGTTTAAGCCTGTTACTTTTTTAATCTTTTTGTGTGTATTAAAAACGTCATATTTGTTTGATATTCCTCTATTTTTTTGCATTGCTCATTCGACCATAACTCTTTAGCTTTCTTTATTTTTTCTTGATACTTATTATGATTAGTTGTCTTATATGTTTTTCTTTTGTTCATAAGTGTCATTATTTTCTCTATCATCCACCTCTTATATTTCGTTTTTTCAGGTTTAAGATATTTATTAGCTGCTGTTATTATACCTTCTGATAAGTTTTTCCATTGTTGATTAATATTTTGTATACATGAATTTTCTATTTTTATTTTTTGCACGCTTTCTCTTATGGCTGTTTGTTTTTTCTTTTATTTCTTTATTATTTAATCTTCTGTAACCTACTCTTGTTTTATTTGATTTTTTCGTTTTCCTTGGTTTAATTAACATTGTCACGACAACTGGATTGTGGTCGGATCTTAAATTGGTTCCTGGGTAAGTTTTAACCGACGTGACAGCATTTCTATATCTTTTTGATAATAATACAAAATCTATTTGATTTCTAACTATATTATTTTGATTATCTTCAGGAAATTTCTACGTACAGAGTCTGCGTTTTGGTAGTCGGTAGAAAGTGTTAGTAATAATTATTTCATTGCTTTGACGAAATTGAACAAGGCGATCTCCACGTTCGTTATGGTCACCTAAGCCATATCTACCCACATATCCCTCTACTAGTTCTTCACCTACTTTGTCGTTAAAGTCGCCCATAACAATTGTTACTTTGTGTTTTTCTTATGGTTTTTAGTACCTTTTCTATTATATATATTATATACTTATTAATGCTTTACCTGGAAAGGAGTGATAAATGAGAAAGACACTTTTTGTTGATAGTAGGTGTATAAATAAGTTATCAGCTTTTTTCTGCAAAATTAAAGTTTTATTTAAAAACAAACAAAAAAAGCTAGAGTATCAAAGTATTCTCCGCTGGCATCGATGAACTTTTGCCATCTTTCGGGTAGCTTGCGAATTCCCTGATGATAGAAGCTCACCGGCTTCGAGACGATAAAGTTATCGATGCATTTTCGGACTTCTTCTTCTGTTTTGAAGTGCGTATCACTCAAGTGATGCTGTAACGACTCGAATAAATGATAATCGGAAGGGGCTATGTCTGGGCTATACGCCGCATCTGGGAGAAGTTCCCAGCCTAACGCAAAGATGTGTTCTTGCGTCGCCTTCGCAACATGACGTCGGGCATTATCTAGGAGCAGAATGACTTTGCGACTTCCTTGTCCAGTAAGTGGCATCTTTTCTTTGATTGCGTCGCTTAAATTGATGAGTTGCTGTTGGTATCGATCCGCCGTAACTGTTTCACCTGGTTTCAAGAGTTCATAGTACAGCACACCTTTCCAATCCCACCAGATATAGAGCAAATTCTTTTTGACGTGGATATTGGGCTTTGGAGTCGATGTCGAAGGTTTGCCAGGGTCTATCTATAATTTTTTGCGCTTGGGATTGTCATGCAAGATCCATTTTTTATCTCCCGTAATAATTTTATGCAGAAAATCTTTTTTTTGGTTCCTTGAAAGTCTTCGGACAGTTAATGCGGAACCCATCTGCCTTCCTTTTGTATCTTACCCATTGCATGCAAGCTTACAGAAATGGCTGGCTGAGTGACGCCAAACTGTTCTGCAAGCTCTTTTTCAGTTTGCGCATTGTTTTCATCCAGCAAGGTCTGCAGCTCATCCGTGTCAAATGTTTGAGGGCGTCCAGCGCGTGGTTGACCTTCAAGACTAAACTGTCCTCCGCGAAATCTTTGGTACCACTTTTTGCACGTTGCATGACTTACGGCATTCTCGCCATATGCAGCACAAATCATTTCGGTGGTTTCAGCAGCGTTTTTCTTAAGATGAAACGCGAAGTGGATAGAAAATCGAATATGCTCTTTTGCGATTGCCATCGTGAACACAGCTGATTATTGAGGTTATGTGCATCAAACGCCAAATCGCGTGATGTTTCAAAAGACCAAATGTCATTGCTTTAAAACCGCAAGAGGGCGGACTAATACGTTACATGTAAACGGTGATTTGCGTCCTGTGAAATCTAAAGCTGAGAACTTATTTATACACCTACTATACGGTAGGGTTTACTTCTTTATTTTTGTTACTCTGCTAAAACAAAACAATAAAAAAGTTACTGCAGTATCATTGACACTAAAAGTAAACATATTAACTAATTTGTCAGATATACTTTCTTCCAATTTATTTTTTTACGTTTTTAGCAAAAACTTGTTTTTCCAAAAGCTTAATCTTCATTATCCAAACCTTTACACTAACAGAAAAAGGAAGAAATTATGACTAATTTTTACAATAATAGGAAAAATTTATAATAAATAATGGGAGATCGGAATGGATAATCAAAATATTGGACTGTATACGGAGAAAAATATAAACACATATGATCGAAAAATAATTGACTTTTGTCGGGAATACAATTTATTCACTAGAAATACTTTATGAAGACAAGAAATACAAGAAATGTACACGTATATAGCAAAAGTTCAAAAAGGTAATAGATTCTAGTATATTTACAAGAATTACAACATGTAATAAAACAGGTAAAACATTGGTAGACGCAAAACAGCCATTCCACCACAGATTAGTTGTATGATTTATAAAACCATGTTCAAGATTATGGTAAAAAATGAATATAAGAATACATAGATAGAAAAAAGGTTATCAGTAACAAACAACGAATTTCTAAAACAAGAAAAACTCAAACAGAATTGGTCATAAGAAAGAAGATGGAATGAAATTAAAAACATATTATATAATAAAGCAAAACAAATTTGTAAAGGGCGAACATTAAATAAATATATTAAAAAATCGATAGCTGTTAGAAGAAAAAAAAATTACATAAAATTCTAAATATATTATAAAAATAATGAAAGTAAGAATTCTGAAGACCCAAACCCAAAAGAAGAAATTGCAATAATAAAAATAGAAAATGCAAATGGAGAAAACAATATAGACCTTAAAATAATAAAATAAATGAAAGGAAAAAATGGTTTAGAAAAATATGTAATAAAATTTGGAACACAAACATAATACTGAATAATTGGAACTATAATCTAATTGTAGATTAGTATACATAAAAGAGATCAAACAAATTACGAAAATTGTAGAGCAATATGCTCGTTTTCGACATGTTGTGAAGTGTAGAGAGGAAGACAAGGCAAATACTAGAATTACAAGGAAGCAGCGCACAGAACAAACAAACAAGCTAAGGATAACATATTTATTTTAGGAAATATCATAAATAGAGTAATAGAAAAAGAAAAAGAACTGTATTTAGTATTCATAAAAAAACGCAACAATTACAAACAGTAACAAACTATCAAAATTTAATATCTTAAATATATTTAAAAAGTTTCATAGCAAAACAAGTAAATTATAAATAGAATAGAACAAAAAAATAAAACAAAACAAATATCAATTAAATTGCTTAAAACATGTAATTAGAATGAAAGAAAACATACTGTTTAAAAGCGTAATGGAAACTGGTAGAGATAACAAAAGAAGACTAAGAAAGACATGAATAGAAAGAATATATAAATGTAGAAAATAAAATTGAATAAGCAATAAGACAAATGAGGAAATTAGCTACAAACAGATTGGAATGGAAGCAATAGATTCATAGAATTGAGACAAATGAAGCAAATAAATAAGGTATATGCGGCGTTTTATAATAAGATCTTGATTGTAATTGGAATAGTTTCTACAATAGAGATGTTATAGTTAATTTGCACAATATCAAAAATGTTTAACAATAAGTTTGACTACGATTTACTACTACAATCCTAACTGCGGTTCTTAAAATGTAAATTTTAAGATAAATTTGGTACGAAACAGTAATTTACAATTTCTATTTCTCATTTTATCAACAACACTAAAGTAAAAAGTTTAAACATATATTGTTAAATTAAAAACTTTCCTTGTGTACATGATGTGTTCACACAGTAAACACTTTTGTTTAAATCTTCCGTTGAGAAAGACGAAAACACAATATAGTGTACAAACTCGAGCTGTTTGGTAATGGATGTCACTTTACAGTGATACAAATGTAGAAAAATCCGACGAACTTGATTCAACATCCTTAGCAGAGTGTCATACATTTAGGAAACTAGAGAGTGCACCAATTGAAGTAGTTGTGAAACCCCGACACAAATCAATTAAAGAAGGCTATCTGAGGTGGAAGTTCAAGAGACGTTGAGGTCAGCGAGTTGTCGAAGGCTGGCGGGGTAGATTCCAAGTTGTCCGGACGCGCGTCTTCAATGCTTGAGCCGAAAAATTATGGGCCCGACTGGGCTGAGCGCCAGCCCACTGAAACCCCAGGAGTGCACGATTCGCTGAAACAAACAGCGTTAAAATCGTAAGACTATGAACAAAAAGTTTTAGAAATTTCTCTCGTGTGGTTGGCGAATAATTTGCGTTTTTACTTGTATTGAATTAACGGTTTTGGAATGGCTTTGTCGAATAAAGAGAACAAAACTTACAAAATATGTATTTTATACAATTATTCAGCGTTATAGAATATATTCTATCTATAAATGCATAATGTAGATACATGTTTTATATTTTTAAATGTTTGTTTTATTACATAGGTCAAAATATATTTTATAACGTAGAAAGATAGAAGATAGAAGCCATAAATATGTAGTTCTTATTTTGTAGTAGTAGCTCGAAACAAGTAATAAGTTGGTTACAATTAGTCAACTCAATTACTTTGAATGATAGTTATATATGAGCTACTTTTGTAAGAATCCTACCATCAAAAACACATTTCTAAGCCGTTAATGGTTAAATATTATTTCTATAATAATGCGATAATTGTATTATAAGTTCGAAGATTTTTTTTCTACATCATAAGTTCCTTTTAACTTAATACCGTACATACATTATTATTGAATCTTCGATTATTTTCTTCAAAGTAGATTTCTCAAATATTTGTTTTTAGACATAGTTACTTCTTTACCTGTTCAATTTTATTTCATTTAAAGTTGTATTCCTGATTTGGTAGACTTTTAATAAACTGAAAAAAAAAATTAAAAATAATCATTAACGTTAGTTTCGTTTCTTTTTAACTTATTCACCCAATGAGAAAAGATTGCATATTTTCCGACGACAATTTTTTTAACATTTTACCAATGCTCATTATATTTACTACTTGTTTCATAATAAAAAATCTATACGAACTTTAATTATGATGTTTATAGAAATCAAACTATGTATCGAAACAAAGTTTTATCAAAATATTAAAAAATATAATTTAGTATATTAAATTTACTAATACGATCTTTAAGCACCGTGCATATGTACTAATAGAATAGTGTCCGTTGTAGTTAAAGTGAGCAGTGAGAAATACTATCGTTGTGTGCGGCTAAGTAAAACACATGGTGTATACTACCCTAAAATATATTTATCAAACTTAACAACAATTATAAATAAATTGTGCGAAATTTGTATAAAAGCCTTTATCCAAGCAGGTAACAATACAGTGTATTGTCATCGTTGACGAAAATGGTCACAAGCCTAAACTAAAGCGATAATCAAATGACCGGTGCCGAAGCGGTTTGGTAGTGATTACACTAGAGAGACATATTGAAATTTTGCGTTAACCAGTCTAGTCAAATAATCAAATATAATTTAGCCATAGACCGAAAAAAGAATGTGAAGTTAACACCCAAATGGGTTGTCACTCAATTTAAATATATTTGTTATTTAAAAATTGTTTATGCTAAATTCAAATTTTAAGTATATTCACAACCAGTAATCGAGGAAACTCTCGCACGGGACTTATCACAAAGTCATGTAGGTTTCACTGGACTACGTTACAGGAATGAGCACATTGCAATTACTCTTTAAATAATTGTTTAATATGAGGTATAAATGAAGAGTCTACGTCGACATCGACCAGCATTTAGTTGCTATAAAGATCGAAATTAGAGTTGTAATAATATATTTGTGTAGAAATTAAAGGGATCGCCTACATGGAGGACTCAGGATATAATTTTAAAGAAACAATTTGTTTCCTAGTTGCAAAATAAATTTAAAGTTCTAGCATAAGATGAAAATGTGGAAAATGGAGGGAAAATTAGATTAATGTGAAGATCCAGGAAAACAAAGAAGAAATCAATGTTTTAATCTGAAAGAGTTGTAAAATTAAATATAATTATACCAAAAAGTAAAACTAGAACTTACATATAGTAACTCACAGAGAATATGTAAGGGCAAACAAACGAATTAAAAGTGGAACACGGGAGATAAGTTAAAATTAGTAGAGAAGATATTACAGTAAGAAACTTTATAACAGAACGAATAACTAACAAAGAATAGTTTTAGAGAGAAGAAACTAGGTAGTCGCAACAACGTAAAAAAGTAACTAAAAGGATGAAAGAAGTCTATTATAAGACTGTTCAAGCGCATAAATAGTCAACAAAAGTGGGTATTTTACATCATTCAGTGTCTTATTCAGGAGAACATTGGAATACCCCTCAAAAAATATAAGAAAGCAGTGACTTTTAAACCAAATAATATAATCATTGAATTGCTTAAAGAGGACGAGGATATCACTGCGCAAGCGCTTTATCCCTTAATATAAAATATTTGACATGAGATGAAGGTTCTGCTAGAATGAAAGATGTAAGTTATTATAAAATTAAAAGTAGAAGAAGTAACTGCTAGCTAGTAAGGCATCACTCCACTGTTCGTTCCAAGGCATTTTGGAAAATTATTTTTAATTAAATAAAGGAGTTTGTTAAAGTTTGACTGGCTAGTTGTCAAACAGTTAACTAAAAGCTTGAACTTGTCAGATGACATTTATCTTGCTTATCTGCTTGCACATAGATTCTCAGACATGACAAGTCCCAATAAAATATCTAAAAGACTAAAGAAATAAGGGTTTACGCAGAGAACAAGTAGTTGCTCAACCTAGAATGGAAACAGATAAAATTTTGTTTGTTTGTATGAAGAATACAGGAAGACCAGGTAAAAATGGATTATTTCCTTAAAATCTTAGATTGTTATTTTTAATACGAATATGTTACGCTTTTAAAATAAGAAAGGTAAGTAAATTAATAAACTACCAACTAAAAGTATTTGTTAATAGGTATATTGGAAAAATCATTAATGTTTTAAACAATGTTTTGTAGAAAGAGATGAACTAATCTCGAATAAAATTTTAGATACACGAGTCTAAGTAGAAGTGGCTAGGTCATACACCGACAAAGGCGAAAGAAATCACAAAGGGTTTGAAATTTGTGACATATTTTGAAAAAATAAAATAGATAAAAAGATTACTGAATACTCTTATACAGGGTATAAGAGTTATACAGGGTATAACATTGGTAGTAAGAAAACTAGCGTATGCGCAGTAGTTGATATGTACTCGTTAGTGGCAATTTTAGCAGCCATAAGCCGTGGACGATTGAACGACACGTTTTTGTTGCAACGGTTATTCGGTTGCGCAGACAGCGAAGGTTTTCAGCTCGCTTCAATGTTGGTCAACGCGGTGTCATCTAATCTTCCCTATGGTTTAACAACTCCAAAACGAGGTGAATTATGAAGACCCATAACAGGTCGGGGAGGTGATAAGTCCGTTAGCACGCCAGAAAAAAAATTAACAGGCCAGCCCTCGGCGTTCAACGGTACGACAAGGTTGCGCTTTGCGTTTATCAAACAAGCCTGTTCACTGAATTTTGCACTTTAACCTACACTTTCATTTTTACAAAGTTACTTTAGTTTAAGAGATGGAAAAAATAACTATGTGCGGTAGTTTGCGTTTGCAGAAACGACCTTGAAATTTTAAAAATGACTATTCTAATAACGAGCGATGAAGTTTATTTTAACTTATCGGATGCCGGTGTTGATCGGAAAATAATCTACGGAAAGTCTATTAAAAACTCCTACCTAATGAAAAAGTAACTGTGTGGTTTGGAATAGCTCAATTTGGCATAACTAGACCTTACTTTTTAAAAAAAGAACGGACGCTTTAGGTCGGTCAACTCACAGCATTATTTTACAATGTTGCGAGAATTTTTGATGCCTAAATTGAAGAGATACCGGATTGCTCTTGATAGGATTTGGTTTTATCACAATGGAGTTACTTGCCATATCTCAATAGAACCCATGGATGGTTTAAGATAATATTTTCCAGAGTGGCTTATTTCATTGGGTAGCCCCGTCTACCACTGGATCTTTAACCATGTGATTAATTATTTCTTATAAGGCTACCTAAGAGTACAGATTTACATTGAAAACCTATAGACACTTGAAGCTCTTTCCGAAGCCATAACTCGAGGAATTCGAGCAATTTCACGCGCTATGCTTGAATTTTTCCACCTGCCTGCAACAATATCTGGACAAGAGCAGTCGCCTCATGAATGGCGTCCGTTTTTCACACTTGAACTACATTACTTTTGTGCGTTATGTTTCTTAAATAGCATTGCATATGTAACATAATGTATGTTACACAACAAATTACGCAGTTAAAATTATTTATTTATTAAGAACTTTATTTGATCAACTTAGTAAGAACATACACTCAAAATTAATGGTTAAAAGAAATAAAACGGATTTTAAATCAAATATAAAACAAGATATTACTATAGCACTCTAATTAGCATCAGCAATCATAGATTTTCAAGCAATCCATTTGTGATTGTCTTATTTCCATATACCTTAAAGTCTCAAGTTAAATTTAGTAACCAAATATTTACAAAAATTCCATAAATTGACGACGTTATAGTTAATTTTAGTGGAGATTTTAAATGCCGCGTTGTGATAGTTACTGGTTTTGGAGATAGAAGGAGACACAGGCCTGACTTTTCTGCTCATAACAGTGTAGCATTCCCTATTGGATATTATACCTCAAAAATGTTAGATTTTAATGTAATTTTTTAGTAATGAAAGGTATGTAAATATCAAGATAAAATACAAGGTAGAGAGAAGTGGAAAGAGACTCATCAACATAATTGGAATGCTAATTTCAATGAATTGGAAGGAAATAAATGCAACAGTAAACATGTTTGCGAGATTGAGATAAAAACACAGTTCTAGATTATAAAAGGTGTATAAATAAAGTAATAAAATTGCTAGGGTAGCGTGCAATCTAGAAACACTGCAAGCTGCCCTCTTGGAGGAAAGGCGGGTCGTCATCCAATGCGCGTTCAGTGCGAGTGGGAATGCTTGCGAGACAGTACGTTGTCTGCAGCGGTTTGTTTCATAAAACATTTTTGGTGAGTGTGTTTTGACGATGAGTGAGAGTGTGCGATCCGATTTTGCTTCAGACTTGGGCACAGTGAGGCAGAAACGTTTGCAAAACTTTTCGGCGGTATAAGATGTTTTAATGCAACCCTGAAACAAAGAGCCAGAGCTCCTCAACCCTCTTATTTACCCGACTTTAGTCCGTGTGACTCTTCCCACATGTAAAAACGTACCTCAAAAAACGTCATTTTAGGACACTATTGAAAATTGAAAACCCTGTAACCAACCAACTGAAGGCGATTTCAGTTTCCGCGTTTCAGCACAGCTATGAGGAATGGAAAAAACTGTTTCCAGCACCTCATTTGTCATTCTACGGCACTTCGTAGTCCTATCTAGGTCATTGCCAGTAACTCAGGCCAGAAACAGTTTTAAGTTCTGATTGCAATAAATCTTATTAGAGCTGAGTGTCCTCTATCATTAGACACCAAAATTATCTTTACGTCTTTCCTAACTCACGCTATGATCTATTTTTCTAAAATTTCTCAAATCGTTTTCTTGGTACCCTCTGAAACTCACCGAATTTGATGTCGCGTGGTTCTAGGCTCTTGTTCAAATTCTCATTTGTACACTTTGTAGTGCCACTATGTCAGGTCAAGTTATAAGGCCAGATTCAGTTTTAGCTTGTGATGGCGATAAATCCTATTAGAGCAGACTGTCCCCTATAATTAGACACCTAGATCATTTTTCTACGACTCTCCGTGGCGGTGCTATGGTCTATTTTTTCTAAGTCCTAAGGCCTATATTTTTGTTCAGAGGTCGTACCGGGTTAGTTCCTTAGACAATATTGCTAAGTACCCGAATATTCAATTTGGGGTCCAATCTGCCCATCCTCCTTTCCCACTAATTAATAGCATAATATATAAAACGCAAATACAAGGAAGATTTTACAATATTACTTTTATTAGCAATAGAATAAGTAAGCAAAAACGTTAAAAATCAGTTCTATGGTGACTTACAAAGTGAATGTAAAAAGATATGTAGATGTGATACGATAGTATAGCTAGACAATCTTAACATAAAAATTAGTAATGAGAAATACAAGGTGGTAGCTGGCAAGCATGCATTACACTATAAAAAAAGAATGGACAGATATTATGCCAATTAACTAAACTTCTAAACCTACTGATAAGGTGAGCAGGATTTATTTTGGACATAAGAGAATTCATTAAAGTCTATGGAAGAATATACCAGGACAGCCTAAGCAAATTGTTTTATTCAAAAAGGAAGAAGGGATACTAATAAATAATGTATGAACATGTAGAGGTGCGTGTTGCAATTCCGATATATAGTAAACGTATATAAAAGAAAAATCCAGAAATAAAATAGAATGATGACAAATTAGAAGCCAAAGCGAAAGCCTACAGACAATATTTAAAAGAAAAACTACAGCAACATATAATAGCGGGTAGTATTGAAGAAGAATGAGAAACAATTGAGAAATTTATTTGGAAAGTTGCTTAAGAAAATGTAGGAATTAGAAAATTAAAAAACGAACCAATTGATGATGAATGTAGGGAAGTAATAGAAGAATGTGACACGAAAAGTTTTTTCAAGAAATACCAGAGCAAATAATACTTTGTATGAAGCTGAAGGAAGATTATATTTATTAAAGAAAATACATCACGTGAATATAGCTAAGAAATAAATAGAGTTAAAAAGAAGAACTAACGACACCAAAATAATCTATCATCCGATAAAAATAGAATCGCAGACATTTCTAACTAAAACCACTGGATGTAAAGACAAAGGAAATATCCTCTATGAGAGACCGATAGTTCTAAATCTCTGGGAAGAGTATATTAAAATACAACTAAGTTCAACTGCCGAAGAAATAGGAGGCCACAAGGTTCCAAGAAAATATACTATGCAATAGTAGAATCATTAGTAAGAAAAGCCACCTATAGAAAAACTAAGAAATAATTGTAAATATAAAAAATAATAAATTCTCTAAACATGATAAGATTAATGGAGAATTAATAAAGTATGGGCGGGAAACAATTTGCACCAAAATTCATAGACTGATAAAGAGACTGCAACAAGATAAAAGATACTAATGGAGTAGACAACCTGAAAAATAATTCTTGTATATAAAAAGATAAGTAAGACAGCAGATATTAATTTCTGTGAAACAATACTACTAAGTATACTATACAAAGTAGTTATTATTATATAAATAGTAGGGAGATATCAGAATAGATTTAAAATAAACTAGTCAATAATAGATTACCAAGGAGTTCAATATAAATGTACGTTGTCTCTACATTCTGAACAGGCTTTTGACAGCTTAAACAGAGAAAACATGATAAAATGTATAAAACAATTAGAATAACCAAACAAAATAATAAATTTTGCTCAAGAGGCTCTAAAAATATTAAAGGCGAGAATAATAACAGGAGAAAATCAATTTGAAATATTTTATATAAAAAATGGAATTTGGCACTTTAAAAAAGTAGTAAGTAAAACAGATATATTTGTAAACTTATGTAAAAAGCAACTCAAGTTAGTGCCTACACTGATGGTAGGGTAATAACATGCAGACATAAGGACAAAATGAATAGAATATACCAAAACCTAGCGAATAAAATAAAGGAGGCATATTTGAAGATAAATTCCACAAAAACAAAGCATATACTAATTACAAAAGAGGATGTACAGATATAGTACCTACATGTTAAAGTACGAACAAATACGTGAGCTAGGGTATTTAGGCTCACGAGTGAATAGAAATGACAATGTAAGTTTGCAAATCTAAATGTGAACAAAAGCTAGTATAAAATGATACTATGCAAATAAGAAAATAACATCAAACAATATAAGCGTAACATTATAAAAATAATATAACATTAGAATACGAGAATAAAACATGCGATAACATGTGAGAGAATGGAAAGACAATTACGAGTTAGCAAAAGAAGAATACTCATTGTCAGTTGAGTCTTACCTAATTAAAATTAATTATTAGTTAGATAACATGGTAAGCGATAAGTTCAAAGAATTATCTAAATTAATAAAATAAACAATTTATGTCCCACAAAAATGTTGACTTAATGAAAACCAGCTAAAGTTAAAGAAAGGCTCAGAAAAAGCAAAAAGACAGTAGAACAAGCTAAAACTAGAAAATTATATTTGCTGTTTTTGTAAAATCTATAATTAAAACTATATGCAACATATGTAAATTAATTATTATATAATATTTATGTTTCGATTACTTATTATAAAAATGTTACTATTATATAATGCCCACTGACCTTCAACCTGAGCCTGGTTTAGTTATATTTGCATGCACCTTATCTTTAGCTATTTTTCCCAATCCTTGAGTTTTATGTAAATAAGGTTCACAATTATTTGATATTGTTATTTATTTTATATATTTTCTGTATTTGAATTATCCACCACTACTAGTATTTTGCAGTTATCGTTTTTAACTTTTAAGTCAACCATGTAATGGTGTTGGCTCTAATCTTTATGTTATACTTAATTTTCTACATTGCTCCATTATCTTCTAATTTTTTTATTTTTTTTAGGCGAAACTGTTCACTAAGTCTTTCGTTTTTACGCTAACTTTTTTATAACACGTATCGTCAGATTCCAAAGTTTAGTCTAATTAGAATAAAGTGATCTGTTATTCTCTGCATATGTAGCTTTACGCACTATAATATTAAATTCGACATAAAAACCTCAACAGAGCTTTAACTAAATGCGTATTCTTTTTGTCTTCTAAATAGTTAAATTTAACTACGCTTCCAAAATAGCCTTCCCACTCTGGAGGATGTTTTTAAAACAATAATAAATATTAGATCCCCTCTTCTAAACATTTAATATCTTTACAAAAACGAATAAAAATAATTTCTATTAATGTATCTCTACTTACTGAACTACTAGCATTTCTCTGAATAGTTCCAGCACATTGTATATTTAAAGAAGCGCTACTATGAAAATTATTGCAGTTTCACTAGTGTTCTTATGGTCCTTTTTTTGTTTGGTAATCAAGACAAATCATCAACATAAAGTCCAATGACGTGAGAGAGTAAATAAATTAGTTTTAGTATGAATTTCAACATTTTGCTATGTGACTTCCAGGTTTGGGTATTGTTAATAAAGCATTATCTTGTAAAAGTGCTGTCAGTTAAAAATATTATTTAAATAAATAAAGTTTGATCGTATATGTCAACACAATAAACAAAATATTTTTCTTAAGCTGTTACACCTTTCAAGAGTACTCATTTGAAATTATAACTTAAATATGTCAGTTTCATTTTTATAGGTGTTTAAAATAATATTGTTTCTGTTATCCCTTAAAAGAAGGTTTAATGCCAAAGTTTATGACAATTTATGGAAATTCTTTTCTTGCGCATGCAATAATTAAAAAAATGAACTGCTGAGTCCAAACGTAGTCGTACCTGTCTTGAAGATGACATCCGGAAAGGCGTCTGAAAAGTGCATTAACACCACAAATTATAAAAAAGTACGTGATGAATTACGATGCATTAAATTACTAAAGCTGTAAGCATTTCAAAAGAGCAAATAGAATATGTTACAGATCACAACTTGATAATAATAAAATATACTGCGACTTATAAAACTCTGAACAAAAAAGGAAACTCATAGGTGGAATATAAATAGGCTCAAGAGTGAAGAAAACTAGTTAGAATACTAGAAGAAAGTTGATATAAAAATAAACAAAGCAGATAATAAGATTGAGGATATACAGATAAAATGGAACAACATTAAAAAAGAAATGATTAGAACAGCCGTTGTGATACTACAGCAAAAAAACCTACCAGCACGTAAACCTTAATTTACAAAACAAGTTATCAACCTGATAGAAGAAAGAAGCAAGTATAAGAGTGTTAAAGCAGAGAAAGTTAAAACAAAATATTGAAAAATTAGAAATAGTATCAATAGAGAAGCCAGACTAGCTAAAGAACAATATATAAAAGAAAAATGTAAGGAATTTGAGAATACCTCAGTACAAATAAAATGGATCAACCATAGCAAGCCAAATTTTTTTTCAGGGAATAAAACCCAAAACAAAGGAAATAAGAAATAGTAAGTGTAATATATGTATACAGCAAAAAAACAACATGAAAAGAATGGAGGACGAAGCAGTAAATAAACAAGCAGCTAGAAAAGAATATATTCTAAGAGAAGAATTTGATAAAGCCCTGGGGTGGATAACATTCACGCTGAATTCTTAAAATTCATAAGCGAGTCCACGGAATACAAATTATATAAACTAACGTCAAAGACAGGAATACTTCCTACGGATTTTGCAACCACAAAAATAATACCAATACCAAAAAAATCAGCAGCAATGGAATGTGCAGATCACTGTACAATAAGTTTGACAACGCATGCATCAACAATTTTAACAAAACTAATTTATAGGAGAATATATAGGAATATCTGATGAGAATTTGACTGAAGACCAATTTGGATTCCGCAAAAATACAGGAACAAGAGAAGCAATCCTTGCACTATGACTAATAATTGAAAAAAGAATAGGGAGAGATAAAACCACCTTCATAGTCTTTATTGATTAACAAAAGGCCTTTGACCCAGTAAACTGAGAAATTATATTTACAGCACTAAAAAATATAACCATTAAACATAAAAACCAAAGAATTCTGAAACAACCATAATCAAATTACAACAATAACATCAAGAGATGAAATTATATAAGCTAAAGTAGAAAAAGTTGTGAGGACAGGATGGGTTCTCTCGTACTTTTTAACATATATATACAAGAAGCTGTAAATAAATTTTTAGAGCAAACTAATGAGGGTATATATATACATAAAGAGAGAATATGTATGATATGGTACGCGCATGACATAACGTTATTAGAAAACGAAGAAAAAGTTAAACTGGAAGTTATATTAAAAACAAATTACAACATAAAACTAAACAGGAAAAGATTAAAGTAATAGTATGTGATTGATAAATATGATATAAGGTTTATAAACATTGACCTAAATAGGACACGAATACAAGAAGTTAATAAATTTCTCTACGTAGACAGCACAATAATAGATGGAAAATGCAAAAGGAAAATTAGAACTATACTTGCACTAGCGAAAAGAGCTTTCTACCAAAAGAAGAGCTTACTAATAACAAGCACCATACCAATTTCGACTAAAATAAATTTAATAAAAACATATGTTTGGAGCGTACTATAATATGAGACTGACACGTAGACTATCGGATTGCCATGCAAAAAGAGACTAGACGCGTGCCAATAGTGGTGTAATAGAAGAGCCTTAAAAATCAGCTATCCTGATAGAATAACAAACGAGGAAGTACTGAAGAGGATCGGACAAGAGAAGTGTTTGTGGAAGAACACACAAAAACGAAGGAGCACACGAATGGGAACATAATAAGGAAGAGCAGACTATTAACCACAGTTATTAAAAAGCGTATAGAAGCAAAGAAGCAAAGACCAGGAATGGAATATACTAAACAAATAATGGAAGACACAAGATGTGGCACGTCTAGGTCCATAAAAATAAATATGTAATAGGAAGGAATAGAGAGCTGCAACAAACCAGGTGAAAAGCTGAAAACACTAAATTTTAGAAATACCCCTTGTAAATGTTTTACTGTAAAAAATATCACAAAAGTTGTCGTTGTAAAAAAGCTTTGAAGTGTAAAATTCCCTTTCAAAGCTGGCAAGCGCCATTCTTTGAGCAAAATTCACCTAAAACAGCCAGTGTTTTAACTATGTCGTTCAAAGCCTGCATAAAACAACCCCCGCGCCGCCGGTGCCCGTGCATTAGACTTCGGTCTTGGTTTTATTTAAGTCTGGTGCATGTAGTGATTTATTTTGCTTAGCTGCAAAGTGGGGGATCCATTTTCCGGATCCCCGCGAGATCGCCGCGGACTTCTGAATATTGAACGTCAAAAATATTACAACGGCGCGTGAAATATTGCACGCGGCTGCAGCGACATATAATAAAACGATATTGTGCCGCGGGGATTAATTTATCGGTAATAGGGTTTTCAAATTTCGCGTCGGCGCTGCATCGCTTTTCGTTTACGTGTTCGACCGCGAGTTAAGCGGTTTTGTTTCCCCTGGCAATGCTTGAGGCGCGCTGAATAATTTGCCCTGATTAACCCGCAGCAGGGAGGTAAAAATATGGAAATGTCGTCCGCCGCTTATTCGATTTGCGGGCGGCCCTCGAAGAGAGGCGAGCGCGTCAAACGCAAACCTGGCCGTTACCTATCAGCAGTTTCCTGCTAATTAGGGTTCGAATGCACTGCTGTAAGGTAATCGTGGGGCTGCTAATCATCCCTCGGATCTGAAGAATGATCTGAACCCCCGCCGATTCGGTTCGGCCGCATTAATGAGAGTCCACCGCCACGTCATCGCCATAAGTTCCTTTCATACGTAACGTACTAATCTTCACCCCTTCGGTGCCTTGCGACTAAGGAACCCTCATATTGTAACCAACTTTCTGCAAGTGGTAAGATAGGGATACATTTACTAAAATTGCATTTAGAAGATAAGGGCGTAAACGGAGCCGTAATTAATTGCGTGAGGGCGCGTCGCTTTGAAATGTGCATACTAATTAATGCGAGACTTCCAAACACAAATTTGCTGTTAAGTCACTTGTAGTTACTGTATTGTTCTCAACTATTTTGGGTTACTCTACGATAAATATAATTTACTTGTAAAAGTGCCAAGATTAGAGCAAATTACAACGAACGATTACATAGCACGAATCAGCTTATGGTGGTAAGTCCTCGACTTTGTGGTTATTAAGGTGCCCCTAAGATTCCTTTTGTTGCAGCCCTTCTGTGGTTTTATGTAACAAATAGGGGAGATCTCTAATTAGCAAAGGATGCTTTTGATCGCTCCAATTAAGGGGAACGGCAATACACAAGCAGTGATTCACTAAAATTTACTCGAAACAGCAACTGAGCACTACATGTATGATATGCGTTTGCTTTTATATCTTGCTTCCGTTTTTTTTCATAAAAAACTTTCACAAGATACAATAACATATGCATTTTTAAATTTATACGCATTACACTTAATTTTAATATTATTGATGTGCATGGATACAAGGAAACCGAACGAGATTGCTTCATCCAAGCAAGGCATAAAATTATACGTAAATATTAGATTATCTAGTAAAGTTAAAATTGTTGACCTGCTTTCACAGCGTTGGCGGTAAGGTGACAAAACTTCCTGTCTGCAGCATGCATCATGCTGCAGCACTACAATTTTGCACATTTTGCAGAATTGCAGAACCGTCTCCTACTTTATATGTAAACTTGTGGAGCAAACCATTTCCATATTAATAAAATTTGATTCTATCTGCTCTTAGCCAAAATTAAATGTTGTAAGTTGTCGTTCTAACCAATTTAAACCAATTTAAAATTGTAAATGTATTTTTGTTACAATACACCACAAAATTGCTCAAACCTAATAAAAATAATCATACATTAGTTTAATGTAAACAAAAATGCTTTCATTTATTTAATTAAAATTAACTTTAATTATAAAAATATGTAGGTTAACGCTCCTAACAATTTATATTATTTATGGAAAAAGACAATTAAGTATAAAAAGAAGAGACAGGATGTTTTATTTTGTATTATTACTTTAGAAAGAAAATTTTTCTCCGTCACGTAAATCTCAGAACTTCTAGCCGGTTATATAAGACTTTAATACCACGCCACTCTAAAAATTTATAATTTGTTGCTTTATTTTAACTAGAAAGCAGCAGTAACACAATACAACGCTATTTTTATTACTGCCAATTCTTTAAATTCATTTACGAAACATTTAGAGATAGTTAAATTACTAATTACTTTAATTTTAAAAATCAAATAATACTGACAAACTATCAATATAAGTGCAATCATTCTTGCTAGTGCCTTCAAGCAGACCGAACGTGCGTGCCGAGCAATACCTGAGTTATCACAACGGCGGAGCCGCAGCCGTAGCCTTGCTTAAGGTCAGGCAAATTTATATATTTATTAATTTAATTTCAACGTTTAACTCAAGTGATAAACAACTGTTTCACTTTTAAAAACCGTAAGAATTTATAATTTTAAAACACATTATACCTTGCAAAGATGTTCCCAACCGGGAATGGGCCCGGTTTAAACACCAATATGTATAATTACACCCTTATGCAACCACCTACATTACTTCAAAATCAAATACCAGCACAAATGCCGCAGGCACACAATTACCAATTAAATCCAGCAGCTATAAATATGTGACTTCCACAATTTTACCAAAATCAAGTAACAACAGAACAATTCCCACCACTTCCTATTAAACTCGCTCCTTTAAATAACACACAGCCTTTAATGCCGCCAAATAATAACTACAACGACACAAAATCACCGCACAAAACTTTCGATTGCAACACTAGCGAAGACGAACAAATGGAGAATGACTCTGAAATTACAAACTCTCATCCCTGGCAAAGCGTCACAAACAAGAGAAAAGGTTTAAGATCCAAACAGACTCCGTAAATCCCCTCAAACTATAACAACAAACAGATTTCAATCACTCGCCGAAGCAGATACTAATGCCATTCAAACTCATACTAACAATTCTAACAATATGAAGAACAATACTCAGCCGCAAGACCCGAAACCACCCCCAATTTACGTTTATGGAGTTACCAACTACAAAGCTATGACCGAAAATCTATCCCTTGTCACAGATGACGAAACTTACTACACTAAAACCTTCCCAGATAATACAGTAAAAATAAATGCACGGACACCCGACACCTACAGAAAATTAATCCAGCACATGAAGGACGAAAAATGGTATATCATACTTACCAACTAAAACAAGACAGGGCCTATAGAGTTGTCATACGCGGTCTTCATCATTCAATCCCGTTAGAAGATATAACAACAGAACTAGCTGAAAAAGGACATAAAGTCAGAAATATCATCAATGCACGGCACAGAGTTACAAAAAATCCGCTACCACTATTTTTCGTCGATATAAGTCCGCAAAGTAATAATAAAGAAATTTATAACATAGAATTCCTTCAAAATACAAAATAAGAGTTGAACCACCAAAACATAAAAACACTATAATACAATGCACCCGATGCCAGGCCTATGGACACTCCAAATCGTATTGTATGAAAGCATACAACTGCGTTAAATGCGGCAAACCACACGATTCAAAAAGCTGTAATAAAACCAAAGACACCCCGGCTACCTGTGCACTATGTGGCGGAGGGCACCCTGCCAACTACAAGGGCTGCACAACTTACAGAGATCTATTAAAGTCCAGAAATAAACACAATCCAAACCTCACAAATAAACCAATCCTCGAAATACGTTCAAGAACAAATCCAACTTCTCAACAGATAACACAACAGCCTCCTCAAACTAGAGGTAGTTATGCCCATGTAGCCGCAGGAGCAACAAGTAATCAAAATAAAAATAATAATATTAATGACAACCTTACTAATACAATGCAAAACTTTTATACGAATTTAAAACCTATTCAACCAGCTACTAAACCAAAACAGCATGATTCTCACCATGCTTACCACGGTCATAAGCAATTTGACCAAACAATGACCTCCTCAATTCGAATAGCTGCCTGGAATGCAAACGGGCTATCAAATCACGTTCCAGAAATCACCCTATATTTAAACTACAATAAAATTGATATTCTCCTAATCTCTGAAAGCCACTCAACTGAAAGAACGTTTATCAGAATCCCATACTACACCATTTACTATGCTCATCACCCTGACGGTACGGCGCATGCAGGCTCAGCCATCATAATTAGATCGACTATTAACCACCATGTCCTCCAACCCTTTAAAACAGACAAAATCCAAGCGACGTTATTAAAACTAGAATCACTTCATAGACCAACTACTATTGCGGCACGACACAATATCACGACAGAAGAATATAATGACTTTTTCAACTATCTTGGAACACAATTTATAGCAATTGGAGACTGGAACTCCAAACATACAACATGGGGGTCCAGATTAATCACACCTAAAGGTCGCAATCTGTTCCGTTCAATACAACTAAACAACCTAACTTATATTTCTACGGGAGAGCCAACCTACTGGCCCACGGACAGGAATAAAATTCCGGACCTACTTGATTTCGCTATATCAAAAGGCATATCAAATACTTACATTGATATTAAGTCTAGTTTAGATCTATGCCATGACCATAGCGCCATAATATTAACCCTCAGTACCAATGTTATCTACAGAGAGCCAATGCTTACCTTGTGCACAAAAGATACTAATTGGCAAATGTTCCAAAACTTAATAAATGAAGAAATCAGACTGGATCATCGTATCAAAGAGCAATTCGAAATCGAAGAGGTGGTACAGCATCTAACGAATACAATACAAACCGCAGCATGGAAAGCCACTCCTCTAAGGAACAAAGCAAACCAGAAATGATAATATTCCTCTGCATATTAAAAATTGATCACAAAAGAAGAAGAGCACGTGGAAATGGCAAAGGTCAAGAAACCCTCAGGACAAAACTGACCTTAACAGGATAACACACCAACTCCACTCTGTTTTAAACCAAGCCCGCAACGACACCTTCAAACACTACATCACGAATCTATCCCCGAAGACCATTCGTTGTGGAAATCAACAAAAAGATTTAAGAGGCCAGTAATACAAACCCCACCCATAAGAAAACCTGATCGAAACTGGCGCAGTCAGACATAGAAAAGAGCAATGTATTCGCGGAGCATCTTTCAAAAGTGTTCTCTCCAGTCTCAGACAATGACAACCAAGGTGAAGAAATTGAAGACTATATTAACGCCCCCTGTCAACTATCACTGCCCGTTAAGTCTTTTACATCAGCAGAAATTCGAAAACAAATCAACAATACAAATTCGTACAAGACCCCTGGGTATGACCTCATAGTCGGGGAGATCTTAAAACATCTACCAAGAAAGGCAATCGTGCTATTAACTACTATATTCAACAGCATCCTTCGATTATGCTATTTCCCAGTTCAGTGGAAACACGCGCAAATAATTATGATTGGAAAACCAAGTAAACCACCTACCGAACCTTCATCGTACCGTCCAATAAGCCTGCTGCCACAAATGTCAAAATATTTGAAAAACTTCTTCTCGACAGAGTAACCCAATCAACACTCACAGACGACATAATCCCTCAACACCAATTTGGATTCAGACAAAAGTATTCCACAACACAGCAATGCCACCGAATTGTGAACAAAATCAAAGAAAGTCTCGAAGAAGAAGATGTGTGCTGCGGTGTTGGACCAACTGATTATTATATAAATTAAAAAGGCATTTTCCCAGTCCCATATACCTACTCCTAAAATCTTACCTTAATGAAAGATCCTACCAAGTAAAAGTAAACAACTCACTCTCCGACTACCACCCAATTAAAGCTGGAGTGCCGCAAGGCAGCGTCCTTGGGCCACTACTCTACTTAATATACACTGCTGACATTCCCGTCACAGAGAGCACTATGATGGCCACATTTGCTGATGACACAGCAATCTTGTCGTCCGATATCGATCCAGCAAGAGCTTCTAATAAACTGGAAGATCACCTAATCGAACTACAAGACTGGCTAAAACGATGGAAGATCCAGGTCAACACCGAAAAGTCCGCCCAGATCACGTTCACCACAAAACGAAGCAACTGTCCACAAGTTAACATAAATAACACTCTGATCCCACAGAAAGCCACAGTCAAATATTTGGGCCTACATTTAGACCAGAGACTCACATGGAAAGAGCACATTAAGGCAAAAAGGACACAATTGGACCTAAAAGTGAAGAAAATGAACTGGCTACTAGACAGGAAATCTCAACTATCTCTGGAGAACAAACTGATCATCTACAAAATAATTCTAACACCAGTCTGGACCTACGGTATCGAACTGTGGGGATGCAGTAAGCCCTCCAACACAAAAATCCTACAAACCTTTCAGTCGAAGACACTTCGCATGATGGCCGACGCTCCCTGGTACGTGTCCAATCAAACCCTCCACAACGATTTTGGAATATCCTTTATAAAAGAAGTGATCAACCACCACGCCAACAAATCCAAACAACGCAGCACCAACCACAACAACCAACTCATAAGTGAACTATACACCCAACCACAAATTGAAAGAAGACTTAAAAGACAATGGCCAGAAGACCTAGTTAACTAGGAGAAAGTGGAGAACCGTCAAGGGACGGTACCCAACGCTTGCCATGAACCTTGCCTCATATTTACTCATTACTCTGTTAGTTATAGGAGTAGATTGTAAATTAGCAAATGAGTGAATAAAAAAAAATATATATATAAGTGCAATGTGTCTAACAAAGCGATTATTGTTTTGAAGAGGTTTAAGAAATAATTTATTCTTAATATTGCACGAAAATTTACATTTTAAGTACTTTAGCTGCTCTATAAAAATTTAGAAATTAAATCTTTTGTTTAATACTCTTAAGCGAGCATTATAAATTTATCATTGCTAATTATGTTACAATGCTTTTTTGCAATAATCGTACTTAATATATGCAAAGATATATATCGTTTTAACAATTTAATGTTGTGTATCTGCAACTTTATTTATATCATACGCAATACATATTAAAAATTATAAATTACGTAATAATTTTTATAAGTATACTTTAACAATCAGAGTAGTTTTTACTTTTTAATTTTTTAAAAAACTTGTCTTGTTCAGGGTGCGGCTGGGAACAAAAAATTTATTTTTACATCCGAAACTTACAATATGAGAGATTTTTTTGGCGCACTTACTAGCAAGGACTTATTGTGCCTATTAAGATGCACTTATTCTAGGACATTCACACACACCCATGAGTTAAGCGACTCGAACTCGCGCGCGCCGGCTCGATGACAGAGAAGCGATGATCTTGACCACCGTGCGACCGCGGCTCCACATGAGAGATTTAGTTTCATGTGATTTGGAAAATAATATCGACCAAGCTGTATCCGTCACTGACGGTATACGGCAAATTTCTGTACGGATTCCCCCATTTAGAGTTTGCAGATTTTTTGAGCGATGTTTATTTCAATTTCGAGATAACCCCGCAGAAGGAAGCAGCACGAAGTCAAATTTGTCGAGCGTAAGGGCCACAAAATGGCTCCTTAGGAACATCAAGGACCCAGAAAACTTGCATTGATACTTTCGCTGTGTGGACTGTGGCCTCGTTCTTCTAAAATCTTTTTTTTTTATATTACTCCAATATTTATACAATCTGCCAATTAATATTAGGCTATAAGTATTCTATAGGACTAAATATAGGTAAATGAGTACAATAAGACATGTGGGGTAGAATTCCAGCGAAAACTCCCCTTACAATGTTTTAATATAATATTCATGAGAATGAAGAGTACAATGTTGTGAAAGATTAATATACAGTGACAGTTAGAATCTAATAGGTAGATCAGATGGCTTAAAACGCTTGAGTCTTTTGGGTTCGTTGTTATATTCTATAAGGTGCTGCACAGAAGGGTTGGGCTGAGCGAACAGTCTGTCTTTATATCTCTCACTGAGCTTTTTAGTTTCACTTTTCACTATGGGAATTTGTAGGTCACTTAAAAACACATTATTGGGGACGTACCATGGAGCGTCAACGATCATTCTGAGTACCTTGCTTTGGGAGCGATCAAGCATAGCTAAGTTGGAGGTAGCTGCAGTACCCCACAAGGAGATCCCATAGGTCCAAATGGGTTTCATAACTATTTTGTAAATTAATAGTTTATTTTCTAATGATAACTTGGATTTTCTGTCGATAAGCCAGTATAACTTTTGGAGTTGAAGTCCGAGTTGCTTGCGTTTGGTGAATATATGATTTCTCCAGATCAGTCTCCTATCTAAATGCAGCCCCAAATATTTAACTGTCTCTGTATGTGGTAGTTGATGACCATTGAAAGTTACTGGAGAACAGTTATCTTTTCTCATAGTGACTGTGATGTGCTGTGACTTAGATTCATTCACTTTGATTCGCCGTTTACTAGCCCACAATTGAATTTTGTTAACGTAAGCCTGAAGGTATCTTGAAGCAGCTTGTGGGTTGATATGAGAGGCTAGAATGTCGTTAGACGAGATGTAGGTAGGTCTGCTGTGTAGATTAGATACAATATTGGACCCAAAGCACTGCCGTGAGGGACGCCGGAGGAAATGGGGTGGATGTTTGTAGTTTCGTCTTTATATTTTATTAAAAAGTGCCTATTTGTTAAGTAGGACCTCAGGAGTTCGTACATCTGGTAGGGTAATTGTTTTTTGAGTTTGTAACATAAACCTAGATGCCAGACTCGGTCAATCTTCTAAAATCAAAACATTTTTAACTGAAGTTTTATAAGAACTGAGACAAAAAATTGCAGCATGCTCACATACCGCTCAAAATTTACGGTAGTTGCCTGACATTCCTCTTCAAAATTAAGACTAAATGAACCCATTTATAACACTACGCACGGGGACGCAGTGGCTCAGATGGTTCAACCAGTTGGCTCTGTCCTCTAGTCGGCGCGCCCGAGTTTGAGTCTCGCTCAACCCATGGGTGTGTGTGAATAACCTAGCAATTAAGTGCATGTTAGTGGGCACAATAAACCCTTACGGCTGCAGCGCCTGTAAGTACGCCAAAGAAAAGAAACACTACGCACCAAACTGTGACACAATTACCATGCAGATGTTTTTGGTGCTGTTTTTACTCTAATATCAAAAGATTTGCTTATTTATACAGCCAGTAAGATGGAAATGTAGTTCATCACTAAATAACGCGATCGCGTCAGCAATAAAGTTTTAACAATTTCTTCATAAGTCACAATTCTTGAACAACAATCATTTTGCACGGATAAGGACGTAATTCTTAATAAAGAATTCGTTATACAGTGCGATAAGGGAGCTGAAGTGCTTTCGCATGTTTGCAAAGCAACTGCAAAATTGAGCGCCTGACTGCGTAGATGTCTTCGTGTATTCGAACAGTTCAAAGTCTCCTTTCCTAACAAGATATTCTGTTTTTCTAAGATTTTCTGCTCAAACACAATCGATCTTTGGCCTGGTTCTGCTTTGTGGTGGAAAATTTGTAATAGAAGAAGGCGGCTACAGGTAAGTTTTAGCGGATGTATGCTTTACACTACCAAAGCACGCTACCCATTGGTCCACGTTATGTTGGCAACTAATTTTTTTATAACTGAAACTGTCCATCAACTTGCCACCGTAGACAACATCTCCACTCTTTTACTACCTTTGCTCGCTTTACAAAGTTTTATTGAAATAGGGGGGAAGTTTTGCTCCACCTTGTAAAAATTCAAATTGTCTCCTACAATTTACATAATTTCTAAAGTTTTAAAGGACATATTTTATAGTTATGGTGCATGATAAGGTGCTGTTTTTTTTTAGTTTTGTTAAATCAATTTTTTCTTTTATTTCTATAAATTGTAATTCACTTACCCATCTTATTTGTTTAATTTAGAAACTGCTGATTCTCATTTTTATTTCATTACTTTTGCAACTTTAGGACATCAAAAATTAACACTTTTGCAGTTGAAGCTGGCTTTTCTAAATTTTCTGCTTATTTCTTCATCTTTCTTCTTTTCTCTTATTTCTTAATAAGTTGGAAGTAATATATATAAATTGTAAATTTACTGATTATTCCTGTGGATTGTAGATTTTCCCTTGAATCTCTATAATTAGTTGTTAAATTGTTTTCAATGCGTTCGAGACCAGCACTTACAAAATTTCTTTTGCTTCTATAAATAACAGGATGGGACTGTGTAAACGTATTTTGGATTCAGATTTTAAAAAGATCGCTTCTCCTTTACGAAGTTTAATTATATTTGTACAGATGACAATTACTTTAGGTATATAAGCTACATTATATTTCTTAATTTGTAAAGTTTGTTACTAAATATAATTTTAGAATATACTGGTTTATTGTAATTAAAAGAAACAGAATTAAAGATTAATTTGAATAAAACAAGTATAATGTTTTCAGAAGAAACAAACAATAATAATAGAAAATCCAGTAAAAACACTAATGTATATATAATTAAATAAAAAAAGAAACAGAAATAGAACGTAGAAAACGACTAGCGTGGGTAGCGTTCGAATATTCATACATACTTAACAACAAAACGCATCCCTCTATCTACGCGTTAAGATTTTTCATTAATGTATTTGGTCTCTATTGACATTTAGAACACAACCATAGATTATTAAAAAATAAATAGTCATAGACTTTCCACGTTTAGTATCATAAGACAACAAGAAGAACAAACGTAATCAGAAGAATAATACGATTAAAATGGGATTACGCAGGACATAGTAAAATTTGAAGATAACAAATAAAACCGTAAAATAATTTAATAAAAACTATGACCAGGAAAAAGGAAAAAACTATCACCATCAAGTTGAGGTCTATACATCAAAAGAATAAGAGGATTCCAATGGTTAAGAGTTGGACAGAATAAAGAAAGATGGAAACATTTAAAAAAATTTGTACTTAATACCGTATTCCAGAAAGGAAAAGCAGAGGTGGAATAATAAAATTTATTTTATTCTGTAGACGTTTGGGAGTAAACTGACGAAAGGACTTACGGTTGGAATACTTGTTTCTAATTTTGTAAAAGTGGTTTAAAAGAGATCTATTTTTAAAGATCAAATGCAACAATGATGTAGAAATTTATTGTGAGCGTGGTAGAGTAAGCTTTTTATTCTTATTGTTTTGTTCTGTATAGAAATTTAATTTGCCAGAGATCAAATTAGCTTTGTCTAAATTGAAAAAATGTTTTGTTTCAAAAAATATATAACAATTTGGCAATTTGGTGCACATTATGTTGTTTTTCTAGGTGAATTGTTTATCAAATGGCATGTTACACAATTTAAAATGTTGCGATGCGATTTTTGCTGTTGTAGATAGCAATGTCAAATAAAGTTGCACTAATGATATAACTTCGGAGATTTTGTAGTATTAGAGGATGCAATGTAACTACTGTAAGCTAGAAAGGCTGTCGCATTAGCTTTGTGAGCACGAGCACAGTTCCTCCGTCCGCGGCCGGCGCAGGCGAGTCCCAGTCGCGCTCAACCCTTGGATGTACGGATGCCTTTAGTTAAGTTATTTAAACCCTTGAGGCTGCAGTGATGCTAAGTGGCACCACGGCGTCACAAAATAGTATTAATAAATATTGTAAATACGCTTTGCGAATCAAAAAAGCATTTATGTTACCAGAAGTGAAATGATACTTTTTATCCTCGTTGCGCACTTACTGGCACTAGAGTCTCAATGGCTAGTAACATACAATCTTAAATACTACACATATATTTATGTGTGTCCGACAAGACTCAAACTCGCCTGCGTGTTAGATACTTTGACAGAGGAGCATTCTCTCTTAATCGCATGGTTATTTTTGCCCAAATTTTTGTGAATCTTTGAGAAAATTATATGACAGTATAAAATAACATAAAATATATTTTGTTCCTTCTGATAAATTTATAAAAAGTTTTTATAATGTAGGAAAACTTAAAGCTAGTACTACTGTTTGCAAAAACAATAATATCATTTTATTAAAAAAATTAAAACAAATCGTTTAAGGAAATTCCTCGATATTCCCTAAGTTACGTTTCTATCCGTTATTTGAGTGGCCGTTCAGTTGATACTGGTTAATTATCTTAATACATTTTTGTTATAACTGAGCCTAAAAACTTTTTGTAGAAGAAAACTAAAATACATTTTGGGAATATATTTTACTTTTAAAATGTCAAATTTGCACAATGAGAAATTAAACTATTCACCCAGGAAATATAAAGATTTTAATGTTCGCCTATAAATTGTTTTACTAGATGTCACATATTTGCACACGTTTAATCATTTATGGCATAATTGAAGATAGTAAGGTTTACAATTTATTCCTCTAAAATAGCCATTCCAACGAACAATTTATTTTCGATTTTGTTATTATAATTTAAATTTAATATAGAAAAGCACATCTGTACTGTCTTTGGAAAAATAACATTTGCTAAACGTAAATAAATTATTTTGTACATCTCATTTAATATAACGCATTTATTTTCATTCATTTTAACCGACATAAAATCAACATTATCAAACAATTAATTTGATGTAGCTCGAGTAAAGTGTATATATATATATAGCGGTGAAGAAACTATTAAAACAAAAACAAGTTAAATCAGTATTTTGAAAAGCGTATAAAATAAAAGCAAATAAGAAGAAGCAAGTAACAACAATCAAAATGGAAATTTGGAATGCCAAAAGAAAAATGATGAAAGAAGAAGTTAAAGCTGATAAAAACACAAAAATAAAGTATTACATATGGGTAAACGGAGGTGGAGAAGAAACCAGATGTAGAATAAAAAAAGGAAAATGAAAGAATAAATCTATTATAGGAGTATTATTAACACTCTAATGGAAACACCAAAATAAGAGTAGAAAGAAGAATTTTGAATTAAAAAGCAGAATCTACAAACTAACATAATACGATGTAAAACAGATTATAAGCCATCGAAACACGAAAATAGGAAGAAAAAATATCTGATGTGAACATTACACGACTTTCCTTATCCTGTTATTTGGGTAATTCTGGCAAAAATCCTGAGCTTCAATTTTTTTTCGAGTTCCTATTTTGCCAACTTTCACTTTAAATTCATGTTTATGTCGTGATAACAAATCATTTTATTCTCAAAGGTGTACTAAATCTGAGAAATAGTATGACATTCGCGTGCTTTGAGCGCCGTTTTTGAACGGATCATCCGGTTGACTTGATTTTTTAGTTGCTTTTTTGTGGGTGTCAAATTTTGACTGACATGAGAAATTAGATACTTTGCCAAAAATCGCTTCAGTTTTTAGCATTTTTGATAATTTTATTTTTGTGGAGTTTGCCATGGAAGTCGTCCAAAAACAAAAATGGTTAAAAATGAAACAATATGTTATTTTCGTGGAGTATTAAACCGGTTTTGTGCAAAATTGGGCTTTACATCTTTAGCGGTTTCTCCAGCATTTGATTTAGGCTTCATCCCTTTTTTTGGTCAAATACAGCACAAACCCTTCGATGTAACTAATCATATAAACTTAGTTGCACCTATTGTAAACTGTCAACATGTTTTTTCGGCAAGAGTTATACCGTACTTTCCAATTTGTTTTGGCAAAATTGGCAAATGCCAAGAACTGAGAGACATTGAAGCAAAGAAAAAAATCATAATTTTAGGCAAACTTTCTGTTAACTCAATAAATTGGGGTTTGACACCCGTAAAAATTTTTAGAAGTCAGCGTAAACTCTTCCACGCTTCTCTTGTGCTGTTGAATGATTCGACTTTACTCCCACTTAAAGAGTTTGAACCATACCTAAATTAAAGTAAGCTACAAAAATAATAAAAACCGAGAAAGCTTAGTAGAGAGAAGAAAAACCCGCAAGATTACGCTTCAGAATTAAAGGGTGTTAATATAGGTTATTACTAGATCGTAGACAAATATTGGATTATTATTTATATGTACATATAGAATAATAATTTTTTTATGAGAATTTTTAATTATTAGTAGTAGAATATGCTGTTAAATATATTTGATTATTCGCCAAACTTTTATTTTATTCATTGCGCTTGTTAAAATGTATTATTTAAAACTTATAATAACGAAACATAAATTTTATGTTCCAAGCAGCAAGCAAAGCTTAGTTATATGAACGTCATATTTGAAAGTTTATAATGTAACTTTGGTAAAACAACACAAAATACCACCCCGCTTCTGCTGGCTATGTTAGCAGTGGGCGATTAACAACGGGAAGCAAATAATGCTCGGCCCAGAGTCCCGAAAGTATTGTAATTCATAGTAAATCCTTGTAAAACAGCGTGAGGTAAACAATTTGAAGGATCACGATGTTACGTAATTCTGCTCCAACGCTACCATCGTGGCGCTCCATTTACAGGCCCGGCACGGACCGTTTTGCCTACAATAAAATTACGTGACTTGCTGTTTGCTTTTCGATTGTCTTCTTAGGTATGCGATGATCCAGCGTTTTTGCGATTTTACGCAACTTCCATCAAATTATAGCTTGATTGGTGCTGGCGGCGCCTTGCCGCCTAGCCTGTGAGCGAAGCTAATATGGTGAAAGATTAGCGCAATTTCCTCGAAAATTATACCATTCGCCGTAGTTTTTGCTTATCTACCTTAATAGATGAGTTCTTTAGCGCAGCCGGCTGTGGAGAGTCGCTGAGAGGGCGATATCTCCGGATCTTCCGAATGAAAACATTTTTTGTTGACTTTGCTTTCGTTTGCGTTAGGCACCTTTTTCAGCATTTGCATTTGTATAGAAATCAGACTTTTGATTAAGATACCCGTTTTATCTGGATGGAGAAGAACATTTCTCGGTGTCTACATCAGATTGATATATTAGACATACTAATGACATGATTTAATGACAATAAAAATATTAAAAAATATAAAAACGTACTGTAACAGACCGTTTCAATGCGTCAGATGTAGTGAAGGGCATAACATTTCTTTATGTAAAAAAACACTAAAAACACTAGCCAAATGTACCTTTTGTGGCGGGAGCCATTCGGCAAATTATAAAGGATGTGCAGTTTACAAAGACTTGCAAAAAGTCAAAAATAGGTTTAACGGGCCAACTAACAATATTTAAAAATAAAACATCTAAACAACAATACACTTAAATGCAAGCGAATTCCCTCCAAGCTCACATCGAACAACTACTTGTTTTTGCAAACCACGTACAGGAGATAACACTCCTTCAATTACAAAAAATAAATATTTTACTTATATCAGAATCCCACGAAACATCAAGAACAACAATTAAAATTTCATACTATTCAGTATACTTTGCTAATCGCCCCAACGATACTGCTCAAGGCGGAGCTACCGTCATTGTGAAAAATTTAGCTGCACACTACGAGCTACAACCTTAACAAAGAAATAAAATTCAAAGCGCCAGCAGAAAGGTGCAAATAGAGCTTTGTTTATTTGAAATTGCAGCGATATACAGGTTATCAAGGTATTCCATCACCACTGCAGAATACGAAGAATTCTTCCAGTTTTTTGAGAAAAAATTATTTGTAGGAAGTGACTGAAACGCAAAACATACGGTATGGGGATTAAGACAACTACTTCCAAAGAGATAGGAAAAGGAATAGCTGGATACGACAAAGAACCAAAATTACAGACATAATAAACAGAATTACATAATTGAAATGAAGCTTTGCAGGTCATGTAGCACGATTAACGGATAATAGGTGGAACGCTGTAATTATACGCTGGAGACCATGGACAGGAGTAAGAAATAAAGGAAGTGCACGCTGGTATGACGACATCAAGAAGGTTGCAGGATTGAGATGGACGGACACAGCACAGAATAGAGAGATTTGGAGAATCAAAGGGGATGCCTATGCTTAATACTGGGCGCCATAAGGCTGAAAAGAAGAAGAAAGACTCCCAAAGGTCAAGTGACCCAAATCACAGGACTTACTTAACTTTGCAGTGGTCAGAGGTATACAACATGGCAGAGCTTATTTTTGACCTGTCTCCTAATTACTCGCCAATAATTATCACCGCAAGCGTAACTGTTATCCATAAGGATGCTCTTCCAAGACTTTGTTCCAATTCCACTGACTGAGTTTATTTTCAAACCCAACTCGAGCAGACGATTAATCTTAATATTTAAATTAAACCCAAGATGAAGTAGTTCAGTATTTTATAACCTTAATACAGGATACTGCATGTAAGACTATATCTACTCCAACACCTTGTTTTGTCCGAAATTAGCAATATACCATTGCATGTCCGACAGCTTGTCATTGCAAAACGTCGAGCTAAGAAAATATGCCAAAAAAGCAGAAATGTGAAAGATAGAAATAGATATAATCGGCTTACTCGTCAGCTACATACAATATTAAGAGTAATGAGAAACTAAACCTTTAAGCAATACATTACCAAGCTTTCGCTTAATAATCAATTGGTGTGCCAAACAATAATAAAATTAATACGACCAATGGCCGTAATTCTGCCAATTAAGAAACCATATGGTAGTTGGACTAGATCTGATAAAGGAAAAGCAGGCACATTTGATATACACATCAAAAACGTTTTTATAGCTCTACTATTTTAAGCTCATAATGATTTTTTCGATAATGGAGCATTCCTTGACGCCCCCCTGCCAACTTTCACTTCCTTTGAAGGAGTTTTTACCAACTAAAGTCCGGAACCAAATTAAACTAATTAATACATGTAAAGCATCAGGGTACGACCTCATAGTAGAAGACATTCTTTAAATTTTTTTCAGAAAGGCAGTAATTCTACTGACTACCATATATAACAGCATATTGAGACTATGGTATTACCCTTTACAATAGAAGTTTGCACAAGTTATTATGCTTGCTAAGCCTGGTGAATCTCCCTCACAAACATCATATTATAAACCAATAAGCCTTTTTCTCCTTATGTCCAAAATTTCCTTAAGCGAATCCACAAAACATTCGATCTAAGTGATATACTTTTTCTTTTTTGGTTTGGGTTTCGAGAAGGCCGTTCAACAGTTCAATAAAATCATCGCATAGTTACCAAAATCAAGAAAAACTTCGAGACATGAAGAGTTTTGCAGGGGCGTTTTTGGATATTCAACAGGTATGGCATACGGGTCTTTTTTATAAACTAAAACAACACTTTTCTAGTCAACTCTACTTAATACTAAAGTCATATCTCAGTGAACCAATGTTTCAAGTAAAACTCATTAATCCTTTATGAAGCTATTGGCAAATTAACTCCGGGGTACCACAGGGAAACGTGTTGGGTCCACTTCTGTATTTCATATACAGCAAATGCTCCGGTTTCAATAAATACCTTAATATCAACATTTGCTGACGACGCGGTTTTCTTGGCAGTCAATAATAATGCAGAGTCAACAACTCACCAATTACAGATACTCTTAGACCTTTTAAATGAGTGGTTCAGAAAATGGAGAATTACTGTTTATCACGATATATCGATTCAGGTAACTTTTACGAACAAACGCGTAGTATGTCAGCAATGCATCAATACCAGTAACGACTAAAGTTAAATACGTCGGGCTGCAACTTGATCATAATTTACATGAACACGTACTAAGGTCAAACACAAACAACTTGACTCAAAACAAAACAATTGGAGTGATTAATCGGCAGGCACTTTCAACTTTCATTATCTAACAAGTTGCTCCTACATAAAGTGATATTAAAACCCATCTGGATCTAAGGAAATCCACAATGTGGCTGTACCAAGACTTTCCATACCAAGATACTTCAGAGATTTCAATCTAAAACCTTACGAATTATGACAAACGCCTCTTAGTACGTAACTAATAAAACATTTCACACAGACATAAAATGTCTTATGTATCTGAAGAAATACAGAGATTTTTACGTGCAAAAATTAGCTAACCATCAAAATAAATTAGTACAGCAGCTCACCCCAGCAACCAAAAGACTGAAGCGTCATTGGCCACAAGATCTTATTTAGTGTAATTTTTTGGAGTACAGCATCGGCTGGCTCTTGAATAATGTTACAAAATCAAATCATTTGCTTTTAACTTAAATACTGAGTAGTTAACAAATACGCAAATTACCAATAAAAAAAGTTATGTGGCGTTTTTGCTGTACGGCAGTTGCTTCATTTTCTTTCTACCATAAGCTAGGTGCATTATTAACTGTTGGACGAATAAAAGTTTCTAAGATTTCTCGATTGAGAGCTCTAGTAACTGTCACAGCATTCTTGTCGTTGCCCTTATCAGTGCCCGATTACCTTTTGTGGTGTTACCCCGCACCAAATAGCGACTTTGAGAGGATTTACCTCAGGTTTGTCTATCATTCTTGGGCAACCCAAAATTAAACGTTTTGTTTATTTACAAAGTAATTAATATAAAAATGGGATTTTGCCATTTATCAGTACTTTATGAATAAATTTATTATCAGGTCTTGGATTTGAACTGCACAGCGCAGTCTTCTCGAAAAGTCTATAGGCTTTATCTGGTAGAC
Source organism: Sinelater perroti (assembly GCA_036346155.1). Classification (NCBI taxonomy): domain Eukaryota; kingdom Metazoa; phylum Arthropoda; class Insecta; order Coleoptera; family Elateridae; genus Sinelater; species Sinelater perroti. The sequence goes on from JARFIY010000359.1 coordinate 103,946, forward strand.
TAACTGAACCTTATGGAAATATATGTTTAATTCCTTTTGCTATCGTCGTAGTAATGTTTCGATATTTCAAGTTCTGGTGAACGTTTTCGAGTAGAAGTTTTTACATCTTATTGTCCCGACCTCTATTTTCTAACGTGCGCACAGTACGCGGTCTGTCACTTGGTGGCAGGTCACTCACCTACTTTTGTTGCCAAAAACGATTAATTAGTCTCGATATAGCAGTTTTTACGAGTACATTCTTGACTTAAAAGCGGCGACTGTAAGCGTGTTGTGTGAGAACCATATGCTTTTAGCTCTCAAAGCAGAGTTTAACAATTTCGACCCTTTCTATTGAGGTGAATCTTGAGAACCTAAAAATTTTGAAATTTGTTAATTACATTTTAAATAGTATCGTGATTTATGACCTGTCCAGTATTAATAATAATAATAATTGTAAGGCTCTACGCCCCTCGTGGGAGCACGGCTTGCGAACTGAGAGGTTAAGGCTCTCAGACGTTCACTCTCTCTGCCCGGTTGTCGCGCACCATCTCTGATGCGGGGCGATGTGGCTAGCACCGCGCCTAAGACGACCGCCATTATTACCCCTTGTTCGAGTGAACGCAGGTACTCAATTATTTTTAGTGACTGAGTAGGCCACCCGGCAGGCATCAGAGAGCGCCGGGAATTGAACCCGGGTCCGTCAGCATCGCAGCCCGCCCCTCAACCACGGACCACGCTGGCACCCTGTCCAGTATTAATGTAAAAAATAATGTATGTCTCAATTAAAGTTTAATTTATTTTAAATGTAAACTTTTGTTAGCGCACAATGGATATTACTCAAATTTATATGGCGAAACAAAATAGTACTAGAGTTACAGTCATATTATGTAAATAAGGGTTAAATTTACAAATGCAAATTAAATGAATTAAGTTTTATTACACGATTGCAGTGCGGATCAATTGCAAATGTTTACCGTAAAATTCAGATGATAGAGTTAAGAGCTGCAGAAGGTACAATTGTTGGCATTTTATGTCTTAACCTATAAATTTTGTCTTTACTTTAAATATACTTATGCAAGGTCTGTGGTATATAATATAATATTAATAATTGCAAGAAACAAAAAAATATTTGTGTATTTTCTGCGTTTTAGTTTTATATCAGAGACTTTAAAAAGCAAGCTATCGCTGAAGTTACCACCGACTTAAATACAAAGTTTTATTCAAGAAAAAGAATTTATAATTTGTTAAGTAAACCGTTCTAATTATTATGCAAGGCATATTGTTGTTTTAATTTAAAAAATGCTATAGATAGTCACCCGATTATTGTTAAATGTTATACAAGTATGCAATAAACATACAAAATAAAAAGAATGCATATAAAACTGTAAATGTCGGTATTAGTAATTGTTTTCTATTAGAAATTGTATAAATCTAATCAAAACATTGGCAATTCGTTTACCGTAAAAATAAAAGTGAATTTCTATTATTGTTTCAATAAAACTTTACATATGATGTTCTGTTATGCAATATTTTCCAAAAATCATGTTGGTTGTCTAAATTTTTTTTTTTGTTTAAAATATTTATTTGCAATCTGCCACAGTAGCAATAAGCAAATCAGTAAACTATTCTAGGAAATACAGTGTAGTGTAAATTATAGGTGAGGTAACACCCTTTAGCGTTCGTCAGTGAACTCACTTATACAACTAATGTATAACTAAGAATTAGTAAGGATGATAAACTGTCTAGAAACGATAAGGAACATCGGTCGGTTTGAAATACTTTAGTTTGCGCACTTGTTCACTTTCATCAATCAGATCTGACACTAATGAATTAGGATGTGTTTCTAATAGCTGGAGATGTTTTTCACTAAATTTAGCAATTTATTCTTACACTGTTTTCAATGTCAGGTCTTTCCGTATTTGTATTGAGTATGTAATAGGGAGCATTCGTGATTATACGGAATGTTTTTGACTGGAAGCGTTCCAGAATTTTGATATTGGAGTGTAAGGCAGAACCCCATAGCTGAATGCCGTAGCCCATATTGGTTTTAGTACACTTTTATAAACTAATAATTTGTTGCTCAGCGAAAGTTTGGAGTTGCAGCCTAATAGCCAGTAGTAGCTCTTAATTTTAAGGCTCAACTATTTCATCTTGGTCCAAATGTGCGTCTCCAAGTTAAGCTTTTGTCAAGATGTATGCCAAGGTATTTCACACAGTCTGTACGGAATAGAACTCGGCCATCCACGATGCTTCTACGTTTGGTGAAGGTGATTTGTAATAATTTTTGGGTATCTATTTTGAATCGCCAATTCTTGAAACCAGTCAGTTACTGCGTCTAGATTTTGCTGTAAATTACTTGCAGCTGTAAGAGGGTCAGAATGGGGGAAACACTTGCTGTATCATCAGCATATGTTGTGATTAATGTATGTGCGTTTATGGGATAAAACGTACAGGATCAGGCCCAGGACACTTCCTTGTGGAACACCTGATGTGATGGGATAAAATAATGGTAAAGCTTCTCCAAATTTCATTTAAAAGTGCCTGTCTTTAAGGTATAAATTTATGATAAGGTAGTATGTGTAGGGTAAGAACAGCTTTAGTTTGAAGAGGAACTTTTATGCCAGACCTTATAGAAGGCCTGGTCGATGTCTAGAAAGACGGCCCCACAGTAGTTTTGTTTTCGCATGCATAGTTAGTGTATTCTACATCTTGTGTACCTGTTGTGTGGTGAACTCCGAGAGCTAAATTAATGATCGGGTATTAATTTTTGATCGTCAAGAACAAGGGTAAGTCTGGCCAGGAATAATCTTTCAAATAGTTTGAAGAACAGTGGCAGCAGACTGATGGGTCTGTATGATGTGGGCTTATTGATGGGCTTTCCGGACTTAGGGATAAGTATAATACAGATAGCTTTAAAAGGCAACTGGTAATTGAGTCGTATTCAGGAGATTTTTCGCAGTTAGTCTTTCTATTAACCACTGTTTGAACTTCAGTAGAAAATTGATGGGTAATGTAAGTTGATATGGAGCCTGAAGGAAGTTATATACTTCTACATAAGTGTGTTGATCATTAGTAGAAAGAGGTTGTAACACTTTTTGAAGGTGGACTGCAAAAGTATCTGCTTTATTTTTGCCAGTACATGCCGTTTGATTTACAAATTGGAGGTATGTGTTATTTAGGTTCATTAAATCTGCCAGTGGCCTTCCAGAGGACGTAATCAGTATCATCTCTTGCAGTTAATCCTTTTAGATATTTGTTTTTGTTTTCTTGCTTTATGAGTTCTTTGAGATTCCGAGTTGCCGTGTTAAATCTGAGTTTGTCCTCTGGGAATCTACTATGTTTCCAAATGCTTCGAAGTTTTTTTGATATCGGTTGAGCAATTTTGATGTGTAGTAGTAGGTGATAACTGTGATGTGACTCTTGTGGTGGTCGAATGGACTTCTTGAGTTAGTGTTTCTACCGATTTTCTTCTATTTTCAGTGGAATATTCGTTATGTTGTTTTGTAGTACTTCACTGAAGTAGTGCCAGTTTGTTTTTTATTTGTTAATGTTAGGGATCTAGTCTTACTTATGATTGTTGTACAAACTTGTGCTATTATAGGACTATAGTTCGAAGATAGGTCGACACACAACGAGATTTTTAGATCACCTTGAGTTATGTCTTTGACCACAAAAAAGTCAAGCAAGTCGGGGATCTTCGCTAAATCAGTCGGCCAATAAATAGGTTAATATGTTGTTGATTGTTTTGTATAATAGATAGTAGTATTCTTCCCCTTGTATTGGGAACTTGTGACCCCCAGAGGGGGTGCTTTGCGTTAAAATCACCTCCAGCCAGAAATCGGTTGCCTAAAGTTTGTATATATTCAAAGTTTTCTTTACCAGGTCTGTGCCCGGATGGGCAGTAAGCAGCAGTGATATTAAAATGTCCAATCTAGTCCTCTATAGAGCCTAGATATATAGCCTAGATAGATAAATTTAGAACAGTATCTTGGAATTTCATAATGTTTTATATGATGTTTTATTAGTATTACTGAACCCCCTCTTGCTGTGTTATTAGGATAATTGGTGTTATAGGTATCGTAACTTTGTTATTTTAAAGTATGACAGTGTCTGTAAAGTGCGTTTCAGAAATCATTAATATGCCTATGTTGTGGTGTAACAGAAAACTTTCTATTTCATGGTGGTGGTTGAGCAGATTAGTTCCATTAGGCTATTTTAAGTATTTGAGCCATTGTTGATTACTTGAGTTCACTAACTGCGTTACTAGATTTTTAAATCTCTTGTTTCTTCCTTGAGCTGGTTGATCATGGTACGCTGGGAGACAATGGTTTGTTGCAAAAGGATATTATGTTGTTTAAATATTGCGGTGAACTTTGTAAATTATGATGCTTCACTTGAACCTTGCTCGCATATGTGTGGAGATCATAAATTTATAGTGCCTTATTGGTATCTGAGTTGTTAATAACTTGTCGCTCATTGCGCGAGATGTCAAAGATACGGGCACACTAAAAATTTCTGCCATTTGAAACCCAGATGGGTAAAATGTACAGGCGATCACCCTACTGCGCAGTGTCAACGCAAAGAAAAATCCAAAGATATGAGATGTGTCCTGTGCGGAGGTAATCACCCTGCCAATTATAAGGGATGTATAATCTATAAAGAACTTCAAAAGAAAAAAATTTCCACCGCTTAGACCAAAACAGTATACTCCCCCCTGCATCAGTCATACGTCATCAACAATTTCAACCAGGACTGTCATACGCTCATGCAGTAAATGAAGCCCAGCAACCTTCTCACGCCCCCGCCAACATAATGCATCTTCCAAACACTAATCAACCTAATCACCAATCCAATGAATTTCAAGATCTAAAAAACATGATGAAAAACATGTTCGACCAAATAGGAACCCTACTAAACCTCCTGACAACCTGTCTCCAAACTCACATAATGGCTAAAACTTACAACTCGCCTTATGGAACGCCAATGGCCTATTCAACCACATTGAAGAACTAAAACATTTATACTAATTCACAATATTGACGTCATGCTAATTTCTGAAACCCACTTTACAGAAAGAAATTATTTAAAAATTCCCAACTACAGTGTCTATAATACTAATCACCCAGCAGGAACTGCCTGAGGTGGATCCGCCATAATTATCAAAAACGCAATAAAACACCACCAACTAAGCAGTTACAGCAAACCTTTTCTCCAAGCAACCAGTGTGTCCATAGAAGATTCAGCCAGTTCGTTAACATTTTGACTGGAAGCGTTCCAGAATTTTGATATTGGAGTGTAAGGCAGAACCCCATAGCTGAATGCCGTAGCCCATATTGGTTTTAGTACACTTTTATAAACTAATAATTTGTTGCTCAGCGAAAGTTTGGAGTTGCAGCCTAATAGCCAGTAGTAGCTCTTAATTTTAAGATTCAACTATTTCATCTTGGTCCAAATGTGCGTCTCCAAGTTAAGCTTTTGTCAAGATGTATGCCAAGGTATTTCACACAGTCTGTACGGAATAGAACTCGGCCATCCACGATGCTTCTACGTTTGGTGAAGGTGATTTGTAATAATTTTTGGGTATCTATTTTGAATCGCCAATTCTTGAAACCAGTCAGTTACTGCGTCTAGATTTTGCTGTAAATTACTTGCAGCTGTAAGAGGGTCAGAATGGGGGAAACACTTGCTGTATCATCAGCATATGTTGTGATTAATGTATGTGCGTTTATGGGATAAAACGTACAGGATCAGGCCCAGGACACTTCCTTGTGGAACACCTGATGTGATGGGATAAAATAATGGTAAAGCTTCTCCAAATTTCATTTAAAAGTGCCTGTCTTTAAGGTATAAATTTATGATAAGGTAGTATGTGTAGGGTAAGAACAGCTTTAGTTTGAAGAGGAAACTTTTATGCCAGACCTTATAGAAGGCCTGGTCGATGTCTAGAAAGACGGCCCCACAGTAGTTTTTGTTTTCGCATGCATAGTTAGTGTATTCTACATCTTGTGTACCTGTTGTGTGGTGAACTCCGAGAGCTAAATTAATGATCGGGTATTAATTTTTGATCGTCAAGAACAAGGGTAAGTCTGGCCAGGAATAATCTTTCAAATAGTTTGAAGAACAGTGGCAGCAGACTGATGGGTCTGTATGATGTGGGCTTATTGATGGGCTTTCCGGACTTAGGGATAAGTATAATACAGATAGCTTTAAAAGGCAACTGGTAATTGAGTCGTATTCAGGAGATTTTTTGCAGTTAGTCTTTCTATTAACCACTGTTTGAACTTCAGTAGAAAATTGATGGGTAATGTAAGTTGATATGGAGCCTGAAGGAAGTTATATACTTCTACATAAGTGTGTTGATCATTAGTAGAAAGAGGTTGTAACACTTTTTGAAGGTGGACTGCAAAAGTATCTGCTTTATTTTTGCCAGTACATGCCGTTTGATTTACAAATTGGAGGTATGTGTTATTTAGGTTCATTAAATCTGTCAGTGGCCTTCCAGAGGACGTAATCAGTATCATCTCTTGCAGTTAATCCTTTTAGATATTTGTTTTTGTTTTCTTGCTTTATGAGTTCTTTGAGATTCCGAGCTGCCGTGTTAAATCTGAGTTTGTCCTCTGGGAATCTACTATGTTGCCAAATCCTTCGAAGTTTTTTTTTTTTTTTTGATATCGGTTGAGCAATTTTGATGTGTAGTAGTAGGTGATAACTGTGATGTGACTCTTGTGGCGGCCGAATGGACTTCTTGAGTTAGTGTTTCTACCGATTTTCTTCTATTTTCAGTGGAATATTCGTTATTATGTTGTTTTGTAGTACTTCACTGAAGTAGTGCCAGTTTGTTTTTTATTTGTTAATGTTAGGGATCTAGTCTTACTTATGATTGTTGTACAAACTTGTGCTATTATAGGACTATAGTTCGAAGATATGTCGACACACAACGAGATTTCTAGATCAGCTTGAGGTATGTCTTTGACCACAAAAAAGTCAAGCAAGTCGGGGATCTTCGCTAAATCAGTCGGCCAATAAATAGGTTAATATGTTGTTGATTGTTTTGTATAATAGATAGTAGTATTCTTCCCCTTGTATTGGGAACTTGTGACCCCCAGAGGGGGTGCTTTGAGTTAAAATCACCTCCAGCCAGAAATCGGTTGCCTAAAGTTTGGATATACCTTTCAAAGTTTTCTTTATCAGGTCTGTGCCCGGATGGGCAGTAAGCAGCAGTGATATTAAAAGGTCCAATCTAGTCCTCTATAGAGCCTGGATAAATTTAGAACAGTATCTTGGTTTTTATGGTTTTCATGGTGGTGGTTGAGCAGATTAGTTCCATTAGGCTATTTTAAGTATTTGAGCCATTATTAATTACTAGATTTTTTAAATCTCTTGTTTCTTCCTTGGCTGGTTGATCATGGTACGCTGGGAGACAATGGTTTGTTGCATAAAGGATATTATGTTGTTTAAATATTGCGGTGAATTTTGTAAATTATGATGCTTCACTTGAACCTTGCTCGCATATGTGTGGAGATTATAAATTTATGGTGCCTTATTGGTATCTGAGTTGTTAATAACTTGAGTAGCTAATTTTAAATTTAGGGCTGGATGTTGAATTTGTGCTGGTTTAATTCGTCGGTCCCTAAGTGAGGAAAATCGCCTGTTTTCTGATTTTTTTGTAAGCTGTGCAATTCCTATAATTTTCCGGATGCTCTCCATGGTAGAATACACATTTTGCTTTCCCTTCGTCCTTTTTCTTTTTGGGGCATGTTCTATAGTCGTGGTTTGCAGCACAATTACACAATGAAATGGTCTTTTGCAATAATTTTGGGTGTGACCATAACATTAGCATTTCTTTGATTGAGGGGTTCAACTTTAATGATAACATTTAAAAGAGTAGCAATTTTGTAACTTTTTTTGTTGTTAGTTTGTTGTTTAAAATCAATAAAGAATAAGTTTAGTGGGGTTTCTTTTATACGATGCCGAACTCCAGTGATTTCCTTTACTTGGTGGCCTAATGCCTCTAGTGCTTCTTTTATGTCTGCTTTATCAGTGGAGTGATGCAAGCTTCTTATCGCTACTCGGAATGACTTATCCTCTGATAAGGTCAATGTGTGTCTAACAACTTTGTGTTCGTCAAGGATCTTAATTAGCTTTTTATAGTTTTCGATTGTCTTAATCAGGAGCTTTACGGCACCTTCTACTGTTAATTAATATTGGTACTTATCCTTCTTTAGTTGTGCATCAATAAGTCGTAATAAAGGAGTTATATTTGTTGCGGTTGCCTAAAATAAATATATAAAACTAGTAGTATTTTTTAACGCATTTTTAAACTGTTATAATGTCATTAAATAAAAACACTTTTAATATAGTAAACTACAATTTCCAATAAATGTCAGTAAAAAGACGTTTGTTTTTAAACAATGCAGAGTGGCGTTATATATCACCGGTTTCGGACGCAGCGCTTTTTCAAATAGAATTTGTCCACTGCCAGGCAGCTCATCCAGAAAATTGCATTATAATATACAAGCCATCCCGGCAGCTATAAAACAAAAAATATGTTACCTACATGCGGGGATTTAGGTGCATTACAGTCATCGAAAGCAGGCAGAATGGAACGTGAATAAGCAATTTGTTTTCTTTAATGGATTTTTTGTGTCGCAAATGTAAAATGTATGGTAATCCGGCCATAAAAAAATCCGGGCGCTCCGGGATGCGGCCGCCGGCCCTGGCCGCTGCTGTCGCGTCTTCGGCCGGATTAATTTTTAAATAACGGGTGCGCGGCGCCGATGCCATACACCTGAATAGGCTATTATCGGGTGCAGGTCGGATCTGCGGCAACGGAGGGCGCCGAATTTCCCTGGGGCAATTAAAAGCGCCGCGGCTCACGTACGTAGTCGAACAAAAAGAAAATGGGTATCGGGTTTCGTTTTGGGAAAGTGTGCTCGGCCGAACTCCTCGAAACGGGAAGTCGGGAAAGTTTGTGGGAAAAGAACTATGGCAGCTCTGCTTAAAGTCCCCGCGCTTTAATTTGAACTTTTAGAAACCACAAAGTCGGTTCCAACGTTTATATAATGCATTAATGGCTATTAACATAATAAAATGATTAGTTTGTTTTCTCTACACATTAACTTAAAAATAAATCAATTAACTTTCAAAAAGTAATAGCAATTTTGAAACATTTTTCATAAAGAAATTATGATAACTTTAGTTACTCTTTGTATAATATTAGCTATCAGAAAAAAAATTTGTTAAATGTTGTATGTAGTGCATCATTCCAATAAGATGTATTAAAAATGTTAATGTCCTTAAAATTCTTCTTGAATAGAGAGTAAGAATATTTTGTACAATAATTGTTTGTGTTGCAACTTAATATATGTAATTAACTTTTTCCTACTTATTTTCTTATATTTGATTTCTCTCCAAAGATAGATTAGTTATTCAGAATCATTTTGAAACAATACCATTGTTTTCAAAAAATCGTTCTAAAATTGTAAGTCTTTTTAAGGTTGATATTGCTCAACAGCTTATTCTCGATCGACAGAACAATATCATTTTATAAATTTAAAAGATCTTGAAACAGCTCGATATTAAGCATGAATCGAAGCTCCAGTATTCGATTAAATAATTTAATGCAAGAAATCGCCATATAAATGTAACTATAGCTAAAAACAATCTAAAACTACCACATTATACAAATATTAGTAAGAATGCCTAATAATCAGTTTACGTGCCTCTGACTCAATATTCTTAGAAAGACCGCATGCTGCAGATGCGTTATTAAACGAATAAAAATACAAAAAAGTATGAACATTGGAGAATATACGCAGTTCTAACATTAGCGATAAAGTAAGTTTATTAGTAATTTTTGGTGTGATATAAATTAAAATTGTTTTTATTGCTAGAGACTATTTTAATTTCTTAGAGAATGTTGAAAAGCTATGTGTGGTCTATACTACTATATGGAACCGAAATATGGACTCTCAAGGTTGCTAGTATCAACCGTCTAGAAGCATTCGAAATGTGGTGCCACAGGCGAATGCTCAGAATATCCTGGGTGGAAATAACAACTAACGAGGAAGTCCTACGAAGAGCAAGAACCGAAAGACAATTATTTAAAATAATAAAAACCAGGAAAACTTCGTACTTGGGACACGTCTTGAGAGGGCCAAAATATAGCTTGCTGCAATTAATAATGAAAGGAAAATTGGAAGGCCGCCGTGGAAAAGGACGCCCGCAGATCTCGTGGCTGAGAAACATCAGGCAATGGACAGGAATCCACAGTGTCGAACAACTTTTAGAACTGCAGAGGACAGAAATGCGTTCTCCACTGTGATCGCCAACGCCGGGGAGACCTGATGTGGCACATTGAAGAAGAAGAAGAGGTACTAAATACATAAATAAGTTAAATATATTTTTAAAGTATTTTCAGTTTCCAAATTCAGTTTAGATTGCTCTTTATAATTAGGAGTATAATTAGGGTATAAATTAGGAGTATTTAGGAGTATAAATTAGAGTATTTAGGAGTATAAATTAAGAGTATAATTATAATTAGGAGTATAAATTAGAGTATTTAGTAGTATAAATTAGGAGTATAATTAGGAGTATAAATTAGGAGTATTTAGGAGTATAAATTAGGAGTATTTAGTAGTATAAATTAAAGTATAATTATAATTAGGAGTATAAATTAGGAGTATAATAAGGAGTATAAATTAGGAGTATTTAGGAGTATAAATTAGGAGTATAAATATACAAATAAGTTACACCCCCTTTTCAACAAACTTTTCTTTCGAACCGCACCCTTATGGATCGATAGTTCGGCCATATTGAAGAAAATAAACATAGTGTATGACGTAGCCATCTCGACATCTCCTGGTGAAAAAATGGTCAAAGTTTAAAAAATTTTTTTCAGATCTCGGAAACGGCAAGAGATAGCGGGACGCTGTTTTTGCCATTATTTAGCTCGATTCAATTGTACTAAAACGACGTTATCGGTACGAGTGCACAATAATACTAGATGTGCCAAAAACGCGTTCCAAAAACACCCTGAAATTGTTTCCTCTGGCGAGCCGCTCACAGATGAGGAACCCTCTGGGAGTCTTCGCAAACGTTTTTTCGCAGATATCGACTTGCCGCAAAAGCCAAGTTGTAGAGCTATTAAGTGGCTTCAAAAAACGCTCAACAACCCTTGACCTTGCTCGCCATCTTCCTGTCCAAAAACGGCTCCAAAGTTGGAAAAAATCACGTTTTCGTTTATATCTCCGAAACGGCAAGAGATACGAAGACGGCTCCCTTACGAAGTTGTGGAGCCTAAAAAGGGACACTTTTTTCGTACAAAACATTTTCGTGGAGCTCGTACGGGGGCGCCAAAATTTGGCATTTCCAGAACCGGAAGCGATAAAAATTTTTCGTTTGCTCTAAAATTGAAAGCCGACCCTAATGCACGCGTATATTGAAAATTATAATTCTGCGATTAGTCCTTCGGTCAAAATTCGCGTTTTAATTTTGACATTTCCGAGGACGCCGCCGTCCAGCCAAAAGAAGGGAAAATTTGACGGTGTCCGCGATAATTTTGTTTGCGGGTCACCTAATTCCGTCTCGCTTCGACACATTGATGAAATATGCGTTGACGTTATGTTGACATTACGAAACATAAGCAAAAATCGTTCGTGTATTTCCGCACGGCTCCGAACGTCCCCGAACGTCCCGAATGACAAATTCCAGGCCGGCGGCAGGCGCATTCGAAGTATTATATTACAAGAACCGGAAGAGACAAAAAAATTTTTGTTTGCTCAGTAATTGAAAGCGGGTACTAAAGCACTCGTGTGCCAAAAATTACATTCCTACGATTATTCGTTCAGTCAGTATTCAGGAGTTAGTTTCGTCCGCCCCGGGAAGCTGCCGTCCCTGCTGGCCGATCCCTGCTGGCCGATCTCTACCGGCCTAAGAAAAATTTCGATAGTGCCAGCTGGTAGCAGCAAGCAGTTCCTCTGCATATTGTGTTATAGAATAATTATTTCAATATTTTAAACGTATCTCTTAAGACCGAAACAGACATAGAACATGCTGTTAAGCATTTCAATGATACGATACAATGGGCAGCCTGAATTCAACGCCTGAGCAATCAGCGATTACCACCGCTTATGACTGTCCTATATTAATCAAGCAAAAATTCTTGAAAAGAGAAGAATCCGCAAGAAATGGCAAAGACTGAGAACACCTGAAAGCAAACGTTTACTCAATGCAGTCACACAAGAACTAAAAGAAATACTAAACAAAAACAAAATGAATGCATCCAGACTTTCTTAGAAGAACTTACAGCTACTGAAGCTACCGACTACTCTCTGTGGAAGACAACTAGAAAATTAAAACAGATAAAAACATTCCCCGCCCATCAGGACACCTCAAGGAGAGTGGGCCAGAACAAATTCTGGAAAAGCACGTGTTTTTGCCAACCATTTAACAAACGTCTTCCAGCCACACCAATCAGATAATAGGCCCGAAGAAGAAGCAGAAATTATTCAACAATTAGAGTCCCCATATCAACTAGAATTACCAATCCAGCGACTCAAAACTGCTGACGTCGATGAAATCATTGGCACTCTTCACCCTAAGAAAGCTCCAGGATATGACCTAATTACTGGTAAAATTCTTAAAGAACTACCTACCATCGGAACTAAATATCTTACCCAGCTGTTCAACGCAGTCCTTCGCACAGGGTATTTCCCAGACCAATGGAAAGTGGCACAGGTCATTCTAATATTAAAACCAGGGAAACCTCCCAGCGAACCTACATCTTATCGGCCAATAAGTCTCCTGCCAATTGTTTCAAAAGTGTTTGAAAAGCTCTTACTAATAAGGCTCTTACCAATCCTGGAAAACAATGATATAATCCCCAATCACCAATTTGGCTTCAGGAGGATGCACTCCACGATAGAACAAATACATCGAGTTGTCCAAAGGATTAACGATACCTTTGAAAATAAAGAGTACTGTTCTGCTGCATTTTTAGACATCACTCAGGCGTTCGATAAAGTCTGGCACGTTGGACTTCTCTACAAGTTGCGACTACTTCTCCTCTAAACCACTTCCTTATCCTTAAATCTTACCTAAATAATAGATCCTTCCTGGTAAAGTTTGAAACCGAATATACGGAACTTTTTCCAATAAACGCCGGTGTGCCACAGGGAAGTGTTCTCGGACCACTATTATATGTGTTATATACTGCAGACTTACCAACTACGCCAGAAACTTTGATAGCAACCTTTGCCGACGACACTGCAGTCTTAGCATCTGATAGAGATCCCAACATTGCCTCGCAGAAACTACAAACTAACCTCACTGCAGTCCAAAACTGGTTGAAAAGTGGAGAATTAAAGCCAATGACACCAAATCCGTTCACATAACCTTCACCACTGCAGAAACACGTGCCCACCTGTTTATCTAAACAATAGCCAACTTCCACAACAAGATGATGTGAAATACCTCGGACTACACCTCGACAGAAGGCTTAATTGGCGCAAACATATATTCACAAAACGGAAGCAACTAGGATTAACCCTTACTAAGATGTACTGGTTAATTGGGCATAAATCTAAACTCTCGCTAGACAACAAACTTCTGGTTTACAAAACAATAATCAAGCCAATCTGGACGTATGGCATCCAACTCTGGGGGACTGCGTCCACTTCAAATATCGAAATTCTAGAGCGTTTCCAAAGAAAAGTGCTGCGCATGATAACAAACGCACCTTGGTTTGTACCAAACACGGTTATCATAAAGGATCTTCGTATCCCCACAGTCAAAGACGAAATTAGGCGTTACAGCTCCCAATACAGTACTCGACTTAGCGCCCATCCCAACATCCTCGCAATAGATCTTATGGATCCGCCCAGCGACAACAGGCGTTTACATCGACATGTGCCAAACGATCTGCCAACCAGATTTTGAATTCTTAGTTTACTTTAAGACTAGTTATAAGTTGTAGTTTGTAAGATTTTTCCCGTTTGTCACACAAAGCCTATAAGCTTATCTGTTATAGAAGTATTCTGCTGAGCATGCTTCTACATGTCTATTTAATTATCAAATGACTGCTAAATGTACAGTTGCAAATAAATGGGATGTTATAAAAAAAAAAAATTTAACGCATTTTTAAACTGTTATAATGTCATTAAATAAAAATACTTTTAATATAGTAAACTACAATTTCCAATAAATGTCAGTAAAAAGACGTTTGTTTTTAAACAATGCAGAGTGGCGTTATATATCACCGGTTTTGGACGCAGCGCTTTTTCAAATAGAATTTGTCCACTGCCAGGCAGCTCATCCAGAAAATTGCATTATAATATACAAGCCATCCCGGCAGCTATAAAACAAAAAATATGTTACCTACATGCGGGGATTTAGGTGCATTACAGTCATCGAAAGCAGGCAGAATGGAACGTGAATAAGCAATTTGTTTTCTTTAATGGATTTTTTTGTGTCGCAAATGTAAAATGTATGGTAATCCGGCCATAAAAATCCGGCGCTGATGCTGCCGCCGGCTGCTGCTGTCGCGTCTTCGGCCGGATTAATTTTTAAATAACGGGTGCGCGGCGCCGATGCCATACACCTGAATAGGCTATTATCGGGTGCAGGTCGGATCTGCGGCAACGCAGGGCGCCGAATTTCCCTGGGGCAATTAAAAGCGCCGCGGCTCACGTACGTAGTCGAACAAAAAGAAAATGGGTATCGGGTTTCGTTTTGGGAAAGTGTGCTCGGCCGAACTCCTCGAAACGGGAAGTCGGGAAAGTTTGTGGAAAAAGAACTATGGCAGCTCTGCTTAAAGTCCCCGCGCTTTAATTTAAACTTTTAGAAACCACAAAGTCGGTTCCAACGTTTATATAATGCATTAATGGCTATTAACATAATAAAATGATTAGTTTGTTTTCTCTACACATTAACTTAAAAATAAATCAATTAACTTTCAAAAAGTAATAGCAATTTTGAAACATTTTTCATAAAGAAATTATGATAACTTTAGTTACTCTTTGTATAATATTAGCTATCAGAAAAAAGATTTGTTAAATGTTGTATGTAGTGCATCATTCCAATAAGATGTATTAAAAATGTAAATGTCCTTAAAATTCTTCTTGAATAGAGAGTAAGAATATTTTGTATAATAATTGTTTGTGTTGCAACTTAATACATGTAATTAACTTTTTCCTGCTTATTTTCTTATATTTGATTTCTCTCCAAAGATAGATTAGTTATTCAGAATCATTTTTAAACAATACCTTTGTTTTCAAAATATCGTTCTAAAATTGTAAGTCTTTTTAAGGTTGATATTGCTCAACAGCTTATTCTCGATCGACAGAACAATATCATTTTATAAAATTGAAACAGCTCGATATTAAGCATGAAGCGAAGCTCCAGTATTCGATTAAATAATTTAATCCAAGAAATCGCCATATAAATGTAGCTAGAGCTAAAAATAATCTAAAACTACCACATTATACAAATATTAGTAAGAATACCTAATAATCAGTTTACGTGCCTCTGACTCAGTATTCTTAGAAAGGCCACATGCTGCAGATGCGTTATTAAACGAATAAAAATACAAAAAAGTATGATACATTGGAGAATATACGCAGTTCTAACATTAGCGATAAAGTAAGTTTATTAGTAATTTTTTGGTGTGGTATAAATTAAAATTGTTTTTATTGCTAGAGACTATTTTAATTTCTTAGAGAATGTTGAAAAGCTATGTGTGGTCTATACTACTATATGGAACTGAAATACGGACTCTCAAGGTTGCTAGTATCAACCGTCTAGAAGTATTCGAAATGTGGTGCCACAGGCGAATGCTCAGAATATCCTGGGTGGAAAGAACAACTAACGAGGAAGTCCTACGAAGAGCAAGAACCGAAAGACAATTATTTAAAATAATAAAAACCAGGAAACTTCGTACTTGGGACACGTCTTGAGAGGGCCAAAATATAGCTTGCTGCAATTAACAATGAAAGAAAAATTGGAAGTCCGCCGTGGAAAAGGACGCCCGCAGATCTCGTGGCTGAGAAACATCAGGCAATGGACAGGAATCCACAGTGTCGAACAACTTTTAGAACTGCAGAGGACAGAAATGCGTTCTCCACTGTGATCGCCAACGCCGGGGAGACCTGATGTGGCACATTGAAGAAGAAGAAGAGGTACTTAAATACATAAATAAGTTAAATATATTTTTAAAGTATTTTCAGTTTCCAAATTCAGTTTAGATTGCTCTTTATAATTAGGAGTATAATTAGGAGTATAAATTAGGAGTATTTAGGAGTATAAATTAGGAGTATTTAGGAGTATAAATTAAGAGTATAATTATAATTAGGAGTATAAATTAGGAGTATTTAGTAGTATAAATTAGGAGTATAATTAGGAGTATAAATTAGGAGTATTTAGGAGTATAAATTAGGAGTATTTAGTAGTATAAATTAAGAGTATAATTATAATTAGGAGTATAAATTAGGAGTATTTAGGAGTATAAATTAGGAGTATAAATTAGGAGTATAAATTAGGAGTATAAATATACAAATGAGTTACACCCCCTTTTCAACAAACTTTTCTTTCCAACCGCACCCTTATGGATCGATAGTTCGGCCATATTGAAGAAAATAAACATAGTGTATGACATAGCCATCTCGACATCTTCCTGGTGAAAAGAATGGTCAAAGTTTAAAAAATTTTTTTCAGATCTCGGAAACGGCAAGAGATAGCGGGACGCTGTTTTTGCCGTTCTTTAGCTTGATTCAATTGTACTAAAACGACGTTATCGGTACGAGCGCACAATAATACTAGATGTGCCAAAAACGCGTTCCAAAAACACCCTGAAATTGTTTCCTCTGGCGAGCCGCTCACAGATGAGGAACCCTCTGGGAGTCTTCGCAAACGTTTTTTCGCAGATATCGACTTGCCGCAAAAGCCAAGTTGTAGAGCTATTAAGTGGCTTCAAAAAACGCTCAACAACCCTTGACCTTGCTCGCCCTCTTCCTGTCCAAAGACGGCTCCAAAGTTGGAAAAAATCACGTTTTCGTTTATATCTCCGAAACGGCAAGAGATACGAAGACGGCTCCCTTACGAAGTTGTGGAGCCTAAAAAGGGGCACTTTTTTCGTACAAAACATTTTCGTGGAGCTCGTACGGGGGCGCCAAAATTTGGCATTTCCGGAACCGGAAGCGATAAAAATTTTTCGTTTGCTCTAAAATTGAAAGGCGACCCTAATGCACGCGTATATTGAAAATTATAATTCTGCGATTAGTCCTTCGGTCAAAATTCGCGTTTCAATTTTGACATTTCGAGGACGCCGCCGTCCAGCCAAAAGAAGGTAAAATTTGACGGTGTCCGCGATAATTTTGTTTGCGGTCACCTAATTCCGTCTCGCTTCGACACATTGATGAAATATGCGTTGACGTTATGTTGACATTACGAAACATAAGCAAAATCGTTCGTGTATTTCCGCACGGCTCCGAACGTCCCGAACGTCCCGAATGACAAATTCAGGCCGGCAGGCGATTCAAGTATTATATTACAAGAACCGGAAGAGACAAAAAAAATATTTGTTTGCTCAGTAATTTAAAGCGGGTACTAAAGCACTCGGTGCCAAAATTACATTCCTACGATTATTCGTTCAGTCAGTATTCAGGAGTTAGTTTCGTCCGCCCCGGGAAGCTGCCGTCCCTGCTGGCCGATCCCTGCTGGCCGATCTCTACCGGCCTAAGAAAAATTTCGATAGTGCCAGCTGGTAGCAGCAAGCAGTTCCTCTGCATATTGTGTTATAGGAATAATTATTTCAATATTTTCTAAAATCATCTTCGAAGTAATTTGTTAATTTTTTTTTAATGCATAATTATATGTGGTCGGTAACTAAAAATCAAAATGACATCTGCAATGTCAGACCAACATTTACAACGTCAAAATCACATTTTCTTTGTCAAATTTAACATTTTAGGTTAGAGAATTTGTGAAAACGAAATACAGAGTGGATCAATTTGTGATATACAGGTTGTTTCAAAAGTTAAAAGAGAAAATAATAAAAAATTAAAATTTTACTTAGTGACTTTACAGTCCATAATTTTGCGTGGTTGGTAGCGAATGTTTTTTTTTAATGCTAATTATATGTAATTGGTAACTAAAATTCAAGATGGCATCTGGAATGTCAGACCAACATTTACGTCAAAATGACGTTTGCTATGTCAGATTTATCATTTAGGTTAGGAAATTTGTCAAAACGAAATACAGAGCGGACCAATTCATTGTATACAGGTTGTTTCAAAAGTAAAAAAAAAATAAAAAATTGAAAGTTACTTAGCGACTTTACAGTTCATAATTTTGCGTGGTTGGTAACGAATGTTTTTTTAATGCTAATTATATGTGGTTGGTAACTAAAATTCTAGATGACATCTGCAATGTCAGGCCAACATTTATAACGTCAAAATGACATTTGCTCTGTCAAATTTATCATTTTAGGTTGGGAAATTTGTCAAAATGAAATAGAGAGCCGACCAATTTGTTGTATACAGATTGTTTCAAATGTAAAAAGAGAAAAAAAAAATTAAAATTTCTTAGCGACTTTACAGTCCATAATTTTGCGTGGTTGGTAACGAATGTTTTTTTAATGCTAATTATATGTGGTTGGTAACTAAAATTCTAGATGACATCTGCAATGTCAGGCCAACATTTATAACGTCAAAATGACATTTGCTCTTAAATTTATCATTTTAGGTTGGGAAATTTGTCAAAATGAAATGAGAGGCCGACCAATTTGTTTGTATACAGATTGTTTCAAATGTAAAAGAGAGAAAAAAAAATTAAAATTTCTTAGCGACTTTACAGTCCATAATTTTGCGTGGTTGGTAACGAATGTTTTTAATGCTAATTATATGGTTGGTAACTAAAATTCTAGATGACATCTGCAATTAAAGCGGCCAACATTTATAACGTCAAAATGACATTTGCTCTGTCAAATTTATCATTTTAGGTTGAAATTTGTCAAAATGAAATAGACCGACCAATTTGTTGTATACAGATTGTTTCAAATGTAAAAGAAAAAAATTAAAATTTCTTAGCGACTTTTAGTCCATAATTTTGCGTGGTTGGTAACGAATGTTTTTTAATGCTAATTATATGTGGTTGGTAACTAAAATTCTAGATGACATCTGCAATGTCAGGCCAACATTTATAACGTCAAAATGACATTGCTCTGTCAAATTTATCATTTTAAGTTGGGAAATTTGTCAAAATGAAATAGAGAGGACCAATTTGTTGTATACAGATTGTTTCAAATGTAAAAAAAAAAAAAATTAAAATTTCTTAGCGACTTTACAGTCCATAATTTTGCGTGGTTGGTAACGAATGTTTTTTTAATGCTAATTATATGTGGTTGGCAACTAAAATTCTAGATGACATCTGCAATGTCAGGCCAACATTTATAACGTCAAAATGACATTTGCTCTGTCAAATTTATCATTTTAAGTTGGGAAATTTGTCAAAATGAAATAGAGAGCCGACCAATTTGTTGTATACAGATTGTTTCAAATGTAAAAAGAGAAAAAAAAAATTAAAATTTCTTAGCGACTTTACAGTCCATAATTTTGCGTGGTTGGTAACGAATGGTTTTTTAATGCTAATGATATGTGGTCGGTAACTAAAATTCTAGATGACATCTGCATAGTCAAACCAAAATTTACAACGTCAATATGACATTTCCTTTGTCAAATTGAACATTTTAGGTTAGGGAATTTGTCAAAGCGGACCAATTTGTCGTATACAGGATGTTTGAAAAGTAAAAGGAGAAAATAACAATAAATCAAAATTTTACTTAATGACTTTTTTTTAGCAATTACTTAATGCAAATCCATGTGTGATTGATTAGTAAATAGAAAAAGCAATATTAAAAACGGAAATATATAGCAAAAATAGTTCATGCCTTTCCGCGAGGCCCCTAGCGCACCCGAAGGACAAATTTCTGGGCCGGCGGCAGTGGCAGCCGAGGTATTATTTTTCCGGAACCTTACTATAAAAACTTTCGTTTGCTCCATAATTGAGACGGGTAATAAAGCACTTGTGTGCCAAAAATCACGTTCCTACGATTATTCGTTCCGTCAGTATTCGCGAGTCAAGTTCCAGATGGCCCGGGACACTGCAGGCCCTGGGCCCTGCAGGCCGTGCCGCAGCGGTCGCCTACCGAAATCTACGGGGAAACAACTAACGTTTTGTAAATGCATCTTGACTTCACCGATAATACGAATTTAACTTTGTAAATATATATAATAAGTTGTTTCAAAAGTAAAAAGAAAAACTTATAATAATATAAATTTTTACTTAGTGACTTTTCAGTCTATAATTTGGATGGTTGGTAACCAATATTTTTTTAATGCATAATTATATGCGGTTGGTAACTAAAAATTGAAAATGACATCTGCAATGTCAGACCAACATTTGAAACGTCAAAATGACGTTTGTTTTGTCAATTTTTCTCACTTTAGGTTAGAGAACTTTTGAAACGTCAAAATGACGTTTGTTTTGTCAAATTTTATAACTTTAGGTTAGGGAATTTGTCAAAACGAAATACAGAATGGACCAATTTGTGATATACAGTTTGTTTGGAAAGTAAACCAGAAAAAATTAAATTATATAAAAATCATAATTTATTGTTTCTTTAGCAATTTCTTACTGCAAATCCATGTGTGATTGATTACTAAATAGAAAAAGCGATGTTAAAAAGGGGAGTTACATATAATTTAAAAAATTTTATAGTGGGAAAGTAAAATTCAAAAACCATATATTTGTATATTTATGCTCCTATATCGACCGCTAGTAATAAACTTGACTTCTTTTCAACATACTTTTTTAGTCAGGACCATTATGTTTTGATAATGTGGCTGAAAGAAGGGTAAAAACGTCGAGCAGACCGACCTCCTATCTTCACCCCTTCATAACCAAAATGGCTCTAAAAATTAAAAACAAATTCCAATTCTGGAAAACTGTAAGAGATGGAAAGATGCCCTTTTACTATTGCGACTTAAAATATCGCATTACCGGCCCAACAAAAATAACATGGTGAGCCAAAATATGTAGACAAAGTGTTAGAAAATATTTAGATTCAGCTATCTCTACAGATCTGCGGAAGCTTTTCTGGATCTTTGATGATATGTTGTAAATATCATGGTGTAAAGTTTAATTAAAACCTATGTCTGTATTAGGCTCAATCTGGGCTCGAATGTAAAACCGATGTTTGCATTACAGTTTTGAAACCCAGCTAAAATGCAAATTTGACAAAGGGGTTCAAAAGTCTATTATTTGCTGCCATCCCGTCATTCCCCGATAGAGGTTGAAATTGAAGTATCGAGGCAAATTTTCGGATTTTCTACAATAATTTCCCAACCGAAAGAGATATGTTGATGAGACTTTCGGTAGTTCTTAACTACTACAGGAAGCCATTTTTCAATTTTGTAGTCAAATAAGTAGTTTAAGCACTGCACCTCAATGAAAAAAAAAATAGTTAACGTTTAAAAAGTTAAGTAACTTATATATAATACCAATAGCATACAAAATGATTAGTTAATCAATAACCCGCGTGGTAATACAGGTGTAGTTTTTGCTCACGATATCTATAGTTTTGTTTGCGATAAAGCCAACTTTCTATTTCAAATTTGCCTGCATCACAGATTTCCTGGCAGTTTTCGGATGTCGGTGCTGGCGAGCGGGCGAATTATTTTCACTAAACAATAAAAGCAATTTTGAACAAATGTTTTGGTGTTTCGCACAACGTTAATTCCACGCCGTTGCCAACTTGGAAGAAATCTAACCACCAGTGGATTGAGGGCTTTCATGCGCACCCCGGTCATGGAAATAGTGAGTAAACAACCCTTCCCTCGATTATTTTTCTACTAAAAATGGGGATGCATGATATAAATAAATTATCTCGTCGCTTGCAAATTATTCCCTTTCTTTTGGAACAAATTGTTTTTCACAATTGAAGCTATTGGAAAGAACAGCAAAGCAAAGGAATCTTTTTATAAATTTTCAACGTAGATATGTTGGGAACGATTTGCAATAAACATACATTTGTAGGTTACAAAATAGTTCTCATAAATGATAGTATGCATGGATTACTTACAAATGGAAGTTATCAAATGTAATATAAAAACTGTTGACAGAATCGAAACGATTATAAAATAAGTTTTTACGATGTTTTAATTGAAAGAAAAATTAATATTTTAGTATTTAAAATGGCGCGGTTATAAGCGATACCCCGATAGATCGACATTTCGTTATTTTAACTTAATTTTACTCATTCATAATTGATTGCAATATTGACAGGGTTTTGAATTCCAAAGAATCATATTTTGCCATCTGAACATCTAATAGTTAGTGGACCATTTCGTTAAGCAAAGTACCACCACGTGACAGCATATCAAAAGAATCAACAAGTCGGCCCTATTTTTTTATCTAAGTAGGAACAGCTCCCAGCTTCAAATTAGAATCAATCTGACCAAATTGAGCTTCCTATTTATACAAATCAATTCCACTATGCACACAGTTTACTGCATTAATGAAACTCTTTTTGGAATCCAAATATCGTTTTGTATTCTCTCCTCGGAACCTTTTATTAGTTTTTCAACAGTTTCCTCACGACATGTACCACTTTTGTGAATGTGTTTTAAACCTAAACATTTTTACGCCCTCTCTGCAAAAGAGATCAAAGTCATCTAGAAGTAAACATGTTCTCACAATAGCTTTCAAAGAACCAACCTATCGGCCCTGTTATCCTTTTCTATGTAATTATCAGTTACTTGCTCCAAACTCGAATTAATTGACCCGAACTAACTAATCTATTATCTAGAATCCAATTCTATTAAGCGAATAATTCATTGCATTACCAAAACGCTTTTTCAGTTTTAAAGATTATCATATCCGTATCTCGACCTCTATCAGTTGGGCGACCGTCTCTTACGACCGGTACCACTTAGGTGAGTGTATCAACCCTGAACGTTCGTAATCCCTCCTACATAAGGAGGCCGACGTTCACCAAGGGTTAGGTATAAGCAGTGCAGTAGTACGGTCTCCTAGTGGATGTTAAAGAACCAACTGATTGGTCCCGTTATTTTTTTAAGTGATTAGGAGCTTCCAGATCCAATTTCAAATCGAGTGGCCCGAACTAGCCGATCTCCTATCTACAACCCAATTCTACCAAACCCAGAATTCATTGCATTAACTAAACCCTTTTTGGATTCCAAAAGCTGTTTCATATTCCCCTTCTGAACCTGTAGCAGTTAGTCGACCCTTTTTGCCAATACAAGTGAGTGAATCAACCTAAATGTTCTTAGTCCCTCTTTGCAAAAGAGGTCAATGTTAGCTAAGGGTTAGGCATAATTAGTCCGAAAATGGTCCTTTAATAGTTGTAAAAAAACAACCGATCGACTTCATTATCTTTTTATGTAATTAGAGATTTTCACTTAAAGTTTTAATCGATCAACGCATACTGGCCGGTCTACTATCTAGCACCGTTTTCTACGCCAATAATTTACTGCATTATCAAAATGCTTTGGATTTCAAATTTATCCTCCGCAATCTAGACCTCTATTAGTTGATTGATCGTCTCAGTTGTGATTTGAGTTTTAATAACAAGATTTTTAAAATTATTAAATTTATTAACGCGATTCCACATAACTTGAATGAAAATGGCAAGTGCACCTCCACCGCTATCCACGCGATAGGCACGTCAAATGTGTTTTAACATTACTTTAATACCATATAATAAACCTGTGCAGTTTAGTAAATAACTGTAAGTACAAATATTTAAGAAAAATGCCACACACGCAATCAGTACAAATAAAACCACCAAAACTAATTTACCAAGGAGCCAACGCTATCATAATTGACATCTATAAAAATGAATCTGGCGTAATCAATACAAAAAAGCGCGGCTTACCAGAAGATACTCATATTAATAAACGCTATATGTTTAATAACGACACCCTACTTATGGAAAACCGATTTTATAACTTACAGAGTACATCAGAAAATTCCCAAGATAACTCTAGCAAATCCCAGCACCGAAGCCAAGACCCAACCTCAACAGAAAAACCAAAAATTCCACCCATATTTCTACCTAACGGCGCGCATCACCAGAACATAATTAAGGACATTAAAGAAGTGTTAAAAAAAATGATTTCTCCACAACCAACAAAGGTACTCAACTAAGGATTAATCTAAACAGCCCTGATGATTATAAAGCTCTTACCAAATTCTATAATCAAAACAAAGTAAGTTATTTTACATATCAATCCCCAGAAAATGCAAATATTTAAGCAATAATAAGAAATATCCCTATCTCTATCACTGAGAATGAAGTCCATGCAGAATTAATTCGGTTAAAATATCTAGTAATTAAGGCAACCAGACTACTAAACGCAAAGAAAATCCCTATACCCCTTATTGCAATAGAACTTCAAGAAACCGAAGGAGCCAAAGGAATATTCAACTTAAACAGATTATTACATTGCGTAGTTGCTGTAGTGCCACGACGTAAAAGTAGCGAAACACCATAATGTACCAACTGTCAACGGATGGGGCATACTAAAAACTATTGCCATTTCCCACCGCGCTGTGTCAAATGTAAGGAACACCATCATTACAGTCAATGTCAAAAATCCAAAGAAATCAAACCAGGATGCGTCAACTGCGGAGGGGAACATACTGCCAATTATGGAGGATGTTCCTATATCAAATCTTTCAATCGAAACACCCCCCAACGTAAAGAATCACTGACATACCCAGTTAAACTATCTTCACATGCTGGCATTGACAACGCTATTGAAAACTTCAAAGAAAACGTCACCCAAGCAGTTCGCAATGCCACTATCACAAATCGATTACGTAGACACTCCGAATATCTACCTCCCCAGAGATATTTAACCTAATCAAAGAAAACACAGAATAAGAAGATTGTGGCAAAGAACACGGGATCCTGCAATTAAAGCTCGACTAAACCAATTAATTAGAATAGTGAAGGAAAAATTAGACAAACATAAACTTCAATCTTATAATCACTATATAGAAAACTTAGATCCAGGGGACCCAAACATATGGAGAGCCACCAAGAGGGGCGATTGTAAATTGTTCCGATAATCCGCTAGGTCACCAATCCCTGTATGTAAATTGAAAATTAAAATCTCATTATCTCTTAATCTCCCACCTATACCTGTTCCCGAAATATGTTTAAGTACTTTCTTAGTAATACCCCACTAAATATTTAGGACAAAATATATAAACTGTCCTTAAAAAAATAAAATAATCTGATCTTTGCTGTAAAACTACGGGTGTAGTCGGAAGATGGCCAATTTTAATATAATTTTGAGTGAAAAAAATCGAGCGATGTTAATAAACGACTACAAATTTTTCATAGTCAGTTGACTACTAGGGAGGTAAAGTGAAGGTGTATTAATAAAAAGTGTATGGCGAAGGTGCACACCATTGGAGAAGATGAACAAAAAATAATTACTAAAAGCGAATTAACGCATAATCACAAGGTATGTGTACTGCTTTATTGTATTAAAGTGTAATTCGAATATTTAAATTTGCTAAGCTATTGATATTTTAGGCAGATTTGAAAAAATACAACGGCACGTACTTAGTACTGCATGCAAACGAAAAGCGGCCGAAGACATTTGTGACAGACCATCTAAAATTGTACAAAGAATCCTTCTCCCAATGGATTCGTCCAGCTTATTGCAACCTGATGTAAATTATTGCAAAAAAATATGTACAATGCGAGGAGATCTGTTTTGCCACCCTTGCCTCGATGCCTGGAGGATGTTCATAAAGTGAATTAATTAACTTAAAAACAAACAAAAATTAAAATTTCCTATTACTTAACAATGCAAATGAGAATATAATTATTTTTTCTTGTTATAAAATACAAAAAGTTAGCTAATGTTTAATCAATTTTTTTAAAAATTTGTAGAATTTAAAATTATATTTAAAATATTTTGCGTAAATAAATTTAAAAGTTATATGTATACCAAAAATGTAAGACACTGGAGGAATAGTTTGCAGTTTCATTTGTAGTACCTTAATAGTATCTAAAGAGGAATAGCATGTAATGTGGATTATTAAAACTACAGCAAATAGAAGATGGCAACACCATTTACGTTAACATTATTAATTAACATTAATTTAATAGAAATTAACCGCCATAAAGTAAAATAATAATTATACACCGCAGAATTTTTACAACGTGTGAAGCACAAATAAGTAGAGAACAGTTCGGATTCCGCAATGCTTTGGGAACTCGCGAAGCTATTTTTAGCCTACAAGTTCTATTTCAAAGAGCCAGAGATGTGAATCATGACATATATGCTTGCTTCATCGATTATCAAAAAGCCTTCGATAAAATCCAACATAATAAACTAATAGACATACTTCAAGAAATAGGCTTTGATAATCGAGACATAAGAATAATAAGCAACCTTTATTGGAATCAAAAAGCAGCAATGCAAACTGGCAATATGATATCAGAAGACATCAAGATAAAACGCGGTCTCAGGCAAGGATGCGTACTTTCTCCTTTTCTGTTCAACGTGTATTCGGAACACATCTTTCAGCAAGCTCTGGGCAGCATAGATGATGGAATCAGAGTCAACGGAGAAATATTAAATAATTTTAGATATGCGGATGACACGATAGTGTTTACAAACGACATCACCAGTCTCCAACGAATTATGAACAGAATTACAGAAGTTAGCAAGCGGTACGGACTGACCCTAAATACCAAAAGACCAAATATATGATAATTACAAAAAATCACATTGTTGACACCGGATTAACGATTGACAACAACAGGATCGAACGTGTGCGAAAATATACTTACATTGGGACAACAATCGATGAAAACTGGGACCACTCACTGGAAATAAAGTGTAGAATTGAAAAGGCGAGAGCAGCGTTCGTAAAAATGGCCAAACTATTCAAGCGCCATGAATTATTTTTACCCATTAAATTAAGACTACTGAGATGTTATGTCTTCAGCGTATTGCTGTATGGAGCAGAGACGTGGACACTGACAGAGGCATCAAGACGAAAAATAGAGGCCTTCGAGATGTGGTTGTACCGCAGAATCCTCCGTATATCTTGGACAGAGCATGTAACCAACCACACCGTGCTGAGGAAAATGGGGAAACAAGAAACAGAACTCCTCACAACAATAAAAGTTCGTAAGCTGGAGTATCTAGGGCACATCATGCGCAACAATCAGAGATATGGGCTCCTACAATTGGTCCTCCAGGGTAAGATCGAAGGAAAAAGAAGCATCGGCAGAAGACGCATATCGTGGCTGAAAAACCTACTGGTATGGTTCAATACAACAACAACTGGACTGTTTCGTGCCGCTGTTGATAAAGTCCGTATTGCCATCATGGTTTCCAACATCCGAAACGGATCGGAACTTTAAGAAGAAGATAAAAATATCCGATTCTAACTAAGCTTGAGGGAAGAGCCGCGGTAGCTCGGTTGTCAAGATCATCGTTCCTCTGTCATCGAGCCGGCGCGGGCGAGTTCGAGTCTCGTTCAACCCATGGGTGTGCGTGATGGTCTAATTTTTAAGGTGCATGTTAGTAAGGCACAATTATTAAAAAAAAGCTTGAGAGATCTTTATTATGTTTTTTTGTTGTTTCCAACTCCGAAAAGAATAAGAGGGTTTTGGTATAGAACCAATAAAATAAAAACTAGCTAAATGTTTCCTACATATTTGTGAATTGTAAAACAAACCTACTCCAGGCAAGTAGAGCAGACAAATAATTTTAGACGAAAGGGAGGGGGGGTAAAGTATCACATTTAAATAATTGATATAATAACAGTCACCCCCCCCCCAACAGGAAAATATGATGATGGAAAAGAACCATAGCTATAGAAACTTATACTAAAAATAAGGGTATATATGAATTGACAACTGTTACCACATTTGGTGTGAAACATCTAAGCTTCAAAATTAAAAAAACGAAATATGCATACTAATAAAAAGGACATGGAGGAAGCATATCACCACGTGCAAAAAGTATAACAAATTATTAAAGTTGATATAGAGGTTTATCGATAATCAACAACGATTATGGAAATATGTGCAATGGAATGACAATGTTGGAAAAGAAAAAGGATGCTTTCTTTAAGATAGCGACAAATATTGTAAAAGTATGCCAAATCATAAAAAACTAATTATAATAAATGGCCTAAGTGGGAAAGTAGAATAAGAGGATATTGACGTGGTGAAATGTTTTGGGAAAATGCCTGTGACGATAATGGAAATGGCCTTATTGCTATTTGCAGAAAAGACAAATATATGGTTGCAAAGGTATAGTTTCAACATAAGAAATTTAGAATTTGCCTATTTACAATCTGGCAGGCGAGTAATAAGCAAATCTTAAGTAGTTTAACATGTCAGTAGGGGATCCGGCCAGCGCTTTTCTCCCCGTAGGCTAAACGTTAGGTATACAGGTAGGTCTTGTGGTCAATGTTGTTTTAATCAACTGGTGACGTTCGGCTGGTTGAAGAGCTGTTCTATTAGCTGATTTCCATGTCCTGGAAGGTTGTTTGTGTAGGTTTTATGATCTCTGAGGCTACATATAAAATTCTTAAGTCGATATAAAGAGTTTTATTGGTGACGTACCATGGAGCGTTGGTTATTGCGCGCAGAATTTTTGACTGGCATTGCTACAGGATTTTTGTGTGGAAGGTTTTAGCCCAGTACCACATCTGACTCCCATATGTCCATATGGGTTTAATAATACATTTATATGCAGTAGTTTGCTTGAAAGTGAAAGTTAGGAGCGTCTGCTGATGATCCAATGCATTTGGTTAATTTTGAGATCTATTTACTTGCGTTTGGGTTTGATATGTGTGCTCCAAGTTACCTTGTGATCCAGATGTAGTCTAAGGTGTTTGATGTCCGTCCTTTGATGTATGGGAGTATTATTGTTACTGTTTTGTGGACTTACAATACGTCTATTAGTAAACATAATTTGTGATTTATCGCTGTTGACTGTAATTTGCGATGTATTAAACTAGTTTTGTAAAATGTCTAGGTGAGTTTGTAAATGGACTGCTGCACTTATTAGGTTTTCGTTGAGTGAGAGGATAGCTGTATCATCAGCAAACATGGCAAGTAGAGTATTATCAGATGTAGGTATGCCAGAGGTAAATAAAAAAAATTTAGCGATTCTAGTATGCTGTACTCAGGAGGCAATTTTATGGTATTCAAAGGTTGTGTTGTTTATTTTGAGTTGCAAAGTTTTTTCCGTTAAACATGATTTTAATATTAGGCATAACTGGCTTGGGAAATGGAGTTTAATTTTATATAGCAGACCCGTGTGCCAGACTTTTGTCGAAGACCTGCTTTATGTCTAAGGATACCGTTGTACAAGCGCGCTTATTCTGTAAGGTCTCCATAATACTGTTAACAATTTGATGCCCTTAGTGAATAGTTGAATGACGCTGCCGGAAGTCAAACTGGCAATTTAGAATAATTTGGTATAGGTCTACACTTTTATGGATTCTTGTGAGGAGCAACTTTTCAAATATTTTAGACATAAATGGTAACAGTTTCATGTGTCTGTAGGAGGAGGGTTGCGTGAGGAGTTTGCCAGGCTTAGGAAGTATAATAATTAAGGCATGTTTTCACTGTCGAGGAAGTGGCAAAGACGTAGAATGATGTTGTATATGGTGGTAAGTAGCACTAAGGCTTTTCGGGGGTTTTGCAAAACGTTTTTACGATTAGATCGTAGCCAGGTGCTTTACAAGGATTAGCTAGTTTGATTTGTTGGCTTATTTTGGCTGGTGAGAATGAACTTGGCGATAAGGACATTTGGCAGAGCACATCAAGAAATTATGTAATTTTGGTGTCATTATTGCTTTCTACCGCTTAAAGTACTAAAAACACAGTAGCGAGATGGTCGACAAATGTGTTTTTTTTTGTCTTATCTAACTCATGTATCGTCGAGCTTTTTAATTGGAGGTATCTGTAATGTTGGTCTTTTAAATTTTTTATTGCCTTTTATATCATGTGATTAACAGGTGGTAAGTTAGTGATGTAATGCTGGAAACTGTATTCCGTACTTTTAATACTTTAGTGTAGAGTTGATGAGCAAGTTTATTATATATGGTCTTGTCTTGTTTCTGTTAAGTTCTCTGCTAGTTTTTTCGTGCCTTGCGTTTTTCTGTAACAAGATGTCGTATGTAACGAGAAATGTTGATATCTGCTGCGTGGATGCTTGTTATACTGAGTGTGGCATGCCATTCCGCGCTTTATATCGTTGTGGTTAAGTGCTGAGTTGTTTCGTTTAGATCCTGGGCGTCTTTAATTAGGATAGCTAAACCAATTTGGTGATCCAGTATACTTCTAAATTGGTGTTCTTGGTGCGGAGTTTTTGAGATGGTTTTTTAGTGATAATGGAGATACTTAAGGTAATTAGAATTGAGAAGTGGTCAGAGGACAAGTCATAGTTTAATTCTACTTTGGTGTAGTGTTCGCTATACTACAGGAAATAGAGATGGAGCAAATCAGAGATTTTACTTGTGTCTGTAGGCCAGTAAGTGAGTTTTCGGTTGACAGTAATTTCAATTATGAATTTGTATTGCTACGTTCTTAGCGTTTCAGTCTCCTCTGATAATTTTGTATCAAAAGTTTGTAGCATCTCTAGGTATTCTTTGGTAGAGATAGAGTATCGTGGCGGATTATATACTGCTGCTAAAATGCTATAATGGGTAGGGTAGAACTTAAACTTTTACCGGAACTTTGGATTTTGTCAGTTTGAAGAAAGTTTTATTCATTGTAGGAGATTGAGTTTTTAATAATTTCATCTGATCTGCCATGTACCGTATCATCTGGATGGTTAGAGAAATATACGGAATAGCGCGGAATTTTGATTACCGTTCTAGAGGTTGCATGGGCTTTCGGAAGCAAGTTTGTTTGGTCATTCTAAAACGTATGTTAATTATGTTACGTATCATGTGGCCAAGAACCCCAAGTTTTTTTTTTGTTATTTTTGACCTTGGTATAGATAGAATGGTGAAAGTTTAGAATATCTACACTGTATGCACGTTCTTCTTTTAGCTGATATGTGTGATGAAATTATTTTATTAGTACTGATTTTATTTTATTCTTTTTAACGACTGTTTAGTGTAGTATTGATCGTTTTCTAGAATTTTATTAATATTGTTAATCATTTCATTGTAGTTGTTTACCCGCGGATATAAAAAGGTGGTGGCTTTACAGTTTTAGTTTGTTGATTATTAGGTGGTTGCTTTTGACTAACATTGTCGGGTTGAGTTTGTGAAACTACCTCGTATTTGTTTGATATACACGTAGTGATAGATTTGTGTCGATTAAAACCGTGTTTTAGTTTTGTCGAGTTATCTTGCGTGCCGTCAAGGCTGCTAATATTTGTATCCAATTCTTCGATTAAATTTGCATATGTGCGTATGGAAGTCTTCTGGGTTAAAAGTATTGTTTCAGGTATTCATTATTTGTTGATTTTTGCTATTTTGCACTGCTTGACAAAAAGATAGTGCTTGCCGATTAATTAAAATGGGAGATGACTGATATGCTTGATAATGCGTGGCATGTACGAGCTGTGGATTAGGTTGGCTAATGTAATTATTTTGTTGTTGGGTAAATTGATATTCTTGTGCATTTAGAAATACTGACGTAAAACCGTAATTTTTAGAGGCTACTTGTGCACCCGGAGGCCCGGTTCATAGCCGTTTTTCATTGGAAACGTGAGTTAACACATACTTCTGTTACAGTAACAGATTTAAATTGTACATACAGTTTTGAATTGGTATGATGCGGGTTATCAATAGATAGTTCGACACTCGGCACTTTCAAAGACAACAAAGCGTAGCAGAAGTGCTCTGATTAATTTTATAACAGCGGAGAATACTTCTAAATTTGTAATATAGATGGCAACAGCGTACAATGTACACTGGTCGAATTACCACCATTGCAGTGAGTGTTGTTTTGTATACTTCAAATGGCGACGTTTAGTGTTCAAGAACAACTTGTTATCATAAGTTTTCTTCTTGTGCGTGATGAAACGCCCATCCTAATTCATAATCTAATTGAGTGAGACATGCGGTGAAGGCGTTATAAATGTTAAAAATATGCGTTCGTGGATGCGAAAGTTTAAAGAAGGTCGAGAATTGTATGACAATAAACTGACGTAGCCTCGGCTACGAATCAACCGGACTGAAACCGGGATTGCGCAAGTGGAACAAGTTGTTATGGAA
This sequence comes from Sinelater perroti, assembly GCA_036346155.1. Lineage (NCBI taxonomy): Eukaryota > Metazoa > Arthropoda > Insecta > Coleoptera > Elateridae > Sinelater > Sinelater perroti. The sequence continues at coordinate 136,223 of JARFIY010000359.1, forward strand.
AACCATCGATTGTGCGTGATATCGCTTCTAAAATTGGCATTTTTGTACGATCTGTGGAGTCCATTTTGCATGATTACCTGAAAATGCGGAAATTTTCTTTAAGATGGGTTCCACGAATGCCGATAGACAAACACAAGGCTGCGAGTGTGGCAATGTCTCAGGACATGCTAACACGTGATGCCGCCATGATTTTCCGACCATAAAAACACTCTTCCTGGCCGCTCATTTTCCAATCAAGCCTCTGTTACATCAGCAATTTTCCAGTGGGCAAAACACACCTTTAAAGAAGTGTTTGCAGCAGCCATGTGTTCGTATTGACGGAAATTATGTTGAGAAGTAACAGAAATTTCAACTTTGTTGGAAGTACTTTTAAAAAAAAAATTGTAGGCTTTATAACTTAAATGCACCTCGCATTATGAAACTTTTTATAAGCATTTAAAATTAATTTATAAAAAGATATGTTATTTTGTATTGTAATAGGAATTGTCCAACCAATTAATTTTTTATATTTTTCTTATAATGGCTGTAATAGTTCAGACTTTTGTTTTCTGTATTTCCTTCCCAATTCTTTGATCTGGCCTTTTAATAACATGTATTTAAAATATTAGTATATAAATAAAACATTTTTGTCGTGGATTATAATAAATTTGTTATTGAAAATTAATCTTAAAAACCAATTAATCCTAAGATATAAAAAAATTACCTAAGTGTTTCCGATTACACTGGCAACCGACTATCCACCCGCGCCGACAGGATCGTCATGCGTTTATAAAGGATCACCATTAATTCTAAACGGTTATATTAGGGGTTTGGTTTCGGGAGCAGCTGCGGGGATTTCGCACAATGCGACCGTTGTGCGATGTTTTGTGGCGCCCGCGGTCGATCTTCGGCCAATTAGTAAATTGCCCGATCTCGGTCATAAGAACCCGCCGAGTTTGGCCGGATTGTGCTAAATTGGCAGGTATTCAGAGGTACAGATAGCGCGCTGAAGTGGCTGACGCGGCACGGATGAGAGGGTTGCCGATTGAATCCTGGGAACGATTTGGGGTATAATAAGAAGGCTTTGCATAACCGATTTTTACGGCCGCGCCGGGGCGCTCCTGGGCCAGGAGCTTCGCGGGAGGGAGGGGCTGCGTCTGATCCGGCCCCTTAATAGTCTTAATTAGCAGGAATGTGCTAATGCATATGTGCGGCAATATATGCACACATGTAGCGGAAGACTGCCATAACATGATAGCGGTTTGTTTGACAAGCCTGGCATGTGCAGTCTGTATGGAGCTTCCGGCCGCTTTCGGGTCATTAGTGTTGCATTGACAATAAACGTTCTCTGGAAGCACTGTAATATCCTTGTAACACTATTTGCATATTTTGTACGTCAAATTTCAATAATGTCCCTTATTGAAAATATTTAAACGTAAAGAAAATGTATTACTATTATTATTATTATTATTACTTATGTATTTATATGCAAAAAATAAAACAAAAAAAAATTTAACTTTTTGAATTATGCGTTAGAAACAATATTTATTTTGAAACAAATGCACATACAATCATTTATGAGTTGTAATAATTGTTGATTAAAATAAGCCACTTAACAGTAATATGCAAATGTAAATTAAACTTAAATATTTTTACGGTTTAAATAATAACACTAAATGTTAGTAATGCAAACATAGTTTAATATCACAAGAAAGTTATTACTATCAGTTGTGTCATAAATAAATTTTGTTTGCTTACAGGTAACTTTGTGTTTCTAAATTATCCTTATGTGATAAAAAGGGTATATGTATCCAACATGTGTGTAAGCATCTGTCGATTTTTATGACAGCTGTTAAGATCATGCTTTACAACTGTTCAAGGTAAAACACCAACATATTTCTAATCTACTATACATTTGATTAGAAAGTAAACAAAGACATCTGATATGAAGTGTGGAGTGACTGAGCTCTGAGTGTATGTTTGGTTGCCTATCTTCAGGATAGCATATCTTACTCTTGCAAAGCCACCGCATCGACTTATCCCATTGTTAACATTTGTAAATAAATTGTACCACCACCCAGGTGGATGGGTTTAGAGAGGTCTGAACATACCAAGGATGGAGGTGATGTTATATTTGGAAGACATCAGCTCCGCGATTACCTCGAGGAAGTTCGTGGCGTTCTGGTGGTCGCCACAATGTTGGTAAATGCTTCCGGAAACGTAGAGGGGGTCCACTTTTGAAAGAGTCTCGCCATTGTGGCCTAGATTTGATGTCCTGATTGCAGTTTAATGTTTTGTTGTATTCGCCGTGGAGCTGGGATCCTCCCTGGTCGCTGCTATGTAACTTCGCCCAGGTGCGGTCATCTGGCGCGGTGCCGTCTTGGGGAAACTAGAACATCCCCGAAATGGTGACATTGTCTAGCCATTTTCTTTTTAAATGGTTGTTCCACTGTCACAACCACATCAAAAAGGTCTCTTACCTTGAAAATTACTTTGCCCATTGGCAAAAAAATTGGTTAGAAGATGGTAGGCATCTCAGACGTTGGTAGTGGTTGGTGATGGTTGTTGGTGCCGTAGACGGGGGAAAGGTCGGCACTTTAACTTAACGGTGGACACGGTAGCGCTTACAGTTAGGCTTAAAATATTTTTCCTCGCTGGGACTGACCTAGGACTCTCTTTGGCAGGGGTGGTGGCCCACGTGATAAACGCTCCAAGAAGTTTTCGAAAAGTATTGACATACCCCATAGTCTTTTAGCTATTTCTCTTGTAACGACGATGCTGATCCGAATTGACGGAAAAATTGCTTCCAGCCACACATCGGGACCGTCACCGTCGCTATTGGAGACTAACATCGCATTAAACTTACCGATAATCGGTGTTATTTTCCATTTTTGCACATAATTTTTACACTTAACACACCAGTTGGAAAATACCCGTAACGTCGTAAAACTGGAGCTACCAGTGACAAGTCTAAAGCTCGATGAGTGTCTCATAGAGACTGTTACACAGCAGAGCCTTTAGTATGAGACGTTATTTATAAAGATATTCTAGAAAGCTTTAGAAAGCTAAAACAAAGTATATTTTAAAAATTAAAACAAGAATTAAAAGAAAATGCGAGAAAATGTTTTAGAGAATTTCAAAAAGAAGTAAAAAGGGGTACACTGTAATATTCTAGAAATTTTAAATAAAAAGAATAAACATGGAAAAATAACTCAGAAGAAAAAGAACTAAAAAGAAGAAAACTCCGGAAGTTTCGAAGAAAGATTAACACAAAATACGATAAATAAGTTTAACAGAAAAATTACAGAATTTTTTTATTGGATCTGGTTATTTACAGTCTACTCAATTACAAGCAATAAGTAAATGTAATTTACGTGACATAAAGGGGTCTGGCCAGTGCCATTTCCCCATGATTTCACACTACACCTGGCTGGTTACAAGAATAGGTCTTGTGGCCATTGTCTCTTCAATCTTCTGGTGACGGTCGGCTGGTTGCTGAGCTGTTCAATGAGATGATTTGCATGTCGTGGCAGCTGTTGACATATTGTTTCGTAAGTCACGGATTTCGTTGCCTACAAATGGTATCTCCAGATTATTGTGTATAGTTTTATTTGTAACACACCATAGATCTAAGATTGTCATCTTTGTAGTATTCGGGTATGGAAGGCCTTTGCGCAGCCTGACAGTTGGATTTCAAATGTTCAAATAGATTTAGTAATAACTTTGTATAAGAGTAATTTGTTATACAAAGGCAGTTGGAATCGTCTGCCGAATAGCCAGTTTATTTGTTTAATCTTTAGATCAATTTGATTTCTTTTGGATTTGATATGTGGACTCCTTTTTTGGTCCAAATGAAGTCCGAGATACTTGATTTTCTGGGGTATTAGAGCATCGTTAACTTTGACTTGGGGGCAGTACGCCTGTTGGTGAATGTGACATGAGCAGATATGTCACTATTAACTGCTATTCGCCATTTGTACAGATTATTTAGGTAGGCTTGTATATGAGCTGCCGCTGTTTCTGGTATTTCGTTAACTGAGAGAATCAACGAACATAGCTATTGAGGTATTGGTTGTAGTTGGTGTGTCAGATGTGTAGAGTAAATAGAGTAATGAACCAAGTGCACTTTCCTGTGGTACTCCGGAGGTGATTTTATGTTATTCTGGCACTATATTATTAATTGTAACTTGGTAGGTCCTCTCGGTCATGTATGATTTTAGGAGTAGGTACAACGGGCTTGGAAAATGTAGTTTAATCTTGTATAGCAGACCCATATGCCATATCTCATCGAAAGCCTGCTTAACGTCTACAAATATGACTGTACATACATGTTTTGTTTCTAAACTCTCCATGATATGAGTAACAATCTCATGGCTTTGCTGAGTTGTCTAATGATGTCAAAAGCCAAATTAATAGGGTGGGATTACACTATCGAGGTCTATAGTTGCTTGAGTTTTTTTGAGAAGCAGCTTTTTAAAAAAATTGTACAGTAAGGGTAGGAAACTGCTTGGTCTATAGGAGGAAGGTTGTGTGAATTTACCAGGCTTAGCAATCATGATGATCTGGGCGGATAATGAGTAAGGAAGTAGCATAATTGTAGAATGCTATTGCAAATAATGATAAGCAACACTACAGCTTTATGAGGAAGATTTTGTAACACTTCACCTACTATTAGGTCATATCTAAGAGCTTTTCGAATATTTGTAAGTTTAAGTTGTTTAAGTACTGCGGCTGGCCAAAAGGTTTAACTAATAGTGTCATCTGACGTGGTCCTATAAGAAATAATTTAATTTCAGTATTATTATGAGTATTTTGGTGCTGCGGTGTTATGAAAACGATAACGAGATGCTCGGTGAAGGTATCTGATTCTTCTTTTTCAGATCTGGCCCGGTTGCCGTCAAGCTTTTTGATTTTAGGTATCATAATTATTGGTTGTTTAAACTTTTTTCATATATATAGTTTGGTCATCTGGCGAAAGTTGGATGATGTATTCTTTGAATGTGTTATTCCGTGCTTCCATTAGGGCGTTGAAGCTGATGGGTAAGTCTATTGTATGAGGTTTTATCATATCTGTCTTTAGTTCGTTGCCACTTCTTCCGTGCTCTGCGTTTTTAAGCAACAAATCTCGTATATAAAGGGAATATTAGTAGCTTTCAAATGGTTGGTTGTTGTATTAGGTGTAGCTTGCCAGGCAGCATTTTGTATTGTTATTGTTAGATGTTAGGTTGCTTCGTCGAAATCATAAGCGTCTTTGAATTCGTACAGAAAGGTTAACTTTATTGTTCAGTAAACTTTAAAAATGATTCTAATTGGTGTGTTTGGTGCAGAGTTTGGGGGGAGTTCTTTGCTAACGACTGTTGTGCTTAGGGTAATCATAACTGGGGTATGATCGGTAGACAAATCATAATTAGATTCAGTTCCGTTGTAAGTATTTGTTATTCCACGAGCTACAGCAAAATCGATCAGATCTAGCAATTTTACATTGGTGAGCTAATGCGTGAACTCTCCGGTTAAAAGATAACTGCATCGCACGCAGGACGTCATGACCTTTTGAAGTGGCTAGTCGCGATCCCCCTGCAGTATTTTGGGAGTTTTAGTCTCTTCCAATGATAAACTTAGTTTTGAGAGGTCATAGAAGATTTAAATGAAGTTGTTGTTGGTATATATGTTGAAAGCCTATTTTATGAATCTGTGTTTACAAAATTTCCCAAGGATACCTATTATTATTTAACAAAAGTTATCAACTTGTAGAAATAAAATATGTTTGGTTATATGTATTTATAGAACTCACTAATAAATGCAACCTGTTTAAATATTTTTATTATTGCAAAAAAAACACATCCTGTCATGTAAGCTTTACCAAAATAAGCGCCACTTAGTCTATTGGGAGAAAATTATTGGACCCATGCTACTTTAATAGACCAGCACATAGATTAGTAATTATAATTAATTTTTGATAAAAAGATATTAGGAACTATGCAAATCAATTATCTTGTTTTTTTTTTTGACAAACAAGTAATATTACATATTATACTCTAAAAAACAAGCTGAATGTTTTATTAATAGGTACTTAAATACTTTTATGCAAGATAATAGGTAAACGCCATAAGAATCTTAAATTTCTTATCACAAAACATATATTTATATTAATATTAAACTTATAAAAGAACATTATAAAAAAAGATATGATATGTATATTTTAAATTTGTTTATATGTGGTAATTTAGTTGGGCTCGTATAAAGAAAATATTTGGTACCTTCCTTATAGATAAGCGCTATATTTGTTTTATTTTCCTTTTTACATCTGCATAATAGCTATCATTTTCATGATTTAATTTTAATAATACCATTCTTTTTTAGGAAGTTAAATTCTCCAAACAATTTACGAGCAAATAACCAAGTTGTGAAAATAAAACTATGCAGTTTGTAGTTTGCTCATTTTGGTTTTACCAATATCTATAGATTTGATAATTAAAAATAATTAAATTGTGCATTTAGGTAATATTAGTTGTTATTTACTTTGAATAATAAATGTATTATTTAGTGCAAAAGCTGCTCCAGTGATTTCGTAAGGGGATTGTTTTAAAATATTTTTCTTTAACGCTTATATGAATCTTTTATATGCTCAAACCAATTTTCTAAACACTGTATGCGTGATTCATATAACCCACAAACTCCTCCAGGTGTTGTAAAATACTAACCTCTCCCTCCTCTCAAAAAAACAAGAAAAAGCTAATAATTTATAACTGTAGGAATAATGTCACATTAATATGCATTTCCTTGTACTTTTTATACCAATCTGTGTTTGAGTGACTTTTAACCAAAGGAAAGTTTAACCAAAAAACACAGATATTATTTATATAAAGATCTTCATATAATGTAGAATGTAATCAATTGAATCATTACCATTTCATCTGTATTGTTAGAACTAGCAGCAGTTAACGAATTTTACACAAAAATCATGTTACAGTTATTTTTGATTCCTAAAAAAAATTTAATCTTTTAAAGCTAGGTCGCCCAAGTTAAATAAGTCACCCCAAGAATTGCAAAAAACATAGCATAAAAAAGTTCTTTATTTAAATTTATTTTTATTTATGATAGTTAATCGTAAATAATATAAAGTAATATTTTTTGCTCTTTTCACTCGTATCCACTTAAATATTAAATTATAAATAAAAAAATCAAAAGTACGTAGTTCATAACCCTGTCGAAATTTTGCAGCAACGAATTTTTTTGATAACACATTTTTTGTAATCAAAACTTATAATTTGATTATTTATAATACACAATCACAAATTAAATATATTTACTATAAAAATAAACAAAGCAGGGCCCTTCTTAAATTAGAAGATCGTGTAGATGTATTATTGATTACATTTCTTATATTTTGTCAACTGTTGTATATTATTTTAAGTATTTGTTTCATTCTGGTAATTTTTTAAATTAGAAATTTTTGTTTTTTTAAAGCACACTTCACATTGTGTAACAGACAACAATGAGTTTAATAAAAAAATAATGTTATTTTTTTCTGAAATCTGATTTTGTTTTTTTAAAAAATTGTTTTCGCTGGCATTAAAAAAATACATCCAGAGAGTTTATTGCTACACCATTTTAGTAATATAAAAATCTTATCAATACAAAACTAATTTAACAAGTTGGCTGATTGTACTAAAAAAATTACAAAGACCTACATTATGATTAATAATAGCATAATTCTCAATCCTTACAAATAACACTACTAGCAAAACCGCTAATATTAAACGTACAAGAGCGATTCAAGTATAAACCGTTTTTAGGCGTAAAGTAATCAAAAGAAGGTGTGGTATCTAAGCGTTGTGGGTAGGAATGGTTTGAAAAGAATTTTTTTCTGTAAAGTACCTTGTTTTAGTTACTATCACATTGTCAAAGCAAGAAAGCTCTAGTTTGTTAAGGAACGGATTACTATTGAGTTTTTGATGGCAGAGGGAATAAAACTCTTCAAAATTCTGAGAAAACTTAAATACAGTTTATAGATAACACTCTTAAAAAGACTTAAATGTACGTATAACATAAAGAATTTTTGAGAAAATAAGAAATAACTGAAAAGAAAATCATTGACAGTATCTGAGGATGAGCTGAGTAGAAACTCGCTGCCTCCTTGAGGATGACCGCCGATTACTGGTTGCTTCTGAGTTTGGAAAAGCCTATGGCAGTATTTAAGCAATCAGAGACATTATCCTGCTTTACAATAACGCTTGCTCTCCTACAGCAACCCAAACTTTAAAAAAATAATAAAATTTGTACTGTACTACACTAAAGTACACTTACAGTACGTAATTATCGCTTTGCGGCTATCACTTGGAAGACAATGTTTTGATGACGACTTTGCTGCCAAAGCGTTTGCGAACGATTGGGTAGTGTCATAACTACCTTCACTGGCTGAAAAACTATCTATCCATTCTAGATCAAGAAGTAAATGTAAAAGAAAAATGTTTTTATGCACGACCAAGCTTCTTCTTGATCTTGTAACCTTTTAGGTCGACTTGTTTTTAGACATGGTGGTAGTGAAGTGAAAAGAAGTTTTTTCCGGTATTTTATATTTTCAAATCGATTTTCAGTCTTTACGTTTGAAAGTTATCCTTTTTCGACTTATTTCTTCCTATTTACTTGCGATTAAATGTCCTTAATACGTTTTGTAGCATTTTAAACAATCTAATAAGAACATTTACTTTAAGCCCGCCATTACAACCTTGCCCTGTTTATATAAAAAGTGAATCCGTGACGTTCTTGTACACTAAGTTTTTTTCTTTTAAGCATTTTTATTCTATAATAAGTTTAATTTTATATGCTTAATTTACGACTAGCCCAAAGGCTAAGAGCAAATTTGATGTAATACTTGATTACTAAACTAAACTAAAATACTGACATGTGGAGGGAGTGTCGCCCATTGGCGAGTCTTTGAATATACTAATATAACGAGTACTTAGTTAGTAAGGTCTAGCGTTTTAGGTCTTTTTAATCTACGAGTGTATTATTATTGTCTAGTAAATTTAGCACTAATACATTGGAGTAAGTTCTTATTCGTTTGACAAAGGTGACTGTTCGTCTTTTAACCTCATCTCTGGTCCATGGAACTTTTAGGTCGTCCTGAAGCGTTTTGTTTTAGCGTTGGTCATTACACGAAGAGTTTTGCTCTGGAATCTTTGCAGAATATCAATGTTTGATGTTTTAGCACTACCCCATAGATGTATGCCGTACGCCTACACCGGAACTAAAACAGTCTTGTACACTAATATTTTATTTTATTTTCTAGCGATAACTTGGATTTTTTCACTAGAAGCCAATACATCTTTTGCACCCTAGCATCCAGTTGCCTTCTCTTTTTTGTAATATGGGGTTCCATTTTAATCGCCTGTCGAGGGTCAAACCAAGATATTATACTTCCTGTTGGATGGGGATTTGTATACCATTTAGTATAACCGGATAAGCAGAGTTGTGTTTCGTTATAAACGTAATAGTTGTAGATTTGGTTTCATTAATTTGTACGAGCCAGATACGCAACCATTTTTGTATTATTTCGAGACTACTTTGTAAAATTGTCGGAGCTTATAGTGGATCTTGGTGAGAAACTAATAATGCCGTATTGTTCGCGTATGTAGCCATCATTGTGTTGTCATTGCATGGTAGATCAGCTGTAAATATCTCGTATAGGGTTGGTCCCAGGACACTGTCCTGAGAAACTCCTGCCATTATTGGGTTGAGTCTAGACTAGCTGTCGCCTATAATAAGTGGCACTTTAAACTCCATTTACATATCGGCGATAATAAGACACATGCTTGCACAACAAACAATTCTTGTCATTTAAAATATTTGTAGGCAAAACAAGCATTTTCAAGTTTTTCCAATAAAATATTTTATTGGACTTATATGAAAGCATGCATCATTTACATTTTGGTGTATTGGTATTGATAGTATCATGACAACAGCGGGGGCGTCTCTGTCTTTTAATTGTTAAAATAACATACTCCCAGAAATTTGTATTATACACTTAAACTGTTAAGTAAGGTAATTGTAAAAATGGGTTATAATTGTATGTAATCATATCGGTTCTATTATTGCAGATAAAAATGCAATTTGTCAATTTCGTTAGGGATTTGCATAATTAAGAGTTCGGTAGCAAACGTAGAGAGATTAAGTAAAGTCGGATGAAACTGTTGGTGGTCACTGGATTAAATCCGGGCGAGGTGTGCCGTACATGGGTGGTTTAGGCATCCCGAATGCATCCCGTGACGAATGCGAGGCGCTCTGATTAGTTCTGGAACGACCAGAAGCAAATCCTCGTGACAATGGCTCAGGTAATCTCAAAGGAACCGCGCAGGTAACGGCAACACTACGGTCCAGCAACGCTAGCTTATGCAAAATCCATTTACTAAAACCTGATTTATTTGTATATCAGGGCCCTGAATATAAACAGGACGATTAAGTGGAGTTCCTGTAATTTTCGGCTAGCCAAATAGCTCATGAATATTTTGCGAGCGCCCATGTTAACAATTACAGCGGCGCCGCGCTAAATTACCGGCTTACCCGCTGCAGCCGCTTTTAATGCAATCGATCAGAATTAATATCGGAAGTTCGCCAAAAGGAAACGCGCTCGTTCCGCGACCCGGTTGCTTTAATAACAGCGCCGTTTGCTGTTTGGGAGCCCTTTGCTGCAAGACGGGCGAGCCGGCCCCCGAAAACTAATTACGCTCTGCTGCATAACAGTTCCGGCAATTATTTATTTCGGGCTGTAAGCATCCTACGTATTTGGTCGGCCCCGAACTGTAAAAGCGCAGTAAAGCAAAAGTTGTAAAAGTGCATAAAATATTTTGCCAATAAAGCCGCTTTTCCGCTTTAGTGCCGCAGCTTATTTAACGGTGCATTCAATGAGCCAAGAAAGTTAGGAGAGCACTTTGGAAATTTTGTTGCACCTTGTTTATGTAAAATTAGTCTAACGGCCTAAGTAACTGGCGTTCCTTTTATGTCCGGGTTCGGTTTATTCGAACATTAAATGAGCTCGCGGGCGTTGAAAGAATTTAGTAAGTTTGTGCGTTAAATCGGCCACTAAAAATCGTTTTTGCGTCCATTATTGTAATACTGGATAAAAGCTCCATTAAACAGTTATTAAGCTTTAAGCTAAAATTCTTTATAAGTTTTCCGCCCGAAAACCGCTCGCCTAGATGGCCCCATATTTTTAACAACGCAGACAGGAGCGGGTTTTAGGAGTAAATTAAAAGGCGGCTGGAAGCTCAACATGTGCACGAGATATTTCTTGCGATAATTAAGAAAATTAACAGTTTGACTCGGATGTGTCTCCGCGACACTTGCTGATAATAAATTTATAGATAAATAACAGATGCTGGCTTCGTCTAAAAAACTGGCAACTGTTCGAAGCTACATGTCTATTAATGGAGCTTAAGCCACGCCGCTGCCTGTCAACTTAAGGCGGCGAATTTATGTGGGATTTGTTTACAAATCGAACTGGCACTTATAAATCGAAGGAGCTAACGTTTAAGAATGATTTACGTAGTTTTTCTTTGTTTGTTAGAAGTGTTCCTAGTTTACCCAAGTAGAACTTGGTAAAGAAGTTTGAAAACCAAACATATTAGTATCTTTAAGGGCTTACAATTATATAGCAAAAGTATTTACATTTAAATCGGATTTAAAATATGTAACGTAATTTTTCATGAATTATCTTGTTAATGCAAAATTATCTTAACAACTCTAATAGTCATTGATGTTGTTTGACATCGGGAGAATTTTTATGGCAATAGCAACATTTCTTCCAGTACTACGATACTATTTTCTAATTTTTTCTTATACAAAAGAGAGTTAATTTGTCCCTGGTTTTTCAATTTATTTATACAAATGTAAGGGTTCGTTATTTTTCTATCTTTTGGCATTCATTTCGAACAGATCTTATGAAAGCCAAACCTGTTGTGAATTATTTAATAGGCAGAACCATGACTAACCTGCAGAGAATACGCTACATTGACGATGGTGACTCGCCGGTTTGTCAATGTCATTTCTCGAGTTTACTGAATTTCCTCGTCAGTGGTGGAGATTGACGGACGTCCTGTTTCCCCCTCGCGCATCGCGTTTACCGGGCGCTTTTAAACCCTACTGAGTGATGCCTTTGGCCCATCTTTCGACCAGAAAAGTGAAAAGCACTGCTGTGTGTTCTTGCTTAATGCACATAACTAGAGGAACGAACAAGTTTACACTGAAACCGAAATAAAAATAAAAGATTAGCGTATTTTTATACTTGATCTGTGCTGTATAAATTTAATCAGTTAAATGTATAACAACATATTTGTATAGTTTTAAGGAAAATCAAGCATTTTTCTAAATAGGAGACAACAAAAAAATATTGAAATAACTATTGTAGCAGAAATTATACGTTGTAGGTTCACGTGACTATTTCAAAATTAGTTTGGCCTAATGGCTTTGAACAACGTTTGTATGTGGAGTGAAGGTTTTGAGATATGGTGAGTAGACAAGGCTGGTAAAACCTTTTAATTATTCCAATTTTGTAGTAAACGCCAAAAAATCTCTTTTCAATGTCAACATAAGAAGAAACCTGAACCATAGTGTTGTATAGGGTTTTTTCAACGAACTTAAAAAGTTCGTTACTGAATTCTATATGTCTGTCGGTCTGTCGGTCTGTCTGTTGCTGTCACAAAATTATGGATTTTTTAAAATTTTAAAATGGATTCTTATAGGAAATTTTCGCTGATTTCAAAATTGAAATCAAAAAGTTTCTATCTCAAATAGTTTTCGAGATATTCGACTTCGAATTTCGAGAAAATTTCGACATTGCGATTTTATGAGTAATTCTTAAAGAAAATTTTACGCTGATTTCAATAATGAAATCGAAAAAATTCGAAATCGAAATCGAAAGGTTTTTTTAAGTTCGTTCTGGGATTACTTACAGAGCAATCTCTTCGCCGGCCCCATGTTTTTATATCTGTAACCTATATTTTGTAGGAGTCTTAGAACAACTAGAAAAGTTTTGCAGTACATTTTTAATTTTAGAATACTTCTTGGTAGAGATTCTTAAATAATTTAAAACTAGACATTAAGTCAACATTTTTCCTTGTTACCAGGATTTATTAGATTATCAGAAAGCTTCTTTTGAACTTCAGTGAACTCGTTATAAGTATAAAATTAAGTTTCATCACTTGATAAGCAGAGCTACCAACCTGCGGGAATACAACTCCTTAACTACTCGGCCTCGTACAATTTTCAAATATCATACCCTACAGAACATACATATTATCCCTACCGAGCTGATCACCAACCGGACATCCTTGATATAATCCTGCAAAAATGCTTTGCCAAACAAATCTATCAAACGCCAATTCAAGAACTTGATTCCGATCACCTACCCGTAGTGATAACATTTCTAAGTGCACCACATTACAACCCTCCTAATCCCAAATTAATAAACGGTCCTATTAACTGGGATAGCTTTCAAACTATTCTTGACTATCAAACACCCCCCTAATCTTAAAACCATTAAAGATACCGACCACGCAGTGGACGATTACACTGACAGTATTCAAAACAGCATCCAACAGGCTACCCAAGCCAAGTACAGAATCAAACCAACAAAGTACAACATACCGCCAAACTACACCATCGAGCTCATCAAACAAAGAAGCAAAGTACGACGTGAATGGCAGAGAACACGAAGTCCTATACTTAAAAATACCTTAAACAATCTAACACGCCAAATAAAAAGAGAACTTGATAAATATAAAATTCTAACGTATCAAAAACATATTGAAAATTTAGAACCTGGAGAGCCAGGTATGTGGAAAGCCACGAGAATAATCTTAAAAGAACCTCAGCAAATACCTCTTATCACAGCCAACAGCACAACTTATTACACAGATAAGGAAAAGTCTGAGTTATTCGCTAATCACCTAGAACAAACGTTTACTTCCGCAATCGGCAATAACCGTAATTTCACCAACGCAATTCAAAACCCTATTGAGACACACCTTCTAATTCCTGATCGCATACAACCTACTTCTCCTAGCAAAATAAAAAAAATCATAGACGCCCTACCAAATAGGAAGTCTCCGGGATACGATCTCATCATCAATGAAATTCTGAAAAGACTCACCAAGAAGGTACTCGCATTCCTGGCAACATTGTTTAATGCTTGCCTCAGACAGGGATATTTTCCAATAGCATGGAGACATGCTATAGTCGTTGTCTTTCCTAAACCGGAGAAAAACAGCAATAACCCCAACAACTATCGACCAATAGGTCTTCTAAATACTCTATCAAAAATGCTTGAACGAATAATCTACACCAGACTAAATACTCAACTGCAAGAACTAAATACCCTTCCACCATTCCAATTCGGATTCAAAAGCGGGCACTCAACCTGCCATCAGCTTCAACGAATTGTAGAAATAATCGAGATTGGATATGAGAATAAACAGTATACCACAGCCATCTTTTTGGACATCGCGAAAGCTTTTGATAAAGTCTGGATAGAAGGCCTTAAATATAAAATACTTCACCTACCAATACCAGGCTGTCTTAAAGCGATACTTTACTCTTTCCTAGACAATAGAACCTTTGCCGTACGAATCAATTTAACTGTCTCTGGCAGTAAGCCAATCAAAGCCGGAGTTCCCCAGGGGAGCGTGCTGGGACCGCTACTATTTAACACATTTGTTAGAGATATCCCGCTTACACGAGAAAATATTGCTATGTACGCTGACGATACAGTGATCATATCGCAAAGTTTGAATCTAAACCAATCAATCTCTCAGCTTCAATCAGCAATCGATGAAGTAAACAACTGGCTAATCAAATGGAACATAACTCTTAACACAGCAAAATGTGAAGCTAACATATTCACCCTCAGGAAAATTAAGGGTCCCGATAGTTTAGTAATAAACGGTACACACATTGAATGGAATCCCAACACTGAAGCGGTAAAATACTTGGGCGTGTATCTAGACACACGCTTATCATGGAAATTTCATATTAATAAAAAGCTTAACTTATGCTACACTAGACTAACAAAACTATACCCATTAATTAATAGAAAATCATCACTAAAAACCAACTGCTCTCTACTTTTATATAAATCCCTAATTCGACCGCTAGCAACATATGCCTCTAAATCCAACATCAACAAAATCCTAAGAATATCAGTTGATGCCTCTTGGTATGTACGAAACATCCAACTCCATCATGAGTTAAAATTCCAACCATAGAGGAATATTTGAGGAAAACCACCAAAAAGTTCCAACTTACTATCACCAACTGCGAAGGCGCTGTGCACTATAAACTAGGACGCAAGAATCTGCATAGAAGATTAAAGGGCAAACTCCCACAGGATCTGTATGTATAACAACGGATAACACAGAAATTGACTAATTAACCCGCCAACACCCAAGACCCATTGATAATCCTTTAGGACTACCTGATATGATAATTGTGTATCTTATGTTATGTATCCCGAATGACATGTATACCTTACTTTATCAATGCTATGAATAACAATGTACAATTCTTGAACTGGCAATAAACTTAATAAAAAAAATCACTTGATACAATTTTATTGCCATAGCAAGATATTCTAGGTTCAAACTTATTGAGTATCTTATAACGCCAAAAAGCACGTTGTGTCATTTGTTTATTGACTAAGCCACGGAGAAACTAAAAGAAACAAATTATTTTACTTAAAGGTGGTCCTTCAGCATTGTTTCAGTATAGTAATGCTCAAGCATTCTTCTCTCTGACAATGAGTCATACGCCTGTCAGACCTGAACATCTTAAGAGCAACAGCGTTTTTTGCCTTAAAAAACGAGAACGTATAATCTGAATTCTGCACGTCTTCCAGAGGGAAATTTGCTCTGTAAAATTCCCAATACCAACTTAATGTGGTCTTACAATGAAGATAGTAATCTGTCACAGCAGTCACTTCCTTCAAACTCTGATCGCCACTCAAACTACGTGCGGCGTTATATTGCAAAATTGCGCGGTATTCCGTTTTTAAGCAAATTGACATTTTGAAATCTTTCAGTGCTACTGTTCAAAAGCACCTAACGTTGAGAGGCCGTTCTACTTATAGCAGCGCAAGATTTGAATTTGTTTGAACACTTGCACCATATTTTAAAGCAGCTCTAGTACCCTATATATATTAATGCATAACTTTTGAATATGTCTATGACTAGAAGTGTAATGTAGAAAGTCACAAAATAAAATGGTAATTAATTCCAAAACAAATAAGCAAAACCCTAAATAATTTTTTTTTATAATAATAATCGAGAATCACAGTAATTGAAACGAAACTAAGAAAATAACAGTTTCGATAATATTAGAAAGAAGGGCGCAAGAATTTTTGCATTAGATTTAAAATAATCTGATAGTACAACAAGACGGTCTTTTTATTATGAGCGTTTTTAGTGCAAAATAAATTAAGTAATTTGATTAGAATAGTAATTGTTTCTAAAAAATAAACCAAGGATTGTAAACCACAACTCTATAAAACTATTCAATAGTTAGCATTTCTTTCTTGTCTATGTTTTAGTTGTGCTAATATATAAATGTAATACTTAACTTTTATTTACTTTAATTTGTTACTGTAGTTATAATTTTGTTTTATCATAAGAACTTTTTCAGTAGTTTTATTACTTTAAGTGCCACTTTATTTATTTTTATTTATTTAAAAAGCAGGCATTGTTGTAAATATTAACAATCATATAAATTGATTAATCTGGTATTGAAAAGCATTAAAAAAATGTTTTTATAGTTACACGATGTAAATTTCAATCAATATTTAATATTTAATTAAGAGAATGTAAACTTTTATACCACAAGAAACTCCTTCTAATTTTACATTCTAGATTTTTATGCATCTTCTATTTTTCCTCATGTTTATGGTGTATGTAGTAACAATCTGTATCTTTTGATTCCCAGTGTCAACTGATAAAATTGAATTTCGGGTTTTGATCTGCTATTACAGGAAATGGGAACCATTAACAAGGGATGCTGCAAAGATTTAAAATGATGAAAACAATATTATCAGCTAGTTAAAAAAGCAAAAAAATTTTGTAAGTTTAAGGATTTTTTTATATTCTAAAAGGAAAACACTGCTCGTAGTGATTTATTGTTGTTTCCTATATTTATATATCTTCAGATATTTTTATAATTTTATGAAGTCTTTCAAATATACAATTTTTTGCCACATTTACAAATACTTTGAAAGTGTTTGTTATTATTTTCGTGAAAAGTCAACTGTTGAGTTGCATATTTATTTTAAAAACAAGTGAATATGCGGAGTCTTTAATTTTTTGGTTTGTTACTTTACAATAAAATTAATTTGCTTGTACAAAGCAGCATAACATAGGTCTGTTAATACTCATATAATTTTTACAATTGATCATTGATAGATTCTAATCTTACCTGTTTTTATTTTATTATTCTTAGTAGCTAACGCAATTCTAATATTTTTTTAGGAATTAACTTTATTTTTTTTACTCTACAACTTCTAATAGTTTATTATCTAAGGTATTTTTTCTTTAGTAGTTTTGAAACAAGAATCAGTGCAATAACAGTTGAGAACTACGATCTTGTAGTTGTAAGTTTATACATTTTTCTATCTATTTTATTTTTTCTTGTAAATCATTAGCCTATTTAAAACCATAATAAACAAAACTTATTGTTATATTAATCTCTAATTTTAATTTACAATATAAAATTGTATGTACCTGAAAACTAAATGCTACCAGGTGTTTTTTTATTTACAATTCCGATAGGGCCAACAAATCCAAATATAAGTTGTAGAAACTGTTCTAAAATTTTTAAGAAATACAAACTAATTTAGCATAAGTGGCTCACCAGTTATTTTGCGTTCAGGAGGAGGGCATTACACGAAGTTTTGTCAGTGTGACTATTTTCTAAAACAGTTTTCTCTTGCTTTTTTGTCGAAGAAATTGTAAATATTTGAATTTTAAAACATTTTTTTCCAACGTTCTCTTCAACTTAAAAAGTAACGTATTGATTTTTTATTCCAAGTATTTATTTTGATTAAGCGCCAAAATGGCTGTGCGATAGAGGCGCGGGCTGCGGTGCAGATGGACCCGGGTTCACTCCTGGAGCTCTCTAATGCCTGGCAGGCACTAAAATAATTAAGTGCCTGCTTTTATTTAAACAAGGGTAATAATGGCGGTTGACTAAGACGTGGTCTTTGCCACATTGCCCCGCATCAAAAATAGTGTGCAACAACCGAGTACAGTGGGCAAACATATGAGAGCCTTCATCTCTCAATGCGCAGACCGTACGCCTATTATTATTTACGAAGGGTCGCCCGCAAAGAGGTATTTTTGTCGTCCTAGTCTGAGAATTCTTCACCCGCCTTCTCTCAAATTTTTGGTGGGAACTTGGAACAATTTATATACAAATAGTAACAGTGGGACAAGTTGGTGTGGTGACCTAACGAAAGTAAGATATGCAAAACAACCCTAAAGATAGGCAACCAAACGTATGCTTAGAGATTGGCCACGCCATTTTTTGTTCAAATGTATAGTAGATTTTGATTAGATATAAATTAACTCAATATTATTAAATGTAGGAATATTTTAAATTTTTAGAAACAAATGAATAAATGTCTAATACTTGTATTCCCTCATTGACATCTTATCAGCTTAATTTGGCTATATATAGTAGTGTAGGTAATTTTTTTAGGATGTACGCATAAAGTTTAAAAAAAAGGTACAGCTACTGTAGATTTAGTATAGATTTTGATATAGTTCATTAACAAAAGAAATATTTTTAAAAAATATTAAGAAATTGTCATATGATAATTTAGAAACTATTATTTGTGAATAATATTAAAATGTGTATGCTGTTTATTATTAAAAGTTAGAATAATGTGCAATAAATAGTGACTGATGTTATGGTACCATTTATTACCAAAAATGTTTTTTGTTTCGCCAAGTTTAAGGTCGTATTAAAATTTATATGTCGGTCAGATCATTTATGACTTAGAAAATTAAACTTTTTACTTCAAATTAGAATAAAGCATAAAAGAGTAGTAAATAAAATATCTTTAGTTTTTTGTCAAAAAAAACATTTTTAATCTTTTGTTCTCTTGTTGTATTAGTGGTGCCACTAGGAAATTACTGTGAGATTCTAGCCTGTTATGATCCTTGTTACTGCGTTCTTGAATGGAATCTTTCACAAACGGGATCTTGAGATTAACGCGAAGCGTTTGGTTTGATATGTACCAAGGTGCGTTGACTATTGCACGAAGAATCTTGGACTACCATCTTGGAAAATCGCTGCATTAGACTTCCTTTCAAGATCCTATAATTTGATGCTATAAGTCCATATAAGTTTGATAACTGCCTTGTAGAGTAGGATTTTACTTTTGGGATTTTTTGCAAGTAACAAGTGTAATTTTCCAATTTGTTTTTTCCTTTAGATAAATGTTTCTTCCTGATGAGTTTTTTTATTTAGGTGTAATACTAGATAACGTGCTGTTGACGATATAGGAATTATTGTGTTGTTGATAGCGACTAGAGGAAAAAGCCTTAAGAAGTGCAAAAGTTATGTGCATTTACTTAGCTTCATTAATCTTAATTTTACACTTATTAACACATGCTTGTAAGAGGTTTAAATGATCTTGTATGTACAAAAATGGATTTGTCGGATTTGCGTGGCTTAGAAGGATGATTGTGCCGTCGGCGAAGACCTCAGGTGAACTATTAGCTGTGAAGAATAGACTGGATGTATACAGTATGTAAAGTAATGGTCCTAATACACTACTCACGTTTAGGAAATTGATTTCACCTTTGACTTCTTACTATTTTATGAAATCGGTAGTAGTCGTAGTCTTGTTCAGATATTTTTTGGTCGGTTACAGCATAGTTTGGAGTAAAAACTTTAGCAATATGTTTGGCAAAGAGGACAATCTTTTTTTTTTTTATGTACCTATGATCCGAGTGTATTAATTTAACTGTAGATTGGGGGTTAGTTTGCACTAGTTTTAGCTTTGCTATCTGTTGAGGTTAGAAATATAGTTTTGGAATAAATTAGTACAACCTTTTTTAATTTGAATTTCAGTTCTTTTTAAGTAGTTCTGTCTGCTGATGTATGGTTCTAGTACTAACGCATCTTGGCTCTCATTTTTCGGTAACAAGTTTTTGATTTTTAAAAATATGGCTGTAGTACTTATATAGGTCTCTATTTTGAAAGCAACATGATTGATTGCTTGTTGTAAAGAATAGATTAACTTTATAATCGCTTTTTCTATCCGATTGTGGTTTTCAAAACTGACTAGGTTTGTGGTTTAGTTAATTTTATTTTTTGTTTGCCCCAATTACCTTTTGAATTGTATGGTCTGCGTGTTTTTTTAATGTTTGTTATTATTGTGCTTAGTATAAAAATATTGGAATGTGATCTGAACAAAACATCATAATTTGGTATCACGTCTATATAGGTACAATGCAAAAATTCTTTTATTACTTTGACTAATTCTCGATCTTTTGTGGTAGTGAGCGTTGAACTTTATGATGTGGTTTTAACCTTGTAGTCGCCTGCTTGCTCCAAGGTTTAGAGAGAGAGAGAGATCTAAGTTTTCATACTGTAAGTTATGACGAGATGAACAGTAAATCGAGGAGATTATTAAATCATATGGTAGAGTTGCGACTCTGATTACTGTGGTTTGCAGGTAATCTTTCGCGTGTCCCTGTAATTTGTAATGGTTTATTGTTTCCTCCATTATTATTGTACTTTTGTAAAAGCTGTGCTGCCTCGATGATATTAATGTGGTAAAGTTTGTAGTATGTTATTTTAAAGTACAATCCTTTTTTATTATCGGTGTTATAAGCATGTATAAAACTATAGTGTTCTGTTGGAAAAGCTGACTAAACATCTATTTACATATTTATTTAAAAATTGAATGAAAAGAGTCTAAGTTGAATGAGATACATTATTCGCGTTATTTGTGAGAACGTTGTAGTAGGTATTTGTTTAGTGTGTTTGATCAGAAAGCGTTGGAATTTGCTAGTGGATAGAGTTTGCCCTTGTAGTTATTATGGAGAGCAATGGATACTAGGTTTTCCGTCACTTATTGCTTTTATAAAAACAATGATAATATTCGTAAGCTCTATAAATTGTTAGATACGAACCTCTACATAAGGCACAAGCGACAGGAATGTTATTACTCTTTTCATTTTACACACACAAATAGTGTTTTTGTATAGCCGTACAGCTGATACTGCAGGCGCTGAATTATGTTTTTCTCTTTTGTAGGTAGCTTCACTTGTGCTGGCCAATTTAGAAGATGAGTTATTTTACAAATGTCTTTATTGTTAGTGGTTGGTTCCAGGTCTGCCAAGGACATATTTAATGACATCTTAATTGTTTATATTTAATATCAATAATGTTTTTTGAGTATCCCAGTGAAGTGTATGACTCTTGTAATAAAATTATAGGAGGACAGTAGGGAGCAGAGGCAAATTTTGTTAAACTCAATTCTGTACTCCGTTGATTCCATAAATTTACGTCCAACTGTCGCTGGTAGCGCCAGTTAATAAATACCTAAAACGGAACTTTTGCAGCAAATACATTGTTTATTACTTATTTATTAGTGTAGAAATAAGAAAGTTAAATAATTACACTCTGAACAGTAAAAATGCCATAGAAAATTTGAGTCTGTTAGTTTAGCAGTTTTTGAAAATTTTTTAAACTTGCAGAAGTA
This sequence comes from Sinelater perroti, assembly GCA_036346155.1. Classification (NCBI taxonomy): domain Eukaryota; kingdom Metazoa; phylum Arthropoda; class Insecta; order Coleoptera; family Elateridae; genus Sinelater; species Sinelater perroti. Next base: position 157,956 of record JARFIY010000359.1, read on the forward strand.
TTTACCTACACTAGAATACTAACGTTAATAATCCAAACTTCACTTTATTATTTATTGAAAAGTCAAACAACGATACAGAACATGTACATGCGAATTCCATTTGCATGCAAAAGGCTTTTCGATGGGGATTTTATTATAACGTGTCGTAGTGTCAGATAGCACGCTAATGCATCGGTTTTAAAACAATTAACCGGTGGTTTCCATGGATTAGGGCTGTCCACCATATCCGTATTGCTTTACGGCTTTTTGCGCGGCCCGAATAGAGAGCGCCGGCCCGGATTCATAAATCACCAAACAGTCGCAACTAGGCGAGCTATTAAGCGCCTCGTTATATTTTTGCATAACACACAAGTGCACTCGTCCACCCGCGTCCCCCTTCTAATGGGGCCCTGCATTTTTATGTTCTAAAGCACCACCGTCATTAGCTGCTCCTTCCGAAGATCTTCATCATCCATCACGTCGTCCTCAAAGCAGAATTGAAACGTATATTTAGCTGCGACCGGGCTCCCTGCCCCGGCCGACACCTCCCCAAAAACGGACCGCAGAACATCTCGCTTTCATTCAAGACGTTCGCGCGGCTGCGGCCAAGGAGGTGACACCCCGAGATTTATCCATTCCGAGTTTCCACTACATAAAGCGCATTCCGGCCGACTCGCCGCGTGTGAGGAAGTGTCGGGCTCTAATGTTTTGTGAACGAATCTTAAAAGTCACCGGCACCTCTGCGGTATTTCAGCGTGCCGACCCATTGTGCCCCACAAAGGTGCGAACGGCGGGCGATCCGGCGAATTGTAATGTTGCCATTGATTTCGGCGGCTAAACGCTTTACGGCGGCACTTATTTGATTTGGGAGCGGCTTTATGGAAGTGTTTGTCAATATTGTCTCCGCTGTTTGCGCGACTCCAGCTGGACTGTGTGACGCGAATCGCAATTCGTCGTATTTTTAAAAAATAAGCGCCGCGCGCGGACTGCATTTTAATGCCGGGGGCAAATCGTCGAGGTTTTCCTAGGGGGCAGCGAATTTAGCGGGTGCGCCTCGCGGCCGCAGATGCCTTTAATACTTTAAATGCAACCTGACTTAATACCCAATATTACAAGCCGGCGCTGCACCTTGCATTCCGCCCAGCAATTTGGTAGCAGTTTATGGAATCTACACTAATTTCATTTTAATGTCACTTCTCATAAAGCTTCGTCTGAGCAGGGACCTTTCATAAACGTTTATGATTTTTTATAAATTCTTTAACTCGCCGTTTTTGTCCAAAAAGAACTAGTTTCCAAAACAAGTACTATATAATATTATTAAATGGCAAAGCGAATCGGAGTCAGTTACTAACTTCATGTTGCCCGTCTGTCTGTCCGTCCGAGCAAAAACTCGAGAACGGCTGGGAATTTCCAAATTCTGTTTTCATCAATCGACAGATGACCAAAAAGGCTTGTTTGCTAGTGATTTTGAAACTGATTGGTCAAAGGTCAGCGTGGTCAGACTGCTTCGCCACTTCGCTATGCATTGCAAGCTTTGCAGGTTTATTAATAGCTAATAACGTTATAAACTACTTCTTGTTAAAAATTACTAGTACGAGCCGTACAAATTATTTGCAATTTTGCATGTACCTTGTTTGGATTTCTACAAGAGAATATTAAAAGTAAAATCTAAAATTAGCACAAGCTTTAACAATTTATTAAATACTTAAAATAAATTTTATAAACAATTATATAACATTAAAGAATATTTTCACTTGTGGCTTTTATGATTTTTCTAACCTTGCCTATCTCTTGCTTTCTCTCTTATACCTTAAAAGTTTTTAAATATTTATTGAGTTATTGACCCTGATTTTATTTGTGCGTTTCAGACTTATCTTCTATAACAAGTTTTGTCATTCTCCTGCTACCTAATTTATTTATCTATTTAGGCCTTTATAATCGTTGCATCTTTACGATAGTAGGAATTTAAGTTTCATGGTTAAACAATTAAATTAGTTTACTATTTGATCTTTCTCCACTTACCGTGTTGACATCGTGACACCTTCAAGCATGTGTATTTTAGCTATTTTTAAAATTAATTTATAAATTATTATATTTATCCCGATCTTTGGTTAATCACCAATTTTTTTTTGATAATCACCAATGAAGTCTTTACAAATGTTTTAACAGCTTTTATGCATTTTATTTTTACCCATTAATTTGTAATCTATTATGCACTGGATTAATGTTTTAATAACAATATTTTTTATTTTTATTTGATATAGGGTAATCTAAATTAGACTTCCTAAAGTTTTTTATGATTAAAACACAAAATGTTAGGACAATCCGAATTTTGTTGCTATAATTGTAAAGCACAGACTTAGCATATATGATATGGATTCCATATAACCATTTTCTAGAAAAGTTTTGTAATGCTTTACCATAAATTAGGCTTTATTTCAGCGATTACAAATCTGATATTCTTTTTTAGTACTGAAATTATAGCAGATTTGTTGATATAAACTCTTTTCTTCAAATAGCCCTAGAGGACAAGGTCTAATACTTTGTAACATGTAGCTCCGTCTTGTTAAAACCACATGTCATTTAAGTTAAAATTGTTGGTTTGGTCGAAGAAAAAGTTGTCTAACATTTCCCAATCATTGACGGTATCAGCGTTGCCAGCTTTGCCCTCAAAAAAGTACGGGACAAATTATTCTTCCAGCCCACAATACAAACGAAACAGTGCATTTATGTAGATATGTTTCTTTGTGAATGGAACTTAAACTTTCATTACTTCAGATGCGATAATTTTGACGATTTACAAAGCGCTTTAGGGAAAAAAGAAATTGATCGTTTAATATAAGTTATTTGCAAAAATCGACATTGACTGCTATGACCTCTAAAATTTAGTTTATAAATGTACTATGTGTTTGGTATATTACTCTATACATCTGAAATTTAAAATTAAAAATTGAACTTGCCCGAATTTTTTAATTTTAAACATGAACGTAAAATATAAAATTACTGTAAGATAAATCTTATAGTTACAATGAATTACTTCATTTACAACTACTGCATAATAATTTTTTTAAATTTTAATTATTTTTTTGCCGAAACAAAAAGTAAAAAACATTTCCTTTGCTGTTCTTTCATGCTTTATTTAAATCTGAAGAAAAATTTTAATTTTCTGAGATAAAAATATACTGGCGTGTCGTCTGCTTGACATAGACTTTAATACCAATCTAACAAGTTGACCTTACAAAAAAATTTTTTTGGTAATAAATAGTGCTAAAGATCAAGCACAACTTATTTTATATTGTTCTAACTTCTGACAGCCTATAAATCTTATTATTATTCACAGAATTGTTTAAATTTTACAAATACATAATTTCTAAATTATCCTGTAGTAATTTTTATAGAATATAATTAAAATTAAATTTATATCTGACATACTCCAAAATATTTCCTTTGTTTATAAATTACCTTAATATTTATACTGAATTTACAGTAGATGTATATAATTTTTAGATAGTTAGTCATAGCTTTCAAAATATTTTACTGTAGTTTATCGTTTTGAGCCCATGAGATTTGAATCGCATCCTTCCAAAACTTATTACAATAGTACACCATAATTGACGTAATTTTTATTAAATTTAAATTAAATTATGTATATGCATTGATCAGTTAAGTTTGTTAATGGGCAAAATTAGTCGAAAAATTGAGGGAAATAGCGTAAAATGTTTTTGAATTTTTTTATAACTTTTATAGTTCTAGCCCAAATTGACACACATATTTCTTAGGCATGTAAGTGGCATATAATTTGAGAGAAGTGAATGACAGAATGACAAAATATAATTATAAATGTTTTTATTCTTACCCTATGTTAAATCCGGGTAGATTTACTTAAAGTCTGTACATCTGTACAGATTTTTTAAAAAATTATATATATTTTTCAAGTTAAACTGACGAAGTGGCAATAAAGAAACTTAAGAATTAGAAATTTATTTAGTTACATCAAGAAATATTTACTTTTTTTAAGTATATAAAATATTCCTACAGTTTTAAAATTTAAACATTTAGAACTTTGTTCAACAAGAAAGTAAGGGAATACTGCTTTATAAAGCATTTGAACTGACCAACGCAAAAGCATTAATTGGCAACTTATGTTTAATGTAAATATTGTAAAAGGTCTAGTAGTGTAGTTTGTTTTACAATTATTTAGTTAGTCAGATAAGTACAAATATATATAAGAAACTAAAGTTAGAGATCTATATAACACAAATTCTTTATCTCTATTTAGTGTAGACTTATTAGACGTATTAAATATGTAATTTTACAATTGTGAAATTGTAATTCTCAATCTTATTGGTTTTTGTTTTAAAAATACCAGAGATACAACGAAATAAGCTAAAGTACAATAGCAAAAAACTAAAAAAATTAACAACACTCGAAATGGATTAGCAAGGCATTATAAAAAAATTATAATATCGCATTAAGTGCTAAGAATAAAAATATAGGGATAAAAAGACAATGCTTACTAATCAATAATTGTAAAGATTAAATGAATATTAACAGATATATTTCAAGCTGCTTGACACAAGCAAGTCAAATTTCAGGCGAAGTAGCATATTTAAATATATTTTAAATAACAGTGGGCAATTACGAACTGCTGTTTTTCTCAAAAAATAATAGACAATATTTTCAAGTTACTAGTAAATATGACAAAAGAAAAAAAAGAAAATTCCTAGCCTAACATAATTTGTAGCACAATTATTGCCTAATGTCACAAGAAATACTCAAATTTTAATAGATAATGCAAGCTGTTATTCATGGCATACATAAACTACCCTCATACTACAGCACTTTTAATATGCTATAATTTAATTGATATAATAACTAAAGTGAAACATAAGATTAAATTAATCAATTATAGGTATATTTAGAAAAAGGCCCACACAATCATAAAAAGCTAAAGAAAAGTAAATTTTATTATTATATATAATTTTTAAAAACATTAGCAAAAATGAAATGCTTAAATGTTGTCCAAGAACTAGTTTATTTAAATTATTACTAAAAAAGTCAATGTACTGGAAAAACCTAAATAACTGATGGTAGTAACAAATTATTTTTAGATAGTGCAAGCAGAACCCAAAATATCTTTGTAACAAGTTTTAAAATTTTTTGCAACCCTTGCAAAAAAATTTAGCGTTGTATTTTCAGTTTGTGGAATAATAATGATCCTAAAGGCTGAAGTCATCGGTATCGAACAGTTCCTTGTCTTTCGGCATCGCAAATTGATGACATCTTTGATGAAGGGAATTCTGAGATCGTGGTGCAGAGTTTGGTTACTGATGTACCATTGAGCGTTTGCCAGAGTACGTATAGTCTTCGACTGAAAGGACTGTCGAATCTTGGTAATGGAGGGTTTGCTACATCCCTAGAGCTCGATTCCGTAGGTCCATACAGGCATCAAGATAGTTTTATACAGTAAAATTTTATTTTCGATGCTTAGTTGCGATTTACGCCCGATGAGCCAATATAAATTTTTTGTTTTCAAATTTAGTTGCTGCCGTTTGGCTTTTATATGGGGTTTCCATTTCAGCTTTTGGTCAAGGTGGAGTCCTAGGTATTTAACCTCAGTTTTTATGGGAATGGGGTGATTATATATAGTAACTTGTGGACAGGTGGAAGCGTTTTGTAGTGAATGTGATTTGGGTGGATTTTTCACTATTTACTTTAATTCTCCAGCGATTTAGCCAAGTTTGTAGGAGGTTTAGGTGTACTTGCAGCTTCTCGGATGCCCGGTAAGGATTAGTATCAGATGACAATATGGCAGTATCATCTTCAAAGGTGGCAATTAAGGTAGTGTCTGTAGTGGGAACATCTTCGGTATACAGGAGGTACAAAAAGGGAGTGGTAGGATGATAGTGAGTTGTCAACTTGAACCTGGAAGTGTCGTTCATTTAAGTAGGTTTTTAAGAGGAGATAAATTTGATGAGGTAACTTTCTTTTTATTTTAAACAGTAGTCCTGTGTGCCATACCTTGTCGAAAGCCTCCTGCACATCTAAAAACACTGATGCATACATATTCTTCCCTTCCTGATTTTCTTTGATGTAGTTAACTATCCTATGGCATTGTTGAATGGTTGAATACCCCTCACGGTAGCCAAACCGATGAGACGGTATTAGTTCATCTGGTTGTGTTATTTCCTCGATTCTGTATAATTTTGATAATAGTCGCAACAGACTTATCGGCCGATATGAGGTGGTTTCGTATGGAGGTTTTCCAGGTTTAGCAATCATGATTATTTTAGCGTATTTCCACTGAGTAGGGAAGTGAGAAATGGCAATCATGCGATTAAAAATCGTTGTGATGAGTACTACTGCTTTTTTCCGAAGGTGTTTTAGTACTTCTCCTACTACAAGGTCGTAGCCCGGGGCTTTATACGATCTGGTTAATTTAATTTCTCTATATACTTCTGCTGGTGAAAAGGGACTCACGGGTAGGTATAATCGGCCAGGCGCGCATAAATATTCTTCTATTTCTGCATCGAAGTTTTGGACATTAGATGTCAGTGGTATGAAGACTTGGGCAAGGTGTACTCCGAAGGTGTGTGCTTTTTCTTCGTTTGATATAGCCCAGCTATGGTCAGGTTTTCTTAGTGGTGGAACTAGAGTAGTAGGTCTCTTGAGTCTTTTTGTAGTTTTCCAGATAGAATAATCTACTGGAGATAGGCTAGAGATGTAATGCCCGAATGTTGCATTTCTGTTTTCATGTAGAGCTTCGTGAAGACGGTGGGTTAAATTATTTAAGATGGTCTTGTCTCGAGGGTTACTGGTCCTTTGCCATTTTACACGAGCTCTGCGTTTTTCTATGACGAGCTGCCTGATATGTAGAGGTATGTTATATGTTACTGAATCGTTTCTGTGTTCAGTCTGTGTAGCTTCCCAGAATACCTTTTGGATTAGGTTTGTGAGGTACTCCACGGTTTCATCAATTTCGTTTGGAGTATGCATTTTGTGGGCTAAGCTTATATTACAGTTGATGTGGTGTTGGAATTGCTCCCAATCAGTCTTAGCTGTACAAAGTTTTGGTATTGGGGTTTTATAAACAACATTTGTACTCAAAGTAATTATTATTGCACTATGGTCTGAAAGTAAATCAAAGTTGCTTTCAATTTTGCTGTACACATCAGGAATATCTCTGGTAACTGCGAAGTCAAGCAGGTCGGGAATTTTATTTAGATCTGACGGCCAATAGGTTGGTTCGCCCGTAGATATATATTTTAGATTATGTTGCTGTATGGTTTTAAAGAGTGCTCGTCCTTTGGGTGTAATCAACCTGGATCCCCAGGTAGTGTGTTTGGCATTCCAATCACCTGCTACAAGGAAGCGGGGTCCTATTGGTAGTAAAATTCTTGATTTCTTCAATTGAAATGGTGTCCCTAGAGGGACAGTAGATGGCTCTGACAATTAATGGCCAGGGAAATAAATTTATTTTTATCAAAGCGCTTTGGATTTTGTTAGTTGTATAGGGTGGTAGCGGGTAGTGGTCTATTGCTGTTCCGTCCGGGTGATTTCCGTAATATATAGAGTAATATGGAATTTTTATAACTGTATTTAGTGTACAATGACTCTCCGCTATCAGCAGAACGTCGATTTTATTGATATTTAAAAATAGAGTGACTTCATGTATATGATTTTCAGCCCGTTTGAATTCCATTCCGCTATTCTTGTCGAAGTAGCCATTATTGGGTTACTTTATTAATGACTGCGGAAAGCATAGATAAAATCATGCTGTTCTGATTTAATAATTGAGTGAACATATTTTTGAATTCGTTTAAGGTGTTTAATTTATCGGCTATCTAGTCATTATTGCAGCTACTTGTGAATAACTTGGTTATCTCTGAGAGGGATTTTGTAAGATTTGCTGGCTAGTTGGTAAACTTATTACTGGGTTTATTTTATTTGGTGTTCTTATGATGGGTTGCTTAGATGTGGTTCGAGTTTTTAAGTCTCTATAGACCGTGCATCCTTTATAATTGGCGGGATGATTGCCGCCGCACAAAGCACACGTAGCAGGAGTATTCTTAGATTTGCTGCAGGTTTTGCTATCATGTTGTTGTCCACATTTTACGCAGTAGTAGGGCTTGCTGCAGTATGTCTTGGAGTGCCCATAGGCTTGACATCGTGTACATTGTACTATATTGTTTTTAATGCGCGGTGCTTCTACTCTTATTTTTGAATTTTGTAATAACTCGACTTTGTAGATTTCTTTATTATTTGGTTTTGGTTCGAGGTCGATGAAAAACATTGGCAATGGTTGTTTAGTTACTCTACGCCTGATATTCATGATGTTCCTTACCGAGTGACCTAATTTTTGAAGCTCAATCTTTATGTCTTGGTTATTAATTGAATGATGAAGGTTTCGTATGACCACCCGATAGGCGCGTTCTTCTTTGATTTGATAGGTGTGGTGAACTATGTTTTCTTCTTGTAAATGTGAGATTAGTTTTCTGTATGCGTCGATAGTGTTGGTATTTATCTTAACTGTGTTGTCTGATAACGCTTTAGAGTAGAATTTTTCTTCTTCAATGACTTTGTTTAGGTTATCAGTCATGGCTTTAAAGTCTGTAACACCGTAAATATATACTGATGGGGGGTTATGGTTCGGTAGTTGAGATTTTATTTGCGTTTCACTGTTATCATTTGGGTTGTTGTTTTCTTCATGTTCATTGAATACTTGAAATCTATTTGCCGTGTTTATTGTGGGAGCGTTTTCGTCAGTTTTTTTTTATTATTGTCCTCTTTGTTTGTTATCATTGTTTCATTAACGTCGGTTTCGCTGTTGTGGCTAGTTTGTGAAGATTGTATGAATGGTGTTGCTGGATAAGTGCTGTTAAAGTTAGTTGTGTTAGGAAAAGGAGATTGGTTTTGGTATTGCTGGTAAAGTTGAGGTGCTTGGTTTTGAAACATTTGAAATGATTGATGATTTGATTGTGTTTGACTTAGCTGACCTGGATAGATTGACGGTGGTTGAAATTGGCTTTGCATTGTGGACATCGGTTGTAATTTATTCCAGTTGTTTGTGTAATTGTTGGATGGACCGAGTATATTTCCGGCTGGAAACATTTCACTGCATGAATGCCTTTAATAAATAAACGATAATTTAAACGAATTTTTAAAAATTATTAAAAACTTATTAACACTATGCGTGAGCAGCTGTGATATCAGCCGTCTGCACTAGTCCGTAATCACCCCGGCCGATCCTCAGAGATAAGAGAGCGGCGATCAACACGTCTTTATTCTAGAAAAGTCAGCCGAGAACTCATATTTTACATGTGATATCATTTATTTTTCCAGACCTTATATCTACAATATAAACAAATCTTGGACAAACAAACATACTGATTATAGTACGCTTAATTTAATATAAATTTTTTAATGTAATAACATTTTTCTTTAATTGCACTGTAATTTCAATGAACAGTAGCGTATAATTAAATCACATGGATGTATTAAAAAACATATCAAGCAAACACTTAAGAGAATAACCAATATATTTTACAAAATTTGTTGTAACTGAAAGTATGCTCTAAACCTAAAGTAATATTAGAAATAGTTTTAAGACCCTAAAAATTGCGAAAAATTTATTTTTTAAATCGCCTATTGTTTAAGACTTTAATACTGTGTCAGAATAGTAATTAAAGTTTAGGAAATATATATTATTCTTATTATTTGCAAATACAGGTATTTTTTTAATTATGTACTTGTGACGTTTATTACTTTAGAATAACTAAATCAAATGGAAAATGTAGTCTTTACTTTACAACAAGCAAAGTTTCTTTACATCGCTTTAACTTAATCGCAAACACATTAATTATGAGTAACACTGGTTAACACGAATTTATTGTCAACAATATTTGAGAGATTTCTAGGTAATTTTGTGGTGCTGATTACGAATATGAAGTCCATTTTGGTGGATTGGCTCTATTTTGAAAGAAATTAGCTAATTATAATTAATAGCTTAAAAATTCAAAATTAATAGAGCATTAGTGCCCATAAGCAAGTTTCACTAAAAATTATAATGTTTTCGAAAAATATAAACGCAAAATCAATAAAACCCATAACGATATTTTATTTGGTATAATAAAAAAATGCAGTAATTTAATTCGGAAAATTACAACTAATTTATAGGGAAAAAGCGCGGTTTACATGATTTTCTTTTGTGTGTGTCGTTAGGAACATCACGTTGAAGACTCCATCAATAGTCTGCTATCATATGCCTTGATATCTTCCTTTCATCACCTTTACATCTTAGTGGAATCTTTTCCTTATTTCTCACTGAAGACTCCAAGATTGTCGGAAAATTTATCCAAGTAATTATGAAGAGAAGTACTTTAATGCTCATATTAGAACTCAAGTTTTTAAAGTTCATTAACATCTGTTGCACCAGTTTCTCATAATTGTCCGTTTTGTGGGTTACCCAAGAAGTTCTTAACTGCCAAGACAAAGCTACACCAAGCACCAGCTTCAAGAGTTGTCATGTGATTTGTAAAATTAGAGTGCTTAATAAATTTGCGAATTTAAGAATCATCGAAAACACCCGATTTTAGCTTTTCTATACTTAGCCTAGGAAACGATTTACAATTGTATTTGAAGCAATGGCCATTTTTGTTCAAAGCCTTAACAAACTGCTTCATTAATTCTAACTTGATGTGAAGCGGTAGAAGAATGATTTGTTCCCGATGCACTAATGGTCCGTTTATGACATTTGCTGTTCCTACAGACATGTTTTGCCACTGTGCAGCAAGACACATTTTAATCTTCTACTGGAACTGTCTATGCTCACTGTACGGGAAGCCTAGGGCTTGTCTTGATCTCCAAGAACTACGCCAAAATAAGCTCGAGAGGCTTGCCTTACAAAATCTGTGATCTTTTTTCTTTGTTTCTGTCCAGTATATTCACCAGAAATGTAGCAGAAAATATTGGGATTGTTTGAACAGCGTTTCGTGAAAAACTCATTTCTGTAAGCAACGATCATAATTTTTTTTATTAAATATATACATACTGCGTGCGACAAAGTCAGTTAATTTGTTATTCTAGTCATTGCAAGTAACCAAGACTAGAATTGTCGAGAAAAGTAGTGTTTTCGCATACATCCTCTTATAAAAAGCATCCGTTATGGCTAAATTTCTTAAAATTTAATGGTATCCACTATCTCAAAAACTAGAGCAAATTTGGAAAAAATTACTTTTATTTTTTAATTCAGCAGACCTGAAATACCCTAAATTCGTTGAAAAATACCTGTTAACAATTTTTTTTTAAATGTTGTTGGGCTGTGTAATTAGGCTTCAGGTTTTTAATTTGCTTGTTTACTTAGTTTACTGAACTCATTTTAGTATCAAATGTAAAATATTTTGACTTAAAATAAACATTTCAAATGATTAATTTGCAGCCAATCTTGCAGTAAAGTGTAAGATTCTTGTTAAATTACTAAAATAAATTATACGAATGTATTTTTTTTAAATGTGTTTAGATAAAAAGATTATAAAAGCAAGGTGCATATAAGACTTGTAAGAACTTAAATAAAGATGTGTTGTCATATCAAATATTTCTGTTTATAATGTAAACTATTTAAGTGTTGTTTTTGCATGTTTTAGAATATGGAAGCAATAAAATCAATATAATTATAAATAAGCCACAAGTAACTTAACAAAAGAACGAGAAGTCAACGTTTTTTAATTAAATTTTTAAAAGAAAACGGTAAGGAAGCAATGTTGCGGATGAAGCAGTGGCATCTTAGAGTGAGGACTGAGATACAAAACATACAAGCAAAAAAATGTTCGTTAACTAAATGGACAACAACCCAAAGCGCTTCATATCTAAATGGATTTAGTTATCATTAATTATAAATGATTGTGAAAGCTTTCAGAAAGCCTACATTCGAGAGGCTGATTAATTACAAAATATACAATTTCTAATTTTTGTAATAATATACTCCTTATAGGTAGTGCGCATTTTACATACTTCTTTTATAATACAACTTTTTGTTTTATTGTTACGAAATAATAGACAGTGTTTTCTTATGCTTACAAGCTCTTTAATTTAACTGCCTAAAAACATTTTTAGAATTTAAAAAATGCAATGGTGTAGTTGTTGTAGTTATTTAATTTGGCAATGTCATCTGCCATATATATAATAATACGTGTATTTGGTTCCTCTTTATTACTATCTTATTTGTACTCGTTTGATTCGTTATTTCTTTTAGGTTATCTTTATACTTAGTTTAACATTTACATTTAATCATTCTGAAATTATCTACAAACAATCCGGTAAACTACTATTGAGTTGTGTTTTATATCAATTACGCCAGTTATCCATTTATAATTATAGGTATAAATGTTTTAAATTAATAAAGCAAAAATTACTTAGCAATTCTTTATTTATGAATTGCCTTATCTGCTTCTTTTGTTTTTAAAATAAAAGGGTTTAAACTAACATTTATTCTTAAGTTGAGCGAGCTTGATATCATCAATTACATTAAATAATTGTTGCTTAAAACAGAATAATTTGCTGTTATCTCAATCTACAATATATTGTGTTGACAAAAATCTTGGTATTTGGCTTAAAGTAAATATCAAAAGTATAATTTGTGTTAACTAAGGCTTTCCTTCCCCCTCGTGATTGCCGAAGACATATAACAAACGTTTTCCATTTGAAAAAATTAGAAAATAATAAGTAAACATTGGTAAAATATTTTCTGATGCAGCTAAACTAAAACGAACGAGGTCTTGTTTTATGATATCTATATCACAGTTTGTTATTATATGATTATCGAGCCGTGGTGGCTTAGTGGATAGATCGCTAGACTACGAAACCACACGAGTTGCTGGTTCGAACCTCGTTCTCGCCAATTCGATCACTGGCATTTTTACGGCCCAACTCGACTCAGGCTGCAATAAATGAGTACCTAGAGATCTCAAACTCTACGGTACGTAGCGCTAGCCACGTTACTACCCTTGTGTACCGTAGGTTCTAAATTGTAGCAGATCTATCCTGTTACGACCCTAAAGGGCCTTCAAGGCCTGTTACGGGTAGTATATTTATTACAGTTTATTTTATTTCATTACTTTGAGCGTCAATCTGCTTACTTCCCAATAAAGTGTGTCACGAAAATCATAGAAAAATTCTTTTTCGACCACTCATTGCTCTTCTTAGGAAGTAGGTAGATTAAGATCTTAATTAAAACGTTGAAAATTTTCAAAAATTGACGAAGTTTAATCCGTGCATATAAAGGTACCCAAATTGTTATACATAGACCTAAAATTTAAAATTTTTTTCGAAATTATAAAAATTATTTACCTTTTTGTTAAATATGATTATCGATATCTACAAAAACAAAAAACGTGTTATTTAGACACTTAATTCACTATAAAGGTTATAAGCTAATACAAATTTAACGAACAAAAAGGCAATAATAATTACTCTAAATAAAAATAGTCTATTAAGTAAATAAGTTTTCTTTAAATTAACAAATCTATTAACAACAAATTATTTGTATTATAATCATATTTACTTCTATAACATCACATTGTAAAGTATTTTACTTTATAATTTACAGTTATTAGATGAATGTAATACAAAAATATAAAAGTCTGTCAATTACAGCTTATTATATTTTACTGTTGCTGCTAATATCTATAGAAACTAACGTACCATGTTACAATACACTTCATTATTTATCTCGTTTATAACAAATATCTCGCAAGTATCAATTTAAAAGACATAACTAAAATCAAAGCGACTGACAACAATTGTTCGGGCTGCAACTTGTACATTATGGTCGTTATGGGTACAATGAATGTACAATATAACTTGATTAACTCAGATTAATTTATTAAGTTATCATCTATAGGTGTAGTAAACGTTAAGTGGGGCATCTTGCAGTTGTAATTTTGTAACTAATAAAATACGTTTACTTCTTCCCTGAAACATTTCGAGGGTAGCTTGATGAGTAATTTACTTTGATATTAAAGACAACTAGAGGTTTATAAAGTGTTTTATAAGATGGGTTTCTCCAAGACACGTTTATATTTTGGGCCATTTTAGAGGACTGTTGTAATAATGTTTTACGGTTTCTTCAAATGCACCACGTAATATTTACAAGTAATAGTTTTCCTTCTTAAAGTGTCAGAAGCGCTCCGAAAGCTGTTATAATTTCAGAGACAGTTCACTTTGTGCAGTATGCTGTTTCGTTTACTTTGTATAGTAGTAAACACAATGTTTGTCTGTGATTATAAAATATGTCGAAAAATTCGTCGGAACTTTTCATACAGTTTCAAACAGTTGGTTGATGCTTACATAGAAGTTTGCTTTTGTTCTGAGTAAGCAGTTGCACATTTTTTTATATGCTATTTATAATGCAAAATTAATGTTTTTAAACTACTGTTAACTCATGCACCTTCACTCGTTGATCAACAAATACCATACCGTTTTTAAATATGCAAGACAAGGTGGATCTTCGGGGTCTTTGGGTTAGTTTATCTAGGAACGATCGGCTTCATAGAAAAGACGTGAACCATCCAATGTAGGAAAAATTCTTTCATAAATTTTTTTGAGTGATTTTATTTTTAAGTAAACAAAAAAATGAATCTCATTGCAAATTTTAATTTTATCCATTTTGGACTGTAATTTGAAAAATGTTTGTAAGAAACAACTGTCTAATATCAAATTTTATAATTTTATAAAGACATTTAATTTTATATGGAGTAATTAACGGCGCCTTTAGTTTAAATTCATTTCTGTAGTTTCTTAATTCTGATTGTATTTAAAAAACTAAATCTAATTTAATGTTTTTTTTTGTGGCTAATATTACAAGTAAGAAATGTTGATATTTTGGAGATAAAGTAATATCACAATTTTGTCAAAAATTAATTTTCGTACTCTCAGCGCGTTGTGTCTGTTAGAATGTGCTCAGTTCTAAACTTAATTTATTTTCCTTTTATTTTAAATGCTTTTAGATGATTAAGTACATTACCGAAAGGTGTTTGGGTTTTCTTTCTCAAAGATGTTAGTTAACTACTTGAACCACCCATTGATAATAAGGCAACTTTAAGAAATATTCATTTGTTTATCAATATAAAGGCAAAAAATGCAGGCCAATTATTCTGTTTCTTGACTGCCGTAGCTAGTATGTGTTTGAATAGCGAACTTTTTAAAGGTGAAAACTAAAAATTTTAACGAAGATCTGTCGAGTCAATGGAACACTTACGATAATTGTAAAGTAGCAAACATGTGCCTTTTGCTTGGTCATCGGGAGGAAAATACGTGTTTTATGAAGCGAGTGCCTCAGAGCATAATACGTATGGCGGGGTTCAGCTCTTACTTAAAATTTGTAGAAGATAATGGAATAATAATATGAATAAGTTGACTAAGAAGGTTTAGGAGATTCACATCTTTGTTAGACAACGACGACTCTTGATCAAGACAAATTATTTGGACGCATGTTTAATCTTCAGTGCTTACCTTTCTTCATCATCTTTTAGAAAAGACTCACATTTAACAAGATGGTTGTTGGCATTCTCCTGACTCTTAATTCGGCCAACTGGTTTGTAGGGGTAGTGCAAAAAGGAAAATAAAGCATTAAGGACCAATACTACCGTTACAAAAAATGCTGGCTTAGAATATATAAAGAAATATTATCTTTTTGCAACGTTTTTATCCGCCAGTAATAATTTTCTCTGTTCATGTCAATAACGTTATATTTCCTAAGAACTTTTAATCTCTTAAGTGTTCTATATTTTTTTACTACTTGTTATTGCCTTTATTGTTATTGTTATATGTATATGGCAAAATCTATTATCAGCCTAGAGTTTATCGTCTTATATATGTAATTTGTAAAAAGTAATCACAAATAATTAAATTACGATAAAATTACTTTTAGAAAACGAGAATAATTAACATATATAATATAGTAGCCAAATTTCTTAATAAAATTTGGAAAGAGATATTTAGATTTCACAAAAACAAACATAAAGTTCTGAGTCACTGGTTTCTGAGAAACTATTCGGTATAAAAAACTTGCAATACTTGTTACTGTTGTGTAGAAAAACTGCTATCAAACTTCTTTTTGAGGGGGCAATAAAAAGTCTCTAATCTTCTGGCACCTACTCAACATTGAAACCTGCCATAACTCCAGGGACGTTGTTACAATAAACTAGGTCACCTTCTTGAGAAAAATAAGAGACTAAATCCCCTTTTCTATGTCGATACCGTAAAAAATGTACCAGAAGCCAACAATTTTTTTCCTTCAATTTTGATCCTAAAACCTCCGCTGAATCTTTTGGAAGTCCTAAGTCTCTAAGCAAATGATTCAATTCAGACAGAGTGAAAGGTATACGTTCGCTTGTACCCGGATCATAAATGTCACTAATCTCACTGTATTCTTCAGTAGCACAAGGTTGAGGCAATATATCTGTCTCATCTAAAACGTTATCTAGACTAACTAGTAGAGAAGGTATCTAGGCTCATGCGGAACAGGACGGATCGCTGATAGAATGTTAGGATAAGATAGCTCCTTTTTATTTTTTAAGTTGAAACCTCTCACGTTCCAGGTACAGTCATCGCTGCGATTATTATGTTCTCTCCTCACCATGGAAACGCCAAAACGAAACGATTGTTTTTTTACCTTGACTCCACTGCATCAACTCTTCAATACAAATTGAGCATACTTTGTGGGGGGCCAAGGTTTATCTTGATCGCCTAACTTTATCCCAAAGTAAGCGAAGTAAACTTTTTTAACGAAATCGGAAATATTTCTTTGTTGCTATTTGACAACATAATTACCACAAAATGTAGCAGAAACAATCAGGTAAAGTATCACATGCTCTAGAAGCCATCGTAAAATATAATTTACGTTGTTAATTATAATTAACAACACCTGTCATTTAACAAAATCAGAAAACACATGTATACAGCATGAGTCAAAAGATACAATGTATGAGGAAAGCAAACAAAGGTTTGACAACTATTCACTGTTGCCACTCGACTAAACTGTGCGTGATGGAAATTTTTTTACTATTTTTCCGTAATCACGTACAAAAAACTATAAAAAACACTGATTATACTTTAAACAATTTTTCCATTGCAGGCCTGTGTAATCCTTTATGTTTGGCTTTTACTGCTATAATGATCAGTGTTTGTTCTATATCTTTATGACTTCTGGCTACTATTGTGATGTCGTCCGCGTAAACAATTACTTGGACTGATTTCTTATTAATTGTTCCTATGCGTTTTAATTCTTTTATTATATTATTTAAGGATGTATAAAGAATGTATATACATTTGCGTTGTTTTCAGAAATATTTTTATGTTCTTCTTTCATGTCTAAGATTATAAACCTACTTTTTTTGTTTTACCTGTTTTATTGCTCTTTTTACTTCTTCTATGGTGTTTATTCTGTTTTATTTACCATTAACTTATTGTATTTGATTCTTTCAATGTAACTTGCCTTCTGGCGACTTTTATGTGCCCGATTAAAATTTTCTTTGTTCTAATATTTCCATGGAATAATCTTCATTAATAAATATCTTTGTTACTTTTAATTTTTTGCTCCTTTTAATATCTCTATTCTTTGGTTTATATTTATCAATTCTATTGGCGTTGGTTTTGACCTCCTGTTATTTGCTTTCCGATCCTTCTACGCCTGCTTTAACTTTCATTTTATTCCTATTTTATTTATCTATTGGACTTTCTTCTATAATGCTTAAGCGCTTTCATCTATTGTTTCCTATATTTTATTAATAACTAGTTTTTTACTTTATTTTTCTTTCTAGCAATTCAATTATTTTGTTTTGTTTGCCTCTTCTTTTAATTTTCCGTTTTCTTGCCTAGTTTTTTATTTTATTTATATAATTTATATTCTATTTCTCGTATTTTTATATGATATTCTTGTGTGGTTTTCTTCCATTCCTTTTTATTTTTTAAAAGTTATTCTTTTTTCTATTTGTTACCTTGTAATTTATTTTTTACTATTAAATGTTTTTTTAATTACATTATTGTTTTTTAACATGCACGCTACATAGTTCGAGACGTACTATCCGAAGTTTTAGTTTTCAACACTTGTACGAGCTAATCGTCGGTCTTATCGTTCAAAACTTGCTTCCATGCGGACCTGTTCTATTTATGCTTGATATTTGAAAATGCGGATTTACTACGCGCATACGTATTTTATGTTGTCTGTAATATACTCTTTGTTGTCTTTTGAAAGTTTTGAATTAGCCTTAATGCTATTTACCAATTACAATTAGCACCTAAGCACTTATACAATTTACTTACTCGGCTGTGTGATTTACTACTTAAAGTATGTTAATAAAAATTCGGTTTATTCACAGAGCCAAGCAATGAAGAACTTTATTATCATCGCGGTAGGATTGGCTTTATATACACTTAATAATATTTAAAATGACATTTTTCACAGTCTCAAAATTATGTTTTTAAGCCAATAAACAAAAAAAGTCGGGTGGAGCCAGCTCCGAGTTGTAGGAGTATTGACGCAGCGTTGCTACGGTTTGTTTCACCAGAAATTCACTAGCCGCGACGCTTGGCTAGACGAGTGATAGAACTCTTTATGGACTATAATTTCAAAGTTAAAAAAAATAACGAGCTTTGTTTTCATCTGTCTTTTGCTGATTCGACCCTTACTCACATACTCTGAAAGTTCGGAGACGCGGTGGCTCAGATGATTTAACTAGTTGGCTCTGTCCTCTCACGGCGCGCGCGAGTTCGAGTCTCGCTCAACCTATGGGTGTGGTGTGAATGTCCTAGAAAAAAAACTCTGCAAGTTCAAGAAAAATCAGTACATTGTTTTTCTTCTATTCCAATTTTGCAACCGGATTTTGGTTTCTTCAATTCCGCCGTGAAAATTTTATGCATATTGGATTTTAGAAGTGAAGCTTCATCTGCTATCAAGCTAATGCTCAATTATCGTTCTAACTTGCAAAATTAGTCTCAAGTGTGAGACGTTGATTGGCGATGGTCATTCTCAACATTACCTGAAGACATTACATTACCTAAACCTTGTGCTTTCCTTCCAAATAGGTTTGAGACAAAAACAATGAATTTGTCATATTTTTCAAAATTAAATTGTGCTTACATCTTTCTACCAAAAAAATTCTTTTGTACTATTTGCTAAACTATGAGTCATATGAATTTTAAATAACAGTGTACTGGTAATAGGTGATTACTAGCTACAACACAAAATTTACTATCTGCAAGATACTATAACTTTTTTTTTAATTACTGAACCAAATTAACTTCTTCCCAGTTATAACATTATAAAAGAAATAATCGAGTTTTAATAGGCAATACTTAAGCATACATTTATTACCGAAGAAGACTTCAATTCTTATCATACGGAGTGGGGTTTAAGCTTGACAACCACGAAAGGCAAACAACTATACAAATTAACAAGAAAAAATATATAATCAATTGTCATTTGATAGACGAGTCTATTGTAAGGACAGAGTCAAACGAAGAAAGAAATAATCTGAAGGAAACAAATTTCTATTTTTGTAATATTTTATTGCTTAGCAATACAAACTACATATTACGTTTACTAGTTAGCTCTTAGTAGATATGAACATTATCATGTCAGAGCTAAAATTGCCCATTTGTTCCTAACAATGATGTCTCTATATCTGCGAATGCCGTTAAAAACTGTTCTTGAACAATAAACTAATATCGAAGGGTTCTCACACCCAGGCCGTTTATCGCCAGGTGTCTCCCTGCTGTTAGCCACGTGCGGCTAATTGCCGGTGAAACCTATAGTCCAGTTTACAATTATTGTTATTGCTCAAATAATGTTTTTGAAACTACAACTATTCAAGCGAAAAACACACGTAGCTGTAAAGTATAATAAATATCTTCTTGTTGGAACAAACAGTTAAAAACACTTACTATAAACTAAAAGATAGTAAGAGGATTCCTAATCTTTATACACACCTAAAGAGATTTCACAAATTTTTAAATTCTAAATTAAATTATAACCACTTCTCTGATCATACTCTAGTAATGACAGTAATTAACACAATAATCCAAAAATAACAATGACAACACTAACCAATAAGAGAAAACAATAAATCTGTGATTTGTTTTAAGAACATAAAAAATAAAAAAAACAAAAATTCAACTTGAGCACAAAAACTTCAGCAAAAGTTAAGGCGACAACAAATAAACTTATATGCATAAATAAGATGCTTCATGACGTTTCTGCATTTTAGCTGCTGAGATACGCAACGAAATTAAAATACCTGCGCATATACAAACTCTTAGAAAAGTGATAATAATAACGTTGTTTTCATTTCTTACTCTTCAAAAACTGTTCTTTTTCTGTCCTCTGATTACTTTTTTTTGGCTCCAAAATAGTCTGAAATCTCTTTTATATTTATGATTTTATGCTCACCAAACTTGTTTCAGCTATTGTGTTTTACCTTTCTCACTTCTATTTCTATATCTTATGTTCTTATCTTTTTTGAATTTTTGAACCTTTTCCGTGCTTCTTTTTTACATTAATTGATATATTAACTTCCTTATTCCACTAATTTGATTTTTCAGTTTTTTTTATTGTTCATTTATTACAAATATGTGTTTAACCATGCTCTACCTTTTTTTAATGACTAATCCTTTTGAAGTTTTTTTTTAAATTTATTCTTTTAGAAATCTGTTTGTTCCTGATATTTTTATTTTACTTTTACATTGCTTTAATTTGTATATTGCTATCTTCTTACTTACCGTGATGCTTTTATGATTGCTTTAGCTAACTTGTATTGGGTTTTAAATTCTGCGTGTAATAAGGTTTTTATTTGTTTTATTAAATATTGTAAATCTTGTGAACATTTTGTATAATCTGTTATGGTTTTTCTTTCTTTTGCTATATACGTGTACACTGTATTCTATTACTTGCCATAAAAAAATAAATTATTTTTTTAGTAAAAGTAAATCATTTTTCGACTATTTTTGTATATATTTTCCTATCCATATTGCTTTCTTATATACGTGGCTAGTATTTTGACTATATGACTTTTCACTGTTCTGTGCACCTATTTACTGCATTTTGCAATTATTGTGAAAATTAATTAAGAGTATCTTTTTTAATTTTCCTCTACTGGTGCACATATATAAATCATTTTTATTTTTTATTTTTTATTTCTTTCTTACTCCTTCTTTAGCTCTTTCTCCTGATTTTTTCGGTTTCTAGGTAATTTTAGGATTCTTGAGTTCCTATTTTTTATTTTACTTATTATTAGTTTTAATGTGTTTAATTTATATTTATCTATTTCTTACATTAGTTCTACTTCCTTTCCAATTAGCGATGTTATATTATATGTTTCTATTATTATATACTTGATCTTTTTTCCGTATATTTATTTAATATATTATTGTGTATTTGTTATTATTTGTGTCATTTATTTCGTTTCCGTTGCGGTTATTTCTTCTGATTTTCTCTGTTTTTATATATTCTTAGTTTTGTTCGTCGTCTTGTTTTAATTGCTGTCCGCATTTGTTTCCTGATTTTTCTCCGCCCGTACCATTTGATGATCTTTCACTTGTAGTTCTTGTTTTAAAGTTTTCATTTCGTATTTCGTTATTTTGTATTAATAGCTTGTGTAAAAATTTTTCAGAATTTTGACTTTTGGTTATAATTTTGGCTAGAATTTTTTATGATTTTGGGTTCGTTTGAAAGCCTGTCAGAAACTCCAGTTCAAGATTTCCGAAAAGAGAATGTATAGTTATTGTCTTTTGGGGCCAAGAAGAAATTGTCCACTATGAGTTGCTTTCATGTCAAACCATGAGTGCCAAATTGTATTGTAAGATTCTGGGACTTGTTCGTCGTCGTTAGTCCAATGGAAAACGAATTGTTCTTCAACAATATAATGTGCGATTTCATACAGCAAAAGTGAAAAATAAATGGTTGGAAAAATTTGGCGATTGCTTTACGTTGAAAAATTCACTCATCAACTTTTTCAACTCTAAAAACTGGGACTTCTACTCCCGCGGAGTTGATTTGTTTCCCAAGAAGTGGCAGAAAGTCATTGATGTTGAAGGAGAGTAGTTTGACTATTAGTTTTGCCTTTGTTCGAACTTAATATAACCAAAACTCAAAATTCCGGAAAATTTTTACTCAACCTATTATATGATTCGTTTTTAATTTATTACAATCCGAGTATTCAAACGCCACAGACCAAATACACATTAAAAATTGAAAAAAAGGAGAAAAATTTCGTCGCGTTAAAAGATTTCCACTCTTTTTAGAAAGCAAATTTTTATTAAACCTATCTGGACAAACGGCATACTTGGAGATTTGGACAACTTCAGCATAGATATTATTCAGCAGTGTAAATCCAAAGCCCGTAGGGCCATAATAGACATACTTCGCTAGTCTCAAAACGTATTATACACAATAACCACAAAATTCCGTTTGTCGGGGAAGTCATCGCTGAAAAAGCAATATAATATAAGGGGAGGTTAACACCCCAGCGAAATGAACCATTAGAATCACTCAGTCGGGAGTACAGACGTCTTAAGTGTAAATGTGCGTAAAATCTAGCAATCTACTGTTAGTGTGATGCGTTTTTCTATGTTCATACATATTAATCCGTGTATAACGTATATTACACCGTATTATAAAAAGTGTCAGCAGCTTTTTGCATGTAAATACAGTAAGGTCAACTACAATATATAATCAATCCAAAATAGAAGCGTATTTTTATAATTTCCATAAAAAAAATTGTAAATGAATTAGATTTTGCCGATAAAATAGAAAAACAATTAAGTTTTGTGTATTAAAAACTGCATTAAGAAAAAGTTAAGGAAGGTAGCAAAAATAATATCAACTAAAATACGAGATGGGCAGTCGAGCAAAACGTCAGTAATTAGGTGATTCCAAACCTTAAGAGCTTTCAGGTACATAACAAGTTTCTAGGATTAACCCAGCATTATCGAAGCAACTAGCAGATCAATAGGAAAGCTTAGCTGTTCATTAATAATTTCAATTGCGCCGCGGCTTTCAGGTAATTTAACACATTCGCAGCGGACAGAATATCAAATAACGACTCGGCGCCCGGCGTCAGCAGTTACATTGCAAAGCAAAACGTTCATTAACTGATTTAACCGTGTCAAATGGTGCAACTGCACAGTACAAGCCATTAATTCTGCAGGCTCGAGATCACCTAGCCCAGCTCGTTTAACCGCAGTTAACATACTATAAATTTCCTCTACAAACTGCATGCTGCCGGATTTTCCGGGCAGAATCCTAATCTGTCACCGGGAGGGCGCCGAGCGTGTTCGCGCCGGATAACCAAAAATACAGATTAGCTGACTTAGAATGACACACGCGGAAGAAGGAAAGGGGTCCGCATGAATAATTCATCGGAATGGCTATTGTTCCAGGAATAAAATTGAATTTAAAAGAAAATCAAAGCGAAATCGAATTTGGAAGTCAGGTATTTGACTATGCATGTCGGGCGGCTCATAACGCATTTATGCAAGGGCGGATCCATTTAGGGTTATCTCCCCTAACGGTCTCTTATAAAATGTATAGTTTAGGGCGCAATGCCGGTGAATCCCTCGCGGACGCGCCGCCTGTCTTACGTTATTTCACCGCAGTGCACTTGCAATGAACAGTACGCTTTACGGGCCCCAAGAAAAGCCGATTTCCACCTTTTTCGGGGTTTTCTACCCGGCTTGCTCAAACGCAGGATGACAAAAGGGGACAAAACGGTGCGCGACAGTTTTGTGGTCGCTTTGACCGGGTCCGTGAGAGAAACGGCGACAGATGTTCATTAGACATGCTCCGAGTTTCTTTTGGGATCGCCATCTGAATTGATCGGAGAGTTTACGCTGATTAGCCTAACGCGCTTTGGGGTTGCGCTGAGCTGCCGGCAGTCCGGGTGCGTTCTGCGTTGTCAACCAGCTCAGCGCTTGTTAAAATGTTATGCATCGCTGATAGTTCTGTAGCGAACGCCTAGGGGATGGAACAATAAGCGGATTCGTTGTTTAAAACATGCAAAAATAGGTTTGAAGCTCACTAGGAAGAGTAACCTTAAAAGTATACTTAAAAATTTGTGTTATCAGTCGATTCAAAAATCCAACTGCATTTGGATAATAAACTAAACACTTTATTAAGAAATAGCAAACTCGCTAGATTTTATATTAATATTCATCGTCATAAATTAGAATAAATATTCAACAAATAAGCAACTTCATTAACATGTCATACATGCATACTAATGGAACATGCAAATAAAAATGTAGAATTTTTCAAGCAACGCAATGAATAATGTAATTTATGCGTTTTATATAGAAACTTTTGATTACTATATAAATGTGTTGTATTTTAAAACATTTTCCAAGAGTAACAAAAAAACATGCATCAAATTTATTCATCTAAACTTTTATCTACATAAAATAGTGCACTGATAAATAGGCTTTATGTTAAAAATTAATTTAAAAAAAAGAGTTTTGTAGATACCCAATCTTTCATTCTTTATTTAAATAGGAAAACTAACTTTAAAGGTACAATTTGTAGACATCTCTCTTCTTGTCATCTATCTTTAGATTGGTTTATCGCAGACTTCCATTTCTGTCGGTTTTCCGATAATCGCTTTAGCTCATTCTAATTGTGGCAATCGGCATCATTTATTATCTGTTTTATATATTCCATTCTTGGTCTTCCTCTCGCAATTTTTCCTTCCATTTCTCCCTCCAGTGCAGTTTTTAATATTTCTTTGTGTCTCAAAATATGCCTCACTAGCCTGTCTCTTCTTTTTTGTATCTGTGTCCAAAACTTTTTGTTCTTTAACTCTTCAGAGCACTTTGTCTATTTTATTTTCAACAGTCTTCTGTAGAATCACATGTATAATGATTTAAGTCTTCGTCTTTTCTTTTTCCCAACGGTCCATATTTAGCACCCATACAAAGCTGTGCTCCATACATATGTTTTCATTAGTTGGGTTTTCGTGCTAGTTTAATGCTGTTTGATGTCAGCAGATGCTTTACTTTATCGCTTGTATTATTCTGCTATATATATATATATATATATATATATATATATATATATATATATATATATATATATCTCATTTACATCTTCCGTCCATCGTTATAAAGCTCCCCAGATAGCAGTATTCGTTAACTCCTTTCACCCTAGGCCTATTCGTATTCCAGTCTGTCCATGCCAACGTTTCTTACATCTTTGTCATTGATTTATTTATTTTAGTTCTATATTTTTCTTTAAAAACTTGTTGCATTTCGTCTAGGGTATCATCTAGATTTATTTCATATTCTATCATCACTGCAATGTCGCCTTCATCATAACCAAGTTATGACTGCTATCCACGTCTGCACCTGTATAGTATCTGCTGTCTTTTATTTTGTTTCTGAATTTTTTCTTTGTCAAGATGTCAATTACTATCCACTGGCATGGTCCAAGTATATCTCCTTTGTTTATAATATTGAAACAACATGTTATTTATGACTAGCTTGTGTCTTGTGCAAAATTCTACTAGTCTTTCTCCTCTTTCATTCCTTGTAATTTTGTTTTAACTTATTTTTCTTTGTAGACATTTTAACTAGGAATTCAAATCCGTTTCAAGTTTGTTAGGATTAAAATTATAACTTAAGGAAACCATAAATTGTACACAAAAAGGGCCTTGATTAAAAAATAATAAATGAAAAGATTGTAATTTTGCATTAAATCTCTTCGCACAAGTGAAAAATGGTTTTCAGATAATTGCTCTTTGGCGACTTTAAAGTATGTGGTATGGTAAGTACAATATAATTGTCATAGATACATTTTCCAGAAAATGTTTCTGGTAGATTATGATTATGTAGGTCTTTATACTCACTTTTTTGGAAGAGTGCAAAAACTGAGCTTTGCGGTAAACCATTATTTAAAGTGGCCTATCTTACTGAAACAGTCTATTATACAGCATGCTATATACATGCAAGGTGATAAATTGTGATGCAAAATACCACAATTATTAATTTATATAACATTCTTTTCTTCCATACTGTGTCATATGCTGCAGTGAGGTCTAGAAAGATAACCAAAGTTTTAAGTTATATTTGTAAACCTTGCTCAATTATTAAGATTATTACTTTTATCAGAACAGTTTAGGTTTGGTCAAAAACCTATTCCGGAGGCACAATTTCATTTATGGTTATTGAGATTCTATCGCATATTAATCTTTCTCAAAGTTTATATGCAACACTAAGAAGTGATACGGTTATATCTGATTGGTATACTCTCTCATATCAGCTGCGATGTTACTCTATTTATATGCACGCACTGCATCTAGGCATTTTAAAAGATCGTCTGCTATTTAGTATTCTTGCGTGTTTTGATACTCTTCGTAAAAGTATTGCTTATTTAG
The DNA here is from genome assembly GCA_036346155.1 of Sinelater perroti. NCBI lineage: Eukaryota > Metazoa > Arthropoda > Insecta > Coleoptera > Elateridae > Sinelater > Sinelater perroti. The sequence continues at coordinate 184,349 of JARFIY010000359.1, forward strand.
TCTACCCTGGGACATATTATTTTAGGTACCCTTTAGAATATGTTTTTAGCAACATTTAGTGTTACGTTTATGAATGTTATATAATTGTCATGAGAAGGTGGTATATTTTTAATTTATTTCTCTATTTTGCGAGCTTATTCTGCCCAATTAACTTTGGTAAAGTTTGGTCTTATTGTTAGATATTATATACTTCCTTTAAGTATACTGGTTATTACAATACCTAGTATATATTATAAGATAAGGGTATTTATTGAGAATATTGGCAAGTCATATAACATTTGATGGTTTACACATATAAGTATTATATAATTTTTAATTTTTATTGTGATTTCTTGTACCTCCCTGTGATAATGTTTAACATGTCTACAGTTAAAATTTTGTAGCCATAAATTCTACCTCTGCTTCACATTCGTTTGTCGTCTGCAGAAGTTTGGAAAGATAGCCGGATATCCTTCTTTCAATACTTAGTAGACGACTTTGGATAGAAGGTCCATTTTTGTAGTTATGTTGTATTGTAGTGAGTACTCATTGTTTGTATTACTTCTGTTTTTTTAATGTTTACCAAAGAACACATGACTTTCTGTCTCGGACACGAATAGAATCAATCTCTCTAAAATTAACTGATGAGATATGTAAATATCCATGAAAACTGCGTTGATTAAAAAACGTTGTATTTGAGCTTAGAATCTCTTAAATTGAACTAAGAAAATTTTGCAAAAAATAAGTATATTATTGTACTTCTGGAAAATAAACTGTTTATTTGTGATTTTAAATTATTCGAATTTAATTAACTTCACTTTATAACAATTCTATAAACTTTGGTTCTAAGAAAGTCTTTTCGGATAAATCAATGACAGATATTTAAATTGAGACTGCCAGAAGATATAAAATGGATGAATTTTTAATATGTTTTATTTAACAAAATGATACAGGATAAAAGAAACATTCTAAGTAGCCGCAGTCTCCTTCTAAGTAACTTAAAATCTTATACATTTTTCTCAGCATCATTTGTACCGTTCAAAACATTTTATAAAATTCTGTGTTATAATCGCGAATAATTGTCTCATCGAGACTGGCATCTCTTTTTTTTTAAAGAAAGTTTTAGTCTTGGAAACAATCAAAATTTGCAGAACAAAAAAACCTGGACTGTAAAGTAACTGGCCCATCTTCTAGTTGTTGATTGTAATCCATACACGGGGACGCGGTGGCTCAGATGGTTCGACCAGTTGGCTTTGTCCTTTAGCCGACGCGCGCAAGTTCGAGTCTCGCTCAACCCATGGGTGTGTGTGAACGTCCTAGCATTAAGTGCATGTTAGTGGGCACAATAAGCCTTTGCGACTGCAGTGCCTGTAAGTGCACAAAAAAAAAATACATACACGTTCAACACTTTCAGGTTCCTATTAGTCTTCCAAAAACATGAATTACTTTCAACAGACTTCCGGCCATCTCTGAGTCATTTTTATCACGGGTTTATTTCTGTTGTATTTTTGTATATTATATATTGTATAATTGTAATTGTTTCTGCAAACGAAATTTCCAGTTCCGCATACAATTTGTTAAAGATATACTGCCCTAGTCACTCATTTATTGCCAGTGCGACGATCACATCTGCGTCTAAGTCCCGGCCAATAAATTGCTTTCATTCAGGTATGTGCATGAAAACTCACTTAAATTATTGATTTAGAAATAATAGTTTAGTGGTTGATATTAAAAACTATTAAGTGAAATTTAAAGGCAATTTCTTAACAGCCAATGGGTTTAACAGCATTACGAATTTCATTTGGAACTACAAGACATTGCCTATCGATATTTTTTAGTTGGTTGATTCATGTTGGTTTTGTGCAGTAAACTTGATTATTCGGATATCCACATAAGAAGATATCTATTGAATTAAAGTAAATCTTCTTCTTCTACTCTTATATAGGCTATTAGCCTGTTTCTAACTACACATTTCGTGTAGTACTATGAGCCATGTTGGGCGTACCCCGGGCAGGTGGCTAGTCTGACCCGTTAGAAGAAGGAGAATGTACTTTACGACCGCCAAAGGTGTTTGTATGATGGCCGGAGAGCACTCGATGTTTTGCCGTTATTTTTGACCTGGGAGTCGAACCCCGGGCCCGCCGCGCGTTAGACTGGCAGGCCGAAGCCTTTCCGTCGCGGCTATCGCGCTCTCAATTAAAGTAAATGAAACGCAAAAACTTTAACACCACGATGACAATAAGAACCTTTTTGTTGTTTGGTCAAAACAAAATGACTGTAAGCTCACCATAATCTATAATGAATTCAAATGGCTAAGGCTATGGTTTATGCGATTAGTTGAGTCATGCAACTTAAAAGTAGCCTTATCACTCTATACAATTTTAGAAGGAAATGTTGCATTTTCCAAGAATTTGCCTAGGCAATATATGCAAAGTTCAATAAACACAACATTTGTTGCTAGATTAATTGTTTAAGATCTGATTGAATTTTACCATAATATTATAGCTCATTTATAAAAAAATTGAATAAATGTTTACATACAGGTAATTTAGACTTGTAGCTAATATAGCTCTGTTATTTTCTTATATTTTGCTGTTTGCTAACATGTTCTAAATTGTTTTACCTTTAGATATTTACTTATCATTTAAATTAGTTTGGTTTTGATCTTTTCTCTTTTCTTTTATTATTTCCGCCAGTACATTTTTCCAATTCAGTGTAGTCACTAATTTGATTTATTTTTTACTTCTACTTACAACGAACACTTCCCAAACGATACACTCTGATTTCAATGAAACTTTTATCATTGAAAGAACTTTTAAAATGATGAAAAATGATATTAGTTTCGTAGGCCACTATTAATTAAAAAAATAAAAAAGAAATGCCACCAATATTTCATAATCCAATTAAATTTGTTTTGCAAGTAATGGATCCGTATGTCATGAATGTAATGAAATTCATTTTATAATTTTTTGTTGGTGTAGAAAATCGTTGTGTTTCACACATTTCCATGCTGATTATCATTACTGTAATAATTATACTAAGTTAATTAAAAATTATTTAAAATAAAATACATCTAGGTTTTTATAAGTTCTTCATCATTTTCAAAGTACTTTCAATGATAAAAGTTTCATTGAAATTGGAGTGTATCGTTTGGGAAGTGTTCCTTGTTAGTATTTATTCCACAAACATTTTTTGCGGTACTCAAATCTCATTCCAGAGTGGTACGGATTGCGATACGGACGGCCCGGCTTCCATTTCCGGAGCTCTCTGATGCCTGGGGGTGGCCTACTCAGTCACTAAAAATAATTGAATACCCGAATTCACTTGAACAAGTGGTAATAATGGCGGTCGTCTAAGGCGCGGTACTTGCCACATCGCCCCGCATCAGATATGGTGCGCGACGGCCGGCCACAGAGAGTAAACATATGAGAGCCTAAACTTCTCAGTTTCAAGGCCGTGCTCTCACGCGGGGCGTTAAGTCCTCACCATTAATACCACTCGAATCTCATTATAGTATGTCAACAGATTTTTTAATTGTTTAATAGTTTGTTAGATATTAGAATTTCATTAAAGTGCTTATTAAATAAAATTTCTAGATGCGTACAACAGTCTAAATCAAATTTACAAGTATATTCGTATTTTAACTAATATACCTACTCATTTTGTTCTTTAAATTTATAAAATTATATTATCATTATCATTAGCAGCAGCAGATTATTCAGTCCATCGTCGGACGTAAACCTTCTTCAAGTTGTTTCATTCTTCTCTATAGTGTGTTTTCCTCATCCAATCGTACTCTGACACTCTATTTTAGTGTGGCGATTGTTTCAATCACATCTTTCACTTTAGTAGTATTTCAAATCCAGATATTGCTTTACCTGTCTTTAAAAGATATATCCAGCATCTGCCTTTTCGCAGATCTCTGCATTATTGCTATTATATTTATTGACAGTTTAGCCATTTTCCACGTTTGGCATCCATATGGTCAGTACTGGGAAGATACTTTTATCAAATAGCCGTATCTTGAGCTTTAAAGGGATGTTCTTGTTTTTAAGGGCATGCTTTACCTTTCCAAATGCTGCCCATGCTAGCCTTCTTCTACGATACATTCAGCTATGCGTTTTTTTCTTAGCTTTATTTGATGTCCTAAATATATGTAGTTGTCGACGTTTTCAGTGTAGCTGTTTTTAATAGGGTCTGTTCAGTACATTACCTTTGTTTTGTTTAGGCTCATTTGTAGTCCTATTTTATTCAGTTTTTTGTTTAGTTCTTCTAGCATTTGTCGTAGTTCATCTGGATCTTCTGTGATAAGGACTATATCATCGGCAAATTAATACACCTTTAATTTGCCATTGTACATATTTAAAAGCTTCTTTGAAGTATAAGTTGAATAGTTTCGGCGAAATTGTGTCGCCTTGTCTAATACCTGTTTCAATGTTAAATTTGTTTGTGTTTTGGTATAATTCGACTATCGAGGTTACTTTGTCATACATATTTTATTAGCTGTGGTCTATACTTGCATTTTTATGGAGTCAAATGTTTTATAGAAGTCTACAAACACAAAATAGATATTAAGGTTATATTCTGTTGCAAGTAACTAGTTTCATTGTAAGGAGCTGATCGCATGTACTGTAATCTTTTTAAATGCGGCTTGTTCTACAGGTTAGTATTCATCTAATTTACTTATAAGTCTGCTTATTAGTGATCTTGTAAGAAGTTTTTAGATTTGAGGCAGCAAACTGACGGGCCTGTAATTCTCTATATTTGTCCTATCTCCTTTTTTTATATATTAAAAATACAATCGTGTGATTCCATGATTTTGGTATTTTACTCCATTTTAAACATTCATTTAATAGTTTACATAGTTTCTGGGTAACATCTTTTTCTCTTTATTTTAGTATTTCTGTTATTTTATGGTCATCTCCAGGTGCTTTGTTGTTTTTCATAGCTTTTAGTACCAGTTCGGATATGAACTCTGATCCTATATTCAGTAGAGTTGTTTCTTCCCCGTCTATGTCGCTCAAGTTGATGTTTGTTTTTAACCTTCAGATTTTTTTAAGAATTATAAATTTTTATTTTGTTTTGTTGTTTTTTCTATTTCTGTTTCATGGTATGTTTGTAGTTTTTGCCTGGTTAGTTTTCTTTTTTTTTCTTTTAAGATTATTTTTAGTCTTTTTATTTGATGCTCCTTGAACAGTTTGTTTATTTACTTCATCTTATTTTTTTCGTTTAATTTTGCTATTTTAGTATTTACTCTTTTTGCTATTTTCGAGCAGCTTCTTGAAGCCAATATTTTATATTATTATCAAGCAATAAAATTTTCGCCATTTGTAAACTGCACAATATAAATTGCTGTTGTAAGCTTTTTCATATATTTTGCTGCGCAGTACCAACTTCACGACTTACTTGGTTAGTTAACTCTTATAGGCTTCGCATAAACTTCCCTAGCTACTTCCACTGTGTCGTTAGAAACGCCTGGTTTGTCGGTGCTTTTACATTTATTTACAGAATCTGTATCCATGAATTGGTAATACTGTCCTATAATACTCTGGTAACCTGACGGTTCTCTTTCGTGCTACCTTCTAAATGCACGTTGCACGTAATAACCGATGAACTCCTCCCATACCCGAGAACACAAAATATTTCTGTTAGACCGACGTTATTTTGCAAACTGACCCCATACTGCCTCCTGGAAGTTTAAAATAAAGCTTATAAGGCGTTTTTTATTTCTTTTATGCATCATAGAATACCGTATTTGCAATAATTTGTGAAATATAAATTTAAAAACTCGACGATTTGTAGCAACACGGACAATTAAATGCCGTGAATGGCAAAAAAATAAATATGAATGTTAAACAATTTTCAGTTTGAAGTAGTTTTAATCTACAAAAATAATTCCTGCACAACAAGAGAGAAAGCAACATTTACATAATTCAAGCAACATAGATTTTTAAGTTATTAAATTTGCCTATTTTTAATACCATTTTTTTAATTTGTAAACCTAACATAAAATAAGCAATTAATATCGCAGTGTAAATTAATATGTTTGAGAACTTAAAAGTCGTGATTAATAAAAATAAATGTTTATTATTAATATGTTGCAGCAAGGGGCTGCGAAAGGCAAGTATGTTGTCTTTTGTTTGTAGAATATTTTTCAGAAATGCAGCAATAACGTTAAAATATATTTTAATGCCTAAGCTGACGATTTTTCATCCGCCTTTCCTCAAATTTTTGCAAGACGGGAATGTGGAACAATTTATTTAAAAATGATAACAGCGACCTTACAAAAGTAAGATATGCAAAACGATCCCGAAGATAGGCAACCAAACGTACGCCGAGAGCTCAACCACGGCACATTTCATATCAGCTGTCTTAGTTTACTTGCTGTTCAAAGGTGTAGTAGATTAGAATCTTTGATGACTTATTTCCGTTGTAAATATTTTCTTTCAGTAGGCAACAAAATATTATTTTAATGTATTATGTGTATTCATACTAACAGTATAATAATTAGGCGATATTTTTTAAATCAAACGAACTTCAAGTGGACCAATATTTTAAATGAAATGAAGTTCAAACGCGCTTTTATATCGGTTTGAACCAGAAAATGTATTGCCGGCGTTGGGGTACAATAAGTCGCTTTTATTGACGCTGCATTGTTGATATATTGCATCAATTCCGAAATACAATGGCGCAGAGCACTCCGGCGTTGTTGCACTCTCACAAAATCAGACTATCCGGATGCAGGGCATATCGGAGCGCCGAGCGGCTCCTCGGTTGCGCTTCAGCGGCAGAATTTCAGCGACCTATATAACTTCGACACTTTAAACAAGGTGCCAACACGAGTCCGACGCGACTCATTTATTATACAGACCAAAATACGAACCGCGAAGCCACCGGGCTTCGGCGTGTTGTTGAAAGTTTAAGAGCCAGCTTGTTCTTTGAGATTTCCGCTGCGAGCTGTGAAAACATGCATTGTGCGCGGTGTGAACATTGCTCAGTCAATTAACATTAGCAAAATAGTGGCTGCTGCACGTCGGCTGCTGCGAGAGGACGCTTCCTAGTTTCGTGCGAGCGAAAGAGAATGGGCCAGAACCCTTCGCCGCACAAAGGACCTGCTTTCAATGGCAAGCGAGCCCGCAGCTGAGAGCGGAGGTTTATGCATCAGAGCTTAAGAAGCTAGAGAGTCTTCATGCCACCAAGGTTTTCTTTCGTTTGTTGATACTATATTCTGCCGACCGCTAAGCTCAAACTAAAATGGAATTTTTCCGTTGCACGTCATTGCTTGCTACAAGAATTTCAGAAGGCATCAAATTTGGGCGATCTCTATGCTGACATAATTAATTGTTAAGGATAATTATTTTAAATATTAAAAATAGTTATTAAAATAAATTAAGAAAGCTAAAGTTAATCAAAAACAAATTGCTTAAAACTCCGGTTTCTGCCTGAATCAACCGGGCGGGTCATTGAAAAGCCATGTATTCATATGCACTCCTCGGCCAGGTGGGCAATAATAGCACAGTAGGAGTAGATTTCTAGGAACATTTCGCTCCAAAGACCAGCATAATGCTTTAAAAATGTTTTCTCGGTGCCCCGCTTACTACTGAATTACCTTAATATTAAAATAAAAAATACAATTACTTATAGCATTTACGTTTTACTTTGGAAATACATATTTGTTGGGTAAACCGTTTGTTTTTTGCTCGTTGAATATTAAATCATAATTCTTCTTTAAAAATTCGTTCATGTAGCACATTCAATTTAACATATTCAAATCCAATTTTATTATTATTTTTTGTTTATACTATTTTATAATTAAAATATGTTCTTAACATAGTAACTTAATGTTTTCTTTTAGTTTTGTAGCAGAATATTGTGTTGGTCATATTCGCTGGATTCTCAAGCGCATTGATAAGTTCTTTAAAGCCGTCGGTTAATTGACGTGTCAGATAAGCGTCAATTAATTTTTTATTTTATAATGTCATTCTTGACGATAGTTATTATAAAATCCAAAATCAAATTGAATACCAAAATAACATGCACCATACAGACTCGGTGCTCAGCGCCGGTGGTGAATATTAAGACATGTCAAGCTTTACTTTTAATTTCAAGCTTAACCTTTACTAAAGAGACGTCTATTGTCAACTACAAACTCCCGCAGTTGGACCAAGTCAGCAAAAAGTGCGTAGAGTTAAGCGTAACAGAGCAACACTAATCCACCTTAAGAATCAACACAAGTTAATATTAAAAAGCCAGTAACCCTGTACCACAAAAGCTTAGATTTTTCACTCTATTAAATCAATTAAAAGATGGCAAAACAAATGCAACTAAAACTTCCTCTAAAAATATTCCAAAACCTTTTCCAATATTTATACGAAGAGTTAGAAATTACCCCGATATGTTTAAAAATTTAAGTTTCGTATTTCACCAACAGAACAAAATTAAAAATCGATGGCAGACAATAAAATTAAAATTAACATTAAAACATTTAAACATTATAGAAATTAAGTAAATACTTACAAAACAAAAACATTAAACATTACACGTATCAGATCAAACAAGGCACCTACGTCTCACCATTTTTGTGGATTAAATTAAAGGAAAACTAGAAAATCACGACTTTGTTGCTAGAAATATACCTTACCGCTATTGTTGTGGACTTAGAACCTACAGAAACTAATAAGGAAATCTGAGATTTTAAATATGTGCGCAAAATGTCAGTCATATAGTCGCATAAAAACTTATGACTTATTGTCATCGAATATTTGGCTATCTGAAATGTGAAGCAGCACACGACATTTAAGTTGGTAAAAAAACAAGAGCTAAATTTTTCATGAATAACTAAGATTTACGTTCAAATTATAATACGGTATTGTTAATATGGGCATTCAACAATAACCTAAATGCATATTTGTGTAAACTAAATTAATAATTTAGTATGTATTTCTGTCCTCTTAAAAAATCTCAAAAAGACTAACCTCTTTGCTTATATCTCTAAATTATATTTAGTACATTATTTTACAATAACGGATTTATCGTTAAGTATTTAAATTAAGTATTGGTCAAAAAATACTTCCATATGGATGAAGCGAATAAAACATTGTATGTGATTTGGCGAGTGTAGAGTACCCTTACATAATGCAAATATGTTGTAACTTGCATAGATAATTTTTTACGGAAAAATATACTGATACCAATCGAGTACTTACACGACCAGTTTTCTCACTTGATTTTACGCCCTTGATTATTTTTTTAAAAGGCACTTGAAGCATAAAGTTTATATAAAATTGGCTAAAGACGCGGACAAGTGTAACAAAATACATACGAATTATACAGTCAGCCATTAGTTAAAATAATTTATTAGCTTGTCATATTAATCTAATCTAATTAAAAGATTTAGTATGTATATTACTGCAGATGGTGATTATTTTGATTATTTACTTTTTTTTATAAATAACTGATTCAAAGCCTTTAATAGTTATTTTATAGATGTCTACAAAAACACTAAAGACAAAAACATTTCTATATATCTGAGACTCGACCTATAGACCAAGGTACGCTACCTTACGGCCCTTAGGCCTAAACTCTTACAAAGCATTTGATGAACCAGTTAACAATAACACAGCTTGCTACAAAGGTACAAATTCAAAATTGGAAAAGAAATATTTATATGAACTTTAACTCTCTCAATAGCTCTTATATGTATAAGAGCTATCGCAAAAATTGGAGATTTATCAAAGACAGTTATTGAGCTCAAATGGAGCTATTCTGGACGCATATTTGATATTCTGATGCAACATAGGTCAATATTAGTCTACAGCGAAAGTAAAAGGAACTAAGCACTTAAAATTGGCTATAGTACTTGTAGTTAGAGAACAGTCAAGATATGGAGAGAAATGAAAATAACATCCATTACCAGAAACCTAGAAAATAGAACTTTTTGTTGATATGGGCATGTGTAAAGGATACAAGACCACAAGTGGCCGAAAAAACTATTCAAATGATCGCCGAGAGGAAAAGACGAAGAGGACGCCCATGCTACAAATGTAACTCATGTAACAAATATAATGATAGAAAGATATATCAAACAAGGGGACTGGGAGAACCGGAAAAAAAGTGAAGGTTAAAGATGACGAACCCATAAACGAAAAAACACCAGGAAGAAAAAGAAGACTTGTAATATAACTGGAGTTACGATGAAAAGAGTTCTTAAATAAACTATAATAAATAAAATATCAGATTTTCCCCGTCGATAGTATAGACATCAGCCGTGAGTGATAATACTTGCAACGTAAGCAAATATGACCGATCGTTTGACCGTTTAGGAAAGAGATCGCAGCAAATATCTCAAAAGGGTTTCTTTGTCCTTTTTTTCTGACAACTGTAATATCATAACGTATTGTTAGAGAAGTACCACTAGAAATTATTCAAATTTTATTATAGTGATGTTGATAAAATAATATTTGATAAGCTGTGTTCGTATATGTGCAAACAAAGCAAAATTTTGTTATCAAATTCTTTTACCCAAAAATTTTTAATCATTAGTATTTATTTGTTAACGCGGCTAGTTTGTCGCGATAGTTAATAGGGAGAAAAATTGCAATAATACATCCCCTTATTTGCGATGGTGTTTTCTTCAATCAAACACTACGATTTTTAAACAACGATTTAATGTTGACTGAAGTTAAACAAAAATACAAAGTTGAGAATGTGCTCGAGTGCATTAGTCGAGGCTTTCGATGAGGTTGCTTGTTAACGACTGACTATAAATACAAAACTGAGTCGGCAAGTGAGTGACATCAAATTCAAGGGGTGAGTTCTTAAAATCAGGGACAATAATTACCTGCAAAAAGGAAGACGGTTGCAATTGTTTAGCTTAATGACGAGAAAACCCGCTGACAAATCTTAAACTAATAATTATATTTTTGACTAGGGTCATAAAACTTGTATTTAACACAAAAGAGACGACAGCGGTCATCTACCTGAAGGGAACCCACCGATCACTTAGACTTATAAATCTGTCACTCAACTTGCCTGGAGATCCTTAATTCTTAAAATAAGATAATCCTTACAATTATTCTTAATAATAAATTACTAACTATTTCGTACTAAACAGTATTTAATTAACATTTACCTGATATTTAAAAAAATCAAAGAGTGGATAGAAATGAAATGGTTGAAAGTACATAGTGATAGCCGTGCTGTGAAAAATAAGTCTCACTTTGAGAGCATAGTAACAGATATTATCTCAGTTATGATAAACGTCAACTGTCAAATGAAAATGGTGCTCCATAGAAAATCAGTGAAATTGTTTGCAACAAAGACTATAGCTAGCACAACAGGCTTTATAGAACACATTGTATACCAGCGGTTGAAGACATGAAACTTAACAGATAGCTGCTCTCAATGAAAAGTAACACTAATTCCTAAAGACTCTGCGGCACTAGTATAAGCGTTTGACCTTTGAACCAAAGCACATAGGACGATTTTTTAGTATAAATAAATAAAATTATTAATGTGCAATTTAAAGACAATATCAAATACGTTTGTAAATTCTACATTAAGAGAAAATGCAAAATAATAATTCAAATATATATTATTCACAACAACGGAATTTAACAAATAGTTCCTAATACCAAATTTACACGGTTTACACAAAATACTAACTATGGGCCTGCACCACAAAATTACAATTGTGGGTAGGTTTTCTTAACTACCAATACGTACATACCACTTTTAGATTAAAGCTAAACTTTAAATCCTTAAGAAATAAAAGTTAGTAAGCCGATAATCGTCGATGAAAGTAAGAAAGAAAAAGCAAAAATCCACAAGTGGCAACAAGGCAAACAGGCCACAAAAAGAAAATTGATTACCTCAAGATCACTTTATACAAAGAAAACAGAACCTTGTTAATAGTAATAGATATAATTATCTAGCTAAAGAAAATTTTAATGACGAAACACAAAATATAAGTAGCAACAATAAGCAAAAAGTAGCTAAACCTCTCCCCATTTTTATATATCACGTTACTGACTTTAGAGAAATTATCTAAAATTTTACTAACGCATTGGAGAGAGAGCAATACACCATCAAAGCGCTAACAAATAATACAATAAACAATTCTAGTTAAACACTCTACTTCTAAAGAAAATTAGTCACACAACTTAAAACTGAAAATACGGTTTATCATACCCACCGGTTAAAGGAAGAGAGTACACCAAATTGTTTTAATAAATCTGTACTATTCTGTAGATATAGAAGAATTAAAAGAAGAAAGAGCTACCACATGCCATAAAGTACTCAACATTATTAACATTAGGCATAGAATTACAAAAATGCCCTTACCCGTGTTCTTTGTTGACGTGGAAACTGCTGTAAATGATAAACAATATACATGAAATAAAACACCTACGGAACCATCACATACTGATAGAACCTCCACGAAAGAGGAATACAATTAGACAATGTATGCGATGCCAAACATATAAACACAGCAAAAGCTACTGCACGAGACCCTATTTGTCTGTGAAATGTGGAAATGAGCACAATATTTTACATTGTAAGAAGGCAAAAAATAGCTTTTCCCATATCCAACCAGTTGGTTGGAATAACTATAACGACATACTCAAATTTTAACCAAATTGAAACAATGTTTACTCAACTTATAAATCAGAATATTATGATGTTAGATCTACAGGCTAATTAACAAATTCCAATAATGAATGCTCTTCGAACGATAACTTGAAAGGCCAATGAACTTGCGCAGCGTCGCCTGGAAATTTAGCTATTCCTTTAAGAACAAAAAAATGACATTCTATTTATTTTCGAAACATATTTTACAGACAACAGTTATTTTAACATTACAAATATAAAACATGCTACACAAACCATCCCGAAGCAACCGCTCGTGTTGGCTCTGCCATAATCATTAATAACAAATTGTGCCATTATGAAATGGAAAAGTTTACAACAAACTATCTACAAACAACAATTAATGACATTAAGGATACCATAAAATATGTAGTGGTAACAGCACTCTACTGCTCACCTAGATGCCCCATTAAGCAAAACCAATACAAAACGTTCTTTTAAAAATTAGACAATCTATTTATAGCTTGTGGGGATTTTAACGCAAAACGTTTAATATAGAGTTTCAGACTAACCACGCCAAAAGGAAGAAAACCGTATAAGACCATTTTAGCAAAGAACTATAACCAACTATCCACCGGTGACCCTATTTACTGGCCATCTAATATAAACAAAATACCTGATGCCGCAAATTTCTTTGTCACTAAAGGATTACCATTGAATTACTGCAAAGTGGACTCTTGCTTTGACCTCATTTCTGATCACTCACCCATAATAGCCACACTCAGTACTTTACAGTGATTAAAATTTGGCTAAAAACTAAAAACTAAATTGACACTGCAGCAGAAGTTTTCACTCGTAACATAACAACATACGTCCCGGATTTAGGCTTCTGTACATTAAAATGAGAAGCCTTATGTAGAGTGTTCGCGCCAATCTCCAATTACTTTATTTGGATTTTAAATTGAGGCCGGCCGTCTTTTGGCTCCCTCCTGTATACGCGCTTTAGTTTTCATTTGAGATAGCGACGGCCAATTTGCGTTGGCTCTTAGCTCTTTCGCTGTCTTTGTTTTGATTTTGAGTTGTAATGGTTTAGAAAGCGAGCGACCGGCTTTAGGTTTTCCGTGGCCGAGAGCGTTTTGACCGAGAGTTCGCCGGAAGTGTTTGATTGGAGACAGAAGTTTCCGCCGCGTGGCCGTTTTGTTAAGGCTAATTTTGTTGAGGAATTTGATATTTTGCCGACCAGATTAGCCTTTTCCCGGAGGTCGTTTTGTTTCCCCATTGCATTTCGGGAGTTGAAATTTTGCCTATGGGAAAACAAATACAAAATAATTATATAGGGGAAAACAAGCACTAGATCCTACTAATAAGTGGTTTAATAAATATAGGGAATCGCTGCTGGGCGATATTCTCTTTTCCTGTTGTTATAGTATTACATTTGCCTGTTAGTCCTAGGACTAGTTGTAAATATAACAGTCAGTAAAAAAATTAGTTTTACTATACAAAGTAAAAGACTGTAATTAGAAAACGTTGTGCAAAAGGTGAAACATACGTACAACGCACTGAAGATATGTAACATTAAATATTTACTATAAGATTAAAGATAATAATTTTATAAAGTGATGAGTAAATATTATGCCATTGCATGAGCTTTGGGAAAATGTGTCCAGCGATGCTAATCCCATTAGATACAAGATTAGTCATTGTCGACTCGGATTATTTGATTTTTAGTCACATTTGGTTTAATCTGGGAATATTGGCATCGGTGTATAAGTCTTCTACTAAGGCGTCATGTTCCCAAAGAATGAAGTAATAGGCAGTTACCAGGCAATGTATGACCTCGATTATACAAGGAATTTCTAGACTTGTATGGAGTGTCTGGTTTGATATACAAGGTGAGGCAGTCAAACTGCACGCTTTTAAGGAGGGGGGTAGTAGATAGTGATCTTCACGTTTCATACAGTTGGGAGTTTAGTAACCATGCAGCATTGGTCCGGTGAACAACCAGGTTTTGCTGTTACAACGTATTTAGAAAATGGTCGAAGTTACGTATGAGAAGAGGAAGATGTGGTAGTGGGAGAACTATTAAGACCCCGAAAATGTAGAGATCTAACAGGGGCCACAGTGTTGCTTTCGGACTTTCGACTCGAGCAGTAAGGAGAATTTTGCAGGATGACATACACCTACACCTGTATAAAACGCAAATAATCCATGCTTTGAACCCCGGAGATTATCCTATCTGAGTTGTATTTTGGAAGCACATGTTACAGCTGCTTGAATACGACCCACAGCTCATTGATAATCTATGGATTAGCGATGAAGCTCATTTTTACCTTAGTAGATGTGTCAATAAATACAATTTTTGCTATTTGGCTGTTTCCAACCCTCAACAACTTTACGAACGGCCTTTCTATTCGGCCAAAGTTACAGCCTGGTGTGCAATCTTTTCGAATCGAATAATTATTTTGAGAATGAAAATGGCCGAGCAGTTACTGTAACATCAGCGCGCTATGTTTAAAGAAGGAAAATTGTTTTTTTTTCAATACCTGCAAATAGTGCGGTTGGGCTGCCCAACCCTGTATATATCATGGCATATTAACAATTGAACGGATCGTCTTGAAGTGAAATCGTTGAAAAATTTTGGTATTGGATGGTTTCCTACAGCTCCCGTATATCCAAACATGTCTGAATATGACTTTATAGAGAAGCACCTTGTTGACCAATGAAAACTGTAATCGGCGGCCTATCAGCCGATAAATTTGTTTGAGTTCCAAGGTCACTTACCTTTTATGTGAAATGTTTAAATCAGTTTTTATTCTAGGTACAGTTCTAGGTAATTAACCTCCGAGTTCACTGGGGTAGCAGCATTGTTAATTGTAACAGGTGGGTAAACACTGTGACTGTTTGTAAATGTGGCCTGTGCAGATTTAGCAGTATTTATGCTAATTTTCTGCTTATCAAACCATTCTTGGAAAAGATTAAGATAATGTTGAAAATTTTCGAATGCTAGTTATAGACTGTTGCAATTTTGCTTGAGACTGTTATTAAAATATCAAGTATAGAATGATAATTGAAAATTATATTATTGGGTTTAACCTAAAAACTTCTATTATATAGCTATGATTATAGCATCAGATATATTAGATTAGTGTTTCTTTATTTTAAATAACAAACTATTGTGCCAAATGTTGTTGAAAGCCTGATGTTCTAGAAAATAGATATGTAATATTTCCATGTTTCTAGAATCTCCAGTATTTAGTGATATGCTGCTGTATTATTGAATAGTTTTTGCGGAAGTCAAATTAATGGAATTATTTGGTTTAAGTCGACCAAGTCTTTCATTCTGCACAGGAACAGACTTTCAAAGATTTTAGACAAAATTAAGAGGAAGTTTATTGTCCTATAAGATAATGTTTCTGGTGGTGGTTTACTTGACTTGGGTATCACAATTTAAGAAAGTTTCAACTGCAATAGAAAATAGCATATATGTAGCATACTATTATAGATGGTCGTGATAAACATTGAGGTTTTTCTTGGTATGTAGCGTAAGAGCTGCCCAGTTATAAAGTCCTAACTAGGAGCTTTATGTAGATATTTGTGCAGCATGTCTTCGTCAGAAAAGATTAATCTCAGTGGTAGAAAAATCTGGATGGGTGCATTTAAAAAATCGGTTAAATCTGCGTGACATAATTTATCATTTTGCTGAGGTGATGACTTTTTAACTAGAGAAATTAAAATATTTGGTCCTTCACACGCTTTAGTAGATCGTCTTATTAAGAAATCAATACGTCGGTAAATATGTGAGGTACATCTTGAAGGTTTCAATTTTTTTGAGCCTGTTACAATACGTTCTATTCTGCCTATTACGTGTTCTCTGCCATACTTTACGTACTTATTTCTTTCCTTTTCTGAGGTCTTTGGTGTAGTGGAAGATATTTATGGCTGCAGTGTTTTTTGCGCTGCAGCATTAAGGGCTTATTGTGCCTACTAATGTGCACTTAATAATAGAACAACCACATACTTACGTACATCTTGACCAGTGAGATAACAGCTGCAGTCTGGCTGTAGTGTTAGTGAATGAATTAGAAGGTATATTTTATAAGAATTGAGAGAGATATTAAGTTATCGCATCAATCTCCTAGGGTTCTTTGATTCAGATTCTTATATTATTGCACTCATCAAATGGTTGATGAGGATAAATGTAGGTGGTGGTTTATGTTCCTTAGCTAACTGGTAGTTAGTGGTATGTTAGAATCAGTTTGTAGTGCTTAAAAAGTGCTGTAAGTTTATTCTGTACGTTGATTGGTGTGTTCTGTCGAAGGAGATTTAGTTTCCTTACGTTTTGTGGCTCTTTGCCAAGTACAGTTCCATATTGATTGCTTGTATCGTCATTGCTTTGATCGACGGTGTGTTGCACCATAGCTGGATGAATTATAACCCAAGTATTAATTTATGTTTGAGATATTGCATTTTAAATCGGATTGGCACTAAATAAATGTCTTACCGGCTGCCTCTGATGGCATATCTGTCAGCAAGTCACGCGATAGCACTTACACTTTTATGCTCGTAAGACAGCAAACAGCACATCTTTACACTATAAAAGTCAAACGATCCCTAGGAAGTTTAAATGCAGCTGCTCGTTCTATTAAAATTCAGGTAAATCATAAAAGCTAACAGTTCCATTACAATATTATTTAGCTGGAAGTCAATATTTCTAGTCGATGCAAAATATAAAATTTGCCTATTGTTATAAAACTTTTAAAATTTTATTTGATTTAATGTAAAACATTTTGGTAAATATAAATTTCCTAACATGTACTACATTGTTTTTCAATGCTTAGTAAAAAATATTATATTTATAGATACATATTTTCTTGTAGGTGATGTTTTTATATATAAATAAATTTAAAAAAATTGATTAATGCCTTTATAGTAGAATTTTTTCAGTATAATCAATTAAACGTTAGTTACATTTTTATAAAAGTGCAATAAATCATTTTCCTTAAATTTATTTGGTGTTGGTGTTAATACAAAACACTTTATGCTGTTGGTCTGCTCGTTTAAAGGCTGCGGTTGGAATATAGGGGAATAAATTTTAAATGGAATGTTCGCTGTCCGGCAGACGTAATCCGGGCGATTTTTTGTCGATTTAGAATTTTATATTATCATAGTCGAGTGCTCTCAAAAAGGCCGTAAAGGAGTACCCCTAGGAATTCGACATCAAAGTTGCTGCTTAATATCGCAGGGCACAGTGCGATGCGACATATCTTGACGGAGGTCTGCATATCAAAGACACTTTTTGGCGGTCGGGTTTTCTCCTTCACTTAACTAAGATGACATGAGAGTGGAGGTATGTGAACATAAAAATGGCTATTTTCTGTTAGGGACAGCCAGTTATACTTTTCTAAATATATACCGTCACTTTTTTAAGAGTGGTGCTGGTCTTGCGTTGGCATCTTGCAATTATTTAGGACTAGAGAAATTTATGTCAGATTTTTAATCAAAATTTAATTTTTTAGTGTTTACATGACGGTTTAAATTCTATATTAATTTCAACCACTCTATTGAAGATTATAAAATTTGTAACTGAATTTTAGTATAACGCACTTTCTTATACGTATTATTGCTATGATATGCAAAATTAAAAACTTGTTGTGCTTCTCGAAGTAATTTTATATTGAAATCTACAAGTAAATTGTATATATATAAGTGACAGAGATAGCAGTTTAAAAAAATAAAAGAAATGGAAATAAGAGAAGACGTAGGAAAATCGAATAATAAAATTAAATGTTGCCCTTAACTGTCTACTATCTGGCAACATTAGGAATGCTTAGAATACCAAAGCTCTGGTTTGAACACACTGTTCTGTGATGCTAGCCATTTTCAAGATATATGTTAGATTATGCTTTACAATACTGTATTTGTTAAATTATATTAGTTAATGTTTTGTACTGATTGATATTTCTCGGAAACTAAATAATGACATGTTTTGTACTACCAAATTTCCGATACAGCTTTTATAACAACCTTAATTGAATTTGCTAATAAACTTTATGGAACAACACCAACTTTACTGTATGAATACCTTTTATAAAAAAGGACCCAATAGGAAATGGACATGGGCCAGTCCAAATGGACAAACAAATAATGAAATAGACTACGTTCTCACAGATCATAAAAATATCACTCAAGACGTAAACGTATTAAATAACTTCAACGCGGGAAGTGACCACCGTCTAGTACGAACGAAAGTACATATAAATCAAACAATGGAGAGAAAACAATGGACAATGAAAAAACAACAAAAACTAGATATGACAAAATTGGGCGAAAACGCCGAGAAATATCAGGAAGATTTAGAAACAGAATTCAACAAAAACAAAAATAAAAGAGAACAACAAGAAGAGATAAATGAAATAAACAAAGAAGTAGTTAAGATAATAGTAGAAACAGCAACAAAATATGCAAAAACCACACAAGGAAAGAAAAATAAATTCAGTGATAAAACAAAACAATTGCTACAACAGAGGAGAACATTGATAAAAGAAAATAGAAGACATACAATTGAATATGCAGAACTTAACAAACTAGTTCGAAAAATGACTAAAGATGATATTAGAAAATACAAAGAAAAAGAAGTAACGGAGATACTAGAACAAAACAAAGGCTTAAGAGTATTTAGAAGAAATGATGCAAACAAAAAGGGAATTGTAAAAATAAAAAAAAGAAGGAATAACAATAAACGAAAGACATAAAATCCTGGAAACAACACAAGAATTTTACCAAGAACTCTACAAGTCCCGTAAACAAGATAGAAGACCAAAAGAATATTTAAAAACAGAAGTACTAAACGTGGGCTCGGAAGACATACCACCAATTATTGAGGAAGAAATAAAATATGCATTACAAAAAAACAAAAAATGGCAAAGCCCCAGGAGAAGCTCAAATAATGACTGAAAAGAAGGAGGAACAATGGAAAGAATTAGCAAGACTATTCAACATATGTCTGGAAAAAGGAGAAATACCAAAGGAATGGGAGAACGCGATAGTGATAATACTGTTTAAAAAAGGGAACACTGAAAACCTAGATAACTACCGACCTATAAGTTTGCTATCGCAGATATATAAACTATTTACCAGAATATTGCTAAACCGATTAGACAACAAATTTGAACTATACTTAAGCAAAGAACAAGCAGGCTTCAGAAAAAATTTTAGTACTTTAGACCATCTACTAACAATAAAAATCTTAATAGAACGAACTAGAGAGTACAATATACCGTTATGGCTAGGGTTCGTAGATTTCAAAAAGGCCTTTGATAGCATAGAAATGTGGGCGGTAATGGAAACACTAGACAAGGCAACAATTGACCATAGATACAGTAGACTAATAAACCATATATATAACAACGCAACTATGCAAATAAGGCTGCACAAGGACACAGGCAAAGTCAAAACACAAAGAGGGGTAAGACAAGGGTATGTAATATCTTCAAAATTATTCTTAATAACTCTCGAACAAATATTCAAAAGATTAGAATGGGAAAACAAAGGAATCCTAATACAAGGAGAAAGGTTTAGTCACCTATGCTTTGCTGATGATGTGGTAGTAATAGCCGAGAATAAAAAAGAACTACAAGCAATGCTAAGCGAATTACAGAAAGAAGCCGGAAAAAAAGGCCAAGAAATAAATTTGGAAAAAACAAATATGCACAAACGATAAAGCTAATGAAGAGGATGTAATAATAGAAGGTAAAGTTATAGAAAAAGTGGAAACATATACATATCTGGGTCAAATAGTAACAACTACAGGAGACAACCAGACAGATTAAATTGAAAGAAGAACCAAATTACCTTGGGCAGCCTACGGAAAATTGAAAGACGTTTTATCATCAAAAATACCACTATACTTAAAATCAAAAATATATAATAAATGTATCCTGCCAGTAACCACATATGCAAGTGAAACATGGATATTCACAAAAAAAAACGATAGACAAACTACGAGTACACCAACATGAAGAGGAACGCAGAATTTTGAACATATCCTTGAAAGACCGCAAAACCAACAGATGGATTAGACAAAAAACAAAGGTTGGGGACATTATAGAAAGAATAACAAGACTTAAGTGGCAATGGGCAGGACATATCATAAGAAAACAAGAGGGATGGTGCAAGAAAATAATCCAATGGAGACAATGGGGAGAACGTAGAAACAGAGGAAGACCCTTCAAGAGGTGGGCGGATGACATAAAAATGCAAGCGGACTAAC
Organism: Sinelater perroti; assembly: GCA_036346155.1. Lineage (NCBI taxonomy): Eukaryota > Metazoa > Arthropoda > Insecta > Coleoptera > Elateridae > Sinelater > Sinelater perroti. The sequence continues at coordinate 205,185 of JARFIY010000359.1, forward strand.
AGATTAGCACAGGACCGCACTAAATGGAAAAATATGAGAGAAGCTTATATCCGTAAATGGGTAGAAGACAGCTAATGATGATGATGCTGATGAATTGAATTTATCTCAAAAAAGCGGCGTTGCAAAACAAGTTAAGTTTAATTTTTTGTTAACCCCATTTATTGTACAATCTGCCCTATAGAGTGGAGCAATAAGTATTTTGTCATGTCTAAAATGTAAAATGCAGTAACACTACTGATTACAAATTAGGTGTGTGAAGTAGGTTTCTAGCCAACACTCTCCTTACATTAACTTAATCTTACTAGTATGTTATGATGATTCTAATTCTATGTTAATTGTAATTGGAATTGAAATTAACTAAACTAATTAAAGTTAAAACCGTGTGGGTAACTCTGATAGTTTAAATCTTTTTAGTCTTTTTGGTTTATCGTTGTCGTCCACTAGGTGATGCACAATGTCATTTAGACTAAGTCTGTCTTTATACCGTGTACTCTACATCTGTATTTCGAATTTTACTGATAATACTCAGGTCATTAAGTATCAACAATTGTTCTCAGCACTTTGTTTTTGAAATCTTTCAATGATCTCTACATTTGATGTGGACGCAGTTTCCCATAAGAGAATTCCGTAAGTCCATATTGATTTAAGAACTATTTTATATATTAGTAGCTTGTTTTCCAAAGATAGTTTCAATCTTCTTCCGATCAGCCAGTATAATTTTCGAAATTATAGACTAAATTGTTTACGCTTGTTAAGTACGAGTGTATAGGTTCTTCAGTTTAGTTTCCTATTGAGATGTATTTTTAAGTATTTTGTTGATTCGGTGTGGTTAAGTTGATGTCCGTTTAGGGTCACTGGTGGACGATTGTCCCCCTTCGTTATAAATGTAACGTGCTGAGACTTGGTTTCATTCACTCCAATTTGCCATATCCTAATCAAGCGTTGAAATTTTTGAGATGTACTTGGAGATACCTCGATTCTGATTGTGAATTTACATGTAAGGCTAAAATGGCTATATTATCTGCATAAGTAGCTGCTGTTGTTAATCGAGATGTAGGTAGGTCGGCGTTTAAAAATTTGATATACATTTTCACTTAACCCTTTGCTAGCTTAATATTACACTGCTTTAGTGTATTTAGACTTTTTTGCATTATTGGTACCTAAAATTATCAAAATTGTACTCATAAAACCTCTAATATTATATACACGAGGAGTTGCCCGCAGAAAGTTATTTTTTGCGTCCTAGGCTGATAATTTTTGACCCCCCCCCCCTCCTCAAATTTTTGCAAGACGGAAACGTATACATTTTTAACTGAATCGGCTTTTTCCCTGGATCGGAAACGTAAAACAATTTAACTTATAATCGAAGTTCCGCTCGGCGAAGGCCAACCAAATGGCCGTTGCAAATGCGCCTTTCGGCAATGATTTCGTGTGCGTTTCCAATTTGCAGACCGCACAATTGTGTTGTGAAAACCAAAAAAATATGTATCCAGCTGAGCCCTGAAATAATACGCGTTGCTTATATAAATTTTATTGAATTTATTAACTAACTGCAATCTGTATAAAAAGATACAATAAGCAAAACAGATAAGTAATTGAATGTGTTATAAATAGATGTGAGAGTTAGGATCCACCAATCCTAACACAGAGATTTCTTACAAATATTAAACATTCGACAACTATATTACAGTAATTAGTAATTAAACATTTGTAGCTGTATAAATATATGAGGCAAGTTAAGTGGCTTAATTCTACTCAGTATTTGAACTTTGCACTTTTATCTAGAAGATTTACAGCGTGGTAGTTAACATGAAATTCCAGTTTATTTAAATATTTTCACTTTGCTTTGCAGTGACTTAGCCGCGGCCTCCCGCCTCCAGATGCACCACAGATTGACGGTCCATTTGGCAAGAAGCAAGAGCGGACTTCCACGTGTAAATCAAGAGCTCAGGCTATGCCACATTTCTTTGTTTACTTTTTGTTCAAATGTATAGATAAATTACTAGAATACACAATTTAAAACATTTTTATAGCTATTTCTTAAATATTAGAACTATATAGTTATGGTTAAGTATAATTATACTTGTTTTGCACAAAAAAAAGATGTTACTTAAAACTAGTCGTTACACTAGTTACTCAGTAAGGAATACAAGCACTATATATTGAAATTGTTATAAAATTTCAATATCGAAACAACCGTATCCCCTCTAGTGGTATCCCCTACATACATATAGATTTTTACATCACTTTAGGCTTAGAGTATTGTGTTTTTTAATGACACGTCTAATCAACCAATTCATTTATCTAACTATAAGGCCTAATAGCTTTCGCTTAATAAAAATATATTTGTACAGTGTTAAACATCTAGCCAGGCGGATAGCTAAATATTTTAAGGTATATCTTCTACTTAAGGCAATTCATTGTTGTTTATCGTTAAAGCAAAAAAGTGGGGTGCATTGATTTTGAATCATTATCTTTGATTTTCCGTTTTATGCTCCTTGGACTGCGTCGAACTGGTCTGTAAGTTTCTAGAGCAACATTTGGGTTGATGTGTTATGACAAGATGGCCGTACAATCTGCATTGTAATAGTTGCAGTCAGTTTAATATTCAAAGATCTTTTGTATACAGAATTGACCAAATAATGTTTTTTTGTGGAATACCGCTGATGTGATTTTATAAAATCTAGTGATTACATCTTACTGTTTGACAAATCATCTGTCAGTGATGTGCTGTTCTAAGAGACAAAGCATTTGGGAGATAGCTTTAACTAGTGCTATACCTCAATACTTGACTGATATCGAAGAAAGATGCAGATCAGTAAGAGTTCCATTCGATAATATTTCATATTTGCTTGACCACTGAAAAAAATCCTCAATAGAATTTTGCCCGCTTTAAAAGCAGAACTGGCAAGACAAAATTATCTGTTGAGATTTAAGGATTTGTTTAAGACGCTTCAGTAATAACTTTTGAAATAGTTTAGAAAAGAGCTAATGAGTTAATAACGTTGTATAATTTTAGAGTTTTTCTTTGGTTTTGGTAACTATACTGTTTGTGCTATCTTTTACTCACTTCGGTAGTACTGTTTTTAGTATTGCAGTGAATAATTGAATATTTAAGACATTTTTTAAAACTTTGCTGTAGCACTTTACCCATTGGTAAGTAAGGGTTTTATTCGAATGTAGTTCTTTAAGCATAATCGTCTCAAGTTTATTATTGGCAATAGTTTTTGTAGGAAAAGCCATCTGATAAAAAATTCTCATATAGTTTCTCCATTTTATTTAGTCTGTGTATTAAATAACATTAAGGTTTTAATAGGATGTTTAAAAAATGCTGTTTCTTTGTGTTGCTTACTGCTGGACCAGCTATTTTTAGTAGTTCTTATGGTTGACATGACGGTATTTTCTTTATTGCTTTCCATATAGCATAGTTGGTAGCCTCTATGAGTTGCCAAAATACTCTTCAATAGATTCATTTCCTATCATTAACACAAATCCTTTAAAATATTATATATATATATATATATATATATATATATATATATATATATACATATATATGTTCGGATAGGTTTCCGCGATTAACTATGTTTAAACAACTTAGTTCACAGGATGAACCGCTTCTATATTCAAAGCTTACATTACGTAAGGCCAAACTTTTGTGTGTCCTTCCATTCTTAAAATGCTGCAGAGACCAACAGGTGATACCTATTGGTTTGCGATTAAAACATCACCAGAAATCATCCACCATCTCCCGTATCCTTAAAAAAGCAGAGCTCTCTCTACTTAGAAACTCCATCCATGCTACTCGTAAAAACCTCGTCAATATCAATCTGGAACTTTATGGTCTCTTCCATAAATTAAGTTCCTCCAAAATTCATCCTATTATCTGGGATGCTTTCTCTAGGATTATACACGACAAAGCGTCGTGCATATCCGAAAAGAAAACCGACACTCAGAAACGCAAACTTTCCAAATTGTGTCAAAATAAAATTCCCAATACCCAACCATCCCTGACGAACACTACGGTACACAATCTTTCTGACTAACCTGTAAGCAACCTAGCGATTCAGGCTCTGGAAAAAGGTTTTAACTTTGCTGTAACACCAAACCGCATTCCCACTGAACAAATTGTATCCCAAATAGAATCCCCCATTTTCACCCTTCCCGAAAATGTGGCAAATAAAACCAGGCAAGATGTAGCCAAAGTGCTACGTGCAGCCGAATTACCAAAACCAAATATCAAAGCCTCCGAATTACACGCCTTAAAAGCTCTAAAAGAAAATAATAATATTACTATTTTACAGGCAGATAAGGGCAACGCTACAGTGATCCTAAACACTGCGGACTACATCGGTAGGATGCACAATTTACTTAAATCATCTGATTATCGACATGTACCTAATAATCCCACTACCTACCTTGAAAAGAAAACCAAAACCCTTATTACTATCTCCAACCTATCATCCGATACCAAGAAACTCCTCATACCCAGAGAAAAATCTTCAGAATTCCCAAATTGTATGGTCTCCCAAAAATTCACAAAGAGAACATTCCTTTACGCCCCATAATTAGTGCGTTCGGTTCTCCCACACACAACCTAGCCAAATACCTTGCCAAGACTCTCCAACGTCTCACAGAGCAGGCATCATCCTACGTGCGAAACTCCTATCATTTCCTAGAAATACTGAAAACCTTCCCCATACGCAAAGGTGACATCATGGTCAGCTTTGATGTCGTTTCTTTGTTTACAAACATCCCAATTCCTGATACTCTACAGTTATTAAAGTCAACGTATAATATAAATAACAATATCTTCTCCCTAATAAACCATTGCCTATCCAATACTTACTTTACCTTCCAAAATAAATTTTACCGCCAAACTAATGGTGCTCCCATGGGTTCCCCACTTTCACCTGTCATTGCTAACCTTTTTATGACCAATTTTGAAACAAAAGCCCTTACCTCCTTTCACCTTAAACCTACCTGCTGGATACGATATGTCGATGACACTTATGTTATCTGGCCCCATGGACATGATACCTTTCCAAAATTCCTTTCCCACCTCAACCAAATCCACACCAATATCAAATTTGCCATAGAAACTGAACATAACAATTTCTTTCCCTTCCTAGATGCTCTCATAACAATAAATCCTTCTAATGTCAGCTTTTATTACACTGTATACAGAAAACCCACTCACACTAACCGCTACCTAAATGCCAAATCCCATCACCACCCTGCCCAAATCCATTCGGTTGCAAAATCCCTCATAACCAGATCCATCAGACTTTCCGATACGAAAATTCGCCAAACATAATTCAAATACATTACCACCACCCTAATGCAAAATGGATATTCTAACAAATCCTTAACTAATATAATCAAAAATATAAATAAAAACACTAACTCTCAATCCCAAAACCCTCCTGACCAACAAAAAGCATTCCTACCTTTCATCAGAGACATCACCGATAGAATAAGCCGCATACTAATGCGGCAAGATATCCGCACGGTCTTTACGACAAATAACCAAATATCTGGGCTTATTCGCTCAGCAAAGGATCACTGCCCCAATGAATCCCAAGGAGTATATGAAATACCTTGTAGAGACTGCCAAAGGACCTACATAGGTCAAACAAATCGGCAAATATCCAGCCGAATATACGAGCATTCTCTGGCCGCAAGGAAAGGCGATAATGGTTCGGCACTTGCCAAACACAGCAAAGAAACAGGCCACAAAATTAATTTCTCTAGGGCTAAAACCATTGCCCCCATTTTACCAGCAGAATAGTATGTGAGGCAACTGAAATAGAAAAACGCCCACATTGCCTCAACACAAGAGATGACAGCCAGCGTTTGCCTGTCATGTGGAAGTCCCTTATTGCTCCGCACCGCCAATTACGCAACACCCTTAATCCTACAAACTTTCCCCAACCCAACGCATCTTCCGCCTAACAAACTTCTAGCCCTATAAAAGATCAAGCAGGTCACACAAAACCTCAGTGCCGAAACGTCGAGAATTTACCCAAAATAGACGTGGTTCATCCGTGAACTAAGTTGTTTAAAATATATATATATATATATATATATATATATATATATATATATAAACGTAATATAATTTATTAAAATAACGCCATATATTATATATATATATATATATATATATATATATATATATATATATATATATATATGTATATATAATGGCGTTTTTAATAAAATATTTAGATTGCGATTTTTAGCTACTCTTATCTATGTTGAAGCTACTGTCATTTTCAAGTCATCCTTCCATCTGGTTTGCAAGTGGCCCACGCCAGTCTTTATCTAGATTTTAGAGATACTACATGTCTTTTGACATCTACTAATTTTTTTTTTCTAATATTTTCTTCCTTATTTTGTTTTTTAATTTTATATGGATCATTTGTCTTTCCATAGCTAGTTGGACAAGTCTATTAATGATCGTGTAAGGTCCATGTCTGTGTAGGGTAAGTAGGTAACGAAAGTATGCATTGGTCATATACAAGTTTTCTCAGTTTGAAAGGTTTTTATTTTATTTTCCAATGCTTGAACATGTTTGGGGTATGCGTCTGTTGATTTCTAAGCTTTGATTGAACTTTTTATCTTCTATAATATGTGCTAAATAAATATATTTTTGTATTGTCTCTATGCGTTAGTTGTCAATTATAATATTTCGTTTTCTAGTTGGTTAGTCATGACTTTTGTTTTTTAATTATTTATTGTATGTATATTTGGGGCAGTTGAGATATCGGCCTGTAAAAGTCAAAGATTGTCTTATCTTCTTTTTTGTATATAAGTACCACTAGGGAACTACCCCAATCATCAGGCGTTTTCCCTTCAAGTTGATATTTATTAAACAATGTTTACAGTGCCTTTATTATTAAGTTACCGCCTTTTTTTGTTAGTTCACCTATTATTCCATTATGTCCTGGATTTTTCCGGATTTTAATGGTCTTTATGTTGAACGCTACTTCTTCTTTACTAATTTGCGAAATGCCTCCTAAATTTACTTTTATATATTTCTTAATAGTATGCCTCCGTAGTTTTTAATATTCCTTCTTAATTTCTTACTTTTTTCTTCTCAATCCTTAATTGCTATAATATTTGATCGCCGTATTGATTTTACAGTTTTTATATTATTGTCCTTTTCAGTTACTTTTTCAATCTGTTCTTCCAATTGTCATCTCTTATTGATTTCTTTAATGTCTTATTGTTTTCGTTGTATTCTATAGTGTTCCTTTTTTTATTTCAACAGTTCTTCTCTGTTGCTGAATAGTTCTTTTGTTTTTACATTTTACTTTTCCTTTTTGTTTCTTGGCTGTAGTTACTTTATAGCCTGCGTCTAGCATGAATTTGTTTGTAATGATGTTCATATCGTTCAAAGACAATTTTGTAACTCAGAGTTTTTAGGTTTTTGTTTAATTCATGTTCATATTGTTTTGTTTATTTCAGTTTTAGTTCGCAAAAATATGTGACCACTTCCTGTGTTAATGCTATTTTACGATCTTACATATTTAGCAATTTCTTTATGCGATAATAATATAACTCAACTGCATTTTCTACGGTCTTTTTTTTAAAGGTTTTTATTACTTATAGGTTCTGTTATTCTGCAAAGTGAACGAGCGTTTGTCTATGTTCATTTCGTTCTCCTAGTCCGCAAGTTTCGGTCTTATTTTCGTTTGGATATACTCTTGTCTTTAGACAGACAGTATATTGAGGAAATAATTTTGCCAATAGAATTTTTTATGATTACATCAGTAATTTGAATGTTTATTAGTTTGTATTTCTCTCTTTGATGGTATATCGTATTTTGCCTTATAATATCTGCACTACCCGTATGCGTATTCCTATCAAAATAAAATATATAAAATCTTCATATCTATATATTTTTACGTGGGTTTTACTGACAAAACATTACATCTGTGTTACTTACATTCAAGAATATTTCGATTTTCTGCGCAAGTTGTGACAGTTGTAACTGTGTCCCATATGTTAATAATTTATGACTGGTTTTAGTGTACCTTGTTTAATGATATATAAATTAATTGATGGTTGTGAACCCTTAAGCATCACTCAAAAGTTTTTGGCTTGTTTAGGTTTGTATGTGTAATATTCTATATATTTATTTACAAAAATATTTTGACAACATTAGTGCATCTTGTTTTTAAAATAAATTAGTTCTTCCCTAATTTTTTAATAGTATAACTAGTGGGTTCATGTTTTTAACAGAGGATATATGTAAATGTGGTGATTCAGTAGGTTTATTTTTTTGTATTTGTGTGATTTACATTGTTATTCGAAAGTACAACAAACCTACTGGTGATTATAATCGAGCTATAAAATAATAATAATTTGTTGGTGTTCTTTAAATTGCACTATATTAATCAGGAAGTCTATTTTTATTGCTTAACTGTATCCTATTTATTATATAAGGTGTTTTTTGTTGACGGGTGACTAAACTATTATATAATTTGTGCTGGATAAGATATCGGTATGCGGTACAAAATATATTATTGATATTTTGTAGATGCTTCATTGTTACTGTTTCTGTCAATGAAGACACCGGTGGCAGCTGCGTAAATGTCGGAGTGTTTGATTCATTGGGCCGTGCATAATACATGTAACTATGTGCTTAGGCCGTACGGTTGCGTTATTAAAGTATGCAATATGTGGTAATATTAAAAGTACAGGCCTGACCATAAACAGCTCAAACAGCTTTGGAAGCCTCGGGCACTAATACATCGAAGTGCAAACACACGTCTGCTGGCTTTGAAATACAAGTGCGGAATGAAATTCGAACCAAACTACTCCATGAGTTTCAGTTAATTTCTAAATTTTTATATTGCGTAAAAAAATAAATATGAAGTGATTAAAAATCGTAACGTTTTTATAAGAACATGGTTAAAAACAATTCTAAAACTTCACCTATTTATTTTACCTGTGAGTTGGGTGATGGAAAATAATATACATAACGGTTACGTTACAATATATAATCGTGTATCCCTTAACATAAATTTTAAGTAAACATTATGTGATGTATTGCTATTTGTAGATTCTCCAACAAGAAAACAACAATTTGTTTATTACATGTGTTATACCATAACAGAAGCAGTTTAATTATATTTTTAATAAACATTTCTTCTACTTTTAGAAGTTCTCCAAAAGGTATTTAATTACTTAATGTAAATTACGACTCCTTTTATTACATTATTCTAATAAATTCAAATATCATGAAAATTAAGCGCTAAGATTCGATAGCTTTTTGGAATCTCAAGCCTATGGATACATTATTTTATTATTTGAAACCCATATGACGTTTACCTTTCGTTTCTACTTGTAGGACAGTTTTCATTGTGTTTTCTTAGTCGATTAAGCACATAACCGGTTAAAAATTTATTGCTATTTGGTGATTATCTAAACAATTTTTTATAATCAACAGTATAATCAAAGTATTTGGATCTCAATTTTTAGAATTAATTGAGTTTACAGTAGTATATTTATAAACAATTGTGTAAATATTTTTATACACATATTCATTTAATTATATTGCTACACAACTTACAATTTTTCTTCATAAATTTTAATTTAAATATAAAACTAAAATTTTGCGATTGAGTTTAAGTATATCAACAAATATTCTTGTAACTATATTAGAATGAATAATAGATAAAACAGTTTTCAGTAAATTAGTTTGAATTTGAAATACATATTAAATTAAAGAGGTCATGGCTAATTAACAAATATACAATGAAATAACATAGCATGTATTTGAGGGATTGCTTATTAATATTCCTGCGATTGTGAAATCTACATTCGGTTTAGATTGATGAAATTGAAGAAATCTGAACGTGAGCGCATTATGATAGTAGCGGATATTAGCGACGATAAAATTTATATAAAAATATTGAAACTCGATGATAATGTAACGAAATAGTAGAATAGGCTAAAGGCATACTCTAACTAATTTAGCCTCTCCAATTGATAGCTATTATATACGAGATGCGTTCAGGTTCTAAGGTGGACAAATTTTTTTCTCAGCAGTGAAAGTAAGTAGAATGATGTATTTAAAAAAGGCAGGAAATATTTCTAAATTTGCAATATAGATGGAAGCATCATGCAATTGTATACAGGTCGAATTACCGTCATTGCAGTGAGTGTTGTTTTCTATACTTCAAATGGCAACGTTTATTGTTCAAGAACAACATGTAATCATACGTTTTTTCCTCTTGCGTAAAAATTCCCATTAAAATTAATCGTTAATTAAGTAAGACATGCGGTTAAGGCGTAATGGAAGTTAAAAACGTGCGTTTGCGGGTGCAAAAGTTTAAAAAAGGTCGAGAGTTGTATGACAATGCAGCCTCGGCCACAAACTAACTGAACCTCTGAATTTGGAATTTCTGTAGGATCTGTGGAGTTAATTTTGCATGATTACCTGAAAATGCGGAAAGTTTCTTCGAGGTGAGTTTTACCAATTGTGACCGACGAAAACAAGGCTGCGCGGGTGGTTATGTTTCAGGGCATACTGACACGTGATGCCTCCGTAAATTTATGTCCATGATAATCTCCGTGGCCGCCCATTTTCTAATTGAGCTGTTGTTACATCAGCGAGCTTCCAGTGGGCAAAACACGCACATAAAAAAGTGTTTTTTAGTAGCTACGACATCATGGAAACGACGTTGTGGAAAATGTATACGTGTAGACGGAGATTGTGTTGAGAAGTTTCAACTTTCATGAGTAAGTACTTTTTCAGAAAAAAATTTGTAGATTTTAGAATTTCAACGCACCTTCTATGTCCATAGCATAACTAACCGCGAAAAAAGCCAAGAACGGATTATGTAAAGATTACTGTAATTACAAAAGCTTAATTTTATAATTAAGTCGAATTGAAATTATAGAAATTATCGTATTTATAAGATACAGATATATACAAACATAAATATTTATGATCGAATAGCTTTTTGCAGATAATTATATTTGAAACACTTGGCTTACCAGTTAAACTGTGTTGTTTTAAGATAATTCTCGATAATTTGCCGCTTGGCTTTGACACTATTTTTAAAAGAATTTAGCTTTCTACTCGGTGCTTCAATCTGCCTACTCCTCTAGAAGAGCTGTATTTGGATAGCTTGTTGGATTGGAGATGTTCCATATCTGATAGTAGAAAGAAATTCAGAAAGTTTATCTATTTCATAAGGTTAGATAACAATAGTATTATAGACAACGCATCAGACAAGTAAGTTTAAGAAGAAAATTTTTATTTCAAAATCAGTCACAAAAAATTTGCTGTGACGGGTGAAAGCGAGAAATCTCTAAGTTAGTTTGGACGTAAACTTGATTTTGAATAGTAAAGCAGATATTGGATACGCAATGGTTAATTAAGAAGAAGTCATTTGTTGAGGTAAACCAATTTACAAATTAATATCTATTTATCCCTATTTTACGACACAAAGTATCTATATAATTCTGACAGAACACAACTTTACGCAGCATTTGTTCTTTTGTCTTTGATGCAAACTCAAATTTTATAGTTTATATTAAATAATATTTTTAGTAATACTAAAATTGTGGTACATGTTGCTAATTACCAGAGTTTCTCCAGCGTCCCAAAAAAAATGGGGCTATAATTCATTCAATATAGGGTAAAATTAATTTAAACTTTGCCAAGTGGTAATAATCCTAGATATTGGCTTTTGTCTATACCTTCAATTAAAGTAATTATAATTATTTATTTACTATCAATCACAATACAGAAATTTTTGGTAGTTTTTCTTACGTAAAACTAAATTGACTATAATTAAAGGACTCAAAGTCCCGGTTTTCACGTCAATATTTAGGCACCCATTGTATTCACAACTTACATAAAACTATGAAGTCCTATTTCCTCGTATCATTCAATAAGTCTACCATTTCAGTTGTATAAAACATTTGAAAAATTACTACCGAAAAGGCTGGATACTAACATTAATATGGATGAGATACTATCGACACTTAAATTTGCTTTCCGTGATCGGCACCCTATTATACAGTGCTATAGAATTGTAAATGAGATAGTATGAGCTTAGGAAAACAGAAAATTTGTATTGCAGCAATTTTTACATATGAAACAAGTATTGGATTATGTGTGGCATTAGAAATTATTATAGAAGCATTTTCCTTGCTTATAATACCTTTATTTTACAATTATTAATGTTTTTTATTTTAAATATAATAATGATATATACACAAATTTTTACATTAAATCAAATCAAACAACTATTTATAGATATATTTGCGAACAACACTGTGATATAGCCTATGCACAATAAATCACCTAGACAAACTTAAACAATGGCTCAATTTTTGACGAATAAAGATAAATACTGCCAAACTAATATGAGTAAACATTGATTTCCCAAATTTCTGAATTCATAGAACTGCCTTATCTGTCAAAAGTAAATGCTTAGGTCTAATACTGAACTCTAATGTTATATGTCCACTTCACGTAATATAAAAAACAACATATCAGAAAAAAAATTGTCAGATAACATTAAATAGAGAAATTAAAAGCAGCAAACAAGGTGCTCCTCTACCAATTTATCGATAAGGTCATATGGACAAATTTTAAAAATTATTAAATTAAAATAATATTTAAAAACCACACAAACCTTTATTAAACAAAAGGCAAATGGGGGATGGGCAAAAACTAAAATCTAAAAATATTAGTTTAATAAATTATAAATTAACTAGCACCTAGTAGAAGTAAAATTTTAATAATACTTGAAGATTCTTTAATAATTCAATAAAAGCTACATTCTCACTCGGACGCATTTGATAAGCAGTTATAATTTATGTTTTTATTTACTCCTACTATTATTTGTTATAATTAAAAATAAAATACATAGATTTTCGTTGTACACGTGCAATATAAAATTATCTCAAATCTTTTTTTTTTATAATAGACTTTATTGTCAGCTCAACAATTAAAATGTTATACATGACATGTTTAATAATATTACAAATAACTACTGTAAATGACACGACAAAACTATTTGTAACGTCTTGATTATTAATATTGTTAATGTTTAATCGTTATGCTCTTCTACGATAACGATGTCTTGGGGTAGTCTTCGTTTTAGCCTGGTGTGTATATTTCGCTTGCACATGTTGTAATAGGTGACCCCGTCGCACGCACTCGCGTTTTGTATAAACTTTTTAACACTTTCACAGATGTAATTTTGTACATATGAAACTCTTAGTTCGTAGTGTAGTTGGGTATTACGAATAAACCAAGGCGCGTTCACTGCAACTCGTAAAATTTTATTTTGGAGTCTTTGTATTTTGTTGATGTTTGTTTTTGACGTAGTACACCAAACCTGGCAAGCGTATAAGATTAAGGGGCGTATTAGGGTTTTATACAGTAATATGGTACACTCCGGCTTCAGAGATGACTTGCGATTAATGAGAGGGTATAGCTGACGCATTCTGTTGTTGGCCTGGAGTAGCTTATTGTTTATGTGGTAGCTCCAGGTTAATCGTGTGTCGAGGTGTACTCAAGATATTTTACCGCTTGATCCCTGGGGTTCCATGGTATAGATTTGCCATCAATTTCGATGTTGGGCGGGATGGTGTCTCTCCTTAGCGTGAAAATTTTGCTTTGGCATTTGGCAGGGTTAACTTGGATATTCCATGTTTTAAGCCACTTACTAATTGTATTCGTGGCGTGTTGAAGTTCTTGTACTGCAATGTGTAAGTTCGTGTTTTGCGTGATAATCGCCGTGTCGTCCGCAAAGTGGCTATAGAAGCTCCGGTTGCTGGTATATCTGATGTATAGATATTAAATAGCAGAGGCCCAAGAATGCTTCCTTGAGGAACTCCCGAATGTATAGCTTTGATATCAGATATGGCAGAGTTGACCTTAACAGCGAAGGTTCTATCTTCCAAAAACGAAAATATTGTAGCTTGCAGGTAACTTGGTATATTAATGTCAAGTAGTTTTTCATTAGACCTTCAATCCATACCTTGTCGAAAGCATTCGCAATGTCGATGAAGATGATTGTTGTATAGCATTTACTTTCAAATCCATTTTCGATTATTTCGCTAATTCTCTGGAGCTGATGGCAGCTTGAATGTCCTTTCTTAAAGCCAAATTGAAATGCTGGTATTATATTTTGGGTTTCTACAATTTTGATAATCGAACATGAATAATTTTTTCCAGAATTTTGATAAAGTTGTAAGTAGGCTTATTGGCCGGTAGTTCTTAATATCTTTTTTATCTTTTCCTGGTTTTGCAAACATGAGTATGTGCGCGTGTTTCCAGCTCCGTGGAAAGTATCCAATGCGAAGACACGCATTATATATAGATGCGAGGTATGCTATACATTTTTTGGTCAGGTGTTTAAGGACAATGTTAGTTATTAGGTCATGGCCTGGTGACTTTCGTTTGGGCAGAGCAGATATGAATTGAGTTATTTCACTTGGTGATACAGGGTATATGTTTTCTGTGATAACTGGGCGATTGCGCTCGATATGATTTAGTACATGAAGTGCATGTGCAGTGCCACAGATGTTTGTTGGCGTAAAAACGTGTTCGAGGTGATCGGCAAAAGCTTGCGATTTTTCGCTATCAGTGTAGAGGATATTGGGTCCATTTGTTATGGTTGGTAATTCGTCATGTTGTTGCAGAATTCTTCTGGTAGTTTTCCACATGCCCGGATCTCCAGGGCTGATATCAGCAATATGCTTTCGGTATGACTCAATTCTGTATTCGTCCAGTTGTTTCTTAAGACGATGGGTGAGGCTATTTAGGAGTCTTTTTACTTCGGGATTTTTAGTTCTCAGCCATAGTCTCCTGGTTTGACTTTTTGTCTTGATCAGTTTTAATATATAGCTGGGTGGGTAGTTATAGTTAGCGTGTATGATGTTTCGAGGAGTTGAGACCGATGTTTTGGCAGCGTCCGTGATTGACATGGTGATGCTAGAAATTGCAGTATCAAGGTCTTCAGGGTTTTCACACCTATATGGTTCATGTAGGTTGGAGTTTAGTCGCTCTTGGAAGTTGTTCCAGTCGATTCGTCCGTTAATAAGTCTTTGAGGAGGTTGTTTAATTTGTGGTGTGCCCAGGAAGGATATTAACACAGGTACATGGTCAGAGTTAAGTTCCATTACTACATTTTGATTTATCTGTTTTGGGAAATTTTCCTGAAGAACAATATCTAGTATATCAGGTTGGTGATCTTCCCGATAAGGATAATACGTATACTCGTTCGGAGGCATAATTTGAAAGCCATATGTAGTTGAGTATTGTTCGAGTTTTGTACCCTCAGGGTTAGTAGCTCGACAGCCCCACATTCGGTGTTTGCAGTTGATATCTCCAATTACTAATATTTGGTCAGTTGTATTGAATAAGGTTTTTATATCATTTTCATTAAGTTTTTTGTTTGGCTGCCTGTACGCGCTATAGATGATAAGAGGGCTTTGGTCATGTAGTCTCACTTTGATTCCAATTGTTTCTAAAGTAGTATTTAGTATATTAGGGATACTTGCATGTTCTAAGTTTCTCTTAATGATGATGGCCACACCTCCTGAAGCTATTGTGGCGTTTCTGTCTTTTCGATATACATTGTATCCTGGTATTTTAAGATTATCGTGGTCTTGCAGATGAGTTTCAGTAATGCAGGCTATATCCACATTGTACCTGGCTAAAAATGCGATAAATGCAGATCGTTGATTTAAGATGCCATTTGAATTCCAATTAAGGATTGTTAATTTTTCAATTGCTCTTCTGGTCTTAGGATCCATTGAGCAGCAGGGGTATCAGGGTAGTTGAAAGGAATGTTTTAATTTGGGGAAGAAAGGACGTTACAAGATCGACAATAATTTTAGTTATATGTGATAACTGAGAGGATTCGACTGGTTGTGTTGCTGCTGAGTTTGAGGAGATGTTGTTGACGTGTGGATTATTTTTAGTTTATCAGCGTATGTTTGCGTTGGGTTGACGTGAGAACTATTGGCTATTTTCTATTTTTAAAGTATTTTTGTTGGAGTTCAACATGGTGACTGCATCCACGGTAACTCGCTGCATGATCGCCGCCACAATTGACACATGTCGGTTTAGTTGTTGGTTGCTTGGTGCACTCATTGTGATTGTGATTTCCAGCACATTTGACGCACCTTGGTGTGAGGTGCAGTAATTTTTGTGTGCCCGTAGCGTTGACATCGATGACATTGTGGTAAGCTGGTTGACTTTTTTCTCATTTCAACGGTCACAACTGAATGATATATTGACTTCAAGGAGAATATCTTTTTGCCCTCATCGCTATTGGTTAGGTCGACTGCACACACAGGAAGGGGCTTTTTATCTCTTGTCAGTAGACGTGTTACATTGATGACAGGTAGTACTCGTAACTCAGTTTTGATTTCATCAGTAGTCAGTGATAACGGAACATTTTTAATTACCACTGACAGAGGTTTTAGGTTGGGGTTTTGGAATGTATGATATTCAATTCCATTCCATTCATTTTCAGAATAAAATTTTGTGAGAGTGCGGTAGTCGTTATCATCCGATAAGTTGATGCGTAGCGAATTCGTGGTACACATTGTTGTAAACGGTTCTTTGATAATTTTATTAATATCTGCCACAAGAGCCTTGTGATTAATCGAATTGTGCAGATATATTGGCGGGATTTTAGGTCTATTAATAGAAGTAGCAGGTTCTGTAGGAGGTGTGTTGATTTTTTTGCTTGTGTTATCTTCGTTATCGTTTTGTGAGGGCAAGTAGAATCTGTTTTGTGTGATTAGCTCTTCAGCTGACCACATGTATCGCTTTTGCACCTCATTGAGAGGCGGTGTTAATTCATCAAGTTTGCGCTTAGTCCGCGCCTGTAGACTCATTTTATTATCATTTAATGAGGTGTTGGCACTCTATGTATTTGTTAATATTACTATGAATACTCACAGTGAAGGTTAAAGATTACAGTTTAGGCCAGACGTGTTGCACTGATAACGGAGCGCGCGCGTTGCACCCACACCGTATCAATACTCGTACTCGACTCTATCTCAAATCTAAGGACTGTATAAAATTCAAAAGAGAAAACATCCTTTAACTTATCGCATTGAAGGATCAAGGATTTATGTGATTTAACTTATCTTAATTGCTTTATTATTGTAATTTAGACTAATTACATGTTTACTAATTCTTAGTTCGTTTCCGGACTTTTATAGAATTTTTATAAATTATTTATAATGATACTTTTACATTTGACTCAGACATGAATAATTTTTGCATATTTAAAATATTCCAAAAATGAATAAATTGGGCACTTTAATTTGGCAGTAACAACCAATTACAATATTATATAATAATTTAAGGTTTGATTAATAATTAATAAAAGTGGCAATAATTGTAATAAAAATTTTCATACAATATTCAAGCCTTAGATACATCTTTAGTGATCAAACTTTGTTCTGATACCAGTTTTTTGATAGAAACCCACTTTTTCTCTAAGTTTTTGTTTTCGCCGTCACTTCTTTAAGTGTTGTAAGTTTTGGATAAAATTATGTCAGCCGCGATTCGAAGATTAGTTGTTCTCGAGACCATCTGTATTATTACTACATCAATTTTCGCATAATTACGTAAAGCTAAATCCGATCAATATTTCCAAGTTTAGTAAATATTGATAATAAACAACAGATCGTTAGAGATTATTTTATTTTTTATTTTATAATTGCACATTATTACCACACAAGACGCTTCTTTGAAAACATTGTCATTTTTTTAGTCTTGAATGTCTCTAAAGCACTTAAACTTTTATTGTAATAAAACTTCTTTAAGAAGAAGAAGCAAGAACGTAAGCTTTATTATTTATATTAATAAAATTTGTTTGTGAAATATCAAGAAAGGAATAAAACAACGAAATAAACATAGTGGACGGAGAAAAAGAATTACTGGATTACAAATTATACCCTGGCCTTAATAGACGAACGCAAGAAATGGATGAGGTCGATAAGGGACATAAATATTGAATAGGTTGAACCAACTAAAAACGATTTGAATAAAAAACCAATAAAGCATATAAAAAGGGACAAAAACAATTTTATCATTATTATATGTAATAAAATAGAAATCATACAAATAATGGATTAATTCACCTAGGAATTCAAACCATGCATACAAACAAGAAGAAATGTACATAACAAAATCATCACCGACATAGAAGACATAGTTGAAGTTTGGAGGAAGTACTGTATGAAACTTTATAAAGAGACTGAAGGGTAAGTTAATTTTTATACTAAAATCAGAGGTAGAAAAAAACCATTTAAAAATTAAAAAATAATAAAACACCAGGATTAGATAGCATAACCAACTAAGTTTTAAAAGTCGTAGGAGAACTGGATGTTAACATTATCCATAAAATTTGTTTCTTGGTATGGGAGTTGAAAAAATTGCCAAGTGACTGGTACAAATCCATGTTTATATACCTTTTTAAAAAAGGTTGTCCTGCAATAATCAATCATACTAGCAAAGTCATGCTATAGATAATCAACAACCAATTAAAATATTTCTTTGCCGAAAATATTTGAAGAGCAAACTAGATTTATACCAGGAAAGGACACGTAGGAAATATTAAATGTTAGACAAATTATCGATGAAACTTACAAGTTTAAAATAAAAATCAATTTTTTTTTGTCAATTACACTAAAGCCTTCGACTGTTTAAAGTGGCATAACCTGCCAGCAATACTTTAAAGTATGGTAGTTTCCCATGATCATCTTGCACAACTGATATAAAACCTACGCGAATACAAACAGGCAAATAGCAGGCACATTCAGGGCAGAGACAGATGTAAAGTAGAGTTGCATTCAATTCCCATTACTATTCAACGCTTAATCATGGATAATTGGAGTAGAAGTATCTCCATTAGTAGCCGGAAGATAAATAATTTGAGACACGCTAATGACTTTTTATCATTGCAGTCAGCGATCCTGAACTTGAGAACGTTATGGAAAAGTCAGATATTGAAAGCAAAAAATATCAGCTAATTCTCCAAAGAAATAAAGGTAACGGAAACCGACGGTGGTCCGAACATCAAAGAAGTAGCTGGATTCGAATGGAGAAATAATTTGTTTATTTGGGATCACTAATAAGAAATAAAGTAGGATATGATAGAGAAACTAAACGAAGAATAAATATAGCTCAAAATATAATCACAATATTAAGTAAATCTAGAAAAATTTAGCGATATTTCAAAACAACAAACTCAAATTAATAACACTGGTGCTTTTTATACTCAACTACACTGACGAAACATCGAAGATAAAAATCGCTGCATAAAGAAAAATCGATGTTTTTGAAATGTGGGCATATAGACGAATGTTAAGGATTCCTTAAACTAATGTATTAATTATATAAGATCACAACACGTCTCTTTACAAGATTAACTAGTTACACTTTTGGAACTTTGGTTATATATCTAGAAGAAATAAATTTAAGAAAACTAATGGCAGAATGAAAAATAAACAAGAAGCATCTTCTGTTAGTAGTGTCAAAAGCTTCACAATGTTGGCAAATCTAAACGCATATCGTCCGTAGTAAGTGCAGATGTTTATATTTCGGTTGTGAGTATTCTTTCTTGCTTCTGATTTTTTATGTATTAGATCATCACTAACTACATCTCTAAAAGAGTTCACTTTCTTCTTAGTTCCTATTTTACTTTCAAAGAGGAAAGACATACAAATTGTGTCTGCAAGTGAAAGTATAAAGTGCGATAACCCGCCCCAGTGATTTATCGGTGATAAGTACAGTTTTATCGAGAGGCCAGCGGCCAAATCACCACGAATAAATTGTACGTAGAAATCTACTTAACTAAATCGTATAATTATTTACAAAAAGGCAGTCATGTTTGACGCGCCGAATTACGGGTATCAGTACCCTATTAACACACCAACGTTAATTGATCAACAATCAGACCCTTGCATATATCAACAAACCCTCCCACACAGCAACAACAACAAACATCTATGCAAACTTAATCAATTATGCAAGCTCAGCCGCAACAAAATCAGCAATTTTATTATCCCCCACAACAATCACAACAGCATGGACTACCGGCATCAATAGCCCCACATAATGAAGAATTATGGCAAACACCAAACACAAGAAAATCAAAACGTGGCTCTACGGAACTACAACGTGTTAATAAACAAGCAAAAACATCCGATTACTGGCTTAGTGCTCCAGGAACATCTAATCGTTTTCAACCTCTTGCTGATAGTGCGGAAGAAAAACCGACAGAAATCAAACCTCCACCAATCTTCGTTTACGGCGTAGATAACATGAAACCTCTGAGGGATATGTTAGAAGAACACGCCAAAGATAATTATGTCGTTAAGATAATCGGAAATACCCAGGTAAAGATACAATTAAATGACGCAAAAATATACAGCGCAATTATTAAAATTTTAAAAGCTAAAAAGACGATAGGCATAATAAAGTTGTTCTACGAGATACGCATCCAAGTACTAACCTCAAAGAGTTAGTCACTGAAATAACTACACATAGACACAAAGTTCTAAACATATACAACATAAAACATAGAGTTACTAAAAATCCATTGCCAATGTTCTTTGTAGAATTAGAACAATCAGAAAAAAATAAAGAAATATTCAACATTGAATTCCTCATGAAAACAAAAATTAGATTTGAACCTCCGCATGCTAAACGTGAAGTTATTCAGTGTCAAAACTGTCAGAGATATGGGCACTCAAAAAATTACTGTCACAGAAGTCCAAGATGTGTTAAGTGTGCAGGAGACCACTTAACAAAAAACTGCGAACGCAAGACTAAAAGTACGGATGTTAAATGCATTAATTGTCAATGTAACCATCAAGCAAATTATAGAGGCTGCATAGTAGCAAAAGAAAACCAAAAACGAAAATATCCTCCTCTGCTCCCCAGACAACTTGGCACTAACACTCAATTTGTCCAGCCAGGAGTATCATATGCTCATAAAACAAATAATAAAAATGGGCAAGATCAAATCACTACAACCTGCAATCCGCAATCAGCGCAGACTACATCGCAACAACAAACAGAAACTAAACTGGAAATGCTGGTAACTAAACTTATGGAACGCATGGATACCATGTTAAACCTACTCACAGCCATGATAACTAAGATGAATAATAATGCCTAATATTCTAAGGATTGCTCAATGGAACGCCAACGGCCTGGAGATAAAAACATTCTTACATACTCGCAATCTAGATATTTTACTGATCTCTGAAGCACATCTCACAAATAACACTTAAAAATACCAAATTATTCACTTTATATCACTCCTCATCCTGACGGCACAGCACATGCAGGAACAGCGCTACTTGTAAAGAGCTCAATCAAATATTACGAAATGAAACAATTTCAAACTGATTACCTCCAAGCTACTACTATTGCAGTTGTAGAAAAAAACAGAGACATTGTTTTCTCAGCAGTTTATTGTCCTCCACGACATATCATTAAAAAACAACAATTTAAGTCTTTATTTAACACCCTTGGCCCTTATTTCATAGCTGGCGGGGACGACAATGCAAAAAATCAAATCTGGGGTTCCCGAGTAACAGTAACCCCGGGTAGAGAACTCTATAAATCAATGGAAGAAAATAACTTGCACTATCTAAGTACGTCAGAGCCTACTTATTGGCCCCCAGATCTTAACAAAATTCCATATCTACTGGATTTCTGTGTCGTTAACGGCGTCTCGCAAAATTATTTAAAAATCGAATCTTGTTTAGACTTATCCTCTGACCACTCACCGATACTCATAACATATAGTACTCAAGTGCTAAGAATACAAAAACCTGCATCGCTCTTCTCACGAAACACTGACTGGAGCTAATTCCGAGACCTAGTAGAGGACCTACTACTGCTTAATCTCTCCTTAAAAACAGAAAGAGACATCTTTGATGCTGTTGAACATTTAAATCAAGCTATCCAACACTCGGCATGGGAAGCTACAACAGGTCGTGAAAATCAGCAAAATGTAGAGTACTGTCCCATAATAATTAAACAAAAAATAGCAGAAAAGCGGAGGCTACGAAGAATCTGGCAAACCACCAGAAATCCTAGAAATAAAACAATACTTAACCAGGCAACTAGAGACTTAAATGCATTGTTGACCAACTTTCGAAACCAGGGAATAAAAAACTACCTGTCTAACTTAACCGCCATGGAAGCTACCGACTATTCACTATGGAAAGCGACTAGAAAATTAAAACAACAACAACCTATAAGAAAAGCCAACAGGACCTGGGCACGCACTAATCAATAAAAATCGGATGCTTTTGCAGAACACCTGGTAAGGGTATTCCAACCTCATGATAGACTCTGCTCGGTGGAGGATGAAAACTTCATACATCAAGCGTTGCAAAAATCAAAGTGTCATACAAAACCTTAACCCAAAAAAAGCACCAGGATATGATTTCATAACTACCAGAGTCCTGAAGGAGTTACCACGAAAGGCAGTACAACTGATAACCTACACAATCAATGCCATTTTCAGATTACGCATATTCCCGGATCAGTGGAAGATGGCACAGATAGTCATGGTACCTAAACCAGGCAAAAATCGGGAAGAAGTTACTTCATATCGCCCGATCAGTTTACTGCCTGTCTTATCAAAAGTGTTTGAAAAGATATTCCTAAAAAAACTAAAGCCAACTCTTGAACAACAAAACTCATACCCAATCATCTATTTGGATTTCGCGAAGGCCATAGCACGATAGAGCAAGTTCATAGAGTTGTAACTAAAGCAACTCACGACCTGCATTTCAAAAGATACTGCTCGTCTGTGTTTTTGGATATAAGCCAAGCATTTGATAAGGTATGGCACACTGGACTACTGTACAAGATTAAGAAAGTCTTCCTATTTCCTTATTATGAATTACTTAAGTCCTACCTACCGGAAAGAAGATTTCAAGTAAAATTCAAAGATGCGAATCGAGTCTCCACTCAATACAAGCCGGCGTACCGCAGGGAAGTATACTAGGACCTATCCTGTACATACTTTACACAGCGGAGTTACCAACCACTCCACAAACACTAGTAGCTACCTATGCCGACGACACCGCAGTATTGGCATCCCATACTGATCCCCAAAGAGCATCATTGTTACTCCAACGAAACCTCAACAGAATAGAAACCTGGTTGAAATTATGGCGTATACGTGTGAACGAAACAAAATCGACACAGATAACTTTTACCCTCCGGAAAGAAAGCTGCGCTCCGGTAGCATTAAATAATACCCTACTGCCGCAAAATAACAACGTAAAATACCTAGGAATTCACTTAGATCGACGGCTTACTTAGAAGACCAACATCATGAAAAAGCGGATGCAACTTGAATTAAAACTGAGAAATATGTATTGGATGCTCGGGAGAAAGTCTCAGTTATCCTTGGAAAACAAAGTTCTACTGTATAAGGCCATTTTAAAACCAATCTGGACTTATGGCATCCAGCTTTGGGGATCTGCCAGTAATTCAAACATAGAAATACTACAACGATTTCAGAACAAAACAATCAAGATCATCACAAATGCTCCTTGGTATGTACCTAACTGGTTACTACAACAGGATGTCCCGATACCTACAATTAAGCAGGAAATTAAAAGCTGGTGAAAAATATCAAGTGAAACTTAGTGCTCATCCTAATGATTTAGCTGTGGCGTTATTAGACAGACAATATATTCCTCGACTGCAAAGATGTGACCCGTTAGACTTACCTGAACGATTTATAGATTAGGTTTAGGTATAGTTTAAGTATGAAACTTAATTAGATTATGTTTTCAACTAACCCTTACTTGTTGCAGTATCGTGAAATACTATCATTGGATATTACTTCCTCATGTTACGTATTATATGCCAAACGATTTAATGAATGTTATCCTATAACAGATTGTAAATACCCAATTAATAAAGACGTGAAAAAACTTTATTCTTGAAGAAATAGCACTTATTTAAA
Organism: Sinelater perroti; assembly: GCA_036346155.1. Lineage (NCBI taxonomy): Eukaryota > Metazoa > Arthropoda > Insecta > Coleoptera > Elateridae > Sinelater > Sinelater perroti. The sequence continues at coordinate 229,196 of JARFIY010000359.1, forward strand.
CTTAATTTCAGATGCTCTCAAACATTTTTCTAGTCACTATTACGCCATCCAGATACAACAAACAGAATAGCCAGAATAGCCCATTAAGGTCTATCTTCGTCAGACTTTCAAAGGTCAAAAGAGGAATGCAAAGTCCAAATGGCATCACCGTAAATTTCTATAGTCCAGATCTAATAAAAAAAGCTAACTTACCTTTTCTTTTAGAATCCATGTACTTTTCAATACCTGCTCTTTAAATCTAAAGTTAAATACTATGGGCTTGTCGAATGTTCAGTCACAATATTCTTTTCCATATCTGAAATGATTTTTTTAGCTTTTTTTTCGTTTGGTTAGTGGAAATCGTCAGGCATTCTGTCATATGTAAGTGGCATTGCCGGTGTCTATTTTGTGACGCACAGTATTTGTCCTGCCTTTTGAATCGTTGTCATATTGGAATACGTCTTGATTCCGGTGCAACAAATTTTTGTCTACTGGTCGGGACTCTAATCACTGCAGGATGTGACTATCATTAATTTTAGTTCACCAGGTATTCTGCTTGATGTTGCTTAGGTTATTTCAACTTGATGAACCACTGAAAAGAGCGGAATATAGTGACCGAGAATTATGCCTTCTTTTAGTTTACAAGAAAACCTATTAACATTTATCACGCAGAGAGGTACCGTGCTTCCAGTTTGAATCAGTGTCTTTCCAACCAGTATCATCTTCTCAGTTTTCTTTTCATTGTTACTTGGTTTTACCAGAATGACTTTTTTCTGGAAGATTGCAATCCAAAATTTCATGCACCACCAATACACCTCGGAAGACGGTGTTATAAGCTGGTATCACTCATGCCACATCTTCTTTTTCCTTTATCTTCAGTACCCAATGCTCCAATTCTTCTTTACATCCATTAGTTTTTAATGCCCATTTTGAGGATTACGTCATTTTCAGTGTCGGCTAGTAGTAAACAATCTTTAGTAGTGTTTCTGATGGTTATTTGTTCTTCTATTTCTCCATTAACCTTTACTGAGACCCCAGTTGCCCCAATAACTTCGGGTATCGCAGTAATTTTCGTTGAATCTATCGAATAGGAGAGCATTTCATTTTCCATTTATTTCACCATTACTATTTTAAGGCGTTTGACAATCTGCCTCGTTAGTAGGCATAGTTTGTTATGCATCGCTATGCAAGGCAACAACTAAAGCAGTTGTCTTTTCAACTTTTGACTATTCACTATAACAGCCGCCTCAATCTATTTTTGATAATTCGTCCAAGAAGACTTACCATCAAATGTTGGAAGCTGGATTTAATCTTCATTATCTCGGTGCTTAACAATGGCTCCTGTACTTACCAGATTTTACTGTCATCATTAGACCCTCCGGGCACGCTACCAGAATACTGAGCTTGGTTTTAGATTTTTTAATCTTTTTAAGAACATGAGATTTTCTTGTTCTATTCATCTACCACTACCTCATTAATTTTGCTTTTGATTTCTTCTCGGACTTTATTTATTCCTGTTCTGACTTGATTTATTTTACCTTCTAATGTTTTCAAAAAATTCATTTTATTATTTAGTGAATCCATGTTCAAGCCCAAATCTGCTTTTACATAATTTATGTTTGAGTTCAAATCTGATGTATTTGAATTGAATCTGCTATATTCGAGTTAAAATCTGCTTTCAAATCTGTTTTTAACCCATTCGGCATGGTATTCAAATTAGGGCCCTTACCAGCACCCAGTAAGGTTTGCTTAAGTCTGAATTACAGCACGGCCTTATTTCCAGAAATTTTTAAATCCCTTTCCTCCAGCTCACGTTTAAGGTCGGCAACTTTAAGTTCCAAAAGTGTCGCTTTCTTCGTGGTCATGCTTTCTTTCTTTATTTATTTTACTTTATTGACCTCTAACGTTACAAATGCAAAAACCCCAAAATAGACATCAATTGTAACGTTTTGCTCTCCACAGTAGTGAACAACACGCGTATATTTGCTTACTTATTTATCTTGCTTACAGGCAATCAAAATTACTTATTACTATTTATGTACACAACATATTGAATTAGTAATGTAAAATTACACTATATTTATATGTAATACTTCACTTCTCCTGGTTGCTTTGCTGCGAGATATTTAGGCAACTCAGGTACAGTTCCAGGCCGTACGTGAAACTTCTAGTAATCGTCTGTCAGTTTCTCATTGTTCTTGTACGTGCCTGGAAACTTTAGAAGGGTAGGCCTAAATTTCAGTTACAGAAAAGACGTCATTATATTTAATTACTTATAAGTTATAAAGAACTAGGGCTTGTTTTAAATAGGGTAATAAAATAGATATAAATGTAATATAATTAATACAAATTTAGCAAGTAAATCGCAAAATACAAGCAGAGATAAATTAAAAAAAGAATTAATTGAACAACCCAATAGAATTTTTATTTGATTTATATCATTTACATTATCATTTTAAAGGTAAAAGTAAACAAACACTGTATATGACTACATAACATAGATAAGTTTATTATTAAAGCACGTGTTACTAACTTTAAAATTCTAAGACAAACAACATAATTACATGTACTCTTTTAACATTAAGAAATTGTTATCATAGTGTTGTTAAACACCTTTTCTTTAAATAAGAACTTGACCTTTCAGATAACAAACGTTCTAGGCCGGCTTATTCTACTTTGCATTACACCAAAAGATAAATGGAAAAAATAAAGTTCTTTGGAGAGCAAGCATCCCTTATTAAAGGTTTTATTGTCGAAGGTCCCTTTCTGTACAAAGTTAATTTTGTTCTATTCTCGCTATTCCCGAATACATTTCTAAAGGCAGTTTTTCCAACATCCTATCCATTTACGATCTCCCATAACAGCATGAAATTAGCTTCGTTTGTCACTCGAGAGGAGACAGGCGGTTCCTGCTTTTCGGCTCTCCGTTCGGAGCTGCGACCGCGCCTGCCCTGTTTACTTATCAAACTGCGACCCGGCAGCACGAAGAAAAGCAAACATCCACCGTTTAACTTATTCCGGCGCACAGCGTCTCCAGAGGACCTTTGACCAGGCGGCGGTATCTGTTCCAGTTGCCGGGGCTCCCATGGCAATTGATGCGGGCCACCACGCGCGGGACGTCATTTACTACGCTGACTGCCCCCAAATGCGAGCTTAGCCCGTAACCCACAATACCATAATTCAACCGCTCCCGTTAGTTGGAACATCCATCGCAGACTGAATGGGCCGGCGGCGGCGGCTTGGTGCGCTTGCGACTGCTTCCGCGCCGTTAATTATGCACCAAATCAACGGCGTTTGGCGTGCAGTACAGCGATGGAAACCCAGGTAAGTTCAGCGGTTTCGGCCGCGCCGTGTTATCGGGATAATTGGATTTAATGGACGCGTCACTGTTGCTATCTGTCTGGCTTATCTCTTTAATTACAGGACGCGTTGTTTGGCTCCCAGTTTTTAAGGCAACCTACTAGTTATTTACTTCGGCCACACTCCATTAGCTTAATTTGATTCCCTTTAGCACCTCTGAATTTTCAGATTTTTATGCAAAATAAAATTTATGCAGATTTACAATTGAAAATTTAAATTTAACAAACAAGTCAAAAGTATCGCATAAATTTACATAGAAAACATTGAAAATTATATTTTAAATACAAATAAAATTAGCACGGATTTTCAACGATGATTTTACCGAATGGCTTTTTTTCATTTCACAGACATTGTAGGTGAATTATTAAAATCGTTGAAAACAAACTATTAGTTCGGTGAACATTCGGATGCTTTTTATTCAACATGCAGAAGACACAATGGACTGAAATGAATTTCTTTCTAAGAAGTACCGGTTAGGAGGTATATGTCTGCTTCGCCTTTTTTGGATTACTTACTTCTCGGCGCAACCGTTAGCAAGGGGCCATGGCATCTCGGAAGGGTTTCTAGACTGCTGTTTTACAAGATGCGATCGTCACTCGCAACGCAATCTTTGTTATGAATACCAGAGAGATGGTTTCTTGCTGATGATTCATCTCCATTCTTGGTCTTGGCTATAATTTTTCTCTATTCTTTTGTGTTAGCTGCTTTCTGTTTCTGTTGGGTAACTACTACTGTTCTTAGATATTGTTCCATTTCTTTCTTCTATTTTAATCCTGATCTACCCTTGCTTCTCCTACCTTCCGATTTGTTTTTCAGGGCCTTATGTGGTCCTGTTGTTGGTTTTATACTCTCAACATGGCCCAGCTATTTTACACGCATACTTTTAATGTTGTTAGATAAGCTTGTTTCCCCGTACCGTGCTTTGATTTCACTATTTATTAAAGCGCGCCACGTTCCGTTCTCATTCACTGGCCCGTATATCTTCTTCAATATTTGGGTTTCTACGTATCCAGGTGCTTCCACTCAGTTTGAGTTCGACATCAAGATTCCGCCTCGTAAGTGACTACTGGTTTTATTATTGTCTTATACACTTTAATTTTATTTTTAATTGACAGCACTCTTATAGCATTTTGTAACATCTGTTACTCGCCAAAATTCTAGCCTTCACTTACTCTTCTATGTTATATCCATCATTAATTACAAAACCTAAATATTTGAAATTTCTAACGTTCATATCGGTTTCCGCTTATTGTAATTTTTTTGCTATGTTGATATCTGGTTATATCTTTCGTGGTTATCATATATTTTTTTTTTAATATGTTAATCTTTAGGCCTTGAGTGTCCCCTATTTCTTCCAACTATTTAACGAGGTCTTTCATTTCTTTTATTGTCCTTCTTACTATCTGAATATCATCTGCATATACCAAACATTGTCTATTATAAATTGTGTCATCCGGGTTAATCGAGACATTTCTTATTATTCTTTCTAAAGAGAAATTAAACAGCGTCGTTAACATAGCATCTCCGTATTTTTTATTACTTATATTATATTATATTATATTATATATATATATATAATAAAAATAATAATAATGGTAAGGCCCTACGCCCCGCGTGGGAGTACGGCCTGCGAACTGAGAGGTTAAGGCTCTCATACGTTCGCTCTCTCTGCCCGGTCGTCGCGCACCATCTCTGATGCGGGGCGATGTGGCAAGCACCGCCATTATTACCCCTTGTTCGAATGAACGCAGGTAACTCAATTATTTTTAGTGACTGAGTAGACCACCCGCCAGGCATCAGAGAGCACCGGGAATTGAACCCGGGTCCGTCAGCATCGCAGCCCGCCCCTCAACCACGGGACCACGTTGGCACTATATATAATATATAATATATAATTATTTATAGTGAAACTCTCTGTCAATGGTCCTTGTTTTTGAGCTTTGCCTTCGTATCAATTAATAACCCATTTGTTACTAATTTTATCAACTTTCTAGGTATTTCAAACTCTTCCAATCTTTTGAGCAGTTCTGACCTTATTACTGTGTCGTAGGCCTGTCGAAAGTCTACGAACAGGTGGTGTAAGTCAATATTAAACTCCCAGAATTTTTCCAAAATCTGTCTAATTATGAATCTTTGATCGGTACCTGCTCTTTATTTTCTGAAACCGCATGATTATTCTCCCACTGTGTTTTCCATGCAGCCATTTAATTTCTTTTTTATTAGATTACTTAGTATTTTATATACCCATATTATGTAAGACTGTGCCCCTATAGTTATCGCATACTGTCTTAATCCCCTTTTTAAATATTGGACATATGATTGCCGTATTCCGTTCTTGTGGGATTATTTCTTGTTTTAGATATTTACGATTAAGGCTTCTTTTAGCGCTCCTCCGTATTCGAACATTTCCGCAGTTATACGGCCTTCGCCTGGAGCTTTGCAATTTTTTTAACGTTTTTATAACTCGATACAATTCTTTCTTTTCAAGTGGGTTTACCGAATCTGTCTCGTCCTGGTCTTTTTATCTTTTGTTTATTGAGCAAATTTTATTCTGCTTTGAGTTCAGTAATTCTTTCCATCTCACGGTTATTTCTTGTTTAGCACCAAGCAGTTGTCCTTCCTCACTTTTACAGAGCCCTGCTCGCAGTTGGAAACGGATTTTCTCTTTTTATCTTTTCGTAAAAACCTCAGGTATTTTCTCCTTTTTCTGTTCCTTTCATTTCCTCCACTCTACGTTGTCCATGTTTTCTTTTTTCTCTGCATTTTAGGTTGGCAATTTTTCTTTTGTTTTTAATATTTTCCATTTTGTTGTACGTAGTGTTCCTTAGCATTTCTAATCTTGCTTCATTTCTTTCAACAGTTACTCGTTTGCATTCTTTATCGAATCGCTTTTTCTTTTATTCATTTTGCGTATTCCTCGGTGGTCTCGGTCAATATTATTTTTGTTTTCCAAACTTTCTTATTTTCCTTGCTTGTTTTCTCCTTCTCGTCTGTTAGTTCTAGCATTTCAAATTTTCTTTGTATACTATTTATATTTTTTCTCTAATTTTATTACTTTTTCTAAGTTTCTCCATATGAAATTATTGGTTACTTAATGCTTTTTCTTGATTTTAGCATGCTATTCTTTGTCCGGATTTTACTAAAAATTGATCCGTACTACAATCAGCCCTTCTATAACTTCTTACATACAAAATATCGCTGGCATGCCGCGTACCTATTATTACAAGATCTGCTTGATTTATCGTTTTTTTTTGTCCGGTGGTATCTATGTTTCTCTATGCACCGCTTTATGAGCGAACCTTGTGCTAGCTATTATCATATTTCTTCCACAAGCAAAGTCTATCATTCACATTCTATTATTATTAATAGTAAGGTGCAGGCTATGTTTTCTTATAGTTAACGCATATAACTGTTCTCTTACCACTTTAGTGTTCCGGTTCCTTATTATCGCCTTCACATTGTAGTTGCCTATTCTATCTAACTTTTTGTAACAATTGGTGCATGTATATTAATCACAGTTATGTTAAAAAATATTGCCTTAAGTTTTAAAATTGCTAATCTGTTATTTATTGGTATGAATTCTGTTATAATACCCCTGTAATCTTTATATATCATAAATCCTACACTAATTTGCCATTTTTTACCCCCACTATAACATATTGTGTAGTCTTCTATATCTATTATACCGCTTTTTTACTACCCCATTTCTTGGATGGCAAGAATATTTATTCTACATTTGTTAGCTTCGTTTAGTAAGTTCTGCATTTTAGTAGCAACCCCAAGGCTACTTACATTCCATGTACCAAGTATCATGTCTCGTTTTTCAATTCTGTTAGTATTTTCGTCATCTTTACTAGCGTTATCAATTACTCTTACTAGTATTTTGTTTTCCTGTTTATGTTACCTCCCTCTGCGAACTCTCACTTACCGTGCGTTTCTTGTTTTCATTATTTTTATATATTTTTTCCAGTTCCTTCAAGTCCTCTATTCCATACGTATTATTACTGACAATTAATTTATTATATTTTAGCTGGGTGTTGTAACTCTTCTGTTTCGCCTGTTTTAAATGACGTGGTAATAATTTTGGTTCATATTATGTTTTCTTTGTAAAACCCCTATCGATCCATATATTAGTGCCTTTAATTATTTTACATTGCTTCATAACACTGATTATTTATTATTTATTAAAACTAGCATATCATACATTTTTCTTAAGCTTTCGTTGTTGTCCGCCATGTTTATATTTATAAATTTATTGGTTTACTGTAGCTTAGTTCGCTGCACTTGTTTATCGCGTCTAACCAGCCTTGCGCGTTTGCTGATATCGGTCACAATTATATGCATTGTATTACATATTTCAGTTCTCTTACCTCAATTTTCCTATTTATCGCTATTTTTTCGTCTAATTTTATATCCAACGAAAAGTTTATTTATTGTTCGTAAACTTTTTCTATTGATTCCAATTATAGTTTGTTTTGTATATCTGACAAATTTTAAAATTATTTACTTCATCTTTTCTTAAATGGTTACACAATAGAATATGCCTATAGTAACGATGAGGTAAGGTTTGAGGATATCGCAAAATATGCTTTGAAAATTTTAGTAACAATACTTTCAATGCACACATATCTTTTGTAGCACAAACTGCAAACAATGATTGAAAAATGTCTGGCTAGGGTAATATTGATGGTGAAGCTCTAAGCTTTATATAAGGAAACGGTTGAAAACTACGAAGGTTACTATGCAGGGCCTTAATTTTAATGATTTAGTAGGTTACCCACCAGCCATCTGATCCCAGAATTGAACCGCGGCCATATTGACGCATTGGGTAACTGTATTTTTATGTAGGTTAGTGCACCCCGCTTTACTCTTACTGGTGTGCATTGGTTGGGACGACCGGTTTTTATCAAAGGTTTCTAATAAATCCAGATCTCACTCTATTTGATTTTTTATCTGTAGAACTATACAAAGGAGAAAATGTATAGAACACTGCTTTGCACAATGAAGGACTTAAAAGGCACGGATTAAGGAGATTCCCAGCAATATCCAAAACGGCCTTCTTCAGAAATGTGGATTTCATTCTCGACCGTTTGAGGAAGATGGTTGATGCCTCCTATGTCTACTCTGAATTTTAAGAACTTGTTTTCATTTTGAATTTGTTTTAGAAATATGAAATTTATTGCCTAGTTACTATTTACTTACTTTAGACCATATTTGGGCAAAAGATCTAAAAAATATTTAAAGATTAGCAAGAATAAAAAATGTGCCAACCAACGATAACTAAGAGAGAGGACTGTACATAAAATTGAAATACAAAAACTTCTAATGTTGGTAATAATAATAAAAATATTGTTTGTTAATGGTCAAAATAAATGAAAGGAGTAAAACAAAACAATCTTCAATTGTCTATAAAATTTTTGTAGCTTCTACAGTTCTCCCCATATTTAAATCAACATTGGCATATATGTTCGTAGGTAATTCAAAAACAAAGTAAATTGGATAATTGGGTGAGGAAATAGGACTATAAAGATTCTTGATTCTCAAACTTACATAAATGCGAATTAGTTTTAAATCAAGTCATTGCATTACAAATCTACGAGAAATTTTTTAATTTACACAGTGACGACTGGAATGAAATCTATGTATGCCCTTGTCAAACATATTCTATTACATGTTTTAACATACATGTGGGTGAACTATATAAGATACATAGAGAAAGGCGCTGCTTCTGATCGTTGTAAGAGGCTCCTCCTCGTATTACGGCTTTTTTTAGTCAGTATCACGTTGTCAAAGCAAAAAATACCTCTGTCCTCGTCCCCGTCGTTGCGTAACGGATTTTATCATTTTTTATAAGAAAGGGCATAAAATCTTTGAAAATTTAAGCGGCACTTTAAAGAAAACTCAAGTATGCACAAGAAAGAATAACAGTTGAAGATGAAAGCTACTCTCATCGTCCAAGTACCAGCGAAATTGAAGAAAATATTTTCATTATTTGTCACTTCCTCCAGGGCAAATGCCAATTAGTGGTTACTTAAATTGCTGCTGTCAGAATAAACGAGAACTTTCAATACAAGTCGTTATCCTTCTTCACAACAACACCCGATATCATAAAGTACTCTGGAACAAAATCTATATTATCATTTATTTGGACCACTAAAATAAGCACTAAGACAAAAATTTAACGACGAGATCACAGCTACTTTCACTTTACGACAGCAAAACAAAAAAAACTATTTCTTAGGAAAATATGTTTTCGAGTTAAGAGTTTATGTAGTTAATTTTTGTGCATTTGTATTATTGTGATGTTTTAAAAAATTTTAATAAACGACTTGCATTAAGTTTGGGACTACATTAATGAAACGAATATTCTGTATACTCTGTCCATGCCTTACTATCAAACTTGTTCACGCCAAATTTACTAATGAGTAGCAAGAATTTAAACTTAATGTTATTTGGTATGGGAATCCATCAGTACAAAAGCAAAGCTGCTCTGTTTTATGCTGCGCTGATTTACGCCCATTTGCAAAATCTAATTTGTTCTCTTAGAACTTTAGTTTATCTTATCAAATTCATCACGGCAATCGTTTTTGCACAGAGATGCCAAAAGGTAGCATATGCTACAATTACATGAAAAATATCCAATGGGACAACACGGACCTACCAGGCCCCTGGGTAAGTTCTTTTCTGTTATGCAAAAACTTTTATCAGAGCCATCTGTATAATCAGAATGTCCATTACAAAAAGCTTTAAACGTAATAAAACTCCTATTTACATGACTCTTAACTCTTGCTCAGTGCAATAACAGGCGCCTAAACATTTTTTCTCGTCTGCGCCTACTGGACAATCCTTAAAACCTTTTTAAATCATTTTTTATTTTTGATATTCGCTGATATATTCGTTGATGATACCGCATAACTTTTCATAGATAACGGCGAAATTAAATATTTTACAACACCCACAAATACACTAAACAAATCTAAGTGAGTGGGATCGGCTTATAGCGAATCAAGATAAAAAGTCATCCCTGTGCAAGTCATATTTATGACAAGAAAAACTACATGTACGCCTGCAACACTTTAGAACACTCAACTGTTGGTTAGACCAAAAATCAAACGTTTAGAATTTCATCTAGTTAGTCAACTAACCTGGTACCCTCACCTCAAATCAAAAACGACTCAGATGGAGTGTTACTATATAAAACAATCCTAATGCCCATCTGTACAAACGGAATTCAGTCTCATAAATGAACCTTGGGCCATCAGAAACCTAATTTTTAGCGACGACCTCAATATACCTTTTATGGCGGATTGCAAAACTACTCAATTATGCAAACAATGTTATTCAACAACTCTTGGATCCATTACCTTCTTGAAAGCTAAATAAACAAAGACCCATTGACCTTAATGATAATAATTGATAAAGAATGTAATTCCAGCAATCCCGATAAAATCCAGGGTACCATCGTTGACAAAGGATACCTACATGTTACTACAGTTAACAAAATTAATTAGAACTCTTATGCACATATTAAAGTAGATTGTAAGTTGGCTGATCTATCAGTAAAAGAAAAATTAGTAATGTATGCAATAGTTTGGAAGAAAAATAATGAGACTAGTTTTCTTTTAACCATTATTTTTTTACACTTTTGTCTATTTTAAATTTCGTCTCCTTAAAGTAGTTTTTTTGGGCAGATACACACCGATGAAAGCGTTTTTATTGTTTCTAGCAGTCCTAAAATACTTCTGTTGGAATTTTTTTTAATTTGTCTATTACGCTCTTGAAAATATTATCCAAAGTAACAAAAGGGCTATTTTAAATAATTTTTCAGTTGGAAAAATAAAAAAAAGTTACAGGGTGTGAGATCCGGTGAATAGAAAGGCACGTTTTGTTTTTGTTATTGTTTTTCGTACGGCTAGAGAGTGCTTATACGAGTATAATCAGCTTAATATTTGCCTATTCACAGCAACCCTGAAAAACTACTGAATTACCTTTAACCTTTTTGTTTCTCTTTTATGGATATTATTCAAAGTATCAAATTGGCAACAAAAAATTTTTCAGTTCATAATTTTCTTAGCCCTAAAATCTTGGGTTACAATGATGTACCGTAAACTAGTTCAAATTTAACGTACATCATAAAAGTCTTCACTCTTTTTACATAATCGTTTGTTCTGAGGTTGAAGATTAAGTTTGTCTTTCATTTAACGGCTTTCTAAAAAATCTTGTGTCATATCAACACTAGTGTACTGGATCACAGATGTTTTTTCATAAATCATTCCCAACTTTTTATATCACAACGCTAATTAGCCAACTTTTATATAAAATGTGATAGCGCAACATTGCTTACATTTTTCTTGGTCCATTTTTGTAACGCATCTTACAAACAATCGTGTAGCAACTCTAATAGGTTTAAACTACAACAAGTGTTATTTTAACTGTTGTGTAAATGGAGAGATGGGATTCTCAAACAATGTTGCTATTCTCATATTCAAACAAATCAACTCAATTTTTAGCAATTGTTATTTATTCAAGAATAACCTTGGTTATAGTAACATTTAAAACTTTAAATAATATTTACCTTATTATATTCTACATTGGCGTGGCTCCGTAAATATTAAATTGTAGTGAATTGCTAAGCCTATATCGTTCTGCACGTTTAAATATATAGATATGTAGTTGAGTTGGTTTTTATTTTTTTTAAGTACACATTGCGTTTTATTTGTGTTTTGTGTTATTATTGAAATTATTTAATTAATTTATTAATATATTTGTAAAAATAACAAAATGAATATACTTATAAATAAACATGTGTGTGAGTTAACAAGGAATATTCAATATAATTATTTATTACCTTTTGTTATGGCAGCTGAGGCCATAGGATGTTAAACAAATTATTTCTCTGCTTTTAGAGAACATTGGATAAATATGGAAATTTGTTTTACATTTTATGTTTCACCTCTTGCATTATATATTTATTATATTGATTGACAAAGCTAACAAATCCTTGTAGGTAGTAGCACGTGTCATCTAGTAAGTATCACCTATGTACTGATGGAGGGTCACAATGAATCATTTTTGGTCATTTCAGACTATGCTCTGCGATGACTGTTTTGAGTTTCTTAAAAGGGTTGTATAATATTTACAGGAAATGGTTTGCTTCTTCATGATGCACTTACACAAGGGACTATTTCTCGTATCTCAAAAAACGATGCCTTTTTTAAAAGCCAATTTGCTTCGTACACTCTATAGATTGGACTCTTCTTAAATAAGTGTTTGAGTTTATTTTTAAGTGCGTACAGTTAGGTGATGTTAGCACAAAAATTTGTTTTGCATTAATTTAAATACCTGTGTTTTTTCTTAACTTGAATAAAACTGTAGACTGTTGATGATTTTTAGTGTGACAACAGAACGTGGTGTCTATAGAAAACATAGAAGTAAGATTTACCAAGGTAAGCACAAATTTTATATGGGTATAATTTGCTGTTTTTACCCATAGTATGTATATCTGTAATAGGGAAACGGTATGATTATATATATATATATATATATATATATATATATATATATATATATATATATATATATATATATATATTTAATAGTTATATTTTATTTATTGCTTCGGCTATTTAATTTGACTTGTTGAAATTAACAAGTTCCTACATTTTTTAACTAAAATTTGAACTAAGTGCAAGACAGCATTATTTTCTAATACACACACACACACACACACATATATATATATATATATATATATATATATATATATATATATATAAAATAACAAATTAAAATTGGCAGAATCCTGTTAATACAAAAAACAACATTCCTTGTCAAAATGCGTTAACATGTCTCAATAAAAAAAATATATCTGGTAGCCAAAGTACCCCAATATACCAATAAACAAATCCTAGAACACAATAAGCCAATACAGCCTTCATCCATTATTCAGGGCATCTAATTTCAAAACAAGTATTTAAATCCCGTCCAACTGTAGACCGGCCTGCCATTGTGTCCCGCCGGAGACGGACAAGCAGAATGCAAACAAACTAATCCCGTGGCGATGTCACATAAGAAATTCGCCTCTGTGTCGCGTAAGTACCAAACAATGGTGACAAACATGTTCCGGGCCTGCTTACAAGCGAGGCATTGAAAAAATTGCCTCTAGCGCGAGGTTCGGCCGCTCCCGAAGACGCTAAATTAAACAACTATCAATAGGGACCTAATCCAGGCGATGCTTTCGACTGGAAATTATTTACAAGCCGGAGGGTGAGCTCATTGAATTTTAAACCCCGGGAAGGTAGGCGAGGATCCGCGATTTCACTTAGGCGCGGACGTGTGTTGAGCAGGAACTCGAAGAAGTCGGCGATGGTGAGATTTAAATAGGCAAATATGAAATAATTTTTCGAAAATTCTGAAGGATGCGTTCCTGGGAAAGGCAGGAAGTTTCGTGATAAAGGTTTCAGCCACGAACGTGTCTTTTGTTAAACCTTCACTTTTGCTTGACTTAACTGGAGCTTTGTGCTATCGTTCATTGTCGCTTTTCAGCAAAATAATATTTTTTGTAAGAGCTACGGCTTTCAAACTTATAAAAATGACTTTCTTAACAAATATTTGTACAAATGTGCCATTATAAATATAATTTTGTACAGAAATTGCAACACTACAAATATTTTATAATAAAATTATATATTTTATTTCGTATGCCATTTTATTATTATATTAGGTACAACGCTTTTATATTTATTTATGTAACATTTAAAATGGTGGAATTAATGCATGGTCTACATACTACAGTTATATGGCAATATCTTAAAAATGCAATACTTTAAATTGTTTTCATAAAATATATTTTAATTTATTTATAATAAACCAGACCAACTGTTGCTTCTAAATTGTTATAAGGTGTTAAAATTAATTCCATCCTCAAAAGAAACATTAAAGTGTTGATTGGCAAGATCAGTGTTTAAGAATCTTCAAAAAAGTGATGCGACAACCTTTGAAAACGAAGGCAGTATTGATTGTATTTTTTAATGTAGAATGCTTCACATATATTTTCCAGAGAAATAAACGATAAATCAAAACTTTTATTTTAAATGATTAGCAATTGAGTAGTGATTATTATTGCAAGATAACACAAGGCTTTATGCTGTTGTATTACTTTAGGAATATCTAATAAAACAAAACATCCCTGCTCTACCACATCATCCTTTTCACCCGCCATATCACCGCGTGACTTTTTTAATTTCCTCATAAAAAATGCTGTTGAAAGCAAAGTGTTATGAAGATATGGTAACAATCCAAACATGGTGTGACAGATGCGTAACCCGAATGAAAGTTTCTCTGCTTACTCCTGGAACTCTCAAAAACGCTGGCAGCTATGCATAGATAGCCATGAGGCCTACTTTCACAAAATCTGGAACCATTAGTTGGTAAGTTGAATAAGCTAGTTCTAGAACTTTTTGACAAAAGTTATATTTTATTAGAGCTTGATATGACAATGCGACATACAAGTCTAGCTATTCATTTCCTTTGTAAAAAGGTATAACTCTTCTGTAGTGGTATTTGTCGTTCAGTGACGATATCTCTGAAAACTAACCCTTTGTGTTTGCAACTTGGTTGCTATATCCTATAGAAAACGAGTTGCACAACTTAAATATTTCATTTTCCAAACTGTTGATGTGCTTTGTATAAAATATCAGTTGTTTTAACATTTTTTGTTATCAAAACTTTATTATAATACACTGAAGAATAATAATAAGTACTGAAATATAATAGAAGAATGACTATCTATTTTAAACTAATTCACACTCTTTCATAAAATTGTAGTGTCCCAAATTGCTAGATCTTGAAAAAAGTTTTATTTAAATTTAGCGTATGAATTTTTTAATAAATTTACAAAACTTTAAAAATTGAATATTAATAATTATATTAAATACCTGGTAACATGTATGATTCTTAAATTATGCCCTTATAGTTAATGTAGTAATAATACCATAAAGTAACAATAAAATAATGAGAACGCAATTTGCATGAAATATATAAAATTCGAAAAAAGGTTTTATTTAATATAATAAAATTAATTATTTGTAAAACAAAATATAATCTTATAACAAATTTGTACTATAAAATAGAAATCCATGACTAAGAAGTAAATGAACTAATTTAATGAAGCCAGATAGGCGCTGCTATATGGGATCAACTTTGGTGCTAAATAACAATAAATGATCAAAATTAGCCACCTCATTTAGAATATATTTTATTAAAATTAAGTAAGGCGGCACATAGATATAGGTATATCGTATAAAACCATTTGGTACAATTCACACACACATATAATATGAAAATAAATTAAGAAATAAAATTTAATTATAGATTATTCTATCTGGGATATGATATGTTCGGTCAGACACTCTCATAACTAAAAATCTTTCTAATCACACATTTACAAAATATCTTTCCATATTAATAATTATCCAAACGCAAAATCCCGCCAGCACTCTGCCCAAATGCACTCAGTTGCAAAAACTTTGATTACCAGATCCCAAAAACTTATTCACAGTAAGAACTGACAAAATAAAATTAATACCGTTATGAAAACTCTAATACAAATCGGATATTTCCGAAAATCCTTTACTCACATCATTAAAAATATTGACAAAAACGCCACTTTCAAAACTAAAGACTTTCCCAATCAAACTAAGGCCCAAAAAATTGTTTTAACGACTAACAATAAAATACTGACTTCATCCATTCAGCTAAGGACCATTACTCCCATAAATACGAAGGAGTCTACAAAAATAGTATGTATGTATGTATATATATATATATATATATATATATATATATATATATATATATATATATATATATATAATAAAATTAAAATTGGCAGAATCCTGTTCATATAAAAAACAACATTCCTTGTCAAAATGCGTTAACATTTCTCGATAAAAAAATATATCTGCTAACCTATTTATGACCGAATATATATAAAATTGTTGTATGAAAGGGCAGTATTTCTCCTGCTTTAGCTAAACATAACAAAGACACCGACCACAAATATCAATACCGCCTATAAGAAAAATGGATAAAAGATGACAATAAAATAGCTATTACATTTGTTCAATCAAGTGTTAACACTATTCTAACCCAATATAAATAACAACAATAATAAAATCG
Organism: Sinelater perroti; assembly: GCA_036346155.1. Classification (NCBI taxonomy): domain Eukaryota; kingdom Metazoa; phylum Arthropoda; class Insecta; order Coleoptera; family Elateridae; genus Sinelater; species Sinelater perroti. The sequence continues at coordinate 245,714 of JARFIY010000359.1, forward strand.
AAATAATTTTGGAAATCCCCTCTAGAGAAGTTGCAGAAGAAAATCAAAACATAAATCAGCACACAGCACCTGGATAGGACCTTATTACAGGAAAAATAGTTAGTCAACTACTAAAAAATAAAATAGTATTATTAAAAACCATCTAAACATTGTACAGATTGATATACTTACTATCCGCTAATGTAATAATATGCTCAAATCGTATTAATCCCTAAAACCGGAAAACTAACAAGTAACAATCTATTACTGATTTCATAGAAATGAATTAAACTGTTAGCTATTATTCCTGATTTTCAATTTGTATTTAGAGAACGACATATTGCAATATAAACAGCAAATGTATAAAATTATATATAAGATCGCAAAAAGCCTGGAAGGAAATACAGTATGTGTGGCAGCATTACTTGCTGTGACGCAGGTTTTTGACAAGGTGTGGCATACTTGATTTTTGTATAAAATTAGAAACACTAATAAATATCACTTCCAAATAAGATACAACACTACATACTCTAACAACCATCAAGTAAAACAATTATAACACAGAAAAACATCTAAATTCTCTATTAATACTGCAGATTTACCTTCACGGCAGTGCTCTGCTAGCAACATGTAAGGACCCAGCGCTAAAATCACAAGAAGTATACAGTCACCTAGACTTCTTTCAAGATTGGTTCAGCAAATGGAAAATTAGAATAAACCAGACGAAATCACATTTACCAAGAAATCAATTTGAACTGAAGCAAAATATTTAGGTTTACATCTCATCAAAAACTGACCTAGCAAAAAAATTAAAACAAAATGCCAATAACTAAACACAAAACTACAAAAAATGTCTTAGCTCTTGACCATGAGTCTTAAATCAAAACTGTCTCTGAAAAAAGATTTTCATGTACAAATCCATAATTAAACCTATATAAACATAAGTAGTTTCAAAAACATCTCAGACAGATTTGCATACATAATACGATTAAACGATAATTATAAAATAAAAGTAATTTAGGTATATGCCTCTACATCCACTTGTAAAGATGAGGAATTTGAGTCATTCTATGAAAACGTTGCAAGTAGAAGAATAGACTACGATATGATAGTCGGTGAAAGAAGAAGACAAAATATACACAGGAAAATACAAATTAGGCAAAAACCCAAGAGAAAGTATGCTTGGAAAATTATTAGAAAAACAACAACTATATAACTATGATTATTTTATTCAATAAAAAAAACAACCACGGACCTGGATATGCCTAGATCGTCTGACAAAAAATGAGATAGACTACATCCTTAGCGGAAAAAATTAATCAATGCATATATAGTAAAAGAAAACAAAGAAAAGTACAAAGAAAACTTAGAAAAGTCAGTAGAAAATATAAAAGTTGCCCCAACAATTGACTATCACATTAATAAAAACGACAGGTGACAATGTAATTAGAACACAAATTAAACCTAATATAATAACAGCAAAAACTAAGTTTAAAATAAAAAAGGAAAAATTATATAAACGAGGTAAATATGGAACTGAAGAATATAAAGAAGCTAAAAGAGTGGGGCGTAGAATGATCAGAAAAGACATAGAAGCAACGTATGAGACAAGTACAAAAAATTATTGAAAATAATAAAAATATGAATTTCCTAAAGAATAAAGATGGGAAACGAGAAATTGTGCTACTTAAAAGCAATGAAAGGAAATTAGAGAAAATAATATAAGCAATAGAAGAATTTTACAAAATCAGCAAACAAAAATTTTTTAAACTAATACGTATTGGGTCAGAGGAAATACCACAAATAAGACAAGAAGAAATTATGTATGCCTTACACACTAACAAAAATAACAACACGCCTGGAGGAGACACAACAATGATAAAATAGGCAGAAGAGGTTCTGTAGCGGAGCGAGTACTTGAAAAATATTTCCTATTACGGTCATATATTTAATGGCTTTGGGATTGGTTGGTGCAGACAGCAATTAGTCCATGCCAAATTAAATAGGTATTTGGTTTTTTACCTGCCAAAATTATAGAAAATATTTTTTTTACTGTCTCCAAAATGGACAAGTTTCAACCATTACCTGTGATCGGTTTCTAAACGACCAAAGCAGGCAGTTAGCATTCAGTTGTTGAAAGAGGTACGTCTGTTTGTACCCAGGTAGACCGCGCAAGCCGTAGCCAAATGCACGTCTATCTACTGAAATTTTGTCGCAAGCTATTTTTGACTTTCCTGCCACGGTAACATTAAAATATTTGTTTCACACATCGATTGTGTTTATATTTACAATTTACGGCCCTAAAACTAATAGTTCTATTCCAGAAATATTTTTCAAGAGAAGAGATTAAATTGAAAAACTACCGGCCAATCAGTTTATAGGTTTATAATAAAAATTATTACTAAAACTGAAACAGTATTATTTAGTCGAACAGGCGGCGTTCTGGAGCATTTACAAAACAATTAACAAGAGAACTGTAAATTACACAGTGAGCCACAGAACGATTGATGCTAGAAATTACAACAATAGACAAAATGGCATACGACCGGATCCGCAATAAAGCAAAAGTGACACAGTTGAGATGGGACTTTACCGATCAAGTAAAAGCAAAAGACAACAAATGGAATATCAAAATATTGCAATAGTCATTGTAGTTGGGGAGAAGAAAGGGGGCAAGATCAGGAGGTAAATGGGTTGAAGATATCAAGAGAATTGCTGACTCACGGTGCTTTAAAATATAAGTAAGAGACAGATGGAAGGAAATAAGGTAGGCCTATGATTAAAGTTGGGCGCAAGAAAGCTACGGAAGAAGAAGAAGAAGATGACAATTTAACTGTAGGCATGTCCACACACAAAAACAAACCACCAGTTTCAATTAATCATTTTGTGTATTACAACTACTGCACCTCTCAAATTTAACAGTCAGCAATTACTTAAAAATTCCATTTCTGTCCGAAAATACACACAGATTGTACTTTGAACAAATTTAACATTATATAAGTTATGTTACAAAGATAATTAATCCACCAACTGTACTAAGAAGATTATTACGCTACGTAAAATAGAGTATATTATAAACATCCATTGTGTTCAAATAACAATACATAAAATTACATAATTTTAAGTTTGTGCGTGTGTGTCGTTCGCATGTAATGAAAACTATTTTTTTTATTATACAAAATTAATAATTATAATCGAAAGCATTTTAATTGCGTTTGTTTTATTCTATTGTTAGTGCACAATATTATGTTTATACTTGACTGATATTTCTCATTAAACAAAACATAAAACACCTCGGGGATATTTTAAAATAAGTCCAAAAATAATTAAAATAAACTTATGTAACTCAACGGTATGCTACAAATATATTCAAAGTATAATTAAAGAGGGAACTCCGATAAAATTACTCGTGTACACATGTACACATGTAACACTCTCGCAACCATCTTTCATTAAAATCTGCAATACGTCATTTTCAGAGAAGCAATTAATGAACAATTAGAGATAATAGATGGTCTTGACAGCATTAATTAAATATGCCATTCTCGGGCCAAAGCAAGCAGAGCTAGTAGTAGCAAATTGGTTTTGTTGGTAATGCTCGTTCTATCGTCGGGCTTATTACAGTTCCATCTTCCAGTCAGTTACAGATGATGGCGAACGCTGTTTATTGTAGTAAATTGTCTGCTAATTAGCGCACACACAAATGGTTTTGCTTCTACATTTACAAGTTGCTAATAATCGGTGCATAATTAAAAACCCACGATTTCAATGTTATACAAAATTCCCTGCTTAAATACGCAGTAACGGCAAACAGAAACGCCGGCTTTCAAAATACACGAAACAGTATTGAATAATGGCTGCGTTATTTTGCGAGGACTAACTGCTACTCAAACTTTCAGCTTCCGAAAGCTCGTAGGAGCTTTCAATCAGCAGCGAGCATCTTGAAACTTCTAAATTTCTAAGTAAAATTTGATGTAAGGACTTGCCTAATGCGTGGAAAATTGGGTAAAGCATTGTGTAAAGCCAAAAGGTAAAGTTCCGTGTTTGTCTTGGGAAGCCCTAAAAAGAGTTTTTGATATAATAGGACTTACGCCTACCACATTTATGTACACCCCTATGCTGCTTTTGAACATACTTAGGCAGTTTCTGATTTTAATATTTGGTGAGTAGGTACTTCTCGTTTTTGTTCTGCAGAATTACTGTTTATGAATAGTTAATTTAATATATTAATTTTAAGGCACTTACTTTGTTAATAGATTATGATATTATTTTATTTTAACATAATAGACGATTTATTATAAAACCGTGAGATTTTTAAAATGGAGTTCTTATTGATTATACTTTAGCAGCAACGAAATAGTACACAGATGTGCACCATAAGTGAGAAGTATATATATATATATATATTAACAGTGTATTTCATAATACGAGGGCAGTTTGATAAGTCAGTGACTTTTTGAATAAAAGATATTTTTTCGACAAAAAAGCGTTTTATTTCTTATCATAGTCTACTTTTAGTTTGATACATTTAGTCCAGCGTCTTTCAATTTTTTTTATCCCTTCCAAATAGTAGGTTTCTCAAGGTCCTCAAAATAGGTGTTTGTTTCAGTGATGAGTTTTTCATTTGACCCAAATCTCTTACCGCCGAGCCATTTCTTCAAGGTTTAGAAACAGGAAATAGTTGCAAGGGGCTAAATCTGGAAAATATGCTAGATGGGGTAGCAGTTCGTAGTCCCATTTATGGGTTTTTGCCATGGCAACTACACACGTGTGCAGTTGTGCATTGGCTTGGTGGTAAAGCACTTTTTTCTTTGCAAAATGCGGTCGTTTTTGCTTCAAGTCAACTTTGAATCTGTCCAACAGCTCTGAATAATGTTCACCGGTGATCTTTTTGTCCTTTTCAAGGTAATCGATGTGAATGACACTACGTGCGTCCCAAAAAACTGTCGCAATAACCTTGTTGGCTGGCAGACTCGTCTTGGCCTTCTTTATGCACGTTCACCAGGAAAAATCCACTACTTTAACTTTTCCTTGGTCTCTGGTGTGTTGTGATCGATCCATGTTTCGTCCACAGTTACGAAACGGCGTAAAAACTCGTTCTGATTGCAGTTGAACATTGCTAAATACTCATTTGAAGTGGTCACACGGTTGCACTTATGGTCGAGTGTCAGCAATTGCGGCACCCATCACGCGGATAGCTTTTTCATGTGCAAATATTCATATAAAATGTAATATACCCGCTCAGTTGAGATGCCTACAGCCTCATTCACCTCACACACTTTCATTCTCCGATCGTCCAATATCATTCCATGGATTTTATCGACGACCTTTTTTGGGCGACCTGAACGACCGACGTCACTTGTGCTGGTACGACCACAACGGAATTCAGTAAACCACATTTTAACCATTAAAATTGATGGTTCAGGGTTCCCATAGTATTTATCAGGCGTTTCCTTGGTTGGCGTTTTCTTTACGCAAAAATAATGCTTGATGACCACACAAAATTCGCTTTTTTCCATTTTCGCCGAAATTCACAAGGTTGTCTGCTTTCAATGGTTGTCAAACACAAACTAAATGACACAGTTTGCTCAAAATTTGACAGTAGTCTACTAACAAATTGTAGTTGACAGAAGCAGTGTTGCATTTAAAGTTACTACGCGGGAAATTCAAAAAGTCACTGACTTATCAAACTGCCCTCGTATTGAAGGGAGTACAAATAAGCCTTGGCCGTTTTTTATAGCAAATTGGACATTTATTGTGAAAGAACGGAGCCTTATGTTTTATTCAAAAGCATTGTTCATCGCTAGCCACTCATCTTTCTGGCAGCATACGAATACCGCGTCGGAAGAATGCTTCATCTCTTGAGGCTATCCACGAATCGACCCAATTTTTGGTATCTTCATACGTAGTGCTGCCATCGATCGGAACAAATGATAATCGAAAGGGGCAATATCTGGGGAATACGACGGGTGGAGTAGGACATTCCAATTGAGTGTTTTTAAATAGATTTTGACTGGCGCCGCAACATGTGGACGAGCATTATCATGCTGGAGAATAATTTTGTCGTATCTAGATTAGTAGTGAGCGCGTTTTTCCTTAAGTGCTCGACTCAATCTCAGTAATTGTGTTTAGTAAAGAATCCCAGTAATGGTTTAGTTTGGTTTCTATCAAATACACATTGTGAGTTTTTTTTCATGAATATTCGGCTTGGCTGTCGATGTTGAACCATGGCTCTACGTGGTCCCCATAATTTCCTCTTCTTTGGGTTATCATATTCTTCTTCTTCTTCTACTCTTATATAAGCTATTAGCCTGTTTCTAACTACACATTTCGTGTAGTACTATGAGCCATGTTGGACGTACCCCGGGCAGGTGGCTAGTCTGACCCGTTAGAAGAAGGAGAATGTACTTTACGACCGCCAAAGGTGTTTGTATGATGGCCGGAGAGCACTCGATATTTGCCGTTATTTTTGACCTGGAAGTCGAACCCAGAGCCCGCCGCGCGTTAGTCTGGCAGGCCGAGGCCTTTACGTCGCGGCTGTCGTGCTCTCGGGTTATCACATTGTATACATTTTTTATCACTAGTGATAATACAATGCAAAAAACCTTTTTGTTTATGCTTGACAAGCAGCATTTCACATGTGCAAAATCGGCGTTCTACGTTTCTTGGCTTCAGTTTATATGGAACCCAATTTCCTTGCTTTTGAATCATCCCCAAAAATTTTAAACGATATGAAATTGCTTGTTGAGTCACTCCGAATGTAAGTGTCTTCTTAGCAGGAATCTTCCTCTAATAATGCTTTCAATTCCGCGTCTTCGTACACTTTTGGCCTTCCGCTACGTTCTGCGTCTTCGACGTCGAACTCACCTTTCTTAAACTCATGAAACCATTCACAACTACTTCTGTCACTTAAAGCAGCCTCACGATATGCTTCTATAAACAATCTAAGCACCTTAGCTGCAGATTTCTTCAAATTAAAGAAGTAAATCAAAAGTTCCAGCAAATGACACTTATTCGACTCATAACTCGACGTTTTCGCACGAAAAAAATTATGTGATGCTGATACAAAATCGTTAATATTTTAAGGTTATTGTGTTGCCAGATGTCCAACCTTACGCTATGATGTTTTATATCTGATAATTTCAACCATAACTTTACTGGTACGGCCATCTTTTGTAAAACGGCGGAGACTTATTTGTACCCCCTTTATATGTAGCAAACACAAATTGAATTTATTTATTTGCAACTTGGTAATTACATAAAGTAGATATAAAAACAAACATTTTTAATACAAAAAGTAATAATAACTTTAATATAACTAAGAAAAAAGCAAAACGATATACATTTTCTATTCAAATCTTTATTATTATCAGTGTGTGGAAACTATAAAAGCGTTATAGTATTATAAAAATAATAATCCTTATTTAAAAATGACTAATTTGGTTTGTACTACTAGATGTGCTAAACATTTTAAACTTAAATAATGGTAATCTAAACTTTAACTTATGCGAAATTTGAATGTATGGTCCAAATCATTTCTATCATTTTTATATTTCCCGTCCTTCTTTTGATTCTCCGTCGTACCTTGAATATGGTCCAATGCATCACTATTGAATTTTCTATATTTGCTCCTTATATGCGTCATTTGGTCTCTGTCGGTAATGGATCTTAAGTAATTTTGTATCCTTAATTCGTTATAGATTCTGTTCACATTATTGCCTATATCCTTTGATTTTGTAAATAATATTGAATTTATTTAGTTTTTCTTTTGTATATTGATTTCTCTTCATAGCTCTTGTACTCTCTCCAGCAGTTGATCCAAAAAGTTTCATATTTGTTGTTACAATTATAGATTCAAAGTGATCTAATATTTGTAATCATATATAAAGCTCCGACCAGCTGAAACTTTCTAAAATTTTATCGTTTTAGTTTAATTGTAGTATTACATATTTTTCTGCTGTTTAATGAATATCTAATTTTCCGAGATATAATATTAATCAACCCAAAAATTTAAAACATCTTTCACAATCGTTTTTCCATTTAGGACAACCTTTGAGTGAGTGTGTTCATTGCCATAGAAACCATTACTTTTTATTGGTAGATATTTGTAAATTGTAATTGTTCGCTCCAATTTCCAAATACAATTCGCCTTCGCCTTTGCTCTCGGCCCTGCGTGGCTCTTTTCGCTCACTTCGTTTTGAATTTAGTTTGTGATAGTTTAGAAAACGGGCTATCGGCTTTAAATTTTCCGTAAGCAAAGAGCGTTTTGACCGAGAGTTCGCCGGCGTATTTGATGGCGGCAGAAGTTTCCATTTCTGCGAGGACGTTTTGTTGAAAGCTAATTTTGTGGCGGAATTAGAAATTTTGGAGTCCAGATTAATCTCTTCCTGGAGGTTGTTTTGTCCTATATTTTCATCCGACCAACAGTACAGGAAATCGATTTCTGCGGGAAAGCGCCGTTTCCACAGGTTAGTGTTTTAGCTTTAGTCTTTGCTTCGAAGTTCCTTTGTTTAAATTTAAAATTACTATACAGTCCATTTTCGGCTGCAACAGTAGTTTTTATTATTTGTTAAAATTTAAATCCAGCCCTCTGCATCAGATCTTTTGAGTCTGTTACGACCAATTAGTCGTCTGCAAATCAGAAACTCCTAACATATTTCTCTTTATTTGGATATATGGTTAAGTGAGTAATCCATTGTGTTATAACATCGCCTATATAAACATTAAATAAAATTGGGAACAAGTTACATCCCTATCTTAGTACAGATTGTTTTTGTTGTATCTACATATTTTTAGGTTAGTGTAAACATTTCTAATATACTCTCTAACACTCCTTTTACTATGTTCCATAGTTTCTCATGAAGTGCCTTATTAACTTTTTGGTATAGTCCAAGAGCATCATATGGGTTTCTCTTCATTATATTTTTCTACTATTTGTTATTACATAAACTACCTTTGTTTAAATTATACTTTTTTTTGTATAACTCTATTAATTATTATATTTGAAAATGTTATTTGTCTAATTTTTGCATACGGAAATGTTTTCTTTTTTGAAAATAAGTTTGATTATAGCTATTTTTTGTTTTTGAGGTATAGTTTAAAAGTTTTAGCAGATGACGCAAGTCTTTTAAATTTTAATTCTTCCTGAACAGATTTAATAAGATCATTATTTATTCCGTCTGTACTAGAATATTTCTTATTTTCACTACTTTGCAGTACATCATTCTATTCTTTAATTTTTAGGGAGTTTACTTCTGTTTTTGCGGCTTCTTGTTCATGGTCTACAACTACTAAACTAAGTATTTTTGTAGTAGTTTGGCCATTTTCTGGGAGTTGTGATATTCATATGCGCCGTATTATTTTTTTTACTTTCCTTGGCCTATTATAATAAGGAAAGTAATGTAATCAGCGGAAATTTGACCTACCCAGTTTTCACATTTCTGGACGAATTGTAGCCTCAGGACACTAAAAAAGTTGGTTTGAGCCATTGGTTCGTGTGTGTGTGTGTATGTGTCTGTCTGTCTGTCAGTAAACAAGATATCTCGAGAACCGTAAGAGCTAGAGACTGTGATATGCAAGTTACTTGTAGGTAGGAGACGAAGTACGAAACTTTTGGTAAAAATCGGCCGAGCCGTTTGGTCGCAAGGTGGCAAAATCGGTCGCAAAGCGGTCGCGAATCTAAACGGTTGAAGATACAAAAAATTCATGAGAATAAAAATGATTTGTTATCCCAAAATAAACATGAATTTAAAGTAATAGTTGGTAAAATAGGAACTCGAAAAAAAATTGAAGCCTAGGATTTTTGCCAGAATTACCCAAATAATAGGATAAGGAAAGTCGTGTGATGTTCACACCAGATTTTTATTTTTTAAATCTCTCAAAATTGTAAAGACCATGTTTTTTGGTCCATTCTCCATATAAAAGTATCTCATCTATTTTGTTGTGCTTGTGGGTTCAAGATTTTACGTTTGTGCACTCTTCATCTGTATTGCCGGTTTATGTGTACTTTCTCTTGTGCCTTGTTAGTGGGATTTGGTAAAGAGTTCTGACAGTTCAACCCTGCTTTTATTTTTATTTTGTGGATTTTCGATTTTCAATCTTAACCGATTTGCGAGAATTCGTAATTTAGCACTTAAAATTTCAATTTGAGTTATTTTTGACGTTTGTGTAAATAATGTTCTCAAACGAGACCAATCGTAATTCTTGTTTGCTAACCTACCCTTTTATAACTTAACGCGCATCCCTCTAAATATTAAAGTATATAACTTTTAATTTTGTTTCATCATATTGTATTGCATATGACGTAGTGAAAGTAAAGTTTTTCCTTGGAGAGAAGAACACTCTTTCCATGTATATTGCTTTCGTTGTTCCCGACTTTGTCTTCCACTGGGGTTGGTTATCCAATTTTCCACAAGGTCAGTCGGAATTCCAACGCCTAGCATTTGGAAGAAAAAATCAATATTAGGTAAGAAAGGCTTAATAATGAGTAGTAATTTGCAAAACTCTTTGTATATTGCAGTGCATTCTTGATACTTATAAACTATAAAAAAACCTATAAATAACTTATTATTGTCATGTTTATTACAAAAATAGCTCATATCAACTATAATATAAAATCAGATAGTATAAAACGTGTAAAAATTACTTTATTTGGATTTTAAATTAGGACCGGCTGTCTTTTGGTTCCCCCTGTATACGCGTTTTAGTTTTGATTTAAGATAGCGGCGGCCAATTTGCCCGCGTGCGCGGATATATATAAAGCGGCTGCAGCGACGGCTTGGCTCTTCGCTTTTTCGCTCGCTTCGTTTTGAATTTGAATTGTGATGGTTTAGAAAACGGGCGAATGGCTTTAAATTTTCCGTGGCCAAGAGGGTTTTGACTGAGAGTTCGCCGACGTGTTTAATTAACGGCAGAAGTTTTTATTTCCCCGTGGCCGTTTTGTTGAAAGGCTGATTTTGTGGCGGAATTCGATATTTTGCCGATTAACCTCTTCCCGGAGGTCATTTTGTTTCCCGATCGCATTTCGGGAGTTGAAATTTTGCCGGTGAGAAAACTCCGATTTTTTTGTACCTGACCTGACAGGAATCAAGAACGCTACCGATAGGCTCCGCTGTGAAAATTAGGGTAATTTGTCCTATTTTTCACCCACACCCTTATTTCCTTTTCCTGGATCCCCCAAGACCAACAGCATAGGAACCGATTCTGCAGGACAGCGTCGTTTCCAAAAAAGTGACTGTTTCAACTTTGGCTTTTGTTTGAAATTCCTTTTTTAAATTTAAAGTTACCATACAGTCCACTTTTGGCCGTAACACTTGGGTTGTTAAAACATGATAGAAATTTGAAACATTTAATGTCGTCTACAAGTACGGTGGGTATCTTCAGAAAAAAATCTTGCAAAAGTTAAATTAGTGTCTCGTGAGCTTTTGCTTTCATACTCGTACAGTAGGGAAGACGGTGGAAAACTAGCGTTAGCGTCACCGGGTTTGTTGCTCACGTAAATCGTCTCCTTGCAGGTAACATCTTGTTAAATTATTTTTATTTATAAATTTCTACCTCCTGTCTGTACAACTTCTAGTAATAACTTCTATATTTAGACAAAACTTGGCACCGACTTCAAAATTATAAAATATTTAATAATTGCTGGTTAACTAAACTAAAATCAGTATTAATTTCTAGTAGGTAAATTTATTTTTTACTTTTTTTAGTTTCCTTTTGTTACTTTTTTGAAGTTGGTTTTATAATAAAATTTTCATATCGTCCATGTTATTACCCCAGCACTACTATATCATCCGCATAACAAATATTGTTTATGATTTCGCCATTAATGTTTATAGCTGGTGGAGGGTTCATTAGGTGCTTTGTTTATAATAGCTTGTGAATATAACCTGAGGAGCGTTGATGACAATATGCAGCCTTGTCACTCCTATTTTAATTTCAGTTTTTTTTAGATACTTCTCCGTGTATTCGTATTGTCTTTTGATACCACTAGTAGTTTCCAAAAACACGAATGTCTCAGAGGTCTAGTTTTACATTTCTAAAAATTTCAATTAAACGTCTGTGCTTAACGCTGTCAAATGCTTTTTTGTAATTAATAAAGTTCAGGCATATATTTTTGTTCTTGTACAAGCTTTTTTGTAATAACATATTCAGTTTAAATGCGCTTGGAAACCCAAACTGCGTTTCGGTGATCTCGGATCTCCAGTTTTTTGTATATATGGTTGTAAATAATATTAAAAAGTGTTTTTAGCCATGGCACATAAACTTAATGTTCTATGATCTGAGCATTCTTTAACATTTTCTTATTTTGGCAACTACACTCATATCAGCAAAATATGCTACTTACTTCTACCAATCAAGGACATAAGAAACCTATAGCGTACACCAGATGTATACTACATGCCATCTTTGTGTGAGTAGGTTTACATTGAGGATACGGGCTGTATTATTAGAATAAAAAAATTCAAACGATACTTACGCCTCAATCAACCTGAATAAACAGTTACTGCTGATCATGCCTTGAAAAATCCTAGCCACAAGATAAAGTTTGGCCAAAGACAAGTTTTGTCTAATTATATAAACTATTACCCGAAATTGTACAAATAGAGGCGGTAGACATTTGTAAATATAAAAATAATTTAACAGAAACGACAAATGTTACCTAAATTTTGGTTTACCACTCGGTTACGTTAGCAATTAACTCAATGACGTCAACAACGGTCTCAACACATGCGTACGAAGCTGAAAGAAAAAACTCGCAAGGAAGTAACTTAATTTTTAGAATATTTTCTTTTGAAGGCGCCTACTGCAATTGTCGACGAAACATCAATAGTTTCCAAATTCCGACCGTGACCTAACAATTTAAAACAAGCAACATGATGCATCAAAAAACGGACTGTAAAAGTTTTTGCATTTACAAATTGCATATTTTTAAAAATTAAGTTATTAAAGCTTTTGGTTCCTATAAAAAAAATATTGCTAGTGTTTTAATTTCTAAATAAGAATGATTGATATACATAATTGTGCCACGAAGAATAATTACAATTAATATTTAGTTCTAAATTCCTGTTTTCTATTTTGTTTTAAAAAATAGAACAGGCAAAATACAAATATTGTCAAACAACATTTAGTTAAATAATTTTTTTTAAATCTACAATGATTGCTACAAATTTTTTACTGTCTGATATTGGAACTAACTTTTCTATAAGACAATTCGCTTTTAATAGTTACTACACCGCTGCACATAAAATATGAATTCAAAAAATACTATATTGGTTTCCATCAATGTGATTTTAACAGATTGTAACTATAGTCGTTTTTAAGTAACTTTTTTACATATCTAACGAATTTTTCTGCTTCAATCGGGAAGTAACTATTAACGTTACCAATTTAATATTGATAATGAAAGCATACTGAAGTCTATAATTAATATTGTGATTTCGAAGCAACAATATATTTATTTTTAATTGACAAAAACTGCTCGATATGACAATGTCACTATTATTTTCTATTTCCAGGTTGCTATTAATATTTGTTTGTTCTTACTATCAAGAATTAGTAGCAGTCTGTACTCTATTTTGTAATGTCTACTATTTTTTAAAAATTTTATAAAAGTATAAATCGGTGCATCATAATAAATGGCTAACTGTTTTAATAATAAAAAAGTTTTGTGTCACAGAGTAAAAATAAATATGTTTCTAGGTCACGACAAAAAATGTTACAACACCTTATGAAAGAATACAAGTAAATCTGCAGTAAGGAAGATATCAAACCCACGCCATTAATTTTCTATAGTAAAGTTCAATCTCCAGAAAGTCCTACCCTTTAGAACATAATACTTCAAAAGAACAAAACTTTATATAAACTTAATAGACTTAATAAATAATAAAACTCTTCCTAAATATAAAACAATCGAATGCCACAATCTTTATTTTAAATAACTTAGTTTTTTAAGGTTCTAATTCCCCGTGTTGGAGTACGGACTACGAACTGAGAGGTTAAGGCTCTAATAAGTTTGACTTTACTGCCCGGTCGTCGCGCACCATTTCTGATGCGGGGCGATGAGGCAAGCACCGCGCCTTAGACGAGATGTGTTGCCTCTTGTTCGAGTGAACACAGGTACTCAATTACTTTTACTGACTAAATAGGCCACCCACCAGGCATCCGAGAGATTCGTAAATGAAATCCGGGTCCGTTCACTTTGCAGTCCGCGCCTCAACCTCTTGAACCACTCTGGCGTCTGAATCATTTATGTACTAGACGTTAAATGACGTGAAATGTGAAAAAAAATACAAGTATTAACAAGATAAATTAATTGCATCTAAAATTTCTTATCGGGCTTAATGTATCGTTACTTTATCACATTATTTTATTTGAAATATTTTATGAATAGCTACTTATACATATTAATCCTTAACATTAATGAAGACTTAAGAATTATTAGTCGAAATGTGAAATAAAATTTTCATACAACCAATTATAAAAACATTCAAAATTATAAATTGTTATTACCAGCGTGGTCCTGTAGTTGAGGTGCAGGCTGCGATGCAGACGGATTCGAGTTCAATTCCCGGTGTTCTCTGATGCCTGCAGATGGCCTATTCAATTACTAAAATTAATTGAGTACCTGCATTCACTCGAACAACAGAAGGGGTAATAATGGCGGCCGTCTAAGGCGCGGTGCTTGCCACATCGCTCCGCATCAGAGATGGAGCGTGACGACCGGGCAAAGAGAGCGAACATATAAGAGCCTTAAGCTCTCAGTTTACAGACTGAACTCTCACGAGGGGTATTAGTGCCTTACAATTATTAATTATAGATTATCAGAACGTGTTCAAATCAATCTGCCTGCATTTTAAAGAAAACTTTGGGCTTGAGGAGTCTAGCTTTTTGGTTCGATTAGAAATGCACTACTTTAGGGAAAATTTTTAGATATAGAAGTGTAGTGTAATTAATGGCGTGAGTGATTACAGGTTTCCAAATGAAAGCGTTAGCTATTGCTCTTTGTATTCAGGCATTGAAAGCATTTTTCTATTTCAGTTACCTCACTAATAATTCTGTTTATGGGATGGTAAATAAAATCGAGCGTTTACAATTTGGAAGCAACGATTTTATGGCCGGCTTTTTTATTACGTTCGGCAAGTGTCGAAAAAGTATCCCTTATCCGTACACTCAAAGAATGTTAGTGTACGTATCTTGATATTTGTCAGTTATTTTAGCCTATATACGTTCTTTCGCAATCTCTGCAAAGTAATTCGCATGGATGATAATTCTTGAGCAAATGAAATGAACTATTTTATTGCTAGTCATAAAAATTGCTCTAGATTTCTTTTTCTTAGGCCTATGTTGTCAGCAATAATTTTGATAAATTGCACGAACGCCTTTGCTCGGCCAATAAAGTTGCGGATTTTAGAATTTGTGTTTTTAATATCATTTAGGAGAGTTTTGTTTTGTCTTACTTCCATTGAAAATTTGATATTGGGGTGAGGTATTTTACAAGTAGAAAAACATTGAAAAAATGTATCTTATCCATGAACGCAGATTATAAAAATGCCAGCAACGTATCTAACCTAACAAATAAGAAGAAGACGAGAGCTTTATTTTACAATTATTTAGAAAAAAGTTTATTATTGCAAGTAAATGTGGGAAACCTATAGAAAAAACAGTATAGGTTTTGCTGTAAAATTTGCCTTGAGAAATAAAGTAATTAATAACAATGGCTATTTAATTATTAAATTTTCTAGATTATGGATGGATTTCAGAAATAGAAATGTTGGCAATCAGAATGGCCAAATCTTAACTAATAAAATATACGAACGATTTTTATGACTAACAATAAAATAGTTAAATTATTGGTTTAGTTAAGTGTTCTTACCCCGTACATTTCAAAGTGAATATAAAGTATCTTATAAAGACTATGGACGAACTTATATAAACCAAATAAATAGGCAGATATCAAGCCTCATATACAAAACATTCTATCGCCTTTCTTTTGCCAAATAAATTTATCTAAATTAAAAACACTAGCCCCCATTTTCCATCTCACTGGCAGAATTATCAACAAAGCAAATAAAATAGGAAAACGTTCTAATACCTTAACACTCTAGACGATAGCCAAGAATTACTCATATACTCATGTACTATACATTACACATATTTAATTATCCCAAATTACCAGTTAGACATCCTTTTCAAATGAACTTTTTACTAGTGCGTTTTCAACCAAAAATGTCTTTATTCTACTTTCTAAATAGTAAAACAGAAAGTACAAAAATTAGTTTTCTTTCATAACTCATAACTCTCTTTGCAGAGTATAATAGAAAAATAACGTCTAAAGTAAAAAGACCAATCTCTCTCTACGCATGATTGTTTGAGTTAAGGAATATTTGCAGGTTTTTCCCCATTTGCACATTTATCTCTAAGTGGATGCGTGTTATAAAGTGTTATTAAAATAACTTTTTATTTATAATAGGAACATAATTTTTTCTTTTAATATTTGTAATGCTACATTTCTTAATATTCACCTTTTGCATAATAGCTTGCCCTATTCATAAAATGTTTTTGCCATTTTATTTTATTTTATTTGTTCTGTTTAACATATAAGTTGAAAATTTTGTTATTATTTTGTCACTAAATAATATAATTTGATTCTTATTTGGTTTTTTAATTGCTATTATTTGATAGAAATTCTTTAAAACATTTATAGAGCCTTTAGTATCATGTAATTTTGTAAATCTCAAAAATTATAGTTACATTTTAAAAGCTTAATTGTGATTTGTACGTTACATTAAAAGGCACTCTTTTTAAAGAAAAGTTTTATTTCTGTAATTTTCATAAATATGTAATCTTCAACTTCTTTTTTGTTCTTCTTTTATATCGACCTATATTTCTGCACTCTGCAAGTCTTCACTTCTTTTTCTAGGTCCTTCACTGCTTTTACTACCAATCGGCGATATGTCTCTTATTAACATTTCTGTCCTCAATCATACGATGTGCTAGTTTAATTTTTTACCTTTTTTTACATTTTCTTTTAAGATCTTTGCTTTTTCACTGCTCATTAATATTGTATCCTGCGTATATGCTTCTTTATGTTGTTTCTAATAGTCTCCGAGTTGTTAATATATCAAGTCGAATTTTCGTTTCTAGCAAAAGTTATAAATTTAAGATTTTTTTATTAAGGCGTTGTTCTTGATTACTATTTGTAACATATTCAGTTCTGTTTTAGATTTTTTTTTCTGATAAAGGTCTATTAAGTATTGTCCGGACATCTTTTTTATGTGATGAGCAGTAATAAAATAAATTTATTTGCTTTTCCTCTTTTGCTTTTTCAGAAGCACTTTCCATTATTTTTGAAAAGTCTTTTCAATATTTGTGACTAGAGGAACTTACTAGTACATTTTGTGTTAATGCGAATTTTTTTTATAGGTTTCTATTGTCCTTGTATTTGTTCTGTATTTTAAAAATTCTTTCTTCTTTTCATTTTATTTTTCTTTGACTTTTTTGCAAAAAATGGTATTCTATTTAGCAGTCGTACTTCCAGAGGTGTATTTCGCACTCCGAGGGGCTGTGTGGCTACCAGTGTCTAGTACTCTCAAAAATACTAAATTAACCGTACCCTTATTTTGCACAGCTCCAAAATCTATGATTTGAACGTACAGTTACAATTCAAGTCAAGTTTTAAGTTGTAAGTTATATTGTCAAGTTTGGTTATTTGCCAGTGAAGTTGGATGACAAAGAAAACCGTATTGCTGTAATAGAATTACATAACTGCGGAACTGAAAGAAATGTAATCTTTAACACCACCTCTCCAGCATTAGCCGTACATTTTGTATTAAGTTATAAAATTATTTGATGAGACTGTAGGTGTGAAGGATCGTCTAAAATTTGGAATACCAAGCTTAGTTCAGACTGTTTAAGGAGTCAAAACCGCAATTGTCCGAAATAAACAAAATTATCTTTATAAGTAGAAGGTTATGCTACGATGTATTTTTAAGCAAGGCCTAGGACTAGCTGCTTACAAAGCACATATGGGACATTTGCCGACAGATGCTTTTTTACAGTGGAAAAATATTTCAATAAACGAAATGACAAGTTATACGCTAGGTTATCCAAAGAAGCATCTCACCTAGTGTCAAAGGTTCAGAGAAGCTACCATCAAGCACCTGTAATGGCTTTGTGGTAAGTGTATTATAATTGACATTCATTTTTGCGAAAAAGGAGCCAAAACAAGACTCTGAATCACACACTTTTTTAATGTGAGCCTTGGATCTTTCGACAAGACTCTGCACCAGCTCACAAAACACAGTTAACTCAAACGTGATTGAGCAACAATATGCCTTATTTACTAACAATAGATTAGTCTTTTGGTGACCCAGATCATAATCTATTAGGTTACAAATTATGTTCAGTTTTAGAGGCATAGTTTGCTCAAAAAGATACCCTAATGTTAGTTCTTTGAAGCAGCCCGATTGCATAATTGCTCATAATTATTTAATAAATCCTGAAAATATTATGCAAAACTTTATGGTTCATATAAGTTCGTCCATAGTCTTTATAAAATACTTTATATTCACTTTGAAATGTACGGGGTAAGAATACTTAACTAAACCAATAATTTAACTATTTTATTGTTAGTCATAAAAATCGTTCGTATATTTTATTTGTTAAGATTTGGCTATTCTGGTTACCAACATTTCTATTTCTGGAATCCATCCATAATCTAGAAAATTTTGATAATTAAATAACCATTGTTATTAATTACTTTATTTCTCAAGGCAAATTTTACTGCCAAACCTATGCTGTTTCTATAGGTTCCCCACATTTACTTGCAATAATAAACTTTTTTCTAGATAATTGTAAAATAAAGCTCTCGTCTTCTTCTTATTTGTTAGGTTAGATACGTTGCTGGCATTTTTATAATCTGCGTTTATGGATAAGATACATTTTTTCAATGTTTTTCTACTTATAAAATACCTCACCCCATTATCAAATTTTCAATGGAAGTAAGACAAAACAAAACTCTCCTGAATGATATTAAAAACACAACATAGGCCTAAGAAAAAAGAAATCTAGAGCAATTTTTATGACTAGCAATAAAATAGTTCATTTTATTTGCTCAAGAATTATCATCCATACGAATTACTTTGCAGAGATTGCGAAAGAACGTATATAGGCTAAAATAACTGACAAATATCAAGATACGTACACTAACATTCTTTGAGTGTACGGATAAGGGATACTTTTTCGACACTTGCCGAACGTAATAAAAAAGCCGGCCATAAAATCCTTGCTTCCAAATTGTAAACGCTCGATTTTATTTACCATCCCATAAACAGAATTATTAGTGAAGTAACTGAAATAAAAAAAAACGCTTTCAATGCCTGAAGACAAAAGGCAATAGCTAACGCTTTCATTTGGAAATCTGTAATCACTCACGCCATTAATTACACTACACTTCTATATCTAAAAATTTACCCTAAAGTAGTGCATTTCTAATCGAACCAAAAAGCTAGACTTCTGAAGCCCATAGTTTTCTTTAAAATGCAGGCAGATTGATTTGAACACGTTCTGATAATCTATAATTAATAACTGTAAGGCACTAATACCCCGCGTGAAAATTCAGCCTGCAAACTGAGAGCTTAAGGCTCTTATATGTTCGCTCTCTTTGCCCGGTCGTCATGTTCCATCTCTGATGCGGAGCGATGTGGCAAGCACCGCACCTTAGACGACCGCCATTACAACCCCTTCTGTTGTTCGAGTGAATGCAGGTACTCAATTAATTTTAGTAATTGAATAGGCCATCTGCAGGCATCAGAGAGCACCGGGAATTGAACTCGAATCCGTCTGCATCGCAGCCTGCACCTCAACTACAGGACCACGCTGGTAATAACAATTTATAATTTTGAATGGTTTTATAATTGGTTGCATGAAAATTTTATTTCACATTTCGACTAATAATTCTTAAGTCTTCATTAATGTTAAGGATTAATATGTATAAGTGGTTATTCATAAAATATTTCAAATAAAATAATGTGATAAAGTAACGATACATTAAGCGCGATAAGAAATTTTAGATGCAATTAATTTATCTCTTGTTAATACTTGTATTTTTTTCACATTTTACGTCATTTAACGTCTAGTACATAAATGATACAGACGACAGAGTGATTCAAGCGGTTGATGCGCGGACTGCGATGCGAACGGACCCGGATTTAATTTACGAATCTCTCGGATGCCTGGTGGGTAGCCTATTTAGTCACTAAAAGTAACTGAGTACCTGTGTTCACTCGAACAAGAGGCAACACATCCCGTCTAAGGCGCGGTGCTTGCCTCATCGCCCCGCATCAGAAATGGTGCGCGACGACCGAGCAGTGAAGTCAAGCTTATTAGAGCCTTAACCTCTCAATTCGCAGGCCGTACTCCAACACGGGGAATTAGAACCTTAAAAAACATAAGTTATTTAAAATAAAGATTGTGGCATTCGATTGTTTTATATTTAGGAAGAGTTTTATTATTTATTAAGTCTACTAAGTTTGTATAGTTCTGTTCTTTTGAAATAAAAAAAATATTATTTTCTAAAGGGTAGAAGTTTTTGGAGATTGAACATTATGATTTACTATAGAAAATTAATGGAGTGGGTTTGATATCTTCCTAGAAACATATTTATTTTTACTCTGTGACACAAAACTTTTTTATTATTAAAACAGTTAGGCATTTATTATGATGCACCGATTTATACTTTTATAAAATAGCTAAAAAAAAAAAGTAGCCATTACAAAAATAGAGTACAGACTGCTACTAATTCTTGATAGTAACAACAAACAAATATTAATAGCAACCTGGAAATAGAAAATAATAGTGACATTGACATATCGAGAAGTTTTTGTCAATTAAAAATAAATATATTGTTGCTTGGAAATCACAATATTGATTATAGACTTCAGTATGCTTTCATTGTCAATATTAAATTGGCAACGTTAATATTTACTTCCCCATTGAAGCAGAAAAATACGTTAGATAAGTAAAAAAGTAACTTAAAAACGACTATAGTTAAAATCTGTTAAAATCACATCGATGGAAACAAAATTAGTATTTTTTTAATTCATATTTTATGTGCAGCGGTGTAGTAGCTATTAAAAGCGAATTGGCTTATAGAAAAGTTAGTTCCAATATCAGACAGTAAAAAATTTGTAGCATTAAAAAAATATTATTTAACTAAATGTTGTTTGACAATATTTGTATTTTGTCTGTTCTATTTTTTAAAACAAAATAAATAAACAGGAATTTATAAAGAAATATTAATTGTAATTATTCTTCGTGGCACAATTATGTATATCAATCATTCTTATTTAGAAATTAAAACTCTAGCAATAATTTTTTTTATAGAAACCAAATAACTTAATTTTTAAAAATATGCAATTTGTAAATTCAAAAACTTTTACAGTCCGTTTTTTGATGCATCGTGTTGCTTGTTTTAAATTGTTAGGTCACGGTCTGAATTTGGAAACTATTGATGTTTCGTCGACAATTGCAGTAGGCGTCTTCAAAAGAAAATATTCTAAAAATTAAGTTACTACGTTGCGAGTTTTTGCTTTCAGCTTCGTACGCATGTGGTGGGAGACCGTTGTTGACGTCATTGAGTTAATTGTTAACGTAACCGAGTGGTAAACCAAAATTTAGGTAAAATTTGTCGTTTCTGTTAAATTATTTTTATATTTACAAATGTCTACCTCCTCTATTTGTACAATTTCGGGTAATAGTTTATATAATTAGACAAAACTTGCCTTTGGCCAAACTTTATCTTGTGGCTAGGATTTTTCAAGGCATGATCAGCGGTAACTGTTTATTCAGGTTGACTGAGGCGTAAGTATCGTTTGAATTTTTTTATTCTAATAATACAGCCCGTATCCTCAATATAAACCTACTCACACAAAGATGGCATGTAGTATACATCTGGTGTACGCTATAGGTTTCTTATGTCCTTGATTGGTAGAAGTAAGTAGCATATTTTGCTGATATGAGTGTAGTTGCCAAAATAAGAAAATGTTAAAGAATGCTCAGATCATAGAACATTAAGTTTTATTTGCCATGGCTAAAAACACTTTTTAATATTATTTACAATTTACAATTTATTTTATATACAAAAAACTGGAGATCCGAGATCACCGAAACGCAGTTTGGGTTTCCAAGCGCATTTAAACTGAATATGTTACTACAAAAAAGCTTGGACAAGAACAAAGATATATGCCTGAACTTTATTAATTATAAAAAAGCATTTGACAGCGTTAAGCACAGACGTTTAATTGAAATTTTTAGAAATGTAAAACTAGACCCCTGAGACATTTGTGTTTTTGGAAACTACTAGTGGTATCAAAAGTGACAATACGAATAGACGGAGAAGTAACTAAAAAAACTGAAATTAAAATAGGAGTGAGACAAGGCTGCATATTGTCATCAACTCTCCTCAGGTTATATTCACAAGCTATTATAAACAAAGCACCTAATGAACCTTCACCAGCTATAAACATTAATGGCGAAATCATAAACAATATTTGTTATGCGGATGATATAGTAGTGCTGGGGCAATAACATGGACGATATAAAAATTTTATTATAAAACCAACTTCAAAAAAGTAACAAAAGGAAACTAAAAAAAGTAAAATATAAATTTACCTACTAGAAATTAATACTTATTTTAGTTTAGTTAATCAGCAATTATTAAATACTTTATAATTTTGAAGTCGGTGACAAGTTTTGTTTAAATATAGAAGTTATTACTAGAGGTAGAAATTTATAAATAAAAATAATTTAAGAAGATGTTACCTGCAAGGAGACGATTTACGTGAGCAACAAACCCGGTGACGTCAACGCTAGTTTTCCACCGTCTTCCCTACTGTACGAGTATGAAAGCAAAAGCTCACAAGACACTAATTTAACTTTTGCAAGATTTTTTTCTGAAGATACCCACCGTACTTGTAGACGACATTAAATGTTTCAAATTTCTATCATGTTTTAACAACTCAAGTGTTATGGCCAAAAGTGGACTGTGTGGTAACTTTAAATTTAAAAAAGGAATTTCAAACAAAAGCCAAAGTTGAAACAGTCACCTTTTTGGAAACGACGCTGTCCTGCAGAAATCGGTTCCTATGCTGTTGGTCTCCCAGCGGGGTTGCTAGATCCCCAACTGGGCGCCTCCCCGGGTGGCGGATAGGGGAATGCCCACCAGATATGATGGGTACCGGGGAAATAAAATACCCGGGGCGGACCAAAACTAGCATAGGTGACACAGGTGGCAACTTCCAAATAATGGATTTAATGGCTCCTAGATAACCATGAGGGGAACCAGGGATGGTGATAACCGATCGGCTGCCGGTATAAGTGGTCACACTCTTGCATGGTCAACAGCTTCGGGTGGAAGAACCAGCAGAGATAGGGCACTCTTTTGCCCTCAGGTTGAAAAAACAGACCTTAAAGACGGAGGAACCAAATTGATGGTCAACGGCGTAAGAATGCAGAAGGCAAGTGGAAACCACTGCATTAAAGATCTAAAAGATATCCTTAGTAAAATTATCATCATTATCATTATCAATATGACAACGTTCAGAGCTAAATCTAAATCTGAGTTTCAAGTTCCCCAATCGGATCTCCGGGGAACAGTTGTGAGCAGAGTTATAAAGTTATCAACAAATAATATAAAGATCGGGACATGGAATGTAAACAGTTTACTGGCACCAGGCAAACTGCACAATACTGTAATAGAAATGGATAGACTGAAGATAGACATCCTTGGTCTAAGTGATGTTAGATGGTCAGGAAATGGTAAATGTACAACAAGCAATGGTATAATGTACTACTCGGGAAATGATGGCCCTCAGCACAGATACGGAGTTGGAATAATATTAAACAAGAAAGCAGCAACGGCAGTCACAACCTTCATACCACTCTCAGACAGAGTAATGATGTTACAGTTGAAAACAAACAACGGTCCAAATTTACGCGCCAACTGCCGATAAGGAAGACGAAGAATGCGAAGAATTTTATGCACAAATAGAAGAAATCTACAGAAGCGTTAAGCGAAAAGATATTACAATCGTGTTGGGTGATTTTAATGCGAAAGTTGGAAATGCGAAAGTAGAAAGATGTACCGGTGGTTTTGGGCTAGGAGATCGCAAGCTTCACATCTATTAATGTATTAATAAATGAGTATCGCTCTCTAATGTACGACATTTTATAAACAATTTATATTTGTCAAATGTTTTTATTAATTGTTTCAATAATGTCCATTTTATTAAACACTTAAACAAAATAAAAAATACTTAGAAGTTATTCAATAACAACGAGTTTTCTTAACTTTTGGGCATTTATGTACTGCATTTTATGTTTTTACAAAAATCTAGTAAAATTTGTCATAATACAAAAATTATACTTTATAAATGTTACCAAAAAATGTCGTTACTAATCGAATTGCAAACTGTGCAATGTGATGAGGGCTAGACCAAACAAATTAGAATCAATCTCAATTAGTTTCACTAAGGGGAATGGCTTCAGCCTGTCAGAAGTTAAACGCGACTGTCATTTTTCATTTCGCTAAACGCCTTTTTGTGCTCCACACAAGGTTAAGTGAACTTGCGAAATTGAAAAGACATCTCAAATCCGGCGCGTTTCCGGGCAGATACTTTAGATTATTTCTACGCGTCTGGCATTTGACGCCATGCCGAAAGGCCCGCCATTATCTCCGCATATCTGCCGCGGGCGCCGGAAATTTAAAGCGCGGCGCGAAATGCAGCCGCTCAAACACAAACAGTAAGTAAATCAGGAAACAAGAAAACAAATCGCACGGCAAGAATAAAAGGCCGCATCTCTTCGGGCGAGATGTGGCAGTAAAGTCGGTGCTTTATACACTTTACACTTCACATGCAAATCTTATGAAGGCTGCGAAAACTTCATAAGCGTGTACTTTGTTAGAGTACAATATACGCCCCTGCTATGACTCTTTAGAATTCATAATAATATTTACAAAGTTCTGTTACGATTATGAACTTAATTTATTCTGGCTCTGTTTTAGATTTTCCCTTGTGCTCGGTTTATGTGCGCTCGAATTAAATTATAAAGTAGTGAACGTGATCGCGACGGCTTAGGATGCAGAATAATACCTGCCCTTTGATGAAAATTCAAGTACGATATACTAAGTAGCTCCGAGTTGCTAGCTTTATATTTGGGATGTGAGTCTTTGGCTTCGTAATCCTTTAGAATGATTTCTATCCTATTAAAATTCATACTGCACATCTCATAGTTATCATAAAGAACATGTAAAACCTAAAGACGAAACAGCTCGTTTATATTTGCCTTCGGTTCTAAAAGTTCGATCATAATAGCAAATCCGTTAGTTTTTTAAGGTTTTCCGATACAAGCTAAAACAATCCTTGCCAACAAAACACTCTTTAGCTTTTAAAGTAATTGCACGCTGTGCTGAAGTGAGGGATTATGAAAGTTCCGCGCCGCGCCTTTGTCCAAATTTGCAAAAAGTCTCCGATATAGCGAACACTTTACGGGGCCGTTCGGATTTCAAGCCGGATAGTGATTTACGGTGTCAGTCTGCGGTTTTACATCGCGCTCGGCAGTTGCGACTGTCATCAGCAAATGGCGGCGGCCCATAGATTCGCATTCACTGCAAGGTGAACGTTTTAATGACGCCTGCATTTAATTACACATCTGTCCCAGAACTAAGCGGGCCATGTCGGTAAACATATGACCGCCCTAACGCTCGGAATTGCCCATACTTAATTCTCGGGATCGAGCTACCCTACGTTGTCACAAAATTCCTTTCCGGGGCGGGCTACTAAACTTAATAGTTGTTACCGCGGATGGACATAGGGTTTCGTGGTACTTATAGCACAGTCCAGGGAAAGTCGAGATACGTGACAACATTAAAGATAATTTTGTTCAGATGTACTTTTTGTTAGGATTACATAAAAATTAATATGTTCTTGTGCAATATATCTCATTAAAGTCTGATAATGTAAATAATCTACTTAAATTGTTAGAAAACAACAGTTAGAAAAGAAATACATTATGTCCATCAAAATTAGCATGCTCTTATTAATAGTTATAAGTAATCTGTTACTAACATAATATATTAAGTGAATTATTAAATAATAATATTAATATACAGATGAGTATACTCCGTTTTAACCATCAACCCCATAAATTAGAAATAATCGCTTAAATATGAAATAGGCATTGAAATTAATTATAATTAATTTTATTTTCGGGAATTATAACAGTAACCCAATTTCCTCCTTCTACCCAGATTCAGTTTATAGTTATGTTGAGAAGTATTATTGTACGTCGTTATTAATTTTTGAGATTTAGGTCTTGTTAATGTAATTAATTTCATTTTCTAGTAATTTTTATTTTCTTGTATTTATTACTTACAGGGTCATCAATACCTTCTCACGTAGGTGACCATTTTCAAAATTCATAACATGATTTATTCAGCGTAGTCTGAGGTTTAGTTTTAAAAATGTGAATCTTGAGTAGTAACAATATGGCGCAGCCTACTTTTAAAAATTCATTTACGTGGCCTATTGCAACGGTTGAAACTTTATTTGTTGTGACTATTTTGAGATCTTTAAGTATCCGTACCCCATAAAAAATCCACATGCATTAAGAATTTTCAAAAAATCGATATTTTTTGGTTTAAAAGGTAGAATAGATAGAACCTTCTAGAATATGTATCAAAAAGTGAAAACAAATTTTCTTTGAAATAACACGCCTTTTTCCTAACCTAATAGCTCGTAATAGACGTTTTTGTGTAAAACTGTTTTTTTGTAAGTAAAATTAGAAGGCAAAAAAGTGTACGAGGTTAAAAAAGGTACAAAATAACTGTATCCAACACGGCATCTGTCAAAAATGTCGAAACAAAATTTATGTAAAACTCGCTTCAAAACTTTAAAGGCGTTTTCTCGAAATGCCATTTTTCAAAACGACGCACTATAACTCGATAAATTTTTATTATTTTCATTTGAAATTTTAACCACATCTTTAAAATAACATTTCAAAGTGAAACACTTACGGAATTTTCGATAAATTAATTAGAAAATTTTTATAAACATACAACTGCCCTTTTTTCATTAAAAATCGGACACCTAATTTCAAATACATGCCAATTACACAAAAATCAATAGTTTTACAATTCTATACATGTTTCTCTAACTATACTCATGTACATTAAGAAGAATTTTTTTGTCCCAAATACAAATTTACGCCAGTTCTAGCGCTTCGACGCCAACCTGCCTTGAGAGAATGGCTGCAGAGGCGTCATTTTAAAATATTTTTTAACATAAATTTTTTTATACTTTAATGTATGCCTAATAATATACTTCAACAGTTTTTTATTACCTTTTCTTCCATGCAAAAAATGTCAAAAAACGCTTTTTTTTGGGGGGGGGTCACTTTTGCTGTATTGAAGGATTTTACAATTACAAGGTAAATATTTTCGTACCTTAGTGGCACATGTTTTACTTATTAACAAAATCTTCCAAATAAAAATTAGCTTCTTGTTAAACCAAATTTCCAAACACCAATCGAACCCTCTTCTAGTTCTTAATCATCAACTGGCTAAATTGAAATATCTTTTTGATGTCATGCGACTTCAGGGGCGGAACATATTGAAATGTTTTGACAGGATAGTTTCAATGCTCGTACAGCTAATCTCTGAATCAGCCTGAAAGTAGCGAGAAAAATTTCCACAGACTGCTGTACTGGGTGGCGCAAAAGTCATCAACCTATCGAAAAATACTTTTATTTCTGCAAATGGCGACTTTGACATTT
Organism: Sinelater perroti; assembly: GCA_036346155.1. Classification (NCBI taxonomy): domain Eukaryota; kingdom Metazoa; phylum Arthropoda; class Insecta; order Coleoptera; family Elateridae; genus Sinelater; species Sinelater perroti. The sequence goes on from JARFIY010000359.1 coordinate 273,521, forward strand.
GTGAAGTAAGCAGAATACACATGAACAAACCATGAATCACTATACTCTTCAATAACGGGGAATAATTGTGTCAATATTTTTGACAAATAATCGATTAACTTAATAGGCTTAACGTGAATTTTGTAGTAGATTTTCTGGTCTTGTGGAACCAAACACTGTGGTGTGTGATGCTCGCCTTGAGAAGACACTAGCACACGTGGCTGGTCCCAGAGCAGCCGTTCGATAGAGAATATCACTGTTGTAGCTGCAGATGTCCAAGGAAACCTCAAACATCAATCAGACAACGGGTCACGCAATTTGGCATCAATAGACTCTTTGCAGAGAATTTTGATGAGAGACTTAAAGATATTCTTGTACAAAGTGCAAAAAGTGCATCAGCTATTGCCTGCAGACCACCAATTGCTTGTAAATTTCAGCCAAGCCCCCCAAACCTAGACCGCGATTGGGATAAACATCCATTGAAACTGTGGATACGTAAATAAGCAAAATTGTCGCTTTTGGGGCACTGAAAATCTGCATGTAATGTACGAAGAACCGTTACATCTTCAAAGTCACTGTTTGGTGCGGCGTTTACGGAGGAAAGGTGATTGGCCCATATTTTTTGATGATGGCGTTGGCAACACTGATACTATGACTGGTGAGCGCTGTACAACCACGATCAACGACTTCTTGCTATCGCAAATTGACGAATTGGATTTGGAGAACATACGGTTCTAACAGGACGCTGCGCATAATGAAGAGCGACAGTAGACATTGTAAAGCAAGCGTTTTCCGGTCGCTTAGTCTCTCATTTTGCCGATATGCACTGGTTTACAAGAAAGCCCGATTTTATCGTTTAAGACTTCTTTCTTTAGGTTTTTTAAGGACACGGGTTCATAAAAACAAGCCATAGGCCTTCACAATCCTAAAGGAGGACATCCGACAAAAAGTGAACAATTTATCGCCAGAAGTTTTTGAGAAACGTCATGGAAACTACTGTAAAACGACCCCGATTATGTATCAACTCTTTGCGACTTAATAAAAAAAATTAAACGTTTAAATAAACAATCAGATAGTCACGTGATTTATAGAATGCTGCAAAGCTTTAATTAGCTAATTAATATGTATGATAGGTGGCACCGATCTACCTTCTTTCATCACTTTTTATTATTGATTACCTTGCACTTACTCCATGCCCTTCAGCAGTCGGTTAAGTAGTATACCTCTCTTTGACTTTCCAAACTTCAGTGAATTTAAAGCAGATTAGTTAGGTATCTGCCTACTCCAGCACTAATCTTACCTATTCTGTAACACTTGACTACCCTTTTTGATTTTTTACTAAAGTCCTGACGTTTACTACGTTCAAGTTATTTTAACCATGTCCAACCAGCATATCACTGGCCTCCTTTTGATCTCTTCCTTTAAAATCACCTCGTAGAATACTTTTACCATTACTTTCTTTTCCCATGCTTACGACGTAACCTAACTAATCCGTTCTGTTGCTCTGCACTTCACTCACATGTATTTAAGGTATTATATTATACCTAATAACACCATCATAAAAAACAGGCAACCATAAAAAATGCACTGCCATTACGCAAATTAAAATTGAAAGTAGCGAAATTTAACAATATGTAGGACTACCCTATACAATAAAATCAAATATCTAATACAAAAAATGTTCGTTAAAGTACGTGTTCACGAAAAATGAGAAATCCATATTGTTATCACTCTCTTAAACGATAAACAGGCTCCTACTGTGCAAAGACATTTATCTACTTAGAGTATATTAAAATAAAACGAAGAATTATGAGTACGAACCTAGCAGCTAATTTCGATATGCGATTAGCAATAACCCAATTATCAGAACCCAAAAATTTAATACAAATGACATTTTGTCACTGTTTGTAGTCTTGATCTTTCGTCTTCAAATATTCAGGCTAATGATTAACTTTGTTGGCGATGGACAGTATAAAAACATCAAAGATATGTAGATTAGGGCACGAGAAAATTTAGTTCTTCTTGCTATAAATTACAATAAAAAGTATATTTTATATTTTATTATTAAAATTTAAACTAATTTCTAAAGGTTTTATTTGAGAATTGCAACAAATAAAACAAAATTGATGATACCAAGAAACCAGTACGATGTAAATTAAGAAACAAGGAAAATTACTGAACAAGTTGCAAGCCTCTATTATTTAGGAGTAAAGATAACAAACGCAGATAATTTACAAGTATAAGATAAGGAACAGGTTGACAGGGCATAAAAATATAGTAGTACATTAGCACGACAAATTTCTAAGGACAAAACCAAGATAAGAACATACAAAACCACAGTTTGTCCTACATTTACGTACGGTATTGAAACAAGAGCAAACACCTCAAAACAACCCAGTCGCTTAAAACATGAGATAACAATTTTTCGGAAAATAACGAGCTCAGTAGAGTTAGAAGTAAATAAAGTAAGAGAAAAATGTTAGATTCAGAAAATGAAAAATGGAACAAACAAGATTCCACGATCTAACGATTTTCGTAAATAAAAACACTTTATCACTTAGAAAGCAAAGTGTAGGAAGACTACGTAAAGAGTAATTCATAATCTAGTAACAGCTAAAGTTTAATGTTAAAGGAAAGGAGAATACAGTGCCGGACAAAAATATATCAACTTTTGGTATTTTCCCCGCAACTTTTGTGTGCCAATAAATTTTATTTCAAATTTTTGGACAATTTCAACACCTGTTCTACAATTATAGCAATAAAAATGTTAAGGTTTTCAAACGACTCCTGATAATGGCATGAAGAAATCATCATTTATTGAATTTTAAAGAACTAACACTATCTGCATGAGGACATCTTTGAGAATACGATGCGTCTATATTATGCCATGCAGAACATGTACATAGGCTTTATTTTCCAACAAAACAAAAATCCCAAACATGTCCAGGGCTGATTTGCTTTTCATGATGTGACCCTCTCGACTGGCTCAGCCAATCTTCCGACCTGAACATCATCGAGGGTTTCTGGGCAGAGCTGGAATGTCATATGATTGGTGGAAATGCAAGAACATCCCTGTTACTTTATCTATACTTCTCGGATTTCATGCCTGCAGATACCAGCTCGTCATTGATACCAAGAGTTATACTGAGTATTAGACTGTTGTTGTTTACTTTGAGTTGATTTCTGGTGATTTATTTTTTTATTTCAGGTAGTTTACAGTTTTGAGGTTACATCAAATGTCATTGATACCAAGAGTTATACCGAGTATTAGACTGTTGTTGTTTACAGTTGATTTCGAATTTATTTCAGTAGTTTACAGTTGAGGTTACATCACAATGTCATACTAAAGTATGACATGATTCGAACTATGCTTCAATATGCCACTTGTGCAAAATAAAATACATCTACTTTAAAGCACTTTACAGAGCATGGGTCCATTGTTAACAAAAAGACTTAAGAAACAATGACCCACAGACTTAAAGCAATACAAATTGGAATTCCGTCAACATACAAAATTGTTTGGAGTATTATTGCTGAATTAAAACATATACAACAAAACTAACATTATGAAAACTTAATGTTTTTTAATTTTTTGTAAAGTGTGAAGTATGTAAAGTATGAATTAGTAGTTCAAATGAAATAATTTAAATTCAAAAAAATAAAACTAACCAGTTTATAGTTTAAGTGATCATAATTTTTTTTATCTTTAAGCACATTCAAAATATTGTTGTACTATTAAATCAGCTAATTATTTTCTCTATATACATTACATACAGTATATGCGCCTCTTTTTTTTAACCGATTGCATTTTACAAATTAATAAATATTCGATTATAAAGGTATATAAGAGATTACAAAAAAAAACTATTTAAATTAAATTAGGTCACACCATAGACCAACAAGCAAATTTTGTATTTCAGTTTTCCTTTTGCTATTTGATCAGTCCTTGATTCAAAAACCTTTTCTATACCAAGGTATTCAGCTAATTTAAAAAAATGCAAGACGATATAAAAATGGAATAAACAACTGCAGTACTATCTATCAGTGATGATAAATTTTTTCCATTTCAAGAAGATAAATCTCATCTAATAACTCATTTGGTATCAAATGATTTTCTATGAGATTTAAGTTTGTCAGAAACTCAAGCAGATATACTAGAAACAAGTATTTCAGTAAATCACAATTGCCAAAAAGAATTATCATAATACATCTCAACTGAAAAAGGTCTTTTTTGCAATAACATTGACAACTTGACTTTTGCATTAAGTTATAAACATAATGTAGAAAAATGGCATTTTTTCATCGATTTCACGAAAACGAGCCCAAAAAAAATAAGAACAATTACTTTTCGGTTTCTGTTGCATATGTTGTTTAAATGAAGGAATTCTATAAGAACGTCGCACGCCTTCTACGTTTTTAAAAAAATTAATTACAGAAAGTATAAATAGCATATCAGTAGCGATTTAAAAGTTCTGGCAAATTTAGTTGAATTATAATTTGAGTACATGAAGCGTTGCTATTTTATATGTAAGTTAGGCGGGGAAAAAGTTCGCATTATATTATTAAACAATGACCAACAAAAACAGCTAATTTTTAGCCTAAGAAAACATAATTCATCCAGCTCTCGTTGAAACTGGGTACATTTTTACCGCCATTGCGTATAAAATTGGACATAAAAAATTTCACCAAGGTACTGAGCAAAAAGGACATATATTTTAGTAGCTCAAAAAACAATTTTTTTACTACATGCAGCATCGGAAAAGTCATAAGCGACTTAGAACGGACTGCTTAAACGCATTCAAACAGCAACACAAAACTTTTTAGGAGATAAAAAATCTAAAAATTATAAAAATATACATAAACTCCTCGAGAGTTATTAAGCATTGGGTTGTAACATGAATCTGACGGTATATTTTTTAAATTTGCACTTGAACTTTTTACCTCAAAATCTTGATCGTGTTAGTGATGAACAAGGAGAACGATTCCACTGAGATATTGGCGCTATTAAGCAACGTTACAAAGAGAATTGGAATAGCGAAGCGTTTGCTGATTATTGCTAAACATTGCTATCTGAAGACTTCTTAACCAAGTGCAAAAGAAAAATGCAAAGGAATATATTTTAGTTGTAAGAAAAAAATTGTTGTGCTTAAAGTTTTTGATACATTCTTTGAGTTAATTTGTTTTCAACATCACAATTAGGACTGTAACACAAGAAGAAATTATATACAAAGAGTGCAAAAAAATAAAAGCTTGTTTTATGTAATTACTTAAATCGTGTTTAAAAATAAAAACACGTTAAGACATTTTTACAAATTCAGTGACAAATAAAACTCTTTCATTGGTGTAGACCTTTACTTTATTTAAAATGTAATAATGTAACACAAGTTCAAAAAATTTTTGTACCGCAAAGCTTTATTTTTTCAGTTACAGGAAACACATTTTATTTATAGTTATAATATTATTAACCTTTGTATAAACAAGAATTGCTAATTACACTTAATAAATTAAATAAATAATTTTCATCAATAAAAGGTGGAACAAATATTAGAAAAAATCAACAATAGTTTTGCCATATAAAAGTAAAAATACCGTAAACCTGCTTATATAAGCCAGGTTAAGGCACGGCACTAGAAACTAAGCTCTCCGAGCATTCTGAATTATTTGCGTATAAACTTCTAAACACGGAGATGCATTAGAAGTTTAACAAATAATTGATAAGTTATGAACTGGAGTACTCTGCAACATTATTACTTCACACACAGTTTGCAGAGATATAACTCAAGGATCAGATCGAGAAATCGTTTTAGTTTTATATAAGTAACGCTTTGTGCAGTCTCGTTTCTTATCATTGTATCCTTTTTGAAACGTTTAGCATTAAAACTATTCCTTTTTACAAGACAGTATTACATATAAAAATTAACGAAGAATTGTACGTAATTTACTTATGTGTCAAAAATAACCTAAATAAATGACCCTTGTATAATCAAAAAAACCTAAAAGTAGCCAAAAGTTGGGAAACAATTTCTTTTTCATTTTTGTAAAATAGTTTATGATATACCTAAAATATACCCTATATTTTGTTTGTAACAATATAAACTGTTACACTTTACAAACTTTTAAAAAACAAATGCTTATTAATTAATGATAACAGCGTTGTGATATAAAACTGAATGAAAAAATATCAAGGGCCTAAATCAATAGAGGTGTAATATTTACTAGAAAATATCTTAAAATAGAATTACTTCTCCACCGATAAATTACTCGATAGAGTAATAATAAATTTATGTATTTATATTGATTATATTTAAACAAATAGAAAAAACACGAATAAGTCCAACATCTAGGCTAAAAGAGATGTTACAATTTTTAAATTTAGTTACTATTTGCAGTTTATACGTATATAAGCATTTAGTTATATATGCAAAGTAAAGCCAAAAAAAAACTCATAGTGAGAGAACTTTTGGATTCTAGTTATTGCAAAAATAAATTTACTCAACATAGTAGCTCTTTTCATCTTCGATCTAATATTTTTAGAAACTGAAAAACGAAATTTACTATAGAGTAAGTCAAGGTGTATAAGTTATAACATTATTTGTAATTTTTCCATCTACTTCAAGTGTTCGAGTATATATCTCAGCAAGCTGATACCTCTTAGTGCTATTTTATTTTAGAGCTCCTATTAAGGCAGCCTAGAATAGTTGAGAAATGCCGAACCTAATGTAATAACGTACTTTTTAGTTATTCTATCCAGTTTAAATAATTAAATTTGCCCTTGAAGACTATTATATTACTCTTCTAATTAGTAGCTAATTTTGAGTATATTTTTTTTTATAAATTGGTTCTAGCATATAATTTATCATCGTGCAAGCTCTGCTAAGTATTTTATTAAGTTTTAACTTATAAAACCTATTAACTCAAATTACCTTTGAGTAAAAGCATGTTATTACTGTCTATCTTATGTTAAATAAAGTCACATTGTCAATCTTAATAACAAACCGTAAATGAATATTTTATTAATTTACTGAATTACATGAGAAATTAAAGTCATACTTAATTTTAACTTAGAAATACTTATGTTATACTTATTGTGGTTCCATATTTTATAACCAGTTGTAATTGGATGACTTGAATAAACTGATAGCAACAAGAAAACTTAGAATTCACAATGTGGAGGAGCAATTGATCCACCCAAAAAGTTACCTGTTAAGATGGTTCCTGTATCCGATAAGTTTTTTGGCATATAGGAGTATTTGGTCTTAAAAAAGGTATCTATCCAGAAAAACATAATACGATTTTAGTAGCATGAGGAAAACATCCGTTCATAAGTCATAAAAAAACGAGCCTGGTAGTTTGTTACCATGAAGCAGTAGATGCATCCTTTTAGAAGAACACTCATTGGAGGCTCTGTCTAATAAAACAAATGTAAAATCTTTGTTAATAACATAATGAACTAACTGATTGAAGAAAGAATACATCTATTCAGAAGGTGGCAGGTCAAGTAGGCTTTGTAATATAGAGGAATAGTACAAAAAACCAAGTGGACTTGGTGTTACAAGAAGGAAGCCGTTGGTCTATAAAAACACGTCAGGTGGATTTGGTAATAAAAAGAGATTAGGCTTCCTGCTTGTAGTGACACTGGATAAATAGACTTATTAGCATAGACGTATAGTTGATCCAAGGAGTAAACTACCTCAGATAAGATAATCTTAAGTTATGTATAAATACGTAGTCTATAAAACGATTAACAATCAGAATCATTCTTTGAGTTTAAGTTTCATTTGTTCCTTAAACAAGTCAGATACAGAACATCGTTACATCATTCTTTTACCATTTGTTTAAATTATTATTATTATATGTATGTTAACTTGTGCCCGTTTTTCTGGTGTTTCTGAATATTTATAATTATTTTAATATCCTTCTAATTTTAATTTTTATAATTTGCAAGTTTATTTTTAGTGCAACTGACATTGAGCATAAGATTTTGTAATTTTCACATTTATTAGTGTTTTGCTTTTTTGCATAAAGGTACTATTATGTTCTGTTTCTAATTTCTCGCGACCTCTTTATCTTCCAATGCTTTATTATGTTTTCCTTTTATCATTGTTCTTACTTGTTCTCTACCTAACTTTATCAATATTAAAATTTGTATATTTTTTAAACTATTAGTGAGTATTTTATTTTTTTTCTATTATTCCAGTTCTCATATTTTTCCTGTTGCCTGTCACGTATGCATTTTACGTTTCTTTAGTCGTCAGATGTATTTTGCTATGCAGTTTTCAGACCTAAAATTTCTTTTTATAATGTTTCTCCTATGTTTTAACTATTTTATTTTACTTGTTATCAATTCATTATTTTTTTTTTTTGACTTGAGATGTTTGCTTTCTATAAATACTCTTTATTATTGTACAGAATAGTTTTTGATTTTCTTTACAGTTACTTTCTATTTATGTTTCAAATCATCTCATACTACACTGCTGGCCTCTTTTATAGTACATTTAGTTTGGTTTTTATTTTCACAATTTTTTTGTCCTTTATAGAAATAAATTTTTTATCAAAAGTTTATAATTTGTACCTACTTCTGGTCCTCTGTATATACTTACGACTTTTTATCTCTATCTATCCAATACTATTACAATTTTAATATTTTCTATCCCTTCGCATGTTTATTTATGTATGTCTTTGTATGTAAAATTGTATCATTTTTCTTCCGTTACTGGTTATAGTTTTCCCTCTATCATATCTTTCTATCATATCTTTCTATCATACCATACTGCCTTTTATTATCTCTCTCTTCTCCCGTCTTTGCAATCTCTAGTAAAACTGTAGTTAATCTTGAAGAGAAAATATGTTTGTTAAGAAAAGCCTACAAGACAAAAAATTGTCACAGAAAACAAGCTCAAATAATACAGTTTAAGGGATGAATTTGTATACACTAATAATAATTTGTCACTAAATGAAAGAAACATGTACAAGAAAATAACGTTAATAGTTCAAGAAGTTAAAAAAATGAGAAGATTATAATCGACTTTAGAAAGATAATAAAACATAATAAAATATGAATAAGCTGGAGAAGATAAAAAATAGAAAAACAAACAAAGAATGGCTCGAACTATGGTAAATAAGCAATAAATTCTAAATTAGAAGATTAGAATTAAAATAATAAAAATACAAAAATGATTTACAATTAAGAGAATGTACAAAATGACAATATAAATAAAAAGTCAGATAATAAATAGTTAAAATTATCTATTTACAAAATTAGCTAATAGAATAAATGGAAGAGTATCAACAGAGCAAATTGCATCAAGTAATTAATAAAATAAAGCGTTATAATGTGAATATACTGAAAATTAGGAAAATTCGTACAGCCTACGGAAAACTAAGTAGTGTGCAAGATTTTTACTTTCTATATTTAGGATTTAAAGAGAATAGCGTGCATTAGTATGTCATGGGTATTTTAATAAATCCATAGTTTAAAAATATGTATATGATTGGAACCAGACTAAGAAGAGGATAATCGCTATTAAATTTAATAAAAATTAAAATAAGCACAGAAGTATCTAACGTTGAAAAGTAAAAAGAGAGATTTTAATTCCAAAGATTTTAAAATTAAAATTGAGACTTGTGAATTAGAAGAGCAAAGTGACAAACGTGAACTATTATTAAAATTATATGAAAATCAAGGTCTGGAAAAAAGTACCACGATTTTTTTTATAAATACTGCTATAAAAACGCACTCTCTTCAGCGAACAATAGACGTGGAGCAAATATGATCACCATCTTGTTATAGTTAAAGTCCGATTTCAATTTACAAAACAGGCACCCAATAATAAAAGTGTTAGAAAGAAAATAAGTATTAATATAAACAAAACAGTAGATAGGAGTGTAAAAGATTTATCAGTAGTAAATTATTACAATTATATTTAAAAAAATTGTAAAAAAAACATTATTCAAAGCAATAAAATAACCATTAACACAAGAAGTTTGACGAAATGGTTTAATAAAAAACGAAGGCTTGAATTAAAATAAACAAGAATATTAAAACAAGTTAAACTCATAGTTAAAAGTGAACAACAAAGAAAACAAGTGTAAGAAAAATATGTAAATATATATAAATAATATATATAAATAAATATATATAATATAATAAAAGTGTAGCAAGAAAGTTAACAGAAACCTAAAAAGAAATAAAAATGGCTTTATTAATAATCTGGTATGCAATCGTAATTGGGTAGTAATAAAGAATTTTATTATATTACAAGGAAATCAAGAGACAATACAAAAAAAATACATTTATTTTTGGTTGAGATTCAACTTTTTTCCTCTATAGGAAACTGTAAAATTTACCCCAAATATTTTGCATATTGCGGAAAAGTCAAAAGATCGTCTTATATGGATGCCCAAATCCCATTTTAAGTAACAACAAATTAGCTTTACATAATCAACAATCTACGATTGTCAACAAAATGAGGCAAAAATACGGCTGTACTCAAATTTCTTTGTACCAAAAAAAATATAGAGTGCGGCCATTAGGAAAAGGTAACTGTTAATAGGGCAATTTACAACAAGTGATGAATTTGTCAGTGACTTGAAAAAGAGGGTTTTGAACCTACCATGACTGAGGAACTACCAACTGTTGACTGAGAAGAACAAGTTGGCATAAAGTAAAGAATCTAAAGACTACTGAACGACATCAAACACACAGTACTGGCTTTTTGAGATTCTTTTTATGCAAGAAGAATGTTATCCAAGTCAGAAAGATACATAGCCAAAATAACAGTTGGATATGCAAAGATGCCTCTAAAGTGCCTACCGTCATGTATACAAATTTTCCCGTCTCTGTGATGATGTTCAGACTTGTAAATAATGAAGGGATTATTTTGGTGTCCATTTGTTCAAGGAAGGCCTGAAGGTGACCGCCGACGCTAGATCATTGTACTGGAGAGAGTTACAAAGTCCTGGAAAAAAGGAGGAGGTCGCTGGGCGAAAGTACGTGTTCCAGCAAGCCTCCGCTAAACTTTATAAGACAAGGAAAACCCAGGCGCGGTTATATAGTAATTTGTACTACCACCGGTTTTTTAATTTATTTCTATTTTCTAGTCTGAACTGCAATCCCCTCGGCTACTATGTATGTAGCGAAGTCGAAGCGAAGATCAATGAGAGATTTTATAACATCAAAAACAGCTTCAAAATCTCCATCATTGAGTTAATAATACATGTGGACCAGGAAAAAATTATGATGGCCTACAACAGGTTTAGGTTTCTGATCTAGAAGATTGTGGTCGCTGACGAAAGTTATATTAAATAATATATTCTTAATACCACTTACTTTAATTGTGTTAAGTTTCAGTACATAAATTTAGTTTTTCTTGTATTTCATTGTTTATTTGACTGTATGTGGAAGATACTCACAAACAGAAAACACTAGAAAAAAATAATACGTCTGATGAAGGTTATTTAAATTACAAAATGCAATAGTACAAAAAGAACAATGAACCCAAGATTTTAATCAGAGATCCGAGTTAGACAGCGATGTTTTATATCCTTATTTTTATTTTTAATAATAATAGACTTTTACATTAATCAAAGACCACTGAAGGTAATTAAGAAGAAAAGATGAAGCTTAATTGGTTTAGTAGAGGACCTGGAAAATGCAGATGACATATTTCTATTACCTTATCTAACTTATTAGCTATTTGACATATCAAACTTAAATTAGGTGCGAATATCACTGACATAAGACAAACAATTAGTTTATTTGTTGAACAAAGTAGTATATATCTATACACAGTACTGCCTCTTTAGAAATTAAATGTTATTCTTTAACTAATAAACACAAAAAACCACAAAAAAAAAAAAAAAAAAAACCAACAAAACAACAACCATAACATATTAATACAATCAAATAATTATCAATATAAATAAAAAAATTATTATTATTAAAATATATATATTATAAATATTATATTAATATATCATATATATATATATATATATATATTCATCTATACATACAATAATATAATATATAATATCATATATATACATATATAATATATATGTATAGATATATATCATATATATATATACATCAATATCCATATATGATATATCTCCATATACACAATAATCCATACCAATATATACCTACAATATAATAACATATATACCCATCATATATATATACTAATATCCAATCATACACCTGATATCAAGAAACTACTCATATATACAACACAGAAAAATCACTCCAGAATATCACTAAATATGAGAGGTTATACACACAAAAATATTGTAAAAGACACATATATTTATGAACACAATAGTATAGTGTTTTAGGTTCTCCCAACCACAACCTTAAGCATCTTGCCAAGACTCTCAACCTCTAACAGAGCAAGCATCATCCTATGTCTCAAACTCCTATCATTTTCTAGAAATATATATAATATATAATATAAATTTTACCGCCAAATTAATAGTGCCCCTATGGGTTCCCCACTTTCACCTGTCATCGCTAACCTTTTTATGGCCGATTTTGAAATAAAAGCCCTCGCCTTTTTTCACCTTAAACCTACCTGCTGGATACGATATGTCGATCACACTTTTGTTATCTAGCCTCATAAACATGATACCCTTCCAGAATTCCTTTCCCACTTCAACCAAATCCATACCAATATCAAATTTACCATGGAAACCGAACATAATAATAATTTCCTTCTCTTCTTAGACACTCTCATAACAAGACATCTTTCTAATGACAGCTTTCAGTACACTGTCTATAGAAAACCCACTCATACTAACCGCTACCTAAATAGCAAATCCCATCACCACTCTTCCCAAATTCATTCAGTTGCAAAATCCCTCATCACCAGATCCATTAGACTTTCGGATATAAAAAAAAAACGCCAAACCATTACCACCACCCTACTGCAAAAAGGTATGCCAATAAATCCTTATCCAATATAATCACAAATATAAATATATAAATAAAATCGTTAACTTCCAACCCCAGAACCCTCATGTCGGAGGCATCACTGATAGAATAAGCCGCATACTAATGCGGCAAAATATACGCACGGTCTTTACGACCAATATCCAAATATATGAGTTTATTCGCTCAGCAAAGAATCACTGCCCTAATAAATCACAAGGGGTTTATAAAATACCTTGTGGAGACTGCCAAAGGACTTATATAGGTAAAAAAAATCGGCAAATGTCTAGCCCAATATATGAGCATTCTTTGGCGGTGTGGAAAAGCGGTAATGGTTGGGCACTTGCCAAACACAACAAAGAAACAGGCCACAAAATTAATTTTCCGCAAGCTAAAACCATAGCTCCCATTTCCCATTTCACCAGCAGGATTGTACATGAGACAATTAAATTGCCAACGTTTACCCGTCATATGAAAATATTTTATTGCTCCGCACCGTCAATTACGCAATATCCCTAAACTAACAAACTTTTCCCAACCGAATGCATCTCCTGCCAAACGAACTTTCACTTGTAGCCCTATATATGACAAAGCAAGACATACGAAAAATCAGTCTTGCTCAAAGAGTTCTAGTTCTTTTTAGGGAGTAGACAGATTAAGATCCCGGGTGAACAGCTAAACTCTTAAAAATGGCATCAAAGCCGATGCCGAAATGTATATTTTCATAATTACGACGCGGTTCAACCCGTGAACTAAGTTGTTTAAATACATATCATATATCTTACGAAAGGCGATGTGTTGGTTCCTCACACTTGATACTACGAAGACTTCCTAGGTGGCGTGTTCGCTGAGACAAGTTTCTATTATTGTCATTTCTGATATCTGTAAAGCCTTATAATTTTTGATCTGTGATAGATAGAAACATAACGTTTTAGTATTCAACTAAGGACCATAAGTCAAGTCCAGATCAGCCTGATCGAAAAATCTCGAGACCGGTTTGACCGGAAGTGGCCGCAAATTTTTGTTTATCTATAGAAGCCTCGAACATCTGTGAAACCGGAGCTCCATGTCCGTATTTGTTTTAACATAACGTCAACGCCCATTACGGCGATGCACCATAGTGAGACAAAATTCGTGACTGGCACAATCGTTGGAGGGCAGCAATAGTAACGATTGCCACAGAAAGTTCGTAACACTTGCATTCTCTGTAGTTGCAAAGCGTAACTGGCTGGAGTTAGTAATATATCTATAAATATATATATATATATATATATATATATATATATATATATATATATATTATTATTAAAAAATACATCATATAATAAAAAAATATAACAAACAGGAAAAATTCTAATATTAAATAATGACAGTTTCATAATAGGTTCCGTAAAATGTTTTATGTATGGTTTGCCTCAGATTTTATCATAAGATTGTTTACATTTACATTATTATATGGTAGCCAAAAATAGCTGAAACTTCAACCATTTATTTCAAATTTAGTCAGCAGAAAATAACCTGAAATGTAGACTCTACATTTTAATGTTTATTTAAATGTCGCGTTGCGTATGTACATAAGACATGTAATTATCCATTACATTTTTGCGTTTCGGGCAATTAAACAAGCAATTATTTTAAATAGTATTTTGTGGTTATATTAGGACAAGCACTGTTTGAACATGAATGCTGCGACAACCATTTTCATCTACAAAAGTTTTTTACCACGCCTATTAACATATAATATAAATTTCAAGTTTTACATGAAAGGGCTATGGTCAAATTTAAATACAAATTTTAAGTGACGCGGTAAAGCAAGCAATGTAATCCATATACTTATATATATTTTACCTGTTAGTTGTACATATTTTGGAGAAGTAACCTAGAAGATTAAACTTGAAGTACCTGTAGTCTTCTATTAAACTCTGATCAAATCTGTAAGTAACACATTTGTCTAAAATACGATTATATAATAATTATTATATAGTTCTATGTAATATATTATAGTTTTGGGACCAATGCTGGACAATATATAGAAAATATAATAATTTTAACAGTAAAATTATTAAAAATAAACATATTTTAAATTTTGATGTGTTTTATTTTTAATATATGTATATGTTCGGATCGGTCTTCTCAGTTAACTATGTTTAAACAACTTAGTTCACGGGAAGAACCGCGTCTATTTTGAGAAAATTCTCGACGTATCGACATCGACTTTGATGCCATTTTCAAGGGTTTAGCTCTTCATTCGGGGTCTCAATCTGCCTACTTCCCCAGGAGAGCTACGAGTCTTTGAATAAGACTGACCTTTCATGTGACCTGCTTGGTCTTTTATAGAGCTGGAAGTGAAAGTTTGTTTGGCGGGAGATGCATTGGGTTGGGGAAAGTTTGTAGGATTATTGCGCAATTGGCGGTGTGGGGTAATAAGGAATTTCCATAAGACGGGTAAACGTTGGCTATCATCTCTTGTGTTGAGGCACTGTGGGCGTTTTTCTATTTCAATTGCCTCACGTACTATTCTGCTGGTAAAATGGGAAATGGGGGCAATGGTTTTAGCCTCAGAGAAATTAATTTTATTGCCTTTTTCTTTGTTGTGTTTGGCAAGTGCCGAACCATTATCGCCTTTCCGTACGGCCAGAGAATGCTCATATATTCGGCTAGATATTTGACGATTAGTTTGATCTATATAAGTCCTTTAGCAGTCTCCACACTCCTTGGGATTCATTGGGGCAGTGATCCTTAGCTGAGCGAATAAGCCCAGATATTTGGTTATTGGTCGTAAAGACCGTGCGTATATTTTGCCGCATTAGTATGCGGCTTATTCTATCGGTGATGCCTCTGATGTAAGATAGGAATGCTTTTTGTTGGTCAGGAGGGTTTTGAGATTGAGAGTTAGTGTTTTTATTTATATTTTTTATTATATTAGTTAAGAATTTGTTGGAATATCCATTTTGCAGTAGGGTGGTGGTAATGAATTTGATTTCCGTTCGGCGATTTTTCGTATCGGAAAGACTGATGGACCTGGTTATAAGGGATTTTGCAACCGAATGGATTTGGGCACGGTGGTGATGGAATTTGGCATTTAGGTAGCGGTTAGTGTGAGTGGGTTTTCTGTAGACAGTGTAATAAAAGCTGTCATTAGAAGGATTTCTTGTTATGAAAGTATCTAAGAAAAGAAGGAAATTATTATTATGTTCTGTTTCCATGGGAAATTTGATACTGGTATGGATTTGGTTGAAGTGGGAAAGGAATTCTGGAAGGGTATCATGTTCATGAAGCTAGATAACAAAAGTGTCATCGACATATCGTTTCCAGCAGGTAGGTTTAAGGTAAAAAAAGGCGAGGGCTTTTATTTCAAAATCGGCCATAAAAAGGTTAGCGATGACAGGTGAAAGTGAGGAACCCATGGAAGCACCATTAGTTGAGAGAGAGAGATAACAGCCAAAGTTTACCCGTTTTATGGAAATCCCTTATTACCCCACACCGTAAATTACGCAATAATCCTACAAACTTTCCCCAACCTAACGCATCTCCCGCCAAACAAACTTTCTCTTCCAGCCTTATAAAAGACCAAGCAGGCCTCATGAAAGCTCAGTCTTATTCAAAGACTCGTAGCTCTCCTTGGAGAGTAGGCAAATTAAGACCGCTAGTGAAGAGCTAAACTCTTGAAAATGGCATCAAAGGCGATACAGAAACGTCGAGAATTTTTCTCACACTAGACGCGGTTCATTCCCTGAACCAAGTTGTTTAAATATATATACATACATACACACACACACACATTTATATCATATTATACTACTTAGTGATTTTTGTATGTTATGCCGCCTGTCGGGTTTAGCTGGCTATCTCTTACAGTTTTTTCCTGTATTAGATTAAATAATAACGATGACAAATGATTTTCCTCTGCCAACGCAGTACTGATTATAAAATCGTTTGATAGTTGCTTTTGTGCTCTTGAGTTATTTATTGTTCTGCTCAGTGTCATTATGATCAGTCTTCCCAGTTTCGGAGGTACTTCTGAGTCTTCTAAGGTTTTTATCACTTTATTTCTTTTAATGTAATCATACGCTTTCTTAAAGTCTATGAACAATACACTTGCAGGGATTTTATATTTATAGCAGGTTGTCAGGGCTTTCTGCATGATGAACATTTTATCTGTTGTTCCTCTTCCTCTTTTAAAACCTGCCTGGTTGTGGCTCAATAACTTGTTACAACTTTTTCTTAAAGAGAGTTGCTACCACTTTGTATGTCACATCAATTAGGGATGTGCCTATATAGTTGCAGCATTCTGCTTCGTCTCCATTTTTGAGTAGCGGGATGATCGTGGCTCTTTCCCAATCTCTAGGCACTTGCTTTTCTTGTCATATTCTTCGCACCAGCTAATATATCTTATTACTCAATACTTCTCCATATTTCAGATTTTCAGGCGTTATTCTTTTGCTTTCTGGGCTTTTGTTGTTGTAATCTGTTTTATCTGTCGGATATCTTGTGTTCTCGTCGTTAATTCTTTCTCTTCTTTTTCTGTTCCTTTATTTAGCATCTCCTCGAAATATTAGGTTTCCTTTTTTTGTTTTCCTTAATGTATAATAAGGAAAGTAATGTAATCGGCGGAAATTGACCTACCCAGTTTTTCACATTTGTGGGCGAATTATAGCCTCAGGACACCAAAAAAGTTGGTTTGGACCATTGGTTCGTGTGTGTGTGGCTGTTCGTCTGTCAGTAAACAGGATATCTCAAGAACCGTAAAAGCTAGAGATTTAAAATTTGGTATACAAGTTACTTGCAGGTAGGGGACAGAATTACCCAAATAATAGGATAAGGAAAGTCATGTGATGTTCACACCAGATTTTTATCTTTGACATACACTATTTGCTCGTAGTCCTTTTTGCTTTTCTTCACTTTTCTATAGAAATTTTGAAATTATTTTTTTGTAACAGTCCTCTATTTCTGCAACTGATCTTGTTTTGTTCTTTTTTTGTATGCTTATTTTTTGGCTCTTGCCTTCTATTTTTTGTATTTCTTTTTGTTTTCTTCTGTTTGGGATTGTAACGGTTTCATACGTAGTTTGTTTTAAATTTAATTTTTTTCTTACAGTCTTCGTCAAGCCACTTCTTCCCCTGATTTAATTTCTTTGATATCGCCTACTTTGATGCCTTTTTTACGGCCGACTATTTTCCATTTTTCTTCTCTCTACTGAAAAGCTTGTTGTTTCTGTCCTGTATATTATTTCGTTATTGCTTCTTTGTATTTTCTCTCGATTTCTTCACTTCGTAGATTTTCAAAATTGTATTTTTTTTTTTTCCTGTCTTCTCCTTTTTATCCCTGCTATGTCTTTTACTTTTATATCCACTCTCACGAGGATATGATCTAAATCTATATCTGCTCTACTACAAAACATAACCTTTTTTGTTATGTTCTGATGTTGTTTTTCAATAATAATGTGATCTTTCTGGTTCGTATATGTTTTATCCGGCGATTTTCATGTTTCTTTGTATATATCCTTTTTCTTAAAGTGTGAACTCATTATGCGTCATGAGATTTTCCTCCACTAGTTCCATAAGTTTCTTGCCATTATTGTTGCTACATGAATGTTTGTTTTCTCCTCCAGTAATATATTTGTACAATTTTTCTCTGTCTACTTTAGCGTTCACATCTTCGAGAATCATCCTAACACTTTTTTAAATATAATTTTCTGTATACTTTTTCTACATGTTCATAGAATTTATCTTTGTTTTCTTTTGTTTTGTCCTCTGTCGGTGCGTTCATTGGGTAGTCCTTTTTTATCCATATATATTATCTTAAACTTTTAGCTTTTCACGCTTTTTAGTATCACAAATTTCGTTCAATCCTTAAGTTAACTTAACCAATATCAGTCGCTTCTTGCCTCTTAAATATTTCCCAATTCTTCTTACTTGATCGATGTCTTTCATTTTATGATTGATTCCTTTTTTGTATGATTTCACCTACTTTTTCTTTTATTTCGTCTTGTTCCTTTCACTACTATATTTTTTGTGTACTTCTCTTAAAAATATAAATAAAGAGGAAAGAAGAGCATGAACTAATAGCGTGACTAGTATTAAAGACTTTATAAAAAGGAAAAGAGAACTAGAGGACCCAGAAAAGTTTGAGAGGTGCGAATTAGAGAAATTAAAAACTTTCAGTAAAACGCGAAAATATTGAGGAGCTCAACAAAACAGTAAACCAAAGAGGAAGAAAAAACTAACGAATTAGCAGACAATACCGAAATTAAGATGGACATGCAGATAATATTAAATAAGCTAGATGAAGTTAAATGAGATATAATGATGCAACTGGAGACAAAGATAGATGGTATAAAAGAAGATATTGCTGAAGTGAAGGGTGATCTAAAGAAGGTGAAGGAAGAATGGGAAGAAAAAGCGAAGGACTGGCAAGAGGAAAGAAAAGAGATGGAGAAGAGGATAAGTAACTTGGAAAGCAAGCTAGAGAATCAAGAAAAAGAAAAAAGGAAGAAGAATATAATAATCAAAGGGATAGATTTAGAGAAAGAACAACCAGGGAATGGTAACTTGAAGCAGAAGGTAGCTGATTTTATCCGAAAGAAAATGGGAGTGGAAATTACAGCGGAAGAAGCATTTGTAGTGGGAAATTCTGAATCAAAAAATATAATAGTGAAATGTGCAACCTTCGAGGAAAAATTAGAGGTATTAAAGACGAAATGGAAGCTCACGGGTAGTATCTACGTCGACAACGATCTAACACTTGAGGAAAGAAAAATACATCACGCAATTAGGAAGGTGGCACAAGAAGAAAAGAATAAAGGAAAGAAAACTAAAGTGAGCTACCGCAAACTGGAGGTTGACGGTATTAAATATGAATGGTCACAGGAGGAAGGTGGAAGTTTGATAAGGGCTAACTTAACAAAACACAAGCCAAAAAATTAGTAAGAAATGGAACGACGGAACCTACGATGACGGAAGTGGCCAGGAAAAAGGGTAATAAGGAAGTTATTATGAAAAAATTTAAAAGTAGCGGCAGTAAAACAAGTGGAACAAAAAAGAAAATGAGATTTGGTACTTGGAACGTAAAGATAATGATGGAAATGCGTAAAATGGAGGAAATAGGAGAAGAGATGAAGAGATACAAGGTGAGAATTATGGCTCTACAAGAAATTAGGTGGGAAGGAGAAGGTAGAATAGACAAGAAAAATTATTTGCTGTTGTATGCTGGAGAGGAGAAGCAATGAAGAATTATAGAATTTAGGAAAATAAATGGTAGAATATCATGCTTGAGAATAAAGAATGGCATAGCAAATATTACATTTATAAATATATATGCACCTACAGATGTGGCAACTGAGGAAGAAAATGAGAAATTCTATGAAAAATTAGAAGAAGTTTGTGAAAGCATAGGAAATCATGAAACCATAATAGTAGCCGGAGACTGCAATGCCAAAATAGGGAAAGAGGAATATATAAGTAATGTAGCCGGAAAACATGCAATCTATGAAATATATAATTTGGCAACACAAATGAATATGGTTATAGCGAGTACAATGTTTCAACATAAGAAGGAACATAAAATAACGTGGATGATACCAGGGAGGACCGAAGGGAATCAAATAAATCATACAATGATTAAAAAGAACAGGAAGGAAATGATAAAGGATGTAAGATCGTACAGAGGAACAAGCCTAGACACGGACCACCAGTTACTAATAGCAGAAATGAAACTAAGGATAATAGAGAATAAGAAAGGAAGAAGGATAGAAAGAAAATGGAATGCAGAAGAACTAAGAAGAAATGAAAGAAAACAAGAATACCAAGAAGAAGTAAAAAGGCAGCTAAAGAGAAAAAAGCAAGACAGTAATATAGAGGTTGAATGGAAGAATATAAAAAATAGTATAACAAAAGCGGCTGAGGAAAAAATAGGAAGATATCAGAGGTAGCAAGGAAAAGAGTGGTTTGATAATTTTTGTGAGATAGCAATAAAGAAAAAGAGAGAAACAAGATTAAAATGGTTACAAACGAGTAATGAAAATGACTACAGAGAATATAAACAACGGAGGTAAGAAGCATCAAAAGTAATAAAAGAGAAAAAACAAAAGTGGTTAGATGAAATGATGGATGAAATAGAAAATGACAACAGAAGTAATACAAAGCTATATCAGAAAATAAAGAAGCAAACAAGGAAAAGGAATAACTTAGCAAACATACATATGAAAGCATGGGAAAAATACATGAGGGAAACGACAAGAATAGAAGTAGACATAGAAAGTGACAGAGAAGGAAGTAACGAGGAAATAAAAGTACCATCGGAGGAGAAAATACATGAGATAATTCAAGAGATGAAACAAAGAAAAGCAGCAGGGCCAGATAACATATGCAGTGAATTGATAAAAAGCGGAGGAAGTGTACTGGAGAAGAGAATTTTTGAACTAATGAGGCAAATATGAAAAGAAGAAACAATGCCGCAAGAATGGAGGGTAGGAATAATAGTGCCGATACCAAAAAAGGGAAATTTAATGAGATGCGAGAACTACAGAAGAATAACTTTGTTAAATACAACATACAAGATCCTCACAGCACTGATTCTAAAGAGAGTAAAAGTAGAAACAGAGAAAAAAATTGGACAATACTAGAATGGATTTAGACAAGGGAAATCGACAATAGACGCAATACATGTGATAAAA
The DNA here is from genome assembly GCA_036346155.1 of Sinelater perroti. Lineage (NCBI taxonomy): Eukaryota > Metazoa > Arthropoda > Insecta > Coleoptera > Elateridae > Sinelater > Sinelater perroti. The sequence goes on from JARFIY010000359.1 coordinate 295,105, forward strand.
CAAATAGTAGAGAAATGTTACGAGCAAGATACAGAAATAGAAATTGTATTTATAGATTTTAGGCAGGCTTTTGATGCACTCAATAGAAATATGATGAAGGTAGATGCGAGAAATTTAGGAATACCGGAAAAACTAATAAGACTGATTGGAATGACACTGGAAGGCGCAAAAGCTGCGGTGATGACGTATGAAGGGATATCGCAAGAAATAGACATAAGTACAGGAGTTCGGCAGGGGGATGTATTGTCGGCCACACTATTTAACATAGCGATAGAAGGAATTATGAACAAATGCGATGTAACAGGAACAATAATTGAGAAGTCTGTACAAATAGTAACCTATGCAGATGACATTGCGGTGTTAGCAAGAGATAGGAAAAGTTTAGAAGAAATAATACAGATCATTGCAGGAGAAGCTCAAAAAAGAGGATTAGAGATAAATCAAGGAAAAACTAAATATATGAAAGTAACAAGAAAAGAGACAAGAGGAACCGCAAGAGATATAGAAATTCGAAATTACAGAATTGAACAAGTAGATAATTTCAAATACCTTAGAACGCTAATAAACAGGAGAAATGACAGAAGGGAAGAGATAGATCAAAAGATACAAGCCGGATATAAGGCATATTACAGTTACAAAATGATAATGAATAACAAAACAATAAGTAAGCAAACGAAGTTAAGACTATACAAGTGGCAATTCGACCGGTAGTAACATACGCTGCAGAGAATGTATGTTTGACAAAGAGAGATGAAGAAAGACTAAAAATTTTCGAAAGAAAGATAATAAGGAAGATATATGGGGGATACAAAATAAATGAAGAGCAATACAAAAGATTAACAAATAACGAAGTAGAAACAATATTACAACAGAAGAATATTGTAAGAGCAATGAAAGCAAAACGAATTAGATGGTACGGGCACATAAACCGAATGCGTGAGGAATCAATAGTTAAAAAGATAACAAAACGGAAACCATCAACAAGATCAAGAGGAAGGTCAAAACTGATATAGGAAGATCAAGTAATTGGGGATATCAGTAGCATGAGAGTTACAAGGTGGACAGACAAAATGAAGAACAGGAACGAATGGAGAGAAGTAGTGGAAGAAGCGAAGAAAAACCCCAACCTGTGAAGAATAAAGTGTAGTGGAGTGACGACCCATTGTGCTTTTAAAAAAGAACCAGTCTATGGAGCTCAAAAAGGGCGGCTTCAACTCAAGGAGTGTATAGCCTTATATATATACTTCTCTTTCAAGCTCTTCTATTATCTCTTGTTGCTCTGCTACCTTTTTTGCAGTTTTGTGTTTTTTTTCTGTATCTATTTTATTTATGTTACTAAAACGACTAGTTTTCCTCTCTTGACTGCAGTCAACCCGTCAGAAGTTTAGCTTTTATCGATTTACACTTAGTCCGAAATTCGCCCCTTAATTGATTGGGTGATCGCTTCTCAGCCGGCTTTGCTTTCCCCTCTTTGTTTACATTATTAATTTTGCCGCCTAAGCTATTTTACCGGTTTTCCACTTTTATTTATCCCATATATTGCTATATGTTTGCATTAATCGCCTTTACCTCTCTTTAGTTCAGTAATTTAATTTAATTTAATAGTTCTGCATTATTTCCTTTATTTTCTTATGCTTAATTTTCCTGGGAATATGTTACTCTACTTCTTTATCATATAATGTGTTAGCTACCCTATAAAATATTTTGGCGTACCTCTAGCTTGTTTAGTTCACTTATCTACTTTTAAGCACTCAATTCTTGTTTTTATTTAAATCTTTCTTAACTTCAACTAAACCTTAATTGTTAAATTTACTTATTTTATTTATATGCGGCTAATTTTAGGTTTATTCTTTCAATTTTTACAGCATTATTCCTTAGTTTTTTACCTTCTGGCGTTTTAGTTAGCTCGATTTTATTTAGACTTTGGTATTGGAGCACCGACATAAAATCTTGCACCACAATTATACATTTTTTATAACATCGGTAAAAACTAGTATCTTATTTTAGCAAAACAAGTGTAATATTAATTTTAGAAAAACATTAAATGTAATGTTAAATATTTAATACACACTGAAAGTAGTCGTTCATACTTATTTTAAGAACATAACGTAATAAGTCATCGTGTAGCTCATGGCATCATTTTTAAGTTTGAGATTTATATGTTTTTATTGTTCAGCAACCGTAGAAAGCAGAGAGCATTTAGTGTACAAGCCATCAGATAAATCGTCTGTAAACTTTTTAAAGAAAATTACTTAAAGCAAGCAAGAGACTGGGCATATTTTTCCTCGTTTCACTTTCGAGATGAGAGCATATTTCATGCAGCTCGTTTGGGAGTAGCTGCAGCCCGGAACCGACAATGAAAACCAACAGCTGACGGAAAGATTCTTATCTAGTATACATTGCCCCAGAAAATAAATGCACTTCTTAGAAGTGTATTGCTGCAGCAAGGCACTCCAGGAATTTCCAATATGCATAACCCCGTCGGCTGCACTAGAGTCGGGCTAACCGTATAAAGGAACGGAAAGACGGCCGGCTCAGTCGCGTGCTTCACTAAAAATTTAAAATTCAATGCCGGCTGCAATTGCGTGATGGGCGGGGAAATTGAAATAATTCCGGATAATTTCGGCGCGGCTCGCTTTCCCGGCTTCGTGCACTTAATGTCCGCGGCTTCGCTAAGTGCGTGCACCGACGGTTTTCCGTTCGCGTTGCGTTCTGAAAACTCGCCCGCTAATTCGGAATTGCTTCAAAGCGCCCTGCTTTTACGACCGGCGGCTTAAATATTCATCAATCAATGGGTATTATGCCGAAGGAAACGGCGAGGTGGCGTGAAACAATAAAAGCAAAAATACGTTCACCAGCAACGGAAACTGCAGCGGGCGCGAGGTAGAGCTGACCACAGAATAACCCACATACCAACATAGTAGTCATTTGCATAGCTGAAATAAGGACCATATGATTATTACTCTTGTAGTACATTTCCTCCGCAACTTGAAGTACAATACGCTTGTACACGACCATTTAATTGTAACTATGCTGTTTCTATTACTTCTACAGCTTCATATTTTAAATACTTCAACTATCATTATTAAATGTTTTATTAGTGGTTTAATGCACTAAAAATTGTTTGTTAAATATGCTAAAATTACACCATTTCTAATGACAAAGCTTTTATAATATTTTGTATACCTTAGAGAATATTTCAGTATCCAAAGCTTTTAAGAGTTATGCTAAGTATTACAAATGCCGCTTTTACTTGTTAGCATAATGATAGAAGTGCTTCAATATAAGCAGCTGCAGCCGAGTAAATTAGTTTTGGTTTTAAATAATTAATAAGGATTTACGTAACACAGTTATAAGAAACTTAATATAATTTTTTTGTAAACAAAGTTTATACATTGAAGTTGGTTTATCAATCAAAAATTGATTTTTAAAATGTAACTTTTTGTTTGTCGATTTAGCATTTTTCTATTTATGTCTATATATATATATATATATATATATATATATATATATATATATATATATATATATATATATATATATATATATATATTTTCTATTATATGTCTATCGCAGTTGTGGACGAAACGTCAAGAGTTTCTAAACTCCGACCACGGCCTTATAACCCGAGAACCAACCACACGGTGTCCCATAACACCGACCGTGAAAGCCTTCGCATCTATTCGAAGTGGTTTTGTTCTTGCATTTAAGTTTCTCATTAAAATAGTTTCACTTATATATCTTATAGCACGAAGTAACTTAATAGAGTTTAAAGGATTATTGTTAATTGCAATAACTACTGTGCCGTCAGTAAAAAAGGCTATGTCTGAGTTGTACGTTTCAGGTATATCGGCATATAAATTAGAATTAGCAGTACTCCCAATACATTACTTTGGAGAGTCCAGCTTTAATAAAGCAGAAGTTAGAATGTTGCATTTCTTATTTCCAAAGCTTCTCGAGATTGCGTTAAAGATTCTATAGACTATTGGGGAGTAGTGCTAAGAAGTCGTTGTCAACATGTAATTTTTTTAGTAAGAGTCTTTCAAAAACCTTGCTTGTGATGGGCAGCAGACTAAAAGGCTTATAAAATATAATAGTAACACGGTTGACAGTGATCCGCATTTTATCTGATTCGGTGGCTGACACTTCTAGAAGTACCGACTACTTTAGATTTGAGTGCGGCGCCTCTCGAGGGTTTTCGTCTATTCTGGAATATCGCCGAATAGACATAAATACAGCCGAGACATTCCAAGTTTAAAGAGACACCAGCGAACGAATCCAAATCCGGGAGCTGTGTTGACGTGATGTTCCGTGTACGTTAATAGTTGTATGTAGTGGGTATATAAATATAATTGCTACTCTTTATAACCTGTAAGGAGAATATATGGGTAGATTTAGTAAATTTGCACGTTTTATTTACTACCGTAAGAATCAGAAACATTACAACAGCTTAAGAATGCCGTTGTATATGGTTGTTAGGAGAACAATAGCAGATGTTTAAGTATTTGTCCAATAATAAGATCACATCATAGGATCTTACGTATGTTTAGTAATTTTATTGTTTCTTTACTTCCGTGTGTAAGTAGGCTTCTATAGATAAAGAGAGTTAGCAGGGTGCGTTAATAATGTTTTCTATTTCCTGGTCAGTGTGGTCTGTTTGAGTTTTGATTACTTTAGATAGATGTGAGCATAGACGGCTGCCTTTTCTTTATTAAAACAAGCCCACTCGACGTTTGGTTGGCGGATAGGGGCTATAGACATCCGAGGTCCTTTTAATTTTTTTGTTGCCATCCAAAGCGTGTAGTCATTTGCAAATAAATTGGAAGCGTAGATTTCGAAAGCATTATTTTGTACTCAGAGAACTTTTTTTTAGATCTTGGCTTAATTTATTGGAGATATGTTGATCGGCAACGTTTCTCTATCTTTGCCAAATCCGACTACCTTGGCGTTTGTCGACTAGCAGTTGTGAAATATGTAGTGGTAAATTCATGGTATATGTATATTGTAATTTTTTTATTTTGTGGAGTTCGATTTCCAGGCTGTTTTTTGAACTATTTGGGTAAAGTACTGTGCTGCTTTGTCAAGATCGGTATTACTCGGTGTTACTCGTGGTTCGTTGAGACGGGCGGTAATTTTTGAATAACTATCGTAGTACTTATGCTATTTATAACTGGAGTGTGGTCAGATACGAGGTCATAGTTGAATTTTGTTATACAGTTATTTCTTGCTGTTTCATATGTTATATAGAAATCTATAAGATTGGGGCGTTTTTCAAGGTCACTTGGTCAATAAGCGGATTACTGTTTGCTTCAATACACGAACTAATATTCATGTAGTTATTTTATTTTCTTTATTTTTCTTTTATTAAAGGTGTATTAAAATTTATTGTTTATATTTTAGAATGTAACATTGTCATAATTATTATCGCTTATTGCTCGTTATAGATTTCTCTTTTGTAATTATTCTAAACCCCTGTCTGCGTGTGTGTTTAGCATTCTATCTCTCCCGGCTATAAATCTAGGATTGAGGGTCAATAATCAACTTAGAACCGAATATAATTTATTCTTATGAAAAGTGTGAATAACACCTAAAGAAGTATTGTATAACTATCCACATTAATAAAAGACAATAAAGTGGTATGAGAAAGAAAATGAATAAAAAATAAAGAAATATTTGAAGGTAAAAGCCATAAAAGTTTCTAAATCGGGAAGTTCATCAATTAATCTAATACAAAATGTTTTATAGTACATTGTAAAACATAAACAATAAATTTTAATACACCTTTAATAAAAGAACAATAAAGAAAATAAATTAACTACATGAATATCAGTTTGTGTGTTGAAGTGTTTATGGATGGAATTGAGATATAAGAAAATAGTGAAAATAATTATGTAGCAAAATTTAAAAATCAGAAAATAACATGGATCTGAGGAAGGAGAATTCTGTTAATATACACATTTACATTAATTAATTTATATTTAAATTTTTTATTTGGAAATATTTTTTTATATGCAGATCAAAGTGGTTTTATGATAAATTATGGAAGCTACATATACACAAAAATAACATTTGAAAGGATTTGTACCAAAAATAGGACGTCAACAAAAATATTTCTTATTCATTTGGATATTTATAATTTACTCTAATAAAGTGAACACAAATAAATTTTATGTTTTACTTGGCATGTAGAAAATATAGCCATCGTTAATCTCTCTGATAGATGAATTTGGATTACGCTGTACGATAAGATTTTGTGGACAATTCTCATGAATTCCTCGCGAAATTGATGATTGGATTGATAACCGCTTTGTCGTTTCCGTGTCTTACTAACTTATAGTTGTATACGCTTGTAAGTTTCTGGATTTAGCCGGTTACATATGATTTTCAAATCTGTATGAAGAATATCACTTTGATGTACTATAGCGTTTGTTAGTATGCAGAGAGTTTGGGACTAAAACCGCTGCTGTATTTTGTGTAAAATTCCTTTGTACAACCCCATAATTAAATACCCGACTAGATGAGCTTTTATAGGTAGAAGTACCTTGTATAAGTAAGAAAATTAAGATTGAGCTCAAGTAAACAATACATTACTTTTTATGTCCAATTATTTTCCCTTGGCTTTGATATGTGCGTTTTAGATGATATTTAATTTTTGTCTTCATTCGTATTACGGATGTTGTCGAATATAGTTTACGAATACACCGTTTGTCTTTTGATAAATGTTATTTGCGTAGGTTCTCACTGTTGATCATTACCCTCAATTTATTGATTCAGGCGGATAGTTAGTTATGATGGCATTGTAATTGTTCTGATGCTACTTGTATTGTTTCACTAACTGCCAGGATAGCCGTATTATATGTGACTGTATCGATGAAAGTATTATCTGTGGTTGATAGGCCAGAAAAATAGATCAAGTAGATAAGTGGTCACATCGCCTTGCGAAACTTCAGACGTGACTTGGTGGTAGCCTGAAACCTTATTGTTGATCTTAACTTGGAAGAATCGGTCATCAAAGCACTATCTTAGCAGTAGATATATTCGACCTTGAAAGGTATAATTTAAGTTTATATAACAAACATTTGTGCTATACCTTTCTTGTCTCAAGGCTCTCCATTATTTGAATGATGCTTTAATGACTTAGATGTATTGTTAAGTGGTGTTCACAAAATTTTAACTGATAAGTTGGAACCGTCTAGACTTTTTTAATAGTTTTTCGAATGTCTTTAATATTAGGGGTAAAAGACTTGTTGGTATGTAGGATGAGGATTGGTTGGGTGTTTTCTAGGCTTGACAATCATTGTGATTTGAGTAAACTTTTATTGTATTGGAAAGTAAGATAGTCTTAACTATTGTATAGGGTCGTGGACAGTGTTACAACCGGGGCCTTTAGATATGTGTGTGTTTGATTTGATAACGTACTTCCACTACAGATAATAGTGTATTTTGTAATGTAGCTAACGGGGGTGGAGGTCTAGAAATTAGATTTAGTTTTAATCGTTATTTCTAGGGGAGACGGAGTATGTAAATACTGGATAAATGTTTCCCAAAAGCATCTATAATTGGCTCAGCTATTGTTAAATTTTCTAATTATCAAGATTAATATTACTAGCCTTTTAAATTTCTTCTTTGGCTTTCATAAGGTATGATAATCAGAAGTGGGTTTTGACATATAGTATTTGAAGGATTTGCTGATGCTATTATTAATTCTTTATGGATTTTGTAAAAAGTTTTATCTGGTCTGTTTCTCATTATTTATTCTTTATGTGGAGCTCTGTGCTTCTCAATAATGAAATCTCATATATGGCGAGGGATATTAGTGACTTCAGGAGTGTTATTTGTAGCATCATTAAGATCTTGATTATTTTTATTCTAATCCATATATTTAGTACAAATTTAGAAAAATAGTTCTTTAGTGATTATTGTTGTACTAATGCTAGATGAGTGGAAAATAATCGGTGGATAAGTCTTGGTTCGATTCTACTTTAGTAAATGTATTACCTATAGTTTTGGTGGCTGGGTTATTCAGTAAGTCCGGTAGTTTGTTTGGATCACTGGGTTCTCTAGTTGAAAGATAGCCTAAGTTGTTTCTTTGTATTGCCCTTCGTAGTTTTCATTCTTTTGGGTTGATTAGCTTTTAGCCGCAAGCTGTGTCTTGCGCATTACATTTAGCTCCTATTATGAGTTTAGTTCCTATAGATTTAAGAAACTTTCATTTCTGAATTAAACAATATGTCTGTTTGTTACAGATGTAAAAAAGTTATTGTTTCAGAAACGTGATTAGTAACGCCGGTAACGTTCGATAATGTAATGCGGAGTGAAAATGTCATTTTAAAGCTATTTGTTTATAACAGCGAACTTGACACCAAAAATATAGAATATAAAATAAACAAAAAATTATGTATTTAAAATTAAATAGCGACTAAGTACTTAAGAAATGCAAAAAATGCAATAACATTCAAATATAAATAAATGGTAATTAGTTACTGCTTGCTTTTTGATGACAATCAAGTCAAAATAATTTAAGGCAAAGATGACATAATTTATTTCCATATAAAAAGGCAGATTTAGAAATTAATTTCGAACAACAAAATGTATAGTAATTAGAAAAATACCAAAGCTTTTTCTATTAAAAAAATATCGTACAAGCACCTGGTAAACAAATATTTACAAACATGGTTTGATACTAAAGACAACAATTTATATTTCAATAAACACTGCATGTTTTGTTAAAATTCAACATACTTAGCTTAACGTTTCTCCAAATTAACATTTCTTTTGCAGTACATTTCTTCAAAGTACTCAAGTACTTTTTTATGCTCTGCATCACTTTATAATTTCAACCGAATTTTTATACAAATATAAAATGTTGAGTTGCTAATATTAGACAATAATACTTGCTTTTGACCATATAGTGACATTTTTTCATGATAGGTGCTTCTAATTTCTTCAAAAGTGCCGCATGATGATCCTTCACAATTTCAACTAAGTTAATTCCTTTTGTTTCCTAAAAAAACTTTTTAACGGATAACTGAAGCCTGCAACGCTTGTGTTTTTTAGCTTGTGATAATTGATTCTTATGTACTTTTTAACGCTGAATCCGAAAATTATCTTCATTTTTACCACAACGCCAGAATTTTTGTAATACGCAATTTCAAAATTGTTAAAAAGTCGAAAAATTGCGAAAATTTTATACTATAAAATGGTCTTAAAACTTTTTTTAAAATAAATAATTATAATATATTTACTTATTTGGATTATACTATGTATTCTTATAGTAAAATAGTTAAGGGGTCAGTTATGGGGCAAGAGGGTTCATTGAGTCCTTAAGTTTTCTAATAAAATTGCTATAAATTTTATTTTATTACATCTTTTATTTTTTATGTTCATTATTTCTTTTAATTTTTAAGTAGTACATTGGACCACCCTTCCTCTCCTACCCTCTAAATGACGAGACGCTGGGAGAATATGCCTCAATACCCGTCAGACATTCTGTCCATTTAAAAGAGTGTTATGAAAATGTGGAATTCGTTCTTGATAAAATTAAATACGACAATAATAAGTCGATTACGTGCGGCAATCTCAAAGTAATATCGATTCTCCAAAGACAGCAAGGAGACAACACAAGGTTTTCTTGCTTTTTCGTGTAAATGGGATAGCATAGACAGAGCAAATTATTGGATAAATGAAGATTGATCAAAAAGAGCTTTATGAGAACCTGTAACCAAAAATGTGCTCCGAATATTTCTTATAGATCTGAATAAAGTTCTTCTTCCACCTCTGTATACCAAGTTGAGCTTGAAGAATCAATTTGGCAAAGCCTTGCCAAAAAAGTAACTGTTTTAAATACATCTGTAACAAATTTCCAACTTTATTGACCGCGGCACTAAAAGAGGGTGTTTTTACTGGTCCTGAAAATTCTCAAAGATGGTAATTTTAAGAAACAAATCGAAGTTGCAGAAAAATAATCTTGAGAAGCCTTTACATAGTAATTAAGTTTTTGAACAATAATAAGGATCCGTTGAGAACATGCTGCAGAAGTACAAAAATTTAAACTGTTGCATGAGTTTGAAGATTGACTTCCTAAATTCACATGTGGACTATTTTCTTAAAAATCTGAGTGCCGTTAGTTAAGGGATTGGCGAAAGATTTCATCAGGACCTAAAGAAATAGAAAGGAGGTATTAAGAAAAATAGACTACTACGATGATGGCTGACTATTTCTAGATGTTACACCGAGATGAACCCCTTAGAGAACATAAACTTCAAAGCAGAGCATGAACCGTCCGTAGAAACTTCGACACATAAAATAAAATTGTAAGTATTTTACAAACTTTGTTATTGAAGGTGCGTGAAAAGAATAAAAATAAATCAAATACATACAAATAAAATAATTTAAAAATGCACTAAAATAGAAATGTAGTACAAATATGTAGATATTTCCATTAGAAATGAAGGGGTCAATGATTTTAACCCTTTTTAACTGTTTAGCTATAAGAATGCATACTATAAACCAAAAAATTAATAAATCATAAGAATAAACGTTTTAAGTCTATTTTAATGTCTCATATTTTGTTGCAAACTCACTACTGTGAATACACTCGTGATATACAAAATAATAATTAAACAAACCTGGTTTTACGGTATCCAACTTTGAAAAACAGCATTCACGTCCAATATCAAAATCTTTGAACGGTTTTAAGCAAATGCTGAGAATGAAAGTTAACGCATCCTGGTTCGTGCCTAACTCCCAACTGTCAAAAGGGATATCAAACGCTATAACGTCCAGTATAGTGCTAGACTTAGTGTCCACCTTAATAGTTTAGCAACATATCTCAAAGAATAGTTCATAATCAACAGGAGGTTGCAAAGACACTTGCCTAATGATTTGCCTACCAGATCTTAAAGTTATTATTATTTTAGTTCTAGTTTTAAGATTTAGTATATAAGTTCTATTTACCCAATGTCACATCCTTCTCCTCCTCCTATGTGCCGTCTCCATCGAGGTTGGCGGTTATTCCTTAACTATTATTTTTTTCTTCCTGTACTGCTTTTTTTTCGATCTTGCCTTGCAGCACTACTTGTAAATGTTCGTATTCTTTGTATTGCACTAGGTGTCATTAAGCTTATATTGTGCTTGGGTTTCCCTGTATCTAGCTTATCCTCTGTATCCTTCTGCATTGCCTCATTTAAAAACTTCGTAATAGCTTTATATCATTTTCCTTTAACGTGCATGTCTCACAAGCGTATAACAGTTAAGCCATATGGGGCAAAACGCGTCAACTGCCCCAGTGCTACCGCAGTCGACCGCGCGAGCGCCAAACACGACGTTTTCATCTCGTTGTTTCGGCCTCAAAACATTAATAAAGAAATGATTTGAGAACACAATCTTATGTATTTTTTCTCAGCTTTCCAATGGTACCATTATTTTTAGCGAATTTTTACTCTATAATCTCAAAAAATGCAAAAGTTTGAAAAACGTTATAGCTTTTTATCTTTTTTTTTGAATTTTTTAGACCATCTAGATCGAAAGATCAGACATTTTTAGATAAATATAGTTAATAAAAAATAGAGTTTTTTTTTGTTTTTTTTCGAGTATTTAAACGACGAACACGAAGACGCGAGTCGCCGCGCGCCGCGAACGCGAGGCACTTACACTGTATTCACTAAATAATGTAAACAACAGTCATTTAAAGCAGATTAACAGTTAATAAGTCATAGATATGTTGATAGCAATAATTTATTTGTTAAATAGTTTCATTGATCAGTGAATATGTTGATATTTAGGTGGAAATAAATAAACGATTTATTAGAAAGATGCAACGAACGTGTATTACTAACTTATAGGTTAAAAGCGTACAAGTCAATCATAGATAGAGACAGAGTACCTTATTTAATATAGGTGTTGCCAACTTATAATAAATATGGTTGCGTTCTCATTTGCCAACACTCCCCACAGAACGCAGACCCATTTTACTGATACACAACAAATGTTTTTCAAAGGTAGTACCTTTAGTCAAGTTATCAGCTACCATGTTGCAACCATTTACAAATTTAAATTTAACTTTAGAATTAACAATGTTTTCCCTAAGAAAATGTAAACGAATATCTATATGTTTAGTTTTTGGTTTATAACAGTCTGTTGATGCCAGTCTTATTGCACTTTGATTGTCACAGTGGATGAGTAGGGCGCCGTCTCCACCTTGACCGAGCTTGGCCATCATCTGCCGCAGCCACAGGGCCTCCTGTGTTGCCGCCGCCATCGCCATGTATTCGGCCTCCGCTGTAGAGAGTGCCACGATTTGCTGTTTATACGAATTCCAAGATAAACAAGCATTCTGAAACAGAAAAGTATAACCCGCGCACGATCGTCTATCCACTGGATCGCTCGCCCAGTCAGCATCACAATATCCAGTTATTTCCTTTGAGTCATCTTTGACATAGCATAGCTTTAGGTTCCTGGTTCCTTGAAGATACCTCATAATCCTTTTTATTCCAAGCCAGTGTTGATTTCCTGGACTATTACAGTACTGACTCAACTTATTAACTGCATAGGTGATATCAAGTCTCGTGACATGTGCCAAATATATCAGACATCCCACCGCTTCCCTGTATGGGATATTTTTGTTTCCATCTTCAGGATTTTTCTCAAATTTTGCGTTCACTTCTATCGGGGTACAAACTGGTTTGCATTCAGACATATTAAAGCGGTCCAATACTAGGTTTATGTATTTTTCTTGTTCTAACATAATCATACCTGCCTCTCGGTTCCTATTTATGTTTATGCCGATACAATTCTTCATTTCACCTAGGTCTTTCATACTGCATTCTCCTTTTAACTTGTTTTTAATCTCAGTTGTTTTATCCTTATTATTTGTAAATATCAAAAGATCATCCACCCACACTGCAATGAATATAGTTGCAGACTCATTTATAAATAATAAATACAGGGATCCATATGTGATCTCTGTAAGCCAATTTTTAATAAAACATTATTCAATTTAAGATTCCACTGCCGGCTAGCCTGTTTGAGTCCATAAATTGATTTATGTAAAATACATACTTGATCATTTTCTTTGTAGTATTCTGGTTGTGACATGTATATCTCAGTATCTATGTCACCCTGAAGAAAAGCACTTATGGCATCCATCTGAAACATTTCTAAATCATACTTCGCAGCCAGTGAAAGTAAGAATCGAACAGATGTATATCTTACAACAGGAGCATATATCTCATCATAGTCACTTCCTTTTCTCTAAGTACACCCTTTGATGACCAATCTTGCTTTAAATCGGATAATCTCACCTTTTTCATTTGTTTTAGTTTTATAGACCCATTTACATGGTAAGACTCTTTTCCCAGATGGTGCATCAACCAGTGACCAAGTTTTGTTTTTGATCAGAGAGTCATACTCTTCTTACATAGCATTTTTCCATTGGTCAGCATGAGATGATGATAATGCTTCGTCTGCTGCATGTGGATCATTTAAATTAAGTATTGGACAGAAGTAACTTACATCATGGTCACCTGTTTCTGCATACTGAACAGTTCTCCGTGGACGTAAATTTATGTTTCTTATTGGTGACTCGAGATCAATCGATTGCTCTGGTATGTAAGATGAATTGTCATTCTCGCCAGACTGGTAGTCGTCGCTTAACTCACCAGTAAAATGGTCTGTGCTGACCTCTAATTCTTCCTTACATGTTTTTTCGAGTGGCTGTATCACTGGACTGCTGCTGTTGGATGTACAAGGTAAGTATATATTATTATCATATTTTTCCATATTTTCTAGAAATACTACATCTCTACTTTTTATGATTTTATTGGTATCTTGATCAAGTATTCGGTAGCCTTTCGTAGATTCACAATAACCAACAAACAGTAACTTTCTGGATTTGGAGTCCCATTTTTGGCGTTTTTCTTTTGGAACTTGTGTCATTACTTCACAGCCAAATACTTTTAAATTAGACAAATTGGGTTTCTTACCAGTCCACATCTCCATAGGAGTTTTACCATTAATTGATTTTGTAGGTGATCTGTTAATTATATATGCTGCCGTTGCAAGGGCCTCTGCCCAGAATTGTTTTGCAAGCTGAGCATCAAACAACATACATTTTGCTCTTTCCACCAGAGTCCTGTTCATCCGTTCAGCAAGACCATTCTGCTGGGGTGAGTATGGAGCACTTGTTTGATGTTCAATCCCATGTTTGTTCAAGAAATTTTCAAATTCTTTATTGCAGTATTCTTTTCCATTATCAGAACGAATTACCTTCATTTTTTTCTCATGTTCATTCTCTACTTTGTTTTTGTAATCTTTGAAAACTTCCACAATATTCAATTTGTTTTTCAAAAAATAGACATGAACTCGTCGTGTGTAATCATCGATAAAAGTAATAAAATATTTCATACCTCCCAAAGATTCTTGCTCCATTGGTCCACATAAATCAGTGTGGACCAGCTGCAAGGGTTGTGAAGATCTTGAACCGATGTTGTTAAAGGGCAATCTGGTTTGTTTCCCCGAGAGACAGGTAGTACAAGTAATAGAACCTTTATTTTTGTCTGAGAATGGCTGAACTCCCTCAGCACACTCCGGCAGCTTGTTAACATCTGAAAAATTCAGGTGTCCCATGCGTCTATGCCACAGAACCAAACCATTTAAGTTATCTGAACAAGACAGGTTAGAAAATACCTCTCTGTGTGTGTTTAACAAATATAAATTGTTTACTAGTGTGGCTAAACACAGGAGCTTTCCATTTTTATCATAGATATCACAACCTTCATCTCTAAAATTTACATTACAGCCATTTTTCACCATAGCACTGACTGACAGGAGGTTTGCAGCAAGTTTAGGTATGTATAAAACTTGTCTTACCTGAATTTTGCTTTCTTTATTACCATTTAGCAATAAATTGACCTTTCCCATACTTTCCACAGGTAGCGGTGTCTTACTGGCAACAGTTATGGTGGGTATCGGTGGACTTGTAACATCATACATCCAGTCACGTTTATATGTCATGTGCATGGAGACACCCGAGTCCACATACCACAGGTCCGGATTCATTGTCTGAGGAGATGCTGAAAAAGCTGCAACAAAACCTTTATTTCCTTCTGTATTTTCTACATTTTTCTTTTTCGGATCACGACAATTATTAGCAAAGTGTCCATGCTTGTTACAATTATAACATCGCGGTCCTGTGTAGGCCTTTGTTAAATCATGTTGATTTCTTTGAATGACCTTTTTCCTTGTGAAGAATGCTAAATTATCAGAGCATTGAACTTCCTGCAGGAGTTTAGATTTAATGGAATCAGCACTTATCTTGATGCCAGAGCTCTCCAGTCCCATGATCATGGGCTTATAAGCTTCAGGGAGGCCGGCTAACATCAGTGTACCGAGCCATTCATCATCAATGTCAAACTTAATATTCCTGAGCTTGTGGGCGGTCGACATTATTTTATTCACATAATCATCTACGCTTCGAGAAGAATCCAATGTAGTTGTTATCATGTCCCTCAACAAGGCTACTCTCCTGTACAACCCGCTGTCATCAAAAGCCTGTTCCAAACTCTCCCAGACTTCTTTACAAGTAGATATATTCTGAACATGTACGTAAATGATAGGATCCAGTAATAAAATCAACTTAGATTTCGCCTTGGTCTCTTTACTTTGGTTTGTATTGGTACTGGTGACACAAATTCATAAATCGTCGAGTTCGAAATATGCCTGGACTGCAAACTTCCAACTGGCATAGTTATCTCTTCCAACTAGTCTGTCGGTATGAAGTGGATTGTAACCTGAATTCGACATATTCTTTGCG
This sequence comes from Sinelater perroti, assembly GCA_036346155.1. Lineage (NCBI taxonomy): Eukaryota > Metazoa > Arthropoda > Insecta > Coleoptera > Elateridae > Sinelater > Sinelater perroti. The sequence continues at coordinate 310,916 of JARFIY010000359.1, forward strand.
TAATTATGATTTACACGTGATTTCTGACCGAGCACGCCGCCCCGGTTAACCTCAAAATGTATATCGGACAAAAAAAAACACGCCGGCCGGTTTTCTTAGTTTTTACTGCGTTTACTTTTTCTTCTGTTTCCACAAATAGCAATCAACCACGCTCATATGTAGCTGACATTTTGTAAGTATCTTCCGTCTAAATTTATATTTGGTTTTACTAGGTTTAACTGTCTATTAAATATTAGTGTGTTCAGTAGTGTTCAGTATTTTCATTAAGGCTTGTAGTTTTTCTTTATTTTCTTTCATAATTACTATGTCATCTGCATATCGAATGTTGTTCATTTTTATGCCATTTATATTCACTCCTTCTGTATCCTTGATTGATTCGGTTATTATATATTACTCTATGATTTATTATATATTACTCTAAAAGAAAGTTTATTTGGTTTCTGACTATGTGATCTACATCATATTGTTGTGCAGTCAATGTATATATTCTTCGCTTTGGTAATTGGAACCATGTATTTACTATAGTCAGATTTGCTTCTTCACAAAACTAAATTAGTCATGTTCCTCTCTCGTTTCTTTCTCCTAATCCCCACTCTCCTAGCGTATTGTTAACTCTGACTTTTCCCACTTTTGCGTTAAAATCTCCCATGTAAATATTCTAATCCCACGAGTTCGTCATTTTTCGCAATTTTCACTTGTTCGTAAAGTTCCTCTATTTTCTCTTCAAGTTTGTTACTAGTGAGGGCATATATTTGGATTAAAGGGCCTTATTTAAACTTTGAGGGGCTTGGGCCTCCGCTGTAACTTAGCAACCACACATTCAATGCTTACAATTGATAGCTCGTTTAAAAGAGCATTTCAAGTACCACAAAAATGTGTTTTGGCTCAGACGGGAATCCTTTGCACACAATGCATTTTTTTGCAAAAACTATTTGGCATGTGGTTGTTACATATGAGCAAGGTTTTTGCAAAAAAATGCATTGTGTGCAACGGATTTCCGTTTAAGCCAAAACACATTTGTGTTGTACTTGAAATGCTCTTTTAAACGAGCTATCAATTGTAACCATTGGATGCTTGGTTGCCAAGTTACAGCAAGGGGCCTAGGTTCGTCAAAGTTTGAATATGGGCCATTTGATTTAAATGGTTTCGAATTCAATTGAATTAACATAATTCTGTCTGATTGTGGTATAACATTGGCGACATATATTCCTACTTGTTGGCTTATTATAACGGCAACACTATCCTGGTTATCTATGTCATCTCCAGGGTAGTACACATGATAGTTATCCATAGTATTTCTTGTTCTGTTGCCCTTTCATCTTACGTCACTTTTTCCTAACATGTCTATTTACACTCTTTTTATTTTATGTATTACATATGGCAGTTTTCGGCTTTTAGTAAACTTCTAACGTTTCATGTAGCTAATTTAATTTTCTTCCGGGAGATTCTTAGCACCCCTTGGCCACTCAAGGCCTGCCGGGGACTGGGAGTCGTATGCATGTTGATAATGTGGTAGTTTTCCTTTTCCTCTCTATATTCTATGCCGTTGACCTACTATAATTAATTGGCTCTTCTGCCTTCGGAGACGATTTCTCATCCCCAGAACAAGAGAGTGTCTTCAATTATTGTTGATGAGTTATTCTTATCACGGCCATACTCGGTTTCCACCTACGTTAGCCACCTGAATCCTTCCAGATGCGCGCCTTCCACCACGAGGAGCTGTAGGTTGGGTTTTCTTTCATCTAGGTTATAACCAAACGGCGTTTCCTAATCTCTCCAGAGCTGTGAAAGGGATAAAAACTTATTACAGGAGACTGCTACTCAGCAGATGTTATTACAACATCATTTGCTTATTGTACTTTGTACATATTGCAAATAAAGAGGGTTATTAAAAAATATTTTTAGATTTTTTAACTTTTAGAAAGTTTAAAATTTACGATTTACAAAAAATCCTGACGTAATGGAAAAAATAAAGGTCATTTTCAGATATAGCGCTAAAAAATACATAGAAATCAATTATCAAAAGTTAAAAAACATGACGCAACCCAAATGTTGCAAGCTTGTATAATCCATATTTTCCGCTAGCGCTTCTCCCCATCAAATCTGCTGTATGGATTACTGTTTCATTGCCGGTGTATAATGATGCATGTAGCATTCGTTTAGAGTCACAAAACGTCGCAAAAGACAGTCAGATCCTTTTCACAGAACTACAGATGGTCGTCTAATATTTATATATAAATTTTCCTTTACGTTGAGAAGACTGGGTGCAAGAATAAGTTTTTCATATGTAATTTATCATACAAAACGAAATAAACTTACTCATTTGAGATGCTTATAATTATTTTACGTGTTTGGCGGGTAAATCTCCGACATAACTGTTTTTGGATTTGCAGGACAAATAACGTCTTTGATGACCGTTCTACCTTTTTTGATTTCGCCGAACTGTTTTAAAAGACATGAGTCAACTGATGTAGATAAAATCTGTTCATTAGTATTCTTCATTATTTTTCTTCCAGAAAGAGAAAGTTAAATGTCAACATGAAGTTAAATTTTATTTATTCTGGGTTATCATTCGAAATGCTTTTATTAAGCAACGAATTAATATCAATATAATTGGTAATCAGAAAATATTCGTAAGTAAGAAGGTAACTATGACAACACGTGCAGTTGTTGCTGTAGCCATAAATAAAAAAACAAACAAAATTACTCTTCAAACAAACGTTGGAGTTTGTATTGTTTATCAATAAAAAATTAAGATTAGTAGTAAACCACAAAATTCCATAAAATTTAAAATATCATAAAAGGTTAAAAATTACGTTGCCATTTTTTCTGTAGTAGAAACTCATATTTTAAATTTTTACCGGCATTGTTGACTCAAATTATATACTCGTTCATTTAACATTAACCTAAACCGTATATTATTTTCTAAAGAAATATAATTGTGCTAAAAACTATATTTTGTTACAACTTATAATACTTTCTCATAATGATGTAAGTTAGCAGCGCATTAAGTGTGTTTTTTATTAGATTAGTTAAAATACTTTTACTCCGAAATAAATTTTCAATTAAATCGCTTAATTAGAAAAGTTTGTAGGAATTTATATTATTAGTGTAATTTTTTGGTCTCTTCTTTATATCTGCGTTATTTCTTTCTTGGTAACTAATTAAAATTAACGTTCAAATATCTGATCACTAGCAATTTATGAAAATCGTTCAGCCTCGCCTGTTAGTCACGATAACCAATTAAAAATCCCGAAAACTAACACATCGACATGATAGTGAATTAATGTGCGTTTCGGAACGGATACAGCTGTTCCAAGCCGAAGGGTCCAGAATATCCAGGCTATAAAACCGCACTTCGCAGTACATGCAGATAAATTAACTTTTAACGACACGTGAACGTAAATAATTTATAATTCACTTCAAGTTGCTGTTTTCGTGAAGCCGTCAGATGATGCGCCTCCCTCAGGGCGTTTTTGCGTCTGCGAGCTTAAACCACATTTTTTACGCGCTGCCCCGCAAGCCAGCGACATCTTGATAAAAATTCTACAAAAACTCGCATGCTAATTATGAAACAGATGTTGCTCTTCACTCGGAACTAAACGCGCTTAGCAGGGCCGGGGTGGGCCACCCCGATGTTTTGTCTGAGGTGCGCGCAGTATTTCAAACTTAGCCGAGCACAAATATATATATCACGGGTGCTTCGCGGTCGCTCGTTCATCACAAGATGTCGGTGCTGTGACTTCCGGGATCCCCCGGATATGTGACCTTTTTCGGGTTTCCTCTGCGCCATCAGAATTTACTGCGGCCTGTCACGTTTTCGGCGTTTTAATTATTTCATTCCAGCCGTGATTCGGAGTCTGAGCGGGAAGAAAATTTAGTAGTGCCGCGCTGTTGCCGCGCTTCGAGGCGGGGTTTTCTTGTGAGCACCGGTAACTGTGGCAGCATATGCTGCCACACTGTGCGAATTTTATGCTGTTACTCGTCAAAGGAATACGCCATAATAAGATAGGAAGGCCTCATCTACTAACTCTCCCCGATTATAAGAAAACTCTTTAAGAGATTACTTGGTTGTGTTTTTATTACAAGCACGAGTAATTGCCACAAGTTCTTTTAAATAACGCAGATTACGTATTTTTTACAATTGTATTTTGTTTAAACTGATCACTAATTAAATTTAATTTTTGCCTTTACAATTAGTCCCTAATTATGACAAAGTGTGGCAATTGCTGAAAGAAAACACATTTCTCTTACAACAGTAGACGTTATTTATTATTTTTTTTTATTTATTATGATAAATTACTTAATTTTTATAATGGTTTAGTTTTAAAATCCAGTGTCTTTTCAGGTTATAAATTTAAAACTTATATTACTTTTTTTTTTAATAAATAAAAATATTACAATATTTTATATATCATTAATATATATAATCATAACCCATTTACCATAAAAAGGTGTAGGATACAAACAAACTAAAATATAATTTAAAATATAAAATGCATTACAAATTATATTTTAAATTACAAAACTCTCCCACTGTTTTCTGTCTCTTGGAAGTAAAATTGTTTTCGTGCATGATGTTCCTTTCTTCTTCAATATTTTTCCAATCATCTTGTCTCTTTATTCCAAATTTCTAAATTATTTTGCAATTCCTTCTCACTTTGTACCATTATTACTATATCGTCCGCAAAATTCTTTCTGAAATGTCTATTCTTTGTAACTTAATCTTACTTTCTTTATTTGTGTTGAGCTTCCTTAATGGTCTACAAATATTATAAATAACAATAGACTCAGCCTGCCCCTACTTACTTTAAGCCATTTTTTATAATAAATGTTTCTGAATATATGTTTTTGTAGACATATTTATTAACGTTATTTTCGTACATTTGATGTATTATACAAATAATTTTACTACTAATTTCTGTTTTCTTCAAAATATTCCATAGTTTTTCACATGGAATTTTATCGAATGCTTTTTCTAGGTCAATGAAGGTTAATATCATTATATATATAATAACGCGCTTCTTCCTTTCCTGAAACCGCATTGTAATTCTTTTAAGGTATTTTCCACTATTAGCCTAACTCTTCCGTTTATAATGTATTTAAATATTTTTATGATGGTACTTAATAACATTATTCTTGTATAATTATTGCAATTTCTATTATCTCCTGTCTTGTATATAGATATAATTAACGCTGTCTTTTAATCTTTCTTTATCTGCTCTTATTTACATATTTATTACACATCTGTAGTAATATTCTGATTCTGATTACTGACGAGTATATACAGGAATCTGCTTACCGGCAGGTACATACAGGGCACAATAGATGGTGTGTTTTGCTTTGAATTTACTTGCAAAAATACAAACTTGTGCTATTATATTATGAATATAATAAGTTAGTGTCCTGAGTTTGTTCCTCCCTTAATTATTTCAATACTTTGTAAAAATCTTCTAATTTTCTTTTATGTTGTTTTCCATTTTCCCCAAAATTCTTTTAACGTATCTTTCTTTGCTGCTGTAACCAACTGTTTCAGTTTTTTTAATTTTTTTTCTTCTTCTGGCAGTGCCTATCCGTTTCGGATGTTGGCTATTAACATGGCTATCCTAGCTTTATTGGCTGCTTTACGGAAAAGTTGAGTTGTTGTTAAAGAGAACCATTTCCTTAGGTTCTGTAGCCACGATATTCTTCTACATCCTGGGCCTCGTTTTCCGTATACTTTCCCCTGCAAGATGAGTTGCAGTAGACCATATCGATGTTCGTTACGCATTATGTGCCCCAGGTATTCCATTTTACGTTTTTTGACAGTGATGATTATTTCACAGTCTTTCTGCATTCTACGCAGTACTTCTCTATTTGTAATCCGGTCGACCCATGAGATTTTCAGGATGCGTCTATAACACCACATTTCGAACGCCTATAACTTCTTGGTAGTAGCCTCGGTCAGCGTCCAAGATTCCACCCCGTACAGGAGCACTGCGAATACGTAGCATCTCAGTAAACGAATTTTTATTGGTATTAAGAGGTCGTGGCTATTGAATATTGTGTTCATTTTGTTTTGTTTTATTTCAGTTGAGTGATCCCATTGTTCGTTTAGACTTGTCCCTAGATATGTGTATTTCTCAACTCGTGTTATCTGTTGTTGGTTAACTATTAGACGTCCCGGTGGTATTGGATTCTTGCTGATGACCATGTATTTAGTTTTTTGTATGTTAAAGTTTAGACCATATTTTTGGCTTGATTGTGCTACGCGTGTTATTAGGGCTTGTAGGCCTTCTAGGTTATCTGACAGTATAATTGTATCGTCTGCGTATCTTACGTTGTTCAGCCGTTCTCCGTTGATGAGTATTCCCTCGTCAATATCTTCTAAGGCTGTTTTCATGATGTGTTCGGAGTAGATGTTAAAGAGTAGCGGAGATAGCACACAGCCTTGTCTCACACCTCTTTCTATTTTGATCTCCTCAGTCATTTGGTTATCTATCTTGATAGTTGCTGATTGGTTATAGTAAATGTTGTTAATGATACGTAGATCTTTATCATCTAGACCAATTGTTTTTAAGATTGATATTAACTCGTCGTGTTTGACCCGATCGAAAGCCTTTTGATAGTCTACAAAACACATATACACGTCACAGTTCACGTCTCTGCATCTTTGTATGAGGACTTGAATGGCGAAAAGAGCGTCTCTTATACCTAATGAATCTCGAAAGCCAAATTGTGTGCGAGTTAGTTGCGCTTCGCATTTTTTGTATGTCCTCCTATGTATTATTTTTAGCATTATTTTAAGAAGGTGGCTCATTAGACTAATAATTCTATAGTCTTCACATTTTTCGCATTCGGTTTTTCGGTAGGGTTATAAATGTGGATTTAAGCCATTCAAGTGGGATTACTCCTGTTTCGTATATGTTATTAAACATGGCCGTGAGCCATTTGATTTCATCGTTCTCCATGTTTTTTAGAATTTCTGCGTGGAAGTTGTCTGGCCCCGTCGCCTTTCCGTCCTTTATTCCTTTTATTGCGGCTATCACTTCTTCTTGAGTAATTTCCGGTCCTGTGTTACCTATCAGTCCCCTGTTTTAGTGTATCGTTGTTTCTCTTATCTTCGAAGGTCTTCTCAACATAGTTTTTCCAAACTGTTTTTATTTCATTTACATCTAATATTGTATTGCCCTCATTATCTTGTAAGCATCCGGTTTTCTTTGGTCGTTGTAATCCTGCTGCTTCTTTCACTTTTTTGTGCAGATTGAAAGAGTCATGTTTACCATCTAATGATTCAATCTCTTTGCACTTTTCCTCCATCCAAGCGTTTTTGGCGTCTCTAATCTTTTTCTTTATTTCTTTGTCGATTTGTGTGTATCTGGTATTGTCTTTGTTCTTATTTTTCCGTCTTTCCTCCATCATATTCAATATGTCGTCTGTCATCCACATCTTCTTTTTCGCTCTCATTGGGCGTAAATATATGTCAAGAATTTCTTGATTTGTCTCTTTAAGCTTCTGAATTTTCTCTTTTGTGTCGGCTGCTATGTCTGTTTCTTTGATTTTTCTTTTAATATATTGCTGTATTTCTTGTTTTATATCTTTATCCTTCAGTTTCCTCAAATCGTATTTCTTCGCTTGTTGTTGTTTAACTTTCTTCAATTTGAGTGTTATCGTGCCGACAAGAGGGTTATGGTCAGATTTGGCATCCGCACTTGGATATGTCTTTACTGCTGTTATTGCATTTCTGTATCTTTTATTGATTAAGGTATAGTCGATCTGATTTCTGACGACGTGTTCTGGGTTATCTTGGGGGGACCTCCAAGTGTATAGGCGTCTTGGTGGTAACTTGAAGAACGTGTTGGTGATGACTAGTTGTTGTTCTGTTGCAAAAATACTTAATCGATTTCCTCGTTCATTACGTTCTCCCAGTCCAAACGGTCCTATGATTTCACCACAGCTTCCTTGGCCTATCTTGGCATTGAAGTCGCCCATTACTAATGTCAGTTTATTCTTTTTTACTTTCTTCATGACGTTATTCAGATCATCATAAAATGTTTCAATTATATCGTCGGATTTGTCAGCCGATGGTGCGTATATTTGGATTATATTGGTTTTGATGGGGAAGGTGTTAATCTGAATTAAGTATTCTCTCAGAGATTGGGACAAAGTTTGTAACATATCTGCTAATTTTTGTTAAGGATAATGCCAACTCCATGTATATGTTCACCGTTAGTGTTTCCTGAGTAGTAAATATTGTGTTCGTTTATTAAGCATTGTCCTGATTCAGTCCATCGCATCTCACTGATCCCCAGAATATCTACGGATAGCCTTGTCATTTCCTTGATGGTATTATGTATTTTACCAGCTTCGTATATGGTTTTCACATTCCATGTACCTATCTTAGTAGTTCGTCTGTAGGTATTCAAGACAGGTGTGTTTTTATTGAAAATGTAGGGATTTCGCGTGCTGACGACCTGAGAGGCCTTACTTTTTGAAGGATGTCCTCTCCTGCCGGATCTTGGAGTCCGATCTCCATGATCAGTAACGAATCTATTATCTTGATTCTGTGCCATGTTAGTTGTACTAGGGAAAACATAATGGGGTGGTTTCCCGTTGCCTTCCCCATCGCAGTTTTCTAGCCGATTAATCTGAAGTGATTGTCGCCTAGAAGTCTCTGTTGTTGGGCCCTTAAGGAAGTCATTCTTTAGTGGTCACAACACAGTGATGTCGTAGCTGCTGCCCTACGTCATGCCAATTTTGGTCCGCCCCTGATATTTTATTTCTCCGGTACCATCCATATCTGGAAGGCATTCCCCTATCCGCCACCTGGGGAGGCGCCCGATGGGGGATCTAGCAACCCCGCACGGGTAATTTTTTTTAGAATTTGTAATTTTCTGCTGTTTTCTTAGTTAAATATTTTTTCCATTCCCTCCTTTTTACTTTTTATTTATTTTTTTTTGATTTAGTCTGTCTACCAAGCCGTTTTTTTATTGATTATTTTTGGTTATTCCGTCGTAGCAGTTTTAGTTAACGTGTTATTAGAATAATTTTATACCTGTTAGACATTGCTGTTATCTATATTTTTTCTATACCGCAAGTTCAATTTTTTTCAGTTATTCTTTATACTTTTCTAATATTTGTAATTTGATTAATATACATGTTTTTATTGGTTTATGTACTATTTCCTGTCATTTTATTACACATTTATTTTTCTTGTGTTTTTTCCAGTTTTGATTTTACTTACAACGTAGTGACTTTTTTCCTACTTTTGTGTGCATTATTGCTTTCCTGTTGTGTCTTTTTACTATTATGTAATTTATTATTGATCTTTGTCTCCTGTTTCTCACGTCTCTTAAATATTTGTTTACGTCTATATTCAAAAAAATATTAGTTACTATTGTACAAAAATCAAGCAGTCTCTTCCCATTACTTTTGTTTTACGGTTTTTCTATGTGTTCAAATTATTTTGCTATGTAATTTATCCTACATATAGCAACTAATAATAGCGGTCGTTTAAGGTGCGGTGTTTGCCATATCGTCCCGCATCAGGAATGGTACTCGACAACCGGGCAGAGAAAAAGCGAACATATGAGAGCCATAACTTCTTAATTAGCAAGCCGTGCTCCATGAGGAACGTTAGAGCCTTACCATTACTACCATTGTCATTAAGTCCTCTCAGAATTTTTTTAATTTTCTATCTTATCATCTTCATTTGGTCCGTTTACTCGAATTACTACTGTGTACAAATATAACCCGGAAATTTTTTATAATTTTTGTAAATCCTTATTTATTCTTAAAAATCTATTTCATCGCCTTCGAAGTAATCCCTCTCGGCTGCAATGCACTTGTGCCAGCGAATTTTCCATTCATCAAAACACTTTGAAAAGTCCTGTTTCGGTGTGGCCTTCAGCACCTTCTTCGATTCGGCTTGAATCTTTTCTATCGTGTCAAAACGGTGTCCCCGGAGCGGTCTTTTTATTTTGCTGAATAGCCAGAAGTCACATGGAGCTAAATCAGGCGAATACGGCGGTTGCGGAACGATATGGATGGAATTTTTAGCGAAATGGTCACGAATAAATTGAGGATTTTTGGAACCAAACTAGGTTTGACTTTTTTGAGGCACAAAACTTCCTTGAAAATGGTGTTGACTGATCCATTTGAAATGCCAACGATGCCAGCAAGCTCTCTAGTTGTCAATCGACGATTTTGGATCACCAATTCCTTAATTTTCGCGACGTGCTGTTCGTCAGTTGATGTTCTCGGACGTCTTTGATGTGGTTCGTCTTCAACGCCTTCACGACCCTCTTTGAACATTTTATGCCATTCGTATACTTGTGTTTTGAACATAGCCTGTTCACCGAAGGCTTTTTCTAACATTCTGAGCGTTTCCGCAGCAGAAATATCATTTCTAACACAAAATTTAATCGAACTTCTTTGTTGAATATTTTCTGACATGGTAAAAATCGAAAAAATTAATTTTGGTTGTTTACAAAAACGAGCGTCACTCTTCAACTAATTAAGATATTAACCTAAAATTTGACACAGATGTCAGTAGGAGTCCTACCAACTTAAAACTAAAAAGTTTTGTGCCCAACGATATGTCCGCGCAGTTTAAATTAAAAATTCCGGGTTATATTTGTAAACAGTAGTATTATTTTTTGATTCTTATTGTTATCTCTATTTCCAATGTTTATTTGTCTCAACCACCCTTTCCAGTTATAGGTTTGTTCTTCCAGTTTTTTGCCTATAATACAGCCAACTCCGGCTGTTGCACGTTTGTTGTCCTTTAATTTACTATATATCAATACGTGATCTTCCTTAGTTTTTCCTTGTCCATTTATCCTTGTTTTTTATGATCAATATATCCAAAGCATTTTCCTCAAATTTTTCTTATAGTTTACCTTTGTTTCCTTGTAAGCTTCTAATATTCCCCTTTCATAATGTCTATATTTTCTTTTTACTTCCGTTAATTTTCCTTGTTGTACCATTTATTTCTCGTAATCAATTATCAATTTTCTTTGTCTCCTTGTCATCTTATATATTTAGTTATTTATTGAGGTTTTTCTAATGCGCTTTTGTCTATTGTCTATTTAAACGCTTTATTGTCTAATAACTACCTCTACACCATAAAGTAGAAGAGAATAGATTATGTATGAATGAATTCTCTAATATCAACATTCTATAGCCGATTTTTATTTGCTTTTGTTTCTCTTTTTTGTTTTGTGCAACCTTTCTGATTTTTCCCTGTATTTTAATATTGTTGTAAGAACATCTTTCCGATTTTAACATTTGATATTCACTAATACATACTAACGACTATAATATAAAATATTTAAAAGTTAAGTCCATCTTTAATGAGACATTAAGTTGCTTTTAATTTCTCCAATAATACGAACATCTAAGAACAATTTTAATTATATTTTTAATATATTTTAAATTGCATAAATATACATTTCGGTTTACCAAAATGTACAACTGCAAAAATCTCTGTTGGTTGTGTGACATTTATAATGTCTAAAGAATTGAAGTAGAAAACCTAATTTCTGGGTCTAAAAAATCTTGAAACTACAATACATATTATTAAAATTATACGGACTCTATCAAAATAATCTCTCTTTTTCGAAACAGCAATAAAAAGAATAACATATTTTGATTAATGTTTTGTTGTACCATCACGCAAAACAATGCTTGCCAGTTTTAAAGATGATATCGTCCAAATGTTTGCTTGCATGAGTGATGCGCTCATGCAGCATCAACTTAAAGTTAAGCATTGCTTGCTGAGTCACTTTCACTGATATTGTTGGGATCGCGTTACGAATAGCATCCATTAATTCCTCAATAGATCGTGATCTACGTTAAAATACTTCAACTTGTAGGTGTCTCTACATGAAGAAACCGCGAAGGTACAGGTCTGGTGACCTCGCCGGCTATAGAATCTCACCATATAATGAGATGGGGAGGCTTAAAAACATTTGTGCCAGAAATTTTCGAGAAATTCTGCTTACTGACGTAGCCCGATTAATAAAAATGGACTTTGTCACTACAGCATTAGCTAAAATACAAACAGCCTGCGAGACGTACCAGTTAGATTTAAGGTATCCCTGCCAGATACCGTAGACCGAACGTGATCTTCAAGCATCTAAATGTAACGGTCTGCATTTATGATCATATTTACTATCATATAATTGAGAATTATTTTAATCATTGATTCAGTGATATTACAAGACGCAGAGCCAAAGTTTAATGTCTAGTGTCTTTTCAACCACCCTGTATAAGCTTACGCTCTTTTCTACCTTTTCGGTATAGAAGTTTTTTTGTTCAAGAAATGTTACTATCAGAATTTTTATAAGGTTTACGATGACTTTACCCGTACACTGCATACCTTCTGATAGCCGTCTATTGTCCCATCATTGACTATCAATTTTCAATAGATTTTATGAATACATAATCAAAGGTTGTATTAAAAATCATATCTTCGAGTTACTACATTATATTAAAATAAAAATATTAATTTGTCCTGAACTAACCTCAATTTCTTAATTGTACAAATAGTTAAGTATTTATTAGTTTTAAATTAGTATATATTCGTAACGTATCACTTATTTACTTATTTACTTACTTACGTACCACATATTTACTTACAATTTAAATAAAATGAGTTTATTCTATAATTTATTTAATTAAACCTGTATAATATTTGATTATTTATTAATAAAGAAAAAGTTGTTTACGAATAACTTTCTAAAGGTTTTGCTCATTCGTCCATTTGAATCAATCAAAAGAACTAAAAAATTATTATTTTTAATTAATGCATTTTTTACTTTCAAAACATTGTGATATTTTTTTTAAATTAGTTTATTTAAATTCTTATGTTTAATTAACAATTTATATTAAGAAAAAAAAATAAATGTTAATTTAATCACCAACAAACAAAGTCACACAGCTAACCGGATCCATCACTCATACTTATTTTCCTACTTCCATTCTTTTAATACATTTAATGACCTACTAGAAGATAAAATAAATAGTACTCGATTATTATTGTTGAAATAATGGTTGGATGAATAAATAAATCCCTTGATATTTTAAAACAATAGATAGTGCGTTGAAATACATTTTACATAAATAAGCAAAAAGATAACAATACTAAGTTCATTATAAAATATGAAGGTATCAAACTGTACTAAATTCAATTAATAAAAATGCAACTAGTAAGAAAGTATATAAAGCGGACCCACAAAAAATTAAATTAAACATCCCATTAAACACAGAACCTGAAAAGAGATCATGAAAAGTATTATTTATGTTAATGTGGTTATAATATTAAAAAAATTTAGGTAAAAAAATAAAAACGCTATATGGTGATTCAAATTATACTTAGGATGTTTTTCCTGAATAAAACACAAAATATTAGAGCAATCTGAATTTTATTACTTGTCGGTGTAAAGTACAGACTTAGCAGTTACATATAGAATATGACGTCGACCAGATGCTCTCCACGACTTTGCTGACACGCAGTCACTCTTTTACCGATTTTTTCCATAATACTTTCCCATAAATACGACCATATTTTAAAAACTACCTTGTAATCGTAACAGGTTTGTCGTTTAAATAGCTCCAGAGACAAAAGTGTAATGGGGTTATATCGCAGAACCGCGGTGAACAATCGGTGTCACCTTTTTGCGACGAAAATTTGGTTTTAAGTGTATTTTATCTGCTGTATGGTACGTGACTCCATCTTGTTGAAACCGCATGTCACTCAAGTTTAAATTGTCGGTTTTATTGATAGTAGCCAGTTTTTTCCTTAAAAATATATGGTCTAATTATTCCTTCAGCCCTCAATGCACACCAAACTGTATTTTTGGAAATGCATTGGTTTTTTGTGAGCAGCTCGTGTATTTTTGCTACCTTAGATGAGACAATTTTCACGATTCTCAAAACCATTTAAAGAAAAACGAGCCTCATCGCTTAATAGCCTGTTTTAAAAACAAACTTAAATTATATTGATATGCTGCTGCACAGCATATGGTTCTGTAACGACTTTGCCATGTGTTTAAATACTAACTGTACAAATGCTAATTTCCAATGATCTAACGTCTACTTATGTAATTAGTTAGTTTGTCTTAATAAAAACCAAAATATTTATTTAGCTTACAAATAAAAAAATATACAAACGTTTATGCCGCTTAAGGCTGATAATGGTAGCTACAAATTTCTTATTGTAATATTAAAAATTAAAAATCTATTACATGCTGTTGTAACTTTTGGCATTCCTGCCGCCTAAAATATAATTTTTTTATCGACTCTTTTCTGACTAAATTTAAAACTTCAAAGAAATAAAAAAGTAAAAACACCGTGTATAATAAGCTCCAGCTCAAAGTGAAATCAGAGTCTGGATCATATTTCCCGTGCGGAAATTAAATGCGGTTTATACTTCCATGTATCGGCGAAGAATGTTCGCCATAACAACTATAACGTTATTCGGTTTCGTAAACTTTAATTTGTTCGCATATCTATAATTTCTTATCAAATTCAATTTAACAAAACCAAGTTTTAATTAAACAAAATAATTATGTATATTACAATAGGAGCTACTCATATCATTATAACATAAAATACTAGAAACAAGCATTGAATTGTAAATTTTACAATTTAATAATATTTAATTTTACATTCATTAATCTACAAAATTAGTTTTTAAATTAAAAAAACACTTTGCATATCTCAATGTGAACTTTATACATTTTTTCCGTTCAGAATCCAATCGTTTTTTGCAGGTAGATGAGAAACTCGCGCTTCACTTTTTGCTCACGTTTTAAAATTCTGGGAACAAATTTTATTTAAAATGAAAAGGGCTAAACCCTTGATCGCGGTATATAAAAACCTGTGGGTGTATGTAAATGGAGCTAGCTCTGTGTGAAATGCAAAAGATAAACGAAATTTATTTTTTAGCCTGACCCACACAAAATAAACATGTGCCTAATTTTGGACAAAATAAGTGAAAATTGATTGTAAAGCACACATTGGGGGTGTATAAGCTTACAACTGTGCGGCAGTACTACATTTTATTAATTGTTTGGGTAATGTTTAGTAGAATTTATTCGTTTAAAATGTACACTTATTGTTATAAGGAATGTTGTTTGTTATTAATGAACATCTTATTTCACTTTATAAAATAAATTTTACCAAATTCCCCTAAAATTTGTAATTTTTAGTCTTGTAAATTAAAGTTTGATCTATTTTTGCATATGAAATTAATTAGTTATTAAAAAAAAACAAAAAAACTACTACTTTTTGCAAGGGAGGCTTAAAGAGTAGTTTAATTTCTTATCAAAGCAACAATCTAATTTTTATAAATACGAGGCCTGGCAGCGGCCCCCCGGAGAGCTTGTCCAACTCCGACATGCTTGAGCCCCTTCGCATAGTAGTTTTTAAAAATAAATAAAAACACGATTAAAAAGCTCTGTTTGACATAATTGACGTACGCCGTTGCCATGACAACGCATTTACGTATACCCAGTTAGGGTTGAACTTTGACCTTTGACCTTTGACCTTTGACCTGTGTGATAGCACTCATAATTTTTTTTATATATATGTGCTTTATTAGCCGCTCTCAAACGAAAATTTTCCATCGCTTGCGGTTCCGGAAATATATTACCTCGGTCGCGCCTGCCGCCGGGCCGAAATTTGTCCTTCAGAGGCGCTCGAGTCGGCACGGAAAGGCACGAACGATTTGACCTTTGACCTGTGTGACAGCAGCAGCAGCACTCATAATTTTTTTTTATATATATAATTTATTTATAGAAGTGACTTTCTTGGAGGCGCACAGTGGGACAGACACCCGGTAAATGTGGATAAAATTATTTAAGAAATCTAACACATCAAAATGTGTTTTAGTTGATCAAAATTAAAATAATTTTTACAAAAAACAGAATAATTGTTATAAATATTGACTTAACATTAACTTCAATACTATCATCACTGTCGCTAGTGGTTTCACTAACGCTTTCTTCCGAAAGTTGTTAAAATTGACTCGGAGATGATTTCCACTTCATCTGGAGGTGCTAATAAGACTACCACATCTGAATCTATTACTCTTCTGGTTTTTGGGGCAGTCTTCTCATTGCGGTTATTAATGGATCCGATAAAACGAGCAATATGGTGAAAAGATCAACACTCGTAAATTGTCTGGAGGATTTTCCGATGTGTCCTCAGCGATATGCCTTAAGGTCCTTGTTTGTTTTGTGATTTAATTATATGGTGGCCATGAATTAATATTTTATGGACCGAAACAGGCATATAATACCAAAGATATTTTTTGACGTAACGTTTTGCGATGTCCTAAGCGAACGTGCCAAATGCTTCGACATTAATTTTAAAGCCAGAAGCTAATACCTCTAAAAGAATACCGCATCGTTAAATTAGGGTTTCATCGATGCCAGTAATTCTTGCAGAAACTTGATAATTCTTAAAAAACCTTCTTGCCGTGTTTCCATCGTTAGATATTTCACTTCCTCCTAGCCTAATTTTATCCACAATTAACCCTAATTAATCTTTGAACATCGTTTTAATTTCCTTTTTAGGGGCTGTGAAAGTCTCTAATTCTTCCTTGCTTCTAACTTGTCATTTTTTAAAATTGAGTCTATATAAGATATGCAGAAAACACTCAAAGAATCTTATCAACGCATGAAGCGTTCACAATCCAAATCTGAATTTGCCTTTATCTTCATCCCTTTAAACTATAGACTCCAATTTATTCATTTGAGTTGGTGTCGCCCCACACGCATAGCATTTTTGCGCTGAAGAAGTTGAAGTAACCGCATTGCACACTTTCCCGTCTATCATTGTTAATACAACTTTATGTGTAATTGAGAGGTTTCTGTTTCCAGCATTGCTCTGAGAAAAATGGTGACTATTACAATACTGTTCTTTAGTAAATTAGATTGTTTTACCTGTGTTACTTGTAGATTTGTTATTTGGTTTTGAATATATTCCACTTCTTCCTTGGCTAAATTTGCAGTTTCTTTTTTGAACTGTATCCTTATCGATCTGCAGTATTGTACAGATGAGGGACGTGGATTTTGCCGTACTACAATTTTGTGTCCAACTCCCGTTCTGCCAAACAGTTGAATAGGCACGAGTGACGTTATAAATATATCGGAGTCACTTGTTTCATCAACAAATTTTTGTTTATATTCACTGTAATTTATACTCTCGTCGCAACCCCATTTTGAAATTAAAACAAGTGAACTGGACATATTAATAAGTACAATATCAAAAATCTCATTTTGGGATTCAATTATTCTCTGTGCAGTATGGTCTAGAAGTACTTGTAGGTCTATTTCAGTCACGCAGTCCGAAACAACAAGTTCATTATTATGATAGCATTTTTTTTCGCGCGCCTGGGGCAGTGGTAGCTTGGAAATATGTTCGCGTTTTTTAATTTTAATACAATTTTTATTTTTTGATATTGACTTTTTGTAAGTTTAGTATCGATAAACACCGCCAAACCATCATCTGTGTACACTATTGGTATATGTTTCTCGCGATATTTCCATGCCTCTATTATACGTGATGCTCTTGTAGGTGTCATAATTATAACTTCACTAATTAGTTGTGCAGCATCACCTTCACCGGATGCTTGAAAGACCATTTGCGCAGCATATGCTAATTCTTGTGAAACAAATGCTTCCCGTAGATATTTGGTTTTTCTTCTTTTTGTCCGATCAGAACATTGTTCAAAAGCTGCTTCTGGTCGACCCGCATGAGACGTTGACGAGCTAGCTTCATCTCCAGAAGTCTTGGTGGGTACAAGAGGCAATAAAAACTCCTCATTTAAGCAGCTATCGTTCTTTTGAACAAAGATTTTTTTAGTTCTTATAGCAGCTTGCTTGCTTTTAGTACATTTGGCAAATTCGATATTCCGCTTTTTTTAAAATTTTTTCTGAATGCCCTTCAGACAAACGATTTTTTATAAAATTTAAAGATGCTAGCATTTATCTCTTGTATCCTTGCCTGTTTCACTTAGACAAATTTCAAACCAATCCTTCCGTTTCATAGTAGGTGCTGTAATATGAACATGACGCATTATAGTTTACAACACGAATTTGCGAATATTTCCTAAAATGCCAGATTTTGGCAGCTGATTTTTTCTTCGCACATTTCTATAACCATATACTTTTATTCTGTAAAAAAATTACAACGTGACTAAGTGTGACTAATTTTGTACGTCTACAAAAAACATACTTTTTAAAGGGCAAAGTTTATTTGAATGATACGTTTAAACAAATAGATGAATAGAAAAGTTATCACTTATCCAAGATTCTACGATCCATACTGCATCGAAGTATATACACAACTTCAGTTGAAACAACAACACTTTAAATTTATCACAGTTAACACTATCCACCAAACCTACTGGAAAACTTGAGAACACTAACTTCATCTACCTACCGTGCAAAAGTACGACCCTTTCAGGTAAAATTTATTGCACTTCCTAACAACTCTACTTTTTCTCGTTAAATACTGCCGCATTATAGAGTCATCCTCTGAAATTTATAATTTGCAATTTTGTCCACATTTACCGGGTATCTGTCCTACTGTGAGACGCTCTGAATTCAAGTTTGCGCTCCGAATCAGCTCTTCGTTTAACCTAAATTTTTGTTTGTCTAAGAAAGTTTTAGTTTTAGAAATAGATGGTAATTTTGTAACGCTAGATTAAATTTCAAACTTTTGTTTAGTCAATTTGTGCTGATAGATGCGGTTTAAATACTCCCATGCGTTGTTACAGTAAAACGACGCTTTTTTGACATGACAGGCGTTGCCTATGATTGAAAACTTTAAAAAGTATTTGTTAATATTACTGTAAATATTTCCAAAATATTCAATAGGAAGAACTCTCCTATCCAGAGGATGCTTGTTTATTTCATGCAATCTACTGTTTGAATTATTATTTTCTTTTAACTTTCGTTCACAACCACAAAGCGCATCAAAAAATCCATTGAATTTTGTTTACACATTTGCAAACGGTCAGCTGCTATTCACATACAAATTCCGTTTTGCTCTAGAGTGCTCATTTTTTGATTTACTATGAAAAATAAAGTGAACTTGTTTATTTAGATTACCCCTGACGTTTGCTAATTCACGCAGTTTTACTGTTATTCAAAGCCTTATCATAAACGTTGCCGATGATTTTTGGAGTGCGGCTATTTTGGGGACCTCCAACATATAGTGGGTCTTTTATTCTTATGCTGCCTCGCTTAAAATCGTTTGTCCAAAATTTAACGGTTTCATAAGAAAGAACATAAGTTTTTCAATATGGGACAAATGATGTATTTTTAAATAAAGAATTTAGTCACGTTACGAATTTAAATTTATTCTAACTCCATACACAATAATAAACCAATAGCATGCTAACCAAATGACTCAGCAATCAAATACTTTGACATCTACCTTGACATACGGCTGAGTTGGGGCTTTCATATTAATTAGAAATTAATCCAAAGTTATATCAGACTAAAACAGTTGTATCTACTAATTAATTACAAATCTTTCTTAAAAATTCGATCTCAAAATAATCTAAAAAAAATAAATAAAAGCTATAAGGCAAAAATAATATAAGAAATCAGAACTGTAAATTACTTGGTTAGGAAAAAAATAAGTTGAGGTAGAAGTAAAGAGAGTATATTTAATTTCCATTTATTAAAAGTTCTATAGCGCACTAATACATAAATAAAAAATTGCCTCTGACATATTACAATTTTCTCCTAAATACAACTTGTGACGAATAACAAAATATTTGTGGCAAATGGTAGCATATCTTGTTTCACCCTTAAGAAAATAAATAAAATAACAGAGCAAGAGTCTTTATAAAAAGTTTCAAAAAAATGTAGGTTATTTGAAGTAGTAATTAGCCCTTCATTATGTGCACGTATCCTGAGAAGCGTACAGTGGGATTCTTTTGAATTGTTTATGTGACTCAGCCACCCTCTGTGTAATATATTGCTGTTGTTTTAGGCACGGTTTACTGTGAACCCGTGAAATGCAGGCGTGAAGTTTTGTTTGTTATTTTTGTTGCGAGAATTCGTCAGGTATTTTAAAGGCATCGTTATCCGTGACAAAAAATGGGAGAATGTTTTTAAATCTAAGTATCTCTATTAGAACTCAATAAAGAAATAATACTTTTAGAAAATCTTTCAAAAATCTTTTACGTTTTATAAAAATAAAATTTTCCATTTGTAAATTGTTACAGAAATTGCGGAAGCTTTTAAAAGAGAAACTAAATTTCAAAATATATTTACAACTGATGATATATTAAACATTGTTGTTAGATACACTAACCAATATATTCACAAAATTTGAAACAATTTTTGCAACATTGTGATTACAAAACGATCATTAAATTAGAAACAAAGACTTGGTTTACTGTATTTAGCCTTGTTGAAAGAAAACCTTTTAGATTTACGCTTGCCAACAAAGAAGTTGGAAAAGCAAGAAAATATTATGGTAAATTAGTCTGATTAGAAAATATTCCATAAATGAAAATAATATTATAAATTGTCTTTAGGTTTTGAAACTTTTGTGCAATTATAGGAATACATATTTGGATTTACTAAAAAAGCAATCATTTTATACACTAAAGAATGGAAATATTTTATGTTTATATCTCCTTTACATAAAAATAAAGCACTGAATTATACAAAATAAAATAGCAAAGGAAAAGGTTTTCATTGCAACGACAGAAAATAAGATGCTGAAATTGCAGATAAATTTCGATTTTAACTATTTTCCGAGTAGCACTGAAGTGTCTTAAGAGCCGACAGGCCATCTTGCAGGGTAACTGTAAACACAGACTGACTGGCTATCTGAAATAATCTATAGATTTCGTGTCTAAATTCTTCAATTAACGTGTTATATTGGTTTTCATCCAATAACACTTTGTAAGCGTGTATTTCTGTACAAGTGGGAAAAGCGAGTAAGGCCATGACTTTCTGTATGGTGCTTAAATGTTCCTCTTTAAAGCTGGGAAAATACTTGCGTGAATGTTTAATGGCATCTATTCTGCGATCTGAGCTGACAAGTTCCTGGGTAAGCAAATTAAACTCCATGTTGGATATGAGCTTGTGCAGTTTGGATCGGTTGTCGTGACACCAGACTAGGCACTTTGCAGTTTCGTGCTTAGCCAGCGATCTCTCCATTTCGCATGAGGTGAGGAATATATCGATATTAGTTAAGTCCTTTATAGTTAACCTCTCTGTCAATGTTTTGCTAATTTCTCAGCAGCACTGTAGTACCCATTCCGCAAAAAATACTCAACAACCTGAGTGTCTTGAGAAAGCCAACCGGAGGATATGATCGTTGCATGCTCCTTCAAGTGCTCCAGTCGTAGCTTCCACAGGTTTGTGGCCTGTAGCTTTTCGGTGATGCTTTCCTCAGCTTTGCCCTTCAGCACCTGCAGCTTCTCCACCATTCCGCCTAGAATTCTCGTGATGTTGGCGATCTTCATGTTCTCCTCGTTCTATCTCGATGGCAGCTTGCTGAACATGGGACACCTCTCGGTCGAGCGTCTTCTGCGCCGTGAGGAACTTCTTATTCAGAATTTCCTAAGGAACCTTAAGCGTAAGGTACTCCAGAGCCTTAACGTCTGCCATTTTGTCAGCCTTGCAGTAAAACTGCGAAATAAAATTAAAAAAATCTGTAATATCAGACTCTAACAGATAATTTTTGGTTGATAACTGTATATTAAATAACGAACTTTGTTTAATAATGTATAGCCCTACCCTGGGCTCTTGGAACAACCCCCGTTCTTCTTGGAATTGAGTCAAACAGTGAACGATTGATACGATACCTTGATAGACTGTATCCCGTTCATTGTTAATATGCTCATAATTTAGCTAGATTTTTAAAGGTCGTTGATACCGTTGTAGCCTTCGCACAATGACACTCTAGATATTTTCGATCGATAACAGTTCAAGTAATCCCACCAGCCATGCTTGCACTCTATTACACATCATATGAGGTTAAACTTTATCTTATAGAAATATTACTTGGGGCACCCTCTAAAGAAAAGGAAGTACCACGGGCTGTAACAGTGCGTCAATTTAGTAGTATATAATACCTCTGATTAGATACTAGTAGTTGGCGTAGTATATCTCGTAGGAATGTCGTCCGTCTTGCTTTCTTTCTTCATGTCTACGGCGTATTATTATCAGACCTTCATTTCGATTTAAACAAAATCTAGATTAATCAAAAAAATTATCATATGCCATTCGTCTGTCTACAAACGTCTTTACTTTTCTCATTGTAACATTTATCACTGTTGTAAAAAAATTACTGATGGGCACAAGAAATGATGTCTTGCTGTTGAATTAAAAATAACCACTATTAAATAGAGGAAATGCTAGAACATTTACAATTGAGCTACTTTTATAAAGAAACACTTGCTTCGTATAGTATGTAATGTAACTTTTGTCCAAGATGAGAAACTATTATACCTTGCAAGTTCCACGAACCGTATTTAAATGCTTAAGAGCACTTTTATGTTTATTTTACACATGGTATCACTATTTCCCAGTCCTTATATTTACGAAACAATATAATCAAATCTTTAACAAACATTAACATATAAGTCTAAACTTTTAAACGTTTTTTGATTACAGTATGCTTAATTTAATATGAAAGTTTCAGTGCACATAATTTTTTGGAATAGTGCAAAAACAGTAATATAATTTCTGCCTTCCAAAGCTTCAAATTGATCAGAAGATATTTGATCTTAACCTCTAATAAAGAAAAAAAATTAACTTACATCTCCCAGCGGTGGAACAGAGCAGCTGTAAGAAACTCATATGAGTAATCAAGTGTTGATAGGATAATATACAATAATTAATGACAGAGCACTTTCTTATCATGGGCATAAAGAACCTCAGAAAGAGGAGAACCAATTAAAAGCAGATCAACAGCATAAAATGTGAAAAGCAAAAGAAAAACTGCAACATTATTATTAATACATCCAGAAAATTAAATTAAATAAGACCCTAGCAAAAACCCGGGATTGTTAGGATATAGGCCTACATGCGTCCGGCCCATTTGCGCCCACCGTCATTTTCGGCTCACTTGCGCCCCAGAAAAATGCCAACAAAAATAATGGTCTCATTTGCGCCCAACATTGTACCTCATTAGTCATTACGACTAATTACACAAA
Organism: Sinelater perroti; assembly: GCA_036346155.1. Classification (NCBI taxonomy): domain Eukaryota; kingdom Metazoa; phylum Arthropoda; class Insecta; order Coleoptera; family Elateridae; genus Sinelater; species Sinelater perroti. The sequence goes on from JARFIY010000359.1 coordinate 334,095, forward strand.
ATTTTATAATTTTCCTCTGGGTTCCCCTAGCTTCAATGTGTTAAGTGGTAAGTGCAAAAGTGATTACGCCGGGGTCGGTGGAATGGAGGCAGCTGGTGCAGTAGATCTGCAAGCTGATGTGACTAACAAAAATTCCAGGGTACTAACCAGGAACAAAAGGAAAGCACGGGAGGATAAAGATAATGATCTAGATGACCTGGAATATAGACCAGGGATGTACTAACATAAAACATATCTTCATCTTATTTTTTCAATATGTTTTTCTCAAAAACTATGTAAGCTACTAGCATGAAATTTTTACCAGTGGTTTGGTGATAACTGTAGAATATATTGACATTTTTTTAAGTTTCTAACTTAAAAACATTCAAAACATTTAAGTATACTCTTGTGTAAAACGAGTGTTTTTTATTCACTTGAAGAAAAAAAAATATGTGTTTGTAGCCTAAAACATTTTAAAAAATGTCTGTTTGTAGAGAAACCATCAATCTATTTGTGCACCAAATTTCAACACCATAGAGTTGATAGTTTCATAGAAAAATCACTATAAATATGGCCAATTTTACATTGCGGAGATAGGGTGTACCGCCTCCCCTTAAAAGAAATCTCAAATAAATGTTACGAATAGTAAAAACAGTATAAAGTTGCAAACAAAAAATTAAAAAGAAACATATAGGAAAAATATTTTGAAAAACTATTTTAAGTTGAAGCTAGAAGTAATGAGTAGATACATGCACTAGATTACTCAAAATAAAGAAGAGGTCGTATAGAAATTGTAACAGCCGGCTTTATTAAAATCCGTTTTGTGTAACTTGAAATTATCACAACATACCAGGTTGGTAAGTACAATTGGTAATTAAAAATTAAATAACTGATATAAAATTATGGTAAAACTTTTAAATGTGGCGATACAAGAAAAGTACTCAATAGATCAATATTCAAACACAATTAATAAATACTGTAAAAACAAAAAAAAAACAGCAAATCATACTGTGACAAAATCGAGGAAAAAAAGTATAGGAAAGAAAAAAAATGTTGGTTGAAGAACATAAGGGAATACATAAAACAAAATGCAGCGACGTTATTTTATGCATTTCAGATAACAATTTATTATAGTAACTACAAAATTTGAGACAGCTGGTACCTAGAAGGTGGAGAGGGAGTGTAATATGTAGGATAAAATAGTATTTTCAGTGCAGTAATTATTTAGTACATCAAATAGAAATGTTGAAATTTTATATTAATTTTGATCGATATAAAACTAATCTACATCCAGTTAACGGTATTCTCAGATAAAACATCCCAAAGTTCCTTTTGAAGAAAAAATTGTGTTTTAGGGGTGCTTTACAAACAATAGAAGCAAGCATGAAAATAATTACTTCAATCTGTTTTTCAAAAATTTAAAATTGGTTTTTTGTATATTATCTGCTTAATCTGAAATATGCTCTTGTTCTGTAGTTCATAATATTTTAGTCTGGTCCTATAATTAAAATTTCAAAATATTTAGTAGTTAACAAGAATAAAGCTATACAGATAATTTGGATGCTATAATTAAATTTAAAATGCTTCTTTGAAAGTTACGGCTTTTCTTTTACAGACGAACAGTCTATTATTTGTTTATTAAGTGTTATTATTATCTATTTCTTACTAATACTAGGAGGACAAAAGTGTAACTATCGTTAACGAAAGCAAAACTTTTTTTTTATTAAAGCAGCATAAACTTTTGTAACAAATGTTAGGTACTGTGACAATACCTCGGGCATTAAAAACAAAACCGAAAAAATATCAGAATTTATTTATTTTGTAGAACTTAAGAAAATAAACTAACAAATAAAATATATCAAGTTCGTAATGCATAAACATTCTTTCAATCTTCTTAGAATATTTTAAATCCTTCGAACTGCAAAATGGTGTCCCAAAATAATCACAGGATTTAAATTGTGTACCATTTTTCCTTTAAGGTTGGCAGTGTTCTTCTTTGGTAGTAAACATGTTGCGGTTAGTCAGTATGCCGCGATTCTCGACGAAGTAACTTTTGTTAAAATTAATTACAAGCACAGAGGCCGTCTCGCCGAGAGTGTGCGCAAATCACGTGGCATTTTCGAAAGAAAAAATACACAAAATGAAACAATTGTGAAAAGACTGATTAAAAAATTGGTACAAACAAATTCGGTTGCAAACAATAGGCCGATTTTGTTTCGGCAGTTTAGCTGAAAGCATTGCCGTTACAGACGATAGTGTGACGGTGCGTCCAGAAACCTATGTGCTGTCAGTCACTGCAATTGAACATATCAAAAAGCACCATGCAGCGGATTTTAACAAAAAATCTGCACTAAAGCCAGATAACCATTTGAAAAACTTTTTATTTACCGTTTGGGTGCTAGATAATTAAAAAATTGATAGCAATTTTGCCAAGAAAATTATGTTTAGCGACGATGCTCATTTTTATTTTAGTAGGTATGTTAAAAAGCAAAATTGTATAATTTGTGGCATAGAAAATCCTTGTATTATTTAAGAACGACGTATATATACCCAAAGAGTAACCATTTGCTGTAGATTTTATGCCAGTGAAGTGACCGGACCGTTAATTTTTAAAAATGAGATGGGAAATATCAATGGTGAATGTTATTATAAGATGATAGTGATTTTTTGTAACCTCATTTGGACGGCATAGATTTGGATGACTTGCCTTACGACACGTAAAACGATCTAATGTTTGGAGCAAAAATTTAGTGGGCGACTCACCTCCCCAAATGGCGGTTCGTGGAGATCATTGTGTTTGCTACAAAGATAAAAACGATTTTTGAATTAAAACCAAAAATTTAAAAAGTTTTCGACAAAATTGAGTGACAGTTATGCAAAAAAGTGAATAAAAATTTTATCAAAAGAAGAAAAATTCGAAAGTGTCAAATGATCCGTGAACATTTATCAAATAAAATGTGTTTTCTAAATTTAAATTGCTAGGATATAGCCATAAGCTCTACTAGTGGAGTCACAGGTGGTGGATAGTAAACGGTTTTTAGATATAGAAGTTAAATGCGAATATATTGAATAAGCAGTCCCAGACCAAAAAGTAGCGGTTTTGAAGAGGGTAGCGGGGGGGAAAGATTTTCTCAAGAAATCCTACAACGTTCAATGACAACGTGTCATGAAGAGTATTGTCGACAATAAATAAGTCTACTCAAATCTCCTGGAAGAGCAGCTGCGTTCCTCAATATCTATTGAAGGTGGAGAGTAAGTAGCTCGATACAGTTAGAGTAGAAGAAAGGCCTCTGCCTTTATACGTCGATAAAGATCATCAAGCACGGTAAAGCTACAGTGCCGGTAGAAGGCAGCGGGGAACCAATTCTTCCTAAAACAGAATAGTACAAAAAACTAAAATCCCCTAATCTAATCGACATGTGCTAAAATAATATGAATATGCCCACCTTAAATGGGGAAAGGTGTTAAGAACCACTAGGAGGAAAATCAACATAGGTACATAGAATGTCAGAAGCATGTATACTTCAGGAAAATTAACCAATAAAATTAAAGAAATAAATCAATGAATACTGCAATTCTGGCAATAAGTGAATATATATAGATAAATCAGTTAAAAACTTTACTGAAATCTTTGATATAGTAGCAATACTACAAGTATCAACAACACCAATAAATATAAATATAATACGACGTTACTCACTGACCATTAAAGCAGTCGGTGCAGAAGTGGAACAACTTTACAAAGAAATAAGGTAAGCATTTCAGGCAACAAAGAAATAGTAATTGGAGGTTTAAATACAAGAAAAATAACTCAATTCAACACAAAAATAAGTTAAGGTAAATGTTGGAAAATACGATCTTGAAACACGAAATGAACGAGGCGACAGAATGATAATTTTAGGAACAACTTAGGAACGAGAGAGGCGTTGTTCGGCATTAATATTTTTCTACAACGTTGCAGAGAGGTAAACAAGAAAGTTTAATTATAATTTTTGGATTATAATAATGCGGTCAATACTGTAAAACAAAAAAAGTTGTTATTTATAATCTAAATTTAGGCAACAGAGATATTAGACTGATTAAAAATCTGTATTGGAACCAGGAAGCTAAAATTAAAATATACGACCAGAACATTGTGATAAAAGAGGACAAAGGGATGATATGCGAGAACTACTAAATTTAGTTATTCGAAAAAGTGAAAAGTATAGCTTAACTATAAACATCAAGAAACCTAAAATTATGGTTATCACAAAACAACAAGTGAATAATTCTCATATAACAAAGTTTTACAAAATGCGATATTACTTAAATATTTAGGCCTTATATTAGTTAATCAAGGTACGCGCATTAAAGACGTAAAAATTAGAATGGAACAACTAAGGCAGGTATTTATAAAAATAAACATAGTTTTATGCAGCAGAAAGTTAAGTCTATATTTAAAATTTTGACTTGTACGATGCTTACATCGTTTCTATTATCTTGTATGTTACAGAGTAATGGACAGTTAACAAAGCTGAAATAAAAAAAAGTAGATGCCTTCGAAAAGTGGGTTTATCGTAGAGCCCTAAAATCCCACGGACGAACAGAGTGTGAAATGATGTCCTATAGAGACTAAACAAGAATATCTAGATAGAATTTACTATCAAAAAAAGAAAATTAATTTACTTTCAACATTTCGTGCGACATGAACGATACAAACGTTACAAGAAATTATACAAGGAAAAATAGAAAGAAAGAGAAGTGTGGAAAAAAGAAGTATGTTATGGCTAAAGAATTTAAGAGACTGGTGTAGAAAAGTAGTGTTTCATTGTGTCAGGTCGCAGAAAACAAAGTACAAACTGATCGTTAGCTTCTGATAGGAGAGGCACTACAAGAAAAAGAAGAAGAAAATCAAATTTTGTGTTTTTTTAAAGACATCCTCTACTAATTTTGCGTAATTGTATTGTATATTGGCTATGTTAAATTTTATTGAAACAATTTTGCATTAATAATCAACAACGTCATATAAAAATACATTATTTATGATTCTTTACTAATTCTGTTATATTGTTAACGAAAAATTACCAACTATTAAAAAAGTGAAAACGTTGCAAACTTTAAGGTACGTTTAAGAGTTTCTAGCTAATTGATTACTACTCTTGATCCCTGAGGTTCCAAAAGGCTGACAGGGAGTTCAATCAGCTACTAAAAATAAGTATTTTGGTTCAAAAATTATTCTTACACGAGCTAACAGTTGGTTAAAAAAGGGTCTGTTTTCAAAAAACAGACTTGTAGGAGTTGTGTTAAGAAACCCTAAACACTAAAATTAACTTATGTATATCAAATATATCACCAGAGATATCACTTGTCCATCTATATTTGATTAAAGATTAAAGATAAATATAATGTTACACCGAACTGATTATATCCAGGGTAAAATTTTAGTCCATATCGGTGACTATTGCTGCAACATTTAATTTTGTCACAACTCACATGTAAAAAGTTTTAAAGGTTTAAATTTATTCCTACAATTTAACAATTTATTTGAGTTAACGGTTTTAAAGCAATATAACTGTTACTACCCACTTTATAAATAGCGAAAACAACTTTCGGCTGCAAAAAACGCGGTATTGGTTAAGTGTAGAGCCCACAAAAACTCTTGATCGGCGCCAAAAGGGAATCGTCTAAAGTTAACAAGCCTTTGTACCGCGCTGTACCGAAAATAATTTCGTTACAGGCTATGCAAAGCAAACTCATTAAGCATTCGATAAAGCCAGGTAATCAATGATGTATTAAGAGCGTTAACAAACAATGCAGGCTTCGTTTATCACACGCAGCAGGTGATAACGCGATTTAATTTCGCAGGTATAGCATTCACGAAATCGGGCGGGAGGCCGGGCGGGGGCGCAGGCCCGAGGCGAGACAATTACGGACGGACATTGCGGCTCGTTAGCCGGAATGCGAAATGCGTCCCGGAATGCGACCTGTCAAACACATGTCCGCCCTTCTGCAGCTGGTAACCTGAGCTCGTCTCCGGCGACGTATCACGCCGGTTTACCACAAGCTTGCAGTTCCGGCGATGGTTCGCTTGCAGCTTAATGGACTGTTGCAGCTCGTTTAGGAGCATTCGCTGGAATTCTAATGTCGATTTGAACTAGTTAGCAATTGCAGACGCCGCGGTCGCGTCACAAAGAGCCGCCGTGCAGCGTTCCGCGCGCCCAGGAACTTCGCAACTGCCACATTACCAATGAAAACGCAAATTATTGCCATAGTTTGGAGCTGCAGCCAAAAATAGAGCAAGAGCCGAACTGAAAGCCAAATGCAATTGTCTCGAAAAAGGCAATCGCCACTGATCGGAACTAATTACCTGATCAATAGAATTTGCGTATCAACTCGGTTCGCAATTATGAAAACAATTCCAACTGTATACTTGTCTGAAAAGAAAAATGCTTTAGTAAGTGAGAAAATAATTATAATTTATATAGAGAAATAAATCAAATTTGTCACAAAAAGTAAAAAACAAAAAAATTTGGTTATACTATTAATTAAAATTACAGATAACTTTTTCTAAAAAATTTTAAAAATAAGTCTGCGCAAATTTTCGACACATTCGATGTTATCATATGTTAACTACTTTCTGTAAATGAATCTTTATCATCGCCATTGCTCTTATTTAACTGTTTTTATTTAATTTAGTTTCATTCAAGACCTTTTTTCTTAATCTCTTAAGTACTATTTTTAAGGACTATTTTAAATTAAAGCATCTGCACCCACGTAATAGAATTTTGGTGTCAAGGAGAATTGCTTCCAGTGATGGATATCTCTACAAGAAACCTGGCCTTCATTAATTATTTTTTTAGAAGAAAAGAAATTTATTAGTATTACTGGTCAATAAACATTTTATTTGTTACATGTAACGGATGCACGTTTTATGCAAATTCCAGGCCTGGCCTCAAAGGAGAGAAAGGACAATCGAAGCTTCAGTCACTGAATATCAATAATTTATATAAAGTTTACACAACTGATCCTTTAGGAACATAGCAGCAAAAATACTCTGCCTGGTAAACATGGCATGCAAAGTTTGTTTAAAGTTGCTACTGTTTCCTACCCTCCTGCTAATCTGCCTTTCCTGTAATCTGAACACACCGAAAGCGATCCAGCTGTTTGTCTTGTACATTCGAGCGTTAATTCTTCTACAACTACCAATTAAAATGCAATCAAATTCAGACAAATCGTTGGTTATGAGCGGTTCAGATCTTTTGCAGCCTCTCCTTACCAAAACCCACAATTCCAACACGAATTCACTAGCATGTCTGCTAGAAATGGAGCCCCTCAACGCACTGGCTCCGGCCCAAGCTTGCAACCACAAACAGATAAATTTTGAATACAGGGTGGTTTGCCACCAGGAGGCGAGTCACCATCCAGGAGCAGCTGGGACCCCCACCACAGCTTTCGGTGCAGTAACAGTAGCAACACATGCCTCGGCAGTTTTGAGGGTTGAATTGTTGCCACAAGGCCGACGAGCCACTCACAATAAGAATAAAGAGATTTGTCACAGGCGTATCATACTAGAAGAGGATTTGAATCGGATGGATGATGTGAGACGAGATGTTGAATGGACATCTCATAACAATATTAATTACAATTTATCATTTAGTGATTATTAGGCTAAACCTAAAGGCAAGAGAAATCGGTAGGTTCCCGGTTAAAAAAGAGCAGGATCAAACTAAACACAATTTACAAAACTCAGGTGGAAAAAATTGCAATTGTTCTAAAACAGGGTCCAATACGCATTCAACTGCTTTACAAGAGGGTAGAAATCGTTCTAATAATGAGATATTTTGATTCAACGTCACGACGACAGTCCGAGAAAGTTGCTTTAGTCATAGAACGTGCAAAGAAGCGAAAGAAAGAAGAGGGCAAACGCTTTTTGGAAACTAAACAAACAGCAGCCAAAAAATTATAGCAACTAAAAGAGAAAATCAACAGGAGTAAGTACGTTAAAAAATTAGATAATATTTAAGGTTCCATTAATCCATCAACTATTTCTCTACAGCCTATTACTCCTGCATCTATACCTGTTCTCAAATAGGAAATAGACCAAGATGGCCGTACACGCACGCATGTTAAGGGTGAAGGTAAAAAAGCACAGTATCGTAAATCGGTCTCAGCTTTTCGAAAACTCATACAAATTGAAGGGCGCAGTTTTACGACACAATTAGTCATTTAACAAAAGCTTCAGTAGCATATGAAAAACGAGGCAGGATATGGAGGAGTAAGAAAACAAGGAAGAAGCGATGATAGTTACACAATACTACACAATACTAAACCAATTTCAAAATCCGAAAATGAACATGAAGAAAATCGTTATTATAGGGCTAGTGATTTTGATTACAGAAAAGGATCGATGATAAATGGGAGAAATAAAATAATTAACAAAAGAGAAATTCTCAGCAAGGACGTATTTGATGAACATAGTACAAGTCGTCATAGTATTGATAAAGGTCGTAATAAATATGAAGAAAAACTTCAGGATAGGTTTGACAGCTACAAAAATCAGGTAGTAGAGATTCTCGCAGTTCTCGAAAACATCGTCATTCACGTGGGTCTGCAAGGGATTCAGAACCTCGTAAATGTCATGAATTATGAGCTGGTACTTCATTTGAGCCAAGTTATGATAACAGAACAAAGAACAAAGCAAAATTAAAAACGATTAACGACAAAGAGTGGAAGGAACACTACACAAACCTATGGAATAATCGAGAAATCAACGAACAGGACATTTTAATACAGGAAGATATTGATGAAACTGATTTTACAATTGACATGATTACCATAGAAGAACTAAGAAAATGCCTAAAGAAAATGAAAAACCGGAAGGCTGCAGGGCCCGATGGAATTAGTATAGAATTATTGAAATATGCAGGACCACTTCTAGAATTCAGAATACTACATCTTTTAAATGAATGTTGGCGAAAGAAGAAGATCCCAACAGAATGGCAGACAGCAGAAGTCATATCAATATTTAAAAAGGGAGACCGCTCAAAATGCTCAAATTATCGAGGAATCAGCCTCCTAAAAACCACCTATAAATTATACTCCAAAATAATTAATGAAAGAACAAAACCCATAGCTGAGGTATTACTAGACGAAGGGCAATCTGGATTTTGCAAAGACCGCTCATGTAGTGACAACATATTCGTTTTAAAGAGATTAATTGAAAAAAGAAGAGAATTCAACTTGGAAACCCACCTTGCATTTATAGATTTCGAAAAGGCTTTTGACTGCGTAGACAGACATAAACTCCTTGAAATAATGAAAGAAAAAGGATTCCCTAACCACCTTATAGATATCATGAGATCATTATATATTAGCACAAACATAGTAATAAACAACAACGGCAGTAAGTCTGATAAAATGCAAACAAATCAAGGACTAAGACAAGGGTGTGGGCTATCACCCACTTTATTTAATATTTATATCGACGACGTGGTTAAACTTTGGAAACCACAGGTAAACCCAGGGATAAAACTACGAGACGACAAAAACATAAACTTACTGCTATATGCCGATGATTTAACAATAATTCAAAAGAACGAAGACGATCTGCAAAGATCAATTTACCGTCTCAAATTACTCTGCGAAAACTACAATTTGAAAATATCTAAAGACAAAACAAAGATAATGGCCTTCCAAGGAAAACAACCAGTGCGATCGAAAATAATAATAGATGGAAAGACTTTAGAACAGATATCTCATTTCAACTACTTAGGCTGCAACACCACATATGAAAATGATAAAGATGTAGAAAACAAGATTCATAAATTCCAAGCAATTTGCGGGACAATAAATAGAACGCTAAAACACAAAACAAGAAAAGAAACAAGAATGAAATTTTACAAGACCATGGCCGTCCCTGTACTCACTTATGGAAGCGAATCGTGGATAACAAACACAAAAAACAAATCTAGCATACAAGCAGCGGAAATGAGGTTTCTCAGAAATGTTAAAGGTTGCACAAGGAATGATAGGATAAGAAATGAAGAAATAAGGGAAGAACTACAAAATTTTCAACGTTAACGACAAAATAGAAGAATACAGAAACAATTGGAGACAACACGTTAATAGGATGACAGAAGAAAGAATACCGAAACAAATCCTAAAATACCACCCAAGAGGACGCAGAGATGTAGGAAGACCGAAGAAAAGATGGTCCTAATCAAATGAAGTTCGTAACAGGCAGAATGGCCTAAGCCTTGACGACAGAAGAAGAAGAAGAAGAATCACTTTAGAGAGAATTGTCGGGTAGCTCCACGTCCCATAACTAAAAGGCGAATTGAGTCAAAAGATTTGAAGTCTAAAAAAAGGACTCGACAGCTTAAACGTGACTATGTGCCAGAAGAAAAACCATAAATGCTAAAAAAGAGGCACAATCTGTAGAAAGAAGTACAGATGGTAGCTCCCTGGAACAAAAAGTTAACGTGTTGGGGTAATATCCCAGCACGTTAGAATTTCCAGAAACTTTTAATAAAAATGTTTGCCTAAGAGATGTAATTTCACGTTTTAGAAATTGGTAATTATGCGGGTATATAAGAAAACAAAGAAGAATTATTACAATTAAATTATATAGATTTATTTTCTGTTACATTCAATATTTGCGTAGTCTCGCAAGTACATGAAAGATGCGAATAGTTTTTGTTGTATTTGTGGAGAATTAATAATTCAGCAGTATAATTGAAATATTACGACAATAGAAAAAGCGTACTGCTATTGCTTGAGCACAAATTATTAAAGATCAAGACAAATTTGAAGCTCTCAAAAGTTGATGTGCACGTTGAGCTGTTATTCTAAGAAGTTTATTGAATAGGTGGAACACTGCTATGCCGTTTATGTTGCTATACGTAATTGTTACTTTAGTTGCATCAAAAGATTTGGCTTTCCGAGCAGAAACAAGCAGCAAATTTCAGTTTGCTTTTTGCCATTTGACCGGTATTTCATTCAAAAAACCTTCCCGTTTCTCGATGTTTATATGTGACAGAAGCACAAGATGATACAAAAATGATAGGAGCAACTGCAGTAGTATCTATATTAATAGTAATGAGAAATGTTTAACATCTCAAGAAAATAACCCTTATCTAATAACTCAATTAAAATTAAATGATCTGGTACGAGATATAACATTTATTAAAAATTAAGCATTTAACTAGGGTTAAAATTGCAAGAATGAAAGTTGTTAGCTCCAGATTTTAATATATCGCAACCGCTAAAAAGAATTATTATTGATGACTTGATGGTGGTATCTGGTTATAAACACAACGTAGATAAATGGAGTTTTTTTATCAATTCTCTGAAACTGAGCCCAAAAGCTGTTCTTTTACACAAAGGATATTAATTAAAGAAAATCCGAATCCCCTTGGTGTACAACTTATCTGGAAGAGAAAAATACAAAAGTACAAAAGGTTTTTTTTTTATTTCTATGCCTTAACAGATTGAAATTCTTATCTAATAATGGAAAACAAACTTTTAGTTTACAAATATACAAAGTAGTACAAAAAAACTGACTTTTTCAAATAAGTGTGACTTTGTTAATTTTAAATACAAATAAACCGGAACTTCTCTTCCAAGTGTTGTATTGCAATTATCAATATGTCTTTTGTAATGCCTGTAATTTCTGTGGGCTGGCAACTTTTAGCTCGTCTACTGTAGGAAAATTTAAAACGCAGTCTAGTTTATATTCGAGGTACTCACAATAGAAAAAAATTCGGGCAGATAAATCAGATGAGCGGGGGGGCTAAAATACATTATTAAAATGTGAGATTACGTATAAAAATATTTGTTGAATATCTGGCATCAAAGTTACAGTTGTACGTATTGTAGCTCCATCTTATTGAAACCATATTTTTCTACAAAGATCCATAAATGTTAAAGTTATGGACACAAGAAATTTTATAGCATGTTGACATAATGCTCGGAAGTCAGTGTTCTTGTAGTCCTTTCTTACTTTCTTTTTTACTTTAAAAATTCCGCGGCAAACCTTAGTACTATAGAAAACTCTGTGATATCATTTTTCTAGATACTTTGCCGTGTAAAGTTGGCCGTTTTGCTTACTGACATAATAGTCCAAAAGACATGCTTAAAAAAATTTAAGTTTGGCATTATGTCAATTTTACATTTTTTTTAAAATTATTTATATTTGGATATGATTTTTGTTACTTTTAACTGTTGAAGTAGTTGAAGTTTTCCCCTTTCATACGATTTTTTAGTACTCCTAGAATTTAATATTCAAACTGTGTTATGCTAATCTAATTGTACAGGATGCTTCAAAGAGAATCATGGGATTTAAAATGTTTATGTTATAAACATAGACGCTTAAAGTAATTTTATATTATATGGCTAACCGTGAAATTTTTTACATACCAAATCATAGGTGCTCAATATGCTCCCCATGGGAAGCACGACATATGTCCATACGGTAGCCACTTTCGTCCCAAACTTTTGCAAGCATATCTGGACCTACTGTTGCCACGGCTGCTGTTATGCAGTTTCGCAATTCTACCTCTGTAGTTGGAACAGGAGACGAATAAACGCAATCTTTTATTAACTCCCCAAGAAAAAATCTTACACAGTGGTGTAAAGCTGAATTGTTAGGTCCCATACATCCAATTCATCGTTGTGGAATCTGATTATTCAAAAATTCTCAAACTTTCGGGCTCCAGTATGCTGCTCCACCCTGCTGAAAAATTAAGTCAATCGGTCTCTAACTGTGGGAACAACAAGTTTTCAAACAAATCTAGATATGTAATTATCACAACAATGTTCTCTAAGAAGAAAAATAGACTGTACATCTTCTTCCGAGATACCGCTGAACTGTTGTTATGGACTCACATTTTGCGAAGCGTATAGCACAAAATGATTTCTGTTGCTTAATCGCCATCTTGACAAACACTGAAGTGGCAGGTAAACAAAGCGTGCTGATGCTACCCATCGACAACCGCGTAAAACTTGAAAATTTCCTCTTTCTATTAGTATATTATTCGATCAAAACGGATTAAAAGCTAGTCATGATTTTCATTTTGTAAAAACATTAAAGACATTAGAATAACTTTTTTCTACTTTAGCTAAAATGAGGGAAAGGGGTATTTTTCGAGTCAATATTGTTTCAAATTCACTCCACTAGTCGGTAGCCTTGCCACGATACGCTCTTTTGCTACGTGGCTAAACGATAGGTATTCTAAAATCGTCCATTCTTCTTTAAACTGCCCTGGGACTGCCACCATCTGTCTTTTATTTTTATACCCAACTTCGCCACTTTGCTTACTTAGAAAATCTCAAATTTAAGATCATATTTAGCAATATTTAATAATTTAATTTATTATTCTGACGATAGTTTTTCTATAATTTCTGGTATATCTCTGAATTTATTGGAAATTGCCGCCAAAGTGCTTTTATAGGAATGTTACATAGTTTCTTAAACTTCTCTAATATCTATCTCAACTTTCTTCATGAATGTTACACTTCTTAGTTACTCCCAAAATTTTTCATTTCGTAAATTGATTGGTGATTAAAGATCATAAGCGCTAAGTGTTAAGGCCAATGCAAATTTTGTACATTACATCAATTTTTTATTAAGTTCCCATTAAAAAAATGCTGTTCGTGTCATTTAATTTGTTGTGATATTTAAATAATAATAAGAAAATATATAAGGAATGCTACTTTCTTTTTTAATACTAAAAAACTCTTTTTATACCTTTCAAAAATGAACATTTTGTATTGTACATAAAATTTTCTTTATTACTATTATAATTACGTACTTGTGTTCATTCATATTCATATGTTACTTGACAACTAATTGAAAGCAAACGTTGCTAAAAGGATGTTGATAAACCTTATGTATTTAAAAAAACTTTCAACATCACTAATTATTTCGAACAAAAACGACTAACACACGTAACCGGGTGACATTCCTTGAAATCGCTTCAAATTAATGTGCAATAATGTCGAAACGAGACACTACGTTATGCCGCTCAATACCCAGAGGTGAGCATGAGCGCGACCTAGGCTTTCTACAATTTAACATTTCACGTAATTAATAAGACATGGCTTACTTATGAGCACTCAAATTTCACCAGGCACTTGACAACGTCTACATGTCTTAGTTCAGTTTAATCTTGTAAACTTACGCCAACCTGACAGAATTATTAGTCAAGCGAAGCGGCAAAGCTGCGTTTTTGCTGCTGACTAATACGCGCATGAAAATAGCCCACAAAGAGCCAATCAAAGACCATTTGCTTCCATCGCTTCCGCAGCGTTACGCAATCACTCACCTGTCCACTTTTTGTAAAAGCTGCCGTGCTGTTGAGTGTTCTTACCGTTTCTAGCATTAACTACGATAGCTTATGAAGGTTACAACTGCAAAGCTTCTCATTTGCATCAACACGTCTGTCATAATAAATTCATTAAATCCAGCCAGCTAAATCTTATGGTAATTACGTTTTAATATTAATACACGATGCTATCCAAAAGTTTTTGAATGTTATTAATATTTTATGATAAAACGGATAGTAAAAAAGAAAGTTATAACTGACAGTGATGCTTACAGATATTATAAACTAACATAATTAACGACCAATTAAGCAGAGCATAACACTATAATACGTTATATCGCATGTTAAGAAGTTTCTATTCAACTCATTCTCAAAATGGTCTTATAATATTTCAATACAAATTATTTGTAGTTAATAAGCAATACCAAAGTATAAAATCATCGCATAGAATATCAAAGATTTTATCTCAGTAATCAATGCGCCTCCAGAAAATAACCTCTTTGAAGGAGCCGAATTGGTATGTTTAACCGAAACTTTATCTTGCTGAGATATTTGTTTGCAGGGATATTACAGCTTGTCCAAGAATGCAATCAAAGGAACAGAGGGAGACGCACAAAGAGAATCTGTATTTTAGTAAAACCTCAGTTACAACCTCGTATGCTACAAAGCACCTAAAACTGCATGCCAATTGAAAGCAACATCTGACGCATTTCCTGCTTTAATTTTAACTCGCTAAAAATATTCAAAATATAATGTACAGCTAAGAGAACTGCTAAAAAGTAAGATTAAGCTATTAATTTTAATTGCAGAATTGACATAAAAAGGGGATCATATCATATAGATTATGAGACGGCTAGGTAGAAACTCGCAAGAGAGAATAAAAATTACTAATACATGTCACATAATAGAAACAACAATATTGATTTAAGGTTTATAAATTTTAAAGTGAGCAAGAGTGTTATATCGGTAATATATAATCTGATTAAAAAACATCAACGAATAATAGCAGCCCTTAGAATAAAATAAAATTTAAAAATATCAAAATGAGCCAAAAAAAATACCAGCTGTTTGCGCCAATCTCCTAATTATATTTATTTTTAAAATTTTAAATTAGGGCCGGCTATAATTTGATTCCTCTCATATATGTGAAATTTGTTATATCGGCCCAATTGATTGCAAGCACGCGTGGCGATTAAGGCCGCGAGCCGCGCTCGTGCAATTAGCTTTTAGCACTTGCTTTGGCACGTTGGTTTCGTTTAGTTCGCGCGACATTAAGCCTTTGCTTCATTCATTCTAAACTAGCCATTTCAATTACGTTAAGTTCACGCGACTTTATACTTTTGCTTTATTAAAACCAACATTTCGCATTTTTGTTCGCGGAATTACGCATTTGCCTTTGTTCGGGCTTTTCCATTTGGCATTTCTTCGCTGTGATCTCGCCGACAAATTATCAGCTCGACGAGGGAACCTTTACATCAGGAAGATGCTCCCGTTTCGTCTGCTGTGAAGATTGGGGTAACTTGTCCTAATTTTTATCTATATCCTTCTGGAAGCCCCAGTACCAACAGCAGGGAACCGATATCTGCGGGAAGCGCCGTTTCTACAGGTCAGTGTTTTTCATTTTAGAGTTGTTTGAAGTTCTCTCAAAATTCAAAATTACCTATACAGTCCACTTATTCCGGCCACACCATAAGCAGAACGGTAAATATTAAGAAATTTATAAATAACCTAAAATTTATTGCATCTACAAACAATGATATTACTTAGATTTCAACTTTAATACTATTAACTAAGTCAACTATAATTAATAATAAAAATAATAGTTTAAGACTGTAGTTTGACTGCAAAAATAAATGTATACAATTTTTAAGGTATCAAGGATTCTACGAAAATAATGTAAATAAACCTGCAAAGCTTGCAACGCGTAGCGAAGTGGCGAAGCAGCCTCCCAAATTTGAGAACGCTCTAGTCTAGCTGACCTTTGACCAATCAATTTAAAAATCACTAGCAAACAAGCCTTTTTAGTCACCTGTCGATTGGTGAAAACAAAATTTGAAAATTCTCAACCGTTCTCGAGTTATTGCTCGGACGGACGGACGGACAACATGAAGTTAGTAAGTAACTCTTCTTCGCTTCGCCACTTAATAACTTATAAAAAATAAGAAAAATATGTATAAAGGCAATTTTTTCAACCTCCTATAACGCTGCAAATTAACCAGCTAACTAATACGAAACAGATCCACACACTGCATAGCTTTCCTACCATAACATATATCTCTGCCGAGTTCAAAACATCAGTTGAAACTGAGCTACAGGCCTGTTAATTTGGCTAGCATGATTGACAGCGCAATTCGTTTACTACAGGCAGAAGGAAATAAGTCAGCAAAAATGCATCGGAAAATGAACTGCGTTTGCAGTACAAACTTTATGGGTGACGGTGTTGTGCGAGAATAGTGTAGAAAATTTAAAGGTAGCCGAACTGATGTTAACAATAAAAGTGGACAAGAACACAAGTCTGTAGCTAGTTAAAACCTTGTTCAGAGAGTTGACCAAGTGGTTTGACAGAGACTGAGATTTACCATTAGTGAACTGTCTGTGAATTTTCTAGACATTTCAAGTTCAGTTTTGTTCATGATATTAACGGAACACCTACAATACCGAAAACTTTGTGCACATTGGTTTTCCAAAATGTCCGAGGACCACAAAACACGGCGTATGGCATCAGCCTTAACCTTTCTTATACGGTACGCTGATCAGGGAGAAGAGTTTTTGAAATAAATCGTCACAGAGAATGAAAACTTAGATTTTTTATGACAATCCAGAATTGAAAGAACAATCCAAACAAGAGATACACACAAACTCCCCAAATAGAACCAAAAATTTGCTCCGATCAGAAAGGTGTGCTGCTTGTGGAAATTATGGAGCCGGAGACTACAATCAATGCAAACATGTTTTTCATTGCGTCGATTGCGGAAAACCATTCAGAACAACGCATGAACCCATACTGCTGTGGTAAACAAACAGCTTCTTGCACAACTTTAATGGAAAGTGCTCGATCACCCATCGTACAACCCAGATCTGGCTTTTACCTTTTTCGAGAGCTGAAAAAAGGTCTGGAAGGACAGCGCTTCCGCACCAACGAAAAACTTTAAAACTCCATAAAGACCTATCTCTACACGCTGGCGGCAACCTTCTGTGAAGAAGATATTGAAAAACTTACCCACCAGTGTGGAAAAATAATATTGATTGTACTTGGCTCCTGGTAATAAAACCATTTTGTTATTCACAGTTGTCTTTATTTAATGTCCCATCGGAGGTTGAAAAAAATATCTCTTACATTTACGAACCATTAATGGAACAAGACAAAATAAACGTAAATTCTTCAAGATAGTCTTAGAGTTATACAAAGCTGATGGAAATACATTAAATTTCAATTTATCAGGCGTAACCACTCTGGAAAGAAAATTATTGAAAAATTTCAGAGAATTCCAAACCAGACATTAAGAGGTACAAAAAAGTAAATGAAGAAAAGAATATGAATTTTCAGCAGAAATAACACAAATGGGCTCACTTTTTCACACACAAAGGACAAAATCAAAGAAACCGACATTTTATCACATGTAAGACAATGCACGACTACCATTATCTAATATTTATCAAAGTACTGCTAATCACCAGGCTTTAGAGAAATATGTTTGCTGTTGAAACTGTGAAGTAGTGGGTAGACAACAAATGAGAAGACAAATTGCTATTGTAATTTATAAACTTTACTGGCAAGCAAAAAATTGAGGTCGCATTAAAATTGTTATATATTTTTAGAATTTTCAGTTAAATGCTTGTATATGTAAATTGTAAATCATTGTACTGCATTTCGTAAGTTAAAATTAATATTCAATACAGAATAAGAAAGCATATTTTTTGGTTTTACGATTTATTTTGGAAAAGCAACAAATTTACATTTTAAACGAACTTCGACTTTTGTTATTAGGACCAATATAAAAGTAAAACAATAAACAAATTTATTGTGTATTATTTCTTCTTGCATTAATTACCGTTTGAAGTCAACTAGACATACTTTCAATTGTTTATATTATTCCACTCTGTCATAGCAACTCTTTCAGCTTCTGGACAGTTCTTGGAGCTAGTGTTTATCCCAGACGTGTTCAATGGGGTTCATGTCTAGGCTGAGGGCTGGTCACTCGAACGCCTAATTCCAACATCATCAAGGTACTCTCTGACAACTCTGATTACGTGAGTTCCAGCATTATATTGAATAAAAATGCCATGCTCGCTTATAGTAATCATAAAAGGCGTAATATAATTTTGTAGAACTTCCATAATGTACCTGTGAGCTGGCAAGGACCAATTTGTATAAAAACCAACTCTGTGTGTGTTATAAATAATTGTAGTAACGGAAGCTAAAATTTAGGAGAGGAAGTTATAAAGAGCTTTTGTAAAAAAACTTTGTGCTATACGTGGCCACAAAACTGATGCAATTGTATGTTGTTAGTAATTATGTATTCGGTTCTTTCAGCGAAATGGACACGTTTTCTGAGCTATTGTTAGGATCAAATGTTTCGAGCAATAAGGTTCTGCTATTATGTCCTTTGTGTCGAAACAAAGTGTAACACACATACTCCAATACTAATTAATAGTGAGACAGATTGGTAAATAGAAAATTCGAGGAAACAACAACAAAATCACGTATTTTCAAACAAATATCATGGGTTTATTGACGAGAAACAAGAAAAATGATGAACCACTTGAAGAAGTAAAACCTCCTATATTTGTAAATTAACTAAGGAAACTAAAGGAAACACGAGATTTCCCTCCTTCTAATAAAATCAAAATAAAACATTTCGGGTAGCCTTGCGCGACATGCATCTTGCAGTTAATATAAATACCCCCACTTGCATAAACAAACAGATGGTTTAGCATAGTATTATGTGGCCTCAACTAGTTGCAGATCAAAATCATCAAGACACAAACAAAGCAACAATCTTCAATCTACCCCAAATTTTGACAATATTTAAAATGAGGCAAAATTTAAACAATGATTACAATAATAAAAAAACCGAGGAATACATTTTTTAGTCACAACCGTTATATTCAATTTTCATAATGACCAGTTTTTTAAGTCACCAGTTTGGAATGCCAATGGTTTCACTAAGCACTGTCAAGAAGTTACAATATTTCTAATGAACCACAACATTGACATTACGTTAATTTCTGTATCATGCTTTACTAATGCCAACTATATGATAATCCTAAAATTACTGTCTTTTAAAAGTTGAAATTAATTGGTCTGCAGAACTATACACAATTGTTTTATGAGCTAAAAATATAACTATTCAAAAGGTGGAGGGTGACATCTATCCATGCTTATTCTCATATTAACATGTATTTGTAGTTAAGACGCCACACTAATTGTTGACAAACTTTGAATATTTTGTCTTATATTGCTTAAGCTACTCATATATATGTACCTTCTCTCTTCAACCTTTTGGGACACCTCGTTTCCAATATGGGTTGAATCAGTTCGATTGGATGTGCTTCTGTTTACTTTGTTTTTGGCAGCGTCCTGCTCAATGAGTTCTTTGATGAAAGGTATATTTAAATCTGCATGTATCGTTTGGCTTGATACGAATCAATTTGCGTCAGTTATAGGTGTATTACGTAACGTTTTTGATTAGAAACATTGAACAATTTACTTTATGGTTTCCAAAAATTTATAATTGCTTTGTAAATTAGTACTTGTTGCTAACCTGCCTAGTCGCTAATACAATGCTTGACGTTAAAATTTGTTTCTTTTCTCTTCTTGAGTATACGTGTTTTCCAAGTTAATTTGAAGTCTACTATAAATGCATACCAAAATATCTGACTTCTTTATTTTATGGTATCATTGTCATTAATTTTTATTAAAGAGCACTATTATGGTCTTAGCGTAAATATTACATCTATTTACTTTTTTCAATTTACTTTAATCTTCCATTTCTCTAGAGAATTCTCAATTTAGTAACTATGTCGTTGAAGGAGTTGACTTACTATAGTATTTTCATAAGTTGCCATTATGTTCGTGTCGTTTTGAAAGGTTCCATTTACTGTTTTCAGCATTATTAGTATGCTAACAGTATAAAGAGGTAGGGAATTTAACAGTCCCTTATGCTACATCTGAGATGATATTGCAGGGTTTGGAATTTGCAGTTCCATGTTGTGCAAAAAAGTAGCGATTATTCGGGTAAAAGCAGATAGTGATTGCAGCCAAGGGTATTGATTTAATTTTGAATAAAAGTCTCTCGTTCCACATATCATTAGAAATCTGAGTAACATCGAGAAACAATTCTGAGCAATATTTCTTTTAAATTAAAGGCTTGTTTATTTTGTTTGTTATGCAATAACCTTGGAGAATGGTTGAGTGTAACTGTCAAAAACCTTATTAGTGGCTAGGTATCCATTTTTGCTCATTATGATTATATGTGTTTTTTGGAGAAATATTTTTCCGTGGTGGTTTAGTGGATAGGTCGCTAGACTACGAAACCGAGAGTTGCAGGTTCGAATCCCGCGCTTGCCAATTCAAACATTGGCATTTTTACGGCCCAGCTCGACTCAGGCTGCAATAAATGAGTACCTGGAGGTCAAACTCTGGGGTAATAATAGGCGCTAGCCACGTTACTACCCTTGTGCACCGTAGGCTCTAGATTGTAGCAGACCTATCCTGTTACGACCGCAAAGGGCCTTCAAGGCCTATTGCGGGAAACTATTATTATTATTATTTTTCCAACAATCTCGATAATAATGACAGGTGATTTAGAGGACGGTATAATGAAACTTCGTTGGGTAGCTATCCAGATTTTGGTAACAATATAATTTATGTGCTTTAAGTTTATTTTCCAGTTAAGCCATTTAATGTATGTATTGTTCTTTTATCATTTTTAAGTGATTTATTTTTAAATAGCAAATTTTTTTTTTTAATTTATTGTATCAAACAGGTAATACTGGAAAGACAATTTGTAATTCAACTGCAGGTAACCTTCTATTTTGCTTACTTCTATTTGCAGTATGAAGAGTATAAACTTTTGTTAAATAACATGTAAAAATTGTTTCTCCTTAACAGATCTAGCTCATTTTTTATTTCCATTTAAATTGGTGGAATAGTCAATTATGTTTGTTATAGCCTTTGGCTGCGCACTAAAGTTTATGATAATTTTTATATAGAATAGACACATACCAGTGAAATTTTAATTTCTAAATTCTTTTAGTTTTATTTTTAATTTATTAGTTATTTTGTTGTATAAGTATTTGTTTTTATCCAGTGTGGTTTATATGTTTGATGCCGAATAGGTCTTGCTATCCCTTTTTGTAAATTATTTACTATTTTTTTAGGAAGATGCTGTCTACACTTTAGTGTTGGGTGTATTAAAGAGTGTGTATTTCGTTGGTTCTTGTATGGTTCTTAAAATATACTATTTACACAAATAATTAATATCTAAACGAAATTGTGTATGCTGGAACTGCAGTCAAAACTAAATCAAGTGTAAAGCATAGCGAAATACATAAATATTAATAAGATTATCTTTAGGTCACCATTATCTCAGTAGCACTAAATAACAGAATAGTCATTATTGCTGCAGTATGTTGACCACGCAAAAATACGTGGACTGCAGGATATCTATTGCGAGAAACCTACAAAAAAATGTTTACTCTTGGAAATTTTTTTATATTTTTTGACAATATTCTCCCTGACGGGCAGTACATTGGTGCGTACGCTAAAACCAATTTTCGTAGTATTTTTTCAATAGCAAATCAAGTCTCTCCAAAACATGGCTTTTGAACGCATTAATCGCACCTTCCGCCGTCGTTTGTTCTTAACGTGTGAGAACAAAAAGAAATGGTTAGTGGCTAAATTAGGACTGCGTGGCAAATGGCCTTTTAATTCAACGTTTGAGTGGTCAAAAAACCAGTTGTTTGCGTCGTTGTGTGTGAGCTCGTATTACCATGGCGAAGAACGTCCGGTGTCCCGCGTTGGTTTTTCTTATTTCTCCGAAGCTTTTTAGCCAACAAATGGTTGTGTAGTATTTAAAAGTGGCCGTTTTACGATCCTCTAAAACCACGAACAGGCGATCATTTGCTTCGAAATACTTCTAGCGCAAACAACTTTTATTGGGTTTGGGTTATCTTGGAAGACTTATACATTCGACTGCTCTTTACTTTCGTACTCATACGCATAATCACCGCGATCATATTTCTTGGGCGTTTCTTTCGATCAATCGACACGAGTTTTATTTGGAGCGATCGTTAGCTTGTGCGGGATCCAACGCGTACAGAGCTTAAATGTTAAATGTATATACAATACAAAATGTATGCTGGTCATACTAATGATAAGTCATATGACAATCGTGCTTTATCAGCTCGCCCATGACATCGATGTTTGCTGGTACCACAGTGGATTTTGAGCAGACCTTTTTAAATTCATCTACCAACGAACTATGACTACTATTAAATTAATTGAACCAACAATATGCAGTGGATTTGTGTGGGCTTCATCAGCAAAAGTTAAATTGAGTTGATCAACACACGGTTGAGATAATCCACGTCGAAAGTCGTAAAACATCATTGCACGAAAATGTTCAGGGGTTAATTCTATTTTTTGGGCAAAAGTAAATTTTCAACACAATAAGTAGCATCGGAACGTTCCAAGTATATAAGCCGTCAAAAATCTTAAACTGTATGATGCAAACTTCAAATCGCATCTAGCATACGCAGAGTTGACAATTCGCAATAAATATCGTGCAGCCAATATTATTCTTCTTCTTCTTGTCGTGCCTTCTCTTAATAGAGGTTGGCGATTACATTGGCAAATGTTTCTCTTTCTGCAGCTGCTCTAAATATTTGTTGAAGATTCATGCCTGTCCACTGCCTTATATTCTTAAGCCAACAAGTTTTCCTTCTACCCCTTCCGCGTTTGCCTTCAACCTTACCCTGTATGATAAGTTGGGGTAGGTTATATTTTTTTATTTCTTATTAGGTGTCCCAAGTAGGCGGTTTTTCTTCTTTTTATGGTAGTTATAATTTCTCTATGACAGTTCATTCTTTGTAGTACCTTTTGGTTTGTAATCCTGGCTGTCCATGGGATTTTAAGTATTCGTCTCATCAACCACATTTCAAAGGCTTGCAGTTTGTCTATCTCGTGTTTATTTAGTGTCCAGACTTCCGTTCCATATAACAATATTGACCATATATAACTCTTTACCATTCTCCATCTGATTTGTAAATTTAGATTTTTATTTGTCAGGAGTGTTTTCATTTTATAAATCCTTGCCTAGCTATTTCTATTCTACTCCTTATTTCTATATTTGAGTTTAGATCTGAGTTTAACCAGCAACCTAAATATTTGAATTTTCCAACTTCTTCTAAAGCGTTGCCATCAATTGTAAAATTTATACCCCTCGGATTTTTACTCACTTGCATGACTTTTGTTTTCTTAGTATTGATTGTTAGGCCCATTTGTAAACTTGCTTCGTGTACTTTGTTAATTAGCTGTTGTAATGCTCTAGGGTTGTCTGCAATTAGTACGCTGTCATCCGCGTATCTTATGTTATTTATCGTTTCCCCGTTTATTTTTATTCCTAAATTGCAGTTGTGTAAGGCGTTCTGAAAAACTACTTCTGAATAGAGATTAAATAACATTGGGGACAGTATGCAGCCTTGACGTACCCCGCGTTTAATTTCTACTTTGTTTGTTTCAGTGTCTTCTACCATTACTTTAGCACGTTGGTTCCAATAAAGATTTTTGATTAGTTTTATGTCTCTTTCGTCTAAGCCAATGTTTTCCAAACATTCTATGAGTTTGATGTGTCTTACTTTATCAAATGCTTTCTCATAATCGAGAAAGCACAGATACACATCTTTTTCTGATCTCTACATTTCTGCATCATTACTTGTATGCAGAAGAAAGCTTCACGCGTTCCCATTCCATTTCTGAAGCCGAATTGGTTCTCACTCTCTACTTCTTCATATTTTCTATATATTCGGTTTTGCATTATCTTCAAGAGTATTTTAAGGGCATGGCTTATGAGACTTATTAATCTGTAATCATTGCAAGATTTCGCATTTGCATTCTTAGGCAAAGTAATAAATGTTGATTCCAACCAGTCATTTGGAATGTTACCGTTTCATATATTTTATTATACAAATCAACTAGTATCTTTAGGTTGTCTTCGTTTATTAGTTTAATTAGTTCCATATATATGTTATCCGGTCCTGGGGTTTTTCCTATTTTTATTTGGTGTATTGCATTCTCTACTTCTCGCTTTAGAATTGTGGGTCCTTTTGTTCTTCTCCTCTGTTTTGTATAATTGTTTCTGGTCTCTCGTCGTCAAACAATTTTTCTATATATCGTTCCCAGATTCTTATTTTCTCAGTTTCGTCCATTATTATTTTGTTGCTGTCATCTCTTATCATCATTTGTGTTTTCTTTCTGTTGGTGCCGACAACTTCTTTTATTTTCTTATATAAACCAAACATGTTGTGTTGTTCATTCAAGCTTTCTATTTCTGTACATCTGTCGCACATCCATTTTTCTTTTGTTTCTTTAATTTTAATTTGTATAATTCTATTTATTTGTTTGTATTCTGTTTCATTG
Source organism: Sinelater perroti (assembly GCA_036346155.1). Classification (NCBI taxonomy): domain Eukaryota; kingdom Metazoa; phylum Arthropoda; class Insecta; order Coleoptera; family Elateridae; genus Sinelater; species Sinelater perroti. The sequence continues at coordinate 359,019 of JARFIY010000359.1, forward strand.
TTATTTTTGACAATTCTCCGTCTATCCATTAGGCCTAATATTTCTTTCGTCATCCACTTCTGTTTAAAGTTCTCTTCTCCTTCGAATTTCAGACTTTCATTTCCAACTGCGTGTATCGTTGTTTTCAATTTTTGCCATAATTAATCAATATCTTCTTGTGTGCTCCCTGTTGTTTGTGAGCCATCACTTATCAAACTTGCTATTTCTTGATTTATATTATTTATTACTTGTATTTTTGTTTCTGCATTTCGGAGTTTATCCACGTTTAGTTTTTTGTTTGTTTTCTTCTTCTTGATAATTTTTTTCAGTCTGACTCGCATTTTGATGATTATGGGGTTATGATCTGATCCAATGTCTGTGCCCGGGTATGTCTTGGCACTTAGTATATTGCTACGATATCTTTTATTTATAAGCACATAGTCGATTTTATTTCTAACTATGTTGTCCTTCCTGTTTTGAGGAGAAGTCCAAGTATATAGTCTGCGAATTGGCAGTTTGAACCATGAGTTGCTTATTACGTAATTTTCCTCTTGGCAGAATTGGATTAGCCGATCTCCTCGTTCGTTTCTTTCTCCTATGCTATATTTAAGAACCATGCTTGAATTTGTCTTCTAATTGTTCACCTGTTCTCGTCACATGTTGTACCTACGTGATAAAACCCCTAAAGCGTATAAGTTTTTACAGAAACAAAACCAAATGAGATTATCGTAGAGAATTGGTGGACAAAAAAATAACCAAAAGTAGCATATAGGTACAAATCTGTAAAACACTTTAGCTTCGTAATACAATAGTGATCACATTCTACACATATCTTAATTTTAAAAATAGAAATTACTATACTTGTTATGCAAAAAATAACAAGCAAGAGAAAAGTTAGACAAAGTTGACAAGAAACGAAACAATTTAGAAACAAAACTAAGCCTAACGCAACAACTTGTAAACTAAAATCACTTGAATACGCAATTCCGAAAGCGTCTAGTAGACGCTAGTTCCAAAAAAAGCGCTAGAAAAAAATAGATAAAAGCCAAACGAAGTCACACTCACCACTTTCCTCGGTCTTCCTCTCCTGTTCTTAGCTTTTCTTTAATGATAAGAGAAAAGTAGGATATACATCTGTTGCTTGTGTTTTTTATTGGTTAACGGGAAGACCTGGGAGCAACTTATGGAAAGCGTTCTTCCTTTCGACCGCGGAGTTCATTTTAGGTTTAGAGATAAGAGTCAGAAGGACGGCTTTGCCAAAGGGACATCCAGCATGTAAACCGGGTTAAAAAAAATGCGGTTTTACAACGGTCAAGTAGGTCCAATACAGAGCGAGTGAACAAGTCGATACGGAATGGAAAATTTGAATGCGGTTTTAACTTCGCCAAGTAAGGACAGGTCAGCTATCGCTCCTATTCCGTATGATAACGCAAGTGCGAGCTGGCCGCAAGTCAAACATTTACAGGCTGAATTTAGATGATATCTTACCCGATAATGTATAGATTTTCAAACAGCACCAAGATATAGCGAGTAAAGCCCAATTTAAACTAAAATTGAATATCTTTGGCTAATTAAAGAAAAGGTACGATTCGGTCGCCACATTACTATCATATGTCAAGAAAAAGTATTCTCCATTGGCATCAATGGCCTTTTGCCATCTTTTGGGTAGCATGCGAATTCCCTGGTGATAGAAGCTCACCGGCTTCGAGACGATAAAGTTATCGATGCATTTTCGGACTTCTTCTTCTGTTTTGAAGTGCGTATCAGCCAAGTGATGCTGGGATGTCTGCAGCGTCTGCAGCTCATCCGTATCAAATGTTTGAGGGCGTCCAGCGCGTGGTTGATCTTGAAGACTAAACTCTCCTCCGCGAAATCTTTGGTACCACTTTTTTCACGTTGCATAACTTACAGCATTCTCACCATATGCAGCACAAATCATTTCGGTGGCTTCAGCAGCGTTTTTCTTAAGATGAAACGCGAAGTGGATAGAAAATCGAATATGCTCTTTTGTGATTGACATCGTGAATACAGCTGCTTATTGAAGTTTGTGCAGCAAACGCCAAATCGCATGATGTTTCGAAAGACCAAATGTCATTGCTTTAAAACCGCAAAAGGGCGGACTAATACGTTACATGCAAATGGTGATTTGCGTCCTGTGAAATCTAAAGCTGAGAACTTATTTATACACCTATTAACTACACCATTGAAGACCACAAAGATTAACGTACATCAACTGACCATTTCGCTTCTCAACGGCACTTGGTCAATAATTTCTGATCAGAAAGCAAATAGATTCACCAAACATTAGCGATACGTTTTTTAGCCTCAATTTTCAACCTCTTCTGTTGCGAAAAAATATTAATCCATCAACCACCCAAAGAAAACTATCTAGACTAAAATTGGTGAAATAAAATTAGTAATTAACAACTTAAAATAAAAGAAGTTTTCTTGTTATAAGCAGGTATCAGTCAAAATCCTAAGAGAACGTGATTTAAAAGTTTCACTCTTTTTAATTAATGCTCTCTTAAGACTTTCCAGTATAATGGAAAGTTGTCCAAATTACAATGATTCTAAAGAAAGGGAAGGATCTGAAAGATGTTTTATCTTATAGAACGGTAAGTGTTCTTTCCATAATAGCAAAAGTACTAGAAAATCTTGCTCTACAGAGATTAAAACAAATTCATAATCGACAAAATCTTCTATCGCAACATTACGTTGGTTTTCATATAGTGGTGACTAAAATTTAAAAAAAAATGTTTTGCGGCGCTGTTCCACATTAGTGTGATACATAAAAGAAAAGAGATACTACTTGAGTTCTTAGATATCCTTAAGTTTATTCAAATAACAGGTATTTTCAAATGAAATAATAAGAAGAACTATCAGAACTGTATCCTATCCACTCGGTCGTTCCACAAAAAAGTGTATTAGATTTCATAGTTGATATAATCTGTACATGAGAAATTCTGACTACTAAAGTAACAATTGTCGCTGCCCATTCTGACGACACTGCTGTACTAATCTCCCACAACGATACGCAAATAGCGCCTCCTCCTTCCGACTAAACTTAGATCAAATCCAAACTTAGTCATACATGACGAATTAACTACAACGAAGCCAAGTGAGTCATGTGACATTCACGTTGAGCATGTACTTTGACAAAAACTTAACTTGGTGTACATATGGTAACCCATAGTATTGATAATATATGGTATATACACTATGTAGTTACAACTAATCTTCTAGTCATATATATATATATATATATATATATATATATATATATATATATATATATATAAAGCGACTAATATGCTACGATCTATTCGATTTACCCGCCAGGGTTAATAAAATAATTGAATTATTGGCTTTAGTCCAAATAATCATATAAGTTCACTTAACATAGTGCTCTTGCTGAAGATGTCAATTATATATTCTTACTATTCCAATCTAATTTAATTTTTGCACTGCATGTGGTAAATGTTTACTGGTATTATTAATTAAAAAGGGTTAAAGTATTATTTATTCGTCAGAGTGGTCCAGTGGTTGAGGCGCGTAGACTGCGATGCAGACATACCCGGGTTTCATTTCCGAAGCTCTCTCATGCCTGGGATGTGCCTACTCAGTTACTAAAAATAACTGGGTACCTGCGTTCACTCAGACAAGGGGTAATAATGGCGCGATGTTTGCCACATCGCCTCACATTAGAGATGATGTGTGACGACTAGACACACTAAGCGAACATATGAGACACTTAACCTCTGTTTGCAAGACGTGCTCTCACGCGGGGTGTTAGAGTCGTATCATTAATATATATATATATATATATATATATATATATATTTATACTGTTAGATTATATTTTCAAATGTATGACTATTACTCGTCTATTTGTTATTACGTGTATTAAAATAATATACGGACAGTTTAAACTGTTATCGTTATAAAAACGATAAGGCGTAAAGACAACAAAGTTAAAGCAAATAAGCGTTTCCAAGGAATATGAGTTTCTTAAATAGCTGTTTCCCTTTTATTTATTACTAATTAGCACTTAACATAATCTACAGCATTAATGTTTTGTTTGTTAAATAATCTGGGCAATTTTTTTGGTTTTTTCAGTAAATTTAATGCATATTTTTTGTAATAATGTTACAATAAGTTCTATGTAAACCATTTTATTGTACAAACACAGCAAAGCTTTTATGAATTGCTTTTTGAACTGTTACAACTTACTATAAGAAAGTCTAATTGTGTAACTTTTTTCTTCGCTGTCGCCATCAACTGAGGTTTTATAATTAAGAATTCAGTAAACTTTGGCTATACATTTACCCTCCCGGCAATAAATCTCTGAAAAACGCTCATTTAACTTTCAGCACTTCGTAGACAAAAATCCCTTATTGAATTCTGTCATAGACGAAAAAGGTGACCCGCTGGCTCCGGCTGATCAGCAGCCAGAATCAAGGAAGGAATCGGTGCGTCTCGGTGAGTAATAGATGGGCGCATTCAGTAACACGCATCGATCTTGCCTGTCGATGCTCTAGGAAAATCGAAACCCCTTTATAGACCTTAATTGACGTTAATTTGTCTGTATTTATCAAGTCACTCTAAGAACAACGCTTTTTCTCGAGAAAGCTCTCGGCGCCGCTTTTCCTCTAGTGCCCCATAATCACTCGCTCTCAAGAGGATGATAGATTCGACGTCGCCGATGAGCTTTGTTGGTTCAAACCCAGGCCAGCTTATCGTTAAAAGGACAGGTAATCTGTAAGTAACCGCAAGGAGTTTCCCCCGGCGTTGCGAGGCTGCCCCGGCGACGATAAGTGATTTATGATTTTATAAGCGCCACCCTTTGCGGTTATTATGCTCAGAAGCCGTTTCGACCACCCGCTTTTGTATATTATCTCCGTTCCAAAGAATCGCCGAGGATGCGGATAACGAATTCCTGGGCTGAGGACACCTCGACAGTCCTCTGGGAGCGATGTTCAATCATATTTCCTCAGTTAACGGCGGCTGTAAGCTCTGTTCGATATTTATGGTGCCATTAGAACGCAATTAGTGATGGATGGAGTGGCAATTTGTCCGAAAACTTTTTTGAATAATTCTTTTCCTGCAGAAGAGGGTTCTAGAGCCGATTTTTAAAGGCTCTCGTGGATGATTTCGCATTTAGTACTTATTTTCTTATAAAGTTATGTTGCAAGTAAGGCAACAGATGTTACAGAGCTAAATAAAATATTAACTTTTTATTCAGTAAAATGATACATACAAACAACTCAATTTAATAAACTTAAAATAAATTATAATCACCATTATAATTAACTATTTAATAAAATTATAATTATCACAAATTAACAGCAATATTTATACAAATCTACTAATACTATTATATTCAGAGATGTAGTTCGCAGTTGTGCTTGGATTTGATACAAGCCACCTCATTTAATTACTAAAAATAGGTGAGTACCTTTGTTCAATTCGAACAACAATTTAGTTACCTAAGGTACAAACCTTATGACATTGCCCTGTATCGGCGATGACGTGAGAGTTGACATATGGAAGCCTCAACCTTCTAGTTCGCAAGCAATATTTCTCTGTTGGGATGTAAAATTGTCACTATTATTATTATGTTGACAGAAATTAATTATGAAAGTATAATTAAATGTGTAGCTGCAATATTTTAAAGACATATCCTATATATCAAGCCATAATCAATTTCTATATCAATTAGTTTGTAAACAAAACTTAAATTTATATTTCTAGCCTACTAAATTAATATTCTCTGATAAAAATTTAAAGTACGTAAAAAGGTAAAAGCCTAGCAGCAGTTTTTTTAGTTGTGGGTCTAACTATATTTATTGTAGTATGTAATATTTATTAGTTATTTTTAATTTACAATTATTACAGAAAGTTTAAACAACAGAACCAAATATGGGGCCGGCGAAGAGATTGCTCTGTAAGTAATCCCAGAACGAACTTAAAAAGACCTTTCGATTTCGATTTAAAATTTCGGGAAAATTCGAAATCGAATATCTCGAAAATTATTCGACATAGAAATTTTTTAATTTCGAATTCGAAATCAGCGTAAATTTTCCTATAAGAATCCATTTAAAATCTAAATGTCAAATTTTCCAAATTCGAGTCGAATATCTCGAAAATTATTCGAGATAGAATTTTAATTTCGAATTCGAAATCAGGTAATAATTCCTATAAGAATCACATTTAAAATCGTAATGTCGAAATTTTCCCAAATTCAAGTCGAATATCTCGAATTATTCGAGATAGAAATTTTAATTTCGAATTGAAATCACGTAAATTTTCCTATAAGAATCCATTTTCAAATTTTAAAAAATCTCAAATTTTGTGACGGACCGACAGACCTACAGACAGACATATAGAATTCAGTAACGAACGTTTTAAGTTCCTTGAAAATAGAAAATGGATAACAGTAAGCTCATTTAAGAGAGATAGCACGATTCACATGGAAATACAATATCCTGTATTAGATTTGATAACAAAACTAAAAGGTTTGTTACTTACTTTGTAAACTAAAGTGGTGAACTAACAGAACTAAATTCTTTCTTTTTTTTCTTACACTGATGAACACGGTGCTACAACACATAATTCGGCAATAAACAAAACAATAAATGCAGTACATATAAATGTAGTTAGAAAGGTATGGGATAATAAAATTATAAAAATTCAAAAATATTAATTCAAGCACGTGGACTAGAAAAACAGGGATCAGTGAAGAAACTTTTGCAACGTATCATATCTGACAATTTTCTCTTTCCTCCTTCTTCTCTCTCTTCTCCACATTTCTTAATATGTGTGTGTGTGTGAAGGGAGTACAAATAAGTCTTCGCCGTTTTATATAAAAAATTGGACATTTATTGTGAAAGAACGGAACCTTACGTTTTATTCAAAGTATTGTCTTTGCTAGCCCATTTCCATCTTTAGGCATCATGACGTGATACCCGTCGGAAACCTTGAGTCTATCCACGAATCGACCTAATTTTTGGTATCTTCATATGATGTGAACTGCTACTCAGACATCGATCGGAACAAGTGATAATCATCATCATCAGCCTCTTATTATCCACTGTTGAATAAAGGCCTCTTCAAGTTTGTTCCATGCGTCTCTGTCTCTTTCGGTTTGAATCCAGGTTTTACCCGCCGTTTGTTTGATGTCATCCGTCCATCTTTTCTGTGGCCTTCCCCTGCTCCGCGTTGTAAGTCTTGGTCTCCATTGGATTATCTTTGTGTCCCATCGGTTTGGCTCCTGCCGTGCCACGTGTCCAGCCCATTTCCATTTCATTTTTAGTATTCTTGAGATTATATCCGTCACCTTGGTTCTCCTTCTGATCTCTTCGTGATTGATTCTTTCTCTGAGACTGACGCCGATCATAGCTCTCTCCATAGCCCTTTGAGTAGTTCTAAGTCTTACCATACTTTTTCTCGTCAATGTCATTGTCTCCAGGCCATATGTTGCAACTGGAAGCACACAGGTGTCGTAAACCTTTCTCTTCAGGTTAGTTGGTATATCGGTGTTTTTCATTATATGACTGAGTTTTCCAAAGGCAGCCCAACTCTGGCTTATCCGGCGTGAGATTTCTGCGGTCTGATTTTCTTTCCCGATCCTGAATTTGTGCCCCAAGTATATGTATTCCTTGACTACCTCAAGATTGTTGTTGCCTACGTTGATACTCTCTTCGACTGGGCCCATTACTTTCGTTTTTTGGACATTCATTTTCAGCCCTACGTGTTCTGATGTTTTGAGGAGCTCATTTAGCATGTCTTTGAGTTGTTCTAGGTCATCGCTAATTAGGACAAGATCGTCCGCAAATCGAAGATTGCTTAGGTATGTTTCATCTACATTTAGTCCCTTTCGCTTCCATTCAAGGTTTTTGAATATATCCTCCAAGACGAGAGTAAACAGTTTTGGCGAAATAGTATCGCCCTGGCGCACGCCTATGTTGACTTTAATTTGATTGGTTGTTAGTTCATCATTAATTTTTACTTTTATGGTGGAATTTTCGTATATATATTTCAGTAGGTCTGAATACCTTGTGTCTATTCGGGCGTTGTCCAGTGATTTTAAGATTGCCGGAATTTCAATGGAATCAAATGCCTTATGGAAGTCTATAAATGCAAGATAGATGGGCATGTTGTATTCTATGTTTTTTTCGATGAGGTATCTGAGCGTTTGTAGGTGATTATTAGTGCCATAGTTTCTTCGGAAGCCCGCCTGATCTACCGGCTGGTAAAAATCCAATTTAGTTGTTAGGCGGTTTGTAACGATCTTGGTCAGCAGTTTGTAGAGATGTGATAGGAGGCTAATGGGGCGGTAGTTCTCCAAGTCTCCGCTATCGCCCTTCTTAAATAGTAAGATGACTTCCGCACATTGCCAAGCAGTTGGAATCTTCGCTTCATAGAGACATTTGTTTAACAGAGTGCGGACTGATTGTAGTAAAGGCTCGCCGCCCATTTTCAGCATTTCGATGGTAATGCGGTCTTCCCCTGGTGATTTCCCATTTTTCATTTGCCGCAAGGCTGCTTTGAGTTCCCCGTTGTTAATTTCGGGAATTTCTTCAGATCCTACATTCATAATATGTTGTTGTTGGTATTTTTCTTGTGAATAAGTGTTGTATAAGGATTTGTAGAAGTTTTCGACGGACTCGATTATATCTTGTTTATTTCTCACCACTGTTCCTTCGGAGTTTTTCATTTTATATATTTTCGCTCTTCCTCTGGCCATTTTCGATCTCAGGACTTTCATGTTTGCATTATCTTCAATCACTGATTGAATCATTTTTGTATTGTATGCTCTTAGGTCTTTACGTATATGTTTGTTTATGTCCTTATTTAGTTGCTTATATTCTTCAGTTTCTCGATTTAACTCCTTGCTGTGTTCTATCATTTGCAGTGTTTCTTCTTTGAGTTTACTTGTTTTTTGTCTTTTTTGTGTGCATATCTTTTTTGCCGCTGTTTGAACAGTAGATGTGATTGTTTTTATTAATTTGTTTATTTCTAAATTGTTTAGTTCTTGGGTGGGCGGCAATTTGTATTTGATAAGCTCTGCATATTCATATTTGATGTTTGTCTAGATATTGTGTTGTAGGAAATAGGTATAGTTTTTGAATTAGTTTTTTCCTTTCGACTTTGATATCGATTTTAAGGGTTCCCCTCACCATCCTGTGATCACTTCCCGTGTCAAACTTGTTCAGAACGGAAACATCGGTGCAGATATCTCTACGGTTTGATAGTATATAATCGATCTCATTTTTCGTATGTCCATCAGCGCTTTTCCAGGTCCACTTTCTTTGGGGTGGTTTTTGTAAAATGTATTGAGACAGAATAATTTTTCTTGCTGTAAAAGTTTAGAAGCATCTCTCCCTTTCATTTCTGGATCCCAGTCCGTATTTTCCGATGTTTTGAAGATTGTCATCCTCATTTTCCCTACTTTAGAGTTGAAATCACCCAATACTATTACATATTGGGTTTTTTCGTGGTGGATTGCATTTGTAATGTCTTCATAGAATTGTTCAGCTTCGCTTTCTTCAGATCTACTGGTTGGTGCATATACTTGGATTATTTGTAAGGAATATCTTTTACTAAGTTCAAGCGTTATATAGATAACACGGTCAGATATGGCTTGCATTTTGTTACGAGATGTTTTATACGTTTATTTATTATAATTGCCACTCCCCCTAGGTGTGATTGTTCTTCCTTATTATACTGATATAGCACATGGCCTGTTTTGAGTGTCGTTGCTTTTTCACCCTTTAGTCTGGTTTCGGATAGACCGAGGATATCCCACTTGATGGCATCCAACTCTTGTTCTAATCTGGTTTGATGTTCGTCCAATCTCATTGTACGCACATTGTATGTTGTTACTCGAAATGTCTTGTTTGATGTATTTCTTGTCGATTTTCTGCCTCCCCCAGAATCCGAAATGAGGCGGTCTGATACTTGATCAGAGTGGGAGTCTGAGTTACACACTCTACCCACCTGGGGTTTATATTTTTTGAATTTCGACATTTAGAATAGAATAAAATATGAAGGAATTTGGCAATTAAAACGCCACGCTTGCCGAGCGGGTTGGCGAGTTGGTAAGGATATATGTAGGAGGGATGCATTTTGTTTTGGGTAAGGATTGGGATTTTAGGACTCAGCTCGCTCTCGATATTTAGGAGATGTAGAGAGAGTCGAGGCTTGTGTGGGCAGGATCGCTCTCCTGAAGCAGACCTATCCTATACCGGGATCGTATAGGAGTGTCTACCCGCTACCCTACAAGTGATAATAGGAAGGGGTAATGTCTGGTGAATACGGTGGGTAGGGTAGAACTTCCCAATTGAGTGTTTCCAAGTAGGTTTTGACCGGCGCCGCAACATATGGGCCAGCATTATCTTGCAGGAGAATAATTTTGTCGCATCTGCAGTAGTAGTGAGCGCGTTCTTCCTTGAGTGCTCGGCTCAATCTCATCAATTGTATTTGGTAGAATAGTAATGGTTCCCTTTGGTTTAAGCAACTCATAATACACGACACCAAGCTGATCCCACCAAATACGTAACGTAAGTTTTTTTCCATAAATATTCAGCTTACCTGTCGATGTTGAAGCATGCCACATGGTCATGTGGTCTCTGTGATTTTCTCTTTTTTAGGTATATCTATTTTTGATCACCAGTGACATACGATACAAAAAACCCTTTTGTTTATGCTTGGCAAGCAGCATTTCATATGTGCAAAATCGGCGTTCAAAATTTCTCGGCTTCAGTTCATATGGTATCCAATTTCCTTGCTTTTGAATCATTTCCAACGATTTTAAACGATGTAAAGTTGCTTGATGAGTCACTCCTAATGTAAGTGTAAGTTCTTCTTGCGTTTGGCAGGAATTTTCCTCCAATAATACTTTCAATTTCGCGGATTCGTACACTTTCGGCCTTTCATATATGTATATATATATATATATATATATATATATATATATATATATATATATTTGCTTGCGTAAATGCAAATGAAACTTTTGATTCTATTATCGTGATGTTTGCTTGAGACTGTACATAAGCTTGCTTGGCTTGTAAATGCCCTTGTTATTACGAAATCCTTAGGAGTAATCTACCTATATCTCTTCTTAGATTTTGTTGCAAGGAAGTCGGATTTCGCATCGAATTCATATTGCACCACATTCATTTTTGCCGCAAGTGCTAACATTATTTCGCTACTTACAAAAATATTTCTTTAGAATCGATGTCTGTCCACCCAAAGAAACTACGCCCAACTCATCTAACTTTAAAGCGTTCTTTTCAATTTGAATAGCTACTTAAATGGCACTAGTTCTACGTTTTGTTGACTACGTGAGTTTCAGCTTATTTTAGACTGTAGTGCTCATTTATAAGATTGTATAAATACTCAACAAATGAAGAAACATGTTAGCATTTCTATATTGTAGATTTAGATTGTGTTGCTTTTGAAACGGCATTTAAGTCTTCTCTTACTTCAATTACAGTTTCTTAGAGTTCCTGGTTCGTTTCTTCATTATCATTCTATTTATAATACAAGGGTTCGTTAGTTCTCACGCTCAACCAAATTAATTCTTTTTTTATGAACAATGACATTCTTTAAAGTGGTGATCATCTTTGTGGACGGATCTCAAATGTCAATGTAATTTTTGTATGTCAAAGTAGTTGACAAAATGTTTGTCTGATTGCGTTTCATTATTTTTTGCTTTGGTAGCATCAGTAATGCAAGTGATCCAAACAGGGGAAGATGTTTTATTGAAAACTTGATACCATTCTTTTGATTTATTTTTGATGAATTTTGCCTAAACCTCATTTGAAAGACTATGAGCGTCGATCCAGGTTTTCGCTATCTCTACCAGTGCTCGGTTTTCACGCTCTATGGGTTTACTATATTGGAAAATAAAAGCAACACTTATTCGATGTAGAACCTTGCTCATATTTTTATTCACCTATTCGAGAATACTGTCAGCACACAAACCGTTTGGTTCGGTTTCTAAATTGTCCATACCATCTTTAACACGAACGTTCACTTTTTCTTGTTTTGTTTCTGAACGCGTAGACTGTTAGAAGGCCACAATAGTCTTCATTGAGTGTGAGGAAATGTGACTATCACAATGGCTATAAGACCACCATTAGTCTGCACAAGTTTGAGTGCTTAAGTTCACCAGTTTTAATCGAATTTTCTTTTCTCGATTCAAATTTTCCGCGCGCGTGCTTTCCCAGCAGGCGATTTTCACATTTGATGTTGTCAATCTTCAGGTCTTCGGGTAAACAATTAGCAACGCTATAGAAGTGAGACCTAATCCTCTGTGCCGAAACATTGCATTGTTATCACGTGTGATACTTTTAAAATCTTTTATCACCTTTATTTGCATTTAATGTAGGTTTCTGCTTCCTATCGTACGCATCTTCAGTTGGCTAGCGCGATTGTGAAGAACGTTTATATTGGCCAATTTTATAACACCTACCTACTCTATTCGTATCGTTCCTTTGATGCGCGCGGCCATTACAAAACCTAGTTTGGTACGCGCCTTTAAATGTATAGATTTAGAAGACATTACTTTTACCTATCCGCTGACACCGGTGTCGGCTGTCACCTTTATTTTTATTTTCGAATTAACTTCTAGCGCTGGGGAATTTCTTCATCTTTTTCGACTTTTGCTCCGACTTCACTGTAATTAAAACACTTGCATTTATCTACGAACTTATTTTTTTTGTGGCTGACACACTTTATTTTTCGAGCTGACAATTGACAGCATTGAGTGTGAGTTTGTTTTGTTAAGCTATCGGTAAGTTTCAACGTAGTATATTTTTGTGGCTTTTCATTCTTTGCCAGCAATAGTGTCGCGTACTTATGCAGTTATCAGCCAAGTCTACTGATTACTGATTACTATTTCCACGTCTTCTATTTTTACTCCCGCAGACTTCATTAGCGCAACCAGTCTTTCCATTATGGCTACGAATGCGGCCATTGTTGTCCCGGCAGCACTTTAGGCGATAAAACTCCTCAAACAGCATAGTTTTACTTACTGCTATTCGAAAATTGCTCTGACATCTAATGAGACTGTTGACAATTTTAAAAGGTTTCTCTAACAGAAACAGTACGAACTCCTTTTTGTGGTTTTATTGATCTATCTTTGTGGAACTCTTTAACCACTTAGTTCATATCAAATGTGTAAAGCATAGTCAACGTAAGAAATGTTTACGTTAGAAACTCGCTAGCTCCATCACTAAAACTAAGAACGCTTCTGACTTCTTTTGAATAAATTGTCTTAACCGCTGCCACTCATCACTTCTTTCTTGGACTTCTTCGGTGACGTTTTTAGCAACACAGACGTAATTATTAAAGTATCTGATAATAAGAACAGTTTATTAATGATAATTTAAGAATATAAATTACTATTGTTCCTATATAAATCACACTTTAAACGATCGATTACAAGGATTGGGGAACGGAAAAAAAAGCGTACCAAATTTCCGAAAATATATTAACGCCTTTCATTTCTATTTTTGTTATGTATTGCAGTGTTTTCAATTTTTTTTTCTGTAGTTTTTGATATTTATGTAATTGTAAAAATAAAATTAATGCTAAAAATAAATATTAGTTTTTCTAAACAATGTCTGTTAGTTAATAATAAATAATAGCAAAATTTATGGGGAAGAGCGTCAATTCCAGAATTTTAAAACAAGAAATTAACTCTGCTTGTCTAATGGGAAAATTATTAATTTAATTTTTTTAATTAACTACATGATTCTATTTATTTTCATAAACGTTTGATTCTCCCAAGTTTCTTTTACGTCTAACCAATTTTGTTTTAATATATTTACTGAGCTTTTTATGTTATAATTTTTAGACGATTTTAAGATTAGATTAATTAAAGTTGTAATTACAAAATTTAGTTTAATTTTATACACTTCAGACACTACGATCAAAATTATTTTTATTACAAAAAATCTTCCTCGCATTTAAAATTTTAATTTAAATTTATAGACATTTTATTAATTTGTTAGGTAAAATAGAAGTTCAGTAATTAATATATTTTATTACTTGTCAATTCTACTTCAAACTATCTTATCAGTACCCAATTTGACTTCTTTGATTTTATGAAAATAAGAAAAACAAATATCTATTTTATTTGAAAAGATCTTTGATAGAGATATCACTCTGGCTTCCAATATTTCAATTTGTAGAAATGTTATGGTAGTTACCTAATTTATTTATTATTATATATTCATTGGTATAATCCTTTAAATTTCTATACTCCACTCTAAATGTTTATAACAGCTAAAAGAAATGCTTTATAATAGGGTCTTTACTTATATTTGTTTAAAATATTAATCTGCTAATAAAACTAAAGCACTTATTAAGATAATATGATAAATAATTGTTGATTTGACAACTATTTTTGTTATACTATCTAGCACCTTTAGGTATATATCCACTAAGATGTTTTAAAGAAAAAATGGGAAATAATTGATATCATAAATATAACAAATATAATAATATAATAATATAACAAATATAACCTAACGCAACAGATCACAAACTTCCTACAGAGTGAGATAGGAATTAAGACCGGGATAGAAGAAGCATACAAAGTTGAGAAAGCGAAAGCCAATACAGTAATTGTCAAATGCAAAAATTTCGAGCAAAAACTGGAAATACTAAAACAAAAACCGAAACTACCCCCGCAAGTATACATTGATAGCGACCTTACGGAAAATGAACAAAAAATACAAGCAGCCATACGGAATGTGGCAAGAGAGGAAAGAAATAAAGGGAAGAAAACCCAAGTAGGCTATCGAAAGCTAACAGTGGACGGAGTGAAATTCAAATGGTCGGATGAAAAAGGAGGCAGTCTGACACAAGAAGACACGCCAAAAAACTAACCAAGGAGGATCCGGACGGAAACATGGATACGAAAATGGACACGAACAAGGAAAATGCAAAAAGGAAATATGAATTGATTAAAATAGGGACTTGGAACGTTAAGATCATGGCTGGGAAAGAAGTAGAACTAGTGAGAGAATTTAAAGATACCAAACTGAAAATATTGGGAATAACAGAAACTAAAAAGAAAGGACATGGATGTACAGAAACGGAAGAGGGAAATATCCTAATATATAGCGGTGTAAACAAATATGATAGAGCGAACGCAGGAATAGCATGCCTAATTGAAGAAGAATGGAAAGAGACGATAAAGAGTTGGGAATGCTACTCAGAAAGAATACTAAAAATAGAGCTGGAAATAGCAATCGAAGAAGAAAAATTGCTCAATATAATAGTAGCATACGTACCGAACGAGGACGCGAAAAAAAAGAGGGTAAAGAAAAATTTTATGAGGAACTACAAGAGGCCTGGGACTCCACAAGAGGCACGAGTATATTAATAGAAGACTTCAATGCGAGAGTGGGGAATAACAGCAAAAAATATGCAGACGTAATTGGCAAAGAAGGGGAAGATACGCTGAATGACAACGGAAGAAGACTCCTAGAGTTTTGCATCGGAAACAACCTGATTATCACTAACACCATATTTACACACAAAGCAATTCACAAGTTCACTAGAAGAATGATCAGCAGGAACGAAGAATCAATAATAGACTACATAATTGTACCAGAGAACATTAGGAAACTCATAAGAGATACCAGAGTACGGAGGAAACCGGAAATAGACAGTGACCACCTCCTTTTAGTATCAGAAATTAAAATGAACCACAACACTAAACAATCAGAATCGGTAGAACGGACAAGCACAAAAGCAGAAAAAATCAAGATACATAAACTAAGGGAGCCAGGATACATACAAAAATACCAGGAGCTTATCAAACAGGAAGTAGACAAAGACAAAGGAGAAGAAGACGGAAACATAGAACAAATGTGGGAAAAATTCAAGAGAGTGGTGCTAACAGCAGCAGAAAAGAGTTGCGGAAAAAACAGGATTAAGCCCAACAAAAAACAGACAGCATGGTGGACATCAGAGGTAAAAAACGAGATAAGAAAGAAAAAAGAACTATGGTCAAGATATCTAAACACCAACCAGCAGACAGACCTAGAACTATACAAACAGCAAAGGAACATAGCAAAACAGACCGTAAGAGATGCCAAAAATCAAGCATGGGAGAAATTTGACCATGGAGAATAACTACAGAAACAACCAAAAACTGTTCTACAAGGTAATGAAATCCTTCAGAAAAGAAAATAAAAACCCCCTGCCGCAAATAGAGGACAACAACGGGAAGGTCATCACAAACTCTACGGAAATTATAGACAGATGGAGACAATACTTTATGGCGTTACTAGAGGGTACAGAAACAGATGAAAATAGAGAAGAAAACACAGGAAGCGACGAAATTAGGTCAGAAGCGAACAATGACAATAGTCGGACGGAAGCCCAAAAAGACCCAATAACAGAATTAGAGCTGCGGGAAGCAATAAACAGACTGAAACTCGGGAAAGCAAGCGGGCACGTTGGAATCTACCCAGAAATGATAAGAACAATTGGAGAAGACGGGCTAAAATTGTTACTTAACATCATGAACAAAATGTGGCAGGACAAGAAGATCCCGGAAGACTGGCAAATAGCTGTTATCCTGCCCATATTCAAGAAGAGTGACAGTAAAAAATGTGGAAATTATAGAGGAATATATCTACTCAGCGTACCTAGAAAGCTATATGAAAGGATACTAGAAAACAGGCTGAGGAAACAAGTGGAACACCAATTTGAGGAACCGCAATGCGGTTTCAGGTCCGGACGAGGGACAAGTGATCTAATATTCAGCCTCAGGCAACTGACAGAGAGAGCCATAGAATATGATCAAAGGATCTATTGTTGCTTTATAGACCTAATCAAGGCATTCGACCGCATACATATAGAAGAAATATGGAAGGTACTAAGAAACAGGAATGTAAGCGATGAATTAATAAGAAGCATACAGAGTCTTTACAAAACCAGCCGGAATTATGTAAGATCGAACAACAAAAAATCGGGAACGTTCCTAACTAGATTAGGAGTCACACAAGGAGGAACCTTAAGCCCGCTATTATTCATACTAGTGTTAGACGATATCATCAAGTAAGTTAAAGGACAAGTTAAGAAATTCCATGCAGGATACTATAAGTTGAAACCCATATATATAACAGAAATGGCCTACGCGGACGACATGTTAATAATTGCAAACAATGAGCAGGACCTCCAACACAACATACACATATGGGACGAAGCACTGAGAGAAAGAAACATGGAGATCAACGCAGAAAAATCAAAGACAATGGTTATCGCAAGGCAACAATAAGACATCACAATAGAAGTAAAGAACGCCATATTAGAACAGGTAGAAAGCTTCAAGTACCTTGGAACAACAATCGCAGCCGATGGGAAGCTAGAGGATGAGCTCAACAACAGAATCAAGTCAACAAACAGACTACATGGGGCGCTTTATAAAGGCCTTATGAACAAAAAAGAAATCTCTAAAGAAGTTAAAAGCAAAGTTTATAAAGCAGTATACATACCCACCCTCACGTACGGTAGTGAGGCATGGACACTAAGCGATAGACAGTATAACCGCCTTCAAGCAGTAGAAATGAAAGTGCTGAGGAAAATTAGAGAAGTAACAAAGCTAGACAGATACAGAAATGATAAAATCAGACAAGACCTGGAAACCAAATCATTACGCCAACACATAGAAGAAAACAAATTAAGATGGTTCGGACACCTAATCAGGATGGAGGAGCAAAATACAACCCAAATAATATGGAACTGCAAAACAGGCAAAAAGACCAAGAGGCAGACCCAGAAACAAGTGAAACAACACAATAGGGAAAAGCCTACAGGATAGAGGGAAGAGTTGGACAGAAGCAGTAGAACTGGCTAAGGACCGGAAAATATGGAGAAACTTCGTCAGAAGACGCCCAACCCGAGACGGGACACCTCGACACCAATAATGGTACAAGAGGACAGGATTAAGTAAGTAAGTAAATAAATATAACATTCAAATAGCATATCACCATTTGCAACGCCTGTAAGTTTTACTGAGAGCAGATTAACTTGAAGTCTTTATAGAGTTCTACAGTTTTGCCAAAATTACACTTTTAACTATTAAGTCGCTCGTCTCAAACAAATTGGTAATACCACCTGAAGAGCAATAAAACAAATTTAAATTGTTCATCAAAGTACTAGTGCAAAATATGTATCTTGTAACACACCTACTCTAATCAGTTCAGGTTTAGAGGCAAATATTCTACAATACAGCAATCACATCAAAGTGACTGACACACTATACGAATCTATAAATTAAAAAGACAATTGTAAGGCTACTATTAGCTTTACATCTATTTAAAATATTTTTTCTTTTTCTCGGTTAAATATAAAAAGGAAATCTCTCAGTAATAACCTATTCAACCCAGTGTTTTACAAAGAAGTGTTATTGGGCCTCTTCTCTATTTCATAATCAGTGCTGACCTACTTGAAGATTGAAATATTGTTATTAGCACTTTTATTGATAAGACTACCATCTTGTGTATGCATGATAATCATATTTATGCATAAGACTACCTTCAATATTATTTAAACTTATTTAGTAATTGGCCTGATAAGACGAGAATTACAATTAATCCAATTAAATTAGCAAAACATATATTCTCCAGCCACTATAAATAATGTTCTCAGATCTGCCCAGACCAAAACTAAATATTTTAACTTACATCTAGATCAAGCCGCTGAACTTAAAGTTTCGACACATATATTGGCCTTTTAGACAAAAGTTCAAATTACCCTTAAGTGGGAGGCTTCTACTCTACAGTACAATTAAATAAATCTGAACTTGTAACGTACGATTCATAAAATATAATAGATCAATAAGAATCAAAACTAAAATCTTACGCGTCCAAGGCACTAAAAGACATTTAAGAATAAATATTTTATTACAATATTTAAAACTTCCTAAATTTAATATACAATTAGTACACTAACCTGTTTATATTAGTTGACAGTTCTTATTCTTATAAAACTCGTAAATTATTTAAATAAACAGATTGTCATTTCTTATTCTATCAATACTCTGAACTGAGAAATTTTTTTGGATATAATAAACATTATTCTGAATTGTTTAATCTTAGTAGCTTTAATTTGCCACAAGTAAGATTTAAATCAGTTTTAATATTTTGTTATATCCAAATAAAAATTTTCGTTCCAGTAATATTTTTAGGGTATAGCTTAGAGTTTGACAATTTAAGCTCAAAAAGTTTAATTTGAAGTTGGGAACGATTCATAGATATAAATAAAGGTGTACAAAGTTATAGAGGCACAGGTGAAGTTTTCTTTTGTATTTTTTATAAAACTTTTATAACAATGGTTTAATTAAAACTGTTCGATAATAAAACTTTTGTTTGAGAAGGAAAGTATTCATTTATAACAATAATATTATATAAAAAAAATTCCGTTGCAAATTAACTTACACACTTTCACAAATAATAATAGAAAATATGTGTTGAATATGTTTCTGTCAGTTTGTTTCATATTTTAAATATCTTTCTATAGTTCAAAAAATTTTGCATTTAATATTCTAAAAATGCTTTATAATGCAACGCAATATATCATTTAATGGCTTTATACGTGGGTAGTTTGATGAGCATCTCGATATAACTTTGCATACAAAATAATAGCAACAATTGTATAAGTGAGCATAAAGTGGTACTTTCTTAAACGCAAGCGTTTCGAGCTACAGTGCAAAATGGATAAATCAAAATTCATTTGATGATTCAATTTGTTTTATTTTTTAAAAGTAAAACGGTTAAAAATCTATAAAAAAATTTACTGACATGAAACTTCCAAAACAAATTCAAGGGCGGTAAAACAAGTATTGAAGACGTGCGTCTTAAAGATCCGAACGTAGTTGTCACGTCAAAAATTTTGGACAGACGAGTGAATCAGCAAGTTAGTGAAGGAGATTTATTTAATTTTGCGTAACAAACTGGATGCTTGTATGCCGCACAAAGTGGTTGCCGTATCTACCCTCTCTAGATCAAATGCAAATAGGTATGCAGACACCAAACAAATGTTTTCAGCTTTAATGATTTTTTTGTAATATTTTGTGACTATATGCAAAAGCTAGATTTACTTTACACTGAAAATAATATTCTAAATATTAAACTACACAGCCCGAAAGACGATAGCATTAGTTTATTTAATTACATTACTGGCAAATACTATGTTTCAATTTTGTGGAAGCTGAAAGTAATAATCGTGGGATACATCCTGTAATTGTAAAAAAAATATTTCTTTGCAATTCTCTACGATCGTTTTCCAAACTCCTGGCTGTACAAATATGTTAATCAAATAAAAAGTAAGACAAAACGTAAACCATGAAAAGCTTGTTTTTGCAAGGAAATGGGAAAAGTAGGGAAATGTTGAAGGGACTATTATACATAACGTGTTTGTGCAAGTTCATTTTGTCTAAAAAATTAGCAATAGTTTGTTTTTGACAGTTTATGTAAGTGAAAGAATAAACCTTAAACTATTTTCCTAAATAACTTTCACCAATATTGAGAGAGTTGAGGTACCGTGGGGCCAGGTCCTTTTGCACCCTCTGAATAAAATGAAGCCTCTGTAAAGACAGAAAATGCTGCACAATTTCATAAATAGCAGTTCACAAAATTATTTAATACAGATGAAATTGTAAATGGTCTGTTCTCACAAATTTTTTTCGTTAACAAGCTACATCAAATTACTAGTAATAACCAGAGCCAGGCAAACTATATCTCTTACTATTCGAAAATGTATCTCGAAAAACAACAAAAAGTATTTCTTTTATATCTTTTAGGAAACTACTCAATAGTCCCTAAAGGCTGTGATTTTTAAAGTATTTATTTGGTGTAAAGTACAAAAGAAAATATTTGTCTTTTTTTATTTTTATTGCAAAAAATAGCTATATGATCAATTAAATTTTCTACTTTAAATGATATCTGGCGGTCGCCATATAAATATTTTAATCATGAATACGTCCCTTCAACATCAGCTAATGTAACTGGAGCCACATCGTCGGAGTCCCACAGAATGTTCCTGTCTCCTTTCTTCTCTGGCATTGTATCAGTAACTTATTTAGCGACTCGTCACCTCTAATACCGAACCGGTGAGTGGTAGGTTCGTTATTTGCATCTTTTCTGTACTTGCTCAGATGAACTTATAACTTGAAGCTAACGCAGTTAACTCAGTTTTTAGGGTTTCTTTCCCTTTCGCCTTTCTCACACTCAGCTTTGTTTTCTAGTTCTTTTATTACTTAAACACATTCTTGAAAATGTCGTTTGTAGTAGAGGGCAACAAAGAGCTACATGTCCCATCTCGTTATTGCTGGTTCCGGAGGAAGAAAAGTGTTGGGTAAAATTCTTCTAAAAGTTTCAACTCGACTAGGGGCTTTCAAAAACCTTCTTCTCTGAAGAAATGAGTTTGTTCACGTATGGGTAGGCCTCTCTTACATCTGCCACTCTGCGAAGTCCGTGGGCTAACCAGTAGTATGCAGCAGCTTTGGATAAAAGTATTGTAAAGTCTGTGCTGCCTTGCATATACGCCACACTGTCCGTGGCTACGAACAAAACTTTTTCGGCGTGTTTGGCGTTCCTAGCCACAAATTAGCAAGGCTTATTGAACAGCTTACACAATGATGGAGGAATTGATTTTCTCTAACGGGGTCACATGAATAAGTGACCACACCTAAGTTTTCGTCAAGCTTTTCGAAGATCATATTGAAAATATTGCGGGCAACAGCAAGTCGACGCTAATCCAAACCCTGTAGTCTCTGATTTCTAATCTCACTTCATTTAACACCTCTTCATGAATTGAGGGCTCACCGCAGTGTCCTTATAGTGAGGACGTTTCAATTACATTACTTCTCTAAGAAGTCACAAAGCGACCTTCCTCCAACTTATTTAGAGGAATTTCTTCTTTCAGAAAGCTGTGATCAGTTTGCGGTCAAAGTCACTGATTGTTTCAGGAGCCTCTCAGTCTGTCTATAATTTTTATTTGCTGGAAGGTGTTGGTGCGCGGTCGAGTGCTTATGCTAGAATATTTTATATTTATTTTTGAAGTGATACTAAAATCAAATAAAATGAAGTAAATTTATTGATCCCCTACAGCGCAAAATTCTCTGTTTGAGGCAAAGTGTCCGTTCCCAAATTATTGAGTTCAATTCCCAGTTTAAAATTTAATTTCTGGGCAGTAAGCCCATAAATACAACAAAGCATTATTTTGTTAGAGTTGATTAAATAATGAAATTCAATAATATTCCTTTTCTTTGAATTTTCAAAAAGACATGAAACAAGAGAAAGAGGCTTAAACGGAATCGTCCTAAATACAGAAGCCAATGTCGCGCACGTCAGATCAGATGAAGTTTTCAGCATTGCCTAAAGCAATCACGCACCAAATTGTATCGAAATCGGACCAAAAAAACATTCAGGCTCAGGTTTTTCAAAATTTGACTTATACTTACAGACTTAACACACACTCTGCAAGTAATTCTATCTATGTTCGCTTGAAAATTTGCATCTTCGGCTGCTCACTTCTTGTACAGGTTTCTTTTACTATCTGGAACCTTTGTCACTCTGAACATGTCACATTCAGCATTTAAATGACTGTGTTTTATGACTCTGGACGCCCCTTGTGCGCATGTTTGTTCTTACACCTGACGTTATTGTTCCCGATTATTAAACAAAAATATCCGTTTCATATTTTTTTAAATATATCTTTTATTCTGAATTTGGGTAAAATATATTCAAATAAAAAAAATATCAAGATGTTTTTTGCCTGGCTTTGTTAATAACACACGGCTGTCCGTTCTGTTTCTTGTGCTTCATTAAACCTATTTTCCCACTATTTTATCACTCATTGCATTTTCACTATACACTTCGCCAATTTATATTTCACTTTACGTACTTAGGTTTTAGAAGACATTCTTATCTAACAAACATTTTAGACAGTATCACTGAATCAGTCATTATATAAAATGTATAAAAAGTTCACTAGTTTTTAAATATTGACCTCAAATAATCTTGCGTAGTTTATGAAAGAAACATACAATTATTAACATTGGTAAAGTCAATTGTCATTGTAGTTTATAGTTAAAAAAAATATATTTTTTGTAAATTCATTAAATGAAAATGCTTCTCTAGTCTTAACTGTTGGAAATCTCTGTGTTTATCAATAATTTTTAAATAAAAAAATGATTAATACCTACCAATTCTAATCATTTATTTTATATGCACGCCTTTTGCATGTTTATATTCATATCTCACAACAGAAATCAAGTGATATAACTTAATAATTTTATTATTAGTTAGATACTATAACAAAATCAGCCTTAAACAGACATTCAACTGTATTTAATGAGGTCGACATTTGTGGTATAATTTATTTGTATTTTACAGGTTTTAAGAACTCCAAATAACTTAAATAATTTGCAGTAACTACTTGTATGAGTAAAACAATCTAGTTATACATATATACTAAATACTATTAATTATTCAATAAGCAAATTATAACAATGTGTATACTCTGTTTAAGCTAAAGGTCATTAACACTAGTTACGTCACTATATAATTTATAAACATAAAGCAAACAACACTGCATGCGTGATTCATAGCTTTATTATGGCTGCTTTGTTGATATGGTTATATATTGCCTAGCGTTATCTAAACAGGATATAGTTCTGATTATTACAATTAATATCCAGCTGTGCAGCAAACAGACGTGTCACAAAGCCCGTGCGTCGCAGCGCTCGTCATTCATCAAAAAACGCATTTATTGCTCCATTTAGCGCCAGAACTAGTAATTTAAAGCAGCGCCATGTTTCGCCGCAGAAACCAAGACTCAAACATGGAAATGTCATTTTTGCGATAAATTAGTCTGGTTTATCACCAGACTGGCGCAAATGTTAAAACCCATCCCGTTCGGGATTGATGGCGCGTTCGGCGATTTAAATAACGACACCAATAGATCTTATTCAGATTCCACCCCGGCTATATTTAGCATTAGCAGATAGGCGAGTTAACCTCAAAAATCCGGCGGCCCGGAATTTTAAAGTATTGCCGCCATATTTATATCCTGTCAATTCTGACTCCCTTATCTTGTGGCTGTTGGCAGATTACAAGTAGTCGCTCGGTTCCAATGCGCTTTCCGAGCTGCCGGCTCTCCGTCAGCGCGCCCGTCTCAATATAGGCACGGAAAGAGAGCAACACATTTTTAAATGGTTTCCTTTACCTCGACAGCAAATATTTAACGTGGCTGCGTGTAAATGTTTGTTTCTGCCATTTAGATTAGGAGGTGTGTGTAAACGTGTTGGTATTTTTAAAATGCCCATTATTCTTGTAAATTGGCTGCTTCTCACCGAGCTCGTTAGGGGTGCCGTTCGAATAATTTCGTTTTAATAGCGTGCGCGTATGCGAATGTCTGGACGGGGATTGTAGAGCGGAGGAGCTGCCGGAGCTAAGGAGCCTCCCCCACGGCGGCTTGTTTTCCACAAATGTTTGCTCAAGATAGCTGATGGGTCATGACCGATTTTGGAGAAACTTTGTGTACACGTGTGTCACTGGATATGTCCCTAAAATGTCTTTGTTTGGTTTCCAGAGTGTTTGGGGTTAAAGTATAAAATGTCGCTGCGTGCTGGCCCGATTCCCATGCTGCAACATTACTTTGCCATTAACATACAGGCGTCGCTAATACTGCAGCCTTTGTATTAATGCAATTTGCTGATAAATATCTAAATTTAAATTATTTTGCAAAAATTTACTATAAATGTAAAAGTTTGTGTTTTATTAATTATATATTATTATTATTAGCTAGTATCTTAGAATTAAAATTAATTTATTCTTTAGTTGTTAAACTACCTTGTATGGTTGTGGGCGTCGAAAACTACACTCCACATATTTGTGATTATAAAGTAAACAGACCTAGAAACCACAAACCGGCTGTGCTAACTCAAGTTCTCTAAGATAGGTAAATCGTGAATAATGCATGTGTACAAGTAATTGCATGTGTGCTGTGTACATGTGTGCTAGTAATGCTAGTAAAATAGTAAAAGGACGATTATATCATGATTGTACTACTTATGCATAATAATTTCAGAGACGTGTTTGTTTATGGACAGCCATGATTATTAAAAATTAGAGAAATCTAGCTATTAAATCAAGTTTAATTAGGATATATGAACAACTTTAATTTCATTAAAACAATAAAAGTAACAAATCGCCCTTTAAATAAAAATCCAAAACAATATATTTTGTATAAAAACTACCTTCTAAAACTCTACACTAAAACTAAATACATTATATATAGATAACGTTTATATATTTTTAAAGCAAATTAATTAAAGAAAATGTGTAAGTTTATATACATGCTAGTATTACAACATCGCATTGCTTTGATCAGATATGATAATAGAAATGATTAATGAGAATACAAAAATCTAAATTATTACGTAAAACATAAAACTCAATAATAAATTGCAAAGGCAAATGAGCAACATAAATGTATATACAAAAATATATATAAAGCAGTAATAATAAAAAAGTTTTATGAAAACATTGGCCTAAACCGGCCTAAAAACGCAACTAAGGGAACGAAACATCCATTGCAATTAAACGGTCAGCACAGAAAACAATACTTACTTAATGTTGTTATAAACCCTCTTTACGGTACGGTCGCCCTTTTTAATGGCCTCGACTTTGTCATATATAATAATAGAACCGTAATTAGGTGTAATTATAATCCAAACTGCTCACTTATTATATTCATTAACAACACATTTAGCTGTTATTATTTAGATGTAAGTGCTTTGAATTTCAAATTTTAAGTTAGGTTCCTATTATATCATTAAAAAACCTGTGTTTCGGTCATAAACTTTTCAGTGGTGTGCTCAAGCCTGTAATTTGTCAATAAATTTATATTTTAAGTTTATTGAAGCAAGCTATTTAACTATATATAAACATTCAGAAAAAATCTCTAACCTAGACCAGTTATTATGGACGTACACAATAATTTTTAATCTCTAGTATATATGATAACTTAGTATAGATACTTTTGGGTTATAAATATTTAAAACAAATTTTTAAATATTAATATTAGATATATAAACTGAAATTGTTGTAAAGTTGAATATTTACGATTATATTGTATCTTATTGAAACACAAATATATCTAAAAATGTAAACTATTAACAAAAAAGTTTTTATATAAATGTTACAAGACACTTTCGAGTGATCTACGAAGTTAGTAAGTAAACTCAAAGCACACCACTTTAATTTTAATAATATTTCTGTAGCTCCTCACTACTTCCCATGCTTTTTGCAGCTCTTCAAACGTAGTTTAATGTAAGCAGCGTCTGTGGTATAGGAAACACAAATTTTAAATTGCGTTAATGTTTTGTTAGTAGTACTAAGACATTGCATAAATAGAAATCTTGTTTCACTTACTAGATATAGACAATTTGTTACAAGTTCAATGGGCAACAGTCATTTTCGGTAAAAATATATTAAGCTCCACTAAATTCTTTCAAGCTTAACTTAATACGAAAAAGAACGATCTATACAGAAATACATAAGAATTTCGGATTTATATAAAAAAATCACTCAAATGAAAAACAGCAAAGGCCGAATCGGCCGAAAAAAGTGTGCATTTAGCAGCATTTTTAAGAATCATTAAAAGAATTGATAAAGAAAACAAGAATACCAAAATAAAAATACAACTGGAATCATACTTTTTCCAATACTGTTATCGTTTAAAAAAATTGGTCCAAGATTTGGTAGTTACTAACTACACTGGAGGACGATCTTTTTCAGCTATTTTACAGTGGAAAACCTTTTAAAATTAACGTTAAAATAAAAAAAAATAACGAGCTTTGCGCTTACATTTAGTAATAGTGAGTTTCTACAGTTTCCCTTTGATGACATAATCCAGAGATTTACTAATTTCAAAAACAGGAAGTGTTTTT
The DNA here is from genome assembly GCA_036346155.1 of Sinelater perroti. Classification (NCBI taxonomy): domain Eukaryota; kingdom Metazoa; phylum Arthropoda; class Insecta; order Coleoptera; family Elateridae; genus Sinelater; species Sinelater perroti. The sequence goes on from JARFIY010000359.1 coordinate 385,987, forward strand.
TAAATAGAAGTTTATAGATGAAAGGGGCATTTGTTTTTGTTTTTTCTAATTGATATGTAAATATGTTTAAACATTGTATTGAAATTTATGTATATATGTAACAAAAGTTGAAAAATCAAATATATATTTTGCCTAAATAGGTAAAAGTTTGAAAGAAGGCGGGTGAAAAATTGTTAGCCTTCTTCTTCTTAATCTCAGCTTCTCCCTTGGAGGTTGCTGATCAGCATGGCTATTTTGACCTTTGATATAGCTGCTCGGAATAGTTCGGCTGATGTAAGATTGAACCATTCTCGTAGGTTACGTAACCAAGAGATTCTGGGACGTCCGACTCTCCTTCGCCCAGCAATTTTGCCTTGCATAATGAGCTGCAATATCTCATATTTAGAATTGCGGGAAATGTGGCCTAGGAATTCTAATTTTCTTTTCTTAATGGTAGGTAAGATCTCCAATTCTTTGCGCATCCTACCCAGAACCTGCTGATTCGTAATTCGGTCGGTCCAAGAGATTTTCAATAGTCGTCTATAAATCCATAGCTCGAAGGATTCAAGTCTCTTTGAAGTTTCTTTATTTAAAGTCCAACCTTCTAGACCATACAAGAGCACTGGGAATATATAACAACGGACCATTCTTGTCCTTAATGCTAACGATAGGTTCTGAGCAGTCAGTAGTTTTCTCATTTTCATGAAGGCTGCCCTTGCTTGTTCTATTCTTGCTAAGATTTCTTCTCTATGTGTGATGTTTTTGTTTACTATCGTGCCAAGGTACTTGTAGTTTTGAACTTGTTCAGTAATCCTATTGTCTATGACCAGCTGACTGTCTGCGGCATTTCTTTTAGATACTACTAACATTTTTGTTTTACTAATATTAATACTAAGCCCAAATTCTTTACTTGTTTGAGATACTCTATCTACCAGTGTCTGAAAGTCTTTTAGGTTGCTTGCGATCAAAACGGTGTCGTCAGCGTACCGAATGTTATTGATACATTTCCCATTTATTATTAGTCCTGAACTTTCATCTTCTAACGCTTCGCGGAATATATATTCCGAATAAATGTTAAATAACATGGGTGAGAGGATACACCCTTGTCTGACACCTTTTTGAATATTAATTTCCTCGGAGAGAGTTATCCACTTTTATTTTGCAGTTTGACCCCAGTAGAGATTGATAATTATTTGTATGTCATGATGGTCTATGTTGAGTTTCTGCAAAATATCAACTAGTTTATCGTGCTTTGCTGTAGTCTATGAAGCACATGTAAATATCCTGGTTTACATCTAGAGCTCTTTGTACTAAGATGTTAAGAGCAAATATGGCTTCTCTGTTCCCTGTTCCGTTGCGGAAACCGAATTGTGTGTTTGACATTTCCGCTTCACATTTGCCATATAACCTGGTGTGGATTATTCTTAAGAATATTTTAGTACCTGACTCATGAGGCTTATGAGTCGATACTCATCGCATCTAAACGCTCGGGTTTCTTAGGGATGGGGACAAAGGTGGAAAGTAGCCATTCGCGTGGGATAACCCCTGTTTGGTATATATCGTTAAACAAGTCAACAATTATTGAAACTGACTGTTCATCTAATAGTTTTAACAGTTCGCAGTGTATATCATCAGGTCCTGCTGCTTTTCCAGCTTTTGCGGTTTTTATGGCATGGTTGACCTCACTACATGTTATTTTTGGTGCGTTTTCTGCTGCTGTAATGCTACGTTCTTCTGCTCTTTGATCTCTAAAGATTTGTTTAATATAGTTTTGCATAAGTTTGACTTTGATTCTGTATCTATGACTAAAGAACCTTGGTCATTTTTCATTATCCTCGATTGTTGTCTGTGTGCAATGATTTCTTTTATTTTCTTGTGAACATTGAAGCTGTCATACTTACGTTCATACTTTTCTATTTCTTTGCACTTATCATCCATCCAGGATTCCTTTGCTGCACGTATCTTGCTTCTAATAATGTTATGTATTTCTCTATACTTTATTTCATCTTTATTTTTAAATTTTCTCCTTTCGTCCATTAGCGCTAAGATTTCCTCTGTCATCCACTTCTGCTTCATCTGTTTCTTGTGTTCTTCCAAGGTTTCTTGTTGTGTCGTTACTATTGTTTCTTTTATTTTAGACCATTTTGTTTCCTTATCTAAATTACTAATATTTTCTTCTTGCATTTTATGGAAGTTTTGGTTTATCATCTTAGTTGCAGAATTTCGTATATCTGGTTGTTGTAACCTTCGTGTATTTATGTAACTATTTTGGTTTTGTTGTTGTCGTCTTTTCTTCAGTCTAATATACATATTCATGACTACAGGATTGTGGTCCGAATTTGCATCCGCACCTGGCTATGTTTTTACAGCCTTTACGCTATTTCTCGCCTTTTTGTTAACTAGAATGTAATCTATTTGGTTTCTAATTATTTGTTCTGTGTGATCTCTCGGTGCTTTCCAAGTACATAATCTTCTCTTTGGTAGTTTAAAGAGAGTATTTGTGACCACAAGGTCTTCTTCTATACAAAAACTGCAGCATTCTCTCTCTTCGTCCGTTTCTCTCACCTAATCCATATTTACCTACGTAATCTCCATAGCTTCCTTCTCCAATCTTTGCATTATAATCCCCATTATTATTGTGATGTCACGTTTTTTAGTACTTTCTGAATTTCTTCGTAAAAAGGTTCTATTTTATCATCGTTTTTCTTGTCAGCAGTGGGGGCATATATTTGAATTAAGTTCATTTTACCTAAGTTTGTTTGTAGCTGAATCATCATAATTCTATCCGAATATGGTATAAAGTTAATTACTGCTTTACTTGCAGCTTTGTCTAGCATGATACCAACTCCACTATAATGCTCTGTTTCAGTGTTCCTGAATAATATATAACACCGTTTTCGGTACTACATTTCTGAGTTAGGCCATCGGGTTTCACTTAGGCCCAAAATGTTTAGTTTTAATCTACTCATCTCTTGTACAACGTTATACAATTTTCCTGCTTGGAATAAACTGCGTACATTCCATGTTGCAATTCTGACTCTGTTTTTGTGTATACTGTACATATTCTCTTGATTCCCTTGATTGGCTGACGGGGAGATTCTTCGCACCGTTTCCCCACTGAAGGGGTGCCCGGACTAACGGCCAATTGTTTTGATTTTTCAGACATGTGATTATCTTGGGAAGCATTTAAAACAAAATGCATTTAGTGCGGTAGTTTTCCGTTGCTTTCCGCACCGCAGCGTCTCAACCGTTTAGGTCAATATGTGACCCTCGCCTGAGATTGGTCTAAAATGGGCCTTTAAGGAAGTAAATCTTCAGTAGCCCCATAAAAGTAATGCCACAACTGCTGCCCTGTGTCATGCTAGTTTTGGTCCGCCCCGAGTATTTTATTTCCTCGATACCACCCATCTGGGAGGCATTCCCCTATCCGCCACCTAGGAAGGCCCCCAATGGGGGACTAGCAACCCCACATGGGGCCTAGGGAGTTAAAAACTAGAATCAGGCTCTGGTAATATTATCAAACCCTTCGTGGTTGTTTTTCATTGAATTTCTAATATTATTTGTTTCAATAAATCTATTTAAATTCTAAATACACGGTGTTTGAAAAAGAATCATCTAATTTAAAAAATCATAACTATTCAGCTTTTAATCCGTTTCGATCGAAAAATATCTTGTTAGAAAAAAGAAATTCTTGAGTTTCACGCGGTCGATAGGTAGCACCAGCGCGCTTCGTTTGCCGCCACTTCAGTCTTTGTCAAGATGGCGACTGAACAACAGAAATTATTTGTTCTACGCTTCGCGAAGTGAGTTCTTAACAACTGTTCAGCGTGATTTTCGGCAACAATATGGTGTTGAACCTTTTACTGCTCAGAGCATTAGGCGATGGTATAGACAATTCCAAAAAACGGGTTGTCTGTGTAAAGAAAAATCCAGTGGTAGTCCTCGTGTGTCGGTGGAGAACTAAACATTTCCACAACGTCTGTTTGCCGTGTTTTGCGACAACTTTTTTTTATGAAACCGTACAGGATTTAATTAATTCAGGGTCTTTATGCAGGTTACAAACAACGACGTGTGGAGTTATGTGAATTCATCCTAAACAAGGTGACAGAAAATGACAGTTTTGTAGCATGCCTAATGTTTTCTGACGAGGCTACTTTTTATTTAAGTGATAAGGTAAACCTTTAAAGTACAGATGTTGGAACTTTTAGCTCTAATTAAAACGCTTCTTTGGTCGACCTAGCAACTTTGTGCATGAAACAAAAACAGACAATTTGGAATGAGTGAAAACTTGCCAAGTCAAACCTTTGATTGATATAAAGAACCATCTTACCGTCTATTATATTTTAACATAAGATTTAGGTATGAGAAGTAAATGCGTCTAGACGGTATCAAAAAAACTCCATGGTTGAAATTGAAGAAATAAACGCCTTGATCTTTTGTACCACCTTGAGAGAGGAGACACAGGAAATCAATAATATATTTTTGAGTACGGTTCAAAGATAAAACACGTAGTCGAAAATGGGGCTCTGAAAAAATTTGAAAGCGAGAATATGCAAATCTTAAATCAAATTAATGCTCATTTGGTTTTATTTGGCGGTGAGGAGGTTGCTCACAAAGAATTTGTATTACCAAGACAAACTATCAGTGCTCCATGTCACATAAATTTTATTCTTCCGGCTAAAAAACCATTTGTAAGAGTGGCATTCTGGTACTTTAAATAATATCTGAAGAGAGCCTAGTCAACAGGTTAAAAACCATTCCAAAGTAAGTCTTACAAAACTGCTACAAATAATTTACAATGCGGAAACGACCGTACTCTAATCGGTTGAGCAACGTTTCAGGACCCCAGCCTCCATTCCCGTATGTCAGTAAACAGGCCAGCATTTAGCCTTAAGTGTTGGATCATTATGACTCAACCATGTTGACCAAACAAAATTCAGTTCAAATTCAAGCACTTCAGTTTCTTATGGTGAACACCAAATGAACTTGGAAGACGTCTCTCTTCATCATCAAATGGAATGACCAAACCCATTTTAAGACTATTCAAAAGATCTGTTTTCTCTTGAAGCGCTTTTGTTGGTTGAAAATCGGGACCATAAACGGGCAGAAAACATTGATTTTGATTTGTCTTTGATGATGTGTAGTAACTAAAAATTGTTTCCGCTTTCCTTATCATCGATCCTCGCTATGAGCATTGTGTACATATCAGCATAGCGGATGTCGTTCTTATGTAGCGCATTATATTACCCAACTGTATGTTCATAGACACCTTTATGTGAATTCGTGTGCCTGTAAGGCATATGAAAAAGTGCCATCAAAGCAACTTGCTTTTTTCAGCTATGTTCAGTCCATTTAAGCGAGAAGGAATGCTGAACTTTTCTTTTGACTTCATATATTGTATTCCTCAAGTGGCGATATCCTTTTCTCTTTCAGCAACCGAAAACAAACAGTACAGCAATACATCGTATCCGTCGTCTTTAAATAAGTTGACGAATCTTCGATGTGAAGATATGTCTCAACTGCCGGTCTATCGCTGAAAACAACATACTTGAACGAACGCTTGGGTAGCTTCACCAAAAGTAGTCCTCAGTTACCACACATCTTCTCAAATATTGGAGAAGAATTGAGTTTGAGTCCTATCTTCCAATGTTTCATCACGATTTCTATATCATCGTTTACTTGAACCGATGTTTGGTTCTCTCTTACTATCTGACAAAGACTATTTCCGGAGAGTGTGCATTCTTGATACTCTTCCATGAACTTCTTCCTCTACTGCTCTTCCTTTATTTGCTTGGTAAAGCCTTGGGATGTTGGAAAGATGTCTTTGTATAGGCGGCTCAGCCTATCTCGAGAATTAGAATTGAATTCAAATTTTCTTTTTTCAATGGATCTTCTTCTATTAGTCAATAGTTGTTTTAGTCTGTTATAGATTCCACTATTTTGCCAAGGACATGAAGGCAACCATTCTCTGAAAGCTTCACCTATATCGCTCTGTATATCAAGTGATGAATCAATAGCGTCGTATATCTGGAGAAGTTTCTTGTCACGCTCGACTGTCCACTTCCTTCCAGCCATTATAATTAGCTAAACTCAATCGAGAGGAATACTATTAATATACTTTTAACGTGTTACTAAACTGTGTACGACTTACTTTAATGTTGCTTACAGGTTGAATACAAAATACGAATAAGGAATCACAATATCATATGAACATCGAATGTTGACTCGAAACTAAGATGGCTACCATAACAAATAATGTCGGAGGACCGCCATCTAGCGGCCTTAACAAATGTGTTGATTTTAACGCCATCTAAGAGCACTGTTTAAAGTTGAATAAATAGTCATTGCAATAGCCCATATAATGATTTCGGATAAACCTTAAATAATTTTGCACAACCCACATTTTAAACTAAAGTAGATAATAGATTAATTTTTCAATTGTAAACTATGCTCTTCATGATAGGATATCTGCAGATTTTTGATAGTAACTTTTTAAGTTTTGAGCACCCGGACTACATACTCTTTTTAACTACATCATCAGTTGTAGTCGACTAAAACTACATTGAGTGGTCTACGGTCAAATCTCCATGAATAACTTTTTAACCTTTGAGCGCCCGAGGGTGACACTTAGTTTTTCGGATTCTACTCTTCAATCTGAGTCGAATGGCACTAGTCTGAGGTTTCTACGATGTATGCGCCAGAAGTTTAACGATATACAATAATAAAAAACGCAAGTTTAAAATAAATCTAAAATATTGCTCAACTTCATAGGTCGACCTAAGCGAGCCTTTTTCTTTCATTTGTTATTTACGTAAAGAACAGGGACATTAAATAACTTCGCGTATGAATATTCAACATTAGATAATTTTAATTGTACTTTTGTCTTATTTCACTTAATCTTAAAGTTTTATACGCCTCCTAGATATTAAAGTAAATTAGTATGTACTTACTACTTTTAAAGGCTTATAACTTTTTAACCTTTTGAGTACCCGAGGATGACACTTAGTTTTTCCGATTCTACTCTTCAATCTGAGTCGAATGACACTAGTCTGAGGTCTCTACGATGTATGCACCAAAAGTTTAACGATATACAATACTACTAATTAATAACGCTATACGAAATTCTTCTACATAAGTAATTTACTAAAAAAATAAAAGTAATATTAGTTTCCCTTTTAAAGATCGTAGACATTAAAAACGTCTACTGATGTCTAGAAAATTATTTGAAAATCTACGTTAGTGCATTCAGCTCCCAAAAATGTTAATCCAAATGGGGATAATAAGCCAAGACTTTTAAACATACTTTCAGATATTTCTAAGACATTAAAGGTAATACTAATTACGCAGTTATAAAAACATCTCAATTTAAAAAATGTACAGTTCTAACACTTCATTGTCTAAAGTAAAAAATACAATTTAGCAGCTTAGTATTGAACCAACTCACAGCTTTAACTTAATTAAATTAATCTATTGCCAGATCAACAAACATTATTTCTTACACAAACCATGGTTAAAAGAAACAGAAATATAATAATAACTTAGACTATAACATTGTGTAACAGACTAACGGTCACAGTAAAGTAAATTTGTATTAATTTTACCGTCTATTTGACTCCAGATACTCGCAGCTAATTAAACACATCTACGAAGAGGCTACATTTCACGTAAAGGTAGATGAAGACCTTCAAACTAACAAAATAAAGGTTGAAAAGGGAGTCCGCCAAGGAGACACAATGTCTCCAAAATTGTTCACGTCGGCGATGGAGGATGTGTTCAAGCAAATGAATTGGGAAGGGATGGGTATTAACATTGACGGATGTCTGCTAAACCACCTGAGATATGCGGACGACATCGTACTGATTTCTAGCAATATTGACGAACTTGAAGATATGCTAACACAATTGAATGAGGCATCCAAGACCGTAGGGCTGGAGATAAATATAAATAAAACCAAAATAATGACAAACAGCGATGCAGTTGTTTTTATTGATAATCAATCGGTGGAAAGAGTGGACGAATATATTTATCTGGGTCATTCAATTAGGATTGGAAAGGAAAACCAAACATCTGAAATTAGAAGAAGAATATGAGCCACCTGGTCAGCCTTTGGGAGGCTACAGCATATTCTCAAAAATTCCGATATTCCCAATAGCCTGAAAAGAAAGGTATATGAAACATGTATACTGCCCGTGACGTTAACCCAGAAGAGCGCCGAGCAGCTAAGAGTTTGCCAAAGAGCGATGGAGCGCAGAATGTTGAGAGTGAGTCTAAGAGATAGACTGAAAAACGAGGAAATAAGGCGTAGAACGAAAATACCCGATATAATGCAGAGAGTAGCTCAAGCAAAGTGGCAATGGGCGGGACATATAGCACGGCATGAACCAAACCGCTGGACCTCAAAACTCTTGAGATGGAGGCCCCGTTTAACGAAAAGAGGTGTAGGAAGACCACCAAAAAGATGGAGCGACGATATCCGAGACTTTGCGGGAAGAGATTGGATCCAGAAGGCTCAAGACAGAAATGCATGGAAACAAATGAGAGAGGCCTACGTCCAACGATTGACGGTTGCAGGCTGATGATGTTGATGATTTGATCTGTTAATGCTATTTGCTGAGGTAGTTTACGTTGGATCATGGTGTGAATGTTTGTTTTAATAAATGTATAGTAAACCGCGCCACCACATGCCTTTGAGTTTATGATAAACATTTCCACACATTTATTTTTTAATGAACTGATCAGTGGGTGGGATACCTAGCTCTTCGTGCAGCTGTGTATCACGAAAATACCACAATGTGCTCATAGTAATTCTCAACATCTTATTTTGGAAGCTTTGAATTTTCTGTATGTTGGTTAGTGAACTACTGCACTAAAGCGGATATGCATATAAAACCAGAGGTCGTAACAAGGTTTTATACAGTAAAACTGCACATTTAATTTTAATATTAGATTTGTAATTAATGAGCGAATATATTTAATTGTCTCACTCTAGTATAACTTTGGGTAATCTTCTGGTTTATGTGGTATTTCCAACTTAATTGAGTATCGAGATATAGCCCCAAGTATTTGTCAGTTCCTTTTTATTATTCCAGGATATGTGGCTGTTATCAATTTATATGCAAGGCGGAATGGTAAGTCTTTTTAGTGTAAAGATTTTCGTTTGACATTTATCTGGTTTTATTGTAATGTTCCAGTGTTTGAACCATGACGAAAGCTTGTTAGTTGCCTGCTATAGTTTCGCAATTGCTTCATTTAGATTATCAGCTCGGGTAAATACAACGGTGTAATTTGCAAAGGTAGCAAGTTCTGGCAAGTCAGACGTATATATGTTGAAAGGATTGGACCAATAATACTGCCTTGTGGATCTCCTCTTTGAGACTTTTTGGTTTCAGACAGGGTTGTATTGACTTCGACTGCAATGGTTTTATTGTCTAAAAACGAGAGGATGGTTGCCTTGTGATATGTAAATATGGTAATGTCCAGGATCCTCTTTCTAATACTTTCGATCCACACCTTATCGAATGCTTGTGCGACATCAAGAAAAATTGCTGCAATATATTGTTTGTTATACACCCCGTGTTTGATAAACTCGCTGATTTTTGAAGCTGATGGCTTGTTGAATGGCCTTTTCTGAAGCCAAATTGAAATTTGGGCGGTATGTTGAGATTTTTAATATACCCTAATAAACGATTATAAATTATTTTTTTGAAAAGTTTTGATAATCACGTCAACAGACTTATGGGTATATAGTTGTTTATTTTCTTTTTTATTTTTGCCTAGTTTTCCGAACATTAAATGTTTCTAGGATCATGGAAAGTAACCTAGGCGTTGTAAATGGAACATAGATAAACTATTACTTTTATTGTGAGATGTTTAAGAATTGCATTGGTAATTAAGTCATGGCCAGAGGTAGTTCTTTCAAGAAGCTTTCCTACAATACCCATGAGTTCATTGAGCGAAGTTGGTAATACTGTCTGACACTCTTTTTTAATATCCTTTATAGTTTGTGCATTGTGAGAGTTTTCGAGATGAGTAGCAAATATAGCAGCTTTTCCTGAGTCCGAGGAGTAAGTAACATTATCGGTTTCTGTCACTAGCGGAGGCAGTTTCTAGTTATTTTTAAGGCCCAGTCTCTTGAATTGAAATCAGCTGTATAGTTTTTTTTATGTATTGGTCTTTAAGTTATCAAGATTTTTTTATTTTGTGCTTTATATTGTTCAATCAGTTTTTAAGTAGAGGATTGTTGATTTTTTACTATATGTATTAAAGTTGGCTTTTCTTTATAATTAAGTCAATAATGTATTTGGTAGAATAATTGTAGTCAGTCCGGCGGGCTTGTCTTGTAATTGCTAATTTTCTTTTTTTTTTTGGTATTCTATATACCCTTATGGGTGTTGGATAGAATTGCTAATTTAACACTTTTATAATTGCTAAATTGAAGTATGGCTGCGTTGATGTCTACGGCTGTTTGAACTCCTATTGGGCAGTGGACTTTATTGTTCAGCGGATTTTCAAAGTTGTTCCAATCTATTTTGCCATTAATTTGGTTTTAAATGGGCTGTTTCATGGTTAATGTGTTGGTGAACGACATTGAAGCTTTTATGGGCGACAATATCAAATATATCGGGCTGGTAATTTATAGATCTATATCAAATTCTTTCCAAATTCTGGCACCCGATGATTATTCATTTGGTGCCAGAATTTCGAAAGAATTAGTTATGGCAAAATTTAATATTTTTAAGATTTGTGACTCTCCATCTTCATAAGGTATTTTTAGAATTTACCTAGGACTAGTACTGGTTCAGTCGTGTCAAAATTTTTTTTAATATTTTTCAAGTATTTTTATACTTGGCTGTCTGTAGACGCTAACTATGATTACTCTACTCTGATTATCAAGTTTAACCTTAATTGATATCAATTTAATTTTTAAATTAGGAATTTTACAAAGTTGGATGTGGTCTATTTAAATTTGATAATAATCGCCACCCCACCAGCAGCTACTCTTAAATTTTGATCTACCCGATAAATGTGGTAACTTTTGGTGTCAGTGCTTTGATAGGCGTATGTATTAGAGGTGGAATAGAGCGACTTTGTTCTACTTCTTGGTCTGCTCTATTGTCCTTCGGTTGAAATACGAATTTGCTTTTTTAGCATTACCTTTTGCTCATAGTTCGTTGATGCTTTTTCTTATTGATGGAACAGAAGTTTTAGGTTTCTTGAATTTTTTATTGGCTTCCAAAAGAAGTTATATATTTCTCAAACTCCTGGTTTCTTACTTCTTTATCTTTGTTTTTTTAATTTTTAACTTATTTGGTTATAGACCATTTTGTCGGTTTGTGTGCGAGTACGTTGCCATTTGGATCTGGCACGTCTTTGTAATGGTATATTCCGGACTTTTTTTGTGAAGTTTTGGTGTAGAACTTGTCAGCTTGTTGTAATTTGTTTATAAATGCTTCTGTAGCTATCTCTAGTTCCTCTGTTTCTTTCAATTAAATTTTTAAATTGATGCTATCATTTAATATACTGCGAAAAGTATCCCAATTTGATTGAGTATTGTGTAATCTAAGTGAGGGTTTCTTGTATATTACAGAAGCTTCAATTGTTGCTATAATTGGAGAGTGATCAGATGACAAGTCGTAGCTGAGTATAATGTTAGTGTATGTCGATTTGATTTCCATTTATAAAAAGTCAAATAGATCAGGAATTTTTGTGGGTCAATAACCCAAAAGGCTGGTGTGCCTGTTGATAGAAACGAATATCTATGGTTTTTGATTGTTTTAAACAGTTCACGGTCTTTGGTTGTTATTAGGTGTAAGTCGAACTTAGCGTGTTTGTTGCTTTAATCCCATCTAGCTAGAAACTGATTGCCTAAGTTTAGAAATATTTTTGAAAATTTTTTTTTTGTGACGAAGTGGGCAAGATACAGCTTCAATTGTCAGATTATAAGGTAAGTTGATACTACAGTTTGGTGGGTTGTAGAAGACCTTTTTGTTATTTTGGTAGTCCGTAATAGTGGATTGTATTGTTAATAAGAAGTGCTGTGCCTTAATGCGCGTTATCAGGATGATTAGTATTGTATGTTACATAATTTGATATTTTAAAATATGTTTGTTTTGTAAAATGAGTTTAACTGACTAATAGGACATCTATGTGATTGTTTATAAAAAATGTTTTTACTTTATCTTTGTCTGTTCAAGGTCATTGGAATTCCACAGTGCAATTCGTAATAACTTATCCATTAATGTGTACTTTGCTAATTACCGTTATTAACATGTTAAATACTATGCTATTCTGTTAAATAAATTGATTGAACATGGCTTTAAATTCATTAAAAAATTGTAAGAGTATATTGTTTGATGGTTCTGGTGTATTGATATTATTTGGTTGATTATTGTTGACTATATGTCTTATTTTTATTTTAATAACTACCCTGGTAAAAATTGGATCTGTTGTTTACATTATTTGAGGTCGCTAGTTTTATAGCAGTAGCCTTTTTGTGTGTCTGATTTCTCTGAATACACTTGTGGTAATATTCGCATCTTTTATAATTGGCCGGATGGTCATCTCACAGAAAGCATACAAGTGGCTGGCGTTTCTTTAGATTTTTTACAACTTGCAGTGATCCTCCTCATTTAACATATATAAGATCTATAGCAATAAGGCTTGGAGTGTCCGTATAGTTGACATCTTATAGACTGCACAATATGTTTTTGGTTTTGTGGGGTGGTTCAATCTTAATGTTTACATTTTGTAGTCTTTCTATGTTGTATACTACTTTGTTATAACATGCTGGCTCGGGATCAACAAAAAAGAGATGTAAGGGTTGTAGTTCCGTGTCTAACATTTATAATGTTTCTTACCTTATGCCCTAGTTTAGTTATATTATTACTACTTCTTTAATTGGTATAGTATTATGTAGATGTTTACCGCTCTATAAACTCGATCCTCTTTCAGTTGATAACTATGGTGAATAACATTTTGTTGCTTTAAGTATTTAATTAATTTTCGATAGCTTTCTATAATATTACTATTAAGTTTGATGGTGTTATAGCTAACCTCTTCATGGTATATTGTTCATCCTCTAAACAGTTTCTTATTTGATTTATCATTTTTGGATAGTCGGTTACACCATGTTGGTAAGTATCATATTATAACTCAATTGTTTGGGTTATATGGCTTGTTGGGTATTTTGTATCATTTGTGAAAACTTATTTAGATATACCACTGGCGTAATAGGAGGAAACGACTGCTTGCACCTGTTTTGTTGTTTTAGATCCATTGCGTTTTCCGCTTAGTCATTACAAGATATTATTCTGTACATCTTAGCATTCTCGCTGCGCGTAATATTTAGCGACCTTGCTTTTATCGCTCACAATATGATTGCACTTGAACATTATAGCAAACATATGACCCGAACGTCTTTGCGCTAAGAAAGCCAAATGGGAACTAAAAGTGATTTAAACTGACTTTTCTTTATTTACTTTTATTTTCTATAAGTACCAAACCAGTATTGAAGAATATTTAGGTAACATTGGATATTTTCACAGGCTTCTTGAGGGTATTCACTCACGGAAATTATAGCAGTATCGTCTGCGAAGGTGGTAGGCGTTGTATTGTTTGTAGTTGGAATATCGGAGGTAAATAGGAGGTATAAGAGTGGACCTAATACGTTACCTTGAGGGACGGTTGAGTTAATCGGATAGTAGTTGGACGTCTCGGTATTAAATTTGGCTTGGAAATATTTGTCAGTAAGATAAAAATTTAGAAGAAGAAAATGGGGAGCAGATAGGTAAGTTTTAGCTTGTACAATAAACCAGGATGCCAGACACTATCAAAAGCCTGTTTAATACTTAGAAAGACGGCTTTGCATAGTTTTTTTTCTTGGAGACTTTTGATTATTTTATTTACTGTGCTATGGTTTTGCTAAACAGTCGAGTGATTTTCACAAAATCCGAATTGGCGTGATGGTATTTTCTCATCTAAATTAGTTTCCTCCATAACTCTTTTTAAGAGCAATCTTTCAAATATTTTGGTCACAATGGACAGTAGACTTATTGGTTAATATAAACATTGCAACATTTATTGGTTTTTCGAGTTTGTGAATTATGAACACTTGGGCAAATTTTCAAATTTCTGGGTAATAGGTTAGTCGTAGTAGAGCATACAGCTGTATACAGTAGTTAGTAAAACTAACGCTTTTCCTGGAAGCTGTTTTAGTATTTCGCCTGTTATTGAATCAATTGCGGGTGCTTTGAGATTTTTGCATTTAAAATTTTTTTTAATTTCGTCTGGCGAGAAGTTACCGTGAAGTGTGCATTTAGTTATTTTGTGAAACAATATGTAGGTAAATACTGTATATATTTACCGTATACCGCATTATACAATCATGACCTCTACTTTAAACACTTTTCTATAGTGAGCATTTTATTTGGGGCCAAAAGTGTGTATTAGAGAAAAATTGTATTATACTAGAAAAAGCAGAATAAGGTATGTGCAAATGTTTATAATAAAACATAAGTACAAAATAAGACATAAAAACTTAATAAATGCGTAACTGAAGACATATACCACTGTAGACATAAAATGTATAATTTATTAAAAATTAAAGTAACATAAAAACTAAAGCCAATAAAGTAAAATATAGTAAAATGTAAATAAAATATCAAATTTTTAAAAAGAGTTAATCTGGTATAAACGAAAAATAGATATTAAATAATAATATTAATTAAATAGGAATAGTAACTGCAGCAACAAAGTACTCAACATGAGTATCACAACTTTTCTTAATAAAAAGCAGCAACAAAAATGAACAAATAATGCGAAGGGAATTTATTTTAAATTTTTCATAAATCAGTACCTGAGCAACATTTAAGTTAAAACGATCCGCTAGCTTGCTTTCTGATAACAAAGTCTTCTATATTCATGCAAAAATCTGCCACAAAGGCGGATGTTCTGCACACATTTCAACGTAACTTCAAATAAGTTCTTGGAGAACTCCGTCCATCAGGAAAAGCAACAGTGGGTTGTTTAGATTCGAGATTTGATGTGTCAAAGCCTTGATAAATCGATGGTTCGAAGAATAGATTCAGACCGTGTTGTCTGGAAGTCTCTCCAGATAAGCCTCAATGTCGTGTGTGCGTGTCGACGCATTCATCAATAACTCTACCTGCCCCTGTACGATTTGATGAATGCGCGCGTATGTGCGCTGAAATTTTATTTCCCTAATTGCGCGCTTAGCTTGCGCCTTCCCGGGATCCTGGGCCTTATCCCGCCCGTACCGTAGATAACAAAAAACGATAGCTGCGGAACGCATTGTATGTATAATGCTGTTCTATCTGCGAAATTTATATGCAGAGAGCTGCACTGAATACACATTTCCCCCGACTATTCCAGCTGGGGGCATTACATAAATTTGCCCATAGTTTTGCTGCACATATCGTCATTAAATGAGCGGGAAAGTTTTACAGTATGATGTAAGGCCATTGTTTGTCGTGTTCGGGGATTTTCCCGTACGTGCCGCGCCGTCTCGAATTTTTAGCCCGCTGTTTGCCCTGCGCCGCAAAAAGCGCCCCGCCATGCATACAAGGGCGTCTTCTCCCCACGATAGTGTCAGACAATGCATGTTCAGATTAGGGATCTGGAAAGTTTTATGAAATATGGAAATTCGTCCGATCGTGGGCCGCAAGGGACCCTCGGACGTAGCCAGCCGTATTCGGCCGAATAAATACGCGACCATATAAAGTCAGTTTTCCGGACAATAAAACTTTATACAAACTACGCCATTGAATGCTTATGAGCTTATGGCTATTTGCATTTTACCGCGGTGCAAGATAGGACTGTAAAGAGGTACGCAAAAACGAGGGTCAAATATAAGGGACGCGCTAATTTTTTAAATACTAAATTTAACAAAAAAATAATTTTAGGTTTTACATCGTTTAAAAATAAGCACTAAGCTTTAATAAAATTAAAAAATATATTAAATCATTTACACATGACAAATACATAGTTCAATATTGTATTAGAAAAGATAAGTACAAGTAACGAATAACATTTAAAATTTATTCTCATGTTTCGGTATGCGTTGATAAACTATTAACGATACTGTAATAGTGGTTAAATGTTAGACCTGAAGCATAAACAAATTAAACTAATTTGTTAGAAAGGAACAAAAGTTGTGACAATAAAAACTTTCGTGTTAAATATTTTAGCAAATCCAAACAAAAATAATATATGTTAAATCAGGCAAAGTTACAATAAATAACTGTTAAAATTTAAATTAAAAGAAACTTCTAAAGTAAAATATAAAATATTTAAAACAAATAGAGAACAGAACAAAAAGTATTAAGAACCGTAACAGTAAACTACTCGAAATATTCGTTTACAGCAATTTTTGCATGTGTTCAATTAAAGTAGTTGTTTTTACTATAGATTTGCCTAACAAAAGGTTTATAAACAAGCTAAAAAAAATTAAATAACTTACAGATATTGTATACTTTTAAAAGATTTTCTACTAATTTTTATAATAAAGTTATGTCTTATAATTTGTCAACTAAATGTCTCTAAATATAAGTTTAAGATGCTCGTAAGATATTATTTAGCGTTAAATATTAAAGAGAAATTAACGTTTATTCTTTATTATAACTAAATTCGCTGAGAGTCATATGTTCAAAGAGATTGTCCCATCATTTTTAAAGTTTTAATTTGATTAGCTGCAACAGGCAATCTGTTGACTAATCAGGTTATAGTATCTTTGCAGCACAATGTAGTACAAACCGTATACAACAATAAACGGACACTTTAAAAACATAAGATCAACTCTAAGATACAATTTCAAACCCAAGACAATAAGAAAAGTAAATTGCACCACTACATTTAAAAGGAGTATTAGTTTTTCATTGGCTGCATATGGACATTTGCCATTTTCTAGGGAAACAAAACCATTTGCACTGAAACTAAATATATATGATAAATATAATAAAGGCAAGAAATACTGTGTGTTGAAACAAAGAGTTTTTTAACATCTTAGAAATAGAAATAGTTAAAGAGAATCACAACCCTCATATTACGCATAACCTAAATAGACCACGATTATGTGTGTCTAGTCTAAAAACACCAAAATACTCGCACTGAAAGACAATAGAGTCATACATAAGCATCATTGTAATCTACATATCAGTCGTCAGACGATACGTTACTTCCACGGTAGCTTTCCTGCAGACACGTCAAAATTAAGAGCTGATGGAAAGAGCTCCTTCGGGTTCAATCACTAGATTTCAAAAGTCTGATTAGATTTATGCCGGTTTATGTTACAAATAGACAACCCATTTTACCTAACAAATTAATTATCGCGAAAGCTCTGTGGATCCATTAAACGAACATACTCAAAACTTGGACCTGATCAAATATACGAGGCAAAACATTATTTCACTCAAATTTCTGCAAACAAACAATATTCATTGGATCAAACCTTTAAATAAAGCTTTTATAAAACAACATTTTATGCCCAAGAGGTGAAACAGTAGCCTTCTTTCTACAACGATAAAAAGTGCGAATTAATAGGAACCTGAGGGTCGAATTAAGATGACGAAATCTGCTTTTACAACGACAACATTTTTACTAATTAAACTTTTTTTAAGGGTGCAAACAAAAGAAAATACTTCACCATACTTCGCAATGGCACTTTTTAACAAATTACAACAAAGCAACATTTAAACGAAAAACGCTTATGCTGCAGCATGTGCACCCTTGATTCAGTAGGGCTTCCTCCTTTCTTAACAAATGATATAACATATTCGCCTAAGTTTGTTTTATGAGAAAATACCATATTTTTCAACTAATTAAATGGAAGAAAAAATAGATAAATAAAATCAAAACAATCGGACTAGTTAGAGTAACTCGTGAACTAAAAACGGAAAGTACTTATAAGTTTTATAAAAGTAACTGGTTATTCTAAATTTGCAATATGCCGGAAAATTCTTTATAAAACTTAATAAACACCTTAAAAAAAGGTCTGGTTATTTGTACTATCTAAAGTTTTATATTTTGCAACAACGTTAAAAGGATACGCCGAATCAAACGACCAGCACTCAACGAAGTAAATTAAGCACCATATTCTTTTAGGTTCATATTTAAAACTACGAACCTAAAAGAATATGGTTTAAAGTTGGTTTAAATATGAATTTACAAAAAACAAAAGTAATGTGCCCAGAAAATCCAAGAATAAATGTAAGAAACATAGAAATCGAAAATGTAGAAAGCTATGTATATCTTGGAAATATGATAACGTTAGGAAGACCTAATCAAAAAATAGAAATAAACCGCAGGAAAAGACTAGCATGGAGCGCGTTCGGAAAACTAAGTAAAACACTAAAAAATAAAAATGTACCTATGCGTTTACGTAGCAGACTATTTAATCAGTGCATATTACCGGTGTTGATCTACGGAGCACAAACATGGACCCTCACCAAACAGTCAATGAGCCAATTGAATGTGACGCAAAGAGCAATGGAACGTCAGATGTTAGGAATATCCCTAAAAGATCGTAGAAGGAATACATGGATTCGAAGCATCACGAAAGTTAAAGATGTTGTGGAGGCAGTGACAGAACTGAAGTGGAGTTACGCAGGACATGTTGCTAGATACCAAGATGGAAGATGGTCTAACACTTTATTAAAATGGAGACCATACCTAGGAAGAAGAAACAGAGGACGACCTCCAATGCGCTGGACAGACGACCTTAAGAAAACGGCCGGATTAGCATGGATCGGAGAGGCTCAAAATCGTGAACACTGGAGAAACATGAAAGAGGCCTATGTTCAGAAATGGACCGAAGATGGCTAATGATGATGATGATTCTTTTAGGTGTCGGCCCACTTGTGCTCGGCCCATTTGCGCCTACCGCCATTTTCGGCTCACTTGTGCCTCAGAAAAATGTCAACAAAAATAATGGTTTCATTTACGCCCAGCGTTGCAGCTCATTAGTCATTATGACTAATCACAAAATTTTATAATTGTTTTAATATGCTTTTATAAGTACCTTAGTTTTTGTATTTTGGGGATTAATTTTTGTATTTTATAGGAATAAATTTTCAAAAAAGTTGCGAAACAGCAAAGCTGATTCTTGTCATATTTTTTATATTTTTTGTTTTTGGCACTTTAGATTAGTATTTACAATATATACATGCATGCATAGTCGAGTAGTATGTAGTTAATCAAGTTTTTGTATATAGGATAAAATGCGCAAACATTTCCCTAAATCGCCTGTATTTTCAAATTCCGCAAACGTCTTTTCTATTTTTTCGGCCAATCTTACGTACTTCTTTTTTCTTTTTTTTGCCTTCCAAGTTGAAGTGTTGTCTATCGTAAACTATATTCTGCTTCCTTCTTCAAAATCTTTAGGAGTTTAAAAAAAATTTGATTTTGGTTTCAAGAGTTGGTTTAACCTGTTGTTCTATTCTTCAAGGGCATTATTAGTTCTATGTCTGTGGCTGTGGCAGTTCCACATTTCTCTCACTATGGTGCTATTTTTCAACCATGGATCTACAAGTAATCGTGAAACGCCATCAATTTATCATTTTATGGTACGTTTTCCATTATGTATAACCATCCATCGTCGTCATATAATTTAATGGAAAATATGCCAATGCAGCACACATACATATGTACAACCGTATGTCGTACTTTTCTGTGAATTCTGTTGCAAGTCCCAGATTTTGAACTATTCGCCAGGAAACACACGCGTTAAGGCGAAGGTGGAAGATTGTTCGAAATCAATCTTCACAACGATTGGATTCCATAAGGCTTCAATTTTTAATATGGAAAATAATCTGGTGTATGCATCCTGTGTTTTATTTGGAAGCAAAGCGTATATAACTGGAATTGTGTTGGTTTTCCCAAAAGTACTCCCGAGGTCCACATGAAAGGTATAAATCTGGTAAAATGGCTTACTGCAGCTTTTGAATGTTCCACCCATAAAAAAGTCTGTCCTTTTTGACTTGCAAAAATAAGAAGTCTGCGTTCTGTATCATCGGCGAAAAGAAAGGTCGACCCATCTCCTATCTTCAATATAACTTGGGAAAATGAACATCCTGAGCTGTTGCAAGGTTTTGTATTACGCCTCGTGCAAACATCTCAGTCACAAGATCTAAACCTCGATTGAATAAACCTTTTATTTCTTTCTTATAAATCTTGGACATTGGCAAAAAATCTTCTTTTTCCCTGGTTTTCTTTTTAACCTCCATAACGCATTTTTTAACTTCACCGGCAGTTAACAAACTACTATCTAATATTTGTATCACTATTTATACATTTACCAGTATAAGCAAAATGCTGACTTGTTTTCGTCTCGCACTTTATCCTATATACAAAACCTTGATTAACGACTAATGAGCCACAACGTTGGCCGCAAATGAGACTATTATTTTCGTTGGCGTTTTTCTGAGGCTCAAGTGAGCCGAAAATGGCGGTAGGCGCAAATGGGCCGGGCGCATCTAGGCCTATATCGTTCTTTTAGTGTGTGGTTAGGCTGCTTAAAAGACGAAAGAAACTAATTCCATACACCCCAGAAGAACAATTGACATTACTTATCGGAAATCAAGTGAATAATTAACTACATCAACAAATAAGATAAGGAAAAACATAAAATATAATATTTTTCATTCAAGAAAAAATTATGTCTTTTGAACTAATCCAAGAAGTAAAATTTTGTTTGTATTTCAATATGTTCAAAGAAAAGAGATTCTCAAATAGGTATTTCTAAACTCAAAGAAAATTGGATGCATTGTAAAATTTTTGATAGTCGTAAATAATTTACTTCCACATATTATTTATTTATATATTTAACTACATCTTACTCTTCATAAGAAAATTAATAAAGATTTATTATATTATGGCTATGACAATGTAGGATATAAGTATGCCACGGTTATAGAGGTAATCTATTTAAAGTTAATTATTTATCTAATTTAGGTTTAAGTGTTTATAAATAAAAATTAAAATATAAATTTTTAGTATATCTTACACATATCATACTTAAAATATAAGAAGAGTAACTACTGAAGAATTTGAGAAAACAAAACAACCGAAAAAATCCAGTGAAGATAAATTACTGCAACATTTGAAAATATAGGTCAACCACGCAAATAATCGCAACCATAAACGAGAAAATGTAGCCATAAAACTTTTAAAAAGCACTGAAACAGCTGCAGCAGTTACAAAAACATATATTAATTTAATTAAGTGATGCGATGTAATTTTGTGAATAATACCATGTATTGAGTTATAACGTACGTAACATAAACTTTACAAAAATTTTAAATGCAAATATCTACCAAATATTGTTAAGGTTTGCAACACAAGTGACACAATAAAGGGAAGGCACAGAACACACAAATTTACTAAAAAGTACATACCCAAACTTTTGGGTTCGAACAAAATCAATAGACTGATCCATTATGCAAAACAAAGTTAAAACAACGTCTCGTAAATTAAATTTGATACTTTACACATTGTTATTTAGAGAACTTTATCTAGAAATTATTTAAAACAAATGGTATTTTTTACACTTTTATGATATACAATTGCACTGGTGAGGTAAAAGGTAAGTCAAAAATAAAATTTGCAAACAAAGTGTTCTATTTCTGAAACAGGAACTTTAGGTTTGTTACGTTTGTATTGGCAAACGTTTTCCAAAAATGATTGATTTTGTTAGTACTTATAATCAAAATAATAAAATAATATTTTATTTTGATTATGTTTAGGTTAGAATGACTAACAAAATTATCATTATTATGCCTAAAATATGAATTTTTTGGCTAAAGAAAATAATCTTTCAAATATTCTCCAGACATAGCTTGTTAATAAGCCACAAAGATAAATAATTTAATAAATTTGGAAAATGTTACTTTTGTCTAGAGAAAATTGAAACTTGTTTGTAAAACACCGCATTAACTGAAGGTAATAGATCTCTGTCGGATTTGTAAAATTAACTACATATTGCATTGCGATATAGAAGCTAGCCTTTATATATTTGTATCAATAAAATTTTATTGTAATGTTTCTATTGTGAAATACAAAATAATAAAATATTTTTATTACAAACTTTGTCAGAAAAGTTCCAAT
Organism: Sinelater perroti; assembly: GCA_036346155.1. NCBI lineage: Eukaryota > Metazoa > Arthropoda > Insecta > Coleoptera > Elateridae > Sinelater > Sinelater perroti. The sequence continues at coordinate 408,082 of JARFIY010000359.1, forward strand.
ACTGACTTTTTAATTGTCTATCTATGATATTCAAACACAAAAAATAGATATGGCTGTACTTAATAACTTACTATTTATCATGTTGGCGCATTTAGTTTGAAAATACACTAGTGATGTGATAGACGTGATTTTCGAGATGAGAGCTAACACACAATATAATACAGTAAGCATATGGTGACGAGACATTATTGGGAAGCCGTGTCTTTTAATGGCACAAAAATGTGTCTGAATTTTGTGCAACTGCTTAGAGAAGCAAGAACTAAAAATAATCCATCATACACTGATAGAAGAACAGAAAAAAACAGACGAGTAATTGGTACTGAATTGTTGGAAAGGACCAGAATTTATCCTATATTTGTGTTCAACATAACCGCCGGAGATGAAAGTTGACACTACCAGTATGACCTTCAAACGAAACGCCAAAGTGTTTTTAAAAAAATGAAGCAACAGCTTTCGGAAGCAAACATAATGTTGATATAATTTTTGGTGCTGGATATTTACCGCACCATGAAACGATAAACTGAAATTATATTTATGTAGTAAAAGGTTTACATCAAGCAATTCAACGGTGTCAATTTAATTTGTGAGCATCTGCTCATACTGCTGTATCAGTCCTTTATATACCAGCTTTGACTCTCCTCCTACATTTGCCCGAGCTATCATATTGTGATTTTTTTGTTTCTCCGTATAAAAATGCCTCTAGAAAAAAAGCATTGTAAAAATACTGTAGCAATCTAAATGGCTGACACAAATGTGCTGAAAAGCGTCCTAGATAAAACTTTTCCTACTTATTATTTATGACCTCTAGAAACGTTGGGATTTCTAGGAAACTATTTTGATAAGACTTAGTATTGTTAGTTGGCAAGTTGAATAAATTGTTTTTTATGAGTCCACTTCTGACGTGTCATGATATTGTTTCCATTGTGATATCTGTCATGTTAACTTTTTTTAATGACATACATTAGATTTTCACCACAATATTCGCACATTTTAATGTTTGATAGGCTCAAATTGTGTTTCAGCTTACTAGTGAGCACAAATTATTTCATAATATTAAAGTGAGAATAACAACGATTATTGTTGACATAAAGATGCTTAATAAAGTGGGTAGCATACACCCAATTCAGTAATTTCAAAAATAGAACTAGTAAAAGGTTTTGAGAATTCAAAAGGACTATGATTTTCCCATCACGTTGAATTTCCTTAATAATATTAAGAAAATAGTCTTCAAAAGCAACACTCTGTCGTGTACGGAACTGAAAGTTTTTGCTCATGAAGCTTGAATAAGCCAACAATGGTTTATTGTAAACATAATATACTGTTGCTTCTATTTAATTAAATAATAATGGTAAAGACCTAACGCCCCGCGTGGGAGCATAGCCTGTAAACTGAGAGATTAAGGCTCACATGTGTTTGACTTTACTGCCGGGTTGCCGCGCACCATCTCTGATGCGGGGCGATGCGGCAAGCACCGCGCCTTACGTGACCGCTATTATTACCCCTTGCTCGAGCGAACACAGATAGTCAGTTATTTTTAGTGACTGATTAGGCCATCTGACAGGCATCAAAGATCTCCGGGAATAGAACCCGTGTCCGCGCCTCAACCGCTTGGACCACTCGGGCAATTAGATAGAGTACTACTCCTTTATCTAAATTCCGTAAAACACAAATTTTACACTTAAAAGATTTAGCTTTCAAGGACATTATGTTTTCAACTCGATATTTTAGGATCCTTTAAATTTTTCCATGTAATTTGTTAATAGACTTTGATATGAGTTAAAAAAAATTTCTATGCGAAGCCTCGAAAATTGTCAGTTTCCTACCATGGCTCATATCCAAGTGATCCTTTCAACAAATGTTTCCAACACTTAAGAGAGTCAAGTTGCCTTAACACTTTTTTATTGTGTAATAAAAATTCCGTTTTGCTACATTAAAAATAATGACTATCTGTGTACATTTATGTGGGAGAAAAGTAGGTAATAATTGCTATTTGGTTACCTTAACAGGCCCGTAATTATTATAGGAAATAACTTCTTCGGGTTTTATGTTTTCTTGTTCAAATCTATTAGTTGCCTTAACAAGCTTAAATTAATACTGGATGCATAGGAGGTTTCTTTCATATATTAATTTGAAAGGCATATCCAGTTTTCTACTCTACTTTGGTAATTTTGACAATTATTATTTTTATGTAATTGTCAACTATGTTTTTCCTTTCAGTAACTCTATAGACAAACGCACACTATTGAAAAAATTATAGTGATACAAATAAGGCTTCTAATTAGAAAATATTAGCAATTCAAGTTCTTAATTTTTTTACCTATTTCTTTCCTTTATAAATATACATGTTTAGTACATACATATCAAAACTGTTTAAGAAATTACATTGTATTAAATATCTGATACATTCTTTTTTGTAAGTATTATCTAAAATTGAATTGGTTTCCAAAAAAATATTCGTCTGGGAACAACCTCTCTGAAAAGTAGTGAGCAATTTTTTAACTGGTTTAAGACGCTTCACCGCCACTACTTCGTTACTTAATCCATTTTATGCACAGTTAATTCACCACCTGCTAGTCGATCACAAGTTATACTAAACGGTTTCATCGTACCTAAGTAAACCGTGATACTCTTATATAAAGAAAATAAGGACACTGCAACTTTTGTATTATCTAAAGCTTGTTTTGTATTAAATGATCTTTTTAAGTAATAGATTACAAAATCTGCAATCAAGTGCAGTACATAAAATACAATTGTGTCTAACATTATATGTACAACACCAGTCAAAAATATAACAACCTTTAGTATTCTTGCTACAACTTATTTGTAGAGAATTTTTTTTTGGGTATTTCACATAGCTCTCCAACTATTTTTCAAAAAAAAACAACAAAACGACTGGAAAAAGTTTATTAGTTCAGCGAAAAATGATCAAGGTATAGCAACAAAATAAACATCCTAATCCTTCTAGATGATCATATTATCTTTTACCACCAGTTTGATTTTCGAAAGCATCACAAAACAACTGAACAAGTACATCGTGTAGAAAACAAAATTACTAAAGATTTAAACGTAGGTATTGTGCAGCAGTATTTCTGGACGTAATACAGGCGTTCCACAAAATTAGGTTTGAGGGTCTGCTCTTCAAAATGAAAGCATCCTTACCCCCCGATGGTTTTGAACTCTTAACTCATACTTATCCAACCGACATTTTCTTGTCAGATATCTGCCATAACAGCAACCTATCTCATCAACTCCGGTGTTCTACAAGGGAACGTACTGGGACCAATCCTATACCTCCTATTTACGGCAGATCTCCCAAATAAACCTGGAAACATGATTGCCATATTTGCGAACGACACGGCAATACTCTCATCACACGTCGACCCTAACATAGCTTCTCACCAATTACAAGTTCAGTTACATTAAATCCAGTCCTGGTGCCAAAAATAAAGAATCAAAATAAATAAAAGCAAATCCGTTCAAGTTACATTTACATTTAGGAAAGGCAACTGCCCACCGCTGATACTTAAAAATCAACAAATCCCGCAAGCGGACAGTGTCAAGTGTTGTGGTATACATCTGGACCAGAAATTGATCTGGATAAACAAATAAACCTAAAAACTACAAAAAATGTATTGGCTGACAGAGCGTCGTTTACAACTGGCTCTGTAGAACAAATTACTCCTTTACAAGACAATGTTCAAACCCATACGGAATATAACTTTGGGGCACCACCAACATAGAAATATTAAAAAAGTTCTAGTTTTGAGATAGTAACTATACCATGGTACGTCTCCATTCGAAAGGATCTCGCAGTACAAATAGCGTATCATGAAAATCAACGGTTTTGTGTGCATAATGGTGATTGAATTAGTGGTCACCGAAACACCTCAGTGGAGTGTATTAAAGAATGTGATAAAGTGCAATCCCGCTTAAAATGATTTAAACCTGACCTCATAAACAGATTTCAATAGCACTTCAGCAGTGCTTTACATGTTATATATTTATTGTATCGTAAATAGCACTGTTAAACTATTCTAAAGGCTAACATAGTGCATCACTGGATGCACATTCTTCATGACTATCACCACTATCATGTATGTTAAACTAACTCCTAAATGTTAATTTATGACAGATTGTAGTGCCAATAAAAAAATAAGAAATAAAATAAACATCAAATAAAAACAGCGATTCCACTAAATCCCGTCCGTTTCCAACAATATGTACTTGCTTGTGTGACTCCACTCATTTTTAGTTTAGTTTTTATGTGCCTGAGCTTCTGTTCTTTTCTGAAATCATCGACTTCTTGGCCGGACGACATTCATTAAGTCCAGTTTACTACAGATGACGTCTGATAGTACGAACAGATGGTTTTGGGCCCAAGAGGTCACACAATTAACGAGAAATATCGGCTGCCGTAAGGCGGAGTTGTAGCGGGTCATGCAAATGACGTTTTTGTTGAAGATTTTTGAAATAGTCTTAGAACGACCGACCTTAGACTTCTTTATAATGTTACCTTAGATTCTCCAGCGTTTCAGGAAATGTGAAGTGTTGCTCTTTTGAAACTGCACTGCAAGCTCACGGAGAGTTCGACCTTGGGCACAACCATTGGCAATCGCCTTCTGAATATCTGGGGATACGTTGCGGTAGCCAGACTACTTACTCACAGCTAGCACGGTCGTTATTGTTTAAATAATTCAAAAAATATAAGAAAATATGATGAAAATGATGCGAAATACGAGTTCCTTAAAAGTCATTAAAGTGCTGATTTTCATTGATTACAGTAATTTCCACGCTATTATCTGCAAGCCTTTAAAAAGGTCAAAATTTTCATTTGCATAGTTACTTATGAGTCAAATTATTATCCTAAAATAAAAAATTTATATAACTATAAGAGAGTTATAGGAGAAATATCAAAAGTTGATATATTTTTGACCGCTACTGTGCCTATATTATAAATATCATTTAATATGTTTTTTTGATTTTATTGTTAAGTAATATAAAAATGCTACTTTTACAATACAAAAAAATGTTTTTCAATTGTTAAAATAGCAGCTATGAAACGTCCAATTTTGTATAGTATCTGTAGTAACTAAAATACTTCAGTTCTGACAACGTGGGGGAGATGGCAGTTCTAAATAACTGCGTAGATGTTTGTCTGTACCAATGCCTCAAGTTCATTAACCAGCATATGCGTCTGCGTCCTGTTGGACGGCGATATTTAATTTTTTCTTGCAAGACCAACTGCAGCAATTTGTATTTAGGTTGTCTTATAATATGACCAAGATATTGTAGTTTAATTATTTGAATTTTTTAATGATTTTTTTGTATTTTTTAGAATAATTTCGTATTGCTGACTCTATGTATCCATGAAATACGAACCATTTTTCTATAGGTCCACAAAAGCTTCGATTCTCTTTATTGTTGATTTTGTTAAAAAGCATGTTTCGATTCCATAAAATAATGCAGACTAAATATTACAACTCAGTAGTCTAAGTCGTATATTTAGATAAATCTGATGTGAGCATCCACGCTTCTAAGTAGCGATGCTGTAATACATTTTCTATTATCTGGTTATTATGACGTCATATTGTTTGGGCCGCTTTGATTTTGTTTTTTAGTGTTTATAAAAGAAAACAAATTTATTACTAATGGTGGAAACCAGGTTAAACATTTCTTGTAAGCCTTATGTTGATTCTTTGGTATCTTATTGATTTATACTTTCTCCATTTATATCAATTCCATTTTTTGGTTATGAAAAATACAAATTGCAACAAATTTCTTTCCTTCTTTATCATATGCGACGTCGGTTTTTTCTTCGTTAGTTATTCATCAAAATGTCTTAATCTTACAATTTTTCAACATTCGATATACTTGTAAATAAATTTTCATGAAATACAATTTCTACTACACCAATAAATTTACCGAAGTTTAAATTTAAAATACCGGCATAGTTTCTTATTATTTATAAAAATTATGTGGTAAGTGGTTTGTATCTTTTACATAATCGCTTCATCCATCAAAGTCAAAAGTCCGGCTTCCTTTTGTAATGCACCTCCGAAGAAAAATAAAGCGGCTATATATAGACGTGTTCGTTTGTGCGAATAGTAAAAACAATTTGCTTATTATAGTATTTGGATGTTGTCTGTAAAAGCATATTTCATATTACACAGAAATTTACAGCTACAGTGGAACGCAAAACGAATTTATCGATAAATGTAATTTACATAAAATATGATTATATACTCGTTTTAAACATGAATTCTAATAGATAACAAAAAATACCTAAATTTAGTAATAAAGTTAATAATAAAGATATTTTTATAAAATATTTCTATCCACACATATATTTTAGGTTACAACAATAATGCGTATAAAAGTATATATGAGGATACTTCACAATTGCGAGCATTGTATAATCAGTATATCAGGCCTTGCTTTTATCAAAGTAAATTACAAATAATCATCAAAGTTTCTATGTTTAATCATAGTCCTTGAAAAATCCAATCCAAACATGTTCAGCGGCTGTCGTCGGCATACAGTTTCACGTAGGGAAACGGCCGAAACTTTAGGATACAGGGGAGTAAACACGGCCTGACAGTTAGATACACAGATACAGTAATTTATGGCAATTATAGCAATCGCCGTCGGCAAATTATTGATTTCTCACGTTCATATAGGCGATATTTGCTCGCGTGAGCTTAAACCAAGGCAGTTATAGGGACGGGTATTCGCAGGTCGTTCCGATCACATAAATTCGATAATCGGATCAGTGATCTAATCGGTCGTTACCGCTTCCGCTTGCAACTGAAAGTTGCACGAATGGGATGTGGAATAATTAATTTATTACACAATGGTTCTTCATTAACCGCGGAATTCGGAGCCGAAATCAATTTCATAACTTTCGTCTGCGTGCAGCGCAACTCAAATATGAGCAACGACCAAGGCTGACCAAGTCGTTACAAACACGTTTTTGTACTCAAATAGCCAAAATTAGCCATTATCCGCCATTTCCCCTAAGGGGGGATTAACGTAAACCAGTGATCATCAAAATCTAGTGTAAATCTGTATGATAAAAATATTTTCTACATTAAGTTGCTTTCTTTGAAATTTAGTTTAGAACAGTTTATCATAAAAAATTTCAAGACAAACGTGCTATCGAGTTGTTTGGAAAGAAAGATGAAAATTTATGCGTATATTGCGAATCTCTGGTTTTGTCGGAGGGTCCACTTCCATCATGTCCTTTGCCCTAGAGAGTAGAGCCGGTCAAGCGTCACCCGTGGACGGACGCTGCGAAGGGAATGAATCACGTCCCTCTTGCACGGCTCACGCCTAGGCGCCCTAAATGATGGCCACCCCCTAAACAACGCCAACAGCTCGGCAATAACCACCCTCTAAATATGCTTGCACCGCACCTTGCGTTACATCTGCAGGTCATAAAATTTCCGGAACTATGATCGCGTCCTGGATTAATTAACTAAATAGGTTCGCTGTTGTGGCTTACTTGCCGAAGGGTGAATTCCGATATTGCCCTAATTAGCCAAATGTTGGGCGCGAATTGCGATCTGAGGCTGAACGTACGTGTGTTGTTTACTCAATTTCAAGTGCTAATTCTGAACTATTGGTAACACAACGCCGTGTGTGAAGTTCTCCTAATATGATTATTAGATAAATGTGTAAATTATTATCGAGTAATAGTTAGTTATTATTTGAATATTTAATATTACGTACAACAAAAAATCAAATTAAATTAGAAATGAAAACATGAATAATTCAAGAGAAAATGGCGATTTTGCGTATTTAGTTAATATATAGGTACGAGATTAGATAAGCTTATGAACAGTAAACGTAATTAGTACAATTTAATAACTTTATGACTCCTATTCCAAAATACTTTTGAGCATTCAGGAATACATTAAAAAATTATTCATTTAGCTCATTTGACAATATTACTGTTCCTGTGTCGATAAGCCATAGATATATATAGCATCGTAGTATTAAATTCAGTTAAGTGCATCTTACTAGGCACAATAAGTCCTTGAGGCTGCAGTTCCGGTAAGTGCGCTCAGAAGAAAAAAATGTTAGCCTTTTGAGCATACAACAAACTTCTATATAAGGTGTACGAAATGTGCTAACGATTACATATCTTTTTAATGTCAATTACATATAAATATGTACACACATATCAGCACGTGCACGCTTGTACAGATATGTGTAGATATATGATTCTTGGCCCGGACACCATTTCAAACATTTTTTATGTTTCTACAGGAATAAAGGTTTTACCTTATTAAACTGTGTTTAAAGCTTATTTTACGAGTCTAGACTTTTAAGTAACCTTTCATTTTTCAAATTTTGGAGAGAGAAATGAGTTATCCCTATAGAAATACAACAAAAATTCCATTTAAAATCTTTTTCTATTTCCTGTATTTTCCAGAAAGTCAAACTATTTCTGTTTAGGCACTCCATTCACGCAACACAATAAAACCTCGACCAAAAAGAATTTAAACTATATGACATTTTCATAATTTTAGCTACTCTCATATTCATCATATTTGAGATACCTTGAGGTGACTGTGGCAGAACCTACGTAGATCAAACGAATAGACAAATATCAACCTACGTACTTGCACTTTCTTTGGCTGTACGAAGGGCCATAATTATTCGACATTAGCCAAACATAATAAAGAAACCGGACATTAAATTAATTTTTTCAATTTTAAAATACTCGCCCCATCTTCCGTTTCACTAGTAAAATAATTCGTAGGGCTATTGAAATTTAAAAACGACCTTAATGCCTTCATATTCAAGAAAATAATCAAAGTTTTCTTGTTATTATAAAACCATTAATTATTCCCCGTTATCAGTTAACCAACTCTTTTAAATAGTCAAAATTTCCTCAACCCAGTACATTTCCCGTGAAAACTTGCTCCCATCAACTTTTTACTTCGGATTCAATAAATAGGAAAGTAGAGCACACAAAAGACGAAAGTGTAAAAGTAAATCTTCCAGTAATGTAACAAATTTCAAGGAGCAATTCTTCCGAAAATATACATAAATGAGTCTGATATATTGATAAAATAATTGATTAAGCAACTGAAGACAATGTTGTAGCTACTAAAGGGTCTTACCGTTAAAAACAGAGGATCTCCATATCTTAAAATTGAGTAGACACATATACTTTCTTATAAACCAAGACATTAACGGTAAATCTGAATCATATTTTAGAGGTTGAAGTTACTTGTGTATGCAGATTACACAACATACCTAATGATAAAATCCATGACAGTAATTGTTAACACCGCGATAGGTATTATAAACAAGTACATTTTTAATTACCTACAATTAATATTGGATATTGGTTAGAATCAATAAATGTTCTGTAAAAGTATGTAAGAGTTCTTTCCTTCGACATATCAATAAAAAGGATCAATACCAATAATACTTCAATATACAGGGTGATTGGCAAATGTCTGGGAAAAATTTAAAGGAGGTTAGAGGGGACAAATATAAAAAGATTTGCAGTACAATGCGTTTCTAAAAACGCTGCGTGAACGTAGTAGTAGAGGGCTCTGTGTAGGGCAGTCGAAACAAACCGGCAATGCGGGAAGCTGTCATTCGCAACTGTGATTTCATACAGTATGCAGCGCTTCACGAATGCTAAACTAGCAGATATCCATCTGACGTATGGAGCTGCGAATGGAAATGGGAGAGCTGCGCAAAGGTTGCACAGAGAGTGAGTGCACAGACAGCTTTGCGAAAGCGGGTCCTTCAATGCCAGCAGACATTATGTGGACAGATCTCGCTCGGTAAGAACAGTACGAGTAGAAGAAGATATCTTACGTGAGGTTGAGCACAATCCCTCCACAAGCACGAGGACTGTTTCCCGTAGACTGGGTGTGAGGCAGTCACTTGTATGGGAGATTTAGCATAGCGAAGGTATGCACCCATACCGTTTACAAAGGATGCAGGCATTGATAAAGGCAAATTTTCTGCTGGGTGTAAACTTATCACGATGGTACTTGTGATAGGCTGCTGTACAGCTCGACTTTCCTTCATACTTATTATTCACGGATGAGGCAACGTTCACTCAAGAGGGTGTATTTAACAGTTACAACAGTCACGTTTGAGTATATGACAATCCGCATGCGACAAAACCTCCTGCTTATCACCACATATTTAGCGTTAACGTGTAATGGGTATGGTGCACGAATACGTTATTGGACCTTACATTCTACCTCATTACTTGGACGGCGCGACATATATCATCTTCTCGCAACAGTTTTTGCCCAAACTGCTGACCGTTGTGCCTCAGTGCATCTGGAGACGTATCTGGTTCTAGCACGATGGCGTGCCGCCACACTTTAGCCGTGATGTCAGGAATTATCTGGACGCTACTTATCCACACTAGTGAATTGATCGAAGTGGACCTGCTCCCTGGCCGTTACGATCAGATCTGTACTGCTTGGATTTCTTAAAAAGCATCATCTACGATACCCCTGTGGACTCCGATGACGATGTTGCTGGAGATGTGCAGGATATGGCTGGTGTTTATGATAATGTCGCCGTTCCATGCGGCGGCGATGTGAAGCTTGTATTATGGTTGATGATCGCTGTTTCGAGCATTTGATGTGACACGTTGATTTAATAAGGGGTTTGTTACATTTGTTTGTGCCTTTCTTTTTACCTTTTTATTTTCTATACTCTCCAGAACTTTCACGCGGTGTTTTCAGACACGCATTGTATTGCGAATCCTTTTATATTCGTCCCCTAGCTCCTTTTAAATTTTGGTCAGACATTTTTCGATCACCCTGTATATGTTCGTCAAGAACCAGATTCTTTTAGAGAGTTGTTATAGTGGTAAAACAACATAAAGAAACTTGGTTTAACACAAATAAAGCCATAGAATTAATGACCGCTATAAACAACACTCAGTAATATTTAACTTTTGTGTAGTAAAAAAGAATTAAATCAAACCACCAAAACACGAAATTTTGTATTGAACTGTCAACTCATGATTTACCGATCATTATAACACTATTAACAGAGTTAAGATTATCCTTCATTCCTTCGTTATGGAAGGTTACCATAAATATTTTAACTACAAATTATAAGTCTAAAGAAAAGTTGGCATCATACAAACTTATCGATTTACTATTGCTATTATTCAAACCATCTCAAAACTGTTTTCAATAGAATTATGCTTATAACTCTAAATAATAATTTGGTACCTGATTATAAGTTAGGATTTTAGAAACAAAATATTATTATTAAACAAATCATTAATAAACAAGCCGTTAAAAAGTTTGTCAGAGAGATTGTTAAAAAGCTTTTAATTAAGTTTGGCTAAACAATTCCTTTACAAGATGGCTATTAAATTACAGACAATTTATAGCCAAGTTTTGAAAATATTAAACTTTTATTTTCTATCAGTTTCGAACGTTTCTTAACTAACTGCAACTAATATTATGTGTTCTATTTACTGCAAATTTATCTATTGCCCAAAGTGTACGGAAGATTGAAACATTTACTGACGACATAGCGATTTTAGTATCTAATTCTGATTTACAAACAGTACTCCCCAATCTTCACCGAAATATTTTACAAAAATCTTTCAAGACATTGTACACCCAGTAAATTTTACAAGCAAAAGTGCTAGGTATCTGAGAGTTTTATCAACAAGAGATTAATTTTAAAAAGTATCTTTGTCTAAACGTAAATAATTTAGCGTTTTTAATTATTTCTATATCGACTTATAAAGATATACATGCTTTTGTAAAATGTTTATAATAAATAAATATGATAAAATCGCATATTTTGCATTACCTGTAACGACACGTCATATAAAATACTGTATAGAAGTACACTTTTAACGTTATAAATTTCCTAGTTGAAAATAAGATTAACTAATAAAAATTAGTGTTATTAATTATATTTACTCTTAATTTTTTAAATTTTGACGTCTAGCCTAGCGGATATCGCGTAGATGTTATTATGTGGAATTTAAAGAGTTTGGTTATTCAGGAAAAATAGCTTCCGATGGATTCAGAAAAGTTATACGTATTAATTAATTTGGGTACTAATTTGTTTAGAAAGTTCGCTAACTGCAATAATTAGAAATTTTACTAAAACTTATTTGTCTAATTTATTCGGAATTACAATCTATCATAAACTAATTTTCAATAGTTATCGCAGACAACAAGCCACTTAATCTTTTTCTCTAAAATTGCTAATATTTTTTTGCTTTTAATTGTTCAATTATTTAGGTAATAAATTAAAGTGGAAAGCATCTATCGCTAAAACCAACTTACGTGTTATAAGTCATAACACATAATGAATTTAATCGTTCCGGAGCTTTCACTTGTCTTCCACATCGTGTCTTTACTTCTTCATGTTATTCATCTCCAGGTATGTTTACATCTCAAACTTTCACCTTCCTCGTTGATCTCCAAGGAGTAGAGACGTTGAAGCGGCTGTACATTATTATATCTAACAAACACACGTTTGCAGTATGGCCAGTTGAGATATTTATACCTTCCTGAAATGGTTTTTTCATTGTTGTCGAATAATTTGGCGGTGTTTATATTATTTTGTAGTAAACATGTATTCGCTTACATTTGCTTCAGGAAATACTGTGCATGGTGACTTGTCCAAAAACATGTCGGAGCTGAGTAGGACCGTGTGGTCGTTATTCTCAAAAGTGTATGCAAGGGAGCCTCAATTTACTATCCGCGATTTATCATAATCAAATCCGTCAATATTAAACTTGCTTTTTCTAAAACTCGTTTGTACTCCTTCTATCACTTTAAAAGTCAAAACTGCTTAATTCTGCCCTTACATAAAGCAGGTCGAATGACCTTTTTTTTTCACTTTTTATGATCCAGAATCGCATGTAATATCTGGACTCTACCATATTGATGCTTTACATCATTATTTGCGTGACCATGTCAGATTTCATGGGTGATATATGTATTAAGTTTTTGTATTAGTTTTAATTTATTTTTAATTTCTTCAAATGCCCTCTGTTGCACATGGCAAACAAATTTTTGATCTATTCATGTAAGTGCCACTGTTGACAATACCAAAACAATACTAAACAAAAATATGGATACCTGCGAACTGAGAGGTTAAGGCTCTCATACGTTCGCTCTCTCTGCGGTCGTCGCGCACCATCTCTGATGCGGGGCGATGTGGCAAGCACCGCACCTTAGACGACCGCCATTATTACCCCTTGTTCGAATGAACGCAGGCACTCAATTATTTTTAGTGACTGAGTAGGCCACCCGCCAGGCATCAGAGAGCACCGGGAATTGAACCCGGGTCCGTCAGCATCGCAGCCCGCTCCTCAACCACGTGACCACGTTGGCCTATTTCAAATAATAATAAAGATAGTAAATAATCAGAAAAGGATTTCAATTAAGCGTGCGATTAGTTCCAGTCATGATATGGAGATTTTCTTGTGAGGTGTCACATGAGCTCAAATTTATATTATGTGCACAGTGACATTGCTTTCTACCTGGTTTCTCAGATATATCACTGCTGCATTTTCATCATGACTGGCTTTACCAACACATGTAAAAACCAATTCTCTGTTGAGAGCAATCCAGTATGGGTGCATAGTAAGTTACAAGCTCTGTAAGTTGATCCGTCCGTTTTTTTTTAAATTTTTGTTTAATATCTCAATGTAATTTCTTAATCCACCCCATCTTAAATATATTTGTCTTTTGGAAGATCAAGATGGCTGTAACAATAAAAGTTGTAATTTCTAGGAAATAAAATAACTTGTGAAAAATTAAAAGGATGCTCCCCTTCGTACAGATGTAAAGTCCAAATTTCCATCTTCGTAACTTTGCTTTTTAAAGAAAAGCCAAAATTTATCTTGTAATGAAAGACATACTTCTTTCGTTAACATATTAGTTGCACTATTATTCACATAAAATGACTTACTTAATTTTTATGTTACATACATTTCTTCTTGTCAAGCGGAGAGGTGGCGTTTCAAAGTCGCAAACAAAAGGAAGGACTTTATGTAACTCCAGAAACTACTCTGCAACGATGGTACTATCGAACTTTTTGGGTTACAGTAAAATCATAGAAAGGCATTTTTTATCAGATATAATATTGTACCTTTTCATTCCAAATCAAGTTACGATATTAGAGACAATCTCAAGCACTTTGAGCTTTTTTCATATATTCACAAGTAAGTTTTCTTTTCCTTAACTAAAGCATCAAAAACTGGTTTAATTTGAAGACATGGTAATGAGGAAGATATAAACAACAATTACACAAGTATCACCTTAATTATTCTTTGTTCTCAATCTGTACAAATTTGATGATAAGCGTCTAATATTTTATCAGTTTCTAGCTTCTGCACTGCAGTTTTCATTCTTCCTAAAGCCATGTATATGTTTCTCATCAGTAGTGAGTGACGATCTATCCAGGGTAAATGTGCTTTGTATTGACCATAGTCTTCTTAGAAAACAGTGTTTTTAAAATGTTTAAGTGCAGCATCTTCTATATCTAAGAACCCCGATTCCTAGACGGGAAGTGTCGCTGATCTAAAGAGTAGCAACCATCAGTGAATTATTGCCATGACTAGCATACCAGACACGAGAAATTCTAAATAATATTTGTTATCTAAATCAAAGATTGTAGCTCAATACTTCTTGTGGATCACACTGCTAATCTAGGTTTTATCGAACAAGGCATAACATGTAGACTTCTCATTAATTTCATGGATTCATCTGCATTATTTAAAATGTATGACTTCTGAAATCTTGAGTTGACGATTGCTCAGACTGGTCTCGTCCCAAGTGGTCCATAAAAGTTTACTATCAGTATTTGCAATATAACTTCGGGGTTTATTATTTGACACGTTGTCACCGTCTTGCCTACTTCCCGGTTCTGTCTTTGATTTATTATGTTGATTAGGAATATTTGGGCAAAAAATCGAATAATGTTTCTTCTCGCACACAGCACATTTCACAAACTAAACTTTCTAACCTGGTCTCCATTTAGCAACGTACTTTCGTAGTGTATCCTATTAGTGATGTCCTTGGATTCCAAAACTTTTTTAATATTGCTAGTTCTGTAGAAAGCTAAAAGCATACCCAATGATGAAATGATAATAGCTTCAGTTTTTCTTTAGAAGCTAAAGTTAATGTTTCCTATTGACTATTTTAAGAAGGGCAAACTGTGACTGGCTAAATACTAAAAAAACTTTTGAAGATGTTTTTGATTGTTTAAAATGACTAATCATTAATAGTCAAATAACCCAATACAACTTCTTCAGATGAGCTAATACACAACGTAAATGTTTATGTTAAAGTCTCGATGTGATAAAATTTCGAACCCAGCCTTCTCTCGGGTACTGAATCGCTGTACATCTAGTTTTTGCTGCAAAAAGCAAAGCAAATGATAATTTGTCGAAGCAATATCTAAACCATATGGAGAGCAAGGTAGAACACCCCAATAAAACTTCTTAATCTCCTGGCATGTGATGTTTGCGACGTTTGATATGGCACTATTTCCGTGGAGTATAACACTCTTCCTATTGAAGATTGCCAGCCGTTTCAAATGAATAACTTCTTTTAAACAAACCAATTACTGACAATATAGATAATAAGTGTCTCATGTTTGCCTAAAAACTCATGATGGACAGATAGGATAATTTTTCGAATACTAATTTACGGTTTAAGTGTACCGACGAGCTTCCAACCTCTGCTTAATAATTGTCCCCGTTTGCTGACATTTATGAATAAGACCCACTTCACTTTAATCAAATTATGTTAGGAATGCAATGAAAGCAAGTGTTCGCCCAATGTTTCTTCTGATTTGGTGTGAGTTTATGTGGGACCAAAATTCTTACCCGATATGACTTCCCAATGGTGTGCGGATGGTTTAAAACTGTTTCCTGTGACACTTTGAGAGTTTCTGCCAAATCTCTACTAGAATATTTTGGGTTATCTTTGGCTAAAGTGGCCAAAATGTCATCATCTATTTTAGCTAGTACTCTAGTTTTCTAAGTTAAAATTGCCATACTTGAAGCGGGCAAATTATCGACGGACAGTCCTTTTATTCAAGGCTGTCTCTTGATGTTAGATATTGCTTCTGTTGTCTCCTAATTGTCGTAGCTTGTTATTCTTATATCTCAACTCTTTTTTCTGTAGTCTTTTCGTATTTTTTCTAAAGCTTCTGCTGCTACTTTGTTTATAGCTATATCATGTTTTGTCTTTTTTTGAAATAGATAATTTGTTAAACGCATTTGGTATAGATGTTTGATGCTATCGTTTTGTAATAGATGTGTTTGGGGACGCGGTGGCTCAAATAGTTCAAACAGTTGGCTCTATCCTCTAGCTGGTGCGCGCGAGTTCCAGTCTCGCTCAACCCATCGGTGTGTGTGATTGTCCTGGAATAAGTGCATGTTAGTTGGCACAATAAGCCCTTGAAGCTGCAGTGCCTGTAAGTGCGTCAAAAAGATAGATGTGTTTTATATCTTTTTTCTGTAATTTTGTTCTATGTTTTATTTTGGTTTTTACCCATAGTCTTAGGATAGTTATTTTATTAACTGCAAGATAGTAACTAGAGCTTAAATCGCTACCTATATATATATATATATATATATATATATATATATATATATATATATATATATATATATATATATTACTTGTGTGTTTGTAACTAAATAGAATAGTTTTTTTATTTACTATCATATAATCAATCAGACTTTTAAAATATTTTGCGGATCATGGGTGTATGTTAATATCTTTTTTTCGAACGAACGTGTTTGTTATATTCAAGTAGTTGTAAGTTGCAAACCCTTATTTATTGGTCAACTGTGTTTTGAATTGGGATATTTTCTATTCTAGCATTTAAATTTCCTGGCAGCACTATGTAGTTTTTTGGCTGTATATTATTGGTGGTTTTATGTGGGATTTTGCTTCTAATTAAATTTTAAGATTTTTTTATTTATATATTTGTACTTCCGTAAAGCGACTTTTTATCCTTTGTACATTATAAATCTTTTGCCAATACTTCCTATCTGTTTTTGTGCAACTCCTCTCCATATATAATAAATTTTTTATTTATATTGGCATATTGGTCAATGTGGTTCCTTTTTGTTTCTGTGAATGTCATAATGTAGATAAAATTTCTTATTATACATTATATACTTATATTTTATAATTTTTAATGTCATTAATCTATTTTTTTGTAGTGTACTTCAACCAAGTTTTCGCCTGATTCAAGGCTTTTATTGAATTTTCAAGTATCTTCAGAATTTCCCTCTAATATGGTGTATTTATTCAGAGTTATAGGTAAGTTAAATCATAGGATGGCACTTCAAGGCCTTATAACCTGAGCCAATAGTGCCAGTTTTGAGGCGCCGGTAACGTGCCTGTGTCCTTTCGTGTTAGTGTTACGCGGGGAGTACGAGCATGAACTTGAGAGTAGGACTTGTTAGTGTTGCTATATTTTGTAAGTGACGTACCACCTCTGAGATCTATTTTACCAACCAATAGTCAATGGTTTACATTATTATTTCCATATGCAACGGTTAGGAGATATAATTTACAAAAAAAAACTCATACGCTACATATTAGTAGAGACAAAAATAAAATAAAAAATAAAGTACTTTTTCACTTATGGTTCTATAGTTATTGGTACAGTTTTAACGAAAGCCAAATTTAAAAAAGTTTGGATTCAATTAGATTAGAAATGATGTAGATAAAATAGCATTACAACTAAAACTTTTAATATAGCATGTAATTTTAAAATAAATTTACAACGTAAAGACTATAAAGCGCGTTGTAGATAAAGCAACACTTTAAGTTGATATTAAACCAAAAATAATAAATTTTAATTTAGCTTGCTCTTCATTTAATGTGTCTAGACTTAATTAGACTGCAATTAATATGCAAAAAGTTTTTTTTTATATAGATGTATATTTATTAGCAATCAGAACTACAACATTATATGGGCTAATTGTATATCAGAATTTCAGCTTGAAATGACGTGACGAGAGCTTTTCCAGTGAAGGATTCTCTTAATCCACAAGAAGGTCTGCTGGCCAAAGTCTATGTAGTCGTCGTGGGTGTTCTCTTTCCAGTAATGGTTGAAACAAGTTATTTGGGTGGGCTGCCAATCTATCGTGGTGGGTTCTACTTCGTAGCTTAATGACATCTTTGACATAGGGAATCATCAGGTCGTCGTGTAGCATTTGGTCTGAGACATACGACGGTGCTTGAGATATCATAGGTAGCACTTTAGATTGGCTTCTTTGGAGCAATGCTATATTGGATTTGCTTGCGCAACCCCAGATTTCTATTCCATACGTCCAAATAGAGATGATGATTGTTTTATATAGCAGTATTTTGTTTTCTAGAGAAAGTTTTGAGTTCTTCTCTAACAGCCAATAGAGTTCTTTGATCTTCAAGTCAATATGCTTCCGTTTTTTGGTAATGTGATCTTTCCATGTTAACCTACTGTCCAGGTGGAATCCAAGATATTTGATAGATATACCTCGAAGGAGTTCGACGTTATTGAGAAAAAGCGGAGGACAACGTTCGTGTCTTAGAGTGAAGGCTATGTGCTGTGATTTTTTTTCGCTTATTTTAATTTTTCAGATATGCAACCAAGCCTGGAGTACATTTAAGTGGATTTGTACTAGGTTAGATGCTATTGCTGGGTCTTTATGAGCTGCTAGTATGGCAGTGTCATCAGCAAAAATACAGATAGTAGTTTCAGTGGTTGTTGGGATATTGGATGTATATAGGTTGTAGAGGGTCGGTCCCAAGACGTTTCCCTGTGGTATACCTGCTTCTATGGAATGATAGTCTGATTTGGCATCTCCTACTTTGGTTCTAAATTTGCGGTCTGAAAGGTAGGATTTCAAGATGTCGAAATACTTTAGTGACTTTATATACGAGACCTGTATGCCAGACCTTATCAAAGGCCTGGCTAACGTCCAGTAGAACTGAAGTACAATAATGTTTTTGTTCAAAAGCGTGATTAATAACTTGGGTTAATCTATGTGTTTGCTGAACTGTAAAATATCCTACTCGGAAACCAAATTGATGGGGAGGAAGCCAGGTATCAGGTGCAATATCGGCATTTAGTCTCTGTAGTAATAAGCGTTCTAATACCTTGCAAATTGTAGGGAGCAAACTAATTGGACGGTATGAGGTTACGTCATTTGGGTTCTTTCCTGGCTTATTTATTAAGATTATTTCTGCCATTTTTAGCATTGGAGTCCAGTGCTGCAGTCTTAAAATAGCATTAAAAATGTAGGTAGTAAAGAGTATCCCTTTTTTCGGAAATTCCCTGAGCATTTTTGGCGTCACACCGTCTGTACCTGATGCTTTTCGGATGCTAAGATGGTTAAGTTCGTTCTGAACTTCGTGTGGAGTGAAGGATTTAATTCGAAATGGGGATTGTGGAATGTTGGATAAACTTGTTACGATGTCATTAATTATATCTTGATTGTTGGGCTTAAAGAAAGATGATTTGCAAAAAGATCAGTCTTTTCTTGGTCGCTTCTCGCCCATTTAACGTTGTGATCAGCAAGATTTTTTATTAGAACATTGTGTTCTTTTGGTTTTTTCGTGGGTTTAATTGGTCTCCAGATAGAGTTGTCGAACTTATTTAGTCTTGTCACGTAGTCAGTGAAGGATTATTCACGGAGTTCTCTAAGTTGCGCCTTTAATTGATTGCTAATGCGATTCAGTATATTTTTATCCACGGGTGCCTGGGTTGTGTGCCACCTAGACCATGCCTTCCGTTTTTTACCAATTAAATGTTTTATTTCAAGTGGTATTGAATTTGCGGTATTAGCTATTGGCAGAGATGGAGTACTTTCCATAACTGAATGTTTAAGGGTACTTGTGAGGGCATCCAAAGCGTCTTCGACTTCGTTATGGGTTTTGAGGCTTGTTTTTAGATTAATCCGTTGTTCCACTTTATTTTTGTATTTATCCCAGTTGGTTTTGTTGTTATGAAGTTTAGGTGTAAAATTCTTAATAATTACGAAAGTACTAATAGTTGCAATTATCGGGGAATGGTCAGATGACAAATCATAACTAGGAAATACTTCCATGTATGGCGAGGAGATTCCGTTGGTGATGAAGAAGTCCAACAGATCAGGAGTTTTATTTGGTTTACCGGTGGACAGAAATAACTAGTTTTTTCCTGGATTAGATTAGCTAGCTCACGACCTTTGGTAGCTGTTAGCCGAGAGCCCCAGAGAGTATGTTTACTGTTGAAATCACCTCCAGCAATAAATTTGGAGCCGAGTGTGTTGAAGAAGTCCCTGAAGTGGTTGAGTTTCAAGTAGTGCCTAGGAGGGCAATATACTGCAGAAACTGTTATCTCGTAGAAGGACGTTTTGACTTTGAGTGAAGTGGCTTGCAAGTGATTTGTTTCATACTTTGGTAATATGTAGTGACTTATAGTATTTTTCATTAAAATTGCAGTACCTGCATGTGCAGTGTTGTCCGGGTGGTTTGTATTATAGGTTAAATAGGATGGAATAAGAAAGAAGGATCTGTCAGTAAAGTGCGTTTCGTTAACAAGTAGTATGTCGATTGGATTGTGATGTAGAAAAGTCTCTACTTCGTTTTTGTGTTGAATGATGCCGTTGGCATTCCATTGGGCAATTCGTACAAATTTAGCGAATTTTATTGATGAGCGTTGTAAGCATGGTAAGAATTGAGCTGTTTTGTTGCATTAGCTGTTGGAACATATTTTTAAACTCATTTAGAAAAGTGCTGAGAGTAATTGAGTTTTCCTCTGGTGATTTTTGGTGGTTTTGATTTCTTAGTATATTCGAATACATATTGGCCTATTGTGCCTGAATTATTGGTTGTATTCTGTGTCGTGGGATAGGGTGTATCGGTGCTGGTAATTGTTAAATATTAAGTCTGTTGTTGGCATTATTGGGTTGTTTGAGGAGAGTATGGTAGAATTTGCATCCTCTATAGTTGGCAGGGTGGGGACCACCGCATAGTGCACATGTGGCAGGGGTGTTGTTTGGTTTTGTACAGCTTGTGGAATTATGAGCTGCTCCACATTTCACATAGTAGTAAGGTCTGTTACAATATGTTTTAGTGTGACCATATTGCTGACAAGGTGTACACTGAGTAAGGCCCTTGGTTTTTCGGGGTGGCTCGACTTGTACTATTCTATTCTGGATATCTGGTAGGCTATATATTTCTTTATTGTTAACCGCTGGCTCGAGGTCTACAAAGGATAGGTTTAATGGTTCTTTAGACACTCTACTTCTTCTATTTAAAATATTCCTGACTTGGTGTCCCTGATTGGCTAGCTCTTGTTTAATTTCGTTTATGTCGGTTGTAAAGTGTATATTTTTGATAATCATTCTGAAGGCACGGTCTTCTTTTGGCTGGTGAACAATGATGGCATCTTTCATGTGGTGAATTAGTTTCCTGTAGGTTTCCGGAGTATGACAGTTTATTTTTATGGTATTATCTGCTAGAGTTTTTGTATTAAATTGATCAGTTTCCGCAACTGTATTTAAACTTTTCATAATGTCACTGTAGTGTGTAACCCCGTACACAAATATCGGAGGAGGTTTTATGGTTGTTTTGTTTACTCTCTTCTTCTTCATTTAGCTGGTTATATCTGTTTGTTAAAGGTATTTGCGTAGTTTCTTTGATAGGTTGGGATAGTTTTCTACGTTTAAGACGTTTAACGGTTTGCCATTTGTTAGTGTTGGTGGAATTATCGTTTACGACTTCTTGAATGTCTTCGTCACTAGTAGACGTCATTCGATAGAGAATTCTGTTGTTGTTGGTTAAAGATTGTGATGTAGTTGCCATCAAATTGTCGTTGAGATTGGTGGGAGGATACTGATTTTGAGGTAAGTTAAAATTGTTACCTGTTGATAGCGGTTGGCTTATGAATTGAAGGTTGGTGGGAAGTGGAAGTTGCATTGGAGCACCCTGTGCGTAGCTGATGTTCGAATTATTAGGTTGTCTGTAGGCGATGCTTGTTTGTTGATCTATTTCCATTTTCGTTGTTTGCTAGCGCTGTTTAATCACAGGTATATGGCAGGAAACACTCTGAAAACACTCTGAATTCGCACGTCTGGACTGCTTGAACTACAAAACTCGAATATATGCAAAAAGTAAGTGTAGCTTTTACAAATTGGCGCAAGAAGTATTTAAAATAAATAAAACAGTATTACTGTGAACATTAATAAATTATGCAATATAATTTAATCTAAAGCAAATTAAATATGCTCATTTGAACTGCAATGTTTATTTTATTTAGTTCTTTTAAGAGGTCCTACCGAAACACATGCAATAATTTATTGAAATCATACAGTCACAAATATATCATCTTTAGATTAATCACTTATTAGATTGATGCGTAGACTCCAGAAATCAGTCATTAATAAGCATTCGATATGTAAAAAGTTTCAATAAAAAACACTAGTTTATTATTGAGGCTCTTTTGAAAGCAATTTTATCTATTAATTAAATCGACGACTAAACGTAGTATTAATATTAAACTCTATTAATTTTAAACTAATAACTATAAGCTAACTACAATTACCATAACTACTTTATTTTGATTTCTAAAAAATAACATTTTCAGTCTACTGCACATTTGGGACCAATTGCTTAACCCTTTTTTTGCATTAGAATATTAAACTGTATATTTAATTTTAGTAATCGAAAATTCTACGTTACAAAAAGATAATTTTGGTATATCTTTTGAAAGCTGTTTTATTTATGTTCCTACATTCTCAAAATAAATGAAGTATCAAAAGCCAACATTGCGTGAGAACTATATTTTAAGTATATTAAAACCTCTGCTAGATTTCAGTACTATTCAATATTCAAATTTGATATACAATAAATTACGTACCACTAACAGTAAGCCAATCATAAATAAAATATTTGTAAAACGATAATAAATTTATAAATTAGTTGTTATTTTTTATTACATCAGTTACAAGAATCACTTTAATATGGTTAAATTATACGATACGTAAATCAAAATTTGTTCTCTAATTTCAAAGGCATTATTTTTTGCTTATTTTGACTGTGCATATCATATCCTTCACATCGTGTTTTAAAAACCCAAAAAAGACTTTAAATACATTTAAAAACTAATTAATAATTTTCTAATATAAACTTACAGTAGTTTTGTAATTTAAGAAGACTCGTGTACCTTAATCTCTTTTAACCTTTCCTAGTTTTGCAATAATAAATAAGTTTTTTTTTTAATTTAGTCATATTTAACTGCATTATATCATATAAATTTTCTGCAAAGCACAAATCAATCGCCTTCCATAGAAAAAATGAACCAAAAATTAAATACAAATGTGTTGAATTATCACGAGTTCATATACTAATAACCGACAATTTTATAAACTATAAAAATTGATTAATTGCTATAGAAGGCATTCCTGAAATGTAGAGAATATAAAAAAGTGTTAAGCGATAAGGGGCTATGATGCAGAGGTAGCACTTGTGTTGAAACAGTCAACCCAAATTTCGTTGACAGGTGGATGTTTTCAGCAGCTGATTTTTGCGGTATGTCTAGCTCTCACTTATAGTTCAAGACTCGGGTAACTGCATTAAACTTGGAGGCTGAATTAAGTGAAGGTAATCGGATACTACAAAACGTAGCAGCGTCCAACCCAAAATGGACGACTACCAAGCGTTTAACTGATTCTACAAGTCCTCCAAGTGAGGAAATTTGGAATTAATAATAAATACCCCTAACACATGTAAAAATTAAGGAAAAAGGGGAAATTTAGCAGAATAAAAATAAAAGTACAAAATATCCCCGGATGGAAAGCCACACCTTAAAATGAGGCAACCCTTGTTAGAGAAAAAACGGAAAACAAAAAAAAGCGAAACTTGAAGAATAGGGGCATGAAAAGAGCAAGATTTATAGACGGAAGTAAAAAAGCAATAATGGAAATAAATCAAATGTAACGTCTTATTCGAAATCGGTTGACTAAAAACACAATGGGAAATTCAAAGGTAAAATAAATAGTGTTTATTTCAAAGAGACCATTGATTCCCACTGATAGCAAAATTCTATTTAGAAGGCTTCAATTTCTAGCCTTTGCCATAAACATCAACAAATCACAAGATCAAACCCTTGAAAACTGCTGGAATTGAACAATTACAAAATTCATGTTCTAACTGCTATGTAAACTGACTCTATGACAATTTTATTTTTGTTTATCAAGGACAATTACATGCATTAGATCAAAGACAAGATATTTAATAAAATGTATAACCTAGCTAAGCGTATTTGCAGTGGCTAGTCAAAATTAAATAAACAAACGCGTTACAAGCAAGTGTGGGTTCAAGTATATGAAAGAATATTAAAAATAAATATAAAATTTTATGGACCAAATACAGCAAGTATGAGTGTATATTGTAAATGACGATGCGCGGGTAAATAAGAAAGAAACAAATAGTGTGTAGAAAGTATTTTGAAAGAATATGAACAGTTTAAAAAAAAGTTCTATAAAATTAATTTATTTTTTCTTATTATTAATTTATAATTTTATTTTTTTACAGTACGGCTTGTTGAAATTTTTGAAATAAAAGTACTTGGTGATTTTAATTTATTTTCATATTTATTCTTTATCGACTAATAGATGCATCAGAAAAATTATTGTTTGAAAAACTGAAAATTGAAATTACCATAAGCTAACCATGTAATTTGAATTAATTTAATTTTGAAGACATATATGAATAATTGAAGATAAATATGGAAAAATAAATTTTTAATAGTGATCTAATCGCTTACTAAGTGTAAAGATTTTAAAATACATTTTTATAGACCTTTTTAAACATACAACAATGAGAGTAACAAAAACATTCAATTCTAAGAACCCTCTAAGCGAGTATTGCCTGTCTGCTTTTCCTATGGCAAAAATCCATCAACTTTTATTACAGAGGCAAACGAGAATTCATTAGCCCAAAATTCAAATAGAAAACCGAGATTTCAGGCTTGATATTTCAGCTACGAGTTCCTGATTACGTTCCTGCAGGGGTCATTAGCGTTATTTGAAAGGCTTTCTTCAATTTCCAGCGTCGTATTCGTAATTGCGTGCGGTAAACTTAACAATCAGCCAACTTAATAACTCTTTATCGGCGCATGCACGGCCTCGAACTTGCTAAACTAATTGCGGCTCTCGTGTCGACTCCTAGGTCGTATGAGGAATTAAATTTCAATTTTCCGCATCATTACAATCATGCAAATCACACTTTTGTTGCACGATGCGCCTTTCTCCGCTCGAACTAAGCGATTAAGAGCGAGGTTGGAATGGACGTTTTAACAAATGAATTGCGTTGCAAACACCAAAATAAATCGAATGGCCCCTAAACGCCAGATACGAATTAGAAACTAAATTGGAATGGATCAACTGCTATCCACAGTTTTATTTTCGGCTCGCGCCGCGTGAATGATTTTGCGCTTTTGGGGAGCATTGGTTCTGGGTACAATGAACTGATTTTTACTACTTTTTCATATAAAATTCAGCAACCGTTCAAAGTAGTTAATATCTTGAAACCGAATAATTAATCTACCAAAAAACAGTGTTATATAATATTACCAACTACGTACTACTTCATTCACATGTACCAGTAATACAAGGTGATTTAAAATAATGGACTCAATTTTGTAAATCTACAATTTAAAAGAACTGGTGACAAATATGATGTAAATTACATTTGATTGAACTTACATTTGAGCTTATAAATGTTCAATGTCACCTTCTAGATGCACAGATAACATTTAGGCAACAATAGAATTTATCCCATACACAATGAAAAATGTCATGCATCACTGAATTTACCGCAGCTGTGATGCGGTTTGTTGGGTTATTCGATGTTATTGGTAGAGGTAGCACTTTTTTACAAACAGCCAGAATATAAGTGCCAAATTTTTATTTTTCATAAGGCTTGTCCATCATTAAAATATATATTTATTAAAAAAAGATATTAATGAAGTTTAGCTCTATTCTGTTAGAAAATAAAGTTTTCTGGACCTTCCTTTATTTGAGGAAGATGACGGTTTTGCAACATCACAAAATATATTACTTTAGTAACTGTGTTATTATCAAAGACAAAGTTTCATAAATCTTTGTTTTCGATACGGCACAGAACACAACAGTTTTGAGGAATCTCTCTCATATTTCAATGTTGCAAGGAAATTTTGTAATACCCATATCCGAATACTGTTTTTGTTTATTTTCTCACTTAGGTAGAAGGTTGACTCGCCTCTAAAAATTATACGCTTCAGAAAAGAATCATCTCCCATAATTTTGAGCAAATTCTATACGCTTTAACTTGTTATTTTCTAGAAGAAGTTGCATTACTTATAGACGATATGGTTTAAACATTAAACGTCTCCCCAACACAAACCAAAAAGTTATTTGTGACAGTGTAAGTTCTTTGCTCACGCTATGGTTTGACTTCTTTGAGCTACGCTCTACATTTCCTCGAAGCTGCCCCACATTATTTTCCGATACACATGATCACCCCATGCTTTTACCTTTCCACAAAGGGTCAGTTTAATAAAATTAATAATTTCAATTATAAATGATCATACTTGTTGGAGGTTCAATATGGTATCGGCAACAAAACGTACGTTGTATCACAGCAGCCGACTTTGCAAAATCCTTGTGCACTATGCGCTAGGCGCGAGCACTCTAGCGGTAGTATTAGAAGTTTTAGGACATACTTTTTCAAATGTTACGTGTCATTCAGATACAATATATTGCTTAGGAAATATAGACCTATAAAATTGAGTCATTTTGAATCACCATGCACTTTGGTTTTTCATTTCGAAAATAAAAAAATTATTAAATACTATTTATGGCGAAAGTGTGGGTAGAAACATCATCAAAAACATATAAATGAATTTTTTTAATCCTAATCCTACCAAAATGTGGTCTATAGGCACATTTTTTAAAATTTTTGTATTCTGTAGATTATATATTGATTCACTAGATACTTTTAGTATTATCAACCACAACTATTTAACTCAAAAAAAATCAGTTTGGTAATATTGTTTCTATTCTAAAAAAGAAAATAAACATGATTTAGTAGTTCTTTCTAAAACATATTATTATTATACTGTATGGTTATTATGATTACCACTTACATTTCAAAGTTTCTCTCTTTGCTGAAATTTCTTTATAAAAGCTCTAGATTTGTAATGAGCGACCTCGATAATCTCCATATACAAACTATTTACGTAATTCTATGGACTGAAGTACACACTTACAATTATTTTGTGTTAGGGGTGGTTTGCCCCCTTCAGGGGCAATATTTATGAAAATACCGAAAGACGTCAACTTTATTTTTTCAAAACATACGTTAAAAAATTTTTTTCCAAATTTTTTAGTCTTTTCAAATTTTGTTATCATGAAATTATGCCAAGAAATATATGTTTTCAACCCCAAAAAATAGGGGATGCCGCCCTTACTCTTCAAAATACCATTAAATACTTGTTCTTTTTGTCGGAAATAATTTCCATTTTGTTTCGTCAAGAAATATTAATTTTAAGCCGAGATATTCAGAAAAACGATTTTTAGGGTAAGCTTTAGAGGTCGTTTTTACCCCTTAAAATATTAGCCGATAAAAAATATGTGTTTATTATTTTTTCATGTTCTACAACATGTACAAGAATAATCAAAATCAGTGAGATCGGGTTGAGGGGGTTTCCTTGTCAGCTGCATGAAAAGTTAGGCATCTTACCCGTCGATCAGTTTATTAAAAAATGTGCGGAAAAGTTCATCTTAAACTCAAGTGCATGTAGTGGCGCGGTTCTTTAAAACGAACATTTATACCAGGCTTCAACGCAAATTATCTCAGGATATTGTAGTAACAAATTCAATTGAATATTAAGCTAATACCAATATTTAACCTCATTGTGACCATTATTTTGCCACTCAAGTTATAGTCTAACCTGATTGTATTTTGTTTATTTTATCCATACTATGTATAACAAAAATAGTTGTTGACCTGGCAATAAATAAAAAAATTTAAAAAAAATCTTCTCTGAGTACAGATTGAAGATCAATGGGGACATTATATAGCCCTGCCTGACTACATTTTTTATGTTAATTTCGTCTGATAGTGTTCTATTCTATTGTGTGGCTTGATAAATTTTTTAAAGCATACTCTCATTTTTTCCAAAAGTAGGTTATGATTTGTGGGCACGTATGCTCTAGAATAGGATCTTACTGACAGTACAGAGTTTTTAAATATTTTGTTATTACAAATAAAATCTATCTGATTTTTAACAATTTTTCGTGGTGCATCTGCAGGTGATATCTACGTGTCCAGGCGTCGCTTAGGTAACTTGAAGAAGGTGTTTGTGATTGTCAGTTGGTTCTCTAGACATAATGCACCGAACCTGTCGCCTCTATCATTTTTTACTCCTAATCCGGAATCTCCAATGTTATCTGCTTGTCTTCCTCTAGTTTTTGCATTGAAGTCTTCCAAGACGATAGTAACTTTATGTAAGTACGTGATTTAAGTAGTTGTAGAACTGTTCTATCTGTTCCTCTTCATGATTTTCGGTTGGCGCGTAGACTTATATTATGTTTATATTTATGTTAGCTTGGAGTTGTATCATTATTATTCTAATTCTGATTGTTGTATTAGGTTTTTAGTTGCTCTAGCTATATCTTGTGAAAGAATTATTGCAACCTCATTTTTGTGGTAAGAGCTGTCCTGTCCCAATAGTATATGGTGTGTTTGTCTATTATGATTTTTCTATTGTTGGGCCAACGCATCTCACTTCTTCCAAGTATGTCGTTATGCAATCGTTGTGAAGTTTTCCGGTACCATACATGCTATTAACATTCCACATTCTGATATTCTTTGCTTCTTTAGATCTATATCTAATTTTAACTGACTGAGATTCTTCGCACCCTGTTCCATTTAAGGGGCACTCGTACTCGGGGCCGTTGTATTCATCATAAACTTTCTGGAGAGTTTCTTTAACTAGGTTGTTTCACAGACATCCCTACCGGCTAGAAAGGCAACGGGTGGGGATGTCTGTGTAGAACTTTTGAGTAGAAAAGGCGCATAAGGTTAAGAGTTTGGACATGATACCTCTCGGTATTAGAATTAAGAGAAAACCATGTCTCTCGTGGGCAGGGTCGCATCCCTGAGGTAGATCTATCTTAACCGGGTTTGTTCAGAGAACCACCGCTAGCACTATAATAAATCTAGTTAGGTAAATTTTTAAAAAAGAAGTGACAAAGAGAGCGATGAACAAGAAGGAAATACTGACAATAATACTTTTGAGGCTAAATTACCCGGTTATTCATAAACTTTTGAGGGTAAAGATACACTACACTAATTTCGAAAGATACAAATTAGTATTGTACTTACTTTCACTACTATACCAGTTAAAATCCGTGCTTTCTTGGGCCTACTGATTATTATTGGAAAAAATAAGTAGAGCATTATTGACTACAATGCCTTTTTGTGACATTTACCTACATACGTCCAACGTGTACGTCAAAAAAATAAATTTACCTGCTACGATTTCTGCAATTTAATGAAAAAATTTCAAGTTATCCCAATATTCTTGCTAGTGCCTTCAAGCAGACCGAACGTGCGAGCCGAGCTATACCTGAGTTATCACAATGGCGGAGCCGCAGCCGCAGCCTTGCTTAAGGTCAGGCAAATTTTTGTATTATTAATTTAATTTCAACGTTTAACTCAGTAATAACAACTGTTTCACCTTTAAAACCCAATGACATCAACAAATATTATGCAACACCAGCCAGCTACGAATACGCAAATGTCACAAACGTTCCTATCACAGCCTTATACATTCCCACCTAACCAACAGCAATTACTACAACCTTACATGCAAAATCTAAACCCTCAACAATCTCAATATTTTCTACAATCACAGCACGCCCCACAACAATTCATTTATGATCACCCACAGCAAATTAACAACAAAAGAATGATATCAACCAGCGATGAAGAAATTGCAAATTCATCAAACGAAAATTCATGGCAAGTAATTAAAAGTGTCAAGAGAAGAAAACATTCACAAACAAAGGAATAACACCGACTAACATACAATTATCTAATAAATTTAGTGCCTTAAATCCTAACCCAGAAAGTACCGACAACCAAACCGCAGTTATCATCCCTAGACCTCCTCCCATTTTCGTATACGGAGTTGCCAACTTCCCAGAAATGATAAAAAAATTAAATGAAATAATTGAAGAGGAGCAGTTCTCCTCTAGAAGTATGTCCAATGATACAGTAAAAATAAATTGTAACACCCCTGACACCTTCAGGAAACTATGTAAGTACATGAAGGAAAACAATATCATTCACCATACTTACCAACCTAAAGAGGAAAGAGCTCTTCGAGTGGTAATAAAATACTTCCATCATTCCATGGTCACTCAAGATATAATAGATGATCTCGAATCCCAGGGGCATAAGGTAAGGAATATCGTCAATGTGCTAAGCAGAAAGGAAAAAACACCGCTGAATATGTTCTTTGTGGACCTAGAACCAGCAGACAATAATAAAAGAGTCTACGATATCCGTACGTTATGTCATTGCGTTGTACAAGTCGAACCTCCAAGAAAACAAAACAACGTAATACAATGCACACGATGTCAATTATATGGAGACTCCAAGAAATACTGTAACAGACCCTTTAAATGTGTAAAATGTGGCAATACGCACAGTACCGCCAGTTGCAAAAAAACTAGGGACACCCCAGCTACATGCGCTTTATGTGGAGGTCCACACCCTGCGAATTACAGAGGTTGTGAATATTACCATCGTTTATACAAAAGAAACCCTGTCTCAAACAACAATATTAATCCTCATATTACTCCAACATTATCAAATCTTAATCAACAAACACCTGCACCCACTTCAAAACTACAACTACACTAAAACAGCCAACAATAATACTAATTACACACCACAATCACAGAATGTTAATACAGAAGATAACTGTTATATGAATACAGAAGCGAACTGTTAAATAAGTTCTTAGAAGAATTCAAAAACATGTTTAACCAGCTTTTACATCAGAATAGCATGGTACTAAACATGCTAACCATGTTAATTGGACAAAAGTAATGGCCAAGTTCCTTCGAATAGCACTTTTGAACGCCAATGGTATCTTACAACATAAAGAAGAAATAAAAACCTTCCTTCACTACAACCTAATTGACATTTTTTAATCAGCGAATCCCACCTTACCAACATGTCATACTTTAAGATTCCCGGATACAAATTCTACCACACTAACCACCCAGACAACACAGCCCACGCAGGATCTGCAATATTAATAAAATACACCATCGAACATTATGTACTACCTGAATATGCAAAAGATTACTTACAAGCCACTTCGATAAAAGTTAAAACTCTACCATTTGACATAACCATAAGTGCTATATATTGTCCCCTCGCCACCAACTTAAAAAAGAACATTTTGAAGAATTCTTTAAAACGCTTGGCACTAAGTTTCTCGCTGGTGGCGACTACAACAGTAAAAATACCCTATGGGGATCACGAACTACTACCACGAAAGGAAGAGAATTAGCCAAGGTCCTACACGAAGCGAAATACAATTTCTTATCAACGGGCAGTCCAACTTACTGGCCAACTGATCCCGGAAAATTCCAGACCTCCTGGACTTTTCGTCACTAATGGCATTTCAAACTCCTATTTGGACATTGTCCCCAACTTAGATTTATCTTCCGATCACTCACCAGTAATAGCAACAGTCAGCACAACTATAATAAATGTTAAAAAGCCACCTAAGATATATAATTCAAAAACTGATTGGGAAGACTACAGGAATAAAATCAACGAAAGCATCAATCTAAAAATAAGACTAAAAGAACCCAATGAAGTAGAGGATGCCTTAAATAACCTAACCACAATATTATTACAAGCCGCTCACCAGGCAACGCCGCCCTCGAAAATTCATGTTAGTAACATTAATATCCCTTTAGAAATTAAAAACTAATAGCAGAAAAAGAAAAGCCAAAGCAAAATGGCACCGTAGCCATTCCCCAACCGACAAAACAGCTTATAACCAAATAACAAGGAAACTCAAACGCCAAATAAAGGAATCTCAACATGTATCGTTTAGAAACTACCTTTCCACAAAGGGTCAGTTTAATAAAATTAATAATTTAAATGATAAATGATCATCCTTGTTGGAGGTTCAATATGGTATCGGCAACAAAACGTACGTTGTACCACAGCAGCCGACTTTGCAAAATCCTTATACTGCAATATGCGCTAGGCGCGAGCACTCTAGCGGTAGTATTAGAAATTTTAAGGTATCCTTTTTCAAATGTTACGTATGTCATTCAGATACAATATATTGCTTAGGAAATATAGCCCTATAAAATTGAGCCTATCATTTTGAATCACCATGCACTTTGGTTTTTCATTTCGAAAATAAAAAAATTATTAAATACTATTTATGGCAAAAGTGTGGGTAGAAACATCATCAAAAAACATATAAATGAATTTTTTTAATCCTAATCCTACCAAAATGTGGTCTATAGGCACATTTTTTAAAATTTTTGTATTCTGTAGATTATATATTGATTCACTAGATGCTTTTAGTAGTATCAACCACAACTATTTAACTCAAAAAAAAAACAAAATCAGTTTGGTAATATTGTTTCTATTCTAAAAAAGAAACTAAACATGATTTAGTAGTTCTTTCTAGCACATATTATTATTATACTGTATAGTGATTATGATTACCACTTACATTTCAAAGTTTCTCTCTTTGCTGAAAATTCTTTATAAAAGCTCTAAATTTGTAATGAGCGACCTCGATAATCTCCATATACAAACTATTTACGTAATTCTATGGACTGAAGTACACGCTTACAATTATTTTGTGTTAGGGGTGGTTTGCCCCCTTCAGGGGTAATATTTATGAGAATACCGAAAGACGTCAACTTAATTTTTTCAAAACATACGTTAAAAAATTTTTTTCCAAATTTTTTAGACGTTTCAAATTTTGTTGTCATGAAATTATGCCAAGAAATATATGTTTTCAACCCCAAAAAATAAGGGATGCCCCCTTACTCTTCAAAATACCCTGAAATACTTGTTCTTTTTGTCAGAAACAATTTGCATTTTGTTTCATCAAAAATATTAATTTTAAGCCGAGATAACGATTTTTAGGGTAAGCTTTAGAGGTCGTTTTTACCCCTTAAAATATTAGCCGATAAAAAATATGTTTATTATTTTTTCATGTTCTACAACAAGTACAAGAATAATCAAAATCAGTGAGATCGGATTGAGGGGGTTTCCTTGTCACCTGCATGAAAAGTTAGGCATCTTACCTGTCGATCAGTTTATTAAAAAATGTGCGGAAAAGTTCATCTTAAACTCAAATGCATGTAGTGGCGCGATTCTTTAAAACGAACATTCATACCAGGCTTCAACGCAAATTACCTCAGGATATTGTACTAACAAATTCAATTGAATATTAAGCTAATACAAATATTTAACCTCATTGTGACCATTATTTTGATACTCAAGTTATAGTCTAACCTGATTGTATTTTGTTTATTTTATCCATGCTATGTACAACAAAAATATTTGATGACCTGGCAATAAATGAAAAAATTTAAAAAAATATCTTCTCTGAGTACAGATTGAAGATCAATGGGGACATTATATAGCCCTGCCTGACTACATTTTTGATGTTAATTTCGTCTGATAGTGTTCTATTCTATTGTGTGGCTTGATAACTTTTTTAAAGCATACCCTCATTTTTTCCAAAAGTAGGTTATGATTTGTGGGCACGTATGCTCTAGAATAGGATCTTACTGACAGTACAGAGTTTTTAAATATTTTGTTATTACAAATAAAATCTATCTGATTTTTAACAATTTTTCGTGGTGCATCTGCAGGTGATATCTACGTGTCCAGGCGTCGCTTAGGTAACTTGAAGAAGGTATTTGTGATTGTCAGTTGGTTCTCTAGACATAATGCACCGAACCTGTCGCCTCTATCATTTTTTACTCCTAATCCGGAATCTCCAATGTTATCTGCTTGTCTTCCTCTAGTTTTTGCATTGAAGTCTTCCAAGACGATAGTAACTTTATGTAAGTACGTGATTCAAGTAGTTGTAGAACTGTTCTATCTGTTCCTCTTCATAATTTTCGGTTGGCGCGTAGACTTATATTATGTTTATATTTATGTTAGCTTGGAGTTGTATCATTATTATTCTAATTTTGATTGTTTTATTACGTTTTTAGTTGCTCTGGCTATATCTTGTGAAAGAATTATTGCAACCTCATTTTTGTGGTAAGAGCTGTCCTGTCCGAATAGTAAATGGTGTGTTTGTCTATTATGATTTTTCCATTGTTGGGCCAGCGCATCTCACTTCTTCCAAGTATGTCGATATGTAATCGTTGTGAAGTTTTCCGGGATCATACATGCTATTCACATTCCACATTCCGATATTCTTTGCTCCTTTAGATCTATATCTAATTTTAACTGACTGTGAGATTCTTCGCACCCTGTTCCATTTAAGGGGGACTCGTACTCGGGGCCGTTGTATTCATCATAAACTTTCTGGGGAGTTTCTTTAACTAGGTGGTTTGTTGTTGCCTTTCTAGCCGGTAGGGATGTCTGTGTAGAACTTGAGAGTAGAAAAGGTGCATAGGGTTAAGAGTTTGGACATGATACCTCTCGGTATTAGGATTGAGAGAAAACCATACCTCTCGTGGGCAGGGTCGCATCCCTGAGGTAGATCTATCTTAACCGGGTTCGTTCAGATTACCCACCCGCTACCACTGTAATAAATCTAGTTAGGTAAATTTTTAAAAAAGTGGTGAGAGCGATGAACAAGAAGGAAATACTGACAATAATACTTTTGAGGCTAAATTACTCGGTTATTCATAAACTTTTGAGGGTAAAAATACACTACACTAATTTCGAAAGATACAAATTAGTATTGTACTTACTTTCACTACTATACCAGTTAAAATCAGTGCTTTCTTGGGCCTACTGATTATTATTGGAAAAAATAAATAGAGCATTATTGACTACAATGCCTTTTTGTGACATTTACCTATATACGTCCAACGTGTACGTCAAAAAAATAAATTTACCTGCTACGATTTCTGCAATTTAATAAAAAAATTTCAAGTTATCCCAAAACAAAAAGACAAACCGGCATCAATTATGAATCTGTAGACAAAAATTGCTAAAATATTATCTTCTTGGTAATAATTTATCACTGATAAACAAATGGTCCATTTTAGGTCCTTCCGTCAATATTATCAACCAAACTTGGGTTGTTACAGTATAAAAAGTTGATGAATGTGCTATAGTGTAACTAGTTATGTATTACATTGCGTACCGTTTTTGTAAAAAGGTCCTAATAAATCAAAAATCTTGAAGCAAGACGTAGGTGGTTGAAAGTTATTACAAACTTTTTTCCGAACCAACGGAAATTTTACGTTTGGCAAATTCTTCACCAGCCACGAACTTGCATCCACATAGTTGTTAGCATATGTATAAGAGCTCAAAAAAAACTGCATGCCATCAAATCTTTTACTTAAGTGTCAATGAGATGTCAAAATAACTTAAGAGTTTTTAAGGGGCAATACCTTAATATCTTATGTACTTAAGAATAATCCTCATACTGCTATCCATAATACAGCACAACTGTTAAAGAAATAAAAAAAATAAAGTCGAGAATTAATACCTTCACCAATAACTTCAGGAGTAGTCGCTACTCTTGAACAAATAGTATTTGTGAAAAATAAAGCTAAGCGGTAATGTTTAGCCATTGTTTTAATATAGTTGAGATTTTCAGAGTAGCTTTACTTAGGAAGGATATCTATTCCAAAAAAGCAACAGATTTAGTAACGGATCTTACTAGACGGCGTAGTTTAAGGGGTGTGTTTAAAGATCACACTTCGTAGATCCAAATTACACTGAAACCAGCACTGGCAGAATATCCCATTTTACAAGTAATAAAGAAAGTTGTCTTATATATTTAGACATAATAAGAAAACAGGTATCAATATTTGGAAAAAAAATTTTTTTAAGTTATCTGTTATTCTTTAATACATAATGTTCTTTATATTTTTATTACATCATTATATATTTACTGCATAAACTTAAATAAAATGAAAATATTTTTACTTCATACCTACTTATATCAACAATGA
The DNA here is from genome assembly GCA_036346155.1 of Sinelater perroti. Classification (NCBI taxonomy): domain Eukaryota; kingdom Metazoa; phylum Arthropoda; class Insecta; order Coleoptera; family Elateridae; genus Sinelater; species Sinelater perroti. Next base: position 444,305 of record JARFIY010000359.1, read on the forward strand.
ATGTATTATATAGATATATTACTGAGATGCGCCTTGGTAGACCACATTACGATGAAATCACTATAGGACTAGGACTTCATAAAATTGAAACAAATTTCTATATATTGATATATGAAATATGTTTGTTTATACTGTTTCTTAATGTTTGCAACACTAAGATATTTAGTGATTGTTCGAATTACTAGTTCAATGGAGCATTGACGCAGTGATTTATAATTTAACATTATTATAAGTAATAAACAAGGTAACAGTAGAAAAACATATTAATAAAGTAACAAATTAAAAATAAAATAAATTGTTAAGACATTACGATCATAAGTAGGCAAGCATTAAAACCAAAGACATTACACAAAAATTAGTATAATTAAGCATTTGACTTTAAAAATCGCATGTAAGGCGTAAAAAATTTTAACGTTCAAACACATTTTATTAAAGGTAGAGAAAAGAAGAAACCTAAGGAGATATACATGAAACGTAGATTGAATTAAATCAATAATGGAATTTACTCAAAGTGCAAAAAAATTGGGTTTTCGTAATACGAAGTACTATAATGTACTAATGTGTTAAAAAATAAAATAATAGAAAACTCTAAACAATTGTAAAACAGAGATAAGACAAACAAAGATAACAGTAAATAAATAGTATAATTAGTATTGTCATATTATTCTAACGAGAGCGCGACAGCCGGGACGTAAAGGCTTCGGCCTGGCAGACTAACGCGCGGCGGGCCCTGGGTTCGACTCCCAGGTCAAAAATAACGGCAAACATCGAGCGCTCTCCGGCCATCATACAAACACCTTTGGCGGTCGTAAAGTACTCGTAAAGTCTCCTTCTTCTAACGGGTCAGACTAGCCACCTGCCCGGGGTACGCCCAACATGGCTCATAGTACTACACGAAATGTGTAGTTAGAAACAGGCTAATAGCCTATATATAAGAGTAGAAGAAGAAGAAGATATTATTCTAACAGAAATATGTTTACAACAAATTTGACTAAAATAAAAAGAAGAGAATAAGAGAGAAAACCATGATAGTATAAATAAAATGGGAATAATTAAAATTCAAACTTATAGATAATTTGGAAAGTCAGATTTAGGTCCTAATTAAAAGCACATAAAGTATTGATAGATTTTCATTATTGACCTTACTATTTAATATAAATTTTCCGTATTATTTTTTTGAATTTTATAGAGGTAGCAATTAAGACGTTAAAAATTATATCGTACAAAATTTTATTTAAAGTGAACGATACGTAAAGCAAAATTAAAACACTAACTGAGTAGAGTTCATTGCGCTTTAAGCTGTTAAAAGTTTACGAATTAAGTTTACTTTGAAAATTGAATTTAGTAATTGCTTAGTAACTTGAATTAGATCTTATATTAATTTTTGTAGCCCTAAAATGTTCATCATTCAAGGTACGCATTCCACCCCAAATAGCTCGTCTGCAACCTTGCACCTCTTTATAGTTCCGAATTGTTTTCATGGAAATTATCTTGAGCTAAGCTTCTTACACTAAACTCCAATAACTTATGCATTCAGTTTAGAACGCGTTTATAATTTTTCTAGCCTACCTTTCACACCATTCGAAGCTGCGCATTTTGCAACTTATCTTGACAGATTGTTGTTTGTCAAAATAAATTGCAAACCTTGCTGTACTAAAAAATTATAAAACATACTAGAAGAGTCGTAAGTTGTAAGCAAATTATGGTACATTGCATATATTTTTTAATTATTGCTATAACATAACTCGCTAATATACAAAACATCAAGAAGTCGACTTCAGAATTGTAATAAAGAGAATAATTGTTATAAGAAATTAGAAAAAAAGGGGAGGATTAAATACATTCTCTAGGTGATAACGAACATCTTACTACTATAACTAGTTTTATAAACTGTTTCAAGTTTGTGAACGAACCAAATAATAACGTTAAATTTCTTCTTATTTGTACAAATTGTATCACGATTTTAATAGTATTTATAATCAGATAATGCAAATATGTAAAGCGTTAAAAACTACTTTTATAAAAATTACTTACCTTTTTATAGTAAATAGAACTAACCGGTTTCATTGCTATAATTCTTTTTTTTTCAAATTTTCTTATGGAAGAGAATAAAAAAGTTAACAATTCTTCGAAGTAAATTGAAACTTTACTTAAAAGTTCTTTTCCAATAAAAAGTACAGGTTTCCTAGAAAAATCAATACGAATTCCACAGTTTACTAAATAGCCACTAATAAATATAAATTATATACATTGCACTTACTTCAAGTTATTTTGAATTTCTTTGACCTTTAAGAAATAATACTCCGGTTTGGTTAATACTAATCCTTATCATACAAAAAAATGTTGCTTTGTGTCCTAGACAATGCATTGTTCTTTCACAATTCAACATTCCCCATATATTCATTGAAGTAAATTGCTCGTTTCTTGTACTTCCAGAAGTTTTTTAGAATTTTTAGCATATAACCCTGTTATGTTGAAAGACTTTTTTGTGTATTAGATAAAAATATGTATCTTATCGCTTTTATTTTTACTATTTTTAAACTACTATTGAAATATTTCTGAGTGTACAAGATATGGACACTTGTGGTAAATTTTTTTTACATAACATCATTGACTGTTTTGGTTACCATTGTGTCATTGGAGTCTTTCGTTTAGTGTATTATTTTAGTGTTATTATTTTAAAAGCCTTTAAATTTTTGTTTTATTGAGAATTTTGTTCATTAGCTTCTTTAGCTTATGAAACAATGAAATAGTTAAAATGTTTATAAACGTCTCAATTTATTATAATGGACGGACATTAGCTATAGAAACAAACATCAAAAGTAATTTTCGGTAGAAAAGGTACAAAAAGTTTATAGAAACAATCTATAAGTAAAAATAAATTGCTAAACGTACCTTAACTTATAAGGGACTAATCATGTAGAATAATATTTACATCTATCTAGAACATACATTTTTGTTTTACAAAATGTTTTTTTCCTCTAACAAATTATCCCTTAGAGTTTGTTTTCACAGTTAACATTTATCTTGAAGAAAGAAAAATACATTTCTCTTTACATTGATATCAGCAAACGTAGTGATTGATACTATGGTACATTAACATTTTCTAGCACATAATATCTCATTATTACTAATGAATAAATGTCTACTGTTTCAAATACAGCAAATTATTTTTAATTAGACATTTTTTAAAAATCAGTATAAACGCCACATAACAAAATATTGACCATTTCGACCAGTTTTTACCAATGCACTACGCCGCGTTTGAACTGAGTGTAATATGCAAGTCTCGGTTGAAAAAATCATCAGAATCTTATTCCTAACTTATATTATTCACTTTTAATCAGTATGTAAATAAGACGGAATATTAACAGAAAAAAATTAATTTTGCAATTTTTAATTTAAGAATGTTGCCGTACCATTATTTAAAATAAGAAATTAATTTAGAGAAGCACAAACCAAAAATCTATTTTTGTATTTTCCTTTGTTAGTAAAATATATTAAAGTATACGCGCATAATTAGCAATAATTAATATTTTTGACAGCCACTGATATATACTAAAACAATCGTTAATCTGTACGACCCCTCTACTGACAAATGGGTCAATAAATAGAATTACAAAACATTTATGGGTGATTAATGGAGAACAATGGAAAATTATGCTTGAGTGTTAACGACAGGAAGTAGGAAAGCGTAAATGGACTTCTGATCAGCTCAGGTGTAAACGAAACATTTTAATGATTTCAGGAAGTCCCCAAACAAGCCCCAACAAAAAAATTGTTTTCATTATGGTAACTTATTAGCAATCAGAACAGTTTACATTAAATTTGTTCTGTGAACTAATTGTAGGACTTGTGTTGACATGTGAAGGGTGCCACCCAATGGTGTTTTCCCTTTTATTATAACATATCGTTTAACAAAAGAATTATAGATAATATATTACATATGTACATTAATCTGAGCTGTTAAGTTATAATTAACCTAATTTACAATAATTAATGAGATGGTGCTGTTAAATCACACGGCCAGTTTCTTTTCAGTCGTTTAGATTGCCTGGCTTCTAGTAGTGGTTGGAAGTTGACATTTGTATGTGATATCAGTTTGTTTTGATGTTTGGTTGCCATTTCTCTATGACCTCTGTTACAAAGGGTATGTTTAGGTCTGTATGAATTGTCTGGTTGGATACGAACCATGGGGTGTTAACGATAGCAGGTAGTGTTTTTTATTGAAAGCGTTGAATAATGTTGATGTTTGATTTGCATGAGCATCCCCACAGCTCTATACCATAGGTCCACACCGGATTTATAATTGCCTTGTAAATGAGAACTTTGTTTTCAATAGATAATGGTGATTTCCTGCCTAATAACCAATACATTTTCTTGACTTTCAAATCCATTTCTTTCCTTTTTTAATTATGTGTCTTCCAAGTTAGCCTGGAATCTAAGTGCATCCCTAGATATTTGGTTTCTGTGACTTGTGGTACCGATGAGTTATTGATTGTGATCTGGGGGCATTGTTGACGTCTTAATATGAATATTACGTTTACTGTCTTTGTCTCATTTACTTTAATTTTCCATTTTTTTAGCCAATCTTTAAGTAAGTAGATATATCGCTGGAGCAATTGGCTGGCTACCACGGGGTCGTTGTCAGTTGCTAATATGGCCGTGTCATCTGCAAAGGTTCCAATTAATGTATTTTACATCTTGGGTATATCAGCAGTATACAGTATATATAGCATGAGACCTAGCACGGTTCCCTGAGGAACGCCTGAATTGATACTGCAGGGATTTGACGTTGCATTACCATGACGAACATGGAAACTACACTCTGTCAGGTAGGATTGCAGGAGCAGGAAGTATTTGTGGGACAGTACTGTTTTGATTTTAAATAAAAGTCCTCTGTGCCACACCTTGTCGTTTTTTTTCAAAAGTTTGTTTATTTTGTCTACTATGCGATGGCACTGTTGAACGGTCGAATGTTCATCACGAAATCCAAATTGATGGCTAGGTATCCAATTTTCTTCTTTATGTTCTGCGCGTATTCTTTGGAGGAGAAGTTTTTCTAGCAATTGGCAGAAGACTTATAGGTCGGTAAGATGAGACTTTATTCGATGGCTTTCCAGGTTTCAGCAATAATATTATTTCTGCCATCTTAAATATTTTGGGCCAGTAGAACAGGCGGAATACCGCATTAAATATTGTAGTAATTATAATTAATCCTTTTTTGGGAAGCTCTTTCAGTATTTGTCCTGTTATTTTACCAGCTCCCGATGCTTTATTTTTTGCTAGGATGTTTATTTCTTTTTCGATTTCATGCGTCGAAATAGGTGAAATTGGAAGGCTAAGCTGTAGTGCTGAATCGAGGTAGTCCTCAATTTCTTTATTTGTGTCTGTAGAGTGAGGAGTGAAGACTTTTTTAAAATGATGTGCAAATGTGTTAGCTTTCCTTTCGTCAGATCTGGCCCATTCCCTTGTTTCAGTTCGAATTGGAGGGGTTGTAGTTTGCGGCCTTTTAAATCCTATAGTTGCTCTCCAAATTGTATAATCTTTTTTAGGTAGCGTAGAAATATATGCATTAAATTTATCTTTCCCGAATTCCTTTAACTTAGCTTTTAAGTTGTTTGTTAATCTGTTGTATTTGTTTCTATCCGTTGCGTTACGTGTTCTTTGCCAAGTAGATCTTGCTCTCCTTTTTTCTGCTATTAATTTCTTGATTTCAATGGGAATGTTAATTATATTTTGGTGCTCTTTTATTTGGAGGGTGGAATACTTAACCGCTTCTTGTATAATTTTAGTTAAATAATTTGTAGCTCGATCTAACTCATCTGGTTCTTTTATTTTAATATTTAGGTTAACGTTTATTTCAATGTAGTTTCTAAAGGTTTCCCAATTTGTATATTTATTATATAACATACTATTACATTGTTTTATAATTACCGAAGAACTAATCGTCACAATAGTGGGTGCATGATCTGAAGAGAGATCATAATTTGATTCCACAGTGGTACAATTTGGTGAAATACCGTTCGTGATGCAGAAATCCAGCAAATCGGGTACTTTGTTGGGGTCGGTTGGCCAATAAGTGGGTTCCCCTGAGGAGAGAAACCCAAAGTTGTTTTTACTTATGCATTCATAAAGTAACCAATCGCAAACTCTAATGGGTATGCTTAGAATTGAAGTCACCACCCGCTATAAACGATGATTTCTATGCAGAAACTGATAGAACTGAATGGTATTAATCTTATGTTTTGGCGGACAGTATACCGCTGATATAATGGTTGTGGTAACTTATTGGCTTGAATAGTTGTAGCTTGAATGCGATCTGTTTTGAATTGTGGTAGTTCATGATGGATTATGTTCTCCTTTATTAAGATTGCAATACCACCGTGGGCTGTTCGATCGGGATGCTCTGTATGATAAATTAAATATGTTGGGATTTTGACATGTGTCCTTGTTGTGTAGTGAGATTCTGAGATAAGTATCATATCAATACAATTTATTTTGAAGAAAATTTGAATTTCGTCCTTGTGTTTTTGGAGCCCATTGGAGTTTCATACAGCTATTCTTAGAATTTCCGCCATTATGATGCTATTTTGTTTATAACTGTAGTCAGCTTATTTAGGATAGTGCTATTTTGCTGAATTAGCTGGTAGAATAAATTTTTGAACTCATCTAGGGCATTTAGGAAAATTGATTCATTTGCGTATGATTTGGGTTGGATTTAAGGACTTGACTATACTGCTTGTTAATGAGAGAATTATTTGAAGGAATTTGATTAGAGAGTGATGGAAATTGACTTTGATTTAAGGTTGGAGCTACAGTTTTTCTGACGATTTTTCTTTTGCAGTTCTCTATAGACGGTGCACCTTTTGCAATTTGCCGTATGCGGACCTTCACATAAGACACACTTTGCTGGAGTTGTGTTGCTTTTGTACAAGTGGCGGTATTGTGGGCACCTTCACATTTCACGCATGCATAAGGTTTATTACAGTAGGCTTTCGTGTGATTGTATGCCTGACAACGTGAGCACTGAACTAATTCTGTTTTTCTCCTTGGAGGTTCCTTGCTAATACTTGTATAGTGTAGGTATTTGAGTTTATAAATGTCTTTATTATTTTCTGCCGGCTCTAAGTCAACAAAAAATAGGGGCAATGGATCTTTAGTGCTCCTACTCCTGATATTGTAGATGTTCCTACGTTAAAACTTTTTTCGGCTAGTTCTGTCTTTATATTCTCAATGGGAGCCGAGTGATGAAGATTAAGTATGACGACTCTATACGCTCGATTTTCTTTCAACTGATAGGTGTGATAGACTATATTTTTTGTTTGCAGGTGTTTTATTAGTGTGCGGTATGAATCAGTTGTTTTAACGTTTACTTTAACAAAGTTATCTACCATCGCTTTGCAGTCATATTCTGTTTCCGAAATGACAAGGTTGAGATTAAGCATATCCGGGAAATTTTTAACGCCGTGGATAAAAAAATAGGAAGTGGTTTTGGAGTATTTTCATTTTGACTTTTATTTCCGTCTGCTTGATTTTGTATCATTTTCACATCATCTCCTTGTGAAGCTAGTGGTGCATATTTATTTGTACCATGAATGTCAGCCTTTGTTACAATATGATTTTCTTTGGGTTTTTTGTGATATTTCTCTTTTCCTATTTTTTCTTACTTCTTGCAAAGGGTGTTTCAGATTCCCAATCTGATTGCAGTTCAGTACATACGGAAGATGAAGTGGTGTGGGTGGAAGTAGAGAAATATTTCATTTGTGTTTGATATGGATTGATAATCTGAGGATTTGTATTTTGCACAAATGCGGGGAATAAATGTATTGGGTACTTGCAATACTTGTTGCTGTTGATGCTGATTTACGTAATGGAGATAATTTGGTATGAGATTAGGATTTAATATTATGTTTAAATTTAAATTTGTTACCACAGCTCCACCGTGAGCATGGCCTGACTTGATTCCATCCTCAACCATCCAGCAATGTGAGTTTACTTAGTAGCCACAAACAGCAAGAACCTACAAATAAAATTTTGTGTAGATCCGCGTATGTATTTGTACTTATCTGCACAAAAGGCCAATTTTTAATCGCAGTTCCAACATTTAGAGCGTGATAACGCAGCGCACATCCAAACGCATGCACTCTTTAAACGCTCGAACCGAACTGAGGTGGTATATGAATATAAAAGTAGCGCATACTATACTGCAATAAAGGATGGCCGCTGATCAAAAGCTCTTTTAAGCCATTAATAGAAACAAAGAAAAATTTACTTAAATTTTTTAATTATTATATTTTGAAGTTGCAAGTGAATGCAACATATTAATCTAACTTAAAGGACATATGTAAATGTTAACAGAAAAATTGGTTTTAAAAGATGCCCATAACGAGCAATACTTTGTGACTTTGAGAAGAAAAACCGCACTAATAGTTTCTTTTTGTATTGATATGACATTTTAAATCCTAAATATATATGTAATATCTTTAAATAATTGATTATATTGTTTTTGATACACTAAAATGCATTTATTTGATTTATTTACCAGAATAAAAGATCAAACTTTGTTTTTTATTTTGCTATATAACGCAATGTGCTTTCCGAAAAAAGTAATATGGTAGAGAAGTGAGCCGCTAAGTGCTTTCTCTAATAAAAAAAAACTTTTCTAGTACTTGTCGTTGCTATAACATTATAATTGTTAATACCAAAACTTTTATGCTACTTTGCAATTGTAAATGTAAATTAAAAAATAAATTTATAAACTTTTGTTCAAACTATAGAAGGCGGTACTGTAGATATGACAAGAATTGAAAGTTATAGACAGTCTAGATTCAAATCTACTAGTGTGTTAAATATTTTACAAATAACATGATATCTGTTAAAGATAACAGGTGTTCCAAGTACCTTTTAACTAAAATTGGGTAGCTTTAAGTTTACCCTGTGAGACTTACTATTTTTTTGAAAAATTGAAAATGTTGCATCTGTTGATGCTTAAACAAAAAAAAACCTTTTGTACTTGTGTAAGACACTCAACAAAAGCAACAAAAATGTCGAAATTTATCTTAAAGTTATTTGTTAGAAATAAATGGTTAGTATATAATGAAGACTCATCAAAAGGAAAACAGAATAAAACAAACTTTGATTTTTTGTTGTTGTCACAGACTGTTTAATATATTAAAATAGCTTTAAAACATGTCTCTAAGATGTATAGAGCAATTAAATATACACCCCAAGATATATACAATATAATAACAGTTACTGTTTTTGATATTATACCAAAACATCTATTGTAAGCCTCATCTTCAATAAATCTGCATTTATTGTTTACTCTCGTATAATTGAAAAAAAAATTTAAAAGAAGCTTAAGTAACTTGTTGACACAAAGAATATATCTGTAAAATTAGAATACAAATACTACACTACTGTAGATTAAATTTTCTTAATTCCAATATTAAAACGAATATTGACTCATTCATTAATTTAAGGAAATTTTGTTTTGACCACCGCATTTTGCCTCAAACTTATTCACCATAAAACAAAATACTCGTTCGTACTTGAATATTGTTCAAGATTCAGCATTAGAAATGATCTCTGTATATAATGCAAATCAAAACAGATTTACATTAATTTACATTTAAAATCCAGATAGTTGGTATTTCAGTTTCCGTTCTTCATTGTCTTCACTTTGTATGTCAAATATTCCGAGATGTATTTAAGGAAGTTATGCTTTGAAACAAAACTGAAAGTATTAGCAACAACTATCAGTTACTGCTGGTTGTGCTAGTAATTTTTTATTCTTGCACTCTTTTTCAATAATATTTTGATCTACAATTTTGAGGCAAAAATTACTCCTTTTTAGTAAAATAATTAATAAGGTATTTGTACTATAGAAACCAAAAGTAGTAACTACTACAACTACTGTTCTTGAATTCACTTACAACCAATTATTCAAGGTTTTAGTTGCTCAAATCATTTAAAAGCTACTATTCGATGCAATTAAATTAATCTGACTTCCCAGAAAATATATCGCACAGATTGAACGCAAGTCTTAAAACAATAATAAAGACTTGATGCTATATAGAAATTCCGTTTGGAAAAGAAAGAATGCCTCTGTCAATCATAGTTCTTTAGTTATATTTTAATTAAATTGCATTAAATATCCTACAAGTACTTCTTCCTGTTTTTTAAGTTTTATAATTTTACAGTTCTATTATTCAATGATATTTTTGGATTGAATACGGAAATACCATCATTTGTGATTTTAAAAATTTTAAATTTTAGAATTGTCAGAGTAATTAGAAAGTTGTTGAGCTCTATAGAAAATGTAAGGAACAAAATATTTAATTTCAAATTATAAATTATTAATATAATAAAAATTTTACCCTCATCCGCTCTGCCTTTACTAAGTTAATAAGCTTTGATATAAATGTTTAGACAAAACCGCAACTGCCCGCCATTGAGTTATATCAATATTTAATGTATTCATTATATGATTTTGAGTATAGTCCAGCATACACAAAATATCAAAAAACGTATAATATTCATAGAATGGGATAAAAAAGATTAAGAAATGTTGTTATCTTATTTTCTATTTCAAAGGCCCCACAATCAAAAGTAATAGATACACCTTTAAGTCCCATTTTCTCTACACTAAACAAGATAGTAAACAAAATCTTTATTAAAGATGCATAATAAATTATCTGTTTTTAATTTACATTATTTTTTTGCGTTGGAACTAAAATTTTAAATTCTGATATGTGTTAGCATGAGTTAGACAAAAGTCCAAAGACATCTCTTCAAAATTAATTCCACAAAATTTCTCGATCTCCGTTAATTGTTTAGCATTTTCAAAACCTCCGGTATTATTCCAATAGACAATTTTGAATATTAGTTTAATAACATTAAATAAAAATAAAGCAAATAAATCAAAGACCGACTTTAAGTGCACTCTTTCTTGACCTGTTGCATATGTTTAGTTTTGATGCCATCTTCTTGTATGCAATTTTTCTTTGAATTTATTTACTTGTTTTAAAATAACTTTTCCATTTATATATATATATATATATATATATATATATATATATATATATATATATATATCCAAAATTTACTATTAAACTTTAAAGAACGATGAAGTACTGAACTATGATTATTTGTATGCTTCGTCTGATCTTTGATACTGGAACCAATCTTTTAGGGATAGATTACACACAAGTTTTAATACTTATTTTTCTTATAGTTTTAGGTAATAATAATAACTAGGTAATATACAAATGAATAAAAATTTACATCATTTTAGTAAAACACAAAAGTTCTTTTTCAAGAAATATGATACTGCGTAATATCAACTATTTTTCCACACTCCTTGGGAGAGATAGTTTATTGTCTTTTTCATTTAGGCCACAATTTTTAAATACATTTCTTATGCATTCATTTTTTGTAGTATTGGCAGTCTGTTCTTTTCTTGATCGCGTAATGATTTTCCTAGCATTTAGTACAATTGTTGCTTACGTAATTCAATTTTTTCGACTTGTTGTCATTTTTCTCGCCTTTTTCTGCAAAGGTGTATGTTGATTTTTTTTATTATGAAACTTTCGTTTTTCATTTTGTTTCCTCGAGAAGATTTTTGTTCTTGTAATGTGTCCTGATAAATTTAAAAACTATATAGACTAGTTGCCTGTCTTTGAACAAGATACAAACAAATTAGGAATGCAGGTAATTTCGTAAAAATACTTACGGGAAAAAGTTAAGAAAATTGATTGTACGTTAGAAAAAGGGGTAAAAGTTACATACAGCACGAGATAAAGTTTGGGTATAAGACAAAAGAGTAGTCACTTAAACATTGATATTAACTGAATGAGTTTCAGCAGATAGAGGTTAAGGATTAGAACATTAGTGAATGAAGGAGCAGAAGCTATATTTGCTATTAAACAAAGTTTTCTCCTCCGAAATTCTAAAAGAACATTAGTAGCTGACATAACTCATATGCATATTTTCTCTATTAGGTACCTAGTTTGATATCTCATGATATTTCCGCTATTACACGTTTACATTTGTATCTTTACTTTCTGGTTGTAATATGTTTGTAGCAAACTAAAATAATCAATCTAGGAGCTGAAGTCCCTATCATTATTATTTCCAGCGTTTAAATATTCTATCTCTGAACATATGCATTCCAAGCTGTCGTCATGCTATTCGATACGCTGTGCCTCCCATCCATTGTGTTCCTGAGACCTTATTGATGTTGTCTCTCCATCTGGTGTTCAGTATTCCTCGTTCTCTTTTTCTTGTCCTTGGCCTCCACTTTGTTACGTTTTTGCTCCATCTGTGTTACTGAGGAAATATAAAATTGTCATAATATTATTATCGCCAAATTTTAATATTTCAAATGCATTATAATGAGTAGTGTAACGAATTAATACTGGAAAACCTCCTAAGAGATTTTCATGGATGGCTTTTTATTCATCAAACATCAAAACCAAAAAAAACGTTTTATAACTATTTTCTTTTGTTTGCTACTTTCATGAAGAGTACTGAAGGTTAAAACACTTCCCCCTTATTATTACATGATTAATGTTATATTTTCATTTCTTTCATGAAGTGTTAATAAGTTAATATTTTTTGTCTATTTCTATCTAATAAATTTAAAGCGTGATGCGAAGGTCCCCGGTCGTGTGAAAGGCATTGGTTGCCAGAGTCACGCGTTCGGTTCCATGCGGAAATACACGAACGATCGTCGTATCTTTAAAGCACACTGCAATTTTAAAAACGTAAATTAAAATTAAATTATTTATATCCTACTGTTTTAGTTTTTATGTTCTTTTTTTGTAAATAAGCATTGTTTAGTATGGAACAGGTACAAACAATTGAGCACCACAAAAATTACATGAGAAAACGAAGAAGTGGGCAGACTACGGATGAAAGGGCAGCAATAGATGAAGCGAGGCGATGTATATGTGCCAAAAGAACTCCGGGGGAAGTTGAAGTAGGAAGTAGAAAACCAAGCAAGACGACAACGACGTTCTCAAAGAACACCGGAAGAAATAGCTGCAAAGAACGAAGCAAGGCAACAGTGAAATTTACGAAGAACCCCGGAAGAAATGGCAGCAATAAACCAAGCAAAGCGACTGCGATGTTATTAAAAAACACCGGAAGAAATAGTTGCAGATAACGAAGCAAGGCTACGGCAAAGTTTACGAAAAACCCCGGAAGAAATAGCAGCAAGAAATCAAGCAAAGCGACTGCAAAGATCTCGAAGAACATCGGAAGAAATAGCTGCAGAATAGTAAAGATTGCTACAGAAAGTTCGTAACACTTGCATTCTCTATAGCAGCCAAGCGTATCTGGCTGGACTTTCTAGTATTATTAAAGGGAGTACAAATAAGTCTCCGCTGTTTGACAAAAGATGTACTAACCAGAACTTATGGTTGAAATTGTCAGATCTAAAACGTTATATCGTATGGTTGGATATCTGGCAACACCATAACCTTAAAATATTAGCGATTATTTAACAAAATCACATAATTTTTTTTGTGCCTAAATGCTGAGGTTTGAGTCGAATAAGCGTCGTTTGCGGGAACTTTTGATTTACTTCTTTAATTTGAAGAAATCTGCAGCTGCAGCCCATCGAGTGCTTGTAGAAGCATATGGTGAGGCTGCTTTAAGTTAGAAAAGTTGTCGTAAGTGGTTTCATAAGTTTAAGAATGGTGAGTTTAACGTCAAAGGCAAAGAACGTAGTGGAAGGCTGAAGGTGTACGAAGACGCGGAATTGAATACATTATTGAAGGAAGATTCCTACCATATGCAAGAAGGAGTGACTCAAAAAGTAATTTCACATTGTTTAAAATTGTTGGGAATGATTCAAAAACAAGGAAATTGGGTTTCATATGAACTGAAGGCGAGAAACGTTGAAGGCCGATTTTGCATATGTAAAATGCTGCTTACTAAGCATAAACGAAAGGGTTTTTTGTATCGTATAGTCAGTGGTGATAAAAAATAGATCCACTACGATAAATAAATAAAAAGAAAATCATGGAGACCACGTGACCATGATTCAACATCAGCCGAATATTCATAGAAAAAAACTCATATTGTCTAGTTGGTGGGATCAGCTTGGTGTCGTGTATTATGAGAAGCTCAAACCGAACGAAATTATTATTGGGGCTTTCTACCGAACACAATTGATGAGAATGAGCCGAGCACTGAAGGAAGAACGTGCCCGCTACTACTCCAGACATGACAAAATTATTTTTCTGCATGATAATGCTCGTCCACATGTTGCGGCGCCGGTGAAAACTTGGAAACACTAAATTAGAAAGTCCTACCCCACCCGACGTATTCACCAGACATTGCCCCTTCCGATTATCACTTGTTCCGATCGATGGCACATGGCATGTCTGAGCAGGACTTCACATCATACGATGATACCAAAAATTGAGTCGATTCGTGGATAGCCTCAAAAGATGAAGCGTTCTTCCGACGCGGTAGCCGTATGCTGTCAGAAAGATGAAAAAAAGTAGTAACTGGCGATGAACAATACTTTGAATAAAACATAAAATTCCGTTCTTTTACAATAAATTTTCGTTCGTTTATTAACTGCTAATTTCAGCTAGATTCAAAATATTTTGTGACCTATGTTGAAGGATATCTTTCTTGATCGTTTGCTCCAGCAGGTCACTTTTTTTAATTTTAGTTTTATTCGTGCCTTGCAGTCTAGCTATAAAAAATCTTTTATTTGTCGTGCAAAGCTAATTAATTATAACCTGCTATACCTTTATCATAGGAGAACTTGTGCGTAATACCTATATTTTCTGAAAATTGGTACATAAGTTAACAGAATATCTGATGGAATCTTAAAAAATACCTTGCAGTCCAAAACCGTATTTTATTATCTTTTCTGTATATCAGTACAATAGCTGTGAAAAGAAGACTGACAAGTGCGAGTTTTGGTGTGACATCTGTACCAGAAACTGTATTATTGTAACACTTGTAAATAAACCAGTATTGGTTCATTTTAACGAAAAAAAAAAGAACAAAAAAGTATCAATGCATTAAAAAGAAATATTAAAGTATTTGTGTATTTCAAATACAAAGTTTTTTGACGAGTAACAATATAATGAAAGTGTGAAATCAACAACGAGCCGTTACTACAATTTTGACTTCTCATATGCATTATTTTTTGCTTAGACGGGTGCGACTATAATTTTAAAATTAAAATTCTCTAGTCACTGCAGGACAAGAAAGATGTGTACTGTATTTATTTAAGACGCGTTAAAATTGTTATATTAATATCTGCCGCTCTGCACTAAAATAGTACGGCTATATTAATATTACACAAGATACTCGAGTGGATTTTGTGTGCCAACATTGTACATTATATTAGTCTAAGGTTAATACGTTAAATATAAACTGTAAGAGCTGATTTGTTTGATTTAGTTGGCACCGCATCGATGTGAGCTGAATAGTTTATGAATAATGCAAACGGCTTGAAGCGTTAACGCCGGATTTCAACTTTCTCTACTACAACGCAATAATTCATAATGTAACACCTATTTGACCCATTAGCTTACAAAGTCTATAATAATACTTGTCACTCCGTCAGAGGAAACAAAACGTTCATTATTCATTTATTCCGTTTGCAGAGTTAACCGAGCGTTTTCGTTCACCCACATATTTGGCCTCTCGCCAGCTGCTAATGGATTCGATGTTCCTCCCGTTAGACATTTCGAAATTTGGAAGTATGGAATTTTCGAGCGGCTGCTTAGACCTAGGCAAATCCGCGCCGCGCCCGTGCGGACCAATTACCAAGGATTTCAGTTGCGGCAGAATGATAGAAAAGGAGCGAGTTTTCCGACAACTAAATAATTCCGGGCCGCTGATTTCTCGGGGTAGCCCAACTTAAAACTGGGTTAAACTGTGACGCATTTACAAATGACGGGCCGTTTGGCAAAGTTGCTTGTTCATATCATTGCACAAATTGAAATGCCCGTACTTAGGCTTTGAAGCGGCTGCATTCATCATTTTTAACGTTCTGCCAGGACAGATGCTCTCCTTCGACTTGCCAGATATGCATTTATACTTATTATTAGGTTCGGGCACTTGCCAACTCCGCCAAGAAAATTGGCCCGATTCGAAATGACAATAAGACAATACTGCGAAGTTGTAGATCATTGACTTGCCGAACACAATGAAGCCGTAATAAAGTTGTTGGAAGAGAACAATTTGCCTGTAATAAACAGCTGGAAATAAAACTCTGGGCGCAAAAATTTAGCCGATCATTCTACTTAATTGATTGAATGAACTCGTCAAATCTCGACCATTACTCAATATTACACTTTTGGGGCTGTCTTTTATAGCTTGCAATTATTTTTATTAGTCACTATAAAAACTGAAGACTCAGTTTTTGCGCCCATGTTATCCAACAATTTTAATCTTTATAAAATCAGAACAAATCAAATTAGAGACTACTGCTTTTCACGATTCATCGTTGGTGTCGCTACACTTAGAACTGTATACATATAACATATACATTTAATTTCTATATTAAAGTATTATCAGTTTAAGTTCGATGTACACTCTATTAGTTTGCTAAGTACTTTTCAATAATTGATAGTTTAATATATAATTATGTATAATATTTTTCTATAATTGTTTTTGTGCTAAGTCTTAATTTAGTGCTTCTAATTTGTACACAAATGTACATTCTGACCTGTATTAATATCATTTTGGTTATTGCTTTTTAATTAATTATTTGCAATTGTAGAACCTCAAAAATGTTCTCTCAAATTTTTGTTTATTTACTTCAACAAAGGCGAGAATGTATTTCTGTATTAATATATAATTACGCCTCAAAGAGATGTCCGTATTTAAACCACGCCGAAGCTTATCAGAGCAAACTCTCTTTCCAATATTATCCTTTTATTTTAAAAATAAGGCTTTCCTTATTACTTAAATCTACAATTACAGGTCAGGTAAGCCAACACATCATGCAATAATAAAGAGTTTCTAAACCTGTTCTATTTTTAAAATCAGTAAATAAATGATTGCCTCAATTGCTTCTCTTTTCTTATTTGCTTTACTTTTTACTTACTGCAGTTTGCTTCTTTTTTCCCTTCATGCTATGCTTACTTTTTTTACAGATATGAAATTTTTAGGATCTTATAGAAAAAAAACATGTGCATCAGTCATAAAAAGTACCTAGAACATATAGCAAAAGTGTAAGTACTAGTGCTGGTATAATGGTATGCACTCAAAGTATCCGATACGGAAATTGTAAAATTGCCATCTTTTTACACTACTTTTTAGGTTTAAATGCAATTTTCATAAAAATTGTTTAAGATATCTAGGATTTAGCCACACTTTAAAAGAAGAAATTATTCAGAAAACCTTGGCCAACTTACTCCTTTAAGTGAAAACACAAATGCTATGATAATAATTGCGGATGGAACGTATTTAGAAATTCAAACATCTTTTAACCTTGCTTTTCAAAACTTTACTTATTCTATGCAGAAGCACTACAATTTAATGAAGCCTATGTTGTTCATAACAACGTTTTTTTTACTGGTGGCATTAACATTTATAATTTAAGGCATGTTTAAACTTACTGAAGAGTTAGTTGTGCAATATTAAATAGATACTTTAAGCCACTTCGCACAAAAAAGATGAACTATGAAGAAATAGTAAAAGAAATGTTAACATACTTTGACCTTCTAAATCTGATATCTGTCATAGTTGAAAGTTTTGGTAGAAACGAACCATTTGGAGGAAAATCCAACCACATGACATGATCGAATGAGAAAATTTGCCACTTGAATATATCACGTTTACAATGCGCCATCAATTAGCATATATAAGACGATCAAACGATAATTTAGTATTTTCTATCCATGCGGAGGAAAGCAATCTGTTGTGAGTTAAAATGCCTTCTCCTTTCGTGAATTCGTGAATTCGCACCTTATATATTAGATTTTGTGATAAAGACACCGTTTATGATATTACAGATAATTGGTGTAGTTGCATGTTTGATCAAATATCACAGAAGGTTTGACTTAATTAAAAATATCGCCTTTAATGTGTTGATGCATCTTTTACAGATGGCTATGTGCAGCCATATAGGTTCAGTTGTTTGACGTCTTAGCCAAGGAATTAACAATATTTCATCTATTGGGCCATCATCACAAGCTTTCGAGGACATAATAAATGTGGAAACAATTCTTAACTTATAAATCCTACCAAAGTACAGGAACTTAGCAGTTAATTTTATTATTATATTTAATAGCAATAACTTAAGATATATCTTAGTATAACTGTTAGTTTGCTTTTCGTATTGAAAAACGAACCACATGTTCAGGTTGTGTTATTAGTATTACGCTAGCATCTCTCACTCACTCACTCACTCACTCACCCACCCATCCATGGAGCAAGCGGACATGTGTCGCGCTTCAATATATCAGTGCTCGAAACGCTTTATCTGCTATTTAAGGTATCAAACCTTCACGACTGCTGCATCAAGTCAAATACTGCAATTAAACCCCAAACATGAGGACCGTAGTAGCCTTCTACCCGCTTCCTGAAGGGACGCAACCCCGGCATACGAAGCCTCAAATGGTTCTACACACGACGATGATGGCACAAGACAAAACTCAAATGTATAATAACTAATATCTTCAAACATCAAGTAATTCCCTCAGACAAACACAACCAATGCTATACGCCCAACCTTGCCACAACTAACGCACTTTACCCAACCTACAATGTCTCCCTATCAAACAGACACTAATAAATTGACTACAGTTTTCCATAAAAGAGATACAGCTTCTCATAATGATCTCGAAATGCCTGTTAAACATAGCGAAGCAAATAAATATTGGCTTGACGCACCGTCCTCTTCAAATCGATTTTCAGTCTTAGAAAACGAAAACCCTAATGACCAAGACACTAACCCAGAAAATCAATAACATTTCTGAACGAAAAGCAAAATAAATTTCACCCACATTCAAAACAAAAGAGGAAAGAAGCTATAAAGTTGTTCTAAAAAATATGCATTATTCCATTGATTTCCGCGACATTAAAACTGAAATAGAGAAACTAGGTCACACAATCACAAGCATTTGGAATATCAAGCAATATATATAATAATAAAGACATTTATAATATGGATTACTTGTAACAGTGTAAAATAAAATTTGAATCCCCGAAAAACAAAAAAGAAATTGTACAATGTGCAACATATCAAAGATACGGACACACCGAAAATTTTTGTTGAGAAAAACCAAGATGTGTTAAATGCGCTGGTGAGCACGTTACAGACGAGCACTCTAAAAAACAAAATATAGGGATGTTCGCTGTGTATTATGCGGAGGAAATCATCCCGCAAATTATAAATGTTGTACCTCTATAAAAAGTTGCGATTTTTATCGATTCGCCCAAAAACATACACTCCACACCAACAAATTAAAAGTTATTAATAAATCCCACCGAGAATAGCTTACTCGGCAGTAACCCGACACCAAAACCAACAAAATTACACTCCCACTGTAACGCTGCAAATGCAAACCTCACAACTCCACCAACAATCCAACGATATGCAAGAACTAAAAAATATGATCAACAAACAGGTACCATGTTAAACCTTCTTACAACCGTAATTCCCAAATGTAATTAATTTAAATAATAATTTGCTCAAATGGTTTTGGGAAATGCCAACAACTTACTATAATACACACATTAATTAAAATCATTTAATTTACTTTATAATATCCAAGTTATGCGAATTTCTGAAACCACTTTAAAACGAAAATTCCTAAGTATTCAATTTACTATACAAATCAGCCAGGCGCCACTGTCAAATAAGAATCAGCTATTATCATTAAAAACATAATTAAACATTATCAAACAAGAACGGTGTAATACGGTAAAGGAAAATCGTAACGGTCACTTCCGGTTGCCGTTAACCGATTTGGCTGAAAATCAATCTCATGAAAGGCATTGACCTGAGATGTATGTATGCCAAGTTTGAAGTGAATCCGTTGGATAGAACGGAAGTTATAGTGTCTCCAGACACACAGACAGACAGACAGGATGATAATCTCATTAACTTTCTACTATAAGCTCCGATGTAAAAAGTCAATAAATAGCTATTTTACAAATTACTTGCAAGCAACCAATGTCGCCGTAAAAAATTTCACTGGCTTTTTAATTATTTCAGCCTTCTACTTCCCACCCATATATAGTGTTAAACAAGAACAATTTTTTCAACACCCTGGGACATTAATTTTCTGCTAGAGAAGGTTCAATGCCAAACATACTATATGAGGATTCAGAATTGTAACACCTAAAGGACGTTAGCTACTTAAAACAATTGAAAGAAATAATTTAAAACACCTATTCACTGGCAAACCTAACTACTGGACAAGAGACCCGAACAAACTACCGAATTGGTGGTCTATTGCGTCACAAAAGGTATTCCGCAAGACTTTGCTGTCGCCACTTTTTTTTTAATTTGTCTTCAGATCCTTCTCCAGTTCTTGTCATATTATCAACAAGAGTGACAAGTGTTCAAAAACAACGAAGTTTCAGCGATAGAAATGCAGACTGGGACAAATTTAGACGACCAGTTAACAGCAAGCTTACCTTGAGTGTTCCCTTTAAAGCTAAAGAAGATCTTCAATCCTCAGTTAAATACTTCAACAACACAATACAATAGTTGGGCTGGAACGCAAAACTAGAACAGACACAAACTTTCAAATTCTTTAGTTTTCCTGTACTAATTAAGCAGACAATTCTGGAGAAACGAAACTTTCGTAGACAACAGCACAGGTTATGAAACGCTTTAAAGCAAACGCGTATTCAATGCATCTATACATGAACAATTATTAAACAGCAATGAAAAGAAATGCATACAAACTTTCCTCAAGGCCGTGCACCCACTGACACCACTAAAAAACTAAAGCAAATTACGCAAGCCTCTCCACCCATTATAACGAGCCATGGAACCTGGGCAAGAAGTAAACAATAAAAAGCTCGCATCTTTGCAGAACATCTAGCACAGGTATTCCAGCCGCATTCCTCAGAAAACCGCCCTGAAGATAAAAATAAATTAACTCAACTCTTGCAACTGGAACCACCAGAATAACGCTTCAAAACCATTGGGGTCGAAGAGGTTATTACAACCTTGCACACGAAGAAAGCACCGGGATATGACCTATTTAAATACCTCACAGAGCTCTTTAATGTTATTATGCACATTGGGTACGTCCCGGCTCAGTGGAAAGTAGCACAAATTATTGTAATTCTCAAACCAGATAAACCACCAAACGAATTAAATTCCTATCGATCGATCAGTCTGCTATATATAGTATCCAAGGTTGCTAAAGAGACTTCTACCAATAATTGAGAACAATAAATAAATTCCTGTTCACCAATTTGGCTTTAGACAAACGTATGCCACAACTGAATAAATACATCGTGTCGTTCGAAAGATTAACGAAAGCTACGAAAACAAACAATACTGCTCTGCAGCTTTTCATTATTTAATTTTTCTTTATAACATTTTTATTTTTAGTTGTTTTTGTAGTAGTTTTACTATTCGTTCTACTATTTTGTTTGATCTTTATATTCAATTTATCTATCGCTCCTGTTAATCTACACGCACAGTGGAATTACATTTTTTGATTTTAGGTCATTTTATGACATTCCTCATAAGTTATTTAATTTTTTTATGTTTTGTTAATTTCAAATAATGGACAAAATATTGTATTTATTGCACTTTATATTTGTCTGCCATAACTATATCTTGGCTGTATATGATTTTGAAATATAATATATATATATATAAACATTTAATAAAGCTGTTCCAATATCGTCAATAATTAATTATTGTTTGATTCACACAGTGTAATTCTTAATTACACTGTTTATTAAAATTGCATAGTATAATATATAATTTAAACTTTGCAGATTTATTTAGTGGTTTAAGAAACAAATCGAGAGCGCGACAGCCGCGACGCAAAGGCTTCGGCCTGCCAGACTAACGCGCGGCGGGCCCTGGGTTCGACTCCCAGGTCAAAAATAAGGGCAAACATCGAGTGCTCTCCGGCCATCATACAAACACCTTTGGCGGTCGTAAGTACATTCTCCTTCTTCTAACGGGTCAGACTAGCCACCTGCCCGGGGTACGCCCAACATGGCTCATAGTACTACACGAAATGTGTAATTAGAAACAGGCTAATAGCCTATATAAGAGTAGAAGAAGAAGAAGAAGAAGAAGAAGAAGAAGAAGAAGAAGAAGAAACTTATGTTTACGAAACCTTTATCGATAAACATTTAATTTATTTATTAATATACGGCCTCACCTCGGGTTTCTATAAACATCCACATTCTTCTTGACATAGAGTCAAACAAAGGAGAAGTGGAAACCAGCTATTCTGTTTTATTTAAGAAAGTTTGACATGCACGGCATACGTGTTTGAACGTTATCTTGTTGAAAAGTTGCTTGGGACACCCTCTGAAGTAAGGAAAATACCACGAGCTGCACGACCACGTTGATGTCTTTCCGTTGCCCATTGTAATTTTCGTTGCCTATGCAAAGAAGTCAGTGGTAGTTGCAAGATAGTATGTCGTGCCGTTAGTCCCAGTGCAAGGAATCAACGTTGGCTGGAAGAAATAGCTAACTAGGGCACTTAATGATCTGTAATTGCAAGCCTCTGAATATGATGATTCACCCGGTTAATTGTCCTGTGGTCTTCATAAATGAGTATCTTTTTTGAACACTACAGTACTATTAATTATTTGGCCTACTTTTCTTAAAAGAAGTGTCTTCACAATATATATTTTTTAAACTCGCTTTTTTGATATTATACTATTTGTCGACGACGTGGCTTTACAAGTATTAAATCTGATTTATGGTTTATTTGTCATATCTACATGCGATGCAATCAAACACCGGACAGAAACAAATATATGGTTCTTAAATTTTAACCGTTTTATGATTATAGTATGCTTAGTTTAATATAAATAATTATGTATGGTGTAACTTCAATATAAAATAGTCCATCTATATTTTGTATAATGTCAGCGTTTTAAAGGTTTCTTGAACGAGAAGACATTTGGAAAAATTTAAATGGTTGCATTTGTGAGTTCCTAATTCAGGCAATGGAAATGGCCCACGTAATCGAACGGCATCATGTAGGTCTCGCAGGCAGTTGGATGCATGTGGGCGACGGACCGTTTAGACGCTCGAGCTCTTTGTGATTGGTTGCATAAGAACGAAAATGATCTAAATGGGCCATCTGGTCTAACGGGCAGTTTGGTTCTTTGGTTTCGACGGTAGTTAATCTCACGTGGGCGATGAAGTCATTGAGCTTGGGAATAGTTTCAAAGACGCTCAGAGGTATCGAGTCAGCGCTATTTAAAACAGGTATTTGCATTTTTCAGTATTTTAAATCAATGCTTTTTTAAGGTAATTCTTGTGATTTCAGAGAAATTTTGTATAAGATTTGGCGTGCTGTTTTCGATCAGGTTTCCATATTCGCTAACAGTACTGACTCAAATCACTTATCTTGAACCTTTGTTACCGTTCCGATCTTCATCAGTTATTTGGTTGTAATAGAGTTAGGTTAATTATTATTAGATTTTTAACTAATAATTTGATTAACAAACACCATTTAAGTAAAATTTCTACATGTTTCTTGTAAATTCAGGCGTATGTAATTATATTGAACTGCAGCAAGGACTAGGGTTACTTTACTAATTGTAAATATGTTCAAGAAGTGCTAAAAAGCGCCGCAACGACAATATTCTGGTGCCTGATCGTTAGGTCCGTTATATAAGGTGATACCATAACAATTTATTATATTTTAGTTATTGAAAACAAATAAAAATGAAAAGTTATTTTCTATCTCTCTATTAGTTCGTTGTTTTTGATTTACTTCTTTGATATTTATTCTTTATTAATGTTATAAACTATTTTTATATATGAACTATGATTTAAAGTATATTACATACGGTCTTTGCGAAAATTATAATGTTGGGTGGCATTAGTTTATTTCTAAATACATCTGAAGATACATGCGCTGTGATTTTTAAAAACAAATTTATTTTAAATATGGTTATATTCAAAGATTATTCAGAAAATATCAACTGCATGTCAAGTAACCCTAATTATCTTGTTTGTGGATTTGGATTAACCGATTTAAAACTTAATTTAGAATCTTCAATTTCGCCTTAATAAAACATAATCAGTCCTTTCAATTATTAAAACTAAAAAAGTAGTATCTTATGATATCACATACATAACGTTTTAATTAAATGTGGTTGATGTGTTCAGTAGATTAATATTTAATGACCCATATTTGCAGTGCTGCGGGCATGTACTGAGATTTGAATATTTTGTATGAATATTATATTTATCGTTATCTTCGTCTTCAGAACCAAACAAAACTTTAATTTTCAAGTGTAACAATCTGAACTACTCAAATAGTAAGGTTACTATTGTCCTTAGAACAATTTCCCTTGCTTTAATAGTGTTTTAACCCACAATGCTTCTCCGCGTTATAAAAAGCATTTATCTGAAGTAGTAAAACAAGAACTGAAACTTTCATAGAAACTCAACTTATTCTCAATTATATTAGTTTACTGCGAGCCTCTTGTCGTTCATACTTTTAATAATGCAGTAATGCACTTCGTGAAACTGAAACGACCATATCATAACTCAGGGCGTATTACGGCCGTTGCTTCTTTAGTATCACTATAAATTGCATTGTTATAACGAGTGCCATTCCCCCTTAATCTCACTTCAACAACTCAAATGCGATATGCAGCAGATTACGCGCGGACCTTAGTGCGGCCGCCACATGCGCGCGTTTTTATGAAAAGATTTCCGGCGTGATTGTCGTGCATCGATGTACGGCGTCGGTAACATATGCAATGTTCCCGTGGGGAGCTTTCGGGTCTGAGAAAGCGCATGTGTTCAAAACTCCGCGAAGCCAATAGAGCCGTATTTGCAAGGTACGGCAATAACCCGGAGCTGCGCTTCGCGCTGTCGAAGTGTTTCTCAACCGGCGGCGGTACTCACCTTTTGCCCGGCGGACAGCAGGACGTACGAGCATAATGAGTGCGATGGGCGCCATTACGAGACAAAGGAACCTTTAACAGATCGAAACCAATCCAAGCAGTGACCTGCCGTTCCCACGAATCACGATTGTTTACATGAATTTTTATTTGAACAAGTCATCGTATAGACAGATAATGACTTCATCTCGAGATACCTAAGTGCTCCAGCGAGACTGGCTGCGTCTTCACTGCCTCTATCTCCTTCCTTTTCGTCTCCATAGCATAAATGGACGCCCGTCTGTATCACGTTGCCTTATAGCGAGTAGCTTTCTGTTTGATTAAGCAGATCGGCGGTCACGATCTACTGCACGTCATTTCAAAAATTATAGCGTTGCGCTTAAAATACGTATATAATTTGCAACTGTGCGCTTTTTGCTGTTTGCAGGTGGTCGTAAGTCCTTGCCGGATTATTTCGAGCACTGCTTTAGTTATAGTTGCCGTTTTTAAGATCTTATCTGACACATTTAACTTTAAAATTAAGACTGGTGCCACACAATAAATACTAAATATTTGTACTATCGTTAAGTGCACTTAACGAGGACTAATTTGATGTAAAACTAATTATGCAACCGTTAGTTGCATGATATGTAATTTTAGAAGCTTTTAACTCGAGTATAAATATGGTGCAGAAAAGAAAGAAGTCAAACTTTCATTAATCTCCATGACAGTGCATTTGTATTATGGATTTATAATGCAGCTGCAATATTGTTCTATTGATTATATTTCAATATTTAATCGTTGTTGAAATAGAAATGTAAATTTATTTTGCTCAAAGAACGTATTTGTTAGACATTGGGCTTACATTTTTTTAATTTCTTTTTCATGGCAAAATATGTATAGAAAAAACACACATGCCCAAATATGCACAAATTCGGTAATTTGGGTTTGTTTATCACTTTGTTAAGTGAATAACAATGTTGTAACAAGTGTGTTTCTTGCAAATGTTCCAAATGTGGAAATTAATCCCAATCAATTAAACAATATGTTTCAGTTAATGTATGATACTGCTAAAGATAAATCCGCCAACGTCTACCCCAAGCTCAATGGATAAAGTAGGAGAAAGTAGTAACTAGGGGCAACAAGAGCTACCAACGGCTTAGGAAAAATATTACGACCGAGTCCTCAAAATTTTTTATTTGATATTTTCACATATTGATAATATTAAAACAATTGCTGAATAGCATTGTACTAAAAGTTAACAAAAACTTTACTGCCTTTAACAATCCTGCATAAGAATGTACAGAGGATGTTCATACGAGATTCATCCAGAAAATATTGAGCCAGTGTTAATATAATAAAAATAGTTTACGAAATCGTAATGTAACCTAACAACAGATGAGAGTGGGATGTAATAGGCATGCGTAAACGGGGGTAATTTGAATCAGTAAATCTATATTAAACTTTGTGTGAAGCCTAAGTATTTGCTTGCAGAGTGATGAAACGAGTGCAGTATGAATAAAGTCATAGTACAAACTATTCAGAAATGGACGAGGATCAATGACTAACATGCCAAAAACAAGAAGATGAACCGGAGATTTCAAAATCCAACGTGTGTAAAGTTTTGACGGAAGATCTTGGCCTGAAACGTGTTGCGGTAAAATTCGTTCTGTGACTGCCAGAGCTAGTATAGAAGAAATATCGTGTTACAATCTGGAAACAATAGCTCAGGTCTCCTGTGTGTAAAAATATTCGAATCCTAAGGTACTTGCTTTAAAGGTTACAATGTTCTTGTATCTTATATAACTTTTACTTCTTCCTCCATTCTCTTTTTAACTTTGTGGGCGTCGGATTATTTTTCTTCTAGTTTGTTGGCCCATTTTTTTCATCCCATCAGGTCTATTGAAAATATTCTCAACTGCTTTTGTTCTTTTCTTTCCTGTTTCTTATTTCTTCTATCCTTTGCATCTAGCTTTGACTAGTAATCTCTATACTTTTTTATGTTCAGCCCTTTTCCATTATCTTCTTCGCCAATCTATTTTGATTCATCAGTATTATATGGCCATACAAATTCAGCTGTTTTCTTTCTATTTTCATTATAATTGTTTCTTGTTGTGTTATTTGTCTTATTTTTTCATATTTTTTACCCATCTTTGTTTTTCCGGTATCTTTCTAATAAACTTCATTTCCGCTGCATTAATTTTCACTTCTTGACTATCTTATAATGTCCACATTTCACTCGCGTGAGTATTGACAGTACCACTGTGTTGTATACTGTTATTTTAGTTTTCTTGTCTATTTCTTTTTTCCGAAAACTGCCTTATTTAATATAATTTTATACTTTTATTTATTTGTTATTTATATAGTCATTTATCTTTTCGTCTTTTGTTATTACACTTCCTAAGTATTTATATGTTGTTACTATTTCTAGTTTTTCTTCTTTAATGTAAATTTTTCTGTTTTCTTCTGTTATCTTGTTATTGAAAATAATTGCTTTATATTTATTTATACTCATTACCATTTCTAGTTTTTTTATTTCTTTGCTCCATATTTTTACTAGCTGCTTTATCTTTTTATGGTTATCCGCTATTAGTACTATATCGTCTGCATATAGTAGGCAGTCGATTTTTATTGGTATTAGATTGTTATATCCCACTACTGTTTGGCTTTATCTGGTTCTTACCTTAGTATTTTTTAACAATGTTATAGACACATTGTCTTGTCATTGTCACTTGTTCTTTTAATTTATTATCGACGTATTTTTTAATGTTGCTTTTATTGTTAAGCGTAGCGGAGGATAGGCATATAGCTCTTACAGTCTTATATATTGGATTTATTATATTGTTTTGCTACTTTTCTGAGACGTCTTCTATTTGCCATGTTTCCACTTCTCTCCTAGAAATTTTATAATTTTGTTTCTATCCCATCTTGCCCGCTTGACTTTCCTATTTTGATACCTTTCTTTGCTTCGTTTAGTTCTTCTGTGTTTATATCTTTAACTTTGTTTTTGGTAATTTTTTTCTATTTCTTTTTTTATTCTACATTTCTTTGAGAAGAACCATATTTTTATGCTTTTTATATCTGCTTTTACTTCTCATTATGTGGTCACATATTTTGGTTACTTTCTGGGTTTAGGTATTATTATTATATGTGCATATTTTTATATGATTGGTTATAAGAAAAACTTAACATACAGTTATCAGTCGTAGTCAGTAATACCACGTTTTTTTCTGAGCAGCATTTGTAAAATTTTACCAGTTATCAAGTTATAATCTGACGCGTTAAACTGATTCATTTTTTTTATCCTGAATATAACTTCAGCTAGCAAGAATAGGTTTATGAGAAATGTCATTTGGCACGGAGTATTTAAAAATTATCGTATTTCGTCATCGCTTTGGGTTGTCATTAATTTTAGGAGATTAAAGATATCAGATAAATGTCCTGCAAAAATTTCTACTTTATCCATGCAAGATTTAACCAATTATTCATTTGCCTTTCTATTGGGCTATTTTAGCGTTTCACGTCTCTTAAGTTTTCTCGTGGCTCTCCAAATGAAGTGATCGCCTTGCTTAAGATTTGTGATATATTCATCATTTTGTATTTTCCTTAACAACTTCGTGTTAGACGAATGTAGATACTTTTATCGGCAACGTTGTGGGTTCTGCGTCATTTTCTCTGGCTCCTCTTTTTTTAGTAATCGGGTCTTTAATCATTAAAGAGTTACAAATTGTGGGTTTCTCTTGGTTTGTTTCGTTGGGGTTGGTTTCCATTTCGCCTTTTGGATCATGTTTGTGAAGTAATGAGTTACTGCGTTAAGATCGTCAACATTTTTTATTCAAATTTTAAGGTTTATGTTATCGTTTGAAGAGCGCCATAGCTGTGAGATAAGGAAATTGACCTGCTACACTAGCTCGTGGAGATCTTGGGTTTGATTCCCGGGTCAATAACAATGACAAACATCAAGTGCTCTCCGGCCGTCATACAAACGTTTTTGGCGGTCATGAAGTACATTCTCCTTCTGAATTAACGAGTTGAGTTAGCCACCTGGCCAAGTAAAATGGCTCATAGTACCACACAAATGATTAGAAACAGGCTAAACAGCCTACTTAAAAGAAGGAAGAAGACAATGTTATCTTCTAGATACTATTGAAATAATTTCCAGACAGAGTTGACACAAATTTGTAGTTGGGTTCTTTTTTAGTATTAGGGGAACTTCAGTTAACTTTGACTAATGAGTTATCCGAAAACAGATCATTATTTGCTTCAACCAACATGCAGTTGCTAGCTATACCATGAGATGTAAAAGTCTAATAAATCAAGAAGTTTGTGTCCGATGGCCAATAGGTGGTTTCACCATAATATAGCATAATTCTAAAACGTCAGTGGCTGTATGTAGCGTTATAATCGCTACCTGCAAAAAATTTATTACCGAGGATTAAAAAAAATTATCATATTGGTTAACAGATGTAGTGTGTCGGATGGGGGGTGGAATCCACCATAGATAACTGAGGAATCAAAAGACCAATAAAAAGAGTTAATTTTAACATTTGTAGCCCGTATTAGTTCAGTTTGATAGCTTTCTACTTGCTAGAAGTGGCCATTATTTTTGTTTTTGTGCTCCATATTATTGCCATCATTAAATTGGATTGTTTGTGAGTGGGCAAATTGAGCTGCTGTGTTTACAAAAGGCGCAGATATTGAATGATGTGTAAAAAAAATGGTTGATTGTGTGAATCGTAAGTACAATTAAATTTTGTTTGGAAGTTTTACTGACTGCCATAAGGTAAATATTGAAAAAATTGTTGTGACTGGGACTGATTGTATCTTAAATTAGTTACATACCTGTAAATGGCGTTAAAGTTTCCAGTATGAATTGGGTACATATTGATCCATTAATTGAAATACTGAAATAATTTTAACTAGCTAATTCAGTACGTTTAACGATACACACCGCCGTGCTGATAACATAGAATGTCTCTTAGGTACGTTCGTTTGCCTTTGAAGCACTAGTCAGCGCACACACACTCTCAATTTTAATGTCGAAAAGTAGTGTGCGAATTATAGTGTGTGCCAATATCAACCAGTTTCTTGAATTTACACATAATCGAATGGCAAGCTAATGAGGCATTTTTTAGAACAATAAACATCTTACTAATATAAAGAACAATATATTGGAGCTTTCCCGGGCCTCTAAATACAACGGATCCAGGGAATTCAATCGCTCTTTCCTTGCCTCTCGACGGTCCTGAGAGCAAAAACAAGGATCGGCTAGCCTGCCTACTCTTCAGAATTACCAGAAAGGTAACCAACGATTGTGGCAATAGAAGAGAAAGTCATATTTAACGAAAAAATAAGGTAGACAAATAGATCAGATCTCTTAGTTGCAGTAGAAATCATCTTTCAAGAAACTAAATATCCAAAATCAAAGTTTCCTGTTTTTTTTAGTTGGGAGCTTAGAGTACGTGCAAATATATGGAGTTAATAAGCTTAATTTCAGCTTCCAAATGAGGTTAAAAGTAATATATAACTAATAAATGACAAATAAAGAAAGGAAAAATTTTAATGCTCGGCTTAGATCAAAAGCAGGAAATCAAATTATAAACATATTTGAAGAAACAGAAAAAACAAAAAAATAAAAAAAAACTGATAGATTAACATGCACAAAACAACTTGAAAATAACAAATGGTTTCTTCTAACATAGCCACATTCACAAATATACTCAAACATAACCAATTAGCAGATTATAATCAGCGTGGATCAGATCACCATCTACCTAAGGCAAAATGTGTTTTCGATATAAAAAGACAAATATGAACAAAAAAACAACGAGAAAAATAGAAACAAAATAGAAAAAATCAAAATTTGCATATATAATTTAGAAAACCTTATAGAAGATGGTATTGCATACCGTTACAAACAAAAATTAAATTAAAAATTGCTGAGAAAACATGATAATATAAAACAACTATTGGAGTATATTAAAAAGTCGCTGAATTTTGCAATTAGTTAGAAAAATATACAGTATGAAGAAATGTAAGCGAAAATAAATGATGGAACTAAGGAATATAATGAAAAGTAAAAGAAAAAAGAACGCATATCTCAAATAGCTGAATACTAAATTAATTGAAGATAGTTGGGATTACACAATAAGAACTAAAGTAAAAAAATCAATTACAAAAGAGAAAAAAAAACATGGGATGAAAAGTGCAGTAAAGTATAAATACTGGTTGGAAGACAAAAGATGCACAGAGGCCTGAAATAATAAAAAATCAATATTACAAAAATATCAAGCAAGGATTAGGAAAAATATTACAAAAATCTATTCGTGGTAATTTGAACGAAATTTATGACGAAATAAAATGCAGGTTACTGTACAAGGGAATGCATCAAGATAAAACTGAATAACATTAAAGACGCTATATAAAATATAAAAAATAGAGGAACTAGGGCGCAAGAAATATTACTGCGGTGATGTTAAGGAAATAGTACAACAAAATTTTAAAAAAATTAAAACAAAATTATTTAATATATATCTAAATAAAAACGTGGTACTCAAAAAGTGAAAAATATGTTACATGGTCTTAATATCCGAGAAAGCAGACGCACGGAAATGTGAAAATGACAAAGGAATTACGGTAACGCCAACACTTAACCGCTCAAAGAATAAATTTAGACAAAACTATATTTTTAAGTGTAAGAGCTGAAGATGAACTAAACCTAGAAAATTCAGAGAAAATATGAATATGCAATCATTACCTTGAAGTAAAAATAACAGAATATATACGTGCCGAACCAGTAATTGAACAAGAAAGACAAACAATTAAAAGACAATGCTATATGATGAAATAAGGAAATAAGTAAAAGGAGAAAATTAGCTGCAGTACAATTATTAAACGTGTTGTCCTGTATACAGCGGAAACAGCGAATGAACGGAGCAGATACAAGGAGGTTTACAGCATTAGAAACCAGTGCGTAAAGTTTTTCTAAAGTATCTAGATTGAAGAAAGTACTCAACGACACACACAAGGATAAATGTTACAGGGAATATCAATCAAAATGTAAAACAAAATAATAAAGATAGTGCGGCCATATAAAAAGGATGCACGGAAATAGGTTACCAAGAATATATTACAGATCTATTAATCACATGAAAACAGAGTGTCAGAAAAGTCATGAACATTAAAATAAGGATAATTACTTAGTAATGGTAACGATCATAAAGGACACGGTTATAAAAGAAAATAATATACAACAAAAAAGAGATAGAATATGTGAGCACAAAATCAAAAATAAAAGGAGACTACCAGAGGAAACTAACAAGAGAAACCAGCAAAAACAATAGAGACAAGTACAGAACCGCTATGAAAAACTTAAAAAAAAGTAAAAAAGTAGCCAGGAAAGCAAGTGGAGAAAGTAAAAATATAAATAAGAAGAAACAGACTACGTGGTGGAATAACCAAAAAGAGAAAAGCTTTTGGAATCCAGATGAAAAAGCGCCGAATAAAATACAAAATTATTACATAGTACGATAAAAATAAAAAAAAAGGAAAAATATATTCTAAACAACATTAAAAATAAAAAAGGCTAGGTTACAATGAAAGACGAGAAGAAAATGAAAAGAACGTTGTAAGAAACTACTAGGAAACAAAGAAGGAGTTCCAACAAACTACAGAAATAATAACGGGCAGAATTGAGGTGCAAGAAGGGGAAGAAGAAATATAAATAAAAGAAGTAGGGAAAGCAGTTAAGAAACTCAAGAAAAAGCTCCCTGAATGGATGAGATAAAACCAAAAATACTAAAATACATGGGAGAAGAAGGCATAAGATGGCTACACAGGATAATAGTGGCAAACAAATAAGATACCACCGGAATGTAGAAAGGCAATAATCTCTCCAATATATAAAATATAAACCTATACAGAGTGTAATAATTATAGGAGGATATTATTGCTGTGCATTACTTTCAAATATACAAGAAAATAGTCAAATTAAAGCTCATAAGAAAGATAGAAAACATAATAAGTGACAACCAGGTAGTATTTAGAACAAAGAAATCCACAAATTACTGGATAGTTATAATCAGGCAGATAACGGAGAATATAATAGATACCAAAAGAAAAATATTTGTAACGGCCAATCGGCCTGGTAAAAACGTTTGAAAGTATAAGTAGAAATAAGTTGTAGATTTTAAAGAAGAGAAGGATAAGTACAAATATGAATAAAATCTTAAAGGATATGTATAAAAACAAAAATATAGTGAAAGTTGAAGGTAAAATGTCGAGCAGCTTGTTTACGTACAGGGGAGTATGGCAAGGAAGCATTTTAAGCCCACAACTAATAATTGACGATATAGCAAAGAGGGTAAACGAAGAAACAAATGGGATAAACTTGGAGTTTAGAAATCCCAGACGATCAAAGATAAAAAACTATTGATAATATTTGCTAATAATGAAGAAGACCTAAAAAACGCAATAGAAAAATTGGTAAAGAAAATAAAGAAGTGTGATCTTATTATAAATATGGAAAAACAGAAGTTACGACAATTACCAGTGAGAAAAAAGAAGCCTAGATGGAAGAGGAGAAGATTAGGGAAGTGATAGAAATAAAATAACTTGGAAAATTCACAGAAACGCAAGAAATATTAAACGAAGAAATAATAAACAGAATAATAAAAGTAATGACTGTACAGAATATTGTCAAATCATTTTTTAATAAAAAGGAAATAACAAAGCAATTACTGAAATTCATAAAATAAGAAGTGATATAATACAAAAAAAATTCTAAAAATAAAAAATATAACAAAAAAATTAATGGACGAACCAAGAAAAAGAGGAAGAGAAATACCGAGAAAAAATAGAACCAAGAAATAACTGATGTACTAAAGAAAAGAGAAATGGACTATGCTCAGGCAAAGAAAGAGACCAAGAACAGGAAAAAATGGAGAAAAATGGTCATCTCAACATCTAGGGTAAAAGAGGAAGCGGATATGTAAGTAGGTAAATTTTTTCCAATCAACAAGTTATCCTACTATGGTTGTGATTTATTTATTTGTTTCCAAAAATTTTAGATATTACAATTTTGCTTGATTTATGAGAAACGTTTAATTACAAGCATATTGGTAAGTTATAATGTTTTATTTTTTCTTTATAATCAAGTTTTATCTTTTATTGAAATAGTTGTTTATAAAATCTTAAATGTACTTTCTAAGACATTTGTGCAAAGCGTAAAAGGATACTACAGATTGGACTAAAAAATCAATTTAAAATTTTTTGTTTGGTATAAACACATTTATCATTGTAATACAGAGTGATTCAAATTAAATTCCAGAATTTGTATTGTGTTCTGCGAACGTTGAAAGGCTAATAGGGGATTTCGTATACCCGGACATGTGACTTCTCGGGATTGTAAGATAAGGGTTGATCCTCACTAATTAGGACACGCTGAATACAATGGAACCAAGCATTTTGACCTACGAGGTTGAGAACAGGTCAAAAACCGCATTTAAGGTTCATGTTATCTTTTGAAGAAAGCTGCTACACTAGCTCGTGGCGATCTTGGGTTTGATTCCCTGGTCAATAACAATGACAAACATCAAGTGCTCTCCGGCCGTCATACAAACGTTTTGGCGGTCGTGAAGTACATTCTCCTTCTTCTGAATTAGCGAGTTAAGCTAGCCACCTAGCCAAGTAAAATGGCTCATAGTACCACACGAATGATTAGAAACAGGCTAAACAGCCTACTTAAAAGAAGGAAGAAGACAATGTTACCTTCTAGATACTATTGAAATAATTTCCAGACAGTTTGATTTGACACAAATTTGTAGTTGGGTTCTTTTTTAGTATTAGAGGAACTTCAGTTAACTTTGACTAACGAGTTATCTGGAAACAGATTATTATTTGCTTCAACCACCATGCAGTTGCTAGCTGTACCACGAGAGATGTAAAAGTCTAATAAATCAAGAAGTTATACTGAAATAATTTTAACTAGCTAATTCAGTACGTTTAACGATACACACCGCCGTGCTGATAACGCTGGCATAGAATGTCTTAGGTACGTTCGTTTGCCTTTGAATCACGAGTCAGCGCACACACACTCAATTTTAATGTCGAAAAACGACTGAATTATAGTGTGTGCCAATATCAACTAGTTTCTTGAATTTACACATAATCGAATGGCAAGCTAATGAGGCATTTTTTAGAACAATAAACATCTTACTAATATAAAGAACAATATATTGGAGCTCTCCCGGGCCTCTAAATACAACGGATCCAGGGAATTCAATCGCTCTTTCCTTGCCTCTCGACGGTCCTGAGAGCAAAAACAAGGATCGGCAATTGCTTGAACCTGCTGAGCCCCTGCGTCCCCAAATCTTTATCCTTGTAATTATAAAATTCATTCAGCAAAAATGACTGCCTGGTGTGCAATTTCAAGAATAAACATGGGGCCGGCGAAGAGATTGTTCTGTAAGCAATCCCAGAACGAACTTAAAAAAAACCTTTCGATTTCGATTTCTAATTTTGGGAAAATTCGAAATCGAATATCTGGAAAATTATTCGACATAGAATTTTTTCTTCATTTTCGAATTCAGCGTAAAATTTCCTATAAGAATCACATTTAAAATCGTAATGTCGAAAATTTTCCCGAAATTCGAAGTCGAATATCTCGAAAACTATTCGACATAGAATTTTTTCGATTTCATTATTGAAATCAGCGTAAAATTTCCTATAAGAATCCATTTTAAAATTTTAAAAAATCCATAATTTTGCGACAGCGACAGAAAGACCGACAGACCGACAGACCGACAGACATATAGAATTCAGTAACGAACTTTTTAAGTTCGTTGAAAATTAATGGACGAACCAAGAAAAAGAAGAAGAGAAATACCGAGAAAAAAGTAGAACCAAGAAATAACTGATGTACTAAAGAAAAGAGAAATGGACTATGCTCAGGCAAAGAAAGAGACCAAGAACAGGAAAAAATGGAGAAAAATGGTCATCTCAACATCTAGGGTAAAAGAGGAAGCGGATATGTAAGTAGGTAAATTTTTTCCAATCAACAAGTTATCCTACTATGGTTGTGATTTATTTATTTGTTTCCAAAAATTTTAGATATTACAATTTTGCTTGATTTATGAGAAACGTTTAATTACAAGCATATTGGTAAGTTATAATGTTTTATTTTTTTTTCTAAAATCAAGTTTTATCTTTTATTGAAATAGTTGTTTATAAAATCTTAAATGTACTTTCTAAGACAGTTGTGCAAAGCGTAAAAGGATACTACAGATTGGACTAAAAAATTAATAAAAAATTTTTTGTTTGATATAAACACATTTGTCATTGTAATACAGAGTGATTCAAATTAAACTCCAGAATTTGTATTGTGTTCTGCGAACGTTGAAAGGCTAATAGGCGATTTCGTATACCCGGACATGTGACTTCTCGGGATTGTAAGATAAGGGTTGATCCTCACTAATTAGGACACGCTGAATACAATGGAACCAAGCATTTTGACCTACGAGGTTGGGAACAGGTCAAAAATCGCCTTTACAGCTACTTCAACATGCCTTACAGTGAGTCTTAAATTACGCTGTTTGGTAACACATCTTTAAATTTTTGAGTATAATTTTTATTCTTTAAACAAAACAATTTGTTATAATTAAATTAAGTGAGTAAGAAGATACATAATAGCATTGATGTTCATATGAACTAGCAACTGACTTATAATTATAACAAATATTTCGAAAGTGTCAAAGTGTAGCACATTATATATAATAAGTTTAACTCATAGTGTGGTTATCAAGATCTATCTCAAGATTTGGTTTTTTCATTTCTGTTTTTCAAAACATAAAATAAGACACAACCCAAAATTATACAAACAGTCACAAAACAGCAATCTCGTAATACTATAAAAAGAATTTAAGGTTACTTTTGCTATATTTTGCATTACTTTATACGAGATGCATTCAAGTTATAACACCTCCGAATTTTGAAACATGCGGTTTATTTTAAAATACCTACCCATTTTTTGTAAATGCGTGACAGAGATAGCAGCACTGCACGGCAGCGACGAGAGTGAGGACTGTTTTTAATACTTAAAATAGCGACATTTTCATTTCAAGAACAGGGTGTAATCATTCGTTTTCTCCATTTTCGTGGTGTAACACCGATTGAAGTTCATCGCCAGTTGAATGAGACATGTGGTGGTGGTGTTATGGATGTGTCTAATGTGCGTTTGTGGGTGCGACAGTTCAAAGAAGGCACAGCGTCGTGTGATAACAAACCAAGACAATATCGACCTCGCACCAGCTGGTCTGACGACATGATCAAGCGAGTGGAGAAACTTATTTTGGAGGATCGCCGAATGGGTGTGGAACACATCGCCTCCAAAGTTGGCATTACCGTGGGATCTGTGCACACAATCCTGCATGAGGACCTGAAAATGCGAAAAGTTTCTTCCAGGTGGATGCCACGAATGCTGAAAACTTTGAAGTGATTTCTCATGTCTCCTACTCCCCTGACCTGGCTCCTAGTAACTTTAGGCTGTTTCCAACAATGAAAGACACTGTCCGTGGTCGCAAATTCACTAGTCGTGACTATATTCCATCAGCGATTTTCCAGTGCTCCTAAAGAAGCGTTCGCAGCGACCATGGACCCAGGCGTCGACGTTGTGAAAAAGATGTACAGCCGCAGGAAACTACGCCGAGAAGTGAGACAAGTTTTACAGTTTTTGTGATTAGTTTGTGAGAAAAAAAAATCGGAGGTGTTATAACTTGAATCCACCTCGTACTAAAAAATTTAAATTTTGAAGAAGCACTTGAGTGGTATATGTGATGACTTAAAGTCTTTTCAATTGCAATAAAAACTAACAACTGTTTAAATATAGTTTTTTTTAATTATCATTGCTATTGTTGGCTTAAGTAATCCGTAAAATAAGCACTAAAGTGCACAACACCAATCAATATAATTTCTTCTTGCGAAAACGAATTAAAACACAAGTAGATCAAATGAATAGAAGATTGTTTATCGTTATTATTTTGAAAAAACTATAGTTGCTTTTGCTTTTTATAAGTAAATATAATTGGACTCTCTCATTTTGATAGTTGAATTACTTGGTTGAATACAGCGATCTAAATTTGTAGCTATTAATTCCATTCAAGCAAGTTTAGGAGCCGTAGTTTGCAAATGGATATTGAACTTTGTCAACAAGTGCGACAGCAGTTCGAATGGCGTCGGAACTTCTTGTTCGCAGTGCCTTATGGGTCGCGATGACCGACAGCACCGGGAAATCCAAGGGCAGAACCGGAGGACTCATAAATATATATATGCGGTGGTTTGTGCCAGATGTAACAAATGGCTGCGTCATGCCTATGCCATTATTCGTGGTGCTTTTTATTGGCTGTGGGCCGACGCCGCCAGACGCCTCTCGACACTCGGCTATTGTTGCGACCAGTACTTCCTCTGCTTCCTCTGATCCAGCTCGCGGCCGTCCGACGTCTTGCGAGACAAAAGAGCTTCGAAAGCTTCGAAGCCGGATCGATGCGTGCGCGGCCGTCCTTTGCTAATTCCGGCGCCCTCCTAGATGCAGCTTTAAAGCCGTGCGTTTTTCAAAACTTGTTTGCCTAGCCATTGACGTGAGGTAAATCCGCGCCGACAACGCGCCACCCCCGGGGACAGCCGTTCCGCCCGAGAAACCGCGACGCTTAGCTCTACCCCTTGCCGTTTACTGCCGGAAAACTTTTTACATTCTTCTTTGTTATTTATTTGCTTGGCAATAATTGAAACTTATGTACTGCCGGCAATTTACTAGAATCTCTCGGACCGTATAGTGGCGGGAAGGAATTTTGTTAGGCGACGCTGTTTCTGCGCTTTATTGTTGTACTTCGAGATTGTTTTAATTATGCATACCGCAAAACGCACATAATTAGAGAACCAAAATTTTAGTAAGCGAAGTAATTTAAATGACAAATAATTTCATTTTGTTTGCGGGTTTACTACTTACCTGCCTATGTGTAAAGTGCCTATTCTTAAAATAATTACTTTTTGCCTTCAGTTTTTTACGAAGGTAAGCAAATTAGCTTTGTTCATTATGTATAAATTATTTACCATAACAAATTGTAATGAATATTTACTTCTGGCATTGGTACCTGTGCTCACTTTGTAAACTTTAGCACCACAGACGATGATTAGTTGTAGATCCATTGTTTCTACGACTCTTTACCAGTTATTCTATAGCCTCTGTTGGTGGTGACTCATGGAAGGTAGGCTGATCTAAATAAAATATGCCTTGGTCTTTTCCTTTTGAAGTAAGTTTAACTACCACAAATTTACATAAAGTGAGGTCTGTTAGTATCCTTTTGACCACTATATACCGTAGCTATTATTGGATCTGTGAATAACTTGTACCGCCCCGCCCTTATTTTTTGTGTCCTGATTACTCTAAAGTAGTTTGAAACTCGCCAAACAAAGGCCGTAATATACTTTAAACAACTTGTTTAAGAAACCTGTAAGATATACTATGCACTGAGTACGATAGAATCTCTCCCTCTATTTTTACCTTATACCAGCCTTCTGTTGGAAAATTTTGGTCTTTTGGAAATATTTTATCATTTTTCTCATTATAATTTTCCAAAAGCTATTAGGTCTCGGAGAAATATATAAGTGCTGGCAAACTACATTAATTAAATATTCTACCATTAAAATGCTGCCTTGAGCACATTTTTTAGGTTCTATTAGGCACCCCAAACTAATCATTCTCTTTTGTTCTCATTTGGTGAGTTTTGTAAAGTCCTAGGAATTAAGCTGCCTACCAAGCACGCTTTTAAGATGAATAGTAAGTAATAGCTTAGCCGTGAATCGGTTCGCGGTTTATATTATAAACTACTGTAAGTGGTGCAACGATCTCTGATTTACTATATACCAATAGGAGGTTATAAAGGTTTGGGCTTAATCACATAGTCCACCAAATTATTAAGACATTGCCCACGCCAGTAAGTTTAAAAACAAGAGAAAATTTGCCCGCAAGCGGCTAGCCTCCAGGAACCGGTTGCGTTCCGTTGTATATATGCCTTTTACGTTAGCAAAGGGCTCCTAAAGTCGTAACTTACTTTATTTTTCCATAGTCGTTACAGCAAATATAAAGTAATGAATGAAAGTTATAGAAAATATTTATAAACAGGCGGCCCTATAAATAAAAAAATGGTACTTCTACTCTTATTAAAATTGGCTTTCCCACGAAGATGATACAGCATCAAGGAGTGGGTCTACCGGTCAGACCTAAAATCAGACTTATAAATTAAACTGATATACGTACTACGTGCGTATGTGTATTCAATACTTTTAAGTTTTGGGATTTAAGGTTTTCATACTTATTTATTTCAGGTTAGTGTTCCTTTCTTTTTTTAAATTTGATAGATAAATATATAACTAATATAATTATCAATTGACATGTTTAGTTTGTTTTTAGATTTTAAATATGTTATAATATCTCATATCGCTAACGTGGTCCAATAGTTGAAACGCAGGCCGCGGTGCGGACGGATCTGGATTCCATTCTTGGAGCTTTTTGATGCTTGGCAGGTGGCCTATTCAGTCTCTAAAAATAATTAAGTACCTGAGTTCACTTGAATAAGGGGTAATAATGGCGGTCGTTTAAGGCGCGGTGCTTGCCACATTGCCCCGCATCAGAGGAGGTGCGCAACGACCGGACAGAGAAAGAACAAACATATAAAAGTCTTAATATTTCAGTTCTCAGGTCGTGCTCTCATGCAGGGCGTTAAAGACTTACCATTACTATTATTATATCTTATATTATAGAAGACATGCAGTGCAATAGTTACATTAAACTAGAAAAGCTGCCTGAAAATAGAAGAAAGTGGAATTAAATTTATCAAAAAGCTTGATAACTAAAAAAAGAAGATAATATGTTTCGGGTTGATGAATCAAGTGTTTAATAGTTTCTACAAATTTTAAGAAATGCTTATAAAAACTAAAAATCTGGGAACGTTTACTTCTCCAATTTTAAGTTAACTACTCAGTTGCCGAAAATAGTTTAAATACCAATTAAGTATAAGATCAGAATATTATTAAAGATGCTACTGTCGACATACTATCAACATCATCAATGACATCCAATGTTTAGGAAGATTCCTAATAATGGATTATAAAGCAGTACATAAAGCCGTTGAAACGAATCCTGCCGTAAGCACTTGGAAGCTTGTGAAGGATATTAAAGATTCTTTATAAAAATTTTAAAAATTTTTAATTTAAAAAAAACATTTGGCATTCAGTGAATTATGACGTGTTCGTTGCGCTCAGAATTTTGTAGTGGTAAATGCCACTTGAAAAAAGCATTTATGATCACATGATCAAGTACTGTTTATTTAAACTGAGTTAAAACCAGTAAGGTAAGAATAACTAACAATTTACTATTTATAGCCCTAAAATATTTAGCACTAAGAGGTGTCGGCCTCCGAGAAGTTGATTCGGGCCAGGCTCCTATCACGGTGCAATAGCTGTTATCGCAAAGGTAAAATGCTTTACAAATTTGTATTTTGAGATTCTGCTAACACATTGGTTGCTCCTTAATGAAAGCATTACCGAGTCACTGAAAGGACTTTGCTTAGGTGTTTAGTAATGCCACTATAAAAATAAAATTGCACCATGTTGCTAACATGCAGGATCTCGGGTACACCTCATATTTAGCTAACTTTGTGCTGAGTGACTACGACTTGTCTGATGCAATAAGAAAGGTACTTATCTAAAAAATGTAAAAATTGTTATATATACTATTTGTTGCATATAAATAAAAAGCTTTTTATTAATTTTATGCATTTAGAAGATAAAAATACATAGGTTAAGGATTTTAATTGACAACCATATCTGAAAAACACTTAAAGATAGAGATACCAAAATGTGTCTATAGATTCTTTATCATAAATAAATAATAAACGTATTTCTTTAAACTCTACCCTTAAGGGGTAAAAATAGTTATTTTTAATTTTTTAAAAGCCACTTTCATTATAAAAAGTTATTGCGTATTTTTACTTTTTTTTTAATTTTGCCCCTAAGATGTTGAAAAAGAGAGAAATTTTCTAAATTACTAGTCTTTACTGTCAATAAATGGGTGTCTAGCAAAGCCTTAGTTTTCACAAGATATGCCTAGATAATCGCTAAACATAGATAAATAAAAACATATGTAGATTCTACCTTATAAATAAAATATACAGCTGTTTTGCTACTCTTGTAAATTTAATTTTTAAGGATGCTGAATTGTTTAAATACACAAGCATATCGTAAAAAACAATAATATTGATGTATATTTGTTATATTCTATATACCAATTAACTACTGAATTTTTGACTATGCATTTTCTTACAAGAACCGTTACAGGATAACCACCAAACCTAAAAACTGTAGAGTTTGCTATACATATATTCCCTTTTTTATTAAATCTCTAGATTTTTGTTAAAAAAAATAGTAAAAAATGTCGTGAATTTTATTTTGTAAAGTTTAGACAAAACTATTTCTTCTAACAATTTTACCAAATT
Source organism: Sinelater perroti (assembly GCA_036346155.1). Taxonomy (NCBI): domain Eukaryota; kingdom Metazoa; phylum Arthropoda; class Insecta; order Coleoptera; family Elateridae; genus Sinelater; species Sinelater perroti. The sequence continues at coordinate 486,898 of JARFIY010000359.1, forward strand.
CCAAAATTCATACAAAAGAATCCTTCGGCAACCTAGACACCCTGTGGTGATTTTTCAAGTACTGTGACTGCAAAACTTTATTGTTTTTTATTTTTTTGTGTGTGATCTAACCCTGACTAACCCTTCTCTAATTTACAGTCTAAATTAAAACACAACTGCCTCAGGTTTAAAGAAAATATCATTTTTACCCAAACGCGTACTCGAAATTATTACATAGCCCAACTTTAACTGACTGTACTGAAAAAAAATGTAAAACGCTATTTTGGCAAGTGACTTTAAAAGATGACGTATTTAGTTCGGATTCCAAAATAGTATGACATTTGCTAAATTAATTTATAAATAAGGAAAAAGCATTTTTTTCTAAAGAAACCCGATCTCAAGTTAATTCTTTTTACTTAGTTAAAATGCTTCTAATGCACGCTAGGCTTTCTCTAAGTTCCTAGTTTTAAGGTACAATTTTGTGCGAGACGGATAGTGACGCTGTTTTGGTAAGTGTGAGCGAGACAGATAGTGACGCCACTTTTACCAAGATGAGTGAGACGGATAGAAACGCTATTTCTACTAGTGTAAGTGAAACGGATAGCGACGCCATCTTACCAAGCTAAGGGTACCACGGGTTATCAAGTAGTGATTTATTTATTCTTTTAAGTTTCAAATAAAATTATTGGAATCAAAAGTTTAATTTATTCATAACAAATGTTCAAATTGTCCTACATCTTAAAAAAGATCAGTTTATTAGATGGGCGTATCTTCCAGAGTTGATGTCCTCTAGGGCTTCCGCAATTTTTGGCACATCTCGGCTAAGTTTTGGATTGGTTTGGAATACACTTTTTGTTACCGCCCCCCAGTAAAAGAAATCTAGAGGATTTAAGTTAGGTGAACGGGCTGGCCACTAAATTATATCAGACCGCCCTATCCACTTGTCTGGGTATTCTCGATCAAGGAATTCTCTTACTAGGCGAGCATAATGCGCCGGGCAGCCGTCTTGTTGAAACCACATGTTTCCATAAATCTTAAGGGGCATGTCTTTCGATAAACATAGTAAATGGTTTTGTAAAAATCTAAATAAACCTCGCTTTTAAGTTCTCCGGCTGCCCGAATGGTCCAAGAATTTTACCATTAATAATTCCGGTCCACAATTTAGATTTTCCGCATGCCACTCGTGCAAATTGTGTAGTTTTATGTATCCATCTTTTTTAAATGTCGATTCATCGGACCATAGAACTATTTCCATAAAATCGCGAATCTTCCCTGTACCTTTGCAACATCGCTCGACAAAATCCAACTATTTCAGGGTAATCTCGGAGTAGTAAAGTTTGTACTCGTTGTACATGGTACAGATGGAGCTCGTTTTTCTGTAAAATTCGATATGCTGTACTTTTGGGAACTCCTGTCCTTGCTTCACTTCTACATACTAACGATCTCGGATTTTGTGCGACTTCTTTAAGACTGTGTCCTCATATGGCTAGAGGAGTCTTCCCTCACTAGTCATTTGATTTGGAAATCGACCGGTACACATTTTTAAACACTCGGTGATCTGGATAACGCTTAGTATTTGGATATCTCTCACGATAAAGTCTAGCTGCAGCATTACCAATGCATCTCCATTCCACACAAATGAGGTGCATGTTAGCATATTCCTGTGCAGTGTACCGAGACGGCATGGTGGTATTTACAGTACACAATCAGGCGATCAACGATTGATGCTTTAGTTCAGAAGAAAGTCAGGTTTGTCAAAAACGGCCAGATAATAAATCCAAGTCACAACGCCATCGAGTTCAATAAACAAAGCCAAAGTTGTAAGCACCAAATCAACACGAATACAGAAAGATGCGCAGTAAACAAAGTAGCATAACGTACTACAGTATTGCACATTGCGTCTATGTGTCACTATTTGGCTAGGATGGCGTCGCTATCCGTTTCACTCACACTAGTCGAAATGGCGTGTCTATCCGTCTCACTCATCTTGTGGCGTCACTATCTGTCTCGCTCACACTTACCAAACAGCATCACCATCCATCTCACACAAAATTGTACCTTAAAACTAGGAACTTAAAGAAAGTCTAGCGTGCATTAGAAGCATTAAGTAAGTAAAAATAATTAACTTGAAAGCGGGTTTCTTTAGAAAAATTTTTTTCTTTATTTAAGAATTAATTTAGCAAGTGTCATACCATTTTGGAATCCGGATTAAATACGCCATATTTTTTTTTTATTTTTCTGATAACTGCCACCACCTGGTCTATCACCCGTTTCCGGTTTGACGTTATTTTTGGGTTGCCCGCCAAAAGATATTTTTAACGTCCTATGTCGACAATTTTTCACTCGCTTTCCCTCAAATTTTGTTAGGTGGAAATGTGGAACAATTTATATACAAATGATAACTGTAGGATAAGTTGGTGCAGTGACTTTACGAAAGTAAAATATACAAAACGATCCTGAAGATAGGCAACCGAACGTACGCTCAGAGTTCAGCCACGCCACCGTTTGTATCAGACGTCTTTGTTTACTTTCTGTCCAAACGTATAATAGATATATGTACATTTTTTAGCAAATCTATTTAAACCTTCTTAATAAAAACCAACTAAAACTACTACTTTAAATATAAATTAATACATCTACATAGAAGATATATCTGTATATAATTATAATCAGAATGTGCAAAAGATAATATAATAACGCAAATTGGATAAAAAATGCATTTATTTTTACATTTTTATAGTAAGCAACTGATATTTTTTAAACAAATATTAACAAAAAAGTTTAAGTATAATTATAAGAATTTATAATGATATATCTAAGTTGAAGAAACCATGTTTTAACATTAGTGATACATCTGATATAGAGGAACAAGGTTACGAGCAAAAAAAAATAAGAATTATTATTGTTTTTTAATACTCTTACAATTTAATATGGTGCTTTGATTTAAAACGAACGCATGCAACTACATTCCTGTAATTTTGCAATTTAATATTCACATAAATTATCTGCACGCCGCAGGTGCTCCTATTATGTCCAAATGAAATCGTATATCAATCAATGAAATTTCCCTCGGGCGATAAGCTCTCTAAAGCTCTTCAATTTGTTATGTAACCGCATTCATTAAAATCGATAATTATTATCTCATTATTGGCCTTTCAATATTGAGGTGATTAAGTCGAGACTTACAATGAGGATAAGCAGTAAACATTAGAAGCTGACTAATTTGTTGGACAATAATCCAAAATTTACCTCTTCTTAAATGTTGCATTGAGTGATTCTACTGCAACAATGTTTACACTTATTTTTAAGTTGCTACTTAAAACATATTTTTTGATTGTTGTTTCTTATGGATTTATTATTTAATATTTAATTAAAGTTGAAAATAGCCATTTTATGAATTCAATGTTAAAAAACATTATTAGGTTTTGTATGCACTTTTAAAATTAATAGCTCAAAAAACCAAAAAAACACCACACATTTTATTTAAAAATATAATATTTTTAATATTGTTAGTTTAATTTTCATTGCCAGCGTATAAAGAGCTACTCACAATACTTTGTTCCAAATAAATATTTATTAGTTTAATACCGTACATAGTTTAAAAAAATAAAAAATACCAGAAGAGCGTGTTACATTTTTAGTTTCAAAGAATTTTCAAGAAATTTTCGTTAACAGTACCATTACAACATAGTTAACATAGCTTTACTACATAGCTTCGTTTTAAAAATACAGTTATAATTAAATCGTTTGTAATCATTATTTTGTAAGGCAAATGGATGATTTTTTGCCATTCCCCTACTTCAAGTAATGCATTAAATAGGATATAACCGACATATCTCTATTGAACTTAGTTTAAAGTTTTAGTATTTGTTTATTAGTTAAACTATCCAAGTACATCATATTTATTTTAATTAGGGAATCATAATATCACATTGCTACGACTAAGCTGCAGGTTATTAGCGGGGTCACAGGGAGCGGTTGATGAATGACTTTTAGATATAACAATTAGCTGCGATATAAGCTAGGGCACCTAGTTCTAGACTAATAAGTGGTCTCAGACTAAGCAGTAAACCGAATGATTGCCGGTATAATCAATCCCTCTTCTGTCAGCCAACAACCTCGGGTAGATAAGCTAATAGAAGGTAAAGCAACTTCTTGTGCTTGGATTAATAAAGTTGGTTCAAAAAGCGGATGAACCAACAGATGAACGGCATAAAGATGCAAAAAGCAACGGGAAACCATTACATTAAAGGCTTACTAGAGCATCCCTAGTTTAAATCATCATGGCTAGCAAAAACCAAACTTTAAACCCTACTGATCATAAAGCTCGAATGCCAAGATTCGACAGAGGACAATCACGAACACAATATAACTACACGTCACTTAACACAAGCAAAAATTGCAACATGGAACGTCAAAAGTTTATAGCAAGCAGGAAAGGTGCACAACGCAATAAAAGAAATAAAAATATTAAATATAGATATCTTAGGCATAAGTGGACAGGTGCCGGAGAAATGTACTATTCTGGAAGTAATGATTCATCTCATAAATATGGTGTAGCGTTTATACAATATCAAAAAATCAATTCATAATGTCATCCAATTTTCAGAAAGAATTATTATGCGAAAGCTCAAAGACATCAATATGATCCAGGTTTATGCTCCGACAGCTGACAAGGGCGACGAAGAAACTAATACATTCTACCACCAATTAGAAGAGATGATAAAAGCTACGAAAAGTCCAGCCGCCCTAAGCTGCAACTTAATGCTAAGTGGGTTAATTAGTCCATGAGCTTAGCACACGGTATTGGCTGAGTCAAGGTTGGTAACATATAAATTAACTAGGGGTTGCCCAAAATAAAGTATTTTAGGTGTCCTAAGCAGACAATATAACACCTCAAATTTTTGCAAGGTGGAAACGTATAAATTTTAGATCGATTTTTTCTCTGGATTGAAAACGTGGAACAATTTAACTTGGTGCTCATTCATAATAGACGTAATCGGTTGATCCAGAGAACGTTAGAGGTGCCAAAGAATGGCCAGTACCAGAATATAAGTACGAGCTTAGAAGTTTCCTGGGCTTGTGCACTTATTATCGACGAAATGTCTTTAGATTTGACAACATCGCAAGGCCTCTGATATGGCTAACGAAACAATTTCGAAGTTTCGAGGGCAGCGAAGAGTATCAAAAAGCTTTCGAGAACCTAAAGCGTGCCCCATTAAATGCATCAATGCTAAGTTTCCCACAACCAAAAGGAAAGTTTATTTTCGATAGAGATGTGAGTAATGTGGAATTGGAAAGCGCGTTGTCACAGTTACAAAATGACAAAGAAACAATTATTTGTTATTTCAGAAAAGCGTTATCAAAGCTTGTACGCAACTATTGTGTAACTAGGACAAAACTCCTTGCTGTTGTCAAATTTGGAAAGCATTTTCATAAATATTTCCATGACAGAAGATTTATTTTGAGAACTAACAATGCAGCATTAAAGTGGCTTTTAAACTTCAAAATTCCGGAAGGACAAGTAGCAAGATGAATCAAACATAGAGCTGGAGTAATAATCACTGACGCCTTGTCGAAGAGACCGTACTCAAAAAACTACCACTGTAGTGCGAGTTACTACAACTCGCTGCGAAGCATTGTGACTAATAGCCTGTAGTAACCCAGCGAGTTAAAAGGTGACCAGAAAAAAGACACGACTTTGAAGTATGTCTAGAGACGGAAGGAAGCTAGAAGAAAACCCAACTGGGCAAAAGTGGCTCCGTGTTCGCCAGCAGTAAAATCGTATTGGGCACAATAAGATTTTATGACGACGGTGTTTTTCAACGCGTGCTGAAGAACGAAGATGGGTCTCAGAGAAAACTCCAGTTGTTAGTCCTAAAGAAGAGGATCCCAGAAGTGTTACAACAACTCCATGATGATGTATGTGGTGGCCATAAGGACATTGCAAAGTCTTTGGAGAAGGTTTGAGAGAGACTTTACTAGGTAAATTTTAAAAAAAACTTAAAAATTGGCGCTGATTCGTTTCCTATAAGTGACAGTGTAAGTAATTTTATTCTAGTGGCAATGGGCTATTTGAGCAAATAGGTTGAAGCTTATGCGTTACCAAATCAAGAAGCCACAACAATTGCGGATGTGTTGGTAAAAGAACTGAACAGATTTGGAATGTCATTAGAACTACATTCAGAGTAAAGCCGAAATTTTGCATCAACCGTGTTTACAAAAGTATGCGAACTACTAGGCATTAGGAAAATCAGGACGATTCCGTTATGAATAGGACAATGGAAAAGTACCTTTTAAAAGTTGTCTTTGACCATCAACAAGACTGAGATCAATATCTTAATCTTTTCCTGCTCCCATACCGTCCGTCTGTCTATGTGTCTATTGGTCAAACACCATGTATTCTACTCTTCGAAAGTAAATCTGAAGAAAACGTAATAGAGAACTACGTCAGCGACCTGAGAAAAAGAATGATAGAGATCCATAATAATGTGCAATACAACATTAATATCGCGAGCGACCGGATGAAGGATCGCCATGACGTCAACACATTGAGCGCAGGCTATAAGAAAGTGGTCGAGTATAACTGAGTTGTCCCCAAAACTTAAACTTTCCTACGAATGTCTATACAAGGTGCTAAAAATACAGACGATATTGGGTACCAAATCGGAAAACTACTCAGTGGAAAGCCTATGATCCTCCATTTCAATCGACTGTGTCATGTTGTCGCAGCTGGAACAACACGGTCAGGGGTCCTTAAAGTGTGAGGTAGGGTTCAAAGACTTTATGAGTTTGGTAAGTGAAATTCGGCTAGTACGTTCTAGTGTTACCAGAAAACTACAACGAGACCTATTCCACACATCGGCAAAATATGCGCTGGCGCGTGATCTGAAGATGTTCAGAGAGATCGCCAATGCATTTCGAGTGAAATTTAGTTCTATGAGAGAATTAAGTAAACAACGCCCAAAAGTTGGGAAAACGCTGCGCTTGCATCACGGAAGCAGAAATACCGGGTCCGCCATATAACTTTTTTTTTAAATGCTATAAATAAAAAAATACTGAATATTTTTCCAATTTTTTTTATTTGAAAGTGCCCCAAATGCGACAATTTTGCTTGTTGACATACCCGCTGAGATGGAAACGAGCTTCATCTGAAAAGACGATTTTTCGCCCAAAATCGGCATTTTCTTCAAGTCGATCCCAAGCCCATGAAGCGAAGCGAAAACGCATTGGATGGTCAGTTGGCTTCAATTGCTGAACCAATTGGACTTTGTACGGCGTCATACCAAGGTCTCTACGCAAAATTCGTCTTAATGATGTCTCCGAAATGTCCAATTGATGTTCTTGACGATTCACGCACACTCTCGGCAACAATAGCGATATTCTAGGGTGTCCGCACTGTTTTTGGTTTTTCACGCGTTGGTTTTTCAATAAGCATGCTAGTTTCTCTCACTTTTTTTTAACAAGATAAAACACATACGGAGCTGATTGTGCCTCTTTTCTTCCCATTTCCGTACGTAATTTTCGCACACATTCTGCAACATTACCTTGATTTTCAAAATAATGTCGCAATATTTCCCAGCGTTCTTCAAGCGTATACACAACCATTTTCGTTCAGCGGAAGGATAAAACTAATTTTCTGTCAAACATGTCATGAGCTAAGTGTTGCCATTCACCGAATAACCGCTAGTTCAAAAAAAAAAAGTTATATGGCGGACCTTATATCTGTTACCGTGTGACCAAAGAATCTTTACAGGACAAACCGACTTATCGCACATTGTAGAGAATAGTTAAGAATATGATAGAAAAGCTGCATCGACATCCTAATTTGTAGCTACCATTCGCAAAGCCGATAATTCTTCAGAAGACCATAGACTGATACTTTTACTTGACATCTCAATGCAACAAAGATCAAGACTGCAAGTATCTCCATGACCTATCCAAACGTTGGAAGAGAATTATTCGGGACAAATCATTCTTAAGGAAGGGGCAGTGTAACAAAATAAATTTAAACGCCCCTGCCCCCCTCCGTAACTCAGATGATAGACATCCGCTTTTTATCTGACTCGAAGGATGACACCTTCAGAAATTGCACTGGCACGCACGTGTTTGCCATTTGAATATTCTAAAAAGTTCGAGGCTTCTCGAGAGTTCGCAACTGGTCTGCAATATCGTCGAATAGATATAAATATCACCCGATAGGACGGCTGCGGAATTTTGAGTTCAAAATGATGCCAGCGAGCGAATCCAATAGTAGGACCTGTGTTGACATAAATAGTAAGCCGTTTACGTTAATAGTTGTTCGTAGTGTTTATGTAATAGCATTGTTAATCGGTAAAAAAAAAAATAAACGTTACAATATATTATGGTTATAATGTTTATCATAATTTAAAGGGCATTATAAAATTAAATTGTTTTATAAAATACAAAAAAAAATAAGAAACAATAAATAAAATTAAAAGAATCAGCCATGTAAATTATAATAAAATATTTAACATCGTTTCCTCGCTAATATAAAAACTTTTGTTCATAAAAAAAATTTATCGGATTACATAGTGGATAGTAAATAATGTTAAAAAATTAATCTAATCAAATTTAATAACAATTAGTTTTAATAAAATGACTTCAAATTAAATTCACTTATCACTATTGATGATTTGATTAAATGTAACATAAAACATTAAAATAAGTTATTGGACTGACTTGCAGATTGCATATAACGCTTAATAAGAAAATTGTCTTGATTTATTTCCGCATTCCAATCTGAGATAGACTAACAAATTATGTTCTTGCTCATGAACCACTTGACTCATCGAGGTAAAATTTAACATATGTAAGCATGCATTTGTTAGCAAGTAAACATAATCAAAGTGATTAAAATGTTTTGCAGTTTGAACACAAATTTATTGATACCTTCGAAGAGTGACTAAGATCAGTGATTTTTCTTCAAAATCGGACACATAATCGGATAGTCATCAGAATTGTTCGCGCCAACATTCAATTACTTTTATTTGAATTTTAAATTAGGGCCGGCCGTCTTTTGGTTCCCTCCTGTATATTTTGAATTTGAGATATCGGCCGCGAATTTGCACGATCACGCAGAGCGCTAATATATAGCCGCGGTTTGGGCCGCGGGCAACGGGTCGCGTTCGCTTTGCCTTTGCCTTTTGTCTTTTGCTCCTGGCCCATCTGGCCTTGCTAGCCTAGCTCTTTTGACTTCGTTTTGAATTTAATTTGTGATAGTTTAGAAAGTGGGCGACCGGATAAATTTTCCGTAAGCCGAGAGTTCGCCGGCGTGTTTGATTGGCAGCAGAAGTTTTCATTTCTGCAAAGCCGTTTTGTTGAAAGCTAGTTTTGTGGCGGAATTAGATATTTTCCCACCAGAGTCACCTCTTTCCGGAACTCATTTTTTTCCCTATTGCATTTCGGGGTTGAAATTATTTCTGGTAAAATTCGGTCTGTTTTTTCTTTGCTCTGACTCGGCAAGGAACGAAGAAGGAACCTTTGCACCAGGAAAAACGCTACCGATCAGCTCCGCTATAAAGATTGGGGTAACTTGTCCTACCTCTTTATCCACATCCTTATTTCTTTTTCCTGGACCCCCCAGGACCAACAGCACAAGGAATCGATTTCTGCGGAAAACGCCGTTTCCGCAGATTAGTGTTTTAGGTTTAGCTTTTGTTTGAAGTTCCTTTGTTTAAATTTAAAATTACTATACAGTTCACTTTTCGTCCGTAACAAGAATACATTTATGATTTTCTGCAAAAAGTATGCTACCAGAGCATTCTCTATCCACACGGTGAAGACCAAGATGAACAAAGAGTCGACTGTAATTGAAGAGATGAGAGAAAGTTGCTTAGTACGAAACTCTTAATAAAAACCAAAGATTGGAGCGAATCAAACCGTGTTTGGCTAAAAATGATTTGACTGAGGATTTGTGTCTTGTCAAAAAATTTGCAAAACATGTCTTTTACAATTTGGCGAAGGCCAAAGGCGAGCTCGAATCGACATATGCCATGATAATCTTCTTCGGTACAACCGTCGCCCTAAACTATCGAAATGTAACTTTGCTATAGATGAAAGCTGGGTATTTCTCTACCGATTTCTACCTAAAAATAATTCGGCTCAATGGTTAGGAAAGGGTGAAACTACTTAAGGGGAGGTGGTACACTATTTTGGTGAAAAAAATATTTTGTTTTTTTGTATTGTAGTTCTACATAGTCTATTTTATAATGTACCTTTACTTATTTTTGCAAAAATCATCTCTAAATGTCTTAAATGTGATTTAAATGTAATTATAACAGTTGAGGTAACGCTCCGTTTCTTATTTTTACTTTAATAGCATTTTATTACAAACCCTTAACCCCCATCCAAATTCTCTAAGTTCAAGAATATTATAAATATCAGCATAAAAAATGTTGCAAAAATCACTGCAGAATGCTGTGAAGGAAGTTGTTATTGAAAATTAAGGTTCTACTGATTTGACTATTGATCTGAATGGTTTTTGGCAGAAGCAAGGATATATAAGTACCAATGGTAGATGTTGAACCCTTGACTAAATACTATCAAAAGCATGAGAATGTAAAGAATTGTGAACAGAAATTGAAACAACATAAAGACAGAGGTGAGTGCAAAAGTACTTACACTGGGGTCGGTGGTGGAATGGAAGCAGAAACAAAAGGAAAGCACAACAGCATGAAGACAATGATCCAGATGACCTGAAATATCGACCAGGGATGCACTAACACTAGCACATATCTTCATCTCACTTTTTCCGCAAATAAGTTTTTTAAAGATTCATTCATGTTTTTCTCAAGAACTGTGTAAGCTACCGGCATGAATTTTTTATCAGTTGTTCTGTGGTAACTGTAGAATATATTGACATTTTTAAGTTTTGCTCAAAAACTTCCAAAATATTTAAATATATTCTTGTGTAAAATGAGTGTTTTTTTATTCACTTCAAAAAAAATAATTTTTTTTATGTTTGTAGCCTAAAACATTACAAAAATGTCAATTTGCACAGAAACCATCAATCTATTTGTGTACCAAATTTCAACACCATAGAGTTGATAGCTTCATAGAAAATAGCAAATCTAACATTGCGGAAATAGGGTGTACCACCTCCCCTTAATAAGAGCCAAAGCAAGAGTTCAGGGAGAGGAAGAGAATGTTGATTGTAACAATGCATTTCTATGAAATCGCTTTTTGGCATGTATGTGAAGAGAAAATCACGACCACTATAGATAAATCATTTCTCAAAACTTACATCCCGGAATGGATGGAAAAAAAGGGTGTTAATCTCCTATCTTGGTTCGTGATGATGCCAGACCACACGAAGCACAACTCGTTATAGAGTATTTAATAGAGAACTTAGGGTCGCCTTCAAAGTATTCACCCAATATGTGTCCCTGTGATTTCAACTGTTTCAAGCCTTTGGAAGCTAGCATATCTAGAATTCGCTACAAAAGTTGGGATTTGGTCATTAAAATAATCAATAAAGCGACATTAGAAAATTTCAAAATGATCTCTTTAAGACAAAAAATCATCAACATGTAAAGTGTTATTGAGGCGTGGTTGAGATTTGCTTAGTCTCGTGGTAGTGTCGATTGTAATGTCTATTTATTTTATCGGTATTCGCGTAATTTCTATTGTCTTTAACTAAGGTCTTTGTAGTTAATTAAATGTACACTTTATTTATTTTAGCTCTTATTTCACTGTCCCATAGCTTCACAAGTCATCACTTATCTTACAACTGCATGTACACAGTACCATTTTTGATTTTAGTTTCTTATTTTTGTTATAGTCCTACAATTTGATTTTTTATATAATGGTACTACAAAAGAAAAGTTATTTTTATTCTGCGGTACAGTGCCGCTCAATATTTTATAACAAGAACAAAGTATGGAATTTTTTCTACGTAAAACAACGTATACTAACACTAGGGACTAAAAAAATTAAATATTTTAATTACATAGGACTTGTATTTGGATAAAAATAAAGTCAAAACAAGATGACAAATAAGAAGAAAAAAGGAAAAAATCGAAAAAGTTATACTCAAACTTTTTAATTTCGCCCTATTTTCAGAGGCAACCTTAGATTTGTGTGCATCTTTACATTTCGCAGATCTATTGTAAATAATCCATGTTTATTTGACAAGTTGCGAGAACCAGAAGTGAAAAAGTATTGAACTTGTCACTTTCATTTGAATATTTATGGGCTGGCGCCCTGAAAAAACCGCGTCTATCTAAGAACGAGTTAGCACAGACATTTCCATTTTTTCTCCGCGAATTGCACGTGCGCAGGGCTGCTGCCGCTGTAATTCCATCAAAGCCGCATAGTGTATGCGGAAATCAATTTGCGAATTCAATAAAGCGCCATAGCTAGGAGCCCCCGTCGTATTCGAGCGCGGAAACGGACAGACGTAAATGCTCAGGTGTGCGCCGCATTCCCGGAGCGGCCGGGGGCGGCGCAGGGCCGGCAAATCACTGGCATAACAAAGAATCGCCAGCAGCAGGAGCGTAGGTGTTGGAGAGCATTTCCTTCCGGGAAACGCTAACGTAGACGGATCGTGCCGCGCATAATGTCCGCCGGAGCCAACTATTGATGAAGTCGTAGGAACATGACGTTTATGGGCCGTTTTACGGACTTGCATGTTCTCGCGTTGCTGCGCAAGCCTTTGAACGCCGCGCCGTAAAATACGGCCTCTTCACTTGTAAAACAACCCGCTAAACGGTGCGTTCGATCTTTATGCAGCCACCGGCTTTGTACCTTACCTTACCATTGTTTGATGTAGAATTGGCTATTGTGTTGTTTACACGTTAGCAGGTTGCCATGTTTGGCTAATGACGACGCAGTGGAATCTGGCTCGAGTGTGTGGGACATCCGTGCCCCGGTTCTTTTGCTGCATTTAAGCAGGGTGGTCGCGTACACACAATTATTCAAATGGTTCTGCTTCTTATAGATCGTTCACACTATTCATCGGATTTAGACAGAATGCCACATATTTTCGCCACGTAAAAACAACTCTATCTAGGGTTGCTGTAAAGGAACCTAGATACGTTTATAGACATTCCTAAATATAATTTCTCGTTACTTTACAGAAAAAAATGCAAATGAATAAAATATTTATTAACTATATATATATATTTTTTGTAACACGTAAAATACTATCATATAATAGAAAAAAATTAAAATTCAAATACACAATAAATATAAACATCAGCTACCATTGATTTGCTCAAATTAAATTAACAAAAAAATAAAATAAAAACCAAATAATTTGTTTAATCTACAGTAGCGCTCAAAAAGAGTTCACCGATACTTTTTCAAACTCGACCAATTTTCTTCAAATTTGGAACATATATTCCTGAAGATATTTCATCACGATGTAAACGTTCTCAACTTACGATTTTAATAAAATTAGCATATTTATCAAAATCAACAAAACCGTGTAAACACACCAGAACAAGACGGATCACAGCATTACAGCATCTAGGTCAAATGATTAAAAATCAAATATAATAATTCAATAATGCCCAATAACAAGTAATCAAGTCTTTTTTGAATTAATAACAGCCTGGCAACGACGAGGAATGGAGTCGAGAAAAATGTCGATGACTGGTTGCAGGATTTTCTGCCATTCTTCCTTCAATTGTTCAAATTTCTCAGCCGAATTTTTCGCTTTTTACCTATCTTCTTTCCAGTTATTCCATAAGTTCTCAATAGGTTTCAAGTCCGGGTTCTGGAATGGCCACTTATTACAGTAATCCTTTTTCTGCAAAACCACTCCTTGACATCCTTGGAGTATGTTTCGGATCATTGTCTTGCCGAAAGATGAAGCCGCGCTCAAAATGAAGCATAACCTTCTTACGAATATTCAGATAGATTGTTATTATTCTGTCTTATGCAAGGGACTAACTGCTTTGGCGCTAAATGCTCCCCATACCATCACTGATCCGTCACCGTGCTTGACAAAGGTGAAACATTTTGCCGATTCGGCGACGGACATACTTTATGCGATTGCTACCAAACAACATAAACTCCTAACGAGTCCAGTGCATATGACTGTGGGCGAACTTTAGGTGCGCCTTCAGGTTCTTCTCACTGATGAGTGGTTTGAAAACGGGACGAAATACATGTAATCCAGCATCACTCAGACGACGTTTGACAATCTAGGGAGAAATATCGGAGATGTTGATCTCATTAATTTTCTTTCTACAGACAAAACAGGGTTTTATGAGTCGTCTGGGCACAGTTTAAATCAATAGTCCTCTTCAACAGTCTTATAACAGTAGATTTTTGAACACCAAACCGATCAGCAAAGCGCCGATGAGAGAATCTTTGGAGATGGCCCAGTTGGGTGGCCTTCCTCTTCTCATCCGTCAATCAACGATGCTTAAAGCCATTATCCTTAAAATACAACATTTACTAAAAGAAAGCGAAAAATGATTGAAAATGGCAATTTGTATTGATTTTCAAACATCTGCTGAATTTTTGTATCTCGTTGCCTGGAATTTGGAAAACCTTGTGTCAACAATAATGAGGCTCACGTCAAAATATCTGAAAGGTTTTATCGGATAGTTGATTTTGTAAAAATGTATGACAAAAAAAACTCACCGGTGAAGTCTTTTTAAGCGCTACTGTAGAGTTTGTCTGTTTAGGATATTCTAAAGATGGTATTACGCCCGAATTTGGACCACAAGCTGGCTGTTTTATACGCGTAATATTGATCATCTTAGCTCCTTGTATCTTATCCTAAACACATCTATTTATATTATTTGTAATACACTGCTTTGATTATGTAAAATATGCTTTTCGTCACTCCTTGATCTTGGTTGTTTCTAAAGACGCTGAATGTGTAACGAATTATATTATAAAAATATTATAAATATATAAATATTAAGATACATTGTGATCAGTGTTACAGCCGAATTGTGCCTTTTCTTTAATTAGCCAATCTTTGGCTAAAGCCCCAATTTAACTAAAATAGAATATCTTCTATTTTAGTTAAATTGGGGCTTTAGTAGCACTCTGTTGGTGCTGTTTGAAAATACATACATTATCTGGTATGTGGCCATCTGCAAATCCAGCCAGTGTTTCGCTACGCCTCGACTTGTTCACCCGCTCTGTACTGAATCTACCATCCTGCTGTAAAACCGCATTTTTCTAGCCCGGCTTACGCTCTAAATATACCCTTCGCTCCTTCTGTCTCTGCTGTCTCTGAGCCTAAAATCAACGATGTGGCCAAAAGGAAAAACGCTTTCAACGAGTCGGTCCCAGGTCTTCCCATTAACCGGTAAAGAACGCAAGCAACAGGGGCGTATCCTACATTTTTTCTATTAGTGGATTCGTTTGTGGGGAATTGGAGGGGTACCGTTAAGAAAAGCTGTGCCCGAAGGCGAGAAGGACCGAGAAATATAGTAAGTTTGAGTTTGTTTGCCTTTTCTCCATTTTTTTTGCGCATTTTAACTTTTGCAACCAGCGTCTACTACGCATATTGTAGGATTGCATATTCAATCGGTAAAAACTAGATTGGTACAATTCTTTGTAGTAATTTCATGTATAAAATAGCACTTGTTGCAATTAACCGCCTTCTATTAATTGGTCTTATACTGATAGATATCGCCAAAGAAGCGATTACTGTATATACTTTTGCTACATTTAGATGTTTTTGTATTTTATCATTGCAAATCTATAAAATAATAAATTATTAGAAAATTTATATAATTATAAAAAAAAACATTTAAAAAATTGATAAAGCCACTATTTATAATTGTGAAAGTCTAAAGTAAGCCGTTCTTACGTCAATTACCTAGTCGATACATCTGGCTTTAACGCTGAAATATAACACAATTTACAGCCAACAATTACCAGTAAATAATTTATTAAAAGTAATTTTGTTTTTAGTTACTAAAGGGATCAGCGGAATAATTATTATTTTGAAGTATTATTCGTCATTATAAATTTTGTTTTATTAATTTTTAAGATCTAAATAAAAATTTTCTTGCATAAGTTCGGACCTCTAACATAGTAGCAAATTATTTGTTGTAACTTGAGATTCATTTATATATTTTAGTTTGTTTTATGGGTTTTTCTTGTAAGATGCCAAAGAAGCATTAATCCTAAATATTTTATCTCACTTTTTCACAAGAAGACAGATATTATTGATTGCTATTTTTGAGGATTTTACGCGTGAGGTTATATATGTAATAATTAATTTACTGGTATTCGCCACTTATTCAACTAAATTTAGAGCACGTTAAGAAAGAACTGTAAGTTATTGGAAGCCACATGTGAATTCTCGATCAAGAAGTTTAATACAATAATATGGTAAATTTCGTTTTATTGACTTTTAAGGTCTAAATAAGAATATTCAACCTTCTTATTTGAATTACAAATTATTTTTTAAATACTTCTCTGCTGTTTACATTACCCCTACTACTACACTATACTACTAATCGCGGTTTACATATTACATAATTATTATCTACTTGCCTGTTAATTATAGTTATAAAAAGCAAAAGCTACGAATTTATTCCTTTTTGGAGTTGCACAGTATAATTATGGAGTAAACTAATTATTCCTACAACTAGCTCTGTGCAGAAACGAAAGAACAAAATCATACACTTAATATCGATTCCTTGCTCCTGTTAATAACTTCATTTGCTTTGAGCAATATTCTTATAAGGCCCTTTTCAGTTATAATCTTAACTAAATAAATAAAAGACATAACAATACCTAATACAGGAATTATTTTACCCTAAATGCAGTACTTGTATATCTAACGATATAAAATAAAGTTTCAAACGTATCAGAAAGATTACACAGAAACATTTAAAACAGCCAAGTTTAAGAAAACCTTGTATTGGGTTATTAGCAATTTAAATTAGTTATAAAGCATCAAATAAATAGATATATAAATTTTTATTATATGAGTTTTTAAAACACAAAAGACCGATGTATTTGCATTTTTATAAAAATGACATTTTCCACCTAAAGTAAAAAATAATAGCGCAAAACAGATAACGATTAAATTGAAATCATAACGTAATAACAAAATACATTTTCAGAGAAAACTAAAAATAAAAACTAATTGAGAAATATTTAAAAATATCCACCTACTAATTTTCTTTTGTTAATGGGTACTCTAATTTAATTTACTTTAATGTTACCTAAAGTTATAAATTTTATTCTTTATGATAGAAAAACACGAACATTTTTAATGTTTTAAAATTACATATCATAAACAAACGCTTATCTAAAATGAAAATAAAAATACTTAGAGTAACATACTTTAGGTAAGCGATATTTTACTTTTATTAGAAAATTTGTATGCTTAAACCTGGAAAGTATTTGGATTGCCTCTAAAGTTTTACAGAGATGTATTATTAAGGGAAGTTTATGCATCTAACTATAAAGTTTATTTCAATTCAATTTTGCAAATCTTATGAAAAAAGTGTTATTACCAACGTAGGGTTTTCCATTTTATATTTCGTACGAACTCCCACATCGGCGCCGTGGCTTAGTTGGTTAAAGCGCCTGTCTAGTAAACAGGAGATCGAGGGTTCGAATCCCTCCGGAGCCTAATTAAGTGTAAATAAAATTTTTAAGTTTATAAAATTTTTAAATTTACAACTTTTTCTTACGACATTCGTATTACTCTTAATCCGTTTTTTATATATAACAATAGTGATATTATGTCCTGCATCGAAGCAAAGCTTGCGATTTAAAAAGTTGAAGCTCTCATATGTTGACTTTCACCACCTGGTTGTCACAGCAAGTACCGCGCCGTAGACGACCGCTTTATTATTGTTTATTTGAAATGAACACAGATATTCAATTATATAAGCGAATAAATAATTCCGTATCAACTACAGTTAAATAATTAATGTGAAAAGTAATAATAACATTATGAATCTGCATTTGTAGCCTTCTTCGTCCCACTAAAGAAGCGTTTAAAGTGTTAGCTTCTCGATTTGGATGCCCAGAAAGTTTGTTTAAGTAATTGCTGGTTAGATAAGAATCGTCAAATAATCTTAATGTTTTTGATTGTAGCGCTTGTAAAATTTTGGTACTAATAAGTTTTGATCTCCTACCTAATGGCCTATCACTTATTGTAATTTGAAATTCATTTATATTGTTCTGTTTATTTTATGGTTTTTTTTGTAAGATGTCAAATAAGTATGTATCCTAAACATTTTATCCTACTTTTTACAAACGATAGATATCATTAGTTGCTATATGGTTGGTATGTAACCAGCAAAGATTAGATAAATAATATATGGGTTTTAGGGTGGTAAATTGTAAATATAAACACAGTCGATGTACGAAACGTATATTTTAATGTACGTGGTACTGTGGCAGATAAACCAAAAAGAGCTAGCGGCAAAATTTTGGTAGGCAGACATGCATCTGGTGACGGCTCACCGCTTTCTCGCCTCTTGCAACAGCAAATAACAACCACAAATAAAGGAAAAACTGCAAGGGCTGCTTTTGTATCACATAAATGATGTATCATACTGCAGCGTAGAGACCATCAGAGTGTTTTAGTTTATATTATTCAGACATTATAATCTGTTGACCATTAGGTTGGCTCGCCGTTAGAAAGTTATGTGAAGCTGTTATTATTGATATCTATACTTAGTAATAATTAATCTTGCTTTTTAATTGGTTTTAGTGTTCCAATTACCACTAATCATAAAGGAGAATGGACAGATTTGGCCCCAAACCAAAAATTTAAATACCCAGACGAAACCTACGTCAATGGAAAGCCCTAAGTGTCCTGAGCAATATTGTCTAAGAAACCAACCCGGTACGACCTCTCCGAACAAAGATATAGATAGGCCTTAGAACTTAGAAAAAACACTGGAGGCTCGTATTGTGAGTAAGTAAGATACATTACGACACACATCACATGTGAGGAGCATCCAACTGTACGTGCTCCATTCTTGGAGGTGCAGAAATACAATGTTATGAAGTCTACTCCCGTTTTTGCTTGGTGAAACAATACATACACAAAGAACTTTGTTCTGTTCATGTAGCATGAGTGTATCTTGGCACTTAAAAAACCGACTCACTACATGTTATTCCGTGCTGACCAAAACTTGTAGTAAGATTCTGTGTAGCAAGCTGAATCTAACAACAACCCTCAAACAATTGCCCTCCCATCATGTTTCGAAATCATATTAGAACTTTTCCGTTTAATAATGTTCTAAGTGACGCCAAGTCAGGCTACAATGGCTGTAGAC
Source organism: Sinelater perroti (assembly GCA_036346155.1). Lineage (NCBI taxonomy): Eukaryota > Metazoa > Arthropoda > Insecta > Coleoptera > Elateridae > Sinelater > Sinelater perroti. The sequence continues at coordinate 506,124 of JARFIY010000359.1, forward strand.
CCTCAATGTGATTTGAACAATTGCTCATTGTCACCAGGGCTTTTTATTTCACTTGGTTCTAATCTTTAGTTTCGTATTATATTCCAGTTAGAACTTTTTACATTTCTTTTACTGAAGGGGGGCAAAGTATATAGTATTTTGCCCATTCTTCTTTATTTCCAACTGTCGATAGGATGTTTTATACTTTTCCAGATAAAATTGATATCTAAATGGACTACACAATGCTGTTGTATAGAATAAATTTGGGTGTCCATAACATAGACGATCGTTGCCCATATCTTATTTATTTAATATACCATTTTGTAATATTATATGGTATTTCTGGTAACTATTGCAGCACTAAAGACACGTTTCAGACAATTTGTGTGGTAGATCGTGCGATGGAGTATTTGAACATATGAAATCAATAAAATATATATTCTATGAAATTTAGCTTTATGGTTAGTGAAACGATAATTCAAATTGACAAGTTGAGAGAACAGCAACTTTAATTGATTAGAAAAATAGGAAGCTCACTTTTTAAACTTTATTGTTGATGTAATATCCTTTGTGCTATACTAGTATATGTCAGATCGTTGTTTACGCCTTGCTGAACAATTTTTGCAAGTGGTGATGTAATATTTTTATTTGAATTTGGACGGTTTACAATTCTAAATTTATTTCTGGCATTTTCCAAGTCTCTATAAACGATATTTTCTAGCTGGCAGTGTAATTACCTTCACATAGCGCGGGTTTAGGAAGAGTATTTTTTAGTTTTCTAATATACGGTAATTGTAGTTGCCTCAGCATTTTATACATTTAAAGAGTGTTGTACAGAATAATTTAGTATTGCTGACATTTTGACACCATGCGCTGCTTCTCTTTTATAGGACGGCCCTATTCATGTATGATTTTGAAACTTTTGATAAGCTAGGTATTTTACAAATCCTTTATTTGAATTCGTGTTCTCTACAACGGATTCGTTAGTTACGTATTTAAATATGTTCTTTGAAATGAAATGGGCTAACACTGTGTATTATACGTGTTTTTTTTTCTCTTTTTTATAACTTTACACTCGTGTTAATTCTTAAAATATCATTATCACCGCTATTTTACATCACTAAATAATTTATGCTTAATGTTTCTATGGTGGCAAATGTATTTAAAGCATTTTGTTGTTAAAATTTTTGAAGATTGTTAGTTGTCCAGCAAATTACTTGTAAATTACTGATAATACATTATTATTAAAAATAAAAAAAGGAAAATTCAAGCCACAGGACTTATCTTGTCTAAAAGTTCCTTAGAATTAACTTGTTAGAAATACTACACTTTATTATAATCACCTGACTTTACGAACGCACTAGTTCTGCACTTTAAACTCAAAATTCTGCACTTGTTAAACTTAATTGGCAACCTAATAAATTTGAATTAAATTTACAGGAAGCACGTTAAATACAATTTCCGATTTTAATAAGTTGTCAGAGTTAATTTTACAAAATATTCTTTTATTTATCAAAAAAATTACAAATATTCCAGTTACTTTAACTCATAATATAATTATTATACGAAACAACATACAAAGTACTCGTGTCAATATAATAAAAACATTGTGACACCCAAATCGATTCTACTCTGGGTGGTGTTAGCTAGCGTATATAACATTAGAATTAGCTTTTGAGGTGTTTTATTTGATTCTACCAATAAGCTCGTTAACATTTCTTTATCCTTTACTTTAATTTAGAATTTTACAAAAGCTTTTGATTGAAAGGATTATTAGATGACACTCCAGGGTTTACACTAGTCAGAAGACATGATTAACTAGAATGTAAACAATAAAGTAGTAATAAATACATTTCTTCAAATTGAATTGATTTATTTCATTTAAACTGCTTACAATCTATACAATTTTGGTCTCATTTAGTTTTACTTAAAAATTTGTAAGATTTAGAGTTTAAGTAAGTTTTTTAATCAACAAGTAAATAGTTGTTAAAGCATTGTAAAATCTGGCATATGTTTTACGATATATATCGTCAATAAATGTTTCAAAAATGATCGAAAGAGTGCTTCTTAAACCACACATATAGTTTACTTGCAAAATAGAATTTACATTTAACTTACTTTTGTAGTTTTTAATACCATTTTGACTGCACGGTACTTTATAGGAAGCCTGGCCAAAAATTAGGTTTTCTGATTCATACATAATTACGCAGTTAGGTGGTGTCAATTTATTTTAGTGAATCTTTCATTGTACTTTGATGTTCTTTAATTTTGTTTTGTCTAAAAGTTTTTTAGTTTTACAGTAACTTCACAACAAGAAATTGTTAAATTCTTTGCATACACTCAAAAACCTTTTTTAATCGTGGAAATTTCAGGAATACTCAAATTTTTATAATACAGAATTTTGTGCAAAACCAATTTTCTTGGTATCATTATATCTAAAACCATTTTAACAATTTCGTGACATAAAACTTTAACCAATACTTTTTGTTTTATATTTTTGGTAACTTCTAAAATTAAACAATAGTCATTTAGTATGGAAACTTCAAAGACAAAAGTACAATTAAATGTATTTATGTTTTGTAAACCTCAACCGTTGAAGCAACAGACATTACAAACAATAGGTAAATAATTTGTTACCAAAGTTTATAGATACCTTAACCATAAAAGTTTTCTATTGTGGAAAAGTTCACTTCTTAGTGAAAGCTAATACATTTTTGGTCAATAATAGAAACAAGTGATCATTATACCTATTCTCCAATTATTTACTTCCATCGCCACAAATTCATTAGTGACTTAGAAGTCTAAATGCCACATTAACATAAAAGCAATTTTTAAATAATATGGTGGTGGTTCTGGATGAAAGAGTGTATAAACTTACGTACAAATTATAGGATTAAAGAGTCGCTGTTAAAAGTTTGCTACATAGGTGTAATACCTGTAAATTTTCACTTACGCTAATTAAATCTTAGAACAATCAAACAATTACAAAATATTTATTGTTTAATATTTTCAACAGTTTATGTTTTTTATATGATGCAAAATTAAATCTGCACCTGTCTTGAAAAAATTTAACATAAACAATTACTATATCATATTAAACAAAGAAATGAAAGTTGAGAAATGCGGTATAACGAATTTTGAAACTACTAAATTTATTATGTAGAAGTTCCGTTCATTGCACTAAAGATTAAGTTGATCAGTTATACAAGTTTAAACTTAACGACTAGATTCCACGTTCAGGAATGTTCATGAAATATATACTTGAGCCAAGTTAGTAATTAGTAAATTAATTTTAAAATAGCACAGAATCTACAAAAAAGATAATATGGAACATTAATTATGAATCCAATACATTGTGATAGCAGAGACTTATTCTGACATCATTGGAGGTCAATTTATTGCTTACTGTAGTCTCTTTTTTAAAGATGTATAGGTATATGTTGTTCCGAATTAAACAACCAATTATACACTTGAGAGGAAAACAATCTACTTACTCAGCAACATACTCGAGATTTGAGAGAATGTGTATCCACTCCGATAGCATTTTAAGTAAAGTTCAGTATACTGTTCGAAAGCTTTCAAATGATACTACTGTAATTCAAATTGGACCTTTTCTGACCAAGTTATGGGCCTGAGAATATGTGTAACACAAAAGAGTTGAACGGGAAAAGGTAATTATAAAAGGAAAAAAAATCCTCAGTTGAAATTAATTTAATGATTTTTTTTCAATACATGGTGTTGCCACATCTATTCGGATAATTTTTTCTATGCTGTCTTGAAGAATTGCTTTCCACTCTCCAATCAACGCTGCTCTCAATTTCGTCACGCTCCCTGGTGCAAGATTTTTGGCCCGAACTCTTTTCTTAAATTCATCCCAAACATGCTCAATTAGATTCAAGTTTGGTTTACACGGAAGCCAGTCCATTATCGGTATACTGACGTTAGGTAGGTAGGTAGCAGTTACTCGCACGATGCGGCATTGTGCACTGTCGTGCATTAGCATGCAGTTCTACTCAACAAATCCCGCAACAATATGTTCCTCCAGAATGTTCCTGATGTATCGATCCGCTGTTAAACCTCTATCGCGTACTTCACTAGGCACGAAAGCCAACTTAGTTTTTTTGTACCTGGAAATGCCCGCCCAAAAATACAGGAGCCATTTCCATATGCAACAGTTTCTTAAATAAAGCAATAAACAAATTGATCCCCTGGCCTTCTATAGACCCGATGTCTCCTGTTGTTGCCATGTAGGTACACCCTGGACTCGTCGTTGAATAATATCTGACTTCAATCGGGATGTTGCGAGCAAATTTCGTTTGCCTTTTCCTTTGGACTGCAGTCAGTTTGAGAACCGTAGCTGCCCTTTTTGGGGTCAGGTTGGCTGCCTTCTGTTTTTTTTACTGCCCAAGCGCTAGCGACTACACCTCTGACCGCACTCAGTTCTTGTTTGAGGTCAACGCCAGTCATACGTCAATTTCTGAGGGATATTGAGACAAGAAATCGATCGTCTCCGTTGTTACGAGCCTACGGCCGCCTACTTGCCGACGGACATAGCCACCGGTTTTCCGGTACCGGAGCCACACTCTCGACACAGCTGATCGACTCAGTTTTGGTCGATTTGTTACGGTTCTCTTTCTCAACAATGTGACCGCCTATGCTGCTTGGGCTGCTGTGGTATCCATTTTCTTGCAAATCACTTGAGCACTTACGTCACTTACTTACTTACGTCAACTTCGTATAAGTGACTGTGATGAATTACGAGATTGTAAGCCTACTGTAGGCCAATCACAGTCGTCGCGCACGTGTGTTCCAATTAGTAAAATTAGAAAATCCCATTTTTGATGCACATTTTTTGAATTCGTCATCCGATTAACGCAATATCAACCGTCTTTAAAACTCAATAATAAAGAAATTCCTTGCATGGTTAATGTTTTTATTTTCATTTTCCTTAAACTGAAACAGGAGACAAAAAGCGAGGATCTAATTAATCGGTTGTTTCGCTTTCAAGTATATATAAGCAATAATTGCTATATTTAATTTAAAAAATAGTTCAACAAACAAATTAATAATATAATACTAGCAATGTTATTTTTTATTTGATTTGGCCGTAACAAGTTAATCAAGAGAAAGAAATCATACAAAAACAATAGAGTAAGGTTTGCTATCATTTTCTAAAGTAACAAAGTTCATTTAGATCTAGAATGCTATAATTAATGAACATTGAACGTGTTCATGAAATGGAAAACTAATTGAGCTAGAGTTTGGTACGTCAATAAAATTTCAGCCATTAATTATTTTCAAAGGCAAAACTTATTACTGGCCAATGACTACAAAAACAAGATACATTAAACAGGAGAATACGTAAACAGCCATGTATTTTTACAGTAGGAAGTCGTGCATAAATCATATCAATTCTTTAAGAATTTTATAAAGTAGTCTATGAAATTTGAGTCGCTATCGCATCTGATCTTCGTAAATTTTAAAGGGATTTTGACCTTAGAGAAGTTTTTGTTCGAGAAATTAGTAAATCTTATCGGAAAGAGATATAACAGCTATTCTTACAGAGTAACTTATGATGGGATGTTATCACTAAAATTTATGTTATTTTTTTATTTATTTATTCACTATTTACGATCTGTATACACAATAAGCAAATTTGATACATAAGTGATTAAAGGACATGAAAAAGGCGTTAGGATTAACGTCCAGTGACTTAAACCTATAAGTAACATAGAAGCCGAGGAGATGTGGTTAGATTATTACAGTGGACAAGTAAGAACTGCGATCTTGGTTGCTAAGTAAATCTATAAGGTAGTTGTAGTGGTTTAACTCGGCTTAGTCTTTGAGTGTTCAAACTGTTATCGAGTAAATTCAGCGCAAGAGGATTGCTGTGAGACTCCAATTTACTTAAGTATCTCTCACTGAGTTTGGTAATGGTTTCTTTCACTGGGTCCACTTTTAAGTCACGCAAAATATCAATGTTTCTTAAGAAGTAGGGTGCGTCACACATTGCACGTAGCATTTTGTCTGAAATCTTTCGATGATTTGAATATTGGTGTTTGCTGCTGACCCCAACTCTATGCCATATATTGGTTTGAATTCAACCTTATAAACTAAGAGTTTATTTTAAAGTGACAACTTGGATCTTCTACCGAGCATCGAGTAATGTTTGCTGAACTTGATCCCCAATTGTTTTCTTTTATGCCAGATGTGTGCCCTCCATGTTAACCCCTTGTCGAGGTGCATGCCGAGATATTTTACCTTCGCAACCTGTGGTAATGGTGTATTGTTGATATGGATTTGCGGTGTATTTTCTCTTCATTTTGTAAAGGTGATACGTAGCGATTTGGTTTCGTTCAGTCTAATCCTCCATCGCTTGGTCCATGTCACTACTTCGTTTAGATGTGCTTGTAGCATTTTAACGGCTATTTCAGGATCTTTGTGTTTCATCAGGATGGCTTTATCATCTGCAAATGTTGTTGTTAGAGATTGTGTGTTGGTGGGTACATCAGCTGTATAGACCAGGTATAACATAGCTCCTAAGACACTGCCTTGTGGGACTCCAGAACGTGCCGGATACAGTTCACTTAGTTGTTGTCCGTATTTAACCTGGAAGAGTCTATCCTCTGGATAGGATTTCAATATAATAAAATATGGATGAGGCAGTGTATGTTTCAATTTATAAAGGAGGCCATCATGCCACACTTTATCAAAAGCTTTGCTGTTATCCAGGAACACTGCCGTGCCGTATTGCTTCTCTTTGAATGATTGGTTGATGTAGTCAACAACTCGATGAACCTGCTGAATGGTGGAATGCTCATAACTAAAGCCAAACTGATGATTGGGTATAAGATTTAGCTCTTCTCTGATAGGTGTTAGTCTATTGGTAAGCAGTTTTTCAAAGAGTTTACTTATAATCGGCAAGAGACTGATTAGTCTGTGAGAATCAGTTAGGTTTGGTGTTTTCCCTGGCTTAAGAATCATAATTACTTGGGAGACTTTCCATTCTGCCGGGAAGTAACCTATTATCAAAATTGCGTTGTAAATAGTGGTTAACATTACGAAACCTTTGCGGGAGAGTTCTTTGATTATTTGCCCCGTTACTAAATCAAAGCCTGGAGCTTTGTTTGGGTGAAACTAAAATTTAAATCAGAAATGCTCGTTTTAATAGTACTGAATGATGTTTTACGCAATGCTCCGATAAACTGTAATAGAGAGATAATAGGGGGGTCTTCAGGAAATCTTGGAGGATTTAGTTTTTGAAAGACATTACATGTTTATTTTCACACAGAAACGCAGACACAAGAGGTCTATGAACTAAAAAAGGAAGCAGAGAAGGTAAGCCTTAGAATAAATACAAAAGAGACTAAGGTAATGTCCATAAATGTAGAAGCACCAAGACAATTATCTATAAATGGTAAAATGAGAGAAAGTGTCAATGAGTTTACACACTTGTAGCCGAAGAGAAGGGGTGGTTGAAAAAGGTTATGCCTAAAATAATAAAACGAGAAACGTGCTTATACAACTTTTCAGTACTTGGAATGAGAATGACATTATAACCAAAACTTAAATAAATGTGTTTATTGCTACAGTAGAGACAATGGTTTTGTATGGTTCTGAAACGTGACTGGTCTCGAGCGTAATTCAGCCTAAGTTAAAAACCTTTACAAGTAAGTGTTTCAGGTCAATTTTAAAAATCTGATGGCCAGGGACAGTACAGAATAGGAAGCTATGGGAAAATGGGATGTATAATGTGAATTACTACTGCTACTACTATTTTGATGCCTCATTATAAAGGAAAAAATTCTTATACCACACAAATATGTAAACAAGCTGAAAGTGACAATTTAAAGAAATGAGTTAAAGTTCATTATTCTTCAACATCTATAGTGTTTGGTTGACTGAGATTTCTCAAAATATTTCTAGAAAGAAATAGGAATTATATTTAATGTCACAAGCAGCTATTTAAACATCTAAAAAAATCAATCTTAGAATAACACTACAGAAAGATATGAGTAAAGTTCGGAAAAGGTGGGATAAGCACAAAAATATTGTGTTAAAAATAAAAAATAATTTAAAACAGATTTTTTTTTTTTCGGTTAATTGATCATTTTTATTAACTTTACGAGATAATTGCGCTGGCTATACAAATTTAAAATATTTTAATTGCATTGTTATGCGATTTAACAATACCTATTTGTTTGGTATATAAATCCACTAGATTAATTAACAATAATAATTGCTTATTAACCAAAAATTCTTTTAAATAATACTTAAATCTTCACTAAAATTGCAGAAAAGGATAAATTAAAAACTTCGAATATCTGGTTTGGCAAGCTCCTAAGATGCTCAAACAAGTACCGTAGTATCTCTTTAGCTAAAAAATAATATTTAGGCCAAAAAGGATTATGAAACAGTTACAGCATTTTTAAAAATGTATCCTAAGTGTTCAAATAATTTTCAAAATAGAAAATAATCTTTTAAGATATCTTTATCTATCGAACCCGTTAAAAAGAGTTGTCCTTACAAAATGCAACAGGAAAAGTACTTAAAAAATTGTTATAAAAGGATTATAGATATATTGCTTATTTATAAAATTGTGTTCTTAGACAAGTATTTTTCTGAATCATGGAAACAATTAAAATTATTTAAAAAAGAACATTTCTTTTTATAGACCAATTAATATTCTGCCAGTATTATAAAAAGTTTTTACTAATTATCGCTGGCTGAAACTACAGCAATATTTATAAGCTATAGCCATTAGCTTTGTTCTCGTACTTAACAATGCAACAAGTTCACAAAACAATAAACGTAATAATTAAGAATTTTGATAGCAAGCACCACAGTTTATTATTGTTCATTGATGTAAAATAATCTTTTGATAATAAACTTACTTTATAAAAGTAAAAGTGGCTTACCCTCAGATTACTATTACATATTAAAAACATAATTATTTAAAAAAAACATCAAATGTTTTTGCTTATATATCGCCACTGCTGCAAATAGTATAGTTTTGTTGTCATAATACTTTTAATACTTTTTAAATATTACTTAAAACGCTTAAAGCCAACTAAAATGATTATTTTTTCACTACTTAGACTCAATTATGAATAGATATCCCAATCAATTTTCATCCGTAGTAGAAATATTGTAGTATATCTTTAATGAAGATATACTATATATATAGAATATAGAGATCTTAATATCCCATCGATGAACAAGAAAATTCAAAAATTTAGTGTTCGTTATAATAGTAGACTTAATATGCACCTTAACTCCCTTGTGGAGTACTTAATGAACAAATATAATAAAACAACAATTTTTAGACTAACAAACACTATACCTAAATTTAATGAAAACAGTTAAGTTAAGATATTATAACATGTAATATAAACTTGAGAGTATTTAGTGAACGTTTCTACATAACAAATTTTTAAAGTATATAGATAAATAAATACTTGTTACATGTCTTACATAAAGTCAATTTATTAATTTTTTTAATTTGTTGTCCGGCAAAGTCATAATTTTGGTTTTCTAATAACAGAGTGCTTTCCATAAATTTCTTACCATATAACATACAGTCTGTATGACAAGAAAGTGATCGTCATCTTTTAGTAAGAATGCACCGTATGTTAATTCGCTTGAATCTTAATTTCGGGCTTTTTTGTACAGTATATGGTTTGTCGGTATATTGTGTTGTTGATGTCAATGACTTTATTTTGTTTCTAATGAATTCAAATTTTCTGAAACAATACGTGGCAATGTTTTTACTAAATCATGCAAAAACCAACATTGATGTATAAAGCAGCTCCAAAATAAATACGAAATCACAAACATTTATTACGAAATGGGTACAGTGATATTTGGGGGTTGAGAATATAGACGATTTGCCTAAGAGGGGAATATTTAACAATGTCACAACAATCTAGAAGGATAAAGCGTGTATTTAAAGAGAAGCCAGTTCTTTCGCTGTACTGTGCCCAAGTCAAACTTTGGATTTGAAGTCGCCTGTATGACAATACGTAGGCAGTCTGAATAGTTGAGCCTCAACTACTCGTCAAAACCATTCTGGTACTACAATCGTACATGCTTTGAAAGATACTTATAAATATTTCAGACATTTTGGACGCTTAGTTGTTTTTGACAGTCCTTCTCTCAGCCAATGTCAATGCTTTTGTAAAAGAGGCATTCCATGCCAAATGGCAGGGTCGTTTGATATGACACATCCAATTTTAATAAAATTTTGGTAATTTGGGAGCACTCGCAAAGAGAAGCAAAATTAATTTTAAAAAACTTCAGAACACTGGTACCGGAGTTGCGGCCGTCTAGAAATTGAAAAAATCGTCAAGATCGGCCCTACCTCAATACGTTTAAATGCTTATATTTCGGTGAAATTTATAGAAAGGAAGGTAAACTGAACAAGAGTCGAAAGTTGAAAAGTTAGGCTTTTCTGTGATATACATCATGATAGGATTGACCTCCCCCTCCACTTTGACTTTTGGCATCTCAAAAGCGATCACTTTAACATTTTTAGAAGAAAAATATGTTATTCTACCACTAATTGATTACTTGAATACTAAAGTTTATCAAAAATTTCCAAAATATATGCAGCGTCCATTTGTTTTATATATTACTATCTGTTAGAGAACGTTTAGGAACTTAGTCAGACCACATTTCCTTCCAAAGAAAATAAAAATATTTTTGTCTGTAATGTGTCCTTGGTTTTAGGAACATAGCAACGAAGCTTTTGGGTTCCAATTTTTCATATCCATTAAACAATTTTTTAACATTTTTTCTTCTTCGAACGTATTTTTAGTCTTCACAAAACTCAAACGTCATACTGGAAATATTATCGTTGGCTCAAAGATATAATTATATTGGATATATCAAAATTGTTTTTTTATTATTTGTAAGAAGTTAAACTGCAATTGTTTTTGCAGCAATTCTCATTTTTGTGACAACAATCACTTCGGTTTTTTTTCGATATGTTTGTGTTTCAGGGAGTTAAAAAAATAGAAGTACCCATTCAAAAAATTTTTTGGATAGGTTTTGTAACCTATTTAAATTCCTTGAATAACACTAAATCGTTAAGAAAAGTAATGAAGCGGATGTGTGACTGAAATTTTGGTGTCAAAGACGGTTGGGAAATTTGTGAGTAGTGCCGCAAACTGTTAGGCGAAGAAAATAAAGGAACATTCAAAAAAGCGACTTCGAATATTAAAAATGCAAAAGAGACAGAAACAGAAGATACGTTTATTGATTCCGAAATATGGATGGAACATTTAAATGGGTCATTTATGATGCTAGGTGAATCTTGTATTGTAAAAAAACAAATGCGGAAAAAATTAAAAGTGCAGTGATCGAAAAAGTACTAAGTCCGGAAAGCAAAATGTGTGACAATTTCAAAAATTCTGGAAGCAGTGATTTCAATGAAATGTTATATCAGAAATGCTTGATGAAGTTTGCCAAAAAGTGTTTTAATTCCAATTGAACAAGTTGGGTTCTATAGGGAATCAATGACCCTAAACACCGCAACAAACTGTACAGTGCGTGGAAACAACAAAATAATGCCACTACGATGGAATGTCCGGCAAGGTCCCCGGATGTTAATCGTTAAAAATGTGTGGTCATACATGAAAATGAACTTAAGGAAAAGCCATGGTGGTGCAGCAGCTGTCATTTCAAATTTAGAAAATAAAGCTATCTTTATCAAAAGATTATGCAAAAAATCTAGTCGAAAGAATTGAAAACATATAAAGCTGTAATCAGTAATAGAGGTGATTAGACCAGATATTAGATAATTGCACAATGGCTTATAATGCATACCTCGATAAACAAAAATTATTTATATTTCTATTTTTTCAAGATTGTAGAGATCACTTTATTATTGAACAGACTGTAAGTCAAATATTGTATTAACATTAATTTTTAAAAGTTCGGGCGCGTATATATACACACAAATATAATACTTAAGAGTGCAATATATGTTCTGCATAGCTATTTATTTTCTTTGCAAATGTGTGGCTTACCCTGTTAAGGGAGAATGAGAATCGTGTTTTAACTAAAAGAACTATTTATCCTTTTGGTTGTTTGACAGCAAAGCTTAAAAGCAATCCACTACAACTCGGTTTTCTTGACACTACTTTTACATTCCGTCTGCTAACATTTCTTAGCTGTTTAACTTTGCGTCCGCCGCTATTGATACTTTCTCAATATGCGATAGCACGACGCTGCAATAGCACAATGCTCGCCGCTTTTGTTAAATTTCCTTATATCTATTATGTCGGAATCCTTCGGGCAGTACTAGCTCAATTTGTATACACATCTAGTTATCGACTTCAAAGCATCCGAGCTCGCGGGAGTGCAGTTCTTATTAGGTTCGGGCTTTCTCCGTATATTTGCAACAATTTATCTGCAGATGCAGGCTCTTCCTCACCAGTTCTGCGGAACTTCGAGCTTAAATAATGTCGGAACTTGCAGGTGAGTTGCACGCTGCTATTTCGCTTGCTTATTAGAGGAGCCGCCGTATCTTTCAAGTTCGGGAGCTCAGAGCTCTTCGCTTCCCTCTGGTCCCGAGAGCTCGAACTGAAGAACACATAAAGAACGACCCAGTAATGAGTTAGTTCAACAGCAACGCCGTCAAAGGCCCGCCGTTTGGTTATATTTACAAAAAGCACTTCCTAAGATTTTAACGACTGACTAAATAAATATCGGCGTTTTTGTTGGATATCGCCAAGAATGGGACGCTTTTTTCGAGTGTTTTATAGCGCCGTTAGGATTGAAGCGGCTGCGTGCATCACACGCACGGATATGTAAATGCGCCTTTGTATGGCTATTAAATTTTTATTTACTATTGCGAGTATAAACCGTCAGTACCCAGTAAGGATATAAAATAAAACAGAGTGCATACGGTCTATGCCGGCGTTGCCACCATAGTTACATTCACATGGTAATGTTTATGCTATTCAAATAATTATATTTAAATATTTTTTTACAATTAAAAGGTAATTGTTTTTATATAATCTGCACTTTAAAGTAATCATAACATTAGACACGTTTTTCTTTAAAATATTAATTAATAATTAATTAAAAAATGGTATTTATGAATTTAAACAATTGCATTTTTATAAGTAGAAAACTAATAAACAACGAGGAATAAAACAAGTAGCGCATTGCGGTCGATTTCACGTTTTTTTTTTCTATATGGCATATTTAAAACTTTACAAAAATTATAAACTCTCGGTAACCCTCTATATACATTTCTTAATTACTTGTATTTTTAATTTCCACATTATTCGTCATTCTAGTAGTTGACAATTAAATATTGACAACAAGAAGAACTTGAAAATATTGCTTCATAGTAAAAATAAGCCGTAAATTGTTTTAAACTATTAGAAGAGCTAAAGTTACTCTCTAGTAACTGACTACACTTTATACAATACATATAATAGTGGAAATCCTTCTTCTTCTCTGTCGTTCTTGTGAATCTGTTTTTAAAGTTTCTCAACCCCTCTTGGCTTCTAAGTAATTTATCTTGTGCCGTTTTGAATTATTCTATCATTTTCCAATTATTTATCTGTTTAGAGCTTCTTGTGTATTTACAGCTCTGGAAAAAACATAACCCGAGTTTACTTTATTTTATTGTTGAGTTTATCCAATAGCAAACAAGAATCTTGATGCCCATGGCATTGAACACAGAATCTGCTAGTCTTGGTATGAAAACTTTCTTCTGAAATGTAATACGAGCATCAACTTGTACTACGTTCACAAGGATATTATCTTTCTTAATTTCTCAGATAGATTACCGCTGCATCCATTTTAATTGGCATCCACAAACCCGTGTAAAGAAAAATTCTCTTCACATATGCTGTTGGGAGCAATTTAGCGAAATACGTAATAAGTCAAAAGTTTTGAAATTTAATTTGCATATTTTTTCAATTCATGTTTACTATTTTCGAGTACTTCTTCATCCCATCCCACCTTCTTTATTTGACTTTATAGCTTGCTCAATTATCTACATAAAACAACTTTCTTAATTCTTGCCCCAGACAATTTTCACCCTCTCCAGCATAGTCGAGGAGACAAGCTAAAACGGAGAGACTTGCTCTAACTCAAAAACCATTATATAATGGCGGTGCCCTTAAATTCTTCGAGAAAACCGTACCACAAGAAACGTAGACAATATCGGTCATTTAGAGTTATGTTTATCTAGAACAAGGTTTTCTTTATCAAATTTGATAGTGTATTTCTTCACTTAAAATTTGGTCACAATATCAAGGATCATTTCAAGCATGTCGGGTTCTTTTTCGGAATACATATTAAGAGAGGCATTTTTTCTCTTTAGTTAATAGATACATCAAAACCTGGTGTAATTGGTGCCATGGTGTTGTTAGTTTTGCAAACAGGGAAATTAAGAAGATTAAAATAACTGTTGTACATTAAGCTATTTGGCAACCTTATCAATTAAGATTCTCATGTCCAGCTTCGTCTACGTTTCACGATGTACTTCCGCAGTCTACGTATGCTTCATCAGTGATATTCTTGAATTTTAAAATTTTCTTCAAATATGACTAGCAGGCTGGAATAATGTCATTATTTGTACTCACAAACTTATTAAGCAGACTCTCTAATAAATTTATTATATACGGCTCAGCTTTCTCTAGGTCGTCCTCAAGTTTCTTCTTCTTGTCGGCATAAGTCGTCTTCTACGCTGTTTGTACTTTCTTTCTTTTATCCATCCTAAAACGTCTGGTTAAAATGTAATTAAGACTATCATTCCAATTGCAGCAAGCTACTTTTAATTTTTTGATCTATATTAGTTCTACTCTGTGTGATTCTCTAATTTGGTTTCTAATTCCTCTAAAACCTAAACTCTATGTCCCACCAAGAGTACCAAAAATGTTAGAATGTCTGTTAACTGTCGTAATTTTAATCTTAACAATATGAGTGATGCCCGAAATGACGACTATTTAAAAAAGGTTTCCAAATGGGTCACTACATCGGATGTTAATTAAAACAAAACAGCTTGGACCAATTTTAATTTATTCCTACTCAATTGACCAAAACTTTATTTACCAAACTTAGTTATAATTACAATTAATCACTACTTTCATTAACTTTAAATTATGAAAGAAAACGAAATAATTAATTTTTAACTTTATGAGCTTGAGGATATTTCTAAATTAACAGATGCATTTCTCTGCGTCTACCTTAGTTACTCCTATGTATTCTTAAAGCACCTGTTTTTTTGTTAAGTATTGCTGACTACGTTTGTTTTTGCAAACCATAGAAATCTTTTTCCAAGGGATTATAGGAATTTTTCTCGGTAGTCTTTCTTAATTTTCCTTATTTTGATGTTTTACGACGTTTCGTACAATTTTATACTCTTCATAAATCTATTTGTCTTTTGTATTTTAGATTCGTAACGCAAAACGCTTGTATATTTTTCTTGACTAATTGTTTCATTTTATATATAAATTAAAGTTTGTGTATATTTATTTTATTTTCAGTGAACATGTCTTTCCAAAGCCTCTTTGGCACTGGTCAATATGTATATTACATTCCATTTTCTTCCACGATGCATTTATCGTCTCATCTTTATGTATAAAATTTCCATTTAGCTTATATACTGATCGTCTTCTGTACAAATATTTTAGGTTATCTTGTTTATTTGTTTTATTTATAAAATATTTTACTATGCGGTACATACAATCGTGACTTTCCTGATTACATAGGATGGTCATTTTACTGTCTTATTAACAATAGGTGTCAAAAAGTATGTACCTATTAAAAAATAACGAGAAAAGGTAGATCAGTACCACTTATCAAACATAGCAATTGGCTAATTCAAGTTTTGTAGCAAACCATTGACACGTAACTATCTAATTGTATACATAAAATCTTTAACCTTTGAAGGAAGGCTGTTTATTGTACAAAAATTTTATGAACTTAGGAAAAACGTGTTATGATCCGACGGGCCTTTAAGAAGTCTCCCTTAGGCAAAGACAAAATTTTTAAAAAAATGATCATCAGATGAGAAAGAATAAATGAAATTTCGTAGTAAAAACGTACAACAGTCTGTAAAAATTTTTTCGACACTTTTAGACTGATTCAGGGATCTGAGACAACTGGCAGTGTCTGGAACGTCCAACTCGCAAATTTTTGCCGACCATCTACCGCTGTGGCGTCAAAAGATCAAAATCTTTGTAGATATTTTAGAGAAACAGTCAGCTTTGTTAATTTGACTAACAGCTCAACAGGCGAGGACCAGCTATAGAAGCGTCGAAACTGTTCTTATGAAATATCTGAAAATGTTTCCGTACAAGATTCAAGTCCATCAGCTGCCGAAGCCGCACGATATGGAAATATTTCAATTTGGTCAATTAATGATTAAAAAACTGAAAGACGGTTTGATCGACATTTCGAAAATTTAATTTGCAATTGAGGCTTATTTTTATTTGCAAAGTTTTGCTAACAGACAAAACATGCGCACTTAGGGTATCGAAAATCTTTACTTTTTTTGCCGCACTTACAGGCACTGCAGCCTCAAGGGCTTATTGTGCCCACTAACATGCACTTAAATGCTAGGACATTCACACACACCAATGGGTTAAGCGAAATTTGAACTCTCGCGCGCTGGCTAGAGGACAGAGGCAATTGCTTGAACCTGCTGAGCCCCTGCGTCCCCAAATCTTTATCCTTGTAATTATAAAATTCATTCAGCAAAAATGACTGCCTGGTGTGCAATTTCAAGAATAAACATCTGGTAGATTGTTCTGAAGCAATCCCAGAACGAACTTAAAAATTTCGATTTCGATTTAATTTCGGGAAAATTCGAAATCGAATATCTGAAAATTATTCGACATAGAATTTTTCTTCATTTTCGAATTCAGCGTAAAATTTCCTATAGAATCACTTTAAAATCGTAATGTCGAAAATTTTCGAAATTGAGTCGAATATCTTGAAAACTATTCGACATAGAATTTTCGATTCCATTATTGAAATCAGCGTAAAATTTTCTTTAAGAATTACTAATAAAATCGCAATGTCGAAATTTTCGAAATTAAGTCGAATATCTCGAAAACTATTCGAGATAGAAACTTTTGATTTCGATTTTGAAATCAGCGTAAAATTTCTATAAGAATCCATTTAAAATTTTAAAAATCCATCATTTTGTGACAGCGACAGACAGACCGACAGACCGACAGACATATAGAATTCAGTAACGAACTTTTTAAGTTCGTTGAAAATCCTTGTGTTATATTGATTTGACAGTAAACTCTAAAGTGCTCAACGATTACTGGTTAATGCAGAACGGTGCGAAATCTCATCACACTCCAGAAGTTTTTTTTTTATATTTCTGGATAATTTGGAACACTTGCCAAGCATTTTTTTGGTAGTGTAATGAAATGGCCACCATATTCCCCTGATATAAATTTATATTAATTTTTTCAAAATAACTTAAAAATAAAGTTTTGGTCATTCGAAAAAGTACTATGTATGCAGTAAATGAAGCTTTTAAAAGTTGGCTGCGCCATCTGTTGCTAGTCAAGGTTCACATTTTGAAAGCTGGTTAAACTACACTTTAACTATGCCGAATAAAACATTTTCTTTAATTTTGAAAATTGATTAGCTATAGAAGTTATTAGCAAATACTTTCCAACAAGTATTATTGGTCACCTAGTACGTGCAACGTTTACATGCTTGTCATTATAGTGATATATATTATTCTTGATGGTATATAGTAAACTTTTAAATTTCTCATGTATCAGCACTACAACCCATCTTTTGTTCTTTTATTAATTTTAACAACATTATTTTCCTTTTTCTTGGCTTCAATTAGTATTTCTTTATTTTAAATTTCTATAATAAAAGCTTAATTGTTTTGATTCTATAATCTGGTAGTAATAATCTACGTTACTACTCTATGTTTTTTTTCAAAATCGTTTCTTCCCTATTCTCGCTGTTGTTCTTATTACTTTGTTAGCCCTATTCCGAGTCATATCTCTAGTTTTTCGAGCTCTATTTAAAAACGGAAATAATCGTACTATGTCTTCAAATAATATCTTATTTAAGTGCATATGCACACACAACCCACGGACGCACGGACGCACGAAACCAACCACCCACCCACATTTTGTAATCCGGAATGCACTCAAAACGTCTGTCAACTGTTAAATAATTGTGGTAGCGGTAGAAAAGCCCGGGAATCAGTAGGCTGACTTTGTCCACCCACTCAGCTAAGATTGTCATTCATAAGATGCTCTACATGTTGCTTACAGTCATCTGTCAGAAAAACAGATTATTGTGGCTTCAAGAGAGCGCAAACTATAGCAACGTTCTAGCCAATTCAGCAATAGACAGCGGCACAGGTCAAACAAATAGCGTTTTATTTATTATTATTATTATTATTTTATTATATAACTTTGATTCAAGTGTGTACGCCAGCGAAGGCAAGTAATCCAGCGCATGTATTAAAATTCAGTAAAGTGCTTTAAAAAGTAAATTTGAAGTCATCAGAGGTTATCTTGGTTTTCAAATTGACTACGACTATGGTCAACGTAAATTACAAATTTAACAAACAACCTACACATAAAACCTATTGAAAAAATTTTGTTATAAACGATTGCAACAACATCGCAATGGCGGCCGACCCAAATGTTGCAAGCTAATATTGGTTGGAATGGCTAGTCTGGAGAAGTGGCCAACGTACTTTACCATTAGACCGCAGATTTGCTTATGGTTAGCCAATTGTCCTATGGAACAGCCATTGTTCACATCTCCCAACGCTGCCAACCACATTCCAATATTTAAATAAAGTTCGGGCATTGATATCACAGTACAAATACCCAGCCAATCAATCAATTATTCACTTACTGCCGAAAAGCTAAGACTGGTGGTCAATAAACGGATCGGTTCTAACAGCCAACGAAGGCCAAGTGGTCGACTCGTCCTGTTATACGGAATACGTGGTCGCGTATATGGTCATTAGGGTGTCCGTTATTTCCCAAATCGCGAATTTTTTTGAGAGGACTAGTTAAATGTCTTCTTTTCATGGTAAATAACTATTTTGAAATAAAAAACTCATTGGTAACTCTTATTTTCGCGTGCCTGCAGGCAAATCAAATTTCCCATTTGATTAACATGGGAAAATCGTCTTTAAACGCTCAAATTTTTTTTTACAAATTGTAGGTCTTCACATATATCAACATACCATGGCAAAACTTCAAAAACCGTGCATTGAATACAGGTAATTTTTTTTGCAACAAGAAAACCATTTCTGGTCATTAAAAAAATTGAAAAACCAAAAAACATATCAATGAAATTGCCATGCACTTTTATCCATTTTTTCGATGCGAAAGTCATGAAATAACGTCGTGTTCTACGAAAAATTTACGATCGATTGACTTTTTTCTCTGTCATTTTTGTACGTCAAAATGACGATTTTTGAGAGCAAATATGGTTTTTCCAATTTTTTGTCAAAAAAAAACATCAAAATTTAAAAATTTCACCAAAAATTTTTTGGACGATCTTTTCATTTACAAATACCGTAGAAGAACTGCAAAGTGATGTGGAAACTGAAAATAACAAAGGTACTCGAGATGATTACAAGTAGTTTCTCAATCTTGCTCGAGTTTTTTTAGATTTAGTTCCAAGACATGAACTTACCTTTAAAAAACCCATTGGGTGCTCTCATGTACGGTGGATCTTGAAGGCATCATATAGCATTTTGATGTATCTTTTCAGGAATTCTTACCCTTTATCAGAAAAAGACAAGTTGTTTGAGATTTGTTTATTTGTAATATTCGTTTATTTAAAATATTGGTTCACCGCTGAATGCCCCAAAAAATGACCTGGAATTTATAAAAGATTTATTTGAATACAGAAACATTTATCCGGAAGTCGCAAATGAATCTCTTCGGAAATATAAAAATCACCTGTGGTGTTTAAGCCCAGAGATCAGCGTTTTTGGGCTGTTTGATAAGAGAGTTTCAAGAAACACAAATACGCAAATTGTGCATAAATTGAGCCTGAATGATAAGATTGACGAAGATTATTTTCCAAACGATGCAATCAAACAATTTTATGTAAAATTTGGAGAAGAAATGGATAATTTAAAAGATGTCGATATCGATTATTTCATACTACCTTCGTTTATCAAGCTATTTGATAGTTTTAAGATTAATAAAGTTTTTCTTGTCCTTGATATTGATGAATGGGAGAATAATGATATTTTAAATTATCCATTTCTTCTACAAATTTTACACAAAATTATTTGCTTGCATCGTTTGGAAATTCCCTGTATTAAATACACGGTTTTTGAAGTTTTGCCATGGTATATTGACATATGCGAAGACCTACAATTTGTAAAAAAAATTTGAGCGTTTAAAGACGGTTTTCCCATGTTAATCAAAAGGGAAATTTGATTTGCCTACAGGCACGCGAAAATAAGAGTTACCAATGAGTTTTTTATTTCAAAATAGTTATTTGCCATGAAAAGAAGACATTTAACTAGTCTTCTCAAAAAAATTCGCGATTTTGGAAATAACGGACACCCTAATGGTCATAGAGAAAGTTGTCTGGGTGTGTACCTTGGTGCTCGATGTTGGATCGGAACAGCTCGAGTCGTCACCATTGGGCATCAACAATGCGACGGCCTAAAAATTGATTATTAAACTCGTATATCCTTAGCACATGAAGTATATTAATATTAAGTATTATTTTAGCAAAAACCGCTTTGTGGCTAGCAACATCATTTTTCTTAATGTGTTTGCATTTTTGCGGTCATTTATTTATCCTCAAGTAGAACTATGAATCATGGAGAAGCTTAAGATCTCGAGTGGAGAGATAACTCCAGTCTCTCTTAATAATGATATCAAAGCGATTTCCAAACATTAAGAGTTTTCTAATAATTTGGCTGATTTAACTCCTGTTCATTTATTAACACACACACACACGCACACCCACACGCGCGCGCACAATTAAACATACACACGCACATATGGCACTGTCTAGTTTTAGCCATAATTTCCTTTAAAAATGAGAAAAATTATTTATTTTCTTTTTTTAAAGAAAAATGATGTAACAAATCTTGTAATTTCTTTAATAAAATAAATAACGTTAAAAATGTTCGTCGTACTAGGTATTATATAAATAAACATTTTTTTGATAATAATTGATTATTCAAGAAAAAATTATACACCGAAACCTTTAAATAATAATGAAGTAATATTTCGATTACGAGACAGAATACTTCGTAAAAAGTAAAATCTACAAAAGTTAAAATTATACTCCAACAGTTATGTCCATTTAACGATTTCTATTTAAGACAATAATAATTGATATCCACTATAATATCATTATTTTTACTATCGTATTTAGTTTTTTAAAGATTATTTCACAAAACTTGTTTATAACACTTAACACAAAATATGACCCATATTTTAGTAATTATGGCTATATACTTATATTTCTAAATAAAATCTTAATAAATATTTCATAGAAATGATCTTGTATAACAATAAATATAACATAAAGAGAACTACATAATTTCAATATTAATTTTGCATTTCCTAATTATTCAGCTTCATTGATTTTATATAGGTTGTTTTTAATTAATGGCATATTTCCGGTAAAATGAAGCAAAAAACTTTCTTATTATTTATATTATAACTTTCATCACTTTACATTAAAACTCAAAGTAAGTGTCTACCTATGATAATTAATTGTCATACAAATATATAGTTAATACACAACGATGATTGTTAAGAAATCGTATTGCATAGTCTTATCAAAATGTAAACTATTTACAGAATACTATCTTTAAGTTACCAGAATTTCATACTTGGGTTATAAGTAAGTTTAACACACTTTCTACGGCTATTGTTGTAAATGCTAAAATAAGGATATATTAGTTATTATTGCACATTCTCAGGAAATATGTTTAAATAACGACAGTCTTATAATATACAGGATACGGTAGAATGTCTTGCCTTTTTGAATTGAATACACAATGTATTTATTGGTAGACGGCGCTCGAACTGTACATTCCCTAGGACAATGCATGTCATTTTAGTACCCATCATGGCGAGAAATGATGAACATCGTACGTTTGTATTGCACACTTACTTTAAAAATTATCTGTGATAGTGATGCGGCGACTATTTCATAGGCATTTCAGAGTAAGCCGTTACAAAAGCACCGCGACCAAGAAAACCATAATGTTCAGATATTAGAATATATCGCAGCAGTGAGTCAGACTGTTGTCGCATTACCACAATATTTCGCCCTTAAACATGCTCTCGTTTTAGAAATATCTGACCGGAGCGTGTGGAGTATTCTACACCACGATCTTATATGTTCCACCTATGCAAATTTTTCAGCCGATACTGTTTTGATCAATAGTGCCAAAACTTTAGACTCTACAGAATTTTCCGTGAATAGTCTCTCCAGTCAGCATGTAACTGTTTGATATGTTGTTACAGAATTTGGCATCCTAGGGCCATGCCTGTTATATTTACCCGCTATATTGAGATGTTGCACAATTTCCTTTAGCCCAGAACGAATAAACATGGAAGTACGCCACTGTCGCTCCACCAAGATGGAGCTACCACACATACAACGCGAATTTCTAGAGAACTTTTGTGGCACATATTTCTAGACCATTTTATCTCATTACATTGTGACATTCCATGGCCGACTAAGTCAAAAGACCTTGTCTCTTTGCGACTTCTTTCTGCGGAGATGCTTAAAGGCTGAAGTCTTTTAACGCAGGTCGCGGATCATTGGGGAATTAAAGGACGCTATTCGCAACGCGATTGCAGCAGTACCAGTCAAAATGGTTTGACAAGCAAAGCGCAACATTAAGCTGAGGCTGCATGGAGTCAAAACTAAATAACAAGTATTGGTCTATGTGATATATATAATAAAACAAAACCTGTGTTGTTTTTGTGTTACTGTTTCGAAAAGGGGAGACCATTTTGCCGGGTCCCTGTGTATATATATAGGAACTTGATTTATTTCGCCACTGTTTATATTTGTATTACATAATTCCAGATACTGACAAAATTGTGTGATTGTTATGATTTATAAAAGGCTGTATATGCACAAATGTTGCAAAAAACAGACTATAATATTCCTTACACTTAAATTGCCGATTTACTTCAAAATAGTAAGTTTTCCAATAAATTATCAATAGATGTTTAGAAGATAGCAGGCGATTTCTCAAAAAAAAATTTCTGTGTACTCTAGCTACCACTATCTTAACTAAGTCTAAAAATAAAATGGTCATCACTACTTCTTGCCTCTTTTATGTTGCCTCAAATTATGTTAACAAGAAGACCAATTTAACACATTGTAATGTTTTACTTTTTAATTGTGTTGCCATAAGGCCCCGTGTGCCAATGAAATAAAATACCCGGGGCAGACCAAATTAGCAACGGTGTGGTAGGCACCCTGCAAATGATTCAGTAAATGGCTTCCAATACAGAAGAGATTTCGGGAAGCAGCGCAGTCTGTAGTACATACAGGTGGAAGTTAGGAAAATAGGTACAACTGTAGGAGGCATAGTTACCGACGTCAATCACATTATGGTGAAGCGGCGGAAGTACTGCGTTGAGAAAGGACAAAGATAGCCATCTCATTATATATTAACTATCTCTAGATTATCATAATGACTAAGAACAATAAAGTTTTGGCCGCCAGTCCGGAGCACTTCTGAGGAGGCCCCCGTCAGTCAAAAGTCAAGGGAAAGAATTAAAAATATACAAAACTAAGATGAGAATGGCAACGTGGAATGTAAGAAGTCTGTATCGAAGCGGTAAATTAGCAAACGCGGTGCAAGAAATGCAGAAATTAAAAGTAAATTTGTATTGGTACCAAAAAGCAGTCTTAAAAGTAGAAAATACTCTCTCTGGACAAATAGGAATTAAGAGAAGTGTGAGACAGGGGTGCATTTTCTCAGCACTACTTTTTAATTTATAGTTAAAAACGATTTTTTGCAAAACCCTAAAAAATGCCCCAGGTGGAATAATTGTTAATGGTAAGGATCTCACAAATCTCCGGTGTGCCGACGATACTGCTATCTTAGCGGATAATATTGAGAACTTACAAAAAATGCTGACAATTATTAACGACGTTAGTAAGAGATATGGTTTGAGTATTAACCCGGAGAAGACTAAATTATTGGTAGTTAGCAAAAATCCACAAGTATTTAGGGCGCAAATCAACGATAAGAAAGTAAAACAAGTAAACTGCTACAAATATTTAGGTACTATAGTGACGACCAGGTTGATCACCGCCAAGAAATAATAAGAAGAATTGAACAAGCAAGGGCTGCCTTTATTAGAATGAGAAAACTATTTACTTCAAATAAGCTAAAATTGGATATTTATAGAACGTGCACAAAGAAAAAGATCTCTTCGATTTACTTATTTTGTACTACATTTTTGATATTGTAAAAATTTGTAAATTAATAGCAAAAACATATAATCATAACAATAAAAACAAAAAGGAGGCATTACAAATGAACTATATTTGAGTACCGATAGGTAAGATACATTAAATATATTAAAAATAGACCTAGCACTTCACTAATAAGAAGCATTAAAGATGTATGCGTAAACAGGTACATATAGGTGAGGAATGAAGAATAAGGCCTGATATTCAAATTATTAACTTATATAACAGAACCAATATATTTGCTACAAAACGTTTTCTAACTCAATTTTAGCATTACTAACTTTTGAACAACTACACTCTCACCTTATTAGTCGGTAAAGTAGTTATTGTCGATGATTTATGACAGATTCTGCTTTAGGTTCGGCACTTTCTAACGAAACTGCTATAAATCACCAATAATAACTATCCTATCGCTAATAATATAGGAGATATAAAAACCTAAAAATCAAAACGATTAAGATGGGGCTGGAAAACTACAAATATTCTATATTACAGCTTAACATTGCGTGTTCATTACATATTATTGTTCACTTGAAGACAAGCTTAATTAAAGTAAATACCTAAACTTAATCTCATCTATTACTAACCATAATTTTCGGTAACCCACTGATAACAACTTGTAATTTTTTTTTACTTTTAAATAAATAGTAAAGCTCTAAACACCGCGTGGGAGCACGACTCACGAACTGAAAGGTTAAGGCTCTCATATGTTCACCCTTTCGACCCGGTCATCGTGCAGCATCTCTGATGCGAGGCGATGTGGCAAGCACCGCCTTAGACGATCGCTATTATTACCCCTTGTTCGAGTGAGCGCATGTATCAAATTATTTTGAACTAAAATTTATATGTGGAACTAAAATAACAGTAGAATCCCTTAGGAAAAAGCATGTTGTAATCCAGTGCACTGGATGTCATAATTGTGGTCACTCCAAGACTTACTGCAATAGGCCGTTCGTTGGTGTGAAATTTGGACAACACAATTCTACTACATGTACAAAACAAAGCAACCCCTAGCAAAATATGCTATGTAAAGGAGTCTACCCGTCCAATCACAAAGGCTGTAAGGTCAATTAGGATTTAATAAACACAAGGAATAAATCCTCCAATTTAATACAACGTTACATAAATTACCCAGGTTTACAAAGGATGCTGAATTTAGTAAAAAAAAATTACTAAATCTTCAAACAGAATATACGCAAATATAGTAGTAGAGAAAGATGGAAAAAATAATACAAATAACACTGATTCAACCCTATCCTAACAACTAAGCACATTACTATCTAAATTTAAAACTATAATAGCCCAAATAATTCAACAAAACAGTATGATATTAAATCAACTAAATACCATTGTCAATAAACATTATTTATGGTTAAATATTCAAGAATCGCAACATGGAACTTAAATAGTCCTACTAATCAGAAACTACAGCTTAAAAAATGATATGATGCTTCTCTCTAAAACACACTTTACTGACAGAACAAAAATTCAATTCCCAAACTATGCAAAATATAACACCTGGAATCTCGATGGGCCCGTTCACAGGGGTTCTGCAGTTTTTGAATTGCCAAAATATCAAACAGAACTACTAAATGACGTAACTTTTACGAGCAACAAAAGAAACCTATACATCTACGGGTAAACCTACTTACTGACCTGCTGGTCTCACTAAGATTCCAGTTGAATTTGACTTTTTATAGTTGCGGGTTTCTCTCCACATTACTTTTTTTTAAAGGAAACTGACTTATCGATGGACCGTACATCGATCATACTCACACTGCTAAAGTAATAAACCAGCCCTGAAGTCCTAACTGAAAAAAGTTTTAAAATTATGTGGAGAAAAGCACTAATCTGAAGCTCTGCATCAAAGAAGCACACAAATTAGACGATACGGTAGAACACATCACACAATTTATGCAGAGGCTTAGTTTTCAACCACAAGCTACAGAAAAACATCATAACAAATAAAAATCTGCTACTTACAATTCGTGAATTAATTACTGAGAAAAGACAGGTGAGAGAGAAATGTATTCGTTGATGCAACTCTTCAGCAAGCGTACATTGAACAAATTGAGAAAAAACTCAAAAGAGTACTATTAGAACACTATAATGAGTTATTTCAAGAATACACTACTAAACTAAACAAAGCAGATCACACTATCTGGAAAGCTACCAAAAAATTTAAACAGTCTCAAGTTAGCATATCACCTATCCAAAAAGCAGACGGCACTTAAGCGCGCTTTGACAATAGAAATTTGAAGCAACACCACTGTAAATACTGATAAAATAGAAGACTTTTTAAATATATTTACCGATGTGAGATCTGATATAAAAGCGCTAAAACGCATAAGGCACTTGACTATTATCTGATAACAGATCAAATACTTAAGAAGTTACCTAGAAAAGCCATTTTCTGTTAACTGCTGTATACAATAGAATGCTATGCTTGCATAGTTTTCCATATAGCTAAAACAAGCACAAATTATCAAGGTATCAAATTATACAAATTGAAGAACATACTCCCAAATACCCTAGTACTTGCGTATAAAGTCTTATTTACTTCATAGTTATTTAACTGTGTTTAATACTACAACTAATTAAAGCAGGGCTTCCGCAGGGCAGTGTTCTAGAATCGTCCCTATACCTTCTCTCTACTTTTGACATCCCTGAAACCGTGAATACGTCAACTGCTACATTCGCCGACAATGCTGCGGTATTATATAGTCTCAATTATTCTGTTATTGCTTTGCAACACCTGAAGATACACTTAAACAAGCTAAGTACATGGAGTGATGTATGGCGAATTATTATAAACAAGGGTAAGTCAGTTCAAGTAACATTTACCACCACGTAACACTCCAGTAACCATCAAAAGCAAACCTATTACAATTAATAAAGTAATCAAGTATTTTAAAGTTCAACTCTATCGACGGCTAACTTGGCATCAACATCTCAAAAAGAAAGAAAGAAGATTGACCTCAAGTTTAAACAATTGCATTGGCTTCTCGGACTAACACTGGAAAACAAAATATTGCTGTATAAAACAATCCTTAAGTTTATCTGGCCTTACGGTGTCTAGCTGTAGGGCTGCGCCAAGAAAACAAGAATAAACATAATTTAACGAGACCAATCCAAAATCCTTAGAGCTCTAGCTAACATACCCTGGTATGTTAAAAATCAGACTATACATGATAAAAGAAGAAATAAATAGATTAGCCATTATCTACTTTAAGAATATGATAATAACCTCATAGGGCAGTTGACTGAACTGCTACTTGCAAGAAGAATCAAGAAATAGTGGCTCATTGACTTGAGCTGAAGTGAAATTTAATTGCGCCAACACAACTCCAGGAATATTGGCGATGAATAAGGATCTCCCCTCCACATGACAACATTTAGTAAATAATCATTACGGTATTACAGAATAGATTGTTAATTAGCCGTAAAAATAAAATTAGAGAATCTTATCTTAGTCAAAGTTATATGAAGTGCGAAGGTAATCCTTATAATTCTAAGAGGTCAATTACATAATTAAAACATAAAATTTAATACTAATCTTCTTAATTTATTAAGTGTAATTTAGTGTAATTTTGTACACAATTGTAACAATTTTTTTGAAAATTCTTATACTTTTATAAAGTAAACCAAGATTATTTGGCGTGTTACACATTGAACACTGACACATTTGTTTTTCACAGAAGAAAATGGAATATAATACCGCTAGTTTACAAGTTAAGTTATTGAAATTTGCATCTATAGTTTAAAAGCAAAATATTGTGACAACTGACCCCGAAAAATGCATTTGCAACCGCAGAACAATGCCTAAATATCCAGAAAATTGTTGGCGCGACGGCGAAGGAAGGTTCCGCTAATTCGTTTAGTGTATCGACGCGAAACTGCGAAAATTGTAGATTAATTGGACGGTATTCAAGCGTACCAGGACTGGTCAAAAAGGGCAACAGTAAACATTTCAATTTAGATATGATCCGCCTGACAATATAAAGTGCACAAGGAAATAGATCGACCAGTTGAAACAATTAATATTAATGTATTATTTAATTAGTTGCTAAAAATCTGCAGTTGCTAAACATGCTTTGGAAAATCCTAACCACGAGATAGAATTCGGGCAAACACGAGTTTTATGCAACTGTAGGAATTACTACCCGAGATTATACAGAGAGGCGGTGAAAATTTATAAATATAATAATAATTTTAACAGGGACGACGAAGTCAATCTACCCTCAGTTCCTATTTTACTTTCGAATAGGAAAGACGTATCTTGCGGTTAAAAGTGCAAGTGTTGGCCGCGCGATAACCCGTCGAAATCTACCCTAGTTTCACATATTTTAAATTTTAAATTTAAGCGTGTTAAATTAATCCGTATACAACTGAACGGTTAAGCCACAGTGCAAAGTGGCCTTTATGGCCTACCACAGCCTCCGGGAGTGCAACCCGCAAATACCACCACTAATGCAACCATCAGTACTGACTACCGGACCATATTTACCCAGATCTTCTACAGCCAATTCCATCAAACACCAGTGTAATATTAATCCTACTTCAAACTGAACGAAGCTCAAACATTTTATAGAAGGCCTTTATGGCCACACAACAAAACAGCTCATTCCGGGACGGTGCAACCCCAAATACCACCAGAAAATGCAACCATCAGTACTGGACACCGTTCCTAAACCCAGAATCTAGATAAGTGGAATTCCATCAAACACCAGGTAATATTACCACTTCAAACGCAACACAACTCTAAACATTTTAGGTGACGATGCAAACCTTTTATCAAACAACAATAACACTAACGAGAATCCAACGCACCTCCCAGCCATTTTCAGTAAATACTAATAACTGGATCCACAGTTTCCTATATACAACTGCTAAAAGAAATCTAGGGGAAATCAACAATATGATGTTAACACTAGTGAATAACCAAGTACAAATTCAGCCCAAAACACCTGAATATTACAGAATAATAACAAAAGCTCTGACTGAAAAGGGTACGGAATTTCACACTTATAAACTAAAAGAAAAGAGAAATTATAAAGTGGTGCTAAAATATCTACACCACTCCATCGACTGTAAAGATATCAAAGGTGAAATTGAAAAATTAGGGCACGAGGACACAAACATTTGTAATATAAAGCAATTTAAAACTAAATTGCCTTTCCCAATGTTTTATGTCGAGCTTAAACCAGCCCCTAACAATAAAATATTTTTGAGGTAGAATACTTGCAGCAATGCAAAATCAAGTTTTAACCCCAAGGGCAAAAAGAATTATTCAACAGTGTACGCTGTCAGCGTTACGGACACACAAGGAACTTCTGCCAGCTACCCGCTAGATGTGTAAAATGTGCAGGCGATCACCTCACAGAACAATGTCAAAGAAAAGAAAAATCCCGCGATGTCCGCTGCGTCCTGTGTAAAGGAAACCATCCTGCGAATTACAAAGGATGTACTATATATAAACAGTTACAAAGTAAACATTTTCCAACCTTTCGATAAAAACAGTACATACCACCCCCACAAATTAGACAATACCAACAAATACAACCGGGACTATCGTATTCACAAATAGCTTCAGTAAAACAATAAAACTCTGAACCTGCTGTAAATCTCCCACAAACAACAAATTCTAGCCATACAAACCAAACAAGAAAACGACATACAAGAATTAAAAAACATAATGTTAAAGCTATCAGAACAAATAGGAACAGTATTAAACCTATTAACAGCAGTCCTTGCAAAAATTAAATAATGGACAGACACTTACAGCTTGCCCAATGGAACGTCAACGGCGTGTCACAGCACCTTGAAGAATTAAAACTATTTATTACTAGCCACAACATTGATGTGTTACTTATTTCGGAAACACATCTTACTGATCGGAGCTTTATGAAAATCTCAAATTATGCGGTTTGTACCACGAAGCATCCGGCGGGAACAGCTCGTGGCGGGTCTGCCATAATAATCAGAAACACAATCAAGCACCATCAACTAGAAAGCCACAGTAGCGATTTTTTCCAAGCAACAAGTGTATCAATTGAGGATCAAATAAGACCCCTTAACCTCTCGGCGGCGTATTTCCCCCCTAAACATGTTGTTAAAGAAGAACAATTTACAAACCTTTACAAATTTCAAAACCCTTGGACAACGATTCATTGCGGGCGCCGATTACAATGCCAAGCACACTGACTGGGGTTCCAGAATTACAACGACAAAGGGACGCGAACTAAACAAAACTCTTGAAAACAATAACTTACGGCACC
Source organism: Sinelater perroti (assembly GCA_036346155.1). Lineage (NCBI taxonomy): Eukaryota > Metazoa > Arthropoda > Insecta > Coleoptera > Elateridae > Sinelater > Sinelater perroti. Next base: position 536,840 of record JARFIY010000359.1, read on the forward strand.
TATCCACGGGAGAACCCACATATTGGCCCACGGACCTAAACAAATTTCCTGATTTGGTGGACTTCTGCATCACAAAGGAATTCATCAAAGTCATGCCAATATAAAATCCTGCTTAGAACTTTCCTCTGACCATTCCCCAATCCCGATAACCCTTACCACTAAAGCCCTCAAAAAAGAAACAACCCATAAATTAATCAATAACCGTACAAATTGGAACACCTTTCGGTATGTCGTAAATGTTGAACTAACCTTAAATATTCCACTGAAATCTCCCGAAAACCTAGAGGCCGCAGTCAAATTATTCAATGATGTCATTCAGAGGGCATGTTGGAAGGCCACGCCAAATATACCCGATACAGTCACAATTCCTGATTTCCCATCAATTATTAAACAAAAAATTCTAGATAAAAGAAGACTTCGAAGAAACTGGAAAAGGCTGCGTACACCTGAAAGCAAACTACTACTCAACAGAGCAACTCGAGAGCTACAACATCTCCTTAATAAAAACAAAAGCGATTGCATCGAAACATTCCTTAAAGACTTATCACCCACGGAAGCGACGGATTATTCCATGTGGAAGACAACAAAAAAACTGAAACAACTAAAAAGATTCTCTCCGCCCATCTGTAACCTCCAGGGCAGCTGGGTAAGAAGCGATAAGGAGAAGGCTGTACACTTAACATCTATGTTGCAGCCACGTCCTTCAGAAAATCTCCCCCAAGAAGAAGACAACCTCACTCAAACACTGTTTCAACCGTACCAACTTGAACCACCTAGTAAAAAATTCAAAGCTGCTGAAGTTCATGAAGTTATTAGCACACTCAACCCTAAAAAGGCTCCGGGGTATGACTTAATAAATGATAAAATACTCAAAGAGCTACCTGCCATCGGTACACAGTACTTAACTCAGTTATATAATGCAGTCCTTCAGAATGGTTATTTTCCATCCCAATGGTGGCACAGATTATACTCATCGCAAAGCCTAATAAAGCCCCCAACGACCCAAAGTCTTATCGACCGATAAGCCTTCTGTCTGTAGTAGCTAAAGTTTTCGAAAAGCTTTTAGTACAAAGACTGATCCCAATTATTGATGACAAAGAGCTACTACCATCCCACCAGTTTGGTTTCCGAAAGTTGCACTCAACAACTTAACAAATCCATCGGGTAGTTCAAACAATCAATCAAGCCTTTGAAGACAAGCATTACTGCTGTGCTGCGTTCCTAGATATATCACAGGCATTTGATAAAGTGTGGCATACGGGACTCCTATGCAAACTAAGAACACTCCTCCCCTTAAACTACTTCCTAATCCTGCAATCCTATCTCCTCAGTCGGTATTTTCTGGTTAAATATGAAACTGCAACCACAAATCTTTTTCCGATCAACGCTGGTGTACCCCAAGGCAGTGTTCTCGGACCACTGCTCTATCTCTTATACACAGCAGACCTCCCGACAATACTAGAAATCACAATGGTTAACAAGCTGGAGAATCAAAATAAACGAGTCTAAGTCAACTCAAGTAACCTTTACCCTGTGCAGAGATACGTGTCCCCCGGTTCAGATAAAGAACAATCCTTTACCGCAAAAAGAAGAAGTAAAGTACCTTGCGTTACATCTTGACAGAAGGCTAACATGGCGCAAGCATATCTTCAGTAAGCGCAAGCAGCTGGGATTAATTTTAACCAAGATGTACTGGCTACTGGGACATAAGTCGAAGTTATCATTAAGCAATAAACTCCTTTTATACAAGGTAATATTCAAACCCGTATGGAGCTACGGGATTTAAATTTGGGGAACATCTGCCAACTCTAACTTAGAAATCCTAGAACGCTTCCAATCTAAAGTGCTGCGCATGATTGTGAACACGCCCTGGTTCGTGTCAAACACGGCTATCCGTAACGATCTTCATGTGCCTTCAGTGAAAGAAGAAGTCAGCCGTTTCAGTGCTAAATACAGTGACCGTCTTAGTGCACACCCCAACACATTAGTAATGGATCTTATAGTTCCCCAAAATCGCAATCGAAGACTCCAAAAATATATACCAAATGACTTGGCCACTAGATTCCCTACTTAATCAATATAAAGTTTTGCGTTAATTTTATTTTAGTTTTAAGATCTAGTTTATAAGTTTACTTTTATACCCAAAAATTCAAAACTCATCTAGATGACAATTGTTACAGAAGCATTCTACTGGGGATGCTTCTACATGTCCAAATAATCCACAACAGAATTTACTAAATGCAACTTGTGCAGATTGTAAATAAATTGGGATTTCAATAAAAAAAATCTACCCAGGTGTTGGTTTATCGCTCTCAAGGGGCAAAAAAGAGACCGCGATACGGCGAAAGAGCGCGTGACGTAAAGATATGTTAAAATATTACTTGCAACGTCCCGATTGACGTCAACAGTTAGCCCGATTACGTTATCTACTATCCCGGTGACGTCAACCACGCCTCTACAACACCATCCCGACCATACTCGCACGAGTATAAAAGCGAAAACGCACGGGACAGTCACTTAATATTTAGAAGATTTTTTTCTGAAGATGTCGGCCGCAGTTGTGAACGAAACGTCAAGAGTTTCTGAACTCCGACCACGGCCTTATAACCTGAGAACAAACCACACGATGCACCAGAACATCGGCCGTGAAAGCTTTCGCATCTATTTAAAACTAAACAGTATTTCTATATAGTAAATAAAAGAAAAATAAATATTCAAACCCATAAACCAAATTCTTTAAAGAAGTAAGGAGAAGTAGAAGTAAACATTCTGCAAGTACCTTATGCAAAGCGAAAAATGCAGCACAAATTGTTAGAGATGGTGATGAAAAAAACACAAATGATTCTGCTTAGATTGCTTTAAAATTAAACCGTAATAATAAATCGTAATATAACCAAAAATCGACTAGATCACAATAATGATAATTCGGTTACAAAAGTTTGAGCTTCTCTTGCAAAATTTGCCATCATATATAGATGTTGATTTTATTCCTAATAATTGTTGGACAATAAAAAAACAACAGCAATATGTAGAAAATGAAATCGACTTTAAAATCTGTATTTATAATAGCATTGCAATTTTTGAGCAGCAGCTCATATTATCTAGATTTGAAATATATATTGGGTTGCAGAACTGTACATTGGTAGAGATACCACAGTAAACTATATTCCCGTTGCTAAAAATTATGTGACCAACTTAACAATATCTGTACATAGTACATATTTACAATAAACAAGTGTTTTATTACTATTTACACAACGAAGCATTTTCACTATTAATGCAAGGTCACCATTATACCAGCAAACAAAAGGAAACAAAAAGCATCATTAATATTTTGAGAATTACGAATTTGTAAGAAAGTAAATTATTTGCTTTGCTTCTATATTGTTTGCTTTTTTATATGTACAAAGAAATAAAATACTGTGTTATAACAAGATGATAGCTGATGATTTTAACCAACTTGCTTACATATACATTGCCTTTTTGTTTATTTTTTATATAATCTGATTGATGCTCTTGCTATAAATTTAAGGATGCTATTATTCAATCCAAGAGTAACACAAAAAGGATATTCTTTAAGTGGCCGCATATTTATTTACGCCACTCGCAATTATAAAATAAAAATGCTAAATTTACCAAATAAGCGGGTACAGTTCGTGTTAAGCTCTAGCACGATGTATACACAAGCATGTACAACTATTACCACCCAGTGGTATTTTTTTTTCTTAATTTCAGCTTCTATTTTGACCGTGGATAGAGCCGTTTGGAACAATTCGGCCGAATTGAGATAGATTATGCAACCAAGAGACTCTCCCTCGTTTAACATTAAATTGTCCAATCATTTTGTCTTATAGAATGAGCTGCAATAGTTGGTATTTTCAATTACGTAAGATGCAACCCCCAAACTTTAATTTTTTTTCTTTTGTGAGGGTACAAAATTTTCAATTATCAATTTTTTACCTATTCTGTTTAGAACTTATGGGTTTGTAATCCCTTCAAGAGATTTTTAGTAGTCGTCTGTGTATCCATAACTAAAAATTCAAATGTCTTCGATGTTTCTTTATTTAAAACCCAATTTTCTAGGCCATTCAAAAATAGTGGAACATATAACAAAAAACAAAACCATTGTTGTTCTCAAAGCTTACGACATGTTCTTAGCACTCAATAGTTTTTCTTGTTTTCATGAAAACCACCGTTGTTTGATCATCTTCTAGTATTTCACGGTACATATGTTCTAAGTAAATGTTAAATTACATTGGAGGATACACCCTTCTCCGAATGTTGTAGTTTGACCCAGTTTCGTGATGGTCTATATTGAGTTTTTGGAGTATATCGACCAGCTTTTCATGGCTTACAATTAGTGTGTGCTTGAAGTTTCAACTTCACATTTGCTGTATATTTTGAGATGAATAATCTTTATAAATATTATTATCAACAACTTTAGTTATAAAAATATTTATACAGCATGGCATGTACTGTAAGTTGGTTGGTTGGTTTTTATTCTACTTAACTTCGGCGGGAGGTGCTTAGAATTGTAATCACCTAAAATAAATCTTAAATTTAAGGACTTGAAGTAATCTGTCAAACCTTCTTTGTTCGGTCCGTTACCTGGAGGACAATACGACGCGGATTCAGGCAATAGAACTTTTCATTTTCACATTGTTTGACTATAAGTATTACTCATATAATAAATAAATTTATATTATTACCACTTTATATAATACATATGTAACCAAAATTTTTGTGTTAAAATGCTTTTTATACAGGTGTAAATAAAGCTATTTAACTGTGCATCGTCAACAAATCTTTGAATTTGCACAGAATCAAATCGTAAACGTTGATGCAATTAAAAAATTGAAATTTTATCAAAAGTAACATATTTTTGTCAGTTTGGGCCTCCAGGAACCATGTCCTGGGTAATTCTACCCCCCCCCCTGCTTTACACCTCTTTGGTGGGTCTGTATGTAATTATAATGAAAAAAAAAACATTAAAAGAGTAATGAGAGCTAGTAAAAATAAGAAAAGTAGACAAGGAAAACCAAAAAATACACGGATAGAAAGAATAGCAAGAATAGGAAAGAAAAGAGGAAAAACGGGAAAACAAATAAGAAAATGATATGCGCACAGATATTAGTGAAGGAAATCGATGCATAGGTGACAGACAAAGGTAGCAAATAAACAACATATCCGACACTCTATAAGGGCATAATGAAGGGGAGACAAAGAAGAAAATTTTAGGAAATAATAAACAAAAAAACAGTGCAATAAATGAGAATTCCATTTACTCACATAATTACCATTGTTTCTTTTGTCTTGAAAATTTGAATATTCATGAATTAATATTATGTAGCTGAAATTAGCCCATAAATCATTGGTGTTACATATTTAATGCTTTACATAAATATTAAGCAAAATTTGCATTTTCTTGCTAATAAACTGTCCGTCACGCCATCAACTATACAAATAATGTTCTTAATTTGTTATTATACATATGAAAAAGTACCCGCTCCTGAAGTACTCTTATAACTTTTTTCATTTTCTCATATGATAAGTGACCCCAACAATTTTTCTTTTGACTCGTTACGATGCAGTACTGAACTATCTTTTGTTCAATTTTCCTGTTATATAATTTTCTGTTTTCTTTTGTTCATTGTTGTTAACTGAATTGCTCAAAAGATACAATTATTATATTTGATAGTATCAAAAAGGGCGTTATGGTTGCAAACCTTGACCAAGATCGAATTAGATATGAATAAATCGGGGGAGAACGCATGAATTTCAATGCGGCTCCTGTTCGGAATGCAGAGCTGCAATTTGCAGTACACGGCGCGCGAGCACCCAAGCTTCCAGCGCCCGGAAGGCTCCGCCGCCGAAATCCCGAAGTTTTTTCATAAGGTCGGCGCATGTAAATCCGGGGCCTTGTTACATTCGCACCATTTTAATCAGCATAAATTTTGCTCATCTCCGCGTGCAGGGGAAGCGCCATAACTCTAACGAGGCCGAGCCGGGAGCCGCGGAAGGGCGAATGTGCGAATCCCGCGGAGCCTGCGAGCTGCCACCCGCAGCATGCGCCGGCCGGCGGCTCATCGGCGAAGAGGTGCGCGATAACCCGCGCTCGCTTCCTGCAGTTCGCGGGCTCGCGCGCCTCCAGTTGATACCAAGCCGTCGCGGTGGAAGTGCGGCCGCCGCCAGCACCTGCACGAGTTCGAGTCGCGCTCCGCCCCAGGTGGGCTGCTAGTGTCTTTGTGGCCGTGCCGGCTGTGACCCAGCACCCCGGCGGGGATGCCATCCACGGCTCGTCTCTAAAGGTAGAGGGCTTTGCTCGTTCTAGCGCGGCTTCTTCAGACCGGCCAGGAAGCGGAAGTGCAGGGGCCGCTTTTCCGCCCGAGAATCCCATTATGTAGAACTGCAACGGCACTTTTGTATTAGATAACGAGCCGCGCTGCGCCGAGCTGCAGTTATTTGTCGGCATCTGGCCGCTGGGAATGTGCTAGTTTTTGCGGGCTCGCCATGCTTTAACAGCCAGTCTTGTTTCCTCTATTTTTCAAATTTGATGCCGTTGCAGTTATTCTCCAACATAAGCTTGTACTTTTAAAGAACTTTAATCATTCCTCTATTGTTAATTGATTCAAGAATAAATAATAAACACCAGTTTATTGATTAAGAGCTTCTACTTAGTTTAAGAAAATTACAAATAATTAACCCCTGCAAAAATGTTTATAATGTTGTGTTTCAGCTTATAATAGTATATTATTATAAAGTACAACAAATTAACTTTTTAAATTCATCTGTATGATTTTGTAACAGTCGCAAATACCGTGAAACAATAAAACCATTGTATTTTTCACATACTTCTGACTTTTACAGAAACATATTAAAAGGATATTACACCACAAAATAGAAAGTTTGTTATTAAAGGAAAGAGTTTCTGTAAAATTTTAATTAGAACATAATAAAATAATTTATATATTTCTTACGTTTTTGGATTGAAAGTTTTAAAAATTTTTATTCAGTAAATTGGAAAATACGAAATGGTTGTGCTTTTAAAATTATTTTTAATTTTACAAGTTCAATGCTCAAATGTGAAAAAGTGAAGAAAAACTTTTTTAAGTTAATTATAATTTTTTATAATCGCCCTTTAGCAAGTTTTTGTTTCTGTGTGCTACATAGTTCTATGCTTTCGCTTTATTTTCATATAAGCTATAAATATAACGCTATATTTATTTTGTTTTACTATATAATTTAAGCAGAAAATGCATAGTGTGGCAAGTTTAAAATAACAGCTACTTTGCATTAGGGATAGGGACTCTTTCAGGTCAATTGTGAATTTTTTGATTAACCTACTATCGCTTCTAAAGTATGTTGACCAGTTTACATAAATTTTAGGCGACGTGGCTAAATTGCAAAAATATAAACAGATAAAATATGTACATGCACAGGCGCCAAATTCCCCCGAGTTCCTAAAGAGCTCTGAGATAAATTTACTTTTAAGCACTTTCGGGCATACGTACCGAGCATTTATCATCCTCCGTTCGGAAGTACGCCGTACATGGCATTAAAAGTTGAGATACTTGTTGCAATGCACTAGCAAAATGTATGTAGCTTCATATATACAAGGACTTTGTTGTATCTAAATGCTTTTAAGACTAGATTAAAGTTGACTTACCCATTTAAGAACAAAAATATAATCGACGTGTAAAATGAAGCAGCGAGAATATTTTAGTTGATAAAATAGGTAAAATATGAAACAAACTTCTGTGTTTTCAAATGCCAAATAGATGCATTATCATAAAAAAGATATCGAATTGTTCAGAAAAGGCAATGTATAACTTCAGACTCATATGCGCCTACATAAATAAAAGGTTAGTATGTTCGCATTTGTGGTGTATATAAAACTAATAAGAACTGGTGTATTGAAAATAATACATATAACAAGTACAGACTTGGTGTCAGCCAAATACGCCACGACTTCACGGGCATGTAACTATTCTTTTAGCGATGTTTTTCACAATTCTTTCCCATAAATGTAGCTCTGTTTCAGCAATGACCCGTCTGATATTTTCTTGTAGACATAAAATAGTAGCAGATTTGTTGACAAAAACTCTTTTTGCTAAAGAATCCCAAAGGAAAAAGTCTAATAGTGTTAGATGATCAGATCGCGGTGACGAAAAGTAAGTATTTTACGTGCTGCGTGACATGTTGCTCCATCTTGTTAAAACCGCATGTCATACAAGTGTAAATCGTTGGTTTTATTTAAAAAAATTTCTTAGCATCTTTTGATAGCGTACTCCTTTAATAGTAATAGAGTTGGGACCTTCATTCTCAAAAGAGTACAAGCTGATAATTCATCCAACTCACAATATACAATATACAGTGCATTTGTATGCATTGGTTTTTCATAAATAGCACGTAGATTTCAGTTATATCGGCTGCGACAATTTTAACAATTTACAAAGTTATTTAAGGAAATAGAAGTTTTGTCGCTCAATATGATTTTTTTTCAAAAACCATCATTACTGCTATATTCTCTGAAACTTAGTTCACAAATGTACAAAGTTCAATCGAATTTTACACACTTATATACAGATTTTTGTTAAAAGTGATCATAAGCTTTCATAAGTTCAAATCTCTGCCAAGCATACGACAAGATGAGTCAACTTGTGTTTAGATACTGACTGTATAAATGTAAAGCGGAATAAGCAAAATCCTATGGACGCTAGGCCCCTGCTTAAAAATTGTGAAAAGTTCTAACTGGATTATAAGACGAGACTAAAGGTTAGAACCAAGTGAAATAAAAAGCCCTAGTGACAATGAGCAATTGTTCAAATCACATTGAGGATCTACAACCACTGCAGCCTGAGTTGGCGTTACTTAGAACATTATTAAACAAAAAATTCTAATATTGTTTTAATGTTTTTTATTTTTATGTTTACACTCATAAATATTTTACTTTATAAGCAATAATTGCTTCTCTTCAGTGATTCTATTGATTTTATATGCTTAGATATTTCCTTTGCTTTTCTCTTGAGGAATCCAACCGCTCCCCTCCCCCTCCGGGCTTGCACTGAGGCTGGCTTCTGGTTATTTCACTTCTTCGTTTCTGGTGACAGCTTAGGTGTTCATATAGGTCGTTGGTACCAGTACGGATATATTTTAATGGTAAGTGAGGTAAGTTTATAGAAAGGAGGTGATAAGTGTATGCACGATGTGCAGAGCTGCCGGAGTCGCGTTTACTCCAGGTTCGGGTGGTAGCTGTCTAAAGTATAGGGAAGGCCAAACCTTCAGACTGGCGGGTTCTAGGCTCTTGTTTAAATCCTCATTTGTCATCCTGCGGCACTTAAGTCCCACTATGTCAGGTCAAGTTCTAAGACCAGTAGATAAAGCCAGATTCAGTTTAGGTTGTGATCGCAATAAATCCTATTAGAGCAGACGGTTCCTTATCATTAGACACCGAAATAATTTTTATACGACTATTTGTACCGGCGCTATGGCCTACTCTTTAAGGCCTGTATCTTTGTTCAGAGAGGTCGTACCGAGCTGGTTCCTTAGACAATATTGCTCAGGTCACTTAGGGTTTTCGATTGACATAAGTTTCGTCTGGGTACCCGAATTTTCGATTTGGGGCGCAATCCGCCCATCCTCCTTTACAATGTTCATAGAAAACAATTTAGCGCGCAATTCAAATCCTAAAGTTCAATTTTAATCACAACTCGCAAATATGTTACTGGTAGGTACGGATATATAAAATTAGATAAACAAAAGTCATAAACGTAAAGAATTGTAGCTTATTGCAAATAAAGACTTGGTTGTGTTCTTATAGAACCTTAGAAGGCTTATAAAAGCTTATAAAATTTTGTAGAAAGTGTGCATTGCATATATATATATATATATATATATATATATATATATATATATATATATATATATATATATATATATATATATATATAGAGTTTAACGTTGCACTATTAAAAAGGTATAGTTTCTCTGACATACAGTACCGGCCAAAATTATATTATATTTCAGTTTTCTTGAATAACGTTTGCCATTTTTATATCTTAAAATTTTAACACATATTTGCTGAAGATATCAAACACCGGATTTTTGAAATGAATTGATCAGAAATATATTTTAAAACAAATATTTTATTTAAATCAAAAAATCATTATAATCAATGATAAACTTTGAGCGAAATATTTTTTCACTAACCTAAAAACATCATTTCGGGTGACTTTTCATTAAGAATATCCTACTACTTTGTAACATGGCTTTTTGCATCAGTGAGCCTGGTATCTCCTGGGGATGGAGTTGATGAGAGTGTCGATGGTGGATTGGGGAATTTTCTGTCACTCTTTGTCCAGGTGAATAAACCTCTCCACTGCATTCTTCGCCTGACGGTTTGCCACACGTCTCGTTAGTTTTCTCTTCTCATTGATGTTGAGGTCAGAAGATTGGTTTGGCCATTCGATGAGGTCACGCGACAGCGAGCGACCCAATCCATGAGGTGATGACTGCAATGCTTCGGGTCGTTGCCTTGTTGGAAGATGAAGGCCCGGCCGATAGAACCAGAAGCCTGGAGTTTCATCGTGTTCTCCAGTATGTACTCGTATCCGAATCAGTCCAGAATTCTGGGAATAAAAGGAAAAGGGCCGCCTCTATTTACACCGAAGCATCCCCACACTATAGACGATTTTCAACTCTGCTTCTTTGTGGGTAGTTGATGTTTGAGATCAACGCGAATGGTTACAGGACATCAAATCCATGCTATTGAGTCACTGACGAAGAGGTTGAACTTGGATTTGTCATTCCAGACAACGTGGCTCCACTCTTCCATCTTTAATGCAGATGGTCCGCTACCCATTGAAGTCGCAGCTTTCGATTATTCTCGCTGATCATTGGTTTCTTTACAAGTCTCCGTCAACGCAATCCTGTCTGCTGTAGACGACATTTGACAGTTCATACAGAGAAGCTTTTGTCCGTGGGAGTACTGATACAAGCGAAAATTTCAGTTGCAACGACTCGAGGGTTATTCCAATTAGTTGTGAGAGTGGTCAAACGAAGTCTTTCGATCATATTCTTTTTCCTTACCCCGAATTGCCATACGAATTTAACTTATGTTGGTCCTTGCTGCCGCCGAACAAGATTGCGTCTTCAGGGTTTGACAAGTTTTCGGAACCTTGGCGTTTTCCTATCACGTAAAGCAAACTAGAGTATATAAGAGAAGCAACCATGAAAAACAACGAAAATTCGATAAGTCGAAAAAATCGAGCACACCATGTGCTTAACGTAGCCAAATTTCAAGTTCTTTCTCCGTTCCTGGGAAAAGTTACTGCAGAAAAGACAAAATATAATATGATTTTGACCGGTCCTGTATATTAATCCTGCTAATTTACAATGAAATAAAAAAAATACAAATTTCTTTACAACACTTATTTGGATTATAAAATCACAATTATAAAACTTTCCTCGATTATTGCATCATTACTAATTTTTTGATATATTTGCAATCATCCTATCAGTTAATGCAAAAAAAGTAAATTACTATCACTTTAAAAATTATTTTCGAATGCATCAAACATCAGTCACATCAAAAGCGTTAATTGTATTTATTTTTAGATGTCTAAGTTTGTTAATAATTACATACAGATCTATATGAAAAGAACTATTACAATTCGGGGAAAATATCAAAAACAATTTTATATTACCTTGAACCAAAATTTATCATAATAATAAACAATAATCAAAAACTCAAAGAATATTTAAACTTTACAATGACTTATCCCTGTTAAGAAATAGCTATGCCAAAACTAAAGAATAACGTCTATACTGTAATCCCAAAATAAAAAGAAGTCTTACTCTAATTTTTGTATCCTACTGGCTATTACCATTATTTTTAGAGATAAAGAGGGCTTTTTTATTTGTGTACTTTATGCTTCTATTGATCTTACCATCTATTGCTATATTTATTCATATGTAGTTTTTATGTGTAAGTGGTATGAGAGACTAGTTATTTAAATATATTACATTTTGTCATAACTATAAATTGTCTTATTATATTTGGTATTGATACCACATTTAAAACAAAAATTTCAACCAACTGTATATTTAAATCGAGTAGTTACTGAATAATATATATTTTCCATTCTGTTGTACAAATTATTTTAAATTAAATAAAAAATTAAATCAATTTCTTTAGATAAATCAAAAAAGTGCTATTAAGATAGACACATAAGTAAGAAAAACAATTAAAGAGGAGAATGTTATTCAGACGTTATAATAAATATGGTAATAATAATAGTAAGGCTTTAACGCCCCGCGAGGTTAAAGCTCTCACATGTTTGCTCTCTCTGCCCAGTCGCCGCGCACAATCTCTGATGCGGTGCGATATGACAAGCACCTCGCCGTAGACGACCGCCATTATTACCTCTTGTTGGAAGTGAACGCAGGTGTTCAATTACTTTTAGTGGCTGAGTAGGCTACCCGCCAGGCATCAGAGAGCACCGGCAATTAAACCCGGGTTCGTCAGAATCGCAACCCGCCCCTCAACCACAGAACCACGCTGGCTCTCTTTGCCCACATATTCAAACATATATATATATATATATATATATATATATATATATATATATATATATATATATATATAATAGGGTAGCAGGTAGATACTCCTATATGATCCCGATAGAGGATAGATCTACTTCAGGGAGGCGACCCTGCCCACGCGAGTCTCGACTCTTCCCGATCTCCTAACACCGGGGGAAAGTCGTGTCCCAACCTTAATCCTACTCACAATCTACATACTCTTATCCTCCATACACCTTATCCACTCGCCAACCCGCTCGACAAGCGTGGCGTTTAATTGCCAAATCCCCATTGAATTGCAAAACTGCAGAATTCTAGGGACGCCTACGTCCTGCAGTGGACTACAATGGCTGTGTGATGTGATGTGATATATATATATATATATATATATATATATATATATATATATATATATATATATATAAATTGAAATTTGTCATAGAATCACACCAATTGTATTGAAAGAAAAAGTTGAAGCTCAAATAAAACTGCTGAATATCAAAACATAACTGAAACTGCACCTTGTCATAGAGAAAATGCAGAAAGAATTGTAAAAGGCAAGAGTCCTGGCTATCCTCAGACTTCGCTATTGGCCATCACAACGGAAAGCATAAGTTATCATGGAATTAAAACCGAGAAAAGATCTAAAAGAGCTATTATTTGTCACTCTAACGCACAATTAAACAACTTAACAATATCATCGCATAATAAAAATATGGCTCTTTAACAGTGGATTCTCAAATTGCGCTTAAATTGTTCTAAATACTTTCTGGTTCAAGATGTCATCTTTGAGAAAAGTAGTAAATATTATGATTGACTACTTTTACCCAGCAACCCTTTGTTATAACTATTTACCCAGTGTTAATAAAAGACTAAAGCGTTCTTGGTTCGCAGATTTAAAATAAGATATAATTACCACTGCTGGATGCAATCGTTATCCTGCAATATGATTACGATTATATATTCCAATATATAAATTCAAATAGTTAACTAAATAAATTTAAAATAGTTTACTCTTACGTACAAAGCTTATTCATGCTAAAGTTATTTATTTCGGACCATCGCTATGTAAAATACTGTAGAAAATATAAATTTCATTGCTTCTTTTACTAGTTACTATGTTAGATTATTTCAGAATTTATTATTGTAACATGTAAAACAAATCTTATATAAGCCTTATTTAACCTTATCCCGCCTGTCAGCATTAACAATGCTCCAGTACCGGTAAAAACCGACGTAAAATACTTGGGACTACATCTTCATCAACGGCTTACGTGGAACAAACACATACAAACTAAGCGCAAACAATTAAACCTCAAATACGGTGAAATGTACTGGCTCCTTGGTAGACATTCAAAACTATCGATCTGAAATAAGCTCCTACTCTACAAAACAATGCTGAAACCAATTTGGACATTTGGTATACAACTTTGGGGATGTGCTAAACCGACCAGAATAAAAACACTCCAACAATTTCAGTCAAAAACCCTCCGCGCAATTGTTGATGCGCCCTGGTTTGTAACCAACCAAGCAATCCACCAAGACCTAAACGTCCCATTCGTTGTCGATGAAATCAAAAGATATGCGATGAATTACCACCAGAACTTAGATGGACACAGCAATCCACTAATTCACCAGCTTTCCACTTATCATCCACCAATACGAAGACTGAAGAAAACATGGCCTGAAGACCTCACCAACCTCCCGTAAATGGTGCTCCTAGGGAGTGTCATCAATGGATGACTTCTCCTTTCGCTGCCTCCCCTAGCATCACATTTACTGAATACTTTTGTTAAGCAGATTGTAAATTAACATTATTGTCAATAAAAAAAAATTAACCTTATCCCCTCATGAATGAATAATTTCGAAAAAACAATTTATTCGGCCCAATCTAAAATAGGTGACTTAAGCAACTGCTTTAAGTAATATGTAAAATAATTATAACAAATTATAATAGCCTTTGTTCTTGACCACTGTTGCAAGCAGAATTCGGCGTCCTATTTACATTTTATCTCGTTGAAACTGCACATGACTAAATGCTTATCGTTTTGTTAGCAACAAGGCAGTCACTTTATTGCACAGTAAAATAAACCTTACTTGTAATATTAAATTTCAAATCGCACTTATTAAGTTTCTTAATTCAAGCAACTGAAAAAATTCTGCATCCTAAACGCCCGACATTTCAATTTATTAATTTTTACTAAAACATTTGTGAATGTGACTTTTCTAGTATCAAAATATTTAAAAAAGCTTTTATATAACCATATGATCACTTTAAGTTTGGCCAAAAGTGAACGTATAGAGGGGGAAAAATTTAAATGCGACATTTTTTTTTATTTAGCTCAGAGTATTTATTGCTTTCTGATACAGATTACTTATTCTTGTAATTTTTTTATAAATTTGTTATTTTATTGATTTCAATATTTCTGCCGTTTTGACAATATGTATATATCACAAATTTATCTATTGCAAGTACTTTGGCGATTGGAGATTGTGTGTCTTTCTGGTAATTTTGTTCTTTTCCTGTCACATATGTAACACGGGCCAATTTTTGCTTTTTTTGATGCTGGAAGTTGTGGTGGATCTACTTCAAAATTCAAAAGCAGTTTATCTTTGTATTTTATGTAATAAATTCATAATTTTATAAGATCAAATAATAAAATTTTCAAGTAGTCATTTGATACGACTGTATCGTTCATTTTCTTCTGCAGTGTTCAATAGATAAAAACAGAAAGGGTTAAGGGCTATCTTCATACTAGACTAATATACGTTTCTCTTGGATACCAACGAGACTGCCTAAATTCTCTACCAGAATTTGGTAATTAGTTTATTTGTACTTTTTAAATCTTTTTATATATATTAATAGTCAGAGGTATTGAAGCGAACCAATTATCACAAGCCGTGTATCTTTTGGATCTTGCTACTGGCTTTATTAATCGCATTATTAAGTATCGTAGAGAGTTGTTAAATTTATACCGTTCATTTGGCTTAACTCCCACATACATTTCCAGACTTATGGCACGAAGATTAGTTGTCTACACAATAGCAAACACTTTTATCCTGTATTTGGCTGATTTGCTCGAGATATACTGGCAGTTGCCTCAACAACTATCAATTGCAAGTGAATCTGTTGATTTTAATAAAATATTATACTTTGACACAAATTTATCAAATACCTCCGGTCTCATTGCTCCTGATTGTTTAAACAACAGGTTTGCTCGACGATGGATTGGAAAGAAAAGCGCCGTAAAATAGCTCCCAAGGTCCCCTGATCCCAATCCTTTGAATTTCTTCCTTTGCGATCATGTGAAGGGAAACATTTATCTCAAGAATGCGAGAAGCTTTTGATACAATTCGTGAATCGATGGAAAATATCATCTGCGAAAAGAATCTCACATCGCATTGCTTTTTGTTCAGAAATAGGAGAAGACCATTTTAAACAGCTTTAGTTTATTTTAATTTTAATTTATTCATATTAACAATTTTTAAGCTGTTTAAATAATTTAATTGTCTGTTTAATAAATGCAAATTTGTTTTGTCATAAATTTATTATTTTTGACCGGTAATAGCAATGTCACTGAAGACTAATCTTTTTAAGTACATATCATCGTCTTACATCTAGTTTCCTTGGTAACAAAATTTACAATGAT
The DNA here is from genome assembly GCA_036346155.1 of Sinelater perroti. NCBI lineage: Eukaryota > Metazoa > Arthropoda > Insecta > Coleoptera > Elateridae > Sinelater > Sinelater perroti. Next base: position 553,072 of record JARFIY010000359.1, read on the forward strand.
AATACATAGAGGAAGAATAAAACGTTAGATCGACCAAGCATCCCCGAAGACCCTTAACTTGTTTCATTAATATCTCAAAAAAGGTTGAAAATTCGATTTATGTTTATTAAAACTTTTTTGATTAAAATGCACTAAAGAACCTACACATAAGATCCTGGAACATCTTCGTGGGTCACACTGTATACCCTACATTTTTTAAATATTTTATTGTCAATCATCCACTGAAATGGCTCAATAAGAAAAGTAACATGTTTGCTATTACTTGAGGTTTTGGTTTATAAAAAGCTCACAATACCTATATATATATATATATATATATATATATATATATATATATATATATATATATATATATATATATATAATGTCGTTGTCTCCGACGTTTGAAGTTCCAATTACCATCTCATTTCCCGATCCTTCTTAACATAAAATCCTTTGGTGTCAAACAACAGTCCAAGGATATTTTCTTGCGCATCTGGGACTTCTAGAAATTCTTCAATACCTTTTTTCTTTTCGCCAATTTTATCATCCCCTTCAATTAGATCTGTATACTGAGAACACTTTCACAATTACACCAAATGAAATAAAATGGCATTCAATTCTCAAAAAAACAGTAATACAGGTGTTCGCATGGAGCGCAATGGTGCAGTGTGTAGAATAAATATTCCTAAAAAACATACGAAAACTATGACGATTGACACTGAACTAAACGGTTTCAGATAGAGTAAGGAAAGGTAGATGAACGCTCAAGTCCAAAAGTGTTGCCAACTGTTTTCAAAAACAACCTTGTGCTCAATTTTGCTCCACGCGACCACTAGAATGTTAATTCTTTCTACTGCTAATGGCGTTTTTAAGCATAATTTTAAATATTACAGTTTTACAAACAAATTTTTACACGCGAACACTTGTGGAAGTCAAAAAACAATTGTTTATTTTTAAATAACTTATACTTGGGGAATTGGTACAGCTTGTTATTTATTTAATGCTCTTTATATATCTTATCACAAAGGATTAATACGTTTAAAATTTTTTGATAAAATGAGGTTAGCTATATATGAGTTATGTAAGCTACGATAAATACAACCTATGTATGATGCAAGACACTATGCACATTTAATAGTAGAAAACTAAAAGAGAACTGATTATTTTTATGTTGATATTAATAGCTTTTACATCCTTCGCTCTCCGCTCACCTGACATCTGATTAGATAATAACGGTGCTTATTAAGAAACCCTATTTGCATAGCATTTCAGTTGCACTTCGAAAGTGACGTAGAACTTATCACGCCCTTGGGTTCCGCAGCCATCTCCTGCATTTTGCAACGCCATTAAGGTAAACAAGCTTTGCTTATCGCAGTAGTGCGCTCATGCTGCGTAATTTCGCGATAGCCGAACTCATTATCCGACCTGGTTTTTATTTGTCCTCTGCAATTGCTATTCCAGCGACGGCGCGCTTATCTCCAAAAAATCCTAGGATAGATTTTAATTTCCATCTCCGAGCGCTACACGTCGGCCCATTTAGTGTTTAAGCTTCTGCCTGCCTTAGAATATTTGTCTGTTGAACAAACCCAGTAGGGCGATGCCTGCAAATGAAGCAGATTAAAGCGTTCTGGAGCTGTACCTGTCGCTGCGCTCGCGTCATTTAAAGTTCTGCGATATATGATGGCGCTATCGGCAAATTGGCTGGCTAATGACGACGACCTTCATTTCGTTCCATGTCTGGCTGGGAATCCAATTTGAGTGTATTTCTGTCTTTGAGCTTTGCAACACCGCTTTGTTAAAATTCTTTCTTAATGGAATTATGTATATTTAATTTCACTGCTACATAATAAAGCATTTCACAAATTAAGTTAGGAAATATAACTAACTTTGAGGATTTAATTTAACTCTTACTGCTTATGATATTTTGCTTAGTTACAAAACCGGCAACCATTGTTAAATTTTGTAAGCTATTTTGCAAACCTATCTTTAGAAATACTGTTTTTTTTAAAAAAAAATTGTTTAATTTTTTAACCTTAAAAATTTGTAATACGAATTAAAAGAGATAAATATATCAGACTGTTCCTCTTTAAACATTAACATAATTAAAGCAAGGAAGTGGAGATAGGAATTTTACTTTCAGATTTCACTTTTCAAGTATACTTTAAGCAATAATTTACTTCTGGCAATTTTAGCATATATTGTAATATTAACGTATACATTTCCAGTATTTTAATTTAGATTGTAATCGAAGCTGATATAAACAATTCAGTGCTAGCTTGTACAGGCTATGTTGATGATTGTGCAACAGATATAGAACTTAGGCTAAAATATTTGTTGACCTCGTTTCTAGATAAAATAATTTCTATATAATTGTGAGGTCAAAGTAATGCTGAGAGTAATACACCAATAAAATGAGTGGTTTTTGACATACATATTTAGTATAGTTTTTTTATGTACTTAGCGTGTTTAAATAAATCAGTTACTAAGAGCTGACGAAAGAAAGGCGCTGAAAAACTGTCAGAGAATGATTGATGTAATAGGTGTATAAATAAGTTCTCAGCTTTAGACTTCGCAGGACCCATATCACCGTTTACATGTAACGTATTAGTCCGCCCTCTTGCGGTTTTAAAGCTTTGGTCTTTCGAAACATCATGAGATTTGGCGTTTGATGCACATAACTTCAATAATCAGCTGTGTTCACGATGGCAATCACAAAAGAGCATATTCGATTTTCTATCCACTTCGCGTTTCATCTTAAGAAAAACGCTGCTGAAGCCACCGAAATGATTTGTGCTGCATATGGTGAGAATGCTGTAAGTCATGCAACGTGCAAAAAGTGGTACCAAAGATTTCGCGGAGAAGAGTTTAGTCTTGAAGATCTCCACGCGCTGGACGCCCTCAAACATTTGACACGGATGAGCTGCAGACGCGTTAGGCTGGGAACTTCTCCCATATGCGGCGTATAGCCCAGACATAGCCCCTTTCGGTTATTATTTATTCCGATCGTTACAGCATCACTTGGCTGATACGTACTTCAAAAGGGAAGAAGAAGTCCGAAAATGCATCGATAACTTTATCGTCTCGAAGCCGGTGAGCTTCTATCACCAGGGAATTCGCAAGCTACCCGAAAGATGGCAAAAGGTCATCGTTGCCAACGAAGAATACTTTGATACTTAAGCTTTTTGTGTTTGTTTTTAAATAAAACTTTAATTTTGCAGAAAAAAGCTGAGAACTTATTTGTACACCTATTATATGGAGCACAGCGTATATGCTTAGAAGACAACCATTACTGATTTAATGCGAATATTTTGTGGGACCATAGAGTAAACTACGAGTTTTGTGTACAGCCCAAATTCATCACCATAAGAAATGTCTATAGAAACAAAATTTAACATCAACTAAAATATAAACGATGCAATTAACAGTGATTTAAGAAGCAACTATAAGCAGTCATGAGGTAACCGTAACAGTAAATAGACGTGTACCGCTGCTTATGTAAGCTCGTGACGTCACAGCCATTTTCCAGTCGGTACTTGTGCCGACTGGAAGCAAGCGCGCGATTTTAATCGTTTCTGTGCACGACTTTATAACTGAAATCCACATAGCGTGAGTTAGAGTGCGAGGCGTTCCGCTAAGAACGCAGAAAAAACAGCCCCTTAGGGTTAAAATGAATCCCAAAGAAGCAGAGAAGATTGGTCCTGGCACTAACAGACCAACTAAGTTACAAAGAGCAAGTCAACCTAACCAAAGAGATGCAGCGAAACACTAGCTGCCGATGCAAAATGATCTAGCCTGAAGAAACAACCATCAGAGCCAGCCAGTCCCGTGCCCAACCAGACCCAACCGACGACGGAGTGACATCGGCGGGAGCAACTACCGACAAACCAGGTACGCCATCGCCAGCAGCGTCGGCAGGAATTCATCACCTCCGAGCCCCTCCTATCAAGCGAGCAACCAGAGCAGCTCGAGAACAGGAGAGATTCCGGCTTCAATTGAAACCAGAAGCAACAAAGAACGACTAATGGATGTGAACTAAGGTGAGTCATCCGAAACAGATAAGGACTACACCATCATTAAGGGAATGAAAAGGGGATGCCGTCAACCAAAACTCCTAGAGCTCTTCAATAACAAGAAAATAAACTTTGCAAAATCTAAAAACCAGGCGGATTCAATCGCAAGCTAGTCCACCACCACAGACGACTACAAGCAAATGACGAACTAATAGAAGGCAAGGGAATGCCCTTTCATACTTACGCCGTACCCTCCGAGAACCTCCTGCGAGTGGTGCTCAGAGGAGTCCCGGAGACGCTAAAAGACGAGATGGTCCAAGAGGCATGCGGCACATGCGAGACAAACACCCGATTCCTCTCGTGTTTGTGGAGGCCGAGCGCACGGGAAAAGACATCTACAACAACAGCGAAGTGATGCGTGTGGTAGTTCGGGCCAAAAAGCCGCAAATAGAAGACCGTTGGGCAGTGTCGCCGCTGTCAGAAGTTTTGACATGCTCAACGGAACTGTTTTCCTCCCCCGCGCTGCGACAAGGTCGCAGGGACCCACCACACAAAAACCTGCCACCAGAGCAGCGAGACACCAGCAATGTGCGCCAAATGTGGCGGTGCACATCCCGCAAACTATTTAGGATGTTCATCGTTTCCTCGGCCGAGACCCATCCCAATATCCCAGTAAACACCAGTGCCTACTCCACCTCCCGCTTCAGCCAGGATTCCGGGGTGATTGTATGCCTAAGCAGCCAAAGAAACCCCAAACATTACCGCTTGGCCAGCACTCCCAGGACAGGCAACTACGAAAATCCAAAAACCACAAAAAACGACAATAGCAATCACCCCATTTCACCAACCTGAAAACCAAGATTTGGGTTTCATATTCGATCTTCTCTAGCGAATGGACTTCGAGAAATTACTGCAACTAATACCGAAACTACTAAAGAGCCTAAACGGATCCACCACCGCTGGAGATATTTTTGGAAGACTTATGGCGCATGTTCCGAACTAAAAGGTTGCTACCCAAACATGGGCAAACCAACCCCGACCAACCCGTACACAGACACCATATACCATCAAATAGCAAACCAGAAGAGACACACCAACAACACGAAGGACAAGAAAACAAGCGTGTTCTGCCCACCTCAACATGGACAGGGGCGCCCGCCAGAAGCGCAAAGAAAAAGCCAACCCTCGTATGACGGAATGAGGGCGACCCATCGCAGGCCCACCACAATCCAATCTAAGTCATCGCAGACGAAGGGAGACTGGAATGTTAACAATAACCAGTCACACGTCGCAACGCAAAAATATTTTTTCTAACAAAGGAGAGTTTTGTGCCAAATAAACAGCATTTGCAGGAAGCTTTGCTTTTCTGTTTTAACTTGAAAAAAAATGCAGCTGAAGCACGTCGTTTGCTTGAAGCATGTACCATCGAAAACTACCTGTAAAAATAGATTTAAACGCTTCATAAGTGACGATTTTGACACTGGGGACAAGGAGCGCCCCGGGAGACCAAAAACAATTGAGGACGCTGATCTGCAAGCGTTATTGGATGAAGATGATACTCAAACACAAGATCAACTTGCAAAGGCATTAAACTCGTTAAGGTATTTCCAAACGTTTACCTGCCATGGGAAAAATTCAAAACGAAGGAAAATGGGTGCATCATGAGTTGACTGAGAGACAGATGGAAAATTGAAGAGTCACTTCCAAAATTTTGTTTTTGCGGCATGAAAAAATAGTGATATTGCAGCACTTCCATCGTCCATGATAGCATCACAACGCTGAAATGGTATCTGCTACCGCGCTACGCTAGACTTGGCCCTTTCCGATTATTATTTGTTTCAGTCGATGGCGCATGGCTTGCCTGGGCTACACTTGGCCAATTTCGAAGAAGTGCGAAATTGGTTGGATGGATAGATTCGGTCCAAAGATGCGTCATTTTATTGTTGCGGTATTCATGTATTGCCGCAGAGATGGCAAAAATGTGTAGCTAGCTAGAAACGATACTTTTAATAAACCATTTATTTTGTATTTCTCTTGAAATTTTCCATTATTCGAAAAAAATCGGAAACTTAGTTGCGCACCCACATTTCAAGCTTTTCTTATTTTAATAATCTTTATAGTGTATTCCACTTCCGATTTTTAGATTAGCGGACTTTCTTCTTTTTGTTCTCTACAGTCTGTTGGCTCTGTTCTATTGTCACCAAATAAATAATTAATATATTTCGTCCACACTGCTTTTACGTCGTCTAGTAGTCTGTTATAAGTTTTATTGTTAAACAAAACAATCATTTCTTTTATCTTTTTATGCATGATATGGTCGTCATGTTGTTCTGTAGACTTTCAATTTCTTTGCATGCTTGCCTGGCGCAACTCTTTGGCTTCCTTTATTTTTATTTTCGTTACTTTGTTTTGTCTTATTTGTGTTTCTATATTATATATGTGGTCTTTTATCCATTCATTTTAATATCTCTATTGTCATCTAGGGCTTTCTTTTAGTATCTCTGTTTGTTGGTTTTAGCATTTGTTTTTGTGTGTTAATGACAATGTGTTTAAAATCTTCCCATAGTCTATTTGCGCCCTTGTTATAACTAGTGTTATTTGATTTTTTAAGTTGTTCAAGGCTTTTGTTTAATGTTACAGCGATTTTGTATTTTATTTTCTTATTTTTAAAGAACTTGAATCTATTTTTATTGAGTAATCTTTTTTAGTTTCCTTAAACGTATTGTTATTTTGGCTGCCAATAAATTATGATTTGATAATACGTCTGCAGCAGCATAAGTTTTTTCCGGCTTAAAGCTGTTCCTGAACGTTTTGATTATAAAATCGATTGGGAATACAGTTTAATTCATTGTTTTGTGATGATTTCCAAGTATAAAGTCTACAGAGAGGAAGTTTTTCCCACGTATTCATAGCTGACAGAATTGTGCAAGTCTATTTCCTAAGTCATTCCTGTGACCAAATCCGAAATCACCAACGATATCTTCTACCCGTCATTTGCCTACTTTGGAGTTAAAATTTTCTATTATTATAGTAACTTCGTCTCTTTTAATTTTGAGTGTCACTTCTGTGAGCTGTTTATAAAACTGGTCTACTTCAGTTTTAGGTTTGTCGCCATTTGGCGCGTAAACCTGTATTATATTGATATTCATCGAATGATCTTGTATATAATCACACACTTGCAATAATAACACACGATCTGACGGCAGGATGAAGTTTATATCTGATTGCTTTATTTTCTTGAAACCTATTACGCTTGCTCCATTCCAGTGATTCGCACCATCATTTCCAAAAAATAAATTGTTTTTCGATGTGTCTTCTCCTGATTGAGGTCAACGCATTTCACTTACGCCCAGTATTTGAAGCTCTAATCTTCTCATCTCTCGGATGGTATCGTAGATTTTACCGGCCTCAGACGAACTCGTAACATTATATGTTTTTATTTTTGATAAGATTAGTTTATTAAGCCCTTTTTCACTTTCGGGTAGCACCTCCATGCGGTGATTCCTAACACCCCCCGACCTTCTAAGGTCTGCAGCGAACTAGGGTTTTTTATACTGGTTTCTACTTTTATAGTTGTTGTTCTTGGGAAGTAATGTAGTAGTTTTTCCTTGCTTTCTACACCGCATTGTCACAACCGTTGATGCCATTGAGGCGTCGTTTGTGAATGTGTCTCATTATATCCGATTTGATTCATACTAATCATTGCCGATAAGAACTTATAGTAAAGCTGCTATACCTTATTATATTTGGCTACCCCCGCCTAGTTTAGCCTGCAGATTAATGCAGTTTTCCGGGGTGTGGTACTGGGAGCCATAAGTTTGAGCTGGATACCCTACGAGGACCAGTTACTGTGATTTACCTTCTGTCAAGACACCACCAAAATTTAGAGAAAAATAATCTGAGTGCCAATCTAACAAATGTATTATCAGGTTCATTGTACCAATGCTTGATAACTCTCAAGGAATTCACAGACAATGTTTTTATAATTTTTATAGTTTTTATTTATTAAAAAGCTTGTGTTATCACTTTAAGTGTGTTCCAAACAGTTTGTCTAAGTCGCTTAGTATTAATTTGGAACGCTACAAACCCACTTTCTTTGAGTTTCACTTCGCTTAAGTCGGGGAACTTTTCTTTAAGATATTGAAATCCGTATCTTTCTGTGTTCATTGCCTTGACGAAAATTTTTATCAAGCCCAATTTTATACGCGAGGGCGCTAAAAAATTTCTTCAAGGAGAGCTGGGTGACATATTTTGTTGGTCGGAAATATACTGTTTTCTTGATGCAAACTTTTTGCCCGGATATCTCACTCACAAATAAAACAAATATTTTGTATATCCAAGCTGCAAACAATCTGTAATTGCTACAACTTTTAAATTGGTACTAATATACCACTTATACTTTTATGTGAACATATCGAACAGGAGCTGCAAGGTGAATATTTCCTTTGTAAAAAACAGCTTTTAGGCTCAGTTTTAATAATTGATAAAAATACCCCATTTTCTACATTATGTTTGCAACTTAATGCAAACATCAAGCCGTCAGTTGCAAAAAGAAAAACTTTCTTCAATTGAAAAATATTGTGGTAACTTTTTGAAAGTGCAATAAACTGATATGCGAATATCTAGAGCTAACAACTTTTATTCTTACAATAATCTTGATTACAGCATCTCTACTTAAGCTTTTAATAAACGTAAATAGCATTGCAGATCTTCATTTCCATATCATCACGTGCTTCTGTTAAATCAGCTGAATATCTTAGAGCGGGAAAGTTTTCTAAATGAAGTACCAGACGAATAGCAGAAGACAATCTGGGCTCACAATTTGCTTCTTGTTATTTCCCGAGAGGTTGAAGATTTTGGTGCAATAAAAGTAAGTCCGTGGTATAGTTCGTTTGTTCTTGCTATATTATAGGAACTCCAAACAAAATAGCAATGTTTATCTCATTCAAACAATCTCTTAGAATGGATGTCTAAGATTTGCCTTATTTTTAATTTTAATTCCAAAGTAATACTAGTATGTTTTCCATTGTCGGTGTAATATTCTCTTATACTGCTGAATTAATTCTTCACAGATATAACAAAATTGTTGTTATGAACAAATAACTACAAACCGACTCAATTTAATTTGAATACCCGCATAATTTACAAATTTCTAAACTGTGGTTGGTCTAAAAAGAAAAAGCAAGTCAGCTAGCATCAGATATCGTTCTGCGTATAACCATTTCTGTATTTAAATGAAACGTGTGTATGACTATCGTAAAGGATTTACATATTTTAGGCCAAACATTTCTATTAAAAATTTCTAGAAATAGTAAAAATATTTTTAAATCTGACATCCGTGTTATTAAAAAAGTTACAAAAGTCAAATTTTATATTACAATTTAATTGGAAAATTTTATAAAAATTAAATTTACTTACAGCAAATGCTTCATAGCAACATTTCAATAGTTAATCTTTCTTAGAATTATTATCACAACTAGATAAGGCATTATCCCCTCTATTTGCGTGCTGAGAAACTGACGTCATAGAACCATATTAGATAACACAGTGCTTCTATTGAATAACAAACGAACATGTCTGCGGCAATAGAAAATAAAGCGGTTTAAGAGCGTAATGCCTGTAGAATGCTTCAAATGTTGTGTACAAAGTTTAATTCCTATCAAATTTATGCATACAGGCATTATTAATTACCGCTAACTTTCTAATACGTTACGTCAATTATGGATTCCGTTTGTTCAATTTTGGGGGCAAGGTTATGCTTCGTTACTGTTCGAGTACATAGCATTAAAAATGCAATAAACCCGATTCTAGGTCGATGTAATAACAGGTAAATAAGCGTCAAATTACTACTGTACGTGCGATTAGCTTCCAAGTCATGTTACGCTAGAAACGGCGATAAACGCGTTTTAAATTTACACTGCCACGTTGAACAACTAAACCTTGAACCGCTGACCAACAGTTATGGAAACAATCAACACTTCAAACTTGAATTGCCGTAAATCCAGGAATTCGCCCGATGTCGTTTTCGCTAAATAAACTCGCCGCCCCTCCTTATTCAATTTTTGCGGCCTATTAAACGTTATTGGTCCATCTACCTACACCTTATGCAAGAGCCCGTGCAAGAATTTATATTTCTTGTCCATACCTTCCTGTGAACCTGCACAGCCCGAGCTATTCTTATCGTGGCCTCAAGCATGAATGGACATAAACAGCACATACCGGAAAAATATAGGACAATATTAAATTTTAGGGCTTGCTGGAGGTTTTCCTAAAGTAGTATTTATGTTCCTACGCCCTCGTTTCGTAGGGAGGGTTTATCGTGGAAGCGCGCTCTAAAAACAACTGCTTGCCTGCAATTTGTGCCAATAGCTTTGTATATATAAATTATAACTGCTTCTAATGTATTATGAAATAACTACTTCACAGAATAAATAATTGAAAAGTTCTTGATTGGACATTCGTTTTCCGTTATTAATATGCAAGCGTTTATATTATTTCCGCAGTTAAATGTTAAATGGTGGACATAATTGATTCGTTTTACAATTCAATTAAAAATTTCGTAAATTCTGTTTTGGCTAGTTCTTTGTTAAGCATAAAAGCAAGTAGACTTGTAGTAGTTATTCTTGCTAAGCTGTGTAAGGGAAAAAGGTAATTTATTTTATTATTACTTTTACCTTTTTCGCTTTACTCTATGAATAGATCTGACATCACAGGTTATTTTCCAACATAAGGGTGATAACGAAGAAAGAAATTCCAGCAGCAATTACGTTGTGTCTAAATTCCCATTATACATAATTTCTTAATATTTTTTATTTGCGATATAGGTTTCTCTCATACTTACCAATTACTGATAAACCTGTGTTTTATAAAAAAAACTATTTTAGTAAATTGTCTAAAAGTAGCAATTATGTAAACAGATAATAAAATTAAATTTAGAAGAAGTGCTAACAAATCATCACATATTAGTATGGTTATAATTAGGAAGCATTGTTATAAAATTCTTTAGGCCAATATATGTATAACGATCTCATATTGTACAATAATATCTTGATTTAGAGCCCTTAAAGCAGGTACAAGTACCTTATCGTTTTAAATATTATTTAAGAATCAACTTTGGCAATGTTCAATAATGAGAAAAAGATTAACAAACCTTCTTTTTATAATTGGGGTAATACCAAACATCAGTGCCCTTATAATATAGTATATCAATAGTTACATTACGGAATGTAATATTTTTTGGTTTTCTTTTATCACTTGCTTTGCATGAATGGTTTTGCAAAGGGCTATGTGTTTTTTTAATATTAAACGCTATTGTTGCATCTTCTGGAAGCTTAAACAAACCTAAAAAAATTACGTTTTGGGGGTTATGGGTTTAGATAGCAACTTTTCCTTATTCTATTTTACTAAGTTTTTGTTAACACTTAAAAAGAATTTAATTTTTACGCTTGGATGCATATCAAATACAACAAAAGCTTTTCTTAAATACAGCCCATCACTAACAATAACTTTCTTATCAGAGCTCTGCAAGTTGTTGAATCTGCCCACGATGCAGTCTGCCGACTTTAAAAGACAAAATTCTTGACACTATTCTTTAACGTGAACAAACTATTCAAAATGGCGACACAAAAAGTGAGCATTAAAGTGAAACCATAGTGTGTAAGATCGAAAGTTGCATTCGACAAGACATCAATTCTATCCACCAATTTTACTTATGTTCTTTGTATCACGCGGTTTTATTCTTATTAAAAGTCGAATTTTTTTTTAAGATTTGGTAAATACGTCTTAGTTTATCGCTATTTAGCTCGACATATACTGCGTTTCCATTTAGAACAACTATAAAGTTGCATGTTATAATCAATATTCTATATAATTGAAATCATAGCTTCTTACCAAAATAATTCTTTCAAGCAATTGTCGGAATATTTGAAGGCCAGTAACCCAACACGTAGAACGATCGCGACATTTTCTTGGCTTCTTATGCATCGACTCAAAGGATAAGTGCGAAACCTCAAGTTTAACCGAAAAACACACTTAAAGAAGGTTTAAAAAAAGATGATCTTACAGAAAATAATGCAAATTTTTTATATATTTAATAATGAGCAACAAAAAATTTTTTGGGTTAAATAAATCTGTTGGTGAACCAAATTTTCGGTTCTGGGATAGACTAAACCCTAGATTAACATAGGAGAAACTACTGCATTCGCCCCTGTAACGGTTTGTATGCCATAAAGTGTGAGCACATTATTGGGTCATATTTTTTCGATAATGAACAGAACGCTGTTCAAATATAGGGCAATGCTAAAAAATTGTTTCTTACCGCAATTGCCTGATAACAACAGCTTATGATTTCATTAAGATTATTCCAATCATCTGATCTCAAAGACAGTGATGTGACATGGCCACAGGGTTCATCGAACTTGAGGGCTCCAAAATTTTTTTTTTGAGAGTTTACGTTAACAATGTCTAAACAATAGGGGCTCTAAAAAAACCTTCAATAAAAAAGTCGCAATAACAGACAAATGTTTTGAAAATGTGGCTCGAAAAGCGATGCTTGCCTTCAAGAAAAGGAAAAGCGCGGCTGTGCCTTCAAGCGGAGTGAAGCATTAGCTGCGTTATCTCTATAGATAAATAGATCCGCTGCACCTATTTACCTATTTTATTTTACATCACCGACGGCCGGCGACGGCGCGATTACAAATAATTATTTGAAATGACATACGCCTATATAGGTGTAGTATATAATAATTTAGCTAAATATAAACATTAATGGCAAATCAAATCTGTAAATATCGTACACGCCAAAGTTAACAAACTCATTTTATTCACAACCATTGCCAATAAATCAAGGATACATATAAAACGACACCACATACGGCAGCGAACCACAAAGTACCTGTAATGAATCCAGTACTGCCGCAACGCTCATCTCACATGCCACATCCAGATAAAACAAATCACCGGTACCAATTTGTGAAACTTACTGCTAGTGATTTATTCTTGCTTTTTGTTTTTACTGCATGAGTAAAAAAGCAAAGACCTCGAGCTACAAAATAGCAAAAATACTGGTTAGAAAGTAACAAATATAATGCATTTAGAGTAGAAGACAATAAGGAAAAAATATGACAGCCATCAAACCAAAACCACCACTTACATTGATATCAGGAATTAAAAACATAAAATCTTTAATTGAGTTAATAAATAAATTATCAAACGTAAATATGTACTAAAAACATTGATTAAGTAAATGTACAGCAATTTTAAAGTTTAATCTAACAATAATAGAAAAGAAAACGAAATTCCACAACTATCAGTTTAAAATTAAAAGATGTTTCAGAGTAGTCCTCAAAAATAACCATCTAACAATTAAAGTAGAAGATTTAAACCAAAGTTTGTTAGAAAAAGAAAATACAAATAATAAAATGATATAAATATAAGGATATATATATTAAATAGATGTACTCCTAAATACTACAGTATAATTAGAAGCCCCACACGAAAAACGTGATATACTTCAATGCAAACGCTATCAGTAGTACAAGAATCTTTTGAGGAAATAACCTAAGATGCAGCAAATACGCAGCAGAACATTCAATAAGCAAATGTTCTAAAAGAACAAAAACTGCAATACCACCTAGCATATTATAGGGATTGCAAAGTGCAGAAACAATTGCATTAAATTTTTACGCAAACCCACGAGAGCATAAAATTGCAATATGCCTTGTTCATATAGGAATGACACATGCAACTTATAGCCAAACTATATTTATTGCTGTAGCACAATCATCTGAACTCTAAATAACGAAAAACTTATGTATCAAATGCATACTCTCATAAGCCTTGCATTAATACTTATTAACAAATCAAATAATTATTCCTTTATTAAAAATCGCACTATGAAGTGCATTTGGAATGCACTAACTTACACAAAAAATAAAAGTATTTATCCAAAATGCAAATATAGATTTGATTTTAATATCTGAAACTCACTTTACAATAAATAATATATAAATATACCTAATTATTATATATGCAGTGCAAATAATACAGGGGACGAATGGCAATAATTATTAAGCAACAAACATTATAAGAGACTCAAAATATAAGCGCTAGTGTAGTTGTGGTAGATGTTATAGAAAAAATTTTAATTTTAGCAATGCACTGTAAAATCAACAAGCTCTTGATTTTTTTTTTAAATTGGGAAAGGGTTAATTGGACGAAGGAGTCTTCAACTGCAAGCTGCAAAATCGCCACAACCAAAAAAAATCTTATACCATTAAAAATAATAACTCAATCTACCCAACAACAAGACAACCCACATTCTCAGTAGAATACGGTATATATTGCATTTGTAGAATAGTACTCAAGACAAGTCTTAGTTCAATCTTGTTTAATTATTGATACATTTCTACAGTAACTCTCGTATTTGGAAAACTAAAAAAATATCACTTGATCACTAAATCCAATTGAAACCATAGTTTATTTGCTTTGAAAAACTAACCGTTAAATAAATCATCCAAAACAGAAAATAGCAGCTATAAAAAGACAAACAATTAATTATACAAAGAACAAAAAATTATAGCTTTTTTTGAGCATTTAACAACAGTACTTTAATCTAATTCTTTTTATTAATAAACTACAAGATGCTCTATGATACAGCTATTTCAATTAAGAAACGCAATCAATAGGAGATTTAAATAATTATATAACATTGTATTAACTAAAAAAAAGAGATCGTGAATATAATTTTAGTATTGAAAAAAATACAAGTTAAGATTTCCATAAAGTTCGGTATGCTGACTTGTTTTATAAACTGAAATGCACATTTCCACTTTTATGTATTAATATCTTATCTCACCAACAGAACATTTCGAGTTAAATATAGAGAGATACACTGAACTGCAACCAGTTCTATCAGAAGTACCACAGGGAAGTATTCTTGGTCCTATGTTATATTCGGTATATACGCAGACTTAGCAGAAACCACGCAAGTAATGATTGTCACATATTTTGACGATACAGCATTATCGCCACATGAAATCCTGTTATTGTCTTTAAAAATTTACAAATACATTTAAAACGATTTGAAGAACGACTACACTTTTACATGGAAGCTGTTTCAGTATAATATTAAAAGGAGCTCACATACCACAACAAGTTACAACTAAATACTTGGGCCTTCATCTAGATTAATATGTATCATACACATCGATCAACATAAAACAAGGTACGAAATTTAACCAAATGAACTGAATACTGAGGAAATCCAAAGAACTATGGGGTGCTGTTAATATATCAAACAGAAATAATATAGAGATATCAGAATGAAAAACTCGGAACAATAGTCAACGTATTGTGGTATGTACCCAATACATACATACTAATCTAGGTACTACAAGAAATTGAAAAATTCAGTGCCAAAATATAGACAAACTTTTGCATACCCTAAATAACTTACAACCACCCTGTTTGATGATGAAAATAAATCAAAAATATTGAAAAACTTTAACAGACCGTACAAATCGTTTTACTTAAATATTGGAATTTAGTTATATTTCTATAGATATCTTGAGAATGTTCATAGAAGCATCGCTCTACATGACATGTAATAATTATTTAAATATTAAGTTAGGTATTTAGAAAAGATGTACTTGTAGTCTGTAACAACAGGAAGATTGTAATATTGAATATGGAAAAAAAACCTTTTGTAAAATATTTCTCGTTTAAATTTTTTTATTTGTTTTTATAGTTCTGTTTTATTTTTTAGTAATATACAAAATGCTTACATATTACATTTTCATTATTTTGAAAATAATATATGTAAATATACGTAGTTCAAGTTGTGCTGTTATTGCAATTTTTATGATTGGACTTTTGGTTTAACACAACGGATTTTAAATTGAATTAATTATAAAATTGATTTGACAAAGTTTGTGTTAGTTTTTTCATAAGGGTATGTTTTTATTTATCGAATTTTTATTTAATTAAATCACAAGTTACTCATTTATTAAGCAGCACTTAGATTTGTACCGTATTAAATATTCATCAGGAAGCTAAACTCCGTTGATTCCCTCCTTTTTCTGTGTTACTTATCTTCCTCTTTTAGAGATAACAAGTTGCGTATCTGCCCCAAGCTTATGGGGACGTAAATTTAGCCGGTAGTAAAATTTTTCTTGCAAATGCCTTGTTCTACGTGCTCGTTCTTTTTCATCTACGTTCTTCCCTCCGGATTTTGCTATTTTCAATTTATTTTAAGGCGGCTCATTCAAACTGGAAACTTATTTTGTAAAAAGCCGGAGCATCTAAATTTGGCCAGAAGTGTTCCATTCCGGTCGGATTTTTCGGTCGGCCCCTTGTCATTTCATCATCTCGGCGAAGTTCGGCGCCGCTGCAGCTACTGCACGACCGAACTTCTGCCGTTCATTGCAGCCTTATCTTTACGCCCCCGAGATACGAATATCTCGTGTTTGTTTAATTATAAAGTCAAATTGCTCGGCGTCGCTAAGTTGCGTTTCATTCGTAATGAGTTTTAATGAGCGCTAAAACATTGTTGGAAACGTCTAGTTTATGTCTCGCGCAACGAGCAGAACGAGCCCTTCGGGCAGATAAGCGTCTCCAGCCAGGTTTGGGCGGGCCTGTGAGTGCAGTAAAATATGGCGGCATTAGCGCAATTAAAATTGCCTTCGAATAATAAAAACACGCCCCGATGACGGTCTGAGCACTCGCGATAAACTTAATCTGCGCCAGCTCTTCTGTTCCTGGCCGGGCTCATTCCGCGCCGGTGAGAATGATTGCCCGCGTTATTATATAATTACGGGAATAACAATTTTTTGCATTATCTCCCATTTTGTGCCATTAACTGCAGCTGTACTAACAAGGCCTAATAAAAACTGGCCGTGAGCAAGGACCCGCTCCTTTTTTGGAGCGCCAGAGTCCGAGAGCGCCTTAATACAGTTATTAAAAAAACACAATTTCGTTAATGATAGGGTCGGTGCTTAGGGATACGGGGAATAGAGATATCTTCGCGGTACCTTGTTATTAGCGAAGCAGGTGTGGATTTGTTCGTCTAATGGCACACTGTAAAAATGACAATTTTGCCGTTTAAACACGATTTGCTGTATCATAAACTCCTAACAATATTTACCTGCTTTCCATTTCCATAATATCGTAAATTAACATAATCTTTTTAGTACACATAGGTAATAATAGATTTTTAATGTCCCTTTTTACTGCTAGAATGAACGTAGCAATTATGTAGTTAAAGCTTTTTTGTAGTACTAATAAAATTCCAGAAATTCTTTGCATAATGAGTTAACCATTTAAAAGAAAACCTGTAATCATTTCTTTTCAATTTTATATTATACTTATCTTTTATCTTAATCTATAGACCCTCCCCTTGTAAAACTCCATAACAACATAGTTTTTGTCTTTGTTGATACTCAGTCACACATAAGTTACACATTGAGGCATTTTGCACCGTTGTCGCGTTGGTTTTCAATCTGGCCACTGCTTAATATTATCTAAGCGAACATATTGTACAAACTTTCAACCACAAGCTCTAAAATTACCAGTTTCATTTTGTCCCTATGGGTTCTTCTATACAGAAACCATGCATTTATTGCAGCCATCCCAATAAATGGTGCTACTTCTTTGAACACATTCTGTAGTTGTACGTGAGAACATTAAGACATTTTATTGGCACATTCTACTTTACTTTTATATATGAGAATTCCACCACTTAGAGTTGGCGGAAACAAAACTACTTCGTTATTTTTCTATACCATATTTTTTCAGCAACTGCAACCATTTCAACAAATACATCGTTTTCTTTCTCGTTCATACGACTGTCTGAAAGCAATTTACTGTTAGGAATTCTATTGTTCCTGCTTGCCTAAGTGTACAAATAAGTCTGTAGATGCGTAATGGTTGTCGCAATATACTTTATAATTACAGTTTTAAGAGGTTTCTCTGCTTAGACGAAGAACATTATCAGGAGCTCCCAAGATTAGTTCATCCGACAGCCTCTGTGTTGGATTATTTGTTTAACTATAAGACTAAGCAAATATTTCTCATAGCGTGAAGAGTCTGTAGTCCAATTTGTGTGTTTTAAATAATTTACAGATTTAATTGGTCACATTTGCTTATCAACTGATAAAAATTCCTCTCTAGAAACTCTGTTGATGCTTTTGCTTAGTTCTACAACTACTGATTGCATTTTAAGAAGACGATCATGAGCTGCTTCTGATTTAATTTAACACTGTACCGCATTGTTTCCTGAACAATATTGCTACTTAAGCTCATAAAAATTTGAACTTTTTTTTGGCTTCTTACTCGTAAGTGGTGTCTTCTTGTGCTCTAAATTTTTGCAAAATGCTTTATTTTCTCTTAATAGAAGGCTTGTTCATTGCTAAGAACAAATATCGATTAATCATTTTGATTTATTTTGTCCTTAGCGCCTTTGCCCCCACTGCTTGATGACGGCATACGATCTGAATAAAAAATAAATTGAACATAACTATAGATGAACACGCAGACACAGTAAATAAAATATTACACATTTTTCAATAAAGTTTTGTATAGCCTATTTTTTCCTTTTCATTTTTATACCTTTTTGATTTATCAAATTCATTTTTGTTATCTGATAAAAAATCACATGAAGAACACAAAAATAAAAGTTCTATAATAGTGTTATCATCTTCACTATAGCACAGCATAAGAAAAGTGTTTATGAAAATGACACATATACGTCTTCTGTATACCTTTAACGCTTGGTAATATTTACAGAAAAATTAGTGTTTAGGTTGTTGCTCGAACCTTTTAACAAAACAAAAAGTTTTTCTTATCTTATTTCATAAAAATTCATTAATATAATTCAGATATATGTAATGGTTCTGTTGTTATGGAAATAGCTCACTTCCTTATATATAATCTGCAACCGACCAACTATACCATCTTGTGGTTGCCCTAAAAAAAATGTAGTAATACCATGGAGTCTCATATTTGTTATATAATACAGTATAGAGGAAAAACTATTTTCTTAAAAAAATGTATGGAAATATGTGTATTGTTTCATATATGCAACTTGAAACAGTGTAACACAATGCACTTTAGAACAGTATTCTAAAGTACATAATCTATATTTTAACTTTAATTTTACATTTTGTTAACTGTATAGTCTGAATTATAGGTTCCAGAGGCATTTTAAAAATTCGTAGCGAATAAACTACGTAGTGTATTATAACTCTTTGCCAATGTAAAGAAAAACGAGTTTATTTTTTATTTTTTTATTTAAAAAAAAATACTGTAATGTAGATTTTCCTCTAAAAGATAATAGCAGCGAATATTACATTTAGTAAACATAAGTGGTGGTTTTTGGCAATGCCAATTGACGCCAGAGAATTGTGACAATCAGTCCAAAATTTGGATATCCTTGTTGCAAAGCCTACTTCAGCGTTTCAGATTATTATATTTTTCTAATATCATTTCATTTTTACCGAGCCATTTTTTAATGATAGGAAACCCCGTTGGTATAGTCGCAGTATTATTCTTTTAGTATTAAAAGTATACGAGAAATCACTTAAAGAATCAAGTCCAGATAAATTATTTCACTCGGCTGGAGGCGTGGCCCTTAACAAGGCATTTAACCACGAACTGTTGTTGTTGTTGTTCTAAAAGCTGCTTCTTTGCAGCCCAGCCATTTTTCTTCATTCCATTTCTTCAGTCCATGTGCCAATGGAAAATTTACTACTGAACAACACATTAATCCATTCATAATCCATACCTTCCATAGTCCCTTTGTGACGTTTTTTTTTTGTTAAAAAACCAACTCCCAACTTGTAACTATAAAGTTGTATTATCTACTCTATAAAACTGCAAAAATGTAACTGTTTAAGTAATTAAGATTGCACCTCCCCCTACAGTTATAAACCGATTTCAAGGGCCAATACCTCATTCGAACCGGTTTGCTACCAAACCTCGCATAAAGGTTTTATATTTTCGATTTAGGTCAGAGTTGATTCCTTGCAGGCCAAAACATAAATTATCATGAAGTCGGTGGACCCAATATTTAGCTTGTGTTTCTCGTCTTTGGAACGGGTCTTTTTATTAATTTACAAATAGTTCTATCATACTGCTTTTGAAAGAAATTGTTTTATAGAAATTCGTTCCGGCAAACCTTTACTTTTCTGTACTGCTTATATCCATTTACTAATTTACAACAGTCTTACATACTGCTCGGATACGTTACAGGCCGTGGTTTCACAGTATTGTGATATCAAAAATATTAAGGTAAGTATTCATTGATAAGTAATTTACTTTTAGTTTACTAGTTCTAGTTAAAAATCAGAGTTAAAAAAATTGAATATTACATTATTCAAGCACAATTTAACCGGTCGCTTGTGGCGACACAGAGCCCAGATTTAGTTTCAACTTTAGTTCAATGCCAAGCTACCCTCAAAATCATAGTTATTAATAACAAAACCTTAAAAACTATAAATGCCCTACTACAACAAAGCCTAAAAAATAGATTTGCGTTACAAAATCCTGTTATGTCTATTTCTAATAATGTAAAATGAAACATGTCACATCTGTATATATATAAATTCGTACCCTCAACAAGTGTCCAATAATGACAAATAATTTTGAGGAAAGAAAAATCCTTGTCAAGATGCATAAAAATGCAAATATTTGACAAAGGATACTTTCTAATTGAGCCCACCAAAACTTAACATAAGCCTCGCAGCAATTGCTTTTACCAGTCAGTCTAACAAATCTTGGTTCTATTAGACGAGAATAACTAATCGACAGTAACAACAGCTAAAGATAAAAACACCCCAAAACCACCTCCGATGTTTATATAGAGAGTTTTTAACTATCCATGAATGATAGACTAGATAAACCCTGCCCTAAATCAAGTAAAATTTATTTCAAAAACCATGTAAAGTAATTCAGTTAAATTAAATGTAAAATCCGATGATCATCTTTGGAAACTCAATAAGCAAGTACAAGAGGTAAACGTTGTCTACCATACTTATAAGTTTAAACAAGGAGGAGCATATCGAGTTGCCATTAAGCATTACGCAGTAAAGGCTTCCAAACCAAGGATATGTACAACATCAAAAGTAAGACTGATAAGATACCTCTACTACTAATTTAGAGGCAATTGACAATACAAATTCAATATGCAATTTAAAATATTTATTATACATATATTAAAAAATATATAAAATTTTCCAGTGCACAAGATGTCTTACAACCACACAAAAGCCTACTATCATTGCCCTTATGCCTACGTTAAATGTGGTGTCACCCATAATTCCGTTATTTGTAAAAAAACCAAAGAAATCCGAATTCTCTCTATGCGGATGAAATGACTTCAAAGTTCTTTTGCAAAAAATACATAAAAACAAAATTCTTGACCACATTAATTCGCCAATTATTAACAAATATAAATTACTCTACACCAACATATCAAACCGAAATTATTAAAACAAACTTAGATCGAGCAACAACTCAGACAAGCACTGAAATGACACTTGCCGAATTTCTCAACAAATTTAAAAATAACTGACAATTTTTGCTGCAATTTTTGTCGACTAAGATAATTTTTTCAAGATAGTAACTAAACTTATAGTTGAAGAATATCGGAATGCTAAACATGCGATTTGGGGATCCAGACTTAAAACAAGGAGAGGTAAAAGACTGTAAAGTAAATGGTGGAAAACAATTCTTATGCGGATAAACCAACGTATTGGCCAACTTACCCCAATAAAGCCTCTGACATATTAAATTTCTTTGTTAGGCAGGATGTAAATATTAAATTTAGTTAATCCTCTCATTATGAAGCTAGCGTAGTACCGTGGTGGAGGGGCGGGCTACGATGCTGACGGACTCAGGTTCATTCCCGGTGCTTTCTGATGCCTGGCGGGTAGTCTACTCAGTCACTAAACATAATTGAATAGCTGCGTTTACTCGAATAAGAGATAATAATGGCGCTAGTCTAGGGTGCGGTGCTTGCCACATCGCCCCGCATCAGAGATAGTGCGCGATGACCGAGCAGAGAAAGCGAACATATGAGAACCTTAACCTTTCAGTTCGCAGGCAGTGCTTCCACGCGGGGAGTTAGAGTCTTACCATTATTATTATTACTAAAAAAAAACCATATGCATTGCGTAACATTTGATATATGAAACCTTAAATACAAATTAAAAACGTTTAAAATCAATGACCTTTGATTGTGACAGATATGGTCACAGTCGTCTTACATATATGTAATTATGTAATAATTATACACCTCTCATCTGATTACTCGTCCGCACTTTTTACAATTAGTTTCACTATGATCATCAAAGAAAACCCTCCATCACTTTTCAGTATGAATACTAACAGGAAGGCACTTCAAAAATATTCATCTAATCTATTGCCGTTAATATTAAGATTTAAAAAAGTTGGCTGGGCTAGGATTGACAACTTCATCCCCTATACAACCAAGACAATAGTTGCATAAATATGTCTTTACAGACAAAAGTTAAACGAGGTGCATAACGATAATTTTTAAAAGCAACTAAAGAATTTAAAAGATCATAAGCACATATTCCACCAATACGAAACCCGCCAAGAGACTGGGTCACATATAATATAAAAATACTTCAAGCTTTTGTAAAACACTTAGCTAAAATTTTTACACCCAACGATATCGAACTAAAAATAGAAGTTGAAAATGTACAATTTCTACTCAGATTAATAAGAAAAATCATAAACTACTATAACTATTTGCAATTTATTTTATACAGGGTTTGTATAAAAAGTGTCCGGAAAAGTTTCGGAAATATAGATTTATTTGAGATATTGCTACAATATCTAAAAGTCTTTAAAGTACATTCCTTGAGCGTCGACACACTTTTGCCAGCGGCTTTTCCACAACTCGAAAGCTCCCTGATAGGCGGATTCCGGAATGTCCTTAACGGTACTTAGGTTCCCATGGTCGTGTCCTTTGAGAGATGATTTTACTTTTGGAATAGAAAATAGTCTGCTGGTGTGAAGTCGAGGCTGTAAGGGGGTTGTAAATTCTCGCAATGCTGTTTATCGTTTGTCGTGGTGCAATTTCCAATTTCCGACGATGGCTGGCCTCACCCGGTTGACCCTTCTCTTCAGTCTTCTTAGCACCTCTAGGTAAAAAGCACCATTTACTGTCTGTCCCTCAGATACAAATTCGTAGTGGATCACCCCCTTAGCGTCGTAGAAAACGATGAACATGGCTTTCACTCTGGATTTGTTCATTCAAGCCTTTTTTGGGCGAAGTGAAGACGCATTGTGCCATTCAGAATTTTGCCGCTTTGTTTCCAGATCGTATTCAAATATCCAAGTTTCGTCTCCCGTGATTACGTTGTCCAAAAAACCGGAGTCTTTTTCAACGCGTTGCAGAAGGTCTTCACAAGCAGACACATGCTTCTGCTTTTAGTCGTCCGTCAAGACCTCCGGGGCTAGTTTAGCTCAGATCTTTTGCATCGCCCAATTTTCAATGATAATGCTCTGCGCTGTCATCTTATCAATGACAATGTCATCTGCAACCATGCACACTTAACCGACGGTCTAAACACTTCACGCACACGTTGCACATTGTCGTCGGTTCTTGAGGTCGACGGCCGTCCAGCGCAGGGCTAATGCTCTACACTCTCTCAGCCATCTTTGAAGATTTTGTGCCACTTAAAAACTGCAGTTTGTAACATGCTTTTATCCTCCAACACTTGGCGAATCATTTCTGTTCAATCGTTCGCTGCATTTTGCGCCTGCACCGAGACACTCGACAGGGGCTACTAAAAACACGATCTAGCCTGAACGAACGCTCGCAGGTGACTGGCGCTTGGAGCGTCTTGGTCATATTCCCCACCACCGAGCATGCGCGGTGCAAGCGCGTTCCGACGTAGTCATGTCAGGAAAAAAATGTTCTCGGTACTTTTTATATAAGACCCTGTATATTTAAATAACTTGCTTTACGAGTTGAACAGCGTGGATTTTTAGAAAGTTCTTCACATTTCGGTATCCATGACAATGCCATTGTTAAAAGCGATTGGAGTTAGTTCTTTATTGGAATTCTCAATCTGCCTACTTTACAAAAAAAGAAGACTGGTCTGTTTTGCCATCTACTTAATTTATTGGAACAGAAGTGGAAAGGTTGTAGAAAGTTTGTTTGCTTGTATGAGTTATGTAATTGAAAACATGGTATAATTAACGAATTCAAATAATGATGAGATAGAAAATGAGAGCGAATATCTTTGATTTGGAAAAATTGTATTATGGACGGTTTCTTTATGCCCGACAAATGCTGAAAAGTTGTCGCTCTTCTGTACAGCTATATTTGTATATGCGACTCGACATTTATTTGTTCGTTTTAAATTACTTAGCAGTTACTATAAAATCTTTCGTACATTTCTTAAGATTTGTAGGGCCTTTAGTCAGAACTAGTCTCTTTAGTCAGCTACTTTATTTGTAGTCGTAAAAACTGTTTAGATGCATTCAAAATGCCATGTTACCAAAATCCAATATTAAATCTTTCAAACTACAAATCCTAAGCATTTAAGGGATAACAACAAGGTTATAATGTTACCAACCAATAGTTATTCTTAACAACTTAGGCAATGTTGCTAAGATAGACAATTTATTACTTATTACCAACTAAAATTTATCGCTCAATTCTATAACCCTCATTACAGTTGGAAAAATTTTCAGGAATACCAAAATTATAGGGTCTTCCTTACCACATATTTTCAGTACCTTTAGTTTTTCCCCACACAACTTAGCCAAATACCGTCAGATTCTTACAGAACAAACCTTATCATACGCCCAAAACTCCTACTACTGCTTAAAAGTATTTTCTCCTATGTAAAGATAATACAATGGTCAGTTTTTGTTGTCTCTTTATTTACCAATATTTCCATCCATGGGATTTTTGCAATTCCTAAAATCTACTTACAATCTAGGAGATAACACTCTCAAATTAATTAACCATTGCTTATCCATACCTATTTTAAAACGAAATTTACCGCCAAATTAATGGTGTTTTATAAGTTCCTCAATTATACTTATTACAGCAAACATGTTTATGATCGGTTTTGAAATAAAAGCTCTCGCGGCGTTTCTATTAAAACTTACCTATTTGATAAAGTACGTTGATGGTAATTTTCTTATTTGGTTTCGGAATTCCTTTTACAGCTAAACAAACTTTACACCAATATTAAGTTTCTTTCTTAGACACCCATATAACATAAAATTTTTCCAACGACAGTTTTTATTATGTTGTCTACAGGAAACGTATCTATACCAACTGTTACTTAAATATTAAATCTCATCATCGCGCTTCTCCAGTTCACTTCTCTGCAAAATGTTTTACTATCAGATTTACCAAACCTTCTGACAGTAAGTACGGGTAAGCTGAAAGTAATTAACAAGACCCTAATCCAAAACAAAAATTCTTAATCCACATCATTCAGAATATTAACAAAAACACAAACTCTAAAACTTACTATCTTTCCCACCAAATAAAAGCGTTTCTTTACTTTCATTTATCGATGATCCTAAAAAGTAATTATAATAACATTCGAAATTATTGAAACAAAATTACCAAAATGTTAGTAATTTTGGTTTTGCTTTAATAGTAATAAATGTTTGAAACCTTCGCTGTTAATTACTTACTTCGCTATACCAAATATTTTTAGATAGCTTAGTGAAAATAATAATGTTTTTGTGTTAGAGTGCGCTTACTGCACATTAAGTCAGTTTAATGCTAGGCCGTCATATACACCCATGGGCTGAACGAGACTCGAATTTTTAACCCCGAGACCACGGAGGCATCCCTCAAAAAAAGAATGTTACTTTATTATTATAATGTGTTTTTGCTTAAATTAAATGTAATTCTTATGTAAATGTTGAATGCTAAAATATTTAAGGATTAGCCTTTGTACTTATGACAGAATGAGGAATATTCTTCTGAGCTAGGTGTATTGCAGTAATTATATAAAATTTCTTATTGTGTTATATGTAATTAGAACTATATTTTATAATTTCTTTTGTATATTCTTATCTAGATAAAAACACTGCTTTATTGATCAACGTATTTGAATAGTTATCTAACTAATCAACAAACAAATTTGATTCTTCTTTCATTAACTTGTGGAAATTGTACCCGACAAGAACAAAAAGTGACGGCCAAGATGTATCTACAGTATATAAAATAATTGTGTCTACATTATTTCAATTTATTTTACTAGTTACACTTACTCAATTGTAATCTACACTGGAGTTTTTAAGGCCCTTTTTAGATTTGGAAAAAACTCGCTTAATCATCAACTTCAATTTGTGTGAATACACTTCACTGGTGTTTTCTAATTTCTTTGGTGTCAAGTTTTTGCGAAACTTATATGTGAAGTGTCTAGCCGATTTTGCTTTTATATATTTGAGGCGTCTTATATGAGAACATTTATTTTATTGCTAAAAAGAAGACAGGTACATTTAGGTTGTTTCCGAAATGATATAAAAATCATTAATATTTAACATATTGCGTTTCTTTCTTGTTGGATACAGGTACATCAGTATGATAAAAATATAAATTTTGTATTTATTTGATATCTTTAGTTATTTGTAAATAAAGTTTTAGTTAAACTTTATTTTAAAATTACTGTATTGATTTTTAATAACATATTTTATTATAAACTTATATTTATATAAATTCATAATTACAGTCGCCTTTTTTATTTAAAAACAATAATAGTAAAAAGATTAAATTTAGTAAATGTTTAGTAGAAATAACTTTTTTCATAATTTACGTTTATCTTTATTTATTTTGTTGACTCTACCTATCAAACATTTTATATAAATAATATCAAAGTAACTATTAAATACTTTGACATACTTCATTTTTTTGTGTCATGTAAAATTTACAATAATAGTTATAATCCAATAAATGCGATTATCATAAAATGTAATTTTTTTTATTTTATGACAATTGCGATAGGTGGCAACTAAATTCCGCTACAGTGCGCTGGAATGACTAAAGCGACCAAGAGCGCCGCATTTGTTATTCCATTAAAATTCCAGGAAGCTTTTTCCTGTTGCCTGAATTTTTTGAACTAAAAGCGGGGCCTGGAACCGCAGGAAATTGTTTACCTCGAATGCCCGCTAATGCAAAAAACTTTATGAGGAATTTAAAGCGATGTCGCAAAATCTTATCCAGGAAATAAATTATTGAAGTCAACTTAGATTAAATCTGAAAGTAGCTGCAAAAGTGGCAATTCTAGATATATCAGTTGGAGGAAATGCCTCCGAAGTGGATGCGTTCAGGATGCCAATAAAATTCCGGTTCTAAGCCAAAATGTTGCCGATTCCTTTCTGTAATGGCGTTGCGCTTTAATTGGGTGATTTTTTAATTAAAGGTTTAAGTAATTAGAAAATGTATATATATTTAGATTATTTAGCAACAGAAATCGCCTTTCAGAATTTTATCTATTAATCGCATTTATCATTCGAGCCTCAAGTAGCAGCTTAATTTTGAAAATTATCTTTAGCAAATCTTTTGTTAAATTTTTTTTTTTAATTGCAAACTTTAAGTTATAATTTAGTTTGCATTGATTCTCGCGCAACAAGGACGTATTTATCCCGTGCGTGATAAGAGCTTGAGTTCAAGTGCCTGCAGTGATAGTAAAATATAAATAAATTCTGTATATATTTTTACATTATACCGTCATATTTTTAAGTACATTATTAAAGCACTAATAATACTAGATGTGATTGACGATTACTAGGGATTTGGAACAGCTAAACCGGAAATAAATTAGGGTAATATGACAACTACTATACTCAGCATTTTGTTCAGTCATCAAATTTACCAAATCAACTACTTGTTAGCACAATCCCAACCAGTAGTCAATCAAACATCGCATCTAGGTACTAACCAGCAATCTAGCCAAATACCACCTGTATTCCCACCAAATCTTAATCACTTTACACCTTTCACAACAGCACAATAGATCAATGCAAACCACTATTTATAGTACCCATAAAAATGTCAGTATAAATTACAAAACCACTGAACGTAGTCTAGCTTGTGATGATGAGTCAATGTACGATAATGAAACACAAACCAAAGTAAACACCCTTGGCAGATAGTAACTAAAAGAAAAAATAAAACGGCAAGCTTCCACTGAACTTGATATTTAAATCGAAACAGCAAACAGGTTTGAAACTATGTCTGAAAACAACCGCACTGAATCTAATGGTGAAAATCCAGTAAAAGAGAGCCGAGACCTCCGCCAATTTTTATATATTGAGTTACAAATTACAATACCATGATTAACAACTTAGCGCAACTAACAGAGAAGGAACGTATTCTACTAAAACACTAGCAAACAACGTTGTAAAAATAAACCCAGGTACCCCAGATACTTATAGAAAACTTGTCTGCCATGTTCGTGAAATGAAAATAGTACACTACACATTTCAATTAAAACAAGATCGAGCGTTTACCGTGTAGTGATACGAGACATTCATCATTCCGTCGCCTTACCGCAAATTAAAGAAGAACTTGGAAAAAATGCTAACTCAAAGTTTGCAACATAATTAATTTCTGACACAGGGTTACCAAAGAACCACTATCCCTATTTTTTGTAGACCTCCAAATTATAATAATAAAGACATCTTTAAATTGGAATTCCTATCTCACTTTAAAATCAGAGTAGAAGCACCAAAGAATAAAAGCAGTATCGTACAGTGTACAAAATTCTAAGACTAGGGGCACACAAAAACGTAATGTAGAAAACCATTTAAATGGGTCAAATGTGGGGGACCACATAAACACTAAGCTGTAATAAATCTAAAGATACTCTAGCAACATGTGTTTTATGTCTTGGAAATCTAGCGAACTCCAGACCCAGCCCTATGGCTTAAATCATTAAAACACTACTACAGCGAATCTAACAGACATAAATACTACTAACTATCAAACTTACTGCATTTCTCAATAATTTTAAGACTATGTTCAATAAATTGCTCAACCAAAACAGCATGATCTTAATCATGCTGACAACTGTATGCAATAAATCAGCTCAATAATCGCCACTTCACTCAAAATTGCAGAATAGAATATAAATGATTTATCTAATCATATACAAGAACTCAGTATTTCTCTTACTACAAATAAAACGACATTCTCCTAACTGCTGAAAGTCACTCAAGAAAAAGGACAACTCTCAAATTACCACACTACTCCATATATCAGGCCAATCATTCTGATGGCACAGTTCACGCTGGGTCTGCTATCATAATCAGGTCCGCACTAAATCACCACTTACTACAATCTTACATTACTAATAAAATACAAAAAATATCATAAAAAAAGAAGCTCTTTCTTGGGTTCTTGTAATTTCTATTGTCTACCACGCTAATCTATAACTTACGATGAACACCATAAACTTTTAAAACAACTTTACTCTGGAATGCCAAGGGTACAATTTCGGGATCTACACATATTAATCCTAAAGGTAGAACATTGCTGCAAGTAGTGAAACAAACAAATCTGACCTTCTTATTGACTGGAGAACTAACCTATTGGCAGGCCGATCTAAACAAAACTCCTCTATAACTAAAAGAAATTTTGAAATACATAGTGTCATCGAATTAAATCTTGATCTGAATTCTAACTACAGTCCTCTAATAATAACTCTAAGGACTAGTAACAAAACAACCCCACCTAGACTGTGTTCTAAAAATGAGGACTGAGACTTATTTCGCCAAAATATTAATGACAACATTGCATTAAACATCCGCTTAAAAGATAACAAAGACATCGATCAAGCTGGGGAATATCTGACTACGCTAGTTCAAAACGCCTCGTAGAAATTGACTCCTGAAGTCTATATATTAGTCCAAAAGAATCACAATATTCCACTTCACATTAATTAATTGGTCACTGACAAAATTAGAGCCCCACGAAGATAACAAACAACTAGAAATCCTTTCGATAAGACTTATTTAAATTAAATAATGCACAATCTTTATATGGCTATCAAAAAGCTAAAAATGCATCCTTTAAACACTACTTTACTACTCTATCTACCGATCACCACTCACTGTAGACAGCGATGAGAACACCTATAGTATTAATTCCACCACTAAAAAAGTAGATGATAGTTGGGCGCGAACAAATACAAAAATCAAATAGATTTACAGAACATTTTGCAACCGTATTCTCTCTCCGAAAGAACCACAACGATTGATGAAGCCGATGACGAAATACAAACATTCTTAAACGCCCCTAGTCAGTTATCATTACCACTCAAACCTATCTCTTCAGCAGAAGCTAACAACGAAATAAATCTATTAAAATATCATAAAGCTCCAAGATACGATCCAATAACCGGCGAAGTGCTTAAAAACTGTCCCAAAAAAGCTGTTGTGTTACTGCCGACCATATATAACAGCATGCTACGACTTTGCTACTATCCCGTACTATGAATATATGCATCCAACTGATGATAGTTCATATAGATCTATAAGCATCCTTTAACTATCATGTCTACAATTTTTAAAAAACTTTTCCTTGCCAGAATTTTAAACCCAACAAAAATCAATTACTTAATTTTCAACCACCAGTTTGGCTTCAGATAGAATCACTTCACTATCCAACAATGTCGTAAGACATTAAACAAAATCAAATAAAGTCTAGAAACAAAACAAATGTGTACATAAGCATTTTTAGATATCAAGTAAGCGTTTGGCGGGGTGTGGCATGGCAGCTTACTTTTTAAACTAACAACAACTATCTGCACAACTATTTCTTATTCTTAATCATACTTATCCGATAGTTTCTTTCAAGTCGAACTTAAAGACTACCTATCAGAGTACTAGCCCATCAAATCCGGCGTACCCCAGGAAAGCGTACTGGGACCTTTCCTTTACCTGCTATACACTGCCGATATACCAGCTAGTCAAGATACGCTATTAACAACGTTTCGCTAACGACACAGCTATCCTTGACACAGACCTCGATCCAATTCAGGCTTCTGAAAAACTACAAAACCATCTAAACCAACTCCAAAAATGATTTAAACAGTGGAGAATTAACGTAAACGCCGATAAGTACTTGTTGAGTCAGCTTTACTATAATAAGAGCTAAATTTCCTCAAATTATTCTAAACAACACTCCCATTGCCATTGAAAACAAAGTCAAATATCTCAGACACCCTCCAGATGGAAAACTAACATGACAATTACACATCAAAACCAAAAGACGCCAATTAGACCTAAAAGTAAGAAGCATGTTAATAAACCGCAAATCCCAACTCACACTGGAAAACAAACTCATAATCTGACAAGGCATTATTGAGACCAATTTGGGCATATGGTACCGAACTTTGGGGCTGTAGGAAACTTTTCTTCAAACTTTTTATCTAAAATTCTAAAAATGATAACAAATGCACTTTGGTATGTCTTTAACTCCATAGACGAAGACTTCAAAATTACCTTTATAATATATGTCATGCAAGTTTACTCGAATAAGCATAAACATCGCAGCACGCACCACAATAAACAGCTAATCAACCAGTTGTTCAACCAACCACTTGAAACTAGGCGACTTAAACGAATGTGGCCAGAAGATCTAGTTGGGTGAGACCAGAGAACCGCCATTGCATGACTCCTGGCTCAAGTTAACTAATCTGATCACATTTACTTGGTACTTTTTTAGTAGATTGTAAATATTGAATTAAATTAAATTTAAAAAAATTATAATTTGTTACCTCGAGCCGCCGCTATTTATTGTTTTCTATCAAAAGCTTAAAAAAACCAAGACTGATATAGTAGTTATTACTACAATTATTAATTTGCAAGCAGTTCATTAGAAAAATAAAACTTAACCAAATTATATAAGGTACTCCAAATTGAACTTTAGGATTTTGATTGTGTACATTTGTGAACTGGGTTTTAGAGAACATAGCGATCGATTCTGATTTAAAAATATTATATTAAGAGAAAAAGCTTAGTTTTCTTTATGGTTTTGTAAACTGTTATAATTATCGCATCTGGGGTTGTGAAAATCCACGTGCTAATCACGAAAAAACAAAGCATCCACAAAAATGTTCTGCTTGGTCTGCATTGGGAGCTGGAGGTCCGTACTTTGAGGACGAAGCTGACAGTGTTGTTATTGTCAATGATGTTATCGGGAGATGCTAAATAACTTTTCTTTCTCAGTGAAACCAATTATTTGAACTTGAATGACATGTGGTTTTAATAAAGAAAGCCACATGTCACACAACTACATTCTTGGTCGTGTTATCTTGCAGAGGAGCGACATCGTTTAGCCAGCGCAGTCTTGTAATCTAACCGCATTAGACTTCTTTCTCTGGGGATAGTTGAAAGAAAGAATTTATATCGACAATGGTGCTACGATTCCACAACTAAAAGAAAACACCACACATGTAATTGCTGAATGAAAGTCGCATTTATGGAAAAAAAAGAATGTAAACGGAGGTGCAGGACATTTAGCTGACATCATACATATTTCATATGAACTGCTAAGTCTACACTTTACACTGATTACAATAACATTTGGATTGTACCAGTATTTCATTTTATTCAATTTGAACCAACCCTATAAAGTTACACGTTTGTACAGATAAAAGATGAAATATGTTCTTGTTTTCAAAAATGTTACAAACAAAAAAATATATAGTTAAAATATTTCCAAAATTATCCAAAGACCTTAAAGGTCTTTATACTGTAATAGTTATATTTGACGGTATGTTTTAGTTTCACCAAACAATAGTTACACTATTTAAAAAAAATATATTTATCTTATATTAAATAGTCCTGCCTTAAAATTTCCCATTCACCAAAAATTACATTTTTATCTTTATTAAGAATTTATTCTACAAAATTTTGGAGATTTAAGCAGCGAATACCAAGTAATGCTTTAGGTTACTATGAAAGTAAATAGAAACAGTTTTGACCGGGGGCATTGTATTATATGAACCTTTTCCTAATTGCGCAACGCAGTAACTGCACCACTGCGCTCTGAGCACAACTGCTGGTAGCGCAAACAGCGACATGCGCTTGCCAATTGGAACACATACGCCAACTCGTTTGGTCCCTGGGCACCTCACCTTTTCTGAATTAATTTTCTGGGGCTCGCTCCGGCACGGCATTCCGGCAATTACCCACACATTTCGCGTTACTGTAAATTGTAGCGTCCCACGCCGGTGCAGTCACGTCTCTACAACTATTGTTAGGAACGCATGCTTTCCTAAACCGCTCCGCAACACAATGCCGCGTAAATAATGGCATAATACATGGGTTATCCGTGTAGGTACAAAATATGGTATTCATAAATGGGCGTGCGAGCCCACCATTACAGCGCAGTTGACAAAAGGCGCGTGGCGGCGAAGAGTCCTGCCTGCGCCCGGAAGAGCCGGCAGCCTCCTCCTCGCAGCAG
Source organism: Sinelater perroti (assembly GCA_036346155.1). Taxonomy (NCBI): domain Eukaryota; kingdom Metazoa; phylum Arthropoda; class Insecta; order Coleoptera; family Elateridae; genus Sinelater; species Sinelater perroti. Next base: position 586,537 of record JARFIY010000359.1, read on the forward strand.
ATGTCTTTCGCACCCCCTTTTAAAATATGCAAGCGATAGCGGTCAATGGTATCGAGATCGCCGCGTGACGTACGGGGCGCGTAATTAATGGTTGCTGTCGAGCGCCCGGTGCGCGGCGCTTTAAAGCTCACCTGCAGTAATTAGAGGTGAATTTTTAAATCACTGATGGCGTCAGCGTGTATGTAATGGCGAGCTCTCCAGTGCTATTCTTTTGATTATTTTTTGTTCGCACATTCTGCTATCGAAAAAACTTTTAACTAGTCCAGAAATAATTAGGGAAATTTTTAATTAATCTTGTAGTTGAGGACATTAAATATTCCTATTGAGAGAAATCAAACCGTTATTTTCATCGAAACTCTATTGTTTATGAAATGTCATACCATTAATCAAACTGCACACAATTGTTAAATTTTATTACATAATTTTGGAAGAAAGGTAATGGACGGATTGTTACACTGAATTATTGTTACTGTTCGAAATTAGTTAAAAGCAGAGCACGTCTATACCAGTACAATTTAATACAGTAGAAATGAACATTAATATATGTCATAACAGAAGTGACTGTAAATATGAGCGCAGTTGGTGCACAGAAAAATGAGAGCATTGAGGAAACGGTCGCGCCGTCGCCTGCCAATATTCATCTATAAATACGCCACTTTAAGAAGCGGCAATGCATTTTTAACAATAGACATGACACAGAAGTAAACCTGTCTAGAAAGAAACAACGGTTTATTGGAAAAAGTTTGAATAAATAAAATTGCTACTGAGCTAAATTGAGACGTAGCTGTTGAATAATACCGTTAAAAACAAAAATACCCAAAATACAATCGGTCGATTATAAATTATTGAAATATAAATAAAAGTTTATGGATCATTTTTTCTTTTTTCCTAATGCTTCAAATATAAAAATAAACCAGTTTAATAGAATCTTTCTGTTATGTTTACGTGCAACCTCTCACTAATTACATAAAATTTACGAAATTATTGAGGGTTTTTGAACATAAACAATTTGCTACCTTAGCTTTCCTAGATATTACAAGAGCTTTTGATAAGGTATGCATTGATGATATTACATATAAATTGTTACACATCAATGTCCACAGCTGGTGTAAGGAATTTTTGAACGCCTCCATAAAAGCACTGCCATCTAGCGAAGTTTGTGGCTAATATCGAAGCCGTCACGGTCGAGTAGCAAACGCAAGGCCTGCAATATGCGGATCGTTGCTGTTAAGACCTCGCAATATTTGTGCACGTGAGAAGATAAAAACAATTCAGAAATTTTCGGATTGTACCATAAGGTTGGAGCACTACAAAAAGCCCCAGAATAGGTGCTGAAGTAGCAAAAGAAGTCAAGTTACCAGAAGCTAAGTGAACTGTTCCAGTTCCAGTATAAAGGCTAAATTATTTTTATATTTTTACAATAGAACAATTTAGGTTGAATATCGTAAAAGTGTTTGAAACAACACCTGTGCTATTATATATATATATATATATATATATATATATATATATATATATATATATATATATATATCTGCTAATTGCTACATACGCCAACAACACGATAATATCACAATAGTAACTAAACTAATCTACAGATCATTGGATATCTCAAATAAATGGTCTAAGATATGGGGAATAACTATGAGCTTGTCGAAATGTTGCATTAAAATATTAATACTGATTAAAGACTAAAATATAAGAATGAATGTCAGAAAAATATTATGGAGATTTGAAAATATATGCGTCATGTTACTTGGCCTACATTTAAATACTAGATTAACGTGAAGCCCATAAGAAATTAAATGGAGCTCGTACTAGACTTGCTAACGTTCACCTTCTAATGAACATAAAACCTTTTAGAACAGATTGTGTGTTATTATTATATTCAGCCCCACTTTGGAGTACCACTTCTGTCATTGGTATAATGAAAATTTAGATCTTTTAGAATAAAGTGCTAGAATTGCTCTAGGTACACTAATGTCCATTAAAAAATCAATAAATACATAATCAGTTAGCAATTTCAACAATTAAATAGTTTGTTACATAAAACACTAAAAAGTTTTTCGAAAAAAAAGTTCAAAGGCAATGTAGCATTTTACTAATACAAATTGCCATGTTTACTATTTTTATCATTTATTAGTTCAAGACGTCACGTATATTGTAAAGTTAGTTTTTCTTTTGTCAAATTAATTTATTTATGTAAATACTAAACACCTTTTGTATGTAACATTATGCATTATGTTGGTTTAGTTTACTCTTTAATAAAAAAAGTGATTACTAATTTTGAAGTAACAATTTAATTTAAATTACTAGCCTTTATTTATATCTTTTTAATTCTTCTTGCTTTTATAATAAATTATTTTGAATAATGTTTGATTTGTTATTAAGTTTGATTTTCCTGTTTGTTATACTATTAGTAATTTTTCTAAGTGTATTTGTCTTTATTCTTTCTTATACAAAAGCACAAAAATAATATTGTATACTGTATTGCACTGTATGATTCATTGAAAATAATTGTATATTATAAAATATATTCTGAAGAATATTACAATATAAAACACCATATATAACTGGAAATATTTAATTAGATATTTTGATTAGGCTTATTTGTATATAGGATCCATTATTTTTTATTTGTTTTACAAGATTGTGCAAATACTATTAACTTATTATTATTTATTTTTTATAATAAAGCTCCATTTCTTTGGCAGTTAGACTTATTTTGTTTAATCAGATTTAAAATTTACACCTGCTACATACATCTATCTATCAAGCGAGTAGATTACAGTTATGGCCGTATCTCGCATTCCAACCGCCATTGTTTCCTCCAGTTCTCCTTCCGAAGGTTTCTAGCTATCTCTTTTCCTTGTTTTGTTCGGCCACCTTTATTCACTCATTCTTCGGGCATGCCCATACCATATAAGTCGTCTTTTTCCAAATCCCTAAGTGTTGTTTTTATTTTTCTTATACGTTCTCTAATTGCTGTATTTATAACATGCTTTAGTCTTAAAATTCTACACCTCGTTAGAAAATTTATTTCTATTACGTTAAATTTTTTGCTGTTTAGTTTGGCGTATTTTTCATGTTTCGAGGGCCCATAATAATATGCTTTGTATAATAGTATTGTATAGTATAATTTTCGTGTTTTTTCTTATATCTTTAGACCACAAGATGAAATTCAACTTTTGTGTTGCTTGTTTAGACTGTCTTATTCTATTATCATTTTTTACTTCGAGTTCGCATCTGGTGATATTATGCTTTCTAGATACTAACTCTCTGCATTTTGGCGGTTGGGTCTTCTCCACTAACCAGGTATTTTTAGTCTCTAGCAAAGAAATACCTGGTAAAGTATAGTCTTGACTTATTGGAATGCCCTTGTATTTTAAACGATCTATATTTTAAATACCGTAGCAGATAGGCAACATCTTTGATGTAATCTCTTGTTAGTGGAAAATGGTGCTGATTTTTTTTTCTGGGCTTGATAATATTTGTTTGGTCTTTATATTTCTTGAATAGTTTATATATAGTATTTGTTTATATTGGTCTTATGCAGGATTTTAAGGAGATTTTTGATTGGGACAGTATCAAAACCCTTTTGCAAGTCTATAAATATTAAGTGTTTCTAATTTTTTATTTTTTTTTGTTACTTGTTTTATTGAGAATACATTATCAATGTATGAGCGTCCTGCCATAAAACCTATTGTTACTTTTTGTTCTATTTTTTCCTTACAATGCGTTCATACAGTCTTCCTACCGCTGCTAACATGCCGATACCTCCATAGTTTTTACAGTCGTTTCTTGTTGTTTTTTTTTTATTTACGGGTGTTAAATATCATACCTTCCAATCTCGCGAAAAGAGATCATGTTCAGAAAGGCATATGTTAAATATATAGGTAAGAATTTCTATGCCCTCGTGGATGCGTGTTTAATTAATTCAGCAGGGATACCTTCTGAACTAGCCGCTTTTCCTTTTTTATCTCTTTTACAGCTTTTTGTACTTCTTCAGCTGTTATTTCAATGTAACCTCTTGGAGTTTGATTATTGGATTCTGTTGTTGCTATTCTCTTCTTTCTTTTTTCAGTACACTAAAAAAGTGATTTTGCCACTGGTCCATACTCATCATGTTTGTATATCTGCCTTTCTTATCTTTTTTTACATTTTTGATGGTGTTCTAGGCTTTTTTTATTGCATTTTTTTTTAATTTTCGTTTTTTGCTTTTTGTATTTCTTGTTTCTATATTTTGTTTTCTTTAGTATGCCGTTTTATCTTGGGAATTATTTGAAGTCAGCTATATATTATGCAAGTTTCTTTTTTCCACAGTTAACTTTTTTAATTTCTTATTTTACCAACATTCTTCCACCTTTTCTGTGTGTATCGTTTCTTCTCCTAAGGCTTAATATGCGGCTACATGAATAGCGTTTTTCAACTTGTATAGTTGTGTTGCTGTACCTGTTAATTCAAATGTTCGTATAACAAGCTTGTTGATTCTGCGTTAATAGAAAAAAAATGTACTTTTTATCCAATAATATTCTTCCATTTTCTTTTAAGTTGTCATTAACTCCGTCCTTTTTAGCTTTTTCTATGTAGCAGGTACATTCTCGTTTTTAACAGGAAATGGTCGGATCTGCATTCTGCCCCTCGATATACTTTTACGTCCTGCATTTTCATTTGGGTGGTTTGTCTTATAATAGTATATTCTATAATAGATTTTAATTTTATATTTGGTCATATCATGTCACAGTTATGTATCTTGCGATGTTGAAAGTATGCGTTGAGTATTTTTAGGTAGAATGTTTGACATATCTATAAGTTGCTACCCATTGTTATTTACTGTAGGCTCGCCGATTATTAAACCTAATATTATTAGTTACTTCCTTATAACGAAGTTGCTTAACGTTTCTAACAGTTTATCTTCGAATGTATTTTTTATTTCTATATTGGAGGTATCCGTGGGTACGTACACTGCTAGTGCGATAATCTCGTAACCCCATATGTTTAGTTCCATCTTTAGCAGACTTTCATTTATCTCTTCCCAAGTATTTATGTTAAGTCATCAGTTTTTTATGTTTAGCAATTGCAACTCCTGCCCGTGTTTTACTATACTTTGGCACTCTGCTGAGAAATAATATATAACCACCAAAACCTTCGTTGCCTATGACTTTCTTCTTGATTTCAGTGAGGGCTGTTAGGTCATTGTTGTACTTTTTAAGTTGTTCGGCCACTTCTCTTTTTTTGTTGAGATACCCCTTATGTTTCAAAATGCGCAAGTTAGTTTTTTCTTTTTTTAATTGCAAAATTGATTAGGATTTTTAGTATTAACAGAATTGCCCCACTCCCCGTATCCTTTGGTGCACAGAGGGTGTCGATTTCTACTACCCGGGAATTATCTTCTTCTGACAAACTTTTTAACCTTTCATATGCATCTCGTGACGAGTTGCAAGCTCATTGCCAAGTTTATTTCAGCCGCTCCTTATGAAACAGACGCTGCCTGCAACCGCCAATTCTGGATACAGACGCTGTGTTTGCTTTTGTACTAACCCTAAAGCAAGTATAGAAATACTTTTTCTCCGCCTTCACTGCCGTTGTGGTCTTCATCTGTTACCCGCGATAAGGGGCCCTTACATGGTACTATCAGCCGGAGTCACCTGAACCCAGTTTTTTTAGTGAGGTGTTACTCCTCAATCCCTCCTCCTTTCCCACTTTGTAGCGGGACTCCAGGCTTGGGACTGGTATAGCGGAGTTATGATACATACATACTTATACCAATTTCTATAAAAAGTTTGTTGTAAAATCATTTGGCACAAGTTTTCAAGATTTACAAAAATTGTCACTTACATCTGAAAGAGTGTTAGCAATATTTCACATGAAGATGTGATGCCTCGGCCTAATTTAATAGTCACTATGATATTAGTCTTGTATTTAGGATTTTTCTTCAGGGTTTGACAAACAAAACACATAAATATCTTACGTTGAGCTTTCTAGTTGAGCAAAATAACATGTTACTTCTGTAAATATTGATCGATAAAATTATTATTCTGCTCCCATTATGGAAAATACACCGGCCTGCTACACACACTAAAATCGACTTTGCTGTATTTATATTATAAGCTTATTAAATCGTACTTGAGCGAACGAAAATTCCGCATTAAATACGAAGATGCGTACTCAGAATTAAGAGAAATTCAAGCCGGTGTACCCCAAAAAAGTGTCTTGTGTCCAGTGCTGTATTTGTGTATATCAATGACATGCCAAAAACGACGAACTGCACGATTGCTACATTTGCAGATGACACAGCAGCGATGGCAACGGGCAATTCAATCGATGACTCAACAAGGAAACTGCAACAAACAGCAGACATTATTGCCACCTGGACATATAAGTGGCGCGTTACGCTTAATGAAACCAAATCAATATATATCAACTTTACCAATAAAAAGATTAATCAGTTACCAATATTTCTTAATGGCGTAAGGCTGCAGCCTGTTAATACAGCAAAGTGCCTTAGGATGACCCTTGATGCCAAGCTCCGATGGAAACCACATATCAAAAAGAAACAAGAGGAACTACAAATTAAATTTTGAAAAATGTATTGGTTACTCGGACGACGATCCGAACTGTCAATGTACAACAAGCTGCTCTTATATAAACAAGTGCTGCGACCAGTGTGGGCATATGGATCCCAATTATGGGGACTTGCGAAAAAATGTAATACAGCTGTACCAGAACAAAGTGCTAAGATACATAGCTAATGCGCCATGGTGTGCATGTTACAGCGACATCCATCGAGAACTCGGAGTGGAAACAGTCGCATCCATCATCACGAGATATGCTATGTCTCATGTAAATCGCCTCCAGCATCACGTTAACGAAGAAGCGCCCAGGCTACTAAATGTGAGGAATCTAACCATACGACTTAGGCGAACTAAACCGTTCTAATTAGCCAACCAGTGAGACAATTAAGGGATCCAATGGGACAGCTTAGGTTAATACAGTTTTAATATATTGTCAAATTAAAACAGATTTTTAGTTCGTTCGAATTAGTAACATTTCATTTTTGTAACATTTCAATAAAAAAATAAATAAATAAATTTTTTTGTGAAAACTTAAAAAAACGTTGTAGAAATTGAGGAACGACTAATAAAATCACCTACTAACGTAGAAGTTGTTGTATTCCAGTAAATATTTAATTAATCAAAAGTAGTTAATAATAATCGATTTTTTGACTCGCGCTGCATTTAAAAGATTAAGAAAATATATTGTATTATATATGTATACTCTCTATACTTAGAAAGCCTAAACGATTAAATCAAATTTTTTTTTATTTTTATGTTTTTAAAAGTTGCGAGTATGTCTAATATAAATATAAAAATTGTGTTATCCTGTGGTTTACCCTTTTAAGTTATAAAGTGATGTAATTTTCTTGAGCTTCATATGCAAGTTGCACCTTTATAAGCGTTGCTAATAACTTGTATTTCAGAGTAATTGTGCCCATATATAAGCTGAATGTTTCATCAATTATCTTAACAATTATAATAACGTTTAATAACAATAGTATATAATGAAATGAAGGTTTCTGTTATACTTGCGGTGAACATTATTTGAGCAACAAATTCCTTCATAGCTTTGTATGTTTTGTACAAATTTATAGTTTGTTAAAGTTTTTCTTGTCTTTTATGTTTGTTTTGATTCAGTTTCTTCTTTAATTATTTTTCTGTTTTGGTTTTATTTTGATTCTCGAACACTTGTCTATATATTTTATTTTTATTTATTGTAATTAAATTAGTTGATCTCTCTTACACTGATACTCTTAGCTATTTGCAGAACAATATATTTTGTTGTAACATCAATTTTTTATTTCGCTACGATACACTTGTCTATTATATAGTATTATATATATCATTTATATGTATATTATATTCTCAGTTGATCTCTCTTACACTGATACTCTTAGCTATTTGCACGTTCTAACTATATTATATTTATTAAAGTTTCTAACATCATATTTATATTATATTTAATATATAAATATATATATATATATATATATATATATATATATATATATATATATATATATATATATATATATATATATATGTACCGTGTAAATGGTGAATTTGAGGTACAAAAATCGTTTGTACTTCAATGTAGGAAAAAACAATTTTATCCAAAACTCTAATCCCTAATTATTTGACAAATTTTTAAAAGAAGAAAATTAAAGAGTGGAAAAATATATATAAGAGTTTATTACTAAATATGTTTGGATGTAAAACTTTCAGTAAAACAATTCTTTTATTAAAAAGTGATTTTTCTGGCTTTAAATATAATTAAGTAAACAATTAAAATTAAAGAATAAAACATAAAAATTATTCACTATTTTCAAAGCTTTAATCCGGCCACGTATCTATAAATATCTATAACCTGTGGGTTATTACACCATTCGGTTTGCAAACGATGTAGTAGTTCTCGAGAACCACTTTTTGAGGACGGGGTCTTGCTGTACAATTCATGTTAAGTAATTGAGTCAAAAACATCATAGTTATCTTAGCACTCTTGTGTCTTCTAGATCGTCTGACAAAGAGTGCTAGTTTCCATAAACAACGCGTTTTTTTAAGTTACTTTATTAAAAATATGCGAAAAACCTCTTTCTGCTATCGCAATGTGTTTTTTCGAGTTAATGGTAATTTGTTGCTCTAGATGGCATTATGCTTGAATGCTTAACTGTTGGTTACAATCGATTTTTGTCAAATTCTTAACCGGGTATCCTTCGGTTTCCATATGCGGTAGTTATATGAAAATTAAACAAAAACAACTTACTATATATATATGATATAGTACCAAAAGCTCAAAGAACTGCACTATTTCTCTTTTGCAGTATTATTCGCAGTAAGATGTGGTTATCGTCATGAGGGAACCGATCTGGTTAAGATATTTGACACCTGTGTCACTAGTCATTAGCAGTTGCTTTGTCATATCTGAAACATTGAAGCAGCGATTTGCAACTTTTATTTATCGATACAATAGTCCTGATGGACCAGAACAGACTATGATAGTTTCGTTTGTGTCGTCTTAAACTACTGTAAATACTGGAATACGTAAGTTTAGGACATTTTCTTTCCGTTTATGCATTATAATTTCTTTGCCTTGTCCCAAACGTTGTTTTATTTTTATTTATATCGATTCTTCTTTCTCTTTTCAGAACGAATTAAGAGGCATTATTTTCCCCCTAAGAATGTAATAAAACTAAGAAGTCTTTCTGCATTTTACGATATTTAATAACTTATAACCTACACTTACTTTTTCATTTCTCAAACTCATTTCACATCTTCTTACGACATTTTATATTCTCATTTATTTAATTTTTTTATTTCCAGTTCTTCTTGTATTGTTGTATAAAATTTTTAGTATTTTGTTTGCTTTTATAACCTTGTCAAAATAAACCTCATCTACACTGGATTATTGATAGAAGATTTCGACTAAATAAGTGAAAACAAGCCTAATGCAAAAAAACAATTTGTATTTTGTTTTGAATATTCCGACAAAAATTCAAAAAGCTGTTCTTTTGCAGAGCACTTTTTTCAGTGACCTTCACATTTGTAGACGACGTTCGCGTTGCCCAGCCGATCCGAAATGACAAAGCGAGAGGTGGCGTGCAGAGCCTGTGACACGTTTTGATATATGGAGCCCATTATCAAATCAACAGTTACTTAGCCGCAGTTAACTTATTATTTTCGGCCGTGGTATGGCCACTGCTCGCCCTCGTTATCGGCCTAATCGCCAGGGAACAATTCTTCCGGCGACCGCCGGCTGCGTCTGGACGCCGGCCGCGCTCCACTTCGCCATTTCCAAATAGGGCACGACATGCTGGAGCGCAGCATTCATTTTTATACGCGTAATCGGATCGGGCTGATAAAATACAGCGGGACGCATAAAAACGACAAATCCTCGCAAATCCTATCGTCCGGCCGCAGCGCCAGACCGCCAGGGCCTTGGCTGGTTTTATTATTTCTGGTCGCTTGGCTCTGGCCAGGACTTTTGACAAAGGTGCGACGTCCGCGCTCCATAGGAGAATAATTGCCTATAACGACTAATATGTTATTTCACCGCGTTCTGGGGACGCGGGTTTATAATTCCCTTCGCTACGGCGACACGTGTAGGGGTGCACGAGGGGACATTTTTTATGCCAGCTGTTACTACATTCCTATTATTATTGTAGATGTAGATAGTTTATGTGCGCATATGAAGGACCGGACGGGAAAGTTCTCTCCCCTGCAGCTAAATCTGTTGCATCTTATTTATGACGTTTGATTTTGAGGCCATATATCACGGCTAGCTGGAGATTTCTTTTCAGAAATAGTTTGATTTGTAGGAATACTTCGGTTAAAACATTATTGGTTATGCCAGTAAAAATTATTGACTACTTTAGTTTCTCAATTATGTTTTTAGTTGTTTATACGAGTTATTTACGTTTTTATCTATATAAAATTTTATACATATTTATTTACATAACCACAGCTATATTATTTATGACGTATGACCATTGCTTAAAGTGATTACCAATAATTTTTTAGAACTACAAATACAGTGTAGTTTTTATGTAACCACAGAAATGAATTTAAATTTTTATGCTTACTGGATTTAATACTCCTAGATTACGTTGTATTTGAAACCGGGATTTATATACAAACACAAATATTTTTAAGTCTGGCTTAATATCCTTACAAACAAAATTTCATGGTAAATTTTTTGACAAATTTTGATATTGCTATACAAGTTTTATATAAATATCTTGTTTATTTATTTTACAATAACGTTACAAAGCAGACCAAAATGTACAAAATAAATTAAAAAAACTTCTCAGGTTATTTTTTAGGTAATAAAACTATAAATTGCAGCTTTAAGAGTGTATCGCTCAAAATTCATAGTTTTAAAAGCCCAAAATGATAATGGTAGTTCAACAAATGATACGTAGACGTATTCCAAATTTTTAAAAAATTGCAGAGAGATAAACGATAGATGCAATTAGAACAAGATGTTACAATTTACATAGTAGGGCAATAACAATACTCTTACAATAAATTTTGAAAAGAATTAAAATTATAGCTAATTGCTTTTAGTACGCTTGGGAATTGTAAAACGATATTGTTCCAGGCGAGTAGAGCATACGGCTCGAAATTTCGGATATCAAAAGTAATGAATCTCAAGGATTTTGAGGGTAAAAATTGACATGTACAGAATCGATATTATATTAGACAACCCAAAATCAACGAACAGAGAACATGAAAATGGAAAAAACCGTGGCTATAAAAACTTGGAATATACAAGGTATACCTATTAAACAGAAAAATGTTATCTCAGAAATCCAATAATTAAAGTTATATATAATAATCCTCCACAAGGCCAAAAAAGATATATGTAAAGGAAAAAATTGTCAAATATTACCATATATGAAGTAAGTAGCTAAGCACCAGCATGCGAGAAGTAGTATATCCATACCACAAAAAAATATATAGAAGTAGTATATCACCGTATTTGAACATGAAAACAAAAATCATTTTTGAGGTCACATTGAAATTTATGGACAGCCAACAACTATCATAGGAATGGATAACGATACGAGAAACGAAAGAAGAATGTTTTGTTTGAGAGACTGGCAGATGTCGTAGATAGTAAAGGATTTTCCAATAAGAACGATATGATTTTAAAATAAAATATAAAAAAACATTTCAGACAACAAAATTTTTGAATTATCTTGAAGCGTATATTATGTTTTGAATAATACATCATTTATGTGTCTACCTCGAGTTCGTACACAGAGAAAATTCGATTAACCAAATTTTCGATTACTTTGTACAATAACTTGGATTTAATGTCACCAATACCGCGTTTGATGTTCAATTGAATATAGATTTCAAAGACTATTGTCTTACATAAAGTAATCTAAAGAAGTTAAATCACAACTTCTTGGAGGACTACCTGGTTTTGGAAAATGAATGGTCTGATGATGCCACTGTGCCATAAACTACACTATTTTTTGCAGATGCAAGGACTTCTCATAAATTTCTCGTGGTTGTTTTCACAAGAAAAACAACAATTTTGTTTGTTAACATATCCACTTAACCAGAAAAAAGGTTCATCTGAGAAAGGTAATGTTTTGCTCAAAGTTATGACCAGTTTCAAGTTGCTCTAAAGCACAAGCAGCAAAGCTTACGATGGTCCAGTGTTTTCAGTTCTTAGGTCAACACAATCTTGTATGAGTGTAAATCAAATCTTTGGGCAAAATACAAGTTGTTATTCTTATAAGCCCTAATTCTTGAGCACGACTAAGAATCGATAAATTTGAAGCCTTTGCAACGCTATCTCTTGAAATGTTCTTTACATTTCTGGCACTTAGACGACTGTTTGGTATTTTCGCATAATGAAGAATAAAATTCTTTCGAAATATCTCAAAGAATCGACAGGCACAGCAAGGCAACTATATTGACCACAGATTTGGCAAAGAGCACGTTGAATGTTTATAAAATTTTTTTTATTTTTATTAAATTTTTGGACAGTAACCAAACCTCCTTAAAGCTTGTATTTTATCCTGATGAATTGTCAGTATATACTAAACACAAATGACAACTAGTAGCAACTATAACATTGTAAGCATGATATTTCATTTCAAAATCATACCATTTTTATTGAAAAATATTTTACATTAAACCATAAAGAAGTAATCGTTATGAGAGGCATAGCAAAGTAGGAATGTTTTAGAGAAGAGACAGCCAATGATGATAAAAACACTATTATTAATTTTTGTAGAAAACACAAATATTTGGTTGCAAACATATTGTTTAACATAATGATATCCACAAATATACCTGGAAAGACCCGTAAGTAAATTTAAAGTTTACTACATACCTTATAATAGAAAAACATATAAAGTACAAATACAGGGTCTAATCGACAACCAGAAGGTACAAGCGACTATTACATGGTAAATATTAAATGCAGCGACTAAGGCTCTTTGTTTCAAAACTAGGATAGCTAAAATTTTAACATTCATGGATGTAACGTGACTCGAATCTGTAGTCCACAATGTAATTTGCTTGCTTGCAAATATTTGAAGTATAATTTTAAAGAATATTATGACTTTTTTGGGAAAATAATTTCTTAGTAAAAAGGGTTTATTTTCAAACTTATTGTTCATAAAATGTTTCAAAATTACCATTTGAAAGTTTTAACAAACCTTTAAATTAAAAGTGGTGTTTTTCAAGTTTGTGGATGAAAAACTTTTCAATGTATTTTTTATGGCTTCCAAAGAGTTGTTCTCGGCATTAAAAAAATTGCAAAAATCTAATCAACTAAAAATATAAAGATGCAATATCTGTCGGGGCCAAGCTCTTACAATTTTTGTCGTGTAGTCAGATAGACAAAGAGGTCTAGCAATATTTTGATAGAACACGGCGCCCTTCGTGTAAGCTACTTTTGAGCGTTTTTCTGAATTTTCCAAAGTATTATTTTCTTTTGACAAGCCTAATAGCTAAAGTGGTTTATTTCGCTTACCCCAAGACATTTTTTGTTCAACATTGTTGTAAATGATCTATTTTTTATCGTCCGTGACTAATTACTTAAAAAACGATGCCTTTGTACACCGCATTACAGATGGAAATAAGATCTATTCATTTTTCTCGATCAAATTTTGCTGAATTCGCACATCGTAGAGATTTACGTAACCAAGCTTTACTAAATGCTCTGGGCTGGTGATTTTCGATATTTTTAGTATCTATGCCAAATTTTGTGTTGATCATTACTTGTTATTCTAGAAGAGTGTTTTAATTGGTTTATAGTCAGTAGTGGGGATCTATCTTAAGAATGATATCATCAACTTTAAACTTATCAAACCGCTTCCAAACAGTTCTTTAAGATAAATAAATTTCTCTTCATTTTTATTGCTTGTGTGGTACTTGTGCCTTTTCGATGATAGAAAAAGCACTAAAATGCACTTTGTTTTATTCCATCTTTAAAGGGATACAAGAATGACATAAATCAATTTATTGCAAGAAACTGTTTTTCTAAAGATGTCTTGAAATGTCAATTTAAAGCGTATTCATACATTTTCTAATACCATCTAGTGAAAATTGATATAAACTTTCCGAACAACGCAATATTTAATGTGTTGATTAAAAAGAAATTCAACATCAAGAATATTTTCGTGTTGTGCTAACATTTTCTAGGGCAGACAGTAGAATTTTGTTAAGTCTATTTTAATATCATTGATAACTAAAAAAACGAAATAATAAGTTAATGATGCCTAAGTTAGAAGCATTTTCGCTTTGACAAAAGCTTTTCGTTGGTTGATTGTACTATTTGCATTTGCCAATTTTTAGATTAGCTGACATAGATCAAACCAATGGTCTTTATTAAAACTTAGTGGTTCTCCCAAATGAACAACAAAGATAATTCAAGTCAAAGTGGCCCCCTTTTAAACGACAAAAGTTTTCTTGTTACTCTTTTTGAAACATTCTGCTTATATACGATTCAATACTTCGAATCGTCCCAGGTACCCCTAATATACTTTTAGACTCAAACAAAAAAAAAAAAACTTTGAGGTTTTTTCCATTTGACATTTTTAAAGCCTCCAAACACTAAATAAATCTGCAAAATGTATGGCATATGCACAAGCATAAAGTGACAAAAATAAGCGCTCACGACTGGTACCCCAATCTGGTACTACTACGGCTATTGGTATTGACAGCAAGAGTAATTTGGCAAACAAAAGTTGCCACTTTGAACCAGAGCTAATAACAAAAGTTAAAGAAACAATTAGTAGCCAGTGCAAGAATTTTAAATGAACTGGGTGGCAAAAGTGGCATTAAATTTATTAATTATTTTAGATATGTCAATTAGATGTATTAGCTTAATTAGCCATTTAGTTTTCATTTGGTTTGTTGACTATTAAGCATCTTACTAAACTACAGTTAGTGAAGAAATAAATTATATCTGATAATTCAATTAAGCGAATTGCAGCTTTACGGATATTTCGACGTTTATCATTTTTATGCTCAATTAAGATTTAATAAGGTTATCTTTATTGTTTTATTAATTATTGTTTGTTCAAAGAACTCTAACGGAACCTAGAAATAATAGCTTTACAGCGCTACTACAGAAAATGCACTTTGAAAGTGTCCCTGAAGGAAATATCAACATTTTGGAAGGTAAAAGGGTAGGTAGTTTTAACTAAAAAATTTATAGGAACATGCGACCTGTTCCGAATGACTTCCGTTACAATGAGATACATTTATTTTAAAATTGACATAATTTTTTTGTTTTATTGTTGTGTTCGATTGACATATGTCAATTTTCACTTGAATTGTTCTCCATAAAAAAACAATAAACTTTGCTTTAATCTTTGACTTTCTCATTCGAGGCTTCTGTGGTCGCGGTGACTCGTTAATCTGTCACTCGGCGCTTTGTTTCCATATAGTATTTACGAACAATTACTTTCTCCAAAAAGTAGGCTCACTTCTTACACGGTCCAAAAGCTTACGAGTAATTGACACACAGTTTAAGTTAGGAAAGCAATTTAGCACACACTTTCTGCATCTGCAATCCTATTATGATAATTTTAATCACAATGGATTTTGGAAGTTCAACATTATTTGTTATCAATCTAATACTCAATGTCAGTTAGAGTCGAAAACCATTTTTACTTTAGTCACATTAACCAAAGTGTGAGACGTTGATTGGCGTCCTGGTTATCCTCTGAACGCGTTGTGTCACCTAATCGCTCGTGCTTCCAATAAAACATCTATCTCGCATGAGTTCTGCAAGCGACTCGGTTACTAATTTTTCAAGTTTAACGTAACATTTTACCTGTATCACTGAATAGCACTACATTGTATTTTAACCCGTGACACGACGCTTACACATCTATCCATTTCGCAAGCGATCCGCACTTTGTTATCGTTCAAAGGCAAAAAAGTTGCGTGGGCTTACCTGGCATCCTCTTCTAATCACTAGGCCGAAAGACTCCGCCTCTCGTCTCTTCTGTTTGAACCAAGAAAGTTACTTTTTATTACTTTTCGGACGTAACTTGTCATTTAATTGAAATGTGGTGTTAATATCTCCCAATTGTCTAATAATTCAACGTTGTCAAAGTTGCACATTTCAATTGCAAAAAAAGGTAATTGTTGAGCAACAACGTACAACGCATTAATCAATTATTTTTATTGTTGCTGGTGTATTGAATTGCATGAAAAGTAAATATATTAGTGACTAAATAAGGATTAAATTTAATTTTGTTTAATAATACGTGAGGTGCTAGGAAGCTTTGATTTTAATAATATTTTTAAATACTTTCCACCACACTTTTTGTACTTCTGCATTCGAAATCAATCTCCGAATAGATTCTTTAATATTTATCAGAAAATATATGCGCGTCCCTGATTTCCCGTAATTATAAAATCTTGGTCATTAAAAAACATTGTTTTAAGTTTTATCCAACACCCCATAAATATAAAATTAGGTTTCGTCACTATGATGCTATTAACATAGGCAGATGTTATAATTACAAATTCATCGAGCATATAGTGGCAGCACGAAAGGCGCTATACCATCTGCTCGTCGGTTAAACCACGGAGCAGCCAAAGAAAACAAATTTTTTTTATAGAATGATACTTGTGCGAGAATGTATAAACACACTATATATATATATATATATATATATATATATATATATATATATATATATATGTATATATATATATATATATATATATATATATATATATATATATATATATATATATATATATATATATATATATAGCCATGTGCTACGTGATAAACGATTATAAGCGCTCTGGCGTTTTCAGTCTTACCGAATAAAAGAGTCATTTCTTCCAAACATTGATCAAACTGCGTATTAAAATGCAGATTAAATTTTTTTAATATTCCGTTTTTCAATAGGACCACATACTGCCACCGTTTAGGAACAACCATCAAGTCACCCCACTAGCTACAGTGCTGTCTCCATACTCCTAAACTGGTTACAATGTGCAATTATTGTTTGCCCCATACTGAAATTTTTGTTATAACTCTAGAGTTTTCTTTAGTACTTTATAAAAAATTTTCATTTTCTTATTACATCTTTAACACCATCTGCCTATTGCCATGCGTTATTTTAAATCTAAGTACGCCTTTGTGACGTATTTTCTACTTTTTCAAGTTTTGAGTGGTACATATTTTTTTTCTATTTCTCAGAATTTATTACATTTTTTTTATTAAAATTTCTGTTACTTATTAGGAAGTTATACACTTCCACATAATCAGATAGGGGGAATGCTTGCATGCAGCATAATTTTCTTTAAAACATGTGTTAGCTAATTTTAACTCTACCCCTGACTTATAAACATTAAACTTAGGTTTATCTGCAAAAATAATTTTTACTACAGTTTGATATCGATATTTTGATAAAAAATTATAAGAACAAAAAGTCAGTAAATTATCTCAACTCTCGTAACAAGTGCGACGGCTACTAATTAAAATATACATATCGTTTGAGGGCAGAAGTTGGCTGATTGAGAGACTACAGGCGATTCAGATTTCAACTCTAACAACAAGATTGTGGATCAAGCGTAGATTATTAATTCAGATAAAGGTGCATCGGTATAAAATCAAACGAACGCAAAAATTAAACAAGAAACAAATTTACATTATGGTTACAACGTACACGTTTTATTTTATAGCGTATTAAATCATATCTTGCACACTACTGTTAAGCATGATGAGAGCAACAATAAAAAAAAATCGCATCAGCTTTTGCTGAATAACTAATTTGATAGCAAATGCAAGGAAACATAATATGGTGTATATGACTGTAAGAGAAATTATGAAATTCATAGTTAGACAAACAGGTACGAAAGATCTTTTAGATTTTCACAAGCTCCAGAGAAGTAGTTGACCGTTGGTGCATTCTATTTTTCTATTGTTGACTTTACATAGCAATCTGGAATAAATTATAGACGATATCAAGAACAAATTATTGATAAAGCTAGATATGTTAGAACGAAAGTAAGAATTTTGAGAGCTCTCACTGTACCTGAATAACCATTAGTCAATCGAGAAATCTAAAAAGAAGCCACTGTCTCATTTACAGCTAAAGTAAAGTAAAACTGCAAAACCCATGCAAACTGTTACCATTCTCAGACAAAATTTTGTGGATTGTTGTGTTCCTTTATAGCAGCTCGATAATCCAAAGTAAGAAAAGAAATCGCAAACAATGTATGGTGATATAGAATTTAAGTGTTTTATTGGTTACAAAATTATGATTATTGAATGTTGGAAATGGTATAATCTGTTTTTATGAAAAAAGATAGAAAAGTGCAAACTGTAGAAGAGAAGACAAGTAAAGAGATATTACTCTATCAAATGCCTAAATGAAACAGGCGTGATTCTGTCTAATAGGATCACCAGAAAGACATTCTTAGAAACTGGGAATTGGAACCATAATATAATAAAATCCTAAACTAGCTGATTTAAAATAGAATGTACAGATCATAATCGTTAGGAAATTATAAACCCAGCGACAAACGTATGCATTTTCTATAAAAAACAAATACATCAACGAAGTCGCAACCTCGCTTAAAAAAACTTGTAGACCAGTAGCATACAAAATCATGTATTACTATTAACTTAGCAATGTTTTCGTAAGAGAATTGTCCCGGACTAAGTGTCTATATAGAAATACAATATATGTAATAATAACCCAATTTACAAGATCAACCTCTGGTTAATGACTCAAATATACAACACCACTGCACCAATTTTCTCAAGGGCAACAAATGCCTGCTAGCTAATTCCTGCCAACTGCACAACAGGCATCACCGTCACTGCACCAAGCAATCCCACCGCCACAAGAAGCTCTAGTACCAAATATCTACTCAAATAAAGAATCTACTAGATAGCAATTAACAAGAAAAAGGTGATTTCTAAAAAACAATTGAAAAGCGATATCAATGTACCAAAGTACCAAACGGAAGAAAATCAACAGCACAAAACAAACCACTGCTGAGAAAATACCTTTAAATAATAGATTTGTTCCACTGAATATCAAAGTCGAACCCCAACAAGAAAATAACTTAGCAACAAATAAAACATTAACCTCCCCCTCCCCCCAATATTTATACACGGTGTTACAAACTGTAACTCCAAAAGATGAGCAATATTAGACTGAAGCACTTGCAAATAATGTAATTAGAGTAAATTATTAAACATCCGACTCCTATCAAAAACCTATCAAAGAACTCAAAGAGCAAGACATTTAATACCATACGTATCAACTAAAAGAAGAACGGAATAGTCATAAAATATCTACATCACTCTACATACCTAAATGATATAGAAACAGATTTACTTGAAATAGAACACAAAACAAGAAATATACGCCACAGAATCACCAAACAGCTGTTGCATATGTTTTTTGCTGATGTCAAACCAACTATCAATAATAAAGGCATATACAAACTAACTAACTTTCAAAACAAAATAATTCAAATAGAAGTCCCATGCACCATCAGAAATGACATAATCAAATGTATGGGACGCCACCAATATGGTCACTCTAAGGTATATTGTAATAAACCCTATGAATGCGGTGAGCACAATACTACAGATTGCATAAAGTCAAAAGAAACACCTGCCAAATGCACTTTATGCAGTGGAAACCATCCTACCAACTATAAATACTGTGAACACTACTGCAGTCTTGCCAAAAAAAACACCAACTTCATGCATCGTTTAAATATTCCACAAATATTAACCCAAAGTCTACGTTGAAATCACTGTTTACACGCCATTTTCAAATCATCACAATCATGCCTACATAACTAAGAAAAAACATCTTTTCTATAATAACAAATTTCTTGAACGAATTTAAAGCACTATTCAATCAATTGATGCAACAAAACAGCATATTTTCAACATGCTAATAAATAAAGAAAAATGATTAACTTTTTAAGAGTTGTCCAATGAAATTCTAATAGACTTAAAAATTATAAAGATAAAATAAAATAATTTTTAAATCACAATTCTATCGACATCTTACTTATTAGCGAAACGCTTTTCCCAAACAGAAGTTATTTTAATATCCCAAACTATGATCTATATTACACAAACCACCCAGATAGTATTAATAAAAATACAATTGAACATCATGAGCTACTAAAATACAAAGAAAATCACATTCAAGCCACATCAGTAAAAGTGAAATGCCTTCCATATGCAATTACAGTCACAGTAGTCCTCTGCCCACCACGATAAAATATCAAATCCGATAACTTCAAAGCATTTTTTCAAACAACAGGACGTAAATTCATAGCTGGTAATAATTTCAACAGCAAGCACACTTTATGGGAGTCTAGATTGACAATGAAAGGTAGGGAATTAGCAAAAACTCTACAAGAGGAGAATTACTCATTAATATCGACGGGTGCTCTAACGTGCTGGCGCACTGACGCAAACAAAGCTCCAGACCAGATTTCTTCATCACCGGCGGCGTCTCTCAGGGATATACGGACATCTCTTTAAGCTACGACCTTTTGTCAGATCGCAGCCCCATAATAGCTACAATAAGCACAATTGTTATAATCAAAAATCAGATTCCTAAATTACACAACTTTAAAACTAACTGGGACGCATATCGGCAAATAATCCAAGATAATAGTAACTTACATGTAAAACTGCAGACCTCAGTAGATAGAAATCGAGATCAATAACACTATTAATCTGCTCCAACAAGCAGCAGAACGAGTCACTTCACACATCGTCAAAAAGTGACTAATCGCATTTCTTTTGAAACTAAAAAAGTAATAGTTAAAATGAGAAGAGCTAGATAAATATGGCAACAGACGCACTGACCAGACAGCAAAAGTCAATACAATCACTTGAGTAATAAGCTAAAATCCAAGCTGCAAGCAATTACAAACGACTTCTTCAAAACATACGTCACCAACTTTAAAAGACAGGACATTCCATACGGAAACCGATTAGAAATATTAAAAAACCCAAGACAGCAGTCTCTCTAATATACCGAGCCTTTGGGTAAAGACTCAAAGGAAAAAGCAGACCTATTTGAGAGTACTTTTCGAAAGTTTTTACCCCACATCAAATGCAACCCGATATTGTACATGATCAAGAAGTAGAACAAGACTTAACTACACCCATTCAAGTCTAAAAACGCCTTAAACCAATTACCACAAAAGAGGTATCTTTACATTTGAAGAGAACTTCAGGAGTTGACCTTAGTACTTCAAACATTCTGAAAAAGCTGCCAAGAAAAAGATACGTCAAACATTATCAACGCGGTATTAAGACTAGAATACTAGCAGAAAGCTTTAAAAATAGCACAAATAGTTATGCTCCCAAAAAGCCGGTACAAATCAAATGGATGTTGCAAGTTATCGCCCGATCGGCCTGTTACCAATAATATCAAAAGTCGTGGAAAAGTTTATCCTCAAGAGAATCAAGAGATATCTTTTAGCACTTGATAGTATACCAAACTGCCAATTTTGCTTCAGAAAAGCCCACTCAACAGTACAGCAATGCCACCACATAATCAACCTAACAAATAAAACATTTAATTGTAAAAATTGCTGTACCGCTGCATTTATTGACATAAACCAGCCTTTCGAGAAAGTCCGGCTCCCTGGCTTGCTGTATAAAATTTAAAAAAAAAACACTCCCAAAAAAATACTTCACTCTGTTGAAATCTTACCTACAAAAAAGGCAAATATGAAGCAAAGCTCAACGAAGAGGTGTACAGTCGTTTTGTTATTCATTCAGAGATACCCCAAGGAAACATTTTTGGCCCCAAACTGTACATACTGTACACAGCTAAAATACCAACCACTAGACACACAGAAATTGTCACGTTCGCAGATGATACGGCTATCATCTCAACCAACAAAGACACTAACTTAACTTTATCCTACCTACAAGAACATTTCAGTCTTATCAAGAATTAGAAAAGTGGAAAATTAAGGCGAATGCATTTAATTCACTCACATCACATATAATCTCCGTAGAAGCACATGCCCCAGATCACTCTGCCACAACATGAGGTTGTCAAATATCTAGGCTTGCACTTAGACTCAAAACTGAACTGGAAATTACACACAAAAAAAGGCAACAAATAGACTTACAAACCAAGGAAATAAACTGACTGGCCGCTGTCACTAGAAAAAAAACTACTTATATATAAAGGTGTAATCAAACCAATTTGTACTTATAGTCTTCAACTGTGAGGATGTGTCTGTCAGTCCAACACAAACATATTATAAGGATGTCAGTCTAAGAATAATTGCAAATACAAACTCCACCTTAAAATCCCAAGAAAGGGCTATCAAACTACATCTAAATGATCATCCCAATCCACTTCTGCAACGTGTAAACTACAGAAGATTAAAAAGACTGTTGCTGTCTCTCTAAATAAGTAGGATGGACTCCTGATTATTCCAATAAACATACATTTGCTGCAAATGAATTAATTAGCATATTAGCTTATATATATTACGTATCCGATTACTAATAAAATATTTAAAAGAATTGTTGTTCGCTTAAAGGTGTTCTCAAAGTCCGAAATTATCACAATAGCACATGACTTAAAACAGATTGAATAATACCTGACGTCTGGTGTCTCAAACTATGCATACTTTCTTTGACATTTTTTTAAAACTATTAAATAACAATTTTGGTACAATCTTTTAACCAGAGCTTACCATCAAACAGCATAAAGCAGATATTTTAGAACTGCAACAAAGAGTAATTCAGATTTTCAAAATACAGAGGTAGTTAAAATATATCATTTTAAATTCTTAAAAACAGTAATAACATCTTTTCGCACCAACACCATGTTTTTTACTTTCCTTATCCTATAATAAAGAAAGTAATGTAATCGGCGGAAATTTGACCTACCCAGTTTTTCACATTTATGGACGAAATATAGCCTCAAGACACCAAAAAAGTTGGTTTTAGCCATTGGTTCGTGTGTGTGTGTGTGTGTGTGTCAGTCGGTCTGTCAGTAAACAGGATATCTCAAGAGCCGTAAGAGCTAGAGACTTGAAAATTGGTATGCAAGTTACTTGTAGGTAGGGGACGCAGTGTGAAGCTTTTGGTAAAAATCGGCTAAGTCGTTTGGTCGCAAGGTCGCAAAATCGGACGGAAAGCGGTCGCGAATCTAAACGGTTGAAGATACAAAAAAATTATGATAATAAAAATGATTTATTATCATGAGATAAACATGAATTTAAAATAAAAGTTGGTAAAATAGGAACTCGAAAAAAATTGAAGCTCCGGATTTTTAATATACCGGGTGTTCATAAACTGTTTCGGGAAATTTATATTACCGGATAGACCAGACCGAGACGAACAAAAAATTACAATAAAATTTTTTGATCCGAGATCAAATAAATAAGTTATAGCCGACTAAAAATTAATTAAACGGACCAATCACAGCACGTTCGGAGAGCTACCTGGCCGACTGCGGGGGACGGGGGGGTGAGCGCTTGGCCGCTAGGAGGGAGCACGCAGGTGATAATGGCGAAGGCTGTGCGACCGAGCTCGCACGGTTACCTTCAGTGACGTACCAAAATTTTACTGTTACTGTCTTGTACTGTTTATTTTAATCAGCTTTCGAGTGTTGGACTCGCGCCTGGTCCTTTTTTAAAATAACAAATTTTTAGACGAGAGCAGCGCAGGGCCGAGACAATGGGCTCGCGTCTCGACCCTTTTTTAAAATAATAAATTCCTGGACGAGACCAGTGCAGGGCCGAGACGATGGACCCGGTATAATCTAATATATATTTGTCTTATCTCCCTAACTAAACTTATAATTCTATCTCCTCCTAGACGCTTCAACCGATTTCCTTGAAACACACCACATTCACAACTATATTTGCTAATTCGGCTCAAAAAATCAGCCTTCTAACTTTAACCGTTTTTGAATTATTTAAATATTTTGATTACAAGAGAAATTCCTCCCAATGTTTAATAATCGGATAAGGAAAGTCGTGTGATGTTCACACCAGATTTTTAAAGTTATTATATTATGTTTTGCTATATTTTAGAAACATCAAAAACCAATAGGTTTAAAATTTGTTCCTGTCAACTATGACTAATCCTAAAATAGCTATTGGAAAGTTACATTTGTCACTTTCGCCAACTAACAGCCAAGTAACAGGAATTTTATTTTATTAAAAGCTTTTGTGTTGCTATCCAAGTATGAATATATTACAATATATAAATTAAAGTATTGGTTAAAATCAAATTTACTTCGAACGTAATTCAAATCAAATCGCGCTGGAATTGTACAAACGTGGCGTGTATCGAGAGCTGAAAAATTACGCTCGAAGTTAACAGGGGAGTATCGATTAAGGCTCTTTGTTACTTTGCGCTTACCGCTGAAACGATCTTGGAACATGCACGCTTGATGGAACCAGCACGCCAAGATGCAAAGTGTATTAGATAGTTGGCTTGCATAATGTGCTGGAATGTGCAGCGCTAGAAGTAATACACCTAAAAATATGCCTTAAGCTATTACGTGAATGTTGATGCTACTAATATCAAGTTAATAAATTGATACAACGCAATTCCCGAAGATGGTAAACAAAAAATGATTTTGTTGGTTTGTTACATTAATTTTTTAAATAAAATGTATTATTACTCCAAAATAATAACGGATTTTCCAATAAGATTGATAGAACTTTAAATCAAAATACAACAGAAAAAATATCAAATTGAAATTATTGCTTTATTTAAAATATATTATATACTATTATGTTTTACATAGCATATCATTCAAATGCCTACCATAGCCGAATCAGCTCTATGATATTTGAGAAACCAAATTTTTTTCCTCATTGTGTTTGATATTCCTTTCCAGAACATCTAACGTTTGCAGTTTGATCCTGTAGATCTGCGCTTTAACATAACCCTAAAGAAAATAGTCTAGTGCCATCAAGGATTTTGAGAGCAAATTTGTAAAGTTATTGATTTATTAAAGCTTATCGTCAAACGTTTGACTCGTAACTCCGTCCTGTTGGATTACATCTCATTTAACTTCATATCATCCAATTACGGGTAACCACAAAGAATTAGTTATGATGGACCGCTAAAGACGGAAATTTATAGTAATAGAGTCTTCTGCATCATTAAAAAAATAAGATGCAATGAAGCTTGTGTGCCGCACTTTACAGTTATTTCTTCTATCGCTTTTAATGGGATTTACCTTAAAAATGGCAATTTTGTTTTTTTGACGTAGAATTGTCGACGAAAAAAAGCTTTTTACTAAAAATTATGACCAGTCTTCTGTTGCTGTAGCACCTACTTGGGGAACATACAATGCATCCAATTATCAGTGGGCGTTAGTTTTTGTGCTAAAAAGATCTTGTATGGATGTAAAGCAAACTAATTGCAAAATTCGCTAACTTTTCAATTGCGAAGTGGTACAAAATCCGAAATTTAAGTGATTTTATTCGCTCTTATTGTATTTGGTGTCTTACAGGCCATTATAGTGCAGAACAAATTAACCTTCTAATCGTTTTGCAATTCGTTCAATTGCGAACTCATTATTACGATCGTAATTGTGCACTGCACGGACAAGCTCTTATTTTGATAATAGTTTTTTTTAATTTTTAAGCATTTTTAAAACAAAAAGGAACTTATAGTTACAGGGTTCCAAATGTTTGGCATATGCATTCCAAGTTTTATAATTCTTATTAAGTAGTTTCTCAAAAAACTAGTCAATGAGTATATGGGCTATTAATGACGAATAAGAAAGGAATAAAAGATATAAAAATAAGAGATAATAAAAAGAAACATGCAATAAAACTATACATATAGGAACTTGCATCAATTTTTAGTAAAGAAGAGGAATTTATAGAAGAAATGAAAGTATATGGTATACAACTGATTGGACTTAACGAGATGAAAAAAGAAGGAGTTGGGTATGTCTTCCTTAATGGATCCATGTTCACTGCAGCCTATGGCTTATTGTGATTACCGTAATTACATAAATTCTCAACCAACCTGTAATCAGCAAATATAGGTCCTTTACAGGGTTTGTCTGGAAATCTTTTGGTTTCAGGATTCGTTTCCCGAATACATGTTGCCTTTTCCTGCACAGCGCATCCCACTTGCATAGGATGTGTAAGTCTGTTTCTGGTTCCTTGCTACAAAGTCTGCATGTCACCATTGAATTTACCAATTTTCCAGAAGTGTTCTTTTACAGTCACATGTCCTGTGAAAAACCCTATGGTTATCTTTAGCTGTGACCTACTTAGGTTAGGAAGTTCTGCAGTTCTCTTTTCGCAAGGTCCCTTATTGAAGGTTTTGTTGAAATAATGTCCTGGTCGGTTTTTCCAGTACATTCGATGATGAGTGCGTGTTCTCTCCTTAATAAGGCTTCGGGCAGCACCTCGTAAAATTCCTAATGCAGGTTCTGGGCCTATATAAGCCTCACTAGATCCCTGCCTGGCCAATTCATCGATTTTCTCAGTGCCGCAGATACCGCAATGCCCAGGTGCCCATAATAGTTTTACTGTGTTATGTTCTGCCAGTACATTGAGTTTGTTGATGCACTCACATACCAGTCTAGATAATGCTTTTGTGCTTGATAAAGCCTTGAAAGCTGCCAGGCTGTCTGATATAATATAGATCCGCTTGCTCCTGTAAGCCCTCTTACCGTTTTCGCGCACATACTGTAGTATGGCGTATATTTCTGTCTGAAAGACAGACAATCGGTTTTAGATACATACATACTTTATTAGTCAGGAGTACAGCCAGATAAAAAAAGAAAGAAAGTATGGAAATAATAAAGAATCAAAAAAGATAACAGCAAATTTAACTCGGTCTCCGCAAGACTAATACATACTAGAATAGAGGAAAGGACGCACTTAATAGATATTATATAACTATATACACCAATAGAAGGAACGCACAATAAAATTATGGAAAAATATTATGAAAAACTGCAGAATGTAGTAAGTTTAATAAGAGAGGATAATGATAGTATTTTATTGATTGGCGATTGAAACTCAAGAGTTTTGTAATGATCACAACAAAAGAGGGGGTTAACTAGGGAGATAGGAGAAACTAACCATTAACAAAAATGGAAGCAAAATTTGTGACAGATAAATGATCTAATAATTGAAAATAACTTTTGAAAGCAAGAGCTAGAGCAGAAATATACATTCAAGGCCGAGGGAAGAGAAGCAAAAAGCATAATCGATTATATGGTATATACCAAAGAAATGACACATTGGATAAACAATGTCAACACTGTAAATGAAGCACAATTAAATACTCAACACATACTAGTAAAAGCAACACTGGAAATTAAAACACCAAAAATAGAAGACACAGGAATGTTCCAAAATAAATATTTATAAATTAAAAACTTGATATAAAAAAGATTCCAAGAAAAACGGACAAAATATTAGTTGAGTTAAATAGCATAATTAGGAATCTAGAGAAGTTATAGAAGATTTTCAAGAAAACAATCTTAGCGAAAGCAAAGGATATATGTAGGATATATAAGGGAAGGCCCAAGCAAAAGCGGACACTTGGTAGAATAAAGAAGTAAGAAATTTAATAAAAAAGAAAAAACAGCTTGGCGCACATACATACGAACGGAAAAGAAGACAAAAGGAAGTATAACGAAAGTAGAAAACAAGTGAAAAAGGCAATAAGGAAAGCTAAAAAGGAGACGTATGAAGATGATCTTAGTGAAGAATATAGTTTAAATAGAAGGAGTTTCTGGAACAAAGTGAGAAGAATGAGAGAAAGGAATAGGAAAATGATAAAGGGCATAAGAAATAACAACAATAAGTTAAAAACGGAGAAAGAAGATGATGCTAAAATATGGAGAGACTATTTTAAAGAAAAATTTTATGGCGAGAATTATGAAAATTTAAAGAAGTAGATTTAAGAGGAAAATGAGGAAAAAGGAGAACATAACATACCGTTGGAAGAGCTGGAAGACACACTAGCAAAATTTAAAACAGGTAAAGAAGGCGGCTTTGATAAGGTAGACCCAAAACTCACAAAATGACTGAAAATAGTAGAAAGGAATAACCATTGGAAATTTTAAGAATGGCATAGAGAAAGGAGAGAATAGCAAAAGACTGGAAAAGAAATATTAACCTGCCTATTCACAAACAAGCGAAAATTTGCTTTACAGGTAAATTAGAGCGGACCCTATGAAACTAAACTATAGGATTTAACGAAATTTTATTAAACCGAATACAGTGAATTATATTCAAACGAAGGTAAATAACAGCAAAAATTCAGCGGCCGGAACCGGACATCCGGCAAACCGGTCTCGCGATTTTTCGGTCAGGCTGATTTTTGGTGTCTGGACTTGACTTATGCTCCTTAGTTGAATACTGAAAACGCTATGTCTATATCTATCACAGACATGACATTACAGACAAGCTACCAAGCAGGGGTCCGCTAAAAAGCAGATGATACTATATGCGATAATTATAGAGCAATCTGGGTTGCAACAATATTATTGAAAATATACACAAAAATATTAGAAATAAAACTAAGAGCACTGATATAACCGAAATTAAAAGTAAAATAGGCCACATGTAGAAAAGACAGGCAAACAACGGACAATATCTTTATTCTAAAAAAGGTTATCGAGGGAATGATTGAATCAAACAGAGAACTTTGGTTATGCTTTTTATAGATATAAAACCAGCCTCTGATTCTCTAGATAGGAATGTAATATGTATCAGAAATTCTAATAAAAATAATTTATTGTATACAAGAACGTTACCGCACACATACGGATATACGGAGCTACTTCAAAAGAATTAGAACTTCAAAGAACCTCAGCCCATTGTTTTAAACGTAATAATAGGCAGAATAAATAAAAACACAAATAGTAAAACACCGAACGAGAAGAAACTGCTAGGAAATAAAAACCTACTACCGATACACATAGATAATCTTGTATATGCCGATGACATCATTCTAATGGCAGAAACACCGAGTACACAACAGAAAAATAGAAATATGGAATAAAGAGACAGAAAAGAACGGCAGGAGGATGAAACTTAAAAAACGAAAATCTTTGTCATTAATCAGAAACAAAGGAAAGAAGAGCAAAATATAATTATATGTAAAGGAATACATCTGGAAGATGTAATGACTCTTGACTATCTGGGTACTAGAATTATAAATGATAGAAGGATAAAAGAGCAAATTGCCAATAGAACAAAAAAGAAATGAAATAAAATATACTATACGCTGATGAAAACAGTATTTGGAAAGAAATAAATCAGTAGGAAAACAAAAATACACGTCTATAAAGTAATTAAATTTTCGACTTTAACATATTTTAGCGAAGCATGGATGAGATTCAAAAAACATTACAGTACAACCACAGCAATGGAAATGAAAATATTTAGGAAAATAATGGGAGTAGCAAAATTAGATAGAATAAAAAATACGGAAATAAGGAGAACTTTACAAAGCGAAGTGAACTTAGCAGATAAGAAACAATTGAATTGGTTTGGCCATGTCTGGAGAATGAAAGAAAAACGATTTCCCAGAAGAGTAATGGAAGTAATAAATATAGCCAAAGAAAAGAAAAGGGGGGACCAAGAAAAGCATGGATCTAGCTTATAGTGGAAATCGGAAAAAACAAGGAAAGGTTTTGACAGAAATGCAGCCAATGACCCAGGACCGTAAAGCATAGAAGAAATGGACGAGTAGTTAACAGTTCTTTTCGACGCTCTGTTAAGGGCATAAGGATTATGAAGAAGATAAATGTTATTAAAACACCCATTCTAATCATTTTAACTTGGGAATATTTAACAACCTACACTTTTTATAATAACATTTTAAATGTCATTTATTGGGTGATTACAAAAAAATTATGATAAAAGTATTTTAAAAACTCTATTTTCTATAGTAAGGTTTTTGAACTTTTGAACAACAAACTTTAAGAACAACAAAGTTTTATAAAGTACAAACTTAGCATCACCCACAAAATTAATTTAGATGTTAACTCGGTTCAAAAGAACACTAAGCATCCGTATGAACTTTCTGGGGCATTCAAAAGACGCCACGAAGAATATTTCCAGACCATTTAAGACAACACACAAATGAGAAATTTTCTACAAACAGTGCTGGGCTACAAACAATGCATTAGCTAATGACTTTATGTTAAGGGTATCGATTATCATATAATGGTTTTATTAAAAACTAATACAAGAAGTAACCTCTGTAACTAATTATTGTTAAATTAATTAGCTGTTGCTAAATTGCTATATTTTGAGTAACTAACTTTAATTAATAAAAATGCCATTGTTGAATTAAAAAAAGCTAAACCCTAATTTTCAGGCTCTTAAAGCTTTGTAAAAGCGATTTAAAGCGCAGCGTTCTACTACATACAAGCATTTTTTAGGTAATAGCCGAGCTGTTGTTTAGTTCTACACATCAAAAGCCTTTTAAAATTTATATTCCTTTGATGGCGGTAAGTGCTTTTTTGCATTAGTGCTTTATCAACTGAAACCGAGTGTTTTTTCTGTCTTGTCGAAAATTCGAACAAAGCGCTCAATCTTGATATACATAATGAAATGGCGTTTTTTCAAAATGTAATTGGGACTTCATATAACAGGACAATACAAAAAGCCTTTAAAATAAATATTTTGTCTGTTTTATTGTAATTAAGACAATTCAATTATTTAAAGTAGTTTTATTGCTGCAAACAGTAATTGGAACTAAATTGAGATGAGAAGATTAGGACTAACGAGTTTTCATGTTACTTGAAGGAGGCCGTTTACATTTTCAGATCTCTGTTTGGAGACGCTTCCTATTAACACATTTTCAACGCTTCTCCCTAACTGTTTAACAAATTATCGAGCCGAGGTGACTATAAAAACGGGAGAATTATAAGAGCTCGAGACAGCGCCGGTTACTACCGGCACGAAAGTTAAAATTGCAAAATCCTCGTTGTGGAAAAATTTATGACACATTCCAGCAAACGCTGCATGCTGATGAAAATGAAAAACCGGCCTGGCTGCACCGTAAATTACAAGGTATATAGACGTTATTTAGTTTAACAGCGACAGGCTCAAATAAAAGAAAGGACACACATGGCGCAATAAATTCAATAACTGCGCGTATTTGGTAATTCCGGCCCGAACCCCCGAAACCAGTCAGTGAAACTAACTACATTGTCAAGCCACCTGTCCCCTTGACAGTTAGTAAAAGTGACGTTCCCTTAACAGCACCTCGCCGGCCTGCCACGCCACGATCTGCCCCCGGCTGCAAAAACTGCTTTCTGCACTCAGCATCGAAAGCCACAAACCCGACTGAAATCTAAAATCGCGCACAAAGCGGCGGGCCGCCGAAATTAAAACTATGGGGGTTCGCGAACTGCAAAACGCAATTTCAAGCGCCATAAACGGCGGTGGGGGCGCAGACGAGTTCCCGTGGGAGGCAGTCGCAAGAGATCCGCACAACTGTTTAATTAGACAACTAACATGTATGTGTGTTATTCATGAAGATGTCCCTATACAGGCGGCTGCATTTAGACGGAATTGGTTCTGGAGTTGCGACTAAATTGGGCGCCGTTCTGCGCCCCCTGAGTTATTGGGACTGTTGTGTTTGCTGCAGTTGTGCGGGAGGTTGGCTGGGCCGAATTAAGTTCGTGTTCAGCCGGTATATTGTCGTCTAGACGCCGGCGTTAATGTGGTTAGAGCAAATTGAAGATATCTTCCGTCTGATACGGCTTCGGCTCACTTGCGCAGTTTTCGAAGATAAGATGCACCCGAGTTATAACTCGGAGCGGCAAACTTGCAACTAATTTGGGACGGTCGGTCTTCGCCGCCGCTGAGAGTTTGCAACGACGTTCCTCGGTGGCGCAAAATTGTTTCGGTTTTGCCACAAACTGTGCTAATTAGAAGTGAACGCAATCTAAGCAAGCGTGAAAGCAAAGCGTTCTTAAAATTGGCGCTTTTGACAGTCTACCTCTTAAAAGTATGTATTGGATGTCTAACAATTCATCGATTACCTTTTCAAAATTCGCCTGATTTAATTTATAATAATATGATATTTATATATATATATATTACCCATTTTTTCCTAAACCGTCTTAAAAAAGTAGAAAACGTCTAAAAATTAAAAATTGAAGTTACCAATATTCTACCGAAGGGGCAACGATATCTTAGTCTTTGCAAAAAATTATTCAGGGTGAGCAGCAAGGGAACCCTTGCTTTTCTTATTTATGTAGCAACAGAATATTCTACCCTACATTAGCATTTTTAGAAGAAAAATCATATTTATTAAAGGACACATTAGAGTTATAGAAATTAGGGAACATCTCGCATTAATGAAAATTAAATTTTCAGTGTAATATTTAGTACACACGGGGATATTAAACATATAGTGGCTCATCGTTTATTACAAGTGTGAAAATTATTAGTTTCAAAGTATTAAAAACTAATTTTAACCATCACAAATTTTTTTAAATATTCTATTTTAATTTTTAATCTGCTCTATTCATTACAAAAAAGTGTATTTAGTAAACATAATGTCTTTTAGAGATAGAATGGTCTTCATCCAGCGACAAGACTCTTGTATTTACCACGTTGATTTATTGCATTGGTAGTTAGACTAAACCAAAGGGCTACTGTTCCTTTAATTTTCTAGTTGGTAGTGGATTTAAACATTTTTAACAGGATCATTTTCATTTCCATTTTCAGCTTGTTACGGTTATTTGTGGCATATTTTCTTATTTCTCCTTCCAAGAGTGGTCTTTGTAAATTATTCTGTTATTTACCAATTCCCTGGATATACTTGATTGTGCTAGCTGTATAATGTTTATTCTTTTTGTTAGCACATCCCCATAGTAGATAGGTTTCAAGATCGACTTATGTATATAACAGGACGTGATTTTTAAGTAACATTTTGGATTTGGGCCCAAGGAGCCAATATATTTCTTTAAACTTTAAGTCAATTTGCATTAATTTTACTTTGAAATGTTGATACCAAGTTAATCGTTTGAGTTAAGTTATCTCAAAATTTAGGAGTATTGGACTTCTCTTACTTTTGTATTATAACGGATAGGCACATGATAGTTCTTGTTGGCAATGTTACTTGCATAGACTTAGTTTAGTTGACTTTAATTATCCATTTGTGAACTTAAAATGTTAAACAGAACTTAAAGGTGTTCTGAAACTACAACAGAATCATTGTGAGTAAAAAGTATGTGGCATCATCAAGAATGTAATTTTAATAGTTTCGAAGATGCTGGAAATATAAAGCAGGTATAAAAAAAGATTATAGCATACTGCTTTAAGGTACACCAGCTTTTATTGAATTATAAGAAAATAGTTCATTGTTGTACTTTACAAAGAACGACTTTAACAAAAGTAGATGTTTTAATTTGCACAGTAGCCTTGTACACCATACTTTATCAAATATTTATTTAATATTTAAAATTTCACATTTCAGAATGTTTCATTTTAAGACTTTTAGCTATTTGATTGACTATTCGGTGAGCTTGTTAAATAGTAGAGAGATTTTTGTGGAAACCATATTGATGTTTAGGATATATTTGAAAATTTTATTTTCTCTTGGGTTTATTTAAAAAAAGTTTTTTCAAACAATTTGCTTAGTAATGGCAAGACACTTATAGATGTATAAAATTGTATTACATGCGATACTTTACCACTATGATCTGTGTGTATTCCATTTTTTTTAAACACACAATTGTTCGTAACCGAGCAACTATGGTAGTTAGTTATCAACACAGTAGCCGTCTTAGGTAATTTCTTTATTAATTGTGCTGTTACGTACATAAATATTCTGGGTGTGAGAGAAGTTAGATGGCACGAAACAAATCAAATTGACATCGATGATTATACAATGTATTATGTAGGTAACAACGACCCTCATCACTATAATGGCGTCGCAATAATAGTGGATAAAAATGCAGAAGATTCGTTCAAAAGTTTGCAGCAATATCAGACAGAGTTGTCCTAATACAAATGAAAGCGTTCCCCAAAGGAACATAAATATCATTCAATTATATGCATTCACGGCGTACAAATCCATTCGTGAAATAAACCTCTTCTACAAAGACATCAAAAACCTACTAAAAATTACCAACAAAAATTAAGTGAATATAATCATGGATGACTTCAACGCTATGATAGGCAAGGGAAGAGTTGAGATATTGTTGGAAACTATGATCTTGGAAAACGGAACTGTAATGAAGAAATCTTAATGGTAGCAAACACCTGGTTCCAACTCCCAGAAAGGCGATTATACGTTTGGAAAGGACCAGAAGATAACGAAGAAAATATCATAAAAATCAAATAAATTACGTACTTATA
Organism: Sinelater perroti; assembly: GCA_036346155.1. NCBI lineage: Eukaryota > Metazoa > Arthropoda > Insecta > Coleoptera > Elateridae > Sinelater > Sinelater perroti. Next base: position 620,934 of record JARFIY010000359.1, read on the forward strand.
GATAAATGATATAGAAACGGAATTGAAAGTGTACGAAATTATCCTGGATCAAACAGTGGATCTGATTATAACCATAATTATAATATACCATAACTAACCAATAACCATAACCAACATAATTAATAATTATAGACAATACAGCTCGAATTTACAACCTAGAGACTATTCAATATGTGAAAAGGTGAACCATTAAAGAAATATTAAAAAACCAACCTTAAATTTCCACAATTAGTATCAGTAATCAAATATATGCACAAAGCAAGGAAACTCTATATTTTTATTACTTGTTTAAAAGCACGTTTACTACACAAATTCCCATTAAAAATAAAGAATTTTGCGCAAAAGTTGCTACAGAGTTGACCGATAATTCCTAAAAAAGTCCGGATTAATTGTACTTACATCATTTACTAAAATACAATACTTTAACAATTTTAAAAAATACCTAAATTAATCTCATCCTTAATAAATGTTGCACAAGAGTTTATAGAGTTTGAACTAATATTTTACTCAATAATATATTGAAAGCCAAATTCTACACAATATTTTCGTACGCTCATTTGCAGTAATAATTAATTTTTCTCTTCAGTTAAAAAAGTTCTATATGTTCTTTGTGTAACTGTATTGTTCTACTTTTTGCTACATTTTTATGCAAATAGAAGTAAGTCTTCTATTTCATAAAGATAGTTAACTATTATTACTTTTTTAATGAATATCAAAAAACACCAATGAAGTATCAGCGGAAGCCGAATCCACGACTAGAATGCCTGGAGCTTGGCCTACTCAGTCACTAAAAATACACATAATAACAGTCTTTTATTACAATTTTGAGCTTTTATTTTTTAGGGCATTCATGGCATAGAATAGTCTGCCGTTTATCGCAAATAGAAGACAAACACTTTACGCAAATAGTTTTGTTGTTCTTTTCAATTGAAAAGGACAATATTGACAAGATTTTCGATGTTTTTTATTTGTTTGGGCCGAGCTGACCATTTTTTGTTTCTTGGGGTTCACTGGCCTATTTTTCACGCCATTCTCCGACTGTAGCAATGGTTTTTGTTAGAACTTTTCAATTTTGTTCTTTACTTACCGATGTTGCGTAGTAAAGCTGAGTCGTTTTCGAAGCCATTGTTTAGTCAACATACTAGAGACGGCGAACAAGAAGTTTAATTGCAAAAGGGGTTTTGGATGCATTGGGCTTGCCAAATTTTGAGGCTTGTTAACGACAGCAAATCAGATAAGCGTTTATTGTCACAATATTTATCATATTGTAGAAGAAAGTCATTGACTACCTTTCTTATACAGTTTGTCACGTGGCATAATTGATCAAACGTATCCACTTATCCACTTCTCCTTTTATTTGGTTGTAGGTCAAAATATCCTCAGTTGTGCTTATATTGTTAATGGAAAATTCGTCGTGAAGTGTCGATACCAAGTACACAATTTTATTTTATTTTTTGTTGGGGAAGGGGAGATGCCGCAAGATACTGCCGAAATATTTTCATAAAAAATAAAAAAACATATTTTTGCTTTTTAATAAATAACTGCATCGCAGTAAACCAGTTATTTCATTGTAACATTTTGATTTCTTCCTTTCATACAAGACACCAATTTTTCAAAGTAGAACTCCAAAGCAGGTAACTCTATGGGAACCGATCCCTTTACCAAGTAGGGAATGGCGTCCATAATAAATTTCGTAACACTATCATATCTAATGTTATACATCATTCCATACTGGTTCGGTTTACCGGAGATAAACATTTTCAGTGGACAGTGTCCTCTAAAATCTATAAGATGCTCATCGTATTGTCAAATAGGATAATGATTTGTATTATTTTACAGTTTATAATTAACTCCCTCCATATTTTGCGAACAGGGGCTAGCTTATTCTGTTTGTTTTTGATATTCCTATTGTTAAAGCGCAAGCAGTTTATGTCGGCACTTAGGGAAAGTTGCAAAAAATAAGTCATCTAATCTGGTATTGAACAGGCTATTGTTGAAAGGTGATTACTTTTAAGAGCTGAGTTGAGAATGATGAGGTCAAGAAGAGCTTATATCTTTTTAATAAATGTGTCGGCTAGCGTTGTAAACTTTAACTTATACTACGCTCGTTGTAGATTGATTTATAAATTAATGTTTGTTACTATTTCTTCTAAAATATTGAAAGAAAAAATAGCAGGAATGTTTTAAGAACGTTGTCTGTACATTTAGTCGATGGAGTCTCATCTGAGCGAATGTGGACTAATTAATTATTGCAAATTTTCCTTATTTTCCTTGAAAGCTCCGGATTTTCCAGATTATTTATATTTTTAGATTAACTTATTCTTTTCGATGTATAGAATATAGTGATCATTTTTTGACACATCAACGGTCGAGTCTGTACCTTTTACTATTCTATTTTCTTTTTCTCTTTTTTCCTTTTTTGTCTAAAAATTGACTATTACTACTAGAAAGTTTTATTTAAAATATTTCATTGGCACATGCTAGTCACTATCGTCTAGTTCAGAGTTACAGTCTGAGTCATGGTCCTCTAAACTCAGGTCAACCTCCTCTTTGGCAACATTTTCAGTTTCCGATTTTTTCTTAATAATATTAAGGATAGCTTTGTCTGTGAGCAGTTTATCCTCCATTTTCTAATAAAGAAAAAAAGCACAATAGTAAATAGAATATAACATAATCACTACTAGACGTTCGTCAAAACAATGGTCTTTTATAACAAGAATATTACTAAACAGTAGTCAAAACGACTAACAGATATTTTCATGAATTATTCAGTGGCGAAGCGAAGCAGAGTCACTTACTAACTTCATGTTGTCCGTCCGTCCGTCCGTCCGTCCGCCCCAGCAATAACTCGAGAACGGCTGGGAATTTCCAAATTCTGTTTTCCCCAATCGACAGTTGACCAAAAAGGCTTGTTTGCTAGTGATTTTGAAACTGATTGGTCAAAGGTCAGCGTTAGTGACCTTTGCGATTTCAAATTTTCAAAATAGCAGCATAGGACATGTAGCATATCATTCAACTCGTCTTTGAGCCCTGGTTCATTTAAACATAACCTACAAACTAGAGGGTTCTCAAATTTGAACTTCGCTATGCGTTGCAAGCTTTGCAGGTTTATTTAATATACTTTTAAAACTTACCAGGCAGCTCAATGGAGAACAGATATTTCGTTATGCTCCGGCAGCTGACAGTTGACTGGCCCGCGAAGGCACTGCTGAAGGGAATAGGTCCAGTGCTTGCGCGTTGGCTGTAATAGGGTCAAGAGTGGGGTGACTCGTTGAAACGACAACGGAATTGTGTTCTAGGTTAAAATAAATTTAATTGTAATTAAAGATTACCGTTTGCTCACAAAGTATTATATGAACAACCATGTGCAACGTGATAGGCTTCAAAATTCCAACGATAAACCGATCATAGTTGTTATAATAAGCTTACCAGAATCTTTCAAAATAAAGAAATAAGGGAATAGCTAAAACAATTACGTTTTCTTATTCTTAGTGTTAGTCGCCTTCTAGAGATAAGTAAGATACGTATGTTCTATCATTTTGCAAACTGCCAAAAAGTTTAACGAAATATAAAAATAGAGTATTTATCAAAATGTAAAACAATAGTTGAACTCTGGAAGAGAAATTTAGATACCCCAGGTCATAAAGGTCAAAATTATTGTGTTCTGAAATCTGAATATGATTATAAGATCTACCATTTTTTAAATTACAAAGAAAATGATCCCACAGATAACATCCACACTATAAATTACTGCAAGAGCAATTTGCTACTAGTCATACTATTAGGCTGGTAAGAGCTATTCGCAAGCAGTCTCACACAACAGAGGCCCTACATATAAACCTCCTGCTACTTCAGCTACTGCTCCCTTTCTTTATAATATTAGAAAAATTATTAAACAGCTTATAACTCAAATTTTTGAATAACAAATCCTAAATCGTCAACAATTTTCTGCCCGACCTTTTCGAATTTTTAAAATTTTTAGAAAAATATCGTTAGTAGCTAACAGTTTTAATCTTGCCATTCAATTTGGTTTCAGAGAAAACCATTTAAACTTTTATTAATTACAATAAGCTTTCGAAATTATTATTCTTATGGGAAGATCATACATTATTATTGTACTTAGCCCTACTTAGATGGTTAATAACCTACTTATGTATATTCAGTTTTCAGTGCTGTCTCAGTTAACTAATATGACAAAAATTCAGATATGGTAAAGTGAAGTGCTTTAAACTTTGTTCTAAGTGCACCATAGTTTATTACAAATAAAAAAATACATAATAAGATAACAATCACAAAAGTATCAAAAAGTTATTATTAGCTGGGCAGAAAAACATCCATACAAGTTATCCTGATATATAATTTTCGACATTAATTTTGTAAAGTCGACGAGGTAAACCAACCAAATACAGGAGAAATTAAAGTGACAGAAAAAAATTTATTTTCAAAAATAAGTATAAGTAAACTACATAATCAATTTATTTGACGCCGTTTCTATTAGTTACGATTTACTCAGATACAAACCAACTTAACCTTTGTTTATCTATGTGGGTTATCACTTCTATGATAGATGCTTTTAGAGTATTGTTCATTTCTCATTAATCTTCGTATTGGCTACGACTGCACGCAATAGTTGCAATTAAAGCTGAAGGTGGGACTACAAGGTAAGACAGTACAGGTCTTAAAATCACGCCTAAATTTTTGTAGCTAACTGAAACATGTGTTTGATTGTTTTTATCTACCAAGGATTTTACAACTGTTTCCATTACATTGAGGTAGCTGTGGGTGTTTTTTTAATTAACAAGACCACTGCAATATATATTTTGTTGTTTACAAGTTTTAATTGTCTGGTAGCCACACTGCTTATATGTCGTTTTAAATTTGCAATAATTTTAACGCAAAGATATTTAACTATTACTATTTTGCTAATTGCAGTTTAATTAGTAGTTATTAAACATGCAATCATTTAATATGCGATTGAATTTAGCTTATATACAAAAATGTGCACCTAAAAATTTCTGACTTACGCCAATAACCATGTGTAATATGTTCATTCATAAATTTTGATACCTAATAGGTTTATTAAGAAAGTAATCCAATTCTTCATTTTATGTAAATATTAAATAACTTTTGGTACCAATGGAAATTTTATTTAAATAATTTTTACAATAATGTAAAATATCCATAAATTTAGTACGAACATGCCATAATTTATAAATTATAAGATTAAACTTTCAGATTAAACCAGCACTTTCTTTATTAATTTTAGACTCCTAGTTTTGAACTACCCCAAGTTATCAAACTTCAAAGTTGGATTTGAATCTGTTCTGCTTAAGTAGTTGGTGCAATTTCGCTATTTGCATACGGCGAGGATCCACTCGCACGCATCGTGGCGTGCGAAAATCGCGCAATTATGAAACCTGGGCCATCCGCGTCCGGAATTGATCCGGGCAGGCCGATGTCCGTTCTTGCGAATTTCCCGGCGGCGTATTGCATTATTGGGCCCGAATTTACATTGTGCGGCGCGGGCCGGGAGCGCGCGCAAATCGACGCTAAGTTTAATTAATAAAACATGAAGAATGACGTGTTCCGAACAGGCTGCCACCGTAACGGAGCATGTAATTCAGGGCCGGTGACGTCAAATCAAACACACCGGCTAAATGAATGGGGTGGCGCTGTTTTAACTTACGATCACAATAAGGCAAACTTCCCCCAGCTATAAACAACGAAGAGGCTGTCTCCGAGCAGCCGCCGCACGAACGAACTGTGAGTGATGGCGGAGATTTAATGCCTCCTGCGAATATGCACGAAAATCTTTAACAATGCTGATACGAGCTGCCTGGCCCTATGCGCGCTTTTGTTGCGATCTTCCGCGTCACCCTTCGACGAAAGGTGTAGCACGTTATTGAAATTTTTGTGTGCCTAAACCAGTTTTCAAAGAAAACATGAGGGCATATATTACAACGATGTTCTTGCTAACGAGATTACGCTTTCATACGTAGGTATTGAAAGGGCGTGTATAGCACAAATTGTTGATTACTATATTAATAATATAAAACTACAGCAACATCATCATAGCTTTCGTAAAGGTATTTTTCAACAAAGTTTCTCCAACACTAATGCAAGCAGCTGTCATGTTACCATAAATCACCGAAAATAGTTATTTTTCTACTAAAGGATGTAAACGATGATCTGATAGTCATACGGCATAAAATAGAATTGAGAGATTACTCTAAAGACCTGATAAATATTAGGAATACGTAAAAAATAACTTACTTTAAATAAAATAACATGAATATGACAGTTATATTAAAACATCATAAATATATGTTGCATATGACACTAATAAACTGAAAGAATATTGTTTCAAAAAAATAGTCAACAAAGACGTTAGCTTAACTTTTTAGAAAACTAATAAATTTGCAATAAAAGTTAGATTCATATAAATCTGTTGATAAAATCAATTCAAAGAAGATCTGTTACATAAAATTGCAGCTAAACTATAATCCAATTATCATTTTACAACGAGAAATCCAAAAAGGCCTAACTACAGAAATATTTCAGATGTAAGACTAACATGATTGTTAAATAACGAACAAGAAATAAAACAGTTAATGAAGCAAAAATATGTAAATTAGATATTTTAGAGTTATGGAAGATAAACAGAAGAAAAAATTAGAATCTATGGACATTTACAGATAATAAAAGCAAAAAAAAAAACTTGAGTCAGTATTCCTTTTAAATGCAAAGCTAGGCAGTTGAACTAGGGATGAAAAAGTAATAAATAAAAAAAGCTACATAAGGATAGGACGTCAATAAAAAAATCTGTATCTTAAATATTCATGCATCTTCATAGACGCGTGTATATATATATATATATATATATATATATATATATATATATATATATATATATATATTAAAAAATGTAAAAAGGATAATATTAGATCGGGTAAGAATTAAAAATTGAGTAATTGCAGTAAAAGAAGGCTGACATGACAAAACAAATAGGAGCAGACAGAAACTTACAAACTTAGTAGTTTTACAAAAAATGATAATAAAGTCACATTCTGAAAGCATAATGATATTCATAGAGCTACATGGAGAATCGTAGATAAAGGAAATTTAAATTAAATATAATAATTTATTGATAGAACTACAAAGTATGATTTAGGTTATACAAAGAAGTAAATCATTTACTTGTTAAAAATATATGTTGAACAATAATTATCAGAGTTAAAAAAAATATATAGGAATGTTAAAATCAAAAGTATGCTAAAACCATTGAAGATCTTAAAGAGGCTACAAAATAGTAAGACGACTAGACTATATGAGGAAACGATTAAAATACACGCAAAACTATTAGGAATAATAACAACAAAATGTATAAAAATATTGGTTTGACAAAGAAAGAAGATTCTTCAAAAAATAGGGTGGAAAAACAAGGTTAGAAACTGAACATACTCCATATATAAGAAGAACACAGAAAAAAAGACATAAGAAGCAGAAGCCGCGTGTAACAGAAGGAAATTAAAGAAATGTTGCAAAGATTTAAAATAAGCAAAATAAGACTAATAAATATAATCAGTAACAATAATAAACAAAATACACAAATTATGCAATCATTGCCGCAGTTTTTCGAGGAAATTTTAGTAACAAAACAGGTTCTAAATATAGCTCAGTCTATTAAAAAGTATATGAAGACACATAAAAAATCCTACAAAATATTAATTAAAAAACATCATCATCAAAGTGATAAGTCCAAGTTCGGACTAAATCAAAATAGAACTTATTAAAGATGAGGGAAAATGATTAATAACATAAATTTAAAATCTTATTCTAGAAATAAGATAAGAAAATAAGATGCCAAACGATTGGTATGAAACTAGCATACGATCTACATGCAGAAAAGGGGGCAATTAACTAATGTGAATTTATAGGTCTATAGCTTTTATAATTGTAGTATATGGTGTTTTATCTCATGCTATAAAAATAACGATATAAGAAGAAGTTGAAGGAAGAGCAATACCAAGCTAATCTTAAAGATAAAAATCGGTAGCCGATAAGATATTTACTATAAGTAAATACAAAAAAAATTATAAAACTAAAATATTAATATACATAGTAAGTATTAATATTTATCTTAAATTAACGAAGTAAAATTAATGATAAGTACATAAGGAGGATTAAAAATGGCATTAAAGAATATAAAGAGTAAAATGGAAGAAGTGAAAATGAACTGAAATCGAAACATAATTAATATCATAAATCAAAAGCGCTGAAAAAGGCTAGGAAACATGAAATTCAATTTACCCACAATTATAAAATTAAGAAGTGGAAAACAAGATTACAGTTGATTAGCCATAGAACGAGCTTAATTCTTCTGGATCAACTTAGGTTTACAAAAATATTTATTTACTAATACACTATAAGAAATATCCAGTTAAACAAGATGAATATCCTAAAAGAAAGAATCTCTAGTTAGCGTAAGGGATCAATGCTCCTTCTATTATTGTGTCGCTACTTTAATGACTACTCCAACTTAAAACGTAATGGATACTATCCGCGGAGACATCTTAATAGCTTATAAGAGTCTATAGAAAAATTTAGAGTGAATTGAATTTGATTATAAGCGTATTATTTATTATTATTTATTTATTTATTTACTTATTTGCTGCAGTACCACCACTCTTTGATCACTATCAATTTTTTCAATTATTCTTTTAAATAGTTTTCATTTTAAATTTGTTCAAGTTACAAACGCATCCAAACTATTACAGATATGATTTTTTGTTTAGATATTTTCTTTTAGTAATAATGCACAAATTAATTGCTTTACATTTTTATGCATTAATAAACAAACTTTTCCGTTTCGTTTAGTGATTAACTACGCTAATATACCGGGCGGTTGTACATAAGAAATTCTTCTTCTTTCCGTATTTTAACCTCTATCTGGGTCTTCCGGAGTTCAATATTTTTTTCCATTATTTTCTGTTCATCAAAGCGCCTTGCTGGATATCCCACTTTTGCTTCAGGCTTCCTACTTCCTTATTCCAACCTCTTCTTGGCCGCCCCCTCTTTCTTCTTTCTCTTGGTTGCCACTGCATTGCTTTTTTCGGGAGCCTGTTGTTACCCATTCTTTCGACATGTCCGTACCACAAGAGTTGCCTTTTTTCAATTTCTTCCAAGATGTCCCTTTCTGTATCCATTATTTCACGTATTCTTGTATTTCTGACTCTATCTCTTCGGGATATTCTCGCTGATCTTCTCCAATAGTCCATTTCCATTACTTTCAGTTGATTTTTATGTTGTTCCGAGAGTTGCCAGATTTCGACTCCATATAGTGCCACACTTTGTACCATAGCGGAGTATATTTGTTTTTTATTCTTTTTGCTTATATTTATATCCCAAAGTATACCATTTAGTGCACCTATAACTTTCCGGCCTTGTTTTATTCTCTCTTTTACCTCTGTGTTATATAATCCTTGTTTTCCTACTGTTGCTCCCAAATATTTGCATTCTTCACATGACGGTATAGTTTCGCCTGTTTTTAAGGTTAAAGCGTCTTGTTCATATCCGATACTAAGATATGCTGATTTATTTACATTAATTTTAAGCCCCCATTTATCATATTCCTCTATAGCTTTCCTTGTCATGTATTCAATGTCTTCTATTTCTTGTGCCATAATAATTTGGTCGTCGGCAAATTGAAACGTATATAATGTAGTGTCTTCGTCCAGTGGTATCCCCATTCCCATACTTTTCCTTTTCCATTGTTCGAGTGCTTTTTCTATATATATCTTGAATAACGTCGGTGAGATACAGCAACCCTGCCTTAGACCTTTCGTAACTTTAAATTCTGTTGTCAGTTCCGCTCCTACCTTTACTCTCGCTGTTTGATTGTCATATAGGTTCTTCACAGCCCTGACTAATGTACTGTTGATGTTGCTGCTCTCCATTACGCCCCATAGTTTTTTCAGGGGTACGTTATCAAAGCTTTTGATATGTCGAGAAATACTAAATGCAGTTCTCTGCCGGTTGCTAGTTTTTTCTGCACAATTTGTGTTAGACAGAACAGATTATCCAAACATGATCTGCCTGCCCTAAATCAGCTTTGTTCTTCCGCTTCTTCGGCTTGATATTGTTGTTCAATTAAGTCTCGAATAATTCGTCCATATATTTTGCTAAAAGTACTTGTAACTGCTATTCCTCGGTAGTTGTCGCAGATGTCTCTTTTCCCTTTCTTGTGTATTGGAGATATATATCCTGTTTTCCATTCATTTGGTATATTTCCCTCATTTATGCATTTATTCATAAGTTTTGTTATCATCCTATACAATTTCGGTGTTCCATTTTTTACCAACTCAACGGGGATTCCTCCTGGACCGGGAGCCTTTCCATTTCTCATTTCTTTAATTGCTTTAATTACTTGTTCTTCTTGTATTTCTATGTAGTTAATATCTATCGTTCTTCCTTCTGTCATCGTAGTTTCTTGGAATATAGGTCTTTTCTCGGTGAGTAGCTTTAAATAGTATTGTTTCCATTCTTCGGCAGGAATATTTTGTATTATTGTTTTTTCTCGATGTGGAGCTTTTACATTACATAAGAAATTAATATCAAAATTAAAAAGATGCAAAGGAGATTTGCTATCACAATTTTTTATGTAGGTATGTTTGTTAAATTATGAAATAAGCAATATAAGAAGCTGAAAAATATATAATAAGTGTTAGGAGATTTATTTAACTTACTTCTTGCTAAAAATAATAAATATTTTTATTGTGTGACAGCTAACATCAAACTTCTCAGAGCAACTGGTTGTAGTACTTAATGAATACTTCGATAATTTGAAAAGTATTATAATGGCTTCTCAAACGTATTCCATCGTAGTAAATCAAATATTAATGGTTCTTTATTGAGAAGGCGTAAAAAACCCTAACAGAATTATCAAATAGTGCTCATCGACAATATTTTGCGGCTCAACCAATAATCTATCTCTTTTATATATTATATGAGGCATAGAAATCATTATACTGTCCCATAGAGAACAAGAGCACCTTGTAAGTCTTTGTAATACAAAGCAATAAAAATGTAGTAAGCTCATTCCAGCATATTTAGAAATTGTTAGGAAACATTTAAAAACAATATTGTAACTCATTAAAATGAGGTCTCTACACTCATTACACGCAGTTTTCCTTCATCTGATTAATTAATATTTTATTGCTTACCACATTCTAAAAGTCTGTGATTGAATATGCTTCTCTATTAATGAATTGACCCGAAATATCGTAGTCAGTACAAAGATCGGCAATAAAATGAAAAATGATGAGAGACTTTTATGCAGCTGGAATTTACCCTAAAAATAGAAAAAAGGTTTTCTAACAGGAAGTCTTGAAGTCAATTTTAATGAGCCACCTTAAACTACTGTTTAAATGTTGCTCAAAATGTGATCGTTGAAGAAAAAGTATAGATGAGACAGTAAATAATAGAAATCAGGAAAGTTGCTTATTGTTTAATGTATCTGGAGGGCAAGTCTTCTTACGTAAAATAAACGTGAAATGTACTGATTTTACTGTGTGGGCCTTAATCTGCCAAGTGATTGACAAGGTTCGAATAATTGAAGTAGGTGAGATGCTACTGGAATGCTAGCATGGCAGTGTCATCCGCATAGATAGAAGTCATTGTTTGTCTAGTATAGATAGATTTGATGTGTATATTTGATAAACTTGTGTAACACTTAAATAGATTCTTAAAATTTTACATGAAAATATTTGTTATATATAATTTAAGGATATCAAACTACCCAAGCGGTGGTATTCTCTTTATTTCATATATCAAGATAGACTTTATTAAGCTTGACTAATGTCAAAAAGCGTTGTAGAACAGTATCTTGTCAAGTGTAAATTTCGATTAATTTTGGCTACTACTCTATGAATATGTTTAATGGAACCATGGCCTTATCGAAACCGAACAGATGTGGCGGCAGTAGATTTTGTCCATCCAAAATTGGTTTTTAGTCTATGTAGGGCCAGCTTTTCGAAATTCTGTTAGTATAAGGAAAAAAATTATTGGTTTATAGAATGAGACACCTTTCAAATCCTTCGCTAACTTTAGGGTCATTATAATTTAGCCAACTTTCCATCTTAAGGGATTACTAAATGAAAATAGTAAATCTTTAAAATTATGTTCTGGTAATTCTTTCAAGATTTTAATTATTAGATAATAAACTGAAGACTTATCTAATTTAAAATTATTAATTACTGACTTTATTTTAACGATTTTAATTTGTTTAAGTTTTCCTACATAGGTTCTTTAACTAATTTAATGAGGCTAAAAATCGTTTAACAAGAGTTCTTGTCCAGGTGCTGTTGAGTATTCTAAGAGGCCGAATCATCAGTTGAACTCTTTTTCATAGCAGTTGGTGTCTTCAAATGGGTAACAGTTTTGACAGATAATTTTAATTTCCCGATCCTTTAAGCGAAATAGTAATTTTAGTTTACGGGTTGTTGCGTTAAGCTTAGTTTTGTTCTTAGTAAAATTTCATTAAAGTAACCCAATTTAAATTTCTTTACAACTTTTTAACATATCGAGGAGTTTTATTTGCTTTTTATTAAGTTATATGGAGTTTTTTTACTGTTATTGAAGAAACAGCTCTATCATAGTAATATATTATTAAGTTAATCACTAGTGTTTTTTTGCATAAATTACATAATTTATACATAAAACTGTCTTTAGCCGACACTTTGACTTCCTTATTGTTATAGCAAATAAACTTGTAACTATCACTAAGAGTCTCTCGCTATACAGACAAAAAAAATTTGTATTATGTTTGATAACAAAAACATTTAGTGATTTTTTTCTTAAAGATTAAACAAGTATAGGGTTCATAAAGTGTATAATTTAGTAATATGTACTGTTAATTCAATATTTTGATTACTGACTTACAATATCTAGTAACAGGTGTGCAAATACAAACGTGGCTCTGAAGTTAGGTGCATTAAAAATCATACTTGAACGCAGCTAATTCGCCCGCTATTTTGTATGTATGTATCTTCGTTATTGCTGTTTTTATGACATGAGTTTCAGTTATTTACAGGCTATCGTTCCGTGTGTATCAATTTTATAAGAGATGGATGTCGATAAGCAACATGTACGCATTGCATTCTATTCTGCTGTCAAATAATAATAAAAAATGCTACTCAAGCTATGGAATTGATTGGTTCGACTTTGGTGAACATTCTGTAAGTCATTCAGTAATAAAAAAGTGGCTTGCAAGATTTTGTGATGGAAATTTTAGTCTCGAGGATGATCCACGTCCAGATGTAGTAAAAAAATTTGAAGACGAAAATCATCAAGTTTTACTGGATGAAAATCCAGGTCAAGCTTAAGAAGACCTTGCAAAACTGTTAGCAGTTACTCACCAACCAATGTCATTTCGATTGCATGCAATGGCAAAGATACAGAAGGAAGGAAAATGGGTTATTCATAAACTGACGGAATAAAACTGCACGGGCCTATTTACCAATTTTTATTTGGGTTTTAAAATACGGTCGGTCATCTTATGGCTTCCCCTATACGCGTCTTGTTTAATTAGAGATAGCTGCGGCGGTTGGTTCGCCCGCGCGGCGACGTCGCTGTAAAAGCAGAGCTGCACGGCCGTTTTGGTGTAGCCGTGATAGTTTTGGAAACGTTCGATCGGCTTTAATTTTTCCGTGTGGACGAAACCGTTTTGACCGAGAGGCAGGAGTTTCCACATTCCGGAGGTCGTTGTAAGCCGATTGCATGTACGGGAGTCGATATTTGCCAATGGAGAAACTCGGTCCGTTTTCTTTTCTATTTGATCCCGCGAAGAAAAATAGAAAAATCCTGTTGTAAACCTCGGACATGACCAGCTGAAGGACGCAGATCAGGAAAGTCGCTTCCGGTCGGTCCCAAAGCGAAGATTGGGGTAATTTGCCCTTTTTCTGCCCTTCTCTTTTCTTTCTCGATTCCCCCTAATTACAGCCCCGGAGAGTCGCTTCCCGCAGCAGAGCATCCGCTTTCATGGTGAGTGTCTTCCAGCTTTATGGTCTTTTAATTGGAATTCCTTTGTTTGAAATTAACAATAGGATACAGTTCGCTTAAACCCGAACAAGAATAAAAACAAAAACCGAAGAGTTGACATTTGCGTGAATTTGCTTTTTCGGTAGGACAGAAAAATTTTTTGCGCAAACTCATTACGGGTGATGAAAAGTGAATTTTGTTTGACAATTCTAAACATATAAAATCGTGGGTTGATTCAAGCTATCAACATTAGTTGCAAAAACGTATATTTATGCCAAGAAAGTGTTACTGTGTGTCTGGTGAGATTGGAAAGGAGTCATTTACTACGATCTTATGGAACCTGGTCAAACTATTACAGATAAATGTTACCAGGCTCAATTGATCAATTTAAGTACTGCCCTTGAGGAAAAAAGACCATTTAGGGGTCAAGGAAGGCGGAAAGTAATATTGCTGTATGACAACGCTCGTCCACACACAGCAAAACCAACGCAGGAACTTATCTTCTCCTGAGGCTGCGATGTGGTTCAGCATGCGGCTTATTCTCCAGACTTGTCTCCTTCTGACTACCACTTATTCAGATAGGTCTGGTCATATTTGAAAGGTCAGTGGTTCATGAAAGTTGAGATGTGCGAAAATGGCTCGATGACTATTTTGCTTCGAAACCACCAAGTTTCTATCGCGAATGCATTCATCATCTACCCGATAAATGGCAAAAAACCATATATAGTAATTGCGAATATTTCGATTATTAAACTTTGTATCAAGTATCTTTTCAATAAAGTTGAATTTGACCAAACAAAACCGAGTTTCTACTTGCACACCTATTAAACAACCCAATTTTATAATTTGGTTTAAATTGAAAACGGTATTTTCTGAAGCAAAATTATTTTTCAAAATATAGGTAAGCACGAAGTATAAACAAAAATGAATTAAACACTTATAAGTAAAATTTCTTTAAAGAAAAACATCTCAAGTTTGGACTTCCTTGTTGTCACATGTTGAAATTTCTCTCTCTCTCCTCTCCCTCTCTCTCTCTCTCTCTCTCTCTCTCTCTCTCTCTCTCTCTCTTTCTTTCTCTCTCTCGATTTGTAACAATTTTCCACATACATCGATCTTGTGTCATTTCTTTCAGTTCCATATTAAAATACGCATAAAAAAAAAATAAGCACAAAGATACTACCGATTAGCAACAACCCAGTTATAAGGTTGCGTTTACATGTCGCACGAAAGATAACACGCAGTTAAGGTGTACGTAAACAACACGTACAAGCGAATATTGTGATCGCATTTATTTAGTATTACAACTTATGTTGAAGGAGCAAACTATTTTACTTTTTACCGGAGCTATAAACGGAACAAAGGAAGGCAAAGAAAACGCAGATTATGATGTCTGTGCATATGCGTGCCATATCGCAAGTCTAATCTATTCGATGAGGTAATAAATAATAGTGAAAATAATGATGATAAGGAATATTAGAAATTTTAAGTATCTAATGCATTTAAATAACTAGTTAAATATGTTGAATATAAAATAACAGTTTATAAAATGTAAGATTCTATAGCTGATAAGCTTAGAGATTTACAACAATAGCTATTACAAAATAAAATATATATAAATTTAGTATAAAGCTAACGGAAAATATTTTGCTAAAAGAATAAATAATACCTAAAACAGTTTTTAGTATTTTTATTTTAATGTAGAATAATTAACATGCCGTAAGTTAATCTTCAAAATTTACCCTAGTTTTTTTCTGTCTTTGTTTAAGACGCTTAGCAGGGGTAGAAGTCCGTTGCAATACTGCATTAATGCCAATGACTCAACAAATGCCTAGCACGTGTGCTTTATCTGCATCTTGTTAGGGCCCGCGAATAATAAGTTGCAGATAAGGCACAGATAAAGCACACAGGCGAGTGTATTTGTAACGCCTTATTGTTATTTATGCAGTATTTACAATGTACTTAAAAAAGTAAAAGATAAAATAATCAGGGCGTTCTGTTGCTGTCACTTCCAAAATTATTCATTATTGGATCAAATGACCTGAACCGTCATTTGCTTGGATTGACAAGCTTCGGATTGAATTACACATTTGGTTCAATAATGAATCTCTTATTGGACCGTTTTTAATTCACTAGCATTTATGATATATGTAACAGCATCGGAGTTTTATTATTCGTACGCCTAGGTGTCTGATGACAGCAAGCTTCGAGAATAAATGTATCATAATTAATATGTAATATTTAACATATAAATAGCAATTTTCTAACTAATTTTGGTTATTTATATTAATAAAATTATTGTATATATTATTAATTGCTTTTCGATAGTACGTAAAGAGAACGCTTTTAAAAAATAATAAAGGAAACGATATTTTCTATTTTCTTTATCGAGTTGAGTTTATTAAATTTTATTACTATTACATTATTAGATAGCACTGTTGTTGCCATGAGAATATTCTGTTGCATTTCCGACATTTTTCTATTAAAGTAACGTTGAATAAGACTTAATAATTTTTTTAGATGAAATATATTACATTTTTATTGAAATTAAAAACAAACTGGTTATATTAATACATACTAAAAATTACGAAATCATTCAATGCTTGGGTATTAGTCAGTTGCAATTAATTGCACAATATTAAAGCCATTGCACTAGGAAGGTGTGCATTAATGTCCTCGGTCTGCAAACGGCGCTTAGTGATTCAGATTTATCAGTACGAGTGTTTTTAGTAACCTCTCGATAGCTATGCAAATAGCATTGCTCATATCTGCTGAGTCAGTTTTATGGAGACATTATATAGTCTAATGTAATAGCCGATACGCTCATACGCTCGCGATGAAAGCTGCTCTTAGATTAAAGCGGCGTAAAAGCAGCGCCTCTCTGCCATTAATTTTCTTATTGAATTATAAAATGGTAATTACATAAAATGCAACTGTCATTACAAATGACTCTCACAAATCCTTTGCGATATAAACAAGATAGATAGGCAAGCTGAAAGCTCGAACTCTGGATTAATAAATTAATTTGAAAGTAATTATTTAAGGATATTAATTTAATTAAAAGCATTGAGCTTTTAAACTTATAATTACATATAATAGAAAGTTGATTATAAGTTAGCTAAATTTTTTATGTGAGATAAACTAAAAATAGCATTTAAGTAGTATTAATTACAGGGTGCTTTCTAAAAGTATTAAGATTATCGGATACTGGCTCCTTGTAAAATATACAGAAAGCTTTCCATTGAGCCGGGTCAAAGACACTGGATAAAATCATAATGCCAAAATTAGAAAAAAAGAATTATTTACCTTTATTGCTTGATGATGTTCCAATTGAATCAAAACGAAGAATTTAGTTATTGGTTCTTTAGCGCATTTATTAATATTTGCTAAAAACTTCTAAATCTGTAAAAAATGGATTAGTACAAAGATTCAACAGGACGACCGCTTCAGTTGTCTGGCATAAATCATCTGGATTTCTATCTTCAAGCTCATTTACAAATCTTGATTTATTTAGGGACAATTTGTTGAGAGATTTTAAAATAAAGAACACTAAGAGTGTTTGGCCAGGTCCATTCAGTTTTTCTTTCCCGTTTTTTCAATGTCATCTTTCCAGCGTGTCCTTGGACGTCCCTTTCTTCTGTTGTTCAGTGTTTGTTTCCATTTTGCCTTTGTCCAACGATTTTTCAATCTAGACACATGACCCGCCCATCTCCATTTTAGTTTTTTACAGGTATAAATTACATATTCAGTTTGGAACCGTTTACGTAAGTCTATTATTTAATTTCACTTTTAATATACTTTTTATCATAAATTTTGGGTTACTTGTAAACTCTTTAATTGACTTTTGTTTAAGGACCATGTCTGTGGACCATAAGTCGACGTAGGTATCACGCTTTGATTAAACACTTTAATTTTCAACCGTATTGCCACAACACCTTTAAAATTGTTTTTAGGGACCAAAATATTGCCATTCTTGCGTTATTCTTCTTATTTCTTTGATATCGTTGTTTTCAAAAGATATTGTATTTTTCTAAATATATTGCACCATCTGTGTGTCTGATTGCTGATCCGTCTATTCTCCTTGCGGTGCCTTGGCCGTCAACGGTCTGTGGCTTTTATGTTGGCTATTATGTTTACTAAGGTGGATTTATTGACTGCTACTTGAAACAATTGAAACATATTAATCTCACAAGTTCTTCAGTCAGGAAGTCCTTCTTCTACCTGTCTCACGTTTAGTAGCTATTTTTCTCTGTATCATTAAATGGAAAATCTTGTATTTTTCGAGTTGTCTCATTATGTGACCGAAGTACTGCAACTTTCGCTTTTTTATAGTTTTAACTATTTCCAATTATTTATTCATTCGCATGAGTACCTTCTTATTACTTATTTTGTATATTACATTTATCTGTAATAACCATCTGTACACCCACATTTCGAAGGATTGTAGTCGTTTAAGTATGGCTTTTGTTAGTGTACACACTCCGATACATACAATAGGCTAGGGAAGACATAGCATTTCATCATCCTTATTCTTTGAACAATTCTTAGGTCACGAGTACATAAGACCTCTCTCATCTTAATGAATGCTACCCTTGCTTTTTCGATACGAATCTGAATTTTCACAGATGGGTCCTAGTTTTCATTGTTGGTACTTCCCAGATAAATCAACTTTTTGACCTTCTCCAACGCTGTGCCGTTTACCGATACGCCATTGTCTTCTACGCCCCTTAATTACTGATGATCATACATTTAGTCTTTTTGATGTTTAGTTTCAAGCCGAATTTATCTGTTAATTGATTTATTAGATTTTGCAAACTCTCACTGCAGCTGGTTTTTACTAGCGAGTCATTTGCGTACCTAAAGTTATTAATTGTTAAACCGTTAATATTAATTTCCTCCTCAGCATCAGCAAGAGTCTCATTAAATATCTCCTCTGAGTACAGGTTGAAGATCATTGGGGACCGTATGCAGCTCTGTCGGGCTCCTTTTTTGGTGTTAATTTCGTCTGATAGTTGATGTTCCATTCTTATTGTTGCTGTTTGGTGCCAGTATTTAGTCTTTATCATCTACGTCCGAGCTATTTAGAATCTTGATCATTTTATCTTGTATAACATTGTCGAAGGATTTTTCTAATACTATCGCGCACATAAATACATTTTGGTTAGTATCGCGGCTTTTTTTAATCAACGCTTGGACCCAAACAGTGCTTTTCTTATTCCAAGGCCGCTTCGGAAGCCGAACTGAGTCATCCCAATCTCGTCTTCTAATATTTTTTTTATATTTTACGTATATAGACAGTGAGTAGGAAAATTTTAAAACATGGTTCATCAGGCTAACTGTGTTGTATTCGGGGCATTTCGTTGTTCTTCTTTTCTTGATAATCATTACGAAAGTTGATTTTACCCAATCTATCCAAAGTGTTGATCACGTTTTTTAGAAGTTTGAGTATTGCTGTGCTCACTCGATCTGTTCCGTTTTTTCCCGTTCTTTGCGATTTTTATTGCCCGTATGATTTTATGTTTAATAATTATAGGTCCTGAAAAAGCTTCCGTTTGTTCGTAATTTGCCATGTTGTCATCAAATAACTCTGATATATATTTTTTCTAACTAAGCAGTTGTTGATTTATATCTAGTAGTTTGTCTTCATTTTGGTCTTCTATAATTTGAGGGTGATGTTCTTGTTTGGTACCATATATTTTCCAGGTCAGAATGGAAAAGGTCATGCTTGTTCTCATAATCTTCTATTTCGGCATATTGTTGAGCATGCCACTTTGGTTTTGCTTGTCTTATAATTCGTCTTATCTCATTTTGTATCCTTTTATATCCCTGTTATTATGTTTCTACATTTCCTTCTTTGATCCATTAGTCTACGAATGTCTTCCGTCATCCATTCGTTTTTTGGACCTTTCCTTTTCCTGCAGCTTATCCTTCTGTACATTTATTAGTATTTTTTTAGCTTGGTTCCACATTTCTCGTCTTAACTGTATTTTCTTCTTACTGCTAATGTTTAAAATTTATTTTCCAATTATTCTGTTATTTCTTGTCAAATCTGTTCCTTATCAATTTTATTTCTGATTTTATTTATGATTATATTTTATAGTTTGATAACTTTTTTAAACCTTTCCCAGAAGTAGGTTACGATTTGTGGGTACATCTGCTCCAGGATAGGTTTTTACTTACAGTATAAAGTTTTTAAATCTTTTGTTAATATAATACAAATGAAATCTAAATGATTTCTAAAGATTTTCCGTGGTAAATCTGCAGGTGATATCCATGTGTGCAAGCGACGTTTAGGTAGCTTGAAGAAGTTATTTGGAATTGTCAGATGGTTTTTCAGACGGAATGTAGCTAACTTGCCGCCTCTATAATTTCTTAAGCCTAATCCAAGATCTTCAATGATATCTGCCTGTCTTCTATTTCCAATTTTGGATTAAAGTCTCCCATGACGAGAGTGGGTTCATGTTTTTCAGTAAATGTTAATATGTACTTTGTCGTTGTAGAACTGTTCTACCTGATCCTCTTTATATTCTCCGGTTAGAGCCTAGACTTGTATTATGTTTATATTTATGTTAGCTTGGAGTTGTATTATTATTATTCTATCTAATTGTTGTATTACGTTTTTGGTCGCTCAAGGTATATCTTCTAAAAGGATCATTGCAACCCCATTTCTGCGATAAGAACTATCCTGTATGTTGATATGTAGTCGTTTCATTTCTCGTACGGTGTAGTAAATTTTTCCGGGTCATGCATGCTATTTACATTCCACGTTTCGATATTCTTTACTTCCTTAGATCTGTATCTGATTTTAGCTGACCGGAAGATTCTTTGCAGCCCAGCCCCATTTAAAGAACGCCCGTACTCGGGGACATTGTATTTATCAGGCATAGTCATGAATTTTCTGGGGAGTTTTTTTAACTATGTAGTTTTTCGTTGTCTGCCTAGCCTGTAGGGATATCTGTGTAGGAGTTATGAGTGGAAAAGGTGAATTGGATTAAAGGTTTGGACATGATTCCCCTCGGTATTAGGATTGAGAGAGACCATGGTTTGCGTGGGCAGGGTCGCATCCCTGAGGTAGATCTATCTTAACCTGGTTCCTACCCTAGATCCGTCTATTACAATTTGATTTTTTATACCATTGATATACCATGTATATTAATACATGTTTTCTCTAAATAAATTTTAGGGCAAAAGTTTTTTCATTTTATATTTAGTGTTTTCAATATTTCTTCTAGCTCGCCAAAACTCTTTGCAAATATGGCAACATCATCTGCGAACCTAAGGTTAGTTAATAAGGAGCCTGAGATATTTATTAATACATTTTTCAATTTAGTTGACTGAATAAGTAATCTAATGTTGTGTTAAATAAATCATTGCCTGACACCTTTTCACATTTTAAATGAATATCAATTTCTTTCCAATTTGATATTTGCTGTAGCGTCTTTTAGAATTTGTTGAATTATTCGGCTATATTTTTGCTGATTTCAAAGTGTTCTAATGCTTCAATAATGTACTTGCGTTTAATGAAGTCAAAAGCTTTTCTGAAGTCATTTAGCCCAATATACAGAGTGGCGTCAAATTCATTATGCTTTTTTTACTAGTTGATTTATAACGTGTACGTGATTTCTAAAACAACTCGGTTCTGGTGTGTGCTTTTTTCCAGTCGTGAATTTATTATTATTATTATTATTATTAATATTATTTTTATATATATATATATATATATATATATATATATATGAAGTATGCTAACAAAGTTCGATATTAAACTTATTGAACGGTAATTTATTACATCTTTTGCTCCTTTGTTGTGTAGTAAAATGATTTGTGATTTAATTCACTGAATAGGTATAGTTTTTTTGTCAAGTATCTTATTAAATAGTTTTACAGCTTCAGTTTTTTGTATGTTTGGTACATTTTTTCTTGTTATTACACTCACAGTTTCTTTATGTATAGATTTATTTAATTTTTGCTTGGAAAGTGTACAGCTGTTCATAGAAAGTGGTTGCTATTTTTATTATTTCTTTACGGTTATTTGTTTTTTGTTGTTATTTTTTTAAATTTTGCAGATCGGTTGTCCAGTATTTTCCACACATCAATTGTTTTCACATTTTTTTTGTGGGTATAGTTAGGTTTAATTTTTTTTCTTTCTTTCTGCTTCTATCCTTTCTGTTCCGCATATTCTATACGTGATTTTTTATTGTAATCTTCATATTTTTAGAATTTTTCTATATTCTATTGGATTTTGCATTTTCACTGAAAATTTCTGTTTTGTTGTTTTTTTCTGATAATTTGGGCTTTTTGTTTGTGTTTTAATCTTTGCATTTAATAATAAGGCTTCTAGTTCATTATAGGATTGTTGTTTTATGTGGCTTTGATAATCGTACATTAATTTTGTATGACTGTACGTTTATTTTATGTATTTCTGGTTTTTTTTTGTTATAATTTTTAAATGTTTTTCTTCTTTCGTTGATTTTAATTACTCTAATAGTTGTTCTTATTAGACGATGTTTGCTTTTAAAATCGAAGTTGTTGAGTACTTTATTATTCGTCAGTTAATACAAAGTCAATTTTGTTTTCGTATTTGGCATTTGGTGAAAGGTATGTCCATCGTCTGGCTGCTCATTTCTTAAAAAGTATGCTACATATTGTTAAATTCTTGTTTAGTGCAAATTCTATTAGTTTTTCCCCGTAAGGTCCCATAATAGCTCCCTCTTGCTCTCTTCTTCATCCTATTTTACTATTAAAATTCCCTAGAACTATCAATTAATTATGTTTTTTATCATGTTCATTTGTTGTTTGCTTTATAGTTTTATAGAATGCTGATTTTTCCTCTTCGGTACTGTTTTGCGATGGTTCATAAATCTGTATCAAAGTTAAATACTGATCTTCGTTTAATTTTATCACCAAGTCTGCCATTCTTTCTGTGACTCTTTAAAATTCTTAGATTCTCTTTTAACATAGAAATCTACCCAAAATAAAATTGAGTTATTTTTCTTTTTACAGCTTCTTTATTTGATCTTATAGGTTCTGCCATTCCTAGTAAATCTCAATTTATTTTTTCTCATACTCTCTGTAGTTCTTGTACTTTTTCTTGCGTTTTTAAAGTACAAATTTTTAAGTTGCTTGTCTTGCTTTTGATTTTGTTTTTATTTGTTTATTTTTATTTAGTGTAGAGTATTGATCTACAGCTTCCATTTTGAGCAAGATTTTGGGAAGACTAAAAAAATAATGATAAATTAGTTTTGTTTATTAAGTGCGTTATTCAAATAAATTACTTTTGTTTCTACAAAATTATATAGTATTGAAGTTGTAAACAAGTTTTATCATTGAAAGCTCCTGGATTGTTATATTAAATTTGAAAATTTTAATATATAGTAAAGTTTTAGTTTAGTAATTATTGATAATAAACGAATTTTTCTTCTTCTTTATTGGATGCGTACTTCTGTTACATTTCAATTGAAGTAGTAAAATAAAATATCTATGTAGTCGTTTGGTGCTCTCCCGATTTTTTTGGTGGTCTACTGATCTTATGCTATTTGGGTTTTCAGTTCTTTCTTATCCAAAAGTCAATTTTTTTCCCAACAACTTCATTTTATTTTATTCATCTTATATTTTGAATTATGTCAATTATTTTTTTTTTATTCTACAAGGTTATGACTCTCAACGTTTTCATTTCAGTGGTGGAATTTCTCTTGATTTTGATATACTAACGCCTATTTTTATATTCGTTTCTATGTGCTTTGCTTCCAACGAATGTGTGTTTATTATGCTGTACTATGTGATTAAACCTAAAACCTTAGCAACTTTATTCAGTTTTACTTTTACCTCATGGTATTCTGTTGCTGGTTATTTTAAAATCAAAATATTTGGTATTTACCACTTTTTACTTTTTTACTTTGCATGGGATCACATCTTTAAAATTACTCAAAATTTTGTTTTTTCAAGAAATATTTACATATCGAAATTGTACACAATTACTTTAAATTTAAACAATAAACACACCTAGAACAGTTATCATTATTTTTTACTGTAATTAAATTAGCAGCGTAACTTAATGTTCTAATTTTTAATTATTTTTTTAAATTTTAACTTTCACTTTATTTACATCTTGAATGATCTGGTTCATTGTAAGCTCAAAAAGTATGAGGCTAAGACTGTTTTCTTGTCATATGTGTGGCTATCAATATTAATAGTTTACAAGTTAGAGTATTTTTTGTAAACTTGTTGTATTGTTGCTAATTAATTTGTTTTTTAAATTAGTAAAAAGAATAACAACAATTGGTTAAATTTTATTGCTCTCTTGTTCTTAATCACTGTATTTGATTTATATGGGTTGACAATATTTTCTTCATTAAATTTTTTATTAGGCATGCCTCTTTGTAGTTTTAGAGTCGTTATTGGTACCTCTTTAATTATCGTTATAGTATTATTTGTTTCTTTATTTTATTTTATTTAGTTTCTATTTTTTTCAAACAGCTTACATATTTTAAATGATATTTTTCCACCATACTTAATTATTTTGTTTGTTGAGATTTGATGATTTTGTGTTCTTCAACTTTGCCATTGTGGCTACAACATTATCTAAGCAAATTTCAAAGATATTCATGCCAATGCATAAGCTTTCTTTTTAGTTTTTTCTGTCTGCACTTGACTTATAGAGCATTTTAAAATGGCGTTTCTAATCATTTATCGTTTGTAATTGCAATAGCTTTTATGTATTTATTTATTGTTCTCTTTTGATTCCACAGCACTTTGTTGCTTTCCGAAAATATCATATTTTATATCTACCTTGAAATTCTTTTTAGTAACATTATTTGAGCGTTTATACTATTTTTATTGGTTTTATATTTATTTTAATCCTCTGCCAGTTTAATATTTCTGTGGGCTTATTTTTGTAAGCTAGTAATTTGATATCCTGAGTAAAGTATAATTTATTTCTTTTTTTGACACAAATGTTAACATTTTCAATTCCTAATTCCCTTATAATACTATTCATATTTTTTATAATCTTAATCTTTGTTGTGCTTATTTCATATTATCATTTTCTATTATACAGTTACTATCGATTTTATAAATCTCTGTGTCTTGTACTTTCAGTTGTAAAACTGTACTTTATTGGCATGCGTATTGTTGCATCAAAAATAAAGTTAATAATAAATAGTCTGTCTCAGTCATTATAATAAAAATGGTGATTGTGAGAAACAATATATAGAGGTAGCTGTATTTTACTATAGTACGCACTTTAATAACAATTATTAGTAAAATGATTTACTGTCGACTTTAAGGTTTGATTTTCCAACTTTTCCAATTCATAATCTTAGAAAGTATGTTTTATTGCCAATGTATTATTAAGTATAAGAGTAAAACTTGAACAAGAAAACTAAATTTGCTATAGAATGTTATAATTGCGTAACTAATGCCCGGCCTAATTAAATATTCCCATATGATAATCGCCTATCATCACACTCTAGGGCTTTTTCTGTTTTACAAAATAATTTTTACTTTTTTCCTATAAAGCTTATTTTAAGCCGATTGCTCTGATGCAAAGCACGAACACAGTTTATGATCGAAAAAACTATGAGATTGCTATTTTAATTATATGAGATAAGTTATTGTACGTTTTGCAATGCTTTTTCTATTTTATATAACAGAATCTAGTAAACTTACCAACTGTAAAATTTTAATAACCGAATGAGTTTTGGCCAGGTTGATGATAATGTAAGCGTTACACAGATAACTGATGGAATAAGTAGGTTTTCTGTATAAAATAAAAAATAAATCGAATTTTAGTATTATAAAGTAGATCTATGGCGCGATATCTATATCTGAAATACATAATTTTCTCCTAATTTTAATTTATAAATTATGTACTCACTTTTTCAAAATGTATGTTGTAAGATCACCTATAATAGATCAAAACTAAAATTATGTTGTCGTTATGTTCTACAGGAAGAATTTTTTCTAACAGAAATATCATTAACCTACATATATCTGTAGGACTATAAAAACATAATAGAAATATACTATATTTATAATTAGACAATAACAAAACCACTAGCTTGATGATTTTTGTAATTTTGTGTAACAATTCGAAAAATTGAAAGAGTTATAATCAAATATAATTGCAATAATTACTAGATTGTAAAAAAGTTTTCTGACATTTGCAAATAATTTAATTTTTATTCTCGAATTAATGTCAAAAACTATTATTATCAATAACTTTTTGCCGGCGCCTGCAAGTTATCTAATCTGTTCATACTTGAACACAATTCCTTGTTCTTTGGCATCGCACATCTCCTTTGCTTAATCCCTTGTTGACAGTTCCTATTTCCACCAATAAAAGATAATTTTGTTAATTGGCATCTAAAATTCAAATGTAAAAATTGTTACTACATCATAAATAAAAGGCAAATAAAAATGCCTTGAAATCAAAAGTTTGTCCGTGTTGGAATTTATAAGTGCTGCAAAAGAGCTGAGATCCTATAAAATGCTTTTTTCGGCTAAACATTGAACTCACAATCAACTATAAGCGCTTTGTTAAAATAACACTAAACACCATAATTGTAAATACCATCGCATTTATGGGAAAATATACACTGCTACAAATATTTTATTTTAATTACTTTACGAGAGGACGAGTTACGAAATAGATGAGCACACATTTGCCACTTTATTATCTTTCGTTATAAAGCGCCAGGGTCAAGTACAATTAATTCATGCTGAACTACTAAAAATTGCCAAGGATGCCCATATAAACTTCTTATTCAACTTATTCAATAATATCTACGACACCGGAGTAATACCCAAATACTAACCAGAATTTGTTTTCATTCCACTACTAAGGGAAAACAACGCTTAATTGCGTCTAATAAGCTTGATAAACAATGTCCTAAAATTATTTCTTAGAATATTACACGGAACTTAGAATACATCAAAAATGTAATGAGGTAACCCATAATAGACAGTTTGGTTTTAGAAAGGTGGTGGAAGCATTTGAAGCTATTTTTGTCCAAGTCGCGGATATAGAGATCGACAATCGGACCTATTAGTCTGCTTTATAAACTTCAAGGGGTGCTTTAGCCAGATGCAGCATAAAACATTACTTAAGGCATGTAATAACATAGAAATTGATAACAAAGATTTACAGGTAATAGAAGATATCTACCAAAGAACTTTTATAAACATTAATGGTAAGTCAAGTAAATATCAGATACGGTTGCGTTTTATGGCCGCTGCTTTTCAGCTTCCATTCAGAGACACAAAGTCAACACAAGCTGCGAACATATGAGCTTAAATGTCAACACAAAAAGACCAAAGTAATAAAAATATCCAAAACGTACAACTAGACTACGTAGAGAACTACAAATATCTTGAATGTCACATAATCTCTTAGATAGACTACAAACTAGAAACTAAAACCCGCATAAAGATAGTTGAATACAACTAAAGAATTTGTTTGCAATAACAGCTTTAACTTAAAACTTAGATACCAGCTGTTGCGCTGTTTTGTTTGGTCGACATTTCTATATAGAACATAAACACGGACTTTCAATACAATGCTTATAAACAAACTAGAAGTTCCTGAAGTCTGGTAATAGACCAGAATTTTAAAAATACCGTGGATAACACAAGTCACTAGTGAAGTACTCAGTAGAATCTATACTGACAGAGAGTTAGTAAATATAATCAAAACTAGAAACCAGAAAAGTTGGCTTCTTTGGTCACGTAATGAAAAATAGAATATACCAAAGTAACACAATTGATTTTTTAGTATAATATAGGGAGAAAACGTTCCATAGAACAGAAAAGATATTTTTGTTAGGATATAGTTAAAGTAAGCCAATGATTCTTCCTTGTTGGAAAACTGCTTCTCTGCATCACAAGGTTTTTATTAAAATGCCCAAGTACAAAAATATATTATAAATATACACCACTGTGTATAATGAACTTGGCCCCTTCTTCTTTAAGTTACGCTGTTAACTTTAGAAACAGCTCTTTAGATACCATACTGTTATATGTTATTTAGAGTTTTAAGTCTTAATATGATAAGATGTTATTGAGATCCTCAATAATAGGTTTATAATACTATTCTGCTGACATTTTTACCTATTTGATTTTTCTAAAAAAGTTTATATATTTCCAACAAAACGCCGAATGGATTCTAGATGTAACTTAACTATACGAAAGTGGCTGACTTGTACTTTATTTTATTACAACAGTAAAAGTAATAGTAAAAGTGCAATTACATTAGTTTTCCCATATCCTCCTCATGTACTTATTGTTATGGCAATCAAAGTTATTCTACAGGATTAGTATGATTCGTGCTTACTCAATGCACCTTCCCACGCTTTTCTCGAATAAAACACCATACTACACTGCTAACTTTACACATACGCTGTTATTCAATTACCTAGCTTTTTCCGCATGGTAGTCCTGATCCGGTCTACTATCCTTATCTATGATTTAATTTCCGGATTTATCACAGCGAGAGCCGATACGGGCAGGTTGCTCCAACCTGTTAAATTTTTCTGGCGACTAGCTTCATCCGCAGAGCCGTTCGTGCAAATTGGGATGACAGCGTAGCGCGTGTGGGCTAAGTAGGAAAGTGCGTTCAAAGATTTATGCCGCGCAAATCGCGCCTAATTTGCCCGCGGAATACTTTATAGCAGGTACTTTCACTGCGGGACAAACGAAAGTGTCGTTAGCGAGCGCCTTTGCAGCAATTTGCGGTTTGTCCAAATTATTATTTCGGATGCTCTCAAGGCACATTACCGCAGGAATTTCCGACACTGAGTGGCGCTGCAAATTTAACGGGCCGCTTCCTGGCTCCTGATTAATTAAAATCGGAAGTCTGTTTCGGATGGTGCCGACATGAATATTTTAATAGGCGGCAAAGTGGATGGTCACTTTATGTCGGGATGAGAACGGGGAGATTTGTACGTAGCGAGATTAAGCAGCATATGCAATCTGGAGATTATTACCGTTCCGAATTGAAAAATCATGAAGTTATTTAACAGTTCCTTTTTATATTAATTTTAAGTTGATTTTTTAATTTGTATTTTATGTTCACATGTTTATCTTGAGTTTGCTAATATTCTTAATTAATAACAATTAATTAGAATTACAGAGTTGTTTTGAGTGTTAATTTTTATAATTAAGTAGTTTGTTTTTAATTGGAAATTTGCAATTATTTTTATAAACCTTCTTATACAGGTAATTTTATGATTTATTTTTATTATCTTTTAACGCTAATAAACAGCATACTTTATTTGATTCTGCTCACGGAGTGAGTGAATAGCATAGGCCTTCTCATTACTACATATTTACACCACCTGTAAGGTTCGTGATGTATACGTTTCTTGTAATCAAGTTACAGTGCCGGTTGTTATGCCGTACTATGTATGGTAATATGAATGACAATTCTGTGCGGAATTTGCATACACAAGTTAGAAAAGAGCATGGAATATGAAAAAATTGTTTTCAGAGCATTCACTATTTTTCAGTTTTAAGGAATAATTAGTTTAGGATTGTTAAAAAAGATTGAACTAACTTAAGTTTTGTGCATGGTGAGTGCTGAACAATTGAAAGAATTGATATGTAACTGATGACAGGATAATTAACCATTTCCGAGTAGTAGGTAAATCTTAACTATCTACTTGAATATTGAGGCTGTTTTATTTCAATTTCCTCACGAATAATGACCCGTTTCCTTGTTATGTTTGGCGAGTACCGAAGAATTAACGGGGTTCCGCACAATCACAAAATGTTTGTACATGCGGTTTGATATTTGTTTGTTTATTTAGCCTTTGTAGACCCTGTGGCAGCCATTACAAGGCATTTTGTGAACTCCTTGAGATTTGTGGAGGTAATGTGTGTTAGCTGAGCGGATGAAGTTAGGTATCTGAATGTTAGCATTAAAAACAGTTTGTATATTTTGTTTGTTTAGTATGTGGCCTAATATAAGATAAAAACCCATTTTCTTGGTGAAAAGGTCCTATGTTTTAAAATTTGTATTTTTGTTATTCCAAAATTATCGCATATTCCAAAAATGTATAATAAAAATATTTTATTACAGCCTATGTTTGCTAATGTTGCAATCCCCGAAAGCTAATCATAATTTAAAAGACAACAAATTTTAACCATTGCTCCTCCATTACTTGCTGTACCTTTTAAAATAAATTTTACTTCCAAACCAATGGTGTTTCTATAGATTTTCCACTTTTATCCGTCGTAACAAATCTTTTTAGGGTCGATCTTAAAAAAACTCTTGCTTTCTTTCTGTTAAAACCTACCTACTAGATAAGGCCCGTTGACAATACGTTTATTATCTGGTCTTATCGACAAGATACGTTTTTTCCAATTTTATTTCAACTTGGATAAACTTCCAGTAATATCAAATTTAGAATGGAAATCAAACGGAACGGTTCTCTTCCTCCTGTACACCCTCATAACAAAAACAACCTTGCAGCGACAGTTTCGTTGGTACTATCTCCAGGAAGCCTACGCCACCAACCGTTACTTAAACACCAAATCTTATCAGTACTCTGCTTAAAATTACTCAGTTCCAAATTTTCTTATTACCAGAATTGCTCAAACTTTTCGACACTAAAAACCGAGAAACTAAATTTAATATCATCACCAAAATCCTAACATAAAATGGATATTTAAAAAAAATTGGCCTTTTCCCCCAAGTAAAGGTATTTTTGTCTTACACTCCATACTCAACAAACAAAACGTGCAAACAAATTTTAGGACGAATAATAAAATAAATGATTTTATCTACTCTGCTAAGGATTCTTAGCTCTGTCTAAATGAGTTTACAAAATATCTTGTAATGTCTAAGAAAGAACCAACATAGATCATGCAAACAAGCACATATCAAGATGCATATATAAACATTGTTTGGCTGTACAGAAGGGCAATATTATAGATATAATAAAAAAACAGGCATAAAATTAATTTCTTTCAAATCAAAAATATTTACTTTCATCTGCCGTCTCATCAATAAAATCATTCGAAAGGCTATTTAACTAAAAAGATACCCTCAATACCTCAATACTCGAGAGAATTTTTGAATGGTTGCCGTTTTTTAGTATTTAGTACCCTTCTGTAACAGTCCACAAAATCAATCTTAGTTATTTGTTTCCTAGTATTCATACAAGAACAACATAAAGTATTCTGAATCGCACGAAGCTCCATCATTCGCAACGTGCTTAATATTTTTTTTTGCAATTTTAACGTAGGTATTTAATCTCAAAAATAGCAACACTGGATATTCGAAAAATCTTTTCCATTGTGTACTTGTTAAGTAAAATTTTTCAGATTGGTAAACTACGAAAAGTATTGTTATAAACGAGAAATGCAAGGCTTTGATGGGCTGACGGAAAACATCTTACTGATAAAAAATTTGTAATTGAAAAAATAAAAACGAAACAAATAATGTAACTAAATATTAACAATCTGGACGTGTTGCAAGATAGTGGCAACAATAAAAAATCTAAAGCAAAGATTTAGCCACTGAAAATATTGAGTATGGACAGACAGAGCCAAATATGTAATAACAATCACAGTGTTCTAAACAAAGAGTCTATACAAATATTGTTTTAACAGAGATGATATTAGATGGAGAACTACCTGTTGTTCTAAACATCTCATAACTAAAGCTAATAACATTATACATGTTAACTCAGCGTTTATCTATTTGCTAAATGCAAAATATGCTCTAGAAAATTGTTGTTCTGTTTTTAATGATAAAGATATTATTTTTAACAGCATAAATAAAAAATTACAAGGAAACTTTAGAAAGTGAAGTTAAGTAATTTTTGGGTCTTTATATTTATCTGATTTTTTCATATACATATTATAAGAAATATGCTTCTATCCCGATAATAATAGTGAAAATTTATCATACACAAGAATCAGACCATCGTCCTGCTCGTGATTATGGGAATTTATCATACACAAAAACCACGCTGGCATCCCGTTAGTAACAGATAATCAATAAATATACGCGTATTAGAGCCATTGTGAACAATTTTTGTAACAATTGTTTAGAGATAGGCATTCGTTTTGGAAGTATATGCTGAATAATTTAATTAAACATGGAATTAAAGATTTACTAAGCCAAACAACTCGATGGGTTTTTTTAATGAAGCAATAACTCTAAAAATATCCTTGATTGATTAGTTGCCTCAATTAAGAGCAGTCGAGACCATAAAAAGTAAAATTTAAAAATCTTTCTAAAAATCAAGCGCTGGCAAATAAATTTCGGCTTGTTTGAATTGTTTTTGATTTGTATAAACAAGGAAAAAGTGTCCTGTATATATCATCGCCTTAACATGATGTAATATAATCAAATGTGGTGTTAATATTGTGGGTCAATTATCATTTATGTAAAATTTGTCAACTTGCACTATTTTTTCAAATCTCATTATTGCTAAAATTAATTCATAAAGTGTGTACGAGAAAACAATAGTGATGAGTTCTTAAAAAGGCATATGTTTCTAAAAACCCTAAATCTACAGTTAGTAATTAAATGCCAGATACAAACAACGGCAAATTTAATGCCACCGCGCCAACTAAAGAATACAATCAAGAACATATGTGGAGAAAACCTGTAATTAAAAATGGAACCAAAATATACAAGAAAAATATCAAACGTGTGCTAGAAAGTCAGATAAAAAAACTAAACTATAAATGCAAATTGTGCAGCACTTCTTTATGTGTAGAGCACGTAAATGTATATTGCGGAAAATATAAAAATAACATCAAATAAAATCGTAAATTTACTACATATAACTAAGTATCTTTTTTATTAGTATTATTAATTTGAACTATTATAAAGCAGTTTTCTTCCTTAACTTTTGTGTCTATCTGGTACCAAAATGCCATCTTGATGAACACCGTTTGTACCCTACGTGAATTTTTGCTCAAAGTAGAAACCTTTCGGTAGTAATTATTGTATTAAGAATAATTTACATCAAATTTGAAGTTTTACTAATTTTAAAAATGTGGTGTCACACCTCACCATTCAGTGCTTGCAATAACAAATTAGCCTCAAATAGAGGGTCAAGTATACTTTTTAAACCTAAACGAAGTGATATGATGTTTTGAGTAGTGAAAGAATTATTTTTAATAAATAGTACGGTTCTTTAACGCTATAGAAGCTTGTGTGTTCGAAACTAGGTATTAACTGGAATTTTTTATTTCAAAACAAACTTATATTATTCGTTTTTCTTAATATTCTATAATAAAGTCTTATTATTTTCTTTGTACCTTTAGATGGATGATTAATAATTTTAGTTCAAACTTTTATTGTGCTTTAATAAGAAGAAAAGACAATATCAGTTTACAATAGCGTGAAAGAGTTTTGTATCACTATCAAAACTAAAAAAATTGAATATACAATATATTATTTTAAAATATTTTTCGACTAGTTATTCTTCATAATTATATAAATTATAACTAAAAAAAGATTATGATAGTAAAGAGAATTGATTTTTATTACGAGATTATATAGACTAGATAGTAAAATAAAAAAGAAAAAGCAAAGTTACATCTAAACTTATATTAATAATTGATTGGTTGTCCTTATTCTTATTAATTAATTTGAGTCTTAAAATTCATCAAACTAAAATGATATTAAGCTTTCGATTATTTTTGTTTTTATTGTGTCTTTTTTAAATCTAAGATTTGCTATCCTTTGCTAAAACTTCTTATGGACCTGAGACCCCTAGATTGCGAAATCAATTTCTTTCTGTTTATTTTATTAGTGGTGATCCAGGATTGAATTGTTCTATGGTAAGGTAAATTATCGTCCTAGAAAATATATCTATACATTTAAACAGAAAGCAAATAACGTAATGTGGCGTTCCCTACCCCCTTGACTTACCTGAGAAGACAGCCTATACATTTGAACGGAGTGAACAAAGACGGCCGACATGAAATTTAGCGTGTCGCGTTCTGATCGCTTAATTTGCACAAGGTCCGTACATGCACGTCGGGGCCGCTCTCGCTCCTTCGGGCGGCCGCGGCTGCCTTTGTAATTATCTCTTTTATGGTGTAAGAACAGATGCATATTTACTATCTTAATTAATAGTTTCCTATCCGTTGTAAAAACGATGCCAAAATATCGACAATACTAAAGTTAGGTTAAGCAATTTCAGAATCAAGACAAACTGTTACTGCTGTCACCATCAATTTAGAGAAAAATAAAAATTACTGCAAATGTACGAAAGAAATACATAAAATTAAGCCGATTTCAACTTTAGGTATTTCTTACATCAAAATGTGGATATTCTTTTTTAAGAAAGTTTGTAGCATACTATTCGTCGCTAAATAGCACTGTTCGGTGGTAAGGTTTTTTATGTTTTATACCACTGCAAATGAAAGTGCATTTGCTTCTCAGAAAAAAGTGTCTTCCTTCGTGATGTACATCTTCTAATACGCAAGCAAGCTCAACCTTACAGTGTATGTATGCTTACTAACATTAGCAGCTTCAAAACATAATTTAGTCAATTCAGTAGAATTAAAACTTCTATAGACTAAATTGGTTCTTTTTAAGACATTATTATCTTAAATTAAAGTTTTCTTAGTCGCTCACTATACGGTTTGTCATTAACTTTTTTATAAAGTAATGAGCAGAGACAGTACTGATGTAACAGTAACTGTCAAATGATTAATAATAATTAAAAAAATATGCAAAACATAACTAAAAATATGATTGAGCAGGAGTAACACAGAACTTTCTCATACCATTGTATATATAGTCAAAATGTGAAATTTTAAAAGAGTTATTTAAAAATAGGGAATGAAGTAAAGATTTAATTATACTAGAAGATAACATAAATTTAGTGGATATGTTAGGAAAGATTGAGCAACCAAAATACAGTAGAAAAAAAATGAAAAGTGCATCCTAAAAAACTAATAGCAAATTATTATTTTGAATTAAAAACTAAAATAATAGATTGAAAAAGTCATAGATAGTGTAGCAAAAACTGTGTAGATAATAAGTTTACACGTAAAACATAAACCAAAATAGGTTATTCCAGGTAAAATAGCACAGTTATAAGCCAAATCTAAAACCAAATATGCGAAAGGTGTACTTTTGAAAATCGATTTTATCGGTGGCATTGAATAGCATTCAAATTCTTGTAATCTGTTTCCTTGAATTTCAGGGTCTGAACCTTTAAAATGCGTTTCGTCCTTGAATTTGTATAGATCGCAAACTTGACTAAAAATGTATCAAGTTTGAAGTTCCTCAACGCGTAGCGAAAACTAAAACTTATATGAAGCATAGTCAGAGTGAAAAACGGTCCAAATAAATACAAAATATGATTTTAGCTTATTTAGATGTACATGACATGCGCATACGACCAGAACTACTCGTGGAACGCGAGTCGGAAGCGGCTGAGAGCAGACGTTTCAACAGGTATACGACCGTAAAAGTTGTTTTTATGTAGAAGACTTAGATCTAAATATGGTTCTTGAAAGTATCAATGGTTTTCTGAAAAAATTACTAAAGCCAAAATAAATGTACGAAAACGGCAGTTATTGGATCTATTAAGTTACCTTGGTTTTGTCGTGCTCTACCATAAAGTTTTAAGATAAGAAATTGCCACATCCAACATTTAAATGAGACTGTATATGAGAATTTGCTTACTTAATGCCGGTTTGACAAAGGGCACAAAGGCTGATCCGGGCAAAAGTTTATTCTGAGCCCTTAATATATTGTTTTTTTAATATCTTTACTCATTATTAATGTCAATGTAATACGTAATACTATACTAGAAATCAAAGTAACTTATATATATATGTATATAATGAATATTGTTTACACGGACGTAATATAACTTGGCAGTTGATGAGAGTGAACTGTATGCGCATGCGTGAATGAGGATGATGTTACTGTCAGATAAGAGCTAAAGCTAGTGAATGAGCATACGTAATGTATGATCGTCGCAGTTACAGTAACTGAGCAAATAAAATGGCAAATTTGCATCAAAGTTTATGCGAAGTTAAAGCATCGGACTATATAAACTATGTGGATGGTTTAGAAGACTTTCGGAAACGACACAATAAGTCCAGTACAAATAAAGAAATAGCCGAGAATCTACTAAAAGTAATCCGTGTTTTATAAAAATAACAACGAACAGCAAACTATAAAGTACTAAAGGTGTACGAGTTACAATAAATAAAGACCGGCCATTAACATTTTTAATAGGAAAAAAATTCCAAACTATCTAAGAGATTTAGCGCAATACGATGAGACGGTTATTTGCGACTTCAACGTAGGATTCTTTAGTGTTTTGAACACAAGCAATGTCTGTCTCGAAAATTGCAAGCAAATGTTAATATGGTGAATAAAGGGTCAACATAACCGCAAAGTAACCTGGCCTCAAATGTTAGTTAGATATTTCTGGCTTAGCACATGTAGTATGTGTTTGTCATATTTGCAATAACTGGACGTGTAGAGCAACAAATTTTTATTAAATGTTGTTAAAAAATCTGGAACATTAATCCATAAAAACCGTTTGAATAATTCAAAAGGCTTTCGCAAACGATGTAATGAATGCATCAGCAATAAAGTCGTGGTAGAAATTAGGTGACCACTAATTTGTTGAAACGATTCCATGACCAAATCATAAGCTTTGGTGATTGACAGTTTAAAAGCTAGAAGATAAACTGGAAATTCCAAAAACTAGAATGTATTACATCTTGACTAAATATCAAGCATCAAACGTATCACGGAAAAATTTGTTCTAAGATTATTATTACCAGAATAGTTGCTAATGATTTAGTTAAGATTATTACCATTAAACAAATTTTTTTCAAAAAGGTTACAAACGTAAGCAAACGCAGGTTTACGATTGCGATCGGGAAACAAAATGAAAGTCTTCTGATTTGCTACGAAAAAGTGCGGGAATCCCAAAAGCCTGAGGTTACGTATAATGTGTCTTGTAATTGGTTACATGAATTACTTGTTATTATTTTTATAATTTTTTGATTTAGATGCCTCAATATTTTTGGAATAAGACATATATTTCACCTAGAGTTTTTTCCGCTAAGGAAAAAGGATTCAACTATATGTTGATACCACCTAGCTCTTTGAATTTGCATTAAACCAAAATACTTCTGGGCCATTATTTAAGAAAATAGCAGTTTTATTAGTATAGAGAACAAAATATCTGTACCTGTCCGATCTTCTAAAAACCACATATCTTAAGAATACAAGAACTTTTTCGAGTCATGGCACCTTTTATGACTTAGCAGTAGTGAAATACTTTAACCCTGCTCTATCAAATTTCCAACAAATAATGATCTATGTGTGGGGTGTTGCGATTATATGGTAAAAAAGCTTTTAAGTGCCAATTTATAAAATATTCCAGTTTGGAGTATGACTAAATTAACTGTCTGTATTTAAATGTTGGAGGTTTTTCACTTGATAAAGGGACCGATTAATTTTCAGGGAATTTACTTTTTACAGATGCCGTAGGAGATAAAATATGCTTTGATCTATAGAGAGTTAAAAATTTTGAAGTAACTTGAAGTAGCTACTTAAAAATAGCCACGAAAAATGATTTTTGTTATTAACATGTCCACAAAGGATGCAAGCACTATACATACAATTCTAAAATTTACACTCGAGGGGAAGAAAAAATTATTGTAGAGTTACATTTGACCAGGCGCTATATGCAAAATCTTTTAAAATTATTGATGCCATTTTTGAATTAGAATCAAATATGGCAGCTTGCTTTAGTACTATATGGGAAATACCTCCCATATAATAAAGAAAATAATTTTTAGTTCTTATAAAGCGTCATTACATACCAAGAAAGCTTTTTTTTTACATGTTTGCTCTGCTTAAAAGTTAGTGTGGCCTCGACGATTTTTAAGAATAACTTTTTGAAAGGACTTTGGACATTAGGATGTGGACACTTCTTAACTCAAGCAGTGCCAATTTGTCAGAACTAAAAATGAAGTACAATAAATATATAATATATAAAAAACAAAAATTACTGTTCCTAGAAAGTAGTTACTAAAAGGAATTACCGCTATGTTGAATAAAAGATTGGAAAGACTCTGAAATTGGAGATTTAGCTAACTGCATATCAATCGTCTTACCTGAGCATAACTGGGGTCTTTTTGACCATCTGCTCAGTCCTTTTCTATTACTTATTTTTAGGTCATTTTTTCCTCACTTTCGAACCAAACATACCAGAGACTGATCATCGCTATGCACTCTCGTATTTTATAGACTTTAAATGTGTTAGTTATCAATTTTTGCTTTTGTTTTCCTCAATATTTCATTTCAACCTAATTTTATTTTATTCTAGAGCATGGTTTGTGCACTATATGAATTAAAAAGGAAGCTTTCAGAGCCATAGAATTTAAAAAAGCGGCCGGGCCATACTCCAAAATTTAATATATCAATATTTACTAGTACCAACAGATCAAAAATTTTCAAATTTATCTTATCGGGGCTAAGTTACCACACCACATTTTTGCCTGCATAATTAACATTAATTAGAAATTTTTGACATACTTATTTAATGAAATACATTGATAATAACTTCAGATTTTTCAAAATTAATTCTTATATAATTTTTTTTTATTAGAAAAAATACATCAACGATCAGAACTATGTACATATTTATACTTAAAATATACGACTCTGAGTTGAGTGTGACATGCCGCACGTGTTCTCCAATATTTAAAGTCCAAAAGGGCCGTATTGAGAAAACTGAGGCAGAGTAAAGCAGTGAACCTAGTAGAGGGAAATAGAGGAAGGTGTAGGAGAACAGGAAAACAAAAATAACGACGAAACAGTGAGTAAATTAAAGAAAATAATAGATAAGTAAGGTTAAGGACTGTGTGAATACAGCTAAAAATCGCATGAAACTAGTATAGATAAGAGAAGTAAATAAAACTGGAATGACCTCCACATCAAAATTTTTTGGATAGGCAACACATTAAACGCCGAAGTATTGCAATATACAAGGAGTAGTGTAAATAAAATTGAATTGTAAGATCAAGGAACGTGAAGGGGGCTGTTGGTGGATAAGTGACAGACTTACGACGGGTAGACTGGGGTTTGACACTTTACGCAACCAACAGCAGACCCAAACATGAGCGAAATGGAGAGAATTGAGAAGATGTTCCAACAAATAGAGAAGAACATGAAGCAAATGAATGATAAATTTGATGCTTTTGCGCTGGAAATGAAACAAGTTAAGGACGAAAATAAGAAACTAAAAGAGAAGGTGGCACAACATGAGGGAAGAATTACTTACCTAGAAAGAGAAACCAGGAAAAATAATATCATAATTAAAGGAGTGGTAGACGAAGAAAATGAAAACACGAACAGGACAGAGGTAAAAGTAGCTAATATAATGCAAAAGATAGGAATTGACATAAACTTAAAAGAGGATTTAGAACAAATAAGAAGAATTGGAAAATATATGACAGACAAGAAAAGACCAATCTTGGTTAAGTTAATTAGAGGTAATAAAAAAATACAAATCCTACAAAACGCGAGAAAGCTCAAAGGAACAGATATATGGATTGATGAAGATTTTACCAAGGAGGTAGTAGAGGAAAGAAAATGTTAATCCCACATATGAAAGAAGCAAGGAGTAAAGGATATAGAGCACAGCTAAAATATAATAAATTGATAATCAATGATGAAATATACAGAGCAAATGATCTTGCAAATAAAGAAGAACTGATAAAGGAAGATAAGACTGAAAGCACATCAATAAAAAGGACTGCAACAGAGAGATCACCAGAGGAACAAATTTCGAGGAACAATTAAGAAAAATAACCCGAACAGGTCGAAAAACTAGTACGTGCAGATAAGCAGGGGATGACGGTAACGAAACTGGCAATGGACAAGGAAACGACATAAAGGATTGGAAACTTGGAGTATGGAATATAAGAAGTTTAACGAATAAAGAAGAAGAAGTTATATATGAGTTTAACAGAATAGGAACAGAAATACTGGTACTTGCAGAGACAAAGAAAAAAGGGAAAGGAGAAAAGATATTAACGGACGGACACAGACTAATACACTCCGGAGTGAAAGAAAATGCAAGAGCGGCAGAAGGCGTGGGATGCATTATAAACAAGAATTGGGAAGATAAGATCACAAACTGGACAGGGTGGTCGGAAAGAATCCTCACGGTGGAATTAGAAATGCAAGAAAAGAAAAATAACGTTAATTGCAGTCTACGGACCTGACGAAAACGAGAAAAAGGAAGTAAAAGATAAATTTTGGGAGGATTTAGCATTAATAACAGAAAGAAGCAAAGGGAAAATATTTGTAGCAGGTGACTTCAACAGTAGAGTGGGAAGAGAGAAAATAACACAGAAACGGTGATAGGAAAATTCGGCGAAGATAAAGAAATAACAACGGAAACAGATTAATAGAATACTGCTCCCGTAATAACCTAATCATAACAAACTCATTCTTCCAGCACAAAAGATACACACAATTACAAGAGAGGTTAAAAGCAGAAATGAGAGATCTATATTAGAATACATACTAGTAGAAAAAATAACAGGCAGATGGTGAAAGATGTTAGAGTCAAAAGAGGAGCGGAGATATACAGCGACCACTACCTATTAACGGGAAAGATAAAGAGACCTGAAAATCAAAAACAAGCAATAAGAGAAGAATATGCAGTTCAGAAAGAAACAATACGTATTTATAAACTACAAGAAACAGAAATAGCAAAGAAATACGAGAACATAATAAGAAGAGAACTACTAACAGATGAAGAAAAGCTAGAACAGATGAATGTGGAAGAGATGTGGAAGAAGATAAAGAACACTCTAATAAACGCAGCCAGATACGCATGTGGTGTAATTAAGACAAATAAGCATATGAAGAGAACCGCCTGGTGGAGTGAAGAAATAAAAGACCAAGTTAAATTAAAGAAGAAGAGGTGGGCAGAATATTTAATGAAAAAGACAGAAGAGGCATATAAAACATACAAAGAACAGCGTATAATAGTAAAACATATGGTGACAGATGCGAAAGAAAAATACGTGGCAAGACTTTGGGAAAAAGTTAGAAAAAAACAGCAGAGAGAACCAAAACTATTCTATAAAGTTTTAAAAACTTAAGGAAAGGAAAACACCAGATAACACAGTAATAAAGGATAATAATGGAAAGGTACTATCAAACCCAATAGATATAATGAACAGATGGAGGCAATACTTCCAAGAACTCCTACAGACCCAAGGCACGAATAATGAAGAAAATACACAGACAGAAGACAAACAACAGCATAGAGAAACGAAGAAGAAGGTATAACAGAAGAAGAATTGACAACAGCACTAAAGAAAATTAAAATGGAAAGTCACCAGGACATGACAGAATCACTGGCGAAATGTTGAAAAAATGGGAAAACAAGGAACAAAGGCGCTCTTAAAAATGTTTAACAAAATATGGAAAGAAGAGAGTATACCAAAAGATTGGGAAGTAGGACAGATAGTACCAATATTTAAGAAGGGAGATAGGAAAATATGTAACAACTATAGAGGCATAACGCTGCTGAGCATACCTTTAAAGCTGTTCGAACAAATAATTGAAGGTAAACTGAACTGTCATAGAACCAACACTAACAGAAGAACAGAGTGGTTTCCGTAAGGGTAGAAGCGTACAAGACCATATATTTACAGTGAAACAAATAATTACAAAAATACTTCAATACAACGAGAAAGCCGCCTTTGCATTTATCGACCTCGAGAAAGCTTTCGATAGAACACCCAGAGAGAGTATGGCAAAATTTAAGCAACAGAGGAATAAGCCCAAAAGTAACGAGAGTAATTAAAAGTCTGTACCAAAAGACAAGGAACTATGTGATAAACAATAACAGAACATCAGAGGAGTTTACTACAAATGAAGGTTTAAGGCAAGGAGGGTACTGAGTCCGGCATTATTTATCATCTTTATGGATGAAATAATACGAACATGCCACCAGAGGATCAGAGGGTTAAATGTAGGATATAGAAAATTACAACCTATATTTATACGAAACTGTGCATTTGCAGACGATATTATAGTAATGGCAGGAAGCGAAGAAGAACTACAACGAAACCTACTGATATGGAACGAAGAACTAACAAATAACGGTATGAAGATAAACGCCAATAAAACACAAGTGATGCTTATTGGGAAAGATCACCAGAAGATAAAGATGCAAATAAATGGAGAGGAAATTAAACAGATAAAACAGTTCAAGTATCTAGGGGTCACTATAGATAATAACGGAAGACAGGAAATAGACATATCCGAAAGGATAGAGAAATGTAATAAACTATATTACGCAATGAACGCAAATTTTATAAACAAAAGAGAGGTGACACAAAAAACCAAACTTACGGTGTATAAAACAATCTTCAGGCCTATTATGACTTATGGATGCGAATCATGGGTATTGACACAAAAATGAAATTAAGATTAGAAGCCACAGAAATGAAATACTTAAGAAGAGTGAAAGGCGTCTCCTTGAGGGATAAAATCAGAAGCAGTCAGATTAGAGCAGAATTAGAAATTAACCCAGTAACAAGCTTCATTGAACAAAGACAATTAGCGTGGTGGGGCCATTTACAGCGGATGGATCAAGATAGACAAGTCAAAAGAATATTGGAAACGAGAAAAGTAGGCAAAAGAAAAGGGAAGACCACAGGAAACATGGGATAACACTATAGGAAAAATACTAACAAGGAAAGGAAAAACAGTGGAGGAGGCGAAAGCAATGACAAACAACAGAAAAGAATGGAATAAATTTGTTCGTAACACAGACAATCCAGTTTAATTCAGTTTAATTAAGTTAAGAATGTAGATAAGTATTGTATAATGTACATATAAGCCAACAC
This sequence comes from Sinelater perroti, assembly GCA_036346155.1. NCBI lineage: Eukaryota > Metazoa > Arthropoda > Insecta > Coleoptera > Elateridae > Sinelater > Sinelater perroti. The sequence goes on from JARFIY010000359.1 coordinate 663,852, forward strand.
CAATAAGGTAAATGGCTTTTGATTATATATATATATATACGACACATTAGTTCTATGAGCTGATTTGCTGGCAAGAGGCTTGAGGGATTTAACCTATTGGTATTACCCTGGAGACGTTATTGGTTGAGTAAGTCACAAGGCCATTTCTTATTGAGTCTTTTGAAGGCTGGTTCTTCCAGTAAAGATTTGACTTATGGGTTTGGATGTACTAGAAGACGGGCATGGTGTTTCACTGCACGTTGATGAATTTCCTCTTTTACAGTTGGCATATCTAAGTCCGTATGTAGAGTTAGGTTGGTGACATACCATGGGGCACCTGCGATCTGTCTAAGAGCCTTAGATTTGAATCTCTGTATAATATTTAAGTTGGACATGCTAGAGCATCCCTATAGTTCCAGTCCGTAAGTCCATGTGCGCTTAATTATTACCTTATAGAGAAGTCGTTTGTTATCGTGGGAAAGTGGAGATTTTTTGCCAATTAGCCAAGCCATTTGTTTAAATTTGAGGTTCATTTGTTTCCTTTTCTTTGTAATGTGCTATTTAGGTTAGCTTTCTGTCTAGACGTAATCCTAGGTAACAAGTTGCGATAGCGTGTGGTATTTGGACAGTGTTATAAACAGGAGGACACTGTTGTCTTCTTAATGAGAAAGTTATGTGATCAGATTTGCTTTCATTAACTTTAATTCGCCATTGGTTTAGCCAATCCCCCAGGAGGTTTAAATAGTTTTGTAGCTGCTGAGACGCCAGAGCTGGATCTTTATGTGTCGTCAGAATTGCTGTGTCGTCCGCAAATGTTCCTACTTCAACATCCGGGGCTGTAGGTAGATCAGCAGTGTAGATTAGATATATGAGCGGACCTAAAACGCTACCTTGAGGGACGCCTGCGGAGATAGGAAATATCTCTGATAGTTCTTCGCCATGTTTGACTTTATATCTACGATGTAGTAAATAAGATCTTAGTAATTCGTAGTAGTTATACGGAAACACAAGTTTGAGTTTATATAGGAGGCCCTTATGCCAAACTTTGTCGAAAGCTTCCTTCACATCTAAAAAGACAGATGAGCAGTAATTTTTTTCTTCAAAAGCTGTATAAATAATATTCGTTAAACGATGACACTGCTGAATAGTCGAGTGATTACGACGAAACTGGTGGTCAAATAAGTGATCCGCTAGCAAGTCATCTTCGTTTATTCGCTTTAAAATCAGCTTTTCCAGAAGTTTTGATATCACCGGCAAAAGGCTTATAGGTCGATAAGAAGTTAGTTCCGTTGGCGGTTTACCTGGTTTAGGTATTAATATGATGTGTGTATGTTTAAATTGGGTGGGCCAGTAGCTCAGACGTAGGATGGAGTTAAATAAGGTTTTTATTAACAATAATTCGGAGTAGGGTAGTTCAGATAGTACTTTTCCGGTAATTAGATCAAATCCAGGTGACTTATTCTTTTTTAAATTTTTTGTTTTATCTTCTACTTCTTGTACAGTGAAAGCTTTAATCGGTGGAGACAGCTGAAGAGGAAATCTTTTACTTCTGGGTTTGGATTATTATTGTGGGGTTGTAAGACTTGTGTAAGATATTCCGCAAATGCTGCCGCCTTTTCTTGGTCACACCTGGCCCAGGTACTATCAGGCTTACAAAGTGGTGATATGGTAGGGGTAGGACGTTTAAACCCTTTTGTTGCTCTCCAGATTGTATCGTCTTTGGTGCTTAGGTTCTCCACATAGGCTGTGAAAGTGTTGTTATAGGTATTTTTATCAACGGGATGTCGACTTCTTTGCCATCTGGCTCGTGCTTTTCTTTTTTCTTTAACCAGTTCCATTATTTCCATGGGGATATTTTGCGTCTGCCGTTCTTCTAGTTTATATGTGGGAGTAGCACACCAAGCCACTTCTTGGACAGTAGTGATGAGAAAGTTTGTCACTTCCTCTATATCAAATTCTGTTTCTATATGCACCGAGTACTGAGATATTTTATGATCAATCAATTCCTTGAATAGATCCCAATCAGTGGTCTTATTAAGCAATGGTCCGAGTTCAGATCGAAGTTAGGTCTAACCTCCGTGAAGTTGATCGAAATTCCATTTAGTATGTAGAAATCTAAAAGATCAGGTACTTTATTCAAGTCTGTGGGCCAATTAGTTGGCTCGCCCGTGGATAAAGTGAGATACCGTTTTTCGATAATAAGTTTATAGAGTTCTCGTCCCTTCGTAGTTGTTAATCGTGATCCCCAGTTAGTGTGCTTGGCATTGAAATCCCCGCCAACAATAAAGCGTTGACCTAGCGATTCAAAGAACGGTTGAATGGGGTCCTTGGTGATGTTGTGTCTTGGAGGACAGTATACGGCTGATATTGTTGTCGGTATGTCTTGCATAGTTAATTGGATTGTTGTTGCCTGCAGAAAATCTGTCGCACTTTGGTAATTCATGATGGGCTATAGATTCGCGGACAATGATAGCTGATCCACCGTGTGCGGTCCCATCCGGATGCTGGGTGTGATATCGTATATAATTAGGTATTCTCATATATGATCTTTCAGTGGGAAAGGGTTATATCTGAATTGTTTTGAGGGGGTTCTTCATTGTTTTTAGTCACTTGCGCGTAGGTAGTTTGGTTACTGAATTGTCTGTAGTCAGTTATGTGTTTGCGTGATTGATCTTGTCCTAAACGATATTTATTTTGTAGCTCGCGGTATACTTAACACCTTTTATAGTTGGCTGGATGTGCGCCATCGCATAAGATAGATACATTTTGCTGGGGTATTCGGGGTTTTCATGCAAGTTTTTGTGTCATGTGCTCCGCCGCACTTTACACAGGCGTATGGCCGATTACAGTAGCTTTTAGTGTGGTTGTACTGTTGACTTCGTGTGCATTGTACTAATTCAGTGCTTTTTGTCGGAGGCTCTACCGCGATGATTTTATTTTGAAGATATTTTAGATTGTAGATCTCTTTGTTATCTCTAGCCGGCTCTAAATCCACAAAAAACATTGGAAGTGGAGTTTTCGTAGTTCTTTGTCTAATGTTAATTATGTTTCTGAAAGGAAATCCCTCGCGTTCGAGATCTTCTTTTATATCTTGAACTAAAGTTGAAGGATGCAAATGTTTAATTATAACCCTATATGGCTTTTCTTCCTTCACTTGGTATGTATGATGAATAATATTCGGATTTTGCATGAATTTAACAAGTTTTTTGTATAAATAGGATGTTTTTACGGTAATTTATAACGTTTTTGGATAAACATTTAGTGATTAGATGTTCCTCTTCTGTTATATCAGCTAGAGTTCTTAGCATTTGGTCAAGATTAGTCACTCCATGGACAAAAATAGGAGATGGTTTAGGTGGTGTTATTGTTGGAGGTGTACTTGACTGTTGCATACTGTCAGTGTTTGTTTGGGGAGTATTATTCGCTTCTAGCTGGCTGAGAGGTGCAAATCTATTTGTTTGGTTTTCTGAGCGGCATTTTCTTCAGGTGCTCGCCTGGAGATGCGCTTTCTTGTGTTGCTGTGTACGACTTTCCAGGAATAGTTATTACTGCTTCCTTCATCTTTTTCGCTGGTTTCGATTAAGTAAGCATTTTGGGGTTCAGTGACTTTAGTGGTTGCACTTTCGGGTTGCTTATAAACTTGGGAGGATGGCGTATAAAATTGTTGCATAGCTGCATTGCAGTTATTTTGTTGAAAAGGCAGCTGTTGTTGTTGACCTTGGCTCGAAAAGATTGGAGTAGCGAAGTTTGGCTGTGGTAGATAACTTATCGGCTGCGATGAGTGACCGATAGGTCCGTTCCACTAAACATTATTTAACACTTGGCCTTGCGGCCGCACTTTCAATAAAATCCGTAACTCTCACCGGCAAACACAACCTTACTCGTTGAAAGTCAAACGAGGAATGATATAATATAAACATCAGAGTGTTGCCGCAAGTCAAGTACTATGCAACAAGAAAAAATTAATTTACCACCTAAAGTTACTACATATAACAAGAACAATTGATGAAATTGTTGAAATATTGCTATAAATATAACAAACATGCAAAACATATAAATTTCAACATCTCAATCCTGAATTTGATTGTGTGATGCAAATTAAATACTATTTTTGAATAATGAACGTACCGACTCTAAATGCAAACTGATATTCATGTATTTTATATTACCATTAAATTAGTAATCATTTTAAAAACATTTTGGAACAGTTACAAGTAAAAAACCTGTTATTTCTTATAAATTATGGAGAATTATAAGAATATTTATGTTTTAAATAGCATAAAATAAATTAAAAAAAGTCATTATATGTTGAATTTGTTACACTAAGAATGAGGGAGGATATAATAAATTAGTGGTAGAGAAACATTAATGTTAAAAATCATCTAAAACTTGATCGACATTTATTAGTCAAGAAAGAAACTGTGATTTTTATAATTGGAATTTTAATTTTCAAATTATACTTGTAAACACAACAGAAACTTGTATAGGAAGTTACACATCACCATTAAATCAGACCAATTAAAGAATTGAAACTTCCTGCCACTCTAAATGAAGTCTTTATAAAACAAGGTATCAATAATATCTCATTTATTAACTTCAAAGAAGGATTTTTTGCCTTCTGCGTAGTTAATGTATTTATTCTGGCTATGTTTTGAAATTCATTTATCATTCTGCAAACAGACTAGAATTTTTTATAACAAAGCTAAACGTGCGTTACCACTACAAAATTAACTTTGCTTGACGTTTTTAGATTGATCTGTGTACTAAGATCTTTACGGCGACCGATTCGCTCCAGAGGCGCTGCCTATTGGCGCGAACTCTTCAGGTTACGAGCTCGTAAAGCAATCATAAACGCAAGCAGTCGGTACGGCACAAGTGAAATAACAAGGCGGTAAGTGGCTGAGTGATCTGTGCGCCTTCAATTAATGGGCCCGTCCATAAATCAGCACCTCCTGTATGGAACAGCCGCTAATGTTAGTTACCCGGAGCCGCCAGTTGCAAGCGCCGGCGATGATCTGTGAGCTGCCGTACGTGCCTCCGCGCCGTGTTCACCCGGAGCCGCCGAGTTTGGCGCCTAATTTATGAATATATTACGGGCAGAGTGTCTTGCGCGTTCTGCCGCTAATTATGCATTAATTAGGCCATGATTATACATTCCAAATTGTTGAAAGTTTTATTTGAAACTCTAGAAATTTAAATTAAGTTCCCCGTTTGATATTCAGGATCCGGCGGAGTTTCGCGGTATCAGGTGCTGAGCGCCACTCACTAATCCTCTCCTATTATTAAACTTCCAGTACTTAGACGTAATGTGTGCTTAAAACTTGTTGTTGTGTTCATCTACCGTACCGGGTGCCGGGCGGAGTTCTCGCGCCTCGGGTGTTCTGTTTTTCGTTAACCGACTCGTCGGGAGCCAGTATAGGTTTCGCATTACGCTCCCAATTTCATACAACGCAATGTGCAAACTTGGCAATGGCTCGCTATCGAGTGCAAGATTTTTTGCGTATCGCCCAAGCTTTAGCGTCCCTGAAACACCTTTCGAACTTCATTAGATTTAGTTCAAGTGGCACGCGAATGCCGTTTATAGTCTTATAGGCTTAAGATCAATTAGTTTTTGTGGGGGATAACCGAGCCCACATTACAGGATTCATTATCTTGAAGGGTTTTGAGTTTGTAATAGACCTGCAAAGTGTTACGTAGCTATGCGCTAGGTAAGTGGAAAAATTTACCGCGACTTTGATTATGATTATAGTTAAATTATTTTAGTTTCTAACAAATAGCTGTTTTTAAAATTTAAAATTATACGTAAATTGTTCTGCATAGATAGAATTTAGAAGCATACGTTACACAAAATGTTTACACTAGTTTGCTAAAAATCTAAATGTTTTAGGTGGATAACAAGAGGGAAAAAAGAAGACAATAAAAACAAGACAAATCCGATAGGGAAAATCCTTCAGGATGGGATAATAAGACATTTATATCAAAACAGATTAGACCAAAGTTTATCTGAATTTAGATACGACAGCTCTGAGGAGCGTACTCACATATGAAACGTAGCATAAAAGAAGACGTATTTGAAGCTTTAGGAGAAGTAAATCAATAATAAAATAAAAATGCAATCTTAGTGGCGGTACCAAAGAAGCTATAAGATAAAAGAAGAATGAAATGGTTAAATATCTAAACAGAAGAAAATTAAATAAAATATTAAAAAAAAGAAATAAAAATACTCATCGCTAGGGGAAAAAATAAGAAGTGCCACAGGACGTGTACAAGCCTAGATAAATTTATTGGCGGTTCAAGGAACTCCGAGTCATGGGGAGTTATTGAAGTGTAAAAGACAAATAAAAAAGGAAATGTTTGTATACTCTATATAAAGGAAGGCAAAATGGAAACAAGACCTTTATTCTTAAATGCGCGCAAAGAAGATACCCAAAACTAAGAGAAAGATAATATCTTTATCGATAAGGCAGAAATAAACATGACAATAAATTTAGTTAAAAAGAATAAATCAGCGGAACCTGGAAGAGTTTCATTCAAATTAATTAATCATTTATCTGTATACCTCTTCATATGATAAAAATAATGTTCTAAAGAACCATAAATGGCAAAAAATAAATTGAGAGTGGAAATAGACGTAACTAACATCAAATTTTAAAAAGAGAAATCGGAAAAAATGTATATTGATCTTCGCTGACGAGCTGATGATAGTTTCACAGAAAAAAAGAAGTAGGGTCGGATGAGGTTTTGTGAAATAACACCAAGCAACAGAATAACAAACCAGAAAATTAGAAGAAGTATGAATGTGGAATTAGTTATTAAAGAAGAACAATTAATTTGACACGCACAGACACGTAAGAGTAGAAAATAGCAGGCAAATAAAAAAGTAAAAAAGCCTAAAAGAAAGGAGAAAACATGGTAGACCAAGAAGATCTTGGCGAGATCAAGTTCATAAGGTTATGGAAAGCGTTTTAGAAGATTTATAGCTGTTAGTTAGTTGATTATTTTCTTATTTCTCTTCCTCGGTAGCGACAAATTTATTTTTGGGCATGTGATTCTTCTAGATGTTCCCGTTTCTTCCGGTCTTTAACCTGATGTGCACATTGATTTCTCCAAATTTACAGCATCTCTGGTAGAAATGCAATAGTTGTGGTTTATAAACAAAAATTTAGTAAATTCGCGTATAAGAAATTACGTTTGATATCAAATTTTAATTAAAAAGAAATTATAAACTCTAAATAGATTACTAAAAGCAATATTAACATTAATAACGCAATATGCTCGCAACAAACGTGTAGTTTAACTAGCACCAAGTTTCAGTAATTAAAAAAAATATTGCACAGGTAACTTCTGCACTCCAATTTAATAAGTCATTGTTAGATTACTCTAACTAAACTAATTTTGACTGACTGCACATGACAATTAACTAACTCAGATTAAATTGCCCATCTTTTTGTAAGGTCTATTTTATATTTGGTTTTTGTGTATCCAAAGAAGTGCTTTAATTGTTGTTATATTACTAACCAATATTTTAAGCTTAAATTTGTATACAATCAGAATACGATATGTAACCCAAGACTAAATATATGATTACAAATATTATGGTTTATTAGCAAACGTCTTCCTTTCCACAAAATTAATTATTTTTCTACTCTTATCATTGTTTCAATTTTTGTTAGCTTTTGTACATGTAGCTTTTCTATTTGTCTCTATAAATCGGGATCTATACAACTTCAAGCGTAATTTAATTTGAAAACTTGTTGGTCTATTCAGTACAAGGTAGACTGTTTACGTGGGCACAACAACTTGCTTAATGGTGCTAGTCTTTCCTCTATCCGAATTTAGAACCGACAAACCAACTTATTGCGGTATTCAAGCCATTAATCAGATTCTCTAAATAGTAAACCTATTACAACAACGTGGTAGGTGTAATTATAGAAAGAAGTTTTAAAATAAGAATAAAATTTAAAATACAGAACAGAAATGAAAATAACAATTACAAAGAATAAAATGCTTATAAAATGAACTAAAAATAGAAGCAGCAGTAAATAATAAATAATTAAATCATTAGTAGAAAAGTTACAAGGACAAAATTATAAGAAATGGGCGCAAAGCTAAAATAAGTTGTTCGCCGACGAAATCATCAAGTATGTAAATAATATGAAATAAGATTTAATAACGAAAATTACTAAGATATTATAAAAATTATTCTATAACAATAAAGAGTTAACAACGTTAAACATATATAATATAAACCATTGTGCATAAAAAATAAAATAAACTATTATAAGTAAATAAAGCACCTCGACTACTTAGACTTAACAAAATCAACATTAGGTTAAAAATTACTAAGAATTGTTATTAAGAAAAACGTACGGTGTAGTACAACTTTTGGTGTGCTGGAAGAAGAATTGACAACTAAAACAAGACAATGATAGCAGCTATACTTATATTAAATATATGTTTGTGGATAAACTCAGTGAACACCATAAACGTATCAGGTACTAGAACGGTTTCTGGATGGTTAGTTCCTTCTAAACTGTGGTAGTGAAAAGTTAGTATTGGAGTTTCAGAAATTTCAGTCTAGAAGACACTCCAGGTTAGGACGCTTATTCTCGACTTAAGTAGATTATCGTTGTTGTCAGAACAGGGATGTGACTTGTTTTCAAATAGAAGATTATTTGACTATTTCTGCTTCGGAAATTTATTTAATTCTTTACAACGAATATTCAAGTGAAAAAATTATTTTCTTGGTTACCCTATACTTTAACCGACAACCAGATGAAACGACATGTTTCGCTTAATAACTTTTAAAAAGGAACATTTCGCTACGTTAACGGCATCATTGGGTGACAAAATCTAGCTTTATTTTAGTGGCGTGCTCATTAAATCTGAAAATAGAATTTTACAATGACAAGGACCTTCTAATTATCCTTGGATAGTGGATGCGCCTAGATCCTAGAAGAAACGTAGAAGAGCTGATTCGACAGCTGATCTTGAATTATGTCAAAACTGTAAGTATTTTAAAATACTATTTGCTAGTACCCTATTCATAAAAATGTACGCTACTGCGAAATCTGAAATTATAAATAAATAACAAGACTTGTTATTCTAAAAAAAATTAAAATTAAAAATATAATTATCCTTTGCAGATTAAAGGCAAATTAAAATTAGTGGACAATAAATTCAAATAACTCGAAAACTAAAACTTTCAAAGGTAATGTGATATTAGTATTCAGTAAATACAAAAATATGTTAAATAATTATAAACATACAACTTTAGAGCTAATATAGTACGTCAGTTACCTAAGCTAAGTGTCTTTCAATCAGAATGTATATAGAACAATGCCAATACAACTTAGTGGTTAGTAGAAATTAAGAAAAAACAAAACTTATTAATGTAAGATAATAAAATCTAAATTGTAAAAAGAAGAAAACATGTGATATTTAAGTTAGCGAAAAGTGAGGGCATGGCCTGCGAATTGAGAGGTTTAGATTGTGATATTTTCGCCTTTACTGCATACACTCTCTGATACGGGGCGATCTGGCAAACACCGCATTTTAAAAGGCTGCCATTGTCAACCCCTTGTTTAAAGTAAACACAGGTTTTTTAGTCACTAAGTAGACTACCCACCAAGCATTTGAAGCCCAAGATTTAACCGTCAACATCGCAGCTAAACGTTTCAATTGCTTAGCCACATTGGTGCAAAGATAAAATATTGTTGATTAGATCTATTGTTTTTTGAAATCGCGAAATATTTGATTTGTCATTATTTGTTGCGTTTTATTTCTGCATAAAAATTTAACATGTAAAATAATAAAATCAATCAATAATAATGCAATTTATATTTTGATATTTAATAATATCTAATCCATAGGTGATCTTAAAAAGGCAAATATATTGTTCCTGCGGTGCCTTTAATAAAGCAGAATCTCTTACATACTCATAATTGTTTGTGTAGAGTAACTGTTAGCAAGCTCATTATTTATCATTTAAAAATCTCAAATCTATTATTTTTAAAAAATTGGATATTATTTCCTCCCATAAAAGCTCTATTCAATAACCTTATAGATTTTTAGGGTATGTGGTCTGTTCCGCAGTATCAAGCCATTGTAATTGCAATAACAAAAAATTTAGTAAAAATGGTATCCTGCTATTTCACGCGCCTTTTCAAGGACGTTTTTACTGTTCGAAACATTCTACAAAGTCCTTAGTTGGTATTACGAATAATTTTGAATCCCGTTAATGGCTTGTAATCTCCCTACATTAAATTTTAGAAACAGCCAAAAGTCGCTAGGTCTGAGTGTTCTGCGTGATTTCATATTTTAACAAACAATTCTGCAAATTTTTGAGGCTTTGTTTGGGAATCGTAGCCATAGACTCACATTTTACTTTAGATTATGACGTTTTTTAGGAAATTTAGTTCATCGAAGCGAGTCAACTGCAGCACGATAGTCCTTCTACTCTAATAACAGCGGCGGGGGAACAAATTTTGCCACGGTCTTTCGTCAAAATATTATACTTTAGTTTTTGAAACCCTTACTTCATCTTCTAGTTCTGTTAATTGTAATTCAAACACATTCAACCTTTCCTAATATTCTGTTAGTTGTTGGTACGTAGACTGCTTTTAACAGATTTTCGACCGTTTTTGTTTGTTTTTATCATAATTTATTTATGCTGCACTCACTGAATCGTTTCGAGCTCACTCAAACTTTTATCGACGTTCCCGCTTCGCACAAAATATGAAGCAAACTTGCTGTTCTCATCGTTCAGTCATTGCAAATGCAATAACTGCGTTATACGTGCACACACCGAAATCTAATTTCCAGCTGATCCAGTCGGTGGTACAATCGCATATGTATTATATAGTTACCGCTTTTATTACATTAACGTTATCTCGATTTTTGCGAAACATATCTCGTATTATTTAAAATGGAATAAGCTGCGAAAGAAGTATTATGCCACGTTCAGTATTAAAATTATATCCTATACCTTTCTACATAATGAGTTTTCAATTTCGAGAACATCATACTGTTTGGTGTCTAGCAACCTTAGTTTCGCAGAAACCGACTAAAAAATACTGCAGAGTTATTAAGAAAGATGACGGCCTAACTATATTAGAGAGGGCTAAATTGCATGGATAAGAGAATGCATTTTACACAAAATTTTGAATGAAAAGATTGTAAGGTAAATTTAGATAAACATAGTAATTTGATCTATCAAGAGTAAAAAAAATATGATGGCATTCATTTTTGCTAAATTTACTTAGCCAAACAGAAATTTTCGTTTATAATTATGTAAATAGCGAATGCTTTAAAATAGTTTTACTTGCTTCTTCCAAAAAATATACAGCTACCGTAGACTCTCACTTAATGCTACTCGTTTTAATCCTGATCTAGAGCAATACGGTTATTTCGAACCTTAAAAAAGCATTAAATACTTCTTGATTCGTTTCAGTGAGATTTTGCAAACGGTTAAAAGACAGAAATATCCCGTTAAAGTGTAATTCTTCCTGAAATAACGCAAACTACTATTAAGTGAGATATTTTCTTTGCACTGTGTTTGATAATCATATCTTTAATTATTATTATTACATTTTTTTACCTATTTTATTAGTCACCCTCTTTAATTCCATGCATTTTAGAAAATTACTGGAGAAGCAGAAAGAGAATATGCAAAAAGCGCTTCTGTGTTATGAAAAAATGGTTGAACGAGGAAATCTACTTCCTAACCGGTTTTTAACGTTGATAAAACGGGTCTTTTTCGAAAAATTCTCTAAAGGTACATTTTATTTCGTCAAGAGAATTAACCATCAGATGACAAAAACTTCAGTATTTTATTTTAGGCTTAAATCTAGAAGAAATTAACTTAAAACCACTAATGGTGTCCTTTCAAAACCCCAAAAATTTTAAAACTAGCTTGCTCGTAATTTGATCACTATGCAGATTTTCCAAAGTTAGTTTACTACAAATCTTCATTCATTTGTAAAACGCTACTAGGAATTTGTAAACTTGGAACCTAAAACTTTACTTCTGATTGATATCCAATACACTTATCTAATGTAATATGCAGTAGAATTCTAACACAACTTATTTAATTAAATTTAATAAAAATACTACTTTACTATTAATGCCATAGACAATATTAATCTTGTTTAGAATGAGGTGATCAAGAAAGGCAAGAAAGGAGATAATTTATTGTTGATGCCGACGAAATTGCTAAATTAGCTGATGAACCAAGACTAAGTAATATAAATGTGCAGGATATTAAAAAATTATTCCTGGAGCTAGTCTTGCCAAAAGCGACTTTCAAAAATTAACAGAACAAAAAAGACGAAATTAATCATTTTAAAAAGCGGAAAAAGGGAACTCCCAACAGATGTTTTCAAAAGTTCAAAAATAAAATAGGATGTCACGGGTGTAATTTTATATTACAGATAGTTGTTTTTGAAATAAGAGGTAAAGGCAAACGTTGTAGGATAAAATACAAAAAATGTTAAATAGGAACCTTCCAGAGCTTACAAATAAGATTACTCGTGTACTCTATTTGTACCAAATATTTTAGCTTTGATGTTACTAACAAAATAATAATAATTTAATAAGTAGTTTCTTACAATAAATAGAAAAATAATCTAAATTTATTTATTCCTACCACTAAAACTACTTTTGTTTTACTGATAAATTATGTGCAGAGCATTTTATGTTTTATTTTATATTATCAGCTGTATAATATGTGACCCGAAAGTATTTAAGCAATGTTAATATAACGTTTATACAACCGCGGTATAACCCAGCAACCAATGAGACTGAACTGTAATGCGCATGCGTGAATGAGGACAACTTCACTTACTCACTCAGTAAGTGACCACATATAGTATGTGATTGTTACATTTGTAATAATTGAGCAAAATGCGTCATATTTTGTATGAGTTGAAACACTACTGAGATGATTTAGAAACATTCAAGAAAAATACAATGTGTGCAGCACAAACAAAACCGTATTACAAATAATTTAAAGATGGCCGGGTATATGTTGAAAGTGATCCACATCCTAGAAGATTAGCAACGAGCATAACATTGAAAAATGTGTACACAGGCTACCATTAATAAGAATTGGTGACTGACAGTCCACGAACTAAAAAATAAGCCGAGAATTTCACAACTAAAGTGTGTTCCTGAAACTTCAATAACTTTTGAAAAAGAAAAATTCCAAACCCTTAATGACATTTAGCAACACAGCCCGTATTAGAAATTTTAAATAATGAAAACATTGGCAGAAGTGTATGAGATCTCAAAGGAACTTAAAGCCGCGTACATTTTACATGTCTGTTTTTTATTTCCTACATATTAAAGTTGAAACTGGTATTATTATAAAAATTATTTTAAAAAACACAAATTTTATATATATTTAGATTGTAATTTTTTTTAAATTATACACCAATTTATACTAAAATTTAACATGGTGCATAAAATGCACCGGGCGTCTGCTCTTGAAATGCTTCAAGGCTGGAGGGTTAAATAAATAAGTTATTAAATAAAAAATAATAAAAAAATATTTGTAATATTTTTTAACCTTAAAAGGGCATTTGGTAATGTTAACTGAAAATTAGTGTAGAAGAGCCTAAAACTGAGATAAATAAATAGTAAACTAATCCAATGTTTGAAAAGCCTATATAAAAACACAAATATCTATGTAAGAACCAGAAACTTATAGCCTGAAAAATTAGCAACAATAGAGAAACTAACAATAAGACAAGGGAGAGTTTTTAGCTCCTCTTTATTCAGCGATTTAAAAGAAAATAAAAGGAAAAGTAAAAAAATTAATGATGGGCTATATAAACATGCAACTCATAGAAGTGTCGGAAAGTGTGTTCGCTAATAATTTGCTAGTACACTAGAGAAGATAATAGGAAGAAAGAAACTAGACATATCAATAAAACTAAAAGATACCGACATTGAAAAACATTTAAATATTTAGGAGTGAAGATGTAGAGGAACGGCAAAAATAAACGATAGACTAGAAAGCCAATGTCTATCATGCATTAAAAAACACTTAATTGAAAAGAAAGATCTCTAAAAAAAATTAAGAGCACACTCTTAAAAACTATTTTAAAATCAATACTGATGTATGAAAGTGAAAGATGGGTACTAACAAAACAAATAGAAAGCAAAATTTGAGGCTTCGGAATGAGATTTCTACTGTAGTTACAAAAATAAAAAGAACAATAAACAATTATGATGGTTTGGACATATGGAGAGAGGAAAGAATACAAGAGGCAAGACTACAGCAAAAAGAAAAAGAGGTAGACCAAAACATGGAACAAGAAAGTAGTAAACAACTTAAGACTAGCCTGGGCAAAGGAAAAAAGCGAAGACCAAAAGAAATGGACCAAGAGGCCTAATTTAGTAAGCTTTTATAGTTATATTGTGATTTACCATAACACCTAACGGTATATTAAAGTTGTTGTTTATATTATATTATTAAATAATAAACCGGTTTCGATGTGTATTATTAAAATATCAAACCAAGTTAATGTGATACATAAACAATATGGATACGAAAGCTTTACCAAACAACGAATTTAATCTAACAAGAGATGTAAAGTGAGGCTCTTGATAAATCGCGTGCTCTTTTACAGACAGCACATTTATTGACTTCAACGCCCTGCAAAAGCATTGGCTGGTATGCGAATGTAAAACGCAAATGCGCTTCGCCTGTACCAGCAATGACCTTTGTTCCTTTCGTTACTCAAAGACAAATCGCACCAATAACGAGATTGATAAAAAATGAGCAGTACTTCATCACGATGCTTTTAATCCTTTGTACACAGAATCCCGTATATCCATCCAATTACTGGTATCAGAGAGCAATAACAATGTGAGCGCTTACAATGGCGCAGAATGAGCGATGGCTGCACATAAAAATAGAGGGCAGCACGAACGCAAAAACATCAAATCATCCTCGCAACATTTGTTTCCCTGTCAAATCTCAACAATAAAAACAACGTATCTTTGGCATCGATTCATAACTAAAATGCCGGCGAGTATCTACATAGCGTTGCCCCGGTTCCGGCCTCCTTCGACGCGGAATTTTAAAGGGGCGCATTTCGCGCCGGATGCCGCCCGGCGTGCTCCACGTAGCCCCCGACATTAATCACCGAAAATATATAATAAACCGATATAATAATCAGAACGCGGCGCGGCCTCTATCGGGCCGGCGAGATTTATGGCCAGCTCCTGGACGCGACGTCATGCATGCTAAAGCTCCCTGGCCAACTTGGTGAAACGGGGAGGCGGAATTAATTTCTGAGCATCCTGGCTTCTCCGTGCCTGCTGTTCCCGAAGAGCGGCTATTCGAGGATAAATAAATGTTTATGCAATATTACCATAATTTGTTAGCACAGACTCGTCAATATTAACTTCAAGAAAACGGCGCAACTCTCGCTTTCTCTAGAATATCTTTCTGTTATGCCGCTCCAATGCCTATTAGAATTAGTTAATTGTTTAATAATAACGTAAGAAGATAACAAATTGTTGTTATTGTCATAACAAAAATAATAATAACAATGGTGTGGTTGAACACCCCGTGTGGGAGCACGGCCCGCAGACTGAGAGGTTAAGGCTCTCATATGTTCGCTCAATGTGCCCGGTCGTCGCGCACCATTTCTGTTGCGGGGCGACGTGTCAAGCACCGCGCCTTAGACGACCGCCATTATTACTCCTTGTTTGAGTGAACGCAGATACTCAATTAATTTTAGTGATTGGGTATAAATTAAGGATATATTTTATTCTGCTTTTGATAGTACTAGGGTAGAATGAACTTTTCTTCAACTACAAAGGCTATAACGAAAACAGATAAGCATTAGGTATTTAAAAATTAAAAAAATATGTTTTCCTACTTCAAACAGTTACTACAACATTTTTTGACCACATAAATATAAATCATCTGTCTTATTAGCTGTCTTAACAATAACCGGATTATTAACTATATCATCAGTGGTAAAGCAATCTTAAAAACCGTAGCTACTTTTTACCCCAGTACAACTTGCGTTTAATCAAGCCACTTACATTACTCTCCATGTAGACTAGTTGTTACATTTTATATCAGTTTCTATTCAATATCTTATTATGTCAACTTGTAAAGTGTTCCTGTTTCGTGTTCTTTTTTGTTGCATACCATTATCGCTATGGCTATTCTTTAGCTGCCGCTCGAAATAGTTCGACTGGAGTTACTCCAAATCATTCTCTCAGATTTTTGAGCCCAGATATGCATCTTTAGGTTACCTTTTTTCTTTGACCTTTTCTTGTAGTTGAAAGATGTAGTATTTATTATTTCTTATAACATAACTCAAGCGAGTAAGTTTTTAAATTACCACGGCTTTTAATACTTTCTTTTTGGTTTTTACCGTTCGGAAGACATTTTTATTTGTTATATGATCTGTAAGACTAAATAGACCTAGCATTTTACTCTTCTTGGACCTAGTTGTAAGCTTAGATTAATATTGAATATTTTTCTTATTTTCAAAAAGACACCTCTGGCTTTCTCTATTTGTTGTTAGATATCTCTGGAGTGATGTTAGCTTTTATATGTAACATACATCTCAACTATAAAATATATTCTACTTGTTTCATAAGTTCAGTGCACGTCTTTAAGTTCGGTACAAATACTGAGTCTCATTTAATAATTATGAGCGACACGAAAACGGTGGAGTTTGAAACGAATAAAATACTCGAAGGGTATTGGACGGAGGACAACGAGGAGCAGAGTGTTCGACAGAGGGAAGTTGAGAGCGATAAGTAAACTAGCCAAAATTTCCCCCCGTATGACGCAAGGAAGGAGGGGCTTAGTTGGGTAACAAAGCTAGGTTTTCACGGAATCCTCACGTTAATAGCCCTGTCTATAGCACCCACTCATTTGTTTTGTCATGCTGATCACCATATATTTTGTTTTGGAAATGTTTGGAACTGTAATCCATATTCTTTACCTGTATTAATCAATCTGTCCATTAATAGCTATAATTCCTTTATTGTATCTGCTATTATAATGTCAACGTCGGCATATAATATGTTATTGATCGTTACTCCATTTATAGTTATAATAAGACCGAGAAAAATTTTTATTTCACCTGTTAAATTATCGTCCATTTTTAATGTTGCTGTTTGATTTCAATGTAAGCTAGCTACTCTCAAATCTTTCTCATAGCCCGTTTCTTCATGCTTCACTTTGTGAAACATTTTCTTAAAATCCATGAACAATACATAGACATTACAGTTTATATATCTACGTGATTGTAGTAAGAATATCACTTCTTGTGTTTTTAAGCCTTCTGTGAAATTAAACTACAATAATCCAATGTGAGTCTCTATCTTTTTATATATACGTTCTTGGATTATTTATAAAACAAAATGGAATATTGTGGTTGACAATAATATCCTTTTCTGTGAAATCTGATTAAGCATTTAGACAGTTATAAGTACATGGCCTGGTGTTTTTGGTTATGTAAATCTATAATCTTTTGCTTTACTTCTGTCGATAAAGAAGCAGTGATAAATGGGAATAATTGTAGCGTAACCTATAAGTAATCTTCCATATTATCATCTTATTGATCAAAATGTGTTTTATAAACATCTGGTAGATATCATGCAAATAAATCTGCTTCGTCTTGATGGTGTGGAATTGATGCTTAAACCTTACACGTTTGGTGGCTTTCCAGATAGTGTTATCTTTTTATCAAGATTTTCCACATACCATTCATTGTCTGCTTAGTTTTACCTTTAGTTTGTTAATAGGGTAATTATATTATGTTCTATTATTTTGGTTACAGGTCCTCTTTTAATGTACTCCCACTTTTCCTTTTTTAGCAATTAGTTTTTCTATTTTTATAGAAGTATTTCGAAAATTTATTGTTTTTTTGCTGTCAAATTTTGGTGCGTATTTTCATTCAGCGTTTTGAATTTCATAGATTAGTTTTGCCATTAGTCTTGGTGATAATTATGTTGTTGAAATTGGCAATAACAGACAAATGATCCGATAAGAGATCATAGTTTTATTTGACCTCAATGTATTTTTTAAATGCCTTTTCTAATCCAAAATATGGAAAATTTATTATATCTTTAATAAGTATATAGATGGATAATATCCCATGTTTAAAGAAATTAACTAATTATAGAAGTCAATAGCTGAAATGTTACAACTTAGAAGGTTACAACAATGATAGATAATGCCATCTATTTTTTTTTGTAGAAGAAAGGAAATGCCTGACCTACGCCCTGTTACTCAAAAATAATTCACAGGGCAATATGGGACTTGCACCTACTAAAACCGCTCCTCTGTTCCTCAGGAATTCTACGTACCACGGATACGCCCCGTCTATTGCAAATTTCGAAAAATCGTTTCTTAGTACGTCCCTAAGTTATACAAAAAATAAAACCCTAAAGTTTGAAGGTTGTAGGTTCGGTGGTTTAGGCTGGGCGTTAATGAATCAGTCAGTCAGTCAGTCGGTGAGTGAGAGCTTTCTCTTTTATACGTATAAATCAGTGTTAACAATAAACATTGAAAGAAGTGTTTCAAAATAAGAATTGCACTTTTGTAATCCCATGTTTTGGGTGAGAGTAAAATGCTAAAAAATTAATAGGGTTTTCTAATTCAATATTGATTTCTTAATTATACTGCCCGTAACCTTGTTTGCTGTACTATCGGGGGAGTTAGAATAATAACGTATAGTAGGAAATGTATATAAAACTTCTCCTTGTGAAGTGTTTCTGATACCATAAGTATGTTTATATTGTTTAATGCAAGGTATGTAAATATTTTATCTGTTTTGGCTTAGAGACCGTTCCCGTTCTATAATATTATTCTTAAGATTTTTACCATTATGCTGCTAGTTATGAGATAAATGTCTTCTTATGTTGATGTTTTCTTAAAATGGATAACTATATGATAAGTTTGAGTTTACAAATGAAGTTTATTGGTTCTTGTACAAAAATTAGGAGCGTTTTGTATTTCTTTTTTGTTTTTCTTTAGTGTCGTCGTGGTGGTTATTATTTTCTAAAAGTGGTTTATAACTTTTATTTTATTTAACGACTCGAAATTAGACATGTTTTTATCTTGTGTTTTGTAACTGCGAGATTGTTTTTCTGTCTTTGTTGTGTACCTCCTGCTAGTTATTACTTAAGCTTTACTCTTCAGTCAGAATGAATTTTCATAACATTTGGAGTTTGTGAAAGTTAAAATTAGTTTGCCAATTTACATGGATGTATAGGCACTTGTCATGATTGTATAGGATAGCTTGCAGCGAAGTGTTCTTTATGGTATGTATTGTTGATGTTACATACCACCTTTGACTATTAAATTGTGAGACATTCGGTCTTAGAGGTAGTTAGTTATATGCCAAATTGGTTCAGATCATGTCGCGCTTATATTTTATAATTTACTAATATTGATATTTAAATCACACCCGATTCTGGATTAGTACGCGCTTATTTTGGCACAGCGGCCGAACCATTATAGGTCCGGCGTCTCGGAATTTATGTAAAGAATTAAAACAAATCGAAGTAAGTTAATAACTAAAAAGAAAAATAAGTACGGATGTGAAACTCCGGTTCCACAGATGTCCTTCTATACTTAAACAAAAATTTGCGGCCGCTTCAGGTCAAACCGGTCTCAACTTATAGTCCTTAGTTGAATACTGAAAACGTTATGTCTTAAAAACAATATTCTAGGCAAAGGATCAGTTCATTAGAGTGATGAGTGAACAAAATTATTAGCTGGCCCAGATATTGCTGTGGAGTTTAACCAAGAAATTTGAAATTTTCAGCCAGAAAAGAAGAATTTTCGTGCGTCGGTCTATAACTAAATAGATGATACAAGACTGTTAAGCATAGAGGCGGGTTTGTTTTTGTCTGAGGGTATTTTCTTTGGCTGGTGTAGTGGCCTTATAAGGAAAGAACATTATAAAAAGCTAACGAAAAACACCGTACCATCTAATTTGTGCTGATGCAAGACAACGGTCCTAAACATACTTAAAAGCTTCGTTAAAAATATTTAGTAAAACAAGAAATGTTCAAAATGATAACATGGCCACCATATAGTCCAGACCTTATTCCCATAGAGTTGCTATGGGATGAGGTAGGCAAAAGAATAAGAAAAGAGCGTCCCACGTCCAAAAATTATTTTTGAGGTCTTCT
This sequence comes from Sinelater perroti, assembly GCA_036346155.1. Lineage (NCBI taxonomy): Eukaryota > Metazoa > Arthropoda > Insecta > Coleoptera > Elateridae > Sinelater > Sinelater perroti. Next base: position 684,012 of record JARFIY010000359.1, read on the forward strand.
TCGAAATGCTGGTAGAGATGTAAGCATTAAAAAAAATTAAGCGAAAAAATTTTTAGATTTGTAAAAGCATTATTAAATGCAAAGAGCGTTTCTTTTGATGAAATAAATGTTTAATGTTGAAGTTAATTTTTTCTAGTGTTCGTGATAGTTTTTGTAATTTTTACGGCTTGTATAAATTATGTAATAAATTTCCCTCTTACATTAAAGTGTATAAATTCATTTTTTATTCAGCGTCCATACTTACATGACCGATAGTGTAATTCTATCAAGAAAAATTGTCATCCCAAAAATTCATAATTTCCATCATTATTTTTACAAAAAGGAACTTTCATATTTCTCTTTCTTGTAACTTTATACATCAATATTGTTTTGTTTTCTCTTCTCTTCGGGGAGTTATTATAAAAACTTTTAAAGTATTAAATATAGTAATGTCATTTATCGGGTCTGTACTTTCTTCTTAAAGCGTTTCACTTCTTTTAGAGACTTTACAAGACTGTTGTTCCAGAAACATGCTATTTACACCATTTTAAGGCTTTTAAGTTTTTTTAATATTACATTCATATACACAGACACAATAGAAATGCAGAATAGTGTACATCAGGGATATGGTTTATCACCTAAACTATTTAACGTCTACTTAGGTAGAATCTTTCATAAAGCAATAAATAAGTGTATTTGCAATATAAAGATAAACGGTCACCAAAAACCCTCCATCACCGGGTATAGTCGCCTTACGAACCATTGCTGTACAACACGTAGAAAAAGATACTTGGCTAGGCACTGTACTACATGCGGACTGCCCGCAGCTAATATAAATTCAAAGCCGAATAGAAAAAACCCAATCAGCATTTTTGAAAATAAAAAGTCTGTTTATGAGCAAAATTAAAGATAAAATGTTACATTTTCTCAGTTCTGCTGTACGGCATGAAGATCCCTCAAAGAGGTACTGCTTAGAAAGCTAGAAGCTTTTGAGATGTGGCCATGTCGCGAACGACGAAACATTAAGAAAAACACAAAAGCAGAAGGCGAACTTATTATCAACGACATAAGCTCCAGTATTTTGGCCACACAATGAGATAATAAATATCCTGTATTGCAACAAATATTGCAAGAAATTTTCAGGAAAACCGTCAATAAAGTAAAGATTATCATATTAACTTCCAACGTACAAAACGGTATAAGGAACGTTAAGAAGAAGAGCATCAAAAACCTGATACAAGTTGTAAAATGCTTGATGGCATGAGAACTCAATTTGGTTGTTGATAAAGCTCTTTAAAGTTAAAGAGTCCGCTTTAATGTGAAACTGCTTGAAGAACTAAAAAAGGTGTAGACTTATTGCTCTAAATTAAAAAACAGTTAATGTAGTCAGAGAATTTACTTCTTTTATTCCAAGCTAAAGACGTTTGTAGCAACCATGTTGCTGCCATCGTCGTAGCTCTATTCTATTCAGTTATTTAGATTATGACCTAAAAAATATATGGTCGATATTACACCATTCGCCATTTGTTCATCTTTATGGCCACAGTTGGGACTAAACGTCAAAAATCGCTTAATAAATGTCCCTTAGATAACACATAGCGCACCATAAAAGCTAGTTAATCTGTTTGTTACACATTTGGCGTTGAATCTACAATTATGGAATAACACTTAGCATTTACAATCTCTTGTACAGTATTTGTCTCAGCTTGACCTAAATTCACTTTAAGTTGTATTCAATAAGTGTGAGGACACACCTCTTTTTTACTTTCAAATTTTGCTATTTTCTGCATAGAAGGATCAAATCTTAAAACAATTGAGCACAGACAAAAATACTGATATTTCTTACAGAACTTAATATTTCATTATCGCAATGCATGGGAGTTAAGGATTTCACAACTTTAATGGCACTTAAGAGAACATTTCGCCAATACAAAACTTATGCCTTGTACTGTTCTGCTGTTTTACAATACAGTCTTTGTGAAACTCGACTTATACTAATAAATTTTCAAATACACTCTCTTGGTACTATAATCATTTATTACATGGCTATTTTTTGAGATTATTAAACGCCTTACTTGCTCAGAACGTCGTTACTTCACATAGTTTGCACGGTGCACAAAATACTTGTCCGTTTGATTTTGAATAAGTCAACCAATTTCACTTGATGCGTTCTTCATTCATTAATTTTTATAAAACAACTTATTGGTACAAAATATTTTAAAGAGCATCTTATTACTTATTTCTTTTTTAATTAGATTATCACGTGCTAAATTAATTAAGAATTTGGTCCTTTTACCTGCTAAAATTATAGAAAATATGTTCCTTTGTTTTCTCGAAGGCGGTCAAGTTTCGACACTTATCTTTGACAGACTTACGGACAACAAAAGTAGCTCAGTTAGCATTCAGCCGTAGCGGCGCGCACATCTACCTGCTCCAAGATAGATCGCGGCGAGCGATAGCCACGTGCACGTCTGCCTACTTAAGTATGTCGGTATAGATGTCACGGTATCGCGTACATTGAAATATACGTTTCGCACATCTATTGTGTTTATATTTATAGTTCGCCACCCTAAACCCTATAGTTGAATGCCATTGTAAGTGACCAACTTACGAAGTTTATCATTTACGCACTACAATATCAAGTCATCGAGTATAATTGGGTTTACCTCTTTAAGAGTATTTTTAGAGCCCTGCAAGCTTAAAACCCCTTGCAGCCGTACATTTGATATAATACAATTTAGACTTAAAATCACTGAAATTGATGGCGACGATTGTAACTAACGTACATTATGCGAGAAAAGTATCTAATTTTCTAGTTTTTCTGAATTCTGCTCCACTTGATTCTTTTAACAAAGAAGGTTTTGTAATTTGAATTTAAGAGCACAGACAATCACTTTGAAAAATTCCCAAATAATTTCTTTGTGGTATATTCTTTCTGTTACAATATAAATGTTTTTAAAAATTAATTATAATAATTAATTATAATAATTAATAAATAATTAACGTACGGTGAGTGATAACCGCAAGTTGGCCCCGCATACGCGAGCGCAGGTTTTTAAGAAAATTGCAGAGAGTGTTTAGTTTTAAGTGATTAATGAAGCCAGAGGTGGACATTTTAAGATAACAGAAGCACACATAATAAAGAACAAGGTGTAGGGCAAGTATAAATCGAGAAATCTTGTAATAAACAAGTGTAAACACCAGCTGATAAGCACAGCGAGCAGAGACCTTGGGAGAGCACAAGAGCGGCAATTTCAAATTTCAGTCACGGTAAGTGAACTTGCGAACACAAAGTGAAATTTCAGTACAGCGCGATCACGAGACGGGTGCAGGTTTAAAAAAAAAGTCAGTGCGACGAGTACGGGAGTGCGGTACGGAGTGAGATAACAGAGTGTCGGACATTTGTACCCGTAACGAGCCAAGTGAAATCCAGCACATATACAGACGGGCGATCGATAACGAACGGTTAACAGGGCAGCACAGCGCGTACGACAAGTGAAGTACGTCACGTGAAGCGACCGGAACAAATAAGCAGAAAATAAAGTAAATGAACGGCGACACAACCAAAGGTAGATCGTCCAGTACCGGATCATTAAGAGAGTACCTACAAAAAAGGAAAAGAGAAATAGAAGCCAATCAAGAGGAAAAGCCAGCACAAGAAGATACAGCAAAGCTAAAACGCAACAAAGGAATGCTGAGGACCCCTCCCAAGAAACAAGAAGAACAAAGCACAAATATGGATAAGATTGAACAATTATTCGCGAGCATAAACACACAGCTAGCGGAAATCAAAGTGGATGTTAAAAGCACGAAAGAAGACATTAAAACCATAAATACCCAATTGAACTTTTATGGAGAAGAAATTCGCATGATGAAAGAAGAACAATTTAAACGAGAAGCTGAATGGGAGCAGGAAAAGACGGCATTAAGAATTGAGATAAAGACACTGAATTTAAAAATGGAAGGGCAGGAAAAGAGACATAGAAGAAATAACTTAGTGATTAAAGGAGCCAACTTTGGGGAACACAACCTAACGCAACAGGTCACAAACTTCCTACAGAGTGATATGGGAATTAAGACCGGGATAGAAGAAGCATACAAAGTTGAGAAAGCGAAAGTCAATACAGTAATTGTCAAATGCAAAAATTTCGAGCAAAAACTGGAATTCCTAAAACAAAACCGAAAGTACCCCCGCAAGTATACATTGATAGCGACCTCACGCAAAATGAACAAAAAATACAAGCAGCCATACGGAACGTGGCAAGAGAGAAAAGAAATAAAGGGAAGAAAACTCAAGTAGGCTATCGAAAGCTAACAGTGGACGGAGTGAAATTCAAATGGTCGGATGAAAAGGAGGCAGTCTGACACAAGAAGACACGCCAAAAACTAACCAAGGAGGATCCGGACGGAAACATGGAGACGAAAATGGGCACGAACAAGGACAATGCAAAAGGAAATATGAATTGATCAAAATAGGGACTTGGAACGTTAAGAGTATGACTGGGAAAGAAGTAGAACTAGTGAGAGAATTTAAAGATACCAAACTGAAAATATTGGGAATAACAGAAACTAAAAAGAAAGGACATGGATGTACAGAAACGGAAGAAATATCCTAATATATAGCGGCGTAAACAAAGATGATAGAGCGAAAGCAGGAATAGCATGCCTAATTGCAGAAGAATGGAAAGAGACGATTAAGAGTTGGGAATGCTACTCAGAAAGAATACTAAAATAGAGCTGGAAATAGCAATCGAAGAAGAAAAATTGCTCAATATAATAGTAGTATACGCACCGAACGAGGACGCGAAAAAGAGAGTAAAGAAAAATTTTATGAGGAACTACAAGAGGCCTGGGACTCCACAAGAGGCACGAGTATATTAATAGGAGACTTCAATGCGAGAGTGGGGAATAACAGCAAAAAATATGCAGACGTAATTGGTAAAGAAGGGGAAGATACGCTGAATGACAACGGAAGAAAACTCCTAGAGTTTTGCATCGGAAACAACCTGATTATCACTAACACCATATTTACACACAAAGCAATTCACAAGTTCACTAGAAAAATGATCAGCAGGAACGAAGAATCAATAATAGACTACATAATTGTACCAGAGAACATTAGGAAATTCATAAGAGATAAGAAATAGACAGTGACCACCTCCTTTTAGTATCAGAAATTAAAATGAACCACAACACTAAACAATCAGAATCGGTAGAACGGACAAGCACAAAAGCAGAAAAAAATCAAGATACATAAACTAAGGGAGCCAGGATACATACAAAAATACCAGGAGCTTATCAAACAGGAAGCAGACAAAGACAAAGGAGAAGAAGACGGAAACATAGAACAAATGTGGAAAAAACTCAAGAGAGTGGTGCTAACAGCAGCAGAAAAGAGTTGCGGAAAAACAGGATTAAGCCCAACAAAAAACAGACAGCCTGGTGGACATCGGAGGTAACTATGGTCAAGATAACTAAACACCAAACAGCAGACAGACTTAGAACTATACAAACAGCAAAGGAACATAGCAAAACAGACCGTAAGAGATGCTAAAAATCAAACATGGGAGAAATTTGGCGAGACCATGGAGAATAACTACAGAAACAACCAAAAACTGTTCTACAAGGTAATGAAATCCTTCAGAAAAGAAAATAAAAACCCCCTGCCGCAAATAGAGGACAACAACGGGAAGGTCATCACAAACTCTACGGAAATTATAGACAGATGGAGACAATACTTTATGGCGTTACTAGAGGGTACAGAAACAGATGAAAACAGAGAAGAAAACACGGGAAGCGACGAAATTAGGTCAGAAGCGAACCGTGACAATAGTCGGACGGAAGCCCAAAAAGACCCAATAACAGAATTAGAGCTGCGGGAAGCAATAAACAGACTGAAACTCGGGAAAGCAAGCGGGCACGATGGAATCTACCCAGAAATGATAAGAACAATGGGAGAAGACGGCTAAAATTGTTACTTAACATCATGAACAAAGTGTGGCAGGACAAGAAGATCCCGGAAGACTGGCAAATAGCCGTTATCCTGCCCATATTCAAGAAGGGTGACAGTAAAAAATGTGGAAATTATAGAGGAATATCTCTACTCAGCGTACCTAGAAAGCTATATGAAAGGATACTAGAAAACAGGCTGAGGAAACAAGTGGAACACCAACTTGAGGAATCGCAATGCGGTTTCAGGCCCGGACGAGGGACAAGTGATCTAATATTCAGCCTCAGGCAACTGACAGAGAGAGCCATAGAATATGATCAAAGGATCTATTGTTGCTTTATAGACCTAATCAAGGCATTCGACCGCATACATAGAGAAGAAATATGGAAGGTACTAAGAAACAGGAATGTAAGCGATGAATTAATAAGAAGCATACAGAGTCTTTACAAAACCAGCCGGAATTATATAAGATCGAACAACAAAAAATCGGGAACGTTCCTAACTAGATTAGGAGTCACACAAGGAGGAACCTTAAGCCCGCTATTATTCATACTAGTGTTAGACGATATCATCAAGGAAGTTAAAGGACAAGTTAAGAAATTCCATGCAGGATACTATAAGTTGAAACCCATATATATAACAGAAATGGCCTACGCGGACGACATGTTAATAATTGCAAACAATGAGCAGGACCTCCAACACAACATACACATATGGGACGAAGCACTGAGAGAAAGAAACATGGAGATCAACGCAGAAAAATCAAAGACAATGGTTATCGCAAGGCAACAGGAAGACATCACAATAGAAGTAAAGAACGCCATATTAGAACAGGTAGAAAGCTTCAAGTACCTTGGAACAACAATCGCAGCCGATGGGAAGCTAGAGGATGAGCTCAACAACAGAATCAAGTCAACAAACAGACTACATGGGGCGCTTTATAAAGGCCTTATGAACAAAAAAAATCTCTAAAGAAGTTAAAAGCAAAGTTTATAAAGCAGTATACATACCCACCCTCACGTACGGTAGTGAGGCATGGACACTAAGCGATAGACAATATAACCGCCTTCAAGCAGTAGAAATGAAAGTGTTGAGGAAAATGAGAGGAGTAACAAAGCTAGACAGATACAGAAATGATAAAATCAGACAAGACCTGGAAACCAAATCATTACGCCAACACATAGAAGAAAACAAACTAAGATGGTTCGGACACCTAATCAGGATGGAGGAGCAAAATACAACCCAAATAATATGGAACTGCAAAACACAGGCAAAAAGACCAAGAGGCAGACCCAGAAACAAGTGGAACAACACAATAGGGAAAAGCCTACAGGATAGAGGGAAGAGTTGGACAGAAGCAGTAGAACTAACTAAGGACTGGAAAGTATGGAGAAACTTCGTCACCAATAATGATACAAGAGGACAGGATTAAGAAGAAGAAGAATTATACTTCAATGAACGTCTGGTTAATGTACGATTTTATAATTACAACCCATTTAAAGTTCGTCTGATTGAGCTCGCTTTTTTGTTTACTCAAATCAAAATTTAGCGCCTCTAACATCCCGGCGCCCTAGGTTGCAAACTTACTCTACTGGTTAATCAGGTCCTGTTAAGGAAGAAAATATATTAAAAGCAGTATTTCCTCAGTACAGCACTTTAACTTAAAGAAAACTAAATATTAATTTGGTTATTGCATAGCCAAACATAGTACAATTCACTGTTACTTACAGTTCTAATTTCAATACTTTTTAAATCGAAGCGTTAGCTAATGTTATCTCAATAATTCTGAAACACAGACAAATTTAATGTAGAGAATAAAAGGTAAAAAACCCTTTATCTCTTTTATGAATTTAATGATCAATTTAAGCAGCACATTACGCAGAGAGACAACGAAGTAAAGGATATTATGTAAAGGGGAGATTTCCACTCGCTGAAAACACCACTTTTTAAATTACCCTTTTTGTTGAGTCGCTACGTAAATTCCTTTTGCAAAGAATTTGGTTTCATTTTCGAACACTTGAAAAGTGTCCGGAACTTCCAGCCGCGTTTTAGCGAGCCCCAGCGAGAGCAGCGTCCGAGTCGAGCGACCGATTTGCATACTACTTCGCTTTCCATTTTTCGCATTTTTCCTGGAATAACTCAGCAGTCTTGCGTTGTACCAGAATTTCGCCGGGCACCGGCAGAAGAACGGGGGCGCGGATTGCGCAAAGCCAGTCCATCCGCGCCGAGCTTTGCCGGCCGGATATCAGTTAACAGCGTTACGAGCTTTGTGCACGAAACACGGCTGGCCCGCAAGTGCGTTCTGCCCGCTGCGGCATGAATCCGCCGAATTTCAGCCTTCTCGGCCGCGGTCGCTGGCGGCCGACGCAAAGAGCAAGTGTTCTTTGGCGCTGTTGGCTCTGATTGAATTTGCATCCGGCGGATTTAATTTAGGACAGAAAAACATTTTAACAGCGGAATTTGATTTACATATGCACAGTTGGGTCCTGTTAAGTTCGTTATTCATTTAAATGTGTTTTATGGAAAAGCGACCCGCTGACGAAAGTCAAGTAATGCCTGAGCCTACGGGACGTTGATTTTCAAATTTAAGCTGTTTTTATGTAGCTACATTTTTTTAATTGTTTCAGTTGTATTATTTTTAATTTATTTTATTTAAAATATTTTGTATCGTTTTTCTATTTTCCATCTTAATAAACTTACATATAAAACTTTTTTGGTTTAATTTTCCTGAAAATAAGTTATTCTTTTTTTAGTGTTTACTTCCACTTCAAAAAATTAAATTTTCTGCTCCATCTCACATAATTTAATTTGTTTGGAGCACTACTTCAGGATTTTTTTACTAAACGTATTTTTTGTATACTTGTGAGTATATTTATATGAACCTAATACTGTTTTAATTAAATCTACATATTAATTGAAGGGCATACATTATATTTTTTTTGTAAACCTACAGTTTACAACTGATTTACACTTTATTTATGTTCTTTTTGATTTTATTCCAATTGGTACATTTAAACTTTTTTAAAGTATTTTATATGAACAGAACAGAACAGAAGTCAGTATTATTTATTCAATTAAAGTTTATAATTAAAATTTTGCTAGTGACGTAATAAGATAAGCGCGAATATTATTGGTTCTTATTTCTTTATTGGTTATACTTTCTTCTTACTACTTCAATTTACATTTCTTCACATACTTAATTTATTGATTATTTAAACTTGTTTATTACGAGAATATTCATAATCATCATCTTCATGTCTATCATGGATTGGGTCGTAAACCTGTTCCTGTTTCCTTCCATGTTTTCGACCTTTCTACATCTCTCTTTCCTTGTGGTTTATACTTTAAGGCTTGTTTTGGGATCCTTTTCTCCTCCATTTTTCCAAGGTGGTTTGTCTATTTCTCCCTACATTACAAGACTTTATCAGTTAAGGAGTGTATGTTTAGATCTTTTTTGATTTGTTTGTTTTGCATTCTGTCCTCTCTTGTTACCCCTCGTACGTATCAGGAACTTTATTGATGCTGTTTCTACTGTGAGTACTTGGTCGTCGGCGAACAATAGGGTGTTTATCCATTGTTCTTATCCAATTTTTATCCTTGATTAATAGTCATATAGTTTATTAAGTGTTTGGAGAATCCCCTCTTATCCATTATGGTCTATTATCTCTCTGTCTACTAAGCCGAATGCTTTTTCGAGATCTATAAATGCTAGATGGATTTTGAAATATACTCTCTTCTTTTGTCTATTATCTGCTTAATGTAAACACTCCATCTATGCAGGAGAATCCACTTCTGAACCCATTCTGTTCTTCTATTAGTATGGTTTCTGTTATGGTCTGAATTCTTGCATTTATTATCTTAGGGATATATTTTGTATCCGGTGTTTAATAAGCTTATCCTCTATAGCTTTCGCATTTACTTCCACCTTCTGTTTTGAATATGGGTTGAACTATGTTTTTCTGTCGATTATGGATTTTCTCTGGTTTGCCATCACTGGTTGATAAGATTTAAGTATCTTTGTTTTAGTAATAGGCCTCCATATTTAATTATTGTATTTATGTCGTCAGGGCCGGTGCTTTGCGATTTTTGGATATTCGTAGTGCTTGATTTAGTTCTTCAATTGCGATATTATCAATTCCGTACATTTTGTTTTTCTGTTTTTTCTTCTTGATTTTGTTGGTTGTTATTGCACCATAGTTTCTTGTAATTTTTCTTCTTCCTCGATGTTGTTAATTTTTTTTCTTTCTTATTTTTATTTATGTTTTTTGTAGCTTTATAGGCGAAAATATGTCGCCAGTGCAGGTCTTATTTTAACTGCTGTGTCCATTTGTCCCAGCTTTCTCTGTGTGCTTGTTGTGTTTTTGTTTTGGCTATATTTTTTCTTATTTTATATTTATTATGTTTTTTTTATTTCCATTTTGTGGATACTTTTGGTATACTACCATTTTTTGACTTTGATTGGCTCTGCCAGCTCTTCATTCCATATTTTAAGTCCTTTCTTTTTATTAACTACCGAAAGCGTGCTAACACTTATGAGGTAGTTAATGACATGACCCATCTGTGTGTGTGTGTCTATCATCATAATAACTCAAAAACTAAAGCTCTGATTGACATTAAATTTGGTACACAAGTACTTCAGACGAACACAAAGCATATGTTCAATTTTCAGCCAAATCGAGCAATTTTCTTCCATTGTGTTAGTTAAAGCTTTCGGTAGTTCCAAATTTGGGTTTACACCCTTTTTGTTTATTTTGGGTCGTTTTCCTTAGGCTTCATCTGCTACCTGTTGTATCCAATTTGTTATATTCTTCCATTCTTTATTAATTTTGTCGGTTGTTGGGTAGTTTAATCTATGTTGATTTAACCTGTTCTGATATAGTATTTGTATGCTCTCGTCTTCGAGAAGATTTATTTTCTATAAGTATATTGTTTGTTGTGCTTGTGAATTTTGAACCTTTTTCTATCTTTGATACATCACGATCTTTGCCATGACTGGGTTGTCTGCGCTTAATTTACCTGCTCTATAAATTCTGATGTCTTTGCACATCTTTTGTTTGCTATTACGTAGTATATTATACTTCTTCTACCGCTAGCTTTCCAGGTATATTTGTGAATGTCTTAAGACATATAAGATAGAAGATATAAAGGGTCAACTTTGTTTCATTGACTTGTATTTGCTATAGTTTTTTTTTATAGCGCACTTACCGGCACTGCAGCCTCAAGGGATTATTGTGCCTACTAACATGCATTTAATAAGCTAGGACACTACACACCCATGGGTTGAGCGAGATTCGAACTTGCCCGCGCCGGTTCGAAGACAGAAGAACATTGGCCGTGACCTCGAGCCATCGTGTCCCTTTTGTTATAGATTTAGGCAATCTTCAATCTTATTTAGGTTGTACATGGATCCTTGTATGACGCTAATTCTGCAGTATCATCTGCATACGTAGCTACTAGTGTTTGAGGCATTGTAGGTAGATCTGTCGTATACAAAAGATATAAGACGGGCTCTAATATGCTGCCTTAGGTACTCCTGCTTAAACTAGTTAAATACTTAATTGAGCGTTTTTAAACTTGATTTGGAACTTCGTTCGGTTAAGTACTTTTAATTAATTCGTAATATTCTGCTGGTAAAACTTTTTTGGTTTTTTTTATTGTCAAAAACCTGGCTTATATCAAGGAACACTGATGGGCAATGTATAGGGTGTTTTAAAAATAAACATCTGATTTAAAATGTTTAAAATATTTTCCCGAGAAATTGCACAAAAAACATGAAGTTTAGGAGAGTCTTTCATGCTGTATAATTTGATATGGCTGCTCCATACCCTATATTCTAACATTATAGAGGTTTGCATTACCACTTAAATAAAAGTACCTTTGTCAGAAAACACTAATCGTGATGCAAAATTTCATTTTCTGCCACCCTATCGAGGATGAATTCACACAACTCCACACGTCATTATTTGTTACCTGCACAAAATTAATTCTATCCTGTACGGTTTCATAATCAAACGTCACCACAAAACACACCAGACAAATGTTGAGGAAATGTTTAGTTCTCTACCGGTACGGCGAGTGGATTTTGGGGGCTACGTGTTAAACTCAGCCGGAAGCGCTCCACATTTTTACCTGACACACGGAGACGAACACCGGATTTTTTTACACAGAGAATCCGTGTTTGTCTATACTATCGCCTAATGCCTGTTTTGGACTCATACTTCGCGAAGCGTAGAATATACAATGATTTTTGTTGTCCATTTACTATCTTGATAAATACTGAAGTGACAGGTGAACAAAGCGCACTGGTGCTACCTACCGATAACCGCGTGAAACTCGCTAATTCGCTCTTTCTAACAGGACATTGTTTGATCAAAACGGATTAATAGCTGAATAGTTACAATTTTTTTAAATAGGGTAATTCTTTTTAAAACACTGTATTTTAGGTTAAGTCGCGACTGATTTTAGTTGTTACTCTATTGAGCCATGGCCGTTTTAAAAACCATACTGGTCGTTTGGTATGATGTTTCTTTCTTCAAGAATTAGCTTTAGTTTCTGTAGTAGAATTTCTTCAAAACTTTTGATATTATAGGCAGTAAGCTGATAGGATGATATAGTCACATTTTCTGCGTTTTTACAGGGTTTTGGTACCACCACCACTTTCTATTTTCTGGAAAGATTTTCAAATTAAAAACTTTTATTGTTTAGGTTATTAATTTTATTGTCTTTTCTAGAAATACTTTAAAAATTCTGGCAGTTATTAGATCAGCCTAGAGCCTTTTCGTTATTTTAATTTTTTTATGTTGATATTGACCTGGCGAGCTTTTACTAGCCTTATAGTTGAACATTTTCTTTTGTTCTTTAGAAACTCTGATGTATGACCTTGTTTCTTGAAAACTATAATTCTTTCAGAAACTTACAAAATACGGATGTCATTTATTAATACAGAATTTTTTAAGTGGAATAGTCCATTACGTCCTAGCACCCAATGCACTTTGTGAATCTCAACTCAAGCATTGGGTGAAAATATGTTTTGTTTTTCACATAAAGTATTTATTCAAATGCATCACTAAATACTAGGCGATTTTGTCTCCCAGCGTTTTTCTATTATTTAATATAAAGGTAAGCTAGTTAATTATTTTGTTAAAAGTCATATGAACTAAATTAAATTATGTTGAAAATATGTTATATTCACTCTGACTAACTTAGTGACAGTATTTCGGAGTCGCACAAAGTGATTTTTACAGTTATTTTTCGCGTCAGTCTGTCTGTTGCATTTTTACTTGCCAAACATACAATAGTATTTCTATCAACAGCCAAGCATTAACTTCATCTTATTTTATGAGTCACTTCAAGTTTGTCATCTGTTGTTTTAAGTTGGTTTTAGCTCCCAATACTATTATCGTAACTCAACATATTTATTTATGCAAATGGGCTACTTTTGAAGCATTGGTTTTCAGTTACTCAGATGTGTTTATCGGTTATCTAAATGCCATATTTGGAGCGCAATGTAATGTAGCGACTGCAGTTCTTGGTGTAATCAGTAAATCGTCAGGCTTCTTCTTCTTCTTTATTAGCCGTTTCCTATCCACTCCTGGAAGTAGGCTCCTTCCAAATTCTTTAATCTGTTTCTATCTCCTGCTTATTGATACAATTTCTTTCCATCTATTTTTCTTATATCCATCTTATTACTTCCTCTGTTTTTCTAGGTCTCCGGTAGGTAATGTTTGATGTCTATTTGTTGTTAGTATCCCGAGCGATGTGGCCTGCCCAGCTCCACTTCAGTTTTGCGATACGTTCCAAGACATCTGTTGTTCCTGTTTTTTGTCTTATAAACACATTTGTATTTTTATTTTTTATAGAGATATTCAACATTATTCTTTCCATAGTTCTTTGCATTATTCGTAGCCAATTTTCACTTTTCTTTGTTAGAATCATGGTTTCCAGTATACATGTAGCTACTGATATAATATATGCATCAAATACTTTTCGCTTTAGATTTATGGCTATGTTTTTATTCTGTATTGTATGTATGTATGTATGTATGTAAACGTTGTTTTTACTTACTATTTTGGTTTTGCTAAGATTCATTCGGAACCCTATTTTCTCGATTGTTTGGTTAAGTTTCTCCATCATCTGTTGCAGTTTATTAGAATCAGAACATATAAGGATTTTAGATATTTTCTATGTATTTTTTCCTTCTATGAAAGATTCTTGAAACCGTGTTTTAGTGACATTGTATCACCCTGCGTAAAATTTTATTTATAGCATAACATTCCTACATATATATTCAATCATTTTTGTATATGTGTAGTCCACTTTTTCGTCTTCCACCGATCTCAATACTGTTCACATCTGCTGTCAAAATTCTATAAAAGCTAAATAGATAGGAATGTTGTATTATTTGCTTTTTCTATTAGGGTTTTTAAAGTCTACAGATGGTTGACAGTACTAAAAACTTTATAAAACCCTGCTTGCTCTGCTTGTTGGCACAGATCAAAAAATTTATTATCGGCTAGATTTGTTAGGATTTTCGCAAACGGTTTTTAGAGGTGTGCTAGCAAACTAACGGGTGTATAATTTTCCATTTTAGATGCATCCCTTTTAAAATATCAGTATCATCTATGCATTGTTCCATGCATCTGGTAGTTTAATCGCTTGTTAATAAAGTCCTCTCCTGCTTTAAGCATCTCTGTGGTTATTTGGTTTTAACTGGACGGTTTTATTTAGCTCTGTGGTTAGTATTCCCTGCTCATTTTCATATTTGTGATTTGTGTTTTACCTTTAAATAGTTTTGATCTTAAAACCTTCCTGCTTGCGTGTCTTTCTCTGGTCTCTGTTGTCAGTCTTGTATTATGTGTTCTTAGATTTTTTTTTTTTTTTATGACTTTATTGAACTATTTGTATTCTTTTGATGATTTTTGTAATTTTTTCTATTTTATTAGATCTATTATGTGTAGATTCAATTTAAATATTTTTACTTTCATTGTTTTTGAGCACATTTTTTTGGTTGCGGTTTTGTACTGTTATTTATTTTATCTGTCAGTTTATCAATTTTCAGAGTTTTTGGGTTTTCTGTTGACGTTAGTCTTTTCTCAATATCTTTTTGGTATTTCTCTTCTAATTTTGTGCTAGTGGAAAATCTGTTTTTTAAACCTTTTTGAGCCTTCTTTCTTCACGTTAATTGCAAACCGTCCTGTCAGTATACGATGATCACTTTCTATTTGGAAACTATTTAGCACTTACATAATTGTTTGTTGTTACAAATTATATAGTCTATTTCATTTTTCGTTTGGCGATCCGGATTTATCCATGTCCATCTGCGCTGTTCCGGTTTTTTGTAGAAAGAGGATCTTGCTTTGTAGAAAATTTAACAGTATTTTGCATAGCCCGAATTTTCGAATGAAATTAGTGTCTCCGTTTTTCCATTTTCTATTTTGGCGCTGAATTCGCCTGTTATTAAATCCTGGTGTTTCTTCTAAGGCTGTTGTTTCTTTGATATCTTAATAAATTTATTCCACATCTTCATCCTCATAATAAATATGCATGTATGATTTGTATTTCGCAATTGGACCGCAGCTTTAGTTATATGTAGATAACTCTATCTGATATTGTGTGGTATTTTTTGTTTAGATGTTTTCATTTTCTATGTATTATGAGGGCTATGTCGCCTATATGGTCTTGGTAATCAAAGTTTTTCTGGAATAGCACATGCCCTGATTTTAATACGATTAGTTTTTCGCCTGGGAGACGTGTCTCACTTAATTCAATTACGTCTCATTTAATTAAACTGATCTCGTATTCTAGTTCCTCTAACTGTTCTTCCATATTTATTGTTTGTATGTGATATGTAGCGATATACAATTGTAGTTAT
The DNA here is from genome assembly GCA_036346155.1 of Sinelater perroti. Taxonomy (NCBI): domain Eukaryota; kingdom Metazoa; phylum Arthropoda; class Insecta; order Coleoptera; family Elateridae; genus Sinelater; species Sinelater perroti. The sequence continues at coordinate 699,812 of JARFIY010000359.1, forward strand.
TTTGAGAAGTTTTTTTGTTTGTTTATTTTGGCGGATATTGTGATGAATTTTTGTCCTCCCCAAAATCCTTGAGACAGACTGTCGAGACAGTGTAAATCCAGATTTTGCATCTCTACTCACTTGGGGTACTATTCCATGGCCGTTTTAAAATTCATCTTTGGTCAATTTTAGAAGATTTGACATTTCTCGCCGCGCTTATCTTGTGTGCTAGCGAGTAGTTTTAGGATCACGTCGTAAGGATCGTTAGTTACTGTAGCAGAACTATAATCACCGGAGTCGCAAGGTCTGTGTACCCGTAAATCGTTAGTACAGAGTACCAAAATGGTCTAATACGCTTTCTTAGAGAAGTATAAAAGTCGCTTTACTTTTTAATATTTTTAATAGTTTTGATGCAATGCCTTTTTAATTTTAAATAACAAACCTTAGTGTCAAACCCTAGAAAAGCTTGCACAATATCCAGAAATTAAGTTAAATATCTACTACTTTATAGATTTGTTCGGTTATGGTACGAAAACCAAACTGGTGATTGGGTATAGTGTTGTTTGTAATAACAGCTTTTCAACGATTTTGTGTAATATTGGCAAGAAACTGATTGGTCTAAAAGAAGATAATTTGTTTTTATAAGTTTGGCGAGTTTAAGAATGCATACGATTGTTTCATTATTCTACTTATCTGGAAAGTGTCCGGTATCTAGAAGTAGAGACCGCAATGTTCGAATAAAATAATCGTTGTCAAGTCTACCAAATATCTAGTCAAATGAAGAAATGTCACGCTAACTATTAGACTTTAGTGGGTTGTTTGAGCATACCATCTGCACTGATGTTAAATTATACTAAAAGCTGTAATATTAACAGTTTAAAAATTGTTGTTACAAGGGCCGTTGCTGTGGTCACTAGCTGATGATCCTTTGTCCGAAAACTCAGGCGAGAGAACGAGTTCGGGTCTCGCTGAAAACTTAGGGACAAATGGGTTATCGTACAGTAAGCTCGTTACAAATTTCAATGCCCATAGTGGGTTCAACAAACAAAAAGCATTAATAGGATGTCTGGCCGTTATTTTTTGGTATTTTAACTTTCTTTTAGAGAAGCAGTGATGCTGTTCACATAATAAACGAAAAATAATTTTTAAACATCCTAAACATTTATTGTAAAGTTGTAGCGCACTCGACAAACACTTGTTAGTTGCCTCAATTTTCTTGAAATGGTACTTTGGTATTATTTTTGTTTCATTTGAATAATTGCTTTTATAGTTACTTTCTTTACTGTATAATTTGACAGACTACTTTAAAAATTCTGCTTTATTTGTAAGTGGCTTATTTCGTTTTTATAGTCTAGATTTTAATTTTAAAATTTTGTACGTAACCTTCAGAATACACGAACACATTAATGTATAGTTTTGAAAAAAAAGTTTATATTTTGAAAAACTTTATTAATAACTATTAATTGATCATTTGCAAAAAATAAACGTTTTGTTTGATAGTATTAGTAACAGACTTTATGTCGAGCAAATTGTATCAAATTGTTATATTTATTAATTTTGACTAAGGTATTGTTATGTGAAAAGGTGTGGGCGGAATATATACTAATGAAGGGTTGAAATTTTATTCTCCGGGATAATTAGGAAACCCTAGCAGCTCATCTTTTGGAGGAAATTCGATTTTTGCAGGAATGTTGCCGAATATACCTTTTTAAATTTTGATGAGCCTACTCGTGAGCTGGGGGGTCGCGAAATCTAGTTACGGGCTGAATGTGGAGCCGTGATTGGCAGGGGGCTCGAGGCTTTTATCACGACCTGCCAGCACTTCACTGGTGCTTACGAGTCTTTTATTACGAACAGACTTAAAAATATTGATTTTGCATATGAATGCCGATTCGTTTGCAACCCCGAGACGCCAGCGGCGGCGCAGCGACCCGCGTCGCCGCAGCTCCTTTGCGGCAGGCCGATAAATCTTAATCCCGCCAAAATCATTTTGGAAAGTTTTGTTTCCAATTTCGCCCGTAACTGCGCAGCCCACGCAACCGCTTGTTTCTTCGAAGATTACTTTTGGAAACTCGTTTTACCAGCACGACACCGGCCGCTGCAATATGCCTACCTTCACGTCGCCGGCCGCGAATTGGGGGAATGCTCGCAGTGGGCACGCCGCATATCGGGGTGTATTGATGGGTTTGATCGCAATATGGCCGTGTCAGGGGCAGATGACGCGGGGACAATCGTACTAAGCTCGATTTTGTGGTCAAACACTCGAAACCATCTCGCATTCCTCCCTCATAAGATTTTTGTTTAAATTCCTTATACCTTTTTATGGCCTTCTAGGCTAAATTCCGTGGAAAATGCGGGTCTCTTCTCGGGTGGATGCCGTAAATAAGCTCGGGAGAAGGATATTGTGTTCTCCCATACGGATAAAGCTCGAGAACACTTTAAGTAATTTAAAAAGCTATGTCATGCTAGATATTTAGTGATATAACAATATATGGTTTTTAAAATGCCAAGTAAATTAAAACCCCCCAAGCGTTAAATGTAAGATAAGATTATTCTTATAGTGAAAGCGATAGTTATTTTGTATTTACGCATAAGCGCGCTATTGTTTCAATTATATAAATGTCGACAAATTACTTGAATCTAGATAAAGCACGTTGAATAGAACTAATTTAACGAATTGTTTCGGCGAGATTAAAATCGCCTCAATTAAATTATACTATTTTAGAGCACATTAACAACACCACCAAGAAAACTTATTTTAAAGTTTTAGAGACATAAAAAAGACGTTAAAAACTTTAATCAAATGTGAACAATAATAAAATTGTAATTATAAAAAAATAAAGCTCTTTTATATTATATTATTTGTTATACATTTTTTAGAATCGAGCATTTTTGAAATTGTGTTATTCGATTTTGTACCGTTCAATCATTATATTTTATTAAAAGACTAGTAGTGACTTTATATTTTATTTTCCATGTATGCATACATATTTGCATAATTATTTAGCAAAACAAATTACACGCAACAAGAAATCTTCTCACATTTCATTAACGTAAGTTTGATATTAGTCTGTCACTCAACGGGTTTTTCGTATACCGCTAATGCGTTTCTTACATAGTAATTTAATACGGAAAGCGTACCATAAACAAGAGAAACAATAAGTTGTTGTATTGTATGTTTTTCTTAATTTAGTTTATATTACCTTTTTATCTTTATATTCTTTAATAAAATTGGTTAATTTTTATAAACAATATTTATAAATTAAAACCAAAACGAACAATAAAGTGAGGATTGTCAGTTGTGATATTATGTGCAAACTTTCTAAATTTTATTGTTATAATTTAATTTTTTAAATGCTCTTTAAAAAGGGCATTCAAAATATATACTGATAATAATTATACACCTTAAAAAAGTAGGAAAAGAAGTAAATAAATTTTTAAAATTACTACAACTAAAGGACCTTAAATAATTAATTAATACAATTAAGCATAAGAAAAATAAAACTTTAGTTGAAATTATTTGTTTTATAAACAAGAAAAGAAATGTTTCCATTAGAATATTACACAATTTGGAAACTTAAATTTCCACTGTTTAAATTCTCCTGCACTTATATTTTTATAAGTTTTGAAATGTTTGTAGAACAGAATTGTACTTCTAATACATTTTAAATTTACTTAACATAAATTCTTAGTCTTCTGAGAATAACATTTTCTTTGTCAATTACATTAATAAGATGCTTTATTGTTTTATTATAATCTTGCACTTACTTATTTGGCCAAATCCCAATAAAATTTCAGTTTTTAAATATAAAAATATGTTGCCTGGCCATTTTAGAATTTTTTTAAATAAAATCTTATTAATAATTCTATCACTTATTATCTTAACTAGAATCAAATTTATGTGTAACGAAATAGCCATATAAAACATGATATAAAAATATATAAATGTAAATCATCTGCCAGGATCTTCTCGGACAGAGACTTAAACCTGCTGCAGACCAACACAACTTTCTCCTTGTTCATATAAGTCATTTCCTTGATGATGGAGGCTTTTAAGTTGTACCTTGTATTATCATGCCTCTCGTTGAACTTTGCCTCAACCACAGTACACATGTAGTAGTCGGAGGATTGCAGTTGAAGCTGGAAAGTGGTTGTAAGTCCTATGATCAGTGGTAATACAAATTGTTAGATAGCCATGCCTGGGTCTTCTTTGTCTTGTGGACTGGAGCAAAGTTTGTCTGAAATACATAACTCCGCCCAGAAATTGCCTCCTATATCCAGGGTTTAACAGCTGCCTCTAACATCAGACATTTCCTTCACTGCAACCGCCAGTTGCATTACAGACCTGAGAAACTTTATGTACATAACGGTACATACTTTAGAGCCAGATTGGTCATAATAAAAATTGGAGAAGAACCGGGTGAAAAATTATTAGTCTCGGATGCCAAAAATACCTTATTGCGGGATAACTCCTTGTTATACACATTGAAAACCTACAACAATACATTACTTTCTGACATAATCGACATAAAATCGAGGCTATTACAAACAAGTGATCTTCACATCATTTGCAAAATTTTGGTGATTAGTTTACATGCCAATACCATTTTGTTTCTACAGTAAGCAAGACTTCATAAATCTTCTACACAATTTAACTAGTTCATAGTAAATAACAGCCTACATAACAAAAAGTAAATTTTTCGTTGCTTTAAGAGGTTTTGTTCTTAAAATAAATTTTATGTTCGACACAATGGGAAACTTATAATTAAAACGTCTTTTTAAATTGCAAAAATATAGTAAAATGTATCCATGTAGTTGATCTAATATTTCTTCATTTAAGCTAATTACTCAAGATTCTTTTGATAAATTATTTTTTAACTGTGTTAAAGCTTCAACCCACTTGAAATACCATAATGGAAGTGTAAAACACTATCATAAATATATCTTTTTTCTGAAGTTTGCTATTTCATTATATCCGAATTTCTTTTGTCTAAATGACAATATAATTTAATTAAATATATAGAAAGGAAATGGAACTAAAAACATCGGTGATATCCTACATATTTCAAGTGGCGTTAACAAAACGAAACGAGACAGGTGTAGGTATTCTAATAAGGATTTAATACAAAAGGAGCATTAAATCATGGAAACCAATAAACGAATGTAAAAATAAACCTAACAAATTCTGGAAGAAAGAAAATTATCAACAGTCCCGTAACAAAAAAGGAAATTTTCTTAGATACATTGCAAGACAAAGTCGGGAAAGTAAACAAAAATGAGGAATTAATTCTCTTTGTGGATACGAAATGAAGAACAGGACCCAAAGAAAAAGACAACATAGTAGAAAAATGCGGTAAAGAAATAATAAACAATAACGGAGAAAGGATAATAGAGTTGTGTCAAGTTATTTGACTTAAGAATGGTTTTTACCAGCACAAATGTGTTCACAAAAACACATGGGTACAACCGAAAAAACAGTAGCACGTATTTATACAGAATAATAAGTGACAAGCTAGAAAATCAATACGAAGAAAAGTAAAAGAACTAGCTAGGTTTACTCTGTATAGATCACATCTACACTATACAACAACTGCCAAAAAAAGGAAAAAAACATAAAAACATCATTTGGCCCTCATCGACCTCAAAAATGCTTAGAACACGTTACCTAGAAACGTACTATGGAAAGCTACGGCAAGGTAGAAATACTAACGACGCCGATGATATCTGTGAAAAACTTGCACAAAGACAGCAGTACAGTATACATAAAAGTTGAAAATAGACTCATCTCAAATTTTAAAATCTTCAAGGGACTATTACAAAGCTGTCCAACATCGCCAACACAGTTCAAACTATTTTTAGAAGATACTCTAACAATTTTAAAACCAAAATATCAAAAAATGGGAGTACCCTTGAGAGATAAATATTTGTACATTTTTGCGGGCGACTAGGTGTTGGTGGCCTAGAACAAAGAGGATCTTATCTACATGATAAGGAGACTGAAAAAGAATACAGAAGAACTCGAATGAAATCAATTTGTAAAAAACGGATAAGTACAAATAAATAAGAAGAAGTTAAGCTGTTCGACCTCACAATAAAAGAATACCTACTTTCTAATATCTGGAATTCACCATATTAAAGAACACAACAAAAGAAGAACAGATTAAAACACACTTGGTCAGACAAGAACAGCCATCAGGCAACTAGACAAAGTAATATAGGACAAAAGCATCTGAATAGAAACAATTAAAATGATATATGAGGCCGTAGTTAAAAACATTATAACATATGCAGCAGAAATATGTGCCATTAACAAGAAAAATAAAAAAAATACACTCAACTAAAATGGAACACTGGAGGAGATGTTGTGGTCTGACCAACATGGATAGAATAACAAATGAAATGATTAGAAAAATAATGCAAGTCGAAACAGACATAATCAAGTTCATGGAAGACTATTATATAATAATATGATAAGTGCAGTTATTTCTACAATTGGTTAATTCATTCGTAAAGCTGTTTTATAAGGGTGATATTTTTGATTATAGGTATGATATCAGCAAGACATTGTATTGTCGCGTGTTATTTATTGATTCTATTGTATCATGCTGTTTTCTTTTCTATTTATATTTAATGTGCATTCATTTGTAATTCGGCTCAAAATTAAAGTTTACATTTATATCAGAAAAAATCGATAATGCGAAATTTGCAAAAATTAGTAAATATAAAATATTATGTACGGTTGTCTGTCAGTGACAGCCATAGCTAAAGAATTCAGAAATTTTAATAAGCAACTAAAATCTTTTAGAGGATTATTGAGCTGATTATAGCGTGACACAGCGTTAAAGATACAAGGTCAGGGCTATGAACTGAATGAAGCAAGACCTCAATTCTATATAGTTTAGGTATTGTGTTGGTAACTTTGTGGCATGATCAAAGTTGAATTTTTGCTTTAAGACATTGTAAATAAATTCTAGTTTCTCGCCGTACAGCTCAAAATTTACGGCTTTTCTATTTGAAACCAAATCAAAAGTATAATGCCGTCAACGTTTTACCACTGAGGTCATGAATTTTGTACCAAAATGATCCTGTCAAGCACCTGCCACCAGATTGTGGTCTTGAGGAACCCAGTGCTTGAAACAATTATTATTAGTAATGTAAATCAATTTTTTATCACAAGTGACAATGCACTTTCAAAATCGCCCATTTAAAGAATTTTCAAACAGTTGGCCATAAATCGCAACTCACTTTTTGGCTTTCATTTTAGTCTGTAAATGAAGATATTGTCTGCTTCTTGTGGACAAAGCCGACTTGATGTAAATGACTCCAAACTGTTATGTGCGACAGCTTACAAATCGCAAGTAATTGGTGAAGGTTTGGCATCTAAAGCAGTTTACAAATCTCCTTCGTCCAAAACAAATGGTTGTCCAAAATGTGATTAATATTTAACATTAAAGCCGCCAGAATCAAATCACTCCGAAACTTATACGTGGCTCACAGTTCTTTGTTCTTCGGTATAGCAAATCTACTTTACACTATTTCTTATTAAAAATCCTCGTACCTAGTAGTCACCATTTTACAACATTTACAGAAAAATTTTTTGTTTTGATAGGCTGAAGCATTTATTATAAAATTATATCTAGCAAAAGTATTGAATAACGTAAATAAAAAAATATATATGTAAATGTTCAGATAAAAATTGCTACACTTATACAATATACTAAAAAAATAATATAAAAATTTAGTTAGTTATCTCAATATAGAATTCTGAAATTAATTCCATTTTCTATCTATACATTTGATCAGAAAGTAAACAAAAAGATGTGGCGTGATTTTAGACCCTTGATTTACACGAGGAGGTCCGTACGTAATAAACAAAGACAACCTTATAGATTTGAACAGAAAGTAAACAAAGACGGCTGACATTACATTTGGCGTGGCGGTGCACTGAGCGCTTAATTTACACTAGGAGGTCCGTGCATTTATGCACGCACGTCGGCTCCTCCTTGCTGAATGGCCTGGCGATTGTGGCTTCGATCGGGCCGTTGCATTGCCGTATGCAAAAAGTGCGTCTGCCATGGCCATTTGGTTTACTTCCGCCGAGCAGAGGTTTATGAGGTAAGCGTCCATTTGTAATATACATATGCATAAACCACCCATAAGAAATATGTATAATGCACGTAAGCCTTACGTAAACATTTGAAAGTTGCGTATGCCCCAACACAGTAGCGGCAACAATGTCCTTCCAGGCGTTTTGCATAATTATGTTTTCTTTGTACCTGTTCTGTTTTTTATGGTGTAGGACCAAATGCATATTTACTAAAGTAATTGATAGTTTCCTATCCGTTGTAAAATCGAAGCCAAAATGCCGACAGTACGTTTGAATGAAAAATTTAAAAATTACGGGAGTGATTTATAAATAAGCACATAAGCTTTGTATTGATTCAACTTTACGAATTATGTATTTTTTATGGGAAGATTAGGCTTACGTCCATTACGAATGGGCGCCAAGTTAAATTGTTCCGCATTCCCAATCCAAGTAAAAACCGATCCAATTAAAATTTATACGTTCCCACCTTGGAAACTATATCTTCGAACACTAAGTCGATTTAAAACTAATACTACAATAAAACTTTACTTTTTACTTTAAATTTTGAATTTTTTGATTGTTATCTAGGTTCTTTCTTGTACTCCCAGTTTTCGTTATTCCAATTTCAACTGATTGATTCTTATCATTACCTCCGTCCTAACCAATCTATAACAGTCGCGCTTGTGTTTTACTTTATTTTGTCCCCAAAATTCCAATGTTTTCATGCACTTTGTTCATAAGATATTTATTATTGAATTTTGTTTTTTTATTTGCAGAATTAGTACAAAGCATTGTCTTTTCTTTATATCATCAACGGTAATTCTTGCATTTCACCCCAATTATTCTTTACAATGGATCAATATATACTACGCAAAGTTTCTATAAGGTTGTTTTTCTGCCAAACTTTTTTGCACTAAATTTACTAACATAAAATCCATGCAAAACACTTAATCTTTCTTTGTAAAAGAAGATCGTTAATCAAATATTTTTCCATAATGACGTAGTTGATTTATTTGTTTATAAGATTAGAGTTGTCTATTGCTATTCTTCAAACACTACTTCCTTTAGAAATTTTTTTGAGTAATAACTTCTGTTTGACAAAACTATGGCTTACATATTTCCACTGTCTACGATAATAACTATAAATATTTAAAGGCGGAGACAATTTAATTTAAAAAATGATTTTTTTAAAGATTGTAGTTGGATTGAAGATGACTAACATTAAAGAAAAATACTGCCCGCTTTTAGAGGCGGTCAGCTCAAGAAGTTTTACTGTGTATAAAAAATTACTTTAAAGAATTCATAAAACTGCATTCATATGTATGAGCTATTTACTCTAAAGAAGATACATGTTATTTGAAGTTTTATTATATCAATAAATATGAACGAAATATAATCACATAATTAGATTTTTAATTTTTTGCTATCAAGTAACAAAGTGAGAAAACACATTTTTATGACACAATCCGTTTTTTGAATTAGAAAAATGTTTGTCCATAAAAGATTGCGTTGCTGTGAAATTCCGTAACATTGAATAGAATTTGTCAATCAAATATAACTGATATTTTGATGCTAAGGATAGTTATCTCCATTCCTTCGCTTCACAGTCACACGCTTGTATTGTGTTCAAGCAACAACAATAAGTTCTGAAGTGTGTTCAACTAAACCACTTGTGCACAGCTGTTTGTTATATGACTTCACACGTAACAGAATCAAGTTGTCGTCTTAATACCGCACTTGGCGAAGTTACCTAGATCTTCCGTTCAGTCGTTTCCGCAAATGCGATTTCGATCTCGACGATAAACCCCACTTAGGACGAAAACAATTGTAAGATCTTGTAAATATGTGCATCAAGGGCAAGAAGATGAAAACAAGATTTTTGTACCTTGCTGTCGCTGACGGAAATTTGGTCACTTTAGAAACATTGAAAGACATTTTATATAATAATTATTACAAACATGAGCAAGATATTTGTGATAAACTATTTTTTTTAGCAAGAAACATTTTTTGTACATAAAACTGTCTTAATTATTCTAGGTTTTCCTTCTGCTAATATTTTTTACACTAGTTCGAATACTTTCTCCTTTCTTGTAAACTTTTTCACTTGTAATGTGAGTCATTTGTTTTTCATTACTGTTTCAGTAATACTTTTTTCTTTGGTGTGCACTTATTGGCTCTGCAACCCTAAGGACTTATTGTGTTTAGTAACACGCACTTAACTAACGTAATGCTAGGACATCACATACAACCATGGATTTTAACGAGACTCGAACTCGCTTGCACCGGCTCGCGAACAGAGGGAAATGGCCTTGACAATTGAGCGACGGCGACAGTCCCAGTAATACCTTAATAGACAGTAATTGGGTAATAGCAGTAGTCGTGCCTTATTTGAAACCTATTTTGAACTAGTTGTGTTTGCAGATATCCCTTGTACAAAAATATTAAATTTTGCATGATTAAACCAAGCTTAAACAAAATAGCGTTTTTGTTTAGAATATTTTCCAATATTGTTCTTTTTTATGATGCTATCAATTTCAATTAAATCGACCAAATAAAAAACAACGCCAAACAAACAATGAGCTTTGGCATGTTTTATTGGTAATGTCATGAACTCCAGCGGTATTTTTATTTATTGATATTTCCCAAACAACCTATATTTTTTACTCATCTTTACGTACAATATGTTCTCATTGTTTTTCATTGCGCACTATAACTTTTATTTGTTTTTGCTCGAAAATAAATGATTTACATAAAGCTACATTCCCGTATAACTCTTCGTTTAATAGCAGTAACGAATTTTATGTAAACGAATTTCTCTTATTTTTAAAGTTCTGTTGTGCAACCAATTAATAGTATTTTGACATTTTTAACCTTTGAGGCATATTTTGATGACAATCTCTTTGTCTTTTAGCCGTATAGGTTTTACACAACCACATTATATTTGTCTAATTTAACTTTTAAGTGTTTTATGCTAAATATTTTTATATATTATACAAACAACTGCTCTATTTGCAACAAACAAATCTTTACTGGGACATTTTGCAAAATTTTATTGGTTATATGGAACTCAAAAGATAATCTTTAAAATTTCTAAAATTGCCAATTCTTACAATATTGCAAAATGCAGTTATATCTATTTTAAACAATTCGCAGAACTTCGAGTTTTATTAGATAATTATTTAAGTATAAATAGCTTTGTTATAAAACACACAGTTTCAAATATTATAAAATAAATGTTTTTAGAATACTATACCTAATATTCTAGCTATTAATATTGAATATTACTGGGGAAAGAACACCAAAAACATTGTTATTGTATCTTTATATACGTTTTACAGCTGTATATATGTATATCTAGGTGACCTTCAGATATTTCACCTTGCCCACGCGTTGCTTCTCCATCGCCTTTTAATACTGAAAGGAATTAGGTTCAAATAAGACATTTTATTCATCCCATTAGTAAATCCCAAATAAGATTGATCCGTCGCTAACACACTGGCCCATTTAATCATTTTTCTAAAATTGACCTTACATGAAATGGTCAATTTCAGAAAAGATTTTTGGATGTGTAGGTATCGGATTATAAAATTCTACCTTGTTTATACAAACCGATTTATAAACTTTGTAGAAGAAAATAAATTTATTGAGAAGAGTTATAAACTGAGCATAGCCACATACAACGTAAAAACTTCAATAACAGAAGAAAGACATAGAACTAGAGACACAGTTAGTTAAAACAGTTATTATCAATTATGTGGAATAAGAAGGAAATAAACCATATAATTAAAGAAGGAGAAGCAAGCCACTTTGGTAAAGTAAGTATTATAAATAATAACAATATAGTACTCAATATAAACATTTATAAGAGTATAACAATTTAATACATTCAAAAAAATAAAAAACAAATACAAAATAAAGATAATTCAAGCTATTTCGAAGATCATGTAAATAATAAAATTTTCATGTTATTTCAAAAACACAAAAATTGTGAAAGCAAAAAGAAATAAATCAGATCAGTCATTCGTTAAAATAAAAAATATTCAAAGAAAGCAAATAATAAAAATTATTGAAAATAAAATATAAGTATACTGTAATAATTTTCAAATGACTCCCGTAACACGACCGCTAGACGTCCTCATTGCATTGCGCCCGGCGGTTGACGTCTTCTAGGAATCCAACCGGCGCGCACGTGGTCTCCGTTCGAATACTCTAAAAAGTACGAGTGCCGCACCCCTCGAAAGTCCGCGACTGTTCTGAAATGTCACCATATGGGAAATAAATATCGTATGGTGGGAGAGCTGGGAATTCCGAGTTCAAACTGACACCAGCGAATGAATCCAAGTGCGGAAGCTGTGTTGACATAAATAGTTTGCCATTTACGTCAACAGTTGTATGTAGTGTGTGTATATAAATAGCGTTGTTAATCTGTAAAATTTGCACACATTATTCATTACCGTAAAGAGCAGAAATGTTACAATTGGTGTCAGGTGTGAAGTATTTTCGCGTTTGTAATGAAGTAGTAAATAAAATAAATAAAGGGAAGCATGGCGGCGAGGAAAAAACGGTTTTCGATCTTAAAGTACGAGACTCTAAACGAGAGATAGAAGAAAGGCATTTAAAAATTACTGAAAATAAAGCCACATTACAGCTCCGACTTAAGTAAACATTATTATATGCTGGTGAGAATCCAGTATGTTTTTATATTTAAATTTCAAGCAAATTGCCTGAGATGAGTGCCATCCTGAACGAATTAAAATCAGACTTAAATTCGAATATAAACAATGTAAGAGCAAATTCAAACATTAATATAGCATATTTGGGATCGAACATGGACACATAAAATAATAAAAGAGATGGTCTAAAAGACGAATTTTCTAAAACATTGGACGATAAAATAAAGGAAGTTAAATTAAAATAAATAAATTTCAAGAATAAATTAATGAAGTAAAAATAGCACAGGGCCAGAAAGTTGATGCTATTATAAGAAAATAAGGAAATTTAAGGTAAATTTAGTTCTCTGCCAAGATCATTTTCATTAGCGTACCTGGAAAGACTAACGACAACAGTCACAAAAGCCGGCAGATGCAGGGGACGTTGTCGTGTGTCGACATGATGAAGACCAAAGTTTAGCCTCCAACTTTTGACAGCAAGTCTTCTTGGTCAAATTACCAAAAACAGTTTGAAGTCGCTGCTAGAGTGAATGAATGCTAAGAAATTGAAAAGACATTAATTGTTGCTCTGCGTAGAGATGCTCTTGACATACTACATACTGTGTCTACCAATGAGCAAGAAAGTTACAGCCAGATTGTTAAGTGCTTTGGAATACGTTACCGTCATGCTCATCTAAAGGAAGTTTATATGAACCACCCAACGTTAACCTCCCAGACCAACCAACACCTGAACCGAATATACCTCCCACACCACTAACAACACCGAAGATTGTAAAATCTGATATTCAGAGATTAAATCTCAAGAAAGCACCGGGACCGAACAAAATTACACCGAAAATGCTCCGTGAGCTTCCACGAAAAGGAATAGTTCTGCTGACGTACATATTTAATGCTATACACCGACTTCAATATTGGCCAAAAGAATTTAAGATCGCAGAGATAATACTCGTCCCTAAACCAGGTAAAGATCCCAGCTATGCGTCATCAAAGCGCCCCATAAGCCTGCTACCAGTTTGCTCCAAACTCCTTGAAAAGTATGTCTTACAAACCTTAGACCCAGAATTCACGCAACTAACTGGATCCCTGATTATCAATTTGGCTTTTGCCGACACCATTCTACCACACAACAGTGCTATTGCATCACGCAAGAAATTAACACAGCATTCGAACAGTCAGCCTACTGTATAGCTGTTCTTTTGGATATTCGCCAGGCGTTTGATAAAGTCTGGTACAAAGGACTCAAACTCAAAATACATCAAATCTTACCTTTTCAATTTTATAAACTTTTGGACTCCTATCTAACAAACAGAAAATTTCGAACACGCGTTAACTACGAAGTCTCTCCAGTGTACCCAATCCAATCTGGGGTCCCACAGGGTAGCGTTCTGGTTCCCTTTCTTTATACGTTATATACCTCAGACCTTCCAACCTCCCCAACCACTACTATAGGAGCATATGCAGATGACACAATTAAACCTCGCCGTGGAATATGTCCAAACTCACCTCAGCTTACTTGAAGACTAGCTCCAGCGCTGGAACATTAAGTTAAATGAGTCCAAATATACTCATGTAACCTTCACTCTTCGCAAAGGGATATTGTCCTCCTCTACATCTTACTAACATCGAGATACCACAATCCCCATCAATGAAATACTTGGGTCTACACCTGGACAGCAAGCTCACCTGGAAGGAGCACATTACTAAGAAAAAAAAACATATAGAGCTCAGATTTAAAACCCTTTACTGGGTACTAGGGCGACACTCCCCATTATCCCTCTCTAACAAAATACTTATCTACAAAACCATTATTATACCAATCTGGTCCTATGGAATAGAACTTTTGGGCTGTGCTAGCAAGACTAACCTTGCAATCATGCAACGAAGTCAATCTAAAATCTTAAGATATCTTGTTGATGCTCCCTGGTACATCACCAATCAGATGATACACGACGACCTCGGCATCCCTATGTTCAATACGGTAATACAGGTCAGAACCAGGAAACATCTTGAAAAACTTACCACCCTTCTTCTCCAAGAACTTCCACACCATCAAGTCATTAGACGCCTCAAGCGCCGCTGGCCTACAGACCGCCACTGAAGAGGACCCCACATGGGCCCAACACCTTAGCACTATTTTCTAGGACGAGGACTAGTCACTGGACGGGCCCTCATCATGTCAATTTATAAACCAAAATATTAGCTTAAAGAAATACAATGCATTCTGATTGCTAATGGAATAAATAAAAAAAAAGTTTATTGCACACACTTTCAGAATAGAGTACAAAACCCTTAAGAGTTTGAAACTTGTCTTGTACATATTTCACTGCGAACATTTACTGACGGCATTAACGATAAGAAACCCAATAAGTAATGAAGATGGCTAGACCAAAGACATCGATTGACGCGTTCACAACGCATTGAAATTTGAAGCTGCCAAACGAGCGTCCAGGAGACATGGTAATATAATAGAACTAACGGCAGTTACTGAGAAACAGAATAAGGCATGGACATTATGGGTCTAAAACAGAGTTGGAGCAAGGGGCAATAAAGATAAGAGGTGAAAAAGTGGTTTTCCATGATCAAGACGGAATCGTGACGCGAGTGAGAGTATCTCAGGACACCGTACTCCCAGAACGCAATGCATTGGTGGTAGATGCAGTTTTGGGTTGCAATCTTCCAGCAAGAATGGCCATCTTTATTAAGCCAAGTAATGATGAGAAAAATACCGGAAACGAAATACTGCTTGAGAAGACACTGGTTCAAATTGGCAGCGTGGGACTGGTCCGCGTAATAAATGTTAATAGGTATTCTTGGACGTTAAAGAACAACACTATCCTCGGTTATATTATTTCGGTCTCTTTAGTAGTCCGTCAAGCAGATAGTATCCAGCCAAGGTCAGGCAAGGTTTCTAAAGAATTGAGAGCAGTGATTGCTACATTCTGCAGTAGCTGAGTCCTAATCAATAGACGAAAGTTAGAGATCTGTTGCACCGAAATCAAGACGTGTTTAAATGGCAGGAGAAATATCGTGCGTTACAAAATAGATACCGGCAATGCTACTCCCATACGAGAGGGTCCTAAACGATTTTCACTAGCCAAACAAGAGGAAACTGAGAAGATAATTTCGGATATGGAAAAGAATTGAGTAATTGAACCTTTGACAAGCCCGTGGTGTTATTCAAGAAAAAGGACCAGATTCTGCTTTGACTACCGCCGACTCAACGATGTCACAAAGAAAGATATTTACTCAGTACCGCGCATTAATGGTACGCTGAATACTCGGGCCGGATCCAAATGGTTCTTAACCTTGGATCTAAAGAGCGGGTATTATCTAGTCGAAATGGATCTTAAAGACAAAGAAAAGACAGTGTTTTCTATTGGGTCTGAAGTATAGCAGTTTATGGTGATGCCATTTAGACTTTGCAACGTCCTTTCGATCTTTAATGGAAAGATTACTTAATGAGCTAACCTGAAAAACATGTGTATTTGTAAAACATAATTGTGAGTAAAAAAATCTGGTGTGAACATCACACGACTTTCCTTATCCTATTATATATATATATATATATATATATATATATATATATATATATATATATATATATATATATATATACACGAGTCCAACACTCGAAAGCTGATTAAAATAAACAGTACAAGACAATAATTGACTCGTACTTAAAATTTTGCTACGTCACTGAAGGTAACCGTGCGAGCTCTGCCGCACAGCCTTCGCCATTATCGCCTGCGTGCTCCCTCCTAGCGGCCAAGTGCTCCCCCCCGCATCTAGCAGTCGGCCCGGTAGCTCTCCGAGTGCGCTGTGATTGGTCCGTTTAATTAATTTTTAATCGTCTATAACTTATTTATTTGACCTCAGATCAAAAAATTTCATTATAATTTTTTGTTCGTCTCGGTTTGATCTATCCGGTAATATAAATTTCCCAAAATATTTTCTGAACACCCGGTATATTAGAAATCCTGAACTTCAACTTTTTTTCAAGTTCCTATTTTACCAACTTTTATTTTAAATTCATGTTTATCTCATTGTAATAAATCATTTTTATTCTTATAAATTTTTTGTATCTTCAACCGTTTAGATTCGCGACCGCTTTGCGACCGATTTTGCGACCTTGTGACCAAACGGCTCGGCCGATTTTTACCAAAAGCTTCGCACTGCAACCCCTACCTACAAGTAACTTTTATACCAAATTTCAAGCCTCTAGCTCTTACGGTTCTCAAGATATCCTGTTTACTGACAGATCGACACACACACACGAACCAATGGCTCAAACCAACTTTTTTGATGTCCTGAGGCTATATGTCGTCCAGAAATGTGAAAAACTGGGTAGGTCAAATTTCCGCCGATTACATTACTTTCCTTATTATAGGATAAGGAAAGTAAAAAAGGTTCGAAGGGCATCTAAAGAACACCATTTTATAATTAAGTCTAAAAATGTGCTGTTTCTTTAGAACGATAGTGAACTGAAACTGTGAACAAAAACTGTTAACTTAAATAGTGTGCTGTTTGCGCCAATAGTTATTCGTAGTGTATATATAAATAGCGTTGTTTATAGGTAAAATATTAGAAAAATATCCAGAAGCGTACTTAATTTCATTTTAGAAAAAAAAAACAAATCAATGCACTACGGTCCTAATAAATTATAACCAGAAGAGTAACAAGAAAAGTTTAAGAATACCAACCAAATTAAATTGTGATAATACTATAATACGATACTCATTTTGATAAATAGTGTAACAGAATATAATATACCTCTATACTCAGGATTGATAGATTATCGAAAAACATTTGGATGCTAAAAAACGATGTAAAGTTGTAGAATAGATCGAAATTACATTAAATTGATCCAAATCTGTTATGACCAAGCAACTGGTGTAGTTCATCTTTATACAAACACCAGCCCGATACCAATTAAGAAAGGCGTCATAATAAAGATCATTTACAATTTTTTTCATGTAATCTTAATTGGAATAAAATGGAAATAATATAAAAAAACTAAATTTCCTAAAATACCCGTATGATTTTCAAGAAAGAATAATTTCCCCTTTTAAAAACAGCAATAAAAAGGACTACATAGATTCGGTTCAATGTTTTATTGTACCATCCCGCAGAACAATGTTTTACATTTAGCCACCAACTAGTTTTGAAAATGATATCGTCCAAATGTTTATCCAAACAAGCCAATTATTTCCAATGGTTGAACGCTGACTGTGGAGAGGTCGTACGTAGATTTGTCAAGGATTTTGTGGGATCCAGTACCAAAAGGTATGCTTATTGGCGCGGTCAGATAAATAAAAATGATCTTCATCACTATTAAGCACAACAACAGCAAATGGAACATTTGCCAACTTATTCTCGCAAGCCGCCTGTTGGATGTACGAGTCACTTTCTTAAATTTCTAAGACCACCATCAATTTATATTGATGATATCCCAACGTAGAATTATCCGGTTAGGTATTTCTAAGGTGAAAGGCGAAACGATGCGGTGATGTGACGACAGCCTGCCTTACTCTAACGGGTGATTTCCGTTTGAATGATGAACCGGTCTATCGAAAATTGTGTACCTAGAACATTATGATTTTCTTGGTTGAAACACTCCCCTAACAATCTACTCTAAAATAGCTACGATGCAGCCGCTGCGTTACAATCACAAAATTGCCATTTTAAAAATAAGTCTTCATCATAAACGCACGGTATTCATACCTTGTGCTGCTCAAGAATGTATCATTCGAATACCGTATTCCCCATGACGGTAAATTGAAAAATTGTAATAACGAATAACGTAAACGACCTTAGAAAAAAGACAAAGACACGAAATAATAAATTGCAAAAGAATAATAATTTTCAAAATTAAAATTATTAAATTTATATAGCAAGTTTTAATAATTTACTAAATTATTTTTCTAATTTATAAGATCACGTTTTAATACATTTTAATATTAGGCACATAAACATATGTAGCCCGTGCTAGTCCCTCATCGGGCGCCTCCGCAGGTGGCGGATAAGGGAATGCTCATCAGACATGTTGGGTACCATGGAAATGAAATAGCCGGGGCGGACCAAAACTAGCAACAGCGTTTGACCCAGCATGGGCGGCTGATTCAACAGGGTAAATTGGACTCATTAGTCTAGAAAGGTATAAGGCAGCAGTTATGCCTCTGCAGAATTGGGGCTATTGTAGAATTACTTCCCTAAAGGTTCGATTCTAGATACTACCAGTCGAAAATCTCAACAGATTTTGCGGACTGTGACACTGCGATCTGACGAAAAGCAGCAGTTTCGTCAAAATCAAGCTACGGTGTGGGAAGAATGACTTTGAAACAGAAGCCAAACGGAATTACTACTGTACTATTATTATTATTATTCCAATATATCTTTATGGTTGACGAAAATATAGAATTGGCCCTCTTAAGTGGGGAGAGGGTGCGGAGAATTCCTCCATCATTTACCAATAAATATATGAACAACCTACAAATTTATAACAGCATTGTACGAATTGCCACCTAAAATATACGCAGTTTATACATGGCAGGAAAACTTGCAAACGTGGAGTTAGAAAATATGCAGATTAAAGATTGATATTTTAGGCCTCAACGAAGTTAAATGGCCCCGAGCGGGACACAAATCACAAAAAATTGCCCTATTTACTACTCTGGGGCCTGACGACTCAAAACACGAATATGGTGTCGCAATTATGATATCACCTCAAATAGAAAAATCAGTTCTCACCTTTATTCTCATAAATGAACGAATGATGTTACTAAGATTGCGAACCTTTTACAGGATTATGAATATTATTCAAGCTAAAAAATGTAAATTAATTATATTATAGCTGATTTTAACTTAGAAATAGGGGCTGGAAAGAAAGATGAAGTAGGAAAATATGGACTAGGTATACGAAATTTACAAGAAGACGCACTCCTCGAATTTTACAGTAAACAACAGCTTTTTGAAGGCAATACTTTCTTTGAACTGCTTTTAAAGTATTTATATACGTGAAAATTTGCCGACAGAAACGGCAAGATTATGAGAAACCAAATAGATTTTATCCTAATTAATATAGAGGTGAGAAAATACGTTAAATTAGTAAAGACCTACCTAGGTGCAGACGCGGATTCGGATTACAATTCAGTGCTTATAGACTTCAAAGCGCTCCGATTTCTAAAAGTCAAGAGTGCCTACAGCCAAGAAAATAAAGATACGAAAAACCAATATAACAGAGATTAACAAAAGGAAAAGTTAAAAATTTAAGGTGCCAATAAATAAAAATTCCATCAAAATAGAAAACGAAACTGAAACTGAAGTTGAAAGAACTTAAGACTTTATAAAGATAACATTGTAAACATTCATAACAACACAATAGTAAAAGAGAAAAATGCCAAAAGACAACAATGGATAACGTACGCAATAATAGATCTCATGAACGAAAAACTTAGAATGCAAATAAATACAAACAGATAAGCAAACTAAATCGATAAAAGTGTAGGGACGCTAAAGAATAGTAGATGGCGGAAAAATGTCAAAAAATAGAAATAATCCAGAACAAACCTTCATAAAAGAAAACTAATAGAAATACTACAGTTAACTAGAATAGACAACAGAGATATTCGCAAAATTAAAGCATTGTATTGGCAACAGTCAGCTGAAATTAAAATTAAGCGAAAAACTTCAGAATCTATTCTCATAAAGAAAGGTGTTCACCAGGGTTGCATATTGTCTCCGCTGCTTTTTAATTTGTATTTCGAGGCTATATTTAAAGAATCTCTAAACAAAAATATTGAAAGAGTGGTGATCAATGGTTGCAGTTTAACAAATCATTGTTATGCAGACGATACAGTTATAATGCAAACAAATGTTACAGAGTTGCAAATGATGGTCGATCGATTGGTGGAGTGTAGTGAATAATACTGTTTAACTTTGAAAATATCAAAAACTAAAGAATTGAAACTTTCAAGAAAAGAAAATACACTATATATGGGGCATGTCAAGCGGGTTAGTAAATACAAAATACTCCCTTTAATTATCGAAGGGAAGATTCAGGAGAGAGGTCAATAGGAAAACGGAAGAACTCTTGTTTAAAAGATATCCGCCGCTGGCGCAAATCCATTGATATATTCAGAACAGCAATTTCCAAAACAAAATTAGCCATATGGATCGCAAACCTTCGTAAGCAGACTACGCAATAAGAAGACAAAACATATGTAGATCAAGCACTTGCGCCAATTCCGATTTTTGATACTTACGTTTTACATTCTTTTCGATTCTATTTTTTATTTTTAAATACAATTGTTAACATAAAAAGAACTACAATTTACAAAACGCAACGTAATTACAGCAAATGTGGCGAACGTTTCAAACTTCAGCAAGCAATAAAATAGGAACTAAAAGTGCTATTCTTTACTAGTTTCCTCTATAGAACTGAAGCAAGCTTTATCTCGGGCTATTTCTTGCTTTCACTCGCAGCTACTGGCTTGGGGCGAGCGGCCGGAGAGCGGCTTCATACTTCAGACGCATTAAATGGTAGGGTTTTCAGGCGATTAAAAAGCGAGTTAGCAGACCAGAATTGCTGCTGTTACAAGCTCGCAAGTGTGCGGCAACCG
Organism: Sinelater perroti; assembly: GCA_036346155.1. Classification (NCBI taxonomy): domain Eukaryota; kingdom Metazoa; phylum Arthropoda; class Insecta; order Coleoptera; family Elateridae; genus Sinelater; species Sinelater perroti. The sequence goes on from JARFIY010000359.1 coordinate 721,165, forward strand.
CCGTTCTTGCGGCGCGGCCGCCAAAAACTACGACAGCCAGCCAGCCCTGATTGTTCAGCACCGCAGGGATTCCTGAAAGCCCACCAGCTCCCGCCGAGCTAAATAACTTTTATGTACAATAACGCCGATAAACCACTTAAATCTGCGCCGTTATTTCGGATTACACTTATAATCCGACGCACCCCGAGGGCATGTGCTGCGTAGCGGCTCCGCTCCGCGCGACTCCGCGAGAAAAAATATGAGCCGCGGCCGTAAACAAAATTTACGGCTTTGGTTTATAATTCCGCTTGTTGTGGGCGGGCGCGGGGTTCCGCTCTTCGGCGGGACGTGACCGCGCGAGTTTCAATACCCTGAAAGCGCGTTTCCGCCGACAAGGAACTCCTAATCGCGCGGAGGAGAACAATCTCGATCCCGTCCCGGAGCGCAAACAACCCGTATTGATTCTGGGGATACAGCGGCTTCGAAATTATCATAATTATTAATTGCAAAGTTTGTTTTGCTTTTCAATCTGCCGTTTCCTGCTATCCTGCAGGCGCGCGCTCGCTTGTTCCTCGGTATTCCGTAATGGCGCCCGGAGAGACGTGAGCGCTCGGGGCAAACGCGGTTACCGAGAAAAAACCTACGGGGCAAGTAAATCTCCGCTCTAAAAATTGAAATTGGGTAAAATAAGGAGAATATTAGGATGTTTGGAGCAGCCGCGGAATGCTATCTGTATCTCGAAACAACTCTTTTAGATCTGTGACCCATAAAAAGCGAGACAAGAATAATATGAGAATGTGACATTTCCGAAGGAACCAAAAAGCTCCCGTTGTCCCATTATACTAAGACAGCGGATAAGCAGTTGCAAGAAAAATAGTTACACCGATATCAACAAACAATATTTTAAATCAAATCAGTCCCACTCATAAATTATCCAATAGATTTAATTAAGCATTCAATGAGACAATGTTCCATAAACTAAATTCAAATGTTACTATTTCTAATTTAAAAACGGTTCGTTGTTATTGCCGTGGCAGATTGTTTGTTATTTTAACTCTGGAAAACAGTCTCAACGATCTTTTTATATGCACTTTTTATATAGATTAATCCAAATTAAACTTTATAATTTAAATTGCGTGCTGTTGTTGTATCTGTGAACGCTGAAAGTTTGCCTTTGTACGGTTGATATTTAAATACAAGGCAAAGTCCACTAAAAATCACTAAAACACAGTACATTTATAGACTGGATTTTAGAGAATACAGAAAAAGCTATCGATGAGGGTTATTTTTTAACGGCTTTGTGAATAATTGAAATTTTCCTATTTGAGGTAGTAAAAATTCAAGTGCTATTAAGGAAAAACCGATGCATTTACAAAAATGCTCTATTTGAAGTGTATTGTGGGCTGGACGAATTACTGGTTCTTACTTTTTTAATGACGAAGCTGGCGACGCTATTATTGTCAATGGTAAACGTTATCAGGAGATACTAAACAATTTTATTTTCAAAAACCCAACGATTTTGACTTGATCAACTTGTGCTTTTAACAAGATGGAGTTACACTTTACACAACACGTAAAATACTCACTACTTCAAATCAAATTTGTTGTTCCTGTTATCTCGCAGAAGGGTGACACCAATTAACCCCCAAAGTCTTGCGATCTAACCGCATTAGACTTTTCCGTCTAGGGCTATTTGAAGAACAGGATTTATTTCAACAAATCTGTTGCGATTATAGGACTAAAAAAGAATTTCAGACGTATAATAGATAAAATAGAGATGCATCTATGAAAAAGCATTATTCAAAACTTCGCTAAAGGAATGGTAGTATGTTAGCGGAGACATGGGAGGCGTTTGGTCGGCATATTTTATACGTAACCACCAAGTCTGAACTTTACACTGCTAGTAATAAAATTAGGATTGTTCTAATATTTTGGATTTTATTTAGGAAAAACATTCCGACGTCTAATTTGGATAACCCTTTGTTATTATTTTTTATTTACTGCATTTAGGAACAAACGCATTATACATTGTGCATTTTCAACAAACCACTTTTACAAATAAATCAAAGATAGCTCATTTTATGAATGGAAAATATTAAAAATTGTTGGAACAGTTTAAACAACAGCAAACATTTAATAAATTGTAGGTAATGCAAATTCGAATTATTCTGACCAGAAATCATTAAACGTAAACCAGGGAAACCATCGTGCAATTTCAAATTGTATTTTCCATTGATAGCCGCCACATCATTTTTTATGATATAATGGAGTCACCTTTTAGCCATTACGATATCGATGTTATTCTTAGAACATCCAAATAAATATAGCAGAAGGATCACGAGGGTTTAGCTAAACTCAATCTTTTACACTCTTGGTATAATACGTATGCAAATACAGACACAAAATATGATTGCTTTGCTGTAACACACAAAGAACAATCATTAAAGCAAACAAAGTTTTTCTTGCATCTCATTAAAAGAACAAAAGCTTCCTTTAGCCTGAATCTGACAACTAGATAGTACAGATCATATTGAAACGTAATATTTGGAATAAATGCGAAATATTTAAAGCGTATACACATATTAACAAAAACTTTTTGTTAGCACTAAAAGATAAGAAACATATACATTAATATTAGTTTAAAACCACGATTCTTAACTTATACGTTCCGTAGGGATTGATTTTTAAGAGGATTTTTTCGAGAATGAGTTATTAATAATTAATAGTCTTCTAGATTTTCACCACGCAAATAGTGAATAATAAGACTTATATATTAAAAAAAAAGACATCAAGATTTTATAAATGCTTAGGTAGGGCATGGTCAAAAGTTGGGATTAAAAGAATTGAAAAAATTACTCAAATAAATTGCAGGCTCATTAAAAGTAAATACATTTTCTAATAAGTCCAACCTCATATTACATATCTTATTATTCAAAGATTGAACTGACTTAAAAATATTAACGGAAAATACAAAGAATCATATGAAAAGAGAAAAACTAATAAGAAAAGAAATTAAGCAAGGGCTGGTAGATGCAAGGAACAAATTTTTTTGTATTGGGACAATTTTACAAATCTCAAAAATAATAAATTGGAATAACAAATACAAAAACAAGAATAACATTTCAGAATAGACTGTTCGTTATGATGTAAAAGTAACATGTAAAAAGTTTTTATAAAATAAAAATAAAATTTAGAGTCGTGTATTACAAACCACAATTATGAGAAATGTCTAGTAAAATATATTACATGTTCAACAAAAAATAACTCTCTGGCATTTTGTCTGAAGAAATTAGAAAACAACCTTCCATTCGTGGAGAGCATAAGCTAATACGTTTTCTTTTGGATGTACATACTTTTCAAAGTTTTCAAAATTTGTTATATTTATTGGTGCTGCTGTTAACTTTTCCGCTTTGTGCTTTTTGGGCATGTTTTGTTGAATAAGATGCCACCTGTTTTCCTTCAGGTTCATGTTTACAAACTGCCCCGGCCCAATATAAAAGCTAAGTAAATAACACGTTTCTTAACAAGAACATTATTATTGAAGATTTGAAAATTTAACCTGATGTACTACCTTATCAAATGCGATTCCACGCCAGCATAATAATTTAGACATATTTTACAGTCAAGTGAAAAATTTATTATACAGTTGATTGAACGAACACCTCCGTACTTGGGTTCGACCACTGTCACTAAATTAGTAGTATTGGATTTAGAAATTATTTGATCCGAAAAGCATTGCTCTCGTCCAATTTTGTAGACGTATACTAAGTTAAGCTTAAGTTGAAAGCTGCTTCTACTTTTTTGAGACACCTGGTCTAGACCGGCCCCTATTTTTCAGACATTTTCAACAGCTCCTCTCACTACCAGTTGTGTTAATTTTGGGAGTTTCTAAAAGCTGGGTCTTAACAATGTTGATTATTTATTACTTTTTTAAATTGAGTTGTAACTGTTTACTCTCGGCAAGGATATTTTTAAATGCTCACTTATTTTTCACTGCAAGGTTTCACGTTCGACGGATCTATGATATGCCTAAATTTGAAGTCATCCAAATGTTTATATCCAATTAATCAATTACTAATCTAATATTTAAGTATATTATGTATCTGAAAATAGTTTAATACTTTAAATCAGCAACTTTTACTTAGAATCCATTGCATCCGGATGCGATGATGTACATAAATATTATATATTTATTAGGGAACTTAAGATTAGCTATTTCATAATTATTATATATGTAACAATTGAATACACGTAACACATGAAGAAATTGCTAAGCAAACAGCAAGAAAAACCTTGGGGGTTGAATAAAATAGTATAACACGTATTTTGAGAATAACAACTAAAAGAACAATAAAAGAAAATGTTAAATATGATGTGGAAAAGATTGAAGGAGTATAGATGCAGCATTTATTAAAGTTATTGATGAAAATGGAGGAAAAAAGACAGGATTATAAAACAAAACCGTTTAGTACAGAAATGAAGAAATAGATATAACAAAAATTACACAAAAGAAACACTACTTTAACAACGTAAAACTGAATTATAAACTGCAGCAAAATCGTGTTTATTTTCGATTTGAATTACAGCATTTATAATTCTGTCTCGTGATTGGTCTTCATTTTAAATTTTCTCTGCATAAACCAGTTGTTTTACGTGGCCCCAGAAGTAAAAATCCAGTGGATTTAGATATGGCGACCTAGTAGGCCACTGAACTGAACTGCGTCTACTCATTCACCTTCCATTAAAATGGTTGTCTAGCCATTTTACGATAACCCTTGCAACATGCGATGGTCCACCATCGTGTTTTATTTATTTTGTTTCGTTTGATTGAACAATGTACTGTTATAAAGAGGAAATTCTCAAGTTTCACGCGGTTGCCGATGGGTAGCACCTGCCACTTCAGTGTTTGTCAAGATGATGACTGAACAAAAGAAATAATTTTGTATTTATGTGGCCTACCATAAGTTTTTTGTGAAACTTGAAATTTAATCCTTCAAAAGTTTGAACCTCCATATCTTTAAAACGAAGACCAACTGGAAAAAAATTATTTTGCATTTTTTGCTTCAATCCAATTCAAACTCAAATTTTTATTTTTCGCCTCCTGCTAGAAATAGCCCTGTATACTGTTTATTGACTGTAATAAGGATTTTAATACCGTTAAAGAAAACGCTTAATATAGAATATGAATAATTTGCAGATACCAGGTAAGCTCATACGCTTGTCAGAAATTACTTTGAAAGAAATCTTAATAATGGTTGAACTTAAACAAAATATTAGGAACAAAATTAAAACAAATACAGGAGAACGATAAAAAACGCTTTATCCGCGACACTTCGATATAAGGATAAATAACATAATAAGTAAAACAAATAGAAGTGTAACGATAATAAGCAAAGAAAACCCAGTAATAATATAAGTTAATGGTAGTTTTAATAACAAAACCCCAAAAAGAACTACAGGAGATTTGTGAAGAGTTAGGAAAGAAAGCTAGTAAAAAAACTATGTATAAACAAAATCAACATTAAGTATACTAAATACACAAAAAATAAAAAGAAAAAAATAAAGATAAAAAAATTACATTTGAATAGATAGACGCATTTAAATACTTAGGGACACTAATAAACAATAAAAATAACTGCAAAATAAAAGAATACACTCAGAAAGTCAAGCATACTGTGCAAATAGGTGTATGCTAAAACACAAGTAGACAAGCAAAGAAACAAAACTCAGAATATGTAAAATACCTTTAAAACCGATGCAGCACAGATACGAAGTTCAACAAAAAAGGAAGAAAAAGCCTAGGAGCATGGGAATGCAAGATATTAAAAACATGATATAAATTAATTAGGACAAAAGTAGATTAATGTGGCCCAGAATAAACCACAAGTTATTACAGGTCTTAAAAAGAGGGATATGGCGACAAAGCCAAGGCGTGCACGTGGTCATGAGAAAGCGAAAAACAGGAATTTATCTACCTCAAAAGTAGATTAAGAGTCCCAAAAATAAGCGGCCAAACATTTTAGAAGGAGTGTAACCTCATATCTAAACTCTGTACACTTCAAAAGGTATTGCCATAAAATTCTAAGATGGTGAAAAGAGAAAAGCAGGAACGTCACGCATTTTAACTATCAAGGCAACTATCCCCCAAACTATAAAGTATGCTTGACACCCAAAGAAATTCTGAACGTTTTGATTTCTCTCACCACTCCAATCCTACACAAAAATTTGCAACTGGTACAATTGAATGCTTATACCAAAAGAAACAGTGCTGGAAATCGACAATAACTAACAAACACAAACCAAAAAAACAAAATCGAAAGAATGATGGTTAAATTTTCAGAGGAGATGTACTTAATCTGCTTACTACATATTATAATAGCCCATTTTTTAAATATTACACTATGGAATACTAACATTTAGAAGCAGTATAACCAAAAAGTCAAAACACATATATCAAATAATAATATTGATGTTGTATTGATCTCCAAAACGCAAAATACTTATATAAAAATATCTATGTATTCTATTTATTCTATAAATGACTTATGGGCCAGCTCTTGGAAGCACACAACTCATTAAGGCGCTATGGAAGTCATTTAGTACCAACATGAACATCTTCAAGCCACATGCGTTGCAGTTGGAGAAGTTCATAGACTTTTAATAGCTCTTGCAACAGTGCACCATCCCTCAAAAACTTATTATTATATATAATAATTTTTATTAACCAACTTACTGGCGTTCTATCCGTATAGAAATTCCAAGTTTCTAATTTTAACGTCACAAAAGAAATAGGCAACCACATTAAGTCAACATTTTATTTAAACTTTTCATTGAATTATGAAATGTAATATACAAACGTTAAAAACGCTAAAACCTCTTTTATTGTAGAATAAATTTACCAACTGGAACTCACACAAAGGATTAATCAACAATAAAATCCAAGCGAATATACTGTTAAAAACAAAATAGACATCAAAAGTGCTGTAGAAAACCTAGTCTAGTATACAAACGTCTGTTTATTCTTCTACTCCAAATCACGGAAACGAGAAGATTGTTGCGTCTTAGTTAAACAAATAATACGAATTTATAATCGCCGCTTATTTTGCTTATGGGTCCCCGGTGAGGGATATCGAACTGGCTGCGTCGCAGTCTATGTGTAGTCAGTTTAATGGCATTTGGCTGGCAGCAGTTAAATGCCCCATTTTTCATCATTTTCCTTATATTGCTTTTCTGTCACTTGTATTTAAAAGACAATATATTTAACAATTAATACCGAATACTCCAAATCAAGCGTTTGGTTTAACTTCGTTATTACAGTGCATAAACACAGCACTTGCACATGTACCCTGTGACGGTGTAAAGTTAAATTGTTGTTTGTAGTAGTATATTTAAAGCATAATACAGTTGACCGCATTTTGCCTGCGATTTTTTGTATTTTCGTTTTTAAACATTAAAAACAAAGACAACAAGACCACCCAACATTAGTTAAAAGAAGGAAACACAGAAAAATGTTTAAATCACAAAGCATCCGGCTGATCGCTTATTAAATTAAGCAAAGTAACTACTAGAATTTTTACTCAATAAACTAACAGTAACTATAGCTAGAAAATATTTATTATGGAAAGCAACAAAGAAAATTAAACCTCCGTAACGGTTTATACCATCAACTAAATTAGTTGAGACGAAACTAAAAAAAAAGAAGTGCTTTTAAATCATTTATAAGTAGCATTTTAACGTTATTCTACAAAAAAAAAACCATAGAAGAAAACAAAAATGCATCAACGCTTGAAAACTCTTAAACATACATAATTTATAATTAAAAAGTTTAAAATAAATAAGTACAAAGTGTAATTAGTAAAAATCTAAGTGCTAAAATGGTTACAAGATAGGACCTAACAACTCGCCGAGCGCAAAAATAATTTCCAGCTGAAGCAATTAAAATAACCATGATATTCAACGCAGTGCTAAAATTGAAATACTTTCTGTACAATGGAAAGTTGCCTGGATAATTGTGATTCTAAAACTCAAAAAGGATCTAGAAGAAACGGAATTATATCGCGTTATAAATTTGCTACCTATACTATCAAAGATTATAAAGAAGTTCTTACTAAAGAAAAAAAAGTTATTCTAAAAGAACGGTTGCTAATTTCAAAATATCAATTTGATTTCGGGAACAGCATGCGACGGTCGAACAGATACACAGAGTCGTACGTAAAATCAATGATAATATTGAAAAACGAAGACGGTTTTTCTAGATAAAGTGTGGCATTCTGGGTGCTATGCAAGGTTAAAAAAATCTGGCACACAATATATTCCGCATTCTAAAAGCGTACATACATAAAACATACTTTTCAACTAAACACCAAGACAATTACACGGACTTTATACAATTCATTTAAGAATCAAACAGAAAAGCGTACTGGTACCATTGTTGTACCTAGTGCTTAATGCAGATTTTCTAGTGTCAAAAAACATAACTATTTCCATATATGCAGTTAACGCGTACTAATGGCGTCTCACAGAGGCCCGAGAATGGCACAATTATTTACAGTCGGTTGAAATGAAGTGGAAACCTGTGAAGATATCGTAAGAAAATTCAGCTAGACATCTCGGAGTACATTTAGATTGTAAATTAATTTGTATAAGCCATGAGTAGATTAATAAAGAGCTGCTTAAATATAAACTCAGTAATTGTATTAGCTAATAAGGAAAAAATCTCAGCTCAACCTAGAAGACAAAATATTAATATGTAGTACAGCATCGAAACCTATATGGAATCCAATTATAAGGTACATCATGTAATTCAAAAATTGAAATTATATAGAAATTTAAAGCTAAAATGTTACGCGCAATGATTAACACGGCCTGGTTTATTAGAAGTGAATTATTATTATTATCCGAAATGTAGGGCAGATTGTAAGTAATTTGGTAAAAAAATAAATTAAAAAAACAGGCAATACAAAAGTATTTATGTAAACTTTTCATAATATATAATACCACCTATTAATTATAAAGAGCCACTATAAAATTGGAACTGCTAGAATCAGTAACTCAGTCCATTAGAATAGCAAAAGGTAAAGCATCTTTGCCAAAAATCAGTCGTATCTACCAATCGCTTAAAGTATTTTAACACTTTTGCAAGACCTACTCTTTACAAAAACAAAGAAAAATCTACTAATTTATTTGGAAAAATTTCAAATCAACACAAATTATCAAATCGTCTGTAACCAGAGAAATTGAATTAACTATTAAAAGTTAGCGGCCACAATCTAATTAGTATATTAGTAATATATCAAATATCTTAAGGAAATATCAGAGAAAGACCTAAAAGTAATTACATATATATTAATTCAATTACAAGGATAGATTTTTTTCTCGATCACTGGAAAACAAGGAAAATAATTATAATTCCAAAACCTAGAAGAAATGAGAATAAACCCTTCATATAGACGAAAAAGAAATTTTAATAATAATGTAACCAACTCTTGCGGAATAAATAATACTGTAGCATTATTATAGAGCGACACACTACCCTAAAATAGGTCTAGAAGACACAAAAACAACCTATCACTAAAAAAATATGATTTTGCAATTTTTCCTGACGTAAGTTAAGCTTTAGACAAAGTGTAGCATACTGGACTGCTATTAAAGGTCAGCTTTATTATAAAAAATGAAAATTGTGCCTACAAAAGAAATGATTTTAAGTCAAATATCAAGAATCAATATCACTTTATCCGATGCAATTAGGGCTCCCACAAGGTAGTACACTCATATATGTATTACACCTATCCGTACAATACCCACAAATCTTTTCTCAACAATCGTCTCTCAACGTCGATAGTAGAACAATGTTAGCTTCACATAACAATCCAAACACCAAATACTAAATATATAATAAATCAAAAAGTAAATAAAATACTGATTTATGTAGCACATTAAAGAAAGAAGCAATTCCTGTTATATTTACTTTTCCTCAAGAAATATGCATTTAATATAAATTTTAATGGCAACTTGGTTGCTTATCAAAACAAAGTTAAGAATTGTAACGAATTTTCGAACGCCCCAAATTATCGTAAAATGCTCGCAAACCTACAAATACTAGAAAAGATTGAGTATATTCCAGAAGCACTCGAATAAACTTCAGAACAAATTTTGAATGAATAAATAGTACGCAGCGGAACAGTAACATTAGTTGAGTATCATAAAGCAAATTGAATCGTTCTAGTTCAAGATAAATTATTTGGTAGATAGATATAGTTACACAGAGTAATTTTGTAATACTGAATTTATTTTTTAGAGTACATAAATATTATTAATTGTTTTCATTTCTCTAAATAAGTAATAGTTTTAAATAAATGTATGTGTGTTATTCACCACTTTACGAGCAATAGCGTTACAGTATCTTGGACTTTATTTAGAGAGACGACTTAACTGCGATAATGGCTACGACTTGAACTATAATTTTGACAACTGTACTGTTTAACAGATTAAAATTCTTAACTAACAGAGGAGAATATTTTCTTTATAAATGTATAAAAGTAAAACGATTCAACAAAAAATATTAGGAAAGACTTTAGGCGTAGACAATGAATTTATTAACAAGATCAAATACGTTAAAATTAAATGATTTGATCCGTTAGATTTTCTAATGGGTGTGAGGGATGGATATGCGCAATATATAGTTTCTAACTCCAAAATGTTACCCTAACTCTGTATTCAGCCAGGCTCAGGCGGCCAAGTATTAACAGGATAACTATGTAAGTATAACGAACCCAAAATAGTTAAAGAAGAAAACGTTTTGGCTATAAGGACAAACTTAACATCTTGGCGAAGCCAATGAGAAACTACCGCGTCATAGTTATTTCGATACAGGTAAAATTGTACTGCCTTCCTTTGTAATTAATTCCGGAGGTGAAAATGATGGGAATAGCTATAACAGATAATTACAAATCAAAAATCAAAGCAACATTCAAACATTATGAAAATATGGTAAACTTGAAAATATTAAACAAGAAATAAAACAAGGCCACTCGAATAAACAGAGATAGCATAACGAATAAGATGTATAGCCCGACTATAGACTATTAGTCAAGCTAACGGGGAATTATTCCGACAAACGAATTCGAACAAAAAGTAAAGTGAACTAGTAATTATGGTAAAACTGGCAGACAGTCACACAAGTCTATATGCTTAACGACAGACTACGATGACGAGGAAATCCACAACTAAATAGAGAAAAAGTGGCAAAAATATTATTCTAATGGGGGATTTCAATGTTATTGTAAGAGAAGATTACAGAAAATATAGTTTAGAGAAAAGGAACGAAAGGGGAGACCGTCTTGTTTAATTCTGCACTAACCATAATTTAGTGAAAACGAATACAATTTTCAAACATTACCTACACAAAAGATATACGTGGAAGATGTCGCAGGACGTCAGATTACACTAAATTGACTATATAATAGTAACACAGAGATTTAAATATCAAGTCAAAAGCAAAATGAGCTACTAGGGAGCTGACACCGATAAAAATCATAACTTGAAAATTTAAAAAAAATAGAGAAAACGAAAAAAGCTACATAGCAAGTACATAAATTAAAAAACAATAGCATGCAAGAATAGTTTAACGATAAATTTTATAAAGTCTTGTATACGTATGACACTACAAAAAAGTCTGTTGAATATTGGTGAGATATTCTAAAAAAACACACATCGGTGAAACAGAAAAACTCTGAATTGCGGACGAGATTATAAATATGATTAAAAAAATAAAAAATAAAAACATTCTAATATAAAATCAATAAAAACTGTACAGTAGCGAAAGAAAAATATATGAATAAAAAATGCGAAGAGGTTTACAAACTTCTGAAATAAAAGAAAAGTGATCAGGACTACAAACAAATATAAACATTTTTTGTACAGCAAAGAAAGAAATTGCCAGGCAGTGAAGAAGAAGAGGAAAATATTCTTTGAATCAATGAAATCGTTGATAGATGGGACAGGTATTGAAAAGAACTATACATAAATAATAGAAAATATGAAGTCAATTTATAACTAGAACTAGAAACAGCTGGACGATGACTATGAAAAAGGTGGCAATAAATTGGTCAGAATACAACCAAACAGTTCAAAACTTAAAGACAAATGAAACGCCAAGTGTAGATGAAATACCATCTAAAATTATAAAAGCTGTGGATGAAAACATTATAGAAAACTCTGCCAACTTGAGGGCCAAATGTAAGGAACCAAGAAACATTCTTGAAAACTTCATGATTAGAAGATAACTCAAATAAATGCAAACATTGTTATACTACTACTATAATATCTTATGGCTCTTGAATATTGACTATAATAGTTTAGCCCAGAATCAAAAGAATTTTAGAATATCATTTAGCTGAAGACCAACTTAGATTTAAAAAAGGATTTAGAACTCAAGAAGCTACATTTGCAATTAAAACACTAATAGAAAACAAATAGGGTAAAATAAACTAACTTATATTGCATTTGTGGACATAATAAAAGCCTCTGATAACGTTAAATCGTCAGACATATTCGAACTATTAAAGGATATATTAATTAAATACGAAGATACAAAAATCATCCAGACATTATATGAAAAACAAGATGCAGTTGTAGGCTTAGGGGAAATATTAATGAAAGTAAAAATTAGCTGAGGAGTTAGACAAAATGCCTGCTTTTATCAGCTTTCTTTAATATATTTATTCGAGAGTCAAAAAAAAATCGTAAGATAAATTAAAAACCGGAGTGAAAATACATAGAGAATGAATGTTGCTCATTAGTCGAGGAAAATTAATAAAACAGCTCGAAATTTTTAGCGGGTACACGTATCGAGACATTCCAAGGCGCATTCGATTTGTAAGAGCATCAGAAAAAAATGTTACCACATATTTTTTTTGTTATAATGCGAAAGTGCATTTGCAAAAAAAGCATTTATTTGATGAGCCTATTTGCAGATATATCCAGATAGTTTAACCTCGAAAAACAATCAACTTTGAGCTGGTTTCCTAATATCATCCCCATTCCCAGAATTATGTTTTCCAAATGCATCCGAGCACGTTCTAAGCATCATATTCGTGATCAGTAAACCCAAAAACTCTTATACAGACTGTTTAAACTCTGAAAACAAACAAATTTGAGGTAATTTTCTAAAATTGCAGCCATCCCTAGAATTATGCCCCCCAAGTGCATCGGGGCACTTTATGAGCATCATATTCGTGATTAGAAAACCCAGAAATCCCTTATATAAACAGTTTAAACCCAAAAAACAAAAAATTTGAAGTTTTTCCCAAATTTTCTCCTATCCCTAGGATTATGTTTCTCTCCAAGTGCATTGGGGCACTTTTTAAACATCATATTTGTTATCAGCGTCCCCAAAAACCCTTATTAAGACAGCGTAAACTCGGAAAACAAACAAATTTTAGGTAATTCTTTAAAATCACCCCCATCCCTAGAATTATGCCCCCAAGTGGATCGAAGTATTTTCTAAGCATCATATTCGTGATCAGCGACCCCAAAAACCTCTGAGTAACAGGAATGAGCTTATTTTGTCCAATATTAAGCGGGAAATATAATACTCTTTTGGGTCTGCAAAAAGCTCATCAAATAAATGCATTTTTGCGTGCACAAATGCACTTTCGCATTATTATTTTTCTGATGCTCTTACGAATCTAATCCGTCTTGGAACGTCTCGATATGTGTACTCGCTAAAAATTTCGAGCTTTTAGCATTTTTCTTACTAATTTGACTCGACTACATAAAATATGCCGACGACAGTAGTAAACTAGCAGAAGTAGGAGCAACAGAACAAGGCTAAAAACACTGGATAAAATGAACATGATATTGAAAGAGCATATAATCAATCACTAAGATTAAATAACTAAAAAAGGCATTTTCTAACTAAATTTGATTAAGCTTTTTAACGCATTTCTTTATGTTTCCATTATATGTAATGTAGACAAAGTTGTTTTTAATTTTTTTGATATCTTAGTTATAAAAATCTCTTACGTATTATATTACTTACTAAAAATTTTAAATTTTAAGTTTTGTATCACAAATATTCCGAATTTTGTAATAAGCATTAGTAAAACCAATTATTATGGTTACAGGTATTGTACGAGGGTGAATCAAATATAAACGAAATTTATTTTTTAAAAAATATTTTATTTGAACTTGAAACAAAAGAATAGCAGATTATTTTCTACATAATCTCGGCCATCATACAAACACCTTTGGCGGTCGTAAAGTACATTCTCCTTCTTCTAACGGGTCAGACTAGCCACCTGCCCGGGGTACGCCCAACATGGCTCATAGTACTACACGAAATGTGTAGTTAGAAACAGGATTATAGCCTATATAAGAGTAGAAAAAGAAGAAGAAGAATCTCCTGATTTAGAAATACATTTGTTCCAACGTATAGCTAATTTTGAAATGCCTTCCTCGTAGAATGAAGTTGGTCGTGTTTCCAGCCAATTGCGCACATAGACCTCAACCTCCTCATCGTTGTCGAATCTATGCCCTCCCATGGCTTCCTTGAGAGGACCGAATAGGTGATAGTCACAAGGCGATAGGTCAGCGCTGTAGGGAGGTTGTTCAACTGTCTCCCAGCCCAATTTCTCCAATTTTCCTCTTGTCAGAGCTGCTGTATGGGGACCCACCTTGCGCATCTTACGAAACCCTAGCTCCTCTGTGATGAAAAAGTGCTGCCATAACTTATTCCAATCTCAGATGCAATCTCATCGATGGTCAGACGCCTGTCACCCTCAATAAATTGTTGAACGCGGACGATGTTTTCGTTGTTGATGCTGGTGCGAGGTCGGCGATCATGGCTCTCATTTTCAACATTCTCACGACTCTCCACGAAGTATTTGTGCCATGCGAACACTCTAGCTCGTGACAGTGCCTCTTCCTTGAATTGCGCACTCAATCTCCTCAGGATGTCAGCCGGTTTTACACCTTACGTGGCGAGAAATTTAATGATAATACGCTGCACAATTGACGACGGCACCCTCCTACTCGGACATTGCCACGACGGGTACTGATAGGAACGAACGAAATCGCCCGCCTGCTTTCCCCACTCCTGACATCTCTACCCAACACCTGACGAAGCGAGAACTCTCGCGCGTTAATATTGCGCGCCCGAGATCAAAAGTCTCGTTTATATTTGATTCACTCTCGTACATATAATTTTAAACCCAAAGGTTACAATGTATATCTATATTTACCAATAAAAATTATTTTTTCATTTTTCAGTATCTTTCGAGGCGCCGAAAGAAACTCCCTGACAATCTGAAAAACGAGATATCGCCAATTCAATCCGGAAGCGAGGCGCATTGCGAGGCGCGGTAAAAAGCGGGACACCTAGCCGGCAAAACCGAAGGACTCGGCGGAAGCGACAGGACGATGCGTCGCCCTTTCACGCGTGTTTGTTAACGTCTGATCCGTTCGGACGCTTGTCCGGATCACTTAGGATTGTTCCGGCCTTTTCAGCTCCGCAAACAATCTTAGCGTTCGCTTGTCACGAACTTTTATTATTTTGTTAGAAAAAGTTGTCTGCTTATTTCTAATATAACATAGTTTCGCCTTGTATCATGTTTGTTCCGCGCGACATTCGCCTTCGAATTTGATAACGACTCATTTCGGACTTTTTAGGTTGTCTGCCGCGGACTTGGGCGGCGCGCTTTTTATTCCTCTTTGCAATTTACTTACCAAATTGGATGATCATAGAGTGCAGAACTGCACGCTTAGAGTCCTCTAAGCATTTTCCAACACTCTTAAAATTACTGACTTTAAATACATGTAATACCCAAAGCAACGCTACTGCATTAAACCACAGAGCCATTGATTTTCTTGATTAGATTATGTCGTGCTATTGGAGCAACAAAACTCACAAAAATAACAACTAGTAGCACAAAAATTGTAGTATAATTAAGGAAATACCATGTTTTGGCATTGGACAAGAATAAATAAATTATTTTTGAATTATGAAAGCATTTTTGAACAAAATAGTAAGTTACAATAATAAATAATTGTATTAAAACCTCATAAGGAACAAAGAAATAGAGGGACTGACATGGAATGAAGGGGAAAGAGAGGCAAGGAATAAAAAAGAGTGGGCCAAGAGGATACACAGAAAAGCTTAATGTATAATGACTTGTAATAGAACGTCTTGTATTAGATGTAGTGTAATAATGTAAAATACCGGAACGTATTGTAATACCTTAACACCTTAACGGTAGAATAAGATTTTGATTATATATAGTGTGCGTGTGTGTGTGTGTTATTATAGCCATTAATAGTTTCTTTATCTTCTTGAAAGTTAATAACACGTTCTTGTCCTTTTAGCTATCCAGTTGAATTACTCCGTGGAACTTGCGCAGTAATACCAGGATCTATGCTTCGCTAACCTGGTGTTGCAACCAAATAAGGTGAGATGAATTACCATACAGTAGTAATACTAATAATACTAATGTAAATATTAAGCTAGAATTTAAAAAAATTGAGGAAATATAGTGTGTATCGTAACAGAGGTTATTTGAGCATGATTATTATCACTATCAATAGCTTATAAGAAGTACCTCTTTTAGTTCTATGAAAACACAAATAAAAATAAATAAAAAATTTTAGATATTGTCGTCAGATTACATATTTAAGTGTAACGAAATAGTTATATCAATGAAAAAGTCATGTTTGTATGAATTTTTTACAATAATCTGCACTGCATATCCCCAAAATACCTCTCATTCTTTCTGACTAACAATGTGTAGTAAAATGATATAGATATCTTAGAAACTTCCAAACAATTTCTAACTTACGTATACCTGAGCAGTCTCAAGCTGGGAGGTAGGAAAATAAGGTCATTTATTGACGCTCGAGAATTAGAACAAATGCTTGGGTCAATACGCTGTCAGGCTGGACGAAAACAGGCATTATTAAAGCAAACGCTTAACCTGCCTGCTGTCCTTACTGCTGAACTCGGTCATATTTATGTGCTCCACGGACATGCAACACCATTAAGCTAAGCACACGTAATTACAAGGTGATGTATTGCATTTTAAACTTCAGAAATGGCACGTCCAGAATAACATGCGACTACAGAAATGCATTAAAGCATCGAAATCGGCTGCATATTGTGAAAATACCCAATTTTAACCCTTAAATGGTAACGTCGGGTCACTCGTGCCTCAGCAAAACTTTCTCCTCTTGCTAACTCGGGGGAAGGGGCAAGAGGCTGAGCCAAACTATACTAAAAAAAATTGTATACTAGTAGAGTACTAGCTCCCCAAGTACTGATGGTACGTAAACAGCCGTTGCACGAGTCAGTTAAGATTTCGAAAAGGCACGAGTGACTCAACGTTACGATTTAAGAGTGCTAAAAGTGAAAAGTGAGTAAAAAATTTTTATAGTTTTGAAAATTTTTCATGTTTTTTCATGTACAGTTAATATTATACTCACATGATTTTTTTAACCTATATTTAAACGTAAACACGTGTTTATGACACTTTCTCCCAAAATTGTTGGTTTTCGACTATATAAATCGTAAATTTTTATGAAAATTTGGATTTGATTTTGTAGATAAAA
This sequence comes from Sinelater perroti, assembly GCA_036346155.1. Lineage (NCBI taxonomy): Eukaryota > Metazoa > Arthropoda > Insecta > Coleoptera > Elateridae > Sinelater > Sinelater perroti. The sequence goes on from JARFIY010000359.1 coordinate 738,742, forward strand.
CAATATCGCAAAGATCACACGTCGATATTGGTCGTGTCCTACGCCCACGAGACACTGAAATAGATTATGGTGGTAAAGAAAGTGACTCCGAGGATGATTATGTCGAAGATCAACAGAGTAGTGAAACTGAAGCTTCATGTGATGAATCAGGTTCAGACTCTGAAGTACACGAAGAAGAGAGAAGAAGAAGAAGAAGAAGAAGAAGGCGCACCGCAACAACAGCGATGGCGCAGATCTGTGTATGGCAAGGACAAGTATAAGTGGAGCCTTCAAACTCCGGAAACACGCGAATGTCGTTCTGGATTAACTTTAAAGTTACATTTGCCTGCAGTAAAAAGTAACAGCTTGAATGCTACAATTCCGTACGAATCCTAGAACACCCTATTTTCAGACGAAATGCTCGAACTGACTCTCAAATGGACCAACGCAGATATAGAACGTTACAGAGCGCCATCGGAAATTGAAGCTAAGCAAGCTACCGTTGCTCTTTTGTCGTTAAACGAGTTGAAAGCTTACATTGGATTGCTATGTTTTCAAGGGTTAAACAAAAATAATCATACTAATACAATTAACAGGCTGCAATTTATATAGAACTGTGATGTCTGCAAAGAGATTTTTATTTATCGGCTCTCAGTTTCACTTTGACGACAAAAATACTCAAGCTGAAAGACGCGCGAACGATCCGTTGGCTCCTATTCGTGAACTTTTGGATCTTTTCACTGATAATTGTAAAAGTAATTACACAACATTTGAAAATTTGACAATAGATGAGCAATTATTGGGTTTTAGAGGTAAATTTGCAGCTCGCGTATATATAAAATCAAAGACAGCAAGGTATGGTACAAAAATTTGCCATTGAACGACTCCAAGATATTTTATATGTATAACGCTATTCCCTATACTGGCGGAGTTATCCCAACCAAATCGTGCTGAATCGGTGCCAACGTATTTCGTGAGACGTCTTTCGTACCCAATTCATGGGTCAGGGCGAGTCATCACGTGCGATAATTGGTTTTCGTCAATCGAATGTTTTAAAACAATGTCCGAGTCGCATAATTTACGCATGATTGGTTCTTTAAGAAAAAATAAGAGGCAAGTGTCCGAAAACTTTAAACGCCCTACTTCTGTTAATACCATGAGAGTTGGTTATGATGGTAAGCTATCCTTGATGTCTTACTGTCCAAAAAAAACAAAGTTGTTCTCGTGTTGTCGCCCGTGCATAAATCGGTGAAGATGGACGAGGAAAAATCGAAACCAAAAACAATTTTCTATTACAATAAGAACAAAAGTGGGACAGATGTTTTCGATCAACTATGCGGCAATTATAGTTGTGCGATACGAACGCTCAGATGGCCATTGCGCCTTTTTTGGTATGATTGACCAGGCTGGAGTAAATAGCTGAATTTTGTGGAATTTGCCTGCCGATCACGAGATTTTAAATCGCCGCGAATTTTTGAAGAATTTGGTCCTCGCTCTAGTAAAACCTCATCTCCAAGATCGTATGACACTTACAAGACTGCCAAATGTAACTAAAGTGAATATTTTTGGTCAGAACGAGGAACAAAATAATTAACATACTCTGAAGCCCAATAAAATGGTAAAAAGAAAAAGATGCATATTTTGTGATTCAACAAAAGATAAAAAAACGTATCTATGCTGCACCAAGTGTCGTAAGCCTGTGTGCGAAGAGCACAGGTATGATCTATGCGTTCATTGCGTACTGTAATTGGACTTCAGCGTTTTAATTATTTTTAATTTTTATAATTCTTTTTCCTTTTGTATTAAACATTTATAATTCATGTCGTTTTAATAAATAAAATTGATCAAAAAAGTAATATTGTGTCTATTTTATTGTAAATAGTACCTTTTTACGTGGTATGAAGAAACGCGATTTTGATGCTCAAAACTTAAGCATTTATTTAAGTTATACATATTTGCAATATTTTTTTCCTTAAAGTACCATTCTTTATCTTTAATTTTCCGTTTAGTATTTTAAAAAATATTATGTTGATCCAAGGTTATGATTTTTTTAAGAAAATGGTGAATTTTTATCACGTTACTATTTGTTTATTTAATTATATTGTTTAAAAAAATTAACCAATCATTAATATCACGATTTTCCCTTATACTAGGACAGTTAGTGAAACATCACAAATTTTTTCAAATTGTTTTGAATACTTTTAAGCACTTTTTAAAGCGCCGGACACGAGTGCTCCGTCGTTACCATTTAAAGGTGCCAAAAATGACGTTACCTTTTAAAGGTTAATGCTAATCGCAATTCTTAAAAAAAATTTTTTTTTATTATTAATTTATTAACTATTTGCAATCTATAAAGACTTACAATAAGCAAATTTAATGTGTGAATTGTGGGTTGAGTAGTATGCATGTGAGTTAGGGTCCAGTGACCTTAACTCAGTGTTATCTTAAAATATAGTTGTTGCTTATATTTATAATAATAATAAAAACATTAACTACAACTAAAGTCTATTTGGCAGGTCAAGGGGCTTTAATCTGTTTAGTCTTTGAATGTTGTCACTATTGTCCAAAAGGTTGATCACTAAGACGTTGCTATGATGTTCTAGTTTATTTAGATATTTTGCACTAAACTTTCTAATAGTTTCCTTAACGGTGTCCACTTTCACATCACTCATTATATCAGCATTCCTCACAAAATACGGAGCATCGCACATAGCACGTAGGACTTTTGACTGATATCTTTCGATAAGTTGGATGTTAGTGTTGGCTGCAGTTCCCCATAGTTGGACACCATAAGTCCAAATTGGTTTGAAAGCGACATTGTAAACTAACAATTTATTCCTGAGAGACAATTTGGATTTTCTGCCCAGTAACCAGTAGTGTTTTCTAAATTTGGTGCCAAGTTGTTTTCTTTTATTCCAAATATGTGGCTTCCATGTCAGCCTCTTATCAAGGTGCATTCCTAGATATTTGACTTCTGTTACTTGAGGTAATGGATTGTTGTCAATGAAAACTTGTGGTGAGCTGCCTCTACACTTTGTGAACGTAATGTGGTATGATTTAGACTCATTTATTTTAACTCGCCACTTCTTGGTCCAATTTACGATATCATTTAAGTGATTTTGTAGCGTTCTTGCAGCTGTGACTGGGTCTTTACGTTTCACCAAGATTGCTTTATCATCCGCAAAAGTAGCTGTGAGCGACTGATCATTGGTAGGCATGTCAGCTGTAAAAAGGATATACAAAAGGGGTCCGAGGACGCTCCCCTGTGGTACTCCTGATCTAAGTGGATGTATTTTAGTGAGCGTTTGATCATATTTTATCTGGAAGTATCTTTCTTCTAAGTATGATTGAATTATAATATAATATGAATGTGGTAGCGATCTTTTCAATTTATACAGCAGTCCATCGTGCCACACCTTATCGAATGCTTGGCTGTCGTCGAGGAACACTGCTGTGCAGTAACTTTTTTCTTCAAAAGATTGATTTATTAAGTTGGCTACACGATGGACCTGCTGTATGGTTGAATGATCCCTTCTAAATCCAAACTGATGCGCTGGAATCAAATTCATCTCTTCGATGATTGGCGTAAGTCTTTTGGCTAGAAATTTTTCTAATAGTTTACCAAGTATGGATAGTAAACTAATTGGCCTATATGAAGAAGCAGTCTCGTTGGGTGGTTTCCCAGGTTTTAATATAAGAATCACTTGAGCCACCTTCCAGAGTAACGGAAAGTACCCTAAACGCAGGACTGAATTGAATAAGATTGTAATCATAACAAAGCCTTTGCGAGGAAGTTCCTTGATTATCTTTCCTGTTATTTGATCAATGCCGGGAGCCTTTTTTGGATGTAGATCATTTTTAACCATATCTTTAACTTCCTTAACTGAGAAGAGCTTTGGCAGTGGGGCCAATTGATACGGTGTGTGGAGATAATTCTTTATTTCAGCATCTTCTTCTGGTGTTAAAGGAGAGGGCAAAGGTTTAAAAACGTTACTAAGATACTGAGCAAAATATCTGCCTTATCCGAATCAGTGCGTGCCCAACTGTTGTCTTCTTTGCGTATTGGGGGAATTTGTTGATGCTGGTATTTAATCTTTTTGGTTGCTCTCCACAAAGCGTAGTTTGTATCAATGGTAGGGCTTAAATTTTCCAAATACTCTTGAAAGCTTTTATTCTTTAAGTCTTTTATTAAACTCTTGAGTTGCGCAGATGCTTTATTATAGCGTGTTTTATCAGAGGGGTAACCAGTGTTCTGCCAGATTCTCCTCAGCCTTCTTTTTTCAGCATTTTTCTTTTTGATGACCATTGGACACCATTCCTGTTTCCTTGTAATTGGGATATCTGGTGTCGCTTCCCTAGCCGACTCTTATAATACTTGGGTAAAGTTCCATACCGCAGCCTCAACGTCATCAATTTTTAAAATGCAACAGCCAAAGCTTTAACAATGCATATAAAATATATGTAATTGCATTAAAACTACTTGCTCACTAAAATAAAAAGGTACTAAGAAATGGTAATGCGATAACAATTTTTGGCATATTTCTTGCTTTTATGATATAATCAGACTTGGAATTATCATAATGGGTAGAATTATTCGTTTTTGCATTTTTAAAATGAGATAAATATATGCGATTATGATTAAGTTACTACAGTGGCTAGAAAATGCAAAAAATATTTGACTTATAACACATTATATATTCAAAGATGTACTTCTGAAGGTAGTAATTATACTGTGTGTCTATATATGTGGGTTTGTGTAAGTGAGTGCGTTGCTAATACTACAAATATAGCGCTGGGATTATAAAGTTTTGCATAAGACCTGTGTTTCTTTATCTGTTGCAAAGCAGATGTAAATCCATACTTACATTTCGAATGACAAGCAGTAAAATACAAAAGAATATATCGCTCAGCTGGGAACATTATTTAAAACACAAGTCAGTAATATAGCAATCGATATAGCGTTCTGTCTAATAAAGATAAACGAACAGACCAATTATACCTTTACCAAATCACATATATGGTGTTATTGACCATAACAAAATGTTTGAGAGTTTAAATAAAGTACTAGGAATTGAACAATGTAGCTGTAAAGTTCTGGATGGTAATATCGTTAAGATAAATAACACTTTGACAACCCAAATATAATTTATTATATCTATCAAATTAGAGATAAAAATGGACACATTGCATTCAACGTCATGAATATACGACATAGAGTAAGCAAAAATCCTTTACTCTTATTTTTTTCGACTTTAATCCCGCATCGAATAACAAGGATATATACAACTTAAAATTTTTGCTTAACATGGAACCTCCAAGCAAAAAATCTATTATAATTAGATACGCACACAAATACAGCAAAACTTATTGTCGAAAGACCTATCAATGTGGCAAATGTGCATGTGAACACAATACCACCATACGCAAAAACGTCAAAACAACTCCTGTCAGATGTGCATTATGCAATAGATTGCACCCAGTAAATTGTAAAAATTATCCATTTTATCAACACATTTTTTAGGTACAGAAGATCAACATACTCTTAACATCGGAAGCACATTGTAGCAGCTGTAGTTATTTTAATATCTATAACTATCAAAAATACTTCACTTGCCATCCAGATAACATCGTCACATAAATCAGCTATCATAATTTATAAAAAATCTCGCGCCATAAAATAGGTGCAAGCAAAACGTTTAAATTAAAGGTTTAACTGGAAACCTTATGTTATCAATAGTTTATTGTCTACCCCAATACTCAATTAAACAAAAACAATTTGTAGCACTTTTTGCAAAGCTGGACAAGAAAGTTATGATGAGAAAAGAGGATTACAATGCCAAACATTGACTGGAAAAGAAGAGAGTTACACAAGATCATCTTAGATAATCAACTCAACCGAATTTCTGCAGACAGACTTACATACTGGCCAAGTGACTTAAAGAAGCTCTCAGATGCTTTAAGTGTTACTAAGGGGTTCTCTTCCAACTATATAGATCTCATGGAATGCTACAATTTAGTTTTTAATTATATGGCATATTTTGCACTATAAGTACGGCTGTAATAAAGAGACAAAAAAACCTAACCTATACCAACTGGGGCAAATAAAGAGTATATCCAAATTACAATTTAATAATTAAATTCTCATTAAATATAATCATTGTTCAACACGAAACATGGAATGTAACACCTCTATAATCACAACAACTGAGTACTCTTTGTACAACAATTATTCCTTCAATATTAGATTCAAAATTGTCCAAAAAAGAAATTTTAAAGATTCTGACACCTTACTAAACATTTCAATGATAAAAACAAATTAATTACCCTAACTAAACAACTGAACTAGTAAATAATTAGAAAAATAACAATTTTAACGAATCTGCAAAGTTATCTACTCGCTGTGATGATATATTCAATAAAGTCAACTAGAAAACTAAAACGTTTTACAACTTCTATTTCCCCAATTCGTAACACAAATGCAACCTGGTCTGCAATGAAGAAAAACAGAACGATTTAGCGAGCACCTACCCAACATTTTTCAGTCGCATAGATTTCAAAGAACATTAAAGTATGATAAAGTGATCCTAGATTTCTTGGATTCTCTACTATAAATGTTATTACCCATTAAATCTTGTCCTTTAAAAAACATTGAGAGCGAACTTAAGTCTTTTAATAACAACAAAGCACTCGGATTGCGATTTATAACAGCTAAACTTCTCCAAGAACTTTCCAAGAAAAGGTTTAAAGCAGATTTTTAACTCTATTCATTCTATTAAGTGTAAGCTTGCACAAGTAATTCAAAATCCTGGAAAATCAACTTACAAAAGTCTTACAGATCAATTGCTTTGTTGCCCATAATTTCTAAACATTTACAGAAAATAATACTAAAAAGACCCATACTGAAAGAATATGAAACAATTTTAGATCAATTTGGCTGCTTTAAGAAATATTTTACTCTCGAACAAATTCATATTTGATATTACTGCGAACGATTTTAAAGAATACACGTTCATCTGTTTTCTTACACATAAGTTAATTATTCGACATTTATTTAAAAGACTCCAACAGTTGATGACTTGTAAAATGTAAGTAATTATTAATTTTTTAATTATAAAATTTTAAACTGACATGCATCCATCGTCAAAATGTATATTGAATATGCCACAACTGATTAAATCATAACAATAAATAATGATTTTACAAAAGCATCAGTTTAATAGTACGCTTCGATTTCAAATGCAGAGCAGCTCAAACTGCGATGCTCAAACTAACATTACCCGTTTGGACTCTACAAACATCACTTTATATTTAATGCAATGGTTGTTTAATAAACGTTTCAGTTTAATGTGGGGTTGGCTTAGTGTCCAACAACGTGTTGATTTAAATATTCAGCCCGTTCTCCGAAGCACAATAAATGGTCTGTTTCTCACGTTATTTGACTTTGACCTACTTTTTGGTAATGAAAGGCCCCAACTTCTAAGTATATTTATTTAAAGACAAATTTACTCTTTATAAGAAATTGATAATTCAAAATAATTTCAGGTCTATTTAGAATGTAGCGACTATAATTATAACTACTAAAAGGTTAATTTAATTGATTTAACCTACTTTTTGTATGCACGTCACATTTTAATTGATTTGTTTTAGGTAAAGCAATAAATATTAATGTCGCACCCTTCATGAATTACAAAATACGTTCACATAACAACCATGTACTCAGAATACATTTCCTGTAAACTTTTAAGTCTAATGATCTTACTAATTAGAATGTTAAAGCACTGTTTTTAGCCCAAAACTTCAGTGCAACATTTAACTTATATTTGTGCTATTAATAGCAAGTTTTTGGTGCGCTTTCCGTTTAGTATTATATTTAAGCAAAAAATAACCTTTCCGATTCAATTCTATAAAATTTAGTAGTTACTTGTTCTAGAATACCATGTGTTATATATTCTATAGCATACCTTATTCCATATTTAGTGCATACCGATATTTTTGTTGTTTGAAGATAAAATGCAAAACAATTTTGATATTACTATTACGTGTTATAAAGTAATGTTTATAATGCTATTTAATCCGCGCATCAACAACAGTAGACATGGTGTAGTGATAGATTTATTCTATGAATAATTTAGTTTCTGTAGTTACGTGCTTTTCTGTCCAATAATTTAATAACATTTTCTCCACTGAAACATACATTTTCAACTTAAAAACAACTATAAAATAGATATATGTTACATATTTACTAAATTTTGTACCGTTTACGGTTAACAACACAAATGACCTGCTTAAAGATATTTGCTTGGCACGGAACGTGTTAGTTGATATTGTTTATTTTTTCCCCAAAAATTGCTACATTACGAAATCTATTCGCTTCTTAGGGGCTTTGCCACAAGGGATTTCTTTAATGGTTTGTAATTTTTATTGTCCAGGGAATATAGCTGACTTCCAAAGCTTTTAATTTATTAATCATTTTAACTTTCAAAGTCCATATTTTTGCCCTATAGAGGAAAATGGCTAATACATAACATTTCAATTCTTACTTTAATTTCTTGGTTAGAATTCCAGATTTTATTTAAGTGGCTCCCGAGAGATACTCTAAAAAATTTGCTAACTTTCTATATAAACTTTATTAACGATTATTATTTTTGTTCTATTATTATTAATTATTAAATCTATATTCTAGTGCTCTTGATTTAGCTGGTTTAACATATATTGTAAATCTTCAATGTTATCTGTAAATATTGTTATATTGTCAGCAAACCTGATGCAATTAATACATTTATTAATAATTTTTGTATTTTTGTGATAGCCGCTTTTGAATAAACATTGTATTATGTTGAAAAAAGAATGTAATTTTGTCTCACGCCTTTGTTAATATTTATTTTATAAATTATCAGATCATTTATTTCTACTCTAGCCGATTGATTCCTATAGAGTTATATTATTACTGTATTTATTAGGTCAATATAGTTTATTTTTATCTTTTCTAACGTAAAAATATGTTGTATATATTTGCTTTAACAAAAGATGTTTGACATTTGCAAAATAAAATATACAAAGAATTTGTTACTCAAAACATTTTTATGTAAGCATTTTCATACAATAAAGAACTCTTCTAGTTTTATGCTCACAAAATTCAAATTATGGTTAATTTAGGCAATTTTCACATCGTTTATATATTCTTATTATACAAAAAAGTCTGTAATTACAACAGTATTTAGAATTACTTTTTTAAAATTGGCACAAAAATAGATTGTAGCCAATCGGTTATCAGTATTCTATAATTATTATAGGACAAAAATCACAGAACTGAATAAAATAATTATAATAATAATAGTTCCCCCTAACAGCGCTTCAAGGCGGCCCTTTGGGGTCGTAACAGGATAGGTCTGCTACAATCTAGAGCCTACGGTACACAAGGGTAGTAACGTGGTTAGCGCTACGCCTATTATTACCCCAGAGTTTGACCTCCAGGTACTCATTTGTTGCAGCCTGAGTCGAGCTGGGCCGTAAAAATGCCAGCGATAGAGTAGGCGAAAGCGGGATTCGAACCCGCAACTCTTGGTTTCGTAGTCTAGCGATATATCCACTAAACCACCACGGCACTGAATAATATAATTAAAAAAGGTAAAAATAGAATTTATAAAGACATTAATCTTACAATGAAAGAACATAAGATTCAACTTACAATTAGAAATGTTTGCCCTGAAGAAAAGAATAAACGGAATAAACGATAGTGGGATACCATAAGTGAGAATCATACAGCGTCAAGGACTGACTTAACAAAAACTAATATAACAGAATTCAGGCAGATACAAGGTAACAGACATGGCAAATGATATAATAAAAGAAAAAATTAAAAAAAAACAATAACAAAGTAAGCGGACAATGCAACACAAGTAAGAAAGGGGATAAAATAGCATAGAATAGGAATTCCGGCAATAATTAAAAGAAAAATAGATAATGACAAGGAATGTGACAGATGTTATGAAGGGGCATATCAACATTTAGAATGGAAACAAATAGGTACAAACTCAAAATACTAATATGTTTTACAATCGGAAGGAAGTGTAAACGAAATAAACTTGTTAAATAAACATGCTGTGCTAGAAAATTAAGATAGGAAAGACGAAGCGATAATACTATTAGGAGACTAGAATGAGAAGGTCAGGGGGAAACTAAAGTGTTATCTAACGATAGGCAATTACAGCAAACAAAAGGGAAGTAACCAGAATGGTTTAAGATTAATCCTTTTCGCAGCCGGAATAAACTGCGCAATACCAATGGTACGGCACCCGCATAAAGGGACTTAGAGAGTTCTAAGAAGAAATATTAAAAACTGAATAGATTATTTATTAATAAACAATCAACAGACTAAATTAGTCAGGGATGTAAGAAGTCGGAAAGGAGCAGCAATATATTGAAGCAAATTTTGCAGTAGAAAAGGTAATAAAATATATCAAAGGGTATAAAGAGATTAAAGGAAGGCTATCAAAGAAAGGAAATCCAGAATTTCTAATAAGAGATAAAGGATACGAGAAAAGAGGGCACACAAATTGAGATTTGTAAAAATTGAGAAAAGAAGCTTGTAACCCTTTGAAGAGTTTCTTAACCAAACTGACGAACAAACACAAAGTGTAGTTATATCTGTAAGACAAAGAAGTAAGATAGGTGAAAAAAATGAAATAAAACAATTATAATATCGTTATATAAAAATAGATTAGTGGGTGTACAAAGAGTAGAGATATGGAAACGGAAAATTTTAAGATTATAAGAAAGCAAAAGGAAGAAGTAAAAAGAGCAGGAAAGAGCTGTAAGGAAGTAAACAGTTTATATGGAAAGCCAAGCATAACGAACTTTGTGAAAGCACAACGAACAAGATGGTTAACACACATTAACAAATTGAACAATGAAAAAGTAGTTAAAAATATTTTTACAAAATAAGGGGATTGAACAAAGAAAAAAGAAAGGCGAATAAAGATAGTACAGCAAAACCTATAAAGTAGGGAGCTTTAAAACTGGAAAGATAAAGCAACGAATAAAAGAGCGTGAAGAAGAATATCAATTGTCTGCGCTTATGTGAGCATACACACACATACACACACTCAAGCTCATGCTCAGGCTTACTCTTACACTTACACACATGCACACTCCACATACAAAGAGTTTGTCATTATCGTTGTCGTCTACATCAAGGATTAGGCTTTGCGGCCTGTTTCGGTTCAATGTTCTATCGTTTCCGAAGTCTTTCTACATCTCGGATTCCTCTTGGGTTGTATTGTACTGCTAATTTTGGGAGTCTTTCTAGGCTCATTCTGTCTACATGTTTCTTCCATCTTGTCTTGTAATTGATTATTTGGTTTTGTATTGGTTGTACTTGTAGCTTGTTTCTGATGTGTTCATCAACCGACTGCATTCTTTCACTCCTCCTAGGAACCTCATCGGTGCGGACTGACTTCTTCCTATGATCCCTTGTTGTTATTGTCCATGTTTCTCTGCCGTATAGTAATGTGAGAACCGCTATTACTTTGTAAAATTTAATCTGCGTCTCCTTTTTTATTTTTTTTCTTAGTGCTTTTCTTATAGTACCGCACATTCTCTAAAAAGTGGCAATTTTTTTGTTGATGTCTTGGTCATAGTTATATAATACATTGCAACCTAGATATCTAAAATTTTGTAATTGTTCAAGATTAGTGTTAATAATAACTTTAGATCTTATGGGTTGCTTTCCTTGGAAGGCTATTATTTTTGTTTTGGTTATTGATATTTGGCAGTTGTAATCTTTTGATATGTTTGTAGATTATTTTTTGTAAATTGTCTTCTGGATTTGCGATTATAGCCTGGTCGTTTGCGAACAGTATTGTGTTGACATATGTATTTGAATTTTTTTGGATTCTCTTTGGTGCTTCTTGTTTCCATGTCTTTATTATGTCGTCAACATAAATATTAAACAAAATTGGCGATAGACCACATCCTTGTCTCTATATTTGTGTATGTGAGGATTTCGTTTTTGTCATTGTTTTTTATAGTGATTTTGGTGTTGCAGTACAGACTTTTGATTGCTGTTACCATATGAAGTAGAATTTTTTTTAACTAACTATATTTTTGCTCTTATGACCTTGTCGATTGCTTCAGTGAAGTAGGCCAATGCTATATGTGTTTCTAAATTACGATTTTCTTCAAGGTGAGGACAGCATCTATGCAGGATCGTTCTTTGCGAAAGCCATTCTGCTCTTCTTCTAGGATCACTTCGGCTATTGTTTGGGTTGTCGCTGGTATGATTTTCGAATATCCTGAATTTAGTAATCCGATGCCCCTATAATTGTTCTATCTGTTCTATCGCCTTTTTTAAAGTGTGGTCGGAGAGAACCCCAAAACTACTTTGATGACTGTTATTTCTGCCTAGTAAATACTATTAGAATCAATCCAAATAACCGCAGCAAGTGGACTTACCTTGATTTAGTTTCTGCAAGAGGCACGGCCCCTCACTTAGAGGAAGTGCCACTCCCATCGTTTCACCAGCTACCAGAGATCTGTGGGGATGAGTATTATTCCTCTGATCACTCTTCTGACACTAATGAAGGTGACAGTGATTATGAGGGGATGTCATCAATTCCAAAATGTTTCAACCAGAATGTGTTGAATGACCTTACCAAAGATCTCAACCTGTCAAAAGAAGCTTTTGAATTACTTGCTTCCAGGTTGCACAACAAACATTTACTGGAACAGGGAACCAAAATTACTTTTTACCGTACAAGAGAAAAGGGTCTGCTACTCTTCTTCTATTAAGAAGACAATCTTGTATTTTGTCATAACATTAGAGGACTTCTGGAAAAAATGGGTCTTCCTGGATATTTTTAAGATGATTTTCGCCTATTTATTGACAGCTTAAAGCGAAGTTTGAAATGCGCCCTTCTACACAATAGGAACAAATATGGTTCAATACCAATTGCTCACGAAACGAAAACGAAAGAACAATATAACACCATAGCTTTGGTCTTGGAGAAGATAAAGTATCATAAACATGAATGGGTGATTTGTATGGATTTAAAAATGGTAAACTTTCTTCTTGGACAGCAAAGTAGCTACACCAAACATCCTTGTTTCTTATGCCTCTGGGATAGCAGAGACTAAACACACCACTGGGTTAGAAAAGAATGACCTAAGGGAGAAAACATGGACGTTGGGGAAAAGAATGTCATTAACGACCCCTTAGTTGAACGAGGTGAAATAAGTTTCCTCCACTGCATATTAAGCTGGGCTTTATAAAGCAGTTCGTAAAGGCTCATAAGAGCGGATCATGTTTTGCATATATAGAAGAGAAATGCCTCAGTTGAGTACGGCAAATTAAAGCAGGAATATTTGACGGCCCACAAATAAGACAACTCATTAAGGATTTTGCCTTCGTAAATTCGATGAATGAGGCGGTGCGAAAAGCCTGGACTATTTGTTGCACTTGTTGGAAATTTTCTAGACAAACGCAAAGCTAAAAAGTATGTTGAACTAGTAAACAAAGTGCTTAACAGTTTCAAATCTTAGGTGTACCATGAGTATTAAGGTGCACTATTGAGACAGCCACTTAGACCGTTTTCTAAAAATTTAGGGGACACGAGTGAGGAACCAGATGAAAGATTTTACCAGGATCTTAAAAGTATGGAGGACGTGGATCTTCGATCTTCCTTGGTAGCGACCAAGGAAAATGGAATACGCATATGATAGTAGATTACTGCTGGAGTTTAGAAAATACATTCAAGAATGTCACGGAAAAGAACCTTCCGAAGTGTTCAGTGACTATATGACATCGATGACTTTTATCGTCTATCTTTGTATATTATTATACATAATATGGTATAATATAGTATAATATAGTTTATAATTATATATTTGTTTAATATAATAATAAAAATTTCGTGTTTAGTTTTATTTCATCCATGGATTTAACTTAAAATAGTGTAACGTATATTTCATTAAAATGTTATATTTTAGAAATTTGAGCTGATAGGCAAAAACTAAGGCCATATTTAAATTAAGAGCATCAAATTCACATTAAATCAGCTCCAGATACCCCGGCATAAAAGCAGCTGTTGGTTTGTGTTATTGGATTTAATTTACGCAATAATTGTCACATAGAAGCCTGGAAAGTGTTTTGGAATTGCTAAATCTGATTAACAATAGGACTTTCCATTACAACTATAATCCCTTTTCTACTTACATTATACTGTCATGTTAAAAAGTATTAATTAAAAGTAGCTTTTAATTTATCTGTTACATAACAAATTTTAAATTTTGAATAACTGTTAACCATAAATCAATTTAAATAAAAATACTTTTAATAAAACCTATTTATAGCTATGCTTATTCTCGCGGTTAAGATAATCTGCTAGTTTTTTCTAAAGCCTTTTCATTAACCGTACTGAATGGCTAGTTAAAGTTTTCTATAATTTACTTATAGTTGTGTTATTTCTATTCTGTTATTATAGCTAGATTTCTGTTAAATAGAATACCTGTGAGTAACACGTATAACGAATTGGTTTGAATCCCTAGCTTTCTCAGACATATTGTTTACAGTTGATGGTCGTTCCGGAAGAAATGGGGTGTAAGCAGCGCCCCAAAGAAAACTTGTTTTAAACTCGTTTATCCACAATATTGACAGTTACACAATCGTTATAGTAAGTGCAGTTAATGGTATTTTGATACAATAATCGTTATACTGTTTATACTAAATTAGATTTAAAACATCATAACGTTATTGCAAATATTATTTGTGTGTATATGTATATATATAATGAAGATTAGAATTTTTAACATTATGCGCGATTTGTATATTTCTCTGTTCTTAAACGTAAAGAGCAGCAAATATAAATATTCTGATAATAAATTTACATGTTACAAGAAAGAAAGCTGAAATATTGCACATGAAATTTTAAAACAGCGAGCTTGTCAGTCTAAATAATTCACATGCATCTACCTCTATTCATATTCACATTTTTGTTCCAACGAACGTCAAAGCGTGTGTTACTTCGAAGCAGCTGGGATTGATTTCTCTGCTCGCTTTCTTTTTGTCAAGCTTCGACTAACCTTTGTACCGTCCGGGCCGTCTTCACCTACGGCTATTATCCGAGCTGGGCTTAGCGCACTATCGATTCGTGGTTAGACAGTCCACTAGCTAAATGTTAGGGCAAAGTCCCAGGCAGATTCGTTCCGGCTCCGGAAGATGTTTCTGGCAGTTTGACGTCTGACGTCTCGTCAAGTCAATTATTAGCGCTGTTGTACATATTTTATTACGTAATTGCCGAGCGAGGAGCGTATCGAAAGGGGCCATCTGCCGTTCTCTGGGCGCTTTTCGGGCCGGGGCCGCGGCGGGCGGCTCAATAATTAACAAATCTAGGTGCTCGGCGCGTCGGCCGAAAACACGTGTGGGATATAAATATTTTTGCGGGCCGCCGCCGCCGATGCTCGCGCGGCTCCATAAATTCGGCCCTTTATGCAAACTGGAATTCATAAACATAGAGCCTGAAAGAAACGCGCTACGGTGGCGAGATAAAATACACATGTCCTGAGCAGTAACTCCGGAGATATGATGAAAAGGGTACGGCCGGTTTTTGCCTTCTTCGGCGCGATGCACGAAAATACCTCGGATGTTCGCCACGGCCGGTTGCGGGACGCGCGGCTTATTTTCGGCCAGACGGCCGCGCTTTACGCCAGGGCCATCGGAAGGAGTGCTAAATTTTCCGGGCAGATTGTAATCAACGCCTTTCGGGCTTGATAATGCGTGAAAAAGTTATAAGCCGTCGCTTTAGAGTTAGTAACTTCGTGTCGTGGCGTTGAATATTTAAATCTGCCACAGAACTCAATGAGGGGGAAAATTGATTTAATCTGCAGTTTATGCATTGTTTTAGCACTTTATAAAACGAACTCAGGAGTGTGGAAATTACTGCTTTATGAAGCTCAGATTTTCAAATTGTACAAATACCCTTTACGACTCAAACTATAAAGCTAATCGGTGCATTTTTAGTAGCTATTAGAATTATTAGACAAATAATATAAAAATTAGTTTTGATCTTGAGTACAAAAAAAATGAATATAACAAATAAATTTCTTTTCAGAACTTGAAAAGCGGAAATTTTTCCCACATTTTATACCAACTTTCAAAAATATGTGCTGAATTTATTAACTTTTTTATTGTTTTGGACTCTCTTTTTTAATTTTGACAGTGTTGAAATAAATTATTACACAGATAATTTAAAGCGTTGTAAGAACAATACTTAATTATATTTATTTTTTATATATGTATAATACTACTGTGTACAAATATAATCCGGAATTTTGTTATAATTTTTGAAATCCTTATTTATTCTTAAAAATCTATTTCATCGCCTTCGAAATAATCCTCCTCGGCTGCAATGCACTTATGCCAGCGAATTTTCACTTTGACACTTTGAAAAGTCTTGTTTCGGTATGGCCTTCAGCACCTTCTTCGATTCGGCTTGAATCTCTTCTATCGTGTCAAAACGGTGTCCCCGGAGCGGTCTTTTCATTTTGCTGAATAGCCAGAAGTCACATGGAGCTAAATCAGGCGAATACGGCGGTTGCGGAACATGGGTGGAATTTTTAGCGAAATGGTCAAGACAAAATTGAGGGTTTTTGGAACCAAACGAGATTTGACTTTTTTGAGGCACAAAACTTCCTTCAAAATGGAGTTGACTGATCCATTTGAAATGCCAACGATGTCAGCAAGCTCTCTAGTTGTCAATTGACGATTTTGGAGCACCAATTCCTTAATTTTCGCGACATGCTGTTCGTCAGTTGATGTTCTTGGACGTCTTTGATGTGGTTCGTCAGAAAGTTAGGATGTGATTCTATTTACTAAGATATATTTCACTATATTTAACAATCACATTTTTAACTGAGTTCACTTTTAAGTCACTTAGGATGCCCACATTTCTAACAAAGTATGGCGCATCACATATTGCACGTAAAACTTTAGATTGACATCTTTCTATTACCAGTATATTGGGGTTTGCTGTTGTGCCCCACAGTTGTATGGGTTTAAATACTGCATTGTATACAAGAAGCTCATTTTTAAGAATTTTGGACTTCTCACCTAGAAGCTAATAACGTTTTTTAAATTGACCACCCAGTTGTTCGAGCTTCTTCCAAATATAATATAATATATCTGTGCTAGAGGTATATTATTAATAAATACAGGTGGCTTAATACCCTTGGACTTGGTAAAGATTATATGGAATGATTTTGTTTCATTTAGTTTGACACAATGTTTTTTAAATCACTTCACGACTTTATCTAAACTCTGTTGTAAGTAGTTAAATTTATTTGATCGGCCATCTATAGTGGCGCATAACTTTATACTTAAAAGGCTTTTTTATAATATTACTATCATACATTTAAGCGCCAGTGTGGGTGCGCGGTTGAGTCGCTCGGCTGCAAGGCGGGCGGACCCTGGTTCAATCCTGATGAGCTACTCAATCACTAACAATAATTGAGTACCTGCGTTTACTTCGAACAAGAGATATAATAATGGCGGTCGTCTAAAGCGCGGTGCTTGCCACATCGCCTCGCATCAGAGCCGTACCATTATTATTATTACCACTATCTTTTCTTAGTCTTACGTTTGAACTTTCTCCTATAATTACAGCGGTGGGAAAAACTTTAATCTACTTCAAAAATTAAGAAGCATTGTATACATAACAAATATTTTAAGACCACTTGTTCTTTATACTAGTAAATACCTAGTCACAATAATGTTATACAAAAAATTCGGCAGAATTTTTGGTTAAAGAAGAAACTGAGTTGTAAAACAAATTTCTTTTAATTACAATTTTATATAAATTACATAGTAGAATGGAGCAAAAAACCAAAGCCACATAACACATTATTTCAATTTAAACTAATTATAGCCTTTAGATTTGATAATGAAGATACATCTTTAAAAATAAAATTTACAAATTTCTGTTAGTCTTGTTTCAAAATACAATAATACCTAACTTAAATTGAATATATAATTTGTTCCGTTTATACTGTGAGTATCGCTTCCGATATAATGTTTGCTATCACTTGACATAAATTTTCTAAAGAATAGAAATACGAAAATTGCACTGGTCAGTTAACTATATTAATTATATTAGCGTTCATTTTATCGACCAAGAAAACAAAATCTTAATCTTCAAGCGCATATCTCCCACTGGACAACATATCAATCTGCAATATTTTAAGTTACCTTGCATCATTTATTACTCCATATACGATTTATAGTAACCAAACCGCTTGAATGGACCTGCACTTCTATATTACAAAGCGGACTAAAGAAGAAATTGAAATCATTTGAGATGTGGTGCTTTAAAAGAGTACTAAAGATCTTGTGGACGCTAAGAAAAACATACGAAGAAGTACTAAGACCAATTCAAGTCACATAAAGAAACGACGAATGTAAACGATAAACCACATAATGAGTAGAGAAGGACTGCTAAAAATTGTAATAGAAAGAAAAATATTCGGAGAAACTCCCAAGAGGAAGATTACACCTACAATATATTAAACAATTAATAACATGCCTTTAACGTATCTTTTTTATGCAAACCATAAATAAAATTAAAAATCACTTGTGGTAAGACCTTTCATATTTCGTTTTGATTTAAATTAAACCATAATTTCATATATATATTTGTAACCATATTTCCCGTGTTTCTCATCCAATTCTTTCCATTTTTAGACAGAACCAAGTAGCTCATTTTCCCTTCGGCTTTGGCAAATATGCCTTATTAACGAACTTATCCAAGATATTTATTTAATAAATACGCTACCGCTCATGGAAGTATAAACACTAAATAAAAAATGAATTTATACACTTTATTGTAAGAAATCAATTTATTATGTAATATATTATTATACAACAAACAAAAATCACCAAGAACCCAGAAAAAATGAATGTTAAACTGTTGTTTCATCAAAAAAACCGCTCTTTGGATTTAATACTGCTTTTGCTATTCTAGGTATTCTTTCGATTGATGTTTTTAATTGCTCGAGTCTTAATCTCTTCAAGACTCCAAAGATGATTTATGCACATGAGACACTCTTTTCTTACTGTTCTGTCCAGCTTATCTCATAGCAACTTTATGGGGTTGAGGTCTGAACTCTATGGTATCCATGTCATTGTTTTAAACATTTTTTGTTCTTGGTTTGCTAGATCATTTTTATAAAGCTTTGAAGCATGTTTAGGATGCCTTGCATTATCACAAATCTCCTCCTGGTTAATTGCAACCTAGATGGTATGGGTTTTTTGTTAACCGTTTTTTATACTGTTCTTTCCTCATAATACTATCGACTTTTACTAAGTCCCCCACACCAGTCAAAAAAGCGCCTTCGTGCTTGACAGTTGGAACAATACTGTCTTAGATTATTTTTTCAGTGTTAGACTGACGCACGAAGATTCTCTGGTTCTGACTGAAAATTTTAAATTTGGATTTATCAGTCCATAATTCGTTTTACCACTGTTGAATTGTCCAGGGACGATGCCTTTGCGCCTATTAAAGCTATTTAGTCTGATCACCACGCTGTAACAACGGTTTTTTTAGTCGAAATACAACCACGAAGATTATTCTTCCAAAGGCACCGCTTTATTGTGCTGACCGATATTGTTTTATCACATCCCTGGTTAAACTCCACAAGAATATGTAGGTCAGGTAATCTATTTCGATCACTCGTCAATCTGATGAATTGATTCTTGCGTCGGATGTTACTCGTTATGGCCTAAGGCGATCCCTAAGACTTCCTGTCTCTTTGTAGCGTTGTAATGTAAGATTCACCATCAAAGCATAAACCCTTAATGATTTCGCGATGTTACACACTGCTAGATCTTCTCTATGTAAAGAGAGCATGGCTAAACGAGTTTTTCTTACTTCGGGCCATCGAATACAAAATTCAAAACGAGAAGTGATGAAAAACCCAAGTAAACCACAAGATCTGGTGATAAATTTCCGAGCATGGATGTAATGTAAACAAACATCTAAAACAAGGGATAAGGACAGAAAGAAAGGTTCAAAGTGTTGAGTGACAGTTTAAGGATGTAAAAGCGTTATGATTCCTTTACTCTAGTTTATGCTAGTAATGCTTATAAAGAAGTCTACAATCTATATTCAAAATAGTATTGTCTAAGGAGATAAGAAAGGGCAAAACAAAACATATTTATTACAATAAGTATAGTTATTCACGGTATACCTGAATTTTAATAACGTGTCCATACTTCCATAAGCCGTAGTGTGCGTGTGCAAAGTTTCATTCACATCCGTAAGAATTACCTACTTCGTAAAATTCTTTTACATATACATTTAAGCTCTAAAAGCATGAAATAAACCATTATGATAACATTTTTTAGAAGTCGTGACATGAAAGTAGTAGAGAGTAGGCACTAGCTAATATTACAAATTTACGAAATTTGCCTCAAAATAGGTAATTTTAATTAAAAATTAAATAAAATATAATTATTATTAGTGCAATCTTACTACGTTCTCTTTAACCACTTTATTATTTCTTAGCATCTTCATTTATAAGCAATTTTTTGTGTTTGTTTTGGCTCTGTTCTTCATTTTTTATTTTTCTTCAGATTTCTGCAATGTTAAAACAATACCGATTTTGTGTGTTACTCAAATTTACAGTTTTCAAGTGATATAATCAAACACCATATGCTACGGTATATACACTTTTGTTGAAAATTCAGTTTATTTTATAAATGTTTTCCAAAACACCTATATTTGATAACTCCGACATTTTCAAAATTAGTTGCTTTGTTATCAATTAATCACAAAGTTTACTAAGATAATACGTAATATGAAAAGCGTAAAATGACATTTTTAAATAAATTTTTAATATTTTAATAAAATCTAAATCAGGTTATAGACATTAACTTTTAAAAATAAGATGACTAACGCGTTTTAATATAAATTTTAATTTTCTTATTTAGTTTATAAGTAGGTAAATTGATTAAAAACAATACGTTAGCTACAATTATATTATATTCACTTTTTTATGTTTTGGTTGTTTAACGATGTAAAGTGCAATTGTAAATTAACTCGCTTTTTGTAAAACATCGTGCTACACATGCTGTATATTAAGAATTAGATATGTTTGTGCCTGAATGGTCTATTTTATTTCTCTTATTTAAAGATGGTAGTCATGAAAATTTAAGTTGTAACCAAGCACAATATATAAGTAACATGATTTGGTCTTTTAAAATATAGTAACTTAAAAAGTGCGAAAAATAAAAAAATAAAGTTAGTGTAAGTAAAAAGGAGAAAAAAGCATTAGGAATATGTTTGTTACCGCGACTAGTTTGTCGCGATAGTTAATAGGGGGAAAAATTGCAATAATAACTCCCCTTATTTGCGATTATGTTTTCTTCAATCAAACACTGCGATTTCGATATTACAATTTAATGTTGACTGAAGTTAAACAAAAATACAAAGTTGCGAATGAGCTCGAGTGCATTAGTCGAGGCTTTCGATGAGGTTGCTTGTTAACGACTGACTGGAAATACAAAACTGAGTCGGCAAGTGAGTGACATCAAACTCAAGGGGTGGATTCTTAAAATCAGGGCCAATAAATTACCTACAAAAAGGAAGACGGCTGCAATTGTTTAGCGTAATGACGAGAAAACCCGCTGACAAATCTTAAACTCATAATTACACTTTTGAATAGGGCCATAAAACTTGTATTTAACACAAAAGAGACGACAGAGGTCATCTACCTGAAGGGAACCCACCGATAAAATAAGATAATCCTTACAATTATTCTTAATAATAAATTACTAACTATTTCGTACTAAACATACTTCCCCCGTTGAACAAAGTGTTCAACAAACAACACAAGTTAATGGGGTCACTCATTAGGTAGAGCGCACAATTATCTGACACAACTACGGAGTTTATCAGCGGGAGTTTTCACACGAAATACGCGCACTGCACTATCTTCGCCGGGATGAACCGCAACAATGCGGCTAAGGAACCATTCCAGAGGCGGAAGATTATTTTTTTTAATCAACGCAATATGATGGATGTTGACGCTCTAGAAGTTACGTTGCCACTTGGATCGAGTGATGAGGTGGTTTAAATACTTTGCCATATGTTCCAAAAATGCTGCTTCATCCTTTGATCGTGTCGCCATGCAGACAATCGATGGGTTGGTTCACTGCTTGAATAGGTTTCGGTTAAGCTACTCAATGGACCACCTATTAGGAAATGGCCAGGGGTCAAAGGGAGAAGGTCGTTAGGATCCGAAGAAAGAGGAGATATAGTGCGAGAATTAAGAATTACTTCAATCTCAATGGTATATGTTTGCAATTGCTCCAACTTTAAAAGTGTTAATGATGCGAATAAAATGATTTAAATGATTTAACTGCAGCCTCCCACAACCCACCAAAGTGAGGGGTCCTGGGAGGTGAAAATGCCAACTAATGTTTTCAATTGTAAATAGCGTACACTCCGTGGTGCGGTTGACCTAAGCAAATTTTGAATTTCTGTTATTTCATTGTGAGCGCCAACAAAATTTGTTGCATTATCAGAATAAATAGCTTTAGATTTTCCCCTTCTAGAAAAGAACCGCTTAAGGCTGGCAATAAACGCTTCCGTTGTTAAATCGCTGACCACTTCAATATGGACAGCTTTTGTAGACATGCAAATAAAGATGGCCACATATACCTTTACCCGGCCTCGATTGCGCAACCGCTTTTCTTTAATGAACAAGGGCCAGTAATAATCCACTCCTACATTTATGAAGGGACGGGAGTTTGTCACTCGTTCATGGGGCAAATTTCTCATAAGGTATTCGGAAGTACGGGGGCGCGCTCGAAAACATTTGATGCAATTGCGAATGACGTTTCTGACAGCCGTGCGTCCATCAATGATCCAATAATTTTCCCGAATTAAATATAATGTGGTTTGAGCACCGGCATGCAGTAATCGTTCGTGAGCATCTCGAATTATCAGTTGCGTGATATATAGCTTAGACGTCAATAGCATAGGATGTATTTGATTTTTAGGCAGCGGCTGGAAGACGACCACAACTCTGAGAACTCCTTGATCATCAAGAAAAGGAGACAAGGGAATTAATCGACTATTGTGTTCAAGTGGTTTATGGTTTTTTAACGCCTGTATCTCTTTAGAGAGCAGAGGCTTAAGATAATTTAATAATTAACAAGTTAACCTTATCAACATCATATGGGGACAGGTCTTTAGTTAATTTAGGCATGTTTTTTGAAATTGCATTGAAAGTAAATCGACTCATATAAGCCACTACTCGTCTTAATTTATTAATAGAGCTGTAAGAGGTTGAGTTCCGTAAGTTCGCTTTTTAAACAGGTTACCGGAGTGGTAACTACACGTTTCTCTGGGATATCTATTGCGTTTAGGACTCCTGCCGGTCAGGATGATTCTGAATCAACAAGCCACGCAGGCCCTGCTTGCCAAATAGAGGATTCTATAAATTCCAAGGGAATTTGACCGCGAGACACCAAATCCGCGGGATTGTCATAAGAAAAGACGTGACGATAATGACACGACTGAGTTAATTTGAGACAAATGTTTTCAACAAATGAGGCTGAGTATTTATCCAATGAAGAACTATAGTTGAATCAGACCATAAATAGGCGTCGTGGAGCTCTACAGGAAGTACTCGTTTTATTGATGTGTATAAGCGTGCCAACAGAACTGCCGCGCATAATTCAAGTCGAGGTATTGTAATGGGGCTTACTGGAGCTATTCTGGATTTGGCAGATTAGACGAACCACACCTTCTTTATTAGTAGATCGAAGATAGAAACAAGCGCCATCCAGAAACC
The DNA here is from genome assembly GCA_036346155.1 of Sinelater perroti. Taxonomy (NCBI): domain Eukaryota; kingdom Metazoa; phylum Arthropoda; class Insecta; order Coleoptera; family Elateridae; genus Sinelater; species Sinelater perroti. The sequence continues at coordinate 762,568 of JARFIY010000359.1, forward strand.
ATGAAGTTGGATAATTTTGGCTTGCCGACAAATAAAATTTTAGTTTTCTAATAGTGAAGCTGAGACTTATATTCTTCTCAAAGCGTATAGACTTTATAGACGTTTGATAGACTGATGGAATCTAACGTTTTACGGTGGCATTAGGATCTAGAACCATGTGTACTATTAGGATTTTCTGGGGAATTTAATAATTGGTCATTAGAGGCCATTTTCGAAAGAGAAGCCACCTTTTTAGTAGCGTTAATAAGTTATCTTAAATTCAGCTTCAGCCCGTTGTTGGCTCCCGTAAGTCATTAACATAAAGTCCTTTTTAGTATTAGCAATGTTATAAGATGATCGGCTTCATCATCGGCTAACTGATGAAAGGCGAGTTAAAAGGAGGCACTGGAAGTGCGAAGTGACGAAAGTGTATTCATTTATATTGTCCTTTTCATTAAAACGATAAAATATTTTTGATATAAGGCATCCTTTTACAAGACCTGACGATACATTTTTTCAATGTCTGCCGATAAGACAAACAAGTGCACGAAAGCGAACAAGTAGGCTGAATAGATCGTCTTGTAAGGTCGGACCAACCATTAATGTATCATTTAAGGATATACCCTTGATGTCTTCGAACCGTCAAATACTACACGAAGCTTTGTTTAAGCTGTCATCCTTTCAACTGCATGATGGGGAAGAACAAAACCTTCAGTGGAGTTGCCTTGAGACAGAGACATGTGTTTTAATGATTTATGTTGTTTATTTCTCCAGCAACGATCCAACCCAGTTGTGTTTTTGACACAAGAGGTTGGTTCTTTAATCTAATTTGACCTCATAAGAGCTTATAAAATAATTTAACTCAATGAAATGTCGACGATGCGTGGGAGCGTAAAATTCCGGGTCAGCTAAAACGATATTTTTGGAATTTCAAATTGCGATGGGTTTAATTGTAACGAAGGTGTGAGTTTAATGTGTGATACTACAAGAAAATCAAGAGATTTTTGATATTACTAAAGCAGTTTTCATCAAGCTGACACTTGATGCTCGAGGCTGTTGTGCCGTCTATGTCAGTGACATTGATTTGAACTTGCAGTTTTCTAAATTTAAAAATCAGCAACTTGTTATAATAAAGTGGGCTTGAACCTGCATCTAAAAGGGCGACAAGTCATAGATTGACCATTTTGTTTGCAAGATCTACTTAGCGGTAGCCAGAAGCGCCTCTGATTGAAGGGAGCATGCAGGTTAATGCTGATGTAGTGTAGAATTGTTAGCAGTTTGTTCGCGCGGAGGATCAGCCTCCTTACAATAACGATTTTGATTTTCTGTTTGAAAGTGTAAAAGAGTATGATGCTTTTGTTGCATTTGCAATTTGATAGCGCTCTTGTGCAGATAGCGATTTAAATGCTGCAAGATGATATTAAATGATCACCCTTATGTGAATGATATTACTGTTGAAGTAGCAAAACAGTTGATTTTATTAAAATTTAGAAATATATTTAATAGTGCAATCTTACTACGTTCTCTTTAACCATTTTATCATTTCTTAGCATCTTCATTTGTAAGCAATTTTTTGTGTTTGTTTTGGCTCTGTTCTTCATTTTTTATTTTTCTTCAGATTTCTGCAATGTTACAACAATGCCGATTTTGTGTGTTACTCAAATTTACAGTTTTCAAATGATATAGTCAAACACCATATGCTACGGTATATCCACTTTTGTTGAAAATTCAGTTTATTTTATAAATGCTTTCCAAAACACCTATATTTGATAAGAATCCGACATTTTCAAAATTAGTCGCTTTGTTATCAATTAATCACAAAGTTTACTAAGATAATACGTAATATGAAAAGCGTAAAATGACATTTTTACATAAATTTTTAATATTTTAATGAAATCTAAATCAGGTTATAGACATTAACTTTTAAAAATAAGATGATTAAAGCGTTTTAATATAAATTTTAATTTTCTTATTTAGTTTATAAGTAGGTAAATTGATTAAAAACAATACGTTAACTACAATTATATTATATTCACTTTTTTATGTTTTGGTTGTTTAACGATGTAAAGTGCAATTGTAAATTAACTCGCTTTTTGTAAAACATCGTGCTACACATGCTGTATATTAAGAATTAGATATGTTTGTGCCTAAATGGTCTATTTTTTTTCTTTTATTTAAAGATGGTAGTCATGAAAATTTAAGTTGTAACCAAGCACAATATGTAAGTAACATGATTTGGTCTTTTAAAATATAGTAACTTAAAAAGTGCGAAAAATAAAAAAATAAAGTTGGTGTAAGTAAAAAGGAGAAAAAAGCATTAGGAATATAAACAAGCAATTTCTAAAATTTTTATATCTCGAAATGACCTATATTACCAATAAATAAGATCATTAAATTAGATCAAAAATTATTTAAAAGCCATATAACACTACATTTAAGAATTTTTAAAATTTTCAATTGCCGTTAATGCAACATATATGTAATTTGATTGTTTGCAAATATTTGGATCAAAATATTATGTTTAAGCAATTGTAGTACAATTCAAAGAAAGCTAGAGTAAACGCATTTCAAAAATTTTATTATCATTAGCCTGATCTTGTACCGTTAGAACAATGAAACTAATAAATCGTTTTTATTTAACTACTTGTAGTAAAGAAAATTATTAATGAAATTTTGTTGGTTATTTTTGCTATTTTTGCGAAATTCAACTAAATTTTATTAAAAATTTTCCTTGACGGGGAGAGCTTTATCAAAACTGTTTGTAATGTTTCAATATAAAATTGCTTACGTTGACAAATCTTACTACCGTTTAACTTTCATAATTAAACTTTAAAATGGTTGAAATATATTTAATTTTTAAGTTAAAATAATTAATTCCGTAAATGTTGGTAAGGTACATAAATACATTAATGTAACATAAGTTACACAAATAACCTTTTGTGTCACAAAGTAGACTTAAATATATTGTTTAATAATAAGTTCAACAATTATTACAAATTACTTTTCTCCATTTGCGGACAGTGTAATTCAGCCAAACGTAAACAATTATGGACAATCAAATGTCAGCAAGCTCATCTTACTTATAGTCAATCCCAATATACTAATGATATATGCAAGATAGAGCCTCATACAGCAGTCAGTCACGAAGTAAGCAAGAAACTGCAAAAACCACCGAACCAAAACCACTACCAATATTTATATCAGAAGCAAAAAACATAAAACCCTTGATTGAACTATTAAAAACAATACGCAACGATTAAGTCAAAGTGCAACGCCCAGAAAGCTTGATATACACTACAAATAAAAAAATCAAAACCAAAACACTTTTCAGAGTAGTCCACCAAAAAGTTTACCTAATAACTAAAACAGAATATATAGAGTGACGTCTGCTAAAAAAGTACATTCTATAGCAAACACATGCAATAGAATACGTGATAAAAAGTACCACTTTTAATATACTTTATAAAACCAAACGAAAAGTATGTTAATGCAAAGGTTTGTGCACGCAAAAACTTTTCCAGAAAAAACTCATGATGCTTCAAATGCACACGTTTAACAAACGAATTTTCTAAAATAACTAAAAATTTCAACTTTAAATGTATTAATTGTAACAAAAACTATCAGGCTAATTATAAAGGTTTCACAGTGTACCAACAATTGTAACAAAAATTCTTTTTGATCCTGCAAAAACATAAAGTTCCAATGCGTTCTTTTCAAACTTATGCAGCAAAAAGACAAGACAGTATATCAACAACTCAAGATAGCTAAACTACATCTAGCTGCTAATACAAACTTTGTCAGATAATAAATTTTTATGGATATGCTTATAAACAACACATCAATGTTTATTAACAAACCTAAATAATGATTCTTAATTAAGAATTGCAATTTGGAATGCCAATGACACCAACATGCCCAAGAAATAGAAATATTTATACAAAATTCAAATACAGATAATTAAATACCCGAAACTCGTTTCACTAAAAGACCGTATATAAAAACACCTAATTATTGTATATACAGTATAAGTCATCAACAAGATAACCCACATATTGTCTACGAAATCTGTTGGATTTATCTATTCAAGAAATTTTTTAGTTAAATTTTGTGTTGAACTTATTTCTTACACCGATAATAGTTTTCATATTAACTCCCATACTTGTAAAACTAAACAAATTATTTGTATATAGTAACAAGATAGACTGGAATCTATTTAGAGAAAGGTTGGGTCAAATATTAAATTTAAAAAACAGGATGAAGAGGAGACAACTATTATAGAAATTTTTTTAATCTAAGCTTCCCAGATACTAACAGCAGAAAAAGAGTCAAAAAACTACTAGAGATTAAAATCATATCAGATGGCTACATCACCCAAGAAAACAGATAGAAAATTATACAAAGATAAAATGAAAATTCAGATACTTTGCTATAATATGGCGGTGATTATATTTCTGAATAGTAACATTTTTTCTAGTAGTGCTTCATAAATTTCATTCCGGTTTGACAGTTAGTTGTCTTTCGACAGCCTTCGAAAGTGAATAATTTAAACATTTTTGTAATAATGGAAAACAATACTGTTGGCGTAGAAGAACTATCATGCAAACCAAAGAGAAGTTGGAAAAGTATTACAGGGACCCTGCTCCTTTACATTTTATTGTCGATAAGCGGTTTACGGAGTTTTGATGTGCTTCGCACTCGTTGAAGTGAAATGATCAGTAAATCTGTGACATCATGTAGACCGATCGCGAAGTGAAGGTTAAAGAGATTGTTGAGATGGTAAACACTTCGGGCGAACGCATAGGGAACATCCTGCACGAACTTTCAGAGCGATGCGTACCGCATTTGCTTGAAGCAAAATTGGTCGATTTGTGCTATTAATTGGTGCTGCATCGGCCTTACTCTTGCAGCGACTTCTTTCTCTACCTAAACATGAAAAAATGGTTGGCTGAAAAAAATTCTTATCAAATGAAGAAGTCATCGTCGCAACAGGGGACTGTTTTGCAGACTTGGAGAGCTTTAGAAAGTTGTAACATTGTTGGGCGAAGTGTATCGAGTTAAAAGAAGATTGCGTTAAGAAATAAATAAAGGTTTATCAAAAAAAGTATTTTATCCAAAAAATATCTGAATATTCTCTCTCTACTTCCGTACAGCATGGAATTAAAAAGAAAAGTGCATTGTGATGTGATTTTCTTACTAGAAATGTTTTAAGAAAACTATCTGAAAAAAGCTACAACTGTGTTTTCAAATTTGGTGTATTTATTATTAAAATCCTGACTCACTAGTAGATTATTTTAGGTTAAAAATTAAGATGCTCTCAGTTTTATCAGAAATACCACAAGAAAATATACTATTCTGCAAATTTATCAGAAATAATTCAAACAGTCGTTGATACATATGCTGACACACAACAATATTATAAGCATCACATGGAAATCTCATTGCTGCTTTTAGAAACATATATTTAAACCGATTTGAAGAATTGTTATAGCGTTGGAGAATTAAAACCAACAAAACTAAATCTAGATATCTCTTCTTTACATTGAGGCGTAGAAACTGTAAAACGGTAAATGGAACTTACATACCACAATATGATGTAATTAAATACTCGAGTCTTTACTCAGATAGCAAATTATATGGTTCGTAAACATTTTCATCAAAATAAAACAACTACGTGTGAAATTAGCCAAATGTACTGAATGCTAGGTAGAAATTTTAAATTACCACTCTAAAATAAACCATTATTACACAAAATCTTCGTAAACCTCATTTTGATGTATGAAATATCATTATGGGTTGCTACTGGTATATCAAACATAGAAATAATATAGAGATATCAGAATAAGACACTCAGAGTAATATCCAACGCAGTAATACATACTGATCCTAGGTCTGTCCGCAGTACGACAATTAATGCCAAATACAAAGATAAATCTCAAGACATCGTAACTAACTTGCAACCATTTTGTTTGATGATAAAGATAAACGAAGAAGATTGAAAAGGTTTCATCCAGCGAAACGTCCAAATTGTTTCATCTAAACAGTTTATTTATGTAGATTTCTAGAACATTCTCATAGAAGTGTTACCCTGCATGACATGTAGTAATTACTTGAGTATTAGGTTAAGTATTTAAAATACATGTAGTTATAGGTATTGGACAAAATAATGGAAATACTTCTCAAAAGTGAGGCATATTCTTACTGAGCCTGGTAATATTAAGCCCTGCGTAAATTAAGCGTTTTTACTTTCCTTATCCTATAATAAGGAAAGTAATGTAATCGGTGGAAATTTGACCTACCCAGTTTTTCACATTTCTGGATGTATTATAGCCTCAGGACACCAAAAAAGTTGGTTTGAGCCATTGGTTCGTGTGTGTGTGTGTGTGTATCGGTCTGTCAGTAAACAGGATATCTCGAGAACCGTAAGAGTTAGAGACTTGAAATTTGGTATGCAAGTTACTTGTAGGTAGGGGACGCAGTGCCGAGTCGTTTGGTCGCAAGGTCCCAAAATCGGCCGCAAAGCGGTCGCGAATCTAAACGATTGACGATACAAAAAATTTATGAGAATAAAAATGATTTGTTATCATGTGATAAACATGAATTTAAAATAAAAGTTGGTAAAATAGGAACTCGAAAAAAAATTGAAGCTCAGGATATTATTTATACATATTACTGGATAGACCAGACTGAGACAAACAAAAAATTACCATGAAATTTTTTGATCCGAGGTCAAATAAATAAGTTATAGCCGATTAAAAATTAATTAAACGGACCAATCACAGCGCGATCGGAGAGCTTCCGGGCCGACTGCGGGAGGACGGGGGAGGGAGCGCTAGGAGGGAGCACGCAGGCGATAATGGGGAAGGCCGTGCGGCCGAACTCGCACGGTTACCTTCAGTGACGTAGCAAAATTTTAAGTACGAGTCAATTATTGTCTTGTACTGTTTATTTTAATCAGCTTTCGAGTGTTGGACTCGTGCCTCGTCCTTTTTTAAAATAACAAATTCAGGGACGAGAGCAGCGCAGGGCCGAGACGATGGACCCAGTATAATATGTAATAATAAGATAAGGAAAGTCGTGTGATGTTCACACCAGATTTTTTTATTTATTACAGGTAGTGTGTATTACGCACTAATAGTAGAGTAAGACAGTAAGATTGGAAACGTTGGGCATGTGTAGTGAGTGACCAGTATGTTCGGCCTGATGGAGTTTTACATAGGTCTCATTGTTGGTGTGGTCTAGCTGGAACATCTGTGAGCAAAACAGTCTCAAAAGACATGACCGCATGCGCAGTGCACGTAAAACGAGGTCGTCAAAAGACGAAGCTACAGGACAGACAGCCGGGATTTAAAGCGTATTGTGACGTCGCAGAAGAAAACTAGAGAACTCCATCAGCACCTAAATACCTAAGTGTCATCTAAAACAGTAAGGCGAGAACTGCATAAAATGGGTATCTATGGGCGTGTTGCTATTGCTCTTAATAATAGACACGATTGCCCATAAAAACTGGACGTTGGAAGACTGGTAATGTGTGGCTGATTGGACAAATCAACCTTTATCTTCTTCCTTATCTCTAAACCTGTGTTTATTTGGCGAACACCCTCTGAAGTATATGATACTGTGCCCGATTATTAAACATGGTAGCGGCTCTATTACGATCTGAGACGCTATATCATGGTATTCGGCAGCCCCCTTTGTCACAGCAGCAATCCATAGAGAACTCTTGAGTAACCAGGTTCACCGAATGATACTAACTTTATTTCCACACAGGAATGCCATATTCTAGTGTGATAATACCCCACTTCGTACCTAATCAAGACTGTTTTCAAGAGCATGCTGATATGCTTCAACATCTTTCCCGGCCCGCCCAGTCCCCAGACCCGAATATCATGGATCCTCTATGGGCTGTTTTGGAAAACATGGTTCGGCATCGATTTCCACCTACTTCGTCTCTACCTAAGCTTGAGGCTGAGCTGCAGGAAGAATGTAAATTCCACTCACCACTATTCAGGACTTGTATTGGTCTATTTCGTCCAGAATCCAACACCGCATTAATACAAGATGTTCCGACTTGTACAAGTGTTTCCATTATTTTGTCCAATACCTGTATAGTCTGCAACAACAAACAGGTTTTGTAAAATATGGAGCCAAATAAATAAAAATACTACATTTCATTTTTTTATGTAAATTTTTTTTATATCAGCCACATTTAATTGTTTTTACATATTCTATTTGTCATATTATTGTGCGATACCTTTTCAAATTTTTGTTAAAAATTCTTGAAATATTCTTTATTTCTAATTTTGTTGCTTTTCCACATCATGTTTCTAGACTATCAAGCTATGTATGAATGCTTCCGTGATATTAAATAATTGTTGTTACTAATAATCTTTTTCAATAAACATTGTATTACTTTTCACTCTGCAACATATTTTTAAAGTTTATTAATTTCTTACTTTTTTGTTATACTATAAGATGATTACGTTTATAGCATCCAGATATGTTTTAAAATCTAATACATTTTTTATTTCCTTTTTTTTATTATTTAAGGTGTTATGGACAAAATATGGTAACGCCAAAAATATCTTAGTAACGACACAGTTCTTTAATTATGTGTTTTTATTAAATTAATTTTATAAACTTAAAATAACTATAAAATTTAACAGTAAATAAAGATACAAATAAAAAGCAATTATGGGTAAAATAAGTTATTGGGTATAATACAATATTAGAATTTATGCCTAGTAACGTTAGAATTTGCTGAAAAAATATCAAATTCATATGAAGGCAAGTACAGTTACAAAAAAGTTGAAAACAAAAACTTTCATTCTTGTGGTAAATAGTTATTCATTTAACTCTTAATATAAAAATTAAATTATAAAGCATGTATTTGTGCAGAATGTTTATCATATAAATAGTAATTTTGAAGAAAAAGCAAATCCAAGTTATCTTGAACGATTTAATGAAGAAACTAGGAGAAAGCTATTTAATGAGTGTAATGTCCCAACTATAACACAAATAGATACAATCTCTATAACATATCCAATGACTTCTAAAAGTTATCTAAATATTATAATTTTCGGTTTGTAAATGTTTGTGTTAAAAATAACTCTAAATTAGTTATAAAATCTTTTGAAGCATTTTATATTACCGTTGTAAGTCGACCTTATTTAATATAAACAACGAGAGGTTTTCTTAAGGCCACGTTAATATGTGCTTAGGAATTTTTTATTTTTCCTAAACTCCTATACTTTTAGCTAACCAACTTTTGTGTGCTGCATATACAGCTTTTTAAAATCCTCATTCAATGTCTGCGAATTACTTTTTTGTAAGATACCGCTTTTGTTTCGGCGCGACTATACGAACTCTTGACTATTATCTATTATAACGTTGATAAACTTGACGTATAATGGATTACCGTTATTCAAAATAAAATCTCAATTAAATATATATTTACAGCCGTCTAGTTGACTATAACTATATATTTAATACTTCTAAGTATAACGGTAAAGTACATGAGTCAATTAAGAATCTATTTTCTATTCGTTGCCATCGTCTGTATTTCAAATTATTTGTTTTTTTAATACCAACGCAAACTTTTTAAATTTAATTTTACATAAATTTTAAGTTATTTTACTTCATTTTTTCAAATATGCTTTTCAACAGACACTTTTAACTTATGGCGGTTTGCAATTTGCATTTGTTCTAAACTTCAGCCATGCTAATTGCTGTTTTCTTGGCATTCACACCCTCACCCTCCTCATCCAACTGTCATATTAACGAATCTCGGTTTACATTCAAAACAGCCATTTGCGCCAAAACAGTGCGGGCTAAACGACGTGGAAGCTCAGTAATTTGGGCCCGCGTCCCTAGAAGGCCGCATTCGAAACAGATTTGGAGGACGGGGTCAACATCGGGCCCACTAATCTGTAGTTAAACATCCCTGGGACAGACAAGCTGCTAAGCCAACAGACTTGACTCTTAATCTCCCCGAGCTTCAGCTGCGCTATCAAACCTATGCGGTGTTATGCAAACTTACATCCAACAATCGAGATTAATTTTCGATTAGTTGTTTAGGCACCCGGGCGCAATATTAATATTCTCCTCTTCGCTAATTTGCATGCCATGCTGGCGCAGGGCGGTGAGGCGGCGAAGCGGCGCAATTTCCCCGGAAAGTTTTATTGCGCGCGGCTGGGACCTGTCGCGCGTCTTGGCGCTTTTTTGCTGCTCTGAGCGATAAGTAATAATTTGGGATTTTGTGGGCGTTAAAAGTCGGCAGCGGTCGAACCGAGAGCCTGTTAATGGGCCAGCGATTCTCATAATTTTTAGCGCCTTGGAATGAGATTAAGCTTGTCACGAATTAATCGTAATTAATTGTTTGTGGTCAAACTGTAATCAGCTATAAATATAATTTTAAGGTTATTAGGAGTATATAAATCTGCTAGTCTAACAACATGTTAAAAAGACATAAAATGGTATATAAACGTTATATTCAAAAATTAATGAGACAAAAAGTAAAACAAAGAAAATACAATAGCAAACGCGTTGAAAAGACGTAATGTAAGCTATAAATAACTATACAAAATAATAAATAGCAAATTATTGAGAATTTGGGATTCTTCTTCTTATTGCGTCATCTCGCAAACGACGGTTGACGATCCATATGGGTAATTTTGTTTTGAAAACTGCTGTTCTGAATATGTCAGTCTATTAGCAGTCAAGCTAGCGGCGGATATCTTTTAACCAAGAGTACTTCGGTCTCTCTACTGACCTCTTCGCTTGGATTTTCCCTTCGATAATTAAGCAGAGTATTTCATATTTACTACCCCGCATGACATGCCCAAAGTATTGTATTTTTCTTTTCTTCAAAGATAATAGAAGCTCTTTATTGGTATTCATTCGTTGTAGTACTTCGGCATTTGTTATTCTTTTTGTCTAGAGTATACCTAGAATGCGTCGGTAGATGTACATTTCGAAGGCTCCTATTTTTCTTTCTGTGGTGGGATGCAAATTCCAGCATTCGGATCTATACAAAAGGATTGGGGATACGTAGCATCGTATCATTCGTAAGCGTAGATTGAGGTTGAGGTAGGATTTGGTGAAAAATTCTTTCATGTTTGTAAATGCTCTTCGAGCTTGCTCAATGCGCGACCGGATTTCTTTTCTGTTATCTCCATTTTCATTGACAAGTGTTCTCAGGCATATAAAATTAAATACTTGTTCTAAGATGTTACATCGCAAAGTTACTTTGGTTTTAGTTTTTGATAGATCCATTACTATAGTTTTTGATATGATTAAGGTTAAACGGTATTCTTCACTATACTCCATTAATAGATCGACCATCATCTGCAAGTTTGTTACATTTGTTGCCATTATAACTGTATCGTTTGCATAACAAAGATTTGTTAATCTACAGCCATTGATTACTGCTCCTCCAACGTTTTCGTCTAGAGATTCTCTAAATACAACCTCGGAATACAAATTAAAAAGCAGCCGGGAGAGTATGCAACCCTGGTGGACATCTTTCTTTATTTTTTTTTATAATTTGTTTATTAGCAATCAATAAGATACACAAACTATAAGCTAATGTGATATATTGAACAATACTTAACATAAATGTACACTAAATAACGTGAAGAAGTAAACATCAAGTGTTATCACCTCAGATAGACAGGTCGAGCGGCCATTGACGTTTGAGTCTTCTGTTTATAAAAGTTCTAGCAGTGGTGGTATGAGTGGATTGGGATGGTAGTTGAGTCTATTGTGGTATTTAACACTGCTCTCCTGAATAACTACACTCACGCAGGGGATTTTTAGGTCCATATGGATGGTGTGGTTTGAGACGTACCATGGTGCGTTCACAATGTTTCTTAGAATTTTGGATTGGGCTCTTTGTATTATAGCTGTATTTGATTTGCTAGCGCAACCCCATAACTTTATCCCGTATATCCAGATTAGTCGTATTACTGCTTTGTAGATTAGTATTTTATTTTCAAACGATAGTTTGGATTGACGTCCAAGGAGCCAAGTAAGTTCTCGTACTTTCAGATTTAGTTGTTTACATTTTTTTTTATATGTGTAGTTTCCAAGTAACTTTATTGCCTAGGTGTAAGCCTAGATACTTGACAGCTTCACTTTGGGGTAGCGCTATTTGATTCATCGTTATTGGTGGGCATTGGCCTATTCTGAGTGTGAAGGTTATATGTGTAGATTTAGCTTCATTAACTTTGATCTTCCATTTATTTAGCCATGTTTTAATGAGATTTATATGTGCTTGGAGATTGGATGAAGCTGTAACAGGGTTATCATGTGTCGCAAAAACCGCCGTATCGTCGGCAAATGTACCAATAGCTGTTTCGTCTGTCATTGGAAGATCGGCTGTGTATAGCACATATAATGTTGGGCCCAAAATGCTCCGCTGCAGGACTCCAGAGAGTATGGGATGACGGTGGATATTTCTTCGTTAGTTTCAAAGTAACGATCCTCCAGATAGGATTTCAATATGGTGAAATATCGTAGTGGTAGTGTTCTTTTGATTTTGAACAAAAGTCCAGGATGCCACACCTTATCGAATGCCTGTTTCACGTCCAAAAGGCAGCGGTACAATAATCTCGGTTTTCCATTGATTTGTTAATGATGTTTGCTAAGCGGTGACATTGTTGTGTAGTCGAATGAGCTTAGCGAAAACCAAATTGGTGATCGGGGATCCATGCCTGCTGATTTAGCTCTTAATTAACTCGATTGAGGAGGACTCTTTCGAGGAGCTTAGATATTGTTGGCAGAAGACTTATTGGTCTCATAATGATTTGTGCAATTTTAAGAGATTTTGGCCAATAATTAAGCTTAAGAATTGCATTAAAGATATATAAAATCTTAAGTATTCCTTTTCTGGGAAATTCATGTAGCATTTTGCCAGTTATCCTGTCTATCCCTGGGGCTTCCCTTGAATTCAGTTTTTTAATTGACTGTTGTACTTCTTTTGGAATGAAGAATTTTACTCGGTCTTGTGTTAGCATCGGCGTGGAAAGTTCTTCATCCACTACTCGATCATTGTTGTGAGGAGTGACTACTTCCGTAAGATGTTCCGCAAATAAGTTCGCCTTTTCTTGTCACTTTTTGCCCACGGGCCTGGAGGTGCTGTATTTTTCCGAATAGGAGAGGAAGTTTCTTTTGGTTTTCTCTTTGCTTTTATTGGCTTCCAGATAGAGTTGTCGTGTCTTAAAATATTGGTAAGATAATTTTCCACAAGGGAGTTTCTGATGTCTTGGAGTTTTAATTTCAAGATGTTGCTAATTCTATTGTATTCTCTTCTATTATCTATATTACGTGTACGCTGCCAAATCGACCTGGCTCTTCTTTTCTTTGTCACCAACTGCTTTATTTCAAGAGGTATATTGTTTGTTTTAAGTGTTTGGGCAGTTGTTGGCGTAGCAGTTTTTGCAGCATGTTGGAGAGTGTCGATTAGGTTACTGCAAGCCTCTTCAATGTCGTTTGGTTCCTGTAATTTTACTGAAAGGTTGATTGTATTTTGGAGTGTTTGACGAAAAATTTCCCAGTCTGTGTGCTTGTTGTGGAGTCTGGGTGTTAACTTTTTAGAGATTACTGTTGTGCTTATTGTTGCAATAACTGAGCTATGGTCAGAGGTTAAATCATAATTTGATGTTATGTCTATATAATTTGGAGAGATACCATTCGTTACAAAAAAGTCCAGAAGATCTGGAACCTTGTTAACATCAGTAGGCCAGTAAGTTAGGGAGCCGGTTGAGATGATAGAATAGTTATTATTATGCAATACCTATGCCATTTCTCTACCTTTGGTAGTTGTAAGGCGCGAACCCCATAAAATATTTTTGCTGTTATAGTCTCCTCCGGCTATAAATTTTGGATCAAGTGTCTCCAAGAATTTTTTGTAGTGTTCCTTTTTTAAATTATATCGAGGCGGATGATAAACGGCTGTGGAGGTAACTTCATATGGAAGGCTTTTAACTCGTACTGAAGTAGCTTATATATAATGTTCTGCATATTTTAGTAGTTCATAATGATGAGTATGGCTGTTCCTCCATGAGCTGTCTCGTCAGGTGGTTTGTATAGTAGCATTTATAATTTGGTATCTCAAAATAAGTTCTACTGGTAAAGTGTATTTCACTGATTAAAAGAATGTCAATAAAATTTTGTGTTAGGAGTATCTTAACTTCGTCTTTATGGCGTGGAAGGCCATTGGCATTCCACTGAGCTATGCGTAGATAGTTAGCCATTTTACTTAATTTTGTTGGTGAGTTGTGTGATCATGTTGAGAACTAGGTTGTTTTGCTGAAGTAACTGATTAAATAAGTTTTTGAATTCGTCTAAGAATTTGTATAACGTTGTAGTAATGTTATCCGTTGGTTCCGGGTTGGATTTTGCTACTTCTGCATAACTTTTTGAGGGTTGATAGGTGTGGAGAGCTGGATGTTGTTTGCATATATTGGTGAAGCAGCTATGGGTTGTTTCACTAATTGTTGCTTCGGATTTTTGTTCCTTAATATCTGTTGGTAGCATTCGCAACCTCTGTAAGTTGCTGGGTGGTTTCCTCCACACAAAGCACATTTGGCTGGCGTATCTCTATTTTTAGTGCATTCGGTAGTGTTGTGGTGCTCTCCACACTTAACACATAAATATGGTTTGTTACAGTACGTTTTTGTGTGTTCAAACTGTTGACATCTCATGCACTGTATAATATTGTTTCTAATAGTTCTGGGAGGTTCTATTTTTATTATTTTATTTTGTAGTCCTCTTATCTTATATACTTCTTTTTCTGCCGGCTCTAAGTCAACGAAGAATAGGTTTAATGGTTCTTTGGTGGCCCTATGTTGCGCATTAATTATGTTTCGAACCTTGTGTCCCATTTATTCTGTCTCTTGTTTCATGTCTGCTACTGGGGTTAAGTGGTGTAGGTATCTTATGATTACTCTGTAAGCCCGTTCCTCCTTTATTTGGTAAGTATGATGATACACATTTGTTTTTTGAAAGTATCTTATTATCTTGCGATATGAGTCTACCGTTCCACAATGAATTTTAACATTATTTGCAAGGATTTTTGTATAATACTGTTCAGCTTCTAGTATGTCATTTAATTGTGTTATCATTTGTGGATAGTTTGTTACTCCATCCACAAAGATTGGAGGAGGTTTTGAGGTTTTTGTGGTGTTAGTACTTCCTTCGCTTGTGTTATTTTCTGTAACATTCTCCAGAGCAATAAATCTGTTATTTGTTGCTACTGTTTCGTTAGGTCGATTGTTTTGTGTAGTTTTAAATTTCTTACTTTTTACGCTTATAGTTTGCCATTTATTTTTGTTGCCATCTTCTTCTGCTTGTTCTTCTTCTTCGCTAGTGGATGTCATTCGCTGAATTTGTTTATGACTAAAGATTTGACCAGGCGCGCTGTTTGTTGTGGGTAATTGTGTGTTATGAGATAAATAATTGAATGACATTTGTTGATATGGAGTTTGTTGGTGTAACGGATATTGATATGTATGTACTTGATTATTCGTCGATGGTTGCCACTGCATGGCTGTCGTATGCGATTATGTATACATTTGATGATTATTATTTATGTTGCATGGGCCAATCCCATTACCAAACGGCAACATTATAATAATGAATTAATTACATTCCTGCTGACTTGCAGTCTGTAGTGAATATTTAGAGTTTAAGAAGTTTTAATATTTATTATACACTGATAATAAGTAGTTTATTGAGCACGAAAATATTATCCCAAGAAAATATAAATTGGTACAGGTAAAGTACGGCTGACCTTAAGCAAGGCTGCGGTCGCTGCCGTTGATAGCGCTTGTAGATCCGTCCGTTTTACTTCAAAGCAGGAGGGTTAGCGTACACATCTACTCACTAGCACGGTCGTAAAGCGAACCATCTTTATAAGAATAGATTCTGCTGACTGTTGACAATACAGTGCTTCAATTATGCGAATATCTCTGTTGTCTACTCTAGTTGACTGTAGTATTTCTATTAGTTTTTCATGATTGACGCAGTCGAATGCTTTTCGATAATTAATAAAACACGTATATATATATATATATATATATATATATATATATATATATATATATATATATATATATATATATATATGGTATGCACATTCATGTGTCGACATCGTTGCGTCAGAAAATTCAAATAAAAGATTGCTTTACGAGTTTTCCACCCTTTTCGGAAACCAAATTATGTGTCGTCAATTTGTTTTTTAAATTTATTATATATTTTACTGTGGATAATTTTTAAAAATATTTTCAGGGGATGTATCGCAGTATAAAGGGCTAGACTTTTTATTATTGTGGCAAAAGTTGATTTCAACCAGTCCGTTGAAATTTTCCCCGTACGAATATTGAATTAAATAATGATAATAATAGTGGTAGCCCTGCGCCGTCTTGTTCCGTAATAATCTTTAATAGCTCACTATAAATTCCGTCTAGTCCTGTTGTTTTCCCATATTTCTGCATGTTTATAGCATGGATAATTTCTACTTTAGTGATATATGAGCCTTTGTCCCTTTCTGTGTCATTTACTCGCTCAATTACATCAGGTCTGTTATCATTGAAGAGCTGTTCGACGTATTACTTCCACGTTTTAATTTTTTCTTGAAGGTCTATTGTGATTTTATTTTCTTTATTTTTGAGTTTTGATGTTCGGTGTTTTTATTTTTCTGTTTCATTTCGTTGATTTTTTTATGAAGGTTAAATGTATCGTATTTGTTCATGAGTCTTTCTGTTTCTTTGCATTTTTCCGCCTTCCACTGTTCTTTAGCGTCCTTACACTTTTGTCGAATTAGTTTGCTCTTTTGTTTGTATTTATTTGCAGTTTTGGTTTTATATTCCCTTCTTTCGTTCATGAGATCTAGTACCGAGTCAGTCATATCTTGTTTTTTTTTGCATTCTTCGCTGTTCCTTCAACTTCAGTTTCAGTTACCTTTTCTATTTTGTTGGAATTTTTATTTGTTGGCAACTTAAATTTGACTCTAACTTTTTCTTTAATCTCTGGTATATTGGTTTTCATATATCTATTTTCTTGGTTGTAGATGATGTCTTGACTTTTAGAAACGGCGCATTTTTAAGTTTATAACTACTGGATTTTGATCCGAGCTCTCGTCTGCGCCCGGGTAGGTCGTTACTGCTTTAACATATTTCCGCAACTCTTTCTTAATTATGATAAAGTCTGTTTGGTTTCTCACAATGTTGCTTTTTTGTTTGCCGGCGATTTCCACGCTTTGAAGGCAGTTTGAAGAATGTATTGACTACAAGAAGCTGTATTTCTAGATCTTATTTTCTTACTACATCGTCTTTGTTTCCAGCCTCGAATTTAAATCACCTATAATCATTGTTAGTTCACCTTTTTTAGTAATTTTTAGGGTATTATGTAGGTATTGTAAAATTTTACAACTTTGTCATATTCAAGCTTCTCGTTTATTAGTGCGTAAATTTGGATGATATTCATAATCTTGTAGGAGGTTTGTAATCTTAATAACTTTGTTATTATAATCGTTCAGTGATGGGAATAAAGGTGAGAACTGATTTTGCTATTTGGGGTGATACCATTATCGGGATTCCATATTCGTATTTTGAGTTGTTACGCCCAGTGTAGTAAATAGTGCCATTTTTTGTGATTTGTTGTCCTGCTCCGGGCCATCTAACTTCGCTGAGGCCTAAAATGTAAATCTTTAATCTGCATTTTCCTAAATCCACGTTTGCTAGTTTCCCTGTCATATACATGCTGCGTACATTGCAGGTGGCAATTCGTACAATGTTGTTATAAATTTGTAGTTTGTACATAACTTTATTGGTCAACGACGGTGAGATTCTTCGCACCCTCTCCTCACTTAAGAGGTGCCTCGGACTGAGGGTCATTTCTTTATTTCCATCAGTCATAAAGATACATTGGAATAATAATAATAGTAGTACAGTACTAATCCCATTTGCTTTCTGTACCGCAGTACGGAAATCATTGATGCTGTTACAGCTGTGTTTTCCTCTATTCGGTACTACGCCATTTCAAAGTCATTCTTCCTACATCTTGATTTTGATGAAACTGTTGCCTTTCGTCAGGTCGCAGTGTCACAGTCCTCAACATCCGTTGAGAGTTTCGATTTGGGAGTATCTGGTATCGAGCATTTAGGAAAGCATTTCTTCGGTTGAGTAGAGCCATAACTGCTACCTTATGTCTTTCTGGATTAATATAGTCTATATCTACCATTATTATAGATAAGAAGTTATCTACCTTTTGTTTTCAGATCTTTGGATTTTTTCTAGTTTCTTACTCCTATACACTTTAGATCCATTACAATTTCTCACCATATTTTCGTTGGTTTGCTTTTTTTGTTTTTTTTTACACTACTTTGCCTTATACACTTGTTTCACTACATCATCGTGTCTCATTCTTATAATATCCTCTAATCAACTTAGTCTGCACTGGTGCACAATGTTATTTTTTTCTCTTTGATACATTCTTCTATTTTTGTATTTGTTCTTCTCCTTCAGGTGTTCTCCTCCCCGACCCCTTCACAGTTTGTTCTCAACACGTTACTCTCGCATACTTCCTGTTTTTTCTTTACTTTCCACGTTGGGTACCCAAGTTTCTGCCGTAACAGTTACAATGGGCCTGATAATTGTTTTATTGATACACTTTTTTCTCGATATGTTTCTATCACTAAGGATTTTGTTATAGTCTCCTACAAATGTTAACCCTACTGCTAATCTTCTCCTAATTTTTCCTTCTTCTAAAATCTGCACGCTCAAATAAACTACATTATCCTGTTTCTTAAAATAATTCTTGATTTTCTAATTTTATTTTTAATACTTTTATTTTCTGTTTTATTATTATCATTGAACACCATGTATGTTGTTTTGTCTCCATTGATTTTTAGACCAACTTTTCTTGAAATATATTATATGATATTATATAATATAGTTGATAGAGAGTTTCCTTGTTTTAGTCCCACATTACTGATACACAACTTGGAGCCTTGCCCTTGAAATCTAACTATTTTTTGTGTTTTCTAGAGTCATTTGTATTAGCTCTATAATTTTTGAAGGGTATTTGGGGGCTTTTAAAGTTGTTATAATTATTTTTCTCTTTATTGAGTCACATGTCTTTTGTAAGTCTGAAAATAACGCATTTATCTGGTTATTTTCCTTGTTACCTATTTCTTGAATTTTCCATATTACCCAAATGTGATCTTTGATTGATTGTTTTTGTTTAAATCCACACTGGTAACTTGTTACGTTTTATTCACTGCTCCTTGTACCCTATTATTAAGTAAACTAGTAAGAATTTTATATGCGATGACTAATAGTAACATTAATCTATAATTTTTTGCATGTAATGGGCTTTCTGTCTTACGTATAGGGTTTATTAAACTTCCATTCTAATGAAATTTTCTTTTGTTTTCATATTTCTGTTATTAGCTCAAACATTTTTCTCCCTATTTCCGTATGCGTATTTTATCAATTTTATTGGTAATTTATTCACTTCTGAGCTTTTAATCTTTTTTATTTCTTGCCGTGCAGGTAATTCTTCCTCTATTCCTCTTATCTTGTATTATTCCCCTACTTTTTCTCTTATTTGTTGTGCTACCAACACATTTTGGAAATGTTCTTTCCACACTTTTATGATTTTTCCTCGTCCATATATAAATATCCGTGAGAATCTCTTATTCTAATACTATTACATTAGAATGCACACCCCGTTGATTTTTGAGGCTCTTGCAAATGTTCTTATGTTTTTATAAGTAAAACTTTTTTGTAACTTCCATTTTTGTCCAATATCTTCCGTTTCTTTTTCCTACAGATATCATTTGCCTCATTTATAGTATTGTTTTTATATTTTTTTGTTGTCGTTTGATAACATGCTTGCTCTGGCACTCTTTGTCACACCGGTCCTTTTCTTTTTCTCTTACTTTTATTCTTAAGATTTCTATGATGCCATAAACAGCTTTTTTATTTTGAATTATTCTTTCTCTATATCTTCCCCTTTTGGTTTTACTTCTTTCTTTTTATTTTCCTTGTTTTTTCTTACATTTTCTCATTCTGAAGTAGTTTCACTTGCCATTTAGTTTTTTGTTTTCTTTTTCTTAAATTGAGACTTATCTTGTTTTATTATTACTTATACCAGGTAATAGCCTAAGCCTATGTCTGCTCTCCTCTACGTTCTTACTTTTATGGCATAGTTCTTGTTTGTTTTTGTTATTTATATAGAATAATTTGTTTGATTATCAGGATGCAATGAAATTGCTTTCTATGTATTTTTTCGTATCTTCCAGGTAGATATTTTAATCAAGTTATTCCTTGCCGCAAAATTTATAACTGGCCATTTTTATTAATTTGTTCATGCAAACTTTTTGATCCTGTTATATGCTCGTACTCTTTTTCTCTTCCTATTTTCGCATTTAGATCTTCTGCTATTATTTTAATTCCAACGTTAAGTATTTTTCAATATTTGCAAAGTCTTCTCTTTCTTCTGTTTTATTATCGTTGGTTGGTGCATAAATGTTTATAATACTGTACGTCCTAAAGGTTTTGTTTATTGCTTTAAAGTTCCTTATCATTGCTTTTAGGTTTTCTTTCACTAAGAATTCTGCTTTCAGACTGTTTTGCTTTGCACTTTTATTGAACCAAACGTAGTTTCCTAAGTCCTTAATTGTTGTTCATTTTTATTTCTTTTTTTATTAATAATATACTTATATTATTTTCAGCTGCCATTTTAATTAATTTTATTTATTTTTTCTGGCTTATTTAACCCTTGTGCGTTTCAAAAGCCAAGCATTATTTGTCCTTTTCTGCTTATTTAGCCTTCTATCTTGCCTTGGCGTTATCCTTACTCCTCTTTCTTGTTAATATTTTTGAAGATCTAATTTAATACTTTTCTTATCTTATATTTATGTTGCAGTTAATTGTAAATTTTTAGTATCCTATTTTAATGTTTTTTCCTATCTCAATTTTTTTTGCAACGCCTCTTATATTACTTTACAATCTTTATTTTTGCCTACTATGTTAGTTTCTTGTTAGTACTCCAATTTTTCCATGTTGAAATGTTTTTATTTTATTTTTGAAATAAGCATCTTGAATTTTCAAGCCTTTAATTACTACGTTTTCGTCTTTTCTACTTTTTCTTTGCTTTTTGTTTCTTTCCTAATTTTAATCTCGACTCGTTAGTTCTTCTTTCTCAGATTGTACTGTTTTCTTCACTAATTCTTATTATTTCTTCTTTTAATAATTTTGGATTTTAATTCTTCTTTGTTTTTGAGAACACTTTTTAGCTTTCTGTATATCCTCCATTAATTTTTTATTTTGTTGTTTTTACCTTATCTGTTATTTGTAGCCCTACTTTTTTATTTGGTAAAAATTTAGTAGTACTTTATTTCTTAGAGGATTAGAATATTTTATAGTTTTCTTGGGGAACTATTTTATTGCTCTTTGTAGAGTTTCGAAATACATTTTGGTTTTTCTTGAATGCTACTTATAAAAAATTTTCTGCGATTCAAGCGCTTTTTGCCTCTTATTACACTCTTTTACCGTTGTCAGGCTATTTATTCTTAATCTCTCTTTTCTTTTGCGCGCTATTTTCATTCTCGTTAACTCTAAGATAGCTGAGATTTTCGCCTTCACAATTATTACGTTTAAAAACAAGTTCTTTATCTTCAAACTGTTTAATTATTAACATTTTTATTATTAAGACTTATTTTAAACACGTAAAATAATAGTTAGAAACTTCATTGCGTAACACGGCCGACTATTTGGCAACGCGTCGCCGCCTTTATATATAAATATATTAAATTTGTTGTTTTTGCTCTCAAAACATTTTTACGCTACCCTAGACTCCTTAAGATTACTTCAGAAAATTACTGGCAATTCTCCAACAGAAAGATTTACACTGTATAAGCCATAAGTCGCGATACTATTTAAAACAGTGAATTACTAATATATAATTTCGGTTTTTCAGATTAAAAAAAATCTTAAATCAAACCTCCAAATTAGTGAAGTCTATTCTGAAAACCTGAGGCCTAGCGTTTCTACAAAACGCGCTTGCAGGCGCTATTTTCAAGTTAGGAATCCACTCTCAAAAACTGCTATGCTGATACTAATTACTTGTTTTAAGCAACAGGGGCTGTGAGTAACCTGTCAGAAAGCGGCAGGTCACGTAGTGTACGCACGTTAGAAAATATAAAAGGGGTAGAGGAAATAAAATTTAAAAGAAAATGCAGAAACTTTGACTCGAAAATGTTCGCCAAAATTCGGAGTCTCAAGAACATCACTACGACGACTACAAAAAAACTTATATATGTATCCCTATAAGATTCATTGGTCGAATAAATAAAGGCTGGTAGATTTTTAACAAAGTTCGCGCTATGCAGTTAGAATCCAAAAAATAGTAAGAGCTGATAATAAATTATTTAAAATCTTCTGATAGGCAATGAAGCCCATTTTCATCTTAATGGCTTTGTGAATAACAAAACACTTGATTTTTGGATGCTAAAAACTCAAGAGTCATACATCGATATCCTCTCAAGATCATTGTTTTATACAGCGTGATACCAGAAAAGGTAATCGGGTTTTATTTTTTGAAGAGTCATGAAAATGCTCTTACAGTTACCAGAGCTCGCTATCATGAAATGTTAGAAGCTTTTAGTGGTACAGCTGCTGAGGACACGCATAACTTAAGGTGACAACAAAACGAGTGGGGTATCTTTTCATATAGCAAGAGAGTCCATGTAACTTTTAAGAGACATTTTTGACAAAAAAATAATTTAAAGTAATAGCAATTTCCATTGGTTTCTTTCTCTGATGTTATTTAAGGGGAATACTACCTTGTGTGCATGAAATCAAGGGTTATTTTCTACCATTAATATAGAAAAAATGAAATGATATTTTTTATTTCGGTTTTTCATACATGTTAATATAACTCTTAAAGTATATATAACAAAAAAAATAAATTATTTTAGAACAAAATGCAGCGCTGTGGCCGATACAAAGAAACGCCTCTTATCTGCGGGCGACTACCTAGAGGTCGCAATTTTAATGTAGAACAAAAAATAAAAAAAAATTAATAGTAGATGTAAAAATCTAGTGAAGTACATAGGATTTTGTGAAAAGATTGATTTTTACAAAAATGGCGTCAGTTTGAAGGAAAAAGTTATTTTTTGCGAAAAAATCGGTCAAAAATCGATTATAAAATCGTTAATTTTTTGTCAATCAAAAAAATCCTACGTACTTCACTATAAAATGTCACTAGAAAGCTACAGTTAAAATTTGGAGTTGATCGATTGAAAATTGAAGGCGCTAGCTGGTCGCTTTACTCGAAAAATGTGGTTTTGAGAAAAACGCGTTTAAAGTTTCCATAATTTTAAGGAAATTTGATGTTTATCTTCAATGAAAATGTTAGCACTGAAGACATTTAGTGGTCAATTTTAAAAGATAGTCCATAATACATTATTAGTCGCCAAATATTTAAAATTTAAAAACCGATCATTTGAAGCTCGCTCTCAAATTACCTGAAAATTGGACCCATGACTTCAGTGAAAAAAATCGACTTTTTCGACAATCTAAAAAATTTTCCCACATATGCAGATTTTTGGATATCATTTTTGAATAGTTAAAGAAGCATTTCAGTCAATAAAAAAAAAATGAAGAGAAAAAAATTACAGGGTAGTATTACCCCTTAAAAGATCATGATTATTTCAATAAACTCCGCAATATGCAACATTTCTAGGAGAACATTTATGCAGCAATTCAGAACAGACAAAAACATACTAGTTAGTATAATAAAAAACCACTGTAGTGGCGAGTGCAAACCAATAATAGAATAGTTATTCGTTACTTAAATGATGGCGTGACTTATAATCCGCCCTTTTATTGCCAGTTATTTTACCAAATTCTAAAAATAAAAGTTACCAGAGCATTAGCTTAGTAATATAAGTAAATTGCGATATAATCAAATACAAATTAATGCGATACTGAGTGAATTTATTATCTCGTGACCCCTCATACCACTTTGAATGTTAGAGCTAGGCATAACTTGCATACTTTGTGTGCCTTGCTTGTACTAAATCTCATTGCCAATTGTTGCATTTGCAGAACTCCATGCGATGTGCTAATTAAGTATGTGCGAGTGTCAGGTAGGCAGTGGTGTGAAAGCAACTGGTTTTATTTGGGCTTTATTACAGAGTTACTGCCGTAATAAAACTCCTGCTTCTTTGTAATTGTGGGACAGAAGTGTTTGTTAGTCGGGAATTTTTTCAGGCGCACTCCGTTACGTCTTTATGGAATCACGGAGGGAGCTTCCACACGCCCGGAATTAAAATTTTAGAGCAAATTACATATTTTATTCAAATTTAATTTATTAAGGTTTCGCTTCAGATTCAACTCCGCAAAATAACTTAGGCGGGGCTCGGGCCGGAACCGTCTAACCGAGTCTCACATAATTTTGAGCTTCGGGTGAGCGCCCACTTTCGCTGCTTGTTATTATTAAAACTGGGATCGATTTATCCGTATTAGCAGCTTCGCTGACCGCCTAGGCGCCCGGAAAGCAAGGAGAATACCTTTTCGCCGTTTTATTGCGGAGCATGGAATTTCGTGAATATTGCGCAGTTAATTAAATTTTTGTCTGCGCTGCTAAATGGCGCGGGCTACATTCAAATGGCCTAATTAAATACGGAATGATCATGTTCATTAATATAAAAAACGCTTCAAGCTAATGAAATTTTCTATTTTAAATTCATTAAAATTACGGAAATAAAAATGCGCTGCAGTTTTAGTTTATATTTTTATTCACACCTAACACATAAATTTCAAGAGTAACTTTTTTAAATCAGCAATTAAAATAAACAAAAATTTTATTCCCAAAAATATTTTGTCTTAAAAAAAACAACTTATAAAGTGAATGAAAAATAGTTGAAAATAAATACAGAAGTCTTCTCTTCTTCTACTTCCATCTCTATCTTGGTCTACCTGGTCTTCTCCCTCTAGACAACAGATCTCTAACTTCCATCTTAGGTATATGACTATTGCATTCTGATCTTTTGTTGGCCCACTTGTCGATATTTTGAACTTCGCTTCTTATGTTGTCAAGTTTAGTTGCACCCATAATTTTTTGTAGTGTCCTCATTTTCGTTGTTTCCAGTATTTGTTTGGTCTGTACCGTATCTGATCTTGTCTCGATTGCATAGGTTATAATTGACCTTGTGACGAATTTATATATTCCAAATTTGCCCTCTCTTTTCAAATGTTTGTTGTTCCATATGATATTACTTAGGCATGCAGATATTTTTTATGCTTTCTGGGCCTGATATTTAATTTCTCTTGTCAATATTCCGTTACTTGTGATTTTGATGCCTAAATATTCTATTGAAATAAATCACTTGTTCTACTACATATTTAGATAGTTTGTAACCAAGTGGTTCTTTCTTGATTCTTATTACTTTGGTTTCCGTGTCCGACACTTTTAACTCAAACGTCTCACATCTTTTACTAAATTCGAATAACGGCCGCTGCAGGTCATCTTCATTATCCTCAATAAGAGTTGCGTCGTCCGCAAAGCATATTAACCTAATTTTCTGATTTCCCAATCTGTACCCATGGGGACATCTCTGAAGTGTTGCTTTTATTGTTTTGTTTATCATTAAGTTAAATAATAATAGGCTGAGCGAATCTGCTTGTCTGAATCCTTTGGTTATGTGAATTTTCTCTACTATTAGTCTGTTGTCATTTTTTATTTGGGTATAGTTGTCTTTATATATATATTCTGTAAAAGAGAGATCAGTATATTTGGTACGTTATTTTTTTGCAGCGTATCTATTACTTTCTGAAGTTGTAAATTGTCGAACGACTTATTTATGTCGACAAAGCAAAAATAGGTTGGCTTGCTGCATTGCAAGGCTTTTTCCATCATGTGTCAGATTAGAAATATTGCATCCATACACAACCTGTTTTTTTTTGAGCACTTACAGGCACTGCAGCTTCAAGGGCTTATTGTGCCCACGACCATGCACTTACACTAGGACATTCACACACACCCATGAGTTAAGCGCCTGCTAGAGGACAGAGCCAACTGGATGAACCATCTGAGCCACAGCGTCCCCCACACGACCTGTTGTTTCAAAATCCCTGTTTCTTATCTTTTAGTTCAATTATTTCTGCTAATTTCGTAGCTACCATTTTTGTTTGATTTTTAAGCCCGCATTCGGTAAATTTATGCCCCGATAGTTGGCTAGCTATGTGTTTTTCGCCCTTTTTAAAAATTGGTATCGTAATACTTAGTTTTCACTCGTCTGATATTTTTAATGTATTAAATACATTTTATACTATTCTTCTGCTAATGAGTCACCTCCATATTTTATTAATATATTATTAATGTTGCTCATATTTCTCACTAGTCCGGTATTGCTTATATTTTAGAAATGCCTTTCTTTTACTTTCCGCTAACGTTTTTATTTTGTCACAAAGCCATGGTGTGCGATGTTTTGATTGTTGTGATATATTTACTATCCTTGTTCCTAATGCTTCTTTGAATGGTTTTATTATATTTGTTTTTATTTTTGATCATTGAGAGTTTGGCGGTTTATTTGGGATTATTTATTTTTTGTCCTCTTGTGTCTTTTAACTTTGTTTGTATTGCATCTTGTGATCGAAGTTGTTGTTTATTCTTAAGTTATTTTATATGCAAAAGTGCATGAGAATATCTCCATTGTCGTTGCATATATTTACATTGAATGCTTTTCCCCTGGAATTACGTTATTTTCCGTACGGGCCTTTAAGCTTCCTAATATTAACATGGGCTCGTTTTGAGGTATCCCGTCTAGTTTCTTGAAGTCTATTATAAAATTATCCTTTTTCGTTTTCAGGTTTACATTCTTTAGGAGCATATACACTTATGATATGTAACTTACTGTTGTCTAGCTTCAGTATTAATGCGAGAATTCTTGATAATACAAATGTATAGTCCATGATAGCGTCATTATAGTCTTTCTTAATGAATATACTTACTCCTTCTTTAGCTCTTTTTGATTTCTAGACTTCACTGTAGTGTGTAGCTTTGGTATGGCTCGATGCCCTTTCCTTCCTTTTTGTCTCAAATGTAGTGCATATGTTTATTTTAACGCTTTCTAATTCAATGCTTATTTCCTGTTTTCTGTTCCAAACTTTATTTTGTTCTTTATCCATTCTTGTTTTTTTCTGGCGCGCGCTTTCGTTGAAAACAGAATTGACCTCTCCCCCATCCCACGTCCGCTGGGGCTCCAATTACTTGAGGTGCAGATTACCAGCCGGGGATTGTCTTTCCTTGACTGACGTTTCATCCTGTTTGCTGGTTCCAGGAGCATTCTCTGTGTTTTCTTCGCAAGTAGCGTGCTATACTAGCCTGCGGAGCCCTTCTCCTTTCTCATCCAGGCTTGGGACCGGCAGCGGCGGAGTTAACACAGTAGTATACAAACAAAATTATTTTAATGTAGCTAATTAAGGAAAAATAAATTTTGCTGCATTAATTTTCTTGTAAATGAATTGGAAGTAGCGCAGTTACACGTGGGCCTAAAGAAGTTGTAAGAATTGAACCTAATTATCAATTGAATTTGAAAGTAGAATTTGTTCATGAACTTCAACTTACAGTACTTATTTCTCTTCGCAGTTGTATATTATTGGTACCCAGCCATTGTTAATGCAAGTCTTTTACAGTTCATGAATACGTTTTGTGGGGCATTCTAATATCAGATGCGTCAGTGCTATTCCCCAACTTGATAAAAGTTGCATTGAAGAGGCTTGGAATATCCGCAGTAAGTTAGGTTTTTATTGCAATTTTTCTGCTTCGTCCGTATTCCGTTGTGGTTGCACCATTTTCTACGATTCAGGTTAAATTCTGCTACTTTCTCCTAAGAAAACATGATGAAGTTTTTATTTTATCTATCGCCGGTTTGCCATTTTTCCAGCCACTCACTTTAAATGGTAAATTGGCAAGGTTTTGTTTAACCTCCTTTAATGAATGTTGCGACTTAAGTCGACAATTTTGGTTTATAATAGATCTAAAATTGCAATGAATAGAAAAATTATCATCATCTGCAAGTACTATTTTATACTATGACTTGAAGGCTGCTGTTCTTGGTAGATGAGGTAGGGCAATACTGCTCAAAAAAGTTTTATTTTTCCAGTTATTGGGCTCATGTTTTGATTCAGGTAAATGTTTATTAGATCTGTATGCTTGCTGTTTAACAATACACAAAAATAATGTTTTGCAGATTTTGCAAGTTTCTGAATTGTATTGTTTCTAGTCTTGATTTTGACTGGAAAATTCTGCAGGTGAGTTTAAAGCTGAGCATCCTATCCATAGTAACTTCCAAGTATTTTGTAATGATAGATTTGAGTGTCTTGGAGCGCTACGACTAGGTTATAGTTAACCGAATGATTGTCCATAACCTTAATTTAGTTATAAGTACGATGTTATCGAGATTAGTTGCAAGTATTAATTCTGCATCTTTAAAGTTATTAGTCTTGGTAGTCAAACCCATGTACTCAACAAAAATATATGTGAAATGGTCTCTGCTAGGTTAAAGACGTCATGATAAAAAAACAGGGATTAGCATAGATCCATGAGCTAAGTCTTTTTGTAAGTTTATGAAACTGCTAATTTTTCCTCTTAGGTGTAATTGACTATTATTCTGGAAAGTTTTGCCAATAGCTATGTATTGTTTTGGGGAATCTCTCTTCGGTCTCTTTCTGAAATTGTTTTAGTGTTTTCGGTTTTGTGTGGAATTTTATTCTGCTCGCAATCGATTTTGGATTAGACAAGTTACTATTTCCAGTTTCTCCGGGGGTTTCTTAAAGTTTTAAAAGAAGATTCAATGTTGTTTTGCTACGGGGAGTCAACTGTGGTCCATAACAATTTCTGCCATTATGCTACCATAGAATTATTGGAGAAGTCTAGGAGTTTTATCCTATTTAATAATCTGTATTGTGGTAGAGTTCTTTAGTATCTTCATTTAAACAAAAAAGTTCTTGACCCTTTTAGGCACGTGTTGTTTTATGGTGGAGATAACCAGATTAAAAAAATGTTGATAGTTTATGACTTTGGGTATGACATCAACCAATTGAGTTCTGAAACTATTTTCGTTAGCTTTTTGAATCTTCTTGGTGAAGGTTTTAACTTGATAATGTTGGTAGCAGTAGTAATGATTGTCGCTGAATTTTCAGTGATAATAAGTCTTCTTCTCCAGCTGGTTAAATAAAAAATGATTTCTGTGTGACGTTATACATGAGTTTAAAATTGTTATCTATTCATTTGTAAATAATCTCTACTTTAACTTGACTTTTAACGTAGCCCCATTATTGATAGTAGTTGTTAGAATCTTATGTGTAAAGCAAAATGTTTAGATTTTGATAGAACCGTATTGGACCAATTCATGTTAATTGGTTTGAGATATTCAGGGGAAACAGAGGAGCAGACTATGGCGAGCTTGTTTAGCCCGTTTTTAACAAATGCTTAATTACCATATTGAGGGGTTAATGAACGCTAGAAGGTTGTACCCTGGAATAAAGTCTCTATTCTGTATCTGATATTTGTTTGTAGGGTGGCTTTCCTGCAATATGAGGATATCATGGTTTGAGTCTGCTAAGAACTTTTTATTTAGCTCGTCTTATGTCTTCTATATTGAGTTGACATACACAGATATCCAATTCGATAGTCAGGTAGCCCTTAAGGCAGTTTTGAGATAGGGGTTCCACATTTACGATGAAAAAAGATGAAGATTGGCAGTTTAGCTGTTTGGGTTGTTATAAGTATACTATTTTACAACGAAAACGAACAACATTATATACCATAGGGAATTTGTTACCATACAAAGTATTTTTGATTTGACAGTATGTAACTGCATAATATATGTTCATTTATATGGGTTTTCGTATTTTTAATTTTTAAAACTTTTTATAGGCTCATAATTGACTCTGGGTGTGCTCATTATCTTCAGGACTATTCAGTCTATGTAAAGATTTTCTAAAGTTGGTGGAATGTCTATTTTGTTGATTTGTAAAAATAAAGTAATTTATTGTATGTGATTTGTTGGCCCGTTTGCGTTTCAGGTTGCTATTTTTAGAGATACAGGCATTATTGCATAAGTTTGTTGATTACGGTCATTAGTGTTGATACAATTATTGTATTCTGGTTGAGAAAGTGTGAGAACATATTTTTAAACAGATTTAGGAGTATAATCAATCTAACTGTTGTATCTCTGTTTGATCTTCTATTATATAACGATTGGATTTATTTGTGGTTTTCGAATGGTTACTTGGACTTGTGTTGGACTCCTATTGGTTTGCGATTATTGGATGACTTTCACTGTATAAAGCACATGTTACTGGCTTGTTCTTGGACTTACGTACATGTTTTTTAGTACTACAAATAATATTTTTGTAATAGTTGAATCATTTCATCCAGAAAGCCTTTTGAATGATGATAATCTGAAGACTTTATATTTTCTTCAATGTGGGTAGTTTTTTCTTAACTTTTGCTTGTTGTAAGAATCAAAAATCCCAAGTTTATATATATTTTATTATTAAAATAACGTTGCTGATTTGTTGCTTTTCCTGTGTCTGATGTTAATAATATTTTAGTCGTATTCTTTTTTCTTTAATTTGTTTTTTTATCTCTCTAGCGATGTAAAATGACAAGGTTTTACTCTGTAGATTCTCTTCTATTTAAGCTGATAAGTATAACGGACAATGTTTTCGTTATGGAGATGTTCAACTAGCTTTTTGCGAGTTTGAGTCGGATTTACTTTTACTATGACATTAATTACAGATTTGTTTGGTTTCTTTGCGTATTTATTTGTCTCGAAAAGCTTTTTTGTACATTTGCTTTTTTATAATCTCAAAAATTGGCATCAAACTTAATTAAAATTGAACTAGGATTTAAGTTTTGTATTTTAAAAGCTTGAATTTGGTTTTGATGTTTATATTATTTATTAGTTTTGAAAATTTGTTTCATTGGTAGCTGATGTAGTATTGGTATATATGCAGGAGGATAAAATATCTGATTTTGCTCCATATAAGGCGTCGTATTTGTTGGTTGTAAGATAGGTAAATTAACATGTAGTCAATCAGTCCGAATGTATTAGTCTTAAAAGTATTTTACAGAGAATTTCAAATGTAGTACGACGTCCGATTCTACTATTAAATAATAGTGATACATTTCTGTTGCACCTTAAAGATAGCAGAGCTCCGCTTAAGGCACAACACGCATTCTAATTTCATACTGGTAGAGAAATAAAGTGAAGAATGCTTTACGAATATAGAAATGAAACCTTTCGGGCACAACAATAAAGTTATGTGTCTGAAAAGGCTAGTATTTTTACCAGCTGATTAATCTGTTTGCAAAAAATAATGGTACAATTATGCAAATCCGGGCAATCGATTTTTAATTAACATGGCCCCGCACATAAGAACAACTCTCCCTAATTAAATTCAGGTACAGGTGCTCGCGGACTCGCCAATCTGAATCTTAATTAACTTTATTTTTCTTGCGCCTCGCCCTAAGCCGGGCGCGTTAGCAGCCCCCTCGCTGTTTTCGCGAAATTTATCAATCGCCGCGAAAAATCTGGCGCTGGTCGTTAGGGGCGAGCCACCGCGAGTAGGTGGCAAAGATTAATCCGCCGCTGCGAGTGAGACTCCCGGGTTAAAGGAGGAATGAATTTTTTATTGTCTTTGTTGCTGTTCGCGTTTTCCGCCGAGGAAGTTCCACCCACGCACTCTGACTGATGACTGCCAGCTGGGCGCGATGTCAAGGTTCATAAAAATCGTGGGTCCTTTAGTCTTTGCTTAGACGCGAGGCACGGACGTAAATTTCCTCGCATATATTTGTAAACCGTAATTTTTCAAGCCGTGAAAACAGGAGGCTGCCGCGTAAATACGCGGTTTATCATCCGGACGCCTAATTCCTTACTGAATTAGTTAATTAAAGCCTTACTTAAAGCGCCTTGCTAATAGATGTTCTCCTAAGCAGCTAAAAAGCCGGCTATTTTCGTTTCACTCGGAGGCAGAGTTATTTTAAAACAGCCGATGCCTGAACAAGTAAACATTAATCGTAGGAGGTATTTAGCTGCTCTCTCCCCTGTCCCCTGTTTTTTGGGTGGTTCGCCTGGGAAGAACTATATGAAGAGAAAATGGGTGGAACATATACGAAAATGGTAATGCAGAGTGGGCGTGATCCACAAAGGAGCTGTAATGTGTAGAAAATTATTTGCAACATTTTTTATCTCTTTACTTGGAAGAAAATGAGAACAAAATATTTTTATTACAGACGAGAAGTTTATTTTCGCATTCTTTACATTTTGCCGAAATAAAATTACATAGTAATATTTATGATTAATAAAACAATTTGCTGATAATAAATTCACATACTCTAAAATAGATTTAACGTATTAAATTTGATATTAAAATTTTTTATTTCATTTGATTTAACTAGCAATTAATAGCAATTTTTTATGCTGAGCAAATTTTTATACTACTTCTGAGTTTTTTAGCGCTTAAGTGGTTGCAGATTTATTCTCTTTCTTAACGGTGACTGTTTTTAATTTTATAAAAAAAATGCAGTTATACACAATATTCCTTTTATATTAAATGTAAATGGAATAATTAAATATTCGTACAGTAAAATACAATATAATTAATTATCTTGAGTAAGTGTAAATGCATATAAATATGGTCTAATGGTAAATAGGGGATATTTTTTTAAATTACCAATTTAGATATGATCACACGTTTTTTGCACTAAATTTCTTAACAAAAGGGGCATTGGCATAGGAATTTTCAGTTGAAGATACTCGATTTTTAACCAAAAATGCAAATCTAGGCCTACAATTGACTTCAAGCTCACTAAATGGAATTTGTTACGACGCATTAGAACTTTTTACCTTTGAAACCGTTAGAATGCTAAAAAAATATGTATGACCAGATATACAATTGTTAAGAAAAGGCCATTTTAGAACTGTGCATTAGTACATTTACGTTACGTATCAAATATTTCCAAATTTCACATGTAAGGCACATTTCAAACTTGTATTGTCCTTGTCGACAAGGGTAAAGCGATGCCTCAATTATTTTAATTAAATTATAAACCTTGTTAGTTTCGGGATGCTGTTATAGGATTAATATGAGAAAAAAGGATAAAAGTGTAGTCTGCGAAAGTTATAGTGTGGTAAATCTTGTAGTAGATAGAGCGGCTGTAAGTAAAAGATACAACACGGATCGTAGCATACTATCTTGAAGTAGGTTGGAGATGTGTGATTTCTACTTGATAATTTGCACGAAAGTACCTATCCCTCGGGTAAGATTTTAAAATATATATGGTTGCTAAGATAAACTCTTTTTTAATTGATAAAATAAATCCAAATTCCACACTTTATCAGATTTTTGGAGTATATCTAAAAATGCTACAGAACAATATCTACTTTCTTAGAGATCGATATGGATTGCGTTATTTGATATTATTGCGTGTTAAATTTTGAATTCCAACGTGCTTTAGAATTAGTTTTTGCTCTTTTAATATTGGTTGTACTCTTTTTAAAAATAACTATTAAATTATTTTTTAGAATTAAATCGCTGAGGAAAAACACACGCTGTGAATCTAAGGAGCAATGGTTGAGAGCTTTTTATATTTGTCTTAAAGAGATGGGTTATAGATGAGTTATAGTTTTGAATGTGATCTGAATTAACCATTGTCAGATAATAGCAGAAAAGGGTGACCTTTTGGTCGAAAATGGTATTGCGAGGAAAGCGGGCGCAAAATGGCGCCAAGCACTTGACATTGATGATCATTTTATTTGTAACATTTTAATCAATAACAAAATGGACTGTCCTGTCAACATTTGAAGATATCGTGTATTATACATATAAAGCAGCTCAAGTCCGTGGTCTGGTCGCTGATGACAATGAATAGCGATTGATATTAGAAAATGCTAAACACTTTCAGTGGGCTTATAATATGAAAGATCTGTTTGCAACGATATGTTCATTAACTGAACGAATTGGTGCTGTTCAACTTTGGTTACAATACAAGAGCGATATGTGTGACGATTTTACACGTCGTGGAATGTCTGTTGAAGATGCAGAAAATTCTGCTCTTATAGACATTGAAGATATATTATTGGGGCATAAGTTGAAATGTTTTGATCTAAATCTTCCATCATCGAATCGAACGACAAATAACGCAGTCCTCATTAACATTGAATAATCAGAAGAAATATTTAGACGCAAATACAGCGAGGCCAACAAAATATATAGTCGACCAAATATTAAGTCATCACTTAGAAATAATCTGGATCGGCGCTCCAGCAGGTTATGACAAAACATTTGTCGAAGAGGCTCTGATTGCGACTTTACAAATTAAAGAAATTTCATATTTAGCAACTGTTTACACCAGAATCGCAGCTTCACATATTAAAGGTGGTCGAACACTGCATTGTGCATTTGATCTCCCTGTGCCATGCCACGATAACTCGGTGTCATCAATACGCCTAGATTCGTTACATGGTCAACTTATTGCGAACACTCACACATTATTTATTGGTGATATATCTTGCGTACCGATCAACGCATTGAAGCTTGTCGAATATTTGTCGCCACACTGCATCCGATCATTTCAAACCGTTCGTTGGCAAAATTATGGTTATGTCTGAAGATTTTCGACAAGCTTTGCCAGTCGTAGTACATCAAGGTCGAGCTAGTCAAGTTACCAATTGTGTGAAGACGTATGATCATTGAAACAAAGTTATTAAGTACGAACTAGCTCAGAACATGAGACTGTCACAACCAAAAGACAAATAGTTTGCCGATTTTTTACTGAAGGTCGGTAACAGGACCTTGGAAACAATACGCGATGATTTGGTAAATTTTCCTGAATTAATCATAGGTACTGGAGATATGACTGAGTATTCGTTGATCTCAATGAAGCAATAACCAAACCTAATATCATTGATCGATCGAGCTATTTTAACACCACGTAATGAATAGTGTGATAAGATTAACGCAGCTTTGATGCAATCGTTGATGAAATAATGGGCGCAGAACCTCATCACAAGTTAGATTTGAAAGTAGAATCGATAGATATGATACTTCGAAATCTAAACGCATCACGTGGCATAATCAACTTGAGTTCAGATCAAGAACATTCGACCAGAAGTTATTGAATGCTTAGTTCTGACTGGCTGTTCTAAAGGCCAAAAGATTCCTATTCTACGAATAAAGCCATCAGACTACATGTTACCATTCGACTTTGAGCGTGCTCAGTTCCCTCTACGTTCAGCTTTTGCCATGACGATCAACAAGTCTCAGGACCAATTACTTGAACGTGTTGACGTACAGGGTGGTATCCAAAAGTAGTAGACTGATTTCTTTTAAAAAAATTTATTGAACATTTTGGTATATCGACTTAATACTCTTCAAAATAGGCCCTTGGGCATCCACACACTTCTGGTAGCGAGCCTTACAGGTCGCGAAGGCCTGCTGGAAGTCGTCGTCCGGGATGCTGTTCAGCGCCCTCGTCGTTCCGCTTGGA
Source organism: Sinelater perroti (assembly GCA_036346155.1). NCBI lineage: Eukaryota > Metazoa > Arthropoda > Insecta > Coleoptera > Elateridae > Sinelater > Sinelater perroti. Next base: position 798,118 of record JARFIY010000359.1, read on the forward strand.
CTGCTTCCACCGAGTCGAAACGATTCTCCTTGAGCTGCCTCTTGAGCCGGAAGAACAGGCGTGGCACGTTGTCATTGTGGAGCTTCCACTTCCCCACCAGGTCTGGTCGCACGCGTATGATCCGATTTCGCAGCCGTGTGAGCACTTCCAAGTAAAATCTTGCATTTACAGTCTGTCCAGGAGGTACAAACTCCTTATGGACAATGCCATGACGGTCAAAAAATGCAATCAACATCGATTTCACTTCTTTTTACGGGGTGATTGTGTGGTGTGCCACTCTTCGCTCTGACGTTTTGTTTCCGGGTCGTATTTGTAGCAAAACTTGATGGCGTACCGCTGCTCCATATTTCGCTTCATCGCAACTGATGACGAGGCGTCACAACAGGAGGTCACTAAAACAGTGGTCCACACTCAACTAACGCACGTAGGCGACTGCCACAGATCGAAACCTGTTCCCAAGGCTCCCCTCCATAACATCCGGCCTTGCAGATCCCCCTCCATCGCTCCGCGCGCGCCAAAAAAAAACTACTTCTGGATGCAACCCTGTATATTTATCGGCTTATTGTACACATCACTATCACGTGCCAAGAACGCTAAGATTGTTAAAGTCTGGGTTGAACGAACAGACATTCAAGGAAAGATTCGTGGCTTCGAAGGCACATTTAGTTTAAACATTCTGTTTCCAGAAGTTTTGTAAATTTAATAAATAAAGGACTTTAACACTTAAACTAATATTATTCCATTGTCTTCGTTTGTTAATGTATTTAACACTTAACTATAATTATAATTTTTTTCATTGTCTCACTAACTCTTTTGTTTAATCTCTGAAATGGCAGAGCATCCAATAAAAAATGACGTTGGGCAAAAGGCCAATAAGTATGGCGTCGACTTGTGAAAGCGTTTTTCTGCTGAGACAGATGCGCACTTTCAAAAGTGGTTCTCTTCGTATGTTGGTGAAGTGCAAGTAGCGTACGGTAGGATGATAGAAAAGTTCAAGTCGCGATCTCTACTAACACCATTCGAAATAAAAACATTCGATCGAATCGAGTGCGAAATTTTAGAAAAGTTGATTGACGCAAAGAATTGAATCGTCCGATATTATTACAATTTAGAAGGAACCGACACTGTTAAGCTGTCTTGTAATTTCATTTCTTAGCTGTAAATGGAGTTTTTCTTGTAGTTTTTTGTATATTATGCAACAACATATTCATCTATCGTATTAGCGTTATGTTAAACTCTGGTAATGCAGAACATAATGTTAAGAGCAATATGAAACAAAAACGCTGTTACTAAATTATATCCTTTGTTTCAGTAACAATATTTTACGCTAATGCTAAGTTTATTTTCTATTGTAACAGAGAAACATGAAAAATAACCACAAGAATTAAAAATTAGGTTTAGTCCACTCGACTAAAAAATAAAAAATTCTTTCGGGAAATGAAATGAAAAGGAAAATTAGGACATCAAAAATCCTACATAAAACACTTTCAGCTGAGTAGATAATGGTAGAGTATTTTAAAGAATCTACGTCAAAATTGATTATTTCAATTAGAATTGACAAATCTAGGCATTTGTAAAACACAAATTAAAGCCAAACATGTCCTAGAATTTAAATTAATTTTAAAACGATAAAGTTAGTTTGTGTGAAAATATTAGGAATTTCGTTGACAAAAAATTTCAAACATTTATATTTGTTGCTTTTTCACCAAGTTTGCGTTATAAAATTGACACTTGTTGATAATAACTTTATAAGTCAACTCGCTTCAGAAGAAAGGTTAATAAATTTAATGGATTCGATGCAAATGGTAAAAATATCTTAAATGTTTTTTTCTGCACTGGACCCTTCATGTGATTATATAGCCAGTTGTGGTCATATTCTGTTAGAAAAATTTTGCTATATTGTAGTATTAGGTCCTTTAAAACTTTTTCTATTTATCCACACATATTTTCCGTTTTTCTGATTCTTAATATATGAATTCTATTTATTTACTAATCTGCTTCTCCTTCCATTTTATTTAAAACTGCCTTGTTCTTCCTATTGTTTTTTTTTTTACTTTTGTTTAATGTTTTCTGCTATGCCTCTTTGTTCAGCTGCGTTATTTAAATTTTTATTCTGTCGTGTTTATATTAAAAACTTTAATGAAATCTTAACAAAAGTATCACGCGAATTGTATTAGATAAACTGGCCTAAAAGCGAAAATGAGTTTTCGGGGAAATGTAGTTATTTTTTCTGTTGAATACATTTTGATAATCTCTAAAAAAATATATGAAGGTCGCCGCAACCCTTTCGCAAGCATTACCGGAGCAGAACACATTTCCCGTAATTACATCTTCTTTGCGCCTTCGCGCGGCGTTATCAGCGCAATCCTTTGCGTAAATTCCGCGTTAAGGCCGCCGCGCGCACTTTATTGCAAGATATTTTTACGCGGCGGCTTTATGCGCCTGCACATTTCCTTTTAATCCTCCCTCCAGGGTCATTCGCCGACATGTCGTTCCGGCGAACCTGGGCAGATCCTTGCATCGCACTCTTTATTCATGGCTCGCCTTGCCCTTGTTTACGCGCAATTTATCCGTTTTTATCAAATCGCCGATCTTTATAGCTTCCGCATGACTTTTTCTTGGCCGGATGGCTCCAGATTGCGGAGTCTCCAACACGTGCTAAAGTGGATAATTTGCTTTACGGGCGTTTCCCCCGAGATTGTAAAGTTGAACCGGTAATAACTATCAGTCATGCAAATGCAGCTTCCGCACTTGTACCGCCCCCAGTTCGGTCCATAACTGTTATTCTAGGAAGAGGCGTGTATTAATGCGTGTAAACGTAACATTATTTCAGTTATTATCATCAAAGATGCTTCCAAAATTAATTCTTTTATTTTAGATTTACAAGAGTAGCAATTGCTTTCAACTGTTTGCTTTAAATAACGTCTTCTTTATATACACTTTTATAGAGAGAAATAACCAGCAACTTTTTGGAATATTTTAAGATGAAAGCACAGTACTTCACTACATATACATTTTAATGAACATTCAGCAGTTACTGGATTTTGTGGAAACTTAATTTACGACTTTATTGATGTTATGAAAAATTTTATAACCGGGTATAGTAGTCTCGTTAATTTAGATCGAGTGTTTAGATTCGAATACGTTACGCTGATATAAACATCCCGACTTTTACTAACAAAGCCAAAATTGCTGAACCGTTAACAAACTGTTACAAACAGATAAAAAATAACAATAACAATATATCAATAAAACATGGGGCCGGCGAAGAGATTGCTCTGTAAGCAATCCCAGAACGAACTTAAAAAAACCTTTCGATTTCGATTTCAAATTTCGGGAAAATTCGAAATCGAATATCTGGAAAATTATTCGACATAGAATTTTTCGATTTCATTTTCGAATTCAGCGTAAAATTTCCTATAAGAATCACATTTAAAATCGTAATATCGAAAATTTTCCCGAAATTCGAAGTCGAATATCTCGAAAACTATTCGACATAGAATTTTTTCGATTTCATTATTGAAATCAGCGTAAAATTTTCTTTAAGAATTACTCATAAAATCGCAATGTCGAAATTTTCCCGAAATTCGAAGTCGAATATCTCGAAAACTATTCGAGATAGAAACTTTTTGTTTTCGATTTTGAAATCAGCGTAAAATTTCCTATAAGAATCCATTTTAAAATTTTAAAAAATCCATAATTTTGTGACAGCGACAGACAGACCGACAGACATATAGAATTCAGTAACGAACTTTTTAAGTTCGTTGAAAAAAAATAAAATAAGCGTTTTGCATACCTAACTATAAGATTCAATTTTTTTAACTTTTGTTAGAAAAATTGGCATTCTTAACTAAATTATAAAAAAATAGTTTGAGCTCCATATACCTTAACCAATTTATATTGCAAACAAACAAAATTCTTCAAATTTTAATGGAAGAATTTTAAATTTTTCTTATTAATTACAGGGGATTCGAAAAATTTCTATATTTTTTAAACAAATGCCCATTTTTGGTATTTTTCTGATATTTTTGATAATTATTTGGCACATTTCATTAAATTATCAAGGTTTATGCTCATTTAAAACTTTTATTTAGCAAGTTATTTACCGATGTGCTAATATCCAAGTAATGGTATCATTAGAGTCTATTTAGAATTAAGTGCTATTGCAAATTTAATGGGTAGTTCTTCTCCTCCTAAGTGCCGCCTCTATCGAGTTTATTATGGTGGATTGTTCTCTATCTTGAGCTACATGAAATAAAGTCGCTGCTTTCTATTTTGTCTATTCTCTTATGTTCTTTAACCATATTTTCCCTTTTCTTGCTATACTCCTTTTTGCTTCAATCTTGCCTTGCAGCGTTACTTGCAAATGGTCGTATTAGATGTCCAATGTATGATGTTTTTCGTGCTTTTACTAAACTTATTAATTGTTTTTGGGTTTCTAATTTGTTAAGTACGTCTTTGTTGCGGATTATCTGTATCCAGCTTATCATCTGCATCCTTCTGTATTGCCGCATTTTAAAACTTTGTAATAGTTTTATATTATTTTCCTTTAACGTCCATGTTTCGCAAGCATACAACAGTAAAGATCATATATAACATTGAAGCACCCCCAGTTTGATGTGTTTTGATAATTGTAGATTACCTACTACTTTCCGCATTTTAATAAAACCCGCTCTTACTTCTTTTGGCCGCTCTAATGTACTATTAACTTCTCTTTCTAAGTACATGTAGCTATTGACATTGTGTATGTATATTCCGTTTATGTTTATACTTGGGTTTACTGGATTTAACTGTCTACTAAATACCGTCATTTTTGTTTGTTAATTACCAGTCCCATTTCTTTGCTTTTAATGTTTAATATTTACATTAAAGCTTTTAGTTGTCCTTTATTTTCTGTGATAATTACTGTCATATGCATATCGAATGTTGTTCATTTTTGTGCCATTCATAGTTACCCCTTCTTCTGTATCTTTATTGATTGGTTTATTATGTATTGCGCGCGGACATTAAATAAACTTTGGTGACAACATGCATTCTTGTATTACACCTCTTCTGATCTCAATAGATTCTGTTCTTTCATTGTCAACTCGAATAAAAGCTTTCTGGTTCCAGTACATATTGCAAATTATTCTGTCTTTGCCATTCAAACCTATATCTAACAATATGTCCAGTAATTTATCCTGCTTTATTATGTCGAATGGTTTTCGTAGTCTACGTAACATACATACAGTTTTTTTTATACTTTAAGCATTTTTCTGCTGTTCTTACTAGGCCAAACATTGATTTTCATGAGCCTATTTTTTGCAAAAGTCATATCATGTTTTACTAAGAAACTCTCCACACTTGTTTCTTATGCAGTTGTATATGATTCACAAAAATATTTTTAAAGCATGGATTATTATGCTTATAGTGCAATGATCTTCACATTTAACAGATCTAGGTTGTTTTGGCAGAGGTATAAACATGGAGTTTAACCTATGATCTGGTAGATTATATTATATAGTTTCATCAGTTTAGTAACTATATCAGAATTAAAATGTTTAAAATGTGCTGCAGTTAACATGTCATTGCCTGGGGTCTTATTTTCTTTAGCAGCTTTGCTGGCTGCTTCTACTTCCGTCTTGAGAATATATGGTCCGTCGTTTAATTCTGTCAGTGGATATTCGCAGTATCTAGTTTTTTCGTTGAAAAGTTTCTCTGTATATTCTTTCCATATTGCCTTTTTATTTTCTATACCAAACTCTATGTTGTTTTTGTTCTTCAAAACATTTATTTAAGTTTTTCTTTTAAACAAACCTGCAGATTCTTTAATGTTTTGGTGCATTTCTCTGTCTTTATGTAAAACTCTCATATCCTCTATCTGTGCACATTTTTCTTGTAGCTATTTTTTTAATTTCCCTGATTTTTTTGTATATTGGAGTGTTTAATTCTTCATAATTATTTGTTTTTGTTTTTCTTTTCTTTTGTTTGCCATAAAATCTAATATTTCTTCTGTTATTCATTGTGTTTTTCTAACCATATTTTGCTTAGGTAATTTTAGTCCTGCTGCTTCTGTGTTTTCGTTCTTCATACAATTCCAGTCATTTTCTATATTTTTTTGGCGTTGTTGTTAGTGTTATGTTCAGCTTCTGTGTTTACAATGGGATCGTTTAACTAATTTATAATGTGTTGTTTATACCTTTTAATATTACTGCTACTTCTCCAATGAATTTTGGATGTAGTGTTTTTATCCTTTTTAGTTTTATTCTCATTGTGGCTACTATTATATATATCCGTTCCTGGATATGGTTTTGCACTTAGTACGCTGTTTCTGAACTTCTTGTTTATCAGAATAAAGTCTATTTGATTTCTGACTAAGTGATCTACAATATGTTGCGGTGCGGGGCATTTATATATTCTCCGTTTTGGTATATGAAACCACGTATTTACTATAGTCAGATTTGCTTCTTCACAAAACTGAATTAGTCGCGTTTCTCTTTTGTTTTTTTTTTCTAATCTCCATTCTCCCACTGTCTCGTTAACTTTGCCTTTTCCTAGTTTTGCATTAAAGTCTCCCATGTAAATATTCAAATCCTACGAGTTTGTCATTTTTTTACATTTTCTCTATTATCTCTTCAAGTTTTCCACTAGTAGGGACCTATATTTGGATTAAATTTAATTTATGTGGCTTTGAATTCAATTGAATTAACATAATTCTGTCTAATTGTTGTATATTATTGGTGACGTATTTTACTAACTGTAAACTTATTATAACAACAATACCATACTGGTTATATATGTCATCTCCAGAGTAGTACACACAATAGTTATCTATAGTATCTATTGTTCCGTTGCCTTTCGATCTTATTTAGCTTAGTCTTGTTATGTCTATTTGCACTATTTTCATTTTATGTATTACACTTGCTAGTTTTCCGCTTTTTAATAAAATTCTAACGTTCCATGTACTAATTCAATTTGTCTCCCGTGGATTCTTAGCACTCTCTGGCCACTCAAGGCTTGCCGAAAACTGGAAACCATATCCGTGTTGTTGATTAGCATAACTTTCTTGGGATAATATTGATAATGTGGTAGTTTATTTTGCTTTCCACTTTCTATGCCGTTGACCTACGATAATTTGTTTATTTCACCCGCCTTAGGAGACGATTTCCCCAAGACAAGAGAGTGCCCTGTCATCAATCATTGTTGATTAGTTATGCTTATCCCGACAACACTTGGTCCCCACCTACGTTAGTCACCTGAATCCTTACAGATGCCTACCTTCCACCGCGAGGATGTGCTTTGGATTTTTATTTCACTGAGGTTAGAGCCAAACGGCGTTTCCTAACCTCTCCAGCGTATAAACTTCGTAATGTTCTTTAAAATTCGTTTCTTTCTGAATTCATTATAAGTACTCAGATGGGAAATAAACCGCATAGTAAACTACCAAAAAAACTTCAGTTAGAAATGCCGCTATCTTACAAGAGCAAGCTTGGTTAACAGAAGTCTCAATTTCACGGAATTAATGAAAATATCGTACAAAGCTGCTGGTGTTAGTGTACGTACATATTTCTACTGTAAAGCGAAGACTGCGGTGGATTAAGAGAGAAGAAGGCTTTTTCATCTGTAGTAAACTACAGAATACAGAAACCGAAAAAGGGTGGTATTCAGTGATAAATCAACTTTTTATACCAACAATCATGCCAGGAGTATGTATGTCACAAAAAAATTTACCAAAATGCGTACTGCCCGCAGTTAGCCCTCCTACCGCTGCCTGGGGATGGCCAAAGCGTTGATTGACTAGCTTTCATACCTAGGGACGATTAATGCTGCAAAGTATATTGAAATACTATAGATTATATTATAGATGGAGTTGTATTTTGATGTGAAATCGTCTTTAATTTCAGCACGAATAACGAGTGTCATTCCAAAATTATGAGGTACACCAAAACGGTCGAGCTTAAACCGACTAATACTCGAAGACTGCTGGACGAAGGACAACGTGGAGTAGCGTTTGACAGAGGAAGTTTCAAATCAATAAGCAGATTAATCAAAATTTCTCCTTCCTCCGTATGACGAGGGAGAGGGGGAAACCTTACGTTAGTAGCCCCGACTACTATCCAGCCATGTTTTTTTTCAAGACGATAAATCCACTTTGTTATATGGAAAAACTAGTTCAATCTCAAATGAATAACTAAAAAAATTAACAATAAAATCTCTTAATCTCAATTCCAATTGTGGGTATTAATCATTATATCTAAATGGAAACTCACTACAAAATTGGAACTAATCCAGTTCCCAGTTTAATATTCGGATTGCTGTATTTCAAAGAAGAAAGAATAGTAAAATAGTTATCAAGAACAACGGGTGGCTAATAAGTATTAGTAATAACGAACATTTAAGAAATATATTGTGTAATATTGAAATATCGTTACTTGTTCATGTCCACATAGAATTATTTAACTAGAAATAAATATTTTCTAATTATATTTATAGGTAATCGCACTATAAGTTGTATTTTTTGTATAAAGTTATTGTGAATATCTACTATCAACAATCAAATATTTTTGGAAAACTGGCATAATTAAATTTATTTATTATAAGAATGCACAATCAATTGTTTGTAATTATATGGCTTTATTATACTGTTAACTAGTTGCAATCGGTTTTTGCTGTGGTTTGGTGTAGCACACGTTATACCTACACATTTTATTATTCCAACTGTAGCGGTTAAAGTTCGTTATTACTTTTATTTTAAAATAGCATTAAGACCTTGTGAAAAATTTAATTAAGTTAATATAGCAAGTACAGCTGCAGCTGCACACAACACCAAACATGCAATTAAGTATAATTGAGTTGAATAATTAGATATTACAAAGACATTTAAAAGTTCTAGGGTTAAGCATAAAATTCAGACTTAATTTATTTAAGTTTGGTTGCTAATACTTTTCAAATCTTCTGCTCGGCACTATTAATTTTTTTCACAAAAATATTTAATACTTACGGTTCTGTTTTGAGCGTATCCTTGGTGCCAAAAACGATGTAACATTAGAAATGTGCTTATTGTTTGTTAAAGTTTAAAGTAGGTGCTAGCACCATATTCTGATGGCACGTTAAAAACCACGGAGCAAATTACGCACCTTAAAATACTTTTAACTATTTTGGAACGTGATTGCTACTTAAGTATTTGTTTGTTTAAAAAGAAACATTTGTCAACAACGCTCATTGTAGTGACTAAAAAGTGGTTCTGACGCAATCTGAAATAAAGATTATATAAATTGAATCAGTGCAGAAGATGTACTCCAACTAGTAAACTGACTCGACAACTGCAAGAACAATAATTTTTGAAGATTGTTTACTGCTGGTTCATGGGTTTCATTTCCAAAGTCAATAAAAATGTTTCTATTTTAATAAATTTTCGTATGAAAATTATCATATCTGACGTTAATATCATTACATTTAGCAAAATGCTTTTAATTATGAAGAACATTTTTCAAGCTCTGAAACAAAAGAAAAATGCAACTCAAATAAATTTTTATGTTCGAATTTTTAATTGTGAGCAAGCCAAAGCATTATTCCCAAATAGATTCTGCCTGTGTATATTAAAACAGACTACCGATCTCAATTTCCAAAGGAAAAAACCAAGGCACAGAAATCTTCTAATGGTCTTAGAAAGCTGTTGACCAAAATTTCCTATACTTGCATAAGAACAACGAAATTTCACACTTCATAGCCTTGGTGCAATATTAGCTCCTGAACAATCCACGTTGCGTGTGCTGCCTCTTGCAGCCGATGCATGTATTGTCGATGTGGAAAATATGAAATCTTATTTACTCTCGTCTAGTTAGAAACTGTTTTCATCCAGTGGTACCGCGAGATGTATAGCCAATTATTAAGCCATAGTTACTTACCATCTACCCTGTAGAATTCAAGAGGGTTTATGAAAGAACTTTTTAATTAAGAATAAAAATCAGTTCATCCAATATCACCATTGTAAACGTGTATACAATAACTGAGAAGGCGGAAGAAATACAGAGATGACTTCTAGGAGGAGTTCGAAAAAAATATTAAAAAATTTGAGTATGTGTCAGTTTTATAGTTAATAAATGTTTGGACACCAAAGCAGTAAAAAAGAGGTTTACAAAACTAATAGGAAAGAAAGAAACAGTACACTATATTAAAAATTACAGCAAAACAAGTTTGCGAAATTGGTAAATAGATATTTAAACTTAAAATGACCCGCAAAATTACGTGGTTGTCCCCGGGAAATCGCATTACATCTGAGCACCTCGCAGTAGTAACTAAGTTAGAATTAAAATTGTTTGAGAGACAAAATGACTAAAAAAATAGTGTATATAAAAAATGTTGAGAAATAAACTACCTACAAACAAAAAAAAACTGTAGAAAGATAATGGAATAATATAAAAATAAATCTTGAAAATACAACGGATCATTTAGTAGAATGAAAAGTTGCACACAAAAAAAAACAATTGGATTGACCATTATTACGAGGTAGTAATAAAGAACAAGAAAAGTGCAAATCTTACACAGTTAAGATGGAACAGTTGACTACGAAATTTACTATACAAATACAATAATAATAAAAATGAATAGAATGATTAATAATAAACACGTTTAGAAATGATAACAAAAGTAATGTGAGGATCTATGGATACATTTTAAGTAATGTAGAGAAGAATACATAGCAGATATAGATGAAAAGAAATGGTTTAAAACAACGTAAAAATCTATTGCAAACCGACAACTTAAACAGATGTGAGAAGTGAAATGTTAAACAACTACGATGAAAAGATAGATCAACTATTAATAATAACAACCACAGGAAAATTTAATAAAATAGTAATAAATCAGATTAAAAAATAAGGTAAGAGGGACAAATAATATTGTAAATGAAATAATGTTAAAAATTAAAATTACTTAAATGAAAATTAATAGTGCTTAGAAGTAGGCCCAAATATACGTACAAATATAGAGAAATTTGGTTGATAAACTTAACATATAAAATATTAAACATGCCAATAAACCAAATCAAAAATAGGAAAGTACCAATATAGGTTTAAAAGTATTAGATTTATGAGAGATGCGATTTATGTTATAAATAGTAGAGGAGTCTTACCAATATGATTTTGAACTTGAAATCCCATAAATCTACGTTAAATAGGCCTTTGATATTCCAAAGCAATAATAAAAGATATGCAAAAAATAGAATTACCTGAAAAAATAGTGAGACTAATCGAAATGATAATAAGGAAGTTAAAAGCACCAGTACAGAAGACAGACGGATGGTGTTGGAAGAGTTTAAAGTTAACTTAAACATAAGACAAAAGACACAAACTAACAACCACTTTACGTAATATAATATTAAATAAAATAATTAAATCTCGATAGTACAATTACAAATAAGTTGAAGCGAATAGAGGGAGCGAATACGCTGTAATAGTGAAAAGTAAAGAAAGTCTAGGTGCTAGCGTGGTCTCGTGGTTGAGGGACGGGCTGCGATGCTAACGGACCCGGGTTCAATTCCCGGTGCTCTCTGATGCCTGGCGGGTGGCCTACTCAGTCACTAAAAATAATTGAGTACCTGCGGTCATTCGAACAAGGGGTAATAATGGCGGTCGTCTAAGGTGCGGTGCTTGCCACATCGCCTCGCATCAGAGATGGTGCGCGACGACCGGGCAGAGAGAACGAACTTATGAGAGCCTTAACCTCTCAGTTCGCAGGCCGTGCTCCCACGCGGGGCGTAGAGCCTTACCATTATTATTATTATTAAAGAAAGTCTAGAGAATATCATCCAGACAGTTGATAGTGAATAAAAAAAAACTAAAAAGAGGGTACTTTAAATTTGAATTGAAAAGCTTCGGTACGTAATAAATAACAAAAATTGAAAAACAGAATAAATAATACAAAGTCTATTCCAAAATGTTAATATAATGAAAACAGTTTACGATGCCTCGATGTAACCTGGCAGCCTATCAGCGTATACTATAATGCGCATGCGTGAATGAGAACGACTACATTGGCTAGGTCAATTGGAAGATAAATGAGTGAGCACACACAATATGTGACTAACGTATCTCCAACATGCACCAATTTTGTGCTTAGCTGAAAGATTTTAAAGCAATTTTGCAATACAAAGCTTTGCAGAATATTTGGAACAGCTGAAACGAGACTGGGAAAGGTATGTCAAATTCCAAAATGCTTACGTTTGAGAGAACTGAAGTTACGTACAATGTTTCTTGTATCTTGTGGCATTTTTACTGAATATGGATTTTTTGTTATACGGCTTAATAATTTCGGACCCAATACGTATAACATGCAAAATAAGTAGAAGCGCTAAAATAAGAGTATATAAAGTTGTGACTAAATAAATTATTATATACGAACCAGAATCGATAATACATTAAAAGTTCAAAGAATAGAATAGTATAAATACACAAAAAATGGAAAACAGCAGACATAAAGAGGATTAGAATGTAAACACTAAACACTAACAGACCAAAAAAAGAATGAAGGGCAGTAACAAATTGATTACAATTCTGAATGAAATCTCTAAGTATATAATCATGAGAAATGCATTAGGTAAATTTAGTAAATTCAGACAAAGGAAAACCTGACTACAGTAAAGGCACAGTTCCACTTACTTGTATGCACATAGAAAGCAAAGACTAGAGATCGGAGGTTGTGGCAGGTATTTTGTAATTTGATATATCATAAAAGCAAAGCAGATAATAAAGTAAATCCAGCAGAGTCGCAAAAACAGCAGTGCTCGCAGTGAATTTATTATGCAAAATATTTTGAGGAAGGCGGCCACAAACAGGTCTCGGTTCTGTTTTATTACGGGAACCTTTACAGGCCGTCGTAAAATCTCATCCGCGTGATGAATTTATGTTTCTTTTTGCTACTGTTCCCTAATTGGGACCTGCTAGTGAAATTTACGCGTTTTGTTTAGACTCGACCCTTCTAGCCCTCCTTGCGCTCTACTACACGCCTGAGAATTTTTAATGGTGAACCACTGATGAATCCCGTCTTTGTGTCGGATTTTATTTGCGCGCCAAATGGCTGCTGTTATTTGGTTTACCCCTTCCTCCCTCACGCAGCTCTTTTATTTCATAACACTTTTCTTTTGTTTCAGGTGAGAGCCCTCCGTCAAAGCCCGAATCTGCGGCAGAGGCGGTAAGGGTAGCGTCTTTAGCTTTTGGCGCAGCTTTGGAGTTGTTTGCGCCAGCAATTCTGGCAAATCTCTCCTATCAGCGCAGTAGCACTTTTGAAGTGCTCTTTTCATGGCCCAAACGCGGCCGCGGAGGAAAACGGGGGAGACATAATGCAATTAATCGGAACGGAATATATAAGTGCGGCGGAAATTTCTTTTTAACTCCCGCCTTTGTGCAGAGCAGGATTCATGTATTCGAGGTTTAGGGGGCTTAAATTATGGATTTTAGGATTTATGGAAAAGAGGGGCGAAAATTAGCATTGTTAAATGGCTTTTTCATGCATATTTTAGCTGAAATCTGAGGGGAGGAATTATTGAAAGTTTGCCGTTCGGAGCTCAGCAGAACGACGAAACAGAAACAGGCGCCATTTTCGTTTAATTTTTACGGCCGCAGGAAGGAAATGTAATTAAATTGAAAGTAAACATTTTTTTGACAGTCCTTTTTAATATAACGCTCTATTGTGACATTTTAATTATATGCGGTGGTCTGTGAAACTAAATTAAGTGTTACTTTGCAAGTCTACACTTTTCACATGTGTTATCAAATAAAAAAAGCATCAAGCACAATGATGAGTTCATAAATTAACTTTTAAGTCCAAAAATTTGCTTCGTAAGTTTAATTACAAAATAATAAATAAAAAGTAAATTTAATTAGTTAAGAAACATTACAAGATCAGACGTAGAGGTAAATAATAAAATGTAGTTACAGTAATCCTTATATCTATAAACTTTTTATTTCAAAGTCCGTTTCTATTTCCTTTTGAAAAATTAATTAGATAATACAAATGATTCAGCAACTTACTTGTTAATAAAAAACGTTTATACGTGGATTCATTCGTTTGTTGTTTCTAGTTGATTGATCCATCTATATGAATTTTGCAGTTCTCTTATTTGGAAATACTTTGTTTTTTGACATCTGTAAATTTGTCCTATTTTAATATGGAAAGATATGCAGTCCAACAACGGCTAAAAAATACCCAGGAATATTACAAAAGTTTGCATCTTGTAATTCTTTCATGTAACTCGCCATGGATAGTTAAAATCGCCGTAATTTGCTGCTTTGGACAGTTTTAGTCGCCTGACCCTACACTCAATCAGACACAGTCATAATACCTAGTCAAATGAGAATATTGCTGTCGTGCACAGCAACTTGGACAATTAACAGTAAAACACCAGCGCGCGACACTCCCTGTACATATACAAAAACATTGTGTAGTTCGTTTACACCTTTAATGCTTTTGCCTAGTTTCAAATCCACTCGTCACTCGTTTTACGAATGGCCTGACTGCTTCGGAGCATGCTTTCCATCACTGTTCCGGCTTAACCCCTGGATAGTTGTCCCCATAATTTTCGTACTTCTAAAGATAGTTGCTATAAACTTGATACCAATTTGCTTGAATGTTTCAGATTACTGTCTTTTTGTAACATACAAGCATTACTATTTTTATTAAACTGACGGTAGAAGATTTTTTTAACAAACATTTTTTTAACATTAAAAAAATTTAATAAAATGCTTATTCTACCTCTATACTAAAAGTTACCATTGCACGGTTGAGGTAGTTCTCCTTGACATCCATCCTTAAAAGAAGGATTTGTCAGTGAAAATTATTTTATCTCAAACAGGTTTCCATAATCTGTCTCAATCTGTTCATAATTTTTCTTTTGTGATAGTAAGGTTTAGGATAGTATTCTTAAATTTAATCTACCGTACGTTTCATTTTCATTCAACTGTCGTGTTAAAATGTTAATCAGTTGAAGAATATTTTTCTAGCACATTATTCATATTTTTGTACCACTTATATCAATTCACCCATTTGCCCACAGATCTCGTAGAACACTGTATATATTAAGTAAACTCCAAAAGTTTCCGCTCTACCTATACTATAGGGGTGACAGATAGGAGTACACCAATAAGGTTATTTCTCTGCATGTACTTTGACACATTTTTTACATTTCTAAATTAACATTTCAATATTCTTGAAAAAATAATGGAAAGGTTTACATACAAAATGCTCCAAAACAATGTCCTGCAACTTTTCATGACTGTTAAATTTTTATCTCAAAATCTTCGGTTTTGAAAGTAGATAATAGTCACTGGTGGCTGGTTCGGCGTGCAGAATGGGCGAAAAAGACCCTCAAAGCCCCTCTCGTCCTTAGTAGCTATCTGGGCAATTGCGGAATTATAGATATGGATGTTGTTGTGCAGAAGGCACACAATGTGACTCAGCATACTACTTCCTTTTTGTCTGATAACGTCATGTAATTTATGCAATAAGCTGATGTAATACTCTCCGTTTGATACTATGCTCCATTTCTTAAAATCATTAGCAATTTTTTAACTTATTCTTCAATTAAATAATATTTGCTTTCCTTAACCGTCTTTCGTCTAGTCTGTGACATTAAGTTAACTAGAACCTGATTATGGTAAAATCCTCTATAACACACAATTTATTAATTAAAATAAATACAAATATGTTAGTACTTATTGTTCAAAAGGGTTGGTGCTTTGCCTTACAGTACTACACTAACATTACCGCAATTACATTGTTAAATTCTGCTCTAAACCTGGATTTACAATCTCAAAACCGTTGGTGGCTCCGAGTTCTCCTAACATTTACAATTCTACACAAAAAATAGACTAATCTACGTTTAGTTTTTATTGTCCGAAGTTTGCATCTCACAGCAGCATTAACTTTCCAACTCCCGCATGCCGCTTACAAGTTCTTGTAAACACGTAATCTCGCGCATCGTTCTGTGAATACCGCAAGAGCCGTCCACCATTTGCGCACTCCGAAAGTCCTTTTAACTCCTCCCCTGTTCGTAGCCATCTTCAGCCGCTTGTGATAAGAGCCCCTTCTCTCGCCGTAGTCGTTAAGTTTTCCACGCATCTGATCTGGTCCTCCGTCAGCTTCCGGATCTTACTAGGTAGGACTGGAAGTTGCCATATCCAGTGATGATCTGGACGGTGTGCCGTTTAAAGCACTTCTCAGCTTGTCGCGCCTTATCGGCCGTGGAGATATATTCCGCGCATCTCGCCTCGTCTCTGTTGGTTGTCATCTCTGCTCCCATCTTGCTCATGTTCTACCTCGTAGTCGGTTCTTTACGAGTCCCATTGGTACCATTTCGAATATCGGCGGTTCTGGTCCTGCCGCTGCGTTTTTAGTGAGTTAGTCTGTAGGCTCGTTGCTTGAAGTTGCAGCGTGCGCATTGATCCAATGAAATTAAATTTTAATCTCGGATGACATCCCCTGTAGCAATACATTGATAAACTTCTTGGTTGTTGCGACGAAGGTCATAGGTTATTTTTAAACCGCTGACAAAAGTTGGAGTACCCATAATCAAGACATCGCACGACTATCGAGAAGTAGTAACCTTTCTGATATTATTTTAGTTTTAAACGACTGTCTTGCAGAATTTTACGATCAAGGAAGGAGACGTTTTCTTCCAAAAACACTTTAACTGGCCGACCTGCACGTGATACACTTTTGATACCTTCTCGACTCAAACATAATTGCTTTTCCCATTCCTTTACAGTGAACAATAAAGACGAATATTTACCTTACACACTTCAAACACTGTTTGATGTCACTGGTGCTAAGACCTTCTTTTGTAAGAAATTTAAACAAAGCTCGTTATTTGATTTTTAACATTACGCAAAATAACGCGGCACTACCAAGTCAAGTGACTGTTGCTACGCGACTGGGTGTAATAGACTGCTGAAATTTTAGCCACGTTTAACCAAAAATGGTGCTATCTGATATAACTGTTATTTTTTCCTATTATTATTATTATTAAAATATAGTCAAACCGGTAACTTTGGCTCTTACTTCATATTTAGCAACTTCAAATCTAAACACATATTTCGTACTAATTTGCAAACTGACCTTGCTCTGCACACAATGTGACTGATTTAAAATTTATAGATTCGTTTATTCTATGACAATAAGCTTAGATTGATTTAAAAACTAAAGAACAATATCATCAAACGCAAAATTATCATTGTAGAGCTTTATTTATTCTTAATGTCGAATCTAGAATGAACGCTACTCGGAGAAGTCGTTAGCTATCTAAAAAATTATTTTTTAGTATTAATTGGCAATATAAATATTACAGAAATTTATTTTTTTCAAATCAAGCGCTAGTAGCCTTTTGTGATAATACCCTAGATTAAATTTATAGACAAAAGACTGTCTTTCTATATTATCAAAATTTTTGTTGCAGATTATAAAACACAACCAATCACCTTTGTTGTAAAATCATGGGTTATATTAAAATATCTAAACAGAAGCAAACTATTATACCAAATTTACTTACATTTAAGCTTTGGTTTCAATAGGAGGAGTTTAGCTACAATTTCACTATAAGTAATAATTTTGTTTTTATTTCACTTTTTGTAATTTTCTACTCTTCTGTTCATTAATTTTTTAACATTTGATATATTATCTGAGCGTTCTAGTAGTTACATTTACTGAAAGTATTTAATTTTTTAAGTTTAGTATTTCATATTAAATACATCTGATAAGCTATATTATGAAAGAACATGTTTCTGAGTTGCCTAAATGCGTAATGGAATTAAACCTTTGTTCGTTAAAATACATCGGAAAATTAACAACCGCGGGAAAATGGTAATCACGATTATTTCAATCTGTCTGTATGAATGCATTCGCCTGGATACATGTGAAATGTAACGTTTTAACCTACTTTGTGAGCTATGCTAAATATTGATGTAAAATAAATTATTTCATACGTTTAGCTTTAATTTAACAAATTTATTACAGTGTATAGTATGAGAGGATTATTTAAATTTAAAATTAAATGTGCAATAATTAATTTTCCGTTTAACTGAATCTGACCTAGCAGTAGAATTATTCGGCTAAAATTAATTTGCACCAGACCTTTACAGTTTGTATGTTTGCGTAATGTACATTTTTGAATATTTACATTTACCCTGGAGTATACATCGGTATTACTTTGGATATTTTTATAATTTGTTTAAACCAGTAGAGCTGTCGCAATGGCGTGGCCGCGAACTCGACGCAAGTGAGTTCGAGTTTTGCTGAAAATTCATGAGTGTATGTGATGCAGTTTATAAGTAGTATAAGTGGCATAGCAGTAGACCCAATAAGCCCTTTGGACACTACAGTGCCTCCCTCGCCACAACTTTACAATAATTTTTGTTTTATCCCTCCTGGGCCTCAAAACCACTACCTGTTCAAAACTACATCTTGCCTGGTCTGTTGACTGTGATAGAAATTTCTATCTGATATTCGGTGAAGACATGATTTGGGGAGACAACAAAAATAAAACCAGATCTTCGTTCTTGGAATGTGTCTCGGCTTGTTTGCCCTCTTTCCTCATTGCTATTCGGATTTGGCTTCATATTTCTGCCGAAAAATTTGAAATTTCTGATGACCACCGGAAGAAATAAGAAAGCTTTGAAAATTTTTAAAAATGCTTATGCTTATAATAGTGGAACATATTCGGTACCCTGAAATATTAACGAAAATTCTAATTGAATACCCTATGTACATATGATAATAACCCTCTTAGACGAAACTAAATTAGAAAAGAATAAGGCAGGTTGCCTTAGAGCCAACATGACTGCTAACAGGTCTAAATTCAGGCTCTTGGTGAAGGAGAGCGGCTTCTTCCCCTGTTATATCCCCCCTATTAGAGTAAAATCTTGATGGTGTTCATAATTTAGTTTAGTTTTGTGATGGAGTAATTATAATATAAAACATAGAACTCGTCATAAACAAATACTTTCAGCTTCAACATGTTGAGATTGTGGCTACCGCAGCTATTCGCAGCGATAAACGACTACTTAAACGGAGACAGGGGCATGTGCAACATGATTAAAATTCTCAAAGGTAGCTTGGTCACGTCAACTTGCATTGTAGTAATACCGGAATTTGTTATTCTAAATTTATAGAAGGTAGAAGAAAGTCATCGATTATGTTGATTTTCAAAATATAGCTCGCTATAAGTTCTTTGCATATCTATGTTTCGACTATCTCTTGCAAATTTCATCATTACCCTGCTTAAATCTACTCAGTTTCAGTCCTTCAAGCTTTCCGACACTAAAAGCCGATAAATCAAAATTAAAACTATTACCAAAACCCCAATACAAAACGGATATTCCAAAAAAAATTCATGTAATATGAAAATATTATTAATAACATTCCTGAACAAATCAAAAGTTTTCGCTTTACTTTAGAGGATTCACTGAAAGAATATAACATATACAAGCTATTTTTATGGCTAAGTGTAAAATACCTGCTTTCATCCGGGTAGATGAAGATCACTTCTCCACGAATTCCAAAAAATTTATTAAACACTTTGTGATGACTAGAAAAAACGAGCAAACGAACAGGCAAATTCTTTGACCTTATGGAAGGAGGACTATTCCCAAACTTTTGCAAAAAAACAGTTTTGTTCTACGACTCACAGTTTTTCATTGGGCTCAACCCGTGAACCTAATTCTTCATTTACTTTAACCGCGGAAACCTTTCCGACCATTTTTTGTAATTTTAACAGTTTTTGTTAGATTTATATTAAATATTAAATACTTATTTCGTAGACTAATTTTATTGAAATCAACCTAATTTTCAATTTTAACCGCAAACCTTCGAAATTTTTCAAATTGACAGTTTTGTCTAATTTTATAATATTAAATATAAATATATAAAATATATAATATATATATATATATATATATATATATATATATATATATATATATATAACACATATATTGTCGCACAAATTTTTTTAAACCATAATTTGTATCTAATGGTTTGGGGCTATTCAATACATGTGTGTATTCTTTTTAATTTAGCTTA
Organism: Sinelater perroti; assembly: GCA_036346155.1. Lineage (NCBI taxonomy): Eukaryota > Metazoa > Arthropoda > Insecta > Coleoptera > Elateridae > Sinelater > Sinelater perroti. The sequence goes on from JARFIY010000359.1 coordinate 818,167, forward strand.
TTTTTTGTAATATGCTCTTAGTTTGTGATTCCTATGTTTCACTCTAGTATTTGTGTTTCTACAAACGGTATACTACTATTCGATCTCTTCTTTCTAATTTGCTTTTTAGTTTTTGTGGTATTTTATGTGCTTTTTACAGAAATTCCTTTTGAATTATTTTTAACGTTTTTTTTCAAATTGTGGTCATTCTAGGTCTTAATCTAAATAACTGTAGAGAACCTGTCTGGCTACTACAAAAGTTTTCAGAAGAAGTAAATGCTCTGCCCACATACTTTCTATTGCGCCCGATGTTCCTTACAACTAGTTAACTATGCAGTTGCACAGAGCAGCAAGTACTATGTTAATTTTTTTTTCTTTACAAAGGAAATCTTTATCCTCTTACTCCTTATTTTAAAAAATTTCTAATAGCCGTATGTTATGTCTGTGCTAATGTCAATCAAACTTTGTGCAACTCGTTCCAAGAGGCTTTTGACGTTTTGACACACATTAGCTATGAGTGATTAGACTTAGTACGCACAGTATAAAGCAAATGTGATATTGAAGAAACTTCATCATTATCATCACCCAGTCGTTTGCGTCCAACGATATTAGCCTCTTCTAATCGTTTCCATTCACTTCGGTTTTCTACAACTCTAATCCAATTTCCTGCTGCTCTCCTTATACCATCAGCCCATCGAGTAAGGAGTCTTCTTCTGCTTCGTTTTTCTTGATGTGATCTCCATTCGATGATTCTTTTTGTCTATCTCGCGTCACTGAGCTTCGCCAAACCCCCCATTTGTATTTCAAGTTAGTGATACGTTGGATTATATCACATATGCTGATTCTTTGCCAAATGTTAGTGTTTCGGATACGGTCTCTCAGTTTAATACCTAACGTTAATGTAAATATTTCTGTTCTATAAGTTAGGACGGGGAGAACACCTTGGTCGTATACTTTTCGTTTGAGACTTTGGTATGTCACTTTTAAATATGTCTTTCAGTCAACCGTACGCTGTCCATCTCAAGCTTATTCGTCTTTGTAGCTCGTATGTTTGCTTATCTCTGGCAATTTTTAATGCGTGTCTCATATATTTCAATTATCTGACTTCTTCTAATGTTTCTCCCAAAGATTAGGTTTGTTATTACTTTTGTTTTATAGTTTGTTGATATTTAAGCCTACATTTTGTATTGCTAGAGATAATTTATTTACCATCTCTTGCGTTTCTTTCAGGTTGTCTGTTATAATAACAATATTGTCAGCGAAAGGTTGTTTAGTTTTACACCGTCAATGTTTACAACTTTTCCGTCCTAGTTTAATGTTTAATTTTTTAAACGTGTATTCCAAAACTGCAAAGAATAATTTTAGCGATAAAGTGTCTCCTTGACTGACACCTCGTTGTAATGGAAAACTGTCGGCATCCTTATATAATTTTATGTATGCCAATGACTCTTTGCGTATATTGTGGATTAAACGGGTATATCTACAGTCGATACGACTTTGATTTAGAGCAACTAATATAGTACTTGTTTCTATTGTATTGAAGGCCTTTTGGAAGTCAATAAATACCAGTACCACGGGCCTATTATATTCTATTGTCTTTTCTATTAATATTTTTATAGTAAGTAAATGGTCATTTGTTCCAAATCCCACCTGTTCAATAGATAGGTAGAAGTCAAGCTTCTTTTAGATACGATTTTTTTTGTGAACAGCTTATATAGATGAAAGAACAAGCTTTGGCAAATGACCCAATTTTTGTGAATTAATATCATCATGATAGCGTTTTATTTTTTTGGTATGTTGCTTTGTATTAGGCAGAGGTTGAAGGGGTCTTTTATTTTTTCTAGTAGAGTGTTTCCGCCTATCTTTATTCCTTCAATGGCTAGCTCATTTTCTCCAGTAGCCTTGTTGTCTTTTATTCTATTTATTGCGTATTTATTTCCTGTATTATTATGTCAAACATGTCTTTAGATCCCTGGTTAACTACTCTGCTTGTTTTTCCGATTTCTTTAAGTTCATGATTTTGTTGTCACTTTTATATAGTTTCTCGTAGAATTATTTCACTATCAATAATAGAGCTATTATCTCTGTTAGTTGCTACTACACCTATGATTTTTTTAAGTGTCATAATTTTATTCTCCCATTTCTAAGTTTTTTCTTAGCACTTTCGTGCTCTTGTTCTCATCTATTGTTTGTTTGATATTCACGTAGTTATGTTTCTTATGTCTTTCCTAATGCCTTTTGATACAGCTTTATTTAACTGCTTTAAGTTTAGAGCATTTACATTGTTTCTTGTTTTTATTTCCCTCCTCTGTTGCATTAGCCTTTTTGTATCTGAACTTGGTTTATTTTCTGCCTTTCGTTTTGAACAATAGAACTTTTGGACTTTCCGTAGTATCTTGGTTATTCTGTCGTTAGTTTCTTCGATATCTCTTTTTTGTGCTGGGAATTCTGTCAATATCTGTTCGATTGTGTCTTTACATTTATTTCTCTTGGTTTTCTGGGGCCTGCCACTTCTTTTTAGTTTTTTCTTCTAACTACTCTATATTTCCTAGGTTTATTTTAATTGTGGCCCTTACCATGCTATGATTATTTCTTACGGAGACTTGATTCAGTTTTGTCACGTTTTGGACAATAGATTCTTTGTCCATTATTATGTAGTCTATTTAATTTTTTGAGACTGCTTGCCCACGCCCATCTTCTTGTGGGTTTCTTGTAGAAGAAACTATTTATTTAAAACAAGTTGTTTTCTAGTAAAAAATTAATTATGGTTTCCCTCGTTGGTTTCTTGTACTGATTCCAAAGTTTCCCAGTGCTATCTCTGCATTAACTATTTTAATGCTAGTTTTTGAGTTGAAGTCGCCACACAGGACCGTCGAGTGAGTCCGCACTTCTTCTAGGGTTATCGTAATTTCATCGTAGAATACGTCTACTTCTTCGTCGCTGTGGTTCGTTGTCGGCGCGTAAAACTGAATAATTTTCATATTATATCTTGAGTTTAGTTTAAGAATTAAGTACGCGACTCGCAGTGAAATGCTTTTTACAGAAATGATAGTGTCTACATGCTTTTGTTTTGTTTTTTCGCCTTACTTCACTTAGTCCGAGAATATTCCATTTGATAAGTGATAATTCTTCTCTCTCGCTCAAGATCTGTTGCTAACGTTCCGATGTTGTATGTGGTGATTTTTATTATCTTGGTTATTCCGCGTTGTGGTTTCTTTTTCGTCAGGTTTTTGAACTTAAGAATCTTGAAAGCACTAATGGTATATTTTTGAAACAATGTTTTTGTAAAGTCTGGAGAAGTGAGTGAAAGGCTTCAAGGAAAGTACAAACCTAACAAATTTCATTACTTTACACAGTAGTTTGTATGCTTCTATAAGTACCCTTCAAAACGTAGATAAGTCTTCATGGCTAGAAAACAAGGGAAATTTATGTGTCAAACTGATTTCTACAAAACAGACATATTACGTTACAAGAAGCTAAAAGTTTCTTTTGGTGAAAAGAAAGGTGGAAATTATGAATTTTTTGAACGACAGTCATTTGCGACAGAAACATATACTGAATTTGATTCTCTAAAGCTGAAATTAGAACAATAAAGAATAATATATACAAAAATATATAAAGTTTTTGGATTTCTATAGAAAATCACTTCAATGGAAAATAAAAAAATACAACAAAGGGCAAATCAGCTGTTGAAGAAGTATGTTTTTGATTTAGACAAAACATTTCCTAAAAAATTTGTACATTGAGCAACGTTTTTAAGAATTAATAAAAGTACCGATTGTGGGAGGAAAGATAAGAATGTTAAACCAAAACACCATTGGAATAACAGTCTCTTAGTATTATTGAAGTTATGAAAAGTAGAGCCTACTTTTTCCAAAATTACCATTGTTTTAACTATAGCAATTACTAACTGCACTGGAGAAGGGTACTGGAGAGGCAGGCGTGTAAATAGCCGCTCTCGTGGTGCGATGTGGAAACGTAGTACGGCCCGTATTGGAAGGTCAGCCGATAAGGCCAAAATCGTCCCTTAAACGGCCGTCGCGTAAGCGGATGGGGGCGGCTACCGAATGCCAAATCGCTCACCTGAATCGGCTTCTGCACCGTAGGCGATGGTTCCTCGGTGGCCACCTTGCCGCGCTGCGGATCTGGTATTTGCGGGATGATAAGCACGACCAAATTGGCCGCGCTGCGGAACTTATATATGCGGGGTATTAAGACACGACCGAATTGGCCGAGCTGCGGTGCGTGAATGTGTCGGCTGAGCAAAAGCCCGTGCCGTTCTGTGTGCGATGGCAAAACGTAGCAGATATCAAAGGCCCGCATGCCGCCGCGATATAAAGCGGTTCAAGGGCGAAAAGGCTGTCAGACCAGGTACTTCTCAGCTTTCCAGCGAAGTTTTTGAGATTAACGTTAAAACTAAAAAACATGACGGGCTCTGTACTCTTATTTATTGAGAGTGAGTTCTTACAGAGATTTTTCTTTGATGGTATGGCCCAGAGGTTTGCTAATGTCAAGAAAAGAAATATTTTTTAAATAAGAGTATTTAGATGAAATAGACGTTTGTTTTTATTTCTTCTCATTGATGTGTGAATGTATGTAAATAGTATATTGAAGTGTGCGTATGTAACAAAAATTAAAAAACCAAATGTTTTATATAAACAATCAGTTTCTTTGTAATTTTTTGTTAACATTTCAAATATGCAAAGCCTTAATCAGGTCCTATTTCTATACATAGTATATTATATAGAACATCCCATTTAGTTTCATAATAGTTTACAATTTCCAGATATTCGAGTAACCGTAGTGACTTCACACAAACATTAATGTGAGGAGCCACATGCGCTTTTCATGACAATGATGGTAAAGGACATCAAGATCCTATAATTAATTTTCTACAACATAAAAAAGTTGAAATTGTCATTTAAGATATTATTTTTTAGTATTCGAAGACTCGGTATTAAAAGTTTTAGTAACCCTAAAAAATTGATATTATCAGAACAGTAATTGCAAAATTTAAAAAAAATACAAATTTCTGTAGTAGTCATAAATCTGAGGTCCGGTTCGGTGGCCCACATGCGCCTTATCCAACATAACTAACTAATGGGCTCAAAGGCTGGCTAGTTAATAAACCTTCAAAGCTGCTACTATCGTTACTTTCAGTCGAACGACAACTGCAAACGGCTATACTATCAGAAGCAGCATCTTGTGCTTCTACTATTATATAGAAACAATGCATCTCAGATTTCAAAACTGCAAGCGGGACGTGACCGCCAGGAGTTCCCAATCCAATAAATTATTTTGCTGATAAATATCGCCTGCATTCGCATTTCTTTGTACTCCTCGCTCGCTGTCATAACTTCCAGCCGTCGGCGGGGACTTTTCTTGCAACTCGCATGCAAGCCAACCAGGTGTTCCCGTTCCCAGGCGCTTCCGCGAACGTCTCAAGACGGCCGTGCTGAGAACACACCTCTCCCGCGCTTTTTATTTACGCCGAGCTCTTGCAACTTCCGAGACCATTCGTCATACGCGGAATTCGCCACCCGCTAATTCCCTGTTCAAGGAAGGCGCACCGCGCCGTTCTAAGATCGCGGCTCTTGAATTCGCGATGGCTCAATTTTGCGCGATCTTGTCGAAGCCTTGAAGTGGCACGAGAGCAGGGCGTCAGTTCTTCGAAGTCCTGTCTGCTGAGAGACGATGATTATTGTCGATTTTCTTTTTTGCGGCTAAGCGCGAGTTGTTGCGGACAAAGACCGGGAAGATTGAAAGTGACTGGAAAGCATTAAAAATTGTTTTGTTGTAAATTCGACTTGGCGTTCTGTTCTTCCAAATAAATCATCAAATAATTAAAAATTTACTAATTACTTTTTTAAATATTACTTTATTTATATTATAAAATATAATTATAAAGGACTTTATAAAAGTTTTTTTTCTAACTGCACAATGCATTCTTTAGAAAAAGATCAGAGAAAAAATCATATTAAATAATAATAATTTACCAAAAGTAAAATAGTGATATACTTGATCAAAATAGGTGTTCTTACTCAATTTTAAATCAACCAAAAATTAACAATGTGGTAAAGCTTCTGAGGTGATCTTTACCATAATGTTAAGTTTCGAACAACTCTACAATTGTCAACAGACACATTTAAAATGAATATTCACGATCACGATCACGGTGAGCCTTTTTCCATCCATTGTTGGACGTAGGCCTTCCCCAAAATGTTCCATCTTTTTCTGTCCATAGTTGACGTCATCCACTGTATTTCTGCAATCTGTAATATAGTTTTAATTCATCTACTATCTTATCTACGTGCCAAATAGACAGCCCATTGCCATTTTAGCTGTGCAATTCTTTTCATAATATCGTTAACTTCGTTTGTTAATGTGTCCATTTGTTTTGTCCTAATCTATTAGTTTTATTCCAAGCACTTGCTTTTCGTGTGCCATTTGTGTTCTCGCTAACCGTTGAGAGATCTTTTTTGTAAGTTTCCAGGTTTCACAGCCATACGTGATTGCCGGGATGACACATTGGTTGTAAACCTTTGCCTTTAAATAATTTGGATCTTCTTTGTCTTTTAGAATGTGGCTGAGCTTTTCAAATATAGACTAGCCTATTGAATTCTTCTAATTATTTCTTCGGACATGTTTTCCTTAACTGTTGAGACTTTTTGACCTAAGTACATATATATTTATCAACAATTTCCAACGGTGTACCTTCTAAATAATGTTTATATTTTCGCTTGCGTTTATCATTATCTTAGTCTTCCTGTTGTTTATTTTCAGTTCAACTTGTTCTGAGCGGTTGTTAAGTTTGTTAACCATTTCCTGCAGTTCTGGTGATCTTTACTAAGTATAACGATATCAGCAAACCTCAAGTGGCATAAGTTCACTTCGTCAATATTTATACCTTTATTCGACCAATCTATTTGACAAAAGACATCTAGCATGGTGCTAAATAGCTTTGGACAGATCACGCCCCCTTGTCTTATTCCTCTTTGTATAAGTATGTTATCTGTAGTTGTAGTTAGGTCTGTTTTTATATAAATACCCGCATTATTGTAGATGTTCTTCATTCACTGGTTGTATCTGCGTTGTATTCCGCAGTTGACAAACTAGTCGAGTATTACACAGATTTCTATGGAGTCAAATCCTTCTCTAGTCTATAAAGGCTATGTATAGATGGATGTTATATTCTTTGCTCTCTTCTAGTAAGTTTTGCATTGTTTGGAGGTAGTCGCATGTGTTGAATTCTGATTTAAATCCCGCTTGCTCTATTGGCTGATTGCCATTTAATTTGGCCGAGTCGGTTGATAATATTCTTATGAATAGCTTATAACGTTGCAACAAAAGGCTTATTAGTCTGTAGCTATTTAAGTCTGCAATTCTCCTTTCTTATAGACGATTATGGTTTCGTTGTTTGCCGTGATTTAGAAATTTCCTAAGTTTCCAGGCATTTTATTATATATGTTTACAAGTTGATGGTATAGCTTCTCTTTCACATTTTAACAATAATACTATCTGACTCTTCATATTTCTTAAGGCGTTTTTAATTTTATTTGTTGTTATGTGCGGTATTTCCTCTCATCCTCTATTTAAGATTTTCCATTTTGAAACTGCAATTTGTTTCTTGCATGGGTTTATTTTTTTTCGTGCAGTTTAGTGCAATACCTTTAGATTTCGTTTTTTATGATATCTGTCTTTGTTGATGTTGTATTTCCTTTGTTTTCGATCTTTACAATTTCTGTTTGACCTATTCCAAGACGCTTCTGTAAAGTTTTAGGTCTTTGATTTTCTTCCAATTTCTCTAGTATAGTTTATTCAATTCTGCTAATCTTGTTAAAGAAATTTTCTATTTTAAAGCTTCTTTGCTTCTTTATGGGGTTTTCTGTTTCTTCGCTAATTTTTGTGTTTTTGTTTTGTGCTCTGGGGGCTGCTTCTTGTGCTGCTTCTATTATTGCCAACAAAATATTCTCGCTAAGTTTATTTATATATTGTACATCATCTGTTTTATCTCCTATCGGCCTCTTTGTTATTTTTTCCTGAAAGAGTAACTTATATTCCATCAATTTGTTAGTATCAATTGGTTTTTTAATTCTTAAATTTCTTAGCTTTAAGTAGTTTTAAGGAGAATAATTTACAGCTTTTCTCGGGCCATTCAGTGGTCGCTACCAACTGTGCATTTGCTTAGGACTGATGTCTCTTGTATTTCATTTTTTTGCGTAAAAATTATAAAATCTATTTTATTTTTTACCTTATAATCAGGGCTTTTCCATGTTCATTTGCTTTGTTTTATTTTTTGAAAACCGTGTTTATTATGTAAAGATTGTTCTGTGGTCCATTCCATGTGAGCTCATACTGTTTTTAGTTTGTTCTCGTTTTTTGCCAAACTTTGCATTAAAGTTTTTAATTATTAGCAAATAGTGGTTTGGTTCTGTTGGTGACATTCTGTTAGTTCTTTGTAAAAATTTCTGTCTTCTTCCGATTTGCTGATAGGTGCGTATGCTTGTATAACTTTGAGTTTATCTTTTTTATTTAAATTAATTGCTGTATACGGAATTCTGTCGGTTATGCCTTCATAAGCTACAACGTTCTTTGCCAAGTTCTTATACTAAAAATCCAACCCCGTTAATTTTTGTTACAGCTTGTCCCTTATTGTATAGTATGTGTTTTGAATTTACATTTGTAAAATGTTCTGACTATTCAAACCTATTATGACCCATTTTATAGTCTGTATTTTATATTTTGTAACTCTTCTAGTTTCTCTTCTGTCGATAAAGTTCTTACGTTATATATTCTATTTACATAGTCCGCTTCTTTTCATTTTTCGTTTGTTCATGGCGACCAGGTCCAACGCAGGTATTCTTAGCACCCTTTGCCTCTCTCCTTGTCCGACCATTGTCGTAATCGGGGGATGTGATGATGCTGCGGACTACGAGCTATTGCTTTCTGGCTTCTTTCATTTTGGGGAGTTTTTATCCGTAATTCACCACACTGTCCATGTGTCTTGGAACGGAAAGGATGGGATGGGTGGTATAGGACCATTTGTGTTAAGATACGGCTCTTCCTTAATATGGGTAAGAGAGAGCTGTAGCTCGCGTAGGCAGAGTTGTTTTCCTGAAGTAAAACTATCTTTGTCGGGATCACAAGGAAGTGTTTACCCGTTACCATAAAAGTGAATATTGCAAATCCAAGCATTTTAGTTGACTTATTTTAAACATAAAAATATAATGGTACGGCTCTAACGCCCCGCGTGGGAGCACGGCCTGCAAACTGAGAGGTTAAGGCTCTTATACGTTCGCTCACTGTGCCCTGTCGTCGCGCACCGTCTCTGGTGCGGGGCGATGTGGCAAACACCGCGCCTTAGACGACCGCCATTATTACCCCTTGTTCGAGTGAACGCGGGTACTCAATTATTTTTAGTAACTGAGTAGGCTAGGCATCAGAAAGCACCAGGAATTTAACCTGGGTCCGTCCGCATTGCAACCCGCGCCTGAACCACTGGACCACTCTGGCAGTTAAACAAAAAAATATATTGCACTAAAATAAATACTAATTTAGGTAACGTAACTGGAAGAAATTTTAAAACGGTATTATTTAAAACACACACAGTGTCGTACGCAAACTTCAATAAATGGGTGGTCATCAAACATCTAAATTTTAATCTCCAAAGAAACGTGATGCAGGAAAATTAAATAGAATATTTTGCACTGCAGATGAGTTTTACCTATTATTTGGCACTTAGGCTTCTACATTGCCTCAAAAAATATACAGAATAGCAAGAAACTAATGTAAAATATATAATACAACCAAACTTACGTGTTAATAAAAAATGTAAAAACGAAATTGTAAAGTACACAATTCACTGCTATTTACGGAAATCGTGGCACTCTTAAAAACAGATTATATCGCAGTGGCCCTTTTATATTAAATTAAGCATACCACAAATAGAAAATGATTAAGTTTGAGAACTATATGCTTATGTTTGTCTGAGATTTAATTGTAGTGATATAAAGTGTAAAATATCTATAAAAGTATTCTCAAATATTCAGATTTGCCTTTAATATTGCCTCATCGTCAACAAAGCGTACATTAGCAAAAAGCAAATTCAAAAGAGGACGTGTTGTTGGCTTACATAAAGGATGTGTTTTATTACGAAGAATAGGTCGAAGATTGATTATCATAGCAGTACTATGTGATTGAACCATTCAAAATAGTAACTACATTAGTAATTAATCGCTAGAAGAAAACAATCATATCAACCACATAATGATCAAATTCATCCTTACGCAGGCAACAACCTATAAAATCACTTAAACAAAATTCTAAGAATAGTAATATATGAGCTGGACTAATACAGAATATCCTTTTATAATAATTTCTTGGCCTAGGTTTTCACCACAGGTGGAGAGCGAATACACTCAGACGCCACAAAATGCAAGCTTTTTGCTAAACATTTGCGAGAAAACTTCACTTCTCCTTAAAACCCGACAAAGGTCACGTTCAATTAACAAGAAAAAAAACAAATTTAAGAAACTGCTAGAACTAGATCTTATACCCGATTTACTTTTTAAAAATCTTCCGAGCAAATTATTGCGTGCCTAATAGAGATATTTAATGCGCACTTAAGCTTAAAATACGTCCCCACTACTTAGAACCAAGCAATAATAGTGATGCTTTCTATGTCTGACTTTTAAAATCACCTCTTGTCTAGTGTATCCAAACATTTAGAACAAACAATACACAAACATTTGAACAATTATTTAGAAGCCAATAGTACAATTTCCCAATTACAATTTCGATCTAGGAATTCACTCATCAATACATTAAGTTGTGAGGATCATAGAATAAAGAAATAGTTATTTGTAAATAAAGCGAAATTGTTCATATGATATTACACCGAGATAAAAATTATAAAATAAACTTATAACTTTATTAATAATTGAGCAAGTCGTAGATGAAATCACACCAAACTAAGTAGAAAATTAGCAATGAATAACCACTAACACGCTACATAATTTCATTGCGAGTTAACTAATAATTGTGTGCTCTGACAATTAATGAACTCTTTAAAGTAAGCAACATATTTATATTAAAAATTTCTTTTTAACAATAGAAGACCTTTTTTCAGAATCCAAAATGTTCGCCCTAGTAAAGTACGACAAATATTAACTGGATTTCTGGCCAGCCGGAGAGCGGCCCGTTACGGGTCTCCCAACGCGCCTCACCTTTCCTAACTTTTTCACTTTGGCGTCCTTACGAAGTTATCTGCAGAGGGAGAGAGGTCGTTTCCATATTTTAAATTTCGCCCAGATTTCCTATAATCCCGCAAATGCCGCTGCGACGCGGCGCATATAAACGCACGTGGGAAAATAAACAACTTCCCTCCTGATACGGAGATATGAAAGGGAGATTTGGCCGCCAGTGCGTGGATTCGCGCAAATGTTTATCGAGTCGCAAGGTGATATTATCTAGATTTTATGCCCTGTCTCTCCAGGGCGCGTCTTCAGATAGAACGAGCTAAAGAGAAAGTCAAAAAGACGGTGTTGCTAGTGCAAAGGCGCTCGCAGGCATGCTCTACTTATTCCCCAAATCTCCGGAGTTCCTCCTCCAGATCTTTGAAGTCGCGCCGGCTAGATGCCAATTTCCAAATGCGCATTTAGTTTCATCTGAATAAGTCTTTTTTGAATTCAAGCTGGGTATGGTTATCACATTTTATTCCGCTTCGCTTCTTTCGCACGTGGCGTGAGCCATGACACGAGCGTTAGCGCACGTTCGCTTTGCACCTGCCTTTCGGGCAAAGGTTTTCGCATTCATTTCGGCAGAACACACAAAACAGCAGTAAATTCGCAGCTAATCATTTACAACTTCGGAAAGTTGCGGTTCCCGGCGCGCTTTCGGCCTGGGCGCGGGAGAAGCGATAAAACGGCGGGTTTATTGTTTAGTTACAACAGAAGTAAAAGAAATGGTCCAGTAAAGCAAATTTTATGAGGAAGTAAATGCTGATAAGGCTCTGAATCATAAAACACCCCACGGGACTGCAAAATAATTTCATTTGGAAACGAGATAAAAGCGGGACGTGCTAAGATTGAGTGTGCGCCGAAACCGAATTCGCTTCAGACGTGAAGCTTTTTTCACGGCGTTCGGCGCACTCTAAACAATTTATGGTCGATTTATCAAGATAAACGGATCCTTATTGAATTAAATAGCGATAATAGTTCCGGCCAATCCGACTCATTCCGAATTTATAAAGGCAGGTCTTCTCGGCATTGTTTCTTTTTGGTAGCGATTAATCCCCGCTCGGCCGCAATCCTCTTATTCCACCTGAGATAAGGGATATCGGAATATTTATGAAGCAATGAGAATCATCCTAGATCTCCCTAATGCCTCTGCATAGGATATAGATTTCGCACCGAAAGAGCTGAATAAATGTGCTTTGAAGTTTTACAGCAGCCACTTTCTTCTTGCATTTTATTGTACTTGAGATGCAAGAAAACATCAAATAACGCTACATATCAGGATTTTAATTATATTTATTTATAATCGAGGTGTATCTTTCACTACAAACAAAAGCTAATCAGGTTTTCTAATTTTACTTGATATCTCGTGTCAGATTTCTAAGGCCTTAAGGTTGTTTTCAGATATTCTTTAAATTTAATTTTATATATATATACACACCCCTGTTTACCCTTAAGCGTGTATGCTGTACATTTTATTCTACTGATTTTTATTACTATTGATAAATGTTCTTCATTCCTTTCTGTTATTTACAATCTTTCTTGCCTGTACCATTTTAATCCATCTGTCTGTCAATATCAATATCTCTTTCACACTGTCGTCCCACGTTTTCCTAGGCCTTCTTTTCGATCTTTGCTCGTGTCTTCTTACTTCACACGCTTATTTCACTGGTATTTAGTTTTCTAATCTAATGGGATGACCAAACCAGGTGAGTTTTCAGTCTTCAACTATTTTTAGTATAGGTTCCACATTTGGTTTTTTCGGTATTTTTGTGTTTCTTATTTAATCTCTTCTGTTGACGCCAGCTCATCTCCATTGTCTGTAATTTGCTCTTCATAGCTGTCGTTGGGATTCACGTTTCACATTCAAATATAAGTGTCGGTACAAACATAGTTTTATATATTTTGGTTTATTCTGAGATCTCTCTTTTCCCTATGAATGTATTTCTTAAGCTGTGAAATGACCTAGATGTACTTTCCAACCTTGAGTTTATCTCCGCTTCGTGGTGATCTTTGCTGATGATGTGTACCCCTAGACATTTAAACGCCTCCACTTGCTCCATTGTCCTCCCATTCAATATAATGTTTGTATGTGGACTATCTCCGTTTTATGTTGCTTAATATTAGTGTTTTTTTTGTAGATCTTTTTTTCTGTCAAATATTACCAGGTCGTTTGCAAAAGAACACTCCTCCAGGTATATTTTCACTATGTACCTGTGTCCAATGTATATCTTTATCGTTTTTTCCCTTGCTGTTTCTATTATATCGTCTAAGACTATGTTAAAAAGTATAGGGCTTAGGACTCCCCCCTGTCTTAGTCCAGTATTTACATTAAATTTTTCTGATTCTCTATTATCCGTTTTTTATATAGTTTTTGTTCTCCTCGTGTAGACTCATACAGCTGCTACTAAATAAATGCTTAGTACGTTAGAATATTTCTTTCTAGGGATTTTTTGATGACTTCATTGTAAAAATATGGTCGTTTATACTTCGCCCCTTTCTGAATCTACTTTTTGAATAGGTGCAGTCGCTTTTGAACCAGATAATTCATTTTAGTCGTGTTTAGCAACGTCATCAAATAATGAGTGCGCGGGTTTCTTTCTCCTGTGACATCTCAGTTTCTGAGGTTAGCCAAGGCATTTTCATCTACTTGGCGCTGTGTGTATAGACGTTGCATTGTTCATCCCCAACCGATTTCTTATGTTACTCATCCACGATGTTTTTCTTCTTCATCGCCTCTCTTTCTTTTAGTCTTTCCTTCTATTATGTACTGTGTTGTTATATATTTTTTATGTCACGTTGTGTGTCCAAAGTAAGATAACTTCCTTTCTTTATGTTGTCTACTAATTTTCTCTCTGTTCCAATTCGTCTCAAAACTTTGTGTACAAAGGATTTCTAATGTTCTTCTATGTTTACATTTTAATAGCTTCCAAGCGATCCGCTGTGTCTTTTTGAGTGTCTATGTTTTACATTAATACAATAAAATTTACCATTCAATTTAGGTGATAGCTAGTTAATATTATTTCAAATTCAATAAATTCTTCCATACTCTGTCTCTTTATTTTGTTTTTACATTATATTTTTGAATTAATTAAGAGACCTAAGTATGCGTAACTATATGTAAGTTGTTAGATTCTGATACTGTCTAGTTCAATATATTTATTTATATTAATTCTGCTTTTGACCATGACCTTTGTGTACTTTTGTTCTTATTCTTGTGTTCATACCTTCCTCTTTTACTAAATCTATTAAGTTTTGCAGCTATTCCTCTCGCCGTTATATTATTCAGTAAAACTCCGTTTACTTAGTTATTTATTATACTATCAGCAAGGGCGTTTTCTGTTATCTTCACTGAGTACATATTAAATAATATGAGTAGGAAAATATACCCCTGAGGTATTCTTATTCTGATCTTTATTTCGTCTGTTAATTTATTTTTAACCCGTTTTCGCTTTTTAATTATTCACATGTTTTTTCGTCAAGTTCAAGTTGATACAGTATATCTATTAGTTTTCGGTGTACCAAAATTTTTTTTGAAGTCAATACATACATACATACAGATTTTGTTTTATATCTGGGTATTTTTCTGTCAGAAAAAAAAACATTTCTATAGTACCCATGCTCACCCTGAATCCAAATTGCGTATTATTTATGCTTGCTTCACATTTATATTTTATTCCTTCATAATTTACCTGGAGAAATCTGATAGTTCTATAATTGTTACACTTGCTATTGTCACAAATGTGGATTGTAACCACTTATTGAAGAGTTTACATTGTATATAAACCATGTTAAAAAGTTTAATGAACGCTAGTAGTCCTTTTATTACCTTTTATACTTCTGAAATTAAAAATTTTTGTACCTTTGTATGAATCACTATCTTCATTCTTTTTTACATAAGTGAAAGTTATTGTGTTTTTTTATTTCTTCTGACGTTCTTATTTTATCCAGTTTTCCTTGGTTTCTTTTATTTTGTTTTTAATTGTTATATCTACGAGTCTATAGTTTTGTTAATTTGTTTTCTTATACTTTTTCTTTCTTCCGCATATTTTTTATTCTTTGTTACTGGATATTATTTCTTCGACTAAGTATAAAGTTACCGTTTTACATGTTCTCACGTTTTCTACACTTTGTGTTTCATCAGTCTCTTATATTAAATTGTTTTGTAGGTGTACTTTGGTTTGTTAGTGTTTTTAGTTCTCTCACGTCAATCTTTGGTTTGCTTTGTTTTTGTATTTTTTTTTTTAATTTTAACATTACCTTTACTATGACTGGGTTATAATCTTATTTAAGATCTGTGTCGGGATATGCTTTTGTACTTATTGCGGTGTTTCAAAATTTTTGGTTGATAAGAGAATTTGGATGGTTCTGACGGAGAGCAATGATGTTTCTTCTTGATAGAATTCAACTAGCTTTTGGCCTTGGTCGTTTCTATTTCCTAATCCGTAATTTCCAATATTATCTACTCTTTCTTTTCTAATTTCTGCGTTGAAGTAACTGTTCATAATATTGTTCTCATGTTGTTTTATAATGTTTATTAATTGCTTATCAAAGCCATTTATTTCTTAAAGATTTTCTTTTGTTGTGGATGTATATACTTGCCTAATGTTTATGTCTATTGGTGTTATTTTAAATTGTAGCTTTATTATTCTGCCTGATATTGGTATATATTGTTTGATGATTTTTTGTACTTTGTTAATTTCGAATATGACAGCACATTATTGATTGGTTGTTATCGTCAGCAAGATAGTACTGTAATCCTATCACCTATGGATTTAACATATATTCACAATTCTATCTGGTGCTATTAGTTCTTAATATTTCCACTTTTATTCTTCTTATTAATGTTATTATATTTGCTAGTATTTTGGCTCTATACCAGATTCGGACATTCCATATTTCTATTTGGGTTGCTTTTTTTGATATATTTAACCAGGGGCTCTTCACACCCTTTTGTCATGTCGAGGACACAAAACCATTTGATTGATTGTATTTGCCATTTTGATTTTTTTGGGAATATAATGTGTTAATTTTCCTTTGCCTTACATATTACAGTGTTACGGCCTGGAGGGCATACATTGCCTTCGCTTACCACTATCTGATATGCAGCTGATTTTGACTGTCACAATTTTCACTACATCATCTACTATAAAAGTGCTACTACCTCCTTTGCTACTAGTTGTGGTCCCGATACCTACCATATCAAGAGAACGTTTTCCTATTCGTAAACCGGGGAGGCGTTCAATGGAAAACCACAAATTGGAAATCTGACTCTAATTCGTAATTATTTCCAAACAGGTTTCATGCAGAATGTTGTTCTAATATTGTTAGTATACTCTATTTAATATTGCATAGTTTACACTAAAGTGCGGTTTCACAAAAACTCAAAATCTATAAAAGAAATAGTTTACCGTTTTTATAATTGGGAAAAGCATACTAGGTTGTAACAAAAATGCCTGCCTTTCTTATATTTTATTAACAATCTGATATGATTTTGATATTATTCAGAAACGCTTTGGTTTGCAAATATTTGGGTACATAAATCATATTTGTTTCTCAAAATACTATTTACTAACATCAATAACTTTTAAACAACATTTGTTCAATTTCGCATATCAGTTGTAATCTTTTAAATAAAAATTCTTGGATTTACCATGCACATGGAGAATAGAAGTAAACACTGAAAAGAGTTTTACTACCCTATTCTCCACGAACACACAAGAGAACTTGAAAGCAGCATGTGAATTGAGCGGTCACGAAGGCAAGGAGAGTCCGGTAGGCCCTTTGCTTTTTCCTCTATCCAGGAGCCGGATAATTTTTCCCATCAAGCTAATTTATAGAACGGTCATCCGCTTGATCATAATACAGAACGGGCCCCTAAGGTCTATCTTTGGCAGTCCCAGTTATCAGGTATACAGTGCGCTCAAAATGTGTTCTACAGCATTGAAAGCTTAAATCACGGCCTCGTTGAGCCTTTATAAGTCTCAATATTTTTCTCTAAGAAGTAGTTGATACTATTTATTATATAATAAAAATAATGTAGCATATTTTGTCACTTTTTTTTACATTGCCATTTGCTCATCTTCTGCAACTAATTTCGAGTTATTTAATTCTCCACTTCATATACTTTTATATATATTTTTTGTACCACTTTCTTCCATATTTTTGCCATTAAGACAACTGTATTTTGAACGTTTTAATTTTGAGAACCGTCCTGTTCCGAGGCTCATATTGCTTCTCTGAATCTGTTTACAATGCGCGGGTGATTAGCCCAGCCGCATCGGTCCCGTTACCTCGGGACAACTGGTATCAGATTATACCCTCCGATGCTGGGTCGCCAGAGCCCTGTCTATTATCTAGCAGGGTGTACCGGGCAAGTTATTTGCCACTCTTGCAGGTGGGGTTGGCATTTGGGTTCTAGGTGTTAGTGGACCCTTACACCAATATGTACCCCTACACTTCTATACGCTTCCGAGACATGGGCGATAACAGACAAACATAAATCCAAAATAACAACCGCAGGGATGAGGAATCTAAGGCGGATAGTGGGCAAAACAAGAAGAGATAGGGTCCGTAACAGATCTATACGAGATGAACTAGAAATCACACCGTTGGTAGAAGAAATAAAAACTAAACAGCTACAATGGTATGGACACCTGGTCAGAATGAGCAATGAACGATACCCAAAAACCGTTTTTGAAATGAGATGTGATGGAAGGAGAGATAGAGGAAGACCCAGGCGAAAGTGGGAAGACAACATCAACGAATCAGCAAGAGAAAGAGGACAGACCCTAACACAAATCCGAACCCTTGCAAGGGATGGACACTCATTTAAACAATGGCTCAAAACCGCGACACCGTGAGGTACAATGGGAGAAGAGGAAGTAAGTAAGTAATTTTGAGAAGAATGTGTACCATCCATTTTACTATTCTTCTTGTGTTAGTTAGCTAAACTTTATTAGACAAATTTATCGTAAAATCTTTTCTATTTGTATTCGAATTTTAAGTCGAATATTTTCTTGATATTATTAGCTTCTATATTCAGAATTTTTCATTTTTTAATAATTTGTTTCTTAGACTTTGACAAAGTTGTTCATTTTCTTGACCTGATCGTTCATATTGTGTTGAACAACATATCTAAAAGCTGCCATCTCTTATTTTAAACGCAGTTTCCCATTAATAGAGCGTACCTTATTTAGAAGATATTGTTAGAATGTAGTGTTTTTAAATAATACTACAAGAAAACTGAGAGGTAAGTCTTATTAAGACTATAGTTGCTTGTGCTATATGAGTTATGTGTTTTATCGCACTTGATAAGAATACCAATAAAAATTTTAAAGCAAGCCGTATCGTATATGAATATTAAATTTCTGCTAGTCCATGTCATAGCTTCAAATGTTAACTGCTATATCACTAGAACCAAAAAATCAGCTGAACGTATTTCATTAATTTTGCATTTTAATTGAAAGTATGAAAATATGCGTTTCTAAACTTAGCTTTAATAAATGAATTGATAGTTATTACAAAATATTATAGCATATCAACATTATGTTGCGCCGGTGTACTCAGGTCAACGGTGCATTCCAATGCAAGTATACCATAATTAACAAATGCAGTATGTTCAACAAGCATACCAGCAATAGCAGATTGCTCTCTATTTAATGTTAACAATGTTCTACATTTGCCAAATACAATAACAAATGGTTGCACAAATTCAATAAAGAGCTAAAAAATCGGAAAGGGATGTTACATAAAATAAAAAACTCGATCATCAATTTCAAATCACCGTACGTGATACGTGAACTTTTACTGTGTGCTACATGCTAACGTTTTGAACACGCAAAAAAGCAAAGTGTACAGGAAACCAATTTACGTCTTAGTATCTACAAATACAAAAAAGAAACCACGTCTGTTGCGTTAACTGCAAATGATAAAGGTTGACGGGTTTATAAAGAGCTGAGACAAAGAATGATTTCTACACCAAGGCAGAAATAATCGGGGAGCACACTCGAAATACTGATACAACTAACAACCAACACATCACATAAGCTATGTTAATGTATTGAAAGGTCACAATCGATACGATTATTACCCCAGAGTTTGACCTCCAGGTACTCATTTATTGCAACCTGAGTCGAGCTGGACCGTAAAAATGCTAGTGATCGAATTAGTGAGAGCGGGATTCGAACCCGCATCTTTAGGTTTCATAGTCTAGCGACCTATCCACTAGACCACTACTACTCTATGATATAACTTTAATATACTAAATACCACTAATAATTTGAGCAAACATAAATATAATAGCAATACGCAATACGACTAGTCTCTCACAGCAAAAATTAGAACTTGTCCTTCTATTAACCACCAATAAATTAAAAAGTTAATAGTAGTTCAACCACTTTAAGCGCGAGATTGCTTTTAGGGATTAACGTTTGCTAAAAGAATTGTTAAAATCCTCGAAGAATATCTTTTGGTTGTGATAAATGAAGAAGCTTACTTTATGTAAAAGCTTACGGAGAATTCAGAAAAATTCACTAAACATTCCTAAAATAATCGTTTGGTGTAGAGTAACCGAAATAGTTGTTATCGGATAGCTACATTAAATTCTAGAACGCTATGTCACACCACGGAGACCTGTACTTCGCCGCTAAAAAATATACGGCGCAAGTGGTTTCAAAGAAACGGGGCAACTTTCGCTTTGAAGATGTTGCACGGTCGCTTTGTTCTCCCGACCTGAATTTTTACGATTTATTTTTTTGAGGGGTTATTTAAAAGGAAGGTATACGTTAGTACATTTTGCATCCTAAAGAAATGAAAAAATCCAATTTGCAGAGAAATTGCAGTGACCCAAAACAACCTGCAAGAACGTGCGAGACAAGATGGACATCATCTATCTGATGTTGCTTTCAAAACATAACATTTTTGATCGTGTAAAATGGCAGCATATAACTTTTATTGTGAACTGATAAAAATTTGTTTTAGATTATATTTAGTATTTTCAATTGCTAATTTAAAAACCAGATTTCTTATATCTCACGGTACACAATCTATTTCACGCAGTATCCAAATGGAAACGCTCATGCCGGCACAGTAGTCATTGTTGAAAGTTCACTTAAATACTATGAACTTTCAAAATATAACCGGAAAAACATTTAAGCTACCTGAATAGCTGTTGGAGATTGAAGTAGACCTATAATGGTTTTAGCAGTATCTTGGCTACGAGATACAAAAGTAAACAAAATAACATTATGTAAGATTTCCAAGTATTACAAATTGGGACTTGATGAGGGATTTTTATAATGAATAATAGAAATAGATCTTAATCTAACGGAGTTAGAAGAATAGTCTTGAAAAATCGGAACCCAATAATTTCAAAGCTATAGTAAGATTGGGATACTTCCCTAACCGAGGAAAAGTAGCTGAATTATCTTAATACCAAAACCAGAAAAGTTCAAAGAAGAAGTTTCTTCAGATAGACCAATACGAGTTTTAGAGAAAGAATAGTACCATTAATATCAGAAACTAATCTTATACTTGAACATTAATTTTGATTTCGCGAACATCTTGTCACAACTGAATAAATTTACCGTGTCACAAATACAACCAACAAAGGCTTAGAAAAAAGAGATACACTTAGATAGAAACTTAACTTAGAAACAATAAGTGGAAGAAGGAAAAGTAACTTGGTTTACTAGCAATTGTTATTTTTAACAATTTTATTTTTAATATTTTTTACATAAGACAGTGTGGTCTCATAGAGTTTAACTGTGAGGGACACCCTGTAACTCATTTTAATTAGTTTCAAGTGCTAAAAATTTCTTATCAGTAGTCTGGAAATAGATTTCGTTAGTGAAACAACATATAAAGTTAGTGTGAGATATCGTGATAAGATTAACTCACCCCAAATAAACTTGCTAAAAATTTACTAAATAACTCTAGACAGATGGTAAACGCATATTTATATAAGGAGAGAAAATTTGCCCAAAAATATTATGTATTCCGTTGTTCTCCGTCAGGAAAATCGCATTAGCTTAAAATAAAGCAACAGGAACTGCGAAAAGTGATGCGAAAGAAAGCGTGGCACATCAATCTTACGCTAAGAGCGAAACGCACACGCCTTTAACACACGTAAATCCGATGTAATGCCCGCAATCATAAACGGCATCGCTTTCACGCACGCATTGGCCAAATCGCCATCCAGCGGCTCCATTTCCAGCACGCAGACGGCTATCGTGTGACTTATATTTCGGCAACAATGACCTGTCGTAATGACTGCTGAAACATGAGCCGCTCGCAGAACGAAACGCCAAACTATTCTAATAATCGCCTCCGAAGTTGGCCCTCCGCTCTACGGATCGAAAGCGCCGCCGTCCTCCGTGAAGGTGTAGGGCAGCCTTTCCAAATATGTGACATGGTAGCAATCATTTCACTATACAGTTCCATGTAAAACTGGACAAACCAATTATTTATTTATAACATAGTACAGCTTTACATCGAGCAAATTTAGGCAGGTTAATTTTCATTAGAATGCCCCCGTTTGGCAAGCGCTGCTCGAACACGAGAAAGCTGTAACGTCCTGCGAGCGCTCTCATGTAAAAACAAGGTACAAAACCATTTTTCATTTTGGGGTAACGTGGTCAGGACGGTTCCAGGAAACTGGGGCAATTAAGCGTGAAGGTGCTGGGTTTCCGCTGTAGGAGAGGTTATTTCTTGTTACGGCATAATTTCATATTTGACGAACAAATTAGAGATGTGACGTTTGAGGTTGAAAATTTCCATTACTTATATGCGAATTATGGTAAGGCTACTTTAAGCTTGATTTACGATTTTAGATATAAAAGTTCATTTTTACTTTCCTTATCCTATAATAAGGAAAGTAATGTAGTCGGCGGAAATTTGATCTACCCAGTTTTTCAAATTTCTGGACGAAATATAGCCTCAGGACACCAAAAAAGTTGGTTTTAGCCATTGGTCTGTGTGTATGTATGTGTGTCTGTCGGTCTGTCAGTAAACAGGATATCTCGAGAACCGTAAGACCTAGAGACTTGAAATTTAGTATGCAAGTTACTTGTAGGTAGGGGACGCAGTGCGAAGCTTTTGGTAAAAACCGGCCAAGCCCTTTGGTCGCAAGGTCGCAAAATCGGTCGCAAAGCGGTCGCGAATCTGAACGGTTGAAGATACAAAAAATTTATGAGAATAAAAATGACTTATTATCATAAGGTAAACATGAATTTAAAATAAAAGTTGGTAAAATAGGAACTCGAAAACAAATTGAAGCTCAGGATTTTTAATATACCGGGTGTTCATAAAATGTTTCGGTAAATTTATATTCCCGGATAGATCAAACCGAGACGAATAAAAAATTACAATGAAATTTTTTGATCCGAGGTCAAATAAATAAGTTATAGCCGATTAAAAATTAATTAAACGGACCAATCACAGCGCGCTCGGATAGCTACCGGGCCGACTGCGGGAGCGCTTGGCCGCTAGGAGGGAGCACGCAGGCAATAATGGCGAAGGCCGTGTGGCCGAGCTCGCACGGTTACCTTCAGTGACGTAGCAAAATTGTAAGTACGAGTCAATTATTGTCTTGTACTGTTTATTTTAATCAGCTTTCTAGTGTTGGACTCGCGCCTCGTCCTTTTTTAAATTAACAAATTTTTAGACGAGAGCAGCGCAGAGCCGAGACGATGGACTCGCGCCTCGTCCTTTTTTAAAGTAACAAGTTCCAGGACGAGAGCAGTGCAGGGCCGAGACGATGGACACGGTATAATATATATAATAATAGGATAAGGAAAGAGATTTTTAAGGCTGTGTTTGTTCTTGTTGGATTGAAATAAGCATATTTTAAAAAACCGCATACTTTGTTTATCATAATTCTTTATTTGTGTATTATTAACTACCGAAAGCGTTCAAACGCTTAAGAAGTGGTTAACGAGATTACAATCCCATCTGTGTGTGTGTGTGTGTATGTGTGTGTCGGTGGACATGATAACTCAACAATTACTGCTAGGATTGACACCAACTTTGATGCACAAATACCTTAGGCCATAGTGACCCATGGGTATAATTTTGAGATAAATCGGCAACCGTTAGTGACTGTTGCAAATTTAAATATTTTTTATATCACCATACGATATGCAGCACATCATTCAACTGGTCTTTGAACACTGAAACATAAATTTTTGAAATACTACCTAACAGTTTTTGTATCAAGTATTATAGCATATGCATCCATCAGCTAACTGTGTAACATAATGTGAATTTTATGATTAAAAAAACAACAAAAAAATTACTTTGAAAAAGTAACCACAGTCGTAATGAAAAATTATAAAATAACAAGCACCCTTGAGACAATCTTTCAAATTAGTTTGGGCCAAAAAAATAGCTTAAATTAATCTATAGAAAAAATGAAATTTTAAATCTTATAAAAAAACAATAAAAGCAAATGTTTCAAAAATTGGCACAAATTACAAAAAAACGATAACGTAACACCAATAAATAAACAATTTTTTTATAGACAAAAATTTGGAAAAACATTTATGATCACTTTCTTTCAAGCACTGATATTAGTTGAAAACAAACACTATTATTAACAACGAAATGGATAAACAAAATACTACAGATAGTATACAAAAATCAGTTATTTAGTAAATATCAGAAACAGGCTGCCGCTACAGCTCACTGGTCAAGATCATTGTTCCTCTGTCCTCTAGCCGGCGCGCGAGAGTTCGAGTCTCGCTCAACCCATGGGTGTGTGTGCTGTAGTATTAAGTGCATGTAAGTCTGCAGTGCTAGTAAGTGTGCTAAAAAAATATAAATTGATAAACTTTATTGATAAAAGTAATTAAATGAAAAGTAACCCAAATCTATATCTAAAACGCAGTGAAAAACTATGTTCTACTAAATGTATAACAACAAAGATTTTTAAAATAAAGTTGCTAAAGAATTTTTGTGTTGAAAGTTATTTGATTTTATTGTTATTTTCAAACTTTAAAAATGTATTACATTAAAAAGAAAATCGAAGTTGTTTTAAAGAATGAATTTAATGTCAAAAATGTAATGCCAATCCAGAACACAAAAAAAAGTAATATTTTGACATATCTTTGTGGGATTACACTGAAAGGTAGACAAATTCTGTTCTCTATATATTCATACAAATTTACAAATTTTTAAGAGTTTGGTTCAACAAATTAATGGCGCTAAAGCGCAGCGTAGCAAGTCTGTTCGTTTTGATAGTGCTATACGACCTGAAAAGTTTCTTCTTCATTTTTTGACAAATCAAAAAGTTTTAGTTTATACACAAGAACAGCTTAGGAACCACGTACAAAAATTAAGAAACATCTTTTTTTGTAAAAATGATAGGTTTGAAGAAAATTTTTTTCTTTAAATGTTTGCTGAAAATTGTTTATTAAAAAAAAGTTTGTAACAAATCGAAAAATATGTAATGCACTTTTACAGCCACAATTTCAAGTAAATCCATTATAATATAAGTATTTTAAAAAATACTATTTACAGAAAAACGCGTTTAAAGTTTTTCATAACATCAAGTTACTCTGCACCATATAATTGGCTTTTAATATCAAGGTTCTCCTCCTCTACTTCATTTCTAGCTAACCTTAGAGACCATCGAGTCTTTTTTGCAGTATGGCACAGCGATCGATTCGAAAACTAGAAGTGGCACTCATCAGCCTCCAAACAGAAGTTATAGCAGTTGTAGCTGATGGTGATGCCCAAAAGTTTCATAGTTTTCATAATACTTGTTAATTCATCATTGTATACGCATACGGTTATGTCTGATCCAATATTGGTAATGGCTTTCCCGTTTGACACTGTTTTGAGAGCAATGGAACAAGCGGTAGCGTTAAAAATTTTGTTGCTATGTTGCTTATAGCCACCATGTAACGACTGAGAAAACTATCTGAGTTAAGTTCCTT
Organism: Sinelater perroti; assembly: GCA_036346155.1. Lineage (NCBI taxonomy): Eukaryota > Metazoa > Arthropoda > Insecta > Coleoptera > Elateridae > Sinelater > Sinelater perroti. The sequence continues at coordinate 843,317 of JARFIY010000359.1, forward strand.
GTAGATTGACTTAATAGCATCAAACACTATTTGTGGCTTTTACTTTCTGCCCCGAACACCGTGAATCTTTACCAGGCGGACTTTTCTGTGTTACATATTTCCATGTGTGATTTCAACGAATGGCTAGACCATAGTATATGGAAAGCTCGTCTGTAAGCTTTCAGAAACCTTTTGTTGTTTTTTAAGTTATAATGTTGATATGGCTGTGCACCTAAAGTACCTTTACAAGTCTTTGAATCTCCGTCTTCAATGTAGTAAGCAAAAGACTCAATTTTTATTTTTGCAGCAAACCCTTCGTAAATTGCTTAAGAGATATCTTTATGAGTTTTTAATCATTTTTCATATTATACAGTGTCAATGTTTATCTTCTAACGCTCACAAGATTTGCAATACTTAGATTTCACATTTTTATCAATTGCTTTTCTAGTATTCCATTCAATAAGCGTTACCAAGCCGTATAAAAGTAAATCTGCGCTTTTTCCTTGTCTCTTCCCCAGACACAGTTAGACATTCATTTCATGCTTAATGGACCCCTACTACAGTTAGACTATTATATCCTACTACTGTAGCCGGGTGAAATACTTTCCTCATTTCTTGAAGGCATAAGTATTAAACCAACATACTGGACTAACCCAATAGGTAGGACTTAAAGATGATTAGTAGAGGAATTCCAAATCGTTATTTAAAACTTCATTGATTTTTGAAAATTTTAGAGCAATATTACCTCTTAAAGAAAATATTTAGTAAAGAGAATTTAATGTTGAAAATAAACTTGTTGCCAGAAAAGAATAAGTCTCAAAATTAAAAATAGTCAACATAAATATGTTTAGTTGGCGCTCTGACCAGTATATTATCATCAAATACTCTTAATACTTAATCTTTCTGGCGAATATTATTCTGGATGAAATCAAACAATTAATGATGGAGTTGTAACTTCCAATGCATATGAGATGCAATCAGATTGTGTGGCATAAATGTAGACAAATAAGTAGATGTGTTTTTTGCACGAATAATACTTTTAGATGTATTTAGGAAACGATATTTTTAATAAAACTGAAAACGGAAAAAGGTACATCTGAGGCTTGCATACAAGACCTTGACCACAAAAAGGGGTATTTAATTTCAGAACTACCTAACGCACAAGTGAAAAGGTATGTAATAATTACGAAGTTGAATCAAATCAAAATAGAAACATACAAAGTTAGCATGCTATCTATCATTCAGATACTTCTTTTAGTGGTCCAAACGAATGATAATCTCAGGGTGACAATATTTAACTATAGTTCAAAACAAATTCTTGACTTTTTGTCAAATTTGGGAGTTGTCGTAAAGCAAATGACATATGGGGTTGCCTGACTGTAAAAGCGGTGAGCTGTGCGAATATTCTTTTTAATCACTTTGATACTCAAATGATGTCAGTGATCTTTATTTTCAACTTGGCTTACTAAAAATTGTTTAACCACGTGTACACGTCAGTTTTCTTAAGACCGTTGTCTTCGAACTCTGCCTTAAGTCGTTTAAAATTCCCCGTCATGAAAATTATTTGGTAATAATTCTTTGCGCCCTTGCGCGTTCATCTCACGGCACATCAAAAATAGTTTTCGGTTTATATTTAATTTGCTTATGTAAATCAAAATAAATAAAATAAAAAAGCAAAAGCTTATACGACCGACACTATCTGCATTATCCTACCGTTCTATAATTTTTTCTATATACATTACAAAGTTATCAATAAGTTTCTGTTGTATTTAAATACCTAAACCGTGATTGTATTCCGCAGTTACATGAGTTTAATTACTATACTAATTTTGATGCAATTTACAAACCGTTTTCTCCAGTTTAATTGCACAACTCCTGTACGTATTACTTTTGTAAATTTTGTGAAAGGTTGAAGTGATGTAGTATAAATACAAATATCTTGATAAACTGTTAATTAAATGTAACTATTTTTATTATAGTATGTACTCTTGTCTTTTGATATTTAGGTAGACACTACATAAATGGTTTCACAGACGTTTAAGAGCATTCAGTTGCGCTATGTTACAAACAACCGCCTTAGCTCTTCTAAGCTTTATTTCTGTGGAAATCGGCATACAAATAATAATTACGAAAATTTAAATACAGCTTATCATGGAGTGAAATATCATGAAAATACAAAACAGTTAAAAAGATAAAGCTAATTTTACTACGTTCTGTCAAATAACAGTTAAATAAAATATAGCTTTTTCTTTAAAGACTTTTTTTGTTATTTATTAGTCTACTGTACATAAAGTATTAAGCAGACAGACAAAAGGAAGCATACAATTCTTCTTAGTTAAGGTGCTCTGAGGTCGCCAGGACAACTATTCTTTAATCTTTTGCCGGGCGGTTGGACGTTGGTCAATTGTATCAGAGCATTGTTGCCATTTTGGAACCTATTATAATACTACATCCTCAGAGTTGTAGCCCATAAATCCAAATTAGTTTGATCATTGTCTTACAAAGTAGAAGTTTGTCACTTAAGGACAATTTGGTGTTCTTTCCGAGAAACCAATATATTTGTCTTGTAAGGCATTAATCTAGATGTAATCTCAAATACTTTATTTCGGTCTTGATACGAAAAACGTTATTTATAAATAGTGACATGGTAACAGTTTATTGTACTGATTTAGTTGGTTTCATTATAATTTTTCATTTACCAACCCATTCATTTTATGAGTTTAGGTGACGTTGACAATTTTGGAATGTGATAGTAGAGTATTCACGCCTAAACAAGATGGTGGCATTGTTGGTAAAAGTGGCAATAACGCTATTTTGGTCTTCTGATATGTCAATTAGTAAATTTTAGTAAATGAGAGGATAAAGGGCATTTTCTTGAAGGACACGGGACTGTGTAGTTTGTATAGTAAGCCAGTATGCTAGACCTAATCAAACGCCTGGACTACATCTAAGAACACAGCTGTTAAATATTCTTTTTCTTTTAATAATCTTGATACCTAGTGATATCCTATGAATTTTCTGAGTACAATGAACTTCTCTAAATTCAAACTGAGATAGAGGCGGACATGTTAGAATTTTTCTTTCAGTAATTTTTTAAGGAACAATTTTTTAAAGACTTTAGCTAGTAAATGCAAGATATTAATTAGGCTACAAGAAGCGACATTCATTGTCAGCATTTGGCCTGTTATTATTTATTAGCGTGGCGCTTTATATTTATTTAATATGTATTGCTTTAACTGAACTTGTGAGTGGTGAAAAAGGTTTAATAAGAGATACGTTTTAATAGCTTCGCATAATTCAAAGGGTTGAAAAATATATAAGTGTCCTTCAAAGTAATAAAATTTCTTCTTGTCGTATCTTTCTCAGTTCCCGTTATGTTTTCGTGTTTGTTTACTTACGATACCTGTAAAACTATACAAAGACTACAAGTTAATTTCTTATAATTAAGTTTATCATTAATTTTATTGTTTAGCTTTAGTTCTTCTTTTCTCGGAAGTTAATTATGTAAAGTGGTATACTATACAAATTATGATTTTTGTCGGTGGAATTTGGCAGAGATTTTCATGTCGCTTCTTATTTTGTACTAGTTCATTTAGGTTTTTAGCTTTCTTTATATGAATTTTAAGATTTACATTGCTAAAATTTTGTTGAAATACAAGACACGGAGATAATTTTCTATTGATAGTCCTAGTGCTGAAGTTTATCACCAATGGCACATGATCGGATAAAAAAATTATTAATTTATTCAGTTAAGACTATGTTTGTAGTTAACTTTCAAAACATATAAATCCAATAAATCTGGAACATTATTCGGGTCAATGGCCCTAGTAGGTTGACTCACCAGTAGAGTAATAATTGTATTTGTTAGTCATAAAAAATTCAAATAGATATCTGCCTTTTGTTGTTATCAATTGGGATCCTTAACAGATGTGCTTGGCATTCCAGTTGCTATCAATCACAAATAGGTTTCCAGCCTATGATAGAATTAATTGTAGTTGTCAATAGATATTGTGTGTCGAAATAGACAGTAAATAGTATTAATTGTAAAAGTTGTTATGTTTCTGACTAGGTTTTTGTAGTTTGAAGTGGACTAATCTAATGATGGGGTATAAAGATTTTGACTATAATTGCAGATCCTCCATGGGTTGTAGTATCATGTTGTCATTCTGTCTATAAAATCTACTTCTGAAATTAATATTTTATTAATACTGTTTAAACTTAGAAAGTTTATTGACTTCTGTTTATGATTTACAAGACTGTTTGGGTTTCAGGTAGCGTAATATGTTAGCCATTATGATTATATTTTAATAATCAACCTTAACAGAAACTTTAGCAAAATGTTATTTTCATTTAATTGTTTAGAAATATATTTTTTTAATTTATTTATGATATGTTTTATCTTCTCTATTGATGTATTGCTAAGTATTATTGTTCATGATGGTATTTGTTTGTACGGCTTCATATTATCGACGCATCCTTTGTGGTACCTTAGTATTGCAAATGGAAAATGCTGAAGTAAAGATTGAAGTTGATATTTGCACTAGGTTATTATTCTAAGTTGATTTGCTGAGAGCTTTATTTATTACGTTTATTAACTCTCGATAAGTAAGGTAGCTCTTGTAATTTGCTGGGTATAAAGTGCACTTCGCTGATATGTTTCTTGGTTTGTCGCAGGTTTTCGTGTCATGTTTGCCACAATTAACGTACACATATTGCCTAGTACAGTAGCTTCTAGAGTATTTATAGTTCTGGCATCTGCTGCATTGACTAATTCTTGTTAAGGTATGAAGTTGTTCCACCTTTATTCTGCTATTTCTAAAAAATTCTGTTTTAAATATTTAAAGAAGTAATTTGTTATAATCGAATAACTGGAATTTTAATTTTTTTTAAAATGTAACGGGGTCCTCAGTTTTTGATTTACTCGAGGAGGCCCGTGCGTAGTAAACAAAGATAGCCTATACATTTGAACTAAAAGTAAACAAAGACGGCTGATATAAAATTCAGCGTACGGCGCTTTTAAGCGCTTAATTTATACGAGGAGGTACATGAGCTCGTGCACGCACGTCGGGGCCGCTCTCGCCGAATGGCTGGTCGGCCGCGGCTATCAGACAATTGCATTGTTAAACGCAAAAGCGCGTCTGCCACAGTCATTTGGTTTGTTTTACGTTCCCAATCCAGTAAAAAATGTATAGGTACGTCCAACCTTAAGATATTTGTTCTTCTAACCTCGAGCCTACTATTAAGGCACAATAAGCCCTTGAGGCTTGACACCTTTTCGATGTTTGGTAATTTAATAAATTATATAAAATCCAAACAGTAGTAATAATTTGTTTTGTGTGTGTGTGTGTATATATATATATGTATGTAATTATTTTATTACATTTATATTATTCTTTCAAGTTTATAAAACACACTTTTATTATTTGTGCTTCTCAAATTTTCAACTTAAAGTCGAATATAGTTTAAGGTATGGCTCTCAAAATTTAAAAACTGCCCGACTGCTAAAATATGTACGTTTATTAAACTTTAAATTTTAATTGAATTTGGAGAATGGCAGTACCTCACGTAATACCAGAGTGGTAAACACTAAATCAGTTTGAAATAAAATTGTTGTTCTATCCACTTAAAATGTAAATAGTGCGCAGTAGTCAACCAGGCATAAATTTTAATAATCGTTAATAGGATTCCCCTGTACAGAACTTTAAAATTGGATTTGACGTGTCGTTCCACTGTGATAAACAGCTTATTGAATAATAAACAAGCAGCTCTATACAAGCAGTAACTGTTTTACATTGACCTACATGACATCACCTACGTTTTTTTTTGTATTACGTTCAAAATAACGTTATTCTATTTATTCATAAAATAACACTTACATGTGACTAAGTCTTATTTTTACTCTTTGCTATTTAGCAAATGAGTTCTCAAAAATAGGATAATCTAAGTCCAGTTACTCCTTTCACGCTGAATAACTGCTGCGCCTCCTTTTGGACATGTTAATTATCCTAATTCGGGCAGTGCCCAGATCCCGCCGCTTTTTCTAGGATCCGCCGTAAAGCTTTGCAGAACATTTTATTAACTTTATCTCTAATTGCCGGCGAGCCCTCCTGGTCGACTTGCAAGGCCGCGCAGCCCCATTATATTAAAATCTACAAATCATTTTCCATTTCCTAAAGAGATTAAGAATTCCACGATCAGCGACCGCATCGATTTTTCTGACTAAGCACTTTCCTTCGATATAATTTCCGGATAATTAATTTATTTCGCTAAAAGGTCAAACATTCGCAATTAATTTCGAAACTGCTGGAGGAGCTCGGGTGAGGCAGTCGTGCGGGGCAGGCAACCGACAGCCAGAAGCGGAGGTATTTATTATTGTGACATTTTTCATTTTACTTATTATAACCCGTTTTGGGTACACCCCAACTACGTAGGCTCTACGATATCTATTGCGATTGGCAACCCTGCGTGTGCTACGTGCAATGTGACGTTTGCATCATTCAGTTTTGATGGCATACGCGCTCAGAACGTTTTGTCATATCTCATTCCTCTCGGCCAAAAAATAGAATTAACTCGTAAACATTTTGATACTATAATTTTTTACGGCCTTTACGTGGATTATCTCGACAACAGTGCGTCGATCAATTTATTTCGACTTTTGGCGATCAAGTCTCACACAGAGTCACTGTATATCGTAAGTTTAATGAAAATAGTCATGGTGGTAGTTCACTGACGAATAAATTGAAAGACGGCCGTCCAAAATCGGCTCTGGAGCCAACAAACATCAATGCCGTGCGTGAACTGATGAAGCAAAATTGTCATATGACTTATCGTAAAATTCAAGCATCCTTAGACATTAGTATAACCAGCATATATTCGATATTGCATAAACATTTAACCATGAAAACGCTGCGTGCGCGTGAGACCCCGTGTAAGTTAATGATTGCTCAAAAGCAGGCTCATGTCGATTGATCGAAAGAAATGTTCAACAAATACGATCGCGGTGCTTTAAATCCGTTTACAACATTGTCACAAGTGACGAATCTTGGATTTATGCGTATGAGCCTAAAAATAAACAGCAATCAACTGTATAGATCTTCCAAAATGAGGCAAGCCCAGCAAAAGTCGTTCGAGCTCGAAGCACTTGAAATAAAATAGTTGCCTGCTTTTTTTTAGAAAATCTAGAAATGTCACAACCACAGATTTAGAGAATTGTGAATTGGTTAATTCTAAATAGTACGCAACCATTTGTTTGCCAGAAGACTTTGAAGAATTAAAACCCAACGCCAGACCCCGGATCATCCTCCACTATATGGCAATGGGAGCTCATACACATCAACGTAAACAACTGGCTTTTTGAGCACTTAAACCGATGAATTCATGGCTAATCCACTGTAAAGTCTTGATTTGGCTCCTAAATATTTCTGTTTGTTTCCATACTTGAAAAAAATGTGTGGTCAACGATTTTCGACGCCGGAAAAAGCAGTTAATGCGTTCAAAATTCATGTTTCAGAAATATCTAATTCTCTATGGAAATATTTGTTTTGTTACGTTTTTACAATAAATATCGTGCACTCTACGTAGAAATCTGTATAATTAAGCGTCTAAATACAATGTGCGTTTCTGGTAAGTGTTGTGTTCGCACACTATGGATGTCTTTCACATCATATTTACGTATTTGACTATTTATTTTCACTTAAAAATTAAACAAATATTATTCGTCTCTATAGAGAATGACCAGGAAATTATTAATACACTAATATTATCCAAGAATTCTGTGGGTATTTACGTCCTCTACCTAAAGCCATTTTGCCCCAGAACCAAAATCGTTTTTAGCTCCTGCAGAACAAATTGTCAAAAAACTTTTTTCCTGTACTCTTGTGGTAGAAATAGTAATAAAATGTTTTTTTTTGAGCTTCGTGTCCTGTAACTAATGTTACATAGAGTGATCTCTATCTTCGTTTGTTGGAAAAACACTTGTAGTGTATTTTGCATCACTTATTAGTCTAATCGGTCTAAACCGCATCCAATTTTTGGTATTACCAACCACTTGTTATCTCATTAAGTAATATGCTGTTTCAAAGCAGACAGGGTTCCCTGTTAAGTTGAGTTATATGATAAATATTTTTATTACCAAGTAGTAGTAAAATTTTACTTACTCTAGGATTCCGTTGTTTTAATTCATTTAGACAACCAAATTTCTTTCTAAAACGGAAACTATATTTTATCAATACAGTGAACCATAAAAAAATTGGCCATTACTTTAAATAGATCTTGCTATACCTTGAATATCATCCCAAATCAGGCTTTCTTGCTACTGATATATTTTTATACAATATTTAAAGACCAAATACTTTTCGGTTCTTCAGACTCTCCGATGATTTGTTTCACTCCTTGTTCGCCTGGAGACTCATTGCTCCTTTTGGCCTAAGGTGCGATACCACTTATATGCACCACTTTCATATTACTATTGAATGATTTATGATATATGAGTTCTCCATTGCCTCCAAAGCTTTGATGAAAGACGGCGTTCCTGCAAATAGTAGATACAAATTAATTTTTTTTATAATTTACATAATATAATCGTTTTTAAATCCTAAATTTCTTCTTAATCCAAAGTGTCTTCTTTAAGCACCATTATGCAAAACTAACATTTAATGCTATCGGCGTTCTTTAAGGTTCTTACTGGAAGTTGTAATAGTTCTTTGCTATAAGAATACTTGTAAACATAGCTTTCACAACTCCTAATAACTTTCTTTTTGTAACGTTATAGTTTTTCTCGATTTTGATAAAACTTTATTAAAGTGCGCAACCTGTATGTGAGAGAGCACATCTTTTACAGCTTTGTTATTTGTATCGGCGTGCCTAACATATAGCTTTCGTATATTTATAAATAACTCAAAATCGGAGGCATAGTTAACGTTAATTTTAATTGATTAAGACCTGTCCAGATATATTCATGTTTTTCCTCGATTAAATTGATCAGCAGATTTAATATGTTGACATATTCCAATACAAATCTTAATGGTACAAAACAGGGCACTATTGCACTGTTTCGATTTTATTTTGGTCAACCGCTACGCCATCTCCTAACACAATATGACTCAAGTAATTCACGTTCGGTTTAAGGTTGATATTTTGAAACAGTTTGAAAGATTCTTTAAATACTCCTCAAAATATCTGCTCACTACGATTACATTATTTAAGTACGCAAAGCATGTTTACCATGTTAGTTACTACGATTTGGTTTAAATAAGTCGCCTAAAAGTGGTTAGAGAATTACTCTACTCTAACTCGACGGTAACGGTAAACTACCATAGTCCTGGCCTTACTGTATATTCAGTTTTTGGTATTGAGGCGCTATTTTGACTTGCTAATAAACGTTTGATCCTTACCAAAGCATATGTATCCTTCTTGGTAGTTGATGTAAAATCGTGTTGTTCTGTATTTTTTTTAACTTACCCATGCTGATCCAATAATGTTTTAGGTGTTGTATCCACTAAACATTTTCAGTATTAATGTTATGAGTTATGACAAGTGTACTTTTTCATTAGCTTAAGTGCAAAGATGTCTTAATATTTAATTATAATTTTTTATATTTTTTTAATGTAGACTTCTCTGTGGGTTGACAGAATTTTAGAATAATATTCAGTAGATTCTTAAAGTGTTTTTTAGAATTTTTGTTCGGAGCGTGTACGCCACTGACAACAGATTACGTAAACGCATATTTTTGCCTTTATAGTTATAGGTCTTGGTTCTATCATCATTGATATTCTCGACCTTGGTAAGGGCTCTTCTTATTAAGATTTTCTTATGGCTATGTCTATGGTTAATCTCTTGTACTATTTATAGACTTCCTTCCTGTGTCATTTTAGATGTGCCGTTATTATCATCTGGCTTTTGATTGGTAATACGGCGTCTGCAATAAAGATTATATGAATGGCTTTTGCTTAACATTTATGAAACGAGAACTCTTTATTATCGGCTTTAAAAAAAGGCGCTTTCCAAGTTTATTGTAGCCTCCAGTTTCTTCAAAAGATAAATCCGCTAAACAAATTATTCTGAAATGCCTTTAAATATTGCTTCGTGCTTTAAGGTGTATTATAACGTCACGTGTAACCGTTGTTCTTGATAATGTCTGGTTGTATTACCACTGAATGTGTAATAGTTTCCGATAAGCTCGTTTTGAAGGTAGTGGAACAATCAACCCACGATGTCTCCATTATTACGGGAGCTTTGTTTTCCGACTCGATAAGACTTTTGCAATGGCCCCATTTGCCGCAATTATAACAACGTGTCTTCCACCTTCTTGACTTGCTCTTGCGTAATACCTCTCTTAGTAGGTTCCATTTTTTCTTTATCCAGTTCTTTCCTCGTTTTTCCACAGTGGCTCTGATGCGATGTCTGTTTTGTGGCTTGGTATTATAAGAATACACCGGTGCATAATTTCTTTAGGGAGGCTAAATGTAGCAACAATGATTTCAGATTACGGCCAATTGATTCCATTGAACCGTAACTTTAATAGTACTCTCTGTTACTTTTCTTTCCATTGTTTTGGAGTTTTCTGTTATTGTTTTTTTTTATTATTTCTCTTCTCATGTCTTCTAAAACTATACCACAGGCGAACGAACAGTGACCGAATCTAAAATTTAGCCAAGGTTAATTATATATTTAATTTTAGTATTTTACCTTAAAATAACTAATATTGCATTGACAACTAAACGTTTGAAGAAAAAACATGTCTTATGTCATCAAGAACCTCCTTCATATAACTTATTTTCTATCTACTAATCATCCATCGACATCTTTTTACTAAATATCAAATTATATTTACTTTATTACTCAGAAAACCACTAACCAGTAAAACAGGGAAAATTTTTATACTAAACAAAATTTTTTGGTTTTAGTTTTATTTAACTTTATCACTGTCAAAATTGTTGTATAATCAGAAAGAATTTTCTAAACTTTGCATTAATTTTAAAAGCTTGAAATATTCTACATAGTATATTATAAAAATAAGTTTTAAAGAGGAGATATTTTAAATTATTTAAAGAAAATTTAAATTATATTGTAAAAAGCAAAAGCAATGGCATAATTTATTACTTTTTGGGAGAGAAGAAATAACCTATATAACATAATTTGTGGTAAAACTGGATATATAAAGGTAACGATAAATTCCAACTTCTTGTTCTATTAAAAAATTAAGTTGTTAGGGTTTTTAAGGCATTTTCGGGAATTGCAAATCGTACATCACATATGCTATTTGTAACCGATAAAATAAAAAGTAATTAGTAGTTTATGATTGTGTAGCGCATAACCTAACAATTTTAACCAGAAGGCAGAGGAAGAGTCTAATGGAGTTAGATCGCAAGACTGCAGTGGCCGATCGATGTGGCCCCTCTATGAGATAACACGACCATGAAATTTGGTTTGAAGTAAAGTGAGTGTTTCACATGCAGTATAACATATGTTTTTTATCTTACTTAATTTTTTGATTTTCTTAAAAAAATGTTTAGCTTCTCCCGATAGCTTACACCATTATCAGTAAGTGTTGCCAGCTTTACTACTCAGATGCGGCAATTTATACGATTTACAAAGTTATTTAAAGAAAAATGAGCTTCATAGCTCAATATTAGTTTTTTTGCAAAAATCAGCATTAATTACTATTTTCTCACTATATATGTACAGAGTTTCTGGTTGTCTTTGGTGAACTTTGCCATAGGTTTAAATGACAATTGTACAAATGCAAACTTTTAACGTTTACAAAACGCTTTATAGAATTTTGCACTAGCCATACATTAGTTTCAAGAGCAATAGTCATGATACATTCTAATTTTAAATTAAAATCTAGATCACTCTCATATTTTTTTTTTAAAGATTACATTTATTGCTAGATCAACAAATACAATTTTGTTATACATAGCAGTGATGTTGTGTAAATTATATACATGACTTTGATTACATAACATAAGGAGACTTTTAGCTGTCTCAGCAAACATTTCAGTGACTGTTTCAGTAATTTTCACGATCGGTTAATATAATGTCCTGAGGTAGTTGACGTTTGAGTCTTGTGTGTATCTTTGTTCGAAAGAGTTCATAATGAACCGCACCACTACACGCACTTGAGTTGATTATAAACTTTTTTGCACTTTTTTTAATGTAGTTTTCAATGGGCATGATTCCTAATTCTTGGTGTAGCTGTGTTTTCCGAATGTACCAGGGCGCGTTGACTGCAATTCGTAGCACTTTGTTTTGGAACCTCTGTATTTTGCGTAAGTTGGTTTGAGACGTGTTGCACCATATCGGTGATCCATATAGTATTAGTGGTCGTAGCAGGGTTTTGTATAACAGCATAGTGCATTCAATTTTTAGGGAAGATTTACGGTTAATTAGTGGGTACAGCTGTTTGAGTCTGGAATATCCCTGGATTAATTTCTGGTTAATTTGAAAGCCCCAACTCAGCCGTGTGTCCAGGTAAATACCGAGGTATTTGACTGCTGAATCGTTGGATTTCCACGGTATTGGTTTATTATTAATGTGAACTAGGTTGGGATTCGTGATTCGTCTAAAAGTAAATATTTTTGCTTGGCATTTATCTGGGTTTATTTGGGTATTCCACTGTTGAAACCAGCGAGAAACCTGGTTTGTGGCTTGTTGGAGAGCTTGTACTGCTTTGTCCAATGACGATGCTTGAGTGAAGATGGCTGTGTCATCCGCAAAGGTGGCGAGAGTTGCCTTAGTTTCAGGCAGGTCAGAGGTGTAAATGGAGAATAGGACTGGACCCAGGACGCTGGCCCTGCGGAACACCTGCATGGATATTTTTGGTTTGTGATAGCGTGGAGTTCACTCGTACAGCAAAGGTTCTGTTTTCGACAAATGAGAATAAAATGGCTTTTAGATAGGGAGGCATGTCGATATTTAGGATTTTTAGCTTTAAACCTTCAAGCCACACTCTGTCAAAGACCTGTGAGATGTCTAGAAATAAGGCCGCAGTGTAGACTTTGTTTTCATAGCCACGCTCGATAAGTTCGCTTATACGTTGTATTTGATGATATGTAGAGTGGCCTTTTCTAAATCCGAATTGAAAGGTAGGGATTGTGTTTTGGTTTTCAATAACGGCATTTAGTCTAACTTGAATTATTCTTTCCAGCAGTTTGGATAGGGTGGTGAGAAGACTTATTGGCCTATAACTACTTATTTTTGTTTTGTTTTTGCCCGGTTTTGGAAACATTAGAATTTGGGCATGTTTCCATATTTTTTTGTGTCTCCGTTATCCACTAGCTATTCTTTACACCTCATTAATTATGCAAGATCCTATTTATTCCAGTTACAGAAAAATCTACAAAATGCTGCTGGTAATTCTGTAAACGGCTAGATTATTCTCTAGAAACTTTTCGTATTTTGTCTATTTTTAATTCCGTAACTACTAAAATCGCTCTTTCGTTGTGAAAAGAGCCCTTTTAAATTTGTTACACCAGTTATAAACATTTTTCTAAGGAGACGTTTAATCACTAAATACAGCATAAAGTTACCTTGTTATTTATCAACTGAAGAAGTTTGTTTAAAACAGTTTCTGATGGAGTCAACAAAGGCATACAAGGAAAATTCAAAAACCTTACTTTGGAAACTTTTAGCAAACTTAAGAACTCTCTTTAGCAGTCAAGTTTTAATAAATCTTAGTTTAGAGCTATCGTAAGGTCGTTGAACAAAAAAATTTGGAAGTATTTTGTTATTAATAATCTACAGGGTTGTCGAGGTATGTCCGAAAAATGAATAAAAATAAAAATAATATTGAAATACAAAAAAATAAAGTTATTCACATGAAACTTAACACAATTAAAGCAAATAATATTGAGGAGCATATTATTTAATGTAGGCCTCATTAGCGGCTACATTTTCGAGCCGGAACCTCAATCTGCTGCAGGTCAACACAACTTCTTCACTCTCCATATGCGTCATTACCTTCATGACAGAGGCTGTTAAGCTGCTTTTGCTATTTTGATGTCTCTTATTGACCTTCGTCTCGATAATACCCCATGAATAGTAGTTAGGGACTACAATTCGGAGAACCGCTGCTAACACATTGTTGTATAAGAACTTCTTTTGTTAAATTTTATTAAACGAAGAGTAAATTGTTATTACAAATAATAAGCTATTCAAATAACTACGATACTTTTATTTTGAAATTGCAAAATAGCACAATCGAAATCTATCAGTAATATAAAAAATTATACAATCAAAATCGATAGAAATTTTTAACTTTTGCTCGAACAGTCGCCATAAGCCTTTGTACATCTTTTATTAAAATATTTTGGCTGATTACATTACACATTGTTTGAATTCCTGAAATGTTTTAGCTTCTCGACCATCTTTTCTTAAGTGTCTATTTACAATAGCCCAGTAGCGTTCAATAGGACGAAGCTTAGGGCTGTTTGGTAGATTGTCCTTTTTTCACAAAATGGATATTTTTAGAACTTCAAGAACTGAAGCATCGCACCAGAGTAGTGAGCGAAATAATAGAGGAATGTTATGCTTACGATATAAAGGTAGCTCCCGTTTTAGTATGCATTCTTTTCTATGCATTTCACCTCTAATTATACTAGTTGTAAAAACCGCAAAACTTCAAGACCACAACAACGTAGGCTTGCCATACAAGAGTTTTCTTGCTGAATTTATCTATTTTAATTCTTCTTACAAAATCAGGTACATATTGTCTCACAACAACATTATAAAATTGAGGCCTTAATAACGTGCTGCTATCCATTTTGACGTGTATCTTATCATCCATAAAACCAATGAGTTTTCTTTTAAATTAAATCGCCATACAATATCCCACAACGTTTTTTGGCCAAGGTTGTTGCGCCATTTTCTCCTTTTTGTAAGTATCTTTCCTTTTTTGATATATTGAACCCACATTGACTTCATCTTTTTGGTTATTTTATACACAGATATACTTTGTTTTGACTTTAGCAGCCTCAAGAGAATATCAGCTCTTCTATTTAACAAGCCATTTCGACGCCGTGATTTAACCAAATCGTCAAGCTGATAATGATTTGGACTTTTAACACTGTAATTTTTGTAAGTTTCCACAAGAACAACCTTTATGAATACCATTTCTGTAAAGATTAGCTTTCTAGTTTCAATACGAATTCGTCTCATTGCTGCTTATTTAACAACTGTTATTAAACAATAGTAACAATTACAAGCCAACACTTAACCGATGCGATCAACGCCTGTTACTTAAAAAAATAGTTACTTACTTTACTTAGTCCTAGGCCTTTCTACCTTTAGGTGTAAAGCTGGATGGGTTGAGTCTTGCACTTCTGTCTCCACTGCTTCCTATCTTGCATTAGATTTTGTATTCCCTTCCATG
Source organism: Sinelater perroti (assembly GCA_036346155.1). Lineage (NCBI taxonomy): Eukaryota > Metazoa > Arthropoda > Insecta > Coleoptera > Elateridae > Sinelater > Sinelater perroti. The sequence continues at coordinate 858,666 of JARFIY010000359.1, forward strand.
ACATGCCTTTTCTCACTACTTCTTTTCTTATATTGTCAATCCATTTCAACGCCATGCTAAGACTGCGTTTCTTTCCATCACAATGGAAGGTTGCTACCATTATCTTAATTCCCAAACCAGGAAAGCCCAAAGGAAACGCTTCATCATATTTACCAATCAGTTTGCTCCCAGTGGTATCCAAGATCTTTGCAAAATTACTACTCTTTACCAACAAATTAGTTACTGATCATCAATTTGGATTTAGCTGTGTTTGTTGATGTTTCGCAAGCATTTGCTAGAGTTTGGCATATTGTTTTATTGCATAAAATCAAGCGTGCATGGTCTTCAGACGTTTTCAAAATTATCAAATCTTAACTTGCCGACAGGCACTTCATGGTCAAATATGGCGAATCCTACACCAATTTATTTCCTAGAAGCGCTGGCGTCCCCCAAAGGAAGTGTGTTAGGTCCTCTACTGTACCTCCTATTTACTGCAGACCTACCAACAACAAGAGACACACTAACAGCCACATTTGCGGACGATACCGCCGTCCTAGCCTCTCACTCTGACCTACAAATAACATCGTGTATTCTTTAAAGCCACCTGAACACATTACAGCTATGGTTTAGAAAATGGCGCTTCAAAATTAACGAGACGAAATCTATTCATGTAACCTTCACTACAAGAATAGACACCTGCTTCCTGTCTGGCTTAATAATAAACAATTCCCTGTAACAGAAAGCGCCAAATACTTAGAGATCCATTTAGATAGACGCCTTGCTTGAAGAAAGCACATATAGACAAAACGTAAACAATTGGGGACTTTGTTCAGCAAAAAGTATTAGGCTTATTGGATGCAAATCCCAATTATCCTTGGAAAATAAAGTGCTATTGTGTAAAGCCATACTTAAACCTCTTTGGTCATATGGAACACAATTGTGGGGAATAGCCAGTAACTCCAAGATAGACATTTTGAGAAGATTTCAAGCCAATGTATTACGTTGACTAAGTCAATGCTCCATGGTATATATCAAACGAAGTCATACGTCGTGATCTTAACACTCCCACAATAGATGAAGAAATACGAAGATTCAGTACCCGTTATCGCGACCGGCTCGCCGCTCATCCAAACACACTGATAGAGCATCTGCTAGAAAGCGAAGAGGACGAACTTAGACTGAAGAGGTTTAAGCCATCGCAGCTGCCATACCGCTTTACATGACAAATGTCAAACTACTATCCAGCTACTTTAGCGAAATTGTTATTGAACTATTTCCAGCAAGTTATATGTACATGTTAAGGATGTAATTATGTATGAGCTAAACTATTTACTGAATGTGAAATACTGACAGATTGTATAGCCATGTTCAATAAAAAAAAAACTGATATCTAGAGATGGTAATTTCTTTCCTTTATAAATAAATTTGAGTTAGATTGGAACACACTTTTTCCAACAATACGAAAGACAGGTTTTGATGAAAAAAATACTTTTATTGTTTATATAACATGAAACCAAACCCAATGTTTGTCGCTTTTGACTGACAATTCGTTAAATAAATAAAATGAAATATGAGTACACGGTTGGCGGCTCCTGTGGATGACTTATGGGGTGCTTATGTAATGAGGACTCCGGTGTGACTGATCGAAAGCGTCTCCTCCGCACGTCATAAATCCGCGTTCTACCTGCGTACGCTCTGCAGCACGCTCCTGCGCTTCCGCATTCGCCTCACGCTCTTCAATTTTCACGTCGTGTTCCGCGGCGGGCTGTCTCACAGGCCGGCGGCGGCGGCGACCTCCTGCCCGCATATTGCGACATCATTCACGCCTCTTATAGCCGTTGCAGACAGACCTGCATTTCCCCTGGCGAAGCCGAATTCTTCCGACTACGCTGCCATAAGCCATAATGGAATAACGTAATATTTTTGGGCTCCTGTTGTGCGGCGCGCTGCAGCCCTCCAGATATTGCGCCGCTTCCTTATTTGATCGCAGCGCGCGCGCGGCTTACCGGAGCTTCCGGACTGCCGGGGTTAGCGGCTGAGTGCCGGATCCGCGGGAGGCTCCGCGGGGCGCGGCTGCGGCCGCTCGGCCGTTTATTTTTTACGCGGAAAATTGCGCTTCCCACCGAGGCGCAGTAAATATTCATTTCGCGAACTTTATACTACATTAAAGGAGCTTTCCTTGACAAAAGGTTTATAAATGAATGTAAGAAGGCCTGTTACGACATTCAATAAGAATAAAAACATCTGCAGCTTACGATAATGAAGGCCAGGTCGGACAAAAGCCTTTTCCTTTCCTTCTGGGCTGCTTTTGTGCCGTCCTTTGTATCGTTTACTTCGAGTCTACATACGAGTGGACCCATCAAAACATGCTAATTAAAGTAAATTTACCATGTAAACAGGAGGGGAAAGGCACTTTAGATTACGGTGTATTAATTTTGCCGACTGAACGCGGGATTAATTTGCTCATATTTAATTATCAGGATGTTAAAGAAGAAAAGTATGTAAACATCTCGTTAACATGTACAATAAAGTGCAATAAGATTTCGATGAATTTATTATTTCTGGCGAATGGAAAATGCAACACCAAAAATGATTCATACAATTTCTTGGAAATTTACTTATAGAAGACACAACTATTATTAGAATTATCTATCAGCACTTTCTATTTCTATTTTTACACCTTAGCTTTTTGTGACCTGCATATATCTATATATATATAGGCAGTGTGGAAAATTTTGAGCATAATACAGAAACAAGTATTTTTTGTATTAAATTTAATTTTATTTTTCAACAAAACCTCCTCTTAAGTCGATACACTTTTCCATCAATACTTCAATCTTTTTAACCCGTCCAAATAAGAGTTAGCGCCTTGAGCTGTAAAATAGGCGCCTACGGTTGCGATAACCTCCTCGTTTGATGAAAATCTCTGTTCTCAGAGACAAACTTTGAGCATAGGAAACAGGAAATATTCGCTAGGGGCCAACTCTGTTGAACATGCTGGGTGGTCAATCAATTCAAAATAAAATTTTGGACGTGGAGACCGCCGAAGTGTAATTCGGTGTGTCGTCTTGATGAAAGAGCACTTTTTTGTTTCAAATGGGGCCGTTTTTTAACAAGTGCTGCCTTCAACTGGTCCAGTAACCATGCGCAGTAAGACTCCGTTATTGTTTTTCCCGTTTCTAAATATTCGAAGAACAGAATCCCTGACTATCCCAAAAAACTATTGCCATCCCCTTCCCAGTCGACAAATGAATTTTTTCTGTAGATTCCAAAAATGACGTTCAAAATTCTGTATCACGTCAGGTTTTTCCACAAATCACGTACTTGTAATAATTAAAAAAAAAACGTATAAGTAATTTTTAATGACTGCTTTTCTGGGGAGATGGCATGAATGTGTAAGAAATAGATAAACATAAATACATACCTAACCTTTACCAATGGGTTCTCTTTGAATCTTCTACTTGGATTGGCCGTCATATGTCCACTTTCCTTGTCATTTTTTCCATCACTTTAATAGCCCGATGGAAACGCTTGTCATATTCTTCCGTAAAATCACCAGAATTCTCAGAAAAATAATTTATATGAGCATGAAGAAAGTGAACTTTGACGCTTATGACATGTCCTCGACTAAAATGACATAATTTGCAGTCTTCGTGTCTTTTAAAAAGTATTGTACCACATTGCTGAATGCAGCTCATGTTCGTAATTGGCATTAACTCATGATTTCTCGAACATGTTGTCCGCCATTAATTTTCGTATTTGTGTCCCTATAAAAATGACAGCTTGTAATGTAATGTTTTCAGATGCGATTGGTGGAACCTTAACATCAAGATACTGAAAAAATTTACTGTTCCTGCTTAAAGTATGGCCCACGATCTTTACTGTGCAAAAGCAGCAGTTGTTACTATGATTTGTTGGTTCACGCCACATCATGGGTACACCAAACGCCATTGATTTCCTTTTTCACTTTTCCAGTTCCTAAACGCCTCCACACATGCACGGCATACTTAGTGAAGAATCCAAAATTTGCCCTAATCTACTAGTTTAATCCCGAAATGTTAAAAATAAGCATTTCTCACGAAAGGCGTAATGCTTTGCCTCTGTTTCCTGTCGTATAACAGCCACATATGTAGCAAAACAAGTCTGGATGATTGAGACATCCACATAAAACCAGTGACACGTTACAAATTTCCAGTTTTCACATTTTCGTAATTTGTGGAAAAACCTAATGTGATGCAGAATTTAGAAGATCATTTTTAGAATCTGCGGAAAAATCCATTGTGATTCAGCTCTTCATTTGAAAACAACAGAAGAAAGTTTCAAAATTGCAGATTACTATTTTCAAAGTCCAAACTGAAAAACAACATTGAAGAAATTTTTTTTCTATTTACCTTTTATTATAGATATTATCACTAAACAAATAATATATTTATCTGTATTTTAACTAATAGTTATAGAAAATCTTAATAATCACTTATTCACTTGATTTACTACTTAGCAAAAAATTATGTGTGTTTTTCATGGTTAAAAGTACAAAATAAATATTTAACCAGCTATGAACAAATTTTGACTAAATGAATACTGCATAAATATGTGTATGCATAGATAGGGTGCTTCAAATTAAAATTAAAATAATTCCCTTAAATAAAATCCAAATTTCTATCTATTAGTGTAAAGTACAGACCTAGACTTACGTAAAGAAATATGTCGACCATTCTTTTAGTTTTTCATAATACATCCCCATAAATGATATTCTATTTCAGCAGTTACACGTCTGGTGTTCTCTTTTAACTTTCCGCCTATTCGTGTGCGTCAAATCCAGCAGCGGTGATCACAGCACAGAAAGCTGCAATAAGAGAAAATACACGCCAGCAACGTGTGCGTTATGTGCAGGCAACCGCCCGGCCAATTACCGAGGACACACAACTTATACAAAATCAGAAACACCACCACTAGACCATCTACTCTCCACTCTCCACCCGTAAACAGTCAAACTCACATATCCAATCTTTCTATGCTAGTATTACACGGCACCGCAAACCCCTTCCCGAATACTTATCTGAACAATCCCTTATCCTTACTCTTAACAAATTCCTTGAAGAATTCCAATCCATGTTCTCCCAACTCATCCAATAAAATAGCATAGTTCTAAACATGATGGCAATGCTAATTAGCAAACAAAACAATTGATAAATTCCTCTGCATCGCACAGTGGAACGCCTGTTAAACCATCGTGACAAAGTAATTTTATTCCTAAAACACAACTTTATCGATATACTGCTAATTAGCAAAACACACTTCACGAAAAAATCGTACCTCAAAATTCCAAACTACAAACCATACAACACTAACCATCCAAATAGAACTGAACATGCAGGACCGCTATATTAATAAAGCAAAGCATAAAACACTACGCTCTCTCATTTCAGGCCACCTCCATCAAGGTGCTAACTTTTCCTTATGTACTAACTGTCGCGGCTGTCTGTTGTCTCCCGAAGTATTTCATCCAAAAAGAAGACTTTGAACAATTCTTTCGCACCTTGGGTCCCATATTCATATCAGGTAGCGATTACAACAGCAAGCACAACACGTGGGGCTCGCGCTTAATCACCACAAAAGACAAAAAGACAACAAATACGTCTACCAATCAAAGGACCCCGACATACTGGTCATCGGACGCCAACAAAAACCCCTATCTCCTAGACCTCTTTATCATTAACGGCATATCACCAAACTACACAAACATCTCTGCAAACTGTGACTTATCATCTGATGACAGCCCAATCATAGGAACTATCAGCGGAAGTGTCATACTCAAAGACTCCTCCAAACATATTCACAATGCCACAACAGACTAAAACAAATATTACCAAGTTCTCCATGAAAGCATCGACCTCAAAGTTAGCCTAAAATATCCACTCCAATAGAAGCTTTAATATTCTGCTAACATCAGCAGTACAGATAGCTACCCCCTCCAAAGTACAGACAAATATTGGAACATCTATTAACATCTCCCTAGAATTTAAATTCCTAGTTGCTCAAAAGGGAAAAGCCAGAGCTCAGTGGCAAAAGAGCCACCATCCATCAGATAAAACAAAACTCAACAACCTCGGTAATCAGCTGAAGGCAAAAGTCAAAACCCTGAGGGATAACTCATTTAATAGCTACATCTCAACCTTAAACAGATACGACAATTTAATATGGAGACCTATCAAAACCCTAAACTTTATCCCCACCAATATGGAAACTCCCTTCAGTATTTGGGTGGGTCAAGAATGATAAATAAAATGCAAAATTGTTCACACTCCCCTTATCCGAAGTATTTCAACCACACAATGATCTATTCCATGTTGACCTGAACTTCAACCACTACCTAAAATACCGCTGTTCCCATACCACTACTCACACCAAAGACAATTAAATTTGAGATCCAACGATTAGTGCTTCTAAGATACATATTTAACGCTATATTCCGACTTCAGTATTGGCCAAAGAAATTCAAAAAAGCGGAGATAATGCTCATCCCTAAGCCCGGCATATATCTCAGCTATGCGATATCCTACCGCTTATAAGTTTACTACCAGTGACTTCCAAACTCATCAAGAAACTTGTGCTACGAATCCTCGAACCTGCAATCACGGCAACTAACTGGATTCCGGATTACCAAGTTGACTTCCGTCGATTTCACTCAACTATACAACAGTGCCACCGCATCACACATGAGATTAATGCGGCATTCGAGCAATCAGACTACTGCATAGCCGTCCTTTTGGATATTCGCCAGGCGTTCTACAAAGTTTGGCACAAAAGACTCAAATATAAAATACAACAAGTCTTCGCTCCTCAATTTCACAAGTTTCTTGAATCCTATCTAACAATCAGACAATGTCGAACACGAGTTAACGATGAAGTCTCAGCAGTGTATCCAATTCAATCTGAGGTTACACAGGAAAGTGTCTTGGAACCCTTCCTTTATATGTTGTTCACCTCCGACCTCGCAACTATCCCAACCACAACTGTAGGCACTGACGACACAATCATCCTTGCGATGCATACAGACACCGGATTCAAACACATCCAAACCCACCTTAATAAACTTGAAAAATGGCTCAAAAATTGGAAAATAAATCAACCCAGGTCACTTTCAATTTACGCAAAGGGCTATGCCTTCCACTTTACTTGAACAACATTGAGATACCACAATCTTCAACAATGAAGTACTCGGGTCTTCACCTCAACAACAAGCTCACCTGGAGGGAACACATTATAAAAAAAAAGAAAACCCTTCACTGGTTACTAGGTCGCCACTACCCATTATCCTTAAATAACAAACTCCTGATCTATAAGGCCACCATCAAACCCATCTGGTCCTATGGAATTGAACTTTTTATGCAGAACGCAAACAGTGCTCAATTTAAATTCTAAAGTTTCAGTTAAATCGCCCTATATAATAAAGCTTACTTTTGCACAATATATTTAAAAAAATGTTTTTTTAATCAAAAATGTTTAAAGTTTATAAACTTATTTAAACATATAATACTGCAACTAACGAGATAATTGTAACAAGATATCCGCGGATACTTTCTTATATTATTTCTGAAAGCTGTGCTTCTCATTCATAGATATCCAATAACTGTCGATTTCGCTTAATGTTTACTCACTTTTGCCGATTCCGCTAGCTTGCTGACTTCACTTCGTCCTAATAGGATTTGTGTCACGGCAAAAACTGCAGACTGGCGCTGGTGCTTCTTTTATACGGGTAGGCCTGCACGAATAAAAATTTTATTTGTGTGATTTTATTTACGTAATCCTATTTGCACTTAGTAGTTATTTTATTTTAGCTGCGGCTAGTTTCGTCTTTCTAAATAAATATTGCAGTCACTTTAGATATTCTTTGGCTTTGACTAATTATATTATAACATTTAGTTTACATGGGGCGTAGAAATACTTCTACTGAACGCAGATATTTTAACAAAAGGTTGGCTACTATGATCGTAGTAAATGTGTAAAATTTATTTCGTTTTCGTGTATACGTAGAAGTAAGTTTCCCTGGGATGAAATATGAAAGGAGCCAAAAAAAAAACTAAATTATTGCACTAATACTTCAAACTTATAGTATTTATTGTTTTAAACATTTCTAAAATAAATTTATATTTAGTTAAAACTAATTTTTACTCAATAAAAATTTAATAAAAACTTTTCAGTCACTATTAATATTAAAATAAATAATAGCATAGCTCTAAACCCCGCGAAGGATCTCGGCCTGCAAACTGAGAGATTAAAGCTCGTATATATTTGTTTTCTCTGCCCGTTTATCGTGCACTGTACTATGACGCAGGATGATGTGACAAGCACCGCTCATTACACAACTACCATTATTATCCTTATTTGAAATGAAAGCAGATACTCGAGTTTTTTGTGTGACTGGATTAGCTATCTGTCAGGCATTAGAAACTTCAAGAATTATAATCCCATACAATTAGAAATACTAGTAAACAGGGAGTTTCCCGCAAAAAAGTATTTTTAGTGCACTTGGCTGACAACTTTTCACCCGTCTTTTCTTAAATTTTTGCAAAGTGGGAACATGGAACAATTTATTTACAAATAATAGTCGGTGATCTTACAAAAGTAAAATATACAAACGATCCTGAAGGATAAGCAACCAAACGTACGCTCAGAGCTCAGCCACGCCACATTTCATATCAGCTGTCTTTGTTTATTTTCTGTTCAAATGTATAGTAGGTATATTTCAACTTCCAATTCCAAGATTTTCCCAACTAACAAAAATTGTCCTTACTTTATATATAAAGTTATTGCCGATAAAATAAGTCGCATATTAATTAAACAAAACATAAATACAGTCTTCACAAAAAGTAATAAAACAGCTAAATTTATTTATTCATCTAAAGGATCACTGTTCTAATAAATCCCAGAAAGTATACAAAATATTTTGTGGAAACTGTCAAAGAACCTGAAAATATGTAGACGAATATATTCTGAAAGCCAACGCTGCCCGTCATATGGAAACTCCGTATTACCATTATTATCTTTATTAAATTAATTCCTTATTATTATGTAAACTTATAAATGCCTATAATGTTTTACAAAAAAAATAATAAAAGGTTATATTCTTTAGCTTCATCTGTAAATATAGGGTACTGAAAAATTTCCGTAATCCAGTCATCTTATAAAGAATAAAAAACTGCTGCCTTTCTTATTTGCACAAATGTGCGCGTATTCATCTTTAAAGATGTAGACCTTATATTGAGCTTTAGTAACCAGTCATGACGCTGTTAACCTAAAGAGATATTTTATTTTTAAACTTTATAATCATCTCACATCATTACAGAACGCGGTGTTACCTGCTTGTTGATTAAGGTATGGGATACCCATTGGGAACAACCTTCTCTCATTTGCATGTAGTTATACAAAATACTGGTGCAGAATATCTTGTGATTATTTTATCCGGCTTACATCTAAATCTGTCGGACTGGAGCGTAACCTGCAGTAACAATGCATTTCTTCGCGAAAGAAGACAAAGGCATTTTCCAGGCTGCAGTTTTTTCTCAAGAACTTTAGATTTCACTTGAATATATGTAGTCGTATGACGAGAAATCACAAAAACTCCGAACACTGATCAGTAAATTGCGTGAATTACAATTTTTTTTATTACCACAGTTCAGGAATAGCTAAGATCTAGAGATTAGTCTGCCGTTTGTAGAACAGATTTAAACTTGTCTCAACACGCTGGGACTTCTTAAAACGTGAGACCCTAGCTTACACTATATTGCAAAACTTTGCAATTACCTCATGTATATGCTTGCTAATCCTCTAAGTAGTTATATAAAACGTTTCTTTAGCTGTTTCCTGTTGAGCTTAACCGACATGTTTCATTATAATAGAATAGTATTACAATTCAGATATTGATTGAACTTATATTAAGCATAACAAAAACACCAACAGTGTCTTAAACATGTTTAAAAAATTTGGAATTAAATATTACATAAGATACTAGAAATGTTTTTTAGATACCCCTCTTCACAATGATAACACAGACTACTTGCTAAAGTACCTAAAAAAAATTTACATTCTTGAAATAAAAATTCTGATTAGTTATGCTAAATAGTTTTTCTGTTATCTCGGTCAATTAAATACGTTATTACAGAAAAAGTCAATAATTACACAGCTTTGTTATCCGAAAGTCCTTTTAATGAAAGATAAGCCTATATGAAAACCAAGAAAAATCAGAAAGAAATTGAATAAACGACTGTATCGTAATTTTGAATTTGAACAAAGTAACTTCAATCAAAAGCCAAAGCTGAAACACTCACCTTCTGCATAAATCAGTTCCCTGTGCTGTAATCTTGGGGGGATCCAGGAAAAGGGAATAAGGGTGTGGGTAAAAATATAGGACAAGTTACAATGTTTACAGCGAAGACGATTGGAAGCGTGTTTCCTGGCACAACAAGGTTCCTTTCTGATTCCTTTTTGGTTCCTCGCCAGGTCAGATACAAAGAAAACCGAACCGAGTCTTCTCGCCAGAAAAATTTCAACTCCCGAAATGCAATCGGGCAACAAAACGAGCTTCGGGAAGAAAAATTTGGTCGGCATAATATCGAACTCCGCAACAAAATCAGCCTCAACAAAACGGCCACACGGAAATGGAAACTCCTGCAGCCAATCAAACACGTCGGCGAACTCTCGGTCAAAACGGCCTTGGACACGGAACATTTAAAGCCGGTGGCCCACTTTCTAAACCATCACAACTAAATTTATAACGAAGCGAGCGAAAGAATGGAGAGCCAGCCGCAAGATTCCGCGGCCGAAGGCCGCTGCTTTATACATCAACGCACCGCGTACGCGGGAAAATTGGGCAAATCAAAACTAAAGCGGGTATACAGAGGGAGCCATAAGACGTCCGACCCTAATTTAAATCAAATAAAAGTAATTGGAGATTGGCGCGAACACGCTTTTTTACTACTTCAAGCAAGTGTTTAATCATCCATCATTCATCTGTTTCTTTTAAATACCATGTCAGTTGCCATTTTACGAAAAGAGTGTATACAAGCTATTACAAACAATACAAAAATAATACATAAAATGAGTATTTGAAAATAGGCGAAAAACTCCTATTTCAGACACGACGAGACCTTTAAGAAAAATAGATTTGAGAACCTTTTTCAGCAATTACTTTGGTTTCATAACCAACAATTACCAACCAAGTTAACGTTTCATGGTGCTACCCTGCAAAACTGTAATATAATTGCATATTACGTTTCTTCAGTACAATTTGTTGTTTACAGTTTGTGTCTACCACTTGTCAGATAGAGTATTGCAAGTGCACTTAAGGCATTGGTTCATGCCGTGGCTAGTGAGATCATCAAATCTCATTGTCCTGGATTTTGTCTTCAATTCAAACATAAATTACTGTATAGCAACAGACAATTTCGGTAATGATATAAAAAAGTCATGAACATGGATATCCTTGTCATCTGATCTTCTTGCAGCTAAGATTCTGCTTTTATACAATTTATTTATATATTTAAGAGTGTAATGTAATAGTTCAAAAATCTATGAATATCTATAAGCTAGTGTTGGTATTTTGGGTACGCTAGATAATGCTTCCAATCGTTTTCCAGTGTAACCAAAAAAAGCATCTGTTTCAAAACTACTAGAAACATGAAAATATCTTTATTTTGGAACTATTTTGATTATTATAACTAAAACGTGTTGCAGAAACTCAAAATAATTATTACGTTTTAAAAAAACAACTACAAGGGATATATTCAATATAACTACGTGGAGGATTAGCAAACATGTACGAGGTGCGTTCAAGTTATAAAGCCTTAATTTTTTTTATCGTCAGCGAAAGTAGCAAGATGCGATTAATTTTGAAAGACACGTGAAATATTTTGAATTTGTAATATAGATAACAGCACCATACAATGTACACAGGTCGACAGGGCGACATTTAGTGTTCAAGAACAATGTGTGATCATCCAGTTTCTCATCCTGCGTGGCGAAACGCCCATCGAAATTTATCACCAGTTGAGTGCAACATAAGGGGGGAGGGTTATTAAAGTTAAAAATGTACGTTCGTGGGTATGAAAATTTAAAGAAAGTCGAGAATTGTGTGATAATAAACTGGAGCAGCCTTGCCCACAAACCAGCCTTTAAACTTGACACATCCGTAGGATCTGTAAAGTCCATTTTGCATGGTGAGCTAAATATGCGAAAAGTTTCTTTAAGGTGGGTCTTGAGAATGCAGACCGACAAGCACAAGGCTGTGTGGGTTTGCAATGTGATAATAGACAAGACGTGGATGCTATTTTCCAATTGAGTCGCTGTTGTGTCAGCAATTTTCCAGTGGGCAAAACACACCCCTAAAGAAGTGTTTAGCAGCCGTGAAATAACGGCGAAAATGTAAAAAATGTGTATGTCTAGACAGAGATTACGCTGAGAAGTAACAGAAGTACTTTTTTAGAAAAAACAATAAAGACGTTAGAGCTTGAACGCACCTCCTACTTGTGGTAGTAAGAAAGTTTTATAATGTAACGCAAGTCACATATATATATATATATATATATATATATATATATATATATATATATATTCATATCAGTTAAAATCTGTTTTGCAGACAGCAGAACGATAATTTAAAAACTAAGACTCCACTGCGATTTTAAATGTTCTTTATAAAATTGCAAATAAAACTTCGATATTCATATAGCCACAGTCACACTTTTATCAGTGGTCTGTCACTTGAAGTACGACGTGTGACTGCAGCTATATAAATAAAATATTTTTTACAAAATTTTAAAGGGCATTTAAAGCTTTATAACTTTATTTTTATTCCATTCCTTACAGCCATATTCAAATGAGAGAATCTTCTTTTCTATAGTATCTTATATCTTAACCAACCAACAAATAAGACCGCTTCAAAAATAAAATATATTTTTATGATAACAATATTATAACAGACAGCAAAGTCTAACTTTATTTTTATGATGTGCTTACTATAGCTCATTGCAAAATTTGGGTTTTTGAAGAAGAAAATACTAACCTGTTTTTGCAAAAATCTTTGTATGTAAAAAAAATTGACAGCAGTTTTTTTTTATCGTTATAAAACGTAAGATTGATTCTACGGCTGGTTTCGAAGGATTACAAAAGTTCCCTACGTATAACGTTTCCAAATGAAAATAATATAATGATATATAATTTTTTGTAAAATATTATAGAGACCTGTGAGTCTGAATAATAATAAGCAATTGATGTAATTTCTTTTAATAGTCAAAAACTTCATATCTACCACCACTAAATATGAGACCTAAAGAAACATTTTATTATCAACTTTTAGTCTTAATTGTGTAATAACGAAATTAAAATTTGCCTTTGCTTTTATGTTTCCATGCACCTTATTTAACTTAAGTAGCAAGTGAGATACGAAATATCCGGCGTGTTTGCCATTTATTAGGAAAATACCTCTGTATTCTCTTGGTAAATTTTTACTGTTTTAATAAAACAGTTTATTAAATAAAAATAAAACAGTTAAAATAAAAATTCTCAACATGCAATATAAAAAATGCATAAATTTTCTTGTTTACTTTTAATTAAGTATGAAGAGAATATGTTTTCTTTTGTATAAAATTATTTTCACTCCATATGCTCACGAAATTAGGGAAATATGAGGTAATAATTTTACAAAGTTCGATTAAATTGTAATATTATTAATTTTAAATGTAATTCATATTTAGTAGACAAGAACTTACAGAAGCGTGAAACTTATTTATGGTATTGTGATTTAAATACAGAGGCTATTCTATAAGTTAGCCTTCATTTTCATTTTCAGTTTTACTGCAATTTTTTAGTAAGGCAATCAATGATTGATTACTTGCGACAGTTGAAAGAACTCACTTGTACACAGTGATTTGATAGACACATTTAACTAATTCCAAGGCTTTTACTTAAAAATTTTAACTCTAATATAAAACGATATAACCTCAGAAAATATTTGCACTGTTAAAAAGGACAATGCCCTAAGTTACAGCACTATAAAACTATAAACCTAAAAATTTATAGCCGGCTACTGACCTCCAAGATCAGACTAGCTTAGAAAGACACTGAAATTGGAAGCCATATCTCAAACTGATCAAACCAATCCAACTACAAGTGCATGTAAGTTAAGGCTTCAAAATTATCTGTAGAACCTTAGCATTTTACACTTAAAAAGGTGAAAAAAGTTATGTAATTGTAATGCATTATTTGACTTGAACGTAAGTAGAAGAAAACCTGAGGGTTATGATTTTTAGCGATAGGGACAGAGGAATAGAAATAAAATATAAGATGTTATCTGCAAACAGAGCTTTCTAGGCCAATATTCTTATTACTATATTCTTATTATATACTACTAAGAGCAAAATTATTTCAAAGAAAACCAAACTAAGAATTTATAAAAGACTAATAAGGCCAATACTAATGTATGGTGCAGGGACGATGACAATGGCGAAAAAGGAAGAAGAAAGTTTAAGAGTGATGGAGCGAAGAATCCCAAGAGTTAAATTTGGAGCAGTAAAATTTGGGAAAATGAATACAGAATAAGAACAAGCCAAGAGCTAATACAAAAAATAGAAGAAGACATTGTGAAGAAAGTAAAGCAGCGGAGAGCGAAATGGTTAGGACACGTACTGAGACCAAACAACCAGGAAATAACGAAATTAATAACGAAGTGGACGCCGGCCGGAAGACGAAGAAAAGGCCGACCAAAGTTAAGATGGATCGACGCAGTGAAAAAAGATCTAAGAGCAATCAGAATCAAAAACGCAGAGGAGTTAGTCAAAGATAGGAAATTATGGAGTAGGATATGTAAAGAAGTTGGGAACGGACTGGACGGGGACTGATATACCCAGAATCGATCTAGAAAACTTTACCAGAAGCGGCACTACCTCTCCATGGGATGTTAAGCCATACACACATACATAGAAGAAAAGTTAAAGTTTATCGTTAACTTAAAAACCGTCTTATTGATAGCTACCTTAAAAATTATTACGTGCGACAAAAAATAGACTTTCAACATTAACTATTTTTAGAGATAACAGATCTGAACATAAAACGGGTGTTGTACACTTGATGTACTCTTTATATTTGTTTTGGATAGTCTTGGCGTAAGTAAAGAACTTCATTCAACTAAAACATATGTTGAGGGTCATTTCATTAAGAGGTGACACTTTTAATTATAAAAAAAAGTTTCTTTAGAACTATTTATGTGTTGTTGTTTTTTTTAAATACAGAGCAGAACGTCTTTCTTTAATCATGAAATACAACACAATATGCGTTCAAGTTCTAACGTCTCCAAGTTCTATTGCTTCTCACCATAATCTCTGACTATACAGATACATTTTTTACCATGTTGTTGCTATGGTTCCATGGCTGCTGATAACTCTTTTTTAGGGGTGTGTTTGCCCACCGAAAAATCGCTGATGCAACAGCGGCTCGATTAAAAAATGAGCGGCCACGGAGGGTGTCTTTTATGGTCGGAAATTTATAGCGCCATTACGTGTCAACATGTCCGGACAAATTGTCACCCGCGCACCCTTATGTTCATCAGTCAGCGTTCGTGGAAGAAACTTTCTTAATTTTCAGATCATCATGCAAAATGAACCTCGCAGATTCTACAGAAATGCCAAGTTCAGAGGCCATATCACGCGCACTTAATCGAGGGTCTTCCATAACAACTTGCTTCACTCGCGCAATAATGGTGTCTGTCCTGCTGGCTTGTTTCCAAGGCTGTTTTGGTTTATGGTCACACAACTCTCGATCTTCTTACGCTTTACCACGCAAGAAGAGAAAAAGTATTATTACACGTTGTTCTTGAACAATAAAAACCACCATTTGAAATACACAAAACAATACTCACTGCAATAGCAGTGGTTCGACCTGCGTACATTTTTGTGATGCTGCCATCTATATCACAAATTCAGAAATATTTTCCGCGTTTTTTAAAATGAATCGCATCTTTCTACTTACCCTCATTGATAAGAAAAAATTGAACACACTTCGTATCTTTTAAATGGCTGCATTGGCCCTTCTTATAGACGGCCGTTCATTTGAGGAATTTTTTTGAAATGCGTTCGTACAAATGTAACTCCATTTCGTAAACTATAACTCTGATAGCATCTTTGAATGTTTCAATCATTGCTAAAGCATTGAACCTTACTTTTGACGTAGCCATAGAGAAGAAAGTCTAATGGTTTTAGGTCACATGATCTGAGCGGCAAATTAGTCAAAATAACACATTTTTTCTCACAAGCCTCATTATCGAAAGTATACGGACCAATTGCGCAACCAACCCAAAATACGCACCAAATTGTAATTTGTTGAGGATGGAAAAGCTTCTTGGCTGTTTATAGATTTTCAGACTTACTTACGTACCCGGTGAAGTGAAAATAGGCTTTATCAGTCAGGATAATTTTCTTGAAAAAATAGAGGTTATTTTCTGGCACTTCTAACACGAAATTAACAAATTCACAGCGTTGTTCATGATCTGCTGGCATAAGCTCTTGTGTCAGCTGGATTTTATAAGCTTTTGGGCACCCATCTTTGTGCAATACACGGTGCAGGCTAGTCTGTTGTGAACATCTTGAAATCGATAAAGTCGGATTTTCTGCGACACTATATAGCTGTAGCTATAACGGAGATATTTTCAACAGATTTGGCTCGCTCAGCTCGGTTTTGGTATTTTACATTCAAAACTTGACGGAAAGCTGGAATTTTTCGATTACTTTCACAATTGCTGTATGCATTTTTATAGTAAATTTTTAAGGTTTTAATACATTGTACAAGCGTGTATCGTTCCATTCTTGTTAACCATATAGTTTTTACTACTCATATGTTTATAGGATTGGGGAACGAAAATATCAAGGAGAAAACACAAGAAGTAGCCCAAAGATGAATACAGACCGTAAATAATGACGGATTATATTATTACTATAACTGCTTTGTTATTTTTGATTAATAAAAATTTTACTTAGATAGTTGAAACATTGAGGCGTCCTCTATATTTTATTTTTTAAAAATTAAAATTAATTGTAAATACCAATAAAATACTAAGTTGTGATTAACAGTTTAACAAACCATTTTCCCTTAAGATTATGTTGAGTCTTTTTCTGTATTAAAAGTAGTTTTTTATACATCCTCCAATAATAGTCTGCAAGTACATGTTTATCCCTTTATTTGTTCTAACGCTTTCATAAAATATTTGTTTTTTCTTTACATGTAATACTAAAACTTTTATTTTTAAGATTATTTCTGTTTTTGCTTAGCACTATGTTCAAAAATAATGTAGATTTCTATAATTGTACCAAATTTACGATCATTATTCTCTCAACGTAAATGTTGTTTGCATTGATTTAATTTTATTATATATTTTATGTCTCATATTTTTTTAATTTTCCCATTTGTAAAGCACGTACTAGCTAGAGTTTACGCAATTTATTTCTAGAAAGGATACAAAAGAGTTTGCTATTCAAGGTTTTTGTGTTATTTCCAACGAACGTCGAGTCAATTTGCTGGCGCTTAAGAGACGGCGTTTTTTGCTCAATCAGCAGCAGAATTGGGAAAGAGTTTAACCAGAGCTAGTAAAAGAATGCCGTCGATTTGCGCATATTTAATTAATGGCGGAAAACGCTCGACGAAGAAAAGGCACTCGTGCTGAATAGACCAAGTTCTGCAGTTCTGTGCAATTCTGTTCGCCCTGATTTTATTGCTTCCGCTTCCTTGTTAAATTTAATTTTAACGCAGGCCCTAAGAGATGCTTAAAGGATCCTAGCTGCGAGTCATAGACGGCGCGGCGCGCTGTAGACACGAAATGTTTTAATCTCCAGAAGTTCTGCAGGACAGAAAGCTGCTGTTCTCGGCTGGCGCTCCTGTGCAGTCGCGTGCACCATAAAGGGAAACTTTGGGGGCATAAAATTTTGTGCGCGACCCTGCAGAAAAATACGAAACACTTTAGAAACCTATTGAGCTCCTTTTATACGCCGCGCGCCTCTTCCGCGTTTCCTTCGCGCACTCGGCGCCGGATACATTCGTCTCCTTCTGTCCCAATTATCGGCGCTGTCACTCGCGAACAACGCAAAGTAAAGTTGATCGAACGTAATCGGAGGGCGACTTTCTGAATGGAATGCCATAAAAACGACAATATATAGTTTGCTTCCGAGTCGCGGGCGGACTACAACACTAAAAGACTTTTAAGCGTTCTTGTTGCGAAACGATCAACAACTAAAGGGCCGCGATTTTCCTCGGCGGCAAGAGCGCGCCCTATTGATTCAAAAAGTTTTCGCTCGCCCTTTCTTCGCCGCTTTTTAATGTTTTAGCGAAGCCTGTCGGCGTCTTTAAATAAAAGATAGCATTCATTAGCCAGGAAATGCCGCCCGCCGAAGCCCCGGAATTAATTCTCTCGCCGTTCGAATGATAAAGACCCACATCACTTAACTTTAATTAACCACCATCAAAAATATCCGAATAATTCGGCCATTCCTATGATGGTTCCGTTTGAGTGCTCTGGAGAAGCGCCCGTCTAGGCTCCCCTATCGCGCCGTAAATTGCTGTAAGCGAGTTACACGTAACGGAAAGGGTGATAATTGAAATAGACATGAAATAGTGGGCAAAAAGTAAAACATCCCGAGCGATAAGACGCAAAAATCACTCACTGGAAACAGACGCTGTGAGTAACTGCATGGGGCGCTAATTTCGTTATTGCATAAAACGCTCGGAACGGGGATGGAAGCTACTAATAAGCTAACAAAAGTCGGGAAAGAGCAGGATATTGAATCAGGGAGGGGTGTCTTTTGTCGAAGCATTTGCTAAACTTATTTTGGTTATCCGGTTCGTAAACACTTACAGCTTAGGGGTAGCTCCGAACGTACAGCCATATAAAGAGGCTGCTATCTCTTGTATTAGTTAATTTAACGCGACTAATTCTAATTCATTAAATTTTAAAATGCTTTCAAACTAAAACTCGTAGATTTAAATTTGTTATTGTGTAATCTTACTAAAGTAAAGCCGTGAAATATTAAATAAAATCCTAAAGTCTCAGGAAAAGTTAAAGTTTAATCTTAAAATGTAACTATTAATATTTATTAACAGTTTAATATACGAGACTGACAATTTCAGAATAAAATTTTTAGTATAGTTTAGATCATTTAGGTTGACGCTTTTAACGTAATTTCTCTTAAAATCTCCAAGATATGAGACTACAGACGTAGTTACTTTATCCATTATTTTTTTTAGTAAGAAGTTCATATGTGTTTATCTTTCTTAAACTACAGAGCACCCACTTTAAAGACAGTTTGTTAATATTTAGTTTCCTTATTAATCTTCAATTAACTATTTTATAATATTATCTCCGCTAACCACAGAATAAAGCAAAATACGATTGCGAAATGAACATCTTTATTCAATGCGTATATTACGAGAATTTTTTGAAAATTCTTGCCTCCTATTCCATAGGTCTGATAGTATTGCTGTGAGGTGCATAAAAACGGTATCATAATATTCTCTAGCTCAGTAGCATTTCCTTGCAATATTAGGTGGCTTTATTATAGTGACCAATATAACAAGTGACATAGACATTTGATTGAAATAGTGTGTTGTTATTGAGTTGTGAGAACTGGGGCTTGCGGACTTATTGACATTCATGACGAATGTGTAATGAATATATGAATATGGAAATTCAGGCGTGGGTGTCGGCACTGAAACGGCGGTCAGAATTTATAGAAGAAAAAACTCAACCAAAGCAAATCTGTATAGTTAGTGTCGATATAGTCGGCACCTAACAGGCATAGGACTGTTAACCTTCTTGTAAAACAGGAAGACATCACTGGAATTGTTGGTATTACTATTAAACAAACAAACGTCTCATTTCTTCTTTGGCAAGATGAAAGAAGTCGTTCCTTTAATCATTATGAATTTTACCAATTATGTAGCACTTCACCCGAACATGTTGTTGCAATCTTGCTGTTGGTCATCGTTCTTAACACTAGAAAGTTTGTAATGGTATGCCACTTCTTAGTAACAATTTTTTATTTCCACTACCTAGCGACATTTTTTTAGGTTAAAATTGGCGAATTTAAATTTTGTTAGCAATAATATTACATCCAAAGTCGCCTTTGTTAAACCTCATGGTTTTAGACACAACTTACTTAAATGCCAAAAATATTTCTTTTCTAGTAAATGTTGCTTTTCTCAGTCACATTTCTCTTTTTTTCTTTTATTAAAACGAGGTCTGGCAGCGGCCCCCCGGAGAGCTTGTTCAACTCCGACATGCTTGAGCCCCTTCTAATAGTAGTTTTTAAAAATAAATAAAAACACGATTAAAAAGCTCTGTTTGACATAATTGACGTTGCCATGACAACGCATTTACGTATACCCAGTTAGAGTTGAACTTTGACCTTTGACCTGTGTGACAGCACTCATAATTTTTTTTATATATATAAGTGCTTTATTACCCGCTCTTAAACGAAAATTTTCTATCGCTTGCGGTTCCGGAAATATATTACCTCGGTCGCACCTGCCGCCCGCCCGAAATTTGTCCTTCGGAGGGGCTCGGGTCGGCACGGAAAGGCACGAATGATTTGACCTTTGACCTGTGTGACAGCAGCAGCAGCACTCATAATTTTTTTTATATATATAATTCAGCTTTATTTGAATTTTGAAACCGCTAAAAGATTTTCGAACAGGAAGGTTAAGAGGCCAAAAAGCCTATTAAAAAACATTTATTTTTTTTTACCTTTAATGTGCAACTCATCACAAACGAAGTCACATTGCATTTGTGCAACATTCCGCCTTCTTATATTTCTAAACTTTTATAGCAATCTACGTATCTTAAATAAAACATACATAGTAAACGTGGTCCACTAAAAGTATTTTACAAACATAAATGACGTCTTTAATTTGAAGTTTGATTAATAGCACAAATATACTCTATTAAATTTGACAAGTTTAATTTATGCGCATTAGTACTCAATTCAAGACAAAACTTTCGCGTTATTCGAAATGGCAACTAAAACTAATGAGTTTGTGTGACGAATTGTGCGTGCAATGATCTACGTAAATTATATGTGCAATTAATTTACAAATAATAAATGTGTGCGCAGGCATCAAAACATAAATTCCTACAACTAGAGGTTGTTTTAGCTACTTAAATTTTTTCTTCAAGTAACGCAAACCGCGAGATATATTTACATACATCACTGTACGTTATTGAGTATAAAAAGAGCACAAAAAATTAATGGTTAATTAGTTCGGTTCGTACCTTCAAACAGAACGGACTTGTGTCATAAGTTTGCATTCTGTGCGACTAGTCTGCAGTGAAAACCATAAACAATTTCCGCGATCCGCCAGCGTGTAGATGGGGCCCCGCGTCCGTCGTCCATACGGCCTGGGTTGCCTAGCCTGCAGCTCCTTACTGCCGTTCTTGCCGTCATAGTAGCTTTTAAGATAAAAATGTCTTGCAGCGAGTTTATTACAACTTAATCCAAAAAAAAATAAATCTAAGCTAGGACTTAATTATTGGAAAAGTATTACAAGAACTTTTTCCAGTTGTCTAAAGGCTATAACTTTTATATTTAACGCCATTCTTAGATTAAAATACTTTTCTAGCCAATAGAAAGTAGCTTAAATAACTACGATCTCAAAACCGGGAAAGAACTTAAACAATGTAGAACCGTACAGACCGATAAGTCTATTGCCGATACTACCTAAACTATTTGCAAAACTACTTCTCAAACGGCTCAGGCCAACACTGGAAAAAAAACTCATACCTAAACATCAGTTTGGATTTTAGGATCAACACATTACGACGGAGTAGATTAGCAACACTATAAACGATGCTGGAATCTAAAAAGTATTGTTCATCTGTTTTTTGGGCGTCAAGCAGGCGTTTGTTAAAATATGGCACAAACGCGTACATTATATATTTAAATAGGATTTGCTGTATTATTTTAGCAACAGTTTATTTCTTTGCTGGTCAATTTATTAGTGGTTTTTTCTCTTTGGCAATTAAGCTAATAAGAACTCGGCAATTAATTGTTCTTTTAGACTCTTAAACATGCAGTGCTTAATCCAGCAATCATCAGTTAGGTGCTCCCATAAAGTTTCACAATATCTTCAACATTATTTAAATTGAAGTCGATGCTTTAAGTGTAACCTGCCAGAATAAAGGGCTAGTCTTCCACTACGTAGATTTAGTCTATCCCTTTGGCACGCTATTAGGGAGTTACGTTTTTTGCTTTAAATAAAATTTAATTTAAATTTTAAGCTCTACAAAGTACTCCTTGTAATACCTTTCGTTATATTTAGGAGGTGCCGCAATATGGCTTCTTACAACAACAAAATCGTCAACGTAACTGGCGCTGTAAAAAGACCTTTTTCGGTTATCCACAGAAGTAGTGATAATTCGCTTCTTTGTAAGCAAAATTATTAATTCATAAAACGAGGATATAATCACCCTTATTTCTTTTAAGTGTCTACCTAAGACAAAATGGAGATGTTCTTGAATACTTCTTTTACGTTTATAAATAGGGCAACCTAAATAGTAGTATATTTAGATCATATTTTTATATTTTTGTTTTTCATACAGGCTTGCATTGAGAGTCATTAAGAATTTGCTTTATGTGATTTTTTTAATGTAATTGTCTATAAGTTTTCCTAAAATTGTTTTGCATAAAACAAAAGAAATTGATTGAGCTATCATAATTGTACAAAACATTTACGAGTAATTTTTATTAAATGTTTTGTTTACCTCTGAAAGATAATTATTTTGAGTATTATATTTTATTATTATGATTTTTAATTGTTGATTTTACAGATAATAAAGTTAACTGAGGTGACACATAATAATTACATCTGTATATCCATAAAATAAAAATAAAACTTATTGTATCACTGAGACTAAAAAGTAAATTTAGTGACTATTTTTCTTTGTTAATTTTATTTTACTTTATTTAAAATGAAACCATACAAAAAAGACATACAAACTTCCAAATTAGGTTATTGTTATTATGGGTAAAATATCAATCATCTGTTATCTGCAAGCTATGAGG
Organism: Sinelater perroti; assembly: GCA_036346155.1. Classification (NCBI taxonomy): domain Eukaryota; kingdom Metazoa; phylum Arthropoda; class Insecta; order Coleoptera; family Elateridae; genus Sinelater; species Sinelater perroti. Next base: position 881,741 of record JARFIY010000359.1, read on the forward strand.
GCAGTTTGATAAGTTAGTGACTTTTTAATTTCCCGCGTAGTAACTTCAATTCAACACTGCTTCTGTTAACTGCCATCTGTTAATAAACTGCTATCAAATTTTGAGTAAACTGTGTTATTTAGTTTGTGTTTGACAGCTATTGAAAGCAGATAACCTCGTAAATTTCAACGAAAATAGAAAAAGTGAATTTAGTGTACTCATCAAGCATCATTTTTGCGTAAGAAAACCATTACCGAAACCAAGCAAAGGCTTGATAAATACTATGGAGACTCTGCACCATCAATTGTAATATTTAAGAAGTGGTTTACTGAATTTCGTTGTGGTCGTGTCAGCACAAGTGACGCTGGACGTTCAGGCCGTCCAAAAGACGTCGTTATGCCAGAAATCGTCGATAAAATCCATAGAAGGCATTGGACGATCGGAGAATAAAAGTGCGTGAGGTGGCCGAGGCTGTAGGCATCTCAACTGAGCGGATACATCACATTTTACATGAATATTTGCACATAAAAAAGCCATTCGCGCGATGGGTGCCGCGACCATAAGCGCAACCGTGTGATCACTTCAAAGGAGTGTTTGGCGATGTTCAACTGCAATCAGAACGAGTTTTTGCGCCGTTTCGTAACCGTGCACGAAACATGGATCCATCATAACACACCAGAGACCAAGAAACAGTCAAAGCAATGAACTTCTCCGGGTGAACATGCACCAGAGAAGGCCAAACTGGGTCTGTCGGCCAACAAGGTCATGGCGACATTTTTAGGATGCACGCGGTGTCATTCACATCGATTACCTTGAAAAGGGTAAGACTGTCACCGGCGAATATTATTCAGAGCTGTTGGATAGATTCGACATTGATTTTAAGCAAAAACGACCGCATTTGGCGAAGAAAAAAGTGCTCTTCTATCAAGACAATGCACGGGTGCGCACGTGTGTAGTTGCCATGGCAAGAATCTATAAATTAGACTGAAAACTGCTACCCCATCCAGTATATTCCCCAGGTTTAGCCCCTTGAGACTATTCCTTGTTTCCAAAGCTAAAGAAATGTGGGTCCAATGAAGAGGTCATCATTGAAACAAACACCTATTTTGAGAACCTTGAGGAAACTTATTATTTGGAAGGTATAAAAAAATTGAAAAAACGCCGGACTAAATGTATCGAGCTAAAAGGAGACTATGTTGAGAAATAAAACGTTTTTTTTTCCAAAAAATTATCTTTTATTCAAAAAGTCACTGACTTTTCACACTGCTCTCGTATACTAGCAATTACTTGTTATACAAATAAAATAATATTTTTATGTGCTACCTAATTAAGTTTATTGCATTTGTGTCCATTTCTGTTTTCATAATCCTGCCATTATTGCTTTTACTTGGTTTAGGCAGTTTTGTCAGATTTTGCTTCTCTTTATCTTCATCCTTGCGGCCGGTCATCATTTTACCTGATACCGTGGTTACCAAGAATATTTAGTTAAATTTTTATTGTCAAAACATTGTTTATCACTATTGAAAATGACAAATGTAATAAGTAGATACCATTTCATTTGGGTTTTTGAATTTTTAATTAATCTAAAAATGCTGTATCAGTTATCAACCGCCGAATACGCAGAAATGGTTTTCTTGTACAGCTGCTGCAACGGTAGTTCATCTGCAACAGCAAAAGAGTACAGGATCAGATCTTCAAATTTGTTTTGTTATAAATTTGTTATTTTAGACTCGAAATAGCAACGTCATTCAGAACTTATCTTCCAAGTATATATCATCCTCGCCAACATCTAGTTTTCTTGACAACAAAAATTGCAATAATAATACTCAGAGGAAAAATAAAATATTAGCACCAAGCACCCTCAAGCCTAACTTGCTTCAGCGATATCTCAGAAACAGCTGAGAATTCAGCTTATGGTTACTTTATGCTTAAAATGTTTTAAAGAATTTGTACAAAAGTCGTGGAACACCCTGTATTTTTATTTGCATTATCTAGATATTCACTCTCCTCCTTTTTTCCTTATCGCTTTAGCTGTGTTAAACATTTACTAACACTTCTGTTGCTTACTTTTAGATAAACCTTTATCATGAGCTCGTATAGTTATTTTAAATTTTGTTCTAGTAGTTTTTTTTAATCTGATATAATTTCTTGTACCTTTTATTGTAGTTTTTTTTGGATTCTTCTAATAACTGAAATAAAAAATTGTTAGGTTATTGGTACTTTATTATATCATTATTTTTTGTTTTGCTATTCACGTCTTCATCTACTGTTACCTTAATTTGTTTACTTATTTTGAATTGATCTGTGCATTACTTCTATGTTTGTTTCATTTCGTGAGCATTCATATATTGTATGATATCTTTATCATTTTGTCATCTAGCCTTTATGTATAAAATTGAGTTTAAAATTTTAAATACATTTCTATAAGTATTGCCATAAATGTAGTAGAAGTAAAATATGAGTTTGGAGTCAGAGATTTTTTTCCATTTTGTAGTAGTAAGCTATGCTAAATGTTTGTCTTCTTTTTTAGAAATCATATATTTTAACTTCACATATCACAATTATATTAAAAGTGCACTGTATTCTTAACATTTAATTATTACAACTTTTATGTCGGGTTTGTTTATTAATTAATTGTTAATACAAATTTACTCATTCAGATTGTTGTATTATTTACGTAAAATGTAGTAATTGAAATAAAACTTTTATTATTATATATTCCATTGAGCGTTCTTTTTTAATTTGACTTTTAACTGTTTCTGATCATTTCCCAAAGTTAGATATTGTTGTTTGAAATAGAACTATTACTATAATATTGTAGAATAAGATAATATATGTACTGCATATAAGTTCTGAACAGAATATGTAACATATAGTGTGTCACTAATAAACCAGGAAACAAAAATACGCGCTAATACCCCGCTGATTGATTAACATCAAATACATCGCAAGTCCTCTGCACGTTATCAAATAAATCACCTGCGCCTTTTTCCGGCCGAAATTTTCCGCTTCCTGCGCGCTTTATGGGTCTATTTTAGGGACATATTTCAGGCGATGATTAAGCGTCGGCGCGAAACTTCCCGCATCAAAGTGCCGTATACATCAAGCCGAAGGCACCGCCGTCCTTTCCGTGAACCCCATCACTTTCACCTCTATTATAAAATATCTCGCTGCCAGCGCATTATCCGACCGAAACAAAGAGGCGAGCTGGCTTTAGTGCTGGCTACAATTGAATGATGAACCCGAGGTCGGCTTTGCGGGGTGGTCCGTCTACCAAGAACGATGAGATCAGACGGGGGCGGCGCGCGGTTTATCGCGCGACTTCCCCGGCGGCGGAAGAAATAAAAATCGCTCGGACGCCTTCGAGTCCCGGCCGCGGTCGCGGCGTCGTCTTGGGTGATCATACCTGGCAGTAAATATGTCCGTATTGTGACGGTTTTGTTTATTTTCAATTCTTGCAGAATTACAAGTCCGTTCAAGATTCTCTTAAAATACTGACCAAAAACAACTGATCAAAACCGCAAAGGCAATAACAAATCACTTTTTTGTTTAATATAATTTCTGTCTAGTTTTTATAAAGGTTACTTCATTCTCTTAATTAGTCAATGATTAATAGATAACCGTGTAATATTTTAGTAAATCAAACACATTGGCAATTATTACCACAATTATTGTTGTATATTGGGAAATACTTGTGATGTCAAATTTTGTGATTCAGAGTATTTAAATGTCAATTGCAAACTTACAAAAAATTGCTTGAGCTAATTACACATTTCGAAGATTGTCTCATACTGTTACCAATAAAAATGTAACAAATATATACGTTATTATATAATTTACGGTCACACCAAGAACTTCTGCAACAAGAGCCCACGATGTGTGAAATGCACTGCCTCTCACCCAACATCTCAATGTCCGCTCAAGGTTAGAAATAATGACGTCAAGTGCGTCAACTGTGATGGCAACCACACTGCCAATTATAAAGGCTGCCATGTGTATAAAGAGCTACAGCAAAGGATGCTTCCCGCTTTAAGAAATAAACAACCAACAGTTGCAGTAAGACCATTCCCAAGCCAACAAATTCAACAGAATATCTCATACTCCCAAGTAGCCAGCGGCAGTCATAATCAAAATAATAGCATCATAAACACCCAACACCCTGCATCATCACTAAATGAATCAAACGACTTGGCTGAACTTAAGAAAATGCTCAAAACCTTAATGGAGCAGATGGGAACGATGCTAAATCTATTAACGGCTCTCGTCACGAAGAACAATCATGGCACTACAGCTTAAGCTAGCAGTATGGAACGCCAACGGCCTAACAAACCATAGGGACGAGTTGGCCGCCTTTCTCATTAATCACTCCATAGACATTATGTTAATATCTGAATCCCATTACACAGACAGGAGCTATATAAAAATCCCAAAGTATACCATTTATGCCACACAACATCCGGATGGTACGGCGCATGCTGGCACAGCACTTATAGTTAATTCTAGGATAAAACACAACGAACTTCCCAAATACAACCCACAACACCTTCAGTCTACCACAATTACAATCGAGGACTGGGAAGGACCTCTTAACGTATCAGCGGTATGCTGTCCCCCAAGACATAACATTAAACAGGCCCACTTCGAAGATTATTTTCAAACACTGGGAAGCAGGTTTATATCAGGCGGAGATTATAACAGCAAACATGAACAATGGAGTCAAGAACAACTACTACCAAAGGCAGAGAATTAAAGAAGGCAATCACCAGCAACGGATTTCACTTCTTATCCACAGCGAACCCACATATTGGCCCTCAGATCTAACACCTGATCTATTGGACTTCTGTATTTCAAAAGGCATTCATCCAAATTACCTCAAAGTAGAATCCTGCCTAGACCTCTCCTCCGACCATTCTCCAATAATAGTTACAATAAGTACACAAGTATTATCCAAATAAAGTTCTCCTAGCCTTAGTAACAGATTCACAAATTGGAACCACTTCAGAGAAATAATTGAAGAATCGTTAACACTCGAGATACCTCTGAAATCCAAGGAAGAACTCGTCTCTGCAGTAGAAGTTTTAATCAAGCGATCCAAAAGCGGCTTGGCAATCAACACCACCGAAAAGTTTAGTAGAAAATAATTCAACTCTCCCTCAGGAGGTCAAAAGAAAATAGCTGAGAAACGACGACAACGCAGAAGGTGGCGAAACACTAAACATCCTGAAGACAAAAGAAGCTCAATAAACTAACAGACCAACTCAAAAAACTACTGTGCAGTACTAGAAACAAATCTATTCAAAACTATCTGAGGCACTTGACACCTACGGAAAACACGGATTATTCACTCTGGAGAGCAACAAAAAAATTGAAACAACCCCAACAACACATACCACCTATCAGACTTGAAGACAAAACCTGGGCTAGAAATGACTATGATAAAGCTTGTGCCTTCGCAAGACATCTAACGAAGGTTTTTAGTTCATTTGACACCCAAACCACACCAGACGTGGAGCAAGAAATCTATCAATACCTTGAAGCGCCATTTCAATTGAATCTACCGATCAAGCCCTTTAAAGCCAGTGAAGTCACGGCTACAATTCTGACGAACTTGAATCCACGCAAATCCCCAGGGTATGACTTAATTACGGGTAAAGTTCTTAAAGAGTTGCCAGAGAAAGGGTTTAAGTATATTACCCAATTATTCAACGCAGTGTTGAGACTGAGACATGTACCAGAGCAGTGGAAAGTAGCCATAATCATTATGATTCATAAGCCAAACGGAGAACTGTCATCTTACAGGCCAATAAGCCTGCTACCAATTCTATCGAAAGTTTTCGAAAAACTTCTACTTCAGAAACTAACACCAATAATTATGGAAAGTAATTTACTACCCGACCATCAGTTTGGATTTCGCAAACACCATTCCACCATTGAATAAGTCCATAGATTAGTTGACAGAATTCTGAAGAGCTTTCAAGATAAAAAATACTGTTCAGCTGTATTTCTCGACGTCGAGAAAGCCTTTGACAAAGTCTGGCACGACGGATTGTTATTTAAAATCAAGAAGGCACTACCTCCTAACCACTATGAAGTACTGAAGTCATATCTCACCAACAGGCATTTCCTAGTTAAGTACGGAGGCGCTCACACATCGCTATCTCCTGTCAAAACTGGTGTCCCTCAGGGAAGCGTGTTGGGACCGCTGTTGTACATCATATTTACAGCTGACCTTCCGACCTCAACAAGTACTACAGTTGCCACATTCGCTGACGACACAGCAATATTATCATCACATGTAGACCCAAACATAGCATCCGAGAAGTTACAGTCCCATTTAAATAATCTAACTGAATGGTTTAAAAAATGGCGTGTTCATATAAATGAATCAAAATCAACCCAAGTAACGTTTACAACTAGAAGAGGAAATTGTCCCACTGTAATCATAAACAACAAACAAATCCCACAGAACGAAACAGTTAAGTACCTAGGTATGCACCTGGACAGACGGCTAACGTGGAGAAAGCATATATTTACAAAGCGTAAACACTTGGGTCTGAAACTCCAAAAAATGTATTGGCTCCTGGGGCGGATATCACAATTGTTACTGGAGAGCAAAATACTACTCTATAAGACAATTATTCGTCCAATTTGGTCATATGGGATACAGCTCTGGGGAACAGCTAGTAGATCGAACATCGACATTATAAGGCGGTTCCAGTCAAAGGTACTGCGATGCTTAGTCAACGCCCCATGGTTTGTACCAAATGAAATAATTCGGCAAGATTTAGGACTATCAACTGTGACTGAAGAAATACACAAGTGTAGTGTTCGTTATCATGACAAACTTAGTGCTCACCCAAACGCATTAGTAGAACACCTCCTGGATCCCGACGATGACGAGCCACGGCTTAAGAGATTCAAGCCTCTCGATTTACCAACACGATTCGCGTAAAAGTGAAGTGTAGTGCAATCAAACTGTAACGGTTAACTTCGGAAAAATGTTCGCTGGAACGTTTTTCATCATGTGCTGTAATATATACTGTTAAAACAATTACTAAATGTCAATTTTATGACAGATTGTAAGCTATAAATGAATTTTAAAAAAATATGTAATTTAATCGCTTCCCCAGACTACGATAAAGAAATAATATAAAGAATCACACATCTAATGTTTATTTTCAGCTCTGAATTTGTAGCAGGTTTGTTTATGAAACTTCTTTTCTTCAAATAACCTCAGAGGAGAAAGTTTTTTAATTTAAATTGTTGGTTCCATTGACAAAAGGTTTAGAATTTCCCGATGGCATACTCCATTGACAGTAACAACGTTGTCAACTTCGTCCACGAAAAGTGCAGGTCAATGATTTCTCCACCTAAAATCTGCACAAAATAGTGCCTTTTTGTGGATACTTTTTTATGAATATCACGTGGATTTTGACTACTTCAGATGCGATAATTTTTACAATTTACATAGCCATTTAAGGAAAAATATACTTTATTGTTCAATATGACTTTTTTGCAAAAATCGACATGAATTACAGAACACAAACCGTGTGCAATTCAAATTCTAAAGTTCAATTTAAATCACCTTATATGAGAATGCTTGGTAATTAACACAATTAATCAAAGTGTACTCTAACAATGTTATCAGTAGATATTTTATTTTGACAATATTATTGTTTACATCAAAATTAGTAATATTTTTAGTAATAGTTAATATTACTCTGTGATTGTTTACAACATTTCATATGTTTAAAGAAATATTGTTTTCAAAAATAAAATGAAACCTTAGTTTACATTTTTGACTTTTTTTTATTACTTTCACTAACCGTCGAATATAAGACACTTAGAAAAAGTTTCTAGTACAACTTTAAGGCTTTATCAGTCGACTTTCTCTAACGATTTTTAATAAATATATCATTTAATTTAATGTAAAGTTCAGTGCAAATTAAACATTATCTTTATTTTTGAATTTTAATATTAATTAAATATAAAACGAATAAAAAATTATTACATTTATATGTACATCAATTGACACTACAAAGGCATTTTATCAACCATGCTGTAAGTAGAACAATTTAATTTCATCTCTGTTCTACACATTCTCTATAAAGTGCTTTAATTGCAGACCTATCAAATTTTACATCAAAAATTATCTTTATCCGAGTTATGTTTACCTTCGTAGCTTTAAATTATAAAAATAAAATAAACTTAAGATATCCTCTATTGCAGTTTTTGTAGAAATTGCCAAAAAAATTATTTCGAGGTATTAGAGTTTTTTGGCCTGAAGAGATCGTCGCGATCTGCACCGCCCGTGCAGCGCGCCTGCGGGTCGTTATCAGGAACAATCTCCGGTTTGACCTCAATGGGCTGCTATATTTCTCTTAACGCTCCTAATGGATTAATGTGGATTCTTTATTGAAAATTCGGTCCATGAATTTAATTTAATCGGCGAGTAAATAATTTGGGGACACTGTAGAGCTCCCCGTGGCCCAATTTTAAAGATCCCGTCCGTGTGCTGGTTTTCGTGTCCGGCGGTGATTCATGGACTGTAAATCTCTCGCTAGTATTGTATTGGGACGTTTGCATTTGTTCCAAATGGGTTCGGAAGCTTTTTCTGTTACTCGAAACAGCTAATGTTTTATTCGAGTGTCCTTAGCGGCTGAGACAACGTAATAAAGCCGTGAAGAGAGATCACGTAAACTAGGCAATAGCAAATCTATGTTCAATGTGAAAAATTTAACAAAAGCGTTGTTGCGTCTAAGGGTCGTAACTTATTTAGCTTTATCAACATATTACGACAAAATTAATATAACTAAATCAATTTGTTTTGTTACATTAAAAATAATTGGGGTTTAGATAAATTTAAAGTAATTTTAATTAAGTTATTTTATTTTTATTATTATTACTCTTAAATCCTTACTTAATATGTTAAATAATTAATAGTTAAATATAATTCAACATCGGTTACCTGGATTAGTCAGAGGCAAGATTAGACCAAATTATTATTTTCCAAGTAATGCAAATTTTTAATATATTTTATATTCAACAAAAAAAGAAAGAGATTTGTTATCCACATAAAAAAATAATTAGAAGAAATTTAGAAACACAAATTAAGGGTTCCTAAAAAGCCGTTGCGTACTATTAGTATCTTGAAATCTTATGCGAAGACACCGGACAAATTTAATTTTATTATGTACACAAGCCTTATATTTATTCAATTCAAGTAATTGTGAACGTCATCGTATGACTAGATACATATAGTATGGCAAAAACTGAACCTTTGGTATTACAATTCAATATAATTGCTAAGGGGAAGAAAATTATATATTTTACCTTAAATACTGCACCTTAGAATACATTTAAAAAGTGGTTTCAAAAGTTCTAGGAAGGCAAGGTTTGATACAAAGGCATAGTTTTCAAAACGGCTTCAGCGCCTATCCGATCATGACAGCAGCGTCTCCTAAGACTTGGTTGTGCTAGAGCCATTGTTTAATATCTACATCCGGGACATCCCCACAATACCCCCTACGATAATAGTCCAATACTCAGACGACACAACGGCGCTGTCAAGTTCGACCCAGAAGGAGCTAGACTTATTAGAAGACTGGTGCAGCAAGTGAAAGCTAGGGGTAAACGACGAGAAAAATTCAGCTGCCTTATTCTCCACAAAGTTGTCTTACTCTCAGCTAATTAGCGACCAGATTTGACGAGACTCAGAATCTTCAACCAGCAGATACTCTGTCAAGAAGAGACGTTACCTTGAAGCATTTCTGGGCGAAAATTTTGTTTGTAAACCTCATGTGAAACAAGCATTTACAAAGACGAAGACAACCCGATAAGCTCTCAACTCCCTAGTCTATCTCGTTAACTGGCTTCGAAACAAGTTGATAACTTATAAAACAATTATCCGCCCAATAATGACATATGCTTGCCTTATGTGGGGGTACTGCCCAAAAACCCACGTAAACAAGCTTCAGGTAGTCCAGAACCGGGATCCTAGGACCATCTTTATCATTTCATGGTTTGTTAGAAACTGAGTCTTTTCCTAAGCCTCTTCCAGATCACTCAACAACTAATTCTCTCACCGAGGGCTACGGCTAGCCCATCATGCGTAGCCTCTACGACTGAGTTGCACAGAGGTGCTTACGCAGGCTCCTAAAGATTTTGACCTCCTTGTGAGGTAGTATGGGAACAGCCTAAGGCAGGCCAACCACCATTCACGCCAAGTCACCGAAGAAGAAGGGGTCAGAAATTAAATTCAGTTATCCTAAATGTCGCTAACAAAGTCAACATCGACGTCTGAAAACAATAGATAGAGACGCTTCGACACGGATGTTACTCTATTAACCAGATTCAAGAGTGATAAAAAGGCTAAAAACATAAGTCAGTAGAATAAAACTATCGCCCAATATTTATAAAAAAAATCCTATGAGTTTGATGGGATGCACGAGGCATGGTATTGTAAGTTGTTAGGGGATGCGGTGGCTCAGATGGTTCAAGCAGTTACCTCCGTACTCTAGCCGGCGCGCGTGAGTTCGAGTCTCGCTCAACCCATGGGTGTGTCTGAATGTCCTAGAATAAGTGCATGTTAGTGGGCACAATAAGCCCTTGAGGCTGCAGTACCTGCAAATGCGCAGAAAAAATTATAAGTTGTTTTGTGACATCCCTAACGCTTTTCATCGTTTATGGTTTCGTACTATTATCCATGCAATGTATCCATCATAATCCAAACGTTATTTTGAAATCATCTTACTAGTTTATAAATACCTCCTTCAATTATTTTATGTTCGTATAGTCTTCGTTCTATAATCTTGCCTCATTTTAATTGTACTATCTTGTTGCTTTAACGACTGTTTTTTTATCGTTTCTTACTTTCTTTTCTTTTGATGTTTAATATAGTCTTTTTTATTACTCTTTGAGTTGTTCTGATGATTTCATTACTGTGTTGTAGTTAAATTTTCTGTTTAATACGTCATTGTTAAAAAGTATGTTCGTTCTGGGATTGCTTACAGGGCAATCTCTTCGCCGGCCCCATGTTTACTATTGTATTTTTTCAAATTTCTTATTCTTAACAAGCATAATTCTCTATTACTATCGATTTAAGCAAATTTAGCACTATAACATATTGTATGGTTCCTTATCAGTAAATAAATATGTAGTTTATCTAGCTTTTATTTTATTTTTAGGAATTTATTATATACAGTCATGTAGTGCAACATGATCTCTTTTTGCTTATTTCTTTTACCTAATTGAAATTCTATTACGTGTTTTTTGCTCCCATGACTACATTTAAGTAGAAAGTGTTAATTTTCGCAGCAGTTTTTAGGTATTTATAAAATATTTCTTCAATATATCGCAAAGAAAGTATACACAATTTTTATTGTTTACTTTTCCAATTGTGTATCCTACTGTATCTGAGATTACTTTAATGTCTTCAAAGTTTAAGATGCTCATCTTCTGCTTGTAATAAAATTTAATTTCTTCCGTTATTTTATCTTTTGCACCTTTATACATGAATGCACTTTGGGGCTTTACAGCTTTTCCTTGCTCTTCTTACTTCACATATTTTGAAAATGCCCCAAAAGACTCCTCGGATTGTTTTAGAATTATAAATTGCTACTTTTAAATTGATTAAGTGATTTTCGGTTATTTTTTTTTTAAATCAGAATCTACCCCTAAGCTGGATAAGTTGCATTGTAAATTTTGACATTTTATTATAAAGTTATTTTGGGTTGCACTATTTACGTCAGTCACATAGATGTGTCCAACGTTAACATGATCAGAATAATGTTTCGATATTAATTTTAAAAAATTTGAATTCTTTTATATTACTGAATAAATATGTATTTTAATTAACTTTACTTATAAACTAATTTTAATTTAATCATAACATACAATAAATTAATTACAAAATTATACTCTGCCGTATCTAACACTAATAACTTAAAATGACTATTTTGGTCTAGCAAAGAAATAAAACATTAAAAGCGGACTCCGTTAAATTTAAAAAGAGTAAATAAAAATTCTGTGTTGAAGAAGAGTCATGAATAAATTCAACATGCATACAAAACTCTTTAATGTTTGTACCAATAGGAAGGAATAACAATGCCGAGCTCAACCTCTATTTTAGTATACAAGAAAGCACGTTCTTTTAATTAAATTTGGGAACAACAAATGCTATTTGTGTATGTTCTTTGCCTTTAGTGACAATTTACTATTTGTTACCGTCTAGCACATTGTTATTATATTCATAAGCTTTATTTAATGCATAATCTTACTTTCAGGAAATTTTACTTCAACAAAATGATTAATAAAAGTATGATTTTTACAATAACCTTGATCAAGAAACTAAATATTGTTTACTAATCTATTAACTTATCCATCGCTTTGCTAAAGCCTCTAAACTTCCGGTCCCGTCCCCACTTATCGCGCGCAGACTTCAAATGATGGCTTAATATACAGCTCTAAACATCTAAAACACAGCTGCTTGGAGGAAAATAAGTTCGTTGTTTGAATATAAAACGGCGGACATAAGTTATGATTTTATTACCTACAGAAATACCTCCGCTGCACTCGCGGCGTGTCAACGGATTCTTGCCACACAGCGCGATATTCAAACGCGAAGACGTCCAGTGTGACGCTAATGTAAAGTTACAGCGGTGGAGCGTAATTCATACAAAACTGAGAGCTTTATGGCGGCTTTGAAAGCGTCTCGGGTTATTTTTATATGATGCGTACAAGCAATAAACACAAATTACAATTGTAAAACGAGCCACTTTTTGCACTGTAGTTGCATCGCCTGCTACTTTATTTTTTATAAAAACTGTTACAGTGTCTTACATAAAGCACACCGAAGCTTTTATCTGATCAATGTAGTGGATTGCGTTTGGTTTTATTTTTACATTATTTATTAATTATATGCCTTTGCGTGTCTAAATAAATAGATTTTAACAGAAAGCAATTTTTATATTACGAAACATGTATCCATTATGTGGCAAGTTTTGCTTTCTAAAATCTACTTATAGCATTTCAGTTAACTTTTACGTGTGTAGCTTATTTATTTATCAATAAATTCCTTAACGGAATTTACTTTTCTAGTAATTGCTTAAATAATTTATATTTTACATTTACAAACAATAATTGTTTTTAAGTTTACTTTAAATTGAAAAGTCGCATTTGTTTACCTCTAATTAACTGGTAAATAAGTGTTTATTGTAACTAGAGTTAAATTACTATACCCTAACTCAAAATCGAATTTGTTCAGTTGTACGCACGTAACGATAAAATAAAGTGGATCCGTCATTCTGTTTATTGCGTGCTTCCGTTCTAACAAATTCCAAACAAACTGACTAACAATTACAGTGAGTATATTGGTGTTGTAAATAGAAAATTGATTTTTAGACAGATAAAACTTTTTGCGAGTAAGGTTAGCAACCTGTTTTTTTTTATTCAATTGCTTATTTACATATACATGACATTACTGATCCAGGGCACCATCCACTTACAGATCTCTAGCGTTTACTCAATAAGATCTTCCGGCTATTCTCTATTTAATCTAACGAGAATAGAGATCGCAATGAGTCTTTTGTTAGCATAATACTTGATGACTTTAGTGATGAAGAGACTTTTGAGCTCCTTATGGAGGGTTTGATTGCTAACGTACCAAAGTATGGTTAGACTACTCGATTCGACCTACTGCAAAACTTTGGTGTTCGATGGCTTAGTTTAACCCCACAGTTCAATCCGGAAGACCATACAAGTGACAGAATAATTTTGTGTGGCATCACCTTGCTCCCTATAATCATTTGGAATTTACATCCAATTAGCTAGTGCATACTTTTTGTCTTTAGATGAAGTTGCTTAGTTTTGCCTTTCCGCCAGTCTATGGTCAAGGTAAAGATCTAAGTATTTCACCTCATTTTTTATTAATATGAGTTGGTTGTAAATGGCAACTTGAAGAAACTTACAGTGTTTAGTAGTAAAACTAATTTGAGTTAATTTACTACTGATTACTTTCTTCCTCACCGATCGAGCTAGCTTCGTATAAGGTTTAGATGCGACTGATGCGTAATCCACGTTGGCGGACATTATTACATTTGCAAAGATAACAACTAGAGTACTATCTGTGGTTAAGATGTCTCCAGTATAAAAAAAATAAAGGAAAGGACCCAAAACACTTTCTTGGAGGACAACGAGATAGATGATATTGCAGTTTGATAGCATACCTTCGAACTGTACTTGAAAGGATCTTTAAGTTAGGTAGGATTTTACGAGTAGGAAGAATAGCCTGCAATGCTATATCTTGTCAAAAACTTGTTGGATGTCGAAAAATACCGAAAACACTCTTAGTTTTTCTTGTTGTCGTAAAATGTTCTATGACATCGCTAGATAGTTAAATAGACGTAATAGGATTTTCAGTTGAGAAAAGACTGTTTCAAGCAAAGGTTGACTTAAGCTGTCGTGGTTATTAATGCACCATTGAATAACACAGTAAAATACAGCACGTATACGGTTGTTTATTATTATGATGAGCACTATTGTTTTTTAGTGTATTTCTCATCATAAGATCTTAACCAGGGGCTTTGAATAAAATGGTTCGTTAAATTTTTCTGTATATTTTCTGTATAATTGTCAAAGGACTTGCTATATTCCTTTATCATTGTATCACAATTACTATTATCAAATAGAAATGGAGTGAATACTGCGAGATGTTCTCCGTATATTTGACTTTTCTTTATTTGATCGAGCTCAACTTTGAACTGATTTTTTAGGAGTGGTATTTAGGTAATAGACCTTTTAATATTCTCATTTGATTTTCATGTATTGTGGTTTTCTTGCGATAAGGTAGAAATGTAATAGCAAATGGTAGACTTCTGTTTTCTTGGATGCATTGCAAAATTGGTGGGTTAGATTATTTAAAGTAGTCTTGTCCAGGGGATTTATGAATCTTTGTCATTTGGCACAAGCTCTGCAATTTTGTATTAGAAACTGTCTCTGATCTAATCATGTGTTGTGAATTTTGTAAGCACTTTTGTGGTCAATTACCAAGTAGTTTCTTGGATGACCTTTATGAGGTATTCTACAGCTTTTTTGATTTTGGAAGATGTGTGCATTTTATAGCCTAAATTAATGTTATTATTGATATACAATTTCAATTGCTCCCACCCATTTTATCGTTAAAAATTTTTGTTGGTGTAGTTTTCCGCATAATATTTGTACTCAAAGCTATTATTATTGTGGTGTGATCCGAGTCTAGTTCGAAGTTGCGGTCGGTTAAGCTATATATACTTAGAAATTTTACGCAAGTTTGTTGGTAAGTAGATTGACTCGCTACGCGACATATGCATTAGGTTATATTTCTATATAGTATGAAAAAGAACCCACTGTTTTGTTGAAATTAGTCTGAAACCCCAGGCAGTATGCTTAAAGTTTCAACGTCCTACTTCTAGAAAGCGAGGTGCAAGCGAAAGAGAATTATTCGTAATGTTAATCTCAAGTAAAAATTAGCACCACAACATCCTCCTACCACCACATAGGTTCTGGGGTACCACAAGGCAGTGTCTTGGGACCTCTGTTATATCTAATATCTACCTTAGATGTTCCAACTACACCAAATACAGTGATAGCCACTGACGATACAGCCCTCCTATCAATCAACAGATCACCTGAAATAGCAGCAGAACACCTACAGGACCACCTAGACTCTTTACAGGACTGGTTTTCTAAATGGAAAATTACAGTTAACACCGATAAATCCGCGCATGTAACATTCACCACTCGACATATCGCATGCTAACAAGCCAGAATCAACAACGTCCTTATCCCAATAAAAACAGAAATAAAATACCTGGGGATGGATCTGGATTCAAAACTCATATGGAGCACTCACATAAAAGCTAAGAGAAAGCAACTAGACTTAAAACTTAAGCAAATGATGTGACTACCCGATCACAGCTCTCTTTATCTAACAAACTTCTAATCTACAAAACCATACTGAAGTCTATATGGGCCTATGGGATCCAACTATGGGGATGTGCCAAGGTGTCACACACAAAGAATCTACAGAGATTCCAGTCAAAGACCATCCGCATGATAGCCAATTCTCCTTGGTATATCACAAACGAAACCCTTCATAACGACTTGAACATCCCGTATATAGCCAGCGAAATCAAAAGACTGTCAACTGCATACACCAACCGCCTTACAGGATACAGCAATAACCTTGTCGACCAGCTCTCCACTCAACCACCCGTCGCAAGACGTCTCAAGCGCCACTGGCCACTTGATCTACAACTGCATCCTAACCTGCACTAACGCAGCCCCGGGAGCTTAGCGACGGCTACAGCTCCACTCATGACATCACCCAACAGAACTTAATACTTAATACTGACTATGAGTAGATTATAAATCTGCATATTAATAATAATAGTTCCCCATAATAGGCCTTGAAGGCCCTTTAGGGTCGTAACAGGATAGATCTGCTACAATCTAGAGCCTACGGTACACAAGGGTAGTAACGTGGCTAGCGCTACGTACCGACCACCTATTATTACCCCAGAGTTTGACCTCCAGGTAACTCATTTATTGCAGCCTGAGTCGAGCTGGGCCGTAAAAATGTCAGTGATCGAATTGGCGAGTGCGGGATTCGAACCCGCAACTCTTGGTTTCGTAGTCTAGCGATCTATCCACTAAGCCACCAGGGCTCTCAAAATCTGCATATTACTTAATAAAAAAATATTACTCTACTGTAAAAATGGCTTAATTAATTAGCGGCCAGAAAAATTAGTTAACTCTTACTAACGCTCTTTGAATTTTGTTAATTGTTTAAGACGGTAATTGATAATGGATTTGAAGATTATCCTCGAACCTGCATAATATTTCATCAAGATGATGTGCATAGTATAAGTTATAGTGTGGTATATCTATTACTGAATGTGATGTAGAGTGGCTTTCGAAAATAAGTAGTACATTAATTTTGTAGTAAGTTAAAAATAGAGTTACTTTATGAATACGGTTTTTGAATTTGTTTCTCTGTTCATGTCTCATTTTTTATTGGGTTAGCCATTATTGTGCTAATTTATTAATAATTGTAGTGAGCATTGTATGTTTTGATTTAGCAATTGGGAAGACATATATTTATTTTTAAATTTATTCACGAAGATGGTAAGTTTGTTTGTAATTTCATTGTCTTAGTTCTTCTTGCTGTAATTTGTGAGTAGTTAAAAGAATTTTGGGAAGCATCAACAAGAGCTGATAAATAGTTGCTGTGAAAGTTAAAGGATTGTTTTGTTGGAGTGCGGTCTTTGCAAATAGCAGCATGGTCGCCGTTATATAGGACACATGTGACGGAAGTATTCCTAGTTTTTCTGCAAGTTTTACTATTACGACAAGATTTTAGAGTTTTGTACAGTATGCTTTTGGAGTGATCATAAGTTTGACAACATGTACATTGTATTATGTTGTTCTTGATTTGAGGTGTTTCAATTCCTTTGTACTTCATAAAAATTTAATTTAATAGATTTCTTTATTATTTGTTGGAGTTCGAAGTCGACGAAAAACATTGGTAATGACTCTTTCCTTACTTTATGTCAGATGTTTATTAAATTTCTTACAGAGTCGCGTGTAGCTATTCTGTAATCTCTTTCTTGTCTGATTTGATAACTATGGTGCGCAATGTTTTCTTGACGTAAGTGAAAGATTAGCTTACTGTATGCATCAATGCATTTTGTATTTAGCTTTATCACGTTGTTAGATAGTAACTGTCATCTTCGACGACTTGGTTCAAGTTATCACTTATAGCTCTAAAGTTGTTAACGTACTTCTCTGGCGAAATTTGAGGTTCCTGGGTCCAGCACCTAATTTGTCTTTTTGATACAACCAATTTGGCCAGGATAGTGAATGGCTATAAAGGCCGCTTTTGTGTCGTCTCATGGAGGGATTGGGATCTTCAGACGCTTGCGATATGTACTTCTATTAGCTTCGTAATTGTAAATGCCACGGACAATGAAGTTTCCGTCGCCTTAGATAGTTGGGTGTAGATCTTATGCGGATTGGAATATAAACTTCTAGATTATGAAAAAGTCAACGCCTTGATAAATATTGTAGTTTTTCACAAAGCAGGGTGAGTCGAAGGCGGGTCGTAAAGCCCGATTATGAATAACCTGAAGTTTATTGACAGGTGTTTTGGCGGCATAGCCAAACTGGAATCGCTTACATCATAATAAGCCGTATTATGGTCTTATACAAAAGCAGCTTGTTGTTGGTGGACCAGAAGCTTTCGGAATGGAAAATGGAGCGCAGTCTGTAAGCCAGTTTCCTGTCCAGAATTACTTTGAGGTTGATACTATTTTTTACCTGCTACACCAGTTTTTTAGAAAATCTACTTCCTCCTGGAGCCTTTGAATCACAGACAATGTCAGCAGCAAGCTGAGTAGCACCGTCGTGTCGTGAAAGGCGTCTTTAACATATCACGGACCCATATGTCATATAACGTCGGGGACAGGACGAAGCCTAAGGGGACGCTGGCTCGTAATCGTTCCTCGGATGACCTCACGCTACGAAACTTGATGCGGAACTTTCTTTTGGAGGGGAAGTACAGAACAAGCGAAGCTATCAGCAGTGCAGTGGAGGGCATCTCGTATACTAGCCCGTGATGTGCCACACTTTGCCAAATGTCTTAGCCACGTAATATAAAATTATATAAGTGGTTTTCTTCTTAGTGTAGCCCTTGGTGATACGTTTGACTACCCGAGGAAGCTAGACGGTAGTGGACTGGCCGGAGCAGAAGCCAAACTGACTTTCCGGAATAGGTTGGTCTTCGACAGCCGTCCTCACTCGCCTGTGGATTACTTGTTCCACAAGCTTCCCACAGTCAACAGAAAACTTATCTACCGATAATCTTGGAGAAAGGACTTTGACTTTTTATACTTGAGAAGCATAATAACATCCATCATCTTTCAAGACTTGGGAAGTGGCGAAAACGGAAGCTTGCATTAGTGATAGTAAGGACGCAGACAATTGTCTACTTGATGCTTTCGAGGTGGCCAAGGTCGACGTTGTCGTGACACTGGCATTACAGGTAGTCAGCGAAGGCCTCAGCTTTATTTTGTGCTAAGTAGACAATGCCTCATCCGTAGCCATTTTGCGGTACTCTTATATGTTTACAATGTTCGGAAATTGCTGCGCGCGCCGTCACGCCCGGCGCTTCTATCATATTCGCTCTTTTAGCTCCGGCAATTAGTGGCGGATGCAGATAGATTCTTGGCGTATCGCCTTCTCCAAGTCTTTGCTAAAGCAAAAGGTTTCATGGTCTGTTTAAAGGTAGTCGGTAAAGAGCAGCCATAAAACTGCAAAGCAAAAGAAAAGGTCATCAGCTCCGTCCGGGATTTCCTGTGTGATAGAACCGGATTGTCGTCGTTGTCCAGCTCAAGTCTATATCTGCTACATCAAGACGCCCTTAAAAAACAAAATGTCAAGGACGTCCGGGCGACGGGTGAAACAGTAATGGGAGAATTCAAGGAGACCTCTCACCACAAAATATTAGAGCTAAATGTATCCATGCCGTTGATCCAAGCAATGTTCTGTTCAAAAATGATATCCAAGTCCTCGGAGAAGAGAAGACACTCATAAGACGAGGAGTGTTATATAGAGTTGAGTCGTATAACTTCATGATCCCTTGTTTGTATGTAGAGCTCGATGGCCTCCAGGTACTCGGTGGTCGAGAGGAGTACTGAACAGTATTCTAGGCAGGACTTGACATAGACTTTTTTGTTTGTAACTTTGTAGATGTATAAATGTGGAAGACTGAGATCTGGATAGTATTTTTCACTAAGCTTCATTTAAATTATTTACAGTTTCAAGATTATGCTCAATTTGTGTTAGTGTATAGAATCTATTCATTGTTCTAATTGAAAGCGTATTTTTAGTTAATTTTGATTGTCCTATGCGTATTTTTTTATTAACAGCTTGCCAGGGACGTTTTTATCGTAAAATTCTTGATCTAAATTCGAATATTGATCGTCATTTCTTTTATTTTTGTAATTAGTTTGTATATAAGTATTACTAAAGTTGGGTATTTTTAAATATAGAATTTGAGTTAAGTTATCGATAAGGTTGAGGTATTAAAATTTGACTTTGGCATGTTTGAAGTAGGTGAAGGTTTATGTATAACTTATTTGGTTTATATGGTTAGGCATTGGCGGTAGTTGATCTTGCATTGTAAGCATCGTTTGAAAATTATTTCAGCTGTTTAGAAATTTGTTGGATAAACCTAGTGTAATCTCGGTAGGAAACATTTTTGTTTCTTAATAGTTCAATTGAACAAAATAAATGTTACATACGTAATCAATCCTCTTCTTATTGTGTAGAAGAAAATATATTTTTTAAATTTAAATTTAGAATTTAAAATCAAATAAACCTATGTGACCACCATGTTCACTCAACTGTAATCGCCCGGCTGACCCTCAAGATTGACAAGTCTTTATTCTGTGGAAGTCAATCGAGAACTTGAAGCCTGCAATTGATCTAAAAATTTCAAACGAAATAGCTACGTTTTATTAATAATTTGAGCTTATTTTTTTATAAGTACTTAGTACAATTAATGTACTTTATATTGGGCCTGGAATAGATGCATATCTGTGACGATAAGAACGAGGGTCATATTAGTGTAACTAGTAGATTAGTTAAGTAAAATCATACGTATATGTAGACAAACATAATTTAAACATGGGGCCGGCGAAGAGATTGTTCTGTAACCAATCCCAGAACGAACTTAAAAAGACCTTTTTTCGGGAAAATTCGAAATCGAATATCTCAAAAATTATTGGACATAGAATTTTTTCGACTTCATTTTCGAATTCAGCGTAAAATTTCCTTTGAGAATCCATTTTAAAATTTTAAAAAATCTCAAATTTTGTGGCGGACCGACACACAGTGCGGCCGAAGGCCGCACTATGCGGCCAAAAGTCGAAAATAAAAGTTTTTAGTTAGGGTTTCTTTGTCATCGGGTTGGATAAAGGAGTCCCCTAGGAGACGAAAAATGCTAAGAGTGAGGTCTCTTGCCTCAAATCCCCTCCATAATCTCAGTTTGAATGTGGCCGCTACGGTATGCGTAGCCACGCGTAGAGAAGATCGACTAATGGACGCTTCCATTGAACACGTGTAAAAGTTTTTACCGACAAGTAAATCTAACGCAAATAAATGGATTCCACATCTGAAGGTGAGTAAAATGAGTAAAAAAATTCCTGCATATAAAATGCTAAATAGTAAATTGTTAGGAAAAAAATGTATGTGATTGAATGAATACTTTTTTGTCTTGCTAGATCTTGCTCACTAAGCTATTGAAGGTTGTTAGTAATAGTATTATGTACAAAAAAATATAAAATTCAGCTGCCCGTAGCTGCCCGTTCAGTTTTTATGCATATGATGGTAGCTCGGGACACACTGAATAGAAACAAAAGCTCGACGAAAATAGTTATACTGATGAAAGTTTTTTTTTATGTCTATCGTTCCACTACAACTTTTTCATACTAACACTTTGACAAAGGAAACTACTGTAGTCTGGAAAAATCCAAGAACGTCATTAACAAGATATTGTCGGCCTATCCAAATTGAGTGTGCTAAAGAATCTGTAGATTTAACAAAAAAAACAACAACCAATGACGTTGAACAGCAAGTACGAGAGTTAATTCCATTCAGTACTACTATTTCCGGGATAGAAGTATCTATTAAATATGAGTTGAAATTGACTGTGATAGACACTAAAGTTTGTAATTCGTTAACTGATACAACATCTGCGATGCGTTGTTATCTATGTCATTGTACATCAAGTTAATTTAACGATATTGATAAGATGTTAGAACAGAAAATTGTTACTGATCACTTACGATTTGGCCTGTCAACTTTACATTGTTGGATTCGGTGTTTTGAATTTTTACTACATTTATCATACAAATTAGACAACCAAAAATTGCAGGCTCGAACAAAAGAAGAGAAAGAATCAGTAATGAGAATTTAAAAAAATATTCAAGCTGCCTTCAAAAAAGAATTAGCCTTGATTGTTGACAGGCCAAAAGCCGGTAGTGGAACTTCAAACGATGGAAAAACTGCTCGAAGTTTTTTTGAGAACTATAAGAAATCTGCAGAAATAACAGGAATTGATGAAAATATTACATATCGTTTTTATATTATATGGCAAACTATTGCCTGTGGTCATAATATTAATGAAGAAAATTTCCGTCAGTATACTGTAAAATTAGCAAAAGACATTGTACAGAAATATTCCTGGTATTACATGCCTACATTAGTCCATAAACTTTTAATTCATGGCCCAGAAATAATAAAACATTCAGTGTTGCCTATCGGTTAAATGTTCGAAGATGCGCAGGAAGCCTGCAATAAATTTTTTAAAATCTATCGCTCGAATTTCGCAAGAAAACATTATCGTCAAAAGACACTGGAGGATGTTTTCAAACGATTTTTAATTGCACCCGATCCACAAATATCCAGTTGTCGAAAATTACCTCTAAAACCACTCAAATCTTTGTCTAAAGATTGTATTGATTTGCTAGCATCTCCAACTGTAAATAAACATACAGAAGATGAACAATCTTTGACAGTTCTTCTGCCCCTGAGACAGATACACATGTAGATGATTGTGACTGTTACGAAATTGGCAATGAAAACTTTTCCATGTAATGTTAGTTCTGTATACGTTATAAATGTTATCTACTCATGTTGCATATTGCACTTCTAAACACACGATTTGTAAATAACTATGTTCGATTTCAATAAAACTATATTTACACTTGAAAAAATCTTTGTAACATCGCCATATTGCATTGTCACTATTTTTAATTTGTTGGTTTTTAATAAATTTTCAACTACATAGCTTAATAATCTCAACATAAACTTTTAATCAGTTGTCAAAGTTCTTTTTTTATAAGTTCTTTCATTTTTTATAAGTTTTTTTGTATAACATGGCGCCATATTGTCAGCCATTTTGAATTTGCTAATTCTGATAACAAATTCGTAATCAGCGAGCCCAAAAACCTCTATATACCAATTTGTGGATCATTCTATACATTTTTCGACTTTTGGCCGGACTGTGCGACAGACCGACAGACAGACATATAGAATTCAGTAACGAACTTTTCAAGTTCGTTGAAAATTCAAAACTTTCCTATAAGTTTTTATTAATTTTGAGTGTTATATACGCTAAGTTGCATATACCTTTAGAGTTTATGTTCATAGCGCATAAAAAAATTTAATGATTTTTGAGATTTCTTTAGTAGTAATTTGAATAAACTAAGAATTTGTGTTATAGTTGTAATGATATATTAAATGTGTAAATTTAGAGCAGACAAAGAGGTATAAATGCTTTTCAATAAAAATGTCTACATTGATACCGAAAGGTATGCTACTATCGAATATGAAAAGCAAGATGTACTAATTAACGTTGTTATTAGCTTACAAAATAAGCATTCGTTTTACAATACGACACATAAAGAATTTATTCAAATTTAAAAGATATACTTTAATTTAGATGTCTCTTGCTTACAATCACTTTAAGAAAACAAAAATTAGGCTAGCTATCTAAAAAGCAAAGAGCTTGAATGGAATCAATGATTAGCTAAATATCTTCAAGGTCCAATTTTGATTTTAAAATAATCTTATTTATTCAACTCTCAGTGCACTAGAAAGACTAAGTAACAAATTAAAAAAATACTTGTTGATTATAAATACGGTAAAAATACAATGATTGCAAAAATCTAAAAATTTAAGGTCATTTTATTATAGTTTTTGGGGAAAAAGGAATTACAATAGAACTTTGTTAATTGCTATGAGTAATTATTTCTGTTTTTAATTGACTTTAATTGCGGGCATATTCTTTTGAATAAACAGTTATGCATTGACATTGCTTTCTATTGCAGCTTGACATATGGGAAGCACTAAATGACTAAAATATTAATTAGAGGGCGTGGAAGTTCGTTTCAGATGCAACAGACTAGACGCTTCCTGCAGAACAAAGCAAATTTGCTACTCGGGGGGAGCGGTGGGCGGCTGCAGATCTCGATTGCGAATGAAATAATTTACAGATAATTGTTACGAAGCAGCTTCCTCGCGTCTAAGGGCGAAAAATAGCGACAACAATGGAGCGCTGGGACTTGCTGCGCAACCTGTTCAAAGGCGTAATTTGATACGTCCTGTAATGGATGGATGGCTTCATAATTAATTTAAAAACGAAGGTCAGGCCGCTCGGCGAGCATCCCGACTTGCCCTGCCGCCGCCCGAGTTCGATTTTGACAAAGAGCGGGCGATAAGACTTCGGCGCTGTTCTTTGGGCCGCTAATAAAATGAGGGCAAATTAATTTGTATTGTGCCAGAGGAGGGCCTAATGGGAATTGAATTTCTGTTGCAAGCTGGAAAACCGCGATTGTTCTCGGCATGGCGTCGCGGTTCCAGTGCAATCGTCCGGCTGGAGCAGGGCGGGAGTTTCGGCGCACCGTAGTCATTACAGAAGGCTGCAAATTACCGCACGCTGTTCCGTAATGGCTGTTGTTGACATGTTCGGGCTACATATTTTTCTGGAGTTCAACCCGCATTATGATATTGCGCCGCAATGTCGGGCGAATTATTTTTAAGGTGGCAGTAGCTTTTCCTCGGCGACCCATCTGACTTCCTTTATTACTTTCTACCCTAGGGTCGGTTTTTTAGAAACAGTAGTGCGGTAGACATGAAACAAAGCAACTCTAACCGCCATAAAACTGTTTCTTTGCAGTTGCTTTTACAGAAAAGCGTAGCTTTGGTTAACTTGAACATCGTTTATTATTTATTCTTAGTCGAGGCAAATTTAGTGTATAAAATTATGAAAAGGTGCACACCCTAAATCATTTAGTTTATATTAGGTTTGACAGATACATTTTTGTGTATGCTTTTGAACCGCGCTTGTATGGTAATTACAATTGTCATCATATGTCACACACTTTGAAAAGATAGGAAGGTTTTTAACATTTGGGAGACTATAACTCATAATTAAATAAAATTTGGTAATTAATAGTGCGGCTCAGATTATGTCGTAATAGAAATCAATTAGATTTTTATATATATATATGATACAAGTTGATTTAGCACATCCCAGTATAGTGATATTTAATCTTTATTTTCCAGAATCGCAATATCCTATTTCCACAAATTACCTACAGTAAAATACTATTTTTCATGCTTGAATCTGACAAAGCTGTTAGTCTCTATTATTTTGTGAAATATTTTTTTTCTTCCAATGTTCTCCATATATCTGTTCTATTTACTTTATCAAAGACTTTCTCTAAGTCGGGAAAACAGGTGGATCTCTCCGTCTTTCCTAATTGCCTTTTTAATTATTTGCTTCTTCTTCTTCTTCTACTCTTATATATAGGCTATTAGCCTGTTTCTAACTACACATTTCGTGTGGTACTATGAGCCATGTTAGGCGTACCCTGGGCAAGTGGCTAGTCTGACCCGTTAGAAGAAGGAGAATGTACTGTACGACCGCCAAAGGTGTTTGTATGATGGCCGGAGAGCACTCGATGTTTGCCGTTATTTTTGACCTGGGAGTCGAACCCAGGGCCCGCCGCGCGTTAGTCTGGCAGGCCGAAGCCTTTCCGTCGCGGCTGTCGTGCTCTCTAATTATTTATTATATAATTATTTGCTGTAATGTAAAATTTGCGTCTGACAATTTTTTATTCTTCTAAATCCACATTGTTAATCCTGTAAAATCCATTTCAGTTTATCTGCTCACCTCATTTCTAGAATTTGCACATATTTTTTTAACTTCGCTTAGTAGGGCAATTGTCACACTTCTTTATATTGTCTATTTTATGAATTTCGATTATTATTTTTATTTGCCAGTCTTTTGTTGTGTGTGTTCTATTCTGTTCAATGTGTAATTAATAATTTTTATAAGAATTCTATTGTTTGTTTTTTATGCTTCTTTATGTCACCTGTTATTTGATCACACCTTGAAGGTTTTCCCACCTTTATATCTTCTATTTCTTTTGTAGTTATATTGTCTTCTTGCAGCTGGTTTTTTAATTGATACTATTACTATCCTTTTTTTATTTTTCCTCTGTTTTTTAATAGTCCTTTGAAGTGCTGTTTCCATCTATTTATGGTTTCTTCTTTTTTCTGCGAATAGCTTTTCTTCTTGGTTTTTTGATATCTGAAAGTTATTGTCACTCGCATTTTCGATAGCCGCAAAAAATAATTTTTATTATGCTTCCACGTTTTATCAAAGTATTTCGTTTTTCCCCTTTTATAAACTTTTTTAAAACTTTACTTCCTTTGCCTTTATATTTTTCATCATTCGGCCGCTGGCCTCGTAGATGAGTGGATGTGTCTGTGACGCGCGTGTTATCTATGCATGCACTCGAATGCCAGTGACCCGCATTAATCAGTGAGTTTATTTTATTTATTTTAAATATGTTTCCGTTTCAACCACAAATGCCTATTGCTCAACAACAAATTCCAATTTCTCAACATCATTTATTATATCAAAACCAGCCATTAACGCCCTACACTAATCCTCCTACGCAACAATTATTATCAAGCCAAACATATGTTCCATATGTATCTTATCCTACTAATATTCCACAACCCATGCACTGTCCGCCACAAAATCCTAATAACCAGCATTCAGCACCTGAAATGACCGCAACAAACGATGACCAACCCCAAACGAGCTCTCATGAGTGGCAAGTAATGAAAAGAGAAAAGATGCTCACGCTCCCTGATAATAACCTCGAATTACAAAGCCAAATCATCGATAACAACAGATTTAATTTATTAAATGACATACACGAAGATAACGTAATGGAAACAACTAGAGACGAACCACAAGCTGCAGTTAAGAAACCCCCTCCAGTATATATACACGGAGTAGAAAATTATAACGCAATGATTACAAATCTGACAAAAGTATTAGAAACTGAACAATACAACTCAAAAACACTAGCAAACAACGTCGTCAAGATAAATACTAATAACCCTGAAACATATCGAAAACTTGTGAGACATCTTGATGACGAGAAAATTATTTTTCATACTTATCAGATTCAAGAAGAAAGGGCATTTAGAGTTGTAATCAGAAACCTTCACCCAACAGTCGATACCGCGTTGATAAAAGAAGAATTGAAAGAGAAAGGACATACTGTACGCAATTTAATGAATATAAGACACAGGGTAGACAAAACACCACTTCCTTTATTCTTTGTTGACCTCGAGCCTGCCAGTAACAACAAAGAGATATACGAACTTAGATCTCTATTAAATATGATAATTACAGTTGAGCCACCAAGGAAAAAACCAATATCATCCAGTGTACTCGTTGTCAAGCATACGGACACAGCAAAACTTACTGCAGAAAACCATTCGCGTGCGTAAAGTGTGGTGGTAACCACAATACCCTGACGTGTACAAAGCCAAAAGACACTCCTGCTACATGTGCATTGTGCAATGGAGCCCACCCAGCAAACTATAAAGGATGCTCTATCTACCAACAACTTCAGTTAAAAAGAACAACACCGCCAACCCTAGGATGCAAGCACCACAAGCTCTAAAGGCGGCCACAATTCAACCAAACACATATAGGGCAAACAGGTTTCCAACTAGCTATGCCGCAGCCGTGGCTGGACAACAAAATTTCATAACAACGTCAGACTCATACAACACTCAAAATCAAAATCAAAACAGCAATGACATCTCCCTGTCTCAGTTCCTTTCCAAATTTGAAACCATGTTTAGCCAGTTAATGCAACAAAATACTATGATGCTCAACCTACTCACTAGCCTGATAACCAAAATCTCCCAATAATGGATACCCTAAGAATAGCCGTATGGAACGCAAACGGACTTCTACAACGCCGTTTAGAAGTAGAAGCGTTTCTAAACACCCAAAAATCGACTTGCTCTTGGTATCTGAAGCACACTTTACTAATTACAACTACCTCAATATCCACAACTACAGAACTTATTACACCTGTCATCCCGACAACACAGCTCACGCTGGAACGGCAATTATAATCAGCAGCAAATTATCACACTACGAAATGGAGAAATTTGAAACATATCATATACAAGCCACAAATGTCAAAATTAAAGACCACGTTGGAGACATAACAGTATCATCAGTATATTGCCCTCCGCGGCATTCAATAACGCAGAACCAGTTCGAAGACTTCTTCAGGACGCTAGGAGACCGGTTCATAGCAGGTGGTGATTTTAACTCTAAACACCCCTTATGGGGTTCCAGATTAATTAACCCAAAGGGAAGGCAACTATATAAAACCATCTTAAATAATCATTATAATGCAGTAGCCACAGGTAAACCCACATATTGGCCAACCGATCTGAATAAACTGCCGGATGCATTAGATTTCCTTATTACAAAAAATTTCTCGCCCAACTACATCGATGTTGCTGACTGCTACGATCTAAACTCGGATCACTCTGCTATAATATGCACGTTGAGTAGCTGCATAATCAACAAGCCTGCAAGGCCCAGCCTACACAACAGTCTTACGGATTGGGACATTTTTCGACAATATATTGATGAACATCTATCGATTCCAGCAGTACTTAACACTTCAAATGAAATTGAAATGGCGATAGAACGACTAACACAAACCTTACAATATGCTTCTTGGACAGCTACGCCCATAAAACTACAACATAAATGTAACAAAAACACTAACAACTACTCCTTAGAAATTAGACAAAAGATCAGCGACAAACGAAAAGCAAGACGGATCTGGCAACAAACAAGACACCCAAGAGACAAAAATAAACTAAACACTCTCACCACACAACTAAAAAGATTAATCAAGGAACAGAAAAAAGAAACGTTCAATGATTACGTGCGAAACTTATCCCCCAGTCAACTGACTACTCATGGCGCGCAACTAGGAATTTGAAAAAGCCTATTATCCCTATCCCTCCTATTCGTAAAAATGATGGCTCTTGGGCCCGATGTGACAAAGATAAAGCGGTGGTATTCGGCGAACACTAAGCTGCAACCTTTCAACCGCACGAATCAGATAGAACTTCACAAGATGATTACGAAATTCTCGAATTCCTCAAATCACCACTCCAACTCCATTGAAAACAAAATTAGGCTAGCTATCTAAAAGCAAAGAACTTGAATGGAATCAATGATTAGCTAAATATCTTCAAGGTCCAATTCTGATTTTAAAATAATCTTTTATTTATTCAACTCTCAGTGCACTAGAAAGACTAAGTAACAAATTAAAAAAATACTTGTTGATTATAAATACGGTAAAAATACAATGATTGCAAAATCTAAAAATTGGTCATTTTATTAAATTTTTTGGGGAAAAAGGAATTACAATAGAACTTTGTTAATTGCTATGAGTAATTATTTCTGTTTTTAACTGACTTTAATTGCGAGCATATTCTTTTGAATAAACAGCAGTTATGCATTAACATTGCTTTCTATTGCAGCTTGACATACGGGAAGCACTAAATGACTAAAATATTAATTAGAGGGCGTGGAAGTTCGTTTCAGATGCAACAGACTAGACGCTTCCTGCAGAACAAAGCAAATTTGCTACTCGGGGGAGCGGTGGGCGGCTGCAGATCTCGATTGCGAATGAAATAATTCACAGATAATTGTTACGAAGCAGCTTCCTCGCGTCTAAGGGCGAAAAATAGCGACAACAATGGAGCGCTGGGACTTGCTGCGCAACCTGTTCAAAGGCGTAATTTGATACGTCCTGTAATGGATGGATGGCTTCATAATTAATTTAAAAACGAAGGTCAGGCCGCTCGGCGAGCATCCCGACTTGCCCTGCCGCCGCCCCAGTTCGATTTTGACAAAGAGCAGGCGATAAGACTTCGGCGCTGTTCTTTGGGCCGCTAATAAAATGAGGGCAAATTAATTTGTATTGTGCCAGAGGGAGGGCCTAATGGGAATTGAATTTCTGTTGCAAGCTGGAAAACCGCGATTGTTCTCGGCATGGCGTCGCGGTTCCAGTGCAATCGTCCGGCTGGAGCAGGGCGGGAGTTTCGGCGCACCGTAGTCATTACAGAAGGCTGCAAATTACCGCACGCTGTTCCGTAATGGCTGTTGTTGACATGTTCGGGCTACATATTTTTCTGGAGTTCAACCCGCATTATGATATTGCGCCGCAATGTCGGGCGAATTATTTTTAAGGTGGCAGTAGCTTTTCCTCGGCGACCCATCTGACTTCCTTTATTACTTTCTACCCTAGGGTCGGTTTTTTAGAAACAGTAGTGCGGTAGACATGAAACAAAGCAACTCTAACCGCCATAAAACTGTTTCTTTGCAGCTGCGTTTACAGAAAAGCGTAGCTTTGGTTAACTTGAACATCGTTTATTATTTATTCTTAGTCGAGGCAAATTTAGTGTATAAAATTATGAAAAGGTGCACACCCTAAATCATTTAGTTTATATTAGATTTGACAGATACATTTTTGTGTATGCTTTTGAACCGCGCTTGTATGGTAATTACAATTGTCATCATATGTCACACACTTTGAAAAGATAGGAAGGTTTTTAACATTTGGGAGACTATAACTCATAATTAAATAAAATTTGGTAATTAATAGTGCGGCTCAGATTATGTCGTAATAGAAATCAATTAGATTTTTTTATATATGATACAAGTTGATTTAGCACATCCCAGTATAGTGATATTTAATCTTTATTTTCCAGAATCGCAATATCCTATTTCTACAAATTACCTACAGTCAAATACTATTTTTCATGCTTGAATCTGACAAAGCTGTTAGTCTCTATTATTTTGTGAAATATTTTTTTTCTTCCAATGTTCTCCATATATCTGTTCTATTTACTTTATCAAAGACTTTCTCTAAGTCGGGAAAACACGTGGATCTCTCCGTCTTTCCTAATTGCCTTTTTAATTATTTGCTGTAATGTAAAATTTGCGTCTTACAGTTTTTTATTCTTCTAAATCCATATTGTTAATCCTGTAAAATCCATTTCAGTTTATCTGGTCACCTCATTTTTAGAATTTCCATATATTTTTTTAACTTCGCTTAGTAGGGCAAATGTCGCACTTCTTTATATTGTCTATTTTATGAATTTGGATTATTATTTTTATTTGCCAGTCTTCTGTTGTGTGTGTTCTATTCTGTTCAATGTGTAATTAATAATTTTTATAAGAATTATATTGTTTCTATTGTTATTTGATCACACCTTGAAGGTTTTCGCACCTTTATTTCTTCTATTTCTTTTGTAGTTATGTTGTCTTCTTGCAGCTGGTTTTTTAATTGATACTATTACTATCCTTTTTTCTTTTTTCCTCTGTTTTTTAATAGTCCTTTGAAGTGCTGTTTCCATCTATTTATGGTTTCTTCTTTTTCTGCGAATAGCTTTTCTTCTTGGTTTTTGATATCTGAAAGTTATTGTCACTCGCATTTTAGATGGTCGCAAAAAATAATTTTTGTTATGCTTCCACGTTTTATCAAAGTATTTCGTTTTTCTCCTTTTATAAACTTTTTTAAAACTTTACTAACTTTGCCTTTATATTTTTCATAGTCTGTGTGTTTTTTCAATATTAAATATTGTTTTAAAGTTTTAATTTTTCCGTTTAATCGCCGTTTTTATTACCTCAAACTACCAATGTATTTTTTTGACGTGAGCGTTTAAAATTTTTGTGGTTCCATATATTTTTTCTACTACTGTTATGATGTTTTCTTTGAAGTTCCACAACGTGTTTCACTATTTACAAATAAACAACAAAAGGAATAAGACAAGAGCAAATAATAACCCTTTTACTATTCACAATATTTTTGAATAAAGCTATCAAAAACGTATAAAAACAAGTAAAACATTATAAAGTAAGACATTGGAAACTAGAAGACAAAAATTTCAGTTTTGTTATACGCAGATGATATTGTCATCATTGCAAAAAATGAAAGAACAATGACCAATAATTTGAATTTCTACGAGTACAGCTTAAAATAAATCAACTAACTCAAAACGAAAACGATGATTGTAAGTAGTCAAGGAAAGGCCTACTAAATAAAATTGCAAGATACATCATAGGAACAAGTTTAAGTACCTAATGACAACAATGTCACGGATGAATAGACGAAGAAATAGATCTAAGCACGGCAGCAGCAAAAAGATCCTTCAAAGCAATAAAGAACATCTCTTTAGCAAAAAAAAAAATAAATAACAAAAAAG
This sequence comes from Sinelater perroti, assembly GCA_036346155.1. Lineage (NCBI taxonomy): Eukaryota > Metazoa > Arthropoda > Insecta > Coleoptera > Elateridae > Sinelater > Sinelater perroti. The sequence continues at coordinate 913,943 of JARFIY010000359.1, forward strand.
CAAAAACGCACTTTTTTAAGAAAATAGCTGCTCCAATTTTGACTTACGGGCCCGAAACATAGACTGTACCATAGAACCCGATAAGCATAATTCAAGGTTGAGAAGTAAGAGTTATACGAAAAATAAATGAAAAATCTAGCAGAAACAAAAAAAAAACAATGCTTTTAGAAACATCTCGAAAACAAAACCAATAGATAAAAAGATACTAAAGAAAGAAAAACTGAGATGATTTGAAGTGAAACAATATAAAAAAGAAGATTGGGAAAAACGTGGATAGAAGAAATGGAAAGTGCAGCAGAAAAAGTAACATAAAGTGAAACAAAAACAAGATAAAAAGAATGGAGAGAAATATGCAGATGAAAAATACAGTAACCCAACTCCAACCACCTTACACCCAAAAGCATAAATATTCCTTAAGAGTACGTAGTGTTTTTTTTCTACTGGGGTACTGTTCTTTGAACCTGCACCAAGTTTCTTTTTTATTCTTTAATCTTATTTTTAACCGTATCGTTCCACCATTTGGTTCTTATTTGGTCTTGTCCTGTTTTAACTTTTTATGTACCGCATATTTTGTTTGCTGTCAACGTTATTGTTTTCTTCAACTTTTTTCATCTATCGTTGAGGCTTTAATGTTATTTTGTCTCTGCTTCTTGCTCTTCTAAGTTCTCTTTTGTAATCCTCTTTGTTTCTGGGTTTTACAGTTCCTCCAGTTTTAGTCTTTTATAGACTGTTGGTATTTCTTTGGAATGTGTTTTCAAATTGATGTCGGTTTTCAGTATTTGGTGGTCGGTGCTGAGTTCTCTTATCCTCTTATTGTTTTCACATCTTGGATTGCATATCGCATGGTTCTAGAATATGTCATGTAACTATTATGCTCCTCTGTTTTCTTTCTTCTGGTTCATAGGTAATCTTGTGAATTGTTTTGTGTTTGAAGCACGTGTATTCTATTAATATTTGGTTACTTATACAAAAATCAGTGATTCTTTCTCCATTGTTGTCGAGAGTTTCTTCCATGTACTACTGTTGTTCAAAATCCCTTGTTTCTATCTTTGTCTAGGCGGGCGTTCCAATCACCGATTACCAAAAGTGTCTATTTTTATTTTGTTTCATGTTCCAATTCTTATTCGTTGTCTTGCCGGTCGTCTTCTGTTAAGAGCTTGCTATTTCTCTGAATCTACTACACCTCGTATAGGTGATTAGCCTTATGATAAAGGTCTCGTTACTTCGGGACAACTGGTACCAGGTTATAACCCCCGATGCTAGATCGCCAAAGCCTCGTTAGTTTTTTAGCAAAGCGTACCACGTGCAGGTGAGATTGACATTTTGGCGACTAGTTGTTGATGCCACTCTTTACCTCTCAATAATAAAAACACTTAGTTTAAAGAAATCTCCAGTCGAAGCCGGAATACCTAACATTATATTCAAAAAACTATCCCGGAAAGCACTAGCATACCTGGGTAACCCCTTAATGCATGATTGAAGTCTAGCTGCTTTGCAAACAAATGGAAGCATCCATAATTTCTGCTCTTTTCCAAACCAGCTACCGATCGAAACGATCATTAATATGGGTGTTAGTTCTATACGGTTGTGTAATCTGGGGAAACGAACCTAAATAGAATCCAAGCATTGCAAAATAAAATTTCCAAAATCTCAGTGAACGTTTCTTGGTACCAACAAACACCATTCAGAGCTTGGTATCTCTACGATTATGAAACGTATCAAAAATGAACCAAATATTTTCACACAAATATTAATAACTGGTGCGGTGTTATAGCAACTCGGTCAAACCCAAATAGACACTAGATTAAAACGCATTTTACCACAAGTCATTTATCTAAATCAAAATGATAGTGATGGTAATTAACTGAATTGCATAAAATTATCGCATTGTGCTAAAACTTCTTAACAATCATTTTAATTTCTAAAGAGGTGACTTTAACCTTTCTGTTACTATGACGATTATTATCTATTATTAATTATGTATTTATTTGTGGATCTGGTATAATGTCTCTGTATTAGAAGGCGTTACTTCTTTAACTTTAATGGTTATTGTTTTACTCAATCAACGTTTGTCAATTTTAAAACGTGTTTTAATACATTTTGTTGCGCCTCTTACTTTAACGTAATTTTGTCCCATTTAACGTTTTAAATATAACAATTACAGTTAATTTAAAAAATAACATAATGCAAAACACTTTTCATTGCATTTTTATTGTCAGTTTCGATATTTATTTGCAGTATATATTTTTTGTACCTGTTTTCTACAATAACAAGTTATTAAAAATTAAATAATATGTAAAGGTAAATTAAATAATAGTGGAAGAAGAAAGAAAAGTGTAGGCCTCTGTTGTTTACAAGAGTCGCCAAATTAGAAACACAATTTTTTTTTTAATAACATAATAATAGCATATTTACAATCTACTTCCAGAGGAAAGGAGTATTAAGTAAATGCAATGAATATAATACAAAGTGTATAAGGGAAGCATTCACTGATGCTTTTCCTTTGGATGATTTCTTCTTCGTTATATTAAATCTTGTGGCCAGATTCTGTGGAGTCTTCTTGTGTTTGGACCGCTTTCATATAACTGCTCTACCAGAGCGTTGTCGTGGTTGATTATTTGATTTTGGTATTTAATAACACTGCGCTCGACCTCTTCTTTGATGGTTGGAATTTTCAAATCGGTATGAAGTGTGAGATTACTGACGTACCAAGGAGCATCTGCCAGGATTCTGAGAACTTTAGACTGAAACCTTTGTATGATTTCCAGGTTTGATGGTTTAGCACTCCCCCATAACTGAAGCCCGTAAGTCCAGATAGGTTTGATTATACATTTGTATAACAGAATTTTGTTATTTAACGACAGTTTTGATTTTCGTCCAAGAAGCCAATGCATTTGTCGAAGTTTGATGTCCATTTGCTTACGTTTAGTCTTGATGTGGCTTTTCCATGTTAATCGTTGGTCTAGGGTTAGTCCCAAAATACTAGTAGTAGCTTAAAAGCGCGACTATACCCCTACAAACACAAACGTAGTAGCGATTTAGAAATAAGACAATTATTATAGTGATTTAAACTTAAATTTACACTTACTTCCTGCCCATTTTTTAAACACGAAAAATGTTGCGCGTTTATTGAACCTGGCGTCTGCGACTGCTCCAGTTGCTCCACGATAGTTACTTCTATGCATCATCTAATGGTGGAATATACTCCTGAACAACTGTATGTTGCGCCGACATCGTTATATTTAAATAAAATAGAGAAAAAAGCAAGCGAGTAACTGCGCCTATAAAGGAAGCTTATGCTGTGTATAATAAAGCCATAAAAGAATAAGAACTGTGTTCTATTAAAGTTTAACGGTAATAATGCTGTCGGCGCTCTCTGAGCAATTTTAATAATAGCTGCCGACAGTTTCGGCTTCAAATCTTGTTAAAAGTGGCCGACTAGCACGAATGCAGTCTAAGCGCAGCTCGCAGCATCAAGGACCCGCAATATCCAGGAAATAATAGACGTTGCAATTATCAGCAATAAAAGTAATTGGCAGAACAGCACAAACCTGCAGAAATCCAGCACTCCCTCTCCCCGGGCAATCCGTGGCAGTGCAGCCTCGCATTTTCCAGCGAGCGTTTGTCTCTAATTTATGGTCCGGCCTAATGATAAGTTGCCGCGCTTTGGTAGGAAAACATAACTCATGAAATTAATAAGTCGTTGTTTAATTAGAGGTATTTGGCCGTGGGACCGTTTAATTGCCGTTCGCGCGAGTGATATGTTTTATCTGATGCGTGAGTAATAACATGGTGCTCCGCTCTTGATGTCTCTATTACGCCAGCTGCTTTCGAACTGGTACGTGAGTAATTACAGGGTGTTGTTTACATCTTCGCTGCCGGACAAGACAGCCGCTGCATTATCCGGCTCGTGAGCGCTCCCTGCACGCACGCTATTTGCGCTGGCTGTCAGTTGCTTACTCGAAAATAATTACTGAAGCATGGGGATTAACTCGGGCCGATCCCCATGAGAAACAACTTCTTTATCCCGGATTACATTATATTCTCATTTGGTGTTCTTCGCTTAAGCGACGGCAGTTACAGCGTTTAGCAATTTAATAACTTCTTAGACGCAGGGGCACTTTTCTTTTTGAAAAATGGAGCTCTGAAAGAAAGTTAACTGAACATCGAAAGAGGCTCGTATATCAATCAAAACATAGTTAGGAAAAGTATAGCGTCTTGAATATAAAATTACATTAGTCTTGTTTCTGAAATTTACGAATTTCGCTTCTGTTGCGTTTTTAAAAATAAGATTAAATGCAGAATTTTATTACCTTTACTTTGCTATAATTCCATCGTGCAAAATTACGCTCTTATTTACAAAAGTCTTCTCTAAAAATGCATTTTAGACTTGTTAGTATAACATATTCCTTCAATTTTAATTCTTTCAAAGTTTTTTATATTTTAATACATTCAATTATATGACACTTTAACCTATGGAAAATTTGTATTTAAATAAATTTAAATAATTAGTACTTACAACACAGCCAACTCTGTTTTCCGCTCAGAATATATAAGAGCCACCTCCATATGGGACAGTTTCTTAAATACAGCAATCAGCAAATTTCTTTCCTGGCCTTCTATAAACCCGACATCTCTTGTCATTGTCATATAGACACATCCTAGACTCGTCGGTGAATAATATCTGACTCCAATAGCCAAGATCCCAAACGAAATGTTTGCGAAAAAATTCCAGTCGCTTTTGCTTCTGGACTGCAGGCAGCTTGGGACCCGTAGCTGTTTCTTTTTTTTTGAAGTCAAGTTGGCTACTTTCAGTTCTTTTCTCACTTTGCAAGCGCTGGCGACCACACCTCTGACCGCACTCAGTTCTTGCTTCAGGTCAACACCAGTTATATGTCGATTTCTGAGAGATATTGAGACGAGAAATCAATCGTCTCTCTCCGTTGTCATGCGCCTACGGCCACTCCCTTGCCGGCAGACGTAGCCACCGGTTTCCCGGCACCGAAGCCATACTCGCGACACAGCTGACTGACTCAAATTTAGTCAATTTTCCACGGATCTCTGACTAAAGCCTTTTCTCAACAATGCAACTGCCTGAACTGCTTCGGCGATTGTGGTATCCATTTTCTTGCAAATCACTCAAACACTTACATCACTTACTTACTTACCTCAATTTCGGATAAGTGAGATAACGGATTACAAGCGTACTGTAGGCTATTCACAGTCGTCGCGCATGTGCGTTACAATTACCAAGATTCTTAAAACTCCGTTTATGATGCATATTTGTTTGAATGCTTTATCTGAATAATGCAATAGCAACAGTGTTTTAAAATTCAATAACAAAGATACTTGCACATTAATGTTTTTAATTTCATTTTCCTTAGATTGAAACAGGAAACGAAAATGCGCGTACAACTAGTGAGTCGATTGTTTAGCTCTCAAGTGTAGAACAACTAACAATTTATAAACTCCTTTTTGTCTACAACTTTTCTCTATAAAGAAAATCTTTTAAAATTATAATTTTAATTTTTTTGGGAACGAAGAAGCTAAGGTATGGAATACAAAATAATAAAATATTCTATGTCCCGCGAAAGTGGGTTTAGTAATTTGTTAAGCAAAATTTGAAATTATAGATAATATAAATAGAATATCGATGCAAGACCTTAAAATAATGTAGAATACGAAAATTATTTAACATATAATAAAGTAATAATTAAAAAGGAATGTGATATCTAATTGATTTTTTAATAACCTAGTAGTAAAATTAAGAAAAATCAAATTATTAGTAGTTTTCAGCATTCAAAATAAAACTCTAAATGATTCTCTAATTATTTTTTTTCTTTATCACTTCAAAATGTATTTTACTAAGCATTACTTTTTGGCTATTATTTAATATTTGCTTAGTTTTTATTTAGACTCTGATGAAAAATAATGTTCAACAATTTTTTAAAAGCTCTTTTGGTTTATACTTTACAGAGTTTATACCAGAAATGATTGCTTAAACTTATTTTAGAATTCTTCTTATATTTTTTTAGCCTTTGTTATATTACTAAATTGTACTTCGTCATCTGACTTGTTTTATTTTATTAAAGTTACAATTTATATGCTTTAATATATTATTAACTGATTAAAAAATTTTTAATCCATGCACAAACTATTATTTTTTATTATAGTATTTTTTTCACTACATCATTTGCATTTTTACTGATGTTTATCTTGGATATTTATTTTTTTAGTTCTAATAATTTGGTCTCTCTAGTTATCACATTGAAGTCACTTTCTATCTTAAATCTCATTTAGATTTTATAGCAACTTGATATATTTCGACTTTTTTAAAGTTTTATAGAAAAGTACATTCGATTTATGAAAGCATTTATTTGTTTTAAATTTGTACCTTAGTAAAAATACCTTTGTGATTAAAAGAAACCAAATTATACATTGCTTTAGAAAACTACACACTTCAGTAGTCTTTTTCAACGTTGTGTTCCTAAGAAGTTCTACTATTATTTTGACTATTTCTTAAAATGATTTGTTGCTTATTTATAAACTACTTTACCTCTTATTATACGTAAGTGAATTAAATATAAAACGGAGAGGGGTGCCGATTTTGAGCTTTGTAAGTAGACTTAAAAGAGATTCCCTATTGAGGGTACCTGGAATTATTGTTTTTAATTAATATCTGAATATCGAGCACGAGGTACTTCTTCCGTTGCGCAACGGACTATTACCAAGTTTTTTTACGATGGAGCTCTTAAACAAATCTAAAATTTTGAAAAACCTCAGGCTCAGTGAGAAGAATTAATCGTACGTTTTGCATAAACAATTTTTGGAGAGGACGGGAAACAGTTGGAAATAAAGATCATCAAGTTTGCCCTGTTGTGGCCGGGAAGAAAATTCGCACTTTTTACCGCTTTTAGAAGACGACCATCGACTGTTGAAATTGGGTGAAGTCGGAAGAAGCTATCATTTTGACAACCAATCAGTAATAACAATCTTGGGTTTTGAAATGTGTCCTTTGCCTAGTCCCTTATAGCTGTTCAAATTTGACAAGAAAATTATTACCTTTGTTGTGGTTATCATTTATTTAGACTAATAAAGAAACGTTTAGAGATTTCATGACGATGTTGCTGTAGAAACTTTTGTGGGCTGTATGTAGAAGAATACATTTGTATGTTTGTTTGTTTATTATGCTCCAATAAATTATAAACAAAATTGGGGTTTGTATTTGATTCACTCTTGTATAAATAAAAAAATACTTTCATTTTTTGTCCACACTTTTGTAATCGTAGATAATAGTTGTTATCACAATTATTTTTCATACGTAATTTAATTTGTATGTTAGTTAATATGTCATAAGTTGGAAATGCTATTTTAATCAATTTTATTATACTTTTAGGCAACACAAATAGATTTTTACGTATATATAATGACATGATTTCAAAGAACCCAAAAACACACAACTAGAGGAAACTGTGGTAGGTTTTAAAGCAATAAATATGTTTGTGATAGTCCGAAACCAACAAAGGTATTCGTAACATCTCTCTAAAAACTATTATTTCATAAGCTTTAAATAAATTTGGAGCAAAATAAAATATAATTGCTCTTTTGTAATCTGAGTAATTATAAAATATAATATATTTATTGAAACATTAAAACTTTATTATAGATGATGTTTTATATAAACCAGGTTTGAGTTTCACCTACTTTTAAACGCAAACTATTAAGTTTTATCAAATAGATGCGAAGGCTTTCACGGTCGGTGTTATGGTGCATTGTGTGATTGGTTCTCGGGTTATAAGACCTTTGTCAGAGTTTAAAAACTCTTAACTCTTAACTGCGGCGTCATTTTCAAGAGAAAATCTTCTAAAAATTAATTTTTAAACTCCGACCACGGCCTATAACTCAAGAAGCAACCACATGATGCACTGCTTTAGTAAAAAGCTTTAGATTTAATTTTATAATTTAATTATTTTGCTTCTTTTAAAGGGTGGATTATAATTTTGTTCTAAGTAAAAGAACTGAAAAATATGGTATTGTAACAACCATATAGAACGTTTTTATGTAAGAAAATTTGTATTTTTGCTTTTATGATGAAATATTTATCATGTGCGATAGTACAATATTTTTTTCTTCTTTTATGTAGGCTTAAGCCTGTTTTTCATTCTGTTTTAATCACATCCATGTTGAAATATAGCTTACCACCTATCTCGTTTGTGGTCTGTCCTGTCGCCTTTTTCTATGTGGTTTATTATCTCATACCGTTTTAATGAGTCTAATAATAATAAGCTCTGTTTACATGTTTATTGCATTTCTTTCTTCCTCTTCTTTTTCTTACAAAATTAGGCGATATCCATCTTTGTAATTCTATCTTGCCTCTTTTTCCCTACTATTGCTCGTAACGTATTCATGTTAGTAATACACAACATCTGTTTGGTTTTAGTAGAGTTATCGTGAGTTTCCACTCCAAAGATCATAATTAGCCGAACCATAGACTTATAAATTTTTCACTTAGTATCAATATTCAAATATTTGTTCTTCCAAGTTACACCTGTGAAAATAAACAGAATCTCGTGAGCTTTAGTAACTTGTTATTTCACTTTATTGTAGCGGTCGCTGAGTACATCTACACAGCTTTTATTAGCTGAAACTTCCATATTATATGTCTTCGTTACAAATTTATGGAAAAGGTGTTACAAGTCATACTTAGATTTTACAATCGAAACTGTCTTGTTTACATAGCATAATATAAGAATGTTTCTTTACCCCATTTTGTACTCGAGTAATTTTCTTACTTCTTCCTGGAAAAAAGATGTAAAGCCATAATCAGGAATGGGGGTGATTGTACCAAAATTATGTAATTACGCAATGACTCACAACGTATAGTCCAAAAAAAATTATCTACATTTTTATTTTTTTAAGATTACAGCGGGTGCCTTATTGCACATGTCTACATTGAATTTTAAATGGTTGAGTAACAAACTACTTTACTAATTTTTGGTTGTGGATTTGAAATCTGAAATTTGTTTTGAAATTCAATAATTTTAAAATTTGTAATGTTTTGCACTAAATTTAAATTTAAAAATATATAAATAGTTTTTGTAGCTATTTGATGTTTAATGTTAGGTAAACTAATAGATTAGACTTTACAAAGAATATTTGAATTTTTATTGCATAAATACTAAAAGTTATTATTTAATATATATATATATATATATATATATATATATATATATATATATATATATCAAGTAAGCATTAAGTATACTTAAATTGAGAAACAAAATCATATTCCTGCCTGCAGATTTAGTAATTTAACGCAGACTGGAACAAATAAATCGAATAAGTGTTTGAATAAGTAGGCGAAAAAGAAACACAAAGGGCGGTTGTGTTTTACTTGTATTTTCAAAACCAAAACTTCCTCATAATCTAAGAAAGCAAAGCGATCTCACCTTCATAAAGCTTCAAAGTTCTGTGTAGTCTGTGGTCAATCTTATGACGTGCTTCCTCTGGCAGAGACTTCTCGTGTATAACTTCATTAAAAAAAAGAGCCAAAGAACCGGTACCCTACTGGAACTCGTTGAAGTTGCTACATGGCTTTAGTAAATTGATTTAATGGGGTCAAAAGTGCTACAATAAGGCTTACTCGACCTGTTCCCTGAATTAAACCAAAAATCTTTTCGGGCAGTCTAACTCTATTGCAGTGTTACTTCTGTGCAAGTGTAGTATCAAATGTTTTAAAACATAAAAGATACTATCATTGCTGTCACCTCTTCTAAACCAGTACAGTACCAAGGTCCTCTACCGACAAAGAACACAATAGCAAAGATAGTGATAATAAAGGTGGTAAAAAGAAAAAAAGTGACCCTGATTTAGTGCCAACTAGTTCTCAAAATTACTAATAACCTTAACAAAGCTGTTGGTTTAGTGGTTTTTTTCAAGTCATCAGTAACTAAAGTAGGCAGCTTCTTTAAAAAGATTAGTTGGATTGACAACAATTGCAAGACTGATTACCGCAATACTTATACCAGATTTAGTAGAAGGTTTTCAAAAAATCTATTTTTGCTCAAATTATCAAAAGTATAGACATGATTAAAAAAGAAGACAATGGCAAGTTTGATGAAAACCGTTAGTTAGAAAGTGTGTTAGATGAGTTCAAATGTTAAAGAATAGTACTCATCGCTTTCAGAATAACACTTTTAAAAATGCATAACCATTAACCATAAGAAAATTAAAGACAAACAGACCAAAAGACGAAAGACGACAATCACAGAGACTCGTAACTGTACTTCTATTGATGACTTGTTTACTGATCATGGTATTGTACCTAACCACCAACAATGAAGATTGAATTTGGTCTCGGATCTTAATTTGTTTAAATGTGTTTTGTTGTACATTGAGACTGACATTCAGAAGAGAAAACCAGCATTAATGATTGCATACTCTAAAAAATTGCCTGAAACGTATGATGCAGTATCAGAAGTTTTTAATCATTTGATTACAACTCCTACCGGCAGATTTTAAGTTAAGTGCAGTTATCTGTAAAATCAATCTACCCTACTGTACTTTCTAATGTTTTTTGCGCTTTTTAATTCCGAGTTAAGCGTTTACACTACGTCTGTCGTCAATGGGCAATGGCTTTAAATTTATACGATTCAAGTATTCTAGGTTTTCTCTGGACAAGTTACATGCAGAGATTTTAAACAGACTGGAAATTACATCTTTATTTAAACACAATATCTTTCGGTGGACGCTTGAAGAAACAGAGACCGTGGTCTGGGTAGCTTTTCGAACAATTTGTGATATCTTTCTGGAAAACCGTTAGCCTAAAAATTACAAAGCAAAAGTTCTAGCACTTCTTCAGGTCCACATGTTAGAATCTCACCTGGGCGACTTCCCCTCGCACATTGGCAGTGTAAGTAATCAAATAGGCAAACAGTACCATCAAGTCATCAAGAAGACTCGTGTAGATTTTAAAGGGCCTGCCACTAAGATAATGTTAGATTTTACACTTCGTGCTAGTGTTTCATTCACTGCATATTCAAATAAATAAATTACATGAGAAAAGACTGATCTAATAACATCATTTGCTTGAGATGAGTAAAAATAAAATATGACACTATTTACAATTTTGGGCTATAGTTTCTGGTTTATGTAGTAAAACTTATCTAAAAATATTTAAAAAGTATTGCAAATTGCTTGCGTAAATAAATTAAATTTCAACAATGGCGGTGCTTACGCTTAAACTTTTTCTATTTTCAATTAATACTGGCTTAGTTATTCAACAGCTACACTTGTATTAAAATAAATATTGATTATCTCTTTTTATGTTCTGCTAATCAAAAATCCTGTTAAATAATAGCACAGTTACTGCATTTTTAGTATTTTATTTTAATTTTGGTCATCATTATAAACATTCCATAAGTTTTCAAGATTTTAGGTTTCAATTATTTTTAAAACGGCTAATTATTTTAAAAAAAATTAAGAGTGTTTTTTTAGTACAAATATTTAATATCAATTAACTTTAGGTCGTTTAAAAAATGACCTTTAGTTCACTATTTCAAATCGCTATCGCTTCACGTAAACATTTTGGTGCCTACTTTTCCTTCTGAAAAATTTTTGTAATCCAGTAGACTCATCATCGTCGTTTACTTCAACGATTAGGCCTTGCGGCCTATTTAAGGTCTTCCCACATCTCGGGTTCTTCTTGGGTTGTACTGTACTGCTAATTTTGGCAGTCTTTCTGAGCTCATTCTGTCTACATGTTTCTTCCATCTTGTCTTGTAATTGGTTATTTGGTTTCCCATTGGTTGTACTTGAAGCTTGTTTCTGTGTTCGTTAGTAAATCTATCTAACCGACTGCATCCTTTGATTCCTCTTAGGAATCTCATCTCTGCGAAGTGGATTTTTCTATAGTCCCTTGTTCTTATTGTTCATGTTTTGCTGCCATATAGTGGACCATATGGGGACCGCCATGACTGTAAAATTTTATCTGTATCTCCTTTTTTATTTTGTTTCTTCTGCTCTTAGTACCACACATTCTCAACAGAATGGCTGATAGGCCACATTCTTGTCTTACTTGTGTATGTCAGGCTTTTGCTTTCGTCATTATTTTCTATGGTGATTTTGGTGTTGCACCAAAGACTTTTCATCGCTTTTATTAGATGAGATGGAAATCCATTTTTGTTTCTAAAATTGAACATATTTTTGTTTTTGTGACCTTGTCAAATGCTTTAATGAAGTCGACAAATGCTATATGTGTCTCTAAATTATTTATTTGCTTTCAGGTGAGGACAGCATCTATACAGGATCGTCCTTTACGAAAGCCATTTTGCTTACAGCATATTAATGCATATTAATGAACTACAACATCTTAATTTTAGAAACATACCTCTGCATTTAAGTAGTTAAGTATTAATTTTATCAGTTCCTGCGGCTTTCTTATTTTTAACGTCTTTATTGCATTTTCTAATTCTTCTATAATTATATCGTCTGCGGTTAAATTCGTCCCTTGTAAATTTATATCTTTGCTATTATTACCTTCGTCTTCTTCTTTTTCTGAATTGTACCACAGTTTCTCTTAATGTTGTTCCCATTTTTCAGTTTTTATAATATTTAACGTTGTTGAGATACTTCATAATTTGTATTCCGATTCTTGTCGTCTGTATACATCTTCTTCTATACTTGTTATATAACTAGCCCGGCTATTATCATAAGCTTTTTTATAGCTATTTTGCTTTCTGCACTTAGTTCTTTGTAGTGCTGTTTGTTTTGTTCTGTTCTTGGCGTTAGGTATTGTTGGTATGCTCTGCGTGTGTTATTTTTTAATTGTTGCAGTTTGTTATTCTGCATCTTGGGTTATTTTCTCCTGTAGTCTTTGAGTATAATTGTTTTTATAACTTTCCATTCTTTATCTATATTTCCTTTTGTTTCTTCTCAGGATAAGTAGTTTGTTAAACTTGTTTGGTATACCATATATGTTTGATGCTGCCATTTTGTAGTAGATATGTTTTACATGTTTCTTCTGTAGTTCCCTTTTTATGTTTCGTATTGAATTTTGCCCATGTTTATTTTGCTTATTACTAGATAATGGTCAGAGCCTATGTCGCTTCCTCTGTATACATGTGTGTCCGTAACTAGCAAAGTTAGCTTATTATTTACTATGATGTAGTCGATTAGGCTTTTGAAACCTCTTGCTGACAGCGTGTATTTGTCAACATTTTTTGTAGAAGAACGTGTTTGTTATTATATGTAACAAACTGTCGTAATTCGATTCCGTTGTGGTTTTGTTCCCGTATAGGCCAACTATGTTTTGTATTGGTGTATTCCACACCCTAGCATTTAAATCTCTTGCTGGTATTACGTAGTTACGTGGATGTACTTTATTGATGGTTTATTGTAGAGTTTTGTAGAATGTTTGGGTTTCGGAGTGTTTTTCTTCTTCTGGAACAAATAGTCCTATAACAGTGAGTGGTCCTATTTTTGTTTTAAATCAACGTTCAATATTATTTTGTCAGAGTGCTACATATTCACTTGGTCTCTGTTTTTGTGTGACTCTACTCCATATGATAAGGTTTTCCTCTATATCAGTTGTTTCTTTTATTTTTTTCTTGGTTTCTGTTGTCATCATAATATTAATACCTTTTTCTTTCATTACATTACAGATTTCTAGTTGCTTTCTAGCTATGCTTTGCGTATTCCATGTAGTAATATTTAGTATGTTGTTTATCCATTTTTGTTTTTCCTTTTCCGTGTCTGTCAACTATTTTCCGTCTGATCCGAGGCTTCTATTGAACTTTCGAGTATTCTTAGTATTTCCCTATAGTTTAAAGTACCATTCCATAGCTATAGGTAAGTTAGATGGTCGGGTTGCCACCTTGAGGCTTTCCAAATTGCCCGATTTTTCTGTAGGACTGTGTTTTCTCTCAGCCAAAAGCACTAGTTGTAAGGCACCAGAAACTCGCCTTTGCCCTCTCTCTTTAGTGCTAACTAGGGGGTACGACGTGGATGTGAGAGTAGGACTTGTTGGCGTTGCTATATGGTGACATAATAGCGGTGGTGTTTCTCAGTTTTTACAAGTTTGTATATTGGCATCTGGTTCACTACTGAAACCATATCTTACCAACTTTACCCCCCTTGTAAAGGATTTGCATTTAATTTATTACCTTAAAAAAGTGGGTTTCTAAGTTTTATCGACCTTCTACCTACAATATCTTACAAATATATTTCATTGGGATTTAATATAAAAGGATCACGTAACCTTATGTCTTAATTTAATGTTTAAAATGACTTTTTCCTGTATTACTGCGGCTCATAAAGTAGTTAAAAATCCCACGATTTTTAAATCTTTTATGACTTTTAAGTGTCCTTATATTTAAAACAAAGTTGAAATCGATAGCTCTAAAACGCCCCTGAACCTTTGTAAAAGTAAAGCAGACTATATTTAATGTTCATTGAGTTTTACATGTTTTTCAGTCTCAAAATAGTGTGTTCTATGAAGTTTTCCATCTGGACAGGAAACTCGGCGCATACGGACATTTAAGCGCAGGTTAATTGAGGCAGAAATTTTGCGCGCTCCTATGATATATGACATCCGTTTCGTTCGACTTTTTATTGCCTCAATCGCGCTTTAATCCCCGGCTAATTGCCGCGCGGCATAAAATATACGCGCGCACACCGTAAACTCCTGCATCTCCCCGACACAGGGCAGACGGCCCTAAAATGCCCCAAACGACAGCCGGGCGCGAATGAGTCCATATTTTCGCAGTTCTAGCGCGGCGAATTTGCAAGCTCGGCCGGCGCTGGCCATTTCATGCGCACGTAATGGACGAATCGCATGCACCGGATCGCGCCGATTTCACGTTCCCGATTTTTTGCCGCTGCCGATTCGGCACTTTTTATTATTGAAAATCATTTTCCCGCCTGCTAAGCGGCGCCGGACAATCTGCGAGCCCCGCACAGCCGGCTTTCGCGCTGCAATCTCCTATGCGGCCGCGGCCGATATTGAATCGCAATAGGATCAATTTCAATTAAGTCTCGTAATTGAAACCCGTATGTGTTAGGCCAAAGCGTATGACATGTGATAGTTATCTTGTATTTATTTCCCAGCGCCAAGGCTCTGGGTTGTGCGCGCTCGCCGGCCGCCCTCTCTGGACCGCGATTAATCAGATGATTATCGGAAAAGAGGCCGCGATGTTTTAATTACAACACAGCCGGCTGGACGCCTGGTGCGCCGACAAATTTGTTCCGCGAATTTCCCTACGAATTTAAAATATTCGGAAATTAATCGGCGCGGTATGAAAATTACAACTTTTTTAATATTCTGCATCCAATTTCCTCTTCAGTCGGTGCTTTTTGTGAATCAAGCTTAATAAGTTTGTAATATAACGATATATAGCGAAGCCACCATGTTAAAATTTGCCGAAAGCTGCAAAGCAATAGAAAAAGAATACTTTGATGTGCGGATTACGTCTCCCTCCTGTTGTTTATTAAATTTTTTAAGGCGGCACGCGGTTAGCTTAATCCTTAATAAAATTTCAAGATGTCGACTGTTCTATGTGAACAATTTAAATTTTTTAGAAACACGCAGTTTGTTTGTATTTAAATGCTTTAATTAACAACGAAAAATTTTTAGATTATAATTTTGTTTTTTCCAGTAAACACTTATTTTCAAAAACATTAAGCTACAATTTTGGAATTTCTTTAAGCTAATTGGTTTTGTACTTTTGTAATAATTTATCTCATGGTGTATTGAGCCATTTTCTATATTCTGTTCTATTTCTAGCTAGAATTATTAGTTGTCAAGTCTTTCCTAGTAATGTGATATGACGTTGATATTCATCTCCCATCTTGTTCGAAGTGTTTCCTTTAGTATTTGACTTTCACCTCCCATTTCAAATATTTTCTTTGGATATTTATTGTCCCCCATACGGATTATGTCGCCGTATCGTTCTAGTTGTTTTCCTTCTCTGACTTATACTATAGAGTCTTGTTTTAGGTTATATCTTTTTGTTTTACATGTGATTTCCACATTTAAGTATCTCATTTCAGCTGATGTTAATTTGGATCTAGGTATGTCTGTTATTGTCCATGCCTTGCATAAAATAATGTCTTATATAAATGCATTTTTGTTAGGTGTTCAGTTCTTTTTTCTCTATTAGTGTGTTCTTAGCTTGGTAATAAAATTTGTTAATCTTCTTACTTCTATTTATTATTTACCAATTATTTGTTCGTCTTTACTGATGAAAGCTCCTTTATAATTTTAGATATGTACTTTCTATAAAATGGTTTTATCTATATTTATATCTACCTACTCTTAGTTTTCCATTTTGATATGTATATAATTTTATAACAAACAGACCGCCGGTAAAACCAAAACAAAAAAATGACGACAAATTAGACAAGGTCTTAGAAATGCTACAGCAATTAATGGTAGATGTGAACCAAATAAAAATAGATCAGTCGAGCACAGTAAAGTGTTTTAGTTGAAGATTACGGGAAAAAAATAAAAATCTAAAGAATGAGAACACTAGCATAAAAAGTGACTAAAAAAAGAGTTAAAAGATATAACGGCGAGATTATAACAACGTGAAGAGAAGAGACGAATAGTTTTACATGCCTTACCGACGCGTTTAAATAACTCAAAGGAAATAAAAGCAGAAGTAAATAAGTTTATCAAAGAAAAATTAGAAGTTAACGCACGGATTAAAACAGCTTATAAAATGGAACCAAAAATATGTGTAATCGAATTAGAGAGCTTTGAGGATAAAGCAGAAATAATGAAAATTAAACAAAATAAAAAAAATAAGAAGAGATAAGGTGTACATTAACAAGTACTTAACAAAACGAGAATTATACATTGATGGAAAAGAATGGAAAAGGAACAAAATAAACGATTTATTGAAAGAAGTAAAAAATAAAATAACAGAAGAAAATCCAAAAAACTAAAAATTAATGTAAGAACTTAGACACGAGAGGACGGACACGACAAAGACAAAGTTGAAAAAACAATATTATAACCGAACAAAAAATAATCAAAAGAAAAGATGAAACTAAAGAAGAACAAATTTGAAAAATAGATAGTTGGAACATTAGCAGGAAAACTGAAAGAATTAAAAGGGTAATTCGAAAAAGCGGATCTGGACATTCTGGACACAGCGGGAATTAAAAAAGAAAAAAATAATAAAATACTCATCGTTCAAAAAGAGGAGTGGGATGTATCTTTAAAAAAGATGATACAAAATATATAAACAAATGGATGGGGATTTCGAAAAGAATATTAAAGATAAAAATAAAAATTGACAGACAATTACAAACAACTTTAATAGTCGCCTACGGCCCTAACGGAGATGATACGGCATAAAAGAGCAACAGTTTTGAGGTCAATTAACAGAATCTCTAGAGAATAGTAAGGAAGATTACTGATACTAGGGAACCTTAATGAAGGAGTGGGCAAGAAAGACTAAGAATCAAGAGAAACGATCGAAAAGAATGGTGAAAACACCAAAAATAAAAATGGTACACAACTAACTGACTTTTGTATACAAAATAGTCTGATAATATCGAACTCCAATTTTTCACATAAGGATATACATAAATATACTAGGAAACTCGGTAGTAGAGAAGAAATTGAACTACATAATAATAAAAGATATAAAACCAAAGTCAGGGTAACAAAAGCAAAGTTAAAATCATGGGAAACATTTGGCGAGAAGGTAGAACGGAAGTGCTCTAAAAATTAAAAACTATTTTATGAAATACTTAGTTCGCTTAGAAAAGAAGAAAAAAACAAATTTAAATATGTGAAAGATAAAGACGGGAGGTTATTGGTAAAAGAATATTATATAATAAGGAGAGAATGAGTATTTTAAGGAAATGTTAACGAAAGAACAAACGCAAGAAGTAAAAATAGAGAAAGGTAATGAACCAAGCAGTACAAAAAAAAATATAGAATAGAGAAAGTATTAGAAGCTACAAAAAAGTTATAAAATAGGCAAAACAGCTGGATATGATAGAATAACGTCAGAAATGGTCAAGAATCTAGCTAATACGAGACTACCAATGCTAACCAAATTATTTAATAAAGCAAAGCAAGAAGAGAATATTCTTAAAGAGTGGGAGATAAAAAAAAGAAGATAGATGAGAATGCACGAACTACAAAGAAATTACTTTGTCATCGATAGTAGCCAAGATATATGAAAGGATTTTAGAAAGGAGATTAATAGAGGAAATGGAACATCAGCTAAAGGACGCACACTGTGGACTTAGAAAGAGTGGAAGAGTGCAAGATCATACATTTATTGTTAAGCAACTATTAGGAAAATTTATATCGGTATAAATATTTCTAGCATTTATTGTCATTGAAAGGGCATTTGATAGCGTCAAAACGAAAATAGTGTGGAATAGCTTATTATATAGCAGAAATATTAATGGCAAATTAGACCAATGCATCAAGAGTCTACACGAAAATGCAATAACCTACATGAGAACCGCAAACTTACGTTCTAAAGCATTTACAACAATGGAGGGGACTGAGACAAGGAGGAGTTCTTAACCCCGCCTTATTCAATTTATTAATTGACAACACCTTAAAAAAATAAAAAAAAAATTAAAAAACTTAAGGTGGGTTACATGAACTTGTAGCTAATAGAAGTATTAGAAAGTGAATTTGCCGATAACTTGCTGATATACGCAAAGAACAAAGAAGGCATACTAGGAAAAGAGGAACTAGACGTATCAACAGAAATAAATGATACCAAAATTGAAAAAATCCAATCATTTAAACATTTGGAGTGAAAATGCAGCAGAAACAATCGATGTGGAAATAAACTATAGTCTAGAAAAAGCAGACAAGGTTTACCATGCATAAAAAAAACTTATTTGGAAAAAAAGATCTCTAAGAAAAGAGAAGTACGGTGTTCAAAACGTATTTAATAATGATGTACGAAAGTGAACGTTGGGTTCTAACCAAGCAGATATAAAGCAAAATTTAAGTCATGTAAGTGAGATCCCTAGGGGATATAAAAGGAGTTACAAGAAGAGATAAAATCAGAAATTACAAGATAAGAAGCGTATTCAAGTAGAATCGATTTCGAAGAACATCGACGTCAACGCATAAGATGGTTTGGATATACGGTGCGGATGGGAAAGGAAAGGATAAAAAAATAATATGGGAGGCAAGATCACAGGAAAAAAGAGCTAGAGGCAAATCAAGGAAAACATGGAACAAAGAAGTAGTGAACAATTTAAGACAGAAAGGACTAACCTGGAATAAAGAGAAAAATTGGCAAAGAACAAAAAATTTGTAATAAAATGTAGCTATAATTTTAGTCAATATATGTTATGTTAAATTCAATATTCTAATTTACCTTAACACCCAACTGTATATTAAGGTTGCTAATTATATTGTATTGTTACATAATTTTGTTTTTCTTGTATTTATGATTATTTATTTTTGTTCTAAATGGATTTTCCACGTGTTATATTTGTTTGCAATAATTGCATATTTTTAATATTCTTATGTAACATAAGTACAGAATTTAGATCGTAATATTCTAGCTGTTTTCCTTAACTCGTTTTTCCATTCTTTGTAGTCTCTATATATGATGAATAGTAAGGGGTTTAAGCAATCCCCTTACTTGATTCCTCTAGCTATTTGAAAATTGAAAAATCATATTCTTGTCTATTTAGTATCACCTTTCTTTTTATATTTTTGTAAAAACTTTCTATTACTTTCCTTGATTTAGATGTCATACTAAGTTTTCTAAATGTAATTAATATATGTTCCCAAGATATTAAATCAAAGGCGGATTTTAGGCCCAAGAAGGTTAGGTATAGAGCGGAAGGCTGTTTCTGTTCATCATGTGTTTTATTCTCCGTCGTATTTATAATATTCTTGGGTCTGCTTTATGATTTTCTTAATTTATAGGATCTCTTATTTTAAATATGGGGATAATATTAACGTTCTCCCAACTTTTTAACATGGATATTGAGAGACTTTTGTTAACCATTTTGTTACTATTAAGCCTCCTTTCTTAAGAAGTTTCGGAACTAGATTGTCTTCTCAGGATATCTTATCTCTTCTTCTATAATTTCATTTGCCTCGTTTGCCCTGTATTTCTTTGGAATTTATCTATGTAAAATTCTTTCCATACTTTCAGGTTTATGTTTGCATTTATTTGTAGTTTTCTTCTCATGTTTTTCACATTCCCTACATTTGTGCTGGTTTTCTTTTTAGTTACTTTATCACAAATAGAATTCTTTATTCTATTTTCCTTTTAGAATTTTTCTATATATTTTTATTTGCTGCTGTCACTTCTTCTTTAGCTTCGTTCTTTTTGTTATATAATTTCTTTTCTTTCTGTTTTTTATATAAGTATAACAGGAGCTTTAATTTTTTGTTTTACTTTGTATATTTACCATTTTATTTTTTCAGGTTTGAGTTTTGCTTTACTGTTTCTGTTTCATAAGTTTTTAGCCGTTTGTGACATTTTCTCTTAAAACCGGCCTTCTTCTACTCTTTTTTGTTCTTCTTTAAACACTAACCTACTTGTAAGTATTTCATCCCAAGTACTTCTTATTTTTTGGATTTTAGTTTGTTTAAGTTTGTTTATGTGTAAGTATTTGACTGTTTTTCAGTTAGGTTTTGTATTTTGGTATCAGAAACCAAAAATCTATATTTTATGTTTAATTATCGCCTCTAATTACTTTTTTACATTTTTAGAATAGGTTATGTAGTCTACCGTACATTTATGTCTAAGCTTTATGTGTTATTTTGTGTATATCCTTGTATGGGAGCCAAGTGTTGCCTTTGAATATCTGGTGTTGTGGTCGGAAAGTGGACTGTATAGTAATTTAAAATTTGAACTAAAGGAACTTCAAACAAAGCTAAGACTAAAAATACTAACCTGTAAAAACAACGCTTTCCCGCAGAAATCGTTTCCTGTGCTGTTGATACTAGGGGATGCAGGAAGAGGAAATAAGGGTAAAAAGATAGAACAAGTTACCCCAATCTTCGCAGCGGAGCCGCACGGTAGCGTCTTTCCTGGTGCAAAGGTTCCTTCGTCGTTCCTTGCTGAGTTGGAGCATAGAAAAGAATAGACCGAGTTTTACCGAAAAAAATTTGAACACCGAAATGCAATCGGGAAACAAAAGGACCTCCGAGAAGAGGTTAATCTGGTCGGCAAAATATCAAATTTTGCCACAAAATTAGCTTTGAACAAAAGCCTCGCAGGAATAAAAACTTCTGCTGCCAATTAAACACGCCGTCGAACTCTCGGTTAAAGATGCTCTCGGCTTATGGAAAATTTAAACTATCACAAACTAAATTCAAAAAGAACGACGCGCGCGAGAACATAGCAAAAGGACAAGCTCGAACGAAAGGCCAAAATATATATATGTACACTGGAGGGAACCAAAATACGGACGGCCCTAATTTAAAAATTAAATAAAAGGTAATTTGAGATTGGCGCGAACATCTGGTGTACCTACATACAAATGTCAAACATTTATTATTTATTTGTATTTATTTCTTCTTATAACCTAAGTTTCACCGTATATTATTATTATGTTTATTTTTGTTTTCTATTTTTTAAGAATTCTCTGTAGTTCTTCATAAACGCTTCTTTATTTTATAGACTTGCATTTTTTGTAGCTGCGTCAGTTTAGATGACTTCTACTTTCTCCTGAGGGTCTAGATTGACAGTTATAATTTTATAATTTATAGTTTTCTTTTATTTAGTTTATTATCGATGATACTTGTCTATATTTTTTTGCTCGGTTTTTTATCCATCATCTTTATTCGGCTTAATTTTTTTGTAGACTTCAGATAACTCGAGTAATTGCGGTTTGTATTGTCCATTTCTTTTAAATGTTTGTTTTCTCTTTCCATGAGAGATGTTATATTTCTTGTTCTCCACGGTCGTTTTTGGCTAGACCATTCAGTTCAAAAGCTTGTTCTGTATTTGAATACTTAGTGCGAGTGATGGACCTAGCCACTAAGGCCCCGTTACCTCAGGACTACTGATATCGAGTTGTACTCGACAATGCTTGGTTTCCAGGCCCAATTCGTTGTCTAGCAAAGTGTATCGGGTAATTTTGTTCTACCTCTTGTGCAGGAGGGGCTGACATTTAGGTGTTAATAACCTTTTATACTCCAAGATATATAATTGAAGTGACATAAAAATATGTTGCTTGTATCATATTTTTTTCTTATCTCATGATTAAAATTTTCAAAAGTTTTTTATTTCTGATTATTTTTAGTTTGTTTTAATGCATCATAACAAGTTATATTCTTAGATTATTAAGGTTTCTAACCAAATCTTTAGTTCTTTCTTGTCACTATTTTCTTTATCATTACTATTTTTTCTACAGTGTTTTTTTAATAGTTTGACAAGTAGTTTAAGTGTTATAATGCATTACACTATAAAAATTTTTATTTTTTTAAGTTATTTAAAACTTTTAACGGTGTTGAAGTGTAGATTACAAACAAAATTAATAACCTGCTATCCTTATCGATATATGTGAATGTATTAATCGTTTTAAATATGTTTACATTGCATTACAGTTGATTATTACTTTCAAAAAGCAAAACTAGAGCTACAAGTTTTTATAAAATATTTGAAAGATAATTAGACTCCCATAAATTACCTAATTTACCACGAAGAAAGTATTACTGTGTAAATTACGTTTTAAAGCGACAACTGTTTTTGCGTCCGAGTCGTTGTTCATTCTGATTGCGTCCAAACTGTTAAACAGAATAATGCTGTGGAAAAACAACTCCCTAAGACAACACTACGCCTTAACACAAAAGTTAGGCAGCCCATTTTTACCAAAACACAAGACCCTCCTATTGAGGCCACTGTATTCATTTGATCTAATCTCGTGCGCCTTTTTGTTTTCCATGATTAAGTCTGCAACGAAAGGTATTCATTTCGATTCCGCAAAAACAATCAAATGCTCGTTATTACGTTGTATTTCAAATATTGTTTCTAATGGTGGAAAATTTTCCCAGCAACATAAAAGACGACATTTAAACAATTTACTTTTTTAAACTAAACAAATAAAGCATCTACTCAGTTATTTTATTTTAGTATGTATTTAGAATGTCTTATACTGAAAAGTTCAAATCCATTTGAAGGAAATATTATCTATTTTATCCATGGCTACCTTTCTCTATTTTATTAATTAATAGTAGTTTTGACAAGAACTTAGTGGGAGTAGAAGGGGTATTTTAATCCAATCATACAATAATATGGTATCCATAATTCCTATTATTGTACTAAAATAAATCATTGTCAATCCCCTGATTAATTTTAATTTCATCTGTATACAATTTACTAAATTGTTTCTATTCAGTACCCATTCTTTTGTTAGTGATTATTTTATGTTATTTATTTATCTCAAAATATCAGAAATATGACCGAAGAAATAAATCTGAGCCTTATCATTTATTTCTTTAGTGTTAATGCATTTCTGTTGCACAATCGTTTAAAAGTATTTTTTATTATACTTTGTTGTCGTTATTGAGAATAAATGTAATAGCAAGTAATATTTAACATGCAATTGGTAAGTGGATACAAAAATTTTAAACTGAGACAATTCATGTATTTGGCTTCGTTGAAAGAAAAATTTTATATAGAGTTTTTTTGGCTTCTTACTTTTAGCAATGCTTTAATTAAATTGCTATTATAATAAATATTAATCTGTATTTCATCTAACTTATTTATTATTTTTATATGAACTCAAAGATTTCTTCGTTTTGCTATTATACAGATAGAATCGTACTTTAACGAAATCAGTTTATGGGGTTTTTACTTATCTAATAAAACATGCGCATTATTCACTTTTATATTTGACTAATTAATAATTACCTAAAGTAATAATACTATCTTTCGTTATTTGTTTTTACAGGTCGATCTACTCTGGGGTACACTTAGATCACAACATGAATTATGTATATCTTTTAACACGCCTTATATAATGTTTATTTCTGTATTCATTTTTGCGATTTGGACGGATGAAACTGTTGAATATTTAAGTGACAAAGGTTGGACAGTTAAAAAATAAAAGGCTTTTTGTAATTTTGTTTTATATTGTTGTTTCTACCTAGAATAACATAGTTCTTATAATAAGCGCTACTACACATATTTTAGTATAGTTTTTCTCGTGTGCTCTGAAAAATGTAACTTTAGCATGCCACTTTCCTTATCTTTACTGTATAGACAAAATTATATCTGTTTGTTTTATTTTATTGGCGTAGAGATGTAGAAAATGTAGCCTTATGCAACTTCATGGACTTATATTAATAATTGTGCTTCTCTTTAACATATAATTCATTATAAAATCTTTAGCGATCTTCTGCTCCTAATTGCAAAAACGTCACTAATGACGAACGACGACTTTGGCGTTTACAAACGTGTGGGTTATAGTGTCGATGCCAACTTTTTTAAATTGTAATATCTAGCTACTTCATTGCACATTGTGTTGATAAGGACATCTTTGTAGCTCTAGGAACATAGCTGAATATTGCAATTTTTTATGGTAGCCAAAAATACCATATGAACACAACAAATCTTTCGAAGCTTCATACATGGAAACACTTTATGTTTATGTTGTCGAATGTTACCAGTGATAGTAAAGCGTTTCTCCAGTATCAATAAAATGCTTAGAAAAGCACATTACAATATTTCTGTCGTTTTTCTCGATGATTGCAGATAACTCCAATACAAGTGAGACCCCCAAATTCTTTCTATTTGCAAATGTTTATTAAAAATCACACATTAAAAAAGTTTTATTCCATATTTACATGTTATATGTACAGAATAGTCGAGGTCAATCCGGAATTTTGTTAGGCTGTATTGCATATAACCAAAATATCGACACGTTCACATACACAATGCTCTGTTAAGTAATATAACAAGTCACATAATCAACAACCTACGATTGTTGACAAAATAAGCAAAGGTTAAGACCGTAGTACTGTATACTCGGATACCTTTACGTTGGAAAGCCGTCGATAATAATTATTGCGTGGTTTGGGTACTAAAAGGCCCAAATTTATGACGTAGCCAAGAAATGTTGGAAATCTGACCATTGGAAGGAGGTGACTGTTGACAGGGCAACTCACAACAAGCGAATTCATTCGCGAAATAAAAGAAAAAATCGATCAAGATTATAGGTGGAGCATGACTCACCCGATAAAAATAACGGGAGTGGCAAGGTTGACAATCTTTTGTCCTAAGGATGTTGAAAAATAAAATGGTCAGGAAGAAACTTTATCCAGGGCAGAAAGGCGAATCGCTGAAATAATCGTAAGAACTGCTAAGCTGCCTACTGTCATGCATATGTTCTAAGTTTTCAGTCTCTGTGATAGTGCTGGATCTTGAGAGTAGCAAATGGGATGTTATGACGCCTTATTTCTTTGAGGAAGACCTTAACGTAGCCGCTGATAGTTGTATCAAGGTGCTGGTTTTGTCATTGAATAGAAGAGGTGGCCACTGGACGGGAATACGTGTTTCAACAAAACTCTGTTTTAGCTTATAAGGAAAGAAAGACTCAAGCATGGTTATATAACACTACTGGTCTTCCAACTTGTAGTCACTCTCCAGTCGTGACTGTAATCTCCTTGACTATTACCTGCGGGACGTGGTCGAGGAGAAGTCAATGAAAGGAATCGTAATACTAGGAACATCTTAAAAGCCTTCAACACAGAAGTAATGACTATATGGACAAGAAAAAAGTTGTTTTAGCCTGTAGCAAGTTTAGGTCCCGGCTCGAGGAGGTCGTGGCCACTAATGAGCACTAATATTGTTTTCAATATTATTTTCTTTAATTGTGTTAAAATTTATGTAAATAAATTTAATTTTTCTTATATTTAACTTTATTTTATTTTTATCTATTTTCCGGATTTACCTTGAAGATTTTGTACTAAGTGAAGGGGCACCTGCCCTTAAATAAAATACGTTGCTCATTAATCGTGATGTTTGATGTTGGGATGTAACTTTTTCTGTAGTTTCATATAAATTTGTGAAATATTAAATTGTTCCGCTTTTGGTAAACTGCCCTGGTTCTTTTATCATCAAACACAGAAACCAACTAATTATCTCACATTTTTGACAAGACATACTAACACGATATTAAGGATTTACTTGGTTTTTAAAATATTGAGATCGATGAAATATAGGAAAGCAGATTTCTTTTTTATCACACTTATATAATTTGTAAGTCCAGAGTGAAAACCAATTGTATTTTAACTTGATGGTAGCTATAGTGTCTCAACTGGAGATACTAAAGCTCTTCTAGCAGTGAGTATTTTTATGATGGCTGCACCTTAACCCTTGTCAATTGTTTTTTCTATAGATTTTCTAAATTAAGAAAAGAATTATTGCCCCCTCTGTATTTATTTGGCTTAAAGATTTTGTCATCAGTTTTGTTGGCCTTTGCAGTGGCTAGGCCACAATCAAAATATTTGCCAAATGACTCAAATAAGTAGTTATTTCCTCATCAGTCAGAATTTGTTTTGTTGATTTACGGCTGTAAGGATTTTTGGTGTTGTTTTAGCATTTCATCGTTCATGGCTAAAAAATACATTCCTTATTGACGTTAAAACATAGAAAATTGGATTTATTTGGTCCACAAAAAAAAAACTTGGCAAAACTCAACAATCCTTTTCTTAAGCCATTGAACGTCCAATATTAATAAAAGCAACAGGAATTCTAACAGCAGTGTAACCTACAGTACGCGAAACAGGCACAGACGGCAGATAAAAATACAGCAAGTTTTACGTTACACCCGTAAATTTCATTATCTCGGCAGATTACGCCATCACTACCCAGCATTTGCATTATAATGAAGCTTACAGAAACATCACAATATCTCAGGAGCTATTTATTACATTTTATTTTTGCATTAGTTCAAAAAATGACAAATAGGAGATGTCACGGAGGTAGGACATAATATTTCTAAGAAAAGTTACAGTCAAAGTGATCATTCTTGAGGCATAAGTGACCCACCTCCTGCATCTAAAGATTAAATAACCAATGGTCATTTCTAGAATCCACGCGCCGACGTGTCGTGCTGATTACTTAAACTTTCTGTTGTGACCTCGCGACCCCGCAACCAACCCTACAATTACGGAGAATTCTTCGGATGTTTATGTTGCTCCGCCGCAACGCCTGGATTTAGAGGGGTCGGTTACGACAGTACTTTCTTAGATTGGAATATGTTTTTTAACGTAGAAATCTCCTATACATAGTATTATACAGCTACATTTATTTGAATCATGTGTGAAATCTCAAAAAATGTCCAGGATGAAGTTAGTTATTTAAAATAGCTTCTAAAACCACTTTCAATAGTTTTATTTTGTAATTTTGTTAGGATTTTTAAGTTTTTTAAAAAAGCACTAATAACCGTAGTACTGCTTACGTAAAAATTGTTAGAAAATATAAACACTTTTCTTTTTTATTGTTTGGATTGCGCAGAAATGTTTTATAGAGTACTTAGGGTTGTTAATATTATATTTACATGCAGTCTCAATTAGTATGAAAATATTTATCTAATTCAAATATGACCAGATTATAACAACTAAATTTTGTATTTTCTGGCAATGATAGGGGTAGAGGTTTTATGTATGGTAAATTAGAACAATATAATAAAAGGAATTTACGGTTATGGCATTTGATATTATTATGAACAGTCACTGGCCACTATATTTTAATGTGCATGTTTTGGTTATAAATTTTGTTTTGAAATGTCGAATTCTGTTATATACAGTTGACGTCTGCCTTTGATTTATCAGCATTAGCCAACATATGAAAATGAATAAAATATAAATCGAAATTATTTTTGTTTAAATTATTAAAGCTTTATAATCTGCTACCTTAGAAAGACATTTTTGATAATCTCAAGGCAATAAAATCGGCCTGCAGATACAGTCAGATAAGTAAAGGCGTGTTCGAGTTAGTGTGGAGAAAAAAATATTTAACAACATACATAGGTACGTTGTACTCCATTAGAACAAAGATACTATTGTATCAATGTGTCCAGTCAGCACCGGCATCGATAATTACCTGGCCTTTCAAGCATGTTTATGGCCAAATTGATGGTGTATTCATCCGGCCAGGACCTCTAAATGCGACAAATTTCTCGTGTTAATTGCTTTAAAGCAAACATTTTCTTCTACGAAGCTTTTGCTTAATGTTTGCCCATACATTCTCAATCGAACTTGCATCGGGCGACAGCGACGGCCAATCAAGTGTAAAGATGCCAGGCTGCTCTGTTCACTGCTGCAAAGCTTGCTGCGGTGTTTGGAGTGGTTTCCCTCCTGCAGAATTCTATAGCAAATATTTCTTATAAATTTCGAGTATTTTTAAAGGATTTAGGTTGTACGTAAACAAGTTCAGCGTTTACTGGGTGTTTAACAGTCTGCTGTACCAACCTGTTAGTTGAGATTGACCAGGCTCGTGAGACGATAACATATCCCCAAAACAGAAGCTTCATCGGTAAAAATTATATTGCTTCAATTTCGGTCAATATTGTTCTTTGTTCAAGCGTCACATGATTTTTACCTAATAAAAATTTCTTCACTGAACTACGCCATTCGATATCATGCGCACGGAGATAGGCTTAGATAGCTACACTTTTCTGTTTCACTTCTGCTGCTTCTTGACTCAATGTTAAGCACGGGTTTCGCGAAAACAAGTTTACGATATGTTTTTCGGCTTTAGGGGACACTTTGCCCATCGAGACAAGTCATCGGCCGTTTTTGTCTCTTTATATCGCTGCACCCACTTGCTGTCGGATGTTTTTGACTTATTCATGTACTTAGCAGCCGTTACATGATACATTTTCGGAGCTTTCGGGTGGAACGCAGTTTCGTAGCCCTACACATACATGGCATTCATAGTGCTTTACATATTTCCCTAGCAAGAATTTACTACTAACTGAATATTTTTGACAAAGCTTCAAGGTCAAAGGTTCTTTTTATCTATGAAACCAAGCAAGAAATTAATTTTGCAGTCGTTTTTTGAAATCTAAAAATTAATTATCGCAATAATAGTTTATTCCAAACTCTGAAAAAATTTTAGCAACTATTAAACGGGAGTTATCATGGAAAAGCCTATGAACAATGTGAATATTCCCCTCAATTATGCTGGTCTTCGGGAAACGTCGGTTACCTTTATTTTCAACTGTTTTTTGTTCTCCTAAAGATTGTTTATGCCACACGTACACTTAAGTCTTCTCAAAGTTGGCTTATATCCTTAAATCTTTGTCTTCAGAAACGGACAACATCGTAATACAGACTAAAGAGCCGCGTTCCTTTCTGTTCACTTCACGACGCATAAAAAAGTAATTTCGATTTATATTTAATCCACCCTTGTACAGACAAACGAGTGGTTGGAACTATACAACCTGATCGATAAAATCCTTATACTAAAAAACGGTGTTTTGTAATTTATGTGTAGCTGGTGTATTCAAAGTTTAATTTAAGTACTTGTTTATAGCGCAGTTAAGGTCATGTACTCTTGAGTGCGCTTCTCAACTTTAGTGTATCCGGTTGCAAGTTAGTTATACTCGGCTTTAGTTCTGCAACTTTTTACTTTCCCCTTAACTCCCTTTTAAGCACATTTATTTTTTGTCGTTGCGCTTTCTGTCCTAAGTTTCGCTTTTTTCAAAAAAATGTTTTATTTACTGTTTTTTAATATACACTATTTGAAAGTAATAGTGGGTTTATTTTACTATATTTAGTTTATTATATATGTATGTAACAACTTTTAACATATTTCACCAAAAAAAGCCCAAACTGCCTACATCTAAATAGCATATTCTTAAACATCTGCTTAGTGTTGCTTGAATCGTGTCATATCTACCTGGATGAAAATATTTAGATTACTTTAGTTGGAGACGTGCTATAGGCTATGATTATGATATTTAAAAACTAAAAATAAGTGTGTACGTTTAAAAATGTTCTTATTAAAAATGTTATCAACTTACTCAATTTAAAGGAAGCGTTAAACAATTAGTACTGCCAATATTCTAAGATTAAACAAAATGGGTAGTAGGAGATGATATTAAGCACCCCCAAAAACAGTGGCTGAACTAGAAAAGCTGTCAGAGAAGATCAAGAGCAACACTAGTTGAATGATAAATTTCTTCAGCACCCTGTAAAATATGAAAAAGTTTGCATAATGGTGCAGTTATTATTTAGGATGGTTTAATTTTATGTGATAGTACAGTAAATGCTGCCAAATGCAGCATTTTATATTTTCAATAATAGCATTCTATTAAGAAAAATGTTTTCATGGAAAATAGCGTCTCTTCTCGACTACCGCTTGGAAAAAAGGCAGCAGATATAATTTTTGATACTACAGCAGCAGTCTTCAGATACAAACCCGATTATAAACCTGTGGCCTATTATTAAAAAAGTACGGACGTGGAAAACGAACCGAACGAACCAGCGCACAAACCACGCTTTTCCGTACTACCCAATTGGTCGAGTTGGTAGCGGGTTTGCTTTGAGATGCAAGGTTTGTTGGTTCAATCTCTTTGGTGGTTGCCATTTTTTTGCAGTAGTCTGCAACATTGGCTACATTTAAATGGGGGAGACGGTGGGGTTTGTATTTCTTACAAGGCGCGAAGCTCCTCAACACACACCGCTAGAAAGCGTTTATATTTAATGCATAGAAGTATACTTTAACAAGACCGCGAAGCGGTTTTTACGTTGTAATCTAGTTATAAATTTAGAAATGTTTATAATATATTTAAATTGTTACATTCCGCCTATCAAAAATTTTCTTATAATTGTCAAAAATAAAGTAAACTCAGATTAAATTCTTAGTAGGTGTCCAATACTAATTTAAGTAATAATTGCAGGAATGTGCGTGGATTTTTTAATTTTTCGTTTTTTCCCCAATTATTAAAGTTATTACATTTCTAGTTTTGTGAATTGTCTTTTTACTAGTTTGTATATGCTTATGAAGAAACTATATATTGTTCTATTTTTATGTTGCAGATTATACAGGGTTGTATCCAGAAGTAGTAGGATTGTTTTTTTTTCCGCGCGCGCGAAGCGATGGATTTTGTTTATAATATACCTAAAATATTTTATTTTTATTTGCAGGTAAGATTTTGGCTACCCTCCTGAAGGCTATGTTAAACGAAAGCAGTTACCAGGTCGTAGTACGATAAATTGAAATTACACAGGTAAGTTTTTTTGTACTTTGTCGTTACTAATCTCTATTAGATAAAATATTTTTTATATTATTGCTACGACCTATCATAATAGTAAATAAATAAAATATTTGAAGATTAAGCATCTAATAAGTGCTTACTTACAAAGTCTTTCTAGAAATATGTACGAATCTGTTTGATGTTAAAAGGTTTAAATCATTTTAATGAGGTTGAACTTTACCTCCACTTTCTAATAAGCACTCCACTAAGATATTTGGTTGACCACTGATACGGTTTTAATAACACACACTAAACCATTGTATTTCTTCATTAATTTTGGTAACTGTAGGATCATGTCTAATAGTTTTAATTCTGGAGAGCTTTTACGATAGTTCCGAGTACTGTTGATTGTAATTTTCTTGAGATTTTGATATTGTACATTTTGGCAGCATCCCAGAGCTGTATTCTATATATTCATATTGGTTTGGTTATAGTTATATAAAAACACTAATTTGTTCTCCAAGGATAGTTGCGACTGACGCCTTAACAACCAACTGTACTGTAAGAGTATAACGGTATAATCGACAAAAATAGCCACTATATTTTATGTAGTATTGGGGGGATTCAAATAACAAGTACAAAATTGAGTCTAATATAATACAATCCTCTGTCAAACATCCGAGTTGATGAAGTGAAGAGATATCTACTCGTTGTCAAATTTATTAAGAAAATGCTGATGGGATAAACATAATCTAAGAAGTTTAAAGTTATTTGTAAGTAGGCATTTCTAAATGTGGCAAAGGAGACCATCGAACTAAACCTTGTCCGAAAGCTTGGATAACTTCCAGAAATACTGTAGCACAGCATTTGCGCTCTTCAAAATCTTTGGCGATTTTGTCCACAATCCGGTGAGCTTGTTTAATTACTGCATGGATCTTGTAAAACAAATTGGTGATTAGGAATAAGGTGATTACCTAGAAATCTCAAAATTACTTTTTTAAAGAAACTTTATTAAATGATTTGGACAAAACTGGTAATAAACTAACTGATCTGTATAATACTAGTCAATCAGTGGGTTTCCCAGGGTTTGTAATTAAAACTATTAAAACATTTTTCATTGCATTATATAAGAGAGTGATATATCGAAAGACCTTCTGAGATAGGTTTTTGAGGATTTAACCACTGATTAAATCGTAGTCTTGGGCTTTGTTAGAGTTTCCATGTTTGACATGTATGCTTTGCATTCTAAATCTTTTAATTGCCATTGTTATTATTTAGTTCCATCGACATTTACGAATCTTCTGTGTTGAATATAATCCAAAATAGTTTAGCAAGCCGCTTCTTGTACTACTTAAGTAAAGTGTTGTACTGCTTGGTCTCAATTTGTAGATGTTTTTACTGACATCCATATGTGGTGATTTGTCAATCAGGTCTTGAAAACGATTTCAATTTGTACGTTTTGTTAGTAAGTAATGGTGTTCTTTTTTAAAAGTTTTTCCACTCTTCAATTCGATAAATCATAAAAAAATAGTTTTCAACATCAACCGTCCTAATCATCCGCTTTTAAACCACAGTCTTTTTTTTGCATAGTAATAAAGCGTAAGAATTAAATAATAATTTATTTTCTAAGTTTACCTTTTAGCAGTTTTTAGCTAAAAGAAGTTTTAACCAAAATTATTTTTGAAAATAGTTCCCAGTACAAGGTCCAAGTAAAGTAGAATTATTGCAAAACCTTGTTTTGTTTGTACCTGGATTTATTATTTGTGATATTTTATCAGTAAAAATTAGTTATGCAGTTTTAATTTACATCATTACTAACTATTTAGGGCATCCTAAGACGACATAAAAGAGAAATTAGAAGACGAACTAGGGAAGATCGAGTCTTGACAGACATGAATTTACTAGAGAGTCTTTACCATATTTAAAAGCGTGAATAATGGCTTTATTGTAGTCTACCAGAGATAAAGAAAATGTTGGGATCCAAGGACGCCACTGATGAAGAGTACACCGTGGCGATACGTCGTAAAATGAATGCTAGACTGAACATGCAAATCTTAGTTTATGAGGTCGCCAAGAAACTCCCAAAAACAAAAACAGAAAATTTAACATTAGATAAGAGTGCCGCTGCAATTGATGTGGGAGAACACATAGCAGAATATAAATTAGCGAAGTGGAACCTGCCTGAGTTTTTGAGAGATATTCTCAGTTAGTTGCCCTTCTCGATTGAATTCTTAAAAATCGACGAGAACAAGAAAGTCGAAGATACAGGTCAGTTCTCATATTTCATTATCAGAACCGTATGAGTTTGTTAATAGCTACCCCCTTACATCAAAGCATTACAAAAATATGGTAAATGGTTTGAAAGAGGGACTTGTATTATGTATTTTACCTTTACGTTAACTTAAATGTAACATTTTGAGCATTGAAAAACTTAAAGGTTACAAAGGACAATTGTATCAACCTGTCCTTTCTCCTCATAAGAACGTGTCTTCCTTATAATCTTATTATCGCATGAAGTTTCAGAAATTCGAAGTTAGGTGAGAAAATAACATGAAGATAGTTAATATGAGATATGAGCAAAGGAAAGAAGAAAAGTTTAAATACTCGCAACAACGTTGTTCACAAATTAAGCCTCTACTAGTCCCAAGAAAAAGATATATAAATTCTATGAGATGAATCATTTGATTCAACAGCGTGAAAGCGCGACTAAGCTGTCATTCGTGGAGAAGCATTAAATAATCAAGACGAAATATATGTGCTGTGGCTATTTGAAATCGGATTACGTCATTTAAATACCGAGTGTTTGTAGAATGTGCTATGCCCAAGGGGAAACATCGCCCAATTATTTGACCAAATATTCCTAAGAAACATAGTAAATCAAGGATAGGGCCGGAAAATAAGCAAGTGGCGGTGCAGCATATCAAACAAAGAGACCTGAAGTTGTGCTCTAAATGCTAATAGTCAGCTTGTATAGACTACAAAGAACAAGAAGAATTTGAGTAATCGTTGACACTGGATCTTAGAAGGTGTACATTGTAAAGGATGTAGCTGAATCCATAAAATTCCTTAAAATGCCTTGATTGGTGGAACCTAGATAGTTCTGATTTGGGCAACAAAAACTGTTTTGAATTTCTTGTGTAGTATATCGTTTATCATCAATAATATTTGACGTGTGACCGAAGTTCCATGGATTTAGGAATTAAAGAGTTATACTGTAACGCTAACTGATCGTAAACATTATTAAACCGGCATTGCCAATGTGAAATTTGGTGATATTGTTAAGACACTATTAACATGAAAGAAGATAGAACTAACACGTAGATTTGTAGCAGTACATACTAAACTTAAATGGACTTTAATGAAAAAATTGTCTGTTAAAAAGAAGAAAAAGAATATAGGAATTGTCATCTCTAGATGCAATTAACATACAAAATGCTGCCGAAATCAAATCAGAAAAAAATTTAAAAATGCACTTAAAAATTTTCCAGACACTTATTGTCCAAGAAGCTAGTTGACACAAAATACATTTACCCTAGATAAATGACAATTTATCACTAACAAGCAACAGAAATGTTATTTTGAACAAATTCAAAAACTGCAATGCAGAAGCTGATATCAGATTTTCACACATTGCAAAAAACAAGAAATAATTGAGGTGATATCTGAAGAAGATATGTACAACCTTTGTTTATACCTTCCTCATCAACCTGTCTGCAGATTTAGTAGTACTTCAATCCCATTCATACCAGTTTTTGACGCATCAGCTATAAAGAAAGAAAATTCCTCTCTTAATGTGCGCTTTGAAGAATGCTCAACATGCTTATACAATATCATGGCCACATTTTAAATATAAAAATACAGTATTATATCTGATATAAAAATAAAACCTTTCTTTAGATGAGCGTAACTCCAAAAGATCAAGATTTTCTATGATTTTTGTGATATGGTTCTCTCGCAGCTCAAAAGGTTTAAGAGTACCGTTACTGCAAAGTGATTTTTGGAGTCACATGGAGTGTTTTCTTTTTGGCTGCTACTCTAAATCATCGCGTCAACTCCGTTAGAGAAAAAGAAAAACACAAGAAATGACAAATTTGTTTAATGCGGGAACTACCATGTTAATGAAAGAATAATGTTTTGAATTCTAGGAGAATATTATGGTTCTACTTTAAAAAAGTTTTTAATTACTACGTAGAGAATTCAGATTCGACTTGTGTATAAGCTCCATTGCTTCACTTAAAATGCTCTGTTGCGGCGAGCATCAGACATAATATTCTATACCCAAAAAGCGCTTTGGCATTTAATAAGGAAGTGTGTACAAAGTGAAGCATCCATTCCATTGGTTTTCATAATATTTATTAATATAACCAAAATTATCTTGCAGAAGACATGAAAACTCAAGCTGAGATGGGATGGAAAGTAACCTGGAGATATTAAATATGGATTTAAGAAATGAGCGGATTCAATTTTAATTTTGTGACTTAGATGTATTATTCCAAACAACTACTCTTAAAAGTGGATGTCGAACAGGATGTATATTTAGCGGTGATCTACGTGAGATATCAAGCAGAAGACAATATTACTGTGAACATAATACAAATTAGACCTCTTGTCATATCTCAGAAGAAAGTCTCTATAGCAAGACTTAAATTAACGACATGCTTGATAGAAACCCGTTTGGCAAATTTTGTACTCAGTACCATGAGTATCAGAATTTATGTTTGGTATTGTACGGACTCAAAAGTTGCACTTATGTAGACAAAGCGTGAAGAACACTGAAATGTATTACTCAACTATCGAGGCACACTACTGGAGATGTTGACCCTAGTTTTTTCCAGAGAAGCAATTGTAAAGAATCTGCATCGTGGAAGAGACTCGAATTGCTGAAACTAACCAGGGAGAAAAACCTCACATAATTAAAATAGTGGATGAGGATGCTGTAAATTTAGAGAAAAAGAAGGTCGTGACTTTATTTATATTAAATAAGTTTAAACAAGACGTCAATTGTTTTTATTATTTTGATTTTGAAAGAATGGTGAGAGAAGTAGGATGAATACGTCATTTTGCAGCGTACAAATATCTGAAATTTTCTCAGTTCGACTTTTCACATACAAACTATACAGACGAAGTAGAAAGTTGTAATTTGTTATGTACATTGGAGAGCATATGAATGGATCAAAGATAAGAAAATAACTATATTGTGGCCATCCTTGAATGAATATAGGCTAATTAGGACGACGCCAAGACAAAGCTCAAAGCTTTATTTAAAACGCCATACATATTACCCACAACATTTGAAGTTTTCACCCGAATGATCATACATTATCATGTAAAGTATCAAAATGCTGAAGTCTAAACATTATAGGTGATATTTTACAAAAAATTGTGGATTCTAAATAGTGAGCAAACTATAAAGTCGCTAATGTGTAAAGAGCTCATATAATTCAATAAAGAAGTTGGAATGTTTGCACCAAAAAAAAATTAAGCAATGTCGTCCTTTTGAAGTGATAGGAGTAGACTTGGGAGAGACTTTAGACCCCTCTTAATTGATGGATTCGTATAAGCCTTCAGAACATTCAGTGGAAGGACACGACCACGTACAGTCTACTTACATATTCAAGAAAATACAGAGGAATCTCTTGCTTTAACAAGCAACAGTGTACCAAAATAATTTCGTTTTAATTCAATTACTCGTTAATTAAACAACTAATTTAAAATTAAAGGCATTAGAATGTCAGAAGTTATAGAGTTTAAATAATAGTGGTAACTATTGGAATTAAAATTAATTCAACAATATTTTTTTGAGTCTAATATTTTTAGAATTCATTAAAGTTGTAATTACTTATAATTCGGATTGATTATTATATGGTTGCTTTTCGAAACTTATAACTATGATAAAATATAGTAGCAAGAAATTATATCATCATTTTAAAGTTCTTTGATTATTTGTGAGGTTTTGGAGTATTTTAAACCAACTTGCAGGGTCTGGAAGAATAATCTCCTTTTTTTGAATGGAATGCCGGACATGTCATTTTAGTGCCCATCATGGCATCGAGTGATGGACACCGCACGTTTATTTTGGAGAATTATTTTATAAAACGATAATTGTGATGCATGGAAAAGTTTCGACCAAGAAAATCATAATGTAAATACACAATTTTCGACAGAGTGGTTGAGCATTCAAATGAATATCACCTGGTAAACTTTGTGGCGTCGGGACACCCGAAAAAGTGTTGTCACATCGCCACAACTTTCCCTTGTTAAGCATGCTCCTGGCAGGCTGCTTGCGGAGACATGTTGCCAAATGTGCCATTTTATGCTGTTGTGCTTTGTACTGACAAAGCTTATTGGCATTTATCGAGGTGCGTCAATAACCAGAAGTTTCGGTATTGGGTCCCATAAATTCTCGATAACTGTATAAGCGATTTCTCCACAGTCAGCGTGTAACTAATGGATGTGCATTATAGGCCCGTCTTATTTTGAGGAAGCAAGATACAGGATATGCGGTGACAGTCGCATATCCCCTCTATGTTGCAATGTTATGCAATGTCCTGGAGTCTAGACTTAATGGATATAGAAATGCATTATTGTAGTTCCAAAAAATGGCGCAATCGCACACACGACGAGAATTTTTAGAGAAGTTATAGGATAAATGTTTCCATGTCGTCTCATCATCATCCTACGGGATCGGACATTGGAGCGATGCCACTAGAGCGCGGCCGTTAGAGCGCGAGGACATTAGAGCGCGAAATGTAAAATTACATGGAGGAGCAATATTAAACACGATAAGAGCAAAATGTAAAGCTTTTAACCATTAGTAACGTGCGATCAAAAATAAAATGCCCCTAGTTACTTGTTGATTTACAACTGTTTAATAAATTTTAAATTTAATTATTAAAATAGGTGAAAGGAAAGTATGTATTTCCATCGAACAAAATTTATTATAAACAAAAAAAATAGAATAATTTTTTAATAATTTTAATAATTGTGAGCAATAGCATTCAAATATTCTACAAAAGTACGGGTAGTGATATATTCAGTTACAGTTTTTGGTCCTAATATCTGCATGAACATAATTTTTAAGTTTATGAAGAGATTCAAATCATGCAATTAATTTTTCATAAAATACATCGCAAATACATTAAATTTTTTAATGTATCTATAAATTTTCATATTGTCGGATGGTCCATCGATAATTTATACTGTAGACTACGGTGCGCGGCTTCTGCATGATTATTGGTATGATGAGTTTCGAATATGATTGTCATAGACTGACAATATCTCTTTCATTTCCTCTGCGGTTGGGACGCCTGATATAATTGTCCGCGAATAGTTTGTCCAAATCAGCGATGCGTACAAAAGCCAATTCCGATACTATCCTCACATTCACGGCGAATTCTGCGTCTTTGTTATATTTACCAAACAAATGATAATCTCCCAGTCTTATTTTTATATTTTGTCAAATGTAAGAAGCATCCCAATATTTTGTTGTCTACGAAAGCGTTTTTGAATAAATTTATTGCCCCTACCTCATAATCTATCGATATCTTCTTTGGCTGCAGTCTAAGGCCTAAACCTTTTATTATGTCGCCCATGAATTTATATGTTGCTCAGATTCACTCAAGATCTGAAAAAACGCGATTATTTAGAACATTATACATAGGATACAAAGTATAGTAAAAACTTTATTTAAAATGCAATAAGTATGTATGAGCAAATAAATCAAGGATAATATAATTGAGCTTTGAAAATCGTTACAGTGTTGAAATAAATCAATTAGATTGCATTATATTTTGTAATAAACATAAAAATATTAGGTACCACATACCTTTAAATTGTTTTTCCGTCCAAATATTAATATTGGGCTTGACACTTCATTGTTAGCCAATAACAATCTGTCTATTTTTCCGGTAGGGCATTTGTGCATCTTATAAGACTCCGGAATTATATCATCCAGTCCTTGAGGCACTGCAGGAGCAGCATTAATTTAATTTCTCTTTCCTTACTATTTTCTTGGGGGAACCATTACTTGGTAGCGCCACTTGAACACTCAGTACCATACCATTATTTTGACTAATGCAGTAATTGATCATTTGAGAAGTTGTCTTCATAGTTTCTACAGCCCGACTTTTAATCTCATTTACAACACTAACTGCAATTGCAGCAGCACAACTGTCGTGAGAGTGTCAGCTCACTTGTCGCAGAAAGCTTTTTCAACATTTGAAATATTATACTCCCAAATGAATAAGCATCTCCAATTTTTGTTTCGTTTTACAGGCCATCTAAACAAAGTTCTTCTTTGCCCTTTCAGAATAACACACTTTCGCACTCTAAGAAAAAATACCGCGTAACTAAAGCTTGGGGAGCAAGTTAACTATCTCAAAGATAAATTAAAGCTGAACACTTAATGAACATATTGCACCTTAAAAGAATTTTGCAAGAGAGTGCATTTCCGTATTATGACAAATTTATTAGGTAGTCGTTAAGTAGCAGGAAATTCAGGAGATTGTTTTCTCATTAACTGTAACCTTCCACGTACTTTTCTTAAGCGATTTCACAAAAATCTGGTATATTATAGATAAATAACGGCTTTTAAATTACACATTAATGTAAATTACTTGTGGAGAAGGAATTTACACTATGTAATTACTTAACGAAACATCATTATGGGGCTTCTCGACTGAACACACAGCAAACAGCTTGTACATGAATTAAACAAAAAAATAAAAATGAATACACAAATAAAAGCCGCATGGCTAAGAACGCTTTAAACAATTATGTTTGTATAGATGACATACATACATATGTACACATATACTAATAATTAAAGCTTTAAATTTGGCTTCTATCACGCTTAATATTGCTACTTTATGTAACGTAATGTCCTCGCGCTAGAATGTCCCCGCTCTCTAGTCTCTTCGCGCTTCAATGTACTCGCGCTCTAACAGCCGCTCTCTAATGTTCTAAATGGGGCATCCTATGACCCACTGGGCCACAGACCTGTTCCCTTACTGTTTTCTTCTGTGGGGATACCTAAAGGCTGAAGTCTTTAACTCATTCTGCAGTCTATTGTGGAATTAAAGAATGCTATTCGCAACGTGATCGCAGCACTACCAATGGGAATAACTCGACAAGCAATGTAAAACTGTAAGGTTATGCTACAAAAGTGTGTCGCTAGTGCGGGCAAATATTTGATTAATATTACCTTCAAAACTGGTTGATGATCAAATGGTAAGCATTGTCTGCGTGATGAAACAATAAAACATTGAACATAATCTACGTTGTTCTTTTTATTGCTATTTATATGATGAATGATTAATCTGCCGGGCCCTGCATTTCATTTTCAAATTCAATCGTTTTATTATTGTTAATGATTTCAGTTTGCACTGCCACATAAAATAAAATGTTATTTTGCTTTAAGTAATTGACAGTGGCATTTTTTATCACTATATGTCCTAACTTTCCTTGTAATTATCTTCAAACTTTATTATATGAGTTTGCTCCTGTAGTGCTCTTTATTGTTGTGTTTCAGGGAACACTACATTGCTGAAACAGCAAGAATTCTAAATCTCATTCACATGATAATGGTTATTGTTTGCAAGTTCCAATGGTTACTGTTGTTGGTGTCTGTTTATTTCTGTCAGAACAGTTAGTGTGCGTTTACTATCCCTGGTTCCGTTTTACTGACAAAATAAGTTTTACTTGTATTTGTATTACTTGTAAGTGTTTTAATTTTAGTTATACATATATATTATCTAACAAAATTTTGCGTTTTAGTGTAGCTATAAGCAGAAGATCATTACTATCTGCACCAATTTTCTAATGCAGTTATGTAAAAACTACATATGTATTGCTTTATAAAAATAGTAACAAAAAAATTTAATTTAAATCTTGTAACATATATATATATAGTCGACGCTGGCTATTAGCGTTACACCCAGTAATACGCCGAACACCAAACATCCCTTGTACATCTTATGCAATTTCCAATTAATTTTGTTCGAAGCAATTACGGGACGCAAAGAGAGGTGTATTAAGTCTTCGACATTTTTTGTATGAAGTTTAATACAGGTAGGAATTCGCACAAAGGTATCTCGTTTTAAAACGGATGTATGTAAAGCTCTTTCGCATTTTCGAATGTAGAGCTAGAAGCGGAGCAAAATTGATTTTATCAATGGATTTAAAATGCTTCGAAAAATCGAATCACGTCGAAATTGAATTTATTTTCTCGTGTTTGTTTTAGTTTGCAGCAACTTCGTGTGAAGTCCGTCGCTCGCGTCGGCTTTTAATGATTATCTGCCACGGCGCGGCGATTACTTGGCGGCACAAAGGAATTTGTTGTCGGCGAATTGTTGATAAGAACGCGGCCTGCCTTACTAGTCCGGTCGGTTTTTCCGGGCCCAAATTACCACATTTGGTAACCGAATTTTCTTCGCCTCTTACGTGCAGCTATTCAGCCATAAATCTCCGCCGACGTTTATTCTTGCCCGGCGGGTTCAGAGGTGCGTTAAAATCAAAATTGGCGTTTCGCGCTGTTTCAAAGTTTCGCCGACCGCCGCTCCGAGCCTCGACGTCCAAACCCAAAGACAAATAAAGAGGAGGAAAGGAGAAAATTAACACGGGCCGTTTTCAGTTGGCTAATCGCATCCGGCGAACAAACAGGCCGTAATTTCTCTAGTTTAACAACCAGATGAAATAATGTTTTTAATTAAAAGTTAAAGAATCTTAATTTGATCCTGGTTTATGTGTGCGCCAGAATAAAAGGATTAGCGTCTCCGGCGAATCGACGCCTTCTGGCGCGAAAGAATGTTAATCGAATGCGCTTTTGTCTCGCGCCGAAATGTACATAAAGTAATGATTATAAAACGCTTTCGCGTTTCAGGGATTCTCTTTTGTTGCGTCGGTTTATTGCGTGTAATTAAACAAAATGGGAATAATAAAATTTATGGATTCTATTAAATATAAACTGCAGCTCGCGCGAGGACATTTGCGCAATTAATTGCGTCGCTTAATGTTATCGGGAGGATTTTCTTTCGCGGTCGCAATTTATCTGTCGCTAAAAATTATGTCCTTTGAAATTATTGTAATTTCTCTAATTTTGAATATAATACACTGCTGTCACAATTTAATCTAAATTGTTATAGCCCCAAAAACGACCGTTTATCAAAGTAAAAATTTAAAATTTTAATTCAAGTTGATTATTAACCCTTTGCATTCAAGGAAAGTAATGAAACATGAGAATAAATTAATGAAAAGTCAAGATTACTGTAGGAGTACTGTCAAAGAAAAAAGGAAAGACATTCCCAAACATAGAATACAAAAAATTAATAAATAATTTCTTAAAAAATTATTTTTTTTTAATTTTTATCCGAAACGATTTGACATACGCCTATCCTCTTATTCTGCTTTCTGCATATATATTTTCTACATAGCCGTATTTTAAAGAAAAAGTCGATCTGACTCATTTTCTTTTCTCCTTAGAGGAATTTATTTAGGCATCTATCATCTGGCATCCATCTCATATTTTTTTCTAACATATTTGTAATTGAGTAGACGCCATTTATTTCACTTTATAGAATATTGGGTTTCTGGTGTCAAATTTATATTCTTATTTCATATTACTTCGTGAAATGCTTTTATTGCTTTCTTTCCTACGGATAATTCTTTTGCTGACTGTGTCTTTCATGTACACGCAAAACTTGCAAATAAGCCCACTCCTGAATATTTTCTGTACCACATGTCGAGGGCTTGTTCTACATATATGTTAAACAATAATGATGGTAGATTGCATTCATATTCGAGATTGTTATTTTTATAATCGTAGTTATTTTATTGCCTATTTTTATATGTTTTTCTTTTAATTTATTTTATCTACTTTTTGCATATATCCACTTATAACTTTCCATCCGTGTATTATATCATATGCGTTTTGAAGTTCACATGTATGCCTATCTGTTTGTCCTTATTTTTTCTACAACACAATATTATATTGTCTAAAAATTATTTTTATTTTCTAAAACACTTTGCTCTTTACTTACATTTACACTTCCTGCTGAGCTATAGTGGCGTTTAAACATGTCCCAGCGTTCAGAAATGCTTGTATGTACTATCAGCAGTCAGCGGCCAAGCTATTACCCACGGAGCCTACGTGTAGTCGTATATCGAAGCGTGGGAGTCAACTATACGTATGTTATCGCAGCAGTCCCGCTTAAAAAACTTATAGCCCGGTAGCATCCAAAAAAAGTACGCAAACATTTATTACTATTAACTAAGCAATGTTTCCGTAGGGGAATTGCCCCGGACCAAGTGTCTTTATGGAAATCCTGTATAAGTACAACAACCCAATTTGCAATGTCAACCTCTGGCGAATGACTCAAATCTACAACACCAAATGCGCCAATTTTCTCAAGGTCAACAAATTCCTACTAGCTGTATAACTATATAACAGGCATCACCGTCACTGCACCAGGCAGCCCCATCGCTACAACAAGCTGCACTACCAAATATCTACTGAAATAAAGAATCTACTGAACAACAATTAACAAGAATGTCATCCACGAGCGAAGAACAAGGTGATCTCTAAACAAACCAAAAAAACAATTGGCGGGTGACATCAAAAACAAATAGCAGCGCAAAACAAACTACTGCTAAGGAAATACCCTTAAATAATCGATTTGCTCCAATGAATATTGAAGGCAAAGCCCGACAAGCAAATAACCCAGCCAAAGATAAAACATCAACCCCTCGCCCCAATATTTATACACGGTGTTGCAAACTATAACAAGTTGGTGAATCAAATCAGAAAGACGCTAAAAGACGACCAATATTGCACTAAAATACTTGCAAGTAATTGTCAAATACCCGACTCTTATCTAAAACTTATCAAAAACCTCAAGGTAAAATACCTAAGTCACACTACATACTTAAAAGACATAGAGACAGAATTACTCGAACACGGACACAAAACAAAAAATATAATAAAGGCACGTTACAGAATCACCAAAGAGCCGTTGAACATGCTCTTTGCATACTTCAAACCAGCTATCAATAATAAAGACGTATACAAACTAACTAGCTTCCAGAT
Organism: Sinelater perroti; assembly: GCA_036346155.1. NCBI lineage: Eukaryota > Metazoa > Arthropoda > Insecta > Coleoptera > Elateridae > Sinelater > Sinelater perroti. The sequence continues at coordinate 958,188 of JARFIY010000359.1, forward strand.
AATTCAAATAGAACTCCCACGCACTATCAGAAATGCCATAATCAGATGTATGAAGTGCCATCAGTGTGGTCACGCTAAAGCAAATTTTAATAAATCCTATATATGTGTAAAATGCAAAAGGTCCCACAAAGATGAAATGAAATTATTTTTAAATCACAATTTTATCGACGCCTTATTTATTAGTGAAACGCACTTCACAAACAGAAGCTACCTTAATATCCCAAACTATCTGTATTACACAAACTACCCGGACGGAACCGCTTGCGGGGCTTCTACAGTATTAGAAAATAATTTAACATCATGAGCTACTAAAATATGAAGGAAATCACATTCAAGCCACACCAATAAAAGTGAAATGCCTTCCATATGCAATTACAGTCTCAGCAGTCTACTGCCCGCCACGATACAATATCAAATTCGATGACTTTAAAGCATTTTTCAAACACTGGAGTTTAAATTTATAGCTGGTAATGATTTCAACAACAAACACACTTTATGGGGGCCCAGATTAACCTTTATGTCGATGGGTGCTCCAATGTACTGGCCTACTAACAAAGTTCTAAACCTGTTAGACTTCTTCATCTCCCAGGGATATACGAACATCTCTTCGAGCTACGACTTTTCGTCAGATAGCAGCCCCATTATGGCTGCAATAAGCACAACTATTGTCATCAAAAACCAGAGTCCTAAACTACACAACTTTAAAACTAACCGGGACGTATATCGACAAATAATCCAAGATAATACTAACTTACATGTAAGACTGTGGAATTCAGAAAATATAGAAATCAAGACAAATAACACTGTTAATCTGTTCCAACAAGCAGTAGAACGAACTTCTCCACACATTGTACATCAAAAAGTGACTAATCACATTTCTCTAAAAATTAAATAGTTAATAGCTAAAAATAGAAGAGATAGATCAGTATGGCAACAAACACACTCACCAGACAGCAAAAGACAACACAACCACCTGACTAATAAATTAAAATCCAAACTGCAAACAATTATAAACGATCCCTTTAAAACAAGACGACTCCGTATGGACACCGATTGATGAAGACAATAAAAAACTTAAAACGATAGTTCTTCCAATACATAGATACACAACACCACCGAGCTTTGGGCAAAGAGCTCGCAGAAAAAAAGCAGACGTATTCGGAGAGTATCTATCGGAAGTCTTCAAGTCACATCGAATGCAACCCGATAATGGGCATGATCAAGAAGTAGAACAAGACTTAACTACACCCACTCAAGTCTTAAAGCGCATTAGACAAATCACTCAGAAGGAAGTATCTGATAAAATCAAATCTCTGCTTTTAAAGAAAACTCCAGGAGCTGACCTCATCACTTCAAAAATGCTGAAAGCGCAACCAAGAAAACGAGTCATCAAGCTAATGTACATTTTTAAAGCAGTATTGAGATTAGAATACTCAAATGGATGTTACAAGTTATCACTCGATCAGCATATTGCCAATAAGGTTTTAGAAAAACTCATCCTCAAGAGAATCAAAGAAAATCTTTTTCTATTTGATAGTATTACCAAACCATCAATTTGGATTTAAGCAAGCCCACCCAACAATACAGCAATGCCACCACATAATCAACAGAAGTACTGTACACCTGCATTCGTTGACATAAACTAGGCTTTCAAAAAAGTCTGGCACCCTGGCTTGATGTATAAAATCAAAAGAATACTCCCAGAAAAACACTATACTCTGTTAAATCTTACCTACAAAAACCCGATTTAAAGCAAAGGTCAACAAAGAGGTGTCCAGTTGCTTTGTTATTTATTAAAGGAACCCCAAGAAAACATTTTTACTCCCCTGCTGTACATACTGGGCACAGCTGACATACCAACCGGATACACCGAACATAGAAGTTGCCACGTTTACAGATAATACGGTTCTTTTCTAAACCAACTAAGCCTCATTCTACCTACAGGAGCATTTCAGTCTTATCAAGAATTACCGAAAAAAGTAAAATCAAAGCGAATAAATCTAAATCCACTTACATTACATTTACTCTCCGTAGGAAGACATGCCCTAATGTAAACTTTCACCAGATCACTCTCCCACAACATGAGACCGTCAAATATCTAGGTTTGCACTTAGACTCGAAATTGAACATAAAATCACACGTAATTAGAAAAAGCAACAAATAGACGTGAAAATCAAGGAACTGAACTGGCTGGTCGGTAGAAAGTTACATCTGTCGATAGAAAATAAACTACTTATATAGAAAGTTATAATTATACCATTTTAGACTTACGATATTAAACTGTGAGGATGTGCTTATTAGTCCAACACAGCAATACTACAAAAATGTCACGTGAAACCACACACTCCATAAAGACCTGAAAATTCCATACGTTACTGAAGTCACCCAAGAAAGAGCTATCAAACATCGCGACAAACTAAATGATCATCCCAATCCACTGATTGCACCACTTCTGCAATCTGTAAACAATAGAAGTTTAAAAAGGCTGTAGACGTCAGGGGGCGCCACCGAACGGATTTCTCATCACGCCAGCAAAAGCACATTACCTGCAAACGTATTAATCAGCAAATTAGCTTATAGATATTATGTATCCAATTGCAAAATGGATCCTAATACCAGAAGAACAATTGAAGAACTAACAATCCTAAATTGGAATTCAAATAGTATCTTAAGTGAACAATCTTTATTTATTGCATTATTAACCAGGAACAATGTTGATATAGTTTACATTACCTAGATATATCTGCTTTACAATGGCAACCTTAAAATACTAGGATACAGCGTATACCAAAAAGATAGAAGAGCCAGAATAGCTTCAGAGGGAGTAGCCATTATCACTAAAAAGAAATTACAACATATATGTCCAATATACTAAATAATACCTTAGAAACCATTGGAATCAAAGTGAAACTATATCGCCTAAGCCATCTTTCCTTCTTTAACGCATTCAGGCAACCAAACAGAAAACTTAATGAAAATAATATAAAAACCTTATTGAATACAACTGACAAGTATTGGCAATTGGAGATATCAACTATAAACACAGAATGTGGGGCTGTCGAGGCTGCAACTCTAAAGGCACAAGACTCAAACAATATTTAACTATATATGCCTTTCAAATTATGCCTCCGAACAGATATACGTACTATCCCTACCGGGAAGGTCACTACTCTGGCATACTAGATATTGTTCTTCAAAAAAATCTTCCAAAACAGATAGATCAAAATGTAATAGTGAAACTAAATTCTGACCATGTACCTGTGTCAGTATCGTTTCTGAACATGCCACAAATTAAACAACCTCCTCAAAACTTATCAACAAGCAAATTGACTTGAACACTTTCTAATAGGGGTTAAACTCCAACCTATAAAATTTAAATGCCAAAACCCTGATGATTTAGATACTGCCGTTTAACATAACCATTTCAATAACACTTATCTCAACTAAATATCATACACACTAATTATAATTATCCATCTAGCTATATATTAAGACTAATCATAGCAATGACTATGACAGAAACCAGAAACTCCGAAGTAAAAAGACTTTTAAACTGCATCACCCATTGTCTTAAGAAAGTGATGAGCTCAGAATTGAGTCATATCGAAAGCATATTGCTGATATGGCCTTGGTAATCCTGACATGTGAAAAACCACCAGGAAATTGTAAAACAACATGGAGAACTACCAACCATATCAAATTGAACTACTAATAGTACAAAATCGTAGGCTTCTACTGATCACCTCGAATACGTCTTCACGTCAGCAAACATCAGTGGCATTACACATACACTTCAATCACCAAATTATTATTGAACACTCAACCCTGCATCATTGTGTGAAATAACTCGTCATATCTGCCCCGCCGAAACGGAAGTCTCTAGGCCATGACCTTATAACCAACATTGTCCTGCAACACCTAAGCAAAAAATGTATAGCATACCAAGCATGAATATTTAACAATGCCTTTGCATTAGCTACTTTTCACGGAGCTGGAAACATGCTCACATCCTTATATTTATCAAGCCAGAAAAAGACAAAGAAAATATTAAAAATTCTGGAAAAATATTTATGTTCGATTACACAATTTGTTTCTTGGTTCCTGGATGAAAGTAAATGATTCCAACGGAATTCAGATATGCCTTTAGTTTTTCCTGTCACTATATCACTTATCAAATTTGGTAAATTTTGGCAGAAGTACTTATTTCAGTATATTTGCATTACTGCATGGACTTCTTGGCTCTCTTCCATTTGTATGATGTTGTTGACCCTTGTCTCCTTGTCCGGTACATTTTATTGCTGTAATCGTAATTCCAGCAGCTCAGTTTGACTTTTGGATAGATTAAGGTATCTAACCAGGTCGTTTAACTCCTCTTGTGAAGTCATATGAGGTTCATGGATGTTAAAGAGATTGAAATCATTGTTTGGATCTTTACAATGTATCTCTTCTTTTTTCGTTCGTCATCATGCTCTAAAACATATGATTCGGGGGGAACAGGGACAGGAAGACATGGACCATGAGCAACAAGCCACGTAGGAAAAGGTAAATTGATTGACTTGTTGCTTTTTGTAAAGAAACCTACTATAATATTTTGGTGGCAGAAATAACAATCCTTTAAATTATCTTGCTGTTCTCTCCAAATGATTGGTGCAGCAAAAAAACATAAAGCACAGCAAAAAGAGATGCTTACTTCTTGTCTTGATCACAAACACCGCACCCAAAATCAGGTGATAAGTTGTTTTTATGCGGGAGACAATGCATCTTCTTTGATGTTTCGCAGTGAGCTCGCCACATTGTAACAGAAATTGTCTGGGGAATTTGTACATTTACGTGACATATTTGTAAGTTTTCTGTTCATTCATGGATTATTATACATGCACCACAAAGTGTAAACCAGTTTGAACGCATACCATCAGCACAACTGTAGGACAATCACTAAAATACTTACAATACACAATTCACATTACTGCAACAAAACCAACAATTAGTCAGGACTGTTACGTAGTTGCTTTACACTGTTAACATTCGTTAACTAATACATTTCTGACAACTTTATGAGGTAATACTAAAGTTACATTGGACAGGGTGACAACTTACCAAGAGATTGAGGAACCTGTTCCTACTCACAAATACCAAAATCTTAAAAATATCTACCGATCTGTATGTGATAGCAAAATACGGACTACATTTCTGAATTCAGCGTAAAAATGCTTTTCGGTCTCCTATTTGAGTTTTGAGAACTAAAATCAATGTTAACCAGTATTATCGAAACTTACAGAAACTCAATATATATTACCAGCATTTTAATTTGGCTTTCAACCTGTCAGCAGCTTCAAAGAATTAGCGAAATAATTAAAAAGGGATTGGAAAATAAATGTTACATTACAACCATCTTCATGGACATTGCACAGGCCTTCAACAAAGTATGGATTGAAGGTCTAAAGAAAAAAAATTTGACGTCAATATACTACAATTCTCTTGTTCTTGAAAGACAAAACCTTTGCCATTAATGTCAACTCGTACATATCCGATATCAAAGCAATACATGCCAAAGTCCCCCTAAAGAAATCTCTGCTACTCAAAATCTATACATCAGATATATCTTAGCAACTATAGCCGCGTTTGTATACAACACGGCGATTATCATGCAAAATACGGACTTACACAAAGCACCGCAATAGCTACAACACGCCACGGATATAATTAGCAAGTGGCTTAAAACCTGGAATATTCAAGCTAACCCCCACTAAATGTCAAAACAAAATATTTAAGCTGGGTAAAATAACTACTACACCCCACATGGAGATTGATGTCCAATCTACAGCAGGGAATCCCCGGGATCAAGCGGTAAAATATTTCGTTGTTCTCCTAGACACACGATTAAGCTGGAGCTTCCAATAAACAAAAGTTCCTCTAGGTCAGCAACAGAATGCGTCAGCTATACCCTCTAATCAATCGCAAGTCATCACTGAAGCCAGAGTGCACCAACTTAATGTATAAAACCCTACTACGTTCCCTAATCTTATACGCCTGTCAGGTTTGGTGCACTACGTCGAACACAAACATCAACAAAATACAAAAATAAAATCTTACGACTCGCAGAGGTTTAATCGTAATAACCAACTACAGTACGAACTAAGAGTTTCACGTGTGCAAGACTATATTCGGAAAAGTGTTAAAAAGTGTCTACAAAACGCGGATGCGTGTGATGGGGTTAACCAATACAACCTCTCAAGCCAAATATACACAGTAGGCTAAAACGAAGACTACCTCAAGACATCTTTGGCGCAGAAGAGCATAATTATTAAACATATTATTACAAATAGTCCTATGTCATTTGCAGTTATTTACAACTTCGTCAAATATATCGTATATAATAATTTCATTCTTGATCTGACATAAAGCCTATTAAAAAAACTTTCGTTAAATTACTTGTCATTGCGCCGAAATGAGTAACACCTTGTATGAAAATAGGTGGAGATTTTTCTGTTTTTGTTGACGATTTTCTACAATGGCTTGCGAATTTTCCTTCGTAAGACGCAAATTGTCATGATCGCTTGCCTGTGCTAATTCGTTAAATCTGTCGTCCACGTGAATTGGTTGAGAGGGACGAGAATCTCCCGGGGGAAGAGACCCATATAAAACCTAAATCGATAAAAGTGAAAGATTGGCAGCAAACTTACGGATTACAATTTAGCCTGTGTATATGAAAGCTTTAAATTGTATTTCTTTTCTGTGTAACTTTTAAAATTAAGGAACATTTTAGACTGACACTAAATCTCTGAAATTTTTATTTATTTATAACTATTTGGTTCGGCTAGTTGCCATGGGTTATTTGTAGTTGTATTTCGAGCATTCTCTTCGCCATACCTTGGTACCTTCATACAAAACATCGTAAGCACCAACTGCGTGCCAAAGCACGGCCGTCCGTACCGTCTATGAGTGTGTCGTCGCAATCAAATTACACTTAATAGAAACAATTTGCACATATTCATTCGGCGCTGGGCAAACATCATCCCAACAGCCCTCGACGGGCTCCATCCGAGCTCGAATTAAAGGCCCTCGCATAACGAAATAAATGAAGTCGGAGCCGGCGCGACCCGTTCGCAGCACCGAATAAATACGGTGTTGATAAGTGCTTGCCAATGGTTGTCCAAATATTAAACATGTCAATGCCACCGGCCTGAGCCGGCTGACACATGCATTGGGCGCATTTGAATACGAATGGCTCCTCGGCCGTGATTAATGCCGCGCTTTTGTCAGAGGTGTGGGGCTGCGCGCCGCATGATCGGGTTACAGATCGCGTCTTATTTACACTCGCATTCAGCGCCGCCGCCGCCGCTCGTCCTTTGCGAGCTTTCGCGCGACCCGGCGCGCCGGCCGCTTCCCGCGCATTGTGCGGGCGTTTGCGGCGCGAATTTCGGGCGAACGCGCGCTGACAGCCGGGCTCTAAATAAAACAGCCGCCAGGCTCCCGTTAACTTTTAATGCGCCACTCCCGAACCAACCCCAAATTTAAATCGGAAATTACGTTTCGCTGCCATAAAAGGGGGTTGGAAGTATTAAATGTATCTGCCATTACTCCAAATGTGGATCTATGTGTGACATTCATACATAAAAGCAGGTATTAATAGATTACCGCGAGTTCGGCCCCTTTTGTGCAGTTAATGGAAACTAAAAATTTCAAATGGCAGCCTTTCGCGATATGCCACGTTTCAAAAGCTTTCCATTCTTTTTACATAATTTAACATCCCATTTACTTCTATTTTTTTAAGGAAACCTTTTTACCGAAATATTCTTCGGTGAAATAAAAGACATAAAACAAGAATCGGACAAACGCAGTTCATTTAAAGCTCATTGATACCCCTTCCCCTACTGATATCAAATTTGTTGTTCAAAATTTAATTTTGCTAAAAAGTTTTTTATCAAAATACAAAATGTCCCAAAAATTTACCCGCTTTTTAAATGACTAACAAACAAATGAAATTAAGTGCTCGTTTACAAATTTCCAAACTGACGATCAACTCTTTCTAAAAGTAGCAAATAACAAGACTAATGGATTCGAAAGCGTTACGACATACTTCATTTGAAACTACAAGACTTTTCAATTATTATTTCAGGTCATCTATCATTGCTGGTTTTGTGCCATGAACTTTGTCTTTTTTAATTTTTTATTAACTGCCAGGTCAACAAATATTTTTGTATACATAGCATGGATAACATAAACAAAATACAACAAAATTAGACTATAACTTGAGTGGCAAAATAATGGTCACAATGAGGTTAAATGTTGGTATTAGCTTAATCGTTAATATCCTTGAGTAATTTGCGTTGAAGCCTGGTATGATTGTTCGTTTTAAAGAGTTCATAATGAACCGCGCCACTACATAAGATGAACTTTTCCGCACATTTTTTAATAAACTGATCGACGAATAAGATGCCTAACTCTTCATGGAGTTGAATATTACGTATCTACCACGGTGCGTTCACAGCAATTCTTAACACCTTATTTTGGAAGCGTTGGATTTTTAGTATGTTTGCTTTTGACGTGTTGCACCACACTCGTGATGCATATAATATTAGTGGTCGTAGTAAGGTTTTATACAGTAAAACTGCGCATTTAATTTTGAGGCTAGATTTTCGATTGATGAGTGAGTATAATTGCCTTAATCTAGTGTCTCTTTAAGTTTTTGGTTAATGTGGCATTTCCAGGTTAGACGAGTATCAATATATACCCCTACGTATTTGATTGCACCATCATTCGGATTCTAGGGTATTACATTATTGTCAATGTATAACCAAGCAGGATTGTTGAGTCTTCGCAAGGTGAAGATTTTCGCTTGGCATTTGTCGAGGTTTATGGTGATGTTCCAGAGTTTGAATCAAGAGCATAGCTTGTTAACTGTAGCTTTATAATTGCTTCGTTAAGATTGTCAGCTTGAGTAAGCACAGCTGTGTCATCCGCAAAGGCAGCTATTGCTGCACTAAGCTCAGGCATGTCAAAAGTACATATATTAAAAAGGACTGGGCACAGAATGCTGCCTTGTGGGACTCTAGCATGACGCATTTTGGTTTCAGACAGTGTTGTGTTAACTAAACTTTGTCTTTGAGGTATCCCCATAAAAATTAATTAAATTAGAGTTTGGAAAACTCGAATGTAATTCAACAGTACATCTTTTTCAGTCAATTTATTCTAGGAATTCACATTGAGATAGGCTCTTACATTACTTGGTAAAAGTAAGCCCGTTGTCTCCAAACAACGCCACAACGTGTGTCTAACTAACATCTAAATGACAGTTTGGTCAGAAAACAATGGCTCTAGAATACCCAATTTTTCATATTCCATACCACACTGCAACTCCTAGTAAGTTCAAATGCAAATTTTAAAAAACCCAATAGAAACAAATATAACTGAACCATTTAATTTAAAGGTAGTTTCATCGTTTCAAACAATTTTTATGTGTTTGTACAGCTGTCTTTTTTATTAACAATTAATCAGCTCAACACTTTTCAGTGTCATTCATGATTGGGTTGAAATTACAACATATATGTTTTGTTTAAATAAATTGAGTTGGAGGTGAGCATGTAGATCATGGTTATCGATTTACACATTACGGAGGTTACAAACACTCAGTCACTACCGTTGTCTCCCGAGTTTGATATTAGTTCTTAGAGTAATTTTCTTTTTAGTCGAGTACGAATGTTCTTTTAGCCTAGTTCAGGATGGCATTGTTGTTTAAGTAACGTAAGTCATCAAAGAACTTATTTGTTAGTCGCCTGATAAAAATTTTAGTTGTATATTTGTTAGAATTAAGTGATATACACCATTTATTATATTATTTAATCGGTGTATTGATGGATGTTTGGAAACGATTAATGGCCATAGATAAATCTTTATACTGAGATAAAATAGTAGTATCGCAAGCAAATAATGCGAGATAGCTGTGCTGTGGATTGGGCATGTCGTGTATGAAGATGTTAAATAATTTAGAACTAAGGACACTGCAACAAAATTGTTTCTACGTCAGTAAATATTAAATTTATTTTCAGTTAAAATTGAGTACTTTTGACACACCCACAAACGTGGTAAAAAATTAATTTAGTTTTTTTTTGTTAGTTTATTGGCTTATTCTAACAATTATTTTATGACTTAAATTTTCTCCAAAGGTAATTTTTTTATTTAAGAAAGAAATTAATATTTCATTCTACACACATTGTTAGTTATACAGAAAAATATTTACTGTTATATTTGAAAGACGCTAAGAAAAAATGATAACGATTGTATTCTATGTTAAACTCTATATAAAAAATTGTGGTCACATGGAAATTGTGATATATTTTTAGAATTTTTACTTAAACGCTTATATTTAACAATTGTAAATAATTGTACCGTATTTCCTATGCCAAATTTAATATTTAATACCGAATCACAAAGTATATTTTTTATTTTTGCAATTTATTTTAAAAAGGAAACAAATTTGCATTGTAAACGAAGCCGCCTTTTTGTTATTAAGACAAATATAAAAGTAAAACAATGAAAAAACTAATCACAAATAACGTGTATTCCCCTCTTGCTTTAATGACTGAAGTCGACGAGGTATACTTTAAATTAAGTTGAGGATCACATTCTGGTCGATGTTATACCACTCCTGCAATAGCAAATCTTTCAGCTACTGGACAGTTCTTAGAACTGAAGTATGCCTTTAGATATATCGTCCCAGCTTATTCTAACAATGTTCAATGAGATTCAGGTCTGTGCTTAAGGTTGGTCACTCAAACCGCTTAACTCTCACATCAAGATACTCTGTGACGACTGCTTACGTGAAGTCTAGCATGAAAATGCCATATAGTGATCAGAAAAAACACGGCATGATCATCTTAAAACAATACCCTGCTCCAATCCTCAATGTTCCATGCCAGATGATTTTGGGCAAAAGTCAGTCTTGCGATTCGACGCCGGTGTTGCAATGGTAAATCCGTAGCCATCATTCTACAATACAATCCTGCAGTATGAAATCTTTTTATAACGGTCCATTTACTAACATTTACATCTCTTAATTTCTTGGAGTTTATTTCATAGCCAAACCGCGCACCTCTTTGGTCGGTGACTCTTTTTTGTCTGGATCCTTGTCTTCGGGTTATCATGCCAGTCTCTTCAAACGCTGGTGCACCTTTCTTGCAGTTTCACGTTGTCCTCAACGATCTTGTGACAACGCTATAATTCTTGACACAACAACAAGGTCTAAAGGCATTATGACTTGTTAAATAAACCCCACAAACACTTCACTGTGCAATTAAAAGGTTTTATACAAATAAATCAACGTCAAATATTTTAGGTCATCTGATGTTATTCATTTGTTTTAGATAGCCGTATTAGAGAAGTCTCTTCGTGCTGTGGTATTAATTATAGTGTCATCTATTTCCATTTTTAGTCTAGTCTTGTCATTTCCTGCATGTTTCATTTAGATGTACCACAGCTCCGTCTGCAATAATCTATTTCTAGAACTGTTAGACAATTTTTGTTTTGATGGTTAATTTCAAAAACCTCTCCCCCATACGTTATTGTACTCTCAATTATAGTTTTGTGTATTATTTTCTTTCTTTCTTAAGTTTATTATATTTACAAGGCCAATTGTCCTTTTTCTTTGGGCAAGCGTATAGTATATATCTACCTTACTTTCGGGCGTGCCTGAGAATATAACACTAAGATAGCAATTGTTGATATTCTTGCATTGTGAAAAGTAAAATTCTTTTCAAATTTTTTAATAATTCGACGAATAGCAAACACAGAAGGGCTGTTACGTAAATTATAGGTTTTTCGAAAGCACGTTGGGCGTTCATAAAAGAACGTTTATTTTCATGCAATTTTTGGACAATAACCAAACGTTCTTGAAGTGTGTATTTCGCTATGATGAATTGTTAGAGTATACTAAACACAAATGACAATTATTAGCAGTTACAACATTTTAATTATAATTGACATTTTATTTCAAAATCATATCATTTTTATTGGAGAATATTTACAAGTGATAATATTAGCAACTACAAAAAGTAAATACGATATTAATAATTTTAAAATTAAAGATAAGAATAAATTTGTAATAGTTGCTCTTAATATTGCGTTAATAAATTAGTCCACTACAGAACATACATATTTGAACGACTATGTTCACAAAATCAAGAATATTAAAAAAATTTATTATTCTAAATGCAACAGCGAAACATTATGTTAAGAACGTTTTTTAAATTAACGCTTTATTCACCATAATATTATTATAGTTAAAACAACACGTTATAAGCGGAATACTAAGCAAACACATTTATTCACATAGAAAAGTTTCTAGTTTATTTTGTTATGCATTGACTAGTACTTTCATACGGGGCGTTAGAGCATTACCACATATATGTATATAGATAAATACATAGATAGATAAATAAATAAATAGACAGATAGATAGATATATAGATAGATACATAGATAGATAAATATATGTGTATATGTGTGTATATAGACATATTACAAACAACATCTAAATAGCAAAATTCGCTTCGGCGCGTACATAGTTAATGTTTCTTTCTTAATCTCTAGTGAATCAATCGTATTCTCGCAGAAATAATGGAAAAGAAGAAAAAGCAGCAATGACACACGTCGAGCTGCAGACTGCAGGATAACTTGTACAAAATAAAAAAAAATACTCAGGGAGCATTAAAGTTTATAGTGTACCCGGATCAACCAACTCTAAGGGCTTTCAACAAAAAACGAACATTTAGGAAAAAAATTGAATTATCTATTACCTGTAGATAGAAAAATAACTATTTCAAGCCCTCTAAAGAAGACGTAAAGATTATGTCGCTTCAAGCCGCATTTCGAAATAATCTGTCTTGCTCATTTTCGAGGAAAATAAATTTAGGTGGGCGGGAGTAGTTAAAGCTCTTCTTTAAAGGTAACTCTTAACTCTTGGTGAGACCCGTCAGTTTCTATCAAAAGCAGTAACTTTGAATTTTTATTGAATTTTAGATTTTAATGCAAGGAACTCACATTAGTGCCTACGGTAACAAAATGTAATTTAAAAGAAAGGAAATGCTGCAAAACAGCTGTGGTGATCAGCTCACCATGCACACAGAAGCTTCAAGAATTCTGCGGATCCAATAAGTAGCAGTCCAATAATCCAGAATTATGCGTCTGCTACAAATTATAGAAAAGTCGGAAAAAGAGTAAAGAAACGACCTCAAAAAGTAAATAGACCACAAAAGCCAGTTGTCCTCAAGTGACAACTCGTTCTATGAACACCTCGATCTAACTGATAGCAACTTAGATGATAATCGTTCTCCGACGATTAATAATATTCAAATAACAAATATGATAAAGGCTGGCTCCACTGGCGTAAGTGTTTCGGCTGGTGTCACTAAATGTGTGAAGCAGTTGATAACAAAAAACCCATGTATTTCTAAATACAATTATCTGGATATTTAGACGCAGGAGTCCATTTAGATTTTTGTTATCTTTATTTTTTTAAATATTTTATTCTTGTTAATCGCAATTTGAAGGCTATTTTTTAAATCAAAATGTTGCGCAACGCTGCTGAAACAAAAATGCCTTTAAAAGAGGCTGCTGACTTACATAATAAAATAAATTTGCTTTCATTTTTATGTTTTTTATAGGTCACTGGTTCTTTTTATTCTAATGTCGCCTAGTAGGAGGTTCTACTGGTGAGCAAAATTAAGAATCGTGTGTTCAATATATTCATTTTCATTCTACCGAAACAAGAACAAAAAGGATAATCAAGATACGATTGCGTTTTCATTATGAAGGTAGATGCGATGTTGTCTGTACATAATTTAGTTTTTGCTAGATTCGTTTTATCCCACGTTTCAACTTAAAATATGGAATTTGTAGTCACTACCTTAGTAATTATTATTATTAGTCCTATCTAATTTATAAGATTTCATTAATCTAAGATTAAATTTAGGGGCCCAGATCCTGAATTTATTAACACAGCCCGACTTTATTAGTAGAGCACTAAAATTACATTAAAGAACTATTTGATTCGGTTCCTCAAAAACGTGAAAAGTTATTCAGAAACTTTAAAATTTCTATTAAGCGCTTCCCCAATAATTCATATTTTATTCGTAACCCTGGTGTATCTTGATCAAACTCGCGGTGCACAATGGTATGTAAAAAACGTTTTAATCAAAATTTTGTAATTTAAATTTTACAGTATTATGTTACACATATTATTAATAACGACCTACAACGTTCGCTAATGACTGATAACTATAACCGTGTTGAATCCATTCTCTTACAAACCTTATGCGCAGGTGCATTATTACCCACTCCTCCCACACTGATACTAAAAAGTAGTATTTTAGCAGTCGATTACACATCTATTACCACTTCATTAGTCTTGTTCTAATTTGTTTGTTGTGTGTAACAGGAAATTATTCGCTTTTGGGGAACAAAAAAAGAATTTATTCATATTACGCGTATGAATTTGCGCGTTATTCAATGTCTGGTGTTAATATTCAAGTAAAATATTAATTTTGATTAAAATTTTCTATTGTTTAATATTAACGATCACTCATTTCTTGCAGTATTTTGTATTCAGCTTTCGAAATCAGGTGGCAAATTGATGACGAACATTGAAATTTACAAGAAAAGCAAGAACTGGAATATTTTGGCTATGAATAAAAAATAAAATAATCTGCTTCATATGGAAAAATGCTACAGTCCACCGAAGTTATACAACTTTAATTGTCACTCTTAACAATATAAACCGAAATATGATAATTACGATGGCTTAATGAGAAAACGGAAGTTGAAAGTCCTCAAGTTGGGACTGAAAAAACAGCAGTTCACGTTTACTAAAGTATATAAGTGCAAGCTACGTCTTGTCGGAGTTAATAGCTAAGCACTCGAAACCTTTACTGAAGGAGATTTTATAAAAAGATTTCATATCTAATTAAAACAGCAGAAACTGTTTGTTCTGGAAGTGTGAAGGCTTTTCTAGCAATCTCTTTGTCTCAAATATGGTTAAAAATGACTAATTTAAGCATTCATATAAAAAAATCACCCAGTTTTGAAGCTTTTCCGTTGACAACGACGTAAGTATAGATATTGGAAGCGTAGTTTAGTTAGCTGTGCTTTTTTGATGATTACAACACAAATTTCAGTGTTTTTGATGAATTATTAAAACTGATACTGATTTATAACACTAGTGCGAGACAAGACATATTTGTGTTTTTGAACTTCTGCAAAAACACAAAGTATCTCTGTCAAAGTTAACTTTTAAAACTATAGATGCAGCTCCTTTGCGACTGGAAAAGGGATGATATGAAATTTATGATGAATCCAAGATTGATTGCATTGTACATCACGAAGTATTATGCGCTAAGGCAATAAACATGGAAAATGTTTAAATCGCCACTTTTATAAAATCTCGAAGTTTAAATCAGCGACAGGTTTCTGCTACCTTAAATAACTTAGACAGCAAATATTCCTATTTGTCTTACTATGCCAAGATACGTTAGCTATCCTGCTACAATGTTTTTAAACAATTCTGCAACCTGAAGAAAGGATACTTCAGTTAATAACACAAGGCGTATCCCTTTTTTTGATATAATATAGTTGCAAGATTTATCTTCCATAATTTAAATTTGAAACTGCAAGAAAACGATCTCTGTGACCAAGTCGAAGCCCTCAAATGTAAGTTAAAAATAAAGATTTGACGGACTATTCCATATGCAAAATGAACAAATGACGTTTAAATTAAATTGCATCGTATCAAAAATACATAGAAAACTTTAAGGCTTAGAACTAAATTTGAAACAAGATTTTTAGATCTATTCTTTGATTTTTTCAATAAACATAAATATTGGTACCTAATCAAATGCAAATAGAGGGAATTGA
The DNA here is from genome assembly GCA_036346155.1 of Sinelater perroti. Lineage (NCBI taxonomy): Eukaryota > Metazoa > Arthropoda > Insecta > Coleoptera > Elateridae > Sinelater > Sinelater perroti. The sequence goes on from JARFIY010000359.1 coordinate 974,094, forward strand.
GATCCAGTGGAACACAGATTTGAAGACAAAGTTCATTTGGCTTGTTTGGATTTTACAATATTTACCTCCCAGATCGGAAAATACTCAAAAATTCACATATGAAATTATTTATATGTACGGAAGTACTTATCGGCGTGGGAAGTTATTTACAATCATAAAAGGAAATAATTTTCCTGTCAGATCCAGAATCGCTGACATTCACATTGAGTTAGTTTTGAAAGGAGCTTCTGAAAAGGGTTGCGAAGTGTTAGGAAGAAACGTTAATATATTGTTATTCTTGATCTTCCTCTTATACTATATTTTTCGAAATAAACCTACGTTTCTATGAAAATTGAATTTTTCGTTTTTTGCGGCCCACATAAATTTAAGCCCCGTTTATTTGGGCCCTGTCAGCCTTCAAGTTTGACATGCTTTATCTGTGTAAGTTTATTTAGCCCGGATAAAGAAGCACAGATATTCATCTAATAGGAACGATTTTAAATGATCTTATTTAAACATGTTACACAAATGCAAAAATACGTCTCGTAGACTAAGAAAACTACATATAACAGCTGCTTGCTTTATAATTCAGTGCATGAATAAATCTAGGAAGTTAAATTTTATATTTAATAATTGGATGTACTTCATTCATATTATTATATTTGGCATCCATCCAGATCATAATTTATTTCCTTGTTAATTTTCTTTCATTATTTCACACATCATTTACTTTGTGAAATATAATTCACCCAGCTGCTCTGAGACTGTCTTAATCAAATCCGAAAAAATAACTTTGACAGACATTGATGTGTACTTAGCAAACATTCTATCTTATTTTGTACTTTTTGGGGCACGGACCCTTCCTAAAAGATAAATCTTTTGAAGCAGGCATTCCGTTTATTCCGCTTTGATTTACATATTTGATTCGATGCCAACTGCACTTTATGAAAGTTAAAAGGTCTATTTGATGCAAGTACCCTGCGCCGTCGCAAGTACAATTCTGCAATTAATCTGTTTCAGCAGAGCCAGCCGGCACCAGATGTTTTCAGTCGCGCCTCGGCCCGCAAAATCGAACTCGCAGGGCCGCAAACGAACCAGGCATGATGCGGTTGGGCATGCACAAGAACGAGGCGAGCAGACTATCAAAGCGGATTTTTCTGCTGCATGTTTCATGCGGGCATTTTCATGTCAATTTACTGTACTTTTGCATTCACATCGCCACGCCTCTCCGAAGCGAGACGTTTTAATTACGCTCAGACGGCCGCGGTGAATAATGGAAGCGCAGTCCGCAGCTCGTATGATAGCCCAAGTGAATATTTTAGGCGCCTATCAATTACGTTCCGAGGTGTTTTTATTTTTGTTGTGACGGCTTGGCCGAAATAGCTGCTGTGTCGGATAAATTATGGAAGAGGATCGCTCAGGACCGGCCGAGGTTGCCGCACGTTTCGAACTGTAGTTTACCGAACTTTTTCACACAAATGAATGCATTCCTCCAGCTGTTGTAGTTGATGAGAAACCTCCATAGATTTTTCTTTCTTAGAAAAACAAAATAGATATGCATAGAATAGTGGGTAGTTCTAGCAAACAAAATTAACCTTTTAAATTACCAAATGAAAACAATTTTACTTTGTAGGTTTATATTATTTTCTTAACTTCCTTCAAATATTAAGGCAGCTTAAAAAAATGACTTACAAAAGCAGAGTCTGGTTTACTGTATTATAAAATTTAACTATATTTGTTATTCTTGTTATTGATTGTCCTAAAACTTCTTACTGATTTTATTAAGCAAAACTCAAAGGCAAAATTTTTATGTCAATGTTTATTAATGTAGTTATGTATTCACCATTTCGTTCAACATCCTTTTTCAGTCCCTCATGCAACTAGAAAATTTTATCATTCCAGAACTTGTCAGGTTTCTAAGTGGAAAAAAATCTCAAAGTTTTTTTTATGGCTTCCAAAAGTTTAAATTAAAAAAAATTGAAAAGACCTAAATAAATGAAATTCTGAAGGGTAATGTCTCCTGAATATGGCGGGTGGTATAGATAAGCTCCACAATTTTTGTCGGGTAGTCACAGAGATATGAGGTTTAGCATTATCTTAATGGAACACGGCGCCTAACTTAATAGCTAATTTTGGGCGTTTTTACTGAATTGCTATCTTTAATTCGTCCAGTTGCAAATAGTACTAAATTGAATTTATCGACTGATCATTTGGTAGGAATTCCTAATGCAGAATTCCTGCTTTCTATTCTCACCGGATACAAAGTACGATTTTCTTCGGATGGAGACCGACTTTGGGGATAACTAATGGTGGTTAATTTCGCTTATATTGTTATAAATAAATAATCTAATTTTAACTGCCTGTCACTAGTTTTGTACGGCGTATCACAGATGAAAATTAGATCCATTAAATTATTGTTGGTCAAGTTGTGCGGAACTCAAACATCCTGGCGATTTACGTACCAAGCTTTACAAAATGTTGTAGGTCGGTGGTATTCGATATTTTTAGTATTTCTGCTACATATTGTGTTGTGCATCGTGGGGTACTCTCGATCAGTGTCTTGATTTGATTATCATCAATGGTAAAAGTTCTACATAAGCGCTGTTAGTATTTAAGGTCAAAATCACAAGCTCTAAACTTAGCGGACCACTTTCAAATAGTTTTTTCAGCTAAACAACTTTCTCCATAAACAGCACATATTCTTTTTGTTTTTTGTGTAATTCTTGCTATTCTGCAAATAGAGAGCCATTAGGTGTCTAAAATGCACTTTATCTTCTAAATGGAATAACACAAATCAATTTATTGCAAGTAACTTTTTTCAAATGATGCATTAAAATTTCACCTATAAGAATGTACACAAATCATGCGTTTTCTATTAACATACTTTAATATATTCACGCACCAACTTTCTGGACAACTCTGTTATTCATGTAGCTCATATTTGAGCTCATATTTGTGTTGTATCTGTATTTAAATATTTACACAAGGTATATTACATACGGAGTTTAGATTTCTCCGCGAGCAAGTTCGGTTGTGTATTTTCGTGAACGCCGGTTAATAAATCTAAAAAGATCTTGCCGAGCTTGTGAAAGTACAAAAGAAGACGATGAAAGTATTTGAATAAATGGTTAGAGTAATGAAATAGGTAAAGTGCAAGCAGAGTACACATCTTGCGTACCTCATAAGGTCAAGAATGTGTCATGGTGATAATAACTGCTGCGATAAAAATAAATTAAAATAAAAACAAAATAAAAAAAATCGGGAGGGTTAAATGATGAGAGTACAATTTAACGGGAGATGATAGAAAGTAAAGCAATGGGACACAAGAGAAAGTGGAATTTAGGAAAACGATAAGAACACAACCCAAAAAGAAGAAGAAAAAAGCTACAGATGTGGACAAGATAATTTGAAAAATGCCAGGCTTCCTGTAAACAAAATTGTAGGTCTACAAATAGAAATTTCTGAATTAAGAAAAAAGATAAAAATTTGAGGGAAAAATTTGTTAGGCTGGAGAAGAAAATTTATAGCAGAAGAAGAAAAAGAATTATATCAAAATAATAAATATTCCGGCGGATACTGCGCTATAGTTTAATACTAAGGTAACAGAAGGCAAGGTAATACGAACTCAAAATAACAAAACGTTTATAATTGATAACCTACATGGATGAAACACTCAAATGAAAATTATGAAAAATAAGCATAAGTTAAAGGGCTCAAATGCATTTGCAGGGGATGATCTAATAGCTGAAAAGTTAAATATTAAATTCAATATTAGAAGAACAGTTGGGTATGAAAGAAATAAGGGAGCAGTTAAAGTTGGCTATTAGAAATTAATTAAGAATGGAGAAATTCAACACGGAAATCTGAAAGGTACGAACAGGCCAAGGTAAATATTAATCGAACTTAAAAAAACCCTCAAATTAAACGCACAAACAGGCAACAATAATATAACTAAGACAAGAAAAAAGAATACGAAAAGGAATACAGTAATTTTAGGTTTATGGAATGTGAAAGGATGGTTTGCAGAGGAGGTGCTACTAAGTTGAGCAGAAGAGTTTAAGAATTATAGGATAGACATAATAGGGCTACAAAAAACAAAAAAAAAGTGAGAAGGAAATAGTAAACGTAGATGGATATATATTTATGAAGGGTGGAGATGAGAATAGAATGTTAAGTACTGATTTTATAGACGGCACTAGGTTGAAGCACCTAATAACTAATTTTGACCTCGTGTCAGACATTATACAACATGAAGATATCAGGAAAATACAAAAATATCAATACAGTTAATGCCCATGCCCCCTCTGATGAACAAAATGAGGAGATAAAAGATAGAAAAACTATATTAAGAACTACGCGAAGAAGATATCAAAATTGTCATAGTTGAATTTAAAGCAAAATTAGGAACAGAGCGAATATACAAACTAGTCATAGAAAATTACAGCAAGCATTCAGAAAGTGATGAGAACGGGAGGACGTTAGTGGAGTTCGCTCAAGAAATCAAATTGACCATGTGCTTGTCGAATCGAAAGAGTTATGATTGGTGAAAGATGTGTATTTAGCATCATCTTTTTCTGGTATGGGTATGCCATTTAAACTCACTGGATTAGCAGTGACTTGTCTTAAAGTAAAAGCGATTGTTACTAATTTATTTTTGTTAACTTGTCCTTAGCTAGAATTGAATCGCATCTAGAGAATTTTGTAAGTTGATTATAGCCTGCGCTGGGAGCATAAAAGGGAGCAAAGGTGGCTGTTACAGTGTTTTCCTTTTTCGGAACGGAAGGTCTGATCTATAGATACGATATATCACGGGCCACAAAACATTGTCATAGATTGGAGATAAACTATCTTCAATTTTTTTTGGAAATGTCTGTGTTCCAGGAATGATTTAAAGAAAAAAAAATACTGGTGCGGAAGATTCTATTTCATTTTATATAAAAGACCAGAATGCCACACTCGATCTAATGCTTTCTTGGTATCAACGAAAACTGCCGAGCATACCATTTTGTCTTCGAAATCTTTCTCAGTTTCATCGACAACTCTATGAATCTGTTGAAGAGTTGAATACCTTTTATTAAAGCCAAATTGGTGTTGCGGAATTGTTCCTTTTTCTTCCAGAATGGGGTTTAATTGTTTTAATATGAATTTCCTCATTAGTTTAGACGTTAGTAGTAACAAGGAGATTGATCTGTAATTTTTTTGTGAGCTGATTTTCCTGGGTTTTGAATTAAAGTCACTTGTGCTAGCTTTCACTGAATAGGGTAATATTGAGTTCTAAGAATGGAATTGAAGATTTGTGTTAGAGCAGTGATCTCTTTCCTGGGAAGTTCTTGTAGTAATTTAGCTCTAATTAAATTATAGCTAGAAGATTTGTTGTTGTTTGCGGTATTCAATTTCAGTTTAGAATTCTTCGGGAGAAAAAGGCTTCACAGGTAAACGTAGTTGTAGTAGAAAATTCAAACAAATCAAAAATCTCTCTATCATCATTTGGTATTTCACTGAATTGTTCTGTTTTTTCTTCGATGATGTAAGCTCAGGTTCCATTCGTTTTGCGGATAGGGGGAATGAGCGTTTTAGGGCAGAGTTTGTTTGTGTTTTATTACAGCCGTGCTCATGGTGCGAATTATTGCCATATGGTCAAAGGCTAGATCATCGATGTAGTTAAAAAAGACACCCTTAAGAAAGACAAAGCATTTCTAGTTTTGTTCAATTTACTTGGCCAGTATGTAGGCCTATCAGTGGAGATTTGGTTGAGTCGATTTTCTATAATAGTCATATGCAGAGCTCTTCCTCTTCGGATAATTAGACTAAATCCCCAAAGGGGATGCTTAGCATTATAGTCTACTCCTGCTACAAATTTATTTCTCAGTTTTGCAATAATTTTTTAAAATGTTCCTGTTTAATTGGGTGTCTGAGAGGGCAGTATAATGCGGATAAAATTAGATTTCCGTTTTAACCTTTGATTTTAACGTTTGATGCTTGTAAGTGAGCGGCCTCAAATTTTTCCATTTTATAGTGCGAGAATTTTTAATTAATAATAACTGTTGACTCCGCATGGGCGTGTTATCGGAATGAGAAGTGAAGTAAGTCCTGCAATTAAGATATATGTTCACGTAACTAGAGTTGGCGACATGTGCTCCTGATACTAAGAGGACTTTGATTTTGTGCATTTAAATAAATACTTCTATTTCTAATCGACGTTATAATAGCGTTCCATAGTGCAATTTTTAATGCTTCCATTAATGAAAAATGTTATTTAACATCACAGCAAGGAGATTAAGCATCATACTGCTTTGATTTGTTAAGTGGTTGAACATAGCTTTGAATTTCGTGAAGTGCGAAAGTAAGATGTCAGTGTTGTTTTGTTCTTGAGAATGATTATTATGAGTGATGTTTTTCTGAGAACCTGAAGTGACGTTAGCATAACTAGTTTGAAACAGAATGTTTACGTTAGAGTATTGTTGTATCTAACGTGGTTTATTCTGGGAGTATTTAATAGCTGATCCTTTACTGAATTGAATGGGTTTCTCCTGCGAACTTGTAACTACTGGTAAATTTAGCAACTTTTATAATTCGCTGGATGCGGTCCGTTGCGCAACGCACATCTAGCTGGAGTTGTTTTGGGTTTTTTGCATATAGTGGGGTTGTGCTCACCCCCAAATTTGACACATTGATATGGCTTTCAACAATAAGTTTTGTTATGTCCATTTGTTTGGCATCGGGTGTATTGGATTATAGTGTTTTTTTCCTTGTAGGTTCAACTAATCCTTACATATTGAGTAGAAATTGTAGGTTATATGTTTTCTTGTTGTTTGAAGCGGGTTATAGATCACAATGAATGAGAGTAAGAAATTTTTTCATACCCTGTGCCATATATTCATGACATTGCATACGGTGTGTCCTTTGTTGTTTAGCTCGCTTTTTATTAGATTAAAACTTATGGTTGGATGTAAGTTTCTGATTACAACCCTATATGCTTTTTCGTCTTTAATTTGATCAGTATGATAAATTATTTTTGCGCTGTCAAAGTATTTAATGAGTTTCCAGTGAGTCTACAGTCTTGTATCAAGAGTAATCTTGATGATCTTATCACCCAGGATTTTAGACCTAAATTGTTTAATTTCTAATACTTGATTTAAGCTTTCAATAATTTTGTTATAGTCGATTACACCATGTATATAAATCAGTGGAGGTTGACTTAACTTAAACTGTTCATTTGTTAATACCAGAGAGAAATTACTTTATCTTCATTGGTTAGTTAGCGAACTTGTGCTTTCTTTGATGCTCCTAACCAAACGACGAATTCTTCTTCTTTCAACTACCTGCCAGTGGTTAGGTCCGTGCTTTCTTTCTACATTGTGAGCATTTGTAGGTACTTGTTGTACGGAATGATTATACATTGGAGTTTGTGTAGCCAGTTGTACATTATTTATATAGGTTGTATATAGCAATGTATACATATGAAGTTGACTTCCGAACGTAAATTGATTATGCGCTAATGACATCTGTTGTTGGACGGAAAACATCATATTATTATTACATCTGACTTACTTAAATACGATGGTAGAGCAATTATAGAAGTATCGCCCTGCTGAAAGTAAAATTATGTGAAAACAAGATTTATCGAAGTGCCAGAAACGATTATTGGGGATTATCAGTGTGGATTTCAGAAAAGTAGATCAGTGAGTAATCAAATTTTTACTATAAGACATCTAATTACAAATAGTTATATATAAAAGTTGCCTATGTTTCTGTTTATCATTGACTTCAAGCAAGCGTATTGAGGCACTAGAAGTGCTTGGAGTTTCTCACAAATTAATAAGATTAGTAGAAACGATAACAAAAAAGACTAATAAGTAAAGTGCAAGTAAATAGAAATATGTCAGAACAGTTTGCAATCAACCGAGATTTGAGAAAAGGAGGCTCCCGCTTACCGATATTCAACTTAATTTTAGAAAAAAAACCAAGCGATAGCATAGGCTCTTCATGTATTTTTGTAGTGAAGCATGTCAGTGTTGCTTTTTTTAGATAAATAGTAAAATAATACACATCATTTTTTTAAATATATTTAAAAAGGCTTACGCATATATCTCGTTTTAATATGTTGCATTTTTAAAGTGCGTAAAAACTTGGTTTTTTATTTTTTTAAATTGTCCGACCGTCCGACCGTCCGTCCGAGCAATAACTCGAGAACGGCTGGGAATTTCCAAATTCTGTTTTCACCAATCGACAGGTAATCAAAAACTGATTGGTCAATGGTCAGCGTTAATGTCCTTTACGATTTCAAATTTTCAAAATAGCAACATAGGACATGTAGCATATCATTCAACTCGTCTTTGAACACTGATTAATTTATACATAAAACTTTGAAATACTACGTGACCTTTAACCCGGGAACGCGATTTCAAAAAATTATTTTAATGGACTGCTTCGCCACTTCGCTATGCATTGCAAGCTTTGCAGGTTTATTTATTATCAATATTTGTATTTTTGTTACATTTGCCATTTTTTAAAAATAAGGTAGTCGCCGCTATATTATTGCACTGCTCTCAACTATCACATCCACCAATGTATTTATCAGTTTGCGTTTCCATAAAATTTAAAGACGCATTTTATTATTTTGTAAAATACATGAGAATACAGATAATTTAAAAGTAATATAAGTTTTTTTGTACCCAGCTCATTAAATTATTCAGATTTTTGAATCCTATATGTTATTTCAACAATTGAGTAAATCTTACATCAAATTTGTAAGGACTGAAGTAAGGAGATGTGCCAAATCAAATTTCAAGATCTTATTGCTTTTAGCAAATGTTGATTTGCAATAAAAAATTCGCGATTTTCACTCGATAGAAAATTTTTTTCCTAGTTGGTTAAATCAGATTTTTAAAATTTCAGGTTATTGGCATTCGGATTAACATTTATGAATTCGGGCACTATATTCATTCAAAACAAACTATTTGAGATAACAACTTAATTAAACTATGTTTTACATTACAAATTTAATCGTTTAAATGTTATTAGGACAGGTGAGATAATATTTAAATACACGCTCAATATTTATTTTTTTTAAATGTTAATATCTTAGAGTTGACTACATATAGGTAACCTACAGATTACTGCTGATCCAAAGTGCAAATTATAAAAAGTTTTTCCACTCCACGTATCAGCTACGGAACTGATGCGTTTTTAAAGATGTTTACCCTGAAATTCTAATATGAACGAGACACATCAAACTTTTTATTTTTATTATGTTTACTATTCTACCACAACTTACTTTTTTGATAGCTTGATTGATCTTTTTAGCAACTGTAAAGAAAATATTACATTTTGAAGTAATAAACTTGCATTATTTAGTGATGTGAAACTAATTTAATCAGAATTCCACTATGTATGTGTGTATTAAGGCTAAAATCTTTATTTTTAGTATTAAGAAATAAGTAAATTTTTATCCAAAAAGTTCCTGTTCAATTTGTATAACACAGGCATTATAGTTTTCTTAGCGGAAGGTTTAAAACTGAGTGCAAGTAATACTGAGCAACAAAGATAATCGTATGATTTTTGGACGAAGTGAATAAATTTAGCAATCTAACTGATTAGCGAGTACCGGAAACATAAGCTGATATGGGTTACTTTAATCAAGTGAAATCTATGTAAGATCCGCAAGTTTTATTTTAAGCAAATAGAATTATTAATTTTAAAATGCCCAACAATTATCTATTTCTTTATCCAAATCTGTAAATAAATAATATTGCAAAAAGATAAGATGCAAGCCCACTTTATCGAGGAAATTCAGTTTCTCTCCAGAATCACGTAACTCGTTCATCTCAAAATTCTAAATGGCGAGCATTCAAAGCTTTAAGCCAAATAAAGCAAAAACACAACGTACTGGTAAAAGTGTTTTAATTTATACGACAATCTAAGTAAGAACAAATTAGATGAAGAAGAAGCGTAGACAAGAATATTCACGCATCAAACAATTTGCAAAACTTTTGCAAACATCCGCAAAGAATCACCAAAACACCATTACCCCTGCGTCTGGTAAACTAAAAACCGATAAAAATATTAAAGCTGTTTACAATACTACTGAATTAATTAATTTTATGGCAAAATTTGAACTACCAATTGCTAAACGTAATAAATATCGTAATGCGCCAGGTGTTAATTACATAGCTGTACTAAAAACTTTTGTGGCAAAACCCACGATGCATGAAATGCATTGGTAACCATCTGAGATTTTTGTGTTCACCTACTGAGAAACATAACCACGTTAAGTGCTCTAACTGCATCGGCAACCACCCAAACAATTACAAGGGTTGTCAAGTATACAAGAAATACAACAAAGACGCTATCCGCTTTTACGTAACAAACAATTACCTGATATAGAGCAATACATAGCTCAATTGCATTAGCAAAGCTCACTTATTTACAAGCATTAGGAAACACCATTAATTAGCTTGGTATCAATATAAATTAACAGTAATAACTTAAATCAAGACTAAATTGAACATATAGTAACCTTACTAAATCTTTGAACTATATCAAAAACAAACCATAAATCTATAGCTTAAGACAGTTGAGTGAAACATCAGTAGCCTGACAAATCATAAGTAAAAATAAATAGCTTTTCTTACAAACTAATTTATAGACGCCATGTTTATATGAAAATCTTACTACACGGACAGAAACTATCTAAATGTTCCAGCGTACATTATTTATATCACACAACATCCAGAAGGGACCCTGCATGTTTATTCAGAAATTATTATCAAAAATAATATCAAATACTAAGCTTTTCAAATATAACATACAATCAGTAGTTACGATTGAAGATAAATGATCGTATTAGAAACACAAAGGCAAAAAACTGATGAAGGCAATAACTAATATTAGACTACAATAGTTTTCCATAGGTGGAGCAACATCAGACGTAACGAAAACACCTGGATCTTTTTATTGCAACTAGCCTCAATTAAAACAACTCTAAACCTCATTTAGATCTGGCATAATGACATTGTCTACGCAAATAGTATACAAAGAAAATCCTGTTACTCATTGTAGCGAACTGGAATGTTTATGGTAAAATAGTAGATCAAATCTTATCACTTGATATAAATTTAAGAACTCGGGAGGATTTAGGACTAGCAATAGCAAATTAGAATAAAAAAATCCAATTAGTGGCTAGGTAGTCAACACCAAAGAAAAACTAAATACTATAAGTACAATATTCCCCGTTAAAATGAAAAGGAAAATAGCTAGCAACTCAGAAAGTGGTAAGCAACAAAATACTTCAAAGATAAATGAAAATTCAATTAGCTAGCAGTCGACTTAAATATCCGCTTTCCAATATAAAAAATCACTAACTTCAAAGCTATTTAAAGCTCTTACGGAGGCTATAGAATACTCGCTACGAAAAACAGTCTTAGCGACATATATCACTGATCACGACTACCGGACAACACGTAGACTAGAAGTAACCATTATAAATCTGTTGCCTTTGGTAGCCACCTAACAGAAGTATTCATTGCTTTTAGTTCTCAATCAGAAGAAGACGAAATTCTATGCACCCTTCCAATCAAACTTTTTACAGCAAATAGCATTAAGACTGTAGTTATAAAGGACTTGAACCCAATTAAAACGCTTGGTCAGTAACTAATCAAGGAAAAAGTTCTTAAAGAACCACCAGAAAAAAACTTCAAATATGTTACCCACTTGTTCAATGCTTCCGCAAGCAATGAAGGATCACCTTTTGACGATTTTAAAAAGTTTAAGCTGATGGAGCTGCCAAATCGTTTCATATAAGCCAAAGTCTATAACCAAAAATATTTTACCATGAACCCTGTGTGCATTCATATAAGAGAATTTCCGTTGCAAAACTTTCTTCGTGTCCTATAGCTTATGTCAAAATATTGACTAAAGATTGTCTAAAGTTATAATTAAATTAGTAACATATATATTTTTCTTGCCAGTTGTTCAGGGCTTTTCGTATGATATACTCCCATGGAGGTTATATAAGATGGAGGAAATTGAATTATAAAATTTGTTGAGTGTATGCGTTCCAATATTACTATCGTTGAACAACTTTTATACAATTATTTTATAAATAAAATAATTTGTTGCGAGATTTCCATTTTAGTTAGCATTGTCAACATACAAAGACGTTACTACAGCCTAGAAGGCATACGTATGTGAGCACTCCAAACTCTCTTGTTTTTTCAATTATTTGTCAGACGTTCAGAATTTGTTCTCTAGTACTTTTTCCACTCTTAATCCCGGCTATTATTGGTACTCTAGAAAAGTTTTATAGTGTTGCAGTGAAATATGAGTATTATTTTACTAGTATGAGAGATACCAAAAATAGTTTTGTAATTATTTTCCAGTTTTGTGTTGAGCTTTTTTTGTAAATTAGCGTCACTACTGATCCGGTCCAATCATTCAACCGTTGTTCGTTCTTTCATAGGTTATTAAAATTTTTCTGCAATAGTAATAGCATCTTTTTATTAAATTGTTTTAGCTTTTGTATATTAACTTTTGTCGTCTTCTCCTAATTTGTTATATTTTAGTTTTTTAATTACCTTTGTAACTATTTAGTTATTGTTCTATAGCTTTAATATGATGTTTGGTTGCTTTGGCTGGTTAGCTATTGTTACCACCTAAGTAGAGGTTTCAGTGTTTCCTCTAGATTTCAATTACTTAGATTTTTTTAATAGTAGCTTTCCCATTGTTATCTTTTATTTTGTATAACCCACGTTTAAAATCTTTTTCTATTTTTTAATTTAGTTTTGCATTTACACTTACTGTTAAAATTTGTTAGATTATAACCTAACGCTGACGAATGCCATTTCTTAGATATCCTTACTGCCACCACATTCAAGGACTCGGTTTGTCAAAAAAGTAAATGTTATTACCATTCTTTAAAGTAAAATGGCCGTTTTCCTTTCGGTAAGTTTTGCTTAGATCTACTAAGTATATGCCTTTAACTCCTTGTTCATTAATGTTGAGCTTTCCAGTACATAATACCACGCCCGTATCATTTCAAGTAGCTACTTAAATTTCTTTACACAGTTCCTATTTTACTTTCGAATAGGAAAGACGTATCCTGCGGTTGTGTTGGCCGCGCGATAAACCGCGAAATCGGGCTTTATTTATTGCCACACATATTTATAATTTGAAATTTAACTCTGCGTGCTAAATTAATCCTATATAACTGAACGAAGCCGCAGCAAAGAAGCCTTTATGGCCTACCACCAGCCTCCGGGAGGGGTGCAACCCCCCCAAATACCACCACTAATGCAACCATTAGTATTGACACCGGACCAAACCCAGATCTTCTACAGCCAATTCCATCAAACACCAGGTAATTTTCCACTTCAAATGCAACAAACTCAAACATTTTATCCCCAAACTTTTTATCAAACCCAACAAAACACTCATTCCAATGCACCCCGCAGCCACCAGAAAATACTAATAATTGGACCACAGTTTCCTATAAAAGAAATAGAAATCCAGATGAAGTGGAAATCAAAAATAAACACTCTAAAAAGAACGAATATTGGCTTAGCCCACCCTCAACATCAAATCGCTACTCCAATCTAAACATGGAATGCACAACATGAATCAAACGCTGATAACACTAACGAGAAAATTTCAAAACCTCCCCCCTTTTTCGTAAATCGTGTACTAACTATTGCATCTCTAATACAATTGCTAGAAGAAAAAGCCAAACAACAATATGATGTTAAAGCTCTAGTCAATAACCAAGTAAAAATTCAACCCAAAAATCCTGAATATTACAGAATAATAACAAAAGCTCTGACTGAAAAGGGAACGAAATTTCACACTTATAAACTAAAAGAAGAGAGAAATTATAAAGTGGTGCTAAAAAATCTACACCACTCCATCGACTATAAAGATATCAAAGGTGAAATTGAAAAATTAGGTCACAGGGTCACAAACATTTGTAATATAAAACAATTTAAAACTAAATTGCCTCTCCCAATGTTTTATGTCGAGCTTAAACCAGCCCCTAACAATAAAACATTTTTGAGGTAGAATACTTGCAGCAATGCAAAATCAAGTTTGAACCCCCAAGGGCAAAAAGAATTATTCCACAGTGTGTACGCTGTCAGCGTTACGGACACACAAGGAACTTCTGCCAGCTACCCGCTAGATGTGTAAAATGTGCAGGCGATCACCTCACGGAACAATGTCAAAGAAAAGAAAAATCCCGCGATGTCCGCTGCGTCCTGTGTAAAGGAAACCATCCTGCGAATTACAAAGGATGTACTATATATAAACAGCTACAAAGTAAACATTTTCCAACCCTTCGACAAAAACAGTACATACCACTCCCACAAATTAGACAATACCAACAAATACAACAGGGACTATCGTATTCACAAATAACTTCAGCACAACAACAAAACTCTGAATCTGCTGTAAATCACCCACAAATAAGAAGTACTAGCTATCCAAACCAACAAGCAAACGACATACAAGAATTAAAAAATATAATGTTATAGCTATCAGAACAAATAGGAACAGTATTAAACCTATTAACAGCACCTTAAACAATTAAAACTATTTATTACTAGTCACAACATTGATGTGTTACTTATTTTGGAAACACATCTTACTGATCGGAGCTTTATCAAAATCCCAAATTACGCGGTTTATACCACAAACCATCCGGCGGGAACAGCTCGTGGCGGGTCTGCCATAATAATCAGAAACACAATCAAGCACCATCAACTAGAAAGCCACAGTAGCGATTTTCTCCAAGCAACAAGTGTGTCAATTGAGGATCAAATAGGACCCCTCAACCTCTCGGTGGCGTATTTCCCCTCTAAACATGCTGTTAAAGAAGAACAATTTACAAACTATTTCAAAACCCTTGGTCAACGATTCATTGCGGGCGCCGATTACAATGCCAAGCACACTGACTAGGATTCCAGAATTACAACGATAAAGGGACGCGAACTAAACAAAACTCTTGAACACAATAACTTGCGGCACCTATCCACGGGAGAACCCACATATTGGCCCACGGACCCAAACAAATTTCCTGATTTGGTGGATTTCTGCATAACAAAAGGAATTCATCAAAGTCATGCCAATATAAAATCCTGCTTCGAACTTTCCTCTGACCATTCCCCAATCCTGATCACCATTACCACTAAACCCCTCAAAAAAGAAACAACCCCTAAATTAAGCAATAACAATACAAATTGGAACACCTTTCGGTATGTCGTAAATGTTGAACTAACCTTAAATATTCCACTGAAATCTCCCGAAAACAGGCTGCAGTCAAATTATTCAATGATGTCATTCAGCAGGCATATTGGAAGGCCACGCCAATTATACCCAATACAGTCACAATTCTTGATTGCCCCTCAATTATTACACAAAAAATTCTAGATAAAAGAAGACTTCGAAGAAACTGGCAAAGGCTGCGTACACCTGAAAGCAAACTACTACTCAACAGAGCAACTTGACAAAAAGCAATTGCATCGAAACATTCCTTAAAGACTTATCACCCACGGAAGCGACGGATTATTCCCTGTGGAAGACAACAAAAAAACTGAAACAACTAAAAAGATTCTCTCCGCCCATCCGTAGCCTCCAGGGCAGCTGGGCAAGAAGCGATAAGGAGAAGGCAAACGTATTTGCTGTACACTTAACAACTGTGTTCCAGCCACATCCTTCAGAAAATCTCCCCCAAGAAGAAGACAACCTCACTGAAACACTGTTTCAACCGTACCAACTTGAATCGCCTATTAAAAAATTCAAAGCTGCTGAAGTTCATGAAGTCATTAGCACACTCAACCCTAAAAAGGCTCCGGGGTATGATTTAATAAAAGGTAAAATACTCAAAGAGCTACCTGCCATTGGTTCACAGTACTTAACTCAGTTATATAATGCAGTCCTTCAGAATGATTATTTTCCATCCCAATGGTGACACAGATTATACTCATCGCAAAGCCTAATAAACCCCCTAACGACCCAAAGTCCTATCGACCGATAAGCCTTCTGTCTATAGTAGCTAAAGTTTTCGAAAAGCTCTTGGTACAAAGACTAATCCCAATTATTGATGACAAAAAGCTACTACCATCCCACCAGTTTGGTTTCCGAAAGTTGCACTCAACAACTGAACAAATCCATAGCGTAGTTCAAACAATCAATCAAGCCTTTGAAGACAAGCAGTACTGCTCTGCTGCGTTCCTAAATATATGGCAGGCATTTGATAAAGTGTTGCATACGGGACTCCTATGCAAACTAAGAACACTCCTCCCCTTAAACTACTTCTTAATCCTGCAATCCTATCTCCTTAATCGGTATTTTCTGGTTAAATACGAAACTGCAATCACAAATCTTCTTCCGATCAACGCTGGTGTACCCCAAGGCAGTGTTCTCGGACCACTGCTCTATCTCTTATACACAACAGACCTCCCGACAATACCAGAAATCACAACAGCTACATTTGCGGATGACACCACGGTTCTGGCTACTGACAGAGACCCAGTCGCAGGCTCACAAAAACTTCAAGCAAATTTAACTGCAATTGATAAATGGTTAACAAGCTGGAGAAAAAATAAACGAGTTTAAGTCAACTCAAGTAACCTTCACCCTGCGTAGAGATACGTGTCCCCCGGTTCAGATAAAGAATAATCTTTTACCGCAAAAAGAAGAAGTAAAGTACCTTGGGTTACATCTTGACAGAAGGCTAACCTGGCGCAAGCATATCTTCAGCAAGCGCAAGCAGCTGGGATTAATTTTAACCAAGATGTACTGGCTACTGGGACATAAGTCTCAGTTATCATTAAGCAATAAACTCCTTTTATACAAGGTAATTCTCAAACCCATTTGGAGCTACGGGATTCAACTTTGGGGAATATCTGCCAACTCTAACTTAGAAATCCTAGAACGCTTCATATCTAAAGTGCTGCGCATGATTGTGAACGCGCCCTGGTTCGTGTCAAACACGGCTATCCATAACGATCTTCATATGCCTTCAGTGAAAGAAGAAGTCAGCCGTTTCAGTGCTAAATACAGTTACCGTCTTAGTGCACACTCCAACACATTAATAATGGATCTTATAGTTCCCCAAAATCGCAATCGAAGACTCCAAAAATATATACCAAATAACTTGCCTACTATATTCCCTACTTAATCAATATTAAGTATTGCGTTAGTTTTATTTTAGTTTTAAGATCTAGTTTATAAGTTTACTTTTATACCCAAAAACTCAAAACTCATCTAGATGACTTTTGTTACAGAAGCATCCTACTGGGGATGCTTCTACATGTCCAAATAATTTATCACAGAATTTACTAAATGCAACTTGTTCAGATTGTAAATAAATTGGGATTTCAATAAAAAAAATTTCTTTACAGAATATTTTATTTTGCGTTTTTACTTCATCAAATTTCAGAGAATTACTTCCCTCGCGCGGAGTTAAGTTGCTTTTCGTTGCATTCTTTGATGGCGTGGGATATGTAGTGAGGGATTTGCTAGGTAGATGAAACTAGGGTTAGGATATAATTTCTCTCTATTTAGAAAGCGAGGGAGAAAAATAATGCTCGCGTAGGCAGGTTCGTATACCTAACTTACATTTAGATCTGTTCTTCGCCGGGTTTGTAAAGTACCTAGCCGCTAGCCAGGCCACTCTCTTAATTATAAACACATAAAGTAGATTGCCCTTTTTTTAAATATTTATGTTATTAAAGAACCTTTTCTATATTGATAAAAAGCAGCCGTACATCAGTAAAAGACTTAGAACACTAATTTTTTTTTAATTTAGTTATTTGTATGTTACTTTTTTGAGACACTTTATGCAAATGTTTAACGGTATGCAAACGTACAGTGTACAGTGCCGCTGGTAATATAAAAGGAAACGACTTAGTCCAGCAATAACTTCAAAGCACTAATTCTTTCTATGCTTCACTTGCGGCCGTGATGCATGCCTGCTGCCAATGTTTTAATTAATTTCGCCGGGAAGCAATATATTTTTTGGTCTAACAACTTAATCCCGGCATATGCCAGGGAGCTTTGTGAAAATACAATTGCGGGAAGCGTGTCGCGCTCGTTGGGAGATATGATAAACTCCCCTGCCAGACGTCGTTGAAAATGAAATTTACGATCTTAAACACGCCATAAAGGGACGGTCTTTGTTAAAGTTTTTTATCCTTATTGTGTTCGGTTAATGAAGTGCCCATTTTTGCCGGAGGCGGCGCGCACGGCCGGATTATTGCCGGTTCCTTGTAGCCCGGCGCGCCTCCAGGAATCACGGCGATCCCTTTGCGGTAATAAGTCTAGACGCGTTTGTTTAGATCGCGGGCTTTTTGCGGGGATACCTTTCCGCCCTGCCCGTGTGCAAGCATCCTGGCGTGGAAGCTAATACCTCGGGTGTTTACTATAACAGATGATGATAGATGACCAGGAAGATTAACACGCTTTATCAGTTTTTTATGGGCCAACAAAATTGGTGTATGGGTTAGCCGGGATCGCACAATGTCCGTTGTTAAATATTTTACATAATGGTGTCATAAATATTTATGAAAGCCGGCCTGACGAGGAAGCGTCGAGGTGGACAGCACATCGCGGTACCTGCACCAAAATACGTGCCTGATTGTATCTCTATCGAGATTAATAAAGGGCCACTAGAAAATAAATTACTTTAAATTCCTTTTCACATACGTGCCTGCTATTTATTCACTCCAGCACAATTTTATTTACAAAGGTATATCACTCAAGTATTAAAATTTTTATTAACAATTTCCCGGGGGAATGTATATAAATTTTTATAAAAATATTTATATAAATTGCTCACATTTAATACACGAATTTAAATTTACGTTTATGCAATATAGATTATTGCCATGAATGTGAATGAATACTGTTAATATTAAATGTAGCACACAGTTTGGCTTTACTATAATATTAATTGTTTAAAAAATTTATATTTTAGAATTAAACGAATATTTATGTTTTGTAATAACTACAGTAATTAAAGGTTAAAATGTACATTGTTATTAATTTATTGTTCGCATAGTAGTACTATTATTTTGCATAATTTGATTAAGCTTCGTCTTATTGAAATGCGTTAAACAGAAGATTAGTTTGATTTTGTACTAATAAATGATCATTAGAAAGGGTCGCTATAACGTTCACAACGTTTGAATAAATATGAAGCGCATATTTGGTATATTATGCTCTACTATTACAAAGACAACACTTTTGCAAAAACTAAGATAAAAAATGAAACATTTAGTCTTTTAGAGAGATCATATTATTTAATGTAGCACCCATCAGCGGCTACGGCGTACTCAAATCGGGGCCTAAACCTGGTAAAGGGTAACACCACTTTTTTCTTGTCCATGTACGTGATTACCTTCATGATGGAGGCCCTTAAACTGTCCTTGGTGTCTCTCATCGCCTTTCGCCTTGACCACACTCGAAAAGATAATAATCCAGCATGTTGATATAGCGGTATCGTGCTTAATGACGTTCAGCAGTGCTTGAACCTTTAACTTCCTTTCTACTTTGTTTTTCTCTGTCAATAGTTGGCGATACCTTAGGACTATATACTTTTAGTGTAGATTCTGGCGCAATTTTAGGCTGATCGTCAACCGCGCTGCGCCAAAATCAGTGATGTTCCATTCAAGATCCTAATTAATCTTTATTTTCAATTTATAGATAAATTCTTTTGCGATCAGGTCGCTTATTATGAGTTGCCTTCTCATGGTGGTCAAATTCTTGACTACGTCGTAAACGTGGGTCAACTGGATTTTTTTTTGTTTATTTTAAAATTCTCTTTGAAGACACTGCTTACATTTTGACTAAATTAATTATTGTAATACTAATATCTCAATTCAAATTATTCGAATACTAATATTATTCCAATAACACTTTTATCTGTTCAAATTAATGATTATCTCATACTAAAACCTAGAAAAAGTTCTAGCTGTAAGAGCTATGTGAGATCTGTTTTTATACATCAACAGGCTGTGAATTAATGAAAACAAGAAATACGATTATATATTATACGCAAAAATACATTACCTAACATATACATATAGGTTATCCGTCGCGAAAAAATTAATTTGGATGTGTACTATTCGATCGAATTATATTCCTTTATAAGTATATTACAAAGCCGTGTTTCTTTAACATATAATTGGTGCAAAGTTCCCATCTACTACATTTGCTAGCCAGTGCATTGTTTATAAAATTTCGTTCTCTTGAAACACCAAAAAAAAACAACTTTAAAAAGGTTTTACAGGAATATTATACTAGGCCAATTTGGAAAGAAACCTTCGTTTGGTTTAGAATGAGACACGAGTAGGTACAGTACGTTAAATATACACTTTAAAAACTTACAGCAGTACATTACTTTCGATATAGTCGCTATGCAAACCGAAGCGCTTCTCATAAAAAAGTTTCAAATTTCTTTTACAAAAGGGCACTTCCGCCGTCAAATAAAACCACTCTATAAGAGTATTTTGAAGCGCAGTGTTTCATGTGCGTAACGAATCTTTTTTTGTCAAATTTCTGCATAACTTGCCTCATTGTACACATTAGTATGCCTATCTTTAAACATGACACCATTGATATAAGACACCTTCACTCATCACGTTTTGTCCGTAAACATTACATAGTTCGTGATAAATCCCAGCTGCAAAAATTGTTTTGCTCACAGAAATGGTATTAGTGCAGGCACTTTACATTTGGTAGGATTTTCTAAGTCAGCTTTTATTCTGAATGGATCTAGCGAACTAGTATACTACAACACAGTCTTTGTCTTCCAGTCCGCGCTGCCTAGTGAACTACAGCGTACAGCCCCACAGAACAGGCGTTGCTATACACGCCTATTTCGCGCGCATGCGCAAAAGGAGGTTTCTTTCACAATTCACCTTATAAATCTAGCACAAAATCACCAAAATAAATTTTAGTGTTTTATGTTTTACGCGTAGCTTAAAGATTATCTGATTTAAAAAAATGAACTAACGTTCTGTTCAATCCATTATTTCGCAAGAAAGTAAATTTTTACGTATGAATTAAATATCTACATAATTTAATTTATGATAAAGGTTGGTCATATTGCAATATTTCTCAATGCATTACATCATACAGATCTAAAGTTTGCCAAGTTTCGTCGGCTCAAGTGCCAAAAACCTCTAAATGACTGATGCGACTAAACAGAGCTGAAGATATAAAGGAAACAAAAAGTAGTTTGAAAATGTAACGAGCTTTTGAAAAATGAGCGAATAGCCATCAATCAAAATTACAGTAGCTTTTATTTCAGCCGACTAAAACTAAAATTTACGGATACTGACAAGATTTTTTTAAACACTTCACTGTTGTATTGTTACAAACCCGAATTAGTGCTTGTTGATTTTTATAATAATTGTGTACAAATATCAATTTAATTCTAAAAATGGAAATTTATAATCCATTAAAGTGCTTTGTTTAAGCTGCTATAAAAGCTTTATTGATTTTTAAAGCTATAATCCTACAGTCCTGTACATAACAAACTAATTTGCAAGCTCTGCCAAAAAATGTTGCTATAATTTTTATACTAAAAAAACAAGTACAGGTTTTGCGAACCGCAAAATATCTTGAGGTATTTATTGTTAGCTAGCAAACTCTTGTTTTTATTTTCAGTGTTTATTATATTTTATTTTATATTTCTCTGTTATTTTATTCCCAATCAACTACCGTATTTTTTGCTACTAGTTAATTAAACAAAAGCAATACAAATGCTAAAAAATTCAAAATTTTAAAGTTTAAAATAATTTTTATAACTAATCTTTTATTAGGAAGAAATGAGTTTATACTTCATTAGAGGTATACTATAGTGTTTACGCACTTTTGTCACCTGGATGTTCTGATAAAACTATTGTAAATCATTCGTTACGTACAGTATGGAACAAATTGAAGACTATTGCGGTTGTTTTTAATTGCTTCAAACAATGTGTAGTTGCTTAGCCTGAACTCCGATGAACATTGGAGCACGAGACAACAAAGTGCACCTGATAGTTTGCAAGATAGCAACGGCGCTGCGACTGACACGTGGTCTCATATTGTCATATTGAAGCAACGCAGCGTTGCTGAATACGTTGGGAAAGTAGTCCTCACTGGTTATACCAGGACAATTTGGTTTGGTTACCTGCAAATACTAAACCTTTATTATATACATTAAACTCCTATAACAGTACATTACTGTCAAACACTTTCGCCATACAAATTGAGACACTTGTTATAACATCTTACAAGATTTAAAATTTCTTCTAGAATTTTCGACTCGGAAATGAAGCTACACTGTAACAAAATTTTGTACAACACCCAGGTTCATTTCGGTCATAATTCTGTCCAGAAATTGTTCTCTCTCCTCGACATCACGAAAAATAAAGTCCAAATTAGAGCCCATTAGGCGTACTCAACAAGCACAGAATTTGCGATAACCAAAATTTTATGTCGTTCTCTTCTAAAAGTCTCTCGAGATTTTAAGAAGGTTAGGAAAAACGCCCAGGAAGTTTAAATGTCAATTTCTTACACAAGTTGATTGCTGACTAAAGATAAGAGGCCACTTCTTAGCTTATGGTGTATACTAATACATCCACATTTGAACATGCAGCACCATTGACGTCCGACTCCTTACGTTTGGTTCGTACACGGTTCACGATGAATCGTAGCTGTCGAAAGTTTTTTCACTCGTTACTAATTACTCCAAGAACGCTGCGTTTGTCCAGCACGTCACAGATGCTCTTGGACCGTAGTTTTTGCTATTTTTAGTATAACTACTAAACCTCGTGTTGTATATTGCAGATTATTCATGATCATTGCCTTGTTTTGCTTATGGTCAGTGCTGGAGGGTCTACCCGAGCGTTGTTGGTTTTTAAGGTCAAAATAATTAGCTCTAAACTTAGCGGACCACTTTCGAACAGTTTTTTCAGCTGAAGAACTTTCTCCGCAAATTTGTTTGTTGTTTTTGTAGCATTTTTGCCTTTCCGGTTATAGGAAAGTGTTAAATGTCTAAAATGCACCTTCTGTACGGGGCAAGAGTAATACAAATCAATTTATTGCAAAGAACTTTTTTTATAAAAATGTATTGAAATGTCATCTATAAGAATATGTAGACAAATTATGCACTTTCTATAATTGTAACGTATAGTAAATATCGGCACAAACTTTCTGGACAACCCTTTATAATTTTAGTATTTAATATTGTAAATTACATGTAACTTATTTAATTATTTTATTATGTTCGCAAAATTGAGAAGATTTTTACAGGCTTTAGAAAAGACTAATAATTATTATATTATGTTATTGCATTAATTTATAATATACCTTTATTTCTTGACATTGGAAAAATGCTGTTCTGAACATAATCTCAATTGAATTTAATTATTTGGTATTTGGTTATGTAAATCTAATTTTTACATCTATAAACAAAAAGTGCAATAGGAGAGTGCTTACAATTACATAATTATTAAACTGACAACTCTCAACGACTCGTAATCACCGACAGCCGCCAACAAGTGGTGCAGCAGTGGCAGCGGGCAACACCCGCAAAGCCCGTGATCCCGCAGGATAAAGCACGTGTATCAGCGGCTCCTGGAGGATTGGGGCCCTGCACGGGCGCTGTTGTCTGCTCGTCAGTCCCTCCGCTGATCCCTCGGCTCCTTTCCGCGTCCCTTACGAGCAAGAGTCTCTCAACGACAGCTGCCGCGACGCACTTAGTTTCGCGCCTCATTTACCACCTAACCTTCGTCATCATTCACATGCGGCTACCGCAATAAGCGCCGCATTCTGACTTTATAATTGACTGTGGCCGCATTAATCATAAGGTCGTGCGTTATGAAAAATCGACTGTTTTTGTTTTGCTCCTGACTGCTCGCGCCAATGGGAGACAGCTAGGAGCTTTTCTTAGACTGAAATTATTTTAGCTGAAACTATGGTTCTTTTCGTGAACAACTTTTTGATGATAAACTAAAATAGAAAACTATTAAATAATATTCAATATTATTTTAGTGTTGAGAGTCGGCTTATTTTTAAAGATCAATTAATGCCGATTCTAATGATATATAATACCAGAGGTTAACTAGTATCGAAAAAGAATCATGGTAAAAATGCCGAATGGAATTGATTTCGCTAGCTCAAATGTACCTCTAACAATAAGTACCTGATTGAGATGTGAAACAAGAATTTGATAACTTTCCGATTTTAAGTCATCTCATTTTAGACGAGCTTTTAGGATGTGACTCACTTTATTTTTTTGCAATAAAGGTGACAGGGTAAAATATATGATTATTATTGCAAGCAGTTCTTAGTGCATCGACCATATAAAATAGTAGGTGTATAAATAAGTTATCAGCTTTTTCCTGCAAATTTAAAGTTTTATTTAAAAACAAACAAAAGAAGCTTAAGCATCAAAGTACCTTTTGCCATCTTTCGGGTAGCTTGCGAATTCCCTGGTGATAGAAGCTCACCGGCTTCGAGACGATAAAGTTATCGATGCATTTTCGGACTTCTTCTTCTGTTTTGAAGTGCATATCAGCCAAGTGGTGCTGTAACGATCGGAATAAATGATAATCGTGAGGGGCCATGTCTGAGCTGTACGCCGCATGTGGGAGAAGTTCCCAGCCTAACGCGTCTGCAGCTCATCCGTGTCAAATGTTTGTGGGCGTCCAGCGCGTGGTTGATCTTCAAGACTAAACTCTCCTCCGCGAAATCTTTGGTACCACTTTTTGCACGTTGCATGACTTACACCATTCTCACCATATGCAGCACAAATCATTTCAGTGGCTTCAGCAGCGTTTTTCTTAAGATGAAACGCGAAGTCGATAGAAAATCCAATATGCTCTTTTACGATTGCCATCGTGAACATAGCTGATTATTGAAGTTATGTGCATCAAACACCAAATCGCATGATGTTTCGAAAGACCAAATGTCATTGCTTTAAAACCGCAAGAGGGCGGACTAATACGTTACATGTAAACGGTGATTTGCGTTCTGTGAAATCTAAAGCTGAGAACTTATTAATACACCTATTATACAATTCACTCTCATGTCAACTTCGATAAGTTCAGCTAGTGACAAAAATAAACGATTTCTAGTTGATTCTTCAACTACCTGGACTTATGCAAAATGTGCAAGAGAATATTTGTTTGTTGAAAGTGTCATCATTGAACTCACCAAAGCCAGAATATCGGGTATTGGTGGAGTTCTCGAAGGCAAAACAAACCCGATGCTTGACCGACGATTGTCCTGGATCATCTTGACATTAAATCCCAAACATATAACGTGCCCAGTTAATGGTTGAAAACAAGAACTACGTGCTCGTTGAATCTAGAATCTAAGAAAAGCACTTTATCGGTAAAAAGTTGTTAAATATGCTAATATAGAAACTAAAAGTAAACAATTTTCAATAACACTTGAATATTCCTGTTATTTGATTTAATCGTAACAACTTATAAGCAGTAAACTAACCAAGCTGCCAAACATTGCTATACTTCATAGAGTTTCCAATGCTACCTCAGAAACACTTACGTTGTATATTCCCAAACATATAAACGGTAGAACTAATCAGTATTTTGCCTGCAGATTTGGCTTATAGGTATATATTGCTGTCAAATAGTTGAAGAAAATCTACCATAATAAAAATACAAAAACTCACATTTGTTTAAATTTTGGTGCATCTTAATCTTGTTAAAATTTGGAAGTAAAAGCACTAATTTATTTTCTATGTCTTATAAAACTATCGTTCAATAATAACTTGATATATTTTTATATGATTATTAGAAAATGGTCATGTAATCTATAGTACTTCTAATATATCTTACAAAAATAACACAAAAAACAAATTTCTTCGTTGTATATTATGCGGAAATTTTTCACTTAATTCATATAGCACCATGTTGTGATATTTGCTGTTTTAAGTACATATTAAATTTTAGTATACTTGGTTGACCGCAAGGATCTTGTTTGAACCATGCCAGGTAAGAATTTACCTGCACATAATTTTAGGACGAATTATGCTTCCTGCACAATACAACTTCTTTGAATATAAGATAAATTAAAGTAAATCAAGATTGTTCCTACAACGCCACCAAGTTGGAGGAAAATTATTTTTATTAAATTGCTCTTCCATATTGGCAATGCAAAATGAAACACTTTTATCAAACAGCTAAAAACAGGGAGTGGAAAACTGATACTGCACTCGAACTAATTAACGTGTAAACAAATTTACAGTATGTTATCAACCGTTAGAAAATATCAATATTAATAATTTAAACTACTAACTCTTGTCATAAATGGAATCATTAACCGTAATAAAATAATACATTTTATTTTAACAATAATAGAAAACGAAAAATTGTATACCTAAGTAAACTATTTTCGAGAAGATACAGTTGTGTACGTATCAACCTAAACTAAATCAAGCATATAGAACATTCTTTAAACGTGTACACAACTCAGTACTAACAAATTAAATTAAAGAAATACGGACCACAAAAATTGTTTCAATTGATACATAATATAACTAAAGCAATTATTAGGGAGAAACTATCAACAGAATGGAGAAGAGCTTATGTGATCTACATATTCAAAACAGAGAATTGTAGAATAAGCTAAAACTATAGAAAACAATAGAAAAAATATACGAAAACTAAGAAATAAAATAGAAACGAAAATACAAGGAAAAATAAGGGAGGACCCGGTACGATTTACTGCGGGAAGATTCCGCATAGGTAGCTTATATACTATAAAACAATCAATAGAAAAGAAATGGGCAAATGATACAGACGTACAACTACCCTTTATAGATTTAGAGAAACTATACGACCCAGTACTGTGAAAAACTACGAAACGCCCTGCGCAAGGTAGGAGTAACAAAGAAAATAATTCTAACGGTCCAAGATTTATACGAGAGCAACAAAGTAGCAGCAAAAATCAAAAGGATCTCTACAGG
This sequence comes from Sinelater perroti, assembly GCA_036346155.1. NCBI lineage: Eukaryota > Metazoa > Arthropoda > Insecta > Coleoptera > Elateridae > Sinelater > Sinelater perroti. Next base: position 1,001,047 of record JARFIY010000359.1, read on the forward strand.
GTGCTCAGCATCATCAAACCTATTCAAGATTTACTTAGAAGACATACTTAAAACGCGGAAAAGAAAGTGTGAAAATATAGCAATCCCAATTTGCCAGAAAAATGTATAGACACTATGTTTCGCCGAAGAACAAATTTTATTTGCACACGGCAACGGAAAATCTGGGTTTATGATTAGAAAGTTACAAGTATGTTACAACTACAAACAAAGAAATTAAGTACTTAGGAGTTAACAAAAAGCTAAACATTAGAGGAAATTGTAAATTTAAGTGCTTGACATGAAATATTTGTCACAGACGATCTATAATATAATATACCAAACATAATGATTTATGGAGCAGAGAACTGGGTAATAAATAAGAAAAACAGCAATAAAATAAAACCGACGGAAATTAAATACTGGCAAAGGTGTTACATGATAATAAAGAGATCGAATTAGGAGCGAAGAAATGGAAAGACGAATGGGGTAGAAAAATATGAACTGAGTGTTGTAAAAAGAAAAAGGTTAATATAATATAACCACGTTAGAAGAGCAAAGGAAAATGTATGGATAAAGAAGATAACAGATAAGAATCCAATAGGAAGAAGGAAGAAGAGAGACCTCGAAAGTCAATCAAAAAAGAGGTGGATGAAGAAATGGAGAAAAGGATTGGAAGAAAAAGTATGAGAAAACTAAAATACATAAAGAAAACGGTTGAGAGAAGTAAGATAGTGTCAACTGTAAATATCTTTTGTATATGTAGAAAGAAAAGTCGGGTGTGCTACAATATATTTAAATCATCTTTATATTAATGTTAGATCTTGCACAAAAAGCAACAAAAGAGTATGTAACGTTAAATATTTAATATAAAAATTTTAATAGAAGAATCCAGGCCCCAATGTATGTAATTCTGCAAAATATGGTCACTCTAAATGGTATTGTACAAAACTGTATGTGTGTTAAATGCAGTAAAAAATATAATACTGTTGGCTGTAATAAATCTCAAAACACTTTAGCTAAGCATGCATCGTACGAAGAAAATTATCTATGTGCTACAATGTCTGTTCGATGCATAAAGATTTATAAAAATTAAGATAAAATTGAATTAGAAGAGTAACATACACTAGACCACGTAATAGGTATAATAGTGATAAATTAGAATAACCGAAAATAAACATTACTGAGCAAATCTCAAATTTTCTTGTAGAACTTGCTATACAACATAATTGCCAAATTAGCTTAAAATAGAAAAATCATTGCACATGACAACGTAATGTAAACGAATTAACTTGTCACATATTAACTAGAAATAATAACATTTCTATATTTATAAAAAGGCATATTAATTAATTTCAGAAGTTTATTAACCAACAGAACTGTATCCAAGCTATTTAACTAAACGATACAGTTTACAAACCATTAAGAAGGAATCGCTTACGGTGATGGAATGATTGTGATGAGCATTTTATAATATTAGCTACTACGTAAATGTTATCAAACCCATAAACTAAAAATGCAGTCGTGCGAATTGAAACCGTTTTTGCCTTTTAACTATTGCAGCAATGACAACACCACTATTATGGACATAGAATATCTGTTACAATTTAAAAATTAATTTATTGCTTGTAATGACTGGAACATAAAGCGCACAACCTGGGGATGATCTAATAGTCTATAAAGACTTGGGAATATCTTTTGTGAAAATCAGAATTTAAGAACATGTAATACCCTATCATCGTAAACTTGTGAAGCACAACAATAACACTAACTAATTCAAAGTTCTGTGGCTTAACTTTTGTATTAGCAGTAACAGGATAGGAAACGTAGATGCTGCTGTTAGGTATATTCTACAGATTGGTAAAGGGTGTCCTAAAATAACGCATAATTTACTTTTAGAGAAAACATTTTACTTTTTGTTAAATGGCAAATTTGCAACATTATTTTAAAGAGTCAATATTGTTATTATTTGACAAATGTCTCCATGGCTCATTCGACTCTCTAGAAGTATTCTGCCAAAACTGTCAATCAGTTTTTCCATAACTGTGGCTCAGTTTCGTCGATAACGCTTTGCATTTTTGCTTTTAATTCAAAAATCTCTCTCAGTTTTCTAGCATGGACTTTGGTCTCTATGAAGCCCCAAAGAAAAAAATTGCATGGTGTAAGGTCGCAAGATCTGAGTAGCCAGTACTCTTCAATGTTTTGGGAGATAAGATTCCCAATACATTTTTGTTCTGACAATTGGATTTAGTTCCTCGGTTAACTAAATCCTGAATGAATGCAGAGATAAATATTTTGTTAAAATCTACTGCATGGTACTTTTTGAAATATTTAGTTGCAGTGGCCGCAGCGCTGATGTTTTCAGCTGGTATAAAATCTTTCTGTTTTTTTTCTTGTCTGCAACCGAACCTGTTTGTTCAAATTTTTAAATCAATTTTTTCACAGTTGTTTTATTTGGTGAAACATTATCTGTGCTTGTAATGAATTATAACAGTTGTTACTCATTCATCCCTCGACTAGCCACAATGTGTTTACCACAAACTGTTTCCAAACAGAACACTGCTAAACCTTGGGGAATAAAAATAGTGTACAATTGAAATCTTGCGTTTCTTTTGAGACACCATTTATATTCCAAAAACCGTCAAAGAGCAAAGATATTCAATTATTCCATCATAAATTTAATGTAAGAAAACACAGACATTTTTTGATCATTTGTCCATGAAGACAAAAAGTAATTAAACTAGTAATGGACGTGTATCGCATTTTTAGTGATGTACACATTAAACAACGCATGAAGTTGTATTTACAACACCTCCGAATTTTTTTCTCAGGACTGGGAGCAGATAGAAACATGCGGTTTGTTTTAAAATACGCGCTCTCTTTGCGAATGCAGAACTGCACGGCACATATAACTCTAGCGACAGCGGCGAGAGTGAGGACTGTTTTTGATACTTAAAATGGCGACGTTTTCGTTGCAAAAACAGCGTGTTTGTTTTCTCCATTTGCGTGGTGTGACACCGATTGAAATCGCCAGTTGAGTGAGACATGCGGCGATGGTGTTATGGATGTGAAGAAGAAGATAGAACGTCGTGTGACAACAAACCAAGACAATCTCAGCCTCACACCAACCGGTTTGACGACATAATCAAACAAATGGAGAAACTTATTTTGGAAGATCGCCTCCAAAGTTGGGATTTCAGTAAGATCTGTGCACACAATCCTGCAGAATAACCTAAAAATGAGAAAAGTGTTTTCCAGGTGGGTGGCACGAATGCTGATGGAGTTTCTTCGTGACAACTTTGAAGTGATTTCTCATTGTCCCTACTCACCTGACCTGGCTCCTAGCGACTTTTGGTTATTTTGAAAGCTGATAGACATTGTCCGTGGTCGCAAATTCACTCGTCGTGCCACTATTGCATCAGCGATTTTCCAGTAGTCAAAGAAAACTCTTAAAGAAGCGTTTGCAGCGGCCATGGAATCATGGCGTCGACGTTGTGAAAAATGTGTACGGCTGCAGGAAGATTACGTAAAGAAGTGACACAAATTTCAGAGTTTTCGTGTGATTAGTTTGTGAGAAAAAAATCGGAGGTGTTATAACCCGAATGCACCTCATATAGAATTTGTTCTAATATATCTTAAATAAACCTGCAAAGCTTTCAACGCATAGCGAAGTGGCGAAGCCAAAATTTGAGAACCCTCTAGTTGACCTTTGGCCAATCAGTTTCAAAATCACTAGCAAACAAGCCTTTTTGGTCACCTGTCGATTGGTGAAAACAGAATTTGGAAAGTCCCAGCCGTTCTCGAGTTTTTGCTCGGACGGACGGACGGACGGAAGGACAGACGGACGGACGGACAGACGGACAAACGGACGGACGGACAGACGGACAAACGGACGGACAACATGAAGTTAGTGACTCCGCTTCGCTTCACCACTTAATAATGAGTAAATAAACAAGAAAAAATTACTAAAAGCATTCTTGCATTAATTTTGTAAAATGCTGAAATGCATCGATTTGTTTTTAAATTTTTTTTTGTTTTAAATTTGTTTTTAACAATATAATAACATATAACAAATAAATAGATAAAAAGAATAAAATAACTTGTGTTAATTAAAGACTGATTGTAATTCTCAAAATGTATTTTGTTAATAAGACGTAATATTTATAGTAGTTTGAAATAATTTCTTGATGTAAAGATAAAGTGTACTTACTGTTATTATTATTTACTTATACTAATTATTTAATCACATTGGATGCGGTACATAAACCACTAATTTACCAAATATGCAGAAATATTTTAAAAATATTAACAAGTAATTAATCGCAGCTTCAAGCTTCGCTAATTATTTTTGTGACAATTAAAATAGGAAGAGTAATTAGTCACTGTCGCCAGATCAATTATTTAATCTATTTATACATTATATGTCTGTTACCGCAATCACTTTTTAACCTAATAGTGGATTCAACCTATCAATCAACGCTAATTAACGAAATGGGACAAACAAGCTTACACTGCGACCGGCCGTATTGATTATAATACCGAGAACAATAAAATGTGGACGCATGTGCTGGCAAATCTCATTAAATTCCGCTAAAACAATCACGGACGCCCATAAATCAGCGCGTGTTATACCTGTGCTCCTGCACAATCTCATCAGCGCGCGTTAGACGGCCGGAACCGAACAACAAACAAATCCGCCGTTTTTGCGCAGATGGTCGCATATCGAGTAAATAATTTCGTGAAATAAACCGCCGGTATGCGCTGGAACGGTTCCAAGCTTTTTGCGCTTTTTCTCGGTTGTCGCGGCCGTACATCTTGGTGCTCCTTTGATCCGGGGAATGTAGAGCCATCGAGCATACCCTGTTCGCGGGTAATTTACTCCGAGTATGTGTTAATCACAATACCTTGATGTATACCTTCCTCTGGCGGCTTTCGGCACATATGCGATAGAAATCTCTGTAGAAAAAATTACGTGGAATATAAAACATGGAAAATCATTACGTACAAATTTTACTGAGAACACCAACAAATAGAATATTAATAAAAGATTTTCTCCGAGAAGATCGTACTTAAGGAAAACACAGAGAAACAAAGCATAGCCTAAAGGAAAAGTTTATTAAAATTTATTATAAAAATACAAACCTGGTTACTGTATTTTTTAAAAAATTACCTATTATGTGTGTTAGAATAATTATGTATGAAATAATTATACATATTAAATTTGCAATATAATTATATTGAAAAAAAATAATCTCAAAGCGGTACTAAATGACTTGTAAGTCATAATTCTGTAAAGATGTCAACGAAGGAACTACCAAGGCGACAAAATGTTAAATACAGTTTACAACTGTTAGGACAATGGGTAACCATCACAAACACAAAAGTATACACAAACCACAGCTTTTAGTATCCTTGACGATTTTTTATGTGTAAGACAATAACAAAAAATCCTTTCGTTTATTGTTTTTACTACACAAATTACAACTTTTCAATTTTTATTATTAAAATTGAAGAGCATAAGTTCTTGTTAGTATAATTTATTTTTACCGTTCGTTGACGGTTTTTAAAATTAAGAAAATGATTCACTCACTTTTATAATGCGTACATTGGAATATCTAATAAAATTACTAAAATATTTTTAAGAAAAAAAATGTTGAAACAAGTAAAATATGAAATTATCACTTCTTGTCTTTTTGGTTCAATTATTCTTTATAGACACAATGGTTTTCAAATAATGTTAGAAAAATCTTTTTAATTCTTATATTTGCTGCCTACAGTAATGCATGGTAATTATATCTACAATTAACGCCAAAATATTAAACATGGGGCCGGCGAAGAGATTGCTCTGTAAGCAATCCCAGAACGAACTTAAAAAAACCTTTCGATTTCGATTTAGAATTTCGGGAAAATTTGAAATCAAATATCTCGAAAATTATTCGACATAGAATTTTTTCGATTTCATTATTGAAATCAGCGTAAAATTTTCTTTAAGAATTACTCATAAAATCGCAATATCGAAATTTTCCCAAAATCGAAGTCGAATATCTCGAAAACTATTCGAGATAGAAACTTTTTGATTTCGATTTTGAAATCAGCGTAAAATTTCCTATAAGAATCCATTTTAAAATTTTAAAAAATCCATATTTTTGTGACAGCGACAGACAGACAGACAGACAGACAGACAGACAGACCGACCGACAGACCAACAGACCGACAGACCGACAGACATATAGAATTCAGTAACGAACTTTTTAAGTTCGTTGAAAAAATTGACCCAAATCCAATATTATCTATTGTTTTGCCTAATATAGTGCTTGTGTATCTCTAAGTTTTATTGTGGGTTATAATTTAACTTAATACGCTTTTTTATTTATTTATAACCAATTCAGTAAACACATTACTATACATGGTTTATTGAAAGAGAAAATAAAACTTTATATCGTTGAATATGTACATAACTAATTAGGTCAATAGTAGACCTTTACTGCTGGCTTAAGATAATTGATTGTGATTAATAATAAATGATTTAAAAGGAACACTAACTTAAATCTGTTGTCGATTTGTTGTCAAATATTGAGTATCAAGTGTTATGAAGTTTCCGTTTTAATCTGGTATGAATTCTTCTTTGGCCTATGTTGTAATGCATTGTTTCAGGACACTGATGTAAGTTGAGCGTAATTAGTTGAGCGTTTTCTAATTAGGTTCTTAAAAAAATCTGTTATTCGTTCAATGACTAGTGTCGTCGTGTACCTGATTATTTTTGACGAACCATGGGCAAATGAAAATCATTCTCAGCACTTTGTTTTGAAACACTTCAATTTTATTAAGTTGTGTTTTTGGCGCGTTGCTCCAAATCGGACAGCAATAGGTAAGTAGAAATTGAGGAATGGATTTATAGGTGGAGAGCGAACATTTTATCTTTAATGGAAATTTTTGTTTAGAATTGGGCACAACATGGCTAAGCCAGCATGACCTTGACTTGGTTTTCTATTAAATACTATAACTTCATTTTAATCTAGTATCTAAGTATTTTCTTCTGGCAGTGCCTATCCGTTTCGGATGTTGGCTATTAACATGGCTATCCTAGCTTTATTGGCTGCTGTACGGAAAAGTTGAGTTGTTGTTAAAGAGAACCATTTCTTTAGGTTCTGTAGCCATGATATTCTTCTACGTCCTGGGCCTCGTTTTCCGTATACTTTCCCCTGCAAGATGAGTTGCAGTAGACCATATCGATGTTCGTTACGCATTATGTGCCCCAGATATTCCATTTTACGTTTTTTGACAGTGATGATTATTTCACAGTCTTTCTGCATTCTACGCAGTACTTCTCTATTTGTAATCCGGTCGACCCATGAGATTTTCAGGATGAGCCTATAACACCACATTTCGAACGCCTCTAACTTCTTGGTAGTAGCCTCGGTCAGCGTCCAAGATTCCACCCCGTACAGGAGCACTGCGAATACGTAGCATCTCAGTAAACGAATTTTTATTGGTATTAAGAGGTCGTGGCTCTTGAATAGAGTGTTCATTTTAATGAACGCTGCCTGGCTTTTCAATTCTTTGTTTTATTTCAGTTGAGTGATCCCATTGTTCGTTTAGACTTGTCTTTAGATATGTGTATTTCTCAACTCGTGTTATATGTTGTTGGTTAACTATTAGACGTCCCGGTGGTATTGGATTCTTGCTGATGACCATGTATTTAGTTTTTTGTATGTTAAAGTTTAGACCATATTTTTGGCTTGATTCTGCTACGCGTGTTATTAGGGCTTGTAGGCCTTCTAGGTTATCTGACAGTATAATTGTATCGTCTGCGTATCTTACGTTGTTCAGCCGTTCTCCGTTGATGAGTATTCCCTCTTCAATATCTTCTAAGGCTGTTTTCATGATGTGTTCGGAGTAGATGTTAAAGAGTAGCGGAGATAGCACACAGCCTTGTCTCACACCTCTTTCTATTTTGATCTTTTCAGTCATTTGTCATCTAAGTATAATCCTACATATCTCATTGCTGAATCCTTCGGGTTTCGTTAAATATCAGTTTGATTTATTTGCAGTAGTGGTGGTAAATATATTACATTTGCACTTAAATAAATTTATTTTAATACGCCATTAATTAAACCATTGACATAACTCATTTACTGCTTCCTGCAAGTCGGATATCGCTATTTCTATATTTTCAGTTTGAGAAGCGATGGCGGTATTTTCAGCAAACATTGTTATCAGGTCTAGGTATTGTGGTTTATAAATGTCATGTACATAAATGTTGAATAATGTAGGCCCTAGAATACTCCCTTGTGGGACTCCTGCATTAATATTTTTTACATTGGAAAACGTTGAGTTAAGTTTTACAGAGAATAATCGATTGTGAAGAAAAGGCGATACTATTCTAATTAAATATGTTGGAATATTAATCTGAAGAAGTTTGTATAAAAGTCCTTCTCGCCAGGTCTTATAGAACGCCTAAAGATAAAAAAACAACTGCGCTGTACTTTTTGGAATAATATCCCTTCTCTACAGCTTCTGTTAAGTGTAATGGTTGATATCCTGTATTGTTTTTCCTGCTATTATTTTGGCTAGTAGATTCATGTCAACGTTTGTTAACGATCTTTTTAAACAATTTAGATAAGTTGAAAGTAAACTTACGGAACGACAACTTTCTGGTTTTGTTTTGGCTTTTTCTAGTTTGTTCAATGGTAGGATATGTGCGGAAAATGTCCTATTTCCAAACAAGCATTGAAAATCGTTGCAAGATAAGCTAGCGCTTTATATGATAGATTTTTTTTAGTATAATCAGGATTAAAGGACCTGGGAATTTTCGTATTTGCAGTTTGTTTATTTCGGTTTTTTACTTCTTTAAGCGATGTCGAGTTCATTAGGCCCAAGTTTAGCGGCATTTGATTTGTCATGAAATTTTCAACTTCCTCTACAAATTGATGCTTTGTGAAAGATTTAGGTATTCTTTGATTTGTTCAGCTAGGATAGCAGATTTTCCTTGATCCGTTATATATATTTAGTTATTTTTTGTTAGTAATGGAATAACTGTCTTGTGTTTTATAATTAATCGAGTTGCTTGTCATAAACTATTATCTTTCGATCCCAGATATTATATGTATTTTTGATATGTATTTATTCTTTGGTTGTCTAGTTGCCACTTAACTTGCCGATTTAGACGATATAGCAGAATTTTCAATTGTGGCTTTCGTATGTTTTACCGTGCTCGATGAATCCGGTTTTTATATTTTATTGCTATTGGTGAATGTATGGATTGTGAGGTTCGAAGTCTTTTTTTATGACTGTATCTTCGCAGACACAATACTTTTTGTTCTTCAATTCTAATATCAACGTTTTTTGAAGTATTAATTTTGTTTGTCTATTTAGGTTTTTGTTTAAGATACCCTCAAATATTTCCCACTCACTGTGTCCATTTATAAGTTTCGAAATAGAAAGTTTATACTGAAGCAGAAGTGATGAAAGCCCATTTCTGTTAAGGTCCATTGGTATATTGGTTTAGTAAAATTATTGTGCAGGATTATATCCAATATATCAGGTTGCCTATTTTAATGGTAAGGAAAGTACGTGTATTCATTTGCAGCCGATGTTTGTATTGCATGCGTTGTAGAATAATTATTTAATCTTAAGCTATCTGGATTAGTTACTCGACAACCTCCTAGGATATTTTTACTTATTAAATCTCTAAGGAGTATAGTATAGTTATTATTTTCGAATATACTGATAAGATTTTGGTGATTGGTTGTTTGTAAGGAGCTATTATTTTTAATTGTGTGTTGTTGCTTACCTGTATAGCAATTACAGAGTTTCTGTGCCCGTTAGAAGTGTGCCAGGTAATTGAAAGTGCGTAAATTTGTGTTTAACTATGATGGGAACACCTACAGAAGATATTTCTGCAGCTCTATAAATTAGAGAATAATTTAAATGTATTTCCGATATGCAGGCTACGTTTACATAAGGCCTATACAAAAAGTTTATAAACCCAAAGCGTTGCCTTTTAATTCAGACTACGTTTAAGCTCAAAAGTGTTATATTATTTATGGTACATAAGTTATTAATTAATTCGATAACTAATTTAATGATTTTTGTAATAATATCTATTGGATGGTAACTTTACACATACATATAAATAAAACACCACTAGCATAAGTTCTACCGGTTCTTTTACTGGTGTTTCGCATTTGGTTATATATTACACTGAGAAACATGACTAGATTTTCTGCTCGGTTTAGCAACTATCATACAATATCCTAACCTAGTAAGGTTAAAGATTTCTGTTGCGTTATAAGTTTTAGTCAGCTTCATTGCGCAAATAAGAACTGGGTATTTCTCTTTCCTGTACAGTTTTGCAACTTTAATTATAGGGCACCCTAATTTAATAAGTTCTTTTTTAATATTATTGTCTGATATAGAAATTGGCAAGTTTTATATAATAACCGAGAGTTGTTTGGTCGTATCTCTGTATGTACAGTATTGTACATCGTTATCAGAGCAAAACTTTGTGATCCTACGATAATAGTCATTGCTGGTAAGATTGAATTGTAGTGTTTGACCTTTACAGACTGTAGTAAATTTTCTGGAAATGTTACAGTGTAAGTTTTATTACTTCATGACAACTTGTTGCTTCATGTACAAAAAAGATGGTGCTTTCACTTGCTTATTAGTTCTTTATTTATATTATTTAAACTGTTATTTGATTCTATATTATCAATGATTACATGATCTGGTAAATAGTATGGGTCAGTTTTAATGAGGGATTGGGGATTGAATAAATACATTTTATTGCTAACCGTAACGAGAGGTAAAGGATCACTGATGTCACGTTCGGTGCTCATAACTTTTGTTTTAGATTAATTTGAGCCCTTTGAGACGCCCAGATTAAAATATATCGTTCCGAAGTCTTTTAGTTGAGCCAATAAGTTTATCACAATTTATTAAATATATTAATGGTCGAAGAATTATCTCTCATGAACACTACACTCGAACAAACATCCGCTCACCGTCGCGGTCAATCTCAAACGCTTAATACACTTGTGCCTTGCATATGTTTTAATCGTTATTGTTTATACAATACCATATATATATATATATATATATATATATATATATATATATATATATATATATCAAGACATATGTCGCGTTTCATCTCTAATAAGGGGGGATGTACCAAACGTCTTGTCTTAGACGTGCGAATTATTATTATTTTTTTTAAATAAAGGCGGATACTGAATTACTTTTAGCGGCTTAATAGGCTACCTACCAGAAATGTGATCCCAAAATAATATCAGAAGAATGGCCGGCAACTGAATTCAGGCAGCCCAAAGTAGAGAGAAATGAACGAAAATGTAGGAGACCTATGTCTAATAGTGGACGCAAAGCGTTGATTGATGATGATGATGATAGTATTTATAACATGATTGAGGGTTGAGCTAGTGTTGATGTTCCAATAGATTACATTAAACTAGATTTTGTTGCCACTAACGCTTCAGTCTTCTAGTTGATTTTAGTTTTTCGTGATATGGACGAGAGAACTACATAGAGTATGTGTAAATCTGTATGGATTGTTTTATTGGTGACGTACTAAAGAGTGTTTGTCATAGAACGTAAAGACTTTGACTGTAATCTCTGTAGCACCTTTGTGAGTGAAGTCCCGTACGTCCATATAAGTTTTGGTACCACTTCATACATGAGTAACTAATTGGATATGGAAAGCTGGAAATGCCTGCCAATAAACCAATGCACTTGTTTTGTTTTGAGATTTAATTATTTAAATAACTTTAAATTTAAACTAAATGACTTTAATATGTGTACTCTATATGCATTTATGTTCCAAGATATTTATCTTTAATTTTTACTAATATCGGAACGTTGTTGAATGTTGTTTGCTGACATACGGTATGTTTGTTAGTAAAAGTTAACTGAGCATATTTGTCATAATTAATAATGATTTTCCATTTTCTGAACCAATCACTTAGTAAGTGAAATTGTCGATATAGTTGTTGCGCTACTGACTCTGCATTGTCATTGACTACCGAGGTGGTTATCGCTGTATTCGTTGTAGTTAGAGTATCTGCTGTGTATATTAAGTACAAAGTAGGTCCCACCATATTGCCTTGTGGCACTCGGGAAGTAACTTGGTAATATTTCGACACAGAATTTTATAACTTGACTTGAAAACCCCGTTCATTTAGGTATGACCTTAATACTAGATAAAGTTGACTAGGACACATAATTTCAGTTTGTAAAGTAGGGCCTTATACCACACATTGTCAAGTCTACTGTACAGGGTGGTATCCAAAAGTAGTAGGACTGATTTTTTTAAAATTTATTAAACATTTTGGTACATCGACTTAATACTCTTCAAAATAGGCCCCTTGGGCATCCACACACTTTTGGTAACGAAGGCCTTCTGGAAGTCGTCCTCCGGGATGCTGTTCAGCGCCCTCGTTGTTACCGCTTGGACTGCTTCCACCGAGTCGAAATGATGCCCCTTGAGCTGCCTCTTGATCCGGTGGAACAGGAAGAAGTCCGGCGGTGCCACATCAGGGCTGTAGGTGGGGAGGGGGTGAGTTAACGTGAAAACGCCGAATTTGGCCAGGAAATCCCTCACAATCCACGCGCCGTGGCACGGCGCGTTGTCATGGTGGAGCTCCCACTTCCCCACCAGGTCTGGTCGCATGCGTGTGATACGATTTCGCAACCGTGTGAGCACTTCCACGTAAAGTCTTGCATTTACAGTCTATCCAGGAGGTACAATCTCCTTATGGACAATGCCACGACGGTCAAAAAATGCAATCAACATCGATTTCACTTTCGATTTCGACATTCTGACCTTCTTTTTACGGGGTGATTGTGCGGTGTGCCACTCTTCGCTCTGACGTTTTGTTTCCGGGTCGTATTAGTAGCAAAACTTGATGGCGTACCGCTGCTCCAAATTTCGCTCCATCGCAACTGACGACGAGGCGTCACAACTGGAGGTCACTAAAACAGTGGTCCACACTCAACTAACGCAGGCAGGCGACTGCCGCAGGTCGAAACCTGTTCCCAAGGCCCCGCTCCATAACATCCGGCCTTACAGACCCCCCTCCATCGCTCCGCGCGCGCGGAAAAAAACAGTCCTACTACTTCTGGATACAACCCTGTATATCCAAGAATGCCACTGCAAAAACTTTTCGTGTCTGAAAGCTTTTTATTATCTTGGTATCTATGCGATGAGTCTGTTGGATTGTTGAGTGGCATTCGAAGAAACTGAATTAAGAAGGTGGGTTAATATTTAAATTTAGCGTTTTGTGGATTCGCTTAAGGAGCAATTTCTCAAAGATTGTGAACATAAGGAGAAGGAGGATTATTGATATGTAGAATGTGGATTGCGTTGGTAGTTTACCAGGTTTAGCAAGCACAATAACTTTTTCAAACTTCCATTGTATAGGGAGCAACATAATTTCGAGATATTGTTGTATATGGTAGTTAGTACAACCACAGCTTTTCTAGAAATATTTTGAAATACGTCTTCTACGATTAGGTCATAATTTTAAGTTTTGCGAGAATTGGTAAGTATTTGATTCTAGGCTTTAATTAAGAAAAACTCTTTCAAAGGAATCAAAAGTAAGAAAGGAGCGTCGATAAAATCTGCAATATCATAAATGTTATTATTAGATTGAAATAATAGTATCGTAAAAACATTTTTGAGATAAACAAGAAATTCGTCTGCTTTTTTCTTGTCCGATCTAAACTACTATCCGATTCCTTAATTTTGGGGATTACTGCGGTTCGTCGTTTTAGTTGTTTTTTTTTGTAGCAGTGGCAAATAACTTTCTATGACAATAACCCATAATTAAATTAAAGTACAATAATTCCGTTTTTTATTTATTTACCTACATATTCTTTATATGGACTTATTTTTACAAAACTAAATGATGACATCACAGTAACGTATCGTGGGTCACTGACGTAAATAATTAAAAAAAAAATGTATGACGAGAAAGAGCCCTCGCGGGCGGTCATCTATTTGTTTTTAAGAATGTTGTAAATTTTTGTAATTTAGATTTAATGATATTAATAATATGGTCCAACCATTTTTATTACAATAGTCAGCAGTGTTCTAATCGAAGTTATCAGCGGTTATAATCCTATCTGGTATGAAATCGTACAAAAACTAATAATAATGGTAAGGCTCTACGCCCCGCGTGGGAGCACGGCCTGTGAACTGAGAGGTTAAGGCTCTCATACGTTCGCTCTCTCTGCCCGGTCGTTGCGCACCATCTCTGGTGCGGGGCGGTTTGGCAAGCACCGCGCCTATGACGACCGCCATTATTATCCCTTGTTCGGGTGAACGCAGGTACTTAATTATTTTTAGTGACTGAGTAGGCCACCCGCCAGGCATCAGAGAGCACCGGGAATTGAACCCAGGTCCGTCAGCATCGCAGCCCGCCCCTCAACCACGGGACCACGCTGGCTTGTACAAAAACTATGTCCATTAATTTTCCTGCATGTACATGCAAGTACTTTCTATTACCAAAAATTTTCTCTCGGCACTATTCTATGGCAATGAAAAATTAAAAAGTTCATTGTATTATTTCTCAATAAGAAGAAAAAAAACTTGCAGAATTATTGTTGCACCAAAAGGTTGCAATACTTTATTTACCTTTTCCAATATTTACAAATCAAATAACGAATTAGTCGTGAAAAGCAAAAATTAGTTAACTTCAGGTGATAAAATCATAAATATTTAGACACGTTGCGACATATTTTAATTTTAAAAAAGGTTGCTCAATTGTGACTAACATTCCCGTAAAATTAACGACACTCAGTTCTTCACGGTAGGAGTTTTGTCAACTCCGATGTTGTTATGTTACAAAACGCCTAATCGCTTTACGTTGACCTAAAAAAAAACTCAAAATTAATTTAATCTGGTTTGTGTAACCATTTATAATTTTTAGTAGTAACATTTATTGCTGGTGCATTATGCAATACAGAATAATTAATGAGGTTTTTGCCAACGCATTAAATAGTTGCATTTTATTATTATATTTCCCTGTTGACACACAGGTCGATGACTTGAGGCCCATATGCTCGTGGAACCTCGCACATAAATGATTCTGCAGACTTTTTCCTGCCGCGACTGCCGATTTTAGATTACCAGATGTACTTCTGCTGCCGGAATGGGCGGCTCTAATACTGTATCGCTCCATATTTTTTAATATAGAACAATATGGAGCATGTTTAATTAGAATAAACTGAAGGCGATATTTTTAACAATACTGGGCTCCCAAAAAATTCGCTGTAAATCTCACGGCACAATGAAGAATTAAATTGAGTCGCTGATTTACATCTAGTTCACGTATCAGCCACATCAAAAGGCGTATTTGACTACTCGTCGAGGCACTTATTTACAATAGTTTTCATCTCGGCTTGATTAATGCCGGCGGTGGGCAGGAGCTTGTCATATCACCCGAGCGTTAACAAAGTGCGCGAGCGAAAGTCTCATATTAACATGAAGAATGTGCGGGGCAACTCAACGGTCACTTTATCGCGGCGATAAAAGTAGTTCGTGCAACAAATGGCGGCGATTTTTCAGGCGAGCGATAAAAAAACAGCTTTTTACAGTTGCTTCCGAGAAAAACAGAGCCGGGGTTCATAATTGATATTTGGGCCATACGTCAGCGTGGCGAGATTGGCGGCCGCTGATTAATTTTAATAATTCATTTGGCGGTAGCGCGCCACCCCGCCAGGAGGCTGCGATTTCGACATTGCGCCTATTTATCAGCGCGCGCTTCTTTCGGCGGGCGGAAACGTCTCGACTTATTTCGATTTTAGCGGCAGAACCGCTGTAATTGAGACGTCACTGCGGAGGTGCGCCAGATGTGAGCAGAAATGTAAAGCTGGATCTGAAAATATAGTTTCGCGTTGAAGATATGAAGCTCCCCGACGACTGCTGGCCACCACGTCATAGCCGCGAGGCGTCAAGCATTTTAAGCGTAAAATTTTTAAAGATCATTAATCAACCACAGAAAACGCTTCACTTTTGTATTTTATATTAGGAAGGTGAACAAACTGCTTGACGTAGGCATTCCAATAATTCACATCCAGTATGCATTTAAAAAACTGTAACAGAATTAGGAACAGGCTAATGATTTTTTTTGCTTAAACTTGCTTTAATGCCTTTGTATTTTATTATAATAAGTTTGTATTAGTAGAAGGCAAAATCATCTTTCCTTTTTGAAATGACCGCCGCGCATAATATATAGGTAGACGGCCTTGAGTCATACATCCTTAAGCACAAGCTTTATTATGGATGAGCACTAACATCATGGCTTAGAATGGTGAACACCATGCGTTTGTGTTAGAGACTTATTTTTAAAATGATGACTCTGTAACTATGATGTAGTGGCTATTTCGTATACATTTTAGAGCCCCACAAATTCTCTACAACTCTACAGTCAGTCTCTACAGTCAGCGTGTAACTGTTCGCCGCGCTGTTATGGAATTTGGCATTATAGGGCTGTATCTTTTATAGAAGGCAGGACTCGTGGTGACTGTTACATAATTTCCTGAAGCCCAGAATCAACGAACATGGTAATGTGCCACTGTGGTTCCAACAGGATAGCGCTGCCGCCCATACAGCAGAAGTCCTGAAGCAAACGTTTTCAAGCCGCCTTGCCTCAATACATGGCGACATCTTATGGGTAGCTTAGTCACTAGAGCTGCCCCCTTGCAATTTATTTCTATGGGGACTCCCGAAAGCTGAAATTTTTCAACGCAGGCCGCAGACTACATTAAAAGCTGCTATTCGCAACGCTATTACAACAGTTCCATTGGAAATGACACAGAATTCGGAACTTTAAGTGAGGCTGCAGGAGTACTTAAGCAAGCAAGCATTTTGAAAATGTCTTCTTCAAAATTGATTGATAATTAAACAACAAGTATCGTTTTATGTCGTGGTACAGTAGAACGTTGAACAGAACCTATCTTGCTTTTTATATTACTGTAAAAAGGAAATCATTTTGCCGATTTTTTTATTATTGCAAAAATGGTTTTAGTAAAAGCAAATTTTAATATTGTTATGTACATGTACTATTTCATAACTTCTTTTTTTGTTAAAAAATAACAGATACAAAAGAGAAAAACTTTATAATTGTTCTATATAATTTATAATACAATTTTTCGTCTGGTTCTCAATAACGTTTTCGCTTTTCTTTGAATTCTAACACATTCTGTATTGTAGTTGTCCTTTCTTATCTTACTTTTAGATATAACCGAATATTTTACTTTAACACGATGGTTTAGATAATTGTGGGGTTGCTTTTTCCTAGTATAATGTTATTTTAAGCTTGCCTCGTAAATATACTATACAGTAAACGTTTTAAGAAAAGATTTCTTTTTCCAATGACTACGTGTTATAACCTAATTAAACACTCATAAATCACTCTTAGTATAATATATTTTATATGCATCACAAATATACGGATTTTGCTTGTTTATTACCTTTTATTATGTTCTGTAGAATAAAACTCCCTCCTTTAACTTGATATCTACAATTTAACTTTCCAGATTCCACTAACACCCAACTAAAGATGCCTTTCAGTGTTGTTTCTCCTTTTATTTAGTTTGTTTCAAGTATTTTTTAAAAATAGTTTATCATTTTATGTGATTTTATTACGGTTGAGAATTTTTCCCGTACTTACTTTATCTAAACAAATATAAATTTTAATAGATATATACTAATGCACAATACTGACGTTTTATTAGTTTTGGCAGCTCAATATGCGTTACTAGATCACTTACATCTTGTTTCTATCATAATGATAAAAATGACAGAAATAATTTGCGATGTTGTTTTAGCTATTTTCTTAAACGTTATTTTTCTTAAAAATGTGAAAAAGATACATATATTTTTGTTCGTATCTATACGTTCATGTTCGATTATTTTAAATTTATTTTTTGTTCTAATAATCCCAGAAGTTCGCGGTAGCTCTTGTCTCTTTGGTTAAACGCTAAATTGTCCCAGAAAACCCATACCACCATGTTGGATAGAAAATCTTAGTGCCATAACGTGATAAATTGAATAATTACCTAGTAATTACAATTAACAAGTCTAACTTTGATGGGTTTATCAAAACAGTTCAAAGTAAGATCTCTACTTGAGTTCTTAATTTGCATCGCACCCAAGAGCAGCTACACACAAGTGCTCTTGCTACTTAATCTTTCTTCACAAATTATGATATAATAATTTAGGAGAAACTAATGGAAATTTATTTATACCCTTACTTTATATTTAAGGACATTCGTAGATTCAGTTAATTTTAATTAACCCCTATCTTTGAGGATAACCAGAATATTTTACCCCTGTTAATTCCTTAGTAACCCTAGTCCACGTTTAGTCTGAATGACTATTTTTTTATGCCATTTTAAGCTCAATCCCTAATAAATTTATCTCATTAACAAAACTCTATTTTTATCATTCCTATCAATTTCTATTTATACATGAATTGACACACATTTTTACTATTCTATATTTTTCTTAATTTTCAATTTTACACCTACCATCAGTAATCATCAATAATCTAAAGTAGTATCTTAATCAGATAGTTAATGAACTTGTTAAAGTATATGTTTTAAAAATATGAGAAAGAAATAGCTTTTTATTCATTGTACTAATAAAAATGAGACTGAAGTACTTGCAACAAAATACATAAGATAATTTAAAGAAACATGCATAAAACCTTTTCAATATAAATACTTTAATTTATCATAACGAAAACATCTTAAAAGAAAAGACAAAATGAAAAACCTGTCATAAAAATTTTTTTTCTTTATTTATGTACAACCTTAAATTTTTTTTTGTTAGATTAACAAGTATATGGTTTGTTTCAGTCACCAAAGAAACAAATAAAAGTAAAGCTAAAAGAAAACCCAAAACAATAAATTAACAATTAAACAGATACTTCATTAATTTAATAATTCTATAACTGTAAATTACAAATGAATACGTTCACATCAAAGTCAATCTAACCTGGTATGAGATCGTCTGAACAGCCCTTTTCAACTCCTCCACCCCCCCAAAAAAAAAGGTGTATGTTTGTGGATCGGTACAGCTGTGCGTCTGTTTGCCTACGCGTCTGTAAGTCTGCGCCTACATCTGCGTCAACGTCGTGTGTGTACGTGCACTCGCGTATATATCTGTGTAGGCATATATTTGCGTGCGTGTGTATGTATGTATGGTTATGTAAGGATTCTTAAGTTATCGATTCACTCAGTCCTTATGGATCAGTTTTCAGACGTTAGTTCTCCTATGGTCCGTGCTATTTTCATTAAGCATTGTACTACCTTGGGCAGTGTTAATTGATATGCACCATTTACTAACAAAAAAAACTGTAACATTTTATTTGTTGCGTTTCTTAATGCTGTGTAAAACATTTCGCATTTTCTCCCAAATAGCTTCTTACCCAAATTAAAGTATTGGATACTTCCTTCCATTTTCTTTTCCATCTGATCTTGTTCACGTTTTCTCTCTTTGAATCTAGGTCTAGATTCTTCTCATTCTTATTTAATGTTTCCCGATTTTTAAAAATAACTTTTCCATAAATTTCTTGGACTACTTTTATCCAAATCTAATGTTACCTTTACCAATATAATGTAATACTCTGGCATTTTCGTATTCACCAGTAAAGAAAAATATTTTACTTAGTGCCTGATTTAAATTGACAGTTTTTTTATTTTGTTTATTTGCAAAGACAGACTCCATCTGCATCTTTCCGGTTTCCCTTTATGTATTTTATTAAGTAACACAGAGTATACTGTTTTTATAGCTTAACTAATACTTTTAAAAGTCTCATGCATTGCTAAATTCATGTATATAGTCGCATTTTTTAACTCCATTTGTGTTATTAGAAAAATAATAAATAGAAAACCAAGTAAACATACAAAAAAAATAAGAATATACATATATATATATATATATATATATATATATATATATAACTTGTTTACTTTACAATCAGGAAAGGCTTGTTCATCTTAGGTTACAAATATTATTAGGCGAGTTTCTCTTAATTCATTGTTGATGATAATGTTACTTTGACTTAGTTTCAAAGAGTTCAAGAACACTTTCGAATTCTGTAATGTGGGATTGAAAACCAAATTTACTATTTCTGTTCTAAACTTAATGTTTTCGCTTTATGGTCAATCTTAACTCTAAAAATTTGCAAACATTTTTTTTTAATTTTTGTGTACAATTTTTTCTTTTTCTGACACTGATTGCTTCTATTGTATTTTATTTACTCGTATTTCATACAAAAATACTGTAACGTTTTCGACTTTTCGAATTTTGGTTTTCCATAGTGTGTCCATAGGTAAATATATATTTAAAATAACAAAATTGTATTTTTACTACTTTTTATTGCCTTTTTATAGCGTAATAGTATATTAATTTCGTTCTGCATATTCTGTCATTCTTAACATAAGCATTTATTTAATTTTAGTAACTTTTATCTCATTAATTCGAACTTTACAATTTTTGTGTTTTATTTTGATGCTTTTCTTTTAATTAGATTTAATTAGTATCACAATGGCATTCCTCTATTAACGTTGCGTTTATTGCAAATTTGTTCTGACACCTTCTTTTATACCCTATTGCTTTTGAAATTACACTTTACATTATGTAATACCTTTAACCAGTTTGCTAATCGCCTTATTAATTTTTGAAAATTAGCAGATAAAACTGTTGTTGATCTTCTTGTGATAATATCCGAAAGCATCTTAGGCATTATAATTTTATAAGTCAAATGACGTCTAACTTATATATTAGTACTGATTTTTGCGTAAAGTGCTTAGGATTTATAAACATCCTTTTCTTAATGTGTTATTTTCTATCTTGTTTTAGGTAACTAAGTATTTATTGAAATAAATATAATATTGCTGCCTTCATTTGTGTAATGTTGTATTTTTTAATTATTAAATGTCTGTCTATTTTGCTAGGTTTCTTTAGATAAGCTTTATTTCAAGACAATCAACCTTTGATTGAAATGTAATACAGTGATTTCGATTATCTTCTTTCGTTCACTGGTTCTATTTATTTAGAACTTCCGACAGTATTTATTATCTTAAGATGTTTTTTGTTAAATCTTCTTTTTTACAAAACATTTTTCTGCTGCAATTTTTATTAGTTCATACCGTATTTTCAGTTAGTTTTACTTTTTAATTTGTGTGATGTGTTCCAAATACTTAGTTTTATTTTCTCATTGTTTGTGTCAGAAAACCTGCGTTCGTACATTTTGTAGTTTTGTATTCATTTTATTTAAATATTGGTTTTCTTTGCAATTGTTAGATTTTTTGATGTCAAAGTTTTTACATCTATTCAGTTACATTCAAATGGATATTTCCAAATTTTTTCATTGAGTTTCTTATAAAATCAATTTTTTGACATTTTCATACATCGAATATCAATTTTCTGCATTTACTGATGATAGCGAATGTATTGTTAGAATGTTTTGTAGTTGTTTTGTACTAAATATTTTTCAGTTATAAGCCTTATTGCATTTTAATACTTTTTATAAATTTTTAAAATTAAGGTTACTATAGAGGTCCAACATGAAAAGTTGTTTTCTGTATAAATACAGTATATAGTTATGAACTGTATGACTGGATGTTTTTAGCGCTTGAAAATATGTTTTATGATTGGATATTGTTAATAACAGTTATTTTTATCTTTTATTAAAAAACAAAATTACTAATAACCTTTTACATCGATAATGTTTATTGATATTTTAGTTTAAGTCTACTATGCTTATTCCACGTTGGAAATCTTTTAGTAAAGATTAAACTAATAGCAGTATTTAATGAAGTTTAAGAGTTAATTCTCATGAGCTAGTTATAAGTCCTAAAATTTTTCATTTTGGATGTGTAATAAAATCAGTCAAATGATTGGTAAATTTCTGAATCTTAAAATCGCTTAATTTTGATTACGTATTTGTCTAGTTTTAACGGCGTATATTGTTTGAATGAACATTTTGAGAAGGGCAGAAAATGTTTATCTATAGCAATATTTTGCTTGATCACAAACAGTTAAAAGTCATTCATAGAATTTCCAACGGTTTTTCCTGGTGGCAATAACTTTATGCAAACCGATAGCATAGTGTTTTATTTTAAGTTTCAATATATCAGGTTTTTCAGAAAGTTCTTTATTCTTATTCGCTTCTTTAACATTTTCTCCACTAGTAGCTAAACAATCATTTTCATCAACCGACTCAAGATCATTGCATACGGGTAGATCTTAAACGTTGGAAAAATTTATTCATATTTCTAAACATTCCTTTTGAAGCAACTCTAGTTTAGAAAATATTTAGTTTGTAACGTACCGTTCACTACAGTAATTCCAAACTACACAATTACTTATTCAACGGTGTTCATTTTTAACTTCTTTGTTTGAATTATCCCATATCCACCCTGTGAAGATGCAATCTGGCCTTCTCTTTCTGCTTTTTGATACAAATTGTTAAAGGTTTTGCCGTGTACTTATAGTCATAATGGTATTACAAAGCAGACCTTTCGCCAGTCAACCTTCGATCACTTACTATTACATAATCTTCAATAATTCTAAGTGATTTTTTTAACATTTTTCTTTCAATTTTGACAAGTACATGAGTTTGAGAGAACCTTAAACACTTGTATTACCCCCTCCATTCTTGATTGCTTTTGCTGTGCACTAGTACAGCATTCTCTTTCAAAGTCAACGACAAATACTTAGTGTCTACTACCAAATAACTCGAGCTTAAATTATCGAATTTTTAAATGTTTGTGTTTTAAAATAAATTCGCCTACTTTATTTCATAAAATGATATTTCTAATTTTATATTTTATAAATTTCTAACAATTTGACATATTTGTAATGATTTTTCGTGTAATTTTAAACATAAATCGTTACAGACTACGTTTTAATTTTCTAACTATAAATTTAAAGTAAAAAATATTTTATTAACATATCCATCGCTATTGTAATATGCTAAACTTAACAATTAGATTTATTAATCGAAATTCTTTTTTATTTTTGCAATAATCGGAATAAAATAAATTGTTTATTTATAAAAGCAGTAGTTCTTAAACTCTAATAGTTAAACAAAGTTAGACAAAGTCTACTCAAAATTTTTTAGTGTACAAAAGTTTTTATTAAAGACTAACTATATCAAACTGCAAACTTGTGTTATCTAGTTTGTGTAAAAAAGAGTTTTCTCTTTTATTAACCAAATAAGCTGCCAAATCTGGATAAGCGGGGTTAGTTAGCATAAAAGCGTATTTTTTATGACTGGAAAATTAAGTAGCAAAACTTTTTGCGCGAGTGCTTCTGCGAGATAAAATAAAAACAGAAAGTATTCATTTATTCTAAAATAAAAGCGTGTTATAGCTACTTATAAAGTAATTAGTTTAGTGAATATTTTGGTAATATAGAAAAATCTTTATTTATGTAAAATAACTTTCATTTAGAACAACAATTTATTTTTAAAATAGGACAAAATTGAAGTCTATATTTTCTCTTTATATTTTCTTTTTATATTTAACAACAATAATAATCGAACAGCCAAACATAAACTGTAAGGAGAATGATTCATCGTCTGAAAATTATTATTATTATGAAAAATGTCTTTTGTGCGCAATGTTTTCCTTCTGATTCATTTACTTATTTGGCTGACACAGAATAAAGATTGATTTATGCTTCAAGTTGATATATACGCAATCGATTTATATACGTTAACAAACCTATTCAGTGCTGTTTTTACATTACGTAACTTATTGTATGACACACCAACGAGCATTATTTTATATTTACTTTGTTGTAAATTATTTAAAATATGTATCTTAAATAAGTAGTAAGTTATGTGAAAATAGTGCAAAAACCGATCATTGGCCGTTCATTGAGAAACAAAACTGCAATTCTTAGCTTCATGATGCCATACGTCTGGTAACCTGTAAAATAGCTGCGAAAACAATGCATTCAGAATACGGTATAGACAAAACTTCAAAGGCGGCTACAATAATCTTCGAACCCTTGGAAACTGCAAAGTTCAGGTCTAACAAATTGGATACGGACATTTAACTTAGATCTACGAGGATTAGAGCATAAGTCATGGCAACTGTTTTTTTAAATAAAGGGATAGTATCACAAAATGTTGTATGTCCCAAAGGAGTTGTGCATTCATATTGTAATGTTCTGTAATTTCTGTGAAATTGCTGTGCAAAAACAGATGACCAGTATTTAACGTCTCTTATATTATTGACCGCTGGTGAATATGTGTATGCTGTAATAATTTTGTAATGTTATGCCAACTACCTTAATAAATATGAAGAGCAAATGTAGACGTGTTGTGAAATCCCGTACATTTTGTTCGTTCCTTGTTCTTGGATTTGTTTCTCCCAAAAATGACTTATGTCCTCATATTTTAACCGGCAACAACGATTTCAACAACGTAAACAGAATAATAGCTGGATATCAATAACAAAAAATTCTTTACTTTGCCAATTCATGTCCTTATCCTCTTTAATATGGTATTTTTAAATCGATAGTCATGTCTTGCTTCGTATTCACTCGAGAAAATCTAAAATGGCGAATGTAGTATGAAGGCAAAAATGACTTGATGGCAACTAAAGCTATCCTCTAATCTTATCTTAATAATTATAATGTTTGCAATAGTGTATACATTTCTGAAAACTCTACAATATCTTATAGATACTTAAAAGTGATCGATTTACAAAACGAAATAAATTATTGTTACGCCCAAATCAACCACAGAATTGTAGTTGTAAATATAAGTTAGGAGTCAAAAAAGCTTTCATGAGCAAACTATTACAGCATCCGGTCAATATTTTTAACCTAGTCAAAACAAAAAGTATTAAAACTTAAACTTGGGGGTATTAATACAGTCATATTTACTAAAGTGTCAACATCTTACAGAAATCTAATTTCAATTGAAAAATTTCTGGCAAATAAAAGTTGTATAAAAATATATAAAAGGCACATTTCATATATTTTGCCAAATATAGCCCAAAGTTATTACCTTAAAATTTTATTGTCAACATCATCCTACTGATGTAAAATTCAATAGGCTGCTAAAATTATACAGTACTGCATCATCAAGTGATTACACTGCAAATATAGAATATAAACATAAACTGAGCAACACCGACCTCAAAATTACGTAACCTGAGAATTTTTAGTACCAAAAGGATCTACGACTACTGAAGACCTACCGAATTTATAATGGTTCTACGTACGACAAAAAAATCAATCCTACACTAGGAACCTTCGTGCATAGGACATTAATTCAACCCGTCATTAAGTTAGAACAAGCAACAATCCATGTTAAGAAATATGTATGCTTTAAACATAACAACTTTTTCAAAACTTGGAGTTTTTTCTATTTAATCTAATAAAAATTGGCAACTGAAGATTGACTATAATTCTATTTGAGAACTACAGAGCTTGATAGGCTAATAAAAAGTCTACAGAAGGCTTCACGTCTTTTTTGTATGCACTTCTTTTTAGTTACGTTTTAATCTACTTTTATACCCAATACCAAAATTATCCACCTTTTTAATCATTCTTTTCAAATTACTTTTTTCTTGTAAATCTTCATAAGTCACAAGACGTTACAAAAATAAATAATTTTGTTACTGCTGTTGTAAGAAGTCAAAATAGTTTAAAAACATTTTCTATTGCTATATTAGCTTTGTGCATTAAAATTATTTTCTTAAATAACGCATAAACAAGTTAGACGTGCAAGTTAACAAAATTAGCTAATTATTTTAAAATATTAATAAACTTCTTTATTTTGTTCTTAATTTTTATTTACTTTTTCTTCTGTAAACTTGAACAGAGACCTTATTACCCAATGGACTTAAATAGTAATATTTTATTTTAAAAAACCACGGCTAATGATTCTATCATAATGAGCTTGTAGACACTTTATAATGCACGCAAAGCATTTTGTAGAAATATAATTAAAACAGTATTTCATACAGAAACGCCACGATACGCGTATGTGTTACCGATCAACCCTGAACATTCACTAAAAGTTCCTCTTAATTGATATTTTGGTGAATTTTGAAATTTTCTATACAAAATTCAGTTGGCCCGAACTCTTCCGTCAAGCGCATTTCCAGTATTTTTAAATCTTGCAGAAAATAATGCAAAATGTATTCAAACTTGATAATAAGAAAATGATCACATTCTCACTCAAGCGAAATTGTTAATGAACAAAATTTTCGGTGTTGGGGTAGGCTAAACTATAAATTAACCAGGAGGGGCTACTGCAATAGTTTGCTGTGTTATAACGTATAACAGCGTTATTATGCTTTCTTTTTTGAGAATGAATAGGGTGCTGTTTGGATGGTAAATTTTTCTGAGCATCTCATCTTAAAAGTTGGTGATATGAACGCTACTGCGGTCACCGAACTTGACGGCTCTAGATTTTTTATTATCTCAAGAACGAGGTTTACGTTAACAATTCCCAAACAATTGGGACTCTAAAGAGACTATTCGTCAAAATTCACAGTATCTCCACAAATACTAACACGTGATTTGAAAAGGTAGTTTGCGTTCGCTAAAAGAAAAAGTCATTTGCGGGCATAGTTTTTTATTTAAATAGCTATAAGAATTAAACTTTTTAATTGATTTGTTTTATTTCTTATTGATTAGCAAATTCTGCGCCACCATGTATTACGTGAGTAACTCGCTGCGCAATTTTGTATAAAGTTTAATTTTTATAGACATTATTTTATAGAAAATATTATGTGGTTACAAATCATTTTGATTCTAATTCATTGTATAATCAAATCTTAAAAATAAGCGTTTCTCGTCATTATGAAATATGGATAATATTGGAATTTGTACCATACTTCAATCTGTTTTTGGCAGAAAATTCGTAAAAAAATCTTGTCTACTTTATGTGACCTTTAGTTTATGATACTATTCTACCAAGAGTGGCAGGAGCATCACATACCAAAGGCGCAAAACATCTTTTAGAAATCATTAACATAGTCCCCAACATGTAGCCGACAAGCACTAAAAATGTGTGAATTAATAAAAGCCATAAGCAACTTAAATACATAATTTTTTTTATTTTGTGTGGTCAAACGGAAAACTGCTCACGATTGGTATCGTGTCTGCTCGCTCAAGAATAAAAACGAATTTTTTTTGCAAACATCAGCCTACATTCCGCAAATGTTTGAGATAAATACAACAAATTTGACACAGAGATGGTGCTGCAATCTGCAAACAATTATGCTTCCTGCTTGAGTGCATGTGTCATTAGTTCGTATGACTAGTTTCAACTTGTTCGCTCAAGTAGTTTGTTTACACGAATTTTTTCAGTAAACATGTTGCATGTTTTTTGTTAAAATGGATAACTTGAATATCGTGCGGTTATAAAATTCTTCGTTTTGGATGGGTTAACCCCTAAGGAAATTCATCCGAAGTTGACAAAAGTTTACGGGGACTCTGATCCTTCCATTTCAACTATTAAAAAGTGGGCAGCTGAATTTAAACGTGGTCGCACATCCCTCGAAGATGACCCACGTGAAGGACGGCCAAAAACCGCACCCACACTGGAAACCATCGAAAAAGTGCATGATATCTTATTGGACGATAGGCAAGTGAAGGTGATTGAGATAGCTGAGGCTGTGGGGATATCGGAAGAAAGGGTGCGAAACATCTTGCACGAAGAATTAGGGATGCGAAAGCTCTGCGCAAGATGGGTGCCGCATTTGCTGAATGCCGATCAAAAGCAAATGTGCAAATGATTTTCGCAGCAATCTTTGGACCGATTCAACAGGGATCTGACAGATTTTGTGCGGCGATTTGTCACCATGGATGAGACATGGGTCCTCCACTACACGCCAGAAACGAAACAGCAGTCCAAGCAGTGGGTGGAAGCCGGTGGTTAAGCGCCAAAGAAAACGAAGTCGATCACAACTGCCGGAAAGGTGGCCAGCGTGTTTTGGAATGCGAAAGGGATCCTGTTAATTGATTATCTTGCAAAGGGCAGAACAATTACAGGCGAATATTACTCCAACCTTCTTGACCAGCTGGATGCCAAAATTCGCGAGAAGAAAAAAATCATCACGCACCTGCGTTGGCGATGGGAAAATTGCGGGATGTAGGGTGTGATTTCCCCCCAATCCTCTTGGTTTGGCACTCTCAGACTTCCATCTGTTCCCAAACTTAAAAAATTTGTTTCTGGGAAGCGCTTCGCATCCAATGAAGAAGTTGATGAATATTTTCACAATCTTCCACATTCTCACTTCCGAGAAGGAATGCTGATGTTGGAGAGCGCTGGATCAAGTGTGTTAAAGTCAAGGAAGATTATGTAGAAAAATAAAATCATTTTTTAACTGAACCAATTTTTTTTAATAAACCAAAAGTGAAACAGCAATACAAACAACAGACTACAGTAGCTGAACAGACTCCAAACCGACAAAAAGTAAAAAGAAAAAACTATTACTGACATATATTACAACATAATTTTAAACATTTGTCTGAACTAAGGTCTTCTTTCACATTCATTTTATTTGCCTGATATATTTTCCTCGGTTTACCAACTCTCTAAAAATTAAAATTTTTTGGTAGAAAAGTTTGGACAAAACAAAGAGTTTTGACACTCTCAAAGGAATCACAATTAGTTGCTTCAATACTCAAATTTTTAATCTCAAAACCAAGTTACTTATCAAATCACCTCATAGAGATTTTTTTTTAGTTTTATCAATATGCAGCGTGTTATAGTTACAAGTAGGTATATTTTGTGGTTTCGATATTATTTTACTATTTTTTTTCACTCGTTTTAGGTATGTAGGTATGTTATGCAAACTAATAAGCAAACATTAGATTTACAGAGCACCACAATTATGTTCTATTTCTGCCGAATCATGTGCTACTTGAGAATATTCATGTAAGGCTTCTCAAAAACATATTATTAACTTACAATAACTTACAATAAAGGATCAAACCAAAACTATTATAATATAATTTTAAAAATGTAGTGCTATACAAAAGAGAATATCAAAAATTTGAATCTGAAGCATTATCGGGAAAGTTTACTTTTGGTTTATACAAGACATTACAAAAGAATAATAAATGTACAAATGGCTAAACGTAATTTTATTTGTATTTTAATAGGAAGTAACTATTAAGTCAAAAATCTACACATAACACAATATTAATTAAAAACGCCATTAACAAAAATAATGAATAAAACAATATTCAACAATTGTTACGCCTGTTTTTTCATAAAGTTCTTTTCACGTTACAGTTTTCTGATTTTATCGTTGAATATTAATATAGTTACTTTAAAAGCTTAAAAAAACAACTTCTAAAGTTATTCAAATGCTTACACAATGGATAATCGATTTAAATAAAGAGGTAGATAACTGTCAAACTTCTTGTTTATTTTAAATTCAAAACAGTAATAAAGATAGATACTGCAAAGAAATTAAATATATTTAACTTTATCATAACTGACAGTTTAGTCTAGAATAATCTAGAATAAGAAAAGGGGGGGGCGGATTCATGATGACGAACCCGGCAACGGAAAAGACAAATGTAAAGAAAAGAAAAGCAATAAAATAACAATAAAATACTAAGAAGAGATAGCAAGATAAAAAATGAAAAGGTAGAAAAATTAAAATAAACATAAGATTCTCGAATGTACAAGGCTTCAATAAGCAGGAGAAAATAAAACAACCATCGTATTAAGCAAAGAGATATAACTTAGATGTTCTGATGGTATAAGAAATAAAAAAGGTTTTAAACGTAAAACTCTAATGCCACCTATGATTCATTTGGGGATGGAACTGAAAATAAACTTGGTTTATTTCTGGTTAAAGAAGAAATAAGCAACTCAATTGTAAACTACAAGATAGTCAATAAAAGAATAAGTTACCTAAAATTAAAAGATGCTTTTAAGAAAATTAGTATTATAACCATCCATGTACCCACAGGGAACACTGAAGAAAAAAAAGACAAATTCTTTGACGAGATGGAGACCTTAATAAATAATATACCTAATTTTGGCCTAAAAATAGTAGCCGGAGATGGAAATACTAAAAGAAAAGAAACAGGTTAATGGCAGGAAAAGGAAGCCTACATGAGAAAACCAACATGAAAATATCCACAAAGCTACATGGAAGAGTCAAGATAGAAATGTGTTCAATTAAATCGGCAGTGTATAGGATAAGTAAAGACATATAGGGTTGCGGATATAAATTCAGACTACTTTTTAGTAAAAGCAGTATTAATATAACGGATATCCAAACTAGGAAGAAATTAAGAAAACGAAAAATTGAAGATTGAAGATTACACGAGAATTTAAAGACGAAGACAAAACAAGGAAATTCACCAAAGCAGTAGAGCAAACAATTCAGGAAATAAGTAAAGAGGAAGACATAGAAAAGAAATGGAACTCTTTAAAAAGACCTATATTAATAGAAACAAAGAGGCTTAGGGAAAAGAATGCAGAAGGTAGTAAAAATCGTATAGCAAGAAGTGTAAAGTAGCGATAGGAACAAGAAGACAGACAAGACTGAAGTTACTACAAAGATACCTTAAAAAAATCGAAAAGGATTTAAAAGAGCAAGGAACCTCACGAACGGCGTATGTAGAAGAAAGAAGCGAGAACAGTTAAAAAAGAGTATAACAGAAATAAAAGAAAGATTCCAAGAAGTTTTATAAAGACATAAGAGTGAAAAAAATAGAATTACCGGTCACCACCAGCTGCAATAAAGAATAATAAAAAGAATTTGTGTAGAAATAAAAGAAACGTGGGTAAAACACTTTAAACAATGAATGAAAAAACACCAAGAAATAAAAAAACATTGAACAGGAGAGCATGGAAATATATGAGGACGAAGATTGAACAAGAGAACCCACAATAGAAAAAAATAGAAGAAATTACTGAAAGGATGAGAAATGGCAAGAGTGCAGACTAATAGAAGTTATTAAGAATGCTGGAAAATGGATAGGAAGAATATGGAGACAAAAAAACATACTTGATGAATGGTACAATTAAATCATTTGCCCGATACAAAAAAAAGCGATAATTAAAGAGTGGAGAATTAACGCTCATAGCACTTCTAAATGCGATTTATAAAATTATAACGTATGTATTAAAGGAAAGGGCTCAGAAGAATGGTAAAGAAGAAATAGGAGAATATCAGACAAGGTTTATAATAAAGCAAATAAAAAAAAATGCAAATGGAAAAACATTAAAGTATATGTAACGATAATTAATTTCAAAATGGCTTACAATAAGATCAGTAGAAGGAAAATTCAAGAGGCAATTCAATATTTGAAGGTAAAAAAGAAACTAGAGACCTAATCGATATAACACTGACAAACACAACAACCCAAGTAAAAGTACAAGATGGTTTATGAAATAGTTTTGAGGTGAACCGTGGTTTAATACAAGAAGACCTTTTGTCCCCAATCTTATTTAATGTGGTGATAGAAGGCATAATTAGAAAAAGGCAGATAATTTGGATTATAACCGACTTATGTCCATAATATTAATAATAATGGCAAAAACGCAAGAAGCACTTAAAAGGGTAGCAAGGAAATTAGAAGGCGGGGCGAAAGAAGCTGGGCTAATAATAAACGAGAAGAAATCCCAACACATAGTTTTTGGCAAAAGATAAACATGGACAAATCAGGACTTGATAATTAGAAGCATACAAGAAAATAGGGAATATAAATTCAAGTTAACGGAAAGTGTAGTGTATTTGGGGGTAGAGATCAATAATGAAGGAAATATAACCAGGTGCATCTTAGTGGCCTCCTAAAGTGCGGGTTCTAGAAAAAACAACCTAAGCAATAAAAATATCACGTGGGATTTAAAAATAAAAGTATACAAAACACTAATAATAGGCGTATAAATAAGTTCTTAGCTTTTTCCTGCAAAATTAATGTTTTATTTAAAAACAAACAAAAAAAGTATCAAAGTATTTTCCGTTGGCATCGATGACCTTTTGCCGTCTTTCGGGTAGCTTGTGAATTCCCTGGTGATAGAAGCTCACCGGCTTCGAGAAGATAAAATTATCGATGCATTTTCGGACTTCTTCTTCTTTTTTGAAGTGCGTATCAGCCAAGTGATGCTGTAACGACCGGAATAAATGATAATCGAAAGGGGCCATGTCTGGGCTACACGCCGCATGTGGGAGAAGTTCCTAGCCTAACGCGAAGATGTGTTCTTGCGTCGCCTTCGCAACATGTGGTCGGGCATTATCATGGAGCAGGATGACTTTGCGACTTCCTTGTCCAGTAAATGGCATCTTTTCTTCGATTGCGTTGCTCAAATTGGTGAGTTGGTAGCGATCCGCCGTAACTGTTTCACCTGGTTTCAAGAGTATATAGTACAGCACACCTTTCCAATCCCACCAGACACAGAGTAAATTCTTTTTAGCGTGGATATTGGGCTTTGGAGTAGATGTCGAAGGTTTGCCAGGGTCTACCCATAATTTTTTTGCGCTTGGGATTGTCGTACAAGATCCATTTTTCAGCGCCCGTAATAATTTTATTTAGAAAATACTTTTTTCGGTTCCTTGAAAGCAGATGGAGTGCGGTGTCAAGCCGTCAATTTTTTTTGTCTTCGGACAGTTTATGCGGAACCCATCTGCCTTCCTTTTGTATCTTACCCATTGCCTGCAAACGTATGGAAATGGTTGGCTGAGTGGCGCCAAACTGTTCTGCAAGCTCTCTTTCAGTTTGCGTATTGTTTTGATCCAGCAATGTCTGCAGCTCATCCGTGTCAAATGTTTGATGGCGTCCAGCGCGTGGTTGATCTTCAAGACTAAACTCTCCTCCACAAAATCTTTGGCACCACTTTTTGCACGTTGCATGACTTACAGCATTCTCACCATATGCAGCACAAATCATTTCGGTGGCTTCAGCAGCGTTTTTTTAAGATGAAACGCGAAGCGAATAGAAAATCGAATATGCTCTTTTGTGATTGCCATCGTGAACACAGCTGATTATTGAGGTTAGGTGCATCAAACGCCAAATCGTATGATGTTTCGAAAGACCAAATGACATTGCTTTAAAACCGCAAAAGGGCGCACTAATATGTTACATGTAAACGGTGATTTGCGTCCTGTGAAATCTAAAGCTGAGAACTTATTTATACACCTATTAAAACCTATCGTTACATACGTGGGTTATGACAACAGAAAATTACAAAAAACTGAAAGTATGGGAAAGGATGATTCTAAGGAAGCCACCATGGTTTAGAGGAGAAATGTTGAGGGTGTAGAAAAAACATAGAGTTAGAGGAATTGTATAAGGAATCGAAAATAGATTACTAAAAATAAACCAAGCGGAATAGAGTAGTGAGGTGCAATTTAGAAAACTCATAGCTAAATAAAAAAATAATCTTTGCAGCCAAGTGAGAGTTAAATTTTTTATAATTAATAAAACTGATATATGCTTTCAACATAAACAAAAACTTTACGAGTCTATTTCTGAGAAAATTTAACTTGGACTCGCAAAATGTTATTTTAGCTTCCAATGTGCTTTTCAGTTTACAAAATTTTAAGGTAGCACTATTTATTATTTGTTAAATTCACTTTATTCAATCTTGGCAGTATATTAAATGTGATAAATATCTGACATTAGATGAAAAAGTTTTGACTGGTAAACCTGAAAGCGTATAAGGTTTGCTTTTAATACACAAAGCAATTTGTGTCTGGTAGTATCAGAAAGTCAATATAATTTGGCTTTGTAAACACATTTTATACTTTATGGTTTCCCGAAGATCAAAGGCCTATTATAAAACACAAATATTTCAGTAGCTCTGCAAGAAACTAAAAAATACCAACAGATGTAACTAAAAAACCGCAAACGTCTTATACATGTAAATATTAAGAATGTTTTTTATTTTTTAAAGCGCCTTCATCTGTGCAGTGTATTAGAAATTGCAAATTTAATATCCATTTATAAGGGTTACACCTCTGCCCCCTGCACAGAGAAATAATTGCGAAAATTATTTGCAAAACGTCAGCCTGACAGGCCCCTGTTTCTTTGAAGTGCAAAATGAATTAGTCACACGCCGCTACAACAAATTCCGCCATTAAACTGCCAGCGTCTGCTTTGCGTTGCGCCGGCCGCGGACTCGAGCACAGCAGCTAGCCAGCGCCGCGACGCCGCGGCCGTCCGCTGCAAAAAGCTGTTGATGCAGTCAATTCGGAGTTTAAACTCGGCGAATACTTTCGTCAAAGTTGCGCTCGAATTAATTAGCAAACTTCTTTGGCTGCATGCGTGCGCTGGTCCCCGTTCGCCCCCGCGCCGCGGAATTAATTAATATTTCTCGGATTATAGCTAGGGAGCGGTGAACGTGAATGGCGCTAATTAATCAACACCATTTAATAATATTGCATATTGCTTTGGTTGCGGAGCACGCTAATTTTCATTCATAATTAACACGGTTCGGTGTAGCGCTGCACTCGCAAGAAAGTAATTAAGACGCCGCGGAACACTCAATTTTACGGACTGGCGGATATCCGAGTTTGCTTTGTGATAAACCGCGGTGTAAACAACATTTTAATAAATCCGCGAAATGGCTTCGGAAATGTACAAGCGGTTCAGGCTGGGGGCAAATTCGAACTGAAGTGTAATCATTTGCTTAATTATCAAACAAAATTGTCGTTGCAAATGTCGTATTTGTTTGCTTTAAAAAAATTTGTCATGAATCTCCTAAATGTGTAAGATAGAAGGAATTAAATGCTCTCAGTAGACTGGCAGATCTAAAATATAAGGTTTATATGCAAATTACAGATTTGGGTAAAGAACAAGTACAAAAAATCTGGTGTGAACATCACACGACTTTCCTTATCCTATTATTTGGGTAATTCTGGCAAAAATCCTGGGCTTCATTTTTTTGATTTCTTATTTTACCAACTTTTACTTTAGATTCATGTTTACCTCGTGATAGCAAATCATTTTTATTCTCATAAATTTTTTGTATCTTCAACCGTTTAGATTCGCGACCGCTTTGCGACCTTGCGTCCAAACGGCTATGCCGATTTTTACCAAAAGCTTCGCATTGCGTCACCCACATACAAGTAACATGCATACCACATTTCAAGTCTCTAGCTCTTATGGTTCTCGAGATATCCTGTTTACTGACAGACCGACAGACACATACACACACGAACCAATGGTCCAAACCAACTTTTTTGGTGTCCTAAAATGTGAAAAACTGGGTAGGTCAAATTTTCGCCAATTACATTACTTTCCTTATTATAGGATAAGGAAAGTAAATTACTAAACATCTAAAAAAATATATCTCTTAATTATATTTCAGATATCATATTTTGAGTTGTTATCAGAAGCAAAATTAAAACAAAATCTTTAATAGTACTAGTATTTCGTAGTAATAGATACGTTTTAGAGTTAACACTAGATAAAATGAAACCAATAATTACAAAAATAATAATACATCTGATGGTAGTATCAGAAATATTTAAAAACAAGGTCAAGGAAGAATAATAATATTACGCAGGGTATAACTGATTAGGACTAAACAAGAACAATAGACAATGTATAAATAAAAAGACAAAGTACGTATATTTAAGAGAAAGAGATATAATTTTTTTCATGATTAAATGCTTAAATTTTTTCAAGAATAATAAATAATTTATAAAGCAAGGAAAAAGAGGAATCAAGCAATGCTGTGTATTAGAAGTTAAAATGATTAAGAACAAACTGTCAATTTTTTTGTGTTGAAATTCCTTACATTTTTTACATTTTAGCGTAACTACACACAATAAATCCTAACCACCCTCATTTTTAAATTCTTTGGGTTATAGAAGTGAATTCTGGTCACAAAATTAATATTTATTCTGTATGTCACATTCTAGAAACTTGGGAAAACTCAAAGAACAAAATAATTTTTCTCCCCCGCCCCCTTCATATTGTTTCATATTATTCAAGTTGTTGTAAAAGCTTCTTGAAAAAATGTCATCTTTAAGTTCTAAGTTGCTTTTGTGTATATTTTGGTTAATACGGATATAGTGGTGGCGAAGAAAATATTTAAATGAATCTTGCTGGTGGAGGTAACTCTAATCAAGTTTCAGGAGACACTCTTCATTGAATAATTCAATGACTAACCGAAAAGTGCATTTCTCAAGATTTTTCTGCTTTTAAGTTTTTCTCCTTTTTTACAACGCATATCTTGGAGCGACTTAGTTGATTTTTAAAGATGTTATACTAATAGAAATTTCGAAAGCGACTGGTAAACTGAAAAGCATAAGAATATTTATAGAAGAAAAACGGACACTATACATTTATAAGGAATAACAAATTAATTGTAAAGGAGATGAATACATCCTGGAACAACTACAATTAATAAAAATAAGAGATAAATACACAAAAATAAAACAACAGAATTAAGTGATCAGAGATCCCAGGAGATGATAAAGAAGC
This sequence comes from Sinelater perroti, assembly GCA_036346155.1. NCBI lineage: Eukaryota > Metazoa > Arthropoda > Insecta > Coleoptera > Elateridae > Sinelater > Sinelater perroti. The sequence goes on from JARFIY010000359.1 coordinate 1,037,486, forward strand.
CAAGTTAAGTAAAAAACTACTAAAAATTCCCTACACAAGCACGACAAAAAACTAACCACACCAAGTAAAGGACTGTATTTGGTGACAACAAAAGGAATGAATAAAGCAAACATGAATATAAACATAACAAATAAAACAAAAAAAGCAACTCGCAAATAACAGAAAAAGTCAAAAAGTATAAAAATAATCATAAAATCAAAAATAAAAAGGATGCGTAATCAAAAGTAATACGTAGAATATAGATGCAATGTTGGAAGCCGGCAAAATAGAGGCAATTGCGATGGAACTTAAAAGATATAGAATACATATAGCGTCATTACAAGAATTTAGATGGAAAGCACATGGTAGGATAAACAAAAGGAGATATACACTACCGTACTCAGGAAGTGACAAACTAGTATTATATGGAGTAGGGTTTATAATAATGGAAACACTAAAAGACTACTTGATTGATTTTAAACTAATAAATAAGAGAATGGCTTACCTGAGAATAGAAGCGAAACCTTTTAACATATCACTTTAAACGTGTGTGCATTAACCGAAGTAGCAGACGTTGAAGAAAAAGAAATACTTTACAAGGAAACAAAATGCCAAAGGAAGACATAGTAATAGCATTGGGTGATTTCAATGCACAAATAGGTAAAGAGGAATGTAACAACCAAGTAGCAGGTAAACACACTTTCCATCAAAATACCAATAATAATGGACAAAGATTTTGCAATCTAGCAGCAACGACAAATATGATTATAAGCAACACTAAACACGAACACCCAGACAGACACAAAAAAAAATCGAAATCAGCCGATTAGAAAACATACGCAAAATAGATCATATACTAATTGACAAAAGAAAACAATCAACAATAAAAGATGTGCGCACATATAGAGGAGCACATGGAGACACTGATCACTTTATGGTAGCGGCAACATTGAAACAAAAAATGAAAAAACAGAACAGAAACAAAAAATAAAAAGTAAGTTATATGTAGGGCCAGTAAGAGAATCAGAAAATGAATACCGGAGTAGGATGAACTTCGGAATTAAAACAAGAGATTGATAAAGGCATAGTTAGGAAAATAAAAGAACAAAAGACAAAACAATATTCTCAATGTTAGAATAAAACCCAAGTGGTAGGAGTAGAAGGGAGGATCAAGGACAACATAGAGGTAACAGAAAACTTAAGAAAAATTTGGGTTAAAAATTGGAAGACGAAAGCAAAAGACAGAAGACAATGATTTGTAAGAAGATAGAATGGTTAAAAATTTTTAGAAAATTTTCCTGGCCACGGTCTAACAACGCAAGGGCCAACCGCACAATGCATGTTGATATTTACTTTTAAAACATTTCTTTTCACTTCCTCTTCTCTCCTCTTCCTTTGTGTTTTTGCATGTTTTTGTGTGTATATAACAAACGTCACTGCGTTCGGTTTGAGATGATTATTTTTATGCCCAGCTAAACAAGATCTAATTGAATAGAAGGACAGCTCAATTATTTAAATGGATATTTTGTTTTGGAGGAGATGTTTTTTTATTTACCTATACAAAAACTAACTTTGTCTACTTCGTATTATCCTTCTTTAATTTCTGAAAGGGTATATCCACTTAAACAAATACAATATGTCCTATCAATTTAAGTATTCTCTGAATGGTGGTTTTTAGCCAAAGTACCCCCATAAGAAATTTCAAACTTCTACCCTCTCTAGTAAAGAAAATATCAGAACGACAACACATAATCCCAAAGTTATTTGTCTCGGTTACTTTTTTAAGCTGTTAACAATTACAACACAAGTGTACATAAATTCATATTAAAGAGTTAGCAAGCGATTCACATAATTTGTTTTCAATACTCAATTCAACAAATTATAAAGCTTATAGTTTGCATCTTTATAGAAAATAGATTATTTTAGCTATTTGATCGCATGTTTACAATCAGGTCGTTACTTCTTTAAATGTTATATGTGATGTAAATTCTATTTTTTAAAGCGCTTTACTTTGGTTTTAATTTTCAAAAATTAATATTCAAACATCTTGAGCCTCCTCATATTTTACACGTTATAGATTAATAATAATTACTTATAGGGTTATAATTTTTTGGCAGATGTCCCTCAATGGTAAATTTGCTTTCAAAAATAAACTAAATTTTGTGCAATAGTGTGAAACTTCTGTCCCACTATTATTTCATTTAATTATTTTAAAACATTAACTTTGTAAACAACTGTGGCACTAATAACTGCTGATTTAATTATTTTTACTAAAGGGGTAAAGATTTGAAACCCTTCATGTGGGGACTTCAGCTAAAGAACAATATTTAGGAGACAGAAATACGCAACTGACGCTGAAGCATTTCAAACGGTTATCCGGCTATACCCTTTTTCGGACTTTGACTTTTCTATCCTACAACAATCTTTCAAAATTTGTTATACATGCACAGAATAAATAATTTAAGCAAAGTTTACTTAATTTTCATATACTCTCTATCTAATTTCTATTTATTTGATTAACTGGGGCCCCCCGTTGGTTACAGAAGATGTATTCTCGACCTATTGCAAGTAAGGTAAGATAGCGGACAGAGCAGCAAAGTCTTCCTACTTCTGAAAATTTCACCCGGATGCAGCGCAGAGCACTGCAATAGTTTTAACCAGGCGTGAAGCATCTATATGTGCAATTTTTGATATTCAAAAATGCGAGAGGGAGCTGGAAGAGGCTGCTTTTCTGTGGGTATGTTAACATTTTAAAATGCCCAAGAGCGTTTTTTATAGAACACAAAGTGAACAGTAAGCTTTTAAACAGTTTCTTTAATTTTTTTCGTTTTTCTGTATACAGCACATCTCTGGAGTGCCTTTTTGTTTCTATTTTCAATGATAATCGGTTTCCATGCAAAAACGTAATTTTTATACTTTAATTTCTAATAGATTTTGTGGACCCACTTTCTTCTGCATATTCTTATAGAAGATTGGTTCGCTTCATTAAAGTGATTTATTTGGTAATTATAAAAAGGCATAGGGTCTGCGCTTTATTACAGTTTTTTGGAATTCAGAATCGTCAAATGTTTTTGCACACTTACAATTTATTTTATAGCTATGTAAATTTGTGCTATGCGACTCTGCTAATTCTTTTTACAATTCCTTGGAACTGTATCTTGATTACAGCCTGCTATGGTAACCCGTATTTTATGTGCGGAAACCTTGAAGTATTGTACGTCTTAACATAAATTAATATCAGCTACCGCACCAAGGTCTCCAAATCTTCATACTCGTACTACATGCGATCAGCAATCCGAAAATAATTTAAATGTCAGCCAAGCTAAATCTAAACGATTTTTAATTTTTAAGATTTCTAAAACTTTCGTACTTAAGTTAACCAATCCCATTTAAACCGGCAATTACCTGCATCGGTGTAAATTCTTTTTACCACAAACACTATGAAAATAATACCAGCTTCTTACAAATTAGAAAAATCTCCAAGCTATGCTCTACATAAAAAACTAACTACAAAATTAAGCCCACAATCCGTAAACATTTACAAATTGACACCTGAAATGTTGCTAGTTTGCGAATTCATCTTATATAGAAGATTCTCGACGTCGACAACCGGCACGCTTTTAGTCTGTTCTTTATACGTTATAAAAATACAACCGCCGGTTGAAATATAGAAGAATTGATTTACTGGCAGGTACACAATAGATGGTGTGCTCTGCTCTGCATTTACTTACAAAGGTACAATCTATTACATATAGGTATAAAATTTTATACCTACTCAAGATACACATTCCATATCAACGCGGCTTATGTTATACGTGTAACATTTGAAATAGGTTTCATTAAACAGTTTATATTACACATCGTACATCGTACCTTTACAAGTAAAAATCAAATGAGATGAGAGATCAATCTTTAAATATGTAAACTAATACAAAAAACTTCCTTATATATGATGACTTTAATACGTTATGCTCAATTTACTAACAAAAATTACTTTATATTACATTACTAAGAAAAATTGTTTCTGATTTTTTTCGCATAATCGACTAATTTGTATTGAATTCTACTTTTTTCTTTTCCTGGTCTCTATTTTATTATCAGTTTTTCAAGATTTTTTATATAACATTTTAAAGTTGTATTGTTTGTTTTAATTTTTCATTTTTAGAAATACATTTTTGTTATATAATTAAATATCAACCGTAATTATATTTACTTGCATATTGCGTTTTTAGTATCCTGACATTTTTGTTTGAATTTTTACGTAAAATTTTATTTTCTACTTCCAATACTTTTATCTGAGAATTTACGATGCTGCCTATCGCGCAATAGCATTCGTTAAAATGTGCTTTGTCTTAATGTTTATTGAATCAGAAGGAAAATTTTGGCAGGTGCTGCACTAGATTAGGAAAATTTTGTTTGTCTTACAAGATTATGTAAATAATCATGTGAGATAAATAACGATTTTTAAGTAACGGATAAACCTTAACTATTGTCTTGTGTAATAAAATATGGAGGGTGTTTTTTTATTTTAATTGTCCCAGGATAATGAATGATTTTGTTGGTGGGATAGAAAATGAGAGCGAGTGCTTTGATTTGAAGAAATTATTAATATAACCGAGTTTTTATTGTGTTATTCTGTAAAACCAAAAAAAGATCTATATATGCGGCTTAATATTTGCTGCTTGTTTAGCTTATATAAGTTTTACGTGGTTACCACATAGTATTTCAAAAATTCTTTAAAATTTATAAGGCTAACAATTCTGAGCTGTTCAGTATGTAGCTTACTCCATCAGTGAAATCTCTAATGTATGACAAAAATGTTTTTACTTGACAGAGAAAGTCGTAAGTTTTAAAATTTACGTCTTGTTATATTCGTAACGATATGGGTTAAGGATTTTTTAGAGTATTTAGTTGTATTAGGGTTTTGGTAATGGTTTTGGTTTCTATTGGACTTTTGTTTGAGTTGTTTAATAATAAGGGCTCTTACAACTGAGTGATCTGAGCAGGATGGTGATAAAATTTAGCATTTAAATAACCGTTGGGATGGGTAAGTTTTTTTATAAACAGTGTGATACAACCTATGGTTTAAAAATTTTTTGTTATAAAAGTGTTCAGTAAATGTAAAGAATTTTTTTGTTTTATTTACTTTTGTAAGCCTGTAAGGGGCAGACAAAAGATAATGCAATCACGATTCTGTGTGTCCGTATATGTGTGTCTGTCAACAAAATATCTCCGGAACTACTTGACCCATTCACTTCATATTTGGTCACTAGATAGATACTTTAGATCGATATTTTCCTGGATAATGAATTTCAGATTCGCAGCTTTTACTTGACTTGAGATACGGTGATTACAAATGCCTGCTTTGCTTTCGAAAGTTTGGGTTTTATATCCGTCTTGATTTTATTGTAAACTGAAGTGAAGTGAAAGAAATTCGGAAAGCGCGTCTTGTCTAGAAAGCTAAATAATCTTATCCAACAGTTATTCTGTAAGAGGCTAAAGGGTTTTGGTCAGACATCTATGTTGTTGTAGAGTATTTTTTTTTCAGTATGAGCAGTTTTTTAATATTAGGAGATACATAATAATAATAATAGTTCCCCGTAATAGGCCGGAAGGCCCTTTGGGGTCGTAGCAGGGTAGATCTGCTATAATCTAGAGCCTACGGTACACAAGGACAGTAACATGGCTAGCGCATTTATTGCAACCTCAGTCGAGCTGGGCCGTAAAAATATCAGTGATCGAATTGGCGAGAACGGAATTCAAACCCGCACCTCTAGGTTTCGTAATCTAGCGACCTATCCACTAGACCACTACGGAGACCACTTAGAAGATACATGCGGGTTAATAATGAGGGTTGAAAATTGGCCGTAGTTCGATAATTTTAATAAATCCTCCATTCGAATTATATAAGTAATATTACTTGTATAATTCGAATTGTTAACTACAGCGTTACACTTGTCTATCGGCAAGATTTTAACGTTTTTATCTTGTGTTAGAGTTTTTAGAGCTTCTAAATTGGAGGATATAATGTTGGGTCTAGGTAACAGTATAGCGCTGCTTTCACTGACTATAGTTCTAAGAAAATTGATGACAAAGAATTTTATTTGGGATGTATGATCAGCGAGGATAAAATTTGGAGTAACAGCAAAGTTAAAATTTTTTAGGAGCTCGAATAACCGATTCGCTTAAAGAAAGTGGTATTGGACGGATGGATAAGAGATAACTGGTTCGAACGCAATTTATGACATTTTAGATTTTGATTTTTTGTTTTGATACTTCTAGTAAAAAAAATTCAAATAATAGAATAATTATTGAGATTGGAGAAATAGCATACAGTTTAAAATTAATTTTATCAAGACTATTTCGTATCAAGAGCATGGAATGTCTAAGCCCTATCCATCACTATCTAATATGACTGTGCATAATCTCTTCCACTATTCCTTAAATTAACCTTTTAAGGTTAAGTCTTTTAAAAAGGTTTTAATTTTTATGTCATCCCAAATCGTATTTCTATTACGACTGTTCATAAACACTAGATAACATGTAGCCAAAGTGCTACATACAGATGTATTGCCTTGACTCAATATGACACCTTAAAAGTTATAAACCTGAAAAACTCTAAAACAAGACAAAAACATTATAATCTTACTAGCAAACAAGGATAACATTACAGTTATTCTTAATAACTTACGTTATATCGATGAGATGCGGGATTCACTAAAATCATCTTAAAATAAAAACCAAAACTCTCATCACCGATTAAAATCTGTTTGCCGCTACCAATAAGCTTCTCATACCTCGAAAAAAAAACATTCAAGAATCCTAAATTACATGGTCCAAAAATTTACAAGAAAAATGCTCCATAACGGCTTATTGTCAGCATCTTTGGTTTCTCTACATACAATTTAGCCAAAAATACCTGACCAAAGCATTTGACAATCTAGAAGGCAATATCCTCAAATTAATTAATGATTGCATACTCATGCATGTGTGGACACATACCTACAAGCAATACCATATGTGCGCAAGCGCTAACGGATAGTTAGCCGTAAGCAGTAATAAGGGTATAATTTTAAGTTAAAACTGTGGAAATTCATTGTAGAATGTTGACACAGTATGGAGCATGCACCATGCATCAGTGAAAGATCTACAAGCAGATAGAAGGGAAGAACAAGTGTAACGGATAAAAGCCAACTTGGTCGCTCATCGACATCACATACGTACCAACACATTTTGAGAATGAATGCTTTGATCTAACGCTGTCCAATTAACACATATTTGGTTCTTTAAAGTACACACTGCGTGGTCACAAGTTCAGCTTGAATGGTGAGGTCAATAAAGGTGACATCGTAAATAACCAAAAAGCATTTTTTAAAGGGATGAAGGTGCTTGTTAAACGATACCAGAAGTGCATCACTGTATAGGAGGATTATGCCTAAAAAGTAACATGTGGATTTGTTCTCCATCAGTAGAAATAAAGTTGTTTTTACTTTCTGATTCACCTATGTACATTTCTCAGTTTTATATTCCAAGATACATTCTAAAATGGAAGAAATTGGATAAAAAGTATGGCTATGTATTTTTAATTCCTACTGTTAAGTTCTGATTAAACTTATAATCAAACTGATATACTATAAAATCTAACTGTCTTATAAGGATTTTGTTACAAAAACTATTTCTATAAATGCGCTTTATTATATTTTATATATCTATAGCACTTCTTTGTTTTTCATTTAACTAATTTAATATAATTCAGCAAAGCGCGCGTTTCCACTTAGGTTAAATGACATTTCCGCCATTTACCATTTATACGACCGTCATATTTTCCGCAAAAAATAAAAAGCAAGGAAATAGAAATCTCCTAATTCATTAAGAGCTTGACAGCAACTTCCTCGTGCGCAATCTGTTTCGAAATATCATATAACAAAATAACACGACAACGGCCTGCCAGTTCCGCTATTGTCCGGGAAAATTGAACTACTCTTGACTCCAGGGAAATCATATGAGTAATGTCGCACTTTTGGAACGAGATTACTGAACGTTTTCTAGTTCTACTTTTATTGCGCATTTGGAGCGGTTTGCTCCATGAACGACGCACACGATTTCTGGAGCACTGCAGTTCCATTTAAATAGAAGTAAGTGATGGAATACAGTGAAATTATTTCGTAGAATTATTTAATTAGTGTAATTTATCTGTTTATATCCAACAATACCATTAAAAACAGCAATTATAATAATTTGCTATTTTATTAAATTACTTTATTTGCACAATTAGCACACAATATCCCAACCATTAGCTGATTATTTATAGAGTTATTTATTATAAACACCCGAAATTTGAGAGCTAATGGCAGACAATTATTTAAAATAAATTTCTATTATTATATTTAATAATACATGGAAATAATGTTAACTTGTAAACAGATCTATTCTGTTCAACAAACGTTCTCTGCTTAACGTAAAAATTTGATAAATTATTAAGCCTTTATTCAACTTCATATTGGCAAATTATTTATCTCGACCATTTTATTAAACGCAATCGTATGTTGATATAATCGTATTTTCTTTGAGTAAATTCTATAATAATTAAAGTTTGTCAAAGGCTTTAGTCGAAACGTTAACTTCAACAGTAAAGTTTCTTTTTATTTCGACAACTAATAAGCAGACCTGTCACATTTTATGAGATCCTAAGTTAAATAAAACTTATTTCGTGGTGTGAAGAGATTTTGGGCTAAAGATATCACCGATCTTAATACAAAATAAATACAGTGGAAGATTTCGGTTAATAGCAAACAATTTTTTGTCTCCTAAATTGCGTAGATTTAGCTAACATTACATTTTAATCAAACGGTGTGTCTGGCACTAAATATTGTACTTGCTAGTTAAAGTTTAAATAATTCGTTATTTTACAAGGTAGATTAGCATTAATATTATGTAATCTGGTATTTTAGATAGTTTTTATGAAGACGAATAAAATTATTAGTGTATACATCAATTAAAATTAACTAACAACCTAAAAGCTACAACCACATCATTAATGACAGCGAGTGTGATTTATGCAAAATTGTCGTCAAAAATTACATTATGAGATTGAATGCCATCATGTAGAAGTACCACGACAATTTAAAGGATATTTTTAATGTGTAAAGCTAACAATAAAAGTTTTACCCCACATTCCGACCGAATTATAGCGATACAGATTGAATCGAATAAAGGAAAAATTAATATCGTTCAAGTGTAGGCACCGACAGCGGACAAACAAGATGAAGCAATTGAAGAGTTTTAGGAACAACTACAAAACGTTTTTAAATCTACCAAAAAAGAAGAGGTCACCATAATTATGGGTGATCAATGCTAAAGTTGGTAAACTCATAACTGAAGGATGTGCCTGCCAATATGGATTGGGCCAGCGAAATGAGAATTAGTAGTAATGAATATGATGTTCAAATTGCCAAACCGTAGGTTGTACACATGGAGATCACCCATGGATAACAATCAAAATATGGTCAGGACTCAAATAGACTATACACTAATCAGAAGTAGATTTAAAAATTCTATTACATCAACGAAAACATACCCCGGAACGGATATAGGGTCGGATCACAATCCCGTAGTAGCAGTGTTAAACATAAGATTAAAGAAATTAAAACACAAAGGAGACAGACAAGCAATAGACGTAAAACAATTGAACGAAACCAATATATTAAAAAATATGCAAGAAAAAGTCAACCGCAATCTCAGGAACATCAAAGAGGAAAATAACAACACTAAAAGCGTCCATGACAAACGGCAGAACATAGAAACAGCATTATTAAAAGCTGGAGAAGACACCTTATCTCCAAAGTGTAATAAGAAAAAAGTCTGGATGAGTGACGAAATTCTCAACCTGACGGAAGAAAGACGAGGTTATAAAAATAGAAATGAAATAAAATACAAAGAACTAAATCGAAAGATTAAAAGTAGTATCAAAGAAGGCAAGGAGAAATGGTTAACAGAAGACTGCAGAGAAATAGAAGAATATGAAAGAAAATATGACAGCTTAAATATGCATAAAAAAATTAAAGAAATAACAGGTATTAAAAGGTCAAAACATGCTTCCGTATTAAAAGACAAAAAATGGTAAAATAACTACTGACATAAATGAAAAGCTAAAGAGATGGACGGAGTACATACAAGAACTGTTTAAAGATGAAAGATCAGAAATTGAAACTATAACGGAGGAAACAGGACCGGAAATTTTAAAAAGCGATGTAGAATATGCTATTAAAAGCACTACAACAGGGAAGTCGGTAGGGCCAGATGAGATTCCAGTCGAACTATTAAAACTTATAGTTATAATGACACAATTGACATAACAGTAAATCTCTTTAACACAATTTATAGAACATGTATCATTCCAAACAAGTGGCTTTTATCAACTTTTGTAACACTCCCGAAAAAGAACAACGCAAAAGAGTGCTCTGAACATAGGACTATAGCACTAATGAGCCACACCTTGAAAGTGTTTCTTAAAATAATTCATAAAAGGATATTTAAAAAACTTGAGGAAGACATAAGTGCTACACAACTGGGATTTAGGAACGGACTGGGAACAAGGGAAGCTCTGTTTGGTGTAAGTGTATTGATATAAATCAAGGTCTTTATGTGTGTTTTATAAACTTTGAAAAAGCTTTTGATAAAGTCCGACATGAAAAGCTATATGAAATTCTCAAAGGTAAAAATATTGACAGTCGAGACATTAACATAACAAAAGTCAAGGTTGAGAATGAACTAACCGAAGAAATGAAGATCTGCCGAGGTGTTCGCCAGGGTTGTGTTCTCTCTCCGCTCTTATTTAATGTATATAGCGAAGCCATATGTCAAAAAGCTTTATTGGAACAAAATGCTGGAATAACCATTAATGGAGAAATTATTAATAATATGCGTTACGCTGACGATACACTTCTAGTGGCAGGTATTTTAACAAACTTACAGCACTTACTTGAAAACGTAAAAACCTATAGTAATGATTACGGTCTGAAACTAAATCTTAAAAAGACGAAGTTAATGGTAGTATCAAAGAAGACTAATGTTTACGCTAATTTGAAAATCTTTAATACACACATTGAAAGAGTCACGTCATACAAATATCTGGGGGCTTGGCTCACCGAAACAAACAAACAAATTAGAGAAATTAAAGCAAGAGTAGAAATAGCCAGACAAGCGTTTATTAAAATGAAAAAGTTCCTATGTTGCCGAGACATTAATTTAAATCTGAGAGTGCGTATGTTACGCTGTTATGTTTTCTTCACGTTACGGTACTGTGTGGAAGCATGGACACTAAAACAGAAAAACATTAAAAACATTGAAGCTTTTGAAATGTGGTGTTATAGGAGAATGTGGAAAATATCATGGACGGAGAGAGTAACAAATAAAAATGTGAATAAGAATGTGAAATAATAAAAACTGTAAAGAAGAGAAAATTAGAATATCTGGGCCATATAATGAGGGGAGAAAAATACTTATTATTGAGGCTTATAGTCCAGGGAAAAATCAAAGGAACAGAAGTGTAGGGCGGAGAAGAACTTCCTGGCTACGAAATCTAAGGGAGTAGTGTAGTTGTAGTTCAGGGGAGTTGTTCAGAGCACACTCCCTATTAAAATAAAGTACATTTGTAGCTTTTAAAATAATCAATCAATTACAAAAATTATATAGCTGCTCATTCCAAGATTAATTGTGAACGTCAGTCTAAAGAAATATAATTAAGCAAAGTACGCAGGGCGTTCCATGAATTTTCCACCAAATATACTAACATAAATTTCATATTATGAATGATAATTGCATCAAGGGACCTACTGAAGAATTTCTTGAACTATCTGGATTACAAAGTAACATAAAGCGATTCAAACAGCATAAATTAATTTTTTATATACATATAGTGGTGCAATATTACATTAATCTTTAATTTAAATAATGACAATTGGCTCTAAACTTTAAGTGATTCTGGCAATCATCCATCACTACTAAATTCCAATGTAAATACCAATATTCCCTTTTTTCAGTTTCTAAAAGCTTCTACAGCAAATATATTTACCATCTCTGAAATGGTGGTAAGCTAGATGTCTAAAAAAAGTAAATATTGGCTCTTAGTTCCCAAATTTTGTGATTTTAGTGCTCGTACTTCTAATAATTTATGGTAAGTACTGTTTCTTTAATGTTGTACTTTTACCGTCAGTTTTACTGTTTTACAAAAAAAAAACATGGGGCCGGCGAAGAGATTGCTCTGTAAGCAATCCCAGAACGAACTTAAAAAAACCTTTCGATTTCGATTTCGAATTTCGGGAAAATTCGAAATCGAATATCTGGAAAATTATTCGACATAGAATTTTTTCTTCATTTTCGAATTCAGCGTAAAATTTCCTATAAGAATCACATTTCAAATCGTAATGTCGAAAATTTTCCCGAAATTCGAAGTCGAATATCTCGAAAACTATTCGAGATAGAAACTTTTTGATTTCCTATAAGAATCCATTTTAAAATTTTAAAAAATCCATAATTTTGTGACAGCGACAGACAAACCGACAGACATATAGAATTCAGTAACGAACTTTTTAAATTCGTTGAATATTTAAGACATACAATTTTTTACCTAAATTGGGGTATTCAACATGTGCTAATTTAACTTATAGTTTATGCATTATACTGTTACTTTATGTTTATTATATTTTTCTCGATATTTCGCAGACTCGCCATTTTATTATTTTTCTAAAATACCAATATGACACACAGAAAATGATCGTTATCGAAAGATAAATAAATATTATTTAAATAATTTTCTAAAAAATAAAGAGATCTAGACGCCGAAGATAAGTTACCGCTAGCAAAACCACAAATAACAAGTATATCAAAAGTAGATTCTGTTCAAGAACATTAACTTTAAAAAAATTTCCATTTATTCTGATGATTATCACTGATTTGGATTTAATATTCGATCCTAAAGAAGGTCCGATAATAAAAAACAAAGATTTGTCTAAGAGTAAAGACAACAACATTTAGAACAAGATTTTATCAAACTATTTAATGTTTCTTCAAACCAACAAAAATCATTATCTCCTAATGTTTTCTACATTTAACTTTATTTAATAGCGTCGAATTTATTATTTAAACAGAGACAAGTTCAATACGGCTCTCCTTGATTATTCCAAACAATTTTTTGATAACACGATTTCAGACCTAATAATGCACGAATCAAATTTATATTCTTCTCATAATTTAGATATTGACAATAAAGTATTAGATGCTTTTTGTGTATTGTAGTTATAACGGGACTTTATTCTTTGCCTGCTCTGAAACTGCGTTGGTCGTAAAATCCAATATTTTATGTCGAGAAGATTGCTAAAGTTTTTATGCTAAAAATATTATTAAAAATATTAAGACTTCTGCATTTGAGCCACAACCTATAAACCATTATTTTGATAACTTTACGAAATTCAGGTTCTTAAATTTTTTTGCCATCAAGACATTTACCAGTTAAGGAGTGCATAAAATAGGATTTGAAGGAAAAACAACCTTGAAGAAATATATAATTATAAAACCCATCGAGTGCGACTTTAAAGTGTAAACTATAGTATGTGGTAAAGATGGATATCTGTTAGGTTTTGTACAAATATTTTTAATGAAAAGTCTTCTCTGTTTACTTTGACATTTTTTTTGCTGCAATGTTTTTGTTTCAAAAGTTACCCAACAAACAATAGTTATCTGCACAATCATAAAACAAATACGAAAGTCTTTTTTGATGGATTATTTATGTGGAGATAGTAAACTAAATAAGATACTATTGTTTCAAATATCATTTCTGTATACTAATTGAGAGGGACTTGTATTAAATGTGTAGTTGTTGCAAGCAGTAATCAAAATAATAAAAAGCCTCAAGTCCATCGTGCTAATAAAACTGGAACAAGACAAAGTGCACGTGTTTTGTTGCAATTGCTAATTACAACCACTTTCAGGGAGGAGTTTATTAATTCGACCAATATCATTTAGTCCATTCGGTTAGCTGGAAATCAAGAAAGTGGTGTTTAAAAACATTTTTTTTATTGGATGCGGTTATAATCATCAGTTATATATTTTGTTAAGACGATAGAAGACAAAAATAACCAAAGCCAATGAGTTACCTTTATTTCAAAAGAAAGCTAGACAGCGACCAGTTTTTATAATAGAAAACGTTTAGGTTACAACAGGTAGCTACCCTAAATAACACTGGAAAGCATTTCGGAATAAAAGCGCTCATAAAATTTAAAAACCTTCTAATCTTATATGTAACACTTGGGGTTGCCCGCTAAAAGCGTCCTAAGCTGATAATTTTTCACCCGCCTTTCCTCAAACTTTTGCAAGGTGGGAACGTACAAATTTTTAATTAGATCGGCTTTTTCCCTGGATCGAAAAAATAGAACAGTTTAATTTACAATCGAAGCTCCGCCCGGTGGAAGCAAACTAAATTGCCGTGGCAGACGCGCTTTTTGCAATGTAGCGGCAAGGAGTCCCGACGTGCATGCACAAACGCATGGACCTTATCGTGTAAATTAAGCGCACAGAGCGCGACACACCAAATTTCATAGCCGCCGTCTTTGTTTACTTTCCGTTCAAATATATAGGCTATTTTGTTTACTACGCACGGACCTCCTCGTGGAAATCAAGAACCGAGGACCACGCCACATTTCTTTTTTTACTTTCAGTTTAAATCTATAGATAGATATGTGATCTAGCACTTTATAGAAACTAATTTTTAACGTTATATAACAAATAATAGTAATACTAAAAAATTATTTTTATATTTGCCAATGTTTTCAGCATGTACCAAAATTATTTTAAAAACTCTACGGAAGCATTATTTACCATATGTTTAAAAAATAATAATAGTTAAACAAAATTGATTTTTTATTGTTTTATTTGGGTTTATATATGTTATACATCATGAAACTATAAATTTCAATATTTTATCTTAAAATAAAAAAATAATTTTGCTACCTAAAGTATTAGTACGGCCCGGAAAATTCTGGCCAGACTTGCAATAAGCATTTAAAGAACTTCCAGTTATATTTGATTCTAATCCGTGTGAATATTATACTAAATATTATTCTCATCCAATGATGCTTAATCTAGAATCTATTATATGAAATTTTTCTTTGTTTAGTATTCCATCAATTTTTATTAAATTTCCAACTTGACTTCCTCCGGAGTAGTTTTATACCATAATGTTGCCATAGACATATTTTATAAAAGGAAGAATATATTAAAGATTGTAAACCGCATTTGTTAATCTTCTAACAAATACCGTGCGTTTGAATCTCAACTTTATTAATTTAGATTTGCCAGTCTGCAAGATGAGATTCCATTGTTAAATAGAGCTATATGGGTATATTCTAATATTCAAGCTGTTTTTGTCCGTTTAATGCACTAATTAGTTGTATTCGTGTGTCAATAAAATCATCCGGTCCAACAGTCAATTTTTGACGCCGCTTACGCTAATTATATTTATGTGTTCATTGATGGTTATGACAATATCAGGCGCTGCAAAAACATATTTTTTTACTTATTGTTATTACACATACGTATATCTCCTTGGGTAATTATAACTTATAGTCCCTCACTTCGTTTTCTACTACAACACCACCATAGAAAATATTAATTTTTTTCACAATTCGGCGAATTGAATAACCTTCTTTACTATAAGTACATATTTCAACACATTTTTCAATAATTAATTTTTTTTAAGTTTTGCTACGCTTTACATAATGTCTTTTGCACAGACATAGAATATATTTCCAAATGAATACTGCACAAAAATGGCACCCATTGATATAATGTCGGTTACTTGTTAAAACTACTAATTTATAGGCATTGTAAATAGATTCTAGAAACAAAAAAACACTTAAAGAAACTAGAAAGGAGTTTTTGAGAATATTTTAAACTTAATCAAACATTTCTAGCTATAGATAGTTCAATACAAATACTAAGTAAAATAGAATTACTTTCTTATATGAATTCTGTGACAATTAATACTATAACAATAAAGTAAACGCACATCAAATCTATAATATTTTAGGGACAGTGTATATTAAAATATTTATTAATATTTGAAAACAAGTAAAAATATTAATTCCCAAAATATAGTCTATTAAAATCTATGGACTTTATATTTTTACCTAAGCTTATACTATACAATAAATTTTTATACTCTTATCATTACTTTATCGACGTTTTTAAAATGTTTACTGAAAAGTGGTAATCATCTACAACGTACATAATATTTGTTTGTATGTAAATATGTCACGCTCGAGAGTGGGTTTTGATGATTGACCTCTATTTAGCCATTGCTTACACATGTCTTGCACAACTTGTATGACAAAGCTATGATCACAGAGATTTTTAAGAAGTTAGCAACAAACCTCCATAGTTCTGTATTTGCAAATCAAATTATTCAACCCTACGGATTTTCATCTTTTCAAATGCAATAAGGTAGTGGAACTTAAACTTTATCTATTGTTTTGAACTGCTGAAATATGATTTTCGACATAATATTGAAGGTCGTAATCGGACCGTTTACATTTTTGAATGCATAATTTTACTGCATTGTAAATTACTTACAACTTTAGCAATTCAAATATTTAAATAAAATAAGTAACAGGTAATTAGAAAAGATATGTCCATGCACTCTTAGATACAATATAATTACTGGGAAGTAAAAAAAGTATTTGAAAAACACATTGTTTAACTTTTTGACAACTAATCTAAACCACACAAGCGACATTCCTGAGAATGGTAAATCGGTTGGATCAGTCTAGGTACCGCCTGATATTTTAAAATCCGATATTTATATGTTTTGCCATATATATTTCCAGAAAGATTTTAGTAATTTTAAGATGAAATACTTATGAAAACATTGCTAAAGATTTCACTAAATGAAAAATATAGAAGATAAATCATAAACTCGTATTGAAAACAGACAGCAGCGGTACGTATGAGTAAGAAACAGAAAAACAACAAATTAAATGTAAACCATGGTTGTATTCTTTTAGCAGTTCTGTTCAATGCATAAATAGTTACTAGTATTCATCCAATAAATGCTGGCCAACTAACTATTAATAACAAATCTACTGAAAATTTGAATATTATTAGGCATTTGGGTTGCTGGATCAACAATGAAATAAAAAGCTAAAATAGAAATAGCGGAAAGATCACTTATTAAATATAATCTCTGTTCTGCCGCAATTGTCTATAACTCTCACTAAAATAAAATTTGTTATATATGGCCAACATTGCTATATGGTCTACAGCTTTGGACACTAAAGGAAAAAACATTGAATAAAATTGAAGCACTCCAAATGAGGACATACCATAGAATTCTGAAGAGTTTATGGGTAGCCAGAAAGAGCAGTAATGAGGTATGAAAAGAATAGTCACATAGAAAGAACTAATCAGAAACACTAAAAGAAACAAAACGGCCTATTTTAGGCATATTCTCAAGCATGATAGATATAATTTGTTAAAAATTATTCTTAAAGGAACAATACAAGAAAGTCAACCATTGGTCAACCATCCGTAATTGGACGGAGTTAACAACAGGCCAATCAGTTTAATCGAGTAGCACGCAACCATTGAAAACGGAGAAGGTACAGAAAAAACAAATTTTATATTACATGGTCTGGAAGTGCATGGAGTACAGTACGCACTTTCGCTTACAGGATAACCATTACTTTCAATATACATTTGTAGTCTATTTTTAAAATTCGCTATTTTCTGTTTTTGGACCATATGACCGAAAGTAAACTAGGATATTAGGTTTGTAGAAATATTCTAAGTAATTCTCTCAACATACCATGCGGTATTTTCAATTATATTTAATAAGAGCCTTGTGTGAATTAAACTTAAGATGAGTGTGTAAAACTATTCTAACAATACGATAAAAAATGAAATAAGAGCATGTTTACCTTCGAAATGGTTTGAAAGA
Source organism: Sinelater perroti (assembly GCA_036346155.1). Lineage (NCBI taxonomy): Eukaryota > Metazoa > Arthropoda > Insecta > Coleoptera > Elateridae > Sinelater > Sinelater perroti. The sequence goes on from JARFIY010000359.1 coordinate 1,055,454, forward strand.
TCTCCCGATTTAGAAATTTGGCATTTGATTTGGTAAATAAAAATTACTTAACGATTTATTGACGAATCTAGATATCGTTATATTATTGGCTAGAGCTCTTACACTGACCAAATAACCGCTTCCAGGTTTATTTTCATTTAACGTACCCAACACAAAATTAGCTACATACCGACCTTCAACATCGATTGTTTCATCTATTGAAAATCGTACAACCATTTAGTTTCAGCCATTGCGCCCTGATAATTAATGTCGGCACATTTTTTTAACATTAAAGACTTAGGAACATTAACAGTGTGCTCAGAAATGCAATGTTTTTAACACATAAAGTGTCACGGTGGGCATAAGCCACCCACCAATTTTGTAGAGAAAATTTTTTTCCGAGAGGTCGTGGTGGGTAAACCTAGACCACCGGACCCCATTTCACTTCTGGCCATGTTATTCCAAGTTGCCCTACCCTATCATATATAATGCATGCTAATATGTTTAAAACTGTTTTAGCAAAATATTGCCGGTACTGGTTTTTGAATTGGTGGATTTATCGGGCTCTCCGGGGGTAGGAAAGGAAAATGTCGTATTTATTTGATAGTAAGTTTATTAGAACAAAACAAAAGTCAAAATCAAACATATATAAAAATTGAATTTATATATTCAAGAGAACTTTATGAATTTCAAAGAACACTCCAAGCATAACGCTGTTTGCAATCAAAACATCTTATTCTTTGTTTTCGATGTGCGGTTTTTGGCAAATGTTCTGCCATGTGAGACCACATTTTTCTTATAGCAACCGGAGCAAATTCTTTTTTTCTGTCTTCACCAAAACGTGGCTCTTTTCTTGGAGAAAATTTCCTTCCGGCGGTTCTGGTCGGGTCAATCCTGAAAAATTGTGACAAGATTAGATTTTTTAAATTTGTGATAATGTAACTTACCGGCTATCACTTCTCGAAAATTTGTTATGATAATTTTATTGTTTGTGACTCTGGTTAAAACAAATAGGGATTCACCAAGCGGCTCCATCAATCAATTTAATGGCCAGTTTTCTGTAGCATTTCACGCCTCAATGATGTATTGTACGATTTCATTTGATCTGCAAAATAGAGTGAACTTATAATATATTGAGTAACTATTACATCTTTAGAGTATAATTTACCTGATATGTTAATATAACTCTTATATTTGTTATATTCTATAACTATAATAGCTTATCTCGCCACTTCTCTACAAATAATCCGGTATTACTTCCCTGTTTCACCAATTCTTCTTTCTTCAGTTTGTGTTGTATGACATACTTCAAATTGTTTTTCCTATTGCCTCTCAGGGTACCTGATAGGTATGTTTTCTCATCGAGCGATTTGTGTGCTAGTTCTACAGAGGTATAACATTTATCAGTGCACAAGGTGTGTCCTTTTCCCAATAAACCTTAAAGCAAATTTATAACTCACTTTTGTAAGCACCGTAGGAAATCCATCTTGTTTCTCTTTTTCTTGATTACAGTATGCCTTTAGGTCATATAAATACCCACTTTCCAAGTTCATTCCGAATTTATGCCTTTTGTTGCTTATATATTACTTTAATCTGCCGTTGAAGGGTACTAAAGTTTCATCAATACAAAGGAACGGCTATCGACTGGAAAGATTGTCTGAGAATATTTAAGAGCGGAATTACTTTATAGAGTTTATCATCTGGATGCTATGTTGTATTATCAACAAAATGCCAAGCTTTAAGTAGTATTTGAAATCGGTTGCGGAGAAGGAAATTACGGAAATTATTATGATATAGGAAATTTTTGACCAGTAAGAAGAAATGAAATCAGGTTGACAACTCTCATCCATACAACACAACTTAAAAATATCTCCATTTCTGCTTAATTCAGGTTTTTCCAGTCTTGGATTTTTTCTTCTTGCAACGGTTCTTTTCTTTGTTCTGTGCAGCATATCGATTCGTTTTCGTGACAAATAACTCAAAAATTTCGTCGGTTATAATAATTTTGAAAAGGTCGTATAGAGACTTGTCGTATTGATCATACAAATCTATGATTACGCCAGGACGATCTTCTGTGAAATCGAATTACCTTCTGGTGCTGTCATTCACAGAATCTCATACAATCGTTGTTGATTGTTTTTATCTGTATTCTGTATTTTCGTCATCAGAATCGGAAGAGGTGTATGTATTTTGAGCAATGACATTTTTTATTATTTGGTCAATTTTAGATAAAAGCTTTGTATTATCTAAATTTTCTTCAGCCTTGTAGTGCCCAGTATTGAGCATAGGCCTCCCTTTTTGGGGGGGATTTGGCAATTAAACGCCACGCTTGCCGGGCGGGTTGGCGAGTGGATAGTGAATGTACTTTTTACGACCGCTAAAGGTGTTTGTATGACGGCCGGAGAGCATTAAATGTTTTTGTCATTGCCGGGGTTCGAACCCGGAGCCGCCGTGCGCCAGTTTGGCATTATTTTTATTTTTTTTATTTTTTTTTAATTATTATTATTATTTTATTTATCTAAATTATTTTAAATAAATTTCTGATTTGCTGTGGAACTCTCTTTAATTGTAGGAGGTTCCACAATGGAGTGATGATTCGATGTAGACGGATTTTCAACGTGATCAGCCACATTTTTTTATTTTCTTCATTTTCACCCACGTTTGATTTTTTCATTGCTAAGTTTGTATCCACGTTATAAAGCTTCTTTATTCTTTTTTAGGTTTGCTTCTTTTCTTAAAATCAGATTGATCATCGCTCTCTGCAGAATCAGAAGAAGACGAGGCGAAAGGCTCATTTTTAGATGCATCTGGGCAGAAGTTGGATTTGGCTACCATCTACGATTTCATCCCGTAGCGATTGTATTTTTGCTTGTTGTTTTTCGTTAAACATTTTGAACATGGGATATTTTTTGGGGGCTGCACTCACACATAACGACAATAAAACGAAATTGATTTATTAACGGAACGGCGGAATTTAGGCAAGTATGAATAAGATTTTCCAGGATATGATTGATCCCCTTCTTCGATTATGTATTTTTCATATTATTAGGGCCGCCATGAGTTAAAGTAACACACTAAGAAAAAAATAATTTTTGGCGCTCAAATTTAAAGTTTGACCCACTGTAAGCTTAATTGTGGCATAGTTACATATTTTTAGTCAAGAAAAACAAATAAACAGATTTGGGGCAAGGGGGAATCCTTTACGTGATGGCATATTTTAAAATAAGGAACGATCTAGTTTGTAAACTGGAACATCGCAACCTACAAATAAACGACACAATTCTTTAGAAAAGTTTATCTGTTTCTCCTGTACGGAAATGTTGACATTTAATGTTAAAAACTGCTGTATTATGTTTTCCGAACAATTAGTCTTTTTTGTATATACGGAATTATATAGTTTCTATATTTCTATTAAGTTAAACAGTTGAGCTTTCTAATTGCTTCTAAATGAATTTAAAAACGTAATTTGGAATTACTTTAAGGTGCTACTAATCTCTTAACAATAAAACGAAATGTAAATAAGTAGATATGGAATAAACTTTCTTGAAAGCTATTATAAAGGTATTTCAACTGCTCCTTATAAGTATTTACTAAAAATAAAACTGATTAGATCATTTCGCGAGCTTAACAATCCAGAACAGATTTTAAGTATTTTTTGTAAATATAATTAAGAAGAAATTAATAACATTAACATCATTGCACATGATTTGTAAAAAAAAACTGTCAAAATATGCATGCATACGAAAATATGTATTTTGCGTATAATCCAAACTCTAATTATTAGTTGCACACAATTTAATTTAAGGTAGCTTGAAATTTCCTTACTTGCTGTAATTTTTTTTTGTTTACTGCTTCTTATGTACTAAAAAATTAGAAGGTGCATAAACAAAATAAATAAACAAAATTTTCTTTTAGAAATTCTTAACATAAAGTAGGGAGAGAATTATTTACGAGATCATTTTTAGCAAGTAAAATTCACCTCGAAATTCCGATAAAGTTAAAATAAAATTGGAAAATTAGCGTGAAAATGAACAGAGTCAGCAAATTGGGGCATTATTTCTTCCTTAGTTTTTAATTGAAGCATCACCTCTTGCATAACAAAAATAAAAGTGAAGCTGGGCCTAACTTTACCTTTGAAATATACATCTTTATTAACCAAAAAATTTTCTATCCATCTCCATGCGTACGTGTGCAATTTTTATTTCCAAAAAAATTTTACCTGCGGATATGAGTTGATATAAAAACATAAAGTTATCCCACTTTGCTAGCAAAACTGGACTATTAAGTATATATTACATACTAAATAATTATATTACACTTTATATCTTGTGTTAGATACAATAATATTAAATTTCATATACCACCAACCATCATTTTCTGGCACAAATACACAAGTATATCCATGTCCAAAATCCTTCCCGGCATCGCCGTAAACGTATAACATATTCGAGGGGCTGCTTTGAACTCTTCGACGTTGTTTTCCCTTTGAAGTTTCGTGTTTACATCGATGGCTGGTATTTTTAGCTCTTTTATATTTTAATCCTCTAAGCGACTGCAGCGTAAGCAAAGAAATCGAATCGGGGCTCGTCCCGCGGGATCGCAAACGTGGTTTTGAACTCATTATTAGGCCGCCCGATTATTTACATAAACTTTCGTTCGCCAACTTCGCGAAATTAGCTGCCTTGAGTGAGTCGGCTCCATTAAAAATGAAGCGAACGCTCTCCCCCTCGGCACAATGAGAGATCGGCGTGGCCGCGGTGCAAAGGGCTGCTTAACGCGCGCACTTTGATTTCGGTTGATATTTTGCCACTCATATCCGCAACTCTTTGAGGCGCGCTATTCCTTTAAACATTTAACTCCGACATGATTTCCCGAGAGCGTTACTGTTACCCCATTGAAGTCGCAAAATTCAATTGTAGCGCAGGTGAAAACAAAATGGGAGTTTATTGCACTTCCTGGTCGTGTATTTTAATGCGGTTGTATTATACAGCGATTGCTGGTGTGCAAGATGCAGAAATTTCATATTCTTTGAAGGAATTTTCGCTCTGTTCTCGAAAGACTGCTAAGGTAGAATATTACTGTAAGTTTGAAATAAAGTCCTATGCATTTTAAGTTAATCGTATATCCTTGATACGAAAGGGCACGTATGTGTATCCATTCCATTTACAAATAAATGATATAACTGATAGTAGAAAGCTAATATAAACAAAAACATATTTGTCACAGCCATATAAAATTTTTGATAATGTTCAGCTTTTAAAACAACAACATTATTAAAATGTATAAATTTACACATAAAATCAAAGATAACCATATAATTTTAAAGATTTCCAAGTTCTTTAGCAAATTTTAAGTCCAAAATATGAGTTCTAAAGCGAATTTAAAAAGTAGCTTAATTACTTTGACCAATAGATTGAAGCCTATATCAATACTGATTCCAATGTTTCGTTATTGAAAACATGACTGAATTTGCTTACATTGTCTTTTGAATACTAAATAAACAAGATAAATGTTTAGTCTCTTTAGTAAAGTGGAACATAAGTGGTAACTTGCCAAATGTAAGTTCAGGCCAACAGCATTATTTCAACAAACGGAATTTAAAGTGGCCGAAAGGAGACAGAAAACATTCGGTTAAATTGTTGGCATTTGATGACAACATGTTTAAAATCTTCTGTAAAATTATCCCATGCCATCTAAGCTGATGCATTTCTCAGTAGCACGAGTTAAAATAATTCTTGTTATGACGCAGAATTTTTATGCATCAATTACAGGATAGTTTTATATCCACCGCGCTTGAAAGGCGTTATTAATACCTATAACAGAGAAGCCGAAAAAAGTGCTTTTGACACACAACCGTATTTTGACGATATTTTATGGAGCTTCTCTCTCTGTTTCTCTCGAATTAGGCGTGCGCTTCTATCGCTTCTTAAGTTGCTATACAACTTTCACCAAGGCAACTTGCATTGAAACTGGTAATTGTTGATTGATTCCTTTATTAACTAAAATTAAGAAAACCAATTTTTAAAGATACCTATGAACAAAGAAATTGCTACACAGATTTAAACTGAAGATCATATCTAAAAAAAGCCGATACAAATAATAACTTTGTTGGAAGGTAACCAAACGGGTTCAAATGATTAATAATAAATAAGCAAATGTAGAACATAAAGCCATAGATGAAATATAGTACAGCTAGAATACAAAATCTCTTCCGAAAAAGCTCCTGAAAAGTAGGTAGACCTCATGATATAGAGACAATATAGGTTAAAAGTAGGAATCAAAAATATTTAGTCATTTCTCTCCATTGTCTCATCTGATCTCCTTCGTTTTTTATTGTGTTTAACCATGTATGCAAAAAATACATGAGATATGTTTAATCTAAGTTTGAAAAGATCTGTGAAAATTATACCTGTATAAAACAAAGGCGGAAATGGAAAATATATGCAAGCTAAACTAACGAAAAGAGTATCAAATTACAAAGATTATTAAAAACACAGTTGTTCAGAAAAAAGTAGTATAGCCAAGTAGAATAAAAATAAAAAAATTATGTAATCAAATGATGTAAAACATGATCTACCCAAACGAAATAGCAATTTTAATAAGAACATAAATTATTTACTTAGAGCAATGAAATACATAATATATTAATAATATAATCTTAACCTTATTCTACCTAATTAAGGTGTTAAGGTTTATATATATATATATATATTATATATATATATATATATATATATATATATATATATATATATATATATATATATTGGTCAAAATAAGTGTTTTCTATAATATACAAACTATAACTTCTAAATAGAATAAATTGGCATCCTTGTTCCTCATTAATCTTTTCTCCTCATTCCATGTTCAACAGTTTTCTCTTGGGTTTTTTGTTATTTGTGTATCTCATGTTTTATTTGGTCTTCCTTATAATCTTTTTTGTTGTGACCTTACTCTTTGTTGGTCTTTTTCCTCCATTTTTATTACGTGCTCGAACCACTTAAACTGCCGGCGCTTAATTTTTTGTACTAACGGCTCCACCTCTAGTTCTTCTCTTATTATATCATTTCTTATTTGGTCTTCTTTCGTTATCCCCATTATGCCCCTCACATGTCTCATTATTTTTACGCATTTATAAAACATTTACCAATAGTTGCTTGAAGCAATCCCAGAACGAACTTTGAAAAACCTTTCGATTTCGATTTCGAATTGGAAAATAAATCGAATATCTGAAAATTATTCGACATAGAATTTTTCTTCATTTTCGAATTCAGCATAAAATTTCTATAAGAATCACATTTAAAATCGCAATGTCGAAATTTTCCTTAAATTCGAAGTCGAATATCTCGAACTATTCGAGATAGAAACTTTTGATTTCGATTTTGAAACAAAATTTTCTATAAGAATCCATTTTAAAATTTTAAAAATCCATAACTTTGTGACAGTGACAGACAGACCGGCTATGACTCTAGTACCCTAGCCCCTCAGATTTCAGTAACGAACTTTTTGAGTTCGTTGAAAATATATATAAAAAAGCTAAAAATACAGGGTTAGTAATAAGAGAAAGAAAACAAAATTTTTGTTGTGAAAAGAAAGCACGAAAACTTATGAACAGAATTATTTAGTTGATGCAAAAGGCAGTTTAATATCAACAACGATCTTTATCTCAACGAGCTTTGTCGCTAAAAACGCATAAAAGGATAACATCGTATTCCACTATAATACGACCGTCACGATATAAAACGCCTTGTAATCGAATTCAGCACTAATAAGAGATTGGGATCTGCTCTCTTGTTTACCGTACTCATATTAAAGCTCCACGAGCTATCACGTCAGTCATTTGTTAAAAAACTAGAAAATAGGCAATGTTTATGACGATTTGGGTAGTTAACGTCAAAGCTTGGATTGACTCAGAGAATAATTGCTTCTTTGCCAATTGAATTAACTACCTGCCAAGCAAATGGGCAGTAGTAATTGAAGTTGTTTGGTAACTATAATCAAGATTAAACATTATGACTTAATTTGTTTTTTAACAAAAATTAATTATAGCTTTAAATAACGTATATTATATATTTGAACAAGTAAAAACATTTAATTAACTCAGGATAAAAAGTAGAAGTAAAAAAAACGGAAATAGAAAACATAAATAACTCAATCCTCAATTTGCAAAGATGCAAAGCAAATGAACTGGATTGAACAGTTTACCTAACATCTACCAATCCTCAGGTCCCAACACTTCCACTTAGACCAAGAGAATCCGTCTCATTACTTTCCAGACATGCCTTGTAGTGGAAAATATTTTATTTGGTGTTAGGTATATTCCACTAGATAAATTAAAACTAAGAGTTCATGTAGACGGTTTTCTAAAAATAATTACTGAAATCTGTCTTCATTTTTTTTTATTTCAAGGGTGTCCAGAGAAGTTTGTTTTGGTTGCATAACTGTTCCATTGAATTATATAAGAAAAAAGTTGTATTAACACATACCTATTTTTTAGCTAATATTTAATTTCAAGTAAAAGTTATAAATTTCAAATAAACCTGAGTCAGAAAAAGAGAAATTTGCAAAGATATTCAATTTATATAAAAAAATACTAATTATTAAAATTTTGCATAATTCTAGTTTAATTTGTTTAGATATTTTCAGCTACCTTATTCGTTATAGAGGTTTAAAAGTATTATTAATATTGGCCAGAAAATATTTGGTTTTTCTTAAATTTTACAAATACTATTACGTTAGGTCAGATGATAGATGTTGACTATTTTCTAAGGAATGTGTTGAGATTTGATGTATGTCATTGGCTACTTAAATATATTTTTTAATCACTAGCATGTGTTGCACAAAATATTTTGAAATTTATTTATTAAAAATTATATGTTTACAAAAAATATGTTTATTTTCACGTTTCTTATATTTTTATTAACATATATTTCGTAATTTGAATATTAATACATTCTATGTGCTACCGTTATGAGTACCTAACAGTGAGTGGAAGGACTTCCACTGGAGACAGTCCGCTCGTATTCTGGCAATATTTTAGTAACATATTCTTAAGTCGTTTTATTTAAGGATTTTTTGTCAGAGATGCAACAGTTTAGTTAAAGTGGAGCTCCTGAATTATTTGGTGTTTAACACCATAATGATCGATTAATTTACTTCTATGTGAGATTTTCAGGTCTAAGTGGAGTGTTGGGTTTGTCATATATTAGAGAGCGACTACCATAGTATGGACGAATTTAGACTTAAAGCATTGAATTAATTTTTTATTAGATCTACTTGCACATCTATACTAACAACTACAGCTAATAAGCGTAAATCCAGTTTGATCAAATAATAGTATTGGTATCGGTTGAGGATTGACTTACTTCAGGGATTGACGGCTTTGTCCACGCAAACACTTGATTTCCCCTACCTCCTATATCAAAAAAAATCATCATAACTAAAGTCCTACCGATTTTTTGAATCCGCTTCCCCTCCTAAACCCACTCATAACAGGTTTGGCCAGCGCTGTAAGTTAAGGCTAAAAACCTCTAATAATAACTTTTTACTTTTATGAAATGTCAATTATACAAAACGTATTACCCCAGGGAAGTAGAGATAATATCTCAGAATCTCCCACTGAGAAATCAATCAGCTCTACGGATTCTGAAGGGAGTAAACAATCGATAAGCAACAATAAATAGACAGTCGGAACCAAACAAAAGAAAGAAAAGAAAACTAAGACACTGTTTATAGCCACATTCAACATACAAACTATCAACGACAGATAAACTAACACAGCTAGAAACAGAATTAGATAAAATAAAATGAAATGTCGTAGGTATCTCAGAAGCAAAAAGACTATGGAAGAATGAATAACTTTACAAAGTGGCCATAAGCTATACTATAAAAAAAATAATAAAAAAATATGAGGAGTTGCATTCTTAGTTAATAAAAAACGTTATACAGTATAAAAGTGTATCAGAAAGTGTTATCTTTTAGACCTCAAAATTAATAAAAGATGTCGATGCAGAATAGTGCAAGTATATGCCCCACCACTGCAAGGATGAAAAAAAATAGATCATATATATGAGGATATAAATACAGCAATAAAAAATAATCTGACAAAATACATCATAATAACAAAGATTTTAATTCGAAAGTAGGCATAAGCAATGACAAGGATAAAAAAGAAACAGGAAGGAAGAAATATAAATTGAGTGTACAAAATGACAGAGAAAGTATATTGATAAATTATGCGAAAATAATCTGTATATTATGCATACTTTCTACAAAAAGCCATTATGGAGATGATGGACTTGGCAAAGCCCAGACAAAATAGACTATGTGATCTCAAATAAAAAAGCATTATAATGGATACAAATGTAGTAAGTACAGTAAATGTAGGTAGTGACTATCGGATATTAAGAGCGAAAGTCTATATAAATAAAAAACAAGAATATACATACAATAATAAATAAGAGCAACAGAATATCAAAAACAAATCGATGAACTTATCCAACCTATAAACAACAAATGAACAACTTGACGAATGCAATCGACGGATAATGAATGAATAACATATTAGACATCTCAACATCTAAAAAGCAACAGAAGCAATATAAACACCAAAAACTCAGCAAAACAACACCAGACCTAATACAATACAGGAAACACATAATACAAAACACAAGCAAAGATATGATATAGATATCTGAATTAAGTAAAAAGAGAAAACTCTAGAATAACGAAAGAGCTTAAAAAACAATCTAAGATCATTGTCATGAGGTAAACGTAGCATAATAAAACTAAGAAACAATAACAACGAATTATAACCGAAAAAGAGAAAATAACGGAAGTTGTAGAAAATATAAAGACCTATACTATACCAAGTCAAGGCAGCCAATAAAGAAAGGAGAACAACACAGAATTTAAGTTTTAAATGTGGGGTCAGGGAAAATACCAAATATTAGGATGGCCGAAGTGGAACATGTTCTAAAGAGAGGATAAAACATTAATAGAGAAAGCAAATGAATACAATATTACATTATGAAAAACTTTTATAGACCATGGACAAGCGTTCGACTCTGTCGATATTTGAGCAGTCCTAAACGCACTAAGTAATTTTAGAATAGATCATAAATATACTAGTACTATATTATAAAGTATTTATACTAAAATGCCACATTTTAAGTAAACTTGGAGAAAAGATCTAGCAAAATCAAAATGAACAGAGGAGTGAGACAAGAAGACTCAATATCATCAAAGTTGTTCACACTGGCAATGGAAGACATGTTCAGACAGTTTAATTGATACAAACAAGGTATTTATATAGACGGCGAAATGTTAAACATTGTGATATTCAATAAAATCAAAGAAGAACTACAAGTAATGATTGATGAGTTACAAGAGAAGTCAAATGGAATAGCTTTAAAGATAAACATTAGTAAAACAAAATAGATAACGAATGATATAAGAACCAATCTCGCAATACAACATCAACAAATCGAAACAGTATTGTTGAATTATTTAATGTTGCTGCCCAAAACTTTGTGGTTAGGCTAACACACCTCTTGCGGTAAAATTTTGTTAATATGCCATAACACTAATTTCTCCAGTCACCAGGGGGATAGGCGGCAGATAAGACAGTAGGAAGTAATATCATAGGTAGATTTATTTGGATTTACGATAAAAAATTATCTAAACAAATTAGAACTTAGTGGCCAATATATAAAACTAAGAAGTCTAATAAAGAGATTTTTAAAAATCGTATTTCATGTTCAGGCAACTGTAGAAATACAGGGTGTGTGGCATATTTTAGTTCATTTGCTACATTTTTGTCGAGATGCTATCCTACCTAGACATTGAAGGTATTCCAATCAGTTTTCTTGTTACTGTTCATTTAGATCTTGTGTAGATAAGGTGGCTATTATCGAGAAATAATCAGATATCAAGTTGTACTTAGAAGTGGAAGTCTTTCTATACTAAAAACACAAGTCTAGAATTTTATTCCATAAGATGACCAATAAGTGAGACTTCTGTTAGATAGTAAATTATAATTATTATCTGCAATAAGTATAAATAATGCTCTAATTTTAATTATTGTTAAGTGCGGTTCTCAGTGGTTGTTTGCTGTTAAAATCTTTACCTGCATTAAGTTATTGTCATAATTCTTAAAAAATAATTGCAACGTTTAATGTAGTGTAATGGAGTCTCAGAAGATAAAAAATTACTAAGACTATTACTGAAGTTGTAAACTTGCAAGAAATTTGTTTTATAACATAACTCCAGTTAAATATTGGTAAACCACTGTATGCCTTAGGATCAAGGTACTCTATGTAACGCACAGATTGCTTAGTGGGTTTTTTTATAACGCCTTGTCAATGAGATGACTTTGACAGAGCAGAATATTTATATTATTTTAATGTAAGAAGTTTTCACTTTCTACCTTTTTGTAATACGATCCGTTAGTGTCCCTTAAAGTTATTCGAAGATTATGGCAGTAATTACCACATCTAAAATTTTGCTGGTTCAGTGACGGAGTTGGACTTTTAAGTTCGTTGAGAAATTTCTAGACAGTCAAATCGTGATTGGGGGGAATAAATGTAGTCAGTTAATGGGTTGTTGGATATTTTATTAGCAATGTAGTTTTGTCATTTGAAATTGGGGATGTTTTTTGGCTACAGACTAATTATTTGATTAATAGTTTTTGTAGCTCTTGATATACTGAGCATCTATTATAGTTAACTAAACGTGCTTCCTTGCATGTATCATAAGTAACACTTAATTTAAGTCTTTTATATGATCGGTTTTGTTTTATCGGAAAAGAGTTTTATATAATATTATTTTACACATATATTTTATTAGTGTTTTGTGTGTACCTATTCTCTTTTATTTTAACTATCGTATTATTTTTATTACTACGATTAAACTTTCTATCCTTTTATCATGATTAACCACAATTTGTACAAGAATTGATAGCAGATATTGTTGAATTATTTTAGAAGATTATACTAATCAACAATTTAGTAAAATTTGTTGTTGATGTTCCTTTGGTAAGAGTGATGTATGTGACTATTTTCCTATATTAGGTTTATCTTTTAATTATCTGCTAGCTGATACTGTTGTCATTTGTACGACTTATTTTGTTTTATTTTATTTAAACAACGCTTACACTAGTTTGAAGAATGTAATTGCATTTAATTTAACTTTAACTAGTACTCTAATTTTCTACGTATTGAGACGACTACAGGCAAGGCCGTAATACTTTATCATTTGAGGTAATCACCTCCTGAAATCGGACGCTTCCTTGGAACTCATTTTCTATTAGTTAAAAGTCGAAAACGTTAGTAAATGACATATTAAAGTTAAATTCAACAAGATCCCCTAGAATATTTGGCAACGTTTGTATCGGTTACGTCAGTGTAATAGTTGTAGATATCTCGTTTAAGAGATTTAAAGAACATTACATTTGTTTAAATAATATAAGGGCTATTAGTAAACGCCATAAAATGTATCTTAATTACATAAAAACTTTTAATACATTTAGGTAATGAAAATGGTTATAAAACAAATAAAATTAATAAATATAATATAAATCTCTGTTGTAATTTTTTTCTATTTATTTATTAAATTTTATTTGAATTTTTAGATATTTATTTAATTTAAAGGTTATTTATTTCGTAAATTAGCTATAATGTGCTTAATAATATAAACTAAAACATATTTATTAATTAGCTATTTTACTGAAATGTAGCGCGCACAACAATATCCATAATAATAAATGTCACATATGACAATTCCAAATTAGTTTACAGGCGACGCCGGGCTTTAATTCGAAACGTGATCGGCCATTAGAATTTATTAGGGCATAACTTCTGTTCGGGCACGATAGCAAAAATTCAACTTCCCGAACTTCAGAATTCGCAAATTATTATAAATGGGATGTAAAACAATCTCGCGAGCTCGTTTCACTAACCCATTCACTGTTTAACGCTCATTAAACTCCAACATCGTGATTCAAACTTAAATTACTAAATATAATCTCTATCATAAACAAACAGCACATGCGGTTGTCATTGTATGCGAGCTCGGATGATCCCGAAGTTATTCCGCACTCAAACAAGTTCAAGCCGCTCTGGGAAATGAGAAAATACACGTCTGTCATCAAACTTAACAACTGCTGAATACATTTTCGCCTTGCGCTTTCTCTTTCGGCTTCCAGCTGAATAACAGGCTAAATTAACAAGTTTTAGCTGGAGCTAATTTTTGCGCTGAATTACAAGTACTTCCAAACTCGCAAGATTCATTCTCTTTTAATAGGCTGTTACTATTCATCTTCTGAATTTATGCGCAATTGGATTATTGTTGCCTGATAAAACATTACAATAAAATAATATTTGCAAAATTTGCCGCTCCATGAGTATTAAATATTTACATTTTACATTTCTTATAAAGAAAATACATTTAATAACTCAGTATCAGTTACCACTGTCGCTATCCAGTCTTATTTCTTCGTTAAAATAACAAACGTTATCACAAACTTTTATTGTAACTTTTAACTTATCAGTTGTTAGTATAATTACTAGTATTTTAGTTAAGCAGGTTCTGTATGCTGACACATATTTATAAAGATTAAAGCTTATTGTATCTATCTATCGTTTTTGAAAATTGTCCTTAAACTTAATCATCATTCAGAAAATAAATGAAAAACATTTTTTTGTAATTATAATTAGGAGGGTATCCTTCATGGTCAAAAATGCGTGGCGGCATTATGTGTCAACATATTCTGAGACACTGCCAACTACAAGTAGGATTGGTCTGCAAGTGAAAGTGTTTAAATTGGATTTTTGATGAAAACAAAATAATTAAGAGGTGTGAAAGCATAAATCAAGAACAGAAGGTTAGGTGAAACCTAAAATTAAAGGAAAGCGGGTAGTAAATTGGAAAACAATAACTGAAACTTCAGTTTGTGTTAACATAAGGTCGAGAATAACATAAAACTGCTAGAAGCTGCAAGCGCAAAAGAACAGGGTTGAAACTAAATGGCGAGTTTAATGAGGACAAAAGAACTATTAACCTCTCCTAGTAAATAAAACAAATAAATTATAAGTATCTGTTGAAAAGTGCGATTAAATATATGGAGAACAGGCAAACCGCAAATATTAGAGAGAGTTAACAGTGTAACAACCTTAAAAGACTTTTTAAAAAGAAAGAAGTAGAGCTTGGAGGAAACACCCGAAGAGTGTGAAAAGTGGAAGCAAGATTTTATAGCACTCAGCAAGCGGGACAAAAAATGTCCCGAACAATAGAAAACGCCGATAAACAGCAGCAAAAAGGAAACAAGGAAACTTTGGGACTAGCCGCAACACGCGAACGAGAACAAGTACAGAGGAACAAGTGAGCATTGAAGAAAAGGATTACTAATTTTATTAAAAAAAAACTGGAGATTTAGGAAGTTAAAAGTTGCGAAAAAACATGCTTGGTTCTAGTAACTAAAGGAAAAGATAAAATAAAAACCAAGGTAAATAAAAATTAATTAAAAAATGTAAGGCGGTTTTAATGGGGCGGTAAAAAAACTATTGATTTATCATATACAAGATTTATTTAACAGGATTTAAATTATATTTAACTAAATTTACAAGACAATGAGAAAGTGAAGGGCGACCTATGAGTACTGAGAACCACTGTACAAACGCGAGGACCGTTAGCGGTACCGACGCGGCGGATATAGTGGAGCGCAGCTTAGCCTGTTTCCGACAAGATGCGGTCTGCAGTCAGAGACCAACTTAAGTCGATACAAGAGTTACAGCCGAAGCGTTCCGAGAGCAAACTAGCGTTACACGTTGACGTTGACTTCACTGGCGTAATTAGTGGTCCCTGGGACAAGCCCTTAGCCTCTGTCCTCTTGATACGACCTGGCGTGGATGTTGGATGGCCGTAAAGGCCGCATCCGTGCCGTTTCATGGAGGAATCAGGATCTTTGGGCGCTTGCAACGGGCGCCTCTGTCAAGCTCATATTGAAAAATTCCGCGGATGGTGGAATTCGCGTGGTCCTCTGTGATGGTTGCAAGATCTTGAGCGCTCTGGGAGATGTACTCCTTTATCGTGGGATGTTTGCGTCTCTACGTAAATCGTGGTTCTCACGAACCACGGGGCGCTAAAGGTGGACCTTAAAGCCCGATTCTGGATGACCTGGAGTTTGTTTGTGTGTGTTTTTGCGGCCCAGCCCCAAACTGGTGCCGCATACATCATCATGGGTCTTAGGACCGTCTTGTACAAAAGCAGCTTGTTCTCTGTCGAAAGATGGCTCCTGGAGTGGAGGAGGGAGCCTAATGCCGCTCGAGCTGCTTTTGTTTTGGTGACCGTCCTTTCTATGTGCGGTCTCTAGGTCAGTTTCCTGTCCAGAATCACCCCGAGGTAGGTTGTTTCTTCCTCCTAGGGTATCTCCCTTCCAAAGATCCTGAGTCTTGCCAGGTCGTCTCGCCAGTGAAGTTTCTTTGTGAAGAATAGGACGGCCGCACTCTTCTCTGCGTTGATTCCTATTCTCCACTTGTCGCACCAGTCTTCTAGGAGGTCGAGCTTCTCCTGCAGCCTCCTCGTGACAAAAGCTGGCCTGATGGAGCTGGACAGAACCGCCGTGTCGTCTGCCTATTGGGCCAGTGTGGTGGAGGGCGTCGTTGGCATGTCCCGGACGTAGAGATTGTAAAGCGTCGGGGACAGCACAGATCCTTGAGGGGCGCCGACTCGTAGGCGTCTCTCCGATGACCTCTGGCCTCCCAGCTTGATTCGGAACTGCCGGAGAGGAAAGACCGAACAAGCTGGATCATCGGGATCGGGATGATTGTTGACATCATCTTATACACCAGCCCGTTGTGCCACACTCTGTCGAAGGCCTTTGCGACATCTAGGAAGACTATACCACTCTAAGGAGTTGGAGGGTGGTTGAGTGGCCGAATCGGAAGCCAAACTGACTCTCCGGAATCAGTTGGAGGCCTTCGACTGCTGTCCTCAGTCTGTTGTGGATGATTTGTTCCACAAGCTTAGCTAGGGTCGACAGGAGGCTTATCGGCCGGTAATCTTGTGGAAAGGTCCCTGATTTCCCTGGTTTCGGGAGCATGATGACGTCCGCCACTTTCCAGGAGCTGGGAAAGTGTCGGAATCTGAGGACGGCGTTGGCAATTGTCAGCACGCAGACGACAGCCTTCTTTGGGAGCGTCTTCAGCGCTCGATTCGAGATTCCATTCGGGCCGGACTAGCGTTACAATGCAGAGCGCCTCTTTTTATAGGCGGCCAAGTACCCCGTGGAGTTATGCGGCGCGGGAAGCGGGCTCTGCACGGCTAGTTGGCGTGCACGCGTTATAGTGATCGCCGTGTTACAGAAACATAGAAACCAGAATTTGTATAAATAGTGATTTAACTAAGAAAGAAAAACAAAGTCAGCAAACCATAACAGAACAAGTCAAAGAGGAAAAAAAGAATAAAAACAGTTTGAAAGAGAAGAAAAGAAATGGGTATAAAATATGAAGCAAGCTAGATTAATAGAAGAAAACCTAAAGGTTATATGAGTATGTGGCAATTTTCAAAAAACTAGATACAGTGATTACCAAAAAACGCAAGATAATACAGTATACAAATAACATGGCAACAAACCGAGCAAAGAAAAGCGCTATAAATAGAAACAAAAAAAAAATAAAATTAAGAGATATAAAATCTTATACATACAATATTGAAAGAATAAATGGGAACGGGGTTGCATAAAGGATGACAAACAAGGCAATAAACAAGGACAAAAGCAAAGATAATAATAAAAAAGGAGAAGATAGTAGAAAGGTAGTCAAAACAGAAACAAGCAAAAATCATAATATGGTTAAAATAGCAACGTGGAATGTAAATAGTCTAACGAACAAAGGGAAGAAACAACTGAGGAACTAATAAAGGCAAAAATAGACTACATAGGAGTAACAGAAACAAAAAAGAAGAGCAAAGTAGTACAAAAACTTTCAAATGAATACTGGAAATACTAGTAGAGAATAAGTCAACAGAAACATGTGAATAGAGAGTGGCACACATTTAAAAAAAATTAAATATGTGGAAAATAAGCAATACGTAAAAAATACTGGGACTAGAAATGAGAGAGGAAAATTATATGGTAGCCGTAAGGAGAGAAAATACTAGAATTCTGTATAGAGAAAGAATTAATATTAAAAAACACACATTTCATACACACAGAAATACATAAAATAACCAACGAAAAAAAAAGCAGAAATAAAAAGCCTACACTGGACTATTTTATATTTAGTAAGCGAATAAAGAAAAATACAAAAATATTAAAGTAAAAAGAGGATCGGAAACAGGAGGCGACCACTACATGGTAGAGATGACAGTAAGAAATACAAGAACTAACGAGAAACCAGATTAAAAAAGAAAAATAATAAACAAAAAACCTAAAAAGCCATAGACTGAACGAAAAGGAAGTAAAACAAAAATTTTAAATAAAACTAAATAAATAAGGATAGCATATAAAAGATAAGTAGAAGAAATATGGGAAAATTTTAATATTACAATATTACAAGCGGCTGAGGAAAATCGCAGAGTTACAAAAATAGCGAATATAAAAACAAAAAGAATAAATTGTTGGACAGAGTTTTAGCAGCAGTAAAAAATAAAAAGAGAGATGGAAAGAATGCTTAAGTAGAAAAAAACAAAATGACTATGAATAATACAAGGCAGAAAGAAGAGAATTAAAAAGAATTATAAAGGAAAAAACTCAAATTTTAGGCAGAATTTGAGAATATAACGAGAAAATCAAAAATTGTTTTACGGCACGATGCAAAACGTGAGAAAATAAAAAGCAATGGCACCAATTGACATGAAGGACAAAAATGGGGATACAATAATAAAAAAAGAAAAAATGATGCAGAGATGGCGACAAAATTTTAATGTAGACAAAATAACCAAGACCAGAAATATAAAAAAGAAAAAATAAAGATTAACAGGAACAAACCCAGAAACAAAAAAAGAGACATTACAAAAGAGAAAATAAAAGAATTAATATAGAAGACAAAAGTAGAAAAAGCCTTGGGATATGACCAAATAATCACAGAGATGATAAAAGCAATACCGGAAGAAAGGAGAGATAGTGTAAGAGACCTATTTAATAAAGTAATGAGAGTAGGGCAAGTACCAGAAGAATGGCAAATACGAATAATAATCCCAATATACAAAAATGGAGACATAAAGAATTGCTGAAACTACAGAAGAATTACCGTTGGAAAAATATTTGCAAGAATTATAGAAAAAAGAATTAGGACGCAAGTAGAAGAAACGCTGAAAGATAGTCAATATTGTTTTAGACCAAATAAGGAGTGCAGGACGCCATCCTTATAATAAGACAACTAAGTGAAAAAACAATTAGGGATGCAGGTAACGTACATTTGTGCTTTATAGACCTAGAGAAAGCTTTTGATAGAGTCATAAGGACAGTCTTTTGGAAAGTACTAATAGAAACAGGAGTACAGCAAAATATAGTCAGAAACATACAATGTCTATACTATGATACAGAAAATTATGTAAAATTTTCGGAACAGTTACAGGGTTGCGGCAAGGCTGTATATTAAGCCCGATATTATTCTCTTTAGTCATTAACAACGCTATGAAAGAGGTAAGAAAATAGGTAAGGAGATACTAAGTAGGAAGTTTGAAAGTCGAGAACATAAAATTTTGGATAATAGCAAGGGACGAAAAAGCATGAATAAAAATTTAGAAATATTACAAAGGCAGCTAAAAATATTAATATGGAGATCAACAGAACCAAAACAAAAACAATGATTATAAGTAGAGAAGAAATAAAACACACAATACGATTGGAAAGGAAAGAGTTGGAACAAATGAACAGATGCAAATACCTAAAAGCCGTAATTGTACAAAATGGGAGAATAGATGTCAACGAAATGAACAAGAAATGAAGAAGCGATGGTCTAAAACTATATGCCTTGATCAAAAGTTATACAGACTAGAAACGTTACACATGACAAAAGTAGAGCTGGCTCCTACTATGCATGAAACTAAACTATAGGGTTTAACAAAATTTTATTGAAACAAATGATAGAGAATTAGACTAAAATGAGTGAACAGAAAAATCTAGTGGAACATCGAAAAATTTCCTTATCCTATTATTTGGGTAATTGGCAAACCTGGGTCTTAGAATTTTTGATTCAGTTCCTGATTCTATGACTTTTAGACTTGACTTACGTTGGATCTACGTGGTAACAAATCATTGTTTATTCTACCACAGATCAGTAATCTATCAAGTATTAGATGTCAGACCGCTTTACGAAATTTTGGAAGGTGGTCTACCAGCTAACAGTTGCCGATTTTACTAAAAGTTTATAAGATCGTGAGAAACGTAACTTGCATGACCAACTTAAGTGTCTCTAGGCTTAGACGGTTCTCGTAAGAATATCCTGTTTGGAAAACAGACTGAAGAGATAAGATTCACAAATACGAACCAATGGCCCAACATCCACGACTTTCTGGTGATCCTGAAGCTATAATTCGTCCAGAATTTTGTGAAAAACTGGCTTTCAAATTTTGATTACATTCGAGTTCCTATTTAGGATCGAAAGTATTATCCATTAATATTAATGTTTAATAATGTAATAACGAAAACCAAGCGAAGTAAGATAAGAAGCACGGAAATAAGATTCCTGAGAAGAATAAAGAGCAACACGATTATGGACAGAATCAGAAATGCAACATACAGAGAAAACCTGAGAGTAAAACCAATAGAAATGGTCATAGAGGAAAGACAAATGAGATGGTATGGACATATAATGCAAATAAGTAAAGAAAGAAGTCTGAGACGAGTATATGAAGTAAGAACTCAGAAAAAGAAATCTAAAGGCAGACCTAGGAAAACATGGAACAAAGAAATTCGGAAAGCGGTACAAAGGAGAAGAATAAAATAAAAAGAGTCAGGAGTATTAGCTCAAGACATGGAAGAAAGG
Source organism: Sinelater perroti (assembly GCA_036346155.1). NCBI lineage: Eukaryota > Metazoa > Arthropoda > Insecta > Coleoptera > Elateridae > Sinelater > Sinelater perroti. Next base: position 1,076,420 of record JARFIY010000359.1, read on the forward strand.
AGAAAGGCATGAAAAAGACTAATAGAATAAACTCTACAAATACTAGCTCCACACTCGAAAGGGTAGAGAAGCTTTAGGATTAGGTATGTAATAAAATTGAATAACCTGATATCAAACCCATGCAAAATAGAAAAGAGAACTAAACAGGGCTGCGTCATATCGCCAATTCTATTTAATACAGCGAATTAACAATCCGAATGGTTTTAAAAAGTTGGAGTAGAGAAACAACGTTAAAATAAATAATTTGACGTATGCCTATGATACGGCTATTCTTGCTAACGATGTTGAAGAACCAACGACTAATCGGAAAATTAGAAACAGAAGGTGGTAAACTTGGATTGAAGATTAACTATGAAAACAGCAAAGTGATGATAGTTGACAGAAGAGAACAAAATCGACCTGAGATTAGACGTATCCATAACTGCAAGATAGTGAATCATTACATATATCTGTGGTTCCTGATTACTAATGACGGATACTGTACCTCTGAAATTAGAGGACGCATAGAAATAGCTAGAAGCATTGTTATAAAAATAAATAAAATTTGGGCTGATTGTAATATCACTTATGAAAACGCTAGTATTTGCCATACTACTCTATGCTTCAGAAATTTTTATAATGCGAAATGGATTACAGACGAATCGGCTCCTTTGAACTATGGTGTAGGCAAAAATTACTCAGAGTGCCATAGAAGGAGAGAAGTGCTAATGTGTCTATCATTGGAGAAATCCAAAAACCTGTAAGATTATCCAAATTCATATACGGAAGAATTACAAGATACTTTGGCCATTTTCAAGAAAGAAATTTAGACAATCTAAGAAAAACAGTTGTACAGGACGGAACTCAGGGATTAAGACCACGGGGACGAACACCAAAAAGGTGGACTAATCAATCAAAGAGGTCACAAGCCATACCATCGAATAGGCCACAAGAACAGCCCGAAACAGAAGTCAACAGCAAAACATCGTAAAAAAGCACCCAGAACAAGTAGTTCTTGGGTCATGACGCTTTTGATAAGATCCCACGACAGAAAAAGAAAAATATCTAACATGGAAACTATTTTGCATATCATGCCTTTCTGCGGGTTATCGCAGTTTATTTTCTAAGATACTTTTGTAGATTTTTGTTGCCGCATACAATAAGAATATTACTCTATAATTTGCGCATTCTATTGTGCCCCTTTTTGTCGTATAAATTATTACAGTACTTCATTTGTTCAGTATTGTCTTGAGTTTGTGAGATAAGCGAAATATCAATTTTTGGTTGTTTTTATCACTCTCTTCCAAACTTTTCCTAAGTGAGTTTCTTTGTTTGATTGTTCCATAATGGCGTGCGCTTTTATTTATTCTTGTTTTATTTGTTTTACATATTTTTAGTGTTTCCTTCGTTAGCACTCTTCAACGTTGTTGCACTCATTTTGTACTTTTTGAGTTTTGTAGTTTATATGCTCTTATTGTTTTCTTGCTAATACTTTACTTTTGCGTTTCTTTGTTGACGGTTGCCATATTTTTCCTGCTTATAGTTTCTAATAAAAATTGGTCACTTCCAATTTTATGTCCACGTTTCACTCTCACATCTTTCCCATGTCTTTGTTATGTATTAGTATGTTGTCAATTATCGTATCTGTAAGTTCTAATTTTCCATATTCTATTATTTAACTAATTAGCTTTAGTTATTGCCTTTTCCGTTTTCATAGAATATGCTTTGATCTGGACTTTAGTCTTTTGGTTGTTTTACCACTACTTTCCCTTTCTCATCCCAGGTATAGACTTTACTTTAGATGATAATATTTTATTGCTAATTTTAACTTTATGTCTTAACTAGTTTTCTCGTTGGTTATCTGCCAGTACCACTTTTTATGTTAAATCGTGCTACATATTACTGTTGGCTTCCCGATTATATATTTCTATAATATTTTCTATTTGTCTACTTTTGCTGTTAATAAAAATTACTTTATTTATATCGACACAGACGTGCAGTTTATCTTTAATAAATTGTTGGCTTTATGATTATCTAGTTCTATACTCTCGATCATAATGTTACACTTTCTTTTCTCTTTTTCTGGTATCTCCTTTATGTTCATTATTAGATATCCCTTCGTTTAACTATTTTTTCTTAGTGGCCCATTTTTCTGTTCTTTTTAAGATCTCTCCCTTTAATTTTTATTATCTTGGTTATGGTTCTTTATTTCCTTCATTCTCGTTTGCATTACCTCGCTCATTACTTATAGTTCGTCTACATCAATTTCTTTTGATTAGTTTGTTCTTACTCTTTTATCGGTGACCTAATTATTTTTTTAATTTTTGTAAATAGCATCTAGTTCACATTTTTACTACTATTTAAGACTATATATATTTATATATGTTTAATATTGGCAGACATCCTTATTTATTGCTTAAAATTAGATTCATATTATTATTTAATGTACCAAACTGTGAATTAAAAATGTTTGCCATTATTGTGCTCTTGTTTAGTGATCTAACTCTCAATTTTGTACACTTAGCCCGGTTAATGAGCCTATTCAACATAAAACTAAATTTATCAAATCTAATAATTTTCCACTTTTTCAAACTCCCACTTTACAATCAACAGATTTGCACTAGCTACTTATAATGCACTTAATGTTTGTTAATAAAGCCACTAATTAATTTCCGTGTATCGCTTGCGGCCGCGGTGTTTACGCCGCCGCGTACTACTTTTTTATGTCATTGTTAAAATTCCTTTTCATCAAAGCTCAATTGCTACTTTGTATGTATTGATAAAATTGTTTTCTACGTTGTTCTCGAAGTTTTCTTTATGTTATATAGATTGGTTTTGTAAAGGTCTTTTGTATTTTCTTATTTTAGTTTTTTTTTGAGAGAATTTGTGAACTAAAATAAATAAAATGTTTTTATTTATTGGTTAGGTTTGGTTTTGCGGTATCAGACAATGTTCAATAATCTCTGAAATATACCTCAATTTATTATTTTATGGGGCCTCCTATACGTAACATTTGGAGGTTATTCTTTCCTTAAAGAAATAATGTTTTTGTATATTAATCTTGTAATTGTTTATTATATTACTAGGTTTATAAAACCGTCAAATTATATTTTTTAATTTTATTCTTAATATGTCGCTAAATAAGTTTTGTCAATGTAATTGTGTAAATATTATTTTATGTTAACCTCATATTTAATTGTTGTCAATGTATTCTAAATCTGTATATGAAAATGGCGTAGATTTATACGATTTTTATTAATTGTTAGAGAATAAACCTCTTTGTTAGATTAAAAAAAACAAACATCTATAAACTGAATTAAAAAATCATAAAGTTCTAAGTAACTATTATATTAATGTTAACGTAATCATCATTATTTTTTGTCTTATGAAGACATAAGGCAAGGTCGGACCGATCGATTTGCTCTGCTTTTGCGCATTTAACATGTGTTTTAAACTTTTTCTCATAATTAAACAATTTCCAGAATTTTCACACTGAAGGTTGCACAGTATAAATCTGAAAGACTTTTTTATCTCCCCTTAAGCGTTTAGTTACTGCAATTGTGGCGGGCCGTCAACTAGGCAACTAGAAAAGCCTGTTCAACAGTGTGGCTAACGAAATGAATTAAAAATTACGAATATATTTTTTAAATCGTAAGTTTAATAATGCAAGTCATATTATAAATTTAACATTGAGCTATACAAAGGCTTTTATTAGTTAATTAAATATTTAATGACCGCAGCTAGGAATTCGACATGTACCATTTCCGAAATATCCGGAAGCGTCCTTTGCATTTTATTGTTGCTTGGATTAACAGTGCGGTTTCCTCCCAGAAAGTTTCCACTGTGTGGTATAATTTAGCCGCCCGAAATACTTGTACAACTCTTGCTTGCATTGCGAATAATGCCAGGCATATTTCCCGGGTTTCACGGTGATCCCTTTAGAATTCCGGGGAATTTGCCCGAAATTCGCCGGTAATTTATTTAAATAACGCTTATACCGGTAATCTTCGTACATTACCGTGAATTATTCAGTCATAAGCATTACTCGCGCCTCGGCGCATCAGTCGCGTTCGCGGCTCGTTATCGAATCCACTCCGGGATCGCAATCGGAATCCTGATTGCGGTAGGTGTAGCCGATGTTTACCAGATACCACCGCTGGGTCTAGATTGTATCGCGCTATTTTAAAGTCGAGCAGCAGATCCTATCTGGCGAGGTTGAGGAAGAATTACGTAAGGCCGGCTTCTGCCCGATTTGCTCTATTTTTGCTGGCCCTATCTCGACAAATCTGGGGTGCTTGTGTATGTGCAGCGGCATTTGCAGCTAGGAGCCGGGAAAACTGGCAAAGCCGAGCAACTGGGTTAACTAGAAAGTTAGCGCTGTGCAAGAATGTGAAGTGTGCTTGAACAATGATAACAAGAACGTTGTTCTTAACGAGAAAACACGTGCTCATATACGGTGCATCAACAAAGTTCTTAAATTAAACGTAAAATAAAATCTGTTTATTAATATTATGATTATCATTTACTGCCAAATTACTTTTTCTTGAAAATCTTTCAGAAATTTTTGTGTGACATTAAATCGATATTATTCTGTCTTCATTCATAAGCATTTTTAGATTTCTGTATTATTTTTGTGTGCTGTATTCTTCAAAAGAATTGCTGGCATCTAGGATGTAAGACCGAACTCATCTATAGTGAACAAATTACTTTTATGAGAAACTTTTAATCAAATCTTTGTATTGGTTCATAAATCATTCTTAGAAGTAGCTTTTATATAATTTTTTGATAATTGCCGCTTTTCACACTATAAAGTGATCACAATTGACCTTAAGGATTTTAATTACGCGCCATTTGGGTTTTGTGAACTTTGAAAGTTTGTGTTGGTAAAGTTTGTAACTAAACGCACGGCAAAGTCATCATGGGCCGTATACTGTGCAGTAACGCATTAGTATTATTCAAGTTTACTATAAAAACAGGCGACTGACCATTGTTTGGACGCAATAATGTGCCAAGTGAACGTGTAATTCGTGATCTAACGCAAAAGTTTGGAATAAATGATATACTTACCGACAAAGCAAAAGTTCGTTATCAACGCAAGTTATTCGGACGACAATATTGCTTGAGTAAGTCTTCTTCTTCTCCACATACTTTGGATATAATCCGGTGCGATTCTGTATTTATTTACTTGCTTTTTCTATCTCTTTTTCGATCTTCCCAAGCTTCGCCTTCCTTTTGCTTTATATCTCTAGTATATTTTGGGTAGTCTCTCCTTTTCCATTTATTCTAAATGTTCTTTCATTCGATTGTTTCTGTTAGTTTTTATGTATCGTCCAATTATACTATTTAATTGGAAGTTCTTCTCTAGATTCATTATTTTTTCTATCTTTGAATTGTATCTTGGTGTTTATCAGGAATTATTTCATGTAAGTTATTCTGCGTTCGTTGTTTTTGGTAATGGTCCAGCATTCACTACCGTATGTTAGACTTGGGACAACTGTTACTTTATAGAGCTTCATTATTGTTTTCTTCTGTACTTTGTTCTTGAGTGTTCTTTTTATTATGCCATTGTAATGGTTAAATTTTTCAATTTTTTTTTGAATGTCGATCTCTCCTATGAAAGATATTGAACAGCCCAGAAATTTGGAACCGTTCATCTGTTTAATTATTTTTCATCTAGTACTTTGTAGTATCTTTGATTGAACCGGTTCATTGCCGCAAAAGCCTTACTTTCGTTTTAATGGTGGATTTAAGTTATTTGTTTCATTTTTTGTTGTAGTTTATAAGCGGCTAGTTGAAGTCAATTTTTTGAATATGGAACTACAAACTGATCGCCTGCGAATAAAAATGTGGCAACATATTTTGTTTTATTTAGATTATGCGTATAAGTTTTATATTATCAATCCACCGCTGTACAGCATCATCAATATAGAAATTAAATAGAATTGGGGACAGGTTGCATCCCTGTCTTAGTACAAGATTTGTGTTTTTAAAATTGTTTCTATCGTCATCTATTATTGTATTATTTCTGTATGCGCATATACGTTTTTAATGATTTTAATTAGATATATAGGCATGCCTCGTCGGTTTTTTTTTGTTGAATTCTCAATGTTTCTCTATCATTTGTTTTATTGTGTGTAAATGTTTACTAGGCTTATTCCTCGCTAATTGTCGCATTTTGACCGGTCTCCTTTCTTAAAAATCGGTTTGATCATCGCCACTTTTCATTCATGAGGAATAGCGTAGAGTTAGTCCAGCACATGTTTATTAAACGAAAGTACCTTGACTTTAGTATTTTCGAATTTTAGTTTACTTGTAATTCCATCTAGCCCGCAGGTCATCTAGCGCGTCATTTAGTTCTTCGGTTTCTATTGGATCTACTTCTATCTTTTCGTTTTCTTCTCCTTGGCCCTCTTCTGTCAGTTCTTCTAGGAACCATAGGTTTTTATAACACTTTAAACATTCGGTAGGTGTTATTATATTTATTTATGCTGTCTTTTTCTTCATTGTTCAGGTGTCTTATAATTTTATACGCCATCTGTTGTCGTCCATGTACATCGTTCTCTATTTTTGATATAAAAGTGTTCCATCTATTTTGCTGTACTTGGCGTTTTAGGTTTCTCACAATTTGCGTGATTTTGTTATATTCTCTTTTGTTTGTTTTATTTTGTAGCCATAGATGGTAAGCTTTGTTTTTATCTTCAGCTGCCTTTTGTTGTTCTTCTGACCAGGGTATCTTTTTTATTATTATATTTTGTGTACCGCTTTCCAAGGGCTTCTGTTGCTGCTTCTTCAATTATATTTTTATGTTTGTCAATTCTTGTCCTATGTTGTCAAATTCAGGGAATCGTCCACTATGTTCCATTTTTGATAGTATTTTAACCGAATCTTCTTAAAGTAATTTTACTTTCCATTTTTGTTCTAATGATGTTTGTTTTTTATTTCTTACTTTAGCTTCTAAAAAGTAATAATCTGTATGTACGTTTATTCCTCTATATACTCAGTGTATCATTAAATAGTGTGGCAGTTTGCTAGGAAATAGTCGTATAAATCTTATATTGTTGTAACAGACAAAATTTCTGAGCATTTTTCCATTTTGGTTAAAGTGGTTTTTGCCATTTGTTCCAATGGTATTTACAATTTCTCTCTACCGATGTGAGTGTTGGGGCCTCCGGCAATTATTATGTAGTCATTCTTGTTTGTTCGATTAAGATATTGTTGTAACTTTCGAAAAATAGTGAGCTTTTTCTCCTTTTTCTTTTTCTGCGGCATATGCATATACAATGGTCAAGAATCCTCGTTCTATTCCGCACTTTATGCTTGTGATTCTTTCATTTATTAATTCGTATGGTTTTATTTGTTTTTTTCCATTTTCTTATTATTATAATTGCCACACCAGTTGCGGCCCTCGTGTCTTGTCTTACTCCGCTGTATATTAGCATGTAATTTTCTAGGTTTTAGGTGCCTTTTAGTTTTTTTGTTTTTTTTTGTTTCTCTTATTGGGACTATCTCTATTTTTCTTATTGTTAGTTCTTGTAATTTCTGTAGTTTGTTATTTAATCTAGGTACATTCCAGATGCCTATGTGTAGATAGACTTTTATTTTATATTTCTTCTCCTTAATTTGTTTGCGGTTGTCATCTGTAAGTTCCGGCCTATCCAAGGTTATTCTTTGTTGTATATCAATTATTCTTGTTTATAACTTGTGATTTTCCAAATATTTCCATTATTCCAAATTGTTGTCCATTTCATTAGCCAAAGTCGTAGTACAAGTGAGTCTTTTTGTTCCCTGAAGAGAACATTATTCTTTCTAAGTATTCCGCTCTCGTTTGTTTCCGACCTTATTTTTCACTGAGGTTGGTTACTCAATCTTCCACAAGGTTGCTCGGATTACCAGGGCTCACCAACTGGGAGATGAGGGTTAGGGTTAAGGAGGAGAGGCTAAGTCGGCGACAGCTGAAAGCTTTACATTTCGCATCCTATCCTTTTAAGCCCCTCTTTGAGCAAGTGATAGTGTGAATAAAAAAACCAAGCAAACTAATTTGTTCTCGTTTACAAGAATTAAATATTTTATTCGACAATACGCAACACAGTTTAATAAAGAATTTGCATTTAAGTATTTTATTGACTCAAAAACTTAACGAAACGGTTCACAAGAAACGCCGTACGTTTTCAAAAAAAAACTTATATTAAAGCTCATTGAAAATGTATGCGTTATTGCTAAAAAACCACAAAATCGCACTGTTTAGTGTGCATTGGGAGCTTCAGGAATAATTTGTATATCTTTTTATGCGAAGTTGGCAACGCTGCTGTTGTCAATTGTGTGTACTTTTTTTCAGTGAAACCAACGATTTAAATTTGAGTGGCATGTGGTTTTGTGAATGCTTAATCACATGTCACGCAGCACGTAAAGCACTCGCTTTTTTCAATCTAAATTTCCTGGTCGTGTTATCTCGCCGAGAGGTGACATCGATTGGCCAGCGGGGTCTTACAATCTGACCACATTAGACTTATTCTTCTGTGGCTATTTGAAGCAGATGATTTATGTCAGCAAACCTGCTACCATTCTAGAACAAAAAGAGAACATCAGATGTGTAATTGCTAAAATAAAACCACATTTAGGAAAAATAATGTAACTGTTAAGTCCGTGCTTTGTACTTTCGATATTTTGGATTTAATTCAGGAAATTTGTATGCAACCTCGATAGATTTGTTTTTGTTATAAAATCCGTGTAGATTAGTTATAGATCTTCTATCATCTAATTTCATTTCTTGGAGTTAACAAAAGATCGATAAATTAGCGATAAAGATGTATACGAAAGTCACGTCTCTACTAGTTTAAATGTCAATATTCCCTAATGTTCAAGTAGTGATAAGATATTTTTGGTAGTTTAAATCTTAATTTTTTCCACAATATCGGCTATTAATCTTAAGATTTTATATCACATAAATGAATTCACATAAATAACTAATTTTGAAATTTTTATAAAATAATTGATTAGACGCAATTTTGTATTGAAAAATCAAAGTATGTCGCAGATTTTTTCCACTGATTGTTCAGTATCCATAAGTTTCTAGATCAGGACTGCACTCAGGGATAAAATTATTCTGTTTTTTATGGTACATTAACTACTAAGTGTCAGTAATATAATAAAGTATATTTAATGTTGTAATACGTATCAAGTGCGACAATAGTTTTTACTAATAGAAATTACTAATGTGTTCTGTAAGCAAAGATGGTCATTCACAATGATATTTCTGAACGGCAGTAATGCGCTTGTACATTTGTGCGTCATAATCATTACATGACGCACTGTACTTATGTTTAGCAGTGTGTATTTAGCACCCGAATAATAGCTGCATTAATAGAATTATCTGTGCAGACTCGATTTAGTTTGATATCGGAGAGCTTAAGCACTGAAATAGGGCGAAGAGCGTTTTGCATATCTACAATTGCACATTACAATTAAATGTATCAGAATAATTCGCTATTTTTATGCAATAAGCGGAAGAGCATAATTGGTAGTTTTCACTACTAAACTGCTAAACAGAAATTAATTAAAAGTTGCAGAGTATTGTGAAATTATCTTTAAGTATCAGTTTTAACTTAATTAATGTTTTTTTTTGTAGAAAACTTCACCTCAATTTTCCATATAATTAATATTGTTATCGATTGACAGTTTTAAAAGCTTCTATTTATTATTTATTATTTTCCCGGTATCATTATAAATTGCTGTAAAAAACATTTTAAAATGCCTTCTAATAAATATTTTTGAAAATTTCTTGCACATTAATATTTTCATTGTACTAAATATTGTCTTTAGTGGTATACGAACAGTTTTTCAAAAATATTGACTATTTAGCAATGATTCAAATTTACATGTAGAGCTTCTAGGTATTGACCCTTCAGTATAGTAAACATTTTGGAGAAATTTCCAGGTGCAATGGATCAACAGGTAACCAACTATGTTAATTTAAAAATTTGAATTTGCTATATTTAAAGAGAGACTCTACTGCAGTATTGCTTATTTTCAAATGCTTTGTATATGGTTTGTATAATTTAGTGAACTCTTTGCACTGTGAAGTGTTTTTGACAGAAGTCAGTCTGCGATGACCCAGTCTTTCAAGTAATTTTGAGATTTGAAAAGATGCCAACGTGTGCTAACTTGGAACAACATGAAGTTTAGCATTTCTTAAATTCATTCTTCTCAGCAAAGTATTTGACCTTGATATTAATGTGCTTTTTTAATGAATCCTATGCTCTGAAGTAAATGTTTAATTATGAATTAAATTTGATCGCAAACAGTACTGTGCAATTAAAAAGTTGATTGCTCAGCAGTTATATACGACTGCCAGATTTAATTTACTGGCATGCCTGTACGGTCGTATGGAACCGCCAGAAGAGTATTTTACATTTTTGTAAATATTTTTCGAGATTTGAAAATCGTTTTGATTATGTTATACGACCGTCGGAGGATTGATAGAATAGTATGAATTTCCAAATATCTCATATGAGTCTGGTTTTAAATTCATAAAAATAAGGTTTATTTTGCTTTTACTTAATTCTTCTTTCCATAGCAGCCTTCAAAATATTTTCTAACTTTGTCAAACTCTTCCACTTTCTTTTGCAAGTAACGGTTTCCACTTATTCTTCTAACCGATGTCAGCATATTTTTGTTATTTTGTTGGGATTTAAGAAAATCTTTTATAACTTCTTCTCGAATATCTGCAATCTTCATTTTATAGTTTGCAAGTTGATTTTATATAACAAAAGAATTATGTACATTTTCTCATTTTATCCGGCTGGTCGACAGATGATTTTTAATCATTAACAGCCAATGGATTCTTCATAATGCCATTACGCTACTGAACGTCTATGATTTCGGTTGTATACGTAGTAGATAACATTAGTACATTTCAATATGCAAATTTTCTTTTTTAATCTCTATGAATAATATTTTTCCCACATTGATTTCATCTGAGGGTTTTTATCGAACAAATAATGTCTTGTTCAAAACTGGTATAATAATTAAGAGCTATTATTGTTTGTCCAGAATTTAAACAATCTTTTGATATGTTTATTACGATGTTTTCTGTTACGGAACTTGCACCTTGATTCTGTTTTTCCGTCGTATAAACATTTTTACTACATAGCATGAACAATTTCACTCTATATTTGTGTTTTCTATTGTGATTTGTACTGCTTCATCCAAAGAGGACTTTGAAACTGAATTATAAATTCATCAATACAAAATATTGCCTAATAATTTTTAACCAATTCTCCTAATAAAGGCTTAACTTTGTACAAACGGTTACAATCAGGACATGTGTTATCTTAAAAATGTCACATTTTTTCCAATATTAGAATTTGTTTTTGGACAATCTTTGGAACACAGGAGTTTTTGTATAAATCGTATGTACCCCAATAATATTAGATAGAATGCATTTTTGTTAGACTTACGTATGTCATAATTCCAAAAGATTTTAATAATGTGTCTTTTTTAATAGGTCCCCATCTGTGTAACCAGGACTGTTTGCCTAAATTTTCCATTTGTTAACACTTGCATTCCGTGCAAGTTAGTTGGATGTACCTACCATCTCAACTAAAAGGTGTTTTTTTAAGCCCGATAGAACTTACGAAAGGGCTAACTGTTAAACGAACTGTCATGCTGCGCTAACTTTCTGACATTTATGATCAGTATACTCTGGCAAATCATCATGAATAGATTGGCGCTTGCACAACGCTACCAAATTATCCAAATTTACTTTGAAAGTCAGTCATCGATTCGCTCAACTTATAGACGACTTCGTGATTTTTATGGCGCACATAATCGTCCATCTAAGTAAACCATCCGTCGAACTGTGGATAGATTTCATACCACATACTCTCTAAATGATGCGTACTGAAGAGAATATCGCCGCTGTAAACGAAAGTGTGGAAGAAGATTCAAATTTATCGATTCGTCGTCGGTCGCAGGAAGTGGGGCTCTGTCCGTCCACTACGTGGAAAATTTTGCGCAAAGATCTTGGCCTACACCCGTATAAGATCCAGCTGGTGCAGGAATTAAAGCCAAGAGACCATCATATGCGTCTAGAGCAGTTGGAAACTGGCCCGATGTTTTATCGCAAAATTGTGTTCACCGATGAGGCTCATTTTTGCCTTCACAGGTTTGTTTATAACAAAATTGCCGCATATGGAGTAAAACTAATCCACAACAGATCCTACAGACTCCATTACATCCAGAAAAATGCACCGTTTCGTGCGGTTTACACGCTGGTGGCATCATCGGACCTTATTTCTTCAAAAATGAAGTCGGAGCTCGCGTTACGATCGATGGAGATCGTTACCGCACCATGACCAATGATTTTTTGTTTGAAAATATAGATGACATTGACCCGGGCAAGATGTGGCTTTAACAGGATGGCGCTACGTGCCATACGGCGACCACAACCATCGATTGATTTCAATTGGCTTCCAAGGTCGTGCGATTTGACACCTCTCGATTATTTCCTGGGGGCCACGTGAAGTCACTGGTTTATGCTGATAAACCAGCAACAATTGACGCCTTGGAGGCCAACATTGTTGGTGTTATTAGCAATGCTCGAAATGTGGACCAAAATTGGACGTCCAAAATGCGCTTCGTCAAGAACAGTCGCGGTGGCCATATGCCCGAAATCATTTTAAAATGTTAATGCCATGATGCCATTGATCTTTCGAATAAAAAATTTTTTGATTAAAATTTAATTTTTTGCGTTACTTTTTACAATTTTAAGTTATATCGAGCTTAAAAAACACCCTTTATTATGGAATCAGTGTCAGCTTGAGGAAACTAGGCAACCCTTAGCCTGTAAACATTTTTGTAGCACCTTTAGTCTGAAAACCGGGGTCGTTGTCATTCGGACGAAAATTCAATTGTTTGCTGCGACGACCAAAGGGGAACTGCCGCGCTGAAAGTCGGTAGGTTTTCGGGAAGAATAACTTTTTTTTTTATAGGAGCATAGTAGCGCCCTCCCTTTTCATTTCCAAAAGTTACAACTGCATTTAATTTTCGCCCGGACAAAAACGACCCAGGTTTACAGACTAAGGCTTAAAATGTCTAAGTTAATTTTTGTCTATTGATTCGGCAGATGATAGTTTTTCATGAATTGTAGATACTTTTTCTTCTACGCTTTGAATTATCAACCTCAAGACGACCACTAGTATGACATTCATAGTCGCACATCCAGCCAGGTCAGACGTATACGAACACTAAGAAGTTTTATAAAAATTTTGAGCAATTTATAAAATTAATAAAAAAAGTACATCATGTTATTAAAACCTTTAGGATCTCCAATTTCATCTTGGAACTGTGCACGTTTAAGGTCGATTTGTCCGGGCAGTTAAATTTACTATACGTTTTTGTTAATTTTGAACTAAATAAAAACGCATGTTTTGTTTTTGCAACCTTACACGCAATAATGTGTAAATTACTAGTGTACAATTACTAAGTAGTGGCAATAAAACTTTTGAGTTACACCTACGGAACGCCTGCAACGCTAAGTTAGCATCTATTGTTCAGTTCTCGGTATGTTGGCAGCATCCGAGCGAACGGTGCTACATTTGATATTTTGTGTTGTTAGCGCTTATTGCCACAATGCTCTCAGGTTTCCGTCTGGCAACTTATGAAACAGGCTTCTCGGTTTCACCAAGACCGAAAGTAATGCGGCATGCAAAATTTCTGCAACTGCATGTCTAACCCGCTCTGCAGCGCTCCAACTGCAGTCGGCAACTTGTCTCATTAGGCATTTTACGATTTCATTTTGTATTTAAATAATCTGAAGTTATAAGGGGATTTGAGTTATTTAAGTTTTGGCATCCATTTGTTGAATTGTTCAGAGGTATTACGAAAATTTATATCATTAAGTAAAATTATTTCTAGAATATTAATTTATTGATCGTTTGTTATATGGAGATTCCCTAGATGTTATTTAATCTGCCTTGTTATTTATCTGTCACAGAAGAGTTTGCTATATGGTTTTATGTAAAAAATAGAGGCATCTTGTCTAAAAAAGTTTTAAGAATTTTTAGAGGTAAAAAAATTATGCTATTGTGTGTTAAAACACGTTTTAATTTATTTACAATTAATAATATCTAAAGAAATAGTATATTATTTATAGAAACAATTTATTTGTTTTAACCCTCCTATAACGAGGTAAATTCGTACTACGTTATATGGGAACCGTATTAAGGAAAATGTAGAAATATAAGCGATCACATATATAAAAACTGGATTCTTAGAGCAGCATGTTATGATGAATACAATTAAGAAATAAAATTTGTAAATACAAAATGTGATAAATCTATTGTTTATATATTTTTAAATCATTTTCATTTAAGACTTCATATAAGAAAATTCGGCTTCGGAACAAAAAATGATTTGCAGGTAGTAAGAAACTTAACCGAAAAGACAGCATGCCGTTATGTATGGCTTCTATAGACTTGCAGAAAGCATTTGGATTGCTTGAATTGTACGCCATTTTGAATTTCCCACAAAATAATCGCATAGGTCATAGATATACGAATTTGATTTAAAGTATTTATCAAATTCAACATTAATAATTAAAACACACGATTTAGTGTCCATACTTCCATGGGCAGTGGTATGTAGGTTTTTGATATGCATTGATTCATAAATTGTGAAGTTTTTTTTTAACTCGATGCATTATAGTTTTTAATTCTTTGCCATTTAAGTAAAATGTTTTCGTTTTAATTAAGTCTTATGTATCTGAAAGGATAACTGTAGTCAATCGAGTAGCTTCCTCTTGGAATTGTACAGGTTAGTTCTATACTTCTATTGTTGAAGTTTACAACTGCATCGACATCTTTGTTTGTAGTTTTATTGGGCAAAGTAGTTTGGTGTTCAGTAATTCTTCAAAACTGTTTCAGTTTGTTTTGTTGTTTATTATATTTAAAATGGGCTGCTTGATAGTTAACCTGTTGGTAAACAGTACGAGTATTTGAAGATCATTCTTATCCAGTTCGATTTTAACTTTTTAGAAGAAACAATATCGAATATATTGGGTTGTTTTTTTTAGTATGGGTAATAGGTGGTCGGGAATTGAAAAAATTGCTATAGCAAAATTTTCCGATTTAACGCCTTCTGAATTTATGACTGCACCTCCAAAGGGTATTAAAATTTACATCACCTATGACTAGTACTGGTTAAGTGTTTTTTTGATATATTTTTAAATCGATTTATGTTTGACCCCTGAAGCACTATTTATTGCTCTAATAATCAAATTTAACATTTTTTTATTGATATTAATTTTTAGATTAGGGACATGAGCAACAATCAGATTAGTTGCTCAAATTTTATTTTGAAAGTAATCGCCATTATACATGCCGTAAGAGTAATAACAGGAAATTCAAAATTTTATATACATAACTAAAAAGGCAATAAATAATAAATATTGGTTTTGATACCATTTGAATTCTAGTCTAAACTGGTTAGTAGAAGAGCTTTTGTAATGAAGCATTTAATTTCATTAAGGTAAGGTGCAATTAGTTCAAGGAGAGTCTGAATGAGATTGCTAGTTATTGCTGATGCATGAGATAAGATAATTGCGTTGTTATTCCGATTTAGTTTATTTTTGAATTTATCCGGCAGCATCTGCGTATTAGTTGCATATGAATTTCTGGATTAGGTGTTCGACTATTATTTTAGCAAACAGATGTTTTGCGTTGTAATTTTAAGTTCAGTTAGCGCACTTTAGTGGATCACTGGGTTTCTTTTTGCAGTCGTGTATATAATACAATAATTTTTGGTATGATCGTATTGTCGATATCTGTAACATTGTGATATATTCTTCAGTGAGAATAATACAGTAATTTTCATAAATATATTTAATATGCTGACACATTTTTGGTAAATTCAACTGAGCATACTAGTAGCAGTTTCTTATCTTCAGTGTGCAAGCGCATTACTGTTATTACTGGTACACGTTTAGGTAACTACGTTTTTATTTTTTTATCTGCGGGAGCAAATAAAACATTTTTGATAACTACGAATAACAGTTTATCATTTGCCTTTTGAATATATGATACTGTATTTTATTTTCTTTGAACAATTTGGTTAGCGTTCTAAAGTCTTTCTCTTTGGACAAATTAATGTTTTTAAGATGGTCGAAATTTTTATATTTTCTGTATTTATATCAGCTTACGTTTTATATCATTGTTGTTAAAAGATATTGTATCAACTAACTTGTTTCCTAACTTTGATGGAAGTTATTATTATATATTTCCGGTTAATAGTTATTGTGCAATCCACGCATGCCGTTTTTAAATCTGGTCAATAGACAGTAATAGATTTTGAGCTTACTACATTGGACTAGATTATTGTTGATTGTTTAAAAATAAATAAAATAAATTTAGTCTGTTATAAACAGTGTCAGGTTCAAGCGCACTTAACTTGATTTGTCATACACTACAACATTGACTCTAGTTGGGAAAAAGTAGTGAAATAGGGCAACCGTTCCTCAGTATGCTTAATGACATTCAAAAAATTGGTTATGAACCTGATAACATGTTTTAAACAGTGAAAATTGAGGTAAACGTAGACTATAATCAAGATGTTCAAACGTGAGTATCCTTAAGTCAGGCGACATTAACCAAGGCAGAGATAGAGATATTAAGTTAAATCAAGAGTTACAAAATTTAAAAACTGAGATCGCGATAATAAAAATAAATTTATTCTTTATATTATTTAATATTATACCATGGAAGATTTAACATCTAAGCTACGTTATATCAATTAAAAAAAATCGTCTTTCTATAGAAAATCATGTAAAATAACTTTAGAAATAAAATATTCAAATCTGATATTTGTAAATCCTAATATATTAGAATATGCTAGACTATCACCAACAAAATTAATACATCTAATGCGGTCAATTAAGTTATATTAAGTAGATGTTGTGAAAATACAACCTATTGCAGACACGGTCATGTTACGACTTCCAAAAGTTTCACTGCATCAAAAACCAATATCTGACCCGGGGAAATATTTTTATCCACAAATATACATTTTTATATTTTTACATATTATGAGTACCAAAACAATTGTTTTTTAATATCCTAGAAGTCAGTGCCACTTTTTTAGTTTTACAAGCAATTTAACTAACAAATATTACCAACTTATGCTATGTTGCATACGAATATTCAGGTGGTACCACACAACATTTGTCCCGGAAACATCGAACCAATGTTTATATAATGGAAGACGTTTGCACGATAACAATGTAGCGTTGCAGCCTATTATGCCTATTATGCGCATACATAAATGAGACTCCACTGACCGGCCTAAGTGCGAGTTAGATGCTGGTGAGTGAGTACATGTACTGTGTGATCGTTGCATTTGGAATAACTGATCAATTGAAATAAAGAATCTGCAACAACTTTTTTTAGTAAACTGAAACGTGTGTCAGCAAAAACTATTCGGAAACGATGCAATTAGTACAGTACACATAAGAGTATGACACAAACAATTATATTACATTTTTACGTATTAAAAGATAAGCTGGAGATTCTAAAAACTAAATTGTATAAAATTTTACTGAAGATTTTGACATAAAACATGTTACGACAAAATTTGTTCTGCGATTACCGTTTCCAGAACACAAGAAACATTGTGCTGCAGTTGGTAATAATTTACTTCAGATTGCTATCGTAACTAGAGATAAAACATGGTTCTGAGGTTACGACACGAAAACAAAAGTTTAGCCATCCCAATGGAAGGATTTGTCACGCCTGAGGAAGTGTGTGAGATCTCAAGGTATTTTTTATGCTTTATTTCTCCACGGATATTGTGAGCTGTTAACTATAGGATAACTATAGGATCTTGTGAAATTCTATTCAGGAATTTATTGGGATAATGTCTCGCTAAGTCAAACATTTACTATGTATGTTTCACGTAATCAGACGTATGTCATTACCGTTTATTGATTGCCATAACAATTTTACCCCCAAAGGTATTGAAAAAACTGCACGTTAAATTTATAAACAAAACTACCCTTTTGCAAAACTGCGGTAACTTCACAGTCAGATTGCAAGAAAGCCGGAGATTTATACATAATTCCATCTCTTGTATATAAATTAAAGTTTTGAGTATTTACAACAAGATTTGAGAAAAATAGTTGGCAAAATCTATCGAATGACATTTACCGAGATGAAAAGTCTGTCTTGGAACTGTAATCATTACATATTAGATTGTCAGCACGATCTTATCAATTTCATATATAAGTAAAAAGCCACTTCTGTTACACAGGCAGAAGAATTTTCTTATCATTAATAGTAATAACATTTTAAATTATCAGTTTGAATAAACACATAAACATCAGTCAGCAGTTTACATTTTTGCAGAAAATACTTTGGGAAAATATGCTAGTTAAAATGGTTTTATCTTTTAATTTTTGCATTTTAAATTTTATGTATTTTCAAAATATGGTAGTAGTAAATATAATTAACATAGTAATCGTATATGCTTATCAATACTTTTTATATACAATAAAGACACACTTTTAGCCTCCAATATAAGATGCTTAACGAAAACTTATAAAACAGTAGATGTAAGATTCAGTTTCAAAAGAACAAGGCCCTGCTAACTTTTAATTTTTTTGCACAAACCAAAAATTATGAAATTAAGATATAATAATGGAACAATGCCTATGTTAAGAGGAAAAGCTTTACATAATTATTATGAATAGTACATTATTTATACTTTACATCATTTAACGAATTGTTTACTGTTTCTTCGCGTTTTTCCAAATGGCACTGCTACAAATGTGTTACAAAAAAACCAATAATTAGTTGAAATAAATTTTTAAAATAATTAAATAATAAAAATAACATTAGAAAACAAGAAAAATTAAGTGAAATAAATAATATTGAATATCATATTATTCAATGTAGCCCCTATGAGAGGTCACAATCTTTTCGAGTCGAGATCCAAACCTGCTACAGGCGAACATAACTTTTCCTTTGTCGATATGTGTCATTACAAAAAGTGATGCACCCTCTTCTCTGCTCAAAAACCCCAATACAATTGAAAAGGCGGGAAAGTTTGTATGCATAACAATAAACACTTTAAAGGTATCTTGACAGATCCAACAGTTATTTTGGCGACTAATTTTCCTACCGTGGGCGAACTTCTTTTTGTCAGAAAATAATCTCAAGAAGCCAGCATTGTCGTGCCTGATGTTCTTAACTTCTCGTCTATCTTCTTTTTCTAAGCCAACAGTTGGCGGTTCCTCAGAATAAAATACAAAAGTGCAGGTCCTGATGCACTGCTAAACTGATCGTCAATCTTACCCCGTTAATTTTTTTGCCAGGTCAGTCATACTCCGTCCAGGATCCTAATCGATCGTATCTTTCAATTCGCGATCGAATTCATCACTTCTTTTGTGATCACATCGCTTGTTTTAAGCTGTTCTGTCAGCAGTTACCTTTTCCCAGTAGTCACATTTTCTATACTATTCAGCTATAACATAAACTTGGGTCTTTTTGTAGCCACATCACGCAATAATTTCTGTCGGAGATTCTCTGGCGCAAAGAAATTTGGGTATGAGAGCTCTGCGGTTGTATTTTCGACTTATTTGTCCACAATCGTTGTTTATTGATTGAAGCTAACTTTTGTTATCAAATAGGGGATTGCGCATGCTTATAAGTAGCCGAGGCAAATTAGTAAAAAAAGCTAAAATCTCTAATTTTTTTCTGGCCACACGTATCGAGACGATCCAGGGCGCATTCGATTCGAAAAAGCCTTAGAAGAAAATATTACACCATATTTTATTGCTATAATGCGAAAGTGCATTTGGGCATGCAAAAAATGCATTTATTTGACGCATTTTTTGCAGACCCTAAAGAATATATATTGTTCACTTAATATTGGCTTATATAATCTGAATCCCGTTATGGGAGGGGGGGGGCTTAGTACCCCGATTCACTTGGCGGAGCGGAATCCTGAAGATGAAGGCGATTTGGAGGCTCAAATTTGTTTGTTTTTCGAGTATTAATTGTCTATATATGGGTTTTTGGGGTCACCGATCACGAGTATAATGTTTAGAAAGTGCCCCGATTAACTTGGCGATGCAGAATCCTGTGGGTGGGGGGCAATTTTGGAGAATCAACTCAAAGTTGTTTATTTTTCGAGATTAAACTGTCTTTATAAGCGTTTTGGGGTCGCTGATCACAAATACGATGCTGAAAAAGTGCTCCGATGCACTTGGGGCTGGCAATAATATCTGGAAAAAATCGTTTTTGAAAAAAATTAAATCATATTCAAATGAAAAAAATACCCTACTTGTACCCTGGTGCTTCAGGTTAGCATTTCTCCAAAGTGCTCCAAGGCAGTTTTTTAGTTTGGTGCATTAGAACTTCATTTAGGATCAAAATCGTTATCAGCGACCCCAAAAACCCTTATGTAGACAGTTTAATTTTGAAAAACTTTGATTTGATTCCCTTAAATTGCTCCCAGCTCCAAGATCCTGTTCCTCCAAATGCATCGGGGCACTTTTTCAGCATCATATTCGTGATCAGCGACTCTAAAAACCCTTATATAAACAATTAAAACACGAAAAAGGAACAAATCTGAGCCTACAAATCGCCTCCAGCCACAGGATTCCGCTCCGCCAAGTTAATCGGGGCACTTTCTAAACATTATACTCGCGATCGGTGACCCCAATTCACTCTCCCTTAATTTAGCTTATTTAAGCCATTATTAAGTGAACAATAAAATATTGTTTAGGGTCTGCAAAAAATGCGTCAAATAAATGCATTTTTTTGCGTGCACAAATGCACAAGTTCTTAGTTGACATCAGAAAATTAGGTACCACTTTTTGTATGAGATATGGTGACTTCTTGCAATACTTTAAGTTAGGCGCTTGTAATGTGTAATTTTTTCCTAATTCTTTTTAGTTCAAATTGAGTCACCTTAGAAACACCTCAACTAAAGATTATATAGTGTCTTATACAAGCAAAACCTTTTGATGGCACAATAACAAAGAAAAGGGTATTAAATGACTGTTCTCAAGGCTAGTGTTTTTAAGTACCAGGTAAACTTAAAAAATATGGTTAAGTTATTGTGCCACCGAGAATGTTTATCTGTCAGATTAAAAAATGTCGCAAGACCTCTTGATTTATGCATGCACCAGCTACGCGAGCATGTGTCGTTGACTCGCAGCACAAAAATCGTATGCTAATGTATTCGAGGGAGGTAATTGATATTTCTTCTTTGTTCCAGGTACGCACATGTCCATCACAGATCGGTATCGTCGCCGCCCGATTGTGATCGAGAAATCAATCAGCATGGCATCAGCATGTAGGATGCCTGCGGCCTGCTGGACCCGAATGTATTTCATGCGACACGGTGGCAGGACACGGAGCGCGGCTGCCACTCGGCCCTTCCAATATTTAATCAATTTCGATGATTATCGACCTCCCCGCGATTACTCGTCGAATTATCCGGCGGTCAAAGCGGCCGCCGCCGTCTCCGGGGCCGAAATTTAATACGCGATTAGAGCTCAAATATGTGCCGCGAGGGCACAAAAAGATAGCGGGACGCGGCCGAGGGACGCGCTGCTGAGCCTCCCCGGGCTTCTTCAGAAGCTCGCTGCGGATTTCGGCGATGGCAGGACCCTCGTCAGAAAAGTATTGTGTCGTCCATCATCCAGAATTGCTCGGGCCAGCCGTCTCATTTGCACACAATGCGCCGAGATATCTCTAATTAGGGGGTACAGTTAGCAGTTAATGATGTGCCCGGGCCCTTCTTGCAACAGATACTTTATGAACTGGTTTCGTAATAACGTCGCAACGGCCTAACGTTTTTGCCCGTACCGAATTTACTTCGGGCGGCACTGCCACTTGTGATCGGCATTAATATATTCTTTAATGTACACATAAACTCATCTAAAAATGAAATGAAAGTGTTTATTATAAAAAAGTCAATTATTTTAAATTTTAAAAAAAATTGATTTATAAACTCATTTTACTCTTCAGTACTGCATTCGGTGTTTTCATATTTTACTGAATAAAGGTAATGTTATTTATTGACAATAACAAATTGTAAGATTCTATAATTTAAGTTTCCCATCTCATTCCCTTGCTCTGTTATTAATAAGAATTTTTTAATTAATTTTTCCAAAAACTAAACTTCAACAAAGTTTTACATCTTTAGGAATTCCTGTATATTAGTACTTAAAAGTAGCAAAAAATTTAATTTAAAATTCCCTTTCAATATTTTATAAAATAAGCCAAAAGTTGGGCAACTTTAAGCATCGTTATCAAATTATTCATGAATAGCAGATTTATGGTTATGATGCAATATATTTTGTAGTTAAATATACTTAAATTTAAATTATGCTTTAGTTCATAGAGTTAAGGCAAAAGTAGATACCTTCAGATTAGCTCTCATTTTGCTTTTTTAGCTTTTAGGCTTAAGTTGCGTTTGTCTACAAGCCAGTATTTTACATGAGCTTTAGTGTATTGTTTATAGTGTAATTTATATTACATTTAGGCTTTTAAAAATGTAAAAACATTATTATCTACAGTAGGACAAAGAGTTAATGCACTTTTCTTCTTCTGTAGGTGGCGTTTCAACTAGTAAAGGTTGGTTGTCATTTCTGAAAATCTTTCTCTGTTTCTTGCTATGTTAAAAAGTGTGCCGACTCTCGTGATCCCCGTCTATTCTTTTATGTTTCTGAGCCATGACATCTTCCTTCTTCCCATTCCTCTTCTACCTTCTGTTTTTACCATTATTATTTTCTTTAGTAGGTCGTATCTCTCATGCCTCAGTACGTGTCCCAGATACTCGACTTTTCTTTTTTTCACTGTGTGTAAAAGTTCTCTATCTCTTCCTATTCTATTTAAGACCTCCTCATTGGTACATCGCTCTGTTCATGACATTTTTAATATTTGCCGGAAAACCCACATATCAAATTTTTCTATTCTTGCGCTTGTATCTCTTTAGAATCTATGCTTCTGAGCCGTACAGTAATATTGGCCATATGTAACAGTTAACTACTCTCAGTCGTAGATCGATGCTTAATTCTTTATCACATAACATTGCTTTCATCTTTCTAAATCTGTATCTGACCATTTCTATTCTTGTCTTAGCTTCTATGTCACTATCCCATTCTTCTCTTACCCTAACTATCTATATTTCTGTACTCACTCTATGTTGTTACCTGCTACCGTAAGTCTCACATTTAAATCTCCCTTCTTGCTTACTACCATAAACTTCGTCTTCTGGATGTTTATATTGAGGCTTAACCTTTCATTTTCTTCATTCACTCTGTCTAACAAAACTTGCATATTTTTTTCAGTTGGTGCAACCATAATGGTGTCGTCGGCATAACAAATATTATTTATTACTTTGCCATTTACTTTAATTCCTTTCTCTTCTATATGCTCTAAATATAAATTGAACAGGGTTGGCGATAAAATGCATCCCTGTCTCATTCCTCGTTTTATTTCTATTTCTTCTGTACTGTCGTACTTAATTCTAACGGTTGCTGTTTGGCCCCAGTACAAGTTCGTAATTATTTGTATATCCTTTCCATCTAGGCATATTTTTTCCAGTATCTGACTAAGTTGTTCATGTCTTACTCTGTCAAACGCCTTCTTGTAGTCAATGAAACTTATGATAACGTCCTTCTGCATGTCTCTACATTTCTGTATTGAGACTTGTAAAGTATCAAAAAATTAAAAAACAGAAAATCTGTAAGTCAAAATAGAATCGTTATAAAAATGTAAAACACGACCTAAGAAGCGGCGGTAGACATTATTTAGAAAATCTGCAACAAATGATGGTTAAACGAAAAATAGATAAATACAGTGTACATTTTATTATATAAAAAAGCATAGAGATGTTGAAAGCACCTAAAACTATAATTATTTCTATGTATCCTTCCAAAACAATCTGACTTTGTTCCTGGAAGAACCAGAAATCAACTAATTAATGTTAAATAATTAATTGAAAAACCAGAAATTCTGTGGACTATTCAAAGACTTTTAATTTTCTCAAATGGAACTATCTATGGAAAATTTTAATATAAATGACAGCGCCTGAACACCTGATATAGTTAATCAAAGTATTATATTATTCCGATAGTACGAACGCTAACACCTGCTACCGACAATTCATCAAATATTACGAGGTGATATGGTAAAACTATGCATATAAGATAACATTGAAGGGTCTTGTGATCTTCATAGCCCAAACAAAGTTTCCCTAATTTATCCATGATCCAAATAATAACTATTATTTACTACGACTAAATGAAAGGCCAGAAAAATAGACTACCATGTCTTGTAACTATAATTTTTAAAATTCTTATTCGTTAATGCTACTATTTTTCTAGTATAAGTTTTGTATATTATGAAGAGAAACTTAATTCTTGATTGTATTATAAGTACTATTATATAATTTAACGGCAACTGTAAGTTAGATGATCGGTGAAGTTATTATTAATACATTTTAATAATGGGAAAGCATGTTTATTTAATTTTTATAACACAAGACCACAGAAAGAGGTTTCCATTTTTGTATCTATCTAAACAATACTCGAAAAATCTAATAGCTACCATTTTACTTTAACTATAGCTTAGGAGCTCTATTTATATAAGAAATACCAAATACAATGTATTAGACAACATTTCTCAAGTAGTTGAAGATTTTAGTAGCGTCTTCTTTTGTGGCTATGAAAGCTTAAATAACACGATGTGAGATGTATAAGCAGAATTTGATTTTTCTTTCTTACTTGAAATGCTCTTGAAAATAGATAGATAACACAAACATTAAGTGCTTCTAATACTATGTGAATGTAAATGGGACTTATTTTGAATAACGATTAGCACCATGTCTTCAGTACATTTTCATAGTGCAGCGGGACATTTGAAAATATACTTACCTACGCAAATAGTATTTAATTTTATTATCATTGTAATCCGGTGTATCAATTTTTATAATTTAGAAATAATATGTAAAATATAAACTATAAACTAATACATACCTTATCGCTCAAAATAAATTGCACTTACCTCAAAACTACAAAATTGTTTTCTCAAACATTTATCAAATGTGTACAGTATTAATAATGTATTCATTTTAAAACAATATTTTTCTAGATTTTTTCTATTGCAAATTTTATTCTCATCGAAATATCTTTTTCTTGCACCAAGCTTGTAGGTGGGACAGTAAAACTGCACGTTTCCAAGAAGCTTGTATGGTGTGGGGCGAAGGGGATGTGACCTTCACATGTCACATAATTGAAAGTTTAGTAACAATGCAGCGTTGGGCCGGTGATTAACGAGATTTTACTATTACAGTGAATTTTCAAAATGGTCGAAATTAAGTACGAGCGCACCACGCGTTTCACTTACATTGTCATCTTCCGCCTCGTGCTCCTATTTCAAGTAGGAAAGCCATTTTTGTTTGGTACAACAACTTATGTACAAGTCGAACAATAAGACAAAGAGAAGGTAGTGCAAGAACTGTTAGGACCCAGGAAAATATGGAGACTGTACGAGTAGCGATTACAAAAACCCCTCGAATATTTACGAGGTGCCACAGCGTTGCTCTTGGATTTTCGATTCGAGTAGTAAGGACAATTTTGTATGATGACTTACATTTACATCCGTATAAAATGCAAATAGTTCATTATTTGAACCTCGGAGGTTATCCTATCCGCCTTAGTTTTTGTAAGCACATGTTGAAGACGACTCACAGCTTATTGATAATCTGTGAATGAGCGATGAAGCTTATTTTCACCTCAGTGGATATGTCAATAAACCAAATTTTTGCTATTCGGCTGTTGCCAACCCTCAACAACTTCACTGCTTTTCTATTCGACCAAAGTTACAGTTTGGTATGCAACCTCTTCGAATGGAATAAGTGGCCTGTATTTTTACGAAGATGATGATGGCCATACAGTTACTGTAACATGAGCGCGTTATGTTTAAATTCTGGAAACCTTTCTTGTGCGAGAATTTCAACGATTTTCTGTAAATAAAAACATTAGTTTCCAACACGATGGAGCAACTGGCCAGGGCGTCAATAAACTCACTGAAAGACCTTTTCCCAAACCGCCTCATCAATAGGAATGGGAATTTTCAGTGGTCTTTAAGATCCTCAGACCTGAGCGCCTGTGATTATTTGTTATGGGAACATCTAAAGTTAAAGGTTTTGAGACTCGCCCAACAACTATAATGGACTTAAAGTGTGGATTGAAAAAGAAGTTCGTGCAATAACACCGGCGGTACAACGACAAGAAAATCTGTATAAGAAATGTACAAAATGATGATTGCCATATTCCTGGAATGATATTCAAAAAGTGAAACTTTTTTCGTTTTGTATCAATTTCTATTTGTGCTCTTAACATTTGTTACAATAAATAAAAAAAGATTGTTCGTGTTTTAATACCTACAAATAGTGAGGGTCGACTGCCCCACCCTATAAATATCAAATATTTTTTAATGATTTTCTATGTATTTCTGTGTAATGGTTTTTAATATATTTTTCGATCAAACTTATATAAAATTACAATCCAAGCTTTATGGCTTCCATTACTGCTAAGATTCCTTTTCTCTTTCTTTTGTACAAATAACCTGTAATCATTTTGTAATGCCTTTAGGATTATTGTGGTGTTAAAATAGAAACAAATCCATTACCTCTAGTTTGACACTCAATTGCCAATACATGATTTTTTAGTATTTCTACATAATCTACTTTTACCATTATCAAATGGAATATATAAATACGTTACCCCTGGAATATCATATACCAAAGAGGGCAAAATGATAATAGCAAACAGAGAATAAACGCCTGAAATGCCTACCTAACAGACTTTTTTAGGATAACGAACCCAAGCATCCTCCAGATTTTGACTTACAACCGTAATTAAAAGTATGAGGCAGCTTATAAAGATTATCCTCTAAAATTCTTTTGGCCGCGTTACAGAACAAGTACACCAATTTTATTGTATCATTTATTAGCTATTGTTAGACATTCAATGTAATATTAGTACACTTTTAAATTTAATTACGGTAATTGTTTCCTAGGAACAAATCCCTAACTAGCTTCCGATACTCTTGAATATTATTAGCATTCCGTTCTTCTGGTAGAGTTTCTTTGAGTTGTTGTAACTGCATATTACACTTCTTTATTTGATTGGTTTAATGTACCCCAGCTAAACAACTGTTAAAATTAAATATTATCTTATTACACATGTGTGTGCATATAATAGACTTATTGTTATTATTCAAACGTTAAGAATAACAGTAAAATGCCTCATTAAGCTTATGTCAAAATAAAACTTGTTTCACCAAAGAACATTTGTCTAATTTTTTATTGTTGAATATTGGTGTTGACGAGCTTTTTGTTCTTCTTCTAGAGACATGGCTTCTTCCTTGCCGTGCAGCTTTTCAGACATGCCTTTCCGAGCCTTCTTCTTGCATTAAGAAAGCGACTGATATCTGAATACATTATGGCAGCGAGCACAAATGTGTTTTTTTCGATTTTTAAGCGACTTCCAAATCAATTCTTTTTGGTCTGTTATCTTCAAATTTATGCATCATTTAGTGTTCTTACTACGTTCTACAGTACTTTGAACAGCCCAATCAGATTATTTAATATAATTTGCGATTTTAATCTAAGACTTGCCCTGTTGATATAAAAAGTGAATCCGTGAACATTCCTGCATATTAAGTATTATTTTGTTAGGCATTTATTGTATAATAACAGGCAGCTAAAATTCCGCTTACCTATCAATAACTCCAATAATAAAACACGTACTTGAACTAAAAGCAATTGGTATTTAAAATATTTGTATACAAAACATATTTTCAAGTTTTGCTGATTAGATATTTTATTGACCTAACATGAAACCATGTACCATTTGTATATGGGTAAATGAATATTTTAAATTATTTAACTCATAAGGCATTAGACAATCGACAGAAGTATTTAAAAATATATATGCATTCTACTGTAAAGGTTTCAAAACTGAAATTAAAATCGACTTTTATACTTCTAACAAAAACATTACTAAGTTACTAACTGTTACCGTTCCGTGAATCTTACGAGCTACCTTTAAAAACTTTTCCTAAAAATAATCAGAAAATACGTTGGGTACTAGGAAAGCCCTAGTTAACATGCAAGTAGGTACTTTCTTAACGATCCAGAAATATAAAATGCGAAATCTTTGCATCTTTCATTGAATGCGATACTGAATGAGATTGGGTTTGCGTATTATTGCCACTACAGTTTAATGTATATTGAGAACAAATTTTCAAAGGGGCTTTTGAAAACATCATCAGCGGAATCAAAGTTAATGGCGGATATACACATATAATATATTTTTATGATACAGTAATTTGTAGGTAGCCTTAACACACTCTTCAAAAGATGATAGTTTGTTGAACTTCATAACATTAAACTATATGCTAGTGTTAAAAAACAATTAACACAAACAACCAAAAAATAGAAATACTAGTACTTATTTATAAATAACAATTAATAAAATTTGGGATCATTCAATAGGGATCAAATGCCAAATTCATTTCCTGAGTATGTAAAAACTGTTTAAATGTTACGATTTATCTTTGTCGGCTGAGATAGGACTCTTAAAGTGTCATGTTTCTCTGGTGATGCTCTACACAATCGAGTTGAAGTTCTGACTGACGTTTCCTGTTACAAGCTCGAAACGTTTGAAATGTGGTTAAACCGATTCATTTTGAGACAATTTGTGGACAAACCACGTCATCAATCAAAATATCCTAGAAATAACGGGCAAAGAAAAAGAACTGCTTCCAGCACGTAAGCTGGAATATCTGAGAAATATTGTAAGAAACAACCAACACTATGAATTATTAAAACTGATTTTACGAAGCATAAGGCAAGGGAAGGTGCAGAAGAAGGATGTTTTGGGTGCTAAAATTATGTATATATTTTAAAACAACAATAGTTAGCCCTTTTTGTGCTGTCATGAATAAAGTATGCATTACCATAATGATCACCAACATTCATAACGGATAAACAGCATAAGAAGAAAAAAAACCCATCTGAACTGTTCTATGGTCTAATATTGGTAATGTTTGGCCCACACCAGCAGCTTTTGTTTATACATTCTATTAATTTATTCATTATTAATTTTTTTACGCAGCTTTACCTAAGTATCGCTTGATTGTTGCAACACCAATTGGGTAATAACTTTATTGATTAAATGTTGCAACAATTTTGGATGCTATATTACATATTTCGTAGTAACTCAAGTTTACTATACCCATTCCCTCTTCATTTTGTTGCCTTTCGCTTACCACTCCCTCTGCGGTCATCTAGTTTTCCAGTATCTGAGCTACATTTAAAACTACGTATTAATTATTCATTGAAGTAAGGAGGTGTTTAACAGAAAATTTACTAATTTACATCATGCTTTATACAGTAATATGTTGATAACCCCGTGTTCTTGAAATTTGAAATTTATTTAATTTATTTCTTATTAATAAAATTGATATATATTTTGGCCCGTCGTATTTTTAAAGTATGTCTTTATTCCCTTTACTGTATCGAGTTGACTCGGTTGTTAAAAGTAGTGTAGTCTATGTTGGAGGAGTTTAATTTACCTTTAAAAATAGATCCCAAAAAATAGTGATTAAAGAAGTTTAACAAACAAGACACTCAATATACTTCTGAGCGTATCTTTTCCGTAAGTTGTAGATAGTCTGTTGATTAATTTTTGAGCCACATTAAATTGAGTGTAATTTGGCATAATAGTTTTAGTTAATTAATAAAAATATCGTAAACTTTTTTTAACATTTTAAAATAAGGTTTACTCTCAAAAATCGTTTTCTTAGAGAAGGAGAACAACTGTTTCTGTTAAAATTTGTTTTGTATATAGCAGCGTCTATTCTTATCTTTGCAATGGCTGTGATGTTATTAACATTTTACATTTTTATTGTACTATGCAATATATTAATATGTTTCAATATGCCATAAAAAATTAAAAAATTGCGTTGCTTAACAAATTTCTTAATCCAAACAGTCTCATCGTCAAATAATTCCAGTAACCCTGTCCGTTTTCCTACTTAGTTTTAAACATTAGGAGTGATAGTGGCATCCAATTATTGAGGCGAATGATAATGGAGTGTGTGTTATCACTAAAAAATTTAAGTCAATTTTTGAAGCGTTTCTGGTGGTATTAATTGTTGAAGTGTGTAAAATTTAAAAAGTGTTACCTGAAGAGAAAGTGGACAAATAAAAATAATTAGCGAATATTAAAAGGTCAGAAAATAAAAGTCTGTGTTTGTTTTTAACCTATTTGTAAATATTGATAAGAGAGATAAGTAGTTTCTGCCATTCAAGGGAAACCCAAATTTGCCTGAAATTTAGACAACACACCATACAGTCGATAGAAGCGTGATTGCAGACAACAGAGAAAGGAATTATAAAATGCAACGATATAATTATGACAGTGATGGCTCATCAACCGAGGACGGTAAAAGGAAAAGGCAAGATACAGAAGCTTTTGGGAGGAGTAAGAAAACAGCCAAATCACCTACTAAAAAAGACAAACTTGAGAATAAAGACAATGACAAGAGCACTGAGGAATGGAAGGAGCTGAAAAAGATGATGTGTGAAATAATGAGAGACATGAAAGAATTTCGCCATGAGCAAAAAGTACAAGGAAGAGAAATGCAGAAAATAAGGGAAGATTTAAGAAATTTAAAAGAAGAGCAACAAGCGTATGGCAACCAAGTAGCCTCGTTACAAAAAGAGAAACAAGATCTTAGAAAGAAAATGGACGAGCTGAGTACGAAATGCGAAAGAATCGAAGGAATAGAAAGAAGTCATGAGATCATGGAACGAGTTAATCGAAAGAAAAATCTTATAATAAGTGGACTAGAAATCAGCACAAAAGGTGAAGATGAGCTGAAAGGAATGTTAGAGAATTTCATTAAAACAAAAATGGCTCTAGAAATCAAGATAGAAACAGCGCACAAAATAGATAAGAGCCGCTGCCTATTTAAAGTAGAAAACATGAAACAAAAAATTGGAATCCTGAAAAAGAAAAATACCCTAAAGCAGATAGAAGATTTAAAAAATGTGTATATAAATTGTGACTTAACATACAAAGAAAGGGAAATACAAAAGGTAATTAAAAAGCACGTGGAGGAGGAAAGAAAAGCTGGAAAAACTGCAATCATGGGATATCAAAAACTAATAACAAACGGCTAAGTATGGATGTGGAAAGAAGAGCTAGGAAAGCCCGATTAATCCAAAAAACTAGCAATAAACGGGAAAACGGCAACAAGATACGATAGATACGATAGATACGACAAAGTGTAAGGACATGATTAAGGATACAGAAATAAAAAAAGACAAGAAAATACAAATACAGAAATAGGAAAAGGAACACGAAATTTAAAAAGCATTAAGAAGAAAAGTAAGGAAAGAAAAGCAAAAAAATATAAAACAAAAATAGCAACATGGAATATTAAAACACTCTTGCAACCTAGAAAAGTGAATGATATTATGCAAACGATGGAAAATTATGATATAGATATTATTGCATTACAAGAGCTAAGATGGGCAGGACATGGAGAAACAAAAAAAAAACAAGTATACACTGTTCTGGAGCGGCGGAGAAAAGCAAGGTAGAAATGGCACAGGATTTATTGTAGCGAAAAGACAGATCCCTAACATAATGAAATTTGAACCTATAAGTGATAGAATCTCTAAACTAAGAATTAGAGGAAAATGTTTAATACTACCCTTATTTGTATATATGCCCCAACTGAAAAAGAAGAGAGCATTAAGGACAGTTTTTATGAAAAACAGCAAAAAGAATGTGATGCAACACCAAAATATGACACATTAATATTATTAGGAGATATGAATGCACAGATAGGAAAAGAAGAACATATAATAGCAGTGGCAGGTAAACACACAATACACGAAGAATCGAATGATAATGGGAATAGATTATGCAATATAGCAGCGGCAACGAATTTATTTATTGCCAGCACAAAATTCCCTCACCCAAAGAGACATAAGATAACATGGATCCACCCAAACCAAACATCAACTAGTCAAATAGACCACATACTTACAACAAAAAACAGAATTAGTAATATACAAGATGTAAGATTCTACAGAGGAGCCAACGCAAACACAGATCATATGTTGGTAATCTCAACGATTAAAGAGAGAAAAAATGCAGAAATGGAAAAAACAAGAAGCGTAAAGAATAACAAGTGGGATGTAAGACAAATAAAAGACCCAAATGTAAAACAAGCACTAGAAAAAGGTATAACACGAGAACTCCAACAACAGCAAACCCACACAACTAACTGACACATAGTATTGAAAACCAATGGAATAATATAAAAAATAGTATCTTAACAACTGCAGAGATACACATAGGACGTAAGAAACAAGAGAGAAGTAAAGAATGGTACGATTTAGATTGTAAGAGGGCAAGTGAAGAAAAAAATCGATCGTGGATAAAATGGCTGAACTCAAAAATGGAAGAAGATAAACAAGTATATAAAGCTACAAAATACCTTGGCAAGAAACATATGTAAACAAAAAAAGAGAGAGCGGAATGAAACGAAAATAAAAGACATACAGGAAGAATTCAACCATAACAACACAAGAATGTTTTATCAGAAAGTAAGACAAGAAAAGAAAAACTTTAGAATAAAAACTAGAGGATACAAAGATACAGAATACAAGACAAGATTTGAAACAACAGAAATACACCAAATATGGAAGAACTATTATGAACAACTATACAGAAATGAAAGAGAAACGAATGCAGAAGCACAAAAAGAAATAATGACGAACAATGCAACAATACAAGAACCAACAGTAGAAGAAATAAAAGGGGCAATATAGCATTTAAAAAACAATAAGGCTCCAGGTAGCGATGACAAACTACCGGAATATATAAAATATGGAGGAGACGCATTACACGAAAAATTGTACGAACTTATATGCTTAATTTGGAGGGAAGAAAGAATGCCAGAAGAATGGAAAAAAGGCGTAATATTTACGATTCATAAGAAAGGAGATCCTGAAGATTGCTCAAATTACAGAGGAATCACGCTACTAAATGTAGTTTACAAAGTGTTATCAAAAATAATTAAAGATAAACTACAAGTATACATAGAAAAGGAACTAGGAGACTACCAACAAGGCTTTAGAAAAGGAAGATCGACCACGGACGCAATATATATTATGCAACAGATATTAGGGAAAGCAAAAGAATATGATATAACTTTATACATCCTGTTCATAGACTTCACACGAGCTTTTGATAGGGTAATAAGAGAAGAAATAATAGAAGAAATGAGTAACATGAAGATCCCACAGAAAATAATAAACCTCGTCAAAATGACTCTAAGAGACTCAACTGCAGTGGTTAAAATTGGAAACGATAGAACAGACAGCTTTAATGTGCATCAGGATGTGAGACAGGGAGATATGCTATCAGCTACTCTGTTCAATATTGCCTTGGAAGGAGCAATTAGAAGATCTGAGTTGCAAGGGACAATAAACATCAGAAACACGCAAATTGTTGCTTATGCAGACGACGTTACAATTGTCAGTAGAACAAAGGAAGGGTTAATTAAACGTTTTCTAAAGTTAGAGGAAGAAATAACAGAAATGGGTTTAAATATTAGTGAAAATAAAACAAAGTATCTAAAATATAGTTTCAATAAAAATGAAGAAATTTTAAAAATTAAGAACTATAAATTTGAATCCGTCCAAAATTTTAAATATTTAGGTGTAACAATTTATAATAAAGAATACCGTGGAAGTGAAAAAACCAAACAAAAAATACAATTAGGGTATAAAATATATTACATGAACAAAACCTACCTAAGTTCCAAATATCTAAGTAAAAAGCAAAATACAATTATATAAGAGCTTAATCAGACCAACAGTAACATACGGAACAGAAATATGGACCTTAACTAAAAAGGAAGAGGAAGATTTAAGAGTTTTCGAAAGAAAAATATTACGACGAATACTTGGACCAGTACAAACAGAAGAAAACGAACTCAGATCAAGAATGAATTTTGAACTAACAAAGGAAATGAATGGAGAAGACATTGTCACATACATAAAAGCGCAGAGAATAAAATGGCTGGGACACATAATGAGAGCAGATAGGGAAAGAACAATAAGAATAATCACTGAATGGACACCAACAGAAAATAGAAGAAGAGGCAGACCCAGTTTGATATGGCTCGATGATGTAGAGGAAGACCTGAAGAAGTTAGGAATAAAGAACTGGAAAAATAAATGTAAAAATAGGAAGGAATGGGCAAATATAGCAAAGGAAGCTAAAACAAGTAAAGAATTAACAGAATAGAAGGAAATGAAATGGGAACTAATCTCTCCCAAAAAAAAAGGATTATTAGTAAAAAGTATTTAAACAAGTAGCCATAACTGCTTGCGGTTAACGAGCTGAATATATATACAATATATTAATGTGTTTCAATATGCCATAAAAAATTAAAAAATTGCGTTGCTTAACAAATTTCTTAATCCAAACGGTTTCATCGTCAAATAATTCCAGTAACCCTGTCCGTTTTCCTACTTAGTTTTAAACATTAGGAGTGATAGTGGCATCCAATTATTAAAATATTTGATATACACTTACTGCACACTTAACGAAGCAAAAGGTTGTAAACGTTACTTGGAACATCATTGAACTCATTAGCTGAGCAATCTTTAAAGTAAATAAATCCTGAACAGCTTTACAGTGCTTGATGTATCGTAAAAAAATTGATTTTTGCAAATTGTATTTAATATTTCAGCAGAGTTTTTTTTATACTTTATAAGGATATTAAAGCAATTTATTTTATGTAACATGAAAAGTGTATTTGAAACAAAATAATTTTAAGGGCTGTCACATGTGTTATTATGATTCAAAGTATTGTGACAAATTTAATTATAATTTATGAGTTTTAGTAAAATGTTATTGTTTTTCCCAGTATTCGCATATCTAGTTTCTGAAACTTGGTTATTTGTATTTTTCTTTTTAAGCAAGGTAATTTGTGCTACAATGTCAAATATTTTAAACTTACAAGCATTTGTTAAACACAATAAGGCATGTTTTTAATTTGCTCAAATTTTTACAGTCTCATTTTGTATTTTGTATTTAAAAGCTGGAGTTCGGTCCTGGCAAGTGACAGGAAGATTGAAGAGTGAATGCCTCTCAGTTTAAATATAAATAAGTGAAAATTTAATGAAATTAAATTCAAATAGTGATTACAGTAAGGTAAAATAGGTGAATAGTGTTAATATAAACAACAGATAAAGGTAAGAAGGAAATAAACACCGATGACAGCTGACAGGCTGAGCGCGTGAACGAAACGGCGGAGCGATACCAAACCGCGGGCTTTTCAAAATACCGCAGGACCGTATTCCAAATCTTACAGAATTTTGAGAAGTAACGAGCTTTTTATAAAAAGAGAACGACGACCTCCGAGGAGTGGATCCGGGTCGGTTCTTAGTCGGTTTAGTAAAAATGGAAAATAAAGACGAATATACCCAAAGTATGATGAAACTACTACAAGAAATAAATAGAAAATTAGACAAAATGGAAGATAGTAACAAGAGACTTGAAACTAAAATAGATAACCTTCAGGCAGAACTAAATAACGTAAGAATGAAAAATGAATTACTGAAGAAAGATAGGAACTACTAGAACAAAAACATCAATACAAGAAGAGAGAATAGAGAAACTAGAAAGAGAAATAAGAAAGAAAAGAATAATAATACACGGAGTGGATGAAGCAAATGAATGGAGAGAACGGGAACTAGAACTAAAAGAAAGAGTGAGAATTATAATAAGAGATATGGGAATACAGATAAATATGGAAGAAGAAATAACAAAAAATGAGAAGATTGGGAAGCGAACAAAGAGGAAAAAGAAGACCAATACTAATAGAACTAAGGGCCACAACAAAAGATGGAGATACTAAAAGCTACAAAAATTAAAAGGAACAGAAATATACATGGAGGAAGACTTCACAAAAGATATACAGGAACAGAGAAGATATCTAGTGAAATACATGAAGCAGTATAGAGAAAAAGGAGATCACGCAATACTACGATACAATAAATTAATAATAAATGGAGAAATTATGTCCCTGGAAAAACTAAATCAAATAGATAGACAGAAGTATAAGGAAGTAGAACGAAATGACGCAGAAGAAGAGTATGAGAGAGAGAAGAACACAAAAAAAGGAAAAACAATGAGTCAAAGATCCCCAGAGAGCAACGAGGAAGAGACACTAAGAGATAAGTTAACTAAAATAACAAAAACAAGACGGCATACAAAAAACTAGTAGGGAGCGATGGAGGAAACTAGACACGACAAGACAAAGAATGAAGGCTAACGCAAATGGAAATAAGAAAATTGGCGAAATGGACAAACCTAAACAGACGGAAACATATAATATACAAAAACATAGAAGAAAAGAGGACAAAATTAAAAAGAAACAGGAAGAAAAATGGGGAACAAAAGAAATGGCAATAGGAATATGGAATATAACAACACTAACAGGAAAGAGATAGAGGTAACAGAAGAAATGGATGAATATGGAATTGATATACTAGGAGTAAGCGAAACTAAGAAGAAAGGAAATGGGACAATAAAACTGACAAATACACACTACATGTATTATTCAGGGTAACAATGGAAGAAAGAGCAAAAGAGGGAGTGGGAATCATCGTGAATAAGGAAATAAACCAAAAAGTCATCAAATCAGAGGCAATAAATTCGAGAATGATAATCTTACACCTGCAAATGGAAGAAAGAATAGTAATTATACAAATATACGCACCAATAGAAGGAAGTGAAGTAAGGAAAATTGAAGAATTCTATAACGAATTACAGAAAAACATAGATGAAGTGAGAGAGGATACCGATAAAATAATAATAATGGGGGACTGGAACTCCCGAGTAGGCAGAGATGTGAATAGAGGGCTGGATGTATGGGCGGATATGGAGAGGAAATATGGGAGAAAAGGGTAAAGAATGGCTAACTAACAAAACAAACTAACTAACAAAATTCCAGAAGACTGGGAAAAGAACTTGATAGTTCCAATATATAAGAAAGGGGATCAGACGGAATGCGATAATTATAGAGCCATTTGTCTCTCCTCGGTGTGCTTTAAAGTATATACCAGAATTCTGGAGGGGAAACTTAGAAAAGTGATAGAAAATAAACTAGAGGAGGAACAAGGGGCATTTAGGGCAAATAGGCAAGCTAATGACAACATATGCATATTGAGGAACATTATAGAACGAAAAATAGAGGAAGGAGATGAACTACTGCTTACCTTTCTAGACATAAGAGCAGCTTTTGATACAGTTGAGAGAGGAAAAATATGGGAATGCTTAGAGGAACTGGAAGTGACAAAGGAACTAATAGAGGCCATCAGAAGTATATACAAAGTAGTTAGAGGAAAAATTCAAATAGCTGGACTGACATCCGGGGAATTCAAAATGGAGAGCGGCATAAAACAGGGCGATAGCCTAAGCCCACTACTTTTTATAATAATAATGGATAAAATAGCAAAAAATCTAAAAGAAAAACGAAAGGATTGGATACAATAATAGGATATAGAAACGTGGAACCAGTCAAGGTGAAAAGTCTAATGTATGCAGATGACATAGTCATAATGGCAGATACGGATAATAAATTACAAAAGCTAGTCAACATATGGGTAGAGGAAATAGAGAAAATGAAAATGGAGGTCAACATTAAGAAAAGTAAAACAATGATAGTGAATCAAAACCAGGAGAGGCGACAAAATAGAGAAGTAAAGTGTAAAGGGCATAATATGTAAAGAGTCTCAACATTTGAGTATTTGGGAACAATAATAACAGGTGATGGCCGAATAGAAGCAGAACTGAGTAACAGAATGAGGAGAGGGAATAGGATCTACTATGCATTACATAGAACGATATTGGGAAAAAAGAAGATAGACCAAAAAGTGAAATTAATGGTACATAATGCAATAACAATACCAACAGTATTATATGCCAGTAAAAATTGGACGATACAAACCAAACATGAGCGTGTAATAACGGCTATAGAAATGAAACACTTGAGAAGGATAGCGGATAAGACAAAGTTTGATAGAGTACGGAATGAGGAAATAAGAGAAACTTTACAACAGGAACCAATAGTGAACAAAATCAAAAAGAGACAGTTAACATGGTACGGTCATATACAACGAATGAAACCAGAGATAATATGCAGAAAAGTGTTCGAAGCAAGAAGTGTAAAGAAAAGAAGAAAGGGAAGACCCAGGAAGAAATGGATAAGTCAAATCATTGAGGTGGGAAAAGCAAGAGGAAAGACAGTAAACGAAATGAAAAGTTTAACAAGAGACAGTAAAGAATGGAAGAAATGGGTTAAGGAGGACCGTGACGTATAAATCCGACGCTGGAAGGCATAAGGATAAGAGCGAAGAAGAAGAAGAAGTATTTAAAAGCTTTTTTCTGTCTACTATTAAAAATCTTGAATCCAAGGTATCGTCTGTTTATCCTAATGTATCAAAATATTAGTGAGTCTCGACCCTTTTCACCAGTAACGCTTTATATCCTTCCTCTACTTACAGTTAATGTACATTCTAAAACATTTTAGAGCGTGCTTGAAGAAGTTAATGTTTATGAGAATTTTGTTGTATAGCATCTGTAAAGGTAACGATGAAAGGAAATTAAAAAAGATCTTAATCTGATATGTGAGCATATTTTCCTATTGTTTATGTTCTTACATGTTTTTTTCTGGTAATTGGAACTCATTCTCATATATTCTAAATAGAATGAGTTTAACAATTTTTTAAAGCAGTCGCATTTATCTTGGACACAGTCTCTTTCATTTTGCAGATTTTAATATAAAATCTACCACTCTGTTAATTTTTAATGTCGGTGTATTTTCTTTTCCAAAGTTCAAATCTGGAGCGACAGAAACCAACATTAAATCCTATCAAAAACTCTAATGGTTATTATTAAACAAAATGTTTTACAGAAATAGATCTTAGTAGGGTTGATATAGGGTACTCCCCATCAAACCATGGCTATAACAAGATGATAACCACTAAGAATATTTGGAGCTTTTTTATGAGCTCTGTGATAGATTGAGGCATAAACAGTTTGACAATTGCAAAACGTTTTATTTTTTAATTATTTTGACTTTAACACCTTTAGGGTAAGGAAGCAAATCAAGATAACTTTGTCATAAACTGATGCCTTTATATTTGCTCGGCATACAATATATTAAGCCTTTCTAAATGTGAAGCCCTTGGGCTAGCACCTATTGATTTCTAGTGAGGTTTTACTGAATATGAACCACCATTAGGTTTTTGACCATACGATATGTAGCTAACTCTGAATTAAGTTGTCGTTAATAATTATAATCTCAGCCAATTTGATGAAGGAATATCTTGATAAATTTAACTATTCACGATTTACATTTAATTGGCTTGGAAGTTTTTGGAAACATTTACACATTAGCAAAGGAGAAATACATAATTAAAAGCTATTATATGCCACTACATATAAAAGCTTTTATATACAATCTGTAATGATGCTATTACTTATTAAAAAATTTTAATTTAAAGATGCTAAATAAAAGGTTTTTATTGTTTACTATATAAATGCCGATTTTTTATTTTGTAAAGAGCGATAACTGCCACACAACTTTTAGTAGCTGGCTTTATAATTACAGCTTTGTAAAAAATATTCTCTATTCTACAGCTCAACTTATATTAGCATACTACTTTTTAATTTAAATTTCTAGAATTGCTATTACCATTGTAATTATAAGGCACGCAATAGTTAGATGAAATATTTTAATTCATTATAGTAGGATTAAAGCTACGATTTGTCCTTTTTATATTTAAAATAATTGTAAATAAATAATTTTAGACTAAATTTTCAAATTGCTAAGTAGCGTTATAACTTTAAAATGTCATAATAATAAGATCTAAAATATTAAAATATAAAAACATTTTAGAATTATTATTAAAATATATGTATATCACAAACAATTAGTAATTTTGGTAGTTGGCACTTTTCTATGCATACAAATTTTCAATTAACGCACTATCGTAAAATCAGCATCACAATGGTCTCATTATATTGGCAGCATTTGAATTTCACAACGCCGGGGCTGCAATCAATTTTAAAATCAATTACAAATTGAAAGGGGGTCATTAATTATCTATTAGTTTCAACAGTAAATGCAGAAATTAAATTTGAAATCAAATGCAGTTACGCCAGCCCAAATGCTTGGGAACAAAGCAAATTCCGCTCAGGCCAGTTTTATGGATAATTTAAAACTATCAGCAGTAAGATTGCTGAATGATTACATTAAATTCAAACATGAAATAAAAAATATTTTTTTGAATCTTGAGGGGGTAGATTTTCTAAAATTATAACGTTCAAATAAGTGGGGCAGAGCACGTCGCAGTTATTTTTTGGGCGGCGCCGGTCCGTTTAAATGTATCGATGAATAGGCAGAATGTTTCTGTTTACCGCTATAAATTTGTTTTATAGGTTTATGTAATGGTATCCTTGATTTAAGGGCAATAAGTATTAGTTATTGCATTCCCAAATCTATTGCTTCGCATTACATTACGGCACAAGTGAATGATCATCTTCAAGTCTTTATCTGAGGAGGAATTTACAAGGTTTAATATAAAAATAACTGAATTAAAGCTGCACATTTGTTTTTTTTTATTAAATTATTTAACCGTAGATAACAGGCTCGTGTTTTGACAATTTGATAATAGTGAGACAATGTATTCAAATTTTGCCAGAAGGTTGTCGCAAGGTTATCCATAATAAAAAATCTTACATCACTGCACTTCTTTGCTCAGTGCAAACTAAATAGTTGTTTAATTAATATATGCAAAAAATAATTACATTAGATGAAAAACAAAGAGCTCTGAGAATGCCATACGTGGCCTTATTTGGATATATTTTAAAACTTTTTTGGCGTCTTAGGCTAAAATTTGTAACCCGCCTTTCCTCAAATTTTTGCAATGTAGAAACGTATAAATTTAACTGGATCGGCTTTTTCCAAGATTGGGGACGTCAAAAAATTTAACTTACAATCGAAGCTCCGCTCGGCGGAAGAAAACCAAATGATAAACGCGCTTTTTGAGTTCGGCCTGATAGCCGCGGACACCCGGCCATTCGGCAAGGAGCGAGAGCTGCCCCGACTTGCGTAGACAAGCGCACGGACCTTTTTGTGTAAATTAAGAGCCGAGAACCATGCCACATTTCCTTGTTTACTTTCTATTCAAATTTATAGGTCCAAGGGGTTACCCGCCAAAAGGTATTATTGGCGTCCTGGGCTGACAATTTTTTACCCGCCTTGCCTCAAATTTTTGCAAAGTGCGAATTTATAAATTTTTAATCAGATCGGCTTTTCTCCTGGATCGGGAACGTGGAACAATTTAACTTAGCACCCATTCTTAATGGACGTAAGCATAAATCGCCCATAAGAAATACATAATACGTAAAGTTGAATCAATGCAAAGCTTATGCGCTCGTTTATAATGAACCCCCTTACTTTTTACGTTTTACGTTTACTTACAGTAATTTTTTTTTTCTAGATTAATATTGGTAGCAGTAACAGAATATTTGTTTCGATTCTGAAGTTGCATAATCTAATGTTAATATTGTCGATATTTTGGTTTCGTTTTTACAACAGATAGGAAACTATTAATTAAGTTAGTAATTATGCATCTGTTCCCACACCATAAAAGGGATAGCAGGTGTAAAGACAACATAATTATTTTAAATACTGGAAAGGATATTGCTGCCGCTACTGTGTTTGGGCATGCGCAACTTTCAAATGTTTACATAAGTCTTACATGCATTTAACGTATTTCTTATAGGCTTACGTTTATTATGAATAGGCGCTTACAATCGAAACTTCGCTTGGCGGAAGCAAATAAAATGACCGTGGTAGACGCCCGATAGTCGCGGCCGTCCGGTCATTTCATATCAGCTGTCTTTGTTTACTTTCCGTTCAAATGTATAGATAGATTGTAACATTAGAGTGGGCAGGAGTACATTATAGATATATTTTATAAGTTCAGGCTGACTTAGATTTTATAAAGCTAAATTTAAATTTTGGCCTTTAAAAATTATATTCTACATAAAAAAAATTGACATATGCTTTTGACTTTTTCGTCACTTTTGGTTTTCTGTTACTACTGGTTTCATGGTTATTTTTCCTCGAGAACTTTTTCTGTCTGGTTTCATTTTATTCATGTTGTAGTACAAGTCCGCCTTTTGTATACTTTTGACTGTCGTTATTTTATTATGTATTTTAGTTTAAATCAGATTATTTCTGATTTTCTTCTTCGATTGATTGTTTTTGACAATCATTAAAAAGTCTCAAGAAAATAA
The DNA here is from genome assembly GCA_036346155.1 of Sinelater perroti. NCBI lineage: Eukaryota > Metazoa > Arthropoda > Insecta > Coleoptera > Elateridae > Sinelater > Sinelater perroti. The sequence continues at coordinate 1,118,877 of JARFIY010000359.1, forward strand.
CTATACTATTTTATAGGAGCGACAATTGGAAAAACACAACCATACTTACGAGGTAGATTTTCTATAAGCCCTTGAGCTCCTGATTAGTTGTTCGAAAGTCATGGCAATTTTTCTAATCGAATAACTGTATATAACGTCAAACTGGACTATTGTGTTACCGAATTGACATTAGTGGCGTTGCTCTGCAAAATGTTGCACAATTTTCTCTGCTTCTACAACAATCTTTTGAAGAAGATAACTTACATTAGTTATTATATTCACTGCATTCGATCCAGTCGAGAATCGAATTAATTGTGTTTATTATTTTTATATTTCAAAATTGCCTTTGTGTTATAAAATAATAATAGCTTTTCTTTTTTCAAAACCTATAATTATTACAAAGAAATAGTGCGATGTTTATACATAATTTTGTTTTGTACGCTTTGCTACCCCTTTGGCAAAGCAGAAGTTTGTTACATTTGGAAAAAAATATTTCTAAAGCAGTGCACTTGGTGTTGTTAAAACATGTTTAAAATTAACTACGCTCTATGCCTTTACCAGTTTTCTGTTTTAGGTTTTGATAATCGAGATTGTGAAATAATACTTTTGAACGTGAATTTTGATGTGTGTGATTTATTGGTTTTATTTGTTGAGATGGTTCTTGCCTTCAATAAAAATACATTAATTGGTCGAGAAAAATAAAAATTAGATGTTAGTATTATTGTACTTTTATTATTATAGCATTATTAACAATATTTGATGCTGCAATTTACCACGCCTATTTGACATCACAAAGTTATTGTCAACAACCAATATGTCCTTGCACGTGCTCATCGCGCTTAGCCCACAAGCATTCAATTATTTTTGTTGCTTTAACATTTTCTGGCTATCACCGTGTTATGTATGAGATTGAAAAACAACCATTTTAGCGTTTAATTTTCAAGATAATGTTCGAATCATTTGAAAACCTTGTGTAGTCCGTTATTTGTCACCATTTAGCGGTTTCCTTCTGCTTCTATTCTACACTATTCATGTTACTCTAGCATTTATTTGTAGCTGATCTCATCATCTTCTCCAACTTAACCACGAACGCCAGTTGGTTTCAGAGATACAGAAAATGTTTAATTTTTTGAACATTAAAAACCGTGAATCTCTAATCGCAAATTTGTCATTTGTGTTCCTGTGTCAAACCGTTTTATAAAGTTCTATTGAGTATTAAAATCTATCTATACATTTGACAAGAAAGAAAACAAAGAAATTTGGTCTTAGCTCTTGATTTACATGAGGAGGTCCTTGCGTTCGTGCACGCACGTCGGAGACACTCTCGCTCCTTGCCGAATGAGCAGGCCGCCGCGGCTGCCATCGGACCACTGCATTGCCGAACGCAAAAAGCGCGTCTGCCACGACCATTTGATTTGCTTCCGCCAAGCGAAAGTTAGTGGAAGTAAGCGCCCGTTTATAATAGACATAAGTATAATACGTATAATGCAGGCAAGCCTTATGTAAACATTTGAAAGTTGTGCATGTCCAAACACGGTAGTGGCAGCAATGTCCTTCCAGGCATTACATCATTATATTGCCTTTGTACTTGTTATCCCTCTTATGGTGTAGGAACAGATGCATATTTACTAACTTAATTAATAGTTTTCTATCCGTTGAAAAAACGAAGCCTAAATGTGGACAATACTAAAATTAGGTTATGCCATTTCAGAATCAAAACAAACATTATGTTACTACTGCCAACATTAATTTAGAGAAAAATAAAAAATTACTGCAAATGAATATAAGAAATGCATAAAGTGAACATATTCGAAGTTTATGTATTCTTACGTTTGAACGTAAAATATAAAATTACGGGAATTCATTATGAACGAGCGCATAAGCTTTACGTTGATTCAACTTTACGTATTACGTATTTCTTATCGCCAACTTATGCTTACGTCTATTATGAATGGCCACTATGTTAAATTGTTCCACGTTCCCGATTCAGGAAAATGCTAACCCAGTTAAAAATGTATACGTTTTCACCTCGCTAAAAGTTGAAGGAAAGCGGGTGAAAAATTGTCAGCTTAGAACGCCAAAAATATCTTTTGGCGAAAACCCTAGTTTCTCAAATATTTGAGGATTATCGCTAAATAAATTCTCTAATTAATATTTTATGTTCAATTAGACTATAGCATTTACAACCCTTTTCACTCTTGTGATTATTATTTATATTATTAACCTATTTTAAATTAAATATTAAATATCAAAGAAAATTTATTTTTTATGTATATATTTTTATTGGTAATCTTTTGACATCAAAAATAAAAAATATAACGAGAAATTTTTGTAGTATTTATGCTTTTGTAACTAAGAAATACAAAATATAAGATATTACCCATTTTATTTCTATAGTTACGTTCTTACATCTCTTAGCTGTTTAATTGCTATTCTAATAGTTTTTTTTTACTTTGCAAATCTGATTCTTATTTATCTTTATATTTACAACCTTGCAGGTTTATAATTGCTATAATTTGTCTTACAATGGATTATAGCAAAGTGGCCAACTTACCTAATTTTTATATACAATGGCTAAAAAGTAACTAATCATTAAAAATAATAACAAAATCTGTACTTCTAATGCAAATTTATGGCTATAAATTGTATATTTACTTTATTTCATAAGAACAAATCTTGAAGTTTTAACGTAACCACTTGTAACGTCAATCACTTTCTTCAAGCCTTAGATAGAATGCCCCATCTTTAAAGGAAGTTGTTTGATATATTACTTCAAGTTATCTAGTGTACAAGGGTTTGTTTTATACATCCTTTATTTTGCAAAGCTACATAGGTAAAAATCACGTAGAGCAAGATTTGGATATTTCGAAGGTCATTTATGAGGTCGGCAAAATGCTGTCTTATCAACACTTGTACACTCACAACAAAACGTGGTCATACAATATCCTACCAAAAAATAAAGTTGCCAAATTTATCCCAGCCATATATTGTCGGCCACACGTAATCTTCAAGTATATGAGTGCAGCGGTCTACATTCATGATCACTTTTGACCAGTTTTGCATTCTTTCAACCTTCATTGCGGAACGTCATCAGATGACGCCCAGTAATGGGAGGTATAACGATTTATAAAACTGTTGACATAGAATACGGCTGTATTACTCCAGGAAATATTTTTATTTGAGCAATATCTTCCCATATTTTCATTCTGCGGTCACAATCTTCAGGTTTTAACTTTTGCATATAACGAGGCTCTTACAGAAGCAAATTTAATTTTTTATGTATTACTATAGTAAGATAAGTAAAAGCGCGTTTGAGTTAATGTAAAAAAAATCATATAAAAACATTTTTAAATACACAGGTATAGGTACGTTGTATTCTGTCAGAACCAAGATGCTCTCGTATCAATAATATGTCCAGTCACCACCGGACTCGATAATTGCCTGACATCTTTGAGGCATGCTTCCGACCATTTATTTATCCGGAAAGTACCACCAAATGCGACAAAATTCTGGTGTTAACTGCTTTAAAGTAAACACTTTTTTTCACAAACCTTGAGCATGATGTATGCCCACACATTCTCAATCGGATTTGCATCGGACCTCTGCGACGGCCAATCAAATGTAACGCTACTAAACTGCTCTTTCCACTTGGCGCTAAGCCTGCTGCTGTATTTGGGGTCGTTGTCTTCCTGAAAAATCTAGTCTTTGTTTTTCTTGATGAACCAACATTCGGCAATTGATAATAAATACTTCTTATAAATCTTAAGCAACGTTTGGACACCCACTTTTAGGAAGCAGTCCCAAAGAAGTACTTTTGCTGGGCATTTAATGGTCCCCTATACCAACCTCTTAGTTGAATTTGGCCGGGCTCGTGGGACAATAACATATCCCTAACAGAAGCTTCGTCCGTAAAAATTACTTTGCTCCAATCTCGGTAGATATTTTTTTGCCCAAGCGAGTCGCTTTGTTGCGTGATTTTTACATAACATAGGTCTCTTTACTGAACTACGGCATTTTATATCATGCTCACGGGTGTGAGTTCTGATAGTTACGTATATATATCTGCACCTTTCTGTTTTAATTTTGCTGTTTCTTGGCGCAATATTAAGTCCGGGTTTCACAAAAACGAGTTCACGATCTATTTTTCGACTTTGCCTATCGAGCCACTTTCCGGCACGTCATCGACCTTTTTTATCTTCTTATGTCGCTGCAGCCATTTGATGACGAATGTTTTCGACTTGTTCATGTACTGAGCAGCCGTTGCATGAGACATTTTCATACATTTTAGGTGGATACATGAGAAAGCATCGAGGAAAAAGGTTACCTCCATCATCTCACCAAAAAATTAGAGCGATATCTTTTACCAATTTCTAATTATTCTGAACATTCTCTTACTGAATTGACTGTACATTGTGTATCTTGTTAGTCTACTTTAACGATCAGTCTAATGTGTTAATTTTTACGGCTGCGCGCAAACAATTTCTGTGCTATCGTAAGGTTTTTCGCGGACCGAAATGTGAGTGGGCATCTATTTCTTCTTGCATTTGCCAACCTTATAGTTATTAACTTTACATGCCACTTTTGTACTGAAATCTCTTTTTTACTGCACATCATTATCGTTGTATAAAAATAATGAAACTCCACGCTTCAAAGCTCGCACTACTGAAAAGTCAAGAGAACAGCCATTTCTGCTTTTGTTGCATGTATTGCACTTCTCATCTGATAGCTGTCCTACCCACCCAGAAAATGTAAAATCATATTTACCATCGTTTATTTAGAGTCTGCTTTCATTATGACTCTAGTAATACTGTTATATAGTTAATTTTAATGCCTAGTTACAGAAAAATGATGAAAAATTTAAAACCGCAGGTACGATCAAAAGGAAGACCAAAAATACGTTTAGAAGAACAAGTAAAGGAAGATATAGAAAGGATGAGAATATTAAAATAAATAAAGAAAAGGGACAGGAGGGAATAGAGAAAAAATGTGAAGAAAACAGCAAGACATAACAACCTATAAAAAAGGAAAGCAAATATAAAGTGGAGAGTAGTGTCGTGTAGTGTAGAGCCGTAGTGAAGTAAAGTAGTGTAGTGAGAGTGTTGTGGAGTAACGCACCACCAACTGGTAGATAATCAAGGAAGCCCATTAGGGCGGCATTAATTTTTATAAGAGTATATAGCCTTCTGTAATAATAATCACAGAGTAGAACCTTGTGCATATCAAATTTGAAAAAGATTTAACTTTGCTACAATCTGATGAACTAAAATTATATTTGTATGAATAGTAGAAAGTTAAAATACTTTATACTTTTCATTGTCCTTTTTTTAACATTACTACAATTTGCTATTAAATTGAAAATACATTTATATCAACTGACACTGCATATTTCTTCGATTACATTTTGTAAAATATTTAATTTATTTTCCCCAATCAGAAAATTTTATTTCCACTTTTTTTTATTATTATGTTTTCTTATATTTTCTTTAATTATGGCCAGAGCAAATCATTTAGGTTGGAAATCAACTGGTAAGTTCATAATCATGTTCTTCCAGCCTGTAAAATACATATTACTATCATGTAACAATGACAATGCAATTATGGTAGCAATGCAAAAAATTTAATATAAGAACAATATATTTCATATATTTTTATAAATTTTTAATTTCTGTTGCTTGTATTCGATAGGATACAAAAACAGTTTTGCAAACTAGAACAGGAGATTGTCACGGTTGTAACAATTTTGAGTATATTGTAATAGGTTTAAATTTGCGCTGTAACTGACAGAAAAACTCCCGGGTATTGGTCGCTCCTAAGCTGTAGCAGTTAAAAGAATTTATAATATTATTTAGATCAAAATCCCATTACCAGACAATTTTGCGCTACAATTTTTACGCGGATTAAGTGTTAATCATTATACGACCACATTCAAGTGGTATTGAGAATTTCATATACGAAATTTTACTTTGAGAGACGATCCGAGGTCAAGAAGCTCATTCTAGTCTGTCATTGAGAGAACTTTACTGCCTACAACCAAATAGAAGAGTATTTTAATATAATTGTGCTGTTAATTTACGACAACCTTCTAAAAACCTGAGAAAAGTTGGGTACCCTACGTCTTAATCAACAAACAAATAATGCATGTGTTTTGTGGTGCCGCAATGTGCTCGATACGTTTGGAAACTAACTGTTTTGCTGTCATTATCCTAATGAGTGACAAAACTTGAGTTTATTTTTATGATGTGTCCACTAAATCTTTTTTTTTATTAATTCATTTTATTAGCAATCATAATTTACAATAGAATTCTATGAGCTAATGTGTTGATCTAAGAACTAAATAGCTCTTTACGTAAAACATTTTTTAACAGCTAATTGCGTAAAACGACAAATTTTTGAAAAATTGAAAGAGCCGGTTCGACGACCGAGCTCAAAAGTAGCAGAAGAATATAGAACATAATATAGACTAATAAAAATTATAAAATTAAAGTAGCTTTTTAAAACCTTCCTATATATACACTGATATAATTAACTGTTGTCAATTAAAAATAACAGAAAATTCAAGAGCTTCCACAGATATAAACTATAATTTGGATGAAGTTTTTATGTGCATTTTGCCAAAACAAGTTCAAATGGTTAGAAAAGGGTACTGGGGTACATTTTTGGACTTGAAGGCGTATTTTGTAGCATAGTGCAGTTCTACAAAGCAAAGCACGTGGCCATTCTAACGACGTAACTATGATATCTACAAATAAGTTGTACTCGGTTCAATTTATTAAGAAACACGTTTTAGACATTGCCTAAATTAAATTGTTAATTAACGGCAATCAAACATTAATCGATTTGTAACTTGTTTTTAGCGGCTTTGTAGTAGCAAAAAATTATGTTTTACTAATGTCAATTTCTATATATGAGGTGCGCTCACGTTCTAAGCTCTCCAATTTTTTTCTCAGCAGTGAGGGTGAGTAAAAAGATACGGTTAATTTTAAAACACGCGGAAAATATTTCTGGTTTGTAATATAGATTGCAGCACCATACAATGTGCACAGGTCGAATTACCGCCATTGCAGTGAGTGTTGTTTTGTATACTTCAAATGGCGACGTTTGGTGTTCAAAAACAACGTATAATATTCCATTTTCTCCTCTTGCGTGGTAAAACTCTCATCAAAATTCATCGCCAATTTAGTGAGACATGCGGTTGTTATATGGATGTTAAAAATCTGCGTTCGGGCATGCCACAGTTTAAATAAGGTTGAGAGTTGTGTGACAATAAACATAAGCAGCCTCGACCACAAACCAGCCGGACCGAAACCATGATTGCACGAGTGGAAGTTGCAATGTAAGACTGTCGTGTGATATCGCCTCTAAACTTGGCCTGCAAATTAGTCAAGGTGCGCAGATGGAAATGTCTCAGGACATGTTGACACATAATGCTGCCATAAATTTCCAAGTATGAAGGACACTCTCCGTAGCCGTTTAATTTCTAATCGAGACGATGTTGCATCAACAATTTAGTAGTGGGCAAAACACACTAAAGAAGTGTTCTCACCAGGAATAGAATTATAAAATGTGTACGTCTAGACGGAGATTACGTTGAGAAGTAACAAAAGTTTCAACTTTCTTGAGCAAGTACTATTTCAGAAATAAATTGGTGACTTTGTACGAACCTCGTATTAAAATTAATAAGTTCTTTGGAGCCCAGAGAAAACAAAACAATTGCGGAAAAGCCGCAACAATAATGCCTGTGTGATATAAAGAAGTACATAAGAAAGCAATAGTCGCATAGGATAGAAGCACACAGAGTTCAGTAGTCGACCGCGATAGTCTGTTACTGATGATGAATTTCGATTACTTACTCCTACTTCTGTTTTATCTTATCTGTACGTTCCATATTTTGATTTTTATTTAAGCATTTCATTAAAAGTATTATTTTTTAAAAATCACTTATTTATTTTTATAATTGTATTTTTTTTTTGTTGAGGATTATCCGATTACCTGATTCAAAAATTTTTACATTTGTTAAAAACCAATTTCTTTGTTACAAATATAAAAAGGGAAACTAATTAACTGTATATACATATTAACTTGTGAATAATTTTGTCAAAGTATATAACAATAAATTACAAAATAGGTTAACTAAACAACAAATCTAACAATTTCTTTAAATTGCCACAGAGAAATAAAAATACAGTTGTATTAGCTGAATGTACAACATTTGATAAATAAAATTTTGCAGTCTGTTAAAATAAGCAACATTTTAACTTGTGTTAGTTAATTAAAGTAATTACAAGTAATTATAAAATTTTCTTTATATATGTAAATTTACAATAAATTTATATACCTAAGTTTGTGGTTACTTTAAATTAAATCATACTAGTTCTTTCCCATTTAAATTGCTGCTTATTTTAGTAGTTTTTATTTACTCAGTAGCTGAGCAGTTGTCTATGTATAAAAAATGAAACTAATAACCGGCTGCGTGGGTTTGCCTTTTCCGTTACAGCTTCGAGAATGATATTAAAATGAGGGACCAACCTTATGGCTGATAGCTCCGTTAATGACATTAATGTCTTAATCCGGGCCTTAGACGTATATACGTTGGCTGTCGGCCAACAAGCCGAAGTAACTCATTAGCATTTCTATTACGGCGTCCAGCCATCCTCTTTTTATTGTTCCAACTAAAAACCAATTAATATGCAAAAAATAACGTCGGCTCGGCTGGGAACGTGTTGTGCTCGCATGTTGCTGCGCGAAGCGTATGAGCTAATATTAAAATATGGGTTTTAAATCAGGGCCCGTCCGCATCTTAATCCTCTCAATTAAAGGCTTAAGGTGCTATTTTATTCCTGGTTTTAATTTAAAAGCTGCCTAAGCGAGACAAGTTGGCCGGCCTGGGCGGCGCGGCCGCTGTTTCCGAAATTAAGCCCGGCCGCAACCCCGAATTTGAAAGATGTGGTGCCACGACATTAGGAAAGTGCCTTTTTGTCCGCGTGGGCCACGCCGAAATAACGAATCGCTTCCGCCTAATCTCATAGCAGCGTTATTTGTATGAAATCGGCGCTATATTTATTATTCGGCAAGGGAATAAGGTTGCATTACGAGAAGAGGAAGCAATCCTTTACGATTTTCGCTTCCGCGTCTCGGGGTAATGTTGTTTTGATTACGCGGACGTGATTTGTATCATAATTTCTTACAGCCACCCCCATTAATGTAAATTTATGTGGCCAGCTTTATCTTGCCGTCATTGTTTTTGCCGGGCTCGATATTCATGAGCTGTCAATCGGTATTTAGTGGTGTTTTTCTGGCGGACGCCCCGTCACCGATCGGAAATATCGCCCGGCTAAGGAGCTCCTCCGATCCTCCCGGTAGATAAGCATGATTGACTTGCGACTTTGGAACACATGTTTAATTAAGCCGCCGCCCGCGGCAGCTTTCCCGCGGCCCCATGCAAATGAACCCAGCGCATATCTTTCGAATTAGTTCCTAAAAGCTTAACTAATGAAAAATTTTAGGAATCTGTCGGTAGCAACTGCCAGCGGGCACATGACGAGTGACAATTCGGTCGCCAGATGCGATAAAAACCCTAGATGTTACATGACAGCCTGACAGCTTACATCAAACCCAACATAAACATCTCGGTGCTTCGCTAATGTGTTGATCTTCCCTCTTGTTGTCAGAACTACTTAAAGTCTCAAATAATGCCTGCTTATACTTGGGGTGTACTCCATTTACTAATGTCTAAACAAAACAGGTATATATGCTATATATAAGCCTCAGCAGTTTACTTGGAAAATGGATGCATCTGCATAACACTTATCCTGCTGAAACACTCATACCCGTAGCATACTCGTGGTATATTTCTCTTTTTATGTGTATTACACAAGAATATTTGAAAGTAAATTATAAATAACATCCTATTAAACATAAAAATTAATTAGTATACATCACTTAATGTTTTACTCTAAGAAATAAAAGTGAATATTGGACAGTTTGTGGAATTATTATTTTATCTACTGCAGCGTAATCAATTTTAACAAAAGAGACACCATTACTAAAAAGACAGTACAAAGACCACCAGCCTCGCTATGTCACAGGAAACTGTTTACAGTTCTTGTGGACTTCTCAATTCTAATTCAACTTCTAATACAATCTTCTGCAACTTTTGTTACCGATGGTATCACAACGCATGAGTTTTTCTTTTAGATAACGAAATTGTCCTTCCAAAAAAAAAGGTTTTTACCTTAAAATCTTATCACTCTTGTTCCTTGTCTCAACTAGACTATGCTTCAAATACATTTCTGTTTAAATGCTTTTTATACTGGCAACCTTTAAAAATCAGGGATCAGGATTCACTTCGAAAAGCTTTATAAGAACATTAAATACGTTTGGTATCCTAAATCTATATCGGGTTTTTTTTCTTTAAACTCTCTCCCGTTACTCCTGCCAACCTCAAGAAGCATTTTAAGATTTTGAAGAAAATGTTTGCATTCGAACGATAGCTCAGCCAGTGAAAACCTTCTCACCTTTCCAGTTTTTCCTTAAAGCGCCATCCAGCAATAATTGTAATGCTAACCTCTCCAGATAAATTGAAACAAAAATATCAAACAGTCATATACTTGGTGCTCTACAAATTATCACTTTATCGAATGAATTATCTGTTGAAACCTCGTCCATTTTTACGAAGTTACTAGATAAACACTTTCCTTGCAATAAAAATACTTGTAATTGCCCATGTCCAGATTAAGATATTAAACCATTAACTGGTTAGCTACAAGATCTTTTAAAAAAAGGCTTCGCAAAAAATCTGGATAGAATTAGATTCCAATACATAAATAATTCATGCTTCCGTCCTGGTAATTACAAAGATGAGTTAATACTTACTTTACAAGCTTGTAACTTCTTTTGCGGAAAAGTTCATCAAGAAGTTATCCTTATCTTATGCGAAGCTTTACTTTGTGCTTTTTCTAAGGAGGATGGAGGAATCAAGCCTATTGCTCTTAGAGGTTTCTTTAAAAGACTTACTTCTACATTGGTCTGTAAACATGGTTACTCTAATATGGGAAAATACTTACGACCCTTACTATTACGCTTTACTACGTGGTAACTGTGGGGCTGCTTTGTGGATTATTATGCGTGTTAAAGAAAAATTATCTTCAAAGTAGATGTTAAGAACGCATTCAACTCTTTCGATATGTTATTAGCTGTCAAGGATAGGATACCACACATTTACCCATGTGTCCACCAAGATTATTGTCAAGATTCTATTTTAACGTATGAATCTCAATTTCTTAATTTTTCTAATTGAGTTCAGCAAGAAAATCTTGCAGGGCCTTTGCCCTTTAGCTTCTTGATCTATCCCATTATTCAGTCATTATTATATGAACTGAATGTCTCGGTCATGAAATATTTACTGGTAATCTTTTGATAGTTTTTAAAAATTTCAGGTTTTTATCTGAAAAACTGAATCCCCTATAATCTCAATAAACTCTTTTAAGTGTAAATTGTTGTATAGATCTATTTAATTATTCTGTTACTGATGATTTGGCAAGGATCTTTCTTGGAATTAAATTTATTTGATATGATTTATTCTTTCTAGCAGCACCCATTCTTTAGAGCTCTGATTTCTCGTTTATCTTCAATCAAAACATATTTTGTTGTATATTTACTTCAACAAGGTATTTTTTTGCCGAAATTAAATCACGTCCTACGGTCTACAGTTGTATTTAAATTATCTAACATTTTCGAAATGTTTCACTCGCCTTTTAGAGTGCGATCAGGAAAAAATCAAAACATCTCCTTAAACGATAATCAATAGTCAAGCTTTGTCTCCTGTCAAATTTAATGGTCTGCGTTTAAGGAAAACATTGGATATTAACCTCCAGTTTGCACTCTACGAATGCTTCACTTATGCTTTTGTGGTTTAAAAGTTGATATCCTGGCCGACCACGATGTCCATAGCAAGAAAAGATCTGGCAAACAATTGAAACATTGAAGAATTAACGACTTTATTAAGCTAGTTATTATTTCAACCGACATTCTTTCATTTCTTGAGGCTACTGGACTTTGTCGTGATGACGGCATACAACCTGATAGTATGACTTTGATGCCCTAATTAAAAAGAAAGCTCTCACATAGAATTTTACGTAGCCCCCTCCTATTTTGAGCACTCTGTTCAAAAGGTTTGTCCTGTGACAATTAATTTTAAAAACCTTCGGCTATTTTAAATAATCGTAAAATTGACACCGTAAATATTCAGTTATTGGTTTATATTTTATTATACATCATAAATTAAAATTCCTTGGTGAATAAATTACATTATGTACAATTCTATGTATGTCTTATGTACATACACTTCTCCAAGGCAAAAAAAATTTAGAATTTAAATTGTTTTTCTTATTGCAAATTATATATTTTAATTAAAAGCAGAAATAAAGTTACAATATGTTTTGGGCACTTTGTACTGTAGCTTTGAATGTTTTATACAAAATCAATCAGATGAAAAAGTAAATGTAACTATAGTACGGATTAATAGTAGTATTAAAAAGCACTATAATGCAACATTCCCCCTTTTAGTTTTTACGGCAGTTTCAATAGATTTTGTGCCTTAAGGCTTAGCCTACCAAAGAATTAAATTAAAAGCAGGATCTAATTCAATTTACTTCATAAATTTGCTAGGTTAATTACTAATAAAATATGGGAAAAGCCTTAATAAGCAACTAGCCTCTGACGCTTCAATTTTTGGATAAATGACATTTATAAAAAAATAAATAATTTATTTTTAACAAAATGTTGCCTAAAAGGTTTTATCTTTAATTATCGTGGCATTCCTTAATCATATTGTTTAAATTTAATTGCATCTGTAACTAAAATTTTTGTAATTCTTAAGTTTAAATTAATAGCAGGTATTGTGCAACTTATTGCAGGTAATTTGATTTTTTAACTTTAAAAGTATTCAAACTAATACTTTAAAGAGCCGATGACTAATATAAAATAACAGTAATGATTTATAAACTGAATGTCAACAAGACATATATGTAACTTTGCTAAATAAATCAAGTTTCAGCTCTCTCGTATTTTTAGCTTTAAGTATAATAAATGGATTGATGTATATTTTTTTGTTTAAAATGTTAGATATTTTATGATTGCTATTAAATATTTACTTTACTACATGTTTAATGTCTGCAAGCTTTTAAATATATTTTAAAAGCTAGAAAAATATAAAATCTACTTTAAGGGTTAGCCTGTAATATAAAATAATATAGTTCAAATAAAAACCATAACTCAAATAAGAAACAAATAAAATATATTAAAGTAATAAGTAAAACCTACAACTGCTATAAAATAATTAATTCAGAGTTTTATTATAACCAATATAATAGTACTAAACAAAGGACAATCAATAGTAAACGGTTTTAAGGAATGAAAATACAGGTATGAATCAAATATAAACTGAAATTACTGTTTTTAATTTATTAAAGCATTATAAAAATACAAATATACATAGTATATATTATCTTTAGTTAAATTATATGTGCTAGTGCTTTATTTTACTATTTGACTAAGTTATGACTTTGCTGGTACTAAAAATATATGCAATATTATACTAATAATAATAAATTAATAATTATAACTGATTATTATTGGTTTTAACAGTTTTAACATCAAGGATTTTATTTTATTTATTTTTTTTATTTACAAGTTATTGTCAGATCAACAAAGGAAATTGTTATACATGACATATGTAACATAGACTAACAATTACAATAAATGGCTAGGCAAGATTATTTATAACGTCTTGTTTACAATAATTACAATAATAAATATTTCAATTAATAGTTGATTAAGTATAAGAAATTGACAATAATTGAAGGAAAATTATTGCGTTAATCACTATTTTCGTCAGAGGCTACTAGATCCTGTGGTATTCTTCGTTTTAATCTACCATGTATGTTCAACTGGCACAAGTTGTAGTGAAGGACATCACCACATGTTCTCGCGTTTTGTAAAAACTTTTTAATGGTTTGACGAATGAACTCGTTCACATGAGATACACCTAACTCGTAGTGCAACTGGTTGTTACGAATATACCACGGCGCGTTCACTGCTATTCGTAAAACTTTGTTTTGGAATCGTCGTAGTTTACTGATGTTCGCTTGGGATGTAGTACATCAGATTGGATAGGTATAGAGAATTAATGGGCGTAGTAGCGTTTTGTACATTAAGAGAGTGCATTCAGGCTTCAATGTTGACTTGCGATTAATCAGTGGATAAAGTTTACCCTGTAATAGCTTGCGATTGAGATGAAAGCTCCAGGTTAGGCGCGTGACCAGGTAGACTCTGAGACATCTGACTGCCGAGTCCGTTGGATTCCATTGTATGGGATTGCCGTCAATGATGATATTAGATACGGTAGCTACTTTCCTTAAAGTTAAGATTGTAGTCTAACATTTCGTGGGGTTAATTTGAATATTCCAACTTTTAAACCAGTTAGTGATCTTGTCTGCGGATTTTTGTAATTGTTAAACAGTCTCTTGTAGATCGGCATTTTGAGTAATAATTGGTGTGTCGTCTGCAAATGCGGCTATGGATGCTGTGGTTACCGGGAGATCGGATGTGTAGATGTTAAACAGCAAAGGTCCTAGTATGCTGTCTTGTGGGACTCCAGCATGCACTTGTTTAGTCTCAGATATACAAGAGTTGATCTTAACCGCAAACGTTCTATCTTCTAGAAATGAGAAGATAATTGCTAACAAATAGTTAGGAGCATTTATGTTAATGAGTCTGAGCAACATCCAAAAAGAGGACTATAGTATAATATTTGTAGTGGTATCCTTTTTATATTATTTCAGTAATTCGCTGGAGCTAATGATAAGTTGAGTGTCCTCTCTTGAAGCCAAATTGAAATGGTGGTACTATGTTTTGTGTTTCGACGAATTCTAGTAATCTAATGTAAAATGATTTTTTCTAAGATCTTGGACTGTATAGTAAGTAAGCTTATTGGTCGATAGTTCTTAATGTCTCCTTTGTTTTTTCCGGGCTTGGCGAACATAAGGATGTGTGCGTGTTTCCAGTCGCGGGGAAAGTACCTAGTGCGTAGGCATGCATTTAACATTGAGGCTAGATGTGTTAGACATTTTTTGGTTAGGTATTTTAAGATCATGGCCAGGTGATTTTCGCCTGGGCAGGGCAGTTATGATTTGTGCTATTTTCCTCGGAGATATGGGACGAATGTTTTTGGTTATGACTGAGCTATACGCCGCATATGGGAGAAATTCCCAGCCTAACGCATCTGCAGCTCGTCCGTGTCAAATGTTTGAGGGCGTCCAGCGCGTGGTTGATCTTCAAGACTAAACTCTCCTCCGCGAAATCTTTGGTACCACTTTTTGCACGTTGCATGACTTACAGCATTCTCACTATATGCAGCACAAACCATTGCGGTGGCTTCAGCAGCGTTTTTCTTAAGATGAAACGCGAAGTGGATAGAAAATGGAATATGCTCTTTTGCGATTGCCATCGTGAACACAGCTGATTATTGAAGTTGTGTGCATCAAACGCCAAATCGCATGATGTTTCGAAAGACCAAATGTCATTGCTTTAAAACCGCAAGAGGGCGGACTAATACGTTACATGTAAACGGTGATTTGCATCCTATGAAATCTAAAGCTGAGAACTTATTTATACATCTAATAGGTGTGTAGCAAATGCTTCTGATTTTTCATTGTCTATGTAATACGCACCATTAGTTATAGTGGGCAATTCTTCATGTTACTTTAATATTCTTTTTGTGGTTTTCTACATACCCACGTCGCCAGGGCCGATACTTGCTATATGTCTTTGATATGGTTCCAGTTTATATTCGTCGGGTTCCTTTTTGAGACAATGAGTGAAACTGTTTAATAGGCTTTTTGTTTCTGGGTTTCTTGTTCTTTACCACTGGTGTCTGGTTTGGCTTCTTGTTTTAATGAGCTGCAGTATATGATTGGGAGGATGATTATTATTTGTGAATATAAGTTTAGTAAGGTTATAATTGATTATTGATGATATCTATGTCTTTTTGAGTCTTGCAGGTGTTCGGTTCTCGAAAGTTGTGATCTAAGTTTTCTTGGAAAGTATTCCATGTAATTGATCCATTAGTGAGGCTTTGGGGTGGTGGCCTTACTTGTGGCATGTTGAGGAAGGATGCTAGTACCGGTAAATGATCGGAATTAAATTCCATTATAACTCTTTGATTGATCTGCTTCGAAAAGTTTTTCTATAAGACCATATCTGGTATGTGTGGTAGGTGGTATGTGCGGTAAGTAGAATAGTAAGTATGCTCGTCTGGAAGCAGGATTTGAAAGGCATAGATAGTTGAATCAAATGATCAAGTTTGGTGCCTTCAGGATTGGTAGCTCGACAACCCCAAGTGATATGTTTACAATTAATATCTCCGACTACTAGTATCTGATAAGTTGTATTGAATAAAATGTTTGTCATTTTTATTTAGTTTTTTTATTTGGCTGCCTGTATACGCTGTAGATAGTTAAGATACTTTGATCACTTAGTTTAATTTTAGCTCCAACAGATTCAAGGGTAATGTTTGGGATTTCAGGAATGCATGAGTGTTCAATTTTTTTCTTGATAATGATACCTACTCCTCCGGAAGCAATTATGGAATTTCTATTTTTACGATATACGCTGTATCCTGGTATTTTAAATTTGTCATTTTCGGAAAGTGAGTTTCGCTGAGGCATGCTATGTCGATGTTGTACCTAGCCAAGAAAGCTACGAATACTGATTTTTGGTTAGCGATTCCGTTTGGATTCCAGTTGATAATTGTTAAATTTTCTATTGCTCGCTAGATCTTAGAGTCCATTGAACAGTAAAGGTAATATGGTGGTTGTAAAGAATGATTCGATTTGTGGAAGATAGGTGTTATTAATTCTAAGATAATTTTGATAATGTTTGTGGGTTCAGTTGATTGAGTTGGTGTTGACGTTGGCGAGGTAGGGTTGGCGTTTAGAGTGTTTTTAACCATGTCAGCATATGAATATATTGGGTTAACACGTGAGCTATTGGTGATTGGTCTATTGTTAATAAGTTTCTGCTGGAGTCCAATGTGGTGGATACAACCGCGATAACTTGCCGGGTGGTCACCGCCGCAATTTGCATACGTCGGCTTAGTATTGGCCTGCTTAGTACACTCATTATGTTTATGATTTCCTGCGCATTTCACGCATCCTGGGGAAAGGCTGCAGTAATTTTTAGTGTGACCATATCGCTCGCATCGATGGCATTGCGGTATGTCCTTTATTTCAGCAACAGTGATTGATAGCGGTACATTTTTAATTACAACCGGCAGTGGTTTTGAATTGGGTTTTGGAATCTGTGAAACTGAATTCTATTTTTGGTGTAATATTCTGTTAAGGTCCGGTAATAATCTTCGTTTGATAAATTAATTCGATGCGTATTTGCGTTGCACATTGTAGTAAACGTGTCGATTGCCTTTTGTTCGGTATCAGCAACTGGATTTTTGTGGTTTATTGCATTGTGCAAATATATTGGTGGAATTTTAGGTTTATTAATATTAGTAACAGATTCGGTGGTTTTTTTATTTGCTTCTTTAGTATTAGTGTCGGTGTCATTTTGTAAAGGCAAGTAATATTTATTTTACGTGATTAGTTCTTCGGTGGTCCACAAATATCGTTTTTGTACTTCGTTTAATGGTGGTGTTAATTGGTCGCTTTTGCGCTTATTTCGCGCTTGTTGATCCATTTTGAAGTCATTGGTTGATATAACGATGTTGTATAAAGTTAGATAATATTATAAAAATGTACGCACAATGCAGGCTATGAAATAGCTTTAAAATCAGCTGCGTTGCACTGATAGCGGAGCGTACACGTAGTTCCCGCACCGTTTCACTGCTCGCACGCGAATGAAGAATTTTATTATATGTATTAATATTTTCTTCTACTAAAATTGTAAATATAACATCGCCATACTAGATTTTTTTTGTTAAAGAACTAACTCTGTCTCTTTTATAATATTTTATAAAATTTAAGATTTCAAAGATGATGTGGCTAAAATAATTTCCGCCAAGTATCTCTATCTTTAAATCATTAAGTAACCAACATCAACACCAAAATCATCACTTGTATGGTATGAACTCTGAAAGTTTCAGATCTGTGCTTAGTATTGTCGAGGATTAGTTTAGAAAACCGTTGTGGTTTGCATTTTATTTTACTAATTTTTATTTTGTTAATTATTAATTTTTTAAGCTTTTGTTTGTATGTTTCAAGCCTTGTTTTACTTGTCTACGTTTTATTATATTATTATAATTTTAGCCTCTCTTGTTTATCGTTTTATTATCTTTACTGTGTTCAAATGACATGGTTTCATTTTAAATACCAAAACTCTAGGTTTTGGTTCTCTAGTAAAATCACGATATTTGCTCTAAACTCCATTATATTCCTTTTTGCTTTTAATATTTTATAACTATCCTTTTTACTAAAAGTTATACAAGAATATGGTTAACGACAAAGGTGACTATATTTATAGAGTTAAACTGTATACACTTATTTAGAGCTCTCATTTTTGATAAGTAGAATTATTCTTTGCTTTTAGCACATATTTAATAAATGTAGTAAGCACGATTCTTCTTAAAATATTATGACTCACAATCATTACATTTCAAGTTACCCTCTACTCGCCTTTTCTAAACTAAAAAGGAATTTAGTGTGCTTTTAATATTATATTTATGATGTATTTCTTTGTTTTTTACCTTTATAATTCATTTATAAAAATTTATGAGCCACTATATTCTTAGTATTCTTTTACTGTATGTAGTGCATATAGAAAAAACATTGTATATTTTAATATAGGGCTTAGGTCTTCACCGAGAGCGACCTTGCTCTTGGTTATAAAACCATCTGACAGCAATGTCCTATAAAAAAATCATTTAGTTAATTCAAATAATAATGCTGTATAAAACGTTATATTTTAATGATGCAATAGAATTTTTTTATGAATAATTAATGTTGCTTCTTACTTTTATCTTTGAAGATATTAGAAATGTTCCCAACACTAACAATTAAACCTGCTTAGTGTTAACCTTTAAAAAGCTTAGATTATTATACAACCTTTTATCCTGGTCAGACATTTAGCAACGTAAAAAATCACTGAAAAAATCATTATGCATTTGCACCCGACACATGTTACAGCGATGAATTTATAAAGTTCGACTAACGTAACCATATATTTTTTAATGAAATGACATGAAAACCTTGTGCTAGTGGGAATATTCAGCAAGGAAACATTCTAAAGAAAACATCGGATTGGCTATACAATTTATTGATTAAAATAAATACAAATGTCATGTTATCCAAAAAGCTTGTGCTACACTTTGCGGTACAAGCACAATTACAATAGTTTCTTTTGCTCTAAACCTGAATTGTACAGATCTATCGTGGCCGTAAACATAGTTGCTCTAGTATTCGCTTTAGTGCAAGACTTAGGAAAATCACAATGATGGCTCCGGATTCTCCTAACGTTAGTCAATTCTGCGCAAAGAAACTAGTCAACCTTAGCCTACACCACAGCCTACCTGTTCAGACTTTATGTCCAAGAGTTCGCATAGCGCACCATAACTAATTTGCACCAACCCCGCACGCCCCATACAAATTCGCGTCAACACGTAACATCGCACGTCGTTCCGCGAATACCGCACTAGCTGTCCACCACTCACACATCCCCGAACGTGTTTTGATCTTCTCTCAGATTCGTGGCCATATCCAGCCTCTCGAGATAAGGGCTCTCTCCGCTCTGGCTCTGCTCTACTCCTCCACGTTGCAAGACAGTAGGGTGTGCATGGCTTCTATTTTCCCCCGTACCCATCTGATTTGGCCCTTGGCTAGCTTTTCAATCTTACTAGGTAGGACCAAAAGTTGCCATGTCTAGTGATAAGCTTGCCGCACCGTGGCGACTCTGGAGATGAATATCCACTCTTTCCATTTCTATTCACATATTGCTCCTATCTTAGCTCGTGGTCGGTTCTTTACAAGCCCAAAGGTTCTGGTCCTGCCACTGCTTCTTTGGTCAGTTAGTTTGCATGCTTGTTGCCTCAAGTCTTGGGTGGTTTGTGATTGACAAGAAAAATAATTGGATGGTTTGAAGCTATGTGCTTGTTGTTTGGTACAAATGTCTAATGCCGGCAGTTCTTTTTCCTTAGATCTGGTGTTTCTACAGCGATAGTTTTATTTTGTTTAATTTATCGGTAATTATCTCTCGATAGCTTGTATGGTGTGTAGCTTATTTTTATTCAAATCCAAGTTTGTAAATCCTCCCGGAGAAATTCATTCTAGAAAAACAAAGATCGTGTGAGACAGAAACAAACGTATGTCGGCAACTTCCAATACGGATTCCGAAGGCAAAGGGGAATCTATTTCTGTCTTGTTCTTCTGATTTTCTTCCCCAATCAGCGACGGAAGAAGACGAAAGGTAAGTCTGATTTACGTATTAAATATTAATCTCTACTTATTAATTCGGACGAGTTGGGTAGATTTGCTGTTCGCTTTTAAGAACTATGAAATGACAATTAAAGTCCGCTAAATTTACAAACAACTTAAACGAAGCAAATTTTTTAGGAAAAAATAATTGTCCTTTTTATGAAAAAAGTGAATCATTTAAGAAGTTGTAATAACGTGAATAGAGAGAATGTCGCAATAAAGTTTTTAAATGAATAATTTAAATATTTTCAATAAAATTCTGTTTTTACCAGGAAATTAATTTTATTATCTACAATTCGGTTTAAGCTAGGTGTATTAAAAGCATGAAACTTTTACTACTTCTAACAGAAAACTAAAAAATTATTTTGTGCAATTACAGTAATATTATTAACGCTAGAATAATACATTTATCAGTTCAATTTCACTATTACAAATAATGAAATTTTTTGGATTTTATTCGCAAACAAACCATTACAACGTCGAGACTTTACTAATTATCTGTAAATTTGTATAACGTTTAACACTGGTATATTTAATAAACCCGGTAAATAAAACGTCATCCGAAAAATGTCGCCATTAGCAAACAGTTAAAAATTAAAAAGTACTTTCCTACATTATTGCATTTAAATTTCAGTATCGAATATGTGATAACCTGTTCAGATTTACTGAAATTTCTAAAATAATTTTAAAGGCTGCTAAAATCCCTTATAGTAATGTCCTTAAAATTATCCAAATGATCTTGCTGCAGCAAAAACAACAGGAGGTTTAAATCAATACCCCGTTAGTGTTTGGTGAGTTTGCAACACTCCCAGGCAAATATTTGCAATTTTGCCCGGTTTCCGAATTTATTTAGTTACTAAAACAAACTCAGTGAGCGCACGAATGCTTTCGCTTTCGGCGTCGGCTCCCGAAATACTGGCAATTATTTTTGCTTTGATAGTGCAAACCTTGCCCAAAGCTTTTTCCATGTGAGATGAATTGCTCAACATTTTAAGTAACTAGAAGATTAATTCGTATTACAAGTGGATTTATAAGAGAGGTTTGAAGTTAAATAATAACTTTACAGAAGCGTCTATACAAATATATTTTTATACAAAGCGAGTCGTTTACAATTATAATGTTGGTGATGCGATATGCTTAGGGGTAGGTAAGTTTTGCCTAGTTTATCATTACTTTATATAAAGTATAAGCTTCATATCAATGATAAGCCATAATGAATTTAGTATATTAGCTTTCATATTTATTAATTGCACTTAGACTTAGTTGTATAAATAACTAATCTTAGATTAAAAACAATATTATATTGAGATTACATTAATTCACGATTTTGCTCTAAAATTGCCATTACATAACAGAAGTATATTTTGATATAAGACAATTATGATCTAAATTTAAAATTAATTTTGGATTCAAGACTTTTATACAATCGGGTAATAAAATAATATGTAGTGATAGTTTGATTGATCTATCAAAAGAAACTATATATTTTTCTTAGTGCATTTATAGATCTTGTATAAACTTTGTTACGAAGAAAATACAGATTTTCAAGCAGGTTGATTTAAGATTTTAGAAAATTACGTAATATTTCAAGTCGATTATGAGTTAAGCGCCAGTGAATGAGTATATATAATGTATGTAATATGTAATTTATCAAATTGTGTATGAAGCTGGAACATTCGTTCCCAGAAACTATTCGAATCAATTAGAAGCTTTTCGAAAAGGATGCACTGATGTAGCACAAATAAAGGTCTTGGATAAAAAATTTAAAAAGGACCTAGAATCAGTCAGCAACGAGCTAACCACCTTGAAAGATGATCTAAAAGTTATATGGCTCGATGCTTTCGGCACGGACCACATAACATACGTCCCAGTTACTGTTTTTCTTATTTCAGCGAGACAAACAACTACTGTTTTACGTTGTTACTCTATATAGTGGCGTCTTGTAATTGTTTCGAAATTATATTTTAATTAGTTTGGCAGTATTTATTATATACTTTATTTTTGGCAAATGAACTTCTTGAAATGCACTCTAATGCGGTGTAACACAGATGCTTTATTACAGGCTACTAAGTACAATAAGTATTGTTTAAAAAAAATTGAAGCAGGCCTCTATGGTACTATTAGAAAGAGTTAAAAATGAGTGTTGGAGCACCGCGTTACCTAGAAAAGTGCAAAAAAGTAAACAAAAGGTACCATTGAAGCTCAATCGAGGAAAAAGATAAGTAAAATTCAAACAATAGTATTATTATTTGACAAAATATAAACTTAACACTTCGTCAAGCTTGCCTAAAACTTAACATCATTTTACCACAACTTGCTTAACAAACTACAGCCATAAAACCATTGCTCATCCTATAATTCCAAAAAGAAAAACTTTCATAGAGAGGAACATTTAGGACGTCTTTTTGCGCTGAGTTTTTTTTTAATTGGTCCTGATTTGTACGTAGGAAAAAACTACTACAACGTTCTATTAACATTTACATTTTTGGGGATGTTTCAGTAAACTCTTCATAGAGATGTTAAATACAGAATATACTAGGTTGTCCCAAAAGTTCTGACTCAGCTGTGCAAAATTCAATTTGGATGCATTTGCGTTGCTGATACAAAATCTGTAAGTCAGTTAAAAATTTTAAGATGGTACAGGTTTTAAGATAACCTTAGCCTTAAATATTCGCTTTGGTCCGGCCGCCGATTACAGTTGGATGATGGTGACTTGTAAGCTGCTTTAAACGCCGAAACTTCATCAAGCACTCGAGAAAGGACGCTGAACTTGGAATTGGCAAATTAATAATTTATCGGCACCTTCAGCAATTGTTCAGAAGAATCTCCGCTAAAACCGCACAAATTCACCGAAACACAAGCCGCAAAAGAGGCAAGAGTTGCCGCCAACTGCTTAACAATCCATTGAAAGACTGATTTTGAAAGCAAACTGTGATATCGGATGAGTAGTATGTCTTTCTGGTTAATCACAATTGGCAGAAAAAGTAGGTTCCAAAAGGCCAAAGTCATCATCAGTTCCGCTTAAATATTGTTTGGGCAACAAGGTCATGATTTGTGTGTAGTGGAAGGGCGTGCTTCAATTTGAGTTGGTTCCGAATGGTCTTATTGAAAGTTTTCGTTTCCAACAATAGCAGATCAAAACTCACGTCTTACGAACTCATCTGGAATACGAAGATACAGGTTATTACAACACTATAAGCACAAAGAAACAAGAAATGCATAAAAATTGAATTTATTTGCAGCTGAGTCGGAGCTTTTGGGACAACCTAATTATAATTAAAATATTTAAAGTGTAAAGTAAAAATAACTATGAAATCAATAATAAAGCGTAATTTTTACAAGAAGATAATGGCGTCGAGCATTTTAGCCGATTGTTTTCGACTTAGAAAAGAGACAACAGAATTAGTAGATTGAATTGGCGTTCCGATGCCAAACTAACAGAATATTTCTGGTTCTGCATCAAATACAAACCAAGGGGTAGACGCATAATAACTTTCAGAAAAGGTACCTTAATATACATAGGAGAAATGGTGTTCGCTACCCATATATTACATTGTACACCTAGTCGCACACATACCGAATAGTTGCCATACGATACTGAATAGTAATAATAATTGGACATCTTACCAAGTCGGAGTGTCATAATGTACGGTATTTTATGAATTGTGTTTCGTTTTATTTCTCCAACAAAAACCTTTCTTAAAATTGACAGAACCCTTTTGCAAAAATAGAAACGTTGAATAAAAAATTTATCTGATAATGTCTTGATAAGTAATATTTTTTGAGTATGTAGGTCATATAAAAAAATTAGAATGTTGTATATAGTAACAAAAAGCTTGCCAAATCATAAAACTGTTAATAATTGCAACAACTTAATGAAACAACTTTATAAATCAAATATATACTATACTATAAAAAGTAACAATATAAGAATTTATAACAATGGGTTAAATTTTAAGTAATGAAGAGCCTTTTTATGAGCTTACGTTTGTTAAAAATCTCCAAACTAAACTAACTCATACTACTAACAAAATTTACTAATTCACCAAACAAAAATTCTCAACCTATCACAATACTAGCACATTAAAAATAAACTTAATTAAAGAGGGCGGCTACATAAATCTAGCTAAACACATAAATAATATATTTAATATAAAATACCAGACCTTCCAAACCCAAATGGAAAACCACTAATCATCGTGATTAAAAACGTACCATTATTCTTAAGTGATTAAGTGATCTTCGACGAACTTAACAAATCAGTGTCAGTTATTAAAGCCTCCTGACAAAAAACAAACAGCCGCTGCTAGCATGTGCATTGGATCTAACCGATAACAAAAATGCAAAAAATCTTTTCCTTGAAAGGTCTTTTCCATTCAATTATTACAGTAGAACTAAGAAAAAAGCCATCTAATATCCCTCAATACCATCGCTTTCAAAATTATAGTTATACCAAAAACTAGTGCACTTAGATCCTCGGTGCGTGAAATGCAGTGGCGATCACCATTATTCAAAAAAGCAGAATATGCACCGAAATGTGCCAACTGCGCAGGTCCGCGCTCTGCACGCTATTGGAGCTGCCAACACCATATCGAGATAATGAATAAACTACTGTCAGCTAACAACAACAATAACCACTCTTACACAAGGTACAATAAAAGTAACCTAATCAACTAAAACCGTTCATACTTAAGACAAGCACAAAATATTACAGTAGCCAATCTCAATTCAAATCAACCATCCACTGCAGCGACATCTCCTGATATAACCAACTTAATCTAGTCCATTACCAATCCGATTACTCCTTTCCTTTTCTAAATCAAAAATTATATCTCATGCTCAACCCTCCCTTTACTCTTAAATGTAGCCGAAAGCTGTAAAAAAAATAACAATCCTAAACTGGAATGCGAATGGTAACCTAAACTAATCTTTATAAAAATTTTTGACAGCCAACAACATAGATATCGCTTGCATTACTGAAACCTATTTATTTGAACCTGGCATGTTGAAAATAGAGTTGCCCAAATAGCAGCCGAAAGAGTAGCTGTGTTCATTAAGATAAAAATAATCTATAATCCCATTTCTAATCTTTCCCAACTAGCCCTTGAAACAATTGGAGTCAACATTAAACTAAACGACTTTTACTTTATAATAATAAGCGCCTATCAACAACTCAATAAAAATCTAGAAGAGCTGAAAACCACATTCAGCACAACAAAACCACTCTCGATGATAGGAGATCTGAACTTAAAAAATCAACTCTGGGGTTATCGAGCAAATAACGCTGAAGAAATTAAAATGAAAGGCTATGAAACAAAATACTCTTTTCAAATAATAGCTCCAGAGAAATATACGTACTATTCATATCGCACCGACCACCTACCTGACATACTCGACATCACAATGCAAAAGAACTTTGATAAGTAGATATGATATATCATCTGCTCGACTCAGATCATCTACTAGTTATCATATCGTTTATCAGCACCCCTCAAATAGCACAACTTCTACCAAAACTTATAAACAGAGTAACAAAATGGAAAAACTTTTAAGACACCCTTGACAACCAGCTAAAGTGCCCTCTCAATCTAAACAATTATAAAGAAATAGACAACACAATAAGCAACTTAACAGCTTCAATAGCAACTAACGCTCAACTAGCAACAGTAGCTATCAAACCTAACCAAAATAACAGCCAAGCCAGACGGAAATGACGAAGAAGCCAAAACCTTAGCTCAAACCGTGAATCAATAACACCAAGCGCATTTTAAAGCAACGCGAGAACATACCAACGTTGGTAGCAACTAGCACAACTCTTGCTGCTGACGCTAAAAAATCAACAGCCTTTGCAGACCATTATGAATAAGCCTTCACTCCTAAATCAACTTGCGCCTCAAACCACACTGCATACATAATTCACCACATCGAAACTAACCAGCCAGTAATAACCAAGCCGATTTCTCCCACTACCTCCTATGAAATCAAAACATTAATAAACAATCTTTCAACAAAAAATCTTCTAGATTTGAGCCCATCCCAAACCTAGTTCTAAAACAACTCACCAAAAAATTATTAGCCTACCTTGCAGCCATCTATAACGCATGTCTTCGACTAGACTAAGTATGCTCATTTATTAATAGATGATAAAAAAAGATCGACACCTACAGGCCAATAAACTTAAATAATTAACCATAACATTATTCCATTGAACCCCATAGATACAGCAGTCAAATATCTAGGGATGCTACTCGACTCACGACTAACTTGGAAGCTTCATGCAAACCTCAAGCTCAACCAAGGTTACCCGAGACTAGCTCGACTTATTAACAGAAAATTATCACTTAAGCCTAAATTTTCCATCCTGATCTAAAATCACTAATAAGGCCACTGATACTTTATGCATTCTGGAGCAACACGGCCATATCCAATATACTAAAAGTCCAACGTTTTCAAAATCAAAATCTCTGAAAATCAGTGAATGCTCCCTGGTACATCCGGAACAAATAGCTACATTATGAACTAGATGTACCTACAATCCAAACGTACATCAGCGCAAGTGTTAACAAGTTCTTTAAAAACATTCTCGAGTGCGACGGCGCTGTTCATTACAATATTGGCAGACGAAATATCCATCACAGACTCAAACGCAAGCTACCCAAGACGTGTTAACCCGATCCCGACAATGATGGTCAAGTAAGATAAAACTGACACAATATGTAAAATCAAATATACTATGTTTTTCTATATTATATTAATATTTATATTATCGATACCATGAATAACATTGTCATTGTTGATCTGGAAAATAATTTAAAAAAATAAATAAATGTTAATTTGAATATTAGAGTAATTAGATTTTAGAAACAACTGATTAATTAAAGATCTATATTTACAATATATTCACTTATTTTGGAAACTGTGAACAACCCTATCGCTTAGAGCCAAACCAATTCCAACCACTGGCCTTTGATAAACGAATTAACAGTTTAACAACCATATCCCTTGTATGCAAAGGGTTCGGTAGTGAATGGCTGGCTTGTTGAACATAATATGGGCAGGTCCTTCTGCCATAAATTTCAGCATTTGCATCGACGGTGCCGACTCGAGTGCCTTCTTGATGCAGCGCACTTAATCCCGCGGTAGTGATAATGCGCTCGCCTCATTCTCTATGGCTCTATACGGCGTGCATTCCCTTTGTACGTACCATACACATGTAGAACTGGTTATTATTTAACCCTATTTTAGTGCCATGTATGCATGCACATACACCAGTATAGTACGGTCAGTCCATTGTCCGGTCGGAGGCAATAAATACAGTGCACTGTCAGTACACAGAGAGCGAGCTGATACTTATCTCCGCTAAACAAAAGAATTCAAATTGAATACCACGATAATGCATGGGACGCCGTTATTTATTGCACTCCCGCTTTAATGTTGCCTACCGAACTGAAATGGCGATATTATTTGACGTCTAACGAAGTGTTAATTTCACCTGCGCCGCCCGTCGGCGGCGCTGCATTGTGCAACGAGCGGCTAATAAATGGCCTCTTTCATAATGAAATACGCAAACTTTCAATTTGAATTGCATCCGAGCGAAACAATGAAATGAATTATTGATTTGTTTGTTGGCGTGCGGTTTTCACTGGCAGGTGGAATATCGAGTCGACTTCGAGTCCTTTCCCGGCTCCTGATGGCAGTGTAGACGTGCGTGCATGTAAATTTCATTATTCTTAACGTTGCGTTTTTGAAATGTGACAGGAGAAAATACGCTCGAAAGCGCGGCGAATTGAAATTTCTATCAGGGAAAATCAAGTCGGGCTTGTGTATAAAAGAAATTCTACGGTTAAACTAAAGGAATTTCTGTTTGCTTGTAGCACAATATTTTTCTGTTAAAGTATGCCATTAAGTAGCTCTTAAAATTTGAACTTCTCAATAACTTCTCTTAAAAAGAACAACATAATTTCTATTGTTAAATTTTCAGTTGTATTGCGCTGATTTCAAGTGATAGTCGCAAATAGACAAAAAAGTATAACTGCATTGATGGTTTGCAACCGCGCTACAACCAGGGGGTTTGAGTTAACATCTAAATATATTAATGTTGAGTTCTGCCATATCAACTATATGAAATATTGAAGTCCTACCTATCGGAACGATACTTCTTTGTAAACTATCGAGGCAAATACATAAATTTTCGGTCGGCCCCGTCCGGAGTTCCTCAAAGCAGTGTTCCGGGACCTACCCTACACTTGTTCTTTACAGTCGACTTACCAACTACAAATTTAACGATACGGCTATCTTATCCTCACATCTTAATTTCACTACAACATTCCACAATCTGCAAGTATGGTGAATAAAGGTAAATAAAAGCATATCCCAACGTGTCACCTTTACCATGAATCGCGATAACTGTCCAGCTGTCTCGTTCAACGGACAACTAAAACATACCGATTCCCAAAATACCTAAGGCTCCATTTGGATCGCCGTCTTACTTGGAAAACCAATATCTTTAATAAATGCAAACAGCTTGGCTTAAAATACAGGAAAATCTACTAGATAATTGCATTAGAAAACAAATTATTGCTTTATAAGGTTAGGCTGCAATCTATCTGGACATACAGTTTCACCTTCTGGGAAACCGCTAATATCAACCTGGCTATCATCGAAAGATTTTAAAATAAAATGCTATGTGTGTTAGAGCATCGTGGTATGTGCCAAACAGAGTCATCTTAAGTAATTTGAGTATACCAACCGCAAAAGAAGAATTGAAAAAACTGCCAATATTTACAAATCAGACTCTCGGTGCATCCCAACCAACTAGCGAATTCTTTAATGGATGAATCCGACAAACTAAAACGTCTCAAACGATTTAAACCCAAGGAATCACCAACGCGTTCTACTTTTTAATTTTTGTTTTGAAATTTAAACTTATGTTCAAACACTCACTTATATTAGGCTAATGAACTTGATAATAGAGTAGCTTGTTGGAGCCTGACTTTACATGTCCATGAGAATTGTAACACAATAAATGCTAATTGTCCTTTGTAAATAGGATAATTGTATAATAAAAGAGTAATTAAAAATGTTGAGTTGAAGTTACGGTCTTTTAAAAATTTGTAATAAAAAATCTTAAATTGTAATTTATGGCATATTTAATAATTTATAGGTGGGTAAATCTCAACCATAGTAGCAAAGGAGGATAGGCAGATTAGGCCCCAAATCGAAAATTTGGGTACCTAAGCAAAACCCATGTCAATCAAAAGTCCTAATTCTCCTTAACAATATTGCCTAAGGAACCAACCCGGCACAACCTCTCTGAACAAAGATATAGGCCTTAGAACTTTGAAAAAATACTAGAGGCTCATATCGTGCGCAAGTAAGATAAATTAGGACACACATCACGTGTGAGCAGCATCCAACTGTACGTGCTCTATTCTTGCAGGTGCAGAAAAATACTTTATTACAAAGTCTACACCCGCCTTTGCTTAGTCAAACAATATATACTCACACAAAGTACTTTGTTCTGTTCATGTAGTGAGAGTATATCTTGACGCGTAAAAAACCGGCTCACTACATATTATTCCGTGCTGACCAAAACTCATAGTAAGATTCTCTGTAGCAAACTGAATCTCATAACTATCCTCAAACAATTTCTCTACGACCACACCATGTTTTGAAATCATATCAGAATTTTTTCGGTGATAATATTCTAAGCGACGCCAACTCAAGCCGCAGTGGTTGTAGATCCTCAATGTGATTTGAACAATTGCTCATTGTTACCGAGGCCTTTTATTTCACTTGGTTCTAACCTTTAGTCTCGTCTTATATTCCAGTTAGAACTTTTTACAGTTTTTTTTACGCGGGGGTCCAGCGTTCTTTCATGAATTGATTGATCATAAAAAAGGAACAAAAAAGTTTACATAAACTTATGTTAAAAATTTGCACAGTGAGTCTGCAATACTGGATCATTACGTCACATTACATTTTCCGACACTGCATCGTTTATTTCGGACAACTTTGGACTAGGCGTATGAAGTGTCTTAATGCAAACGTGAACGCCTTAACCAGTTGAATTGGCGCACGTTGACTGTAATAAGACGTTGTTCAAGAGTCTCTATATTAGAAACTGGCGCAGCATATACAACAGTTTTAAATAGAGCTACAGCTAAAAGTTAAAGAGGTTTAACTTCGGTTACCGTTGGGTTAGGCAATGTAAACATTTTATCCGATCATCTGTAGTGAAAGCTCTTGATGAGATACCGACCAAAGTAAACCTTTCTGTGAGCTGAAGCTCCATCGCCCACATGACCTGAGCATCATCGATACATCTTCGAGCAGTTAAGTCAGAATATCCTCAAGAAATTTTATGAAAAAGTGACTGGTCTACCTGTAGGAATTTTGCTTAGCTTATAGATGACCATTGAATAGATTGAAAATATTGATCCTGTCCTTCTCAAAAATTTCTTCATCTACAAAGACATTGACGACAGAAATCGTAATGGTTAGTATGTTATGAAATTAACAGCAAAACTTTTTTTAACTAGCTTGTGAGCGATAGACATAGCAGCAAGCTTAATATAGGATATCGAGCCAATCACGTATATTAAGGTTATCTTCGACGGCTTGTAGAACAGTTTTTTCTAATTTAAGTATATAAATATAACCATCAAAAAATATTATCTTACACTAACGACGAGGCACTGCTGCAAAGTTTTGTAATTCGGTTGCTGTCTATGAGGGTAGATTTCCTGGTAAATCTGTGTCAGCTCCCGACCGTTTTTACTTGCCTATCTGCACGTGTAAATCATTTCTGTTTATTCCTGATGTAGATTGCTGGCCGTTTAATGGATCCGAATTCGTCCACTCAGATCTCTAAGATCTCTAAGCAATATCGTGATTGAAATTAAAGTTTTGATGAAGAAACTAAGAGCAATATGCCATTATCATAAAATACATGCATTTATTGGACATTTTTTTCATCAAAAACCTCCTGAAGTACGTTCCTATAGTTAATATGCACCCTAATGATTGTACAAATAATTTTATTATAACAAAAACATCTCATTCAGTAAAAGATTGAAAAATGCTATTAACTTTACATATACGGTCGATAATATCTAGTGCCCTTATGTGGTAACTATGCTTCTTTGATGGCAAAATATTCTTAAACTTCAAAAATTGCATAAATTGTGACGATCAACTTCTGTGGTGGTACTATAAAACTACAATATATAATTTGATTTGGTGCGCTAGTATTTTTCATATCTTCTTATGTTTAACTTGATAATCGTTAAATTTTTTAAAATATTGAGGTAGTTCAAATATTGCTAGTTTATTTTATTACACTTACTGACGCAATTGCAAAATGACAAAATGATACAGCAGATTATGTGCAGCACTATTACAAACTATTTATTTGCATTGTCAAAACTTGAATATATAATTACGGATACCTTTGTACAGAAAAATTTTGTGTTTCAGCAGCCTTAAAACTTCGACATGTAAAAAATCTGTTAAAAAGTACTTTTATATACACACTTATGTATATGTAAGAGCGCGAGTAATATTTCTTTACTTTTGACTTAGGTTTTGAAAAACTTTTACTTAAGTTGTGGTATTGATACTATAATTTCTGAAAAATTTTGGAAATACAAAGAAATTGTACTGTTAACTTCTGTTGACGGAGAACACTGTAAAAAGGAAGTATTTTAAATATTATTTAGAAATCACAAAATGGAACGCTTAAATATTTTTCATATCAACATTTCTCTCTCCTGTTCTAATTTTTATTTAAAAAACCTTAAAAACGTGATATTTATTTTTGGGAATCTACAGTTAGCATTTTAGCTTTTAAGTGGATTGACTTTATTCCGCTCTTTGCAGTGTACTCTATTTTTGAGACCCTAAAAATTAGCGAACATCTTAAAAACATATTTTGAAAACGTAACAGTTTATCATTTTTTTTTATTTTAAACTAATGTTTCGATAACTTAAAGGCCGCATCTGAGTGGAAAATATTGTTACATAACACTTAGTATCTACACCGTATTCTAAATTATTACTAAAATTTCATCCAACCTACAAAAATTTGATTGTCTCCAGTTTTTTGGCGACCGATTCAGTATTATAACATACATTGAGGAGTTTAGAGTATATTTTCTTTGATGACATTTAATAAAATTGTGCAATTCTCTGCAACAGTACTCTGCGCAACAAACAAGTCTGCTTCTTATCTATTGATTTTAACATGACACGTGTATATGCATACGTGTACATACATATTGGGCCCAGATGATATGTTTTTTTTTGTTTTTTGTCGTAGATAGTTCTCCCTGATGAACATTTTTAGTTAATAAGGCAAAAGGTAGCAATTTTTTCGGTTGATTATAAATCATATTAAAGTCGAAATTTGTAACTGTGCACTACAAAATTTCTTAAAAGGCAATTTAATTATATTTGATAGATTCGCAAATAATTCAGTTATGATGCAGCGCCCTGCTTGTTTTAATAATCTCTTAAAAGTTTGTTTTTGTTTTTTTTTTAAATACAGTCACCAGTGATGCTTTCAGCTACTATTTGTTTTTGACCTTAACTTTATAATCTTACTTGTTCTCACTATTGTCTGTTTTCTTTAATTCTCTAATATTTTGTCGAGAGTATAATTTTAAATTGGTATTATACGAAACATTAGCATTAATAACAGAAAGAAGCAAAGGGAAAATATTTGTAGCAGGTGACTTCAACAGTAGAGTGGGGAAGAGAGAAAATAACACAGAAACGGTGATAGGAAAATTCGGCGAAGATAAAAGAAATAACAACGGAAACAGATTAATAGAATACTGCTCCCGTAATAACCTAATCATAACAAACTCATTCTTCCAGCACAAAAAGATACACACAATTACAAGAGAGGTTAAAAGCAGAAATGAGAGACCTATATTAGAATACATACTAGTAGAAAAAAATAACAGGCAGATGGTGAAAGATGTTAGAGTCAAAAGAGGAGCGGAGATATACAGCGACCACTACCTATTAACGGGAAAGATAAAGAGACCTGAAAATCAAAAACAAGCAATAAGAGAAGAATATGCAGTTCAGAAAGAAACAATACGTATTTATAAACTACAAGAAACAGAAGAAACAGAAATAGCAAAGAAATACGAGAACATAATAAGAAGAGAACTACTAGCAGATGAAGAAAAGCTAGAACAGATGAATGTGGAAGAGGTGTGGAAGAAGATAAAGAACACTCTAATAAACGCAGCCAGATACGCATGTGGTGTAATTAAGACAAATAAGCATATGAAGAGAACCGCCTGGTGGAGTGAAGAAATAAAAGACCAAGTTAAACTAAAGAAGAAGAGGTGGGCAGAATATTTAATGAAAAGACAGAAGAGGCATATAAAACATACAAAGAACAACGTATAATAGTAAAACATATGGTGACAGATGCGAAAGAAAAACGTGGCAAGACTTTGGGAAAAAGTTAGAAAAACAGCAGAGAGAACCAAAACTATTCTATAAAGTTTTAAAAACTTAAGGAAAGGAAAACACCAGATAACACAGTAATAAAGGATAATAATGGAAAGGTACTGTCAAACCCAATAGATATAATGAACAGATGGAGGCAATACTTCCAAGAACTCCTACAGACCCAAGGCACGAATAATGAAGAAAATACACAGACAGAAGACAAACAACAGCATAGAGAAAACGAAGAAGAAGGTATAACAGAAGAAGAATTGACAACAGCACTAAAGAAAATTAAAACGGAAAGTCACCAGGACATGACAGAATCACTGGCGAAATGTTAAAAAATGGGAAAACAAGGAACAAAGGCGTTTTTAAAAATGTTTAACAAAATATGGAAAGAAGAGAGTATACCAAAAGATTGGGAAGTAGGACAGATAGTACCAATATTTAAGAAGGAGATAGGAAAATATGTAACAACTATAGAGGCATAACACTGCTGAGCATACCTTTAAAGCTGTTCGAACAAATAATTGAAGGTAAACTCCGAACTGTCATAGAACCAACACTAACAGAAGAACAGAGTGGTTTCCGTAAGGGTAGAAGCGTACAAGACCATATATTTACAGTGAAACAAATAATTACAAAATACTTCAATACAACGAGAAAGCCGCCTTTGCATTTATCGACCTCGAGAAAGCTTTCGATAGAACACCCAGAGAGAGAGTATGGCAAAATTTAAGCAACAGAGGAATAAGCCCAAAAGTAACGAGAGTAATTAAAAGTCTGTACCAAAAGACAAGGAACTACGTGATAAACAATAACAGAACATCAGAGGAGTTTACTACAAATGAAGGTTTAAGGCAAGGAGGGTACTGAGTCCGGCATTATTTATCATCTTTATGGATGAAATAATACGAACATGTCACCAGAGGATCAGAGGGTTAAATGTAGGATATAGAAAATTACAACCTATATTTATACGAAACTGTGCATTTGCAGACGATATTATAGTAATGGCAGGAAGCGAAGAAGAACTACAACGAAACCTACTGATATGGAACGAAGAACTAACAAATAACGGTATGAAGATAAACGCCAATAAAACACAAGTGATGCTTATTGGGAAAGATCACCAGAAGATAAAGATGCAAATAAATGGAGAGGAAATTAAACAGATAAAACAGTTCAAGTATCTAGGGTCACTATAGATAATAACGGAAGACAGGAAATAGACATATCTGAAAGGATAGAGAAATGTAATAAACTATATTACGCAATGAACGCAAATTTTATAAACAAAAGAGAAGTGACACAAAAACCAAACTTACGGTGTATAAAACAATCTTCAGGCCTATTATGACTTATGGATGCGAATCATGGGTATTGACACAAAAATGAAACTAAGATTAGAAGCCACAGAAATGAAATACTTAAGAAGAGTGAAAGGCGTCTCCTTGAGGGATAAAATCAGAAGCAGTCAGATTAGAGCAGAATTAGAAATTAACCCAGTAACAAGCTTCATTGAACAAAGACAATTAGCGTGGTGGGGCCATTTACAGCGGATGGATCAAGATAGACAAGTCAAACGAATATGGGAAACGAGGAAAGTAGGCAAAAAGAAAAGGGGAAGACCACAGGAAACATGGGATAACACTATAGGAAAAATACTAACAAGGAAAGGAAAAACAGTGGAGGAGGCGAAAGCAATGACAAACAACAGAAAAGAATGGAATAAATTTGTTCATAACACAGACAATCCAGTTTAATTCAGTTTAATTAAGTTAAGAATGTAGATAAGTATTGTATAATGTACATACAAGCCAACACCAATAAGGTAAATGGCTTTTGATTATATATATATTATACGAAACATACTTGTTGTCAAGATTTTTATTATACCGCCAGTTATTTTAAGGTAGATGCTAATAACTTGCATTTTTAGCAACTACATTAATGTGGCATGCTATTCTTAAGCAAGTTAAATATTATAATGTTAACTTTAAACATCTTGACTACTTTTATCTGAGTGTATCAAAAAGATAATTTGATAGTATAAATATAGTAGATAAAAATTTTCTGAATCGAATTTTGTTTCTTAATTTGCGATTATTAATATACAGTTCGAAATAGCAACAGGTTAAATAATCTATAATCCTTAATGTATGTTACTCAGCTCTAATAAGTCTACAACAGCTTTGGGATGCTTTAACCAGTTTTATTTTTAGAACAAACCCTACAGGAAATAGTTGAAATACCCTTATAATAGCTTCCAAGAAAGTTCATTCGATATCTATTTAAATTTTGCTCTATTGTGTAGGGATTAGTAATACCTTAAGATAATCCTGGATTACTTTTCCACAAGTATACACTTTAACATGCGCTTAAAATCAATTGGAAAGTTCAATTTTCTAACTTATAAACATATAGAAACTATATAATAGCTTTTATACCTATTGTATTTGTTAGAATATATTTATCGGTTCAAGTAATTGTTCGATTTTATTTGACTTTGTACATTTTGTGAAGTATATTCCTCTGATTTAAAGAGATTATTTCATTTTGTGAAAACAGTATCTGATTGAAATGCCTAAAAAGCACCCACGAAAAGCTTTTTATTAAAACATGGTGTCAAAATAATACGGACTTAAAAATTATTAACTCCTTTCACATTTTTTGCACGTTTTGTAATAGATTTTTTTATTGCTATTTAATATTAAAATTATAGTAGTAATGTTTTTAAATTTAAAATGTACATTTTTATGATATGGTATGCTAAGGCTCTAACACCCCGACCTGTAAACTGAGAAGTTAAGCCTTTCATATGTTTGTCACGCACCATATCTGATGCGGGACAATGTGGCAAGCACCGCGTCTTAGACGACCCCTATGATCACCCCTTACTCGAAGAAAACTTAGGTACTCAATCATTTTTAGTGACTGAATAGGCCACTCGCCTTGAACCAAAGAATTCCCGAAGTGAACCCGGATCCGTCCGCGTCGCAGTCGGCCCCTCAAACAAAGGACTATGCTGGCTATACCTTTACTCATTTAATATACAAGAAATTTTAAGATTAAAAAAGTAGATGGTTTTATAATTAAATTTTGTTGTAGATAACGTGCGATAAAAATTTCAAAAAGAGCAACATCTAGGAACAACTTTGCATACACAGAAATAGGTAACATAGTGCAGCAGTCAACAATTCCGTACAGGAGAAACGGACAAAATTTTTCAATGAATTGTGTGGTTTATTTGTAGATTGCGATATTCCATTTTACTAGATCATCCCCTATTTCAAAATTTCCTTAAAAGGCACTGCACTTCTGAGCACAACGTTAATGACCTAGATCTTCAGTACTAAGAGTAAGAAAAAATATGTCATCATTAATTATCACGACGCAATGACTGAAATTGAAAAGCACATTGGCCGTGGATTTATATGGTTTTCACTAGACGAAACAATTGATCTTAAAGGTCGGTATATAACAAACTTTGTATTGGGTACGTTAAATAAAAATGAAACTGCAGTGCAAAAGGTTTAGAAAAGGTCACTAATGTAACAATAGCAAGATTCGTTAATGAATCGTTTTTATATTATTTGCCGAATCAAATGCCAATGGATAAAACAATGTTAATGGTTAGATATGCTGCACCGTATACATTAAAATTATTACAAAATTTAAAAGTTTCGTCCCTAATTTAATTCATAGACTTGTTAAACTCGCAGTTTAAATTGCGTTGCTGAAACTGTTAGACTCGAATATAATTTAGTTCATAATTTAGTTTCGAATGTAAAAAAGATTTTTATTAAAATACCTCTTAGAGTTCAAGTGTATAGGGAAAAGTAATGACGACGTATGCCAGTTTGATTCTCAAAGTTCATCTGTAGTTAAAAATTGTATTAAGTAGACATTTTAGAGATCCAACAATTAAATAACAGTTATCTTAGATTAATTCTAATTTTGTTTGAAAATTACAATACCCATTAAAAAATTAGAGAAACGAGAACTTTCACTACATGAAAGTTTACGCATTGCTGAAAGCGTGAAAAACACAATTGCTGAAGATGGTGGTGAAATTTAAAAAAAAAAGTTGAAACAAAGCTAAACTCTATTTTGACAAAAAATTAAAGCCACATTATGTAACAAAAATTAACGCTGTACTAAACGGTAAGCAGAGAGATGATCTAGAATTACAATATGCACATTTAAGTATGCATCTGTTTTTTTTTTATTTAATAAATTATAGTGTAGAAATAAATCAGCGTGGTCCCGTGGTTGAGGGGCGGGCTGCGATGCTGACGGACCCAGGTTCAATTCCCGGTGCTCTCTTATGCCTGGCGGGTGGCCTACTCAGTCACTAAAAATAATTGAGTACCTGCGTTCACTTGAACAAGGGGTAAT
Organism: Sinelater perroti; assembly: GCA_036346155.1. NCBI lineage: Eukaryota > Metazoa > Arthropoda > Insecta > Coleoptera > Elateridae > Sinelater > Sinelater perroti. Next base: position 1,157,201 of record JARFIY010000359.1, read on the forward strand.
AATGGCGGTCGTCTTAGGTGCGGTGCTTGCCACACCGCCCCGCACCAGAGATGGTGCGCGACGACCGGGCAGAGAGAGCAAACGTTTGAGAGCCTTCACCTCTCAGTTCGCAGCCCGTGCTCCCACGCGGGACGTAGAGCCTTACCATTATTATTATTATAGTGTAGAAGCGTATATTAAAAATTTAAGCTAATTATGTTTTCATGTTTATAAAACATGCTTATACTTTTTAGACTTCTGTACATTAAAATAAGAAGCCTTATGTAGAGAGTAATGTCGTCTGTCTGTCCGTCCTTTTATTTTTCCACTTTTGATCAAGGCTGCTTCCAGTTTCTATTTTTGTCATTTTTGACATCTGTCACGCCTTATAACTTTTGATCTGTTCTAGATAGACATAACGTTTTAAGTATTTAACTAAGGACCATAAGTTTGACCGAAAGTGGCCTTTTTGTATCATAGTCCAGGTCAGATACACATATAGATATTATGTCTACTATTTATCTCCTAATTATCACGTTGAGAAAATGGACTGAGAATTTTTTCGAAAAAAAATGCATACTTCTTTGCTATCTGACCTGGACTATCAGTATGCATGTAATATATGTGTCAATAGTGTAAAGTAAAATAAAGTAAGAGCCGTAGTGGTCTAGTTGATAGGTCGCTAGACTACGAAACCAAGAGTTGCGGGTTCGAATCCCGCTCTCGCCAACTCAATCGCTGGCGTTTTTACGGCCCAGCTCGACTCAGGCTGCAATAAATGAGTACCTGGAAGTCAAACTCTGGGGTAATAATAGGCGGCCGGTACATAGCGCTAGCCACGTTACTATACTTTTATACCGTAAGCCCTAGTAGTAGCAGATTTATTATATTACGACCCCAAAATGCCTTGTAGCCTAAAAACTATTGCGAAAAACTATTATTATCATTATAATAAGGTATATTAAAATTATTGAAATGACAATGAAAACAAAGTTAATATAATTAATGTAGTGTTTTACTAGGTAACATAAATCCCCCAGGACTTTACCACAATTTTTCTCGTAAGTTATTTCAAGATCATCAAAATAACAATTTATAGCCTTTTGAATTTGACTAAACTGTATTTTCAGCTAGGAATATTTTGGGCTTTTTGACTAGTCAAAATCAAAATAAGGTAAATTTGGAGTGATTTAAAACAATAATTTTGTTAATTTTTGTTACGCAGCGGCACTTGGATAATCCGGTGTTCTGTCTCTATATAGTTTTGTATTTTGTTAAATGGTTGCTTTCAATTGGCTTAAAAGTGCTATGTAAGATCATCTAGTAAGCGTTTTCCTCTCCTAAGATAAATTACCAAAATATTTTTGGTGTCTCAAAGCGTTGATGGTAATAACTTTTAGTAGACGCAACAAACATTGTTTTGGTCGTAAATTGGTTTTTGAAATATCCTGAATTTATCTTGAACACTTCCAAATAATCAGTTCAAATTGGCGCTCAAATGCGTTTTTGTTTCAGATTAGAGAGCATCCATGTTCCAGAAGGTTGTTTTAGATATGGACTATTCGTTCTTGAGAGTTCAAAAATAGTTTTGAAGAAATAAATTTCAGTTTAATTAAATCATGAAAATGTAAGCTGCAACAATACTTATTTTTCTAGAGTAAAAATTTATCAAAAATCACGCGTTTATTTTAATTTTTTTACTGTCCTGTAAGTTCTCAACATTTGAACCGCAGGATTTTTAAGTTTAAAGATAATTTGCTGCTTTGGGGGCTTTCAAAATTTCCGTTTACTTTATTTAAAGTACATATTTTTTGACTTCAATATTCTAAAGGTAAAATAGGACAGTTTTTATTTTTTTATATCTTTAAGCTCAAATAGGTCAGATAGTTTGATTGGATATGTGGGCCAGTAAGTTGGCTTTCCACTTTATAGGTAGTTGAACCTCAAATTATTAAAGGCTTTCAGAAGTTCTCTACTTTTAGTTGTAGGAAGTTTAGAGCCCTATTATTGAAGTTAGTCCCTGATATGAATCAACGGTCCAATATGCGAAAATAGTGTTTATAATGTTCCTGCTTATTATTGTGTTGTGGAGGACAGTACACTGTTTTCCGATTTGCAACAACTATAATGGTGTTATGGAACGTACACTGCGTCTTTTGGTATTCTTAAATAATTTCTGTAAAGTGACATTTTAATACTAACATAATATTAATAAACTGTTAATATTAATAAGTGTTATGTTACCGTCAGGTCATTAGCGTTTCTGACCGTTAATGTAATGTTGAGCCATTATTGATTTCTGTAGCTAGTGTCAAAAGATTGAACATTGTTTATACTTGCTCTGTTAAGATTATTATCATTATTTCGTTTAAATCTTATAACTGGTTATTTGACAAAGCTTGGTACAGATGGATTGCATTACTTTCACCGACTCCGGCAAATTGAGTATCTGCGAGATTTTATTTCACTTACCTTATTGTCGTGCGCTAGCATTTAGCACATTGTGGTATTTGGCCTTTGACGTGTGGTTATTTAACTTGTACTGTTAGTCTAGTTGTGTTTTATATTTTCTTGTCCTCTGATTATTTTAAACCTGTGGTAACTCTTTTTTGTAATCTTTTGTTTAATATTCCAAATGTTAGTAACTTGATGCCAGTATGTTTTAAGTTCTTTTTTCAGTTTATCTAATTTGGTAGTACGACGTGAGTTCCTAAAATGACTTTAAAGCTGTGTTCTTGTTTTATACCACGTATGGAATTCACTGTTTTTTCAGCTGGGGCTCTAATTTTTCTATCGTTTTAGACAGCAATATTACTTTTCTATTGTACAGTACTTTAATATTTGTATTTATCATTTGTGATAACTAACATAGGACCGCACGCTATTTCACGCCAAATATAAAAATTGTAGGTTGTTTCGGTTACGTATTGACAAAGCTCTAATGTTGTTCTTCTTAAATATTTTTACATTCGAAAAACTCGTATAGATTGGTGGAGTATAATCAGTAAGATTCTTTTTTGTATTACAAAGAAGTTTATCCAGGTTTTTCCAAGACCACACGTTATTTTCAACTAGTTGTCATACAAAAGTTAGTGGTACTTCATGACAAGAAATATAATTTTAATGATGTGCATTTGATATTGCACTATTCTAACTTTATAAAATTGTCTGAAAACCTTGTGGTAGCCAGTAATATTCTTTAAAAATGCACGACTGTTAATAATTTTGATTAACGTGCATGGAATAAAAATGTTGTTCAATATTTGGCGTGACAGGAAAATTATAGTGCGATTTTGTAAATTGTAATTCATTAAATCTTCAGGACTTTAGTAATTAAACCAATTAAAAGACAAACAAAACTTTAAAATGTACTCAAATTCACTTCAGGAGTCGACCGATAACTATAACTTTAAATTGCTTTAAAAAAATTATGAGTTGCCTTACTATCTAATCAATTAAAATTAACTCAAACATTATAATTAATAGCTTTAATTAAAAGAAAAAATTATGTTTGAACCATCTAAATTGCAATATTTGTGTGTAATTTTTATATTATAATTTGATACATAACGTTGTCAGTTAAATGGAAATAAAAGCAGATTATTAATATTGCAGAGAGATGTACAAAAACCTGACATTATTTCATTAAAGACTAAATAATGGAAGCATTGCTAGCTGTGTTAATTTTTTTTAGTACATGAATTGCTGGATCTATTTGAAGCTAAAATTTATATTTAAACAAAGGTTGTTGCAAGTACTAATATAAAAATTAAAAAATAGGCGTGCTATATTAGACAAAGAGGAGAATTTTTGTTTACCACAAATAACCCTGAAACTTTACTATATTTTACTACGCGAATTTTCCAGCAACGACGTAACGCAGGACGCAAATTCGTTATTTTATTTTATGCTGGCTCAATTAACCTTTTCGGGCTACATTAAAGCACAAATATGAAAAAGGTTTCATTGCGTTTTTTCAGTGCCTTCTAAAATTGAAGTTGCCCCTCGCTTAGAGAACTATTTGCGAATTCAAAAACTGTAAAACGTACTTTGAGTTCCACAAAAAGAGGCACTTTAAAGTTTAATTGCCTGGTTTTGTATTTACAGCAAGCAAATGGTCTAAACAAATAAAACATTTATTTGAATCTGAATAGGGGCACTATTATTATTAAAAGAATATTTTTGACATTAAAATGTTGTACTGTTGAGTAAACAAAAGCACTTTGTGATTTAATCTTTAATGTCGCATAAAATGGTTGTCTTAATACATCCATTTAATTGTTCTTTTTTTATCAGAAATTAACAAATAAATTACTATAAATAAAAGAAATTTGGAATGATCAGTAAATACGAGGATGTTTTGGGAAGTTTTGCATCCTTTACTAGAATTTATTAATAGCCGAGGCCATAAGCCTTAAATGTTTTCTAACGGGTTTTCTAATGAAAGTGTTCTGATTCTTGCTTTATTATAAGAGAACATTATATTTTGGAGCAACACAATATTTATTGATACTACTGTACTAGAAAAATCCAATTTTCCATGACTCTATCCAACATATTAGGGTGTATTCCGCGAAAGGCGTATTCGATGTTTCTAAATAATCCAACGTTTTTTGGTTCGTTTGTGTATGTTTTTGCTTTAACGTAATATTTCTTCTTTTGGCTCCTTCTTTTAACGGGAACTGCAATTATCAGGGCAATTATGATTTTATTTATTATCACCATAAATAATTCTGCTATGCTGCACGCAAACCCCTCTTTTAGGTTTCTTAACCGGGACATCCTTTTTTACACACTTTCTTTTATATTTTCTTCCATTATAAGACATAACGGTAAGTATTTTTCATTCTGTATTACATATTTAAAGTATTTTATTTTGAAATTGTGTTTTGTTCATTCAAATTTCATATATAAATCTGCACCATTCAATAAGCTAGACAAAATTTAAAAATAAAGTAATCTACATGTTTAAACCAATGACATAATATTTTCTTCATTTCATTAACAGCGTCTCTAGATGCTTGAATGCCGTATTTTATTTTCCTTGGTTAATCCATTATTTTATTCAACCAAACACCCAAATTTTTGTAGCAATTAACTCTTACGTTTGGTTAGATATTATCATCATTTTGGTTTTCTTTAAATTTATTTTGAGCCGGTGTCGGTTACAACAAATGTAATTTATATTGTTTATAATCTATCTATTTCTGGTAACTCCGGTCTGTTCTACTTAATAAAAAACTTAATAGCTTGTTATGAATGCCAAAGAGATTCATTATATTGAAATAATCCTTGTTTTCTAAATGGAAATAAACAAATATACCAGTAGATTAATCACGCCATCATCAATAAGCTTTAGAAGTTCCACGGGGTGTCATCTGGTCCACGTTTTTGATTCTTTATGGCATACTCACTTTCTTCTTTAAGGTTTCAACAAATTCTATTTTTAATTATTAGTCTGTTTCATATCTGTTACCAAATTATTGTTTGCGTTTCTTATTATCCTCGAGTATATTTTACTTCTATAACACATCATTTCTTTTACCTTTTTATGTACCATAAAGTTATCACTATTTCTCTTATTTCATTAATTGATTAATAATTCTATTTAATTCTTTATATTATTGTGGCGTTTATTTATTTTCACAACTTTCATTCATAAGGTTAAGTATTCTATTTTTCAAGAAGTTGATGTCTTTTGTACAGTTGCTATTGATATTTTTGTATTTGTAGCTATGTCTCATGTGCATTTTATTTTCTTTAAGTTTCTCTGTAACTGCAGTTAGTTCTTTGTTTATTTTGTCTTTTATTTCAGAATATGTTTCCACTTCTCTAAAATAGTCTAGAGCCTTTAGATCGCAAGATATTGAGGGGCGTATTACTAACCATTTCTTGCATTTATTGATTCGTCAATAATTTGATGGTATCGCCAAAAGTGTAACCGTGGCACTATTTTATTATCAACACATCTTCTCTATGTTCTTATTATCCAATTGCGACCTCAAACAATTAGTTACCAATGGACGATAGCGCTTGCTATTCACTACAATTGTTTCTCCTTCATCATTTTTAAAAATAGGTCTAATAGCGTTCGTGCCATATAAAGCGCCACAGTGTAAGTATATTAGTGTATATAAAATTGCACGTTTAATCATTTTTGAGATGGATTCCTTTCAGAAACGGTATTTTTTAAATAATAAAGCTGTTCTCCAAGAAGTGGGCTTTATCAGGAAAAATATTTTTTGCTGAAAACTGTATTCAGTTTCCAATTGATTTAACGCTTTACTGGAGAATATTCGACGTGTCTAGTGATCAGTGGGCGTTAGTTCTGGAATAAATCAAACTGCAAAATTTGCTAAACGTCGTTTACTAAAGTCGAAATTTTAGAGTACGACGTGGAATAAACAAATTTTGTTGTCTTACATGTATTTTTTAACGTGTAGAGTAAACTCAAGTTTCAGCCTTTCCACAATTAGAGGATTTGCTCAGAAAGACTATTATTAGGGTTTTTGTTATATTTTCTGAGTGTTTTAGAAGCGATATGTAATTAAATGTTACTGTACTGACTGTATCTAATAATGACGTACAGTTATGATGTTTGAAACATGATTTCTATATGCATTCAAAGTTCTTATCGGAAAACCCGTTGTCAAGGAGCGTCATTACTTTTATACACACATATACACCTACGCTGAAGAAATTGGAGACTAAATCAAGTGTCTTGTTCAAAAGATATTTTAACTGTACTAGCGACATCCTTTTACTTTACGTAGCGACTGGCACAAATTAGTTTGGTGCTTGATGCTGTTTCACATTGAGTCTGGTTATATAAGTCTGTGGCTGGATTTCTTCTTTGTACGCTTCTTATACACCGCTTAGAAATGCTGACTCTTTGGTCGATGAATATAAATGGACACAAAACCCTTAACCATCAGAAACTTAATGAAAGTTCGTTGGTTTAACAGAATTGCTTGTCCTTTTGGTGACTACAGTAGAGAAATCTGATATTACAGAAAAACGCTGTCTGGTGTCTTCGTACTTAGGAATATTACGATATATATTTTTACAGCAGATGTCGGGTAAGGGGCTTTCAAAACAATCTTGTACAATTAAAATAGTATTAGTTCTTCTAGTTTAGTTTCATCTCAAAGTAAAAATGAATATGTTATGTAATTTTTTTAATAATAATTTATAAATTACACAGATAATAACAATTACCGCCTACAAGAAGTTGTCGCCAACACTTAACAACAGTTAGCTAAGTTTTTATCTTTTAGTCGCCTTTTGAAATATATACATCTTTTAGCTTTTACTATTTAAAATAATGTTAAAAACAAATTAGTTTGTTAGGAGAAAAATATAAAATTTGAAATTTATTTTGAGATATTAGTTTTGTCCTTCCTGATAGATACACATGCTTGTCATGATAAAGTAAACATTTTGTACATATTGCGAAGCGTTTGGGAGAATTTAAATACATGTAATTACATAAAATACTACGCTACTAAGAAAAGTTTTTGCTGTTATTGTTGACATAATACTACAGTCGTGGCAATGGAAATTTAAATTTGACAAGTAAACATCTGATTATATTTGATAGAATTATTTTTATTTTAGAATTATTTATAAACTTGATATAAAGTATACGCGGACAACAAAGTTGCATGTTTTGTGAGATGTGATATCTGATTATTCAGTTTTACTATTCTTAATAATGCTAAATAGTAACTGTACTGAATGCAATATAATTGAAATTATTTAGTTTAATGACAACAAATGAAAAAATGTATTTGTTGCTAGTAAGTGCTGTAGATTTTGAATGTAGATATTTAAGCCTTTATGGTTGTCCACGCTGTTATTTATGTGGATAAGTTAAATATAAAGAAGATTTGTTGGTAATAATTTAGTAACGTAAAATGTGGTAATGGGATGTACAAAGCTGCTCTATGACATATCAATGCATTTGATTCAACTAATGGACGACATTTTGATGTCATTTTTGTAAAAAGCATGTGTTGATCGTAAAAACATTTATGCGCGAATTCCTCTACTGGTATTGCTTTCAAATCAGCCCCTTCTTAATGCAGCCCTTTGCGATTTTAAAACATAATTTTAAGGATATTCCACTCAGAGCTTTGAGTCAATCGATTTTTATTTAACATTCCATATTTGCTTGTTTGGACTCTGGTTTTGCATTGCCGTTGCCATTTGAAAACTTCTTTTCTTATTAATGTATCCCTATCAATATAATAATGCACTCTGGATGATTCTAGACGTTAAATGATCAGTTATTACATAGTGATGGCGTACCAATAGTGGTATAAAAGTCTCGGCTGGCCTATTTTTCTGAGTGCTACAAAATTTGTTATAACACATTAATCAATATGTTTGTAGGATGACTGTTAGATGCCGTCATTATTGACAAATCCATATTATTTTTAGGAAGTACTAATTAAAATGATACGTCTCAAAATATCATGAAAATCTGACGTTTAGTTCACAAGTTACAGTGGTTTCAGTGACGCTACTTTTGTAATTTTTAAAACAATGGAAAAATCTGAATATCATGTGCTGATCAAGCATTGCTTTTTAATGGGAAAAACACCAATCGAGTGAAGCAATGGCTTGACAAGTGTTATTAGGCCCTGCTCCATTGAGGAAAATGGTAAAGAAGTGATTTGCTGATTTTAAACGCGACCGTACAAACACCGATGATGCTGAACGCTCTGGTCGCTCAAATTCGGCAGTTGTTCCAGAAAACATAAAAAGTCGTCAAGATAGTTTTGTCCAATCGTAAATTGAAGTTGCATGAGATAGCTGACACCTTAAAGATATTAGAAGGCAGTGTATTCACCATTTTGCATAAACTGTTGTCCATGGGAAAGCTCTGTTAGAGGTAGGTACCGCGTTTTCTCACAGTCGGTAAAAAACAACAACTCGTCGACGATTTAGAGCATTGCTTGGACCTGTTTCAACACAATAAAAAGAAATTTTTTATGCGGTATGTGACAATATATAAAACATAAATCCATCACTATACTCCAGAGTCAAATTAGCAGTCAGGTGAGTAGACAGCAAAAAGCGAAAGCCGTCCAAAACAACAAAAACCCAAATGTGAGCTGGTAAGGTTTCGGCCTCCGCATTTTTGGATGCGCATGGTATTTTATTCATCGATTACCTTGAGAAAGGAAAAACCATCAATAGCGAATATTATATGGCGTTATTGGTGCGTTTGCAGGAAGAAATTGTGAAAAAACGACCCCAAATGAAGAAGAAAAAATGCTCTTTCACCAAACAACGCACGTTACAAGTCGATCGCAACAATGGCAAAATTGCACGAATCGCACTTTGAATTGCTTTCCCATCCACCGTATTCTCCGGATTTGAGTCTCAGAAACTACTACCTGTTTGCAAACCTAAATAGAATGCTCCAGGAAAAGAGATTTGTCTGCAATGAAAAAGTGCCGAAGTGATATGTTAAGTATTGAGTATGCAGGGATGTCGAGGTAAATCCGGAAAATAAATAAACAATGAAAATAACATTAAGATACAAGAAAAATTAAAATCATGTACTTAGGACAATTAAAATAAATAGTAGTGTGAATTATATTACTCAATATAGTTCTTATCAGCCGATGCGATGTTCTCGAGCCGGGACTTAAACCTGCTGCGGAAGCAGACAACTTCCCTTTGTACATATGTGTTATAACCTTCTTGATGGAGACTGTTATGCTGTTTTTGATGTTATGATACGTCTTACTGACCTTCGCCTCGACCATCACCCACAAGTAGTAGTCAAGAAGATGCAGTCGGCATTGAAGGGTAGCCAATGGTAATAGAAATTGTTGTATAGCTGTGCCTGGATCTTCTTTGCCTTGTGAGTTTTGTATGCATGACAGTAGCCCCTTCAGAGGTGTCTTGGCACATTAAGAGGTTAGTTTGGTGTTTTATCTTCTAGTCCTGGATAGTAGTGCTTGGGCTTTTAAGTTCTTGTCCGTGTTGTTTTCCTTAGTCAACAGTTCCTCAGGATAAAAGACTTGTAGTGCAGGTACTGATCATCGACCTTGCCATGCCCATTTCTTTTGCCAGGTACGTCATGCTCCGCCCAGGATCCTGATCAATTCGCAGACGAATTTATTAGTCTTCCTATGATCAGATCGATTGATATGAGTCGTCCTGTCTGCAGTTACCTTCTCTTGGTGTACTGCACTTCTTGGGTACGTCGTTTTGTTTTGTAGCCAAATCACACAATAATTTCAGTTAACGTTTTTCTAACTCACAAAGATTCGAGTATAGCAATTTTGTTATAGGTTACTTTTGCCAACAATCTTAGGTTGTTGATTATATGCAGCTAACTTGTGTTGCCTAATAGAAAATTGCGCATAAATTAATTCCTTGACGACCCTGTATAATTTGCAATGTTATAGCAGTATATAAAATATGCAAGAACTATATTAATGTTACAAAAAATGCGATACAGTAACAAGGCCGTAACTTCTATACGTTTTCTAAAGGCTGCCTACCATCGTTCTTTCGAACACAGGCTTAACGATGCATCCGCAATTCCCATGGCTATTGCCACGTAACCATGGGAGTTTCGCTGCTTTACGCTTAACAATTTCACGGCCTCTTTACAGTTACGGCGGACATAACAATGTATCGTTATTGCGAGGGTGCGTGGGCCCTGACCGCGGGCCATCGCGCCTTCGCGCATCTCTCTAACGCCAACGCGATAAAACGAAAGTAATTGCTTATTCCCGTGCCCGAAAATTATTTGTAATGAGGAAGCGCGCCCTGCGCACGAGGTGACCACGAATCTTGCGGCTGCGACTGGAGCAAAGCGCCGCAATGAGGATTAATGGTTATGGGGTTACGTTAAACGCGTCGTTTCTCCGTAATTGACTTGCATCAGTCAGAGTGACTGATTAAATTTGTTAGGCAAACGAAACGGCGGTTTTTTGGCCGTGATGGATTCGGCTGTCGGCACGTTGTCCCTTTTTGCGCCGCGCGTCCTAGCGCCCGCCCGACCTCCGCAGCGCATGCAGGAGGCATTGTGCGCCGCCAAATGCTGCCGCGCAGCCAACCCCGCGAGCGGCCCAAATTGTCCTACCTGCCTGCACACGTCCGGTGTAAATTCTTGCCCGGATTTCGAGTGCCATCTGATTGTGGCCCATTCACACCCCGCGGCACTTGCGGACAATGAGTCTCCGTTAACAAAGGGAGATTTAGGCGATTACCGCCGGTAGTTGCTTAGTTCGGATCTTGCGCCGAGTTTGCCGAAAGATCAAGTGCGGCGATGTGTTCTCCTAGAGGAAGCTTTAATAATTCAGGGGCTTAATATTCTGTAAGCCTTTCAGGCACTGCCAGTGTTAAAGCTCCACTCCTTAAGTGTGTAGCGGCCCACTTCTAATGGACATTTGAAATTTCGCCTCACCTGTTCGGCGCTCAAAATCGTCAAAACCTTTCAAGTGGGTGTCACTTTTGTGCTAAATTCTCTCAATTATCGCCTGTCGCGGCGGCGCTGTCGTTTTAAAATATAAAGGGGTCAATGCATTAGTGTGTATTTGTATGAATTATTATATATCTCTATGTTGAGGAAATCAGTTAACCATTAGCTGTAGCATTCTTTAATTATGAATATTTTTGTTAGAAAAAAAATTATTATCATTAATTGACAACTGATTGTATTTTAGTAAATAAACATTATGAGAGGTAGCTTTATTATTTTCTTCACCTAATGATGAAGAAAATACAACTCTACACTTATTGGTAGTTTAAAATTTTGTCTCCTTTAAAAATCACCCCCCCCCCTCCCGTTGCATTAGACATGCGGTTTCTCCAATTACAACTTTCGAGCAAGTATAGAGTAGTATTTCCTCAATATAAGTTTCAGTTTAGCACAGTAAGTGTAGGAGCTCGCCGTGTATCAGGGAATATGCACAATTTGAATTTGAAAGATGTCTAACTTTATTTCGAATATCGAAAAATTAATAGTTACTCCTAAATAAATGAGTCATATTCTTTAAAAGCACATACGAAATGTTCCTCGTGCAAATTAAAGCTTTTTTCGTGAACTAAATTAATCTTGTTTTCTGTGTAAAACCAAAAACCAAAATTCATGTTTATTAAAGTAATATGTTTAAAGTACTTTTTTTAATAACAAATACGGTACGACGAAATACAATAGAAGTAGAAATGATAAAGATATTTATTATTATTATTATTGTTGTTGTTGTTGTTGTTGTTGTTATTATTAATATTATGTATCATAAAGATATATTATTTTACTTAAAATATTACCAGTGATACTTTTTTATTGATGTAGCAATACCGTGCATTTTTTTTTAATTTTACAGTCTAGCTTAATTTTTGATTTCAATATTTTTTAAATATTTTTGAGTTGTGTGCCCCAAATAGTAAACCTAGTCTTCCGTTCGGTTCTCTGCTAATAAGGGAAACTTAAAACATGAAATTTTGTACTGTGTGGACTTACATCACTTTAAATAGTGATAACTACATGTTAATTAAGAAGTTTTAAAGATTAGCAACCATCTCTAATAAGCTTAAGGGGGGACCCTACCCTGAGCGCGCTAAAAATAGGCAAAGTTTTACAAATTTTTTTCTCCCATAAATATAAATGAAAACAACCCCAGTTTTTATATGTTGTAGAGTATTATTTCAACTACATTAAACAATTTTTTCATTAAAAAATCTTATATAGGGGATCCATAATCATCGGCTAAGTCGAGCACCGCACCTTTGTCATTGCCGGCTGGTGGTCACCTTCGAGAAGTACTCAAACAAGATAAAGCAATTTGAATGAAAAGAACCTTTAGTCATAGGCTTGTGGCTATAAAGTGACGTAGGATTTTTTTGAAATTCGAAAAATTACGAAAATGGCGGCGTTTCAGCTGTCTTCAGTAGCTTTTTTGGCCGCCAGTAGCTTCTGGCGCGCTTCTTTACTGCTTGCAAAATTTTTCACTTCCGCCTTTGCCACTCGTTGGTCGTCCAAATTTTGGCAATATACGTAGCAGTTTGTTCCAGTGGTCAAGTCCATACATTGCATCATAATAAGAACGCTGTCGTAGCCATCATTAGAGGTAATATATACAATTGAGTATAGTGATCAATTGTACAATTAGGTCGAAACTTCTGACCACCTTTTTTGAACTCCTCATTAAAAAGTAGAATAGGAATGTCTCATAAACGCGACCCATTGAAACACCCCTAAGGGGGGTTTTCCTGCTTTTTTTATTTTAAAGTGACATATCTCATGAACGATAATATATAGAGTGCTGAGACCTTCATAGTTGATTGGTTGGTCTAAGTTTGAGTTTCCAAGGTGTTTGTATATATTACGGTTTCACCCCCTGATATTGTTGAATGTAGCAGTAGCTGCATTAGCAGCAAAGTCAATTGTATGCTTACCACAGAACTTTGTTTTCGGAGCGATTGACCAAATAAGTGCGTTTAAACTTTCATTGGAGTTCTGTGTCAAGCCTCCTTCGCATCTTTTCATCAATTCTTCGGCACCAAGATCCGTATAAACTGGTCGAATTGCGTCTTGCACTTTTTGAGGTAGAGGGTTGGAATGTTTGTAATTTTGCAGTTCATCTTTCTCTTTTGCCTGGAGCCAAGAACACCAAGACAAATCACAAAGAACGTGTTGTGGATGTTTGTCGAAATTTTGTGAAAAATTGATGCCCAAATAGCGTCTTTCGTTGCTTCCTTGCTGTTTTTGTTTCTTCTAATTGCCAATCCGTAATAAATAGTTAACTCATTTATCAATTTATTCGTCAAATTTCCTTTGCCCCCAAGACCTTTTATATTCTTTTTTACATTTCGCAAAGGGGTTCCCATGCGTTTTTGTACGTGTCCAATGCATTCCTTTTTTGTAATCGTAACATCTTCATATGGATTACAGCCCAATAAAGCTTTAAACGTCTTACTATCACCGTCACCAATATAATTGTGATATTGTATTCCATGCTTCTCCTCAGCCCGTTGACCGATATTTCGCTATAACTTTGTAACGAATTTGAATATCATAAAACGGTTTCAGGACAACATTCTTGGCAATTCAAACTATTGAAAAATGAAATAAAATTTTTTTCGATTTTTTGAACATCTCAGGGTAGGGCCCCCCTTAAAGGTTATAAATTATATATATAAAAAAAATTATGAGTGCTGCTGCTGCTGTCACACAGGTCAAAGGTCAAATCGTTCGTGCCTTTCCGTGCCGACCCGAGCGCCTCCGAAGGACAAATTTCGGCTAGGCGACAGGCGCGACCGAGGTAATATATTTCCGGAACCGCAAGCGATAGAAAATTTTCGTTTGAGAGCGGGTAATAAAGCACTTATATATAAAAAAAATTATGAGTGCTGTCACACAGGTCAAAGGTCAAAGGTCAAAGTTCAACTGTAACTGGGTTTACGTAAATGCGTTGTCATGGCAACGGAGCTTTTTAATCGTGTTTTTATTTATTTTTAAAAACTACTATGCGAAGGGGCTCAAGCATGTCGGAGTGGGACAAGCTCTCCGGGCTGCCAGACCTCGTTTTATTTAAAAATATTTGCTCTTAATCATAAACTAACGAGAAATAGTTTTACTTTTTTCTTGTATTTTTAATTATTACAGTACTGAGAGAATTAGTAAATAATAAGCAAACTGGCAAACAAACTTATAAGTACGTACACAAAAGGAATAGTAGCTTATATCCTTCCTTCGACTCTTTTTAGTTTAAACACATTTAATTATAAGCTTATAAAAATTTAAAATAAAAACAAAGTAGCCTGACATCACAATTTTAATCAAGGTACAAGGTATTACAGGTTTAAAGCTTTCATAGTCTTCTTTTATGCTTTTTCTGATGTCTAATTTAACATATTTTGAAATTCTTGTTTGCTGTTCCTATTTACGGTCTTCTTGGTCTCCTCTTTCTCTCTCTTGTATCGGTTCTACTTCCCAATGTAATCTTCATTTCTTTCTGATTTTAATAAAAATTAATCCATTCAATAGTAAATATTGTATTTTTATTATATTTGTTGGCATGCGTTATTATACATTTTCTGGTTCAATTCTTTACCTCTCTTCAAAAATCTTTATGAAAGTATATATACACTTTGTCTTTCCTAAGTTAATATTATTTTTGAATTCTGTTATACAAAATAAAATCCTGCTATTTCTAAAATTATATCGTTCAAACATTCAAACTATGCATTTGGGTAACGTTAAAGAAAATAATTTCTTCTATTGCAATATAGCTTAAGATTTTTGATATTCTGTTGCATGTGGTACTAACATTAATTGTTAGAAGTCACGGCAAAAACCTTAATTCGGTGAATAATTAGGTTCGCTCGTTAAACAGTGTCAATTTTTGTAAAATTACTCACGTTTCAGCATTCATTTTGATACCGTTTTCAAGAAATTAGAATTAATTTTTTACTAGTAGTCAAAGAACGAGACTGTTTTTTATGTGCTCTACTTTTCTATTTGTTGAATCCAGTGTGAAAGCTTTGTAGGAACTTTTTGATTGTAGATGTACTGGGTTTGGGAAAATTTGTTCGTTTGAACGAGTTACGTAGCTCATTATATGTGGTAATTAACGGTTTCCAAATAACAAATAACGTTGACCATTGTCTGGAGTGTTGAGGGTCTTTTTTGTTTCAATAGCCTCACGAATGAGATAGGAGCGAGTGTTTCAGAACTAGAAAAATTAATTTTATGTCCGGTTTCTTTACTACGTTTTGCCAGTGCTGAATGATGCGTCCGAAATTCCTACAGATTTTTAGAAATTCTCAAATCCTTTCGCATATGTAAAGGCGGTATAATGGCCAGTTTCTGTATTTCCATGTTTACTAATATTTCCATCCCTAAAACTATGCAACTTCTAAAAACTAATCAAATCAGAAAACGACACCTTCAATTAATTTACCGTTGCCTATCCAATATTTATTTTACCTTCCAAAACGAATTTTAGCGCTATATCAACGGTGCTTCTGCGGGTTTTCTACTTTCACCTGTCCTGGTAAATTTGTTTAGGATCGATTTTAAAATAAAAGCTCTTGCTTTCTTTTCCTTGAAACCTACCTGTTATATAAGATAGTTCTGTTGTTTGGTCTCGTGAACGATATAAACTTTCTCAATTCGTTTCTCATCTAAATAAACTTTATACCAACAATAAGTACACCATAGAAGTTGAGTAAAACAATTCTCTTTCTTTTGTGGGCGCCTTTGCAATAAAAATTATTTCAACAGTTTCTATCAAACTATCTATAGAAGACCCACCCATAATAACTGTTATTTAAACACTAAATCCCACCATTCTTCCCAAATCCACTCACTTGCAAAATCCTTTATTATCAGATCGCTTAAACTTTCCAACGCTAAGAACTGATAAACTAAAATTAATACCATTACCACAACGGTAATACACAACAAGTATTCCAAAGAATCCATGTCCCACATTTAAATAATGTTAACAAAACGAAAATTCAAAAACCCACGACCTTTCTGATCTACTTAAAACGTTCTTGTCTTATATTAGAGGTACCACTGGCAAAAAATTCTTCTAAACAAAAAATAAAATTGGTTCTGAAAATATTTCAGTTATTAATGTAATTTGTTACCGTTTATCTTATAAACTCTTTTCCAAGTTTAGGTGGTAGGTTCCTTGTTAGTGACGATAAGTAAATTATGATTGCCTCAATTTTTCTAATCTAGTCAAAATGTTCAATTACATTATAGTTTTTTAAAATGTAATTTTGATACATTATTTATTATTATGTGATAAAATAATAGTCATAAAGCAATCAATTTTATTTTGTTAGGCAGAATCAGAGCGAAAATGTGACTCTGAAACAAACTACAAAAATCTTATGGACAACGGGTATTCGACACACAGAAAGAGGTAAAAATATTAAATGAAAAATGACAGTAATAGCAAACCAGTTATAAAACTGATTATATTACATTGGTGCTTGATACAATACATTATACTGACTATTCTTGTATGTTCTGAATTTATAAACCTTTGACGTTTAGTGCAAATTATGGTGAGTACTTTCAGAAGAAAATTCTTATAAAGTCAAACAGCTGTGTCGTGAGCTTTGGCTATGATAGTGGTCTGTTACTGATGTCAATGGACTAGCTATTGACATAAATCTTTGCGAGTATTCGGAGTCCTTGAGGTAATCATTAGTAAGCCCAGCGTATAGCTGTAACAGATCTGACAATTACATAAATATCCTAATAAATTTTGGAAAGCCTAAATGTTCTTTGAAGTAGTGCCTCTGATGTTGTTATTTTTTCTTTAGAAGGAAACAATATCTATGTTCAGTTCGGCTTTCTTCTCGGGCAGTATTACCGCCGCGTTACATTTATCTGCTAGTAAGATGATGAAGTTGTTGTCGTTTTTTATATTCCGAAGAACCCTTTATTCAACTCTGGATAGGTTCTTTTTCGAAGACAGCTTGGAGTAAAAGGCGTAAAGTTTAGATTCAAACACATCCCTTTTCGTCCTTATGACTGCTTCCACGTTTTTGCTCTCATTTTTGGAATTACATATTTCTGGCTGTTTTTGTTTTGATTAAATTTTATTACAGTTTCTATCCAATTTAGTAGTGAATATGTCGTCTCTTTTTCTAAATTCTAGCTTGTAAGATTATTTATTGATCAGAACAAATGCAATGTGGTCTATGATTCCCCAGTCATCCTTGTGAATCCTATTGGCTAAGTTGCAACTGTATCAATTCTATTAAACATAGAACCAGAATCTTGTGGTATGCACGTGCTTTTTGACTAAGGCAGGTTCTGTTTTACGATTCGTTGCTCTTGAAAGTTATGTAGGTGATATTCGAGTAGTTCAACGGAATTATTTTTATTAGCGTAGTAATAAGGCTAGACAATAGGTGATATTTCTTATCAAGTCCTTCCTGTAGAAGCGTATTAAATGAACGTGAAAACTTCACAAACTGTATTTTAATTCATTGTATTGTTCGTTAGGTTAGCAAAACCATTGATTGGCAAGTTTATCTAAGATCGCCAATTTGCGAAAAAAATGAATTAGAGAAAATATAAATAATATTCTAGACTAAGAGACTTAATAATTTTTCAATGTTTATTTGCTTATCAATGTTCTAATTTTTTTTATTTAATTTTGTGCACATTTATAATTATTACATAATATAAGTAATAAGTAAATGTTTTGATAAATAAAACAGTGGCTTAATGAGAACGATCCATTAACAGTTCTCTTTCTAGCAGAATTTAATTTATAATAGCATAAACCTACGTACAATAAATATTGCACACATACCTATAAAAGTTTACTATTAAACTGATCTGAGGTTTTAAATGTTTAAGTCCTCTGATTGCTACTGTCTAACAGCGCTATGGCTAGATCATTCGGATGTATAGCTGGTCTATCTTCAAATTTCACATAGAACTCTTATTTCATCTTGCACTAAACTGACGTTAGGATCATTTTGTATTATACAGTTTGGCAAACACCAAAGAGTGTTAACTACACGCCTTAGCACTTTATTTTGAAATATCAACGTTAGATGCTAAGATCGCTGTGTCATCAATAAATGTAGCTACGGTTGTTTCTTCGATTGTAGCTGTATCACGTGTGTAAATACGGTAAAGTAATAATCCCTAAACTTTCTGTCTGTTGATTGTTTTTGTTTTTTTGTGCTTTCATAGGGGTGATGTGGTAAAACTTTCTTCATTTTATACCCCTCATGCCAAAAATTTGACGAATGTTTGTTTGACATCCATAAATACCCCCGAGCAATATCTTTGTACTCTATATCGTTATTTAAATTGTTAACAATTCTGTATACCTGTTCTATTGTGCCGTACTGTTATAAAGGAATTATAATGAAGTAATACTTTAAAATGTCTTAGCTTGGTATATTATAAAACGAACATTTTCGCTCCTTTGAAAGAGCACAGGTCGCGCTATTATTTTTTCCAGCCAACACCCGTCTGCCCCGCAAAATTGCGGCAATGCTGCAAACAAAACGACCTATCAGCGTATTTCGAGTTCATTCCCGGCTAGACAGCGCTCTCCTCCGGGTAATTGCAATTAGCGAGTCGCGTTTACTCAAAAATCATAAATTAAAAAAGCAATTAATCGCGATCCGAATTTCTGTGTAATTAATTTTAAATGCCCTTTTCATCTCGAGTCCACGGTTTTAAATTAAGGAAATGGCATTTCGTTCCGCGCACCGCGCCTTGCCGCTTCCTCGCTGCTGAAATCGCTCCCGTAGTATTTTGATCATGGAATGAAACGCGCCCGTAAAATGCCCGAAAAGAGTGACAGGCAGTTTTATATCGCGCAGAGTGCGTTACTTTACTGCGCCGTAAAGTGACGGCTTTTGATTGGGTCGCAAATCTACAGGCGTTTTGTACACGGCGCGCGGTTTGTCTTGCATCGCTTAGGAATTGATTCGCCGAATTGGGGCAACTTTTTGCAGGGGCTTAATAAAGACGGCGGTTGTACAGCAAACTTTCCAGACCTTTTAATTAATAATCCGCCGAAATTCAATACCGCCACGCCCACTAATATTTAAGCTTCAATTTATTTTCCCTACTCTTAAAACTGGTAGCGAACAAAATTAATTCTACAAATTTCAGCAGCTTTTTAAGTTGCTTGAGCTTGCTTTGCGCAAATATAAATTTTGTTTGCGTGTGTCTGATACATCAAACGGACCGGTGAAAATGTGCTACATCGTTTTAAATCCTTTCTAAAGTCGTATTAAATCAATTTACAAGGTATACATATGTAACAAAATTCATTTACTTTTCTGATTGAACATCAATTATAATGAATTTATTTAAGGGATAAGCACGCTAAAATTGGAATTGCAAAAACATGGTTTAAAGAAACAAGAAAAAAAATTATTTACTATATAACCCACTTTGTTATTCAAATTGTATTACCATATATCATGCTGAATTGAAATTAGCAGCTTTTGCCTATGCTGACTTATATTATTCAATCCTAAATCATTTACACCAAAAACATTTACCTTCTTTATTTTTACAAAATTTCTTTTATAATATATAAATGCTATTATCCCAGAGTTCTGGTGTATTATTCTGACAACAATTGATTTTTAGAAAGTTGCATTGTGTCATTTTTAAGTCCTACTCGACACTTTTCTTAAGAATCTCTTCATTTGTTCGTGTTTTGAGTCCCACAAATAATAGCAGAACCCTCGTTTTTTATATGAATTAGAAATACTCTCTATACGCCATTGTTATTGTGTTTCTTTCAATCATAATATGTTTTTTTTGTTTTTTCAAAACTTTTATGACAGTAAATCTTAAAATAATTGATAACGTTTTACATTTATGTTTTGTCTCAACTTTTTTAGCGGTATTACAATTTATTTGTTTTTGCATAAACTTGTTTATTTCCGGCTCTTGTAATATTGAAAATTTTCTCTGTAACAAAATTATTCTCTTTGCTTCTGTTAAAATCGCGCACTATTCGAAGCTTATTTATGAATTTTATATATTATTATATAACCTTGATTTTTGAATTAGTTTTATACATATAAGAAAAGTATAAGACGTGATCTAGTAACTGTTTTATTGCTTTTTTTATTTATTTTTCTTATTTTAGGTTAACCTCCAAGTTCCTTGTAATCATTAAAAAGTAAGAGTATGCATCTCTCTGGATGTTGATAAAAGATCAATCTACTACGAACGAATTGAAAGCTCAAAACATTAAATTATAGCATTCCCCAAAGAGTTATCCTAAATAGGTTCGATTGTCATGGTATTCAGTATTTGATTGCAGCATCCTTTATGCACATTATACCAGAACACAGTAGCGGCAGCAGTATCCTTCCAGAAATTTTGCATAATTATGTTGCCTTTGCACCTGTCATCCATTTTATGGTGTAGGAACAGATGCATATTTACTAACTTAATTAATAGTTCCCCATCCGTTGTAAAAACGAAGCCAAAATGTCGACAATACTAAAACTAGGTTATGCAATTTAAGAATCAAAATAAACATTCTGTTACTGCTGCCAACATTAATCTAAAAAAAATTAATAATTACTGCAAATGATCGTAAGAAATACGTAAAGTTGAACCAATTTCAACTTCACGTATTTCTCACGTTTGAACGTAAAACGTAAAAATTACGGAAGTGCATTATGAACAAACGCATAAGCTTTGCATTGATTCAACTTTACATATTATGTATTTCTTATAGCCGGCTTATGCTTACGTCTATTATAAATGGGCGCTAAGTTAAATTGCTCTACGTTTCCGATTCAGGGAAAAGCCGATCCAATTGAAAATTTATATGTACCACTTTGCAAAAAGTTGAGAAAAGGTGGGTGAAAATTTGTTAGCTTAGGACGCCAAAAATATCTTTTGACGAGGCACCCTTCGTATTACAAAAATGAACACATAGCTACTATTTTTGGCATAATAGATAATTTAATATACATCAAGGTCATGTTGATAATAAATAAAAAAACGTAATATAAATATCCTCATATTAGAAATAATATACATGCAACCTGATAAATTAATACGAACGCAACGTATCATAATATTTTTTTTTAAATTAGTTGCATTTCATGTTTACTTTTGAGTTCAGTTTATTTTGGCTGGATATTTATGACTTATTTTTTACGTGATAGTTTTTTCAAATACTTGAAGAATCTACTCGTTCAAGTAATGCCGCATATCTTATGCTTTAAACAAACATTTGCTCTATTTGAGGAATCCAGGTCACTTATGTTTAACTTTAAATCGATACTACATTTATTTGTTTCTAATCCAGTGTAAAAATATTTAATAGACTTTAAATAAATGTAATTTTTATGAGACTTTTATTAATATCTGTAAGTTTACGAGTGTCATGCTTGCTATAGTACTTATTAACTTTTAAATTTCAGGTTATCTAAGTAGCAGTCGATTCGAAAATTTTCAATTGCATGTTGCGCCGTATTTGACAAAGTATTTTTGCTTGTCCAATTATCTATAGTTTGAGGATTTAGATAACTTTGTACAACATAAAGGCCATAGTATATTGGCTCACGTAATGATGACCTTTTCAAGAAATACTTACGACTTGTATACAAAGATGCAATTGTACCCTTTTGGAGAAACCAAAATTGCGCGACGTTTCTACAAAGAATTGAGTCATTAGCATTTTAAGATACGTGGCGTATCTTATAAAAATTAAACTAATATTAATATAATAAAATTGTCATTTATTTAGGTGGATCATTTAGTTACAATCATAATTTAATACAAGTTAAGTATTGTCTTTATTAGTTCTTAAAATAATTGTATTTTGCAGCACTTTTTTGAGAACGTTCATAAAGCTTCTGGAAATTGTCACCATTTTTAGAATTGAGACCAAAATCATTATAATATATTCTTGAATTGTTTTTATGACACTCTTTAAACAAATAAACACAAAGAAATCCGTAGGCGCCAAATCAGGGAAGAAAAGACAATTCCTATTCACGTAGTTTCACACTAATCACGTTCGACTGCTCTCAGCGAGTTTACCCTATCGGTGACTCGTACTCCATTTTAGGTGGCATTTCTCAAAGTATCTCTGAATAGCCATGTGAATCAAGCATTTAATTCATGCTATTGTTAAGATATTAAATTATTTAGTAAAATGCCTTAAGTACGCGCGCGCCCACACATACATACACATGATTTGTTAAAGTAGCGACATAAGAATCTCTGAAATACAATTTAAATAATAATTTTATCTACTTTTAACACAGTTTAAATTATTTTAATTTTTTAGTAATTATAATTTAAGATATTCAAAGCGAGCACCCATCAAAAGATAACTGTCATATTTCATGATATTGAAACCATAAATTACTGAAGACTTAATTTGACTAGGCGCTTTCAAAATTTTAGAGTCTTAGAACGTTTCTTGACATTGTTTTGTGTAATATGCAGTAAAGGATTCATAATAATTTTAAGAAAATATAAAATTTAATTTATATTTGGAAAAGTGCATAGAAATAAGAATAGTCTATTCAATACAATGGGATCGTTCATTTGATTTATTTATTTGTACACGAGTGAAAAGATTATTTCAGAAAAATAAAATTATCAGTGCATTAGATATCACCTATTGTTTAAAAATTATATCAAACTATATATAAAAATCTTTTAATATCAAACAATCATTTCGAAATCGATCATCAATATTGCTATCAATTAACAGGTCATTATTTTATTTAATTAATTATTTTTCATGCACTTTGTATTACAGTTTCCAATATAAAATAGCATCCTATGCCATATTCGTTTATTTAAATTCGAAACTTTAGATTTATGCGTTTCAATTAATTTGAATAATAACGAAGTATAAAATCATACTCTAAATAAGAACATACTAATGTTGCTCTTCAAATTTTTAGTATTTTTGTAAATAAATTGAAGTTTAGGAACCTTTTGCTTACAACACAATTATTATGAACAGAGAGCATTAACATTAACGATATTCTTTGTAGATTACTTGTATCTATAGAGTAATCAAAAATAAAATTAATAATCTTAAAAATGTAATACAATTCACTTTTTAAATATTATAGGCAAACCATTTATTTTACCGCGCAAAAATAATTCTATTAATCGAAAATAAAAACATTTAATTGCAGCATACAAAAATGTTTGAGCTTATCTATCAGCAACGAAAAAGAAACTCATCAAATACTTATTTGCATTACTTATAACAAAAATAGTGTTTTAAACGGGAACCCTGTAACATCCTTAACAACACAAAAATAGAATTTAAAAAAATACTTAATTTTATAAGCCATATAATTATAATATCTAAAATCTCAAGACTTTTATTTTAGTCAAAAGAATTGTACGGTGTATTTTGCGAAATGCCTACTTCAACTATATATACATACATATACTTCATTAATTACATGCACAATTATTTAGAATAAAATCAAAATAATTGTAAAGTTGATTATTTTGAACCTCTCAAGAATAAATAGTTCTTAGGCAACTAAAGTAAGTTTAAAGAACATAAAAAAAGATACTTATAGGGCTATATAATGCTAGGTTTGCAGTGGTGTTGGGAATGTCATGAAGGTAGATGTTAAATAGGATAGGCCCTAGGATGCTTCCCTGGGGAACACCTGTGTTGATAGGTAGAGGAGATGGCTGCGTGTATTTTTACTGTAAAAGATCTATTTTCGAGATATGAGAATATAATTGCTTTTAAATATTCCGATATGTGTGAGCGAGAAAGTTTGTATTTGAGCCCTTCGATCCAAACTTTGTCAAATGTCTGAGCTAAGTCGATAATTACTACAGCAGCGTATTGTTTCGATTCATAGCACCACGCTATTAGTTCGACTATGCGCTGCAGCTGATGACAGATAGAATGTCCCTTTTTAACCCAAACTGGGAATGGGGAATTAATTCCAGTCTGGAAATTTTATCATTGAGTCTGCTATTTATTGCTTTCTCGAAAACTTTGGAGATGGTTGTAAGGAGACTAATAGGTCAATATCCGTCAAGTTCTTTATTGTTTTTGCCCGGCTTGGGAAACATTAGTAGAAGTTCATGTTTCCATTTGATAGGAAAATAACTGACTCTGGGGCAAGCGTTGAAGAGTGATAAGTAAGCCAACGCTTTTCTTGTGAGGTTTTTGAGTGTGTAGTTGGTTATTTCGTCTTCTCCTGGAGTTTTGTTGTTCGGAAGCTTTTTTTATTATAGCAGCCAGTTCTGCAGGGGAAATCGGTTTCATGTTACGTCTTGCTATTGGTTGGAGTGTTTCAAATGTCTGTTGATCAGGTTAACGTACCCTGTGACATTGTGTTGATGCGGAGTAAAAGTTTGTGCTAGGTGTTTGGCAAAGGCTTCACATTTATCTTCATCTGTGCAGAAAATTTTGTCTTGCATAGGAATAGATGGAATTTCCTGTCATAGAATCTTTCTTGTTGTTTTCCAGAGACCTGGATCTCCCGATTCGTATGTGGTGATATATTTTTCATATGAATCAATTCTGTACCTCTCTAGCTCATGTTTGATACGATGGCTCAGGTTGTTGACTAGGTTTTTTGTCGCACGGTTTCTAGAGTGTTGCCGTTCCCTGCGAAGTTGGCTTTTTTGCTTTATAAGATCAATTATGTATAACGGAGGCATTTTTGGGCTGGTATGTCTGGGATTTTTTTTGATGTACATTGCTTTCTTTAAGCTGCATGTTAGGCTTTTTGTGACATGATCAACTGTTTCATCTATGTCCTCTTTGGTTTTTAATTCATTCGGGTAACTCAAGTTTGCATCAGGTGTTTCTTTGAAGCAATTCCAATTAACAATTTCATTTCGCATCTTAGTTATAGGGTATCTTAACATTAGTGTTGTTATAAATGAGATTAGAACCGGCAAGTGATCTGAATCGAATTCGGTGTTAACCTTTTGGAAGATTTGAGTTTGAACATTTTTTTGTAGTATTATGTCCAATATGTCCGGATTGTGATCGGCCCGATATGGGAAGTCGGATCTTCCGGAGCGAGAATTTGAAGAGCATGTTTTTCAGAGTAGGAGTGAAGTCTTAGACCAGATGGATTATTTTTTCTGCATCCCCAAATTGTACTTTTGGATTTGAGATCGATTAGTAGCGTCGGTTCGTTCAAAGATCATCTGAATGTCGGATTCAAGAAGGATCTTGTAAGGTTGACGATAAGCGCTTATAACTTTAATGTAGGTGCCTTCCTGTGTTTTGACCCTAACCGTTATGGTCTCGAGATTAGTAGTTTTAATCGGTGGAAACTCGTGATGTTCAAGTTTACGTTTAACAAGTATAGCCACACCTCCGGATACAACCATTGCATTACGGTCCGTGCGGTAGCAATGGTATCCGGGGATTTTGAAACGATCATGTATTGTTAAATGCGTCTCAGGTACGCAAGCCACATCCACATTGTATCTTGCGAGAAATGATGAAAACGTTGCTCGCTGGGCTAAAATGCCATTTGCGTTCCAATTTAGGAGTTTTAAGTGAATAATAGTGTTAATATTGTTATGGTCCATCAAAGAGTAAAGGTAATAGGTTTGTTAAAATACATTGTTTGATTTGCTCTAAGTAAGGCTGAATGAAATTGAGAATTGTGTTCAAGATTGTATTGATTGGTGAATCAGTGACAGGATTAAAAGTGCTCCAGGGTTAACTACAATTAGCTGGACTATTCGTTTTGGGAAGTGGTGGAAAGTTGGAGAAGTTGTGGTTTGGAGGGGGTGCTTGACTGTTGTTTTCGGTTTTGGAATTAGTGGTTGAGGATTTATTTTTGTTATACTTGGATTCTTGGAAATACGAGCAGCCACGAAAGTTAGTCGGGTGATTGCCTCCACAGTTAACACAGATTGCGGCAGTGTTATTATCTTTATCGCAATCATTATAGAGATGGTTCCCTAAGCATTTTACACACCTTGGTTGTAGTCGGCAGTAATTCTTTATGCGGCCGTATCGTTGGCATCTGTGGCACTGTGAAGTGTTTCATGAAGTTCTTCTTGGCTCAACTGTTACTAATGTGTGGCATAGTGTGTTAATTTTGTGAATTTCTTTGGCTTTCTAGTTTGCCGTAATAAGCACTGCGCATATCGGTATTGGTTTTTTATTTTTATTAAGAAGCCTGGTGATCCGTATGATAGAAAGATTATATTGATCGAGTTCTTCTTGAATATCTGCTTCTGTTAACGAGAGGGGTACATTTTTAATGACAACTGACGGTTGTTCATTTGGATTTTGATAGGTGTGAAAAGCTATTTTATTAGTTATATAATATTTATCAGCAATACTTTTATTTAAATCGTCTATTACCTATTTATGATTTACAGGTCCGTGGAGAAAGATTGGCGGTATCTTGATTTTGTTCGCTTCTTTGGCGGGTTCTGGAAGTGTTTTTGCTGCTTCCATCTTCCCTATCGGCGATGTTGGGATCGATGTTTGCAGGCAGATAATATTTATGTTGCACCAGAAGCGCTTTATGGTTCCAAAGGTACCTCTTCTGTAGATCACTAATTGGTGGCGAGAGGTGGTCACTATTTCTTTTGGTGGTTGACATTGAGCCGCCCCCGCAAGGGGGAACTAATTTGTTTTAAATTGTCTTAGATATTGAAAATAATTCGTAAACGTTGTATTTAAAATTGAATGCAAATACGTGAAATAAAATGTGTTTATGGATAAATCGCGCGGGGTCACGATAGCACTGCTGTCGCTTATCACATCCGTTCAGTACGAGCGTTGACACCGGACTCTCAATCTGAAAAACTAAATTGATCAAATTAGATGACTGTGAAAGAATTTCAAGCTTTCATTTAGTCAACTTTTACTAAGCGGCACGGTTTAAATGCACCGTAGCGTTGTAGCAACGGAGCAATAAAGTTTTATGCCACTTTGAAACGATTTTTCGCAATTGCTGCTTTCATTCTCTACAAAAGTGACGCATAGCGACCCCCAGTAATGGGTTCCCTTTTTAAGATAATTTCTGAGAGTATTATTGCCCGTTTCAAAAAACTGATGCCATTACCTTTCAAGCTGAATACACTATTTTTCTCTTTTAGAACGGATTTGGCTAATGCAGCCCACTATTTGGGTTTTAGTTTCGTTTCCGGTGTACAGTGATAAAATCAACTTTAATTGATGGTTGTAAGATGCTGCAAAAGTCTTTTTATATAACTTTTATATAACTGGTTGAAGGTTGTATGCGAACCCGTTTTTGTTATGAAGCGCAGACCTGTGGCACCAATTTACACTTTGTCCCCTAAAATTGTAATGTGAATTTTGCGGACGATATCTGTTTTTAGACTTCGAATGACTGTTTCATATAAAGGACATGCATCGATCGAAGCAGTGAAATTCTTTTACAAATTTTCATTGCTGTATACAATTCTACCAAAAAAGAGAATTTAATCACTCCAATTAAAACGCTTACGTTTGAGCAACAGTGGAATAACGAATTATTGTCGCAACGACTTGTAATTATGTCATCTATAACAAGGAAGCTATAACTATATTACAATTGTGGTCGTCGACCACGTATATTTTTCAAGTAATGATACCATTTGAAGATAATTTATTACTAAAATTTAAATTATTTTTTACTTAGTTTTTATTTTTACAAGTTTTCTTTAAAAGGCCAATACATAATAGACACTGCAATGCAAAAGTACACCTACTTTTTATTATTAACTAAAAAACATGTTCTAGTGAAGTAACAAGTTTTATTAAAATTAAAAGAACAGTTTTCTTCAGCTTTTGTGCCAATCAGGACTGTCTTAGTTAACTCTATATTTCTATACATAATTCTACTCGTTTGCGTTTTAGTTAACTGTCACTTTAGGCGCATGTTAAATTTTGCACAATTTAATTTTGAGTATAATTTTCAATTTCGCAACATTCAAATTACACTTGGATTTAGTTCGGTTTGTTGTAATTGTGGAGTTTGATGTGACCCTTAAAATTAAACGAATAATTGTAGTGGTGATTGTTTTGGACCTGGGCATTCGCGTTGCCTATACTCGCATTTCTATAAAACATTATCTATGACAATATACGAAAGTATTTGGAAAGAAACCTTAGTTTGGTTATCAATGCCAGATATGCGTGCCGTATATACACAATTTTTATTATACATGTTTTACAAGGTTTGAAATTCATTCTAGAAAAAAGACTTCCCTTCAGGGAATAAATCCACTCTGTACAGTATCTTGTGTGCAGTGCCATCGTCAAAGAGATGCGATAGCCAGATCTCATCGCCGGTTACAGTTCTGTTCAAAAATTGTCTTCGTTGGCATAATAATAGAAAAGTCTAAAGTAGGACTCATTTGTTAGGTGTTTGTGCCCTGGGGCAGGAGTTTTGGTATTTAATGGTCGCAGAACTGACGGTATTCCAAATTTTTTGTTATTATCTCGTACAAAGCAGCCGGAGAAAGTTGAAAAAGTGTACCTATATCGTGAAACTACAAACTTCGTATCTAGAACGCAACCTTTTTCTTCCACACTCCCTATTGAACTGCGGCGTACAACGTCCAGGACGGGCGTTGCTATCCCTACCAATTTCTTGAGCATGCGCAAACGACTGTTTCTTTCATAATTCTCTTCGAATGTTTTTACCCTACTATTAAGAATAGTGCTTCTTGTGAGAAACTTGAAACTAGGAAAAATCCCGTATGTATTGGGTAACACTTACTATAAAAAACCTTAAATACGAATTAAAAACTTTTAAAGTCGATTGTGACAGATATATACCATCTGATCCAATTTGACCCAGGCTGGTTAGAAAAAACATATGTATTATTTTAATACAAATCTTTATCATCGCCTTCAAAATATGCTCCTTTTGAGCCAATGCGAGCATGCCAACGGTTACTCCAATTATCCATGCACTTCTTATAGGCCTCGGCCGGGATGGCCTTTAGTTCCTTCAACAAATTTCTTTTTATGGCCTTAATTGAGTCATGGGGCGTTCTCGGGAGCGGATATTTGAGTTTCGAAAACAGAAAAGTCACAGGGAGCAAATCTGGCGAACACGGTGGCTGAGCGATGACTTTTATTTCGTGTTTGGCCTAAAATTCAGTCACAATCGGGCCGGAATGTGACGGCGCATTATCCTGGTGAAAAATCCATGAATTGTGTGGCCACAAAGCCGGCCGTTTACGACGAATTGTTTCAAAACGACCTCTGGAACAAATTCATAGTAAACCGCACCACAGTAATCGAAAAAAAAACGATGAGCATCACCTTGATTTTCGACCGTCCTTGACGTGTTTTTTTTCGGTTTCGGCTCATTTTTGGCGCGCCATTCGCTAGATTGTTGGGTAGTTTCCATGTCATAGTTATAAACTCACGTCTCGTCACCAGTAATGATGCGTTTGATGAATGTAGGATCATCAGCTACGTTGGCAAGCATCTCTTTTGCGACCTCTACTCGACGTTCTTTTTTTTGCAAAAAATTCAGGTCTTTCGGTACGAGTCTGGCGGTGATGCGCTTCATACCCAAAACATCATCGATCCATAAGAAACGTTGAAAGCCTGTGCTATCTCTCTAATGCTAACACGACGGTTTTATAGCACAAATTTCTTCACTTTTTCGATGTTATCATCGTATCCCGCTCAAACTTCACACGAATGTAAAAGAAGATGTACCAACCTAGAAAAAAATTTACCGATTCAGTTTACGCGCGCGGTTTAAATAGACTAGTCCGGGTCAAATGTGATCAGAGTAGTATGAATACAAACAGTCGTCTTAAATATGTGTAATGATAATGATATGGTAACTTTTACAGTCCAGTTCAATTTTTTTTTTGTTATCTACCAGTCTGTTGTGTATTCTGTTCTTATTCAACTTAAGATCAGGTACATCCAGTGCCTGCTTTTATTGTCGTAATTGTACATCATTATTTTTAAAACTATTATTATTTGTTATAACAACTTTTTTGTTAACTTATCTCACTTATTTTCAATTATAAAATGTAATCAAATAAGTATTTTTTTAAATATGCTAATATATTATTTTATTATAGTTACACAAAGTCTCATTATAATAAATGCGTTAGAATGTTTTTATTTATTTTTTAATTAAAGAATAAATTATAGATTTCGTATACTGTAAATTGTTATTTCACGTCAGTTGCTTTGAATATAATATAAACGTTATTTATTAAGTAATTTCGTCAGCAGCCTTTTGTACACAAAACAACGTCCTAATATTGAAATTTTGTCTTATTAGTTTCCACTAGCTTATTAAAATATCCGTTTGTTAATTGGCATCCTGCTTAATTAAAGTTTTTTTATAAAGGTTAATTAACAAAATAATTGAGCTGAGAGTAATGCGATGCTTTTTGTTATCCGTCTACTTTTCTATATACCTCTATACTGCAATAGCTAATGAAAGCTTCAAAAGCACATCTTAATGGGTCACATTTTTCGAACGCATAAATCGCTAGACTGTTTTGAGTCACCCCCGCCCTGTCGGTAATTATAAACGTAAACTTGCTTAACGATTTGTAAATATTTAATTCATAGTGATTAAATGTGGGTGGCACGGAAGAAGCGATTATCTGCGGTAATAAAACAGTAATGAGAATAAAGCAACAGTACAAATGAGTGCACTTAATTGTATGTAGAGATAATTAGCAGGCCTTGGAAGACAATACACTGTAAATACAGTTAAGGAGCCCTGGTCGTGCAATAATTTTATTAATAAAAATTTAATTGGGTAAGTTTTTACAACATATGTGATAAAAATTTATAATTGATGCAGAATATATAATAAATTGCGAAGGCGCTATTTCAATTATTTAAAGAAAAATTGTTTAGTTAACGCATATTTGAAAAAAAAAACGTGAAATACACATTACAAAACAATATTAATGCAGTGTACGGTTCTGTTCTTCAAAAACTAAGCTCTGTATTCGATATAGACATAATCAAAACCGTTTCTAAGTTTGAGGCAATTTATCACTTTCATTTTGACAGCAGATATAAACGAAAAACTTAGTTCATATGAATAGGAAGCTGCAATAAGTTTTTCTTTTATGCTAATTAGAATTTGAGCATATTGAAACGAATTGCCTAAAAAGGGATTTAATATTTCAAACATATCAAAAAGAAAAACTGGAAGAAGAGCTGGAAAATTGGTTTCTGTATTCCGATTTCTCATCTTGCAAGTACACCTGAAGCTCTGCTTTTAACATAAAAACTGTTTTTAATACTTTATTCCACGAAATTTTGCTAAAAATTAGAGTCTACATTTTTCCTTTTAATGAAATTTACAACTTTAATGACATTTTTCATAACATAATTCATTTCAGAATGTAGAAATTTGGCCCGAGGGGTTCTTAGCGTAAAATCCCTGTAGTATTTAACATTATTTTAATGATAAGACCAAATCGATGTCCTGCGATAGTCTTGGCGTCATCAGTGCATATAGTAAAGCACTTCACCTATATAATATTATATTTATTAGCACCTCTCATATAAGTAAAGAACAATATTTTTAACAATCTTTGTTAAGGTATTTTCTGATATGTTATTTGTTGTTTTTAGATAGTATTATTAAAAATGTATTGTTGTTAACTTTAACCATTTCAATAGCTGCTTGTAAGATTAGATCTGCAGCAGTTGTATGTGGCTCACCAGTTTTTTTCTAAACGAATTGCAATTTGATAGATTGTAAACAACACTTTTAGTGGTTGTTAATATAAAAATGGATCGCTTTTTGTGATGTAGTTTAGCTTTCTTTTAAGAAATATTACAAGCTTGCCTTTGTTATCTAAATGTTTACTCTTTAAATATCCAAATAACTTTTATAACTTCGTGCCTTTTAACAATTCATTTTTTACTCTTGTCGCTTCCAGACGCAAGTAGATCTAATAATCGTATTAAAAACGTATCCATACTTTTTTTAAACCACAATTGATT
Organism: Sinelater perroti; assembly: GCA_036346155.1. Lineage (NCBI taxonomy): Eukaryota > Metazoa > Arthropoda > Insecta > Coleoptera > Elateridae > Sinelater > Sinelater perroti. The sequence goes on from JARFIY010000359.1 coordinate 1,189,633, forward strand.
ATACAATCTGCCCTATAAAGTGGCGCAATAAGTATTTTGTCATGTCTAGAGTGTAAAATGCAGTAACACTGCTGATCACAAATTAGATGTATGAAGTAGGATTTCAGCAAACCGTCTTCTTACATTAACTTCACCTTAATAGTATTTGTTATGATAATTCTAATACTATGTTAATTGTAATTAAAATTGAAATTAACTAAACTAATTAAAGTCGAAACCGTGTGGGCAACACTGAGGATTTAAACTTTTTAGTCTTTTTGGTTTATCGTTGTTGTCCATTAGGTGATGCACGATGTCATTTGGATGAGCACTAAGACTGTCTTTATACCGCGTACTGTACGTCTCTAATTCGGATTTCACTGACGGTACACTCAGGTCATTAGGTATCACTTTATTGGGAACGTACTACGGTGCATTAACAATTGTCTTTGATTTGAAATCTTTTAATGATTTCTACATTTGATTTGGACGCAGTTCCCCATAAGGGAACTCCATAAGACCATATTGGTTTAAAAACTATTTTATATATTAGTAGCTTGTTTTCCAAAGATAGTTGCGTTTTTCTTCTGGTCAGCCAGTAAAATTTTGAAATTATGGACCAAGTTGTTTACACTTGTTAAATATGTAGGTTAATTTCCTATCGAGATGTATTCCTAAATATTTTGTTGATTCGGTGTGGGTAAGTTGATGTTCATTTAGGGTTACTGGTGGACAGTTGTCCTTCGTTGTAAATGTAACGTGCTGGGACTTTTGGTTTAATTCACCATATCCTACTCCAGCGTTGAATTTTGTTGAGATGTACTTGAAGGTACCTCGATGCCGATTGTGAATTTACATGTGAGGCTAAAATTGCCATATCATCTGAATAAGTAGTTGATGTTGTCAATCAAATGTAGGTAGGTCCAACTGTATATAATAAATATAGTATGGGACCTAAGGCGCTAACCTGTGGAACGCCTCAGGAGATGGGCTTGATAGTCGTGGTTTCATTTTGGTATTTTATCAAGAAATGCCGATTTAATATGTAAGATTTCGTAAGTTCATACAACTAGTAAGTTATGTTTTTTAGTTTGTACCATAATCCCTGATGCCATATCTTATCAAAGGCTTACTTTATGTCTAAAAACACCGCAGAACAATATCTGTTTCTTTCCAGATCTTTGTATATTTTGTCAATTGTTCTGTGCATCTGTTCAATAGTGACGTGCTGACTCCGAAAGCCAAATTGGTGTTTAGGGATTAATTCTTGATTTTCCAGGATTGGCATTATTCTACGCAGAATCAGTTTTTCAAAAATCTTTGACAGACTTATGGGCCTGTATGATGTTATTTCACCAGGTGGTTTACCTGGTTTCGGTAGTATGATAATTTCTGCTGTTTTCCATTGCCTTAGAAAACGCCGAGTGTGAGTATTGAATTGTAGAGGTGAGCAATATAATTTTACTTGGCAGATGCTTGATGATTGTTCCAGTAATTTGATCGTAACCTAGAGCATTTCTGTGTTGGCTTTCTTTATTTCTTCTTCTGCCTTTTTGTTGGTTATTTGTTTGAGGGTTAGACTTATTTGAAACGGTGAGTCCAGGAAAGCAATGATTTCTGTTTCTTCATCTGGACATTGACAGAAGCGAAGGGTGTAAAGACCTCGGTGAAATATTAGGCAAAAGTATTCGTTTTTTCTTTATTATTGCGAGCCTACTGACCATCTTCCTTCTTGATGGGGTATATGTATGATTGTTTTTTTAGTTTTCATATTGCTTTTCATAGCGAGTAGTCTGTTCGCCCATTTGCGCTGAGGTGTTCTAGGTAGTCCTGAACTCCTTTGTTTGTATGTTGGTAAATAAATTTCTTTAATTGTTTTTAGGAAGTACCAGCGTGGTCCCGTGGTTGAGGGACGGGCTGCGATACTGACGGACCCGGGTTCAATTCCCGGTGCTCTCTGATGCCTGGCGGGTGGCCTACTCAGTCACTAAAAATAATTGAGTACCTGCGTTCACTTGAACAAGGGGTAATAATGGCGGTCGTCTTAGGCGCGATGCTTGCCACATCGCCCCGCATCAGAGATGATGCGCGACGACCGGGCAGAGAGAGCGAACGTATGAGAGCCTTAACCTCTCAGTTCGCAGGCCGTGCTCCCACGCGGGGCATACAGCCTTACCATTATTATAATTGTTTTTAGGGCTCGCTTATCTTGGTCTGATCTGGTAAGTTGCCAACGTTTTCTGAAACGTTGTTTTTAAACTACTCGATCTTTTAAAATGATTGAAATGTCTTTAGTATGTGAAGTGGTTAACACTTCTGGAGTGGCTTTCCAAGCAACTTGTTGGATGAGTTCTGTGAGTGACACTACTGCCCGTTCTATGTCATATTCAGTTTTTAGCGGGACATGTTTGTTGTGAAGTGAAACTGGTGGTTGGACTTTAGTTATGTGTGAATATACAGTAATCGTAATGGCCGAGTCATCTGCTGCTAATTTGAAGCAGGATGTGGTGGTACACTATTTTACGTTTAAGTCTAATACCAAAGTCTAAGAGGTTTGGGACTCTTCGACGGTCTGTTGGCCAGTAGGTGGATTCCCCCTTGGATAAACAAGTGAGATTATTTTCTTGTATAGCAGTGTATAATCCGCGTCCGTCAGTTTTTGTTAATTGGAATCCCCAGTGTATATGTGTTTATTGTAATCACCTGCAACTATGAATCTCTTGTCCAGAGTCTTGAAGAATTTAGTGTAATCTGCTGAGATGATATTATGGTTGGGTGGGCAATAAATTGCTGAGATTGTTGAGAGGCGATTTAATTTTCTATTAAAATAATTGTGACTTGTAGGTAATTTTCTTGATATTTTCCAAGTTTATAATGTTTTATGTTATTTCGGATAATTACAGCTGTTCCGCCGTGAGATATGCCGTCTGGGCGATTTGTTGTATAAATATTGTAATTTGGAAATTTAATATAACTTTAGTGGCGAAACAAATTTTAGTGATAAGAATGATATGTACGTTGTGACTTTCAAGAAATATTTTTATTTCTTTGGCGTATTGGCTTAGTCAATTGGCGTTCCAAGCTACAATTATAATTGTGCCATTATGTTAGTTTATTGAGTAACGTTGTGAGAAAATTCATGATGATAAGGTTTTTCATCATATTCTTTATCTCTTTCACGTCATTAGTTTATTGAGTTTGTGGTATCGTTTAATGTTGTGTTGTTTTTTAGAAAGCAGGGTGAAGTTGGTATTGTCCCTTGTTTTGCTCTGTTTGCATATGAAGTTCCTGGTATTACCTCGGATTGAAAATATGATCTTTTACGTAGCTTTGTGTCATCTTTTTTAGTTGGGGGTATAGTTTTGCTTGTAATTGTTTGTTTATTAGACACCGCGGTAGTCAGCCACAGTTAGTTGGTCACAGTTTCAGTTCACGCACTGGATTCTGTTATTCTTGTTTTTCTTGGGCATTCACCTACGGAATGTTGTTGTGTACATTTGACGCATCTGGGAGTATGTTGACAGTAATTTTTTGTATGTTCGAAGTGTTGACATTTTATGCATTGCAGAATTGTTCGTTTGGCATGTGGAGGTTCTATTATTTTGTATTTAGTGTTTTATAGATTTATTTATTGTTATCATTTTGTTTCAGCTCCACTATAAACATTGGGAGCGATTTTTTAGTTGTTCAATGTTTAACATTCCAAATATTAACTACAGTGTGTTCTAGCTCTTTTCGTTATTGCTTGATTTCGGTTGTGTTTTGTTGAGTAGTGTATGTTTTTAATGACTACTTTAAAGTTCTCTCTTGTTTAAGTTTTTTTGAACAAGTTGTTTGATAATAGTAGAGTAAGTTTCGTTTGTTTTGCTCTGTACCTTGACTTGTTTGTTACCTAGGGATCTGAGAATGTAATTGTCTTTAGCAATTTCTTTTAAGAGTGTTATTAATAGTTTTATGTTTTTGATCTCCCCTATAAAGATTGGGGGTAGCGGTGGGACTTTGGTGGTGGGTTCATTTTGTTCTTGTGTTCCGTCATTGTCTTTTTTCCTTCCGATAGCAAATAAAATCTGTTGGTGGTTTCTATTGCTTCCTAACCAGTATGAATTTCTTTTGGTTGATTGTCGGGTTTCATCGGGGCTTCTAGTTCGTTTCCTGTTGAGTACGGTTTGGCAATCGTTATTTTTCAGATCGGTATATGATTGCTCCATGTAAATGGGAACTTAATTTGTTAGTTGAAGGTTTGTTAGAGGTTGTAAGTATAAATAAGAATGAGTTTGAGGCTGTATTATTTTATTTTGTGTAGGATATAATATTATTTGTAGCAGCATGTTGTACATTGTTTGATATACTGTTGTGTTTACCTCGAGAAATAATTAATCGTTGATTGAAAGCCATTCTTTTTTATTGTAATTTTGGTAATAATTGATAAATACAGCCAAGTTATGTGTAGAATAAATAAAAATTATAAATAGTTCATATTATAACCGACCTGCAGGCTAGAGATATTGATAGTGCTCGAGTCGCTCTCAACATTCAATGTACAATCTTGCACTGTAAAAGTCAGATGCGAACAATGATATCCATACTTAACAAAGTAATGAGTATAATTCATGACTTATTTGGTAAATTTTGCACTGAATGATCAACTGTACAGCACATATGTTGGAACTGATGCTTCATCATGGCTCACTGCTTACATAAACCTAAACGTAAATTTTCAAGACTCCAGTTCTTTCTAGTACTCTCTCAGATATGGTTTAATGAAAGTAATTCCGCTATTTGTAAAGAAATGGCGCAAGTAACAAAGAAATAAATTTTACTACTTAAAGTTAGAAAGCGCCAGTAACAAAAAAATAATTGAGCTGCTTAGTAACAGATATTTTCAGTTATTTTCTGTGCGCTTTCTGTTTTGTTATAAATGAAGTTAATATAAGAGAACAAAGAAAGAGAATTTTCAACAAAATTCTCATCAAAAAAGGTCTCTGGAAAGTTTAAGAATCACTGGTTTACTTGCTCTATTAACATTTTAATACAAAACGCTCTTTATACATGCAAAAATTTTTATGTGAAAATAAGTCTCGCCCATTAATTGCTCTTCTATAATAAAATATTTAATAAAATTAAAATTTTACGAAGTTTGAAAAGTTAGTACAGATGTTTAAAACAAAAACAAAAATAACTAGTTATGAAATTTACTGTATAGCCAAATAATATTTAGTTAGTTGCGTCGACGAATTTTTGACTAGCTATTTTCTAGTTTTTGGTTCTCAGATAAAAATGTATTTTACTTTGTCGTATGTATTTGCCGTAAAATAATTTATTTGCTATTTTTATTAACTTCTTGAATGATTATACATTAATAAGCAATAATATTTTATTGTTTCGTTTACATTATTTTCACAAATACAACAACATAAATTATTACTTCAACCCCTTGAGAACTTATAAACAATTACTTTATTTCAGAATTTTGTAAAAAACAATAAAGTCTAGTATTACGCATATTGTATAAATTTCCTACTGTTACCTTTTTTGGTAGTCGTTAAATTCATTACTGTTTTCTTATTTAAATTATATTTTTGCTTTAAGAACTGTTGTAAATTACTCAAATATTACAAATTAAGACATCTTCCGATGTTTAAATATGATTTAAGATAATAATATACATAAATGTTTTAATATTACTGTCTTTTGTTAAAAAAAAATAAATTAATACATTATTAATATAAGGAAAATAGAGTTACAAACAACATGAGTTAATAACATATCTAATAGGTTTACTTGTAACATTTAGTAAAAATCAGACAACAAGTATTTTTAGTATAAATTTAATTATGTTATTATATATTTTTTCTTACTTAATACGTTATGTAAACAGTGGTCAAATTAAGTAAATATATAAAAATTGTTTGGCAGTCAACTATGTAGAATTTACTAAAATTTAAGTAACTATGTTAAAAGTGGGGGATGGAGAGCAAAAATGTGTTTCAATAAAAAAAGCTGAACATATATAATTTCTGGCGCAATAAACATAAATGTACATGTTAAACATCTCTATTTAGGGTTGCAAAACAGTTACAATCAGATAAAATAAGAAAAATTTAAATGGTAGGTTACTTTCGATGCAGATCTCATTATGTTTGCTTTGTTGTGCAGCGACAGACTAAAGGTCAATTCTGTTATTGCAGTTTGAGTGTCCTTCGCTCTAGCAAATAAGATCAGGGCATTATTAATTTCCACATCAGCAACCCCTTGTGAAAACTTAATTGATTGCGCATTGCAGCCGGAATTCCTCTTCCGCGCCCGTTACCCTGTAGTCGAATGGGCGTGATTACTCCTTTTTAAATCTCTTGTTGTACAGAGAACCTGCAACGTAGTTGTTCGTGTTGTTGACACAGAAGGAGCACTAATGACCGCGCGGACTTGCCGATTCCGCAACTCTGCAGCCCGCAATTTTTGGTCGTGTTGTTGGCGTTTTCTTAATTAGTGGCCGCGGCCGGGCGCGCCCCGATTGTTGATTATTTCTGTGAGGGCCCTTGTCGAACCCGAGCTTTGCAGGCGGGCGAGGGCAGAATTTTTGATTCGGCGGCGGGCTCGCCGCACAATCGCCGGATAAAATGACAAATTTTAATCAATGCCGGACGGAACGAGTGCAGCGGCCGGGAAGGGCTGCTAGATAAGAGAATTCTATTACGAGTCAATAATTACGATCTCTTGTAAGAGCTGTGCCCAGAATTTCTAGTTTGTATTCAATTTAAACCGACAATAGATGTTGATGAATCAAAGGGATGAGTCTCCGCCGTACCCCTTACGCACTGTTTGAATACAGATCCATACACAGCCGTCGCATCTAAAACCTGTAAGCGGGCCTGCGACACACCAACCAACTTTCCTGCTTATTTAGGAGGTAAACTTCGACGGATTCGGTTTTCTAGGTCATTCGATATTGTACTGTCTGGGAGACGTGATATGAATAGCATTACTTCGTGTTTGTTGCTCGGGCGGGCCAACTGAGAAGTGAAGTTACACTGTCAAATCCATCCGAGCAGAAGAGCGAATTCGAGAACGAGGCGCTTGTTTTTAATTGCATTGTTCGGTTTCACTGAACCGAATAGATAAACTCGGAGACGGACACAGAATAATAATTATAGAAACAATAGAGATGCTTTTGATATTTTTAATTGATTTATAATACTATGAGGAAAAATCAAAAAGTAACGCACATCATTTATTTTGTAAAATAATTAATAGATTCAAGAAATATGCCTAAAGAAGCTATACATAGGTTTTAGTTCATACTTATTGTAAGTCTTTCGAGACATTTATCCAATTTTGATATATATCTTCCATACTACTCTGTAAATTAAGGTGATTGAATAAGACACATACTATATATTTATTTATCCAAATTTCTTAGGTCCCCTTCTTCAATCGCAGTACATATACGACTACATTTAATCCAATTTTGGAAACCCTTTCCATGTTCACTATTTGAAATTTGCTTCCGATTTTTGTTTTACCGATTCAACTGAGTCAAATCGGGTTTCTCGAAGTGGTTTTTTAATCGACCGAACAGGGAAAAGTCGTAGTGTAACATATCTGGAGAATATAGTGCTTGTGGAGTAATATTGTTCAATTTGTGCTGAAAAACTCACAATAATGATTGCTGACTTTTATTGACAAACGTTTCAAGCTCAGAATTCATCAGCTACAAAGTTACGACAAGCCATAGGAATAGGGTTCTCTCAAAGGTTTAATCACCGAATGTTTTCTGCACTAATTTCTTTTTAGCGCTACATTTAATGTAACTTCTTTGTTCAACAATATTATACATTTAAAAATTGGAAAAAAAACAAAAATTGGTGTAAATAACCGCTGTAACCAATAAAATATTTGACATTTCAAACCGAAATTAAGAGCGAATGTCACTGAAGTTTTTGCCAATATAAGAAAAGGTTTTTTAACTACAACTTTCGTGTGAGTTTTATGTTAAAAAATTATTCTGTTTTTTGATCAGTTGACAAAGAAGAAAATTAACATTGTTTTGTCTTGTAAAAAAGGGGAAGATAAAAAGCAAGCAAAATGGAAATAAATGTAGTAATAAAGGCTTGAATCTTTAATATAGTTTCACATACTTCCCACAAGCAATAAACATACAAATACATATCGGTAATTAAAACAAATATTTTTAATTTTGATAATGGCCAGCTCAAATAGCCCTTAAATGCTTGTTTGGTTATTTTCCATTTTTTTTATGCATAGCTATTCTATCTTTTAACATTCACTTAGATGCTCTTACTTGTTCTAGCTACCTGCATTTGGATCATGTTTACAAATCACTTTTAGGTGTCTGAATTTTGTTGAGTTTATTCTTTACATAACAAGTTTTTTAAGTGTCATTTCTTATAATGTTAATTTTATTAATATCAAATATGTCATTTTTTAAAAATATTGTCCTTATTGCATTTTTCTAAATGAATTAAGAATAACACATTATTTGTCCAAAATGTGGTGTTGATAGCCTTACCGATTTATTTAATCGGGTTTCGATGTAAAAGAATTAAATTGCAGCTTTTAATTTCAGTTATACATTAGTAAATGTAAAAGCTTTTACGGCCGATGTTTTGATGTATCGTGTTGTTGGTTCTCGGATTGTTAGGCCACGGTCAGGATTCGAAAACTAGATGTTTTGACCAAAAGTACGGCGAATATCTTTAGAAGAATATTTAAAAATTAATTTACCATGGAAATAAAATCAAGCAACAGGACTTTTTCTAGACCTACAAGCATTGAGATCGAGGAATGGACATTTATAACAAACCGCATGGAAAAACCCATGCATTCTGACCAATACCTGCATAAATACAACGATTGTGAAAACATTAGGCACGGCGTTTATGTTAACCTCAGTTCTTAAATAATAAAATAAAACATCTGGAACAAGCCTTACAAAGCAACAGGACGGAGATAAAGAGAGCAAATAAACCTAACAAATACGCGCGCAAAACACAACCAAAATCGGTCAGCGTAGGCAAAGCTTTTTACCTTATATCAACAAAGTTACGGACCGGATAGGAAAAATTATCAGTAAAATCAAAGTGAAAATCATTTATACTACTATCACCAAGATTTACTTCGATCAGGCAAGGACACAAGAAACCCGCAGAACACACCAAGGGTAGACTGCATATCTTGTTCATGTAAGCAGGTCTACAGTAGGACTACCGAACGATTACCACTAAGATAAAGAAACACAAACGTCATCTAAGTCTCAATCAACCCGAAAAATCAGCAGTTGCTAAACATAACCTTGGAAAATCATGACCATGAGAATTAGGGCAAACACGGGCTATATAGAGAGGCGATGAAGAAATAGATGAGAAGGCTCTCACGGCCGGTGTTATAATGCATCGTGTGGTTGGTTCTCGGGTATTTTTCTTCTGAAGATGTCCGCTGCAGTTGTAGACAAAACCTTAAGAGTTTCTGAACTCCGGCCACGGCCTTATAACCCGAGAACCAACCACACGATGCACCAGAGGCGATGGAGATTTATAAATATAAAAATACTTTTAACAGGGCGATGGATTCAATTTACCTAAATCTTGGTTTATCGCTTTTAAGGATATAAAACAGGCTGCAATACGATGAAAAACAAGTGGCACTAGAAAATGCCGAAATGTTACCTGCAATGATCTGATTGACGTCAACAGCTAGCCCAATTACGTTAGCAACTAATCCGGCGACGTCAAAAATGGCCCCTCAACGTTACCGTACTCACATAAATATAAAACCAAAAATTCAGGAACAGTTGCTTAATTTACGCAAAAAGAAATACCAGCTACTGCCCAGCGTTGCCTTTTTACTGCATTGATGGGATCAAAAGGTAGTTCCAAAGTATTTACAGGTCAAACACCTTTGCGCACTACTCAAGCCCAACATATTTAGACAAAAGGGGAGGCTGACTTAGTCAGAGGAAAACTCTTGCTTTGTGTTCACTAGAACTGAAGCAAATTTATGTTAAGTGGGCCAGCAAAATTCATAAAGAAGGCTGGAACTGCTATAAGCCGCATTACTTTCTATTCTGCGAAGAAACCATTAGATAAACTTTCATGTTTCAGCGTTTACAGAAAAAAGCGCTCCTAGACAGCTGGATTGTAAGCAAACTGTAATCTTTTCAAACGCGAGCTATCAGTCAATGCTCCCAGCAAGAATGACGACACCATAATCGTTTTACCAGCAGATAAAGGGTAATGCCATAGTTGTACTATTACAGAAAGACTACACAAAAAATGACAGATTTGCTCGATACGAACACTTACATCGTGCTCAAACGTGGATACTACGTGAAACCATCACACTGATAAAAATTCCTCTTTGGATGACACAATCAAAAAGAGACTAATAACATCAGGGACGTTACGTCCAAGATGTACCGTTGCGACCCATTATCCATAGCATTGGTGGTTCTATCTGCAAGCTGGCCAAATACTTAACCATTCTGTTACAACCGTACATTGGACTTACCACCAGCTACATCAAGGACTCCGCATATTTTGTCAACCACCTTCAATATATCCAGCTACAAGAAGGAGACTTAATGGTCAGTTTCGATATAAGATCCCTGTATACCAAAGTGCAGATTTAAGATGCTCTAAACTATCCGTAGAAAATTTCTTCTAACAATGTTTTCCAGCTATTTCGACAGTGCTTTACGTCCTGCTGCTTTATTTGGCAGGGCATATATTGTGTACAATAAGACGAAGTAGCAATGGATAACCCACTTAATCTTATAATCGCCAATTATTACATGAAAAAAGGATATGGCTGAGATACGTCGATGACACGTTTGTGATATGAGACACAGAAATGAGACACTACCACAATTTCTTAAACACTTAAATTCTATACATCCACTTCACTATTGAACTGGAATCGAACGATAGGATTACTTTCTTACCTTGGACGTACAAGTCTTGAGATCGGACATTTACAACACACCGTATACAGAAAACCATTATAAACAGTGGAATCAATACCCAAGTCAAAAGAAAAAAACGGTTGTGAAAACACTGATAGATCGAGCACGACGTATATGTCAACCACAGCTTTTGGATAAGGAATTAAAACACTTGGAACGTGCCTTGCAGGGAAATGCTTATTCGAGTATGGAAATAAAAGGAGCAGTGAAATCTAACAGATCCACACACAAAACGCAATCAGAATCGGTCGCGGTAGGCAATCCTTTTTTACCTTTTATTAAGTTATCGACTACATGAGAAAATTTCTAAACAGACAAGGTAGAAACTACTACCATCAAAATACGAGACTTGCTTCAACCAACTAATGCACAACAAACCCACAAAATACACCAGGTGAGCCAGTCTACATTGGAACTACAGCCCGTAGGATTACCATCAGAATAAAACAACACCGCAGTCAAACCGCAAAATCAGCTGTCTGGCTGAATATGACTTGGAAACACCTGGATACGAGATAGGATTCGAACAAACACAAGTTTTGTCTAAGGGTAGAAATTATACAGAGAGGCATTTGAAATTTATAAATACAAAAATAATTTTAACAAAAGTGACCTATTATATTTACCTAAATTTTGCTTCACCGCTTTCAAAATGTAAAAAATATTGAGGTAACACCTGCAACAACACAATTTATGTCAATAGCTAATCCCATGACATAAACAGCCTCCCCGTCATTATCCCTACCACAAGCGTACAAATATAAAAGCGAAAGTTCATGGAACAATCACTTAATTCTAAATTTTTTTTTAATATAACCGCCGCAATTGTGGACGAAACGTAAAGAGTTTCCAAACTTCGACCAGGGCCTAACAACCCAAGAACCAACAACACGATGCATCCACATAATAGTAACTTTATTCATTATTAATGTATTGTGTATAGTACTTTATATCATAATTATTAATTTGGAGGAATTCCGTAGAGCACAATTTCTATTTCTAATATAATATAACGATTTAAGCTAATTAATTAAAGCAATTTATTGACCATAAATTTAATGCCGATTTTAAAAGAACTGTTAGTTAAGAGAAAAACTAAATTATGCTAATATTAAATTATTCAAATTTATTCAATTAAAATACAAACAAGTACTGCCCATAAATTACAATAAATTATAATTAATTTAAATTAGGACATATAAACAATCATTTATTTATTAATTTATTTTAATGTGTTAAGTTATGTGGGATCATGTAAATAGTCATTTTTATAAATTTATTAAAATATTATCCTTTCATTTTTATAATAAATTTATTATTTAATCACATTTAGAGTCAGACAGAAGATAAACTTTTAAATAAATCTTTTTATAAACTCAAAGTTTGAAGATTAAAAAAAATTAATTAGAAAAGTTTACATTTAAACTATACAATATTTAGAGCTTTTATAACATTTAAAGAATGATGGAAACAACAAAAATGTTAATTTCAGAAAAAATACTAAATGTATAAATAATTTACATTTATTTTTTTAATAACCAAAAAGTGCGTTAATTTAAGGTAAAATAGCTCTAGCTGTGCTATCTAGTTTTAATTTGTTAAACTAGGAAGTTTTATGGCAGTTTCTTTGATGTTAATGCAAATCGTTCTACACTTTTGTGAAAATTTATTTCTTTATTAGCAGACCAAATTTTCCAGTTCACACAGCATTACATAAGGTACAATTATAATTATAGTAAAATATCTAGCCATTTAATTTGTAACATTTTTCAGGGCAACCGAGGCGTTCGTTACGGTGCTCTCTCGGCGGGGATCTACATTGTGTTCTTTATTAACCCTGCGTCCGTTCATTTCATCCGTAATTTTCTCGGTTTCGTTATCCGCACTAATTTGTGCACAGGGCAAAACAAGAACGTCCCAGGTATTTTCATTAAACTAGACAATTTCTTAACTATTATTGAGGCAGGGTGTGGGAGCGCCACCAGTTCGCAACATCACAACCTGCCCTTTGTTTCGCCGCGCTGTTTGCAGGCCGCCCTAGCCGGCAATTTAATTAAAAAGCCGGCTACAGCGCTGCAAGCTAGCCAACTTTTGAAGTATAAATTATGGGGGTTTGTTCCTCGGCGATTAGATTTCGCGTAGAACGGCCACTCGCCATCGAATATTCATGCCTGATGAATAACTCCTTTCAAACTTGGCCGGGCCGTGCCTTTTTGCAGTGCAAGTTCGGAAATTTCACTTATTAAGTTTGACTCTCTCCGGCGAAAATTGTTTTTTACATAGCTGATGTTCCATGTTTCGCCCGAAAATGGCGAGCCCCACACAGCGCCCGCTTCTGGAAGTGGTGACCAAGGCGTTGCGCGTTAGTTAAGGGCTTTAGATTAATAATTGGGTTATTTGGATTCATTACTGGCCCATTCAGCCGATCTAGCGCGCCATTCATAACTTCCCGAATACATTAACAGCACATTGCATTTTCTAAATGCCGCACATGCATTGTACGCGCGGATTCCATTATTGTTATTGTAGTTTGGACACGGCAGTGTCAATAGTGCGGGTTAACAGCTATGTCGACCATTATGTGCAGGGATCGTAAACCTATATTGTCCGATTCTGGTGAGCCAATTTTGCTCCGTGACTGTTGATGTGCGGTACAATGGCGGCTGTACTAAAACTATCTTGCGGCAACAAATGGCCAATGATAACTGCAATAACGACATAAACACATGAAGTTACGAGGAGAAAATATTATGTGATAATTGTTTAAATTTATTTCACCTTTATAAAATGAATATAGAGAATTTTGCCGAAATCAAGAACTTCACCTTGTTAAAACAGCAATCACCACGCTACACTTTTTATATTTTTCAATTATATGAAAGAAGAAAAAGCTTTGATGTTTATAAGTTTATTAAATGTATGTATGTTTTTAAAAGTGCAAAAACAAAAAATACATTGTATTAAAAATGCGCTTCAGGCATTCAAAGCGCTCATAAGACATGCAAAAAGTTTAAAATAATTTTAGAAAGGACAAATGCTATTAAGTAAGGTATTTACATTTAGATTTGCAAGTCTACACAAAACTTAAAAAGAATTAATAAGACAAAATTGAGTATGTAAATCGAATAATTCTAAAAATTCTAACAATTTATATATTCTGAATTAACGATTGAGTTTAAATTCCACTTTTAACTATCTCTGATGTGGAAAGTTATAAAGATCTCAAAGTAATATTGAACCTCACTAAAAAGAAAATTTTAAAATTTATACTATAACAAAGTGAGAAGGAATGGACATAAAAAATAACAGTTATAACAGTTTGTAATCAAAATATTAACGAAAGTAAGAAAATAATACAAATATTTATGCTTAGGTTATTACTTCTATTACGTTTTGGTTGATTTTTTAAGATCAGGTTTAAATAAAAAAAGAGATAAGTAGCCAAAAGTTGAAAAACGAAAGAGGAAGTTTAGTTTGTTACTAATTTTGTTTATGTTGAGATTTATTTTTTATCTTTTTCAATACGTTTAAACTTCTTAAAGTTGTATAGGCAATTTATAAACTGTAAATTACAGTTCTGTTTAATCAAAATGCCATTCTACTTATAATTATAGAAATGTTCTTAAGTATATCTATCGAATTAAAAAACAACTAATTCTTAAAACATCTTAATAGTAATTTTAAAAGCTTTTGAAATAGTGCTAAGGCTAAGAAGAAATATATACTCATACCATCACCGTTAGTACTTCCTTTTTTGAAATGGTAATGATATTATAAAAACAAACTATTTTGGACTTCTTTGTTTATGACCTGTGAACTTTTGATACATAAGCACTAAGGTGCATGCCCCAATAAGTTAAAGGTTTGAATTAGCCACTTTTTCTTTAAAAATAACGTCTAAGTAATTAATTTAATTTTAACTGTTTGCATACCTTGATTTAAGTTGTAGCTGTAAAATTACAACACTTCTAATTTTAGTAGATGCTCCAGTTAGTTCGTTTTCATTTTTTTGCTTAAAAAAGCCTTAGTTTAATATATAAAGAGAATTAAAATATTTTAAATATTAGTTATGAACTTTTTCCATCTTTTGGGTGCCGTGCTGAAAACTGCGCGTTTTTGCATTTTTTCGAAATTACGGAAGTATGTGTCTACTAATCCGTGTTAGCATTGATCGGAAAAGGTGGTAATCTGATGGAGCCAGGTTTGTAGAATACGCAAGGATTAGGAGAATTTCTCTCAAACACTCAATGAACTTGCAGAGGTATTAGATATTTATTAAATTAACTATTTGCGACCATTTATATACGATAAGAAAGATCTAGACGGAATAAAAATAGGCGCCACTTAAGTTGTCGCTTGAACATTGCAATTTCTTTGCTTGCTGAGCAAAGTAAAAAGAGTTTTCTGTTTTGTATTGTGACGGGACATAAATAATGGATGTATTTTAATAATCTCAAGCGCAAAAACTTATAAGTAAACCTTGAACGCCTGTTCACTTGTGCACTTCAGCACCAAAACTTAATATTTATGGTCATAAGGTTATGCTCTGTATCTGGTAAGACTAGAGGGCGTGGTGTACTACGAATTAGTGAGGCCATTACTGAAAACTAACAAAAATAATTAATTACCCAATTTGAATAAAAGTTTTTAGCAGAACAGACCTGCAATGGCATACGTCGAAAAGTCTTGCTTTGTCAGTAAAAAAACTAGGAGGTTTTTGTCTAATAAAGGCTGAAAATAGCCACTTTTGTATTTTTTGGCTGACCTAAGCATTCCTTATAACTCAAGTCCAAATTACCATTTTTAAAACGTTGAAACCACAACCTGTAGTTGAAATACGAGGCTTTATCACCATAAGCTTTTACAAGCATTTGATGTGTTTCAACAGCTGATTTTTTCAAATTAAAACTGAAATGCAGCAAATACTACAAATGAACTTAAGAACGTTCTATTTCCTGATACATAAAAACAATAAATAACTAAATTATATATATATATATATATATATATATATATATATATACGTGCATAAATAAGTTCTCTATGGTGAGAATGTTGTAAGTCATGCAACGTGCAAAAAGTGGTGCCAAAGATTTCGTGGAGGAGAGTTTAGTCTTGAAGATCAACCACGCGCTGGGCGCCATCAAACATTTGACACGGATGAGCTGCAGACATTGCTGGATCAAAACAATACGCAAACTGAAAGAGAGCTTGCAGAACAGCTTGGCGGCACTCAGCCAGCCATTTCCATACGTTTGCATGCAATGGGTAAGATACAAAAGGAGGGCAGATGGGTTCCGCATAAGCTGTCCGAAGACAACAAAAATTGACGGCGTGACACCGTACCCCATTTGCTTTCAAGGAACCGAAAAAGGATTTTCTACATAAAATTATTACGGGCGATAAAAAATAGATCTTGTACGACAATCCCAAGCGCAAAAAAATCATGGGCAAACCTTCGACATCGACTCCAAAGCCCAATATCCACGCTAAAAAGAATTTACTCTGTATCTGGTGGGATTGGAAAGGAACAGCAACTCATCAATTTGAGCGACGCAATCGAAGAAAAGAGGCCATTTACTGGACAAGGAAGTCGCAAAGTCATCCTGCTCCATGATAATGCCCGACCACATGTTGCGAATGCGACGCAAGAACACATCTTCGCGTTAGGCTGGGAACTTCTCCCACATGCGGCGTGTAGCCCAGACATGGCCCCTTCCGATTATCATTTATTCCGGACCGAAAATGCATCGATAACTTTATCTTCTCGAAGCCGATGAGCTTCTATCACCAGGGAATTAGCAAGTTACCCGAAAGG
The DNA here is from genome assembly GCA_036346155.1 of Sinelater perroti. Classification (NCBI taxonomy): domain Eukaryota; kingdom Metazoa; phylum Arthropoda; class Insecta; order Coleoptera; family Elateridae; genus Sinelater; species Sinelater perroti. The sequence continues at coordinate 1,206,408 of JARFIY010000359.1, forward strand.
CAAAAGGTCATCGATGCCAACGGAGAATACTTTGATACTTAAGCTTTTTTTGTTTGTTTTGAAATAAAACTTTAATTTTGCAGAAAAAAAAGCGGAGAACTTATTTATACAATACACCTAATATATATATATATATATTTCGGTTTATACCGCCCTGTGCGGCTTTCCGGTTTTCAAACGCCACATGTCTCGGTTTTGAGCATCTTCCTCTTGTACTTGATAGTTGATCATCGCATCTCTTATTCCGTTATTCCATGATATTCTAGCTTTTCCTCTTTTCCGTTTTCCTGGGGGAGTCCATTTGAAGATTCGTTTCGGCCATCGTTAGTCATCCATCCTCATAAAGTGTCCAAACCATTTTAGTCCTCTACTTTCAATTCTGTCCGTTATTGTGTCTGTGGCCCTCATTCTACATCGTATTTCATCATTTGTAAAATGTTCCCTTTTGGATACCAACGCGCTTCTTCTAGGGTAGTCCATCTCTACGCCCTGTAGTTTTCTTTTATATTGATTATTAATTGTCCACGTTTCACAACCATAGCACAGCACTGATTGTACCAATAATTTACCTATATGTATTTTAACCTTCCTCAAGATATGCTTATCCCACCATATTGAATTTAAGCTTCCTAGTACTTTACAGCTGGTTTCAATTCTGGTTTTTATTTCATCATGGCCTACCCCGTTAGTAGTTATTAAAGTTCCTAAATATTTAAATTGTTGAACTTGTTTAAATTCTTCCGTATCATTTACCATCACTTGAAAATTAGCATTGCTATATATTCTGTTTTTTTTATGTTGAGTCTTTTCAGCATAAATTCTAGGCCATAAGCATCCTGTGCAATCACAACCTGGTCGTCAGCGAAGTTAAGATTGAATAAATGGGTATCGTTAACTGATATGCCTATTCCCCTTACATCATTTTTCCATTTTTGTATCACTACTAAATATGTGTTGAAAAGCACTGGGGTTAGCGTGCAGCCTTGTTTTAGACCTGTCGTTGGTATAAATGGTTCCGAAACTTCCTTTCCATTTTTTATATAAGCTTTATTATCTCTATACATCTCGTTTACGATAAAATAAAGGAAAATTATCATACGCTATACAGAAATATCAAAACTATCAGTATGACTAACAATTAGCTTGTAATTATTTACAATAGATGTCACCGATCACAACTAACCGAGACACCTGTTATATTTATTGAACTAAATATTGTATTTTCCCCTTAAATTCAACCAAGGTTTGTGAAGATAACGCCAATTTTTTCTGAAAAGTGAATTGTGTTAATTGTCCTTTAATTTTAATTAAAAAACCCGCACAATTACACAACTAACCGAAAAGTGTCTAGAAATTTTAAATAACAGCACAAGCTTATTCCATTTTTTTCTTGCATATTTTTGTCTTGTCGTTTGCTTATAGCATAGATACAACTCCTTATAGGAAATGTAGGAAGATACGTTACGTTATGACACTTTAGCAAATAGATTCATTTTAGTTTTCAGATGTGTGCCTTTTTCCCAAATTTCTTTTATTCCCTTGTTTGCATAATGCACAAAAATGTTGACATATCTGTTAATATGTATCCAAAGTACCAAAAAAGAGATAAAATAGAAAATTTGATAAAAGATAGGACACTAACTTTATGCATGTATGCGAATGAGAAAACTGAAGAATGAATGCAAGCTATGGGAATTTAAGACAATTTATAAAAAAATAGATTATACATTAAATGAAAAACAAGCATACGAGTTAAAATAGGAAAATGAGTAATTAATTATAAGTATTCAAAGCAAAATGCGTAGAATCACTTGAGATAAAAACCCCACGAATATATATTAACTTAAGGAGCAGACCTGAAGGCGATAACTAATAAAACCGGAATAAATTAAGAACAGTTAAAAAATATTTTAAAGACGTGTCTATAATACAGAAAAAAAACGACAAAATAAGAGCGAAGGTAATATTTAACTTAACGTAGATTTTAAAATTTAATTTTCAAATATGTGAATATGATTTGTTGCGGATCAGTTTACTCATTAATTGTTGAACATATTTTTGATATTCATCAAATTAGAAAGCTCTATAAATATAACTTTGTATCACCTACATCATGTGCGAAGAGGAAACAGCAAATGGTCGTTTCACATAGTTTAATTGCCGAGACAAAAGTACAGATAGAAAATGTTGCCTTGGTTGTGCGGTTGATACGCTAAAGCCTGAACAATGTTCTTTTACGATCAGCAAAAAAACTTCTCAAATTAGAAATTCCTATATGAAACTTGCATTATGTTTCTGACTGTAATTTGGTCACGAAATCCATTAAACTTGAACTCAAATCAAATCACTCTATTAATTGAATTACTTTACAAAAATAGCCAAATTTTTGAAAATCGAAATGCCCAAAGCTACAGTCTTGACAGAAGTGAAAAGTAAAAATGAAAATGAGTCTATCAAAAAGATCGTTTCTGTATGAAATCATCTAAAATATCTATTACGTTACCTCAGTAAACAACGACCCAAATTATTCACAACAAAATTGCATTTGTATATGGGATATTCTATAACATTTTCAAAAAACATGGCAATTTTCAAAGCTAGTAACTAACCGAGTTAGACTTAACCCAATCAAAAATTATACAAGCAGAATGGTGCGTAAGTTGCTAACGGCCTTCTGCTATCACCTAGCGAAAACATCCTTGTAATCTGTGATGCAACTTATTAAGTGGCGAAGCTTCATTTCATGTTGTCTGTTCGTCCGTCCGTCCGTCCGTCCGAGCAATAACTCGAGAATAAATTCTGTTTTCACCAATCGACAGGTGACTAAAAAGTCTTGTTTTCCAGTGATTTTGAAACTGATTGGTCAAAGGACAACTAGAGGGTTCTCAAATTTGGAAGCCTGCTTCGCCACTTCGCTATGCGTTGAAAGCTTTGCAGGTTTATTTTACTACAAAATAACTACACAAAAAAAACATATCCAAAATAATGTTATTTGAATCAGATGGGCTATACTCGGCCCTACACGATCCCGCTAAAATGTTACAATCTGTGATGTGCTATTCGACATTTATAGAATGCTCAATAAAAGTGGTATTTGTTGTTAACGTTGACTTAGAGAGTGATGCCAAAAATTAAGTGAAAATAGATAATAATATTTATAAGCAGAGCTTTTTGCATAATGGAAAAGTAGAAAGTGCCAGATATTTTGCTGAAGTTATCCATGGAAATGTATAGAATGAAGACAAGACCTGAAAATTCTTTCAGGGTTGATAAACAAGCTAGGAATTATACAGCAACCATTTTGATGGCACCTACTCAGATTGGATGAAATATGACTTTAAATAATTCAAAGGATAGCAGATTAAACATGGAGAAAACTGGTTTTTAGATAACATTATTTGAAACAGACAAACTACTGAGTTTTCTTAATCTTACTATGCAACAGTCAACACACTAATCAGTAGAGAACTTAAAATGCAGTAAAACTAAATTACAACAAACTCTGAATGTACATAAAGGGTGTCTGGTGGCAGATTTATATTTTCAAACTTAAATAAAAAACGTAATAATTGACACAAAGTTTTATTAAGAGCATTGAACGATAGAATAGAAATGCGATTTCATTTTTAAAAGTATGTCATCCAAATGTCTTCCGTCGAGTTGCACACACTATTCAAAACGAAGCCTTGTGTTCTGCGCCACACGCTGCAGTAAACTTGGTTCAATTGAGCTGATTTCTCGACGAATATTTTCCTTTAAAGCCACAAGAGATTGGGAATTGTCATTATAAACCCTCTCTTTGAGGTAGCCTCATAAAAAAAAAGTCCATGGGAGTTAGATCGGGCGACCTCGGTGGCCATGAGATGTCCCCAAAGCGACTGATCAGTTTTTGGGGGAAATTTTCCTGAAGCAAATTCATCGAAGCTCTGGCTGTGTGTGCAGTCGCCCCATCCTGTTGAAACCACGTGTGTGAAGAGTACGATGGATGAGCTCGGAGGTTTGGCAAAAAGAAATCCGTAATCATGCGTCGATAACTTTCACCATTGACATTCGTCGCCTGACCTCGAGAATTTTGGAAAAAAATGGTCCAATTATCCCATGCGTGGATAAGACACACCAAACAGTTACCCTGGAGCAATGCAATGGTTTTGATGTTTCAATCGAGGGTTGCGGGTTCTTGGAGACCAGTAACGGCAGTTTTGCTTGTTGACGTGGCCGTTTAAGTGAAAATGAGCCTCGTCGCTCCAAAAATGGGATTTACAGTGCGAAAACGCTCCAACATCGTTTCACAAAAATTTTTCGTAAATCAAAGTCACTTTCTTTCAGTTCTTGAACGATTTGAATTTTAAAAGGATGGAACTTCAGATCCTTTCTTGAAATTTCATGAATAATCGCTCTTGAAGTCCCAGTAAGGTTGCTCTTTTCCGTATTGAAAGTCGCGGATTTTCACGTAAACTGCTTTCAACCAGTTCAATGTTTTCGGGAGTCCTTGAAGATCGACTGACCCAGCCGTGGGGCATTCATAGCCGAGGCAGTTGCGTGAATCTCTGCACCCACGAACCAATTAAATTTACACTCGGTCCATCACGTATTCGCCGAATACCGAACTTTGAACAAAATTGTCGACGGGCAATTACGTAAGAATCATTACTCTTAAAAAATGTCTCTACAGCGAACGCGCGATGCTCACTCGACCACTGCGACATCGTGACTGACAAATCCGCACGATCGGTGATTCCAACGGCGCCACCCTCACCCCGCACCGTTTATTACTTTTTGAAATAATCGTATTTAAAAATATAAATCTGCCACCAGACACCCTATTATCATAGTAGATCAGATCCATCTGGTTCCAAAGCTATATTCTCTGTTAACTGTTTTATGTGGTGTTTTCGAATGGCTTACTGAACTGACATTATCAGCAACTACTTGTGAGAAAGCTATTAGGCTTATACGAGCAACTATTAAAGATTGTGTATATTGTAAAAAATTTCCGAACGCCGTCATACAGGTACTTTTACCTTGCAAAGTTCGCGGCTAATACCGGGGCCTTCCATGTGCGGATAACTACTGTTGAGATTTCTACGGTGCTCTCGAAGGATTAGGCACTACAAGAACGCTATGTAACAGGTCTTGGAGGTGTAAATAGTATGAAGCGGAGCAACAACAAAAAAGTTAAGTCACCGAAAGCGAATGATCTAGAGCGAAAATAAATTATAATATAGATAAATAGTCATAGTAATTTTATGTTAGTAAATCCCTGTCATAGTGAACATAAATATTATTAAATAATTGAATTTATGGAAATAAATTAAATAACTAATTTAAATTAAATTAAGTTATTATTCACCACTTAAGAGCAAAACCTTATAGTATTATAGAAATCTCATGTTTAAAAATACAACATAAAATACACGTCTAAATAGAAATGATGCTGTAGAACACCCTCCTATTTTACTATATGCACAGAACGCCTATCTTGCCTATATAAAACATTTGCAGACAGGTAATTACCAAATTACTTAAAATATTGGATAAATAAACTAATAATAATTAATTTCCAGAATCACAAAATAGACAAATAGTTGTCTGATATACATATTTTATAATATATATAATAAGAACTACAGCCATATCTGGAAAGTATTTAACAAAGTTTTTCCATAATTTGAAGAATTTGACATGACGGTTAAGTTATTCTAATCAACTTGGGGGAATAAGTTTAAATGGGGATTTTAGATTTTGTGAATAATACAAGGTACGTTGTCCTATTTGTCTGTCCATTTCACTTATTCACAATAAATATAACCTTTATTTTTATTTAGTGGACATCTTAAAGAAAGATATTTTTGTCATGTTTCTATATGTTTGCACTCTTGTCAGTATAGACACGATCGACTTACCTCCTTTATGAAACTAGATTTGTTTTCTTTTCGCGAATTGTGGGTATATGATAGGAGAAGGCAATTTAAGAATCACATATTAGTGTGTATTAGCAGATATAGAACAAACCTTTTTTTGATGACTACAACGCAAGGTGTTTTTGATAGTATATAACTTGCCAAAACAACGTGGACCTCCACTGTAAATTTGGTTTGTATAATGGTATAAACTCTGACTTTAAAAAAAGCATCGGCTTCAGTCTATAGGTTTTACTTTTTTTTCGTTCTATAAAACGAGTGGCCTTACGTAAAAAATATTATTTTGCCTTTTAACCATCTAAACACTAACATTACTTTGAACAGTTTCGAGGGTTTTACTGTTAATTTTCTTTATTGGTATAAGGAACACCTTATTTCGTCTACAATTTTTCATCCATCGTTTTTCTGTACTATATTTTAGCTGTCCTGACACATTTCTAGAAAACCTTTAAGTCGTATTCTGTTATCAGTAAGGAAACAGCAAGCTCTAAAAAGCGCCTCGCCAGGAACTGTACTTGCTTTACCAAGAGTTTTCGGTAAAGATTTTGAACTTCGCTGTTACTGTAGTAATATTTGAACATCTCTCCTATGTTTCATATGCAGAGTTCAAAATTATTACCTTTTTTGTCTTCATGACTAGTGACAGTTTCATTAAACGCACGCAAGACCCGATCAGCCATTGCTGTGCCTTCCCTGTCACATGATTATAAGACTTACTTTATCTTTAAAAAGGTAGATGTACCTTAGCTTGAGATTAACTTGTAAAGTAAAGAATGTAGCAATCTCACCCCATTCATCTTCTTCATCGGCAAGTTTTAACTGTAGCGATTACATAAGCGGTTAACTGAAACGTTGTTCCATTTAATTAAATTAAACAGACTTATCTAACCAAACCTTCAAAGCGCTTTATGTTTTTGGCAACAATTTATGTAAACACTTTGTTACGGTAAACGCCAAACTTCCAAACCCCAAAATTTAACTTTATTGCTGTTTATGTAATTCAATATCTGCCTAAGTAATTTGGGTATTTTATGCCAAGATTGTGTATCGCAAAGTTATACTTGTTCGTGCTTAAAAAGCAGTTATCAAGAAGTTTACATAACATTTTTTATAAGCTTCCGCGGAACCGGTGTTCAAGTGTATCGTGCGACACGCACAAATTCCATTTGATTTCGCCGTTTCCTTAAACAGAAGTAATTTTTTGCATGTAACCGATAGCTTTTGCAAATACAAAACGATTAAAGGTTATTGACGCGGGGTTGACGGCGCTACTAGAGGGGTTATTTAAACTGCAAGTCTCGAACAGAGTGAGTGGCGTGACAAAGCAAATAAAAACGAAATATCACAGTTCAAGATGCAATTAAATAAATAACTTCGGACAACTTAATTGCCCGTTTTGCCGCGATACAACCTTTTAATTAGATTATTTGACTATGCAAATTTGTGGAGCCGGCCCATAAAAACATGAAACTATAGACCGATTGTTAGAGCAACTGCATTTAAATTAACAGCAGTTGTGGTTGCGATTTTTAATTTAAATAGAATTTATTTGTTTTGCAAACAAAACGCGCAAATAAAATAGAATATTTGGTTAACAGTGAAATAGAGCGAGCCACGAGTTAAAATTTATCGCAAACAGATAATTCTACAGGACTTTCAGTGCCGGCAAACTTGTTATTTGTTTAAACGTTATTACGCATAAATTTTTTTTAAACTCATTTTATAAAAAGCACTTTTATTTTCTGGTAATATAAACAGAACAAAATTGATATTCGTTTTATTAAATTTATTTTTCGGAAGCAATTAATATTAAACAAGATATGATAATAGCAAATATAAATTTGGTGAATACGATACGAATATTAAATAAATGGACTGATTTTTGAGATTTGGTAATATTGGGCAGAGTGTTTACTTTCTCATTTTACTGTTATTAATAACCGTTTAATGAAGACTATGTACAGATAGTTTGATTCGAATTACATATGTTACATTTTACAAGTTGAACTATGATCAATGTGAATTTTTTCATAAAATTTATTCCAAAAATGTTGGATTTATTAAAAAAAGTTTAAGGTTAAAATGGTTCAACACATTTAAAGAAAGACATTGGAACCAATTTGAGTCCTCAAATATCAACAACCGATGACACCTTTGAGAGAGTTTGTTCATTAATTTAAACGCTTGTTTAAATAGAATGCAGATAATCGCTCTTAGCAATATTAATATCAAATGTGTAAACAAAAATTAATCCTGCGTAAAAGTGTAAGAACCAAAGATTTTTATTTGGGTTCGTGTATCCAAACAGAACGAGAGTGTTTTGCTATTTATACCGAAGGCGGCGACCACAGCTTAAGGTTTATATTATTTATTGCTTATTTTCGATTGGAGTTTCCACTTGGGTTTCGTGGTGTGAAGGTATACGCGATACTCCTAATTCCTCGAATTATCAAGTGTTGACGAATGATAAGTGCTTTGCTCACAATGTTGAAGAAATGTCATTAACAAGTACCATATTCATCCGACGCAAATTTCTGGACAGTTCTATATTATAAACAGAATACATATTTCAACCAGGTGCACTGGTGCAGCACATAACACAGATGCCTCCACAAATCACTGCATTTTAGCAAGGGCAACCGAACTTCAGATGCATATCAAAGCATCCGCTGGAAATCCAACAGTCTCAATGTAGGCGTTAACAATATAATTCAAATATTCCATATCCACCACAGAATGCAAGAAAAATGGTAGAAAATAAGATGTGTGAAAGATCATACAAAACTACTAAAACAAGTGAAAATTAAAATAATATGAAAGTATAGAAATACAAACAAAAAAAAATTTCTAAACCACCACCAATATTCATAACAGATGCAAAATATATTATGCTACTTACTTAATAAGTAAATTAAATAGCTGAAAATAACTACAATTTAAACGATTGGATAAAGATTAAAGAAAAACTATAATCTATTATAATAATAGCATTAATAGAAAGAAAAGAAATTTTTATAGCTATAAGCATAAACAAAACTAATTCTAAAGTAGTATTGCAGGGACTACATCATTCAACTGACACAGAAGTTAAAAAAATATTGAAGGACATGGACACAAAGTACGAAACATACGCATATCAGACAAAAAGCCACCGAAAGCAGCTATCATTCTATTAATAAAAAATTATATAATAAACAATTTACTAGCTATAAAAATAACAATTAAACCTACACATTTCAAAAGAAAAATACCCCAATACACGATATATAAGATATATAACCATTCAAAGACTTTTTGTAACAGGACTTCGTGCTTGTAAAGTGCACAGATAGTTATTTGACAATTTACTGTCAAAATAAAGAAAAAGTGTGGATGTAAAATATGTGAACAGTAAAGAACATCACCTCCAACTATAGAGATTGTCTTGTCCGTAAGTATCTGCAGAGTAATAGGATAGGTTAAAAAGAAAACAAATAAATTATTATTAAACAGGTCAAATAACCGCTGTACAACAAAATTGACCAAAAAGTACAAGAGTATTGTATGCCCAAACGGTCAGAAGACAAGGCACATTTGCTTATCAAATATATGACATTTATGAGTTTAAAAACGTGTTGGTACGACTTACAGGGTACTACGCTTAATTTTTAATCATAGTCGTCTTAAAAATTTCGTACTGGTTCAATATACACCAAGAATCGTTTAATGGAACAATTAACTATGCGAACATGAGTAGGAGCTAAAAGTATTTGTATTAGATAAGTCATACATTTTATTAATATCCGAAGCCCATTTCAATGAACTTTTCTAAATATATTTCACCCTGATGGTACTGCACATGCAGGCACTGCTGTCATAATACAAAGCTCTATTAAATACACGGAACTAGTAAAATACAGATATAACCATCATCAAGCTACATGTTTGAAAAATATATAGACATATCATAAAACAAGAACTTTAAGATTATTTTTTAATACTTTTGGAAATCGATTTATTGTAGCAGGAAATTGCAATACCAAACATCGCCACTGAGAATTCGGGTTAATTAACTCAAAGAGAACTTCTGAAAACAACGGACTAAAATAACTGGCCTGCAGATATCAACAAACTTCCTGAACTCATTGATTTCTGTGTAGTAAAAGGCATATCTCAAAATTAGCTTAAAACTTTTTTTTTTTTTAAATTTTTATTGACACTAGTCATTTCTGACTAACCTTCAATTTTTCTCTACAGTGGCTTAAAACTAAATACTTGTCTAAAAAGTCCCTTCGGTCTTAACTTAGTCTCTTAAGAGGATTACACAATTTTCACGTGTTTTTAGCACTTTACTCTGCTTTTGCACTATTTTCACTTCACTGCACGAGCTCGAAGGGCTTGATTCTTCTAAGCCTTCGTTCCAGATCAGCATTGTTCAGAAGTTGCAGTACTTCGGTGTTCAAGTGTGAGTGGAGTCTCTCTCATGTTTTCCTGCAAACTTTTGATCTCATCCATGACTGTAGGGATTTGTAAGTCCCTATGTAGATGGTCATTCCGGAAGTACCATGGTGCATCCACGATGCTTCTGAGAACTTTGTTCTGAAAAACTTGTATTTTATTTATATGATTTTTTGCGGCACATCCCCAAAGCTCGATCCCGTAGGTCCATATGGGCTTTAATACTTGTTTATACAGTAGTATCTTGTTATGTATGGATAGTTGGGATTTTCTTCCAATTAACCAATACATTTTCCTGTATTTTAGGTCAAGCTCTATTCTTTTCTTTTTCACGTGTTCCTTCCACCGGAGTTGTGCGTCCAGGGTCATCCCAAGGTACTTTGCATTATTGCTGTATGGTATATTGGTATTGTTTATTGTTATTGGTATATGTTCACGGTGCTTATAAGCAAAATCAACATGTACCGATTTACTTTCATTGATTGTTATTCGCCACTTTTTAGTCCAAGTATTTATGCTGTTACTTGCTTGCTGTATTTTCCTAGCTGCCTCTTCACTGTTGTCGCCGATAGCTAATATCGCCGTATCGTCCGCAAATGTGGCGATGGTGACGTCTTCTGTTTGTGGGATGTCGTAGGTATATAGCAGGTAGAGAATTGGTCCCAATACGCTACCTTGGGGTACCCTGCTTTGATTTCTCTCATGCTGGAATATTCGTCTTCTTGTTTAACCCGAAACATTCTTCCTGAAATATAGGATTCTAGTATTTCCGCGAATTTTTAGGTAATAACTTTTAAGTTTATATATTAAGCCTTCATACCAAACTTTGTCGAATGCTTGGGCTATGTCTAAAAATATGGCCGAGCATATCTTTTTCCCTTCATAGGCTTTCTCGATTATGTCGGTAATTCTGTGGACTTGATCGATCGTTGAATGGTTGTTCCTAAACCCGAATTGATGTGTAGGTATTAGGTTTTTACTTTCAATTATTGGCTTTAGTCTTTTAATATCAGTTTTTCAAATAGTTTAGAAATTACCGGCAACAGTGAGATTGGTCGGTATGATTTCACTTCATTTGGTGGTTTTCCCGGTTTTGGAATCATAATGACTTCAGCCATTTTCCAAGCGTCCGGTACATGCTTTAATCTAATCGCTGCGTTGATCAAGTTGGTGAGCTTAACAATTCCTTTTCTAGGAAGATGTTTGAGAATTTCCCCAGTAATCAGGTCATAGCCTGGAGCTTTCTTTGGGTTGATGTCAGTCTTGATTGTCTTCGTAGTTTCTAGGTGTTACCAAATCTATCATGCTATCTTCGCCTTCATTTTCTGGCAAATCTTGGTTAATCTGAGTTTCGTTTGATTGAAAGGTTTGTTCAAGGTGGTTGGCGAACGCTTCAGCTTTTGTTGGTTATCGCGTGCCCAGCTACCATTTGCAGTTCTTATTGGCGGACTATGTATACATGGTCGTTTCAGTTTTTTAGTGGACTTCCAAAGAGAATAGTCCGTTTCTTTGTTATTGGTTAGCTCTCGTAAATAATGGTTTATGGATTCGTTCTTGATTTCCAAAATTTCTCTTCTCAGTCTTTGAGTTATATTGTTTAGTCTATTTTTGTTGGCAGGTGTTCTAGTCTGTTGCCACTTTTTCTAAGTTTTCGTTTTCAGCTACCAACTCCTTGATTTCTCTAGGGTAGTTAATTCCCTGTGTTTTTCTCTTGATTTCTGGGGTATTATTCCAGGCAGACTGTTGTATGTTAGTGACAAATCTTTCAGCTTCCTGTTCCAGTTGATTTATTGTTCTGAGTGGTACATTTAACTGAATGCGATTGCTCAGTTCTTCCTTAAATCCATTCCAGTCTGTTCTTTTATTGACCAGTGTTGGATTATGTTCTTTTCTAATTATGTTTTCACTCAGAGTTAGAACTACTGGCGAATGGTCAGAGTCCAAGTCAAAATTTTCTTCTATTGTTACGTAGTTGATCGATACTTTCCTTGATATAAAGAAATCCAGCAAGTCTGGAATCTTATCTGGATCGGCAGGCCAATATGTTGGTTTACCTGTTGTCAAGTAGTTGCACCCCAGTTCAGCAGCTGCTTCGTGTAACTCCTTGCCTTTGGTAGTGGTCAATCTCGATCCCCATCTTGTGTTTTTGGCGTTAAAATCGCCACCTATTATAAACCTTTCCACCTAGACTGTTTAACACGTTGAGGTAGCTTTCTTTTTTCTGATTATGTCTCGGAGGACAATATATTGCAGCTAGGGTAATCTTTTGCCCTCTAGGGTTAATTGTTACAGCTGTTACTTGGTTTTCTTCTAGTTCAAGACCCATTTCTTCATAGTGAGTAATGTTATCCCTAATTATTACCGCACTCCCACCCCTAGCTGTGTTCGATGGATGGATAGTGTGATAAAACTTGTATCCTCTGAAATTAATAAAAGAATGTCTAACAAGCTTAAAACTGAATTAAACTTAAATTGTTGTTAGACTATTTTCCCACCATAGTTACGCTCAGTACTCAGGTAGTTAACTGCTGCAGATCTCCAACATTATGGAATAAGAAGATTAACTGGAAATAATTTTGAAAAAGATTAGATGAAGAAGTCACATTCGAAAGTATCACTCAAAACTAAAGAAACACAATTGAGCCCTCCAATACATCCATTCACAAATTGCATGATAAGCAACGCCTGTTTTATCTCAACTTTGTTAATTGAAAAGTTTTTTTTATAATAGTAAAACGGAAAATTGCTGAGAAATATAGACTTACAGAATATAGTAAAATCCAAGAGCATCAAATAACAAAAATAAATATACCAAGCAGAAATTTAAAAATACTTTTACGTAAAATTAAGGAGCTTAAGCACATTTTCTCCCACGGAGGCAACAAATTATTTACTCTGTAGAGCAACAAAGAGAATCAGGCAACTGCAGCTGTCAGACTATCAAATGGGACCTAACCAATAAATGGTCGAGACAAGGCAACTATTTAAAGAAGTATTTACATTATATGCCGCTGAAATTACTTCAGAAGTACATAATTATATCTATGAATTCCTCATTATCCCCGTTTAGATAGCTTTAAATGTTGAGAAAATGCAAGTAAGCGAAGTAAGAAAAATGATACTTACTGAATTGAATACAGACATAATCTAATGACTGAAGGAATCTTAAAATAACCATCAAAACCCACATGAAACTGATCATATGCATATTCAATGCGATATTAGAATTACCGGTGAAATTACAAAGCTCAGCATGCAATATCGAAATAGGTTGTCCCTTCACCCTAATACGATCGCAGCGAATCTCCTACACGATGTAGAGGAAACCAATAAAATTACTAAACAGATTTACTTGAATTTAGTTCAAGCTTATCTCTATTACAATAATAACTTATTATTTACTGTTATTGTAACGTTCTTGCTTTTAAAGTGTTGAATAGAACACTAAAATTTATTTAAAACCACTTGTTTAATTTATTTAAATAAATTATGTATACTAAAAAGGCATTCTTAATATAAAATCACTTTATATAACTCTATTTATCTACAAAATAATTTATCTTACACTAGAACTGTTGATTTGGCTTTTGAATATTTGGTAGGCTGATATTAACCTTAATGTTAATTTTACTGGACAAATTATAAATCCTTGAAACTAATCCCTAATCTTAGTCCTCTTGATATGATCTAGTGTTGAATTTTGAATAACCGTGTAGGCCACCTCCGTGCTTTGTCACGAAGGAATTGGGATATTCGGACGCTTATGACGAGCACCTCCGTTGACTTCATATTGGTAGAGATCGCTGATGGTGGAGTGACTGTGGTCGGCACGCTCTCGTATAAGTTTTGAGCGCTGTGGGAGATATACTCCTGTATTTTGGATTTCCGCTTTTTAGTGGAGGTCCCAGTTCTTTACAACTAAGGAGCGCCGATGATAGACCATAGAGCTTGGTTCTGAATAACCACAGGAAAATATAATTGACCTGTAGATGGTCGGTTTGTTGGTAATGAACAGTTGGTTTCGTGAGTGAAGAAGGGAGCCCAGAGCTGTTACAGCTGCTTTCGAATTGTTCACCGCTCTATCGACGTGAACTCTCCAGGTCACTTTTAGGTCATTCTCTGACGTAGGTAGCTTCTTTCTTCCAAGATATGGGCTTTCTGTAGATTTTAAAGTTGTATGACCTGTAAAATAGTCTTAAGTTGAAGCCCACTCTCCATCTGTCGCACTATTCTTCCAGGAGGTGCAATTTCTCCTGCAGCCATATTGTAGTGAGCTGGACAGTATTTTTTTGTCGTCTGTGTATTTGGACAATATAATGAAGAGTGTTACTATGTCCCTCGTCGGGCTCGGAGTCCCCTCTCCGCTGATCTTATGTCACCGAACTTTTTTCCGGCGAGGAAGGACTATTAGCAGTAGGATTGCGGTGGAGGCCATCTTCTACACTAAACTGTTGTGCTAGATTTTATCAAAGGCCTTGGACTCGTTAAGAAAGACCAAACCCGTAGTTTTCTTCTTAGTGTAGCTTTTGATGATGCATTCCACTATCCTGAAAAGCTGGTGAATTGGTTAGAGCGGAATCCAAACTGACTCTTCGATACCTTCAACAGCTGCCTTTAGGCGCATGTAAACCACCTGTTCCACAAGCTTTTCCCTAGTTGGCAATAGACTAGTAGGCCAACAGTTCAGGAGGAAGGTCTCTGATTTTTCAAGCTCGGGGAGCATGATGACGTCAACCACTCGAAAACTAGCAGAGACGGAGGACAGCGCTGGTAATGGCGGTGATGCAGCGCCGTTCGGAGTGCTACCCGAGCTGAGTACATTTCCTCGCAGGTCGCTGGATCTAGTTGGTTGTGGGACTCATGCCCCTGAAGACAGCCCACGCAGCAGTTGACGTGATCAAGGTGGTTGAGGTCGTGTTGTCGTAGCTGAGGTCTTAGTTTTATCTCAAACAGTACAGGCGACGCTTCCGTGGATGAGTGGTAATTGGGGTGGCTGAGTGCTATTTATACATCCAAAATATGTTCCGTAACTCTCCTCGAACTCTTCTGAAATATTCTCGAACGGTTCTAGTACTCGTATGTTTACAAATAATTTATGGATGATATCGGAGCGTTCGGAAATTCGCTACTTTATATTATTCAAAACAAATATGTTGCTGGGTACTACTGTACTAGTTATTGCAATTCTTGATTCTTTGATATATAATTTACTAATTATCAAGTTACATAAGACAGATTGTAAATAATAATGGGATAATGAAATAAATAAGATTAAGAACTGAACTGCATGTTATGTGAATTGAATAAATAAATGTTGATTTAGATTCACAATACTATTGAAATTAGTAATAAAAACAAGAAACTATCGCCAGGAAATTGTATTACAAAACTATAATTCTGTAAGATTCTGTTGCCGATAACGCAAGATTGATTTTCTTACTTTGACGACTTTTAATATTTGCTATTCGGCTTTACGTGACGAAACGTAGTAATTCGCGAAAATACATAAATTATCTGGGTTCTGCTGAACTGTAAAGCGTTATATTACATAAATTATTTGAGCTTTACAAGTATTTAATTAGCGTGTACAAAAACAATAAATTTATATGTACAAATACGCGATAATTTAAGACGGCTCTAATCTTAGAATGTACCATAGCTAATTTAAGTTTTGTTCTCCGAGTGGTTCATTCAATGCTATTCTAATGCGATAGTTTTTAATCTTTCATGCAGTGCTGCTGTTCCTCATTTAAGTGTAGGGGAGGGCTGTGCCGGTCAGGTGAGCCAGCTTGTCTGGGGAGATTGGCTTCAGTTAGCCTGTAATGAGTACACACGCATGGTTTAGAGCAACATCTACTTGTTTGGCTGGGGTTGGTTTATAGCAAACAGAGCTGGCGTATTCCTCGGTATAAAAGCAGCTGCTAATGCCACGGATTTTACGACTCCTGCTTTAGTACCTCAAGGTAGTGTCAGTCACTTTACGCAGCATGTTATTTCTGCCACTAGCATTCATCTTAGAATTATAGTAGCTCCATTTAATAATAGAACTTTTCCACCTGATTCTCTGGATGTTAATTGCTTGCAACCTAGTTTGTGTTAGTTGTCTGTTTAGTAATGCAGATTGTCTTCAAGTGCATGTGCCGTGCTAGTTTTATTTCTTTAAATTCATAGTTTTATCTAGTATTAGTTTAGCCATTAATTAATGTACTGCCTCACAATAAATTGGTTCTGCAACTTGTTTATCTAATTTGTTTTATTTATTTTCAACGATAGTTGCTTCTAAATGACAGTTGAGTTTAAAATAAAAAGTTCTCCTTTGAAGTAGTTTGCTAGCGTTGCAACACACATACGCCAACGTTTAATCCAATCTTGGAAATACTTTCCAAATTTGTTTTTTGAAATTTTCATCGGCATCTACTTCGATTTTTGTTTTATCGATTAAACTGAGTCAAAGTGGGTTCTTCAAAATATATTTTTTAATCGAATTAAGAGAAAAAATCGCATAGTAACATATCTGGAGAATACGGAGGTTGTAAATCAATGTTTTTTGAATGTTTAACAAAAAACTTACGACTAACGGTTGCTGAGTTTCTCTAATATACGTTCCACGCCCATAACATAATAAATCTAATAATATGTCAACTTCTTTAGTGACAATTTACATTTACTTTGATTTTCAATTTTTCGACATTTTTTTCATATATTGATATTAATGGACAACCGAACAACCTTCTCTAAACAGCTTAGACATTGTAAGCTAATATTTCTTGGTAAAGATTAATCTCCAAATACTTTCTGTGCCATTTTAATCGTGTCAGTGGCATTAATTTTATTTCAATATAATATTTGTCACAACTTCTTGAATAATATTAGACATTTTAAAAATCAAAATATGGTGAAAATTTGATGTAAATAAATTGTAATTTATAAACTACTTGAGGCATCGAACTGAAATTAGCAGTCAATTCCACTGAAGATTGTGCCAACAAGTTTTTTGAACTATCACTTCATTGCGAATTTCAACTTTAAAAAGTTACCTTTCCTTCAAATAATCCTAAAGGTAAAAGTACTAGAGTTAAATCGCAAGACCAAAATGACCAAACGATGTCACTCCTCTGCGAAATAACACGATCAAGAAATTTGGTTTAAAGTAAATTGAGCGTTTTAAGTGATGTGTGATATGTGGTTCTATATTATTGAAACCACATATTTTTTAATTTTAAATCGTTGGTTTTATTGAAAGAAAATTGTTCAATATTTCCTGATGGGGTACACCATTGACAGTAACACCGTTGCCAGCTTTGTCAAAAAAAGTACGAACCAATAATTTTTCCAACCTATAGTACACATTAAACAATATATTTTTGTGGATGCGTTGGTATCTCCTAAATATCATGTGGATTTTCACTATCCCAGAAGCAACAATTTAAAAAAAATAAAATTTGCAAAAATTGGCATCAACTGCAATGTTCTCTAAAAATTTTTTCACAAATGTGCGAAGTTTTTGCGGATTTTTTAAGTTTTCGAGTCAATTGACTTTTATAAGTCTGTAAATGCAGATACTTTATTAAAATGCGTTGCATGGTGTTGTATGAAAAATTAAATTGCTAGTAACGGCAACGAATCGTCATGCTTATTCTTCATGCACGCTATTACTTACTCGAGCAATATTGTCACCTGAACAACCGGTGCATTGATAGAAAGAAGATTGCCTTGTTACTAAGGCTACTTATTACTTCTGGAGAGGCAGGCGTGTAAATAGCCGCTCTCGTGGATGCGGTGTTGGATACGATACCGATGCGGCTCGTAAGGACCAAAAAATGGAGAGGCAGGCGTGTAAATAACCGCTCTCGTGGTGCGGTGTGAAAACGTAGTACGGCCCGTAGTGGAAGGTCAGCCGATAAGGCCAAATCGTCCCTTAAACGGCTGTCGCGTTAGCGGATGGGGGCGGCTACCGATATCAACCAAAGAATTGCCAAATCGCTCACCTGAATCGGCTTCGGCTTCGGCTTCGTCGGCGATTCCCAGCTAGCCACCTCTGCGTTGCGGATCTGGTATCTTCGGGATGTTGAGACACGACCAAATTGGCCGAGCTGCGATGCGTGAATATTTGCGGGGATGCGAAATGCGAATTTATGCGGACTGAGACACGACCTTAGTGGCCGAGCTGCGATGCGTGAATATGAATGTATGCGGGGATGCGAATATGCGTGAATCTGAATGTATGCGGATATGAATTTATATGGACTAAGACACGACCTTAGTGGCCGAGCTGCGGGGCATGAATATAATGAATGCAGGGTAAGACACGACCTCAGTGGCCGAGCCGCGGGGCATGAATGTGAATTAATGCGGGGTAAGACACGACCTCAGTGGCCGAGCCCCGGGGCATGAATATTTGAATGTATGTATGCGGGTTAAGACACGACTGTATTGGCCGCGCCGCGGGGCGTGAATGCTAATTAATGCGGGGTAAGACACGACCTCAGTGGCCGAGCCGCGGGGCATGAATATGAATGTGAATGAATGCGGGGTTAAGACACGACCTCAGTGGCCGAGCCGCGGGGCATGAATGAATTTGATGTATGCGGGTTAAGACACGACCTTAATGGCCGAGCTGCGGGGCATGAATATGAATGTGAATGAATGCGGGTTAAGACACGACCTCAGTGGCCGAGCCGCGGGCATGAATGAATTTGATGTATGCGGGTTAAGACACGACCTTAATGGCCGAGCTGCGGGGCATGAATGAATTTGATGTATGCGGGTTAAGACACGACCTTAATGGCCGAGCTGCGGGGCATGAATATGAATGTGAATGAATGCGGGGTTAAGACACGACCTCAGTGGCCGAGCCGCGGGGCATGAATGAATTTGATGTATGCGGGTTAAGACACGACCTTAATGGCCGAGCTGCGGGGCATGAATATGAATGTGAATGAATGCGGGGTTAAGACACGACCTCAGTGGCCGAGCCGCGGGCATGAATGTGATGTATGCGGGTTAAGACACGACCTTAATGGCCGAGCTGCGGGGCATGAATATGAATGTGAATGAATGCGGGGTTAAGACACGACCTCAGTGGCCGAGCCGCGGGGCATGAATATGAATGTGAATGAATGCGGGGTTAAGACACGACCTCAGTGGCCGAGCCGCGGGGCATGAATGAATTTGATGTATGCGGGTTAAGACACGACTTTAATGGCCGAGCTGCGGGGCATGAATATGAATGTGAATGAATGCGGGGTTAAGACACGACTTCAGTGGCCGAGCTGCGGGGCATGAATGCTCGCGGGGCAAAAGCCCATGCCATATGTGTGTGCGACGGCAAAACGTAGCTGATATCAAAAAGGCTCGCATGCCGCCGCGATATAAAGCGGTTCAAGGGCGAAAAGGCCGCCACACCAACTTCTTTCAAGCTTTTGCACTAGATTACGAATTGCACGCTCACTTAGCTCATTATTGTGGTCAAACTATGGTAAAAATTTCTTCCGCGTAATCGTAACTGATCGTCTATTTTCGTAATAAACTTAATTGATATTGATGCATTGCTGCACAGTTTTTCGGCGTGTTTGGGTATCAACTGTACAAATTCAAACTTTTAACGTTCACAAAACCTGAAAGAACAAGCACTCCACCCAGATTAAGATGCAAATCCGCAAACAGTTAATTATTCGCATTCAGAATTGCAGGCTTAATTACACGCAGCTTGCATTTAAAAATGAACGTCTCTGGTTCAGAAAATTAAATTTGGAACTCGGACAGGGGCGGACTTATTCTTTCAGCTCCACAAGGAGCCGGCCCGCCCCGAACAGCCCCTGCACTCTTTACTAGAGTTGCATAATGTGCGAGCCCAGCGTAAAACCGTTAATTCGGTTAGAGGTAATTAACCCGGCCAGGTATCGGATGGTCGTGTGCTGTCGACGCTAACAATGTGTGGTTGGCTGAAATGGCCCGCGGGTAGCCGCGCTCGCTGAAATTCATTCGATTTGCATCGCTCCGCGGCCGGCATGCAACTTGCGGCTGTTCGATATTTTTGCAGGCGCTTGCGGTCGCGGCGTAATTTCATTAACATGGCGGCGGATATTTTAACTACTCTAATGCAAATTAACGTTGTCAGCCAGCAACCGCAAAAAAGCGGCCTTAAATGGAGTTTTCCGCGCAGCAGCGGAAATTAGATTTGCGGCTTCAAAAGAAAGTTAAGATTGGAGTTATGTTTATAACCTTGTTTCTGAAAAACAGAATTCGATTTGCAAACAGCGAAAAGTTAGGGCAAGATCTGAAAAGCTTACGCGGCCAGCGAGGTAAAATGACACCCGGTGGAAGTGGCCATATACGAGTTAAATAGAATTAAGGGAAAGTACAGTTGTCATATAAAATTTACCTTTATTCTGTTTGCCATCTGTAAAAATAGCAATAAAATAAAAAAATACTTTTAAAATCCAAATAAAGCAACTGTCTTTATTGATTTTTTTATTGTAGCACTTGCCAAACTTTCCGAAAATATTTTTTGTTAGTGAAAAACATCAAAACAATATTTGTATAATATATAAGATTCGAACTGTCATACATTAGCTCGTTTGATTAAACCAATTATTTAAGATACAAAACTAGGTCTGTGCCTAACAATGAACTTTTTTCTTTATCTTTTTTTATTCAACTGTTTTTCAATGTCAGGGTATCCAATGACAAGTCAATAACCCCTTTCTATTTTTTTATTAACATTATTGCCGATTTACAACTAGCCTAGGAGCTAACAAGCAAATGTGATCTAAGACTATATATGACATGTAGGGGGAAACCGCCCAGCGGCGGGCTCCGCATGCTGCTTAATGCTAGTTATCTTAGTCTAAAATCTTGCATCTATTTAATCTTCTAATTACATTTGTGTTATCTAATAGGTTGAGTGCTAGCACATTTGGGTGAGAATGAATTCTGGTAACATAGTTTTACAACTATCGATTACATCTCTAATCCATGCTATCTTTAGGTCGTTGTGCAGAGTAAGGTTTAAGATTAACCATTCTGCATTGGCTATAGTGCACAGAGTTTTATTTTGAAATCTCTGTAAGATTGCAATATTTGAGGGTTTTGGGCATCCCCACAGTTGAATCCCGTAAGCCCACAATGGAATTATCACTGTTTTATACACTAACACTTTGTTGTTTATTGATAATTTAGATCTTCGTCCTAGGAGCCAGTTCATTTTTTTAATTTTGAGATCTAATTCTTTTCTCTTCTTAGTGATGTGAACTTTCCATGTGAGCCGCTTATCCAAATGTATGCCAAGATGTCTCACTTCGTCCTTGGTTGGTATTGGAGCGCCTTTCAGGTAGAGCGGGGGCGTGATACCGTGTTTGGTCGTAAATGTTATGGCTGTCGATTTTGTTGCATTTATTTTTATGCGCCATTTGTTTAGCCATTCTTGCAAATTGTTGAGGTAGCTTTGAAGTATAGACGATGCTTGCACAGGATCCGCGTCAGATACTAATCCACATACGTGGCAGTAACAAATTGTTCTTTTTGAGGAAGGTCAGCTGTGAAGATTAGATATAGTACAGGTCCCATGACGCTGCCATGGGAGATACCAGCTTCAATAATGTGGAAGCTAGACAGGTTTTCTGCGTGTTTGACCTGATAGTACCTTTCACTTAAGTAGGATTTAATGAGATGGTAATATTAGTGAGGCAGGGATTGTTTAATTTTGTAGAGTAGACCGTAATGCCAAACTCTATCAAATGCTTGACTGACATCTAGAAAAACGCCTACACAGTACCGTTTTTCTTCGAAGTCCTGTTCTATAACGTCAACCACCCTATGCACCTGTTCTATGGTGGAATGTTGTTGTCGGAACACGAACTAATGTTGAGGAATTAGTCCTTGTTTTTCAATTATAGGTAGCATTTTTTTCAGTATTAGTTTCTCTAGTACTTTAGATAGAATAGATATTAGAGTTATTGGTCTGTATGATGTGGTTTCATGTGCAGGTTTGCCCGGTTTAGGGAAAAGAATTATTTGAAGCCTTATGACTGCATTACATATTTGAGTGAGAGCCATTATAGCCTTGTGGGGTAGTTCCTTTATGACTTTAGCGGAAATGATATCATATCCGGGTGCTTTGCCATTTTTTAGATTTTTGATCACATTTTTTATTTCTGAGGGCGAGTATGGTTTAATAGGTGGGCTTAGTTGATAAGGAGTCTGTAGATAATTTAGTATTTCACTTTCTTCTGCAGCTGTAGTAGCCATAGGATGAGGTTGAAATACGGTTGATAGATGATTTGTAAATAATTCGGCCTTTTCACCGTCTGATCTTGTCCACGAGCCGTTGTTTTTACGCAATGGAGGAATAGAATTGTTTGTGCGTTTGAATCTGCTAGTGGCCTTCCACAAAGTGTACTCACCATGTGTGTAGGGAGAAAGGTTTCTGACATAATCATCGAATGTTTCATTTCTCCAATCCTGTAGTGCTTGTTTTAGTTCCCGTGTTAACCTATTTAATCTGTTTTTGTCTGCTGAATGTTTAGTTCGTTGCCAAGTATTTCTGGCTCTTCTTTTTCCCGCAAGCTTATTTTTGATGTGTAGTGGATAGTTATCGATGATGACGGAGTTATCACCACTAGATGGTGTAGAGTAGTAGGCTGCGTGGTGTATGATGTTCGTTAATCTTTGAACCGACGTGTCTATTTCGTCTTCTGTCTTTAGAGATACCTGAATAACTAAATTACTGGTTAGATACTCTTTGAATGCTTCCCAGTTTGTGTGTTTATTGTAAAGTGAAGGTCTCTTGTTTAGTAATGATCGACGTACTCATTGTGACGATTATAGATGAATGGTCAGAGAAGAGATCAAAACAGGTTTCTACTTTACAGTACCTAGGATATATGGCCTTGGTGACGAAGAAGTCCATAGCATCTGGAATTTTGTTTAAATCAGATGGCCCATATGTGGGCTCGCCTATTGCTAAGTGGCCATAGTTGTTTGCCTGCATCGCCTTGATTAGTTCTCGGCCTTTAGTAGTAGTAATTCTAGACCCCTATATTGGATCTTTTGCATTGTAATTCCCACCAGCAATAAATTTATTTCCTAGCTTTTGAAAGAACATTTCATATTGATGTTGCCGTATTGTATGTCTGGGTGGGCTGTATATGGCTGCTATCACTAGGGAGCCATTGAAGCTTTTGACGTTTACGATGGTGCCTTGTATAAATTCAGTAGAAAACTCTTCCATTACGTGATGTGATATCTGATTACTAATGATGATAGCTGAACCGGCATGGACTGTACCATCCGGGTGGTTGGTAGAATAAGTCGAATGGTGAGGTATTTTTGAGTAACTGTATTCGGTGAAATGGGTTTCAGAAATTAACAGGATATCAATTTTTTCTTGTTTAAGAAATATCTCGACTAGTACACGATGCTGGATTAGCCCGTTTGCATTCCATAGACCAATGCGTAGGGTACCCATTATTTTAATTTATTTACTAGCGTGGTTAGCAGAGTTAGCATCGTGCTGTTCTGGTTCATTAATCGACTAAACATTGTTTCGAATTTGGACAACAATTGTGATAATGATATGTCATTGGTGTTTGTATTCTGGGTTTGGTTGTTTATGAAGTAGGGTGATGTAATCTAAGCATAAGATAAATTATTTAAGTTGGAAGTGTATGCTTTTTGTTCAAATATTGGCTTGTTCATATTCTTTATGGCTTGCGCAGGTGGAGGAGGTACTGTTTTGCTTCTGTTAAGTTGTATTTGTTGATAAATCCGGAAACCTTTATAGTTTGCAGGATGCGGGCCTCGGCACAACGCGCAAGTGGCGGGACTGCCTTTAGATTTTGTGCAGACGGCAGTTTGGTGTTCATCTCCACATTTAACGCATAGGAACGGTTTAGTGCAATAGCCTTTGTTATGTCCATAGGTTTGAGATCTTGTGCACTGAGTAATTGTACTTATCTTTCTTGGAGGTTCTATTTTTATTTCTTGATAGTTTAGGTATTTTATTTCGTAGACTTCTTTATTGTTCTGGGAAGGCTCGAAATCGACAAAGGACATAGGTAGAGGGTCCTTTGATATTCTATGTCTGATGTTAGTAATGTTACGGACAGTGTGGCCATGCTTGAATAGTTCGTCTTTGATTTCTTCAATGTCTGTAGTATGATGCAAGTTTCTAATTACCACCCTGTAGGCTCTTTCATCTTTTATCTGGTAGGTATGATATACAATCTTTACATTTTTTAGATGTGACCTTAGCGTTCTGTAGGGGTCCGAGGTAGTTACGTTAATATTGATTATGTTGTTAGACAGTGTCTTAGTGCTGTATTGTTCTCTTTCTAGAACTTGAGTTAGATCTTCAATCATTTTATAGTTATTTGTAACTCCATATACAAAGATAGGAGGGAGTTTGTGTATTTTCTGTTCGGAACTTTCACTAGACTTTTGTGTTGTCTCATTTGTGTTTGTGTTATCCAATGCGCTAAATCTATTCTGAGTGTTTGTTTGATTTTCAATGTTTTGTTGCATTGTACGTTTTGGAGTGATTCTCTTGCGTTTTTTAATTTGTTGCCACGGGTGTTGTGTTTCGTCGTCGGATTCATGTTCTGTGATGTATCCGATTGTTGAGTACTAGGTGCTTGATTTAGTGATGGACCAGGAAGAGTTATGTTTGCATTAGGGTAGGTTTGGTGTGTAAGTAAATAATTATAATGTTGAGCTTCTGATGTAGAGGTATTATTTTGAGCATATGGCATAAATCCATACTGGTATGATTGCTGATTCCCGTATGCCGGTTGTGAATTGTAAAATACTTGCGGTTGAGGTAAATACATGTTTTGGCTGTTATTTTGTAAATTCTGCATAATTGTAGAATTGCAGAATTGGTAGTTAGTTACGATTAAAGATTAGAAGTAGTTTAAATGTTTTTAACTTACACTTTTGGTTTATGTATGTCAACTGATATCAATAACAGCGGGTCAGATGTTAAACGTGCACTGATGATAACTTGTAGCGATCGCAGTACACACATCCGCACTCACTCGCTGTTTACAGCGAACTCATTTCTTTCTATTTGTCCCACAATTGGTTGGTTTCGTTTTTACTGAAACTTCTGCTACCTGGTTTTCAATATCGGGTCATTTCCATCTGCCACGGTTAGTCAGTCAAAAATAAACCAAGTACAATCATTATGCTGATATATGACAATCGTTTCAGAAAATTTAAAACGTTAAGAAAATATATGAGGACGAAAATCTAGGCGGGCTATTTTAGCATGAAGTTGCTATTGGATGTCAACAAAATCACCCTAATAAAATGGCTTTAGTTTTAATTCAAAGGGTGGTGCAATAAAGTAAAAAAGAGTAGGAAAATGAGGCAGACGAATATTTTAACGCACTAGTGAGTAAAGGAATCCTTTTCCAGAAAGCAAAAGATCTAGCCAAAAAAGTAAAAAAAGATAATTTTAAATCGACGGATAGATGGCTGGCGAAATGGAAGAAGCGTCACGGAATAGTGTACAAAAAGTTACCTGGGGAAAAACAGATTCGGATAAGACTGCAACAAAGAGGTGAACAAGCAGCATTTAGCTGTTTTTTCTTGAAGTACTACTCCCAGGATAATAATTTAAAATACAGATAAAACCGTACTCTATTTTAGGACTCCTCCACAACGTGTCATGGTAATTAGAAAAAACAAAGCTTCGAAGTGTTTCAAAGGAGTAAATCAGTTACCGACGAATTATAAAAGCAACACAAATGCATGGATGACAATACCAGTGTTTAAATAGTACCTTCGCTACTTAGACGCGGACATATAAACAAAAAATTGCCCTGGTATTTTGACAACTGTTTGTGCAAGAGCAGCAACAAATAAAGACTATCGACAAAGTAAAGCTTAGCTGCAATTAGGCTATAACGTATAGACAATTCATATAATGGCAGACACCCACATTGTGGAGTTGATGCTGTTTAAAAATAATAAAAAATGAGCAGTAATAGTAGCATAACCTTTATGATTTTGTCAATGAATCTTATGCAATACCGTCAGAACAAAAAATTAACTAATTGTTTTGTACAACATAGTATGTAAATACTGTATTATACTCTTATTAGCCTATATTAATTTCTTAAATTACGAAGTCTATTTTTTCAACAACCGATAGCGCTGCTAAGTGACCAGCCAAGCGATACGTACTGCGTTACTGTGCAGGTTTTTCACCATAACATATGTAACAGCCGAGTCCAAAGCATCAGCTGGAGATAAGCTGCAAGCCCGTTAACATGGCTGGCATGATTGAGTCTCCCTCCAAGTGCAAGTTGCGCAACGTTGGTCGTTTCCTACAGGTAAAAGAATAGCGCAACAGAAATTTATTGGAAAATGACCTGCGTTTACGGTGCAAACTTTATGAGTTATAGCAAAAATAATGTAGAAAGTTTAAAGACGACCACATACTGCTGTGGCCACCAAACAGCACAATTTCACTGGGAAGTGTTCAATCACTCAGCGTACTGCCCAGACTTGGCGTCAAGTGACTTTCACATGTTTCAAGAGCTTTAAAACTCCGTGAAGACCTATTTCAACACACTGACAGCAACTTTCTATGAAGAGAGTATTAGAGAACTCATCCACCGGTATGACAAATGTATGTGATTATGTGCGAAAGTAACATCGAGTCTACTGGACTTCTGGTAATAAAACCACTTTGTTACTCACACTTGTCTTTATTTAATTCCCCATCGGAAATTAGAAAATAATAGCCCTCGTAGAAAATGTCAAATTTCATTGATTTTCTAAAGAAAAAGAGTCGCCGGTTTACCGAACCCGCCTGGCATATGAACCAAAATATAGTCAACCCAACGTGGTTCAAGAAACAGGCACCTATTATTATATAATATATAATATAATAAATTTTATGAGCTAATTCTTTGTAGTAGATAGGCGTAAGCAAAAATTTGCATTGAAGTTAGTTCTTCGTTAATCTATTAAATGTTCTCGTCACTTCTTAAGTTGTCTGGGTTCAAAATCTTTTGTCAGGAGGGGCAACAGTTATATGAATATTATCAACTTACTGATTAATTAGTTTCCAGACATTTGGCGTTGGTCTGAGTAGAGTGAAGAGTTAGAGGAGCTATTAGGCTACGAACAGTTTTAGATTGAAGGCATCTAATGATTTCAATATTATATTTACTTACACAATGCCACAACTAACAACTGCATGATTATAATAGTCGAAATAGTGGTCCTGTATAACAATATTTTGTTGGCTAATCATAATAAGAACCTTTTTATGAAATATATATATATATATATATATATATATATATATATATGTATGTATGTATTATATACATGTATATTATACACTATATTTGTTTTTTAACTTCAGGTACGTTTTTTTGGTTTTTTTGGCTGTTTTCCATATGAACTTTCTATCATTATATAGTCCCAAGTCCTAATAATGGAAAAGGGGGGGATCATGCTTGGTGCTTTGTTGTAAATATAACTTATATTAACTTACATTTATTTACCTTGATTGTCCATTTACGTAACGGCTGTTCTGTTAAATGAGTTTGCAGATCAGGTAATCGGATGTTCATTGCATGTGAGTATTACCACGTCGCCAGAAAATGTACTTATTTTTGCTGAATTGAAGATCTATCAACAGTTTTGTTGAGTATGGCTCGAGGGATGTTTAGTGTTGAACAGCATATATCCGTAGGTATTCTTGTTTCTAACTCTTCAATTTGAAATACACTCTTACTAAATTTAACTTGAAAGTTTAGAAATTCCAGCTGAAAAAGAGATGCAAAGACGTATTTTTAATTTTATATAATAGTCCTCTGTGTCACATTCTGTCAAATACCTGTCTAACATCTAAGAAAACAGAAATGCAGATTTTTTATTTTGTAATGTAATTGAAATTGTTCATTAAACGATGGCGTCGCTAAATTGTTGAATGTTGCTGCCTAAAACAAAATTGATGGATAAGCACCGATATTTCTTGTAGTAAATAATGGTTACTACGTCGTAATACTAGTTTTTTTAAGCAACTTGGACATCATAAAGAATAGGCGACAGGATGATGAGAAATTATTTTATTAGGAAGTGTGCCATATTTAGAGATCTGTAAAATATAAGTTAAAAAAGATTTAAATAAGTTTTATTCTATGATCAGGTAGCTGTTGAAGTACAATTGTCGTGACAGGAACAGCTTTTTTGTTTTTCAAGCATTTCATTTCATTTTCAATTTGTTGAAAGTTTATTTTTGTATGTTGCTAGAGACTACTTTATTGGAATTGGGTTGTTAAACATCTATGTACCAAGAAATTTATAAATGCTTCTGGTATTTTTTTGTCCAATCTTATGTATAACTTTCTTGGATTTTATATTGCTGCATATGAGTTTGTAGTTATTTGATGCCTTTGGTAGCTTTTTATATTAGCAGATAGTGACTGCAGGTAGGTTTGGAACGTCTGGTTTTGAGGAGTTCTTAATTTGCTTTTTTAGATAATTTAATCTCCTTTTGTATATTACGCTGTGAGTGCGTTGCCATTTTTTGTAATCTTATTCGAATTGTTAATTTTAATATTTGTTAGTTAAGGTGTAGAGTTCTAAAATATAGAAATTTTGTTTAAATGCGACTATCATTAAGTAAGACTTTCGGTAAATAGTTGTAATTCTTATTATTTGTAATCAGTTTAAGTAATGCTCTGTCGTTAGTTGTTGCAATCCCTAATATACATGTCCCTTACTATAAATTTTTATCCTAGAGTTCAAAGAGCTGTTACAACATTTGGTGTGTTAAATTGTAGCTCAGAAGACAACAAATTGTCCAGACAATTAGTAGAGTTGTGAGCTTTTCAACTTAAATGGTTGTGACTTGCAACAAGCCCGCAGTACGCCATTATTCTGTGTAATAAACAAAGGAGTAAAATATTTTTATGTACGACTTTTTAGTGAAATGACTCTGAAACAAACAAAATTTCCACATTATTTGTACGTAAGAAGATTCCAATTTTTAAATTTTTTGTATAGTACTCTTATCAACGTTCTATAAAGCTGTTCGAAAAAAGTTAGTCATGATTTATTTTATTAGTTACAGTAATTACTTACGTAATTGTTACTTGCTAGTCTATACATCCGTATACCTGAAGTTAGTGTTCACAGTGTAGTCTTGTAAGTTTATCTTGTCGGTCTCTTGCTACATAGTGTGTCCATTTCTTCAACATTTTCCAGTCCTGGTTTTCTTCTAATTTTAGCTTTAATATTGGTCTTTTTCAGGCGTTCAGTTTTTTCTTTTTTTTCAAAGGATATAGTTTGACTTAAATATACCTCTTCTTGCACTACTTTCAGTTTCTTTTTGTCTACAATTGCACTTTGTTTTTTCTAAATTTATATTTAATCCCTCCTTTCCACTTCTTAATGTTAGTTCTAGGAACATCTCTGTTAATAGTCTCCTTGATTTGTTATTGTTGTATATTTGTCATAATGTTCCAATGTCTTTTGGTGGGATTTTATTATTAACGATTCTGTTATACTTTTATGCTCTAAACTGCTAAAAGCTTTTTCCAAATCAATGTATGATTTTTTATTGTATTCTTTATGTTTCTCTAGGATTTGTTTTATGTTTGTATTTGATCTAGGGCTAAAAAGGTGTTCCTAAGACACCCCTGTTCTAGTGATTTTTAATTTGTTGAGAAAATTTGGAGAGTCAAATTGTGATTCGAGGGGAGATGATACTTTTTGTAGTTTGGGTTGTCGAGGAAGTCTCTTTCGTTTGCTGGTTTGTTATTTGACTGGTATTTTTGCATTATTGGAAAATTGAGCAACACTTATAGTTGCTCGAGTCTACCATCTCGCATAGCGCACATTAACCTTAGTATCTCTAGTTTTAGTGCAAGTTCTAGTGTCATCGAGCCCTCTGTATTCCATACCAGCATGTGGCTTTTTACAGCATGTTTGTGTGCATTTATAATTTTAGTATTTTATTCATTAGAGGTTTGAAATCGACAATTATGTTTTTCGGGGATCAAATGTTATGCGCTTAAGGTCGCTAAAGAATGTTAGAGGTGGTTCTTGTATTGGTTTGCTTTTTATATTTATATTGTTTTCTCTTTTATATTCTTTTTTAATATCTTTTATTATTACTTCAGTTAATGTAAAATGATACTCATGTCTCAAAACTATTTTATATGGTCAATCTCATTTCATCTGATAAGAGTGGTATATAATAATTATTCACACGTGTGTTTCATTAATTTTCTGAAAATCAAAATATTTTGCATTTATTTTAACGAGATTATCATTTAGGCTGTCTGTCGTATGTTGTTCTATTTTTGCTACTGCGGTTAAACTTTCTATTATTTTAGTGGAGTCCGTTTATTAGTGAACTTGATGTCTGCACATCAGAAGCTGTTGAATTATATGTAAAAAATTCTGCTAATATTGAGAATTTTGTTTACGGTTCTTATGATGTTTTTGTCTTCTACGTCTATATCTTATAACTGTCTCCCAGTTAATAGTATAGTAGTATGTGTGGATTACATTACTGCCAGTTTAATTTATAAAAATATGTTAGCTTTATTCTTCAATATGAAGTATGCCATAATTGTAACTGGGATGTTAGAAATAACTGTTGCTGGTACTAAAGTATTGGTATTGGTTGGTACTGTGTAATTAAGAATATTTTAAAACGGTAAGTAGTTGAAGCTTCTGTTTGGTTTAATGCTTAGGTTTTGTATTGCAATATCTGGGAAACTTGTTTGGGGAACACTTATTGGTAAATTATCTAGGTACTGTTGTTGGATGTAATAATATTGTTACTTATTGCCGAATTTGAAAATATTTACTTTATTTTTAGTCCGAGTCTGCACTGGGAGCCGCTGTCAGGTATTCCTCCACTTTTCCTGATTATCAGTTTAACGTAATGCAAACAAAACATATATTACTATTTGACAATCTCATTAAGAATGTTATTAAATGAAGGGAGAAACATCGCTATTCTGATTCATCTCAACGCATTTGCGTTAATTTTTCCCAGTCGAAACTAATAATAGCGAGCGGCAAAGAAGAAAACGGGAAATTAATGGATTTTAATAAACTGCTGCAGGGGCCGCCCGCGCGGTCGCCGCTGCAGAATTCAAGGAATTAATTTATAACATTTAATTAAAACTGTACACGAGGTGTTCTAGTACGAATTGTAATTAGCCATCAAACGGGGCTGCAAACTTAGTTACATTTTAATTAATTAGCACCTGCAAATATCAAACAAGATTTCTTAATTAAACAAACTTTACTAATGCATGCATTAAACTACGGAACTGTGAAGTTTGTATTGTTGAGACAGCTTCTGTAACGACGTTACGATGTTCGGGAGGGAATTTAAACGGGAGGCTTCTTCGCCACGACAACGCGACTGAAGGCCCGCGCTTCTCGTTCCCCTTCGTGCGCGTTGTTTGATAGTAGAGTTTACAGCCAATCCCAGTTAGCTTGATTACAGAAATGTAAAGCGACTATAAACGAAAGCGCAGAGTACTACTTAAGGCCTTGTAAGTAATGGGATATAAGAGTTGTTAAACATTTCGAATTTATTATACAATTTAAATTATTTTGGAGCACAAAACTGTTATTGACAAACATGATTTGCACACCTGAAATCTGTTTATTATTAAATAACTTTCCTATATTCTTCTTTCACAGGAATTTTTGGTTCTTATAATGTTCTTATAAAGTTGCTGTGCCTAGTCGTTGCGCACCATCTCTGATGCAGGGCGATGTGACACGTACCGCGCCTTCGACGACCACTATTATTATTCCTTGCTCGAGCAAGCGCAGGTACTCAATTAATTTTGATGACCGAGTAGGCCACCTGCCAGGCATCAGAGAGATCCGGAAATGAAACTCGGGTCCGTCCGTACCGCAGCTCGCGCGTCAACCACTGGACCACTGGTAATTGTTTCAATAAAAGACATACATTCTATTTATTCATCCAAATTTATTTTGCTGCAATATCCAAATGACAACGTTTAATCTAGTCCTCAAAAAACTTTTCATATTCATTTGTTAGAATGTCCATCAGCACCTTTTTTGGTTTTTGTTTTATCCATTTCACCGACAGCGCGAACTTATGAGAGCTTTAACGTCTCAGTTCGCAGACCTTGATTGCACGAAGGGCAGTAAAGCCTTACTATACCGATTCAACTCAGTCAAATCTGATTTATTGAAGTATTTTTTTTAACCTATTGAATAGGCAAAAGTTATAGATCTAGTGAAATATTTGGGAAATGCGGTACTTAGGAGTAATATTTGTAAAATTTTTTGGCAGAAAACTCACTTCAAATTGTGTCTACTTAAGCTGTTGATATGCTAATATCTTCGACAAGCTCTTTTACAGTCAAATGTACAAAATTTGTCATTATCTTCTTTCTAATTTTTTGGATATTTACTAAGGTTATTGATGTTGATGGACCACCAGAATCAGGTTTATCTTCTATGGAGTCACAACCTCTGAACAGCGTATGCCACTGGAATACAGTTTTTCTTAATAGGGATTGATCGACCAATGCTTTTTGTGTCATTTTAAACGTTTTAGTAGTACTAATTTTATTTTTAACGCAAAATTTAATGTAACTACTTTGTTTAACGAATTTTAGGCATTTTAAAAATAAAAAGGCAAAAAGTTGATGTAATTTATAAACTATGTGTCATATCAAACTGAAGTTATTAGTGAATCTTAAATGCGAACATGACAAAAAATTTAGAATTATGGCTTTCGCGCAAGTTTCGAATCAACAAATAAAAAAATTATTTTTTGAACAGATTAGTATGTCCTTAAACTATACGCATTACAAGTTTAAGTTAAATTTACTCCCAGTTGTATCCATACTCATGAGATTTTGTCCACAAACTCCCGTTTGTATAATAAATACTTTTGAGTTGACAATTGGGTTTCAAAGGCAGCAATAAGCATTCTAAAGTTACCTTAAATTAATTCACCAATTTAATCAGGAAGTAATAATAAATAAGGATTACTTATTGTAAGAAGGATTGACGGTTGAACTTGAACCTCATTTTCAATAGATATTTTCATTTTTAAATTTCATTTCATTTTTCATATTTAAAAACCAGATTTCGATTTGTCAATGTTGTGGAATCAGGAAGT
This sequence comes from Sinelater perroti, assembly GCA_036346155.1. Lineage (NCBI taxonomy): Eukaryota > Metazoa > Arthropoda > Insecta > Coleoptera > Elateridae > Sinelater > Sinelater perroti. The sequence goes on from JARFIY010000359.1 coordinate 1,239,921, forward strand.
TGGCGTTGCTCTGCTCAGAACGAAAAATACTTTACCCCTTATAATTTTATAAATGCTAGATACAAATAGACGGATCGTAATACACACATATTTAAAATATTTGATCTATCATATAAATTATTACATCAAACTTATTAATGAAATAATATTTACATGTTGTCGGTCAACGTGAATAAAAAATGTTAGTTAAAAAATTTCAATATAAATTTGCGAAAAACTATATAAGTAAACAATAAAAAAATAATAATACGTAATGCCAATTCTTTCAGCATGTACTTGCTACTATAACGAAACTAACGAATAATAATAAAATTCTTAGATAAGGCGGGTAAAGATACTAACCGTTGAATCTATAAATTATTATCCATTATTCTTACCACTTTTAATAAGAAAACGTAAAATTCACAATATTACACAAATGCTGTTATCTATATATTATTATTATTATTATTATTATTATTTTTAAGTTTGATCTTATATTTACTTTCGGATGAAGATTTTGCCTACTTTCATTCACCTTGCAGGATCATCTGAAATGCCTTTCAAGTCAATTATGACATTTTTATTTTGAAATAATCATTATATAATAATAATAATGGTAAGCTTTAGGCCCATCGGACCATAACCTGCGAACTGAGAGGTTAAGGCTCTCATATGTTTGCCTTCTCTGCACACCATCTCTGATACGAGGGGGATACCGCGCCTTAGACGACCGCCATTATTACCCGTTGTTCGAGTAAACGCAGGTACTCAATTATTTATAGTGACTGAGTACGGCACCCACCAAGCATCAGAGAGCACCGTAAATTGAACCGGGGTCCGTCAGCATCGCAGTAAATAAGTGACTGACTTATAATGTCAGTATAAAGCAGTTTTTGTATCATCTACTTATTAATAACCGACCTGAGAAGTATTATTTTCATGTTTTGGAGAAAAATGCAAGGAACTGTTTTTCTTGGAAGTGAATAAGTATATCCGCAAGAATGAAAATTTAACTGATCCTTTTGGTTTTCAGTAAACATTATATAATTATAGTTTTATTTTAATTAATTTTTAAACTTTGACAAAAAAATTAGTTTTGTTTTATTTTGTATTATTTTATGTGTAACTAACAGTTTTCTGCGACTTAACTCGCGTGGATTTTAGGATTTGGTAAATTTTTAGAGGCGATACGAACATTTTTTCCAAATTCTATAAAATAGAATTTGCAATGTGTTTCTGAAAAAATTTAAAAATCATAAATAAGAGATGATCACATCGAGCTAATTTGTTGGTTATCCTGTGAGAGTTTTTGTAAGAAAATGCATATCAACCTTACACTCGCAAGAGTAGAAAAGTCCTAGGATTAAGAAAGTTAAGTTTCAATTTAAAAAATAATACTTTATAAGTGTTAGAAACATAATAATTCTAATATCCATATCCACATTTTAGTACCCTTTATAATATATTTGTAATTAAAATAAAATTAATGCTTAATGCTCAGTTATTATAATCCTTTTCAGATTTTCACAACTTTTGCTCATGCAACACATGTTTATATATCTGTAATGATAAGTCTTTATGCTAATTATTGTGCTTTCAGAATACAAGTGTGTTTTTAAAAAAACTTAATCTATTTTGTGACTGAATTTTGAAATACCCCTACTCAACTGAAATCTGTGCTACAGAGAAAATACAGGTAGTAAAGAGGCTCTCACACGGCGGCTCTCATATGTCCGACTTTATTGCCCGATCGTCGCGCACCATCTCTAATGTGGGGCGATCTGGTAAGCACCGCACCTTAGAGGACCGCCGTTATTACCCCTTGTTCGAGTAAACGCAGGTACTCAATTATTTTTAGTGACTGAGTAGGCCACCCGCTAGGCATCAGAGAGCTCCGGGAATGGAACCCATGTCCGTCCGCATCGCTGTCCGCGCCTCCACCACTTGGACTACTCTGGCGGTAAAAGAAGAAATGCACTATATAAAATGTATGTCCTATACGCAGGTTTGGTACGTCCTGCGGACATTCTCATCTGCTTCAATAACTAAGAGTTTTGATAATCTTCCTACATCATTCTTTCAAAATGAAGTTACAAGCGGTTTCTTCTTCTTCCTTTTATCTTGACTGTCTTTTTACCTTTTTCGATCCTTCCTTACTTCTCTTCTTTCTTCCCTTCTCCGCCCCTCCCTTACTCTCTATCTCTAAATTTTTATTTCAACTAGTCTGTCTTTTTAATCTCTAGCTCTTTTTGTCTACCTCCTCTTTCACACCTCATAATCAACATATATTTATTTCCTTTTTTTCTACCTACTTTGCAACCAATCATATGACACTTATTCTTTATTTTTCTTGGCAATTATAAGACTATTATCATCTGATATCCTTGAGTTTCCATTTATTCCAACACCGCATGAAAAAAAGAAACTAATTATGTGTCTTGTGGTTTATGCTTCTACAATACATTATATCAATTTTCTCCTCTTCCAGAATATATTTGGTTTTGAAGGATAGATTAAATACTAAAAATGAAATAACTGTTTACTTTTCAACCTGAGAATATGTTAAAATTGTCAGTTGGCACACGACTAAAGGACTTTCTATACCTCACGCTTACTTAAATCATTCCAATAGTTAATTTTCATACACATATAACATATACGTATTATTCTCTATGCAAAGATGTGCCACATGAAAAATTTCACTATTTTTGACCTTCGAGAAGTTAACGTACTAGGTTTTATATGAACATAAATAAAACATTTAAACTTTGGCTCTTGCGGTGTTTTTTGTACGTTTCGCTCTCTTGAAGGTTCAAAACCAAAAAATGGCAAAAGAGGCTTTATGAATTTAAATAAAGTTTATTTACTAAAACGCAAAGTTTTATGATCAGCCGTTTACAAAACTATATATTCTATTCTTTTACCCTTATGCAGAATGCATTTGATATCTTGAATTCATCGATCTTAGATCAGTCAGGAATTTTATAGACGTAGATAAATCAATAAAAATCAGCTATGATTTGCTTTATTTTAAAGATTCTTGCTTGAGCTATAGTAAATAAAAATTTTATTTTGCCAACTTTCTAATTTTTATCGAATAATATGTTTGAGTTAGTTGACAATAACTATAATTTTTTTATTCTTGATCACTGTGAAACAGCCAACAGCGTTTTGTTTTTTATATCATAAGGGTTGCATATTAAAAAATAAATGTGAGCGAAAATTGCATTTAAAAGTGTAAATGATGTTAAATTTTCTCAACAATTATTGCTCAATTATAAGTTTTGTCCCCAACAACATACATTTTCACATATATAAATAAATGAAATAATAAAGGTAAGTCGGCTTAATAAACAGGATACTAATTTTTTAGATTTTCAAAGACTTGCATACGAAAACTACCTATTTATCCAATGTTTGTACATTATTAAAAAAGCATCTCTCTTTCCTACACCTACGTTATATTTTTTTCAGTTTTGAAATTCAAATATTAATTTCCCAAGAAAACGTACAGATATATTCAAGATTTGAGTTTTATTTTCTATTTATGTTAATTGTATAGTTGTCGGTTGCCTAATTTGCTACAAAATTTTTACATTTTCGTAATAATAATAACTAGAACCCCCGGTGTAATCTAATCAATTGTTTTGTTCTGAAATAATGTAGCCTTTAAAATCCCTGTCAAATTGTTTCAATCAACCTTCAATTTTTAGATTTAATGTATTATACGCAGATGCATCAAAAATTCAATTTTTTGATATGTTTGAATAAGCCAGACTAACATTAAAGATTGTTCTTTCGTCAGTAGCAATTTCCATAAATAAATAGAGAGAATATAGTTTCATTATGCAACGTATTGTAATAATTGTTAATGAGAAAAAATGTTAAAGCAACCAATTTATTCAAACCATGACAACAATCCTGTAGAGAAAATGTATCGAAAAACTGGATGTTCAGATGGCATAAGATGTCCATTGCGTAACGCAACATAAAGATGAATGCTGCTCTGTTAATGAAAGTAGGCATCGGTCACATTTGTTAAAAGTCGATAATCAAAAACACATTGAAAGATGTTTGTAAGATGGCTCTTCTTTAAGGCTGAACAAAAGGTTGCACGAATTGAGATTTTAACAGAATCTTATTAATACACACTTGGGTTCAAATAAACAAGATTCTTCGTTAGCCCCCAGTCGCCTATTTTTGAACACAGGTTTCTGTCAATGCATGCCAATATTTTTGCGATTTTGAGCAGTTCTCACCCATCCGAAGCTATTGATTTTTTTAGGTCATCACCTCATTTGATTTGAGGTCTTTCTCTACTTCTTTTGCCTATATATGCCCTCCATCTCCACTTTAGTCTTGCTACCTGATCATCTTTTACTTTAGTTCCTTGTACTAATTCATATGCCTTTTTGTCTTTTAAACTGATCTTTCTATTGCTCTCTGCGTTTTGATGAGTTTGTCTATAATGTGCTTTGGTAAGAGTCCATGTTTGGCAGCCTTAAGTTTATACTGGTAGCACATACACGAGTTTTCAAATATTGTAAAAATTTACTAGTTCTGAGGATGTATTTTAGTTTTCCCAAGCATACCCACCCGAGTCTTGTTCTTTTAATTTCAGAAGTTTGGTTTTCTTTGTTTGGCTTTATTACTTATATACATATTCAGGCACATTTTCAATAATTCAACTTTTTACTTGGATGTTTTTTTTTGTAAAAGTTATGTTTAATGCAACTTTCTCAGAGGCTCCCGGTAATTGTGCAAGCATGGTTTGTAGGTCCTCAAAGTTGTTAGTAATCAGGATTATGTCGTCAGCGAATCTTAGATGATTTAACCGTTTTCTCTTTTCTTCTCAGATTAAAGTTTTGAATACATCTTCCAGTGCCAGAGTAAATAGTTTTAGCAATATTACGTCTTCATTTCTTACATCTCGGTCAATTGGTATGGCTTTCGTGGTAACCTTGTAGTTTTAGTGTCATAGATGTCTCTTTATAGATATTTTAGATCTCTATAACAGGAGTCAATTGTTTAAAGTATATTTTACGGCTTACCACTCAATCTTGTCGAAAGCCTTTTTATAATCGACCAAGGCCAGGTACAGTAGTACGTGATGTTCATTCGCCTTTCCTTTATTACTTAAGCAGTTTGCAATAATTTTCATTAATAGCTTATAAAGTGGCAATAGCACGTTCCGTTACTTTATGTGTTCCAGTAATTTATTGCCCCTGGGATTTGGAGCACCATAGCCATTTTGGGATTACAAAGGCATAATTTTTATTAATTTGTTAACCACATGAAACATAACTCTATTCTGAAGAAAATACGAGTAAAAATACAGAAATGTACTTATTTTCAACAAGTCTGCAGTGTTCGTGCTACACAAATTAAAACAATTACATTGGTAGGACCGTAGACCACCCTCTTTACAGCTCTTTTCAAATCCTTGTGATTATTATCTTTTTGAATCCTTCAAGACTATTTTCAGAAAAATGCAAGAAAAACTACTTTTTTCTACAAAAACATTTAGAAAAGCAGTTTTGTGTACTATTAGTGTACATTTCTTTTTTTAATAAACTTTAATAGCAGAAGTCTCATTTAAACTTTGGCTTACCTACATATGCAGCAACATGGTAATGTTGTTATGTTCTGGTTATAAAATTCCTTGTCCTTCTCTAAAACTCATCTAATGTAATTGTGTTTTTAAACCCAACCCTATATTTCTTGGTTTAGACTTGATAAACCTGGGGGAATATAAATATAATAAAGAATAAATTCAAACGGAATCGGAATTCCGATCTGACTCTCTTCATAAATAGAAATTGAGGCAAAACTGAGAAGTCTCGGGGACAACCCACATATTAAATTCTGAAATTGTAGATAATTTTTAGAAAACCTATTTCCTTCTGTTGATGCAAATAAAATATTACTCTCGATTGTAAATTATTTGATCTGCTCATTTATAACCTCACATTATAGTAAAACTAAGTTCGAGCGAATTTAAAAATGCAATTATTTCTTCAACGTCTATGTCACAGTCTCTTCGGGTATCATGTTTGATCTACCGACCCGCTGCATAAAACTAAATTAAGTCGTAGTTGGCAGGAACGTGTTCGATGCTAGACATCAAAAGAATGCAGCGCGGATCATTCGAAGGTAATTCTATAAAACGCTTTACGTTTCAATTGCCGCTCCAAAACACCGGGTTGGATCGGCTAATTGACCCTAGATGTATTCGCGATAAAATGCAGATTAAAGCGGGCCGACGTCGTAATGTCACTTTAGTTCGCGACCAGACGCTCGCAGACGACAACTCCACTTTTATTATTTTTGGCTTTAATACAGCGCAGATGTCGCAGTTCCTTTGGCTTCGGCTTAATTTTATGCGGCTGCACCACCCTTTTCGGGACGGTTTCGGAAAGGCTGCGCCGCCGGCAGCACTATGTTACATATAGAGAAAGTCTTAATTCGGTTCATTTTGCTTTTTGTGGAAAATTTTACGAATTAAATTAGACAATAGTCAATATATTGCGGTGGTGTTGCTATAGCATTACGCTGAAAATTCAATTTTTGGCTATTTTCTGGGCCAAATTATTCTGAGGATTTTATGGATCAATAAAATAACGTAGCACTACCAGTATTTAAAATCTCACTACTAGCTTGATATTAAACACAACCATTTTAGTTTTATAAAGTTCAACGCACCTGCTCCAATGTTTCTGCAGTTTAACGATTCTCAAAATAATCCTGTACTCTCTATATCACCTTCTTTTTCAATTAAAATTTTTGTCCAGTCAAAAAAGTTTTAAATTATGGGAACAACTGGTGATTCACAAAAGCTAAATCGGGCGAAAATTATGGATATGAAAGAATGTCATACCTTAATTCAATCAATGTTTGCCCAGTGACGCAGGTATGAATGCATCGATGCGTTATTTTTTGCGGTCTTCAATTTCTCCGAAAATACCACGTTATATTTTCTAGTAAAGGTGTTTTTCTTTTTTTGGTCAATTAGAAGATTTTTTCGCAAACCTTTCAAAAAAAAACTTAACCTTATTCCTTTTAAGCAGATAGTTGATGTAGTGTTGGAAGATGAAACATCAGCTTAAAATTGTGGATATTAATCTGTAATATTATATTTGATTTACTAAATTGTAGGATCGTACGTTTGTTTATTTTTCTAGACTTGTTCAATACAATTTACCATTTGGAATTTTGTGAATGAAACTTTCGTTCATAGTCTACATAAAACACCGCAAAACCTTGTTGATTTTTTCTTAAATACATACAAATAATCGGCTAAAATGTATGTGCAAATTCTGTTTTGTTATGGAGTAATCCAATGCGACACTCACTTTGTGCAAAGTTTTATTAAGAGCAATTTATGTAAAATGTATATTGTTTTTGCTAATTCACACATTTACTTGCAGACAAAATCCATATTGTGGATTTACTCGACTATTTCTGCTATTTTCAAAGTCGGGAGATACTTCGATACTGTTTTGCCCTTATTGAATTTAATTTATCCAACATGAAACCGTTACATAAGAGGGGCAGAAATTACTTAATCTTGGGGAAAATCTTTCATAATTTCCTTTGAACAACGAGTCAGAAAGATTTGTAAGCAAAAAGCATTTATCTCTAAGAACAAATTTTACAACCATGTGTATACTTGCACCGGTCGTCATGAACCAAATTACTTATCAAATCACTCACGTATTTATGATTTATCAAGTTTTGTATTTTAAGATATTTTACATTTTTAATGCATTAAATGACTTACTCCGTCCTTTCTAAAAGAAAATTTTATAAACCACGATTTATTTTTATTATATATTGTAATATAAAATAACACAGGTGTCTAAAAATAATTAGGCATTTATTTTATTTTTTTAGTTTCTCTAAATAGGCTTTATTAACTTTTATTGTCTTTAGTGTTTTTTATTAAATAAGTAGCTCACAAATACATTTATATAATTACATTTATTTTTACATTCGCATATCTACACTTACAATAATTAAACCAAACGAACCCGGTATAGTGTAATAACATCTTTGATAGGCAGCTCTTGAAAATTCTAAAGCAACTCAATTTTCAGGAACCTGCTGCTACAAAGTCTTTAATTTTTAGCAGTGAGTATAAAGAGTATTCGGTGGTTCTTAATTATTTAATGAGTACGGACTATTTGTAAAGTGTATTCCTAATACTCACCTATATTTAGTCACTATTTTACAATTTACTCTTATTTTTCTATTTTAAACCGTTTATCTTTTTTATTTTTTACGTATTATTGTTTAATTTGTTAATATGCTGGTAATCCATTGATTTAGTCTTTGTTTTTAATTTAAAGTTTTACACATATTTATTAACTTTCTACAGCGAAGCTTATAGTAGAAAGTTAATGAGATTATCATCTGTCTGTCTGTTGTGTGTCTGGAGACAAGATAACTTCCGATCTATCCAACGGATTCACTTCAAACTTGGCATACACACATCTTAGGTCACCTTTTATGGGATTGATTTTCAGCCAAATCAGTTAACGGAAACCCTGAAGTAACCGTTACGATTTCGAAAATTCATGTCTGTCTGTGTGTCTGGAAACACTATAACAGATTTTTGCCAGAATTACCCAAATAATAGAATAAGGAAAGTCGTGTGATGTTCACACCAGATTTTACTTATGCTTATCTGAAATTGCTCAATTGTTTGTCTTTGTAAGCTTCAGACTTATTAATGACTCCAGTATTTCAATTAGAATTTGCCTTCACACTTAGCGAATACTAGTACCACATTATCTACAAATTTCAAACTTGTTAATGGTAAGAGGCTCTACGCTCCGCGTGAGAGCACAGCCTGCGATCTGAGAGGTTAAGGCTCTCATACGTTCGCTCTCTCTGCCCGGTCGTCGCGCACCATCTCTGATGCGGAGCGATGTGGCAAGCACCGCGCCTAAGACGACCGCCATTATTACCCCTTGTTCGAATGAACGCAGGTACTCAATTATTTTTAGTGACTGAGTAGGCCACCCGCCAGACATCAGAGAGCACCGGGAATGGAACCCGGGTCCGTCAGCATTGCAGCCCGCCCCTCAACCAAGGGACCACGATGGCCAAACTTGTTAATACTCTGCCGATAATATTATAATCAAATTCAAAGACATAAAATCATTCTAATAAACACCCTGTTTTATTTGCAATGGTTTTTCTTTTGTTGCCTTTTTTACATCATTTGTATAAATTTATGTAGTTTTTACTAACCTCTACATCTGTTAAGGGAAATGTTTCAATATATAATTTTTTTATGTTTATAAAAATCTGCTATTATTTAATTAACTGTATGCAAATGGTTTATTGTTAAAAATTTGTTCTTTTCCATTCACTTAGCCTTCTAATTGTTCTAAGTTTAGTCGCTTGTATGTTCTATCTGATATCGAGCTTGCAGAGAAATTATGTTAAAAAATTAAACTTAACTTTGTCTTTAATTTGTTTTTATTTTTGAGTTTACATAATAAGTTGAAATCTGTAAAATTAGAATTTGCTCTATATTATTACATGTATTACTATACTGAGTGCATTTTTTACTATAAAAGCAATCTTATATTAGTAACAAGCACACATATCTTTTCTTTTTTGTCTTTTACATTATCAACGGTTCTTAGAATGCTTCTTTTTGAAAGAGGCTGTGTGCCCCCACCTAGCAAAATGTTTCATTGTGCTTTATTTTTGTCTAGCCATTGGAATACCAAATTACACCAAACATAGCAATTACTTCAGGATTTGAATTTATTTTACTTAACTTTTAGTACGTTCATAACCTTTAGTTGATTTTTCAAACTTTGTGTATGATATCAATATAAATTTAGTAAATCTAACACTACGTTTTCTTACTTACGTTCCAAATTAATGAATATATAAACTTTTAGATGAAAATTGTATTTTCAAATATAATGTATATATTATAATTTGACAAAAAAAAATGCAACACTTTTGTACAAAAACATTTAGAACTAGGCTAATATTTGTGCTTCATTATTCTATAATTCTGACAAAATAACTTGTTTGTAAGAACATTAAACTACTGTCGTCTTTCTAATTTTGCCTCTTACCTCTCCTAGACCTAGACAATAACAGTCTTTTCATCTTATTCATTACTATACCTATGCTCAATAGCCTTTTTATATTTTGCACTTATCTAACATTTTTACCTTCCTTATCCTATAATAAAGAAAATAATGTAAAATCAGGATACCAAAAAAGTTGGTTTGGGCCATTGGTTCGTGTGTGTGTGTGTGTGTCTGTCTGTCTGTCTGTCGGTCTGTCAGTAAACAGGATATCTCGAGAACCGTAAGAGCTAGAGACTTGAAAATTGGTATGCAAGTTACTTGTAGGTAGGGGACGCAGTGGTAACAATCGGCTGAGCCGTTTGGTCGCAAGGTCGCAAAATCGGACACAAAGCGGTCGCGCATCTAAACGGTTGAAGATGCCAAAAATTCATGACAATAAAAATGATCTGTTATAACGAGATAAACATAAATTTAAAGTAAAAGTTGATAAAATAGGAACTCGAAAAAAAATTGAAGCCCAGGATTTTGCCAGAATTACCCAATTAATAGGATAAGGAAAGTCGTGTTCTATCGAAAGGTGGAAACATAAAAATATTTAAACAAAATAAAAATGCTATAAATATGTCTTTGAGTAGAAGTAAGATGATTTGAGGGAAATAGCAAGTTATTTCTAATAAATATTTTAGTTAAAAAAAAGTAAAACAGTTGAGTCTAATAAAGATACATTTCTACTGCAACTTTAACTATTTCTTGTTAAATATACTTTTTTGGACAAAAAGAGATTGCTTTGACAATAAAACTGTAGTTGCTAGACACAACGTTATAAACATGTGTGCAGTTGTTATTGTCGTTCTCTACGACTATGCGAAGCAATTTACTTATAAACTATATTGATTTTGTGCTATTTTACAGATTTTTGTACTGTATAAACTAATCTATTCTTTTAAAAGATTTTGTAAATCAGAATTTATCATATGGCTATATAAAATAAAAAAAAAAGTTTATAATATTTGTTATGCATCTGTTTTAATTTTTTTATTTCTTTGACTTCACTTTTCAATTTTTATTGTATTTACTATTTTTTATTTTAATTTGAATAAATAACAAGCTTACAAATAAACTTGTACAAATACATTTATCTTATACTCGCATACCTACATTTATGATTATTAAACCAAACAAACCTGGTATAGTGTGTTCAATAATGCCTCTGTATACTTTTTAAAATTTTTTCGACTATGTGCGTTTACTAGGCTATAAGTTACAGCAGTTCTAAGCTAATCCTAAACTTTTAATAAACAGCTCTTAATTATTCTTTAAGGTATCTCCAAAAAATAATGGGACATTCTGGAATCTGAATAAATTATTGCCAATGATTCTTCCACGTGTCGTAGTTCGTTTAGAAGTCTTGGACTGGAGTCTCTTTAAAAGCACTCGTCACAGTAGCCTAAACATTGTTAACGGTCACAAAATTGTGTCTTTTCAAGCTGAAGTTAGGACAGCAAGTATCGCTTTCATCTTTAATTTGCTCACTTGAGTCTTTTTCCATCGCGGACACTCAGTAGTTTACCATCCATTGTTCTATTTTTTGTTTTCGAATAATACAAAAAAAACCCACTTTTTATTACTAGTTATTTTTTTCTTCTGTTTATAAGTCAAAATTTTAAGAGTCAATTTAACAAAAGTTTTTGCATCTACAATTTCCTCGTAAAGATTTAGTGTGCAATGAATTTTAGAAGTAATGTTCAGACGCTGATCAGAGGCTAAAACCACTTTTACTTTAACTACAAAATAGCCTGAAATTCTTTCCTTAGGCTTTTTATATCACAGCAAACGTCTCGGTTGTGGACCTATAAAATTTAACTCAAAATTTTATTGCATTTCACTGCATTTTGACCCGCAATGTGATACTTAAACAGTCCAATGCCTAAACGATCCGCACTCTGCAAAGGCTCAAAGACAAATGAGCTGGGTTTGACCATTTACCTGACATCTCCCATTAACCGACAGCAGCAAAGACTTTATTCTCGACTTTTCTACTTGGACCAAGAAAATCGGTCTCATTACTTTTCGTGGAGCAACCCAATTTTTGAGAGTCGGCTGCTACAATATTTTTAGTTTTTGGTAATGGATGGATAAAGTATTCTGTGTTTTAAATAAATGTTCCTTAATTATTATTTATTTAATATAACTTACTTTTTACAAAATGTTTGGACCATTTTCTTTGCATTATTAATACTCACCAGCAGTTAGCCACTACCCTTTAATTTAATTTTGAAAATTTTTTTAAATCATTCTTCTATTTTGTTTCCGTCTACCTCTTCACTTTTCACGTATAATTGGGTGATTTATTGGTATACTGCTAATTCATTATTATGATTTCAGTTTTGTATTTACTCTTCAAGTTCTACAGATATTTTTTATATCTCCTACCAATGTAATCCCATTTCATTGATATTTAGACCTTGTAAGCTACTTATTACAGCTTGTTTATAGTGTACTTTATTGAGACTTACACATATGTCTTACAATTAGTCTTATATTTCAATATCAACTAAAGAAAATATAAATTGATTTAAATAGTCATGATTTTTTCATATATGTCCTTGCTAAAATTTGTTTTTAAAGACCATCTTTTCTTCGCCCATTTTTACTTAAGGGGGGAACCAGTTTAGACCGATCAAAAAAACGACTTTTTTTATTGCACAAATTGTTAGTGTAACTACTCAAGAATATGCGGTCAAAATTTGAAAGCAAAATTCGCATGCTATGAGAACTTAAGTGACCGCCCGTCGGTTCGGCGCCGAAGCGCGCAGACCTGGGGTAGAACCTTCTCGAACGTTTAGGATGTTTCAACAGAACGTAGAGTTTGGCTAGTTCAGCTTCGGCTTTCCTACCGAGTGTTGTCAAAATGTCAGCGTATCCGAAAGGTTCTCGTGAGTTTAACGAACGACGTGGTAGACCACGTAAGAGATCTTTTTATGGAAATCAACACACCAGGAGTGAGTCGAGTGTCAGTGAAAATGATGGAAGTGCGAGCGCAAAAAAACTTTCGACTGCTACGAGTGAGAATGTGATTGTGAATCCTATACATTGTTATAGGTTCATCGAATTTTTCACAGTATTCACTGGTTTGTCGGAAATTCTTATTTGTCGAGATTGGAACAGAAAGTGAAATTTCAAGAAGCTGGAAAACGTGGCCTTGGTTTCCAGCTTGTTGTCAATTGCTACTGTGGATTGAAACAAATCAATTCAGGTCCCTTGCTCAACACTGGATTTGAGATAAATCGTAGGATTGTATTTGTCATGTGGCTCTTAGGTGTTGGCAGACAAGGACTGAATTTATTTTGTAATTACATGGATATCAGCAGTGGTATAGCTGAAGAAACTTACAACGGAATTTGCACTCACATCCACGCCGCTACGAGAAAAGTGTATGAATTCTGCTGTAAGAAAGCTGTTGAAGAAGAAAAAAAAGAGAACAAGAAATGCGAGAGACCTATTCTGAATTTAATAATCTGAATAATAATATTCAAATAACGTTTTGATGTTACAACGCTCAGCGGATATTACTCCGGAAAAGTCATCGATCTGGTTGTACGAAGCTCTTACTGCCAATCATGTATATATTGGAAAGACAAACCGAAAAATGTAGCAGAATATCTAGCATGGAAAGACGATCATGACAAAGAAAATTGCATGAAAACAAATGAAGGCTCCGCGGGAAGCATGGAGGTGGAATCTGTGAAAATTATGTTCTTGAGATCGGAGGAACTACATGGTGTAAAATACGGCAATTATATCGGTGATGGAGATTCGAAAACGTTCACAGCAATCGCTAATTTGAATCTCTACGGTGATGAACTGACAGTTGTCAAAAGTGAATGCATAGACCATGTTCAGAAAAGGATGGGAACTCGGCTCCGAAACATCAGGAAAACTAAAAAACTGGGCCGAAAAGGAAAGTTGACAGAGGTTTTGGTGAAGAAGCTCAGCACGTATTATGGCTTAGCGATTCGAAGAAATATAAACAGCGTCAAAGACATGAAGAACGCTGTAATGGCAACTTTTCACCACATGATATCCACAGATGACAATCCACAACACGACAACTGTCCAGAGGGAGAAGACAGCTGGTGCAAGTGGCAGCAAACTAAAGCACTTGGAACAGAGCCTGAACTGCACCCTGCTCCATTACACCTCGACGTTCAAAAATAAATTCTTCCTATATACGAAGATTTATCGAGAGACGATTTGCTGACGAGATGTTTAGGCGGTCATGCGCAGAACGCGAATGAAAGTTTTAATTCGACCGTTTGGCGATTGGCTCCAAAGCACCTTCATGCTGGCCTAAAAATAGTCGAGGTTGCAGCATTCTCGGCTACTGCGTTATTTAATGAAGGAAATTCAGCCCTTCTAATGGTGATGAACGAATTACAACTCGTAGTTGACTCGCAGAGCTTCAATTTTGCCGAGAACATGGATAGTCAGCGCGTGACGAGACAGAATAGGCGCAGCTCGTTGGAGACGAAGGAAACTCGTACAGCTCGTCAGGAGGAGATGCAAGCCCGAAATGACGCGTATGAACAAGAAGAGGGATTGCTATATGGTGCTGGAATAGCTGATTAACCGATGAGCAGTTTATATAATTAATTACTGCTTTGAATTTCTCGTTATCACTAAATTTTATTTCAAACGCGTTTTTCTCGAAACGACTTTTTTCAACTGGTGGGCATTCTAGCTCAAAAAGTTATTGACCAATCGTTCTGAAATTTGTTGTGAAGATTCTTTATTCAATTCCAATCCATGTGAACCTAATTCTGGGATTATATTATTATTAAAAATATATTTTTTTATTCAAAAAAGGTGAAAAAATATGGTATAAAGACATGACATTGTGTTCAAACACCTCAAAAACACGCAATTTTAAATTTTTGAGCACAATTAAGTTCATACTCTTAGAAAATATGTTGTTAACGAAAAAAAAAATTGTGATGATTACAGATAAAAATTGCGACTTCAGGAATGCCACCAGCAAAATACTCGGATGGCAATCGTCCATGGACAGCACGTTCTAACGCCACTATTTCCTGTGGAAATTACTTGAAAAAATTGTAAAGTGTACTTCAAAACATGAATAAAATACCCTCCAACTTTAAATAATTTCTGATTATTCCTTTCCTGTTTAAGAAATTCATGAAGAACACCAAAATTTCGGCCTCCTAGACTGATTTCCCCTCTTAAACAAATGCAGTTAATCTATTTTTTCAAACTGAATTCTAATACCACATCATTTACAAATCTAGGCAAATTTTAAAGCATATTATTACTCTAATAAACTCTCCGTTCTCATTTAAACGGTTTTTTGTTTTAATTACATGGTTTATACAAATTTTAGCAATTAAATTTATCTCTTTGTCCTTGACCTTTTGCTGTCTAAATATTTCAAAAAATATAAAATCTAATGCTTCTTTACTCCAATTATAAATTGTTTAAAATGTAATTATTTTATATTTATGCCCAATTGCTTGCAAATGGTATATTGTTAAACATTTGCTTTTTCAACACCCGATCCTGTGTTGAGTTTAGTTGCTGTTGTTTTATATGTTATGGTAATCACAGGAATATTATATAAGTTATATAAAACCAAATTTATAGAAAAATAGCTTTTGTCTTTGATTAATCTCCATTTTTAATTGTACAGAAAAATTTGGCATCCATGTCATATTCGAATTTTCTTAATAATATATTATTATATTTATTAACATATGAAGTACATTTTAATACAAAATTAATTTTATGTTAGTAAATATCGTTGATTACTAAGCAAGTGCACTTATTTTTTCTTTCCTTTCTTATTTTTCTTGCAATGCTAAAGTTTGCTTCCACTTAATGAACTTTTCTATTCTGACTACACAATCCTCGTATTCGCGTTCTAACTTTAGGGTTTTATAGATTTTTATACTTACACCAATGCAATTATGTATTTTTTAAAGTCACTGCGATAAAACCTATGTTTATGTTATCACGTTGATGGACACTTTCGTCGCCAAGTTTAGAATGTGACATGACTGCATTTGACGTTCAAATGAAGCACTCGTTTTGTGACACTGCTGCTAGTGCCGTCTAAATAGACATTTATCAGCCGTTGCTACCTCCTGTTTTTTCAGTATGCATGTGGCTATCAAAGAGGTGCTGTATATTTATATTATCGTAGTTAGTAATACATTTATCGACATTTATAACTTCTACCGGTAAGTTTTTGTATTTCATTTTGAGCTATATGTAATACACTTTGAGAGAAAATCAATATTATTTAATCAATTTAAACACAAATTACAGAAATTACAATTAATTAAAACTTTTTGTTTACTATTTGCAAAAAATAAATGAAAAAGACAAGCCAGGCCATTATGCCTTTTTGACGAAGTAAGTAGTGGGAAAAGCTATAACAAATCCGAAAATGAGAATGATGGTTTGTTTGATAATAAAGGTAACAATTATCATAGTGAAGATAATACGTCAACTATAAGAGAATAAAATGGTGAAATTTAAGATCTTGACAACAATAAAACATGATATGCCAATATAAAACCTGTAAGAAGTTTTCCTTTGCTGTGGATACCGTTCAGATTGTTTTATATACAAATAATGTGACGCCAATTTAAGTTTTTGGTAAAACATGGGATGATCAAATACTGGAAACTATTATAACGGTTCATAATAATTATATCATAGAACTGTACAACCAAATACTTAAGTTTGTGTCTATTCCAATCAGCTATAATTCTCTAGCATAAAAAAACTCCTTTCCATTGATGAACTGCATTGTCATTCAGGATTTTCTGGAACTTTATCTGGAAGGAGGTTTGAACAGATATTGAGTCTTTTGCGTAGCAGAAGAAAAACACTCAAACAACTCTTCACAAAAATTTAAAAAATTGAACAACTATTACATATCCATTACCATTAGAGAAATCATTGTTTTCAATTCCATTCCAAAGCAAACTTAAATTTCGTATATGGAATAAAAATGATCAAAATATAAAATTAAATTTTAGAAACTATAAATGTCGTCGAGAAAGTAAAGGAAACGTGATAACAGTAGAAAGTTTTCTTATACAATTATTGAAACTGTATCTAAGCAAATGCCATAGCTTGCTTACGGATAATTATTATAGTACTAGCCAACACAGTGATTGCTAAGGAAACACAAGCTACAGCAACTCTTGTAAAATAAAAAAAAACATGTATGGCGATGCCAAAATGAGATACAATGAAAGGATAAACGGGATTACTTATGTATAACACTTCTGTATAGTTAACTTAACTAACCTTCTAGGAAAAGAACAAAAAAGCATTAGAGGTATTAAATTACAATAATAATATCTCTGATACTTAATTGGATAGTACAAAAAAATACACCTCCTGAACAATGTTACAAAGACTAAAAAAGTAAACATCTTATTGCTACAAGAATTGCATTTCAAAACCTGCACTACGTCTTGCACTGTGCTTTTAAACATTACTCACGTAAAATATTGTACTTTGTAAAAGTAATAAAAAAAATACTAAAATTTCTGATTATTTGATTATAACCTAAACCATGCAGTGTAGTTAATTACACAAATCAATAGATTATTAATTTAAAAAACAGCATCTCAGTTATGTTTATAAATTCTGGCTGTAATAGTTATCATTGCCATACCACATCATCTGTTGGATTCAACTAGCGCCATTACAGTTGTATCCGCAACCTAATTAAAGGAGCTTAATTGTTTCAAACTAAGTTTAGTTACGAACGGGCAGTAAAATAGTGGTTATAATATTCTAAAATGAATAGGGTAATCATAGACTCTAAATGTTTGAATATTTCTCCTACCGACTGTCCGTCAATGTGTTAAGAGTTAAGGGCTTCAATATTTTATTTTGCCTTACTTTTGGTGCGTTTACAACCTTCTGTTTTTCCATCTTTTTGAGGGTTTGTCACACAGTCTCGTGGTTTCTATTCTATATTTATTATTCTACCATCTTCCAATTGTATACATAATTTTTGTCATTTACACCTATTTAACAAGATTTTTTTTCAACTAAAAGGCAAAATTTTAGATCGTATTTTATAGTAAAGAAATATAGAAAAGGAGTAAAACTAGAGTTCTATAAATATGTCTTTGAGCTGAACTTTAATGTACTTCTAATAAAGATGTTTTAGTAAAAAGCGATGAATAAAGCAGTTGTTTCTAATAAAGATACCTTTAACTATCTCTTGCTAAAAAAACTAAAACACTTTTTTACGAGAAAACAGACTGCTCTGCAATAAAGCTGCAGTTGTTGGACGCCCACGGCGAGTTATTTTAAAAACGGCGCTAACTCATTTATTATTACAAGTTTACACGTGTCCTGGTTATTATTGGCCCCGGTGTTTTCGATGAAAACGCCTGACTAATTACTTCCCTGGACCATGGCGGCGCTGCACGAACGGGCGCCTATTAATTATTATTGCTGTTTTGCCCGCATGCATTCGTGCAAATGTTGCGCGAAGCTAATTTTCTGTTGATTAAAATTAACTCGGCTGTGAGGGAACGCCAAACGGTTTCCCATTAGAGCGCGAGATTAAACTGCATTTTTTCAGGGATTAAACAAACTCGAGGGCGATATTAAAAAAGGAAGGAGGAGGCGCCCGAGGTGCAGCGACTGTGCAGCTCCCGAGCGCGAGCGGCAACAAAAGGACGGGGGTAAAAATAGCGCGCCGGGTGATAATTAGAAAGCATAACGAATGAAGCAGAAAACAGTTTTAAACTCAACCTTTGACAGTCGTTTCATTTGTCTAAATTAAAGGCGTCACGCGCTGCGGTGTTTACGTTCCGTTACTACCGCTCCAAACATTTTAACTCTTTTTTAATTTTCGATTTTCCCTTTAAAACGCATCAGTCTGCTGCGTGGGCTTCTTTTTGGCTAGGTGTTGCGTCTAATGCATCGTTGCAGGGCAAAGCTAAGAAATAGAACGTTTTGCAGCGAGCGTTGACCCAAATTGTTGGAGCGACCGAAAGCACATGCATCAAAATGTATTCGAGGCAAATATTTACACTAAACTTCAATGAACGACTCTAGGTCTATATAACTAAAATGTCCATCATTCGAATGAATTTTAAATTAAATGTGGAATATTTTAACCTCGCAAATCTTTATTTTTCAGCTGAAATTATTTCTTGTAATAGGGCTGCTAAATTTCTTTTCTAATACAGCATTTTTGTTGCCACTAATATTTGTATCATTTTTTATTCAGACCTTATAACAAAATTACTTTGAACATTTTTTTTGGTGTTCATATTTCTTCTACAATTAATTGATGGCAAGTTGCAAGTTTGACTCTTATCAAAATCTCTTTCTTTGTAGTACTTTACTAACGTAGTTTTACATAATGAACATTAAGAATCTTTATTTTCTCCTAATTTGTTTCTGTAAGTGTTTAAGTTTATATTTCGTACAGAGAAGGCAGTGTCATAATTTTGCAACTTGTAATTGCAAGTTTAATGTAGTTTCGCATAGAACATTTACAAGTTAGTTAAAAGCGTGTTGAGTTTCTATTGTAAAGTTATAATGC
Source organism: Sinelater perroti (assembly GCA_036346155.1). Lineage (NCBI taxonomy): Eukaryota > Metazoa > Arthropoda > Insecta > Coleoptera > Elateridae > Sinelater > Sinelater perroti. Next base: position 1,259,568 of record JARFIY010000359.1, read on the forward strand.
CGCAATAAACACAAACATTTAAACAAAAGTAAATTTTTGGATTTAAACTTTGTTTCCCTGTGATACTGTTTTCAAGCGTTGATTGCTGTTTTACCCCATTCTATAAAAATTAAAAAATTTACAAAGCACTATAGCTGTATTAGAACAATTCGCCGCATTTTGCTTGCTTCCTGTTTTAGTGCGTATTACATTACCTCTGTGAAATTGTAATCACGCAGTAGTTTCATTATTTTCCCTTTATGTTAACGTTTGATATATACTCGACAAAGCTTTAACGGGCGTTTTGTTATTTTGACACATAACATATTTTACATTATCAAAACAAAATTACAAAATAATTCCGTTCTTCATAACTTTATAAAATGTTGCCTAAACATGTCTGGTTTTTGTTGTCCAATATTCGTGCATTTATTCCCAGAAGTTTTCTAAATTTAGCCGATTACTCGTATAGATTTTTTAATAGGTTTTTAAAAGTTTTTCTTGTGTAGTTTGCCTTACTGAATAAGCTATTACAGAGGAAAGAGGTGTAACAGATTTATTCTCAGGTTCATCTTGTTTATTACCACAGTATAGAACAATTTTTTGGTAATGTGATTATTTTTAATGTATTTTTTCAGATAAAATTGCATAATATCTTCCGATAAATCGCAACACAAATTGTTAAAACCACTATTTTTTAATTTCGGAATGAATGGAATATAATACGCATCATATATTGAAATACAAAAAATATATGCATATAAAATAGTAAATTAGAGAAAATAATTTATGTGGAACATTGATTAGAAGTGTAGCATTGTCACACTTAATAATTGATCGTCATAATGAATGTAAAGTTGTTATTTTAGTAAACGTAGATAAAAACATCGCCAATTTTTTAAGATTGAAAATGAAAAAAATTAAAAAAAGAGGAAAATATATAATACATTTTAAAGTTTTTAATTATTAATTTTCTCTAACCATAATTGCGCTTGCAGCTTCAAAAAACAATCATTAGATTTGCATATGCCAATTTTTTATTATCAAGTAAAAAGGAAGTTAAAAATGTGACAAAGCAGAGCATCTATATTAAATAACAAATTATTTGTAATTTAATATTTGAATAAAATTATTAATTCTTAAATATCTGCATGTGGTGAAGAGAATTTTAAAATTTGTAAGGGGTTAAATAAAAAAAACAATTGTTTCTTTCAATTTCTAATGCTTTACAATAATTCAGGCCCCAACAAGAAAGGCTCTAATGCTATTTAAATAATAGATCTGAAAATAGAAATAAAAATGTCATGAGAGCTACAAATATTGTTTACATCTATCCTGTCCAATTCAATACGCCTGGTAAATAAAAAGCAAATTTTTAAATCATTTATTTATGCACAGTTAATTCTACAAGAGGGTAATATTTCAGACGGATGGGATGGTGTACACGTGTGCCGTAAGCAAATGAATTTCTTGAAATGCACCTTGCGCGTTACAACTCACTTGCTCTGCTGCAGACGAAGCAAATGGTATTGTTTTCCAATGAATGCTAGCACATTACTTGCACAACTTGTTTAATAAAGCAATACTAAGAATTAAAAGTTGCTGATGAATGTTTCATTCGAGAAAGGAGATATACAACTTTCACCAAGAACCGATCAAACGACAGTAACATATTTAAAAATTCGAACTTAACACTTCGTCAAACTTGTCTAAAACTTGCTAAAAAGGGTTTTTGAAGAAAAAAAAACTCATTCAAACGTAGGAAAGCGAGCATTCTTCTTCTTCTTCTTTCTCTTTTCCCATTTATGCCTTACAGCGTTGGGGCCTCTATCCATTTCTTGTAGTTGGTTCTTTGCATCGCTAACGTCCTAGCTTCCTGAATGGTCTTCCCTCTTTTCCTTGCCAACTCTTTAATATTATCCTCCCATTTGATTCGGGGCCTGCCTCTCTTCCTCTGTCCTTCTGGTCTGGTTTCAAAAGTTTTCCTCGGGTATGGGTCAGCTCTCATCCGCATAAGGTGTCCGTACCATTTTAATTGTTTGTTCTCTATTTCTTCTATTATTGGCTGCTGTTCTAATTCGTCCCTTACGCTTTTGTTCCTAACTCTATCTCTCCTGGTCTTGCCCACTACTTTCCGTAGATATTTCATCTCAGAAGCTGTTATTTTTGATCTGAGTTTATCCACTAATGTCCAAGATTCCGCTCCGTATACTAGTGCAGGTGTATAGATGGTTTTATATAAATGCATTTTTGTTCTAACTTTAAGCTCTTTCTTGCCTATTAAAGTGTTATTTATTTGGTAGTATATTTTGTTTGCTTTACTTATTCTGTGTCTAATTTCCTCTTCTATTTTTCCATCTTTACTGATGATTGTTCCAAGGTATTCCATTTTATCCGCATACTCCAGTTGTTTATCTTCTATCAGAATGGCAGTTTGTTCTATATTATCTTCTCTTGTAATGTGCATAACTTTACTCTTATTAGTGTTTATCTCCATTCCTTTTTCCTCCAGGTTTCTTTTCCAAATGTTTATGTTATTTTGTAGTGTTTGTGCATTTCTGGCTATTAGGAGTATGTCATCTGCATAAATTAAATCTTGGGTCATTACTGGTGTTAGATTATGATATCCTATTCTTGTTCTTCTGGTTTCATTTTTGCATTTTGTTATTATATTATTCATGTATATGATGAATAGCAGTGGACTGAGACTGTCTCCTGCTTTACCCTCTATTCATGTAGAATTCCTCAGACTTGTGTCCATTTAGTCTTACTTTTTTGTTGATGCTTTTTATTATTCGTATTAACTTTTGGCTGGTCTCTAATTCTTCCAGTGCATTCCATATGTGCCTTCTTGGTACCAGATCAAAAACAGCCCTAAGGTCTATAAAGGCCAAGAAAGTGTCTCTGTTTTTGTCTATTGTTTTTTCTATTATGTTTCGTATTGTGAATATATAGTCCTGGGTTTGTCTGCCGGGCCTGAACGCTGCTTGTTCCTGCTCCATTTTGTCCTCAATCTCATTTCTTAATCGTTTTTCTATGACTTTCGAGTACACTTTACCGGGCACTGATGATAAACATATTGCTCTATAGTTGTTGCAATTAACTGTTTCTCCTTTCTTATATATGGGCACTATGATATTTTTCTCCCAGTCCTCCGGTATCTTTTCTGTTCTCCATGCTTGTTGAAATATTATCTGGAGCCATTTTATGATTGTTTCTCCTCCTATCTTGAGCATTTCTGATGTAATCTCGTCTTCCCCAGGTGCTTTTCCATTTCGTGTTGTTTTTAGTGCTTGTTTTATTTCTTCTTCTGTAATATCATCGTTTTCATTCTCCTGATCTACTCTTTCCATTTCTGGTTCTTCTTGAATATCTTCTTGGTTCTTAAATTTATTGTGGTAGTGGTCCCTCCATGCTCTTAAAACTCCTTCGGTCGTTGTTTCTAGTTTTCCTTCTTTGTTCTTTATATTTCTTATCTGTTTTGCTTGATTGCCTTTTAGTCTTTTAATTATGTTCCAGAACTGTTTTTGGTTTTCTACATAGTTCTGTTCTATCTTTGTGCCGAACTGTTCCCAGGAGGCCTGCTTTGCTTGTTTTACCGCCTCTTTTGCTTGATTCCTTTTTTGTATATAAAGGTTTCTGTCTTCTTCTGTATTTGTTCTTTTATATCTGCACCATGCTTCTTTCTTCAACTTAATCTTCGCTTTTATTTCTTCGGTCCACCATCTTGTTCTTTTCTTTAGACTGCTTTGATTTACCATTTTTGTTCCACATATTTCTCTGGCTGTTTTAAGTGTGGTTTCTTTGAATTTCTGCCATTTCTCTTCTAGCTTCCAGGGGGTCTCTAGCTGCCCTTCTTGTGTTTCGAGGTTATTTAATCTATCTGTAATTATTCTTCTATATTGTTCTCTTGTTAGTGGGTTTTCTAGATTTTCTAATTTGATTTTTTCGTACTTCTTCTATTTTTGGTTTTCTAAATATTGTATCTGCTATCACTAGTCTATGGTTTGTGCTTAACTCTGCTCCTCTTATCACCTTGACATCATGTAATGCATATCTCATGCTTTTGGTTGTGGTTATATAGTCCACTACGGTTTTGTGTCCAAGTTGTTCGGCTTCGTAGGTTATTTTGTGTATCATTTTATGTTTAAACAGAGTGTTTCCGATGAGTAGTTCATTAGTGATGCAGAAATCGATCATACGCTCTCCATTGTTGTTTATTTCTCCCCTACTCCGTGTTCCCCATTGTTCCGTGTCCCATCTCTTTGTTGTTTCCGATGTGGGCATTCCAGTCTCCCATTATTATTAGATGGCGGTTCTTGTTTTGCATTTTTCTACTGTTCTTTGTAGGTCTTCATAGAACTGTTCTTTTCATTCAAGTTAGAACTTTCTGTAGGTGCATATATTTGTACTATCCCACTTTCTCTTGCAATGCTAAGTCTACTGTTATTATTCTGGGGCTTATGGCCTCCCAGTTGATCACTTTTGATTCTACGTCTTTGCTTGGAATGATTCCCACTCCTTCTGTTATTCTATTTCCTACCGGGGTTCCTGCATACCGAAGTGTGTATCCTTTATCTAGTATCCTTATACCATTTCCTCTCTTTTTTATTTCTGCTACTCCCAATATTTGTGTTTTGTATTTTATCATCTCCTCTACTATTTCTTCCTCTTTTCCATTAAGTGTGGTAATATTCCATATTCCTATTCGTAACCTATTTCTCGCCTGTTGTTGCCTTTTAATCCGTCCTAGTCCGAGGCTTCCTATTTTTCTCTGAATCATCGTACCTCAAGTGAGTGATTAACCCAACGTCAAGGGCCCCGTTACCTCGGGACAACTGGTGCCGGGTTATACCCCCCGGTACTGGGTCGCCAGAGCCTCGTCAGTTATCCAGCAGGGTGTACCGGGTGGTGTAGACTACCACCTCTCCTGCAGGTGAGGTTGACATTTGAGGCCTTTAGGATGTTGTTGGCCCCCTTACACCCCCATTAATAATTTTAAAAAAATTATTAACGATTTTTAATTACATAAAGACAGTGAAACCTGTCATTACTCGAATAAAAGTGAAAGATTTTTCCCATTTTTCCAAATTCTGTGTATTTTAAGCTTATGTGACATATCATTATTCCTCCGACCTTTCCCATAGAAATTTGGGTTTTGCGATTATCATTCCTAAATTAAAACATTTTTAAAATAGGACTCATGATAGGCAAACAATGTTTAAAAGCCTACAACAGCGCCTAACAAAATACGGCGATAAAGTCGTTACTTAGCGAGAAGTACAAAAAGGGCAACGTTTCTGGGTAGAGAAAAATTTAGGTAGCTTGTAGCAATATCATGTTTATTGAGGAGGTATTCTTTTGGGAATAGTCTCCTTTAAAGGCTGAACATTTAGGGTTGTTTCAGTTGTTTACAAGGACGTTGAGTAGTGGCTGCTATAAGAAGGTAACGACTTCAAAGAAGATAGTATTTTCTTTCCAGAAACGATTCACAAATAATTTAAAAATTTTTCGATGGACATACTGCAGCACGGCTGTCGAAAGGTAAGGGTAAGGAAGTGGTTTTTGGGGGCCCGGAAAACCTCTAATATATAATCCTTTATATTAATTTTCTAAAACCCTAAGAATGCGTAATACGAGTACAAATTCAAAGAACTGGTTGGTGTTAATACCCAATGCATATTCATATTTTTACATTTGCACAGAAGAAAAACTAGTATAAAATGAAACATGAGGAGAAATAAGTAGTCCGTTCTGAAAGTATCAAGGCATATATTATTAAAAAAATTTAAATCCAATAAAAAAAGTTTATATACTTAGTAAAAATGATGAAAGATACAATCATATTGCAGTCTTAGTCATCTTTCAAGTAAACATCTTAGGCAAAGCACGCGTGGCAAACCAGAAGACTCCTGTTGGACAATTGACCTATTATTTCTGAATTGTAGCTGTAGATCAAAGTTGCATCTACGGTTATAATCTTTTTAAAAATTTGGTTTTTGGAAGTAGTCTGAATCAAATAATTAGCAACTTCAACACGATATCCCTCCTGCTCTGGTAACAGTAGCCGCGGAACGAATTTTGCCCTAACATTTTAGATTTTGGAATTCCCGATTAATCTTGTTGTTACTTCTTGCCAATTATAGCTCAGATATGTTCAATATTTTGTGCTGATTTCCTTGTTAAGGGCCTTTCAAAACACAGATCATTTATATAAGATTTTCGTCCATCTCTGAATCATTTCTATTGCACTTTTATACTGCACTTATTGTTAAATGATGCAAAGAAAATCGATACAGTAATACAAAAATAGAAACGCTGGAGAGTTTGTTATAAATGTATAATCTAAGAAAAATAATAGAATTTTTTACCCAGAAATATAATTATTTGCAAACGAGTACTCTCAAAGAATATGGAATTTTTTGAAATTTACTGAGTGTCTTAAGCTAGGATTCTACAGGGCACGGCAAAAAATTTAATAAAATTAAATTGCCGCACACACTATCTTGCTTGAATTTTTGTTTTAGTTTTCTTGGGAGTTGTCATATGTATATAAATACATTATTTGTTTGTGTTTAAACTAATTATTCGCCGATCTTATTAAGAATTTTAAATATTTAAAAATTAATTAATTTTTAATTATTTTGTTGCTTTAATTTTCATAGAACAATTAAAAAATGGATTAATGCAAATATAAATAAAAACAAAATTATAATTTGCTTCTGGCAAATATAAGAAATTACTTTAAAAATATTATGCAAACATACATATTAATTCTATAAGTTAATCATGCCGAACCAATGTTAATTGGCACAATTTTATGTTTTTCTTTCCCCGTATTTTCATAACGTTTGTACTAAGAGCCATTTTGCTAACATTAACATGTAACACTTCCGTTGCACATCTTCATAAAAAAATGCTCGTATAAACACAATGTCAAATAAATATAAAACAATTGTGTTATCGAAAGACAATTATATTAATTGATAAAATACCAAATTTAACGGCGAATACTCAAATAACTTTACAATGAAATTGTAGTGTATTAGGCCTATTATTTTGCGGACAGCCTACAACTCCTACTTTAACTGGGACTTTCTCTGACGACACATTCATACTTGCAAACTAGGCAAATCCGGCAAATGTATATTCATACATACAAGACCACCTAAACCACTTACAAACACGGATTAATAAGTAGAAAATCAAGAAACCGGGTCAATGCAAGATAAACTTTGCACTAAGGCAGGGCCTTTGCTCTCCAGTTTATATTAACAACACAACCAGTGCAGTATCTTCAAGTCAGTTATTTATAATTGAGCTTAGATTAAAAAAACTCAATTTAAAAGAACATATATGCAATAAGAGGAAGCAAATAGACTAAACGAATTACATTGGTTACTTAGAAGAAGACCCTAACTGTCCCCCGAATTCGCCTGATCTACAAGACAGTTGCCAAACTTATACGGACCTATAGCATCAAACTATGGGGTTGTACAATCAAGTTTATTATAGTAATCCTCCAAAGATGCTAATCCAAGATATTTCCTGCAAGCTAATCAAACGCTTCACGTTGGCCTTAGCATACAATTTGTGAAAGAAGTCGTTCAAGAACACAGTTACAAGCATCATAACAAACTAAAATCTGCAATAATCCACTAGTGGCACCACTAATACAGTAACAAGAAAGCAGAAGATTAAAAATATGTTGCCCGACCTCAAATTTGAATAAAGTAAACTTCTCACTAGAAAAGTTCACATCCTGCCAAAACGACTCGTAATGTTTGAATTCTATGCTATCATATTGGCTTATATAATGTAAAATTCTGATTGCTGGTTAATAAAGTTTAAAAAATTGATAAAACAGGTCCATAAAAGAAATTTTTTGGTGGCAAATTACGCAATAATAAATTAAGAAAGTTTTCAGTTTATTAGAGATCTGAACCAAATAATTGCTATATAAAAATTAATTGCCTTATTGTTGCACGCTGCTTCTATTTTAATATCCAAAATTTTACTTTTATAATTAGTGTCTAGTACTTTTAGATTCTTATTTATACTTCTATCGAATTCCTTTAAAATTAATGTGGTTAGACAGTTTTTTTGTGCTTTATCTTTCATTTTAAATTCATATGTTACTCGTGCACTATAAAGAAATAACGATATTCCGTAGAATCCTAAAATCCCATTAGTCAGATAACATGACTTGACCTTTAAGTATCTAGATGCATATTGAAAATACAATTTTCAATGATTTCACACGAATAATTTTAGGTAAAGGCTACTCAAATACGAGCTTAATGAAAGCAATTGACAATAAAGTACCTATATACACCATAATAAATATTACTCATGAGAATACTCAGTTACTAATCAAAAAACGTGTTAAAATTTTGAAAAATATCTGCAATAGGGGTTACAAGCCTTCTTTTCTGATTATAAAGAGAAGCAAGACAAAACTTGTTACAAATACTGACATAGGATAAGACCTGGGTTCATCACTACACTTTCGAGTTTAAATTTTATAACTAAACTAAAATCGATAATCTGAAATTAATCTTTAAATTATTACTAGTAAACAGCGTTTAAAGTCAAACGATTTTCCTATTTCCAATTCTTAAGAAGCTTGATTGAAAGCACAGAACCAGACAATTATGTACATTTCAGAAAAGGAGCGGCTGCTTTGTATGTCCATACCAGCTGAGTGCATTACCAAAGCACAGAAACTGGAGAAGCATATTCGATATAGTGGCAGATGTAACGAGTCTGTCCCGCGAAACTTTGCTTACCATCATCCATGAGGATTTGAAGACGATAAAGGTCTGATCACAATGAGTACGTGGATGCTGAGATGTTGTTTGGGTATCTAATCACAGCAAACAAATTATGGTTTTTTACAAAAAAAACGTCAGTCTATGGAATGGTGACAAATTAAAACCCTTATTTCAAGAACCTACAACCAAGGTTATTTATTTTAAAACAAGAGCTATTTTTTTTTGGACCAGAAGAAAATGCTGTTGATGGACATAATTATTAGTGAACGGTACTGCGAGGCATTGAGACGACACCGCCAACGTTCAGCGTATTGCTTCAACATAATAATGCTTCTCCTTTTCTACAAATTTACCTTTTTGTAGTCATTAGTGTACACCGTGCTCTATGTTCACCAAATGTTGCATTGAACTGTTACGCTTTGTTTGACACAATGACAGAGATAGTAAGTGATAAGAAGTTCTCTTATAACAATGATCTTAAATCAGTTATCCATTAGTAGTACCTCAATACAACCAAAAAATAGCTTGCATGTGCACTCTGAAGAAATAACGATATTCTGTAGAATCCCATATTCCCATTAATTAGATAGCATGACAGATATGCCCAGATGCATACTGTAAATGGAATTTTCTAATGATTTTATATTTTTGACTAAGGTCAACTGATAATATGAAATTGAACTTAGTCTGATTATTAATAAAAATAATGTATTTAACAAAACACAGAATATATAACACAATTATTAGACGTGTCATGACATATGGGGCAGAAAACTGGATAATTAAAAAGAAGAATAGAGGAAAAATAAAAGCCACAGAAATGGAATTTTGGAGAAGGTGCTGCCAGGTGACACGACTGGACAGAATTAGAAATACAGAAATAGAGAGGAGAATGAATGTAGAAAAAGACACTGACTTACATCGAGGAAAAGAAATTAATATGGTACGGCCATGTTAGAAGGACGGACAAAAATCGATGGATAAAGAAAATAACAGAGTGGAGTCCTCCAGGAAAACGAAAGAGAGGAAGACCCCGAAGATCTTTCAGAGATGAGGTGGACGAAGCCATGGAAAGAAGAGGGCTAGCAGACGGAGATTGGGAAGACAAGAAGGAGTGGAAGAAACGGTTGAGTGAAGGAAGACAGCGTCAGCTGTGAAGATCCTTTTGTATATATATATATATATATATAATGTATTTAAGTGAGGCTAATTGCATGGGTACAGCAATATCATAAAATGTGCTAATGTGATGGAAAAATATATAAAAGATTTGCATAAATAAAGTAAAATACTTTTTATAAAATGTATACTTACTAATTCCTAATTTTTAATTAATGAGGAAAAAGCAATCGTAATACCAATCGTTTTTAAACCCGAGTATTTATGTGCTCTACTTACACATCCACTACCAATTTATTAAAATTTTAACACCAAGAAAAATGCTAATTTACTGATGACATTCTGCAATTTATTTAATTGTAGTATACTACACCTAACAGATTTAACTCTAGATAATAATTCTCAATCAAAATTTATTTAATAGTATGTGGCGAACCTCTTGCTCTCAAGACCAGATCCATTCTTCTTGATATTTAAGCAAACCATAAAATAATGGTGTATTGAAAGTCGGTATTCCGTTTATTATTTATACGCTCCTATAATATGTTGGTATTCCTTAGTAAGCTTAAACATCTGTATATCTTTGACGAAATGATATTACAGATATTTAGATTAGTAACAAGTTAGGTGATCCAGTTGACTACACTACTTAGTGTTTTGTATAATACATGTGCTGAAGTGTTACCTTGCTGAAAAGTTGCTTGAAACCATTTCTGGGTGGAAAAAGTACAACTGGCTATAAAAACGTGTCGATATAGGTGTCATTAGAAGTATTATATATGTACTTTCTAAGTTTTACTATTGCATATATCTGCGTATGTGTGCATGCGTATGTATTTTCTTAGTGATGTTCACTATTTGAAAGAAGCAACGGTTTGTTTATTGCAATAAGTATAATAATACAATATCATAACATAAAATTTGATATGAACGCTTTATTTAGCATATTTTTCTTACAAATATATTTATAAATGAGCAATTATTAATTGATTTTGCTGTTTTAAAAACTGATTTTAACACCAGAGGAGACTAAATCGCTTTAGTAATTAAAATCAATGCTTAACAATTAGAATAGGTAATAGTAAAAGACTAACAAGACAACAAGAAAGTTTTTAAGTAAGAAAGGCACTGTAATAGAGAAACTACAAAAAAATTTTGCTTAACCCTCAGGTAGTTATAAAAGATATCAGAACTATAAGAAGAGAGTATAAGCAGTAAGTATGAAAAGAAGAAAGTTTAAGCATTCTAACGGCGAGAAAAATGCAGTGCATTTTACCTCAATAGCTAGTTTAAGAACCAATGCAAATTTTTAAAACCACCTTCTTTATGAACGATAAAAATGTTATTAGAGTGGTCCAGATGGATTTCATAATTACTTCATGGCATGAGAAAAGAAGAAAGAAAAATGGCACACCGCCATAGCAAAGAAAGTGGTGTAAACATATAGAAAGCCATTTATTCTAAAGGACCGGCCCATTTAGAAATTTTAAATGGTAAAAAACATGCAAAAAGAATAAAAAAATTCTAAATACCACAAAACATCACCAATATTACTTCAGTATGATCATGCTACCAATCAGTTGGAATAAAAAGGTATCGAAGTTTTAGGATGCCCCTTTTTTCCACTTGATCTAAATAATATTGAAAATATTAACAGTTTTAAACATATGCAATAATACGAAAATAGAAATGATTTGACTGCTACTAAATAAGCCTGGAATATTCCACAAAATTTACTAAATTCTGTACATCAGTCACTTACCTGACAGAAGTCGAAATGATTAATAAAAGTGCACAAATTTATTTCTCTGTAATAATTTGAAAATAAATTTGTTTTATGCCTACTTCTTCTTCTTCTTTATCAGCCTGTATCTATCCAATGTTGGACATAGGCCTCCCCTTTAAATCTCCATTTGTCTCTGTCTTGAGCTGTCTTTATCCATGTTAATCCTACTATTAATTTTATGTCATCTTTCCATCTGGTTTGTGGGCGGCCCACACTCCTTCTGCCCGTCCATGGTCTCCATTCCTGTATTTTCTTGTTCCATCGTTCATCTTTTTGCCTCATGGTGTGGCCTGCCCAGCTCCATTTCAATGATGCTACATATCTCTTGACGTCTATTACTTTTGTTTTTTCCCTTATACTCTCATTTCTTATTCTATCTTTCAACTTTATATTTAGCATTTGCCTTTCCATTGCTCGCTGGGCTTTGGCAAGTTTTCCCATTAATGTTTTGTTTAATGTCCATGTTTGTGCCGCGTAAGTAAGTACTGGGAGTACGCATTGGTCATACACAGCTTTTCTCAGTTTTAAGGGGATTGTTTGGTTTTTTAGTATTTTATTTTGTTTCCCAAAGGCCGACCATGCTTGGCGTATGCGTCTATCAATTTCAGATTTTGGTTAAATTTTTGCATGTTATCAATTGACCTAAATAAACATATTCTTGTACTGTCTCTACAGTTTGGTTGTCAATTTTATGTTTATGTTGTCTTGTTGGTTAGTCATTATTTTGTTTTTGTTTATTTATTTTACTCCAACTTTGGCTGATTTGTTCTTGAGTTCTTCGAGCATGTTTTGTAAGTCCACTGCTGAGTTTGATATGATGATTAGGTCATCTGCATAGGCCAGGTGATTGAGCATTTTGCCATTTATATTCACTCCATTGTTTTCCCAATTAAGTGACTTTATCACATCTTCTAGTGCTGTTATAAACAACTTAGGACTCATCGAGTCTCCTTGCCTTACTCCTCTAGCGACCGGGATTTTATTAGTGTTTTCGTGTAACCTCACTGTCATTGTTGATTTTTCATAGATGGAGTGGATCATTTTAGTGTATCTATAGTCTATTCTACTGTTTTGCAGGGCTTTTTCTATCGCCCACAATTCGATCGAGTCGAAAGCTTTTTCAAAATCGACCAGCGCCATATATAAAGGTAAATTGTATTCGATGGCTTTTTCTATTAATGTTCTTATTGTGACGATGTGGTCGTTTGTGCTGAAATTTTTCCTAAATCCAGCCTGTTCGATCGTCTGGTAGAATTCTAGTTTTGCATCTAATCTGTTTACTATGATTTTTGTGAAGAGTTTGTATATTTGGGGCAATAGAGCCTACTAATAGATTGTAATTATATTAAATACTTTAATAATGAGGTTAATTGGCAGTGATTCTATAAACATATTTGTGATGAAAATAAGCTAAATGCAATATTGGTATCTTTTTTTTCTGAAATTTAGCGTTGTTATATAATTACTTCTATTTCTTTAACTATAGTTTGTCACTAAAAAAAGTGATTTTTGCAGAGTTTACTTTGTATAAACTTCATATAGAATATTAGCTTTAATCATCAGCCAAGTAATAACTTTGTTAAGGTGCTGTAATGGCATATGACGCAGTTTATTCTTCCAATTTTAAGCTCGCATACTCAACTGCAGTAACAACTTTGTAGAAGTTCAGCGAAACATAATATACAATGTTTGCATTCCCAAGATTCAAACACGGCGTATACGCTGAAATTTCTAGTTTAATGTTAATTCAAATATTTGCTTAACGCTAGTTGCATGAAGAACTTATTTTTATTTTACACTTCCTTTGCAATTTACTTCAAAATAACTTAAAATTTTAAACTGTTAATAGGTTATGCATAGTATGTAATAAACAGTAAAATATATTTCTTATGTATAACATTTGAAAACACGGCTAATATTATAATTCAAAATTCACAGTAAAAGTGAACATTATCAAACATAATTTTTTATTAATTTAAATATATATTATAGCTAGGACAAATTTGTGATAGAATGGTGCAGGAAAAGTAAAACCTTAAGATAGAAATGCCACGTAACAAAAATTCTGCCTGTTACAATGTCGCCAGTCAGAAAGATGCACTTTGACTTATTTCAAATACAAACTGTGGCACAAAAAGCCTGCTTACCAATGTTTGCCAGTTTTAAGCTATATTTTATTGGTTAGTTGTAGAAACCATAAGTAAAAATTCTCTGTTTATCAAAATGCAAAATTGCGTAATGTTGTATTATATAAATATTTCAAAATTCTAAGTCTATTAGTATAGAAGCAAAAACTTATAAAAAAAAAACGCAGTAACATATCTTAATATCCCCAAAAATTTAATAAGTTACCAGAACAATATACGAAGAGAAGAAAAGAAAAAGATCAGCTACTATTTAATTCTGGGCCAAAAAATGTTTAATATTTTTCACATATATGTGTTCACACATTTATCAAACACAAACAATAAAAGCGTATAAAAGGCATACTAAAACCATTAAAAAAAACAATTTGATACTTAAATGCTACGGAAAAGCTAACACTTTATTTGGGACTTCAGTCTACTTACTCCCTAAAAAGTAACATTTTGTGCGTTCTGCTTTATTATTTATTGGTTTTGATGTAAATGGTTGGCGGAAAATATACTGACAATAACTGATAGTGCAAGATAATTAAAAATAATAGATAAACATCTATTATCGTATTGTTAGGTACTAAGCCTATTTCACTTAACTCACTAATAAATCTTCAACTGAGCTGGTAAATAAGACTAACTGTTTTTAAATTGATTTTGTGGCTTGGCTCTTCATAGTGCTTGACAAATTTCGCTGTTATTACTTTCTCATACGACTAGACTCGCGCATCTATGAGACTTAATATTTGCCTGTTTGCTTGATCTACTAGGTGCGTTAAAGTTCTAAGATCTCCAGTTTTTTTTTTTTCTGAAAAGGTACTTAAGAAAGTTGAAACTTCTGTTACTTATCAACGTAATCTTCGTCTAGATGTATACATTTTTTATAACGTTGTCGCCATGATTTTATGGCTGCTAAAACATCTTAGGGGTGTATTTTGCCCATTTGAAAATTGCTGATGCAATCGCGACTCTGTTGAAAAATGAGCGGCTACCCAGAGTGTCCTTCATGGTCGGAAATTCATGGCGGTATCACGTGTCAACATGTCCTGAGACATTACCGCCCGTGCAGCCTTGTGTTCATCAGTCATCATTTGTGAAACCCACCTTGAAAAAACTTTCCGCATTTTCAAACCATCACACAAAATTGACTTTACCGATCCTATAGAAATACCATGTTTAGAGACGATATCATGTACACCGAATAGATGGTCTTCTATAAAAACTTGCTCTACTCGCGCAGTTATGATGCTTCGTAGTCAAGACTGCTTGGGTTTATTTTCATGCAACTTTCGACCTTCTTTAAACTTTCGCACTCCAAACGCACATTTTTAACATTCGTCACCACAAGTCTCACTCTCTTAGCGATGAAATTCTATGGGAATTTCACCACGAAAAAGGAGAAACAGATAATTACACTTGTTCTTGAACACTAAACGTTTGCCATTTTAAGTATACAAAACAACACTCACTGCAATGGTGCTAATTCTACTTTTTACATTGTATAGTGCTGCCGTCTGTATTATAAATTCAGAAATATTTTCTGCGTTTCTTTTTAATTAACCGCATCTTTCTACTTGCTCTCACTGCCTAGAAAAAAAATCAAAACTTGAATGCACCTCATATATAGGTTCTTTGGTAATTCATATAGTTCTTGGGATTCATTAAGGTCTTTTAAACAAGAAGCAGACTTTCTGAGCACTACGCGGCACATAGTCTCCGTAATAGCTACCATTTCTGACGGATATTTTCTTTTAATTGAACCAGAGAGTTTGGATTGCTGTTATATACTTTTAATTTAAGATCTCTACAAGATAAAATTCATAGGAGTTAAATCAGAGCTGCATGGAGGCCAGTTTATATAACTTCCCCTGGAAGTCAATTTTTGGGGAAAAATTTTACAAACGTGTGCAGAGATATGTTAGAATTGTTTAGCATTTTCACATAATGATTTAAAGTCGCTGTTAACGCGCGTTCTTTTATCTTCAAAGAAGTACGGACCGATTATTCCTTGCGCTAACAATGCAGCCCATACATTTACTTTTGGTGAATAAATGCTTGCATTGTGGGTTCGTAACGCTCCAGTAACGGCGGTTCTGTTTATTAACGTGGCCATTAGATGAAAATGTGCCCATCCGAAAACAAAATATTGTTGAACAAATTGAAGTGATCAGTTACACAGTTGATAAATTGAAGTATTTTACTATTTTCTATTTGATATTTTAAAATTGCTTTTTATTTTGTTTAAATATGCATCTAGAAGAACTGTAATATTTCTAAATGTAAGTATTATAGCATAAGTATTATAAATTGCCGATAATACCGTCGTTTACAATATAGAATCAAAACATGTTCTTATGGTACTTCAGATTATTTACTTTTTTAACAAATTGCGCTAGCCACAGCGTTTTGTCGCTGACCGATTCTGCACTGCTATTCCGTCGCCAGGTAGTTTCAGCACCAAACCGTTCCGACGCTGTTAGTTTAAGTGAACTTTTTTCTAATGCAGCTTTCTCGTTTTTTAATATTTCTACTTCAGTTGAATCATCATCAACACATTTTATAAGAGGTTTGTGTTCTGACCACTTTCTCCACTTTTAAATTTATTCCACCTTATTCAGACCTAACTCCGCTTTGTATTTCTAACAACCATGTTTAGTTACGATTTTTCTTGCTTGTGTTTATTGTTTACAAAAATATTTGCTCATTCGGCATATTCCATTTTTTGCTATAAATTTATTGCTAAAATATTATTTATTTTAGTAAACACAATTTTATAAAGCATAGCAGAAAAAGGATAGGTATCAGGCAAGCTTTATGTCCCAACAATCTATAAGTAGCAATAAAAAAATCATATCTAGGAATCGTTTCCAAAAAGACATTATCATAAAAACTACAAAACATTTATAAAATAATGCACTTATTAGAAATTGCTGGGCATCACAAAAAGAACACATTTTTGAAACAGGTATTATTTTGAAAAGGGGAGATCAGCAATTACCGCACACCACCTGTAAATAGTTCAAAGGGCTCAGTTTTAATAGCCATAGCGTGATGAAAAGTAGAGCATCGCAATTATGTTGTCGAACATTTTTTTTAGAACTAACGATTCTGTTGTTACTGTTCAATGTCTTTTTCATCGACAATTTAATGTTGCACCTGGTCATAGTATAGGTGTATAAATAAGTTCTCAACTTTGGATTTCACATAACGCAAATCACCGTTTACATGTAACGTATTAGTCCGCCCTCTTGCGGTTTTAAAGCAATGACATTTGGTCTTTCGAAACATCATGCGATTTGGCGTTCGATGCACATAACCTTAATAATCAGCTCTGTTTATGATGGCAATCACAAAACATATTCGATTTTCTATCCACTTCGCGTTTCATCTTAAGAAAAACGCTGCTGAAGCCACCGAAATTATTTGTGCTGCATATGGTGAGAATGCTGTAAGTCATGCAACGTGCAAAAAGTGGTACCAAAGATTTCGCGGAGGAGAGTTTAGTCTTGAAGATCAATCACGCGCTAGACGCCCTCAAACATTTGACACTGATGAGCTGCAGACGCGTTAGGCTGGGAACTTCTCCCACATGCCGCGTATAGCCCACATATGGCCCCTTCCGATTATCATTTATTCCGGTCATTACAGCCTCACTTGGCTGATACGCACTTCAAAACAGAAGAAGAAGTCCGAAAATGCATCGATAACTGTATCGACTCGAAGCCGGTGAGCTTCTATCACCAGGGAATTCGCAAACTACCCGAAAGATGGCAAAAGGTTATCAATGCCAACAGAGAATACTTTGATAGTTAAGCTTTTGTTGTTTGTTTTTAAATAAAACTTTAATTTTGCAGAAAAAAGCTGAGAACTTATTTATACACGTAATACAATACTCCGTTGGGTTGAATTGTTTCACATAATATAACATAAACTGGCTGTCACCGTACGATTCGAGAAGTTCGGTTCTTCAGGGTTCTTGGTGCTTCACGAAGCGTCGTACCTCAACTTTGAGACATTATTACAATTATAATAGTTCAAAACCTGCTTTGAGGTAATTTTTCCCAAACTATTTTTTGTTAAATAATTCTTGAGATTATTGCTTTCGGTAATGTGATTATGGTGATGAATGTTGAGGCATGTTCTTATTTAGATGCTTATTTTAGGGAGCAGAAAACTTACACATTGGTAAATTTATAGTTTGGTGCGGTATAAAGTAGAAATCGTAAAGACGTAAACGGTACCTTATAAAAACTATGAAGTTTTTTGCATTTACAACTTTGACGTTTACGAGCCAATAAGAAAAAAATGTGGTTTAACAAGATGGAGCGACAGCCCACACGAAAAAGGGTTTGATACCAGTTGTTCGACAAATGTCTTCTCACGTTCCTTTGATATCCTTTCTCCCCAGACTTACCAGATTTGTCAGTTTGCGGTTTTTTTTTGAGATTAATGCAAATGGATAGTCTACATTCGAAATTCCCGCACAAGAAACGACCTGAAAGTTTATCCGCAAAAAATTACAATTTAACTAGAAGAAATGTTAGTAAGTACGATGCAGAATTTTGAAGAAAAGCTCTAGATATATGTACAGCAAGAATTAATCACTGTATACCTATCAAAACTACATTTATTAAATTTTTCTGATGGTAATAAAAATTTTATAAATAGAAAATTAATGAACATACACTTATTTGAAAATTATGCGTTTTTTTGCACCACTTTATATAATGTGTTTTTTTTAACTACTGTATGTTACACATTTCTTTTTTAATAAAAGAAACAAATGTGCATGAGCGATTTTTAAAGTTATTTGGGAAAAAGTGAAAATATTTTGTTTATTTTTAGTATATAAATAGGTATGACAGTAATACGTGTATCCCTAAAGTTTGATATATTTTTGAAACTAAAAGAAGTTATACAATGAGGAATGTATAATCACGCTGGAACAGAAACTTTGGTAATTGAACATGTCTGAAAAATTTGGCCAAGTCAAAGAAGACAGTCGAGATGCTTTTACTGAACAAGAGTGCACAAGGCTCTCTTTTACACAAAAAAGTCAAAACAAATTCTTTGACAAATTTAATGGTTATAGATGTACAAAATTCTAAGCAAGCATTAAACGAAAAACAGCTCCAATTATATAGCCACAAAGAATTGTTTTTACATATTGCGTTCATTATAGTGGACTGCGGATTTATAGGACTTAGATATCCACATTATAGCTTCGACTGCGATTGATTGAACTTCTTTTTATTCAAATATCTTTAAAATATTGCAGGAGGCATTTGCTGCATACTAAAACTTGAAATCGCAGTTACTATTTCGCAGTTTTACTAAATATTTGTTTCTGAAAAAATGCCTAGAAAGCTAGGGGAACTAAATGTATAACGGTTAAACAAAGTCCTATAGATATATTTAAACAAAATTTCTCTCGTACTAAAAACACAAGTTTTTGTAACTTACGAATTAACGACAAGTTTAAAAACTAAAATAAAACTTTTAAGGGGCTGTTAGGTGCCCCTATTTTAATTATTAGAAAATCATGCATCGACTGACAGAAAACTTAATTTGGATAACCGGCCATCCAAATATTTGGTACTTATAATAATATTTTTGTTGTTAGGCTTCTTTCTATATATTAAAATGAGAAACCTTATGTAGAGAGTAATGTCGTATGTCTGTCCGTCTATCCGTTCTTCTATTTTTCAACTTTTTATCCAAGCTGGAGACAAGTTTCTATTTCTGTCATATCTGTCGCATGTCACGCCTTATAACTTTTGATCTGTGATAGATAGAGAAATAACGTTTACAGTTTTTGACTAAGGACCATAAGTCAAGTCCGGACGCCAAAAATCAGGCTGATCGGAAAATCTCGAGACCGGTTTGAGCGGAAGTGGCCGCAAATTTTTGTTTATGTATAGAAGCCCCGGACATCTATGGAACCGGAGTTCTACGTCCGTACTTCTGTACAATTTAATTCCTCCCAAAATTGGTTACAACTCTTGCTTTCTTATGTGCTTATAAAATAAAAGCAAATAAATAAAATGTTTAATAACTAATATTCGTTTTAATTATTTTATGAATTATTTGTGGGTGGGTGAAAATAAAGTATTAAGAATTGCCTTTAAAATTTGTAGTACCATTGTAATTATATCAAAGACAGTCTCAAAGTATACGACAGTATAAGATAGGATTTCATATTTTGTACACCAATAGTACTACAAACATTGGACTGTACGTGCAACCTAAAAAAAATCTTGTGCGTGATATCATAAATACAGATCAGATACTTAAAGATTACGTGTAACCTACAATATTTAGTTGGGATAACATCAGCGGCAAGATGGTGTAACCCCTCATTTTGCACTTATTGTGTGTGCATGTTTCCATCAGCATTTTCCAAGAAGTTGGCTAAGACGATGAGGACCTCATGAATAGCCCCCAAGAAGTCCAGATCTCACTTCATACTTATAGTATTTATATTTAGAGCTTGAAGACGTAAATTTAGGAGGTTCGCAGCAATATTTCGAACGACTTTCTTCAAATAGGACTGTATATTCCATCTTTGACTGTTTGAGAAAACTTATTGACGGTATTGATGTTTAAGATGAAATTTAAAAGTTTGTGTTTATTTTCCAATGCAATAAAGCACACATACAATTTATTTCAACAAATTTGTATTAGAAACATGGACTTCGCTACCAATTTTGTATTCTTAGTTACTTTTACCTACTTCGTTGAATTGTTAATCTAAACCAACTAAGATTTATAAATATTAGCTAGAATTAATTTACTTCGTCGTTTTTTTTAAATTTCTTAAAAAATAACTGACAAGAAAAATTGTGTCTTGCGTTATCTAAATGTCACATCCCTAAACATTTCTAATGTTGTAATAAATAAAAAATTATTTTGCGTACTTCTTAGATTCAAAAAGTATTCTATTTCTATTTCCTACTAATAGTGCTTTCTTCTAGTTTTTATTTATTACTACAGCAATATTTTAATATTTAAACAATTGGTAAACTAAAAAGATTAAAATTGATTTTTAAATATTTAACTAGAATACTAATTTTGTATGTATAGGTTTCAGCAAAATGACCTCCCCTTTTCAAAACTACAATAAAAAAACAATATAGAGTCTGGTCAATGTTTTATTGTACCATTGCACAGTGTAATGTCTGCCATTTAGTCATAGTTTTAAAGATAATGTCGTCTAAATACTTGACTGCACAAGCAGTACACTCCTACAGTCTCACGTAAACTTCCACATTACTTACCGAGTTATTTCCACTGATATTGTTGCGATCGCTTTTGAAACATAATCTTTTAATTTCTCCATAGCCCACGGCTTAAAAAACTTTAGCCTTCAGGTGTCCTCTCAAAAATAAATCTTAGGGAGACATCTCAACGTATATAAGGTGGTTTGAAATCGTGTTGGAGTCACGGTGATGCATTTTTATATTTATCAAGTCTGAACTCCAGGAAATTGCGTCACATCGCAAGATAATGGGTAGATGTGACGGTCACCACGCCTTGTGTAACTGTGGGGAGGTTACTTATGGGGTTATCGAGGATATTGTGGGGCCCATTACACAGGCATACAAGAAAAAAATTTTGGTGTCTAGAATTTTGGAAATGATTTTAGCTATATTTGGGTCGCTGAATCTAAATATGAAATCAGTTTTTCTCTATTAGCTCTACTTTTTTAGTTTATTTTCTTTCACTGCTTTTTTTTTAATGTGCAGTTCTAACTCCATTTTGTGCAGTTCTAAATCACATATACAAGGATTAGTTCCTGTATATTTGCCCTATTGTCAGTCTGTCGGCCAGTTAGTTACAGGAAAATCCACCAGATAGAGTAAGCATATTGTAACTGAAGTGACCTTCAACGCTTCGATCGAGTTGAAGTTAGTTTGTGAGTTGTCGCCGTGTAGACTAAATCGACGTTGGCCTCGCGTGATATTTGTATTTTGGAAAGAGTTGTTATACAGTTAACCTAAAACATACTGTGTTATAGATAGTTGTATTTGTGTTGTTGAATAGAAATAAAATGAGTTCAAGTAGAAGAAGTTGTGTAAATCATCCTAATGTGTTTTGTTACATATGAGAAGAATACACGTTAAAAGAAAACAGAAAAATTGTTAGTGGCTTTGTAAAGGGACATTATCTTGGATACTTTGGAGTTAGCCTTGGTCATCAGGATAAACCTGGGCACCGCATTAGGTCTGTAAAACTTGTACAGAACATTTACGACAGTGGACTAGCGGGAAAAAGAAAAACCAATGGTTTGGAAAGAACCCCAAAACCACTTCAATGATTGTTATTTCTGCTTAGTAAATATTATTGAAATCAATCTAAATAACCGTAGCAAGTGGACTTATCCTAATTTAGTCTCTGCAAAACACCCGGTCCCTCACTTAGAGGAAATGCCACTCCCAACTTTTCATAAGCTACCAGAGCTCTGTGAGGATGAGTATTGTCTCTCTAATCGCCCTTCTGATACTAATGAAGATGACTGGTTATGAGGGAATGTCATCAATTTCACAACGTTTCAACTAGGATGAGTTAAATGACTTCACCAGGGATTTTAATCTGTCAAAAGAAGCTTCTAAATTACTTGCTTCCGGGTTGCACGATAAACAAGGAACAAGGAACCAAAATTACCTTTGCGTACAAGAAAAGGGTCTGCTACCCTTCTTCTCTCAAAAGACAATCTTGTATTTTGTCATGACATTAGAGGACTTCTGAAAAAATGAGTCTTCCAGAATATTTTTAAGATGATTTTCGCCTATTTATTAACAGCTCAAAGTTAAGTTTGAAATGTGTCTTGCTACACAATGGGAATAAATATGATTCAATACCAATTGCTCACTCAACGGAAATAAAAGAAGAATATAACACCATAGATTTGGTCTAGTAGAAGGTAAAGTATCACGAACATCAATGGGTAACTTGTGTAGACTTAAAAATAGTAAAGTTTTTCCTTGGACACCAAAGTGGCTACACAAAATATCCTTGCTTTTTGTGCTTGTGGGATAGCAGGGACAAAACACACCACTGGATTAGAAAAGAGTGGCCTAAAGAGAAAACATGTACGTTGGAGAAAAGAATATTATTAACGATCCTTTAGATGAACGAGATAAAAATATCTTTCCTCCACTGCATATCAAGCTGGGCCTTATAAAGTTCTTGATAAGAGCGGATTATGTTTTGCATATATAGAGGAGAAAATGCCTCAGCTCAGTATGGAAAAATTAAAGCAAAAATATTTGATAGCCCACAAATAAGACAATTCATTAAGGATTCTACCTTCGTGAATTCGATAAATGAACCTGAGCGAAAAGCCTAGTTTTAATTTATTGCAGTTGTCGGAAATTTTCTGAAAAAACGCAAAACTGAAAATTATGTTGAACTAATAAATGAGATGCCTAACAGTTTAATATCCCTTGAGTGTAACATGAGTATTAAGGTGCATTATTTACACAGCCAGTTAGACCGTTTTCCTGAAAATTTAGGAGACATGAGTGAGGAACAAGGTGAAAGATTTTACCAGGATCTTAAAGCTATGGAGGACCGCTACCAATAAAGATGGGATACGCACATGGTGGCAGATTACTTCTAGAGTTTAAAAAAGGACTGTTCCTAAGTGTTCAGTGACTATAATTGGTTTCATCGATGACTTTTTATTTTTTATCTTTGTATATTACTATATATAATATAGTATCCTATAGTGTATAATTATACATTTGTATAATATAATAATAAAAACTTCATGTTTAGTTTTTATTCATCCATGGATTTAACTTAAAATAGTGTAACCTATATTTCACTAAAATGTTATATCTTAGAAATTTGAGCTGATAGGCAAAAACTAATGCCATATTTGAATTTAGGACATCAAATTCGTATAAAATTAAGCTCCAAATACCCCGGCACCAAAACAGCTCTAGGCCTGTGTTATCGAAAATTCTGCATATTGATGCAGCCCGATAAATAAATATGAGTGGAGAGGCAGGCGTATAAATAGCCGCTCTCGTGATGCGGTGTGAAAACGTAGTACGGCCCGTTTGGTACGTCAACCGAGAAGGCCCAATCGTCCCTTAAACGGCCGTCGCGTAAGCGGATGGGGCGGCTACCGATATCCACCAACGAATATTGCCAAATCGCTCACCTGAATCGGCTTCGGCATCGTCGGCGATTCCAAGGTGGCCACCTCTGCGCTGCGGATCTGGTATCTGCGGGTAGCGAATGTTTCTTGCGGGGTGAAGACACGACCGAATTGGCCGAGCTGCGGTGCGTGAATGTATGCGGGTTGAGACACGACCAAATTGGCCGAGCTGCGATGCGGGAATGTTTCTTGCGGGTTAAGACACGACCAAATTGGCCGAGCTGCGGTGCTTGAATGTATGCGGGTTGAGACACGACCGAATTGGCCGAGCTGCGGTGCGTGAATGTCTCTTGCGGGTGAAGACACGACCGAATTGGCCGCGCTGCAAATTGCGAATGATCGCGGGGTGTTGAGACACGACCAAATTGGCCGAGCTGCGATGCGTGAATGTTTATGCGGGTTAAGACACGACCGAATTGGCCGAGCTGCGGTGCGTGAATGTTGCCGGGCTTCGCGCCTGGCTTGGCGGTAGGTCTTTGCGGGCAATTTGCATTCGCCAGCACCTTTCAAATCAAAAGGTGCCGCCGACGGCGTATGCAGACTTATCGGCTGAGCAAAAGCCCATATGCCGTTTTGTGAGCGACGGCAAAACGTAGCAGACATCACAGCCGCCAGCATGCCGCCGCGATATAAGCGGTTCAAGGGCGAAAAGGCCGCCACACCAATGAGCTTTCTCATTACCGAACACATTAAGATTAGCTAGAACACTTGCCACCATGTTCTCTGGGCGGCTATCAGGTTGTATGGATCGAACACGAAATCTCAGTGTAAAATTATCCGCATGTTCCAATCAGATATTCCCACGGTGAGAGCATGCTCAGCGGCCTTCATTATTCCTGCGATATTCTGGGGTGTCCGAACGCTGCGAGGTCTACCGGGTGATTTTCGTTTTAATACTGAACCAGTCCGTCGGAAATTATGTGCCTACAATATTATGGTTTTATTGGTCGGAACGCTTTCCTAACGAATTACTTCAAAATACTTAAAAAAGTAGTCACAGTGTTACAATCACTTAATCGCCATTTTTAAAATAAGTCTCCAATAAACAAGCACGATGCTGATGACTCCACACCAGAATGGGCACTAAAGTGGCGTGCCTTGTGCTAGTTAAAAATGTAAAACTCGAACGCCGTCTACCGATATACTGCACAGGGCGATCGATTTAAAAAGAGATAATCCTGCCGGACTCTGTATACATTGATGCGTGTATTTTCTATAATTACTAGATTTGCCTTTTTTATAAAAAATTGATGATTAGTATTTTGCTGAAAATCAAAGGTTACATCTCAATGTTTTATTACGAAAACAAGTAAAATAAGTTTTCCTGTGTTTTGATACACATTATTTAAATTAAGTAATGTATTTTGTAACACTTGCTAATAATAATTTATTTTCCAAATGTTTAATTAAAGATGAACGAAAACACTAACGCTTAATTTTGGTAATTTTACTAATAGCAACAAACAAAACTTAAATAACCCACTTGCAATTCTGAACCAGCAAAAATGCAGCATAGAATAGAACTAGTAACATCTAAAGAACATTCATCTGAAATAATTTATGACCTATAAATTGTACTTGTTCTAAAGCTCAGTAAAGTTAAAATTTCAAATTCCTCAGTAGCTCTCATACATCTCTAGCTAATATTTGTAGGATAGTCTGCAACTGCTATTGCAGCACTTACTGCACTCGGTAGAGTATCATATCCGTTTTATTTCCTACTTTGTTACGACCCCCTCGTTAAACTTTAGCCCACTTACTTTATATTCCACCGGAAACTACATTCCACTTGTCATACGATAGTTTTATTGTTCCTTGCGTTATATTTCCGCGTTGGACTAGTTCTTCTCGGTTGGCAGTTTCGTATCTATATCTGCGAGCATAAAAAACAGGACAAAAAAGCAGAACGGAAACGCGGCGATTTGTTAGCGAGTTTTCGTGGAAAGCGCGGCGGTTCACCTGCCGGCCCTGGCAGTTTCCGGCGAGCGATTCCCGCGGCTCAACTCCATCTCGCGCAGCATCTGCCGCGGGGCGTCAAAGATCGGACACATCGGATTAATGGGAGCAGACGCTAAATCGCGATGAAGATGTCACAGCTCGAGCAGGCGGAGCGCAGCGAGGCCCCAGCTAATTATGTCTCGAAATAAGTTGGCTGCGGCGGCCGGCGCTGCCCTCCTAATGGGAAACTGAGATGAAGTGGGTATTTCCGATTATAGGGAATTAATTAGCGCGCTTGTTAAAGTTCTGCTTGTTGCGAACTTGCCTTTGGACGATGCGGCGGATGCGAGCGCGGCGCGAGCCGTTCGTCGATACCCCCGTGGCTGGTAGACCAAGATAATTAAGAAAATTGGTTCCGGAATCATAAAAGTGAACTTAATAATTGCTGGAACAAATAAAATGGCAACTAGTTTGGTTTCTTAATAATTAGCATAATCTAGAACGACCAAGTGTATGTAAAAAACTTGCTCTTAATCAAGAAATGTTAATAACAAAGAAATAAGCCGAGGTAACAGAAAACAAAAACTCCAATCATTATCATCAGCCTCTTGGATTAGGCCCTCTGGCCTGTTCCGATTCAACGTTCCATCTTCTTCTACGACACTCTATATCTCTCTTTTCTAGTGCATTGTAATGTTAAGTTTATTTAAGTAGGCGACTGTTGTCGATTCTAAGCGCATGTTGTTTTCATTTTACTGTTAAATGCAGGTATTTTAGTTTTTCTTGTTACCATAATTTCTAAATCTTCCTGTTCTCGTAAATCCTTTTACCGAACGTAGAAACTTTTTTCCTACTACCTGAATTCGGCTTACACCTTTTTTTCTAGAGAACAAGTTTTACTATCGTACGGTACACTTGGTAGAGGCATTACTTTGTAAAACTTTCATGAGGTTTCTTTCATGTAGTGTTTTGCTAGAATATTCTTTATTGATATGCACATTCTTTAAAATGTTGTTACCTTATTAACATCCTGGTCATAGTCATAGGTCACATCGTGTCCTAAACCTTTAAAATGCACAAATGTTGTCAACACAAATTTTTAATCTAATTTGATGTTTTTCGTTTAGTTTGTGTATAGCCTCTTTATAGATCACTTTCTAATTTCCTGGTTGTCGGCAAAAGTAAAGGTGTTTACTGTTTTGATATGCTACAACTCAATTTCTGGTAATATTTTCTTCTTCTATTTTTTATAAAATAGTCTATGTATAGTTCTAATTGTAGAAAAGGCAAGCAGTATTTTAGGCTCTAATTTATATTAATTGTTTGTGTACTTGTAAGTTTTTACATACTTCTATTACGTGTTTTTAAAACCTTTTGTTGTTATAACATAAAATAAGCAGATGTAACAATCGAAATTTAAGAAGTATCTCTTCTTACACTTAAACAGCTGCTTTATTAGCTTTCCTTTTTTTAAGCTTCAATATTGTCAATGCTACTGGGTATGCCATCTTTGTTACATATTTTATTTTTTTTTGCCACTTATACCACGGATTTTTCTATTGTTCACTCCACCCATTATTATGTATTATCTTTATTTATAACATATCTTTCATCTCTATCTTCCTTGAAAATTGTCTTCTATATCATTTATAACCCGCTCTTGCCAATTCGAACACTGGCATTTTTAGGACCCAGCTCGCCTCAGGCTGCAATAAATGAGTACCTGGGGGTCAAACTCTGGGGTAATAATAGGCGGTCGGTAAGTAACGCTAGCCACGTTACTACCCTTGTGTACCGTAGGCTCTAGATTGTAGCAGACCTATCCTGTTACGACCCCAAAGGGCCTTCAAGGTCTATTACGGGGAACTATTATATATCTTTTATAATAGGCCTAGTAAAAAGAAATCCATTATTTTTCCAATAGATGGCTTTAATAAATTGTATTTCGCGCTTAAAAGTCCAATCAGTTTACACTAGATGGTGTTAGAAAGCTGACATTTTGTACTAAGAAAAACTTATTTGGCAGTTTTGTGAATGGTTAACTCAGTTTTGTTTGAGCTCACCTCAAAGATGGACACCAGCAAAGAGAAAATACACTATATTTTACAGTTTTTCTTCGATAAAGGTGAAAACGCAAGCCAGGCGGCTGAAAATGTGAATAGTATTTATGGTTCTGATACTGTAACAGCCAATCAAGCCCAATTTTGGTTTCATCGATTCCGTTCCGGTAATTTCGATGTCAAAAATGCACCACGCTCTGGAAGGCCAATTGTCTAAAATGTAGATAAAATCATGGTAATGGCCGAGTCCGACCGTCATATAAGCACTGTTTCTATTGCCTAGGAGCTAAAAATTGCACAAAAACCGTTTGGAACCATTTGGAAAAGCCTGGACACAAAAAGAAGCTGGATGTATAGGTGCCACGCGAGTTAACGCAAAAAAAAACATGATGGACTAAATCTCCATTTGTGAATCGCTGCTGAATGCAACAAAGTCGACCTATTTCTGAAGCGGATGGTGACTGGCGATGAAAAGTAGATCATTTACGACAACATCAAGCGAAAACGGCCGTGGTCGAAGAGCGGTGAGCCGGCGCAAACGGTGGCCAAGCCAGGATTGGCGTCTAGTAAGGGTTTGCTGTGCGTTTGGTGGGATTGGCAAGGAATCATATACTGTAAGCTGCTCCCTACGGCCACTCTCTTAATTCGAACCTGTACTGTAACTAATTGAACCGTCTGAAGGAAGCAATCGCCCAGAAGCGGCCAACTTTGGCCACTAGGACAGAAATTATTTTTCATCAACACCAGACGACACACATGGATAGCGACTCTTCAGAAGCTCCGGGAGCTTAGCTAGGAGGATTTTATACATCCACCTTATAGTTCAGACCTGCCACCATGTGATTACCACCTGTTTCTGTCCATGGCAAACTATTTTGCTGATGAAAAATTCGCCTCAAGAGAGGCTTGTGAAAATCGACTGTCCCAGTTTTTTGCCAATAGAGACCAAGGGGTTTTATGAGAAAGGCGTAATGGAATTAGATTCAAAATGTCAATAAGTTATCGAACGGCGCATATTTAACATAAATCGGTTCATT
The DNA here is from genome assembly GCA_036346155.1 of Sinelater perroti. Taxonomy (NCBI): domain Eukaryota; kingdom Metazoa; phylum Arthropoda; class Insecta; order Coleoptera; family Elateridae; genus Sinelater; species Sinelater perroti. Next base: position 1,288,564 of record JARFIY010000359.1, read on the forward strand.
CTAAGTATGTTAAATAAAATCTTCAATTTCATGCAAAAATAATGGATTTCTTTTTACCAGACCTATTATATCGTTCCCAGCTTTCACGATGAGTCTTGTGTGATATTCTTTAAGCCATATTTCGTTATTTATATGAGTTGGTCTTACCAAATGTGTTTTATATGCTTTCTGCTTTTCCTAACTGCAGCTTTAATTTCCTTATTCCAAAACTTTATTCCTCTCTTTCTGTGCTTTTTCTTTTATTTTACCAAGCACTTCGTACGCTAGTTCTCACATTTAACTATTTTTTTTCTATCCCGAGTTGTATGTTTATATCTGTTAAATATTATTTTAATGTTGTTTAGTACAGATATTTAATGGCAGCATCTTGTAACAAATAATCTTTGAATGATTTATTAGTCTAGTTTTCTTGTTAGAATTTCTTACCCAAGGAGGTAGCAGTGCAATTTTGCTTCTAACCAAATAAAAGTTAGAAACACTACATATGCTCCTGAAAATGTATGTATGTTCAACTGACCTGCCTAGTTTCTGGTTTACTATAATCTAGTTTATAATGCTGTCTTCCTCTGGCTGTCTATGTATATACATTGATATATTTTTTCAAAAAAATAAATAAAAATCTGATTTGCCATTGCTTCTATTTGCATTTCGATTATTTAATTTATCGGTATCTGTTATTCTACCATTTAGATCGCCTTCTAAGATTATAAAGTTGTTTTTATTAATGCAATTATATTCATTTAAAGATCGACATAAAACCTTTAAGTTCCTGTCTTTTTACCATCTTCTGGGGCTTATACTTCAATCACAGTTAGATATCCTCTCTTTGTCTTCAAGTCAACCGTCATAAATCTACCGTAAAGTATTTATAACTTTGTATAGCTTTTCTCCCGCGTTTATCGATTAGTATAGCTACACTAGCTTTGGCTTTTATTTCCTGTAATACTCCACTCTAATAAATTATCATCTGTATCTAGGGCTCTTGTAACTTTCCTTTGGTTTCAAAAAGTACCATTGCATTGATGTTTCTCTTCTTTATTATTTTATTTAATTCTGCTTGCTTTATTGTCTCTTATGTCCCATATAGCTATGTTAATTCTATCTTTAACTTTGCCTTGTTCATCGTTTTTAAATGAGTTCTTTCGCGACTTTCATTGAAATTGGAAGTATTAAATCAAATCGCTAAATGAAATTACCAGCCCCAGCAGCAGGATTATTTACCGATATCCTATAGTATAGATCCATTGTGTTTTCTTCTAGCAGGGCTCTTGTCCTTAACTTTAAAAGTTTTAAATGTTAAGTACAAAACAACAAAAATATGTATTTTTTAAGAACTCTTAAATAAATATGTAGTATTTAGAAGGTGACAAATTCAAAAATATTAAATAGTTTTATATAAAGTATATAAACTTGAATTAGTCGTGCTTGTGAAGTACTTGAGAGATGACGTGTTTATTTTGACTTGGTAAGTATTCGACAATTTGGATATCTGCAGTGCGTATATGTGTGTGTCTTTATCTTTTCCACATACAAATATAATGTCAACGAGAGATACTTCAACACTTTTTTTTAATTTAGAAAAGGCTGAAATACATCGGCGATAGTAAAAGAATTGTTATGCGAAGATACCTGCGACAAACGAACGGTATAATATTTTACCAAGATTTTGAGTTGTAAACGAAATTCAGCGACTACTGTTTCCAACATATCTTCAAGATCTTCATAATGCTGGAAAAGTTAAAAAACTTGACTAATGAGTTTTACGCGAATTGATAGAATCTTGTTGCTCAGACATAACAAAGAATTTTTAAGCCAGATTATAACTTGAGACAAAAAGTGCATTTTATACACTAATCCCATACGAGATGAACGAGAAAAGTCTCTAGATAACATGCAAAGGCAAGTCTTCATCCAATGAAGATCGTGACTGTATTAATAGTATAATGAAACCAACATTCCTTCCTTCTTGTAACCTGGTGAAATAAACGCAGCAAACTCTTCTTGGCGAGAAGTCATCATTATGCAAAAATTGCGCTTAAAGCAGCTCTTTTTGGTCAATAGACGCGAGGAAATACCACTTGCAAAACCTACATTATACTAACGGAAAGACTATATTTATGCAATTTAAGATTTCCTTAGCAACAAAAATTTAGATTTTTGAATAGAATGCTTGCGCTTATTGTATTGTAAAATAAAAATTTAGATTAAAAATTACAAACTTGTTTTTACCCTAGGGAATTGGGCATTGCATATAATAATTTGTTCTTTAGAATATGTTTTTTCATCTTCGACATAGCTAGATATATCTTTTAAGTTAATAGATACTAATCCGCGCCCGAGCAATTAATTTACTTAGCTTGAATGCGAATAAAACCTAGATTCGATTCTGAGTTTCAGACGCCTGGCGTATGGGTCACAAGAAGTAATAGTGCGGTTATCTATAACTCAATGCCTGTCACACCATATCGGTGAAAATTAACATATGGAAGCGTTGACCTTTAAGTTGACAGGCAATATTACTTCCTCGCGGAGTCAAAATCTCACTTTTATATAATGATTTTAAAAATCAACAATTTTATTACGTTTTCCATTTTAGAAGAACAATAAAAGTATACAAATAATCTTATGGAAGTTTATTGTGGGTAAAAACGGTGAGATATGCAGATAATATAATTTTACTTACAAAGTAAGCATTCTAAATATCTTTTTTTAATATATATAAACTCCAGATGTATTAATAAATCTTAGTCTAAAATTTAAATAAAACGCTACCCTACTTATAGCAGCGTCTGTTTGGGAGCACAATAGCAACCGCTTTTCTTAAAAACGGAGAACAAATTTTTGACTGAAGGCTTTTATACTTTATTCTACAAACATTCTAAATCTGATATTTGTAGAAAATAACACTTTATGTTGCTACACGTTTTATTTGCAATTAATACTAAAATACTAAAGGCAAATTTGACTTATTTTCAAGAACAAAAATATTAAAGTTTCTTCTGGTGCATTTTCGTGTCTGTTGTATGCAATTACAAAGAATTAGTAGAAAACGTATTTATTATTCATACAAATTTGTTTACTAATATAAACAAATTACACTTCATCCGTAAATTATCTAGTCACCTTGAGATTTTAAGTTATAAAAAGAGTAAATAGCGATACACTAAAGGAAGACATAGCGTAGTAAATTACTAAAAGAGCAATTATATTGTTGAATTTATTTTGAATTATCTCATATAAGCAAATATGAAGTTAACCACATTCTTGAATGTGGATGAATTTATTAGTCAAGTCCATTGGGAGTTAGACGCTGGTAAGCCCGTGGGATGTTTCCATATTGAATACAGAAAAAACTAGCAGAATGATTTTTTACAATTTCTATAAGTTTATAAAATTTTCTTGATACTGAGTCTTAATAAACAAAAGTAAAAATATATATATATATATATATATATATATATATATATATATATATATATATATATATATATATATATATATATATATATATATATATAACTGTATGTCTTAATAAGAGAACACCAATATTTTTTCAATATATCATTTTGGAGTTACGATAAGCTTCTTTTTTAACCATAGTTAGCTACTTTAAAGTTTCATTTGTAGTTATATCACAAAGATGAATAAAAGCCTTTTGCTAATTGGCGACTTTGCTAAATTAATTTGATATAAGGTGTTAATTGAAATGATGTGGTGACTTATTTTTGTTTTACAAAATTATTTATTTGTCCAGTTTTGAATTTTTGCTACCTACGTTTATTTATATCCTGCAAAATAATATTTTATTCTTCATTTGTAATCTAGAAATTGTATGTATACCACTGCATTGAAAACTCAAATTTAATATATTTAATTTATTGCGTTTACCAAAACATACATTGCAGTATTTTCTTTTAAATTTAAATAATAGTTTATTTACTTAGTAGCTTAAATAGAAATAGCAATTTTATAATAGTAGCTGCGTAATACGTTATATTAATTACAATATTTTTTGTTACAGGTACGCCAGAGTAACTCATGGGAGATGATGAAGTGACAAATTAAATGTCTTCACATTTTTAATAGTAAGTGTTGCACTTATCTGATAACCCTGATAATTGATCTATCTGTATATTTGAAAAGAAAGTAAACAAAAACAGCTAATATAGAATGTGGCGTGGCTAAGCTCTGAGCGTACGTTTGGTTGTCTATCTTTAGAATAGTTTGGCATATTTTACTTTCGTAAAGTCACCTCACCGACTTATTTCACTGTTATTATTTGCAAATCTGAGGAAGGCGGATAAAAAATTTTCAGCTTAGGATGCCAAAATACTTTTTTGTAGGCAACCTTTTGTTTAAACATTAAGCCGCAAGCAAAAATGCAGTGTGCTATTTTTTTAAAGAAATAGCAGTTATTGAGTAAATTTGCATTGCAAATCATTGTCGGTAAATGAAACCATCAATTTAATTCTATAAACTATATAAATCTAGATCAAACCTAACTCTAACTATTTAACGCAGAAACATCAAAATTTGTGAATATGATGCTGTGTCGTGAAAAAGGGCAAAACATTTTAGTCTAATTTTGGACAAGGCCAATCGCAGAACGTCGCATTTTAATATGTAGAGTGTTAATTAAATTTTATGAAATATTGTGTTTACTATTTTTCCATTTTTAACCCCCAAAGGTGACACTTATGAAAAGCATTCTAAGTCTTAAATTTTAAATTTTCTTTATTTATACCTCCAAAGGTTTAGTGCGTTATTTTTTAGAATTTTAACTTTTTTAATGAGAAAATTGTATTAGTTAGTATATGATAAACATATTTTTTATAAGTTTGCTGTTTTCTTTTTTTCTTGAATTTTATTAGTGTATAATGTTTTAATATGAATTATAATTTATCTATTTTTTTTGGCGCACTTTACTGGCACTACAGCCTTAAGAACTTATTATTATTATTAATACTAAGGCATCACACACAGCCATGGGTTGAGCGAGACTCGAACTCGCCCGCGGGCTCGATGACAGAGAAACGATCTTGATCACTGATCCACCGCGGCTCCATATTTTATCTTATAAATGTTTCAATTCAATATTTTCATATTAATATTTATTTTGCTAGTTATAAATTTGCTTCAGTGGAACACTTTTACGTTTCACAACTTACACAATCAGTAACTATTTAGAATCACTTTTTCAGTGATGTGTTAAACTACTAACTACGTGAGCTGCCGATATCTATTGCGAATTGTCAACTCTGCGATCTGACATTTACATAGTACAGTTTGATATTTTTGGCGGTATACGTACTCAAAACGTTTTGTCATACGGATGCTCTTTGTATTGTTTTCATTAAGTTAAGAATTTCCCCTCGCCCAAAAAATAAAATTAATTCGTGACATTTTCGTGCCATATTTTTTTACCATCTTTGACGTAGATTATCTTAACAAGAGGGTGTCAATTAACTCATCTCGACTTTTGGTGGTGAAGAGCCACACAGAGCCACTGTTTATCGTTGGTTCAATAAATTTAGTCGTGGTCGTACTTCGCTGGTGGATGAATTTAAAGAAGGCCGTCGAAAATCGGCTGTATTGCATTACTGTGACTAGCATACATTTGATATTGCATTAACATTTAACTATGAAAAAGATGTGTACTTATTGGTTCCCGCATAATTTAACGATCACTCAGAAACAGGCTCGTGGCGATTAGTCAAAAGAAACGCTCAAGAAATACGATCGCGGTGCTTTAAATATCGTTTACAACATCGTCATAGATGATGAATCTTGGATTTATGCGTATGAGCCCGAAAGTAAACAGCAATTGACTGATGATGATCATCCAAGATGAGCCAAAAACAACAAAAATCGTTTGAGCTCGAAGAACTTTGAAGCAAATGGCCGCCTAGTTTTTGGTACAATTGGACATGTCGCAACTGTAGTTTTAGAAGATTGTAAAACAATAAATTCTGAATGGTACACAACCATTTGATTGCCAAAAGTCTTCGAAAAAAAACATGCCAATGCGAGCTCACACACATCGACACAAACTGGCTTTTTGAGCACTCAAAACATCGAATTGATGGGTCATCTGCTGTGCAATACTGGTTTTGTCCCTAACAATTTCTTCTTGCTTCCACCTGTGAACAAATTGCATAGACAACGATTTTAAACGCCATAAGAGGCGGTTGATGCGTTCAAAACTCATGTTTCCGCTATGGCAAAAATGCTATAAAAATGGTTCCAGCGCGTGCATCAATATATTGACCGTCAGGGAAAATATTTTAAAAAACAATAAAAATGTTTTGAACGTTAAACATTTGTTTTTGTTAGTTTTTTGTAATAGATATCGCGCAGCCCAGGAATAATATAAGGGAAACAAAATTAGTGTAATTCTATCAATCATTTCGTATAAAAATTAGTTGTTTTACAATTAATATATTACACTGTATCCTATTACTAACACATTGGAATTTATTATTACAAGTTCTACAAGTCCTATCGATCAACACTACTACGTCGGTGGAGGTAATTTAAATTAAAGAGAGACTGAGTGTTAACAACGGTATACCTGCATACTTCAGCCGCTCTAGATCAAAAGTGACAAGCCTATAAAATAAGGGAAATTTTTCCAGAAGGACTCTAGCCTCGTCTAGTGCATTAGAACTTTATTTAATTTCTTTTAACACTAATTTTGAATTCGGAAGTTGATGGATAAGAGCAAGTTCGTCCCGTTACATTTTTGTAAGATTGTTTTATTCTCATATAATTTGATATATCTTTGCATCTTTTTATGAAGTTCTATGGTTTATTGCTATATATAATTTAATTACCATTACACATAGTAGACATAATAATTATGATTTTTCATAATATTTTTAATTATAATACTATAATTTTTTTAAATTTTCGAGAAACCTTACCTTTTTATTAAATAAGTGCCATTTTTATCAGTAATCATAAGGACTTATTTGCATAATCTTACATATTTGGTAGATTATGCAAATCGTCTTTCTTGAAAATAAATGTCATAAAAAAATTGGTAATTGTTGTTTTTGTATGACTACTTTGATAAACTTAATTTTTACGTAAAAAAATTGTAAACACTCCATTACTAATAATTTCTGATTAGATCAGAATGGAGTTCGACTAACTTAAGATTGATACTTTGCTTATTAACACTAACAATACTACTAACGATATATACAACCTACTTAATAAGATTTATAGTTTGAATAGAAGATATGTTTTTGTAAACAATCAATTTGATTATTTTATAGCCAGAGGTGGTATTGAAGGTTTTGTTTTAAGTTTAAATTATCAACAAATAGATATTAACTTAACAACCATAGAAGTATTACACAACTTAAGACAAATCATTGACTATAATATAATAAATTTGTAGAAACAATCTAAATATAAAATTATAATCTATAGTAAATAGCAGTACGCTAATTTTATAAAAAGAAGCGCATTTGGTTGCAGTATAATTAAAGAATAAAACTAATTCGTTACTAAAACATTATAACTATTAGCATATCTTAAACTTTAGTGAATACGTTTTCCGTAAATGCCTTCTTTATGAATTAGTAGCGTGCGAGTCAGCATTGTTTAACAATAACCGAAATAATTCATTTGTTCTTACTATTAAAACTACTTTTTTTTTAGAATTGTTTGTTCACTTTTGATAATCCGTTATTGAAATTATTGTTTATCCTAAACAAATTAAAATAAAATTAGTATAAATAACTAATTTTTGAGCACATTATGAGAAGAAGGAATTTTTTTAAATTTATACTAGTTAGTATGATACTGAGATAAAACCAGTATGTGATTAAAATAAATGAATTAAGGAACATTTTTGCATTTTGCAATTATGGTACTATTTATCAAACAGGAAGTGTACTTTCAGCGATATTAATATCTTTTAGCAATCTTAGTTTTTAGTTTACTCAATTTTACTATACTAATGGAAAAAATTTCTAAATTAATAAACGTATTTATAAAACAGAAGCCATAAAGAAAAAACTACGGTGAAAAATGTTGTCAAAAATGTGGTAGTAAATATTGTATAACGAAATACCTACGATTGTTTTAATTACTCAAAAAAAAATAATTTAGCCAAACCTATCATTGTCCACTGTTACTTAAGAGAAAAATCCGGTAATTTTAATAGAAAAGTATTTAAAGAGTTTTTTTTTACGTGCAATTTCTAGCTTGTCTTCGATTCCCTCGCTGAACATAGTTTTGAACAGTTGAACAGTTTTAATTTTTAGATTATGCCGATACTTTAGTTGATTTAGCCTAAAATTTTTTGTCTTTTTAAAATTAGACTTGTAATCTATTTATTTTATAGTATCTATCAGTTAAATCCCTTTTTTGTAAATCTAAGCACGTTGTTTAATTTTAAGTTTTTTAATTGGTAAGCTTATATTGTTTACTTTAACTTAATCTCATTAGTATTTGAAGTTATAAATTGGTTATTTTTTATTTAACGTTGTTATACAGGTTGAATGTTGTACAAGTGTCTGCTTATTAGAAATTAGTAAGTAAATCTACATGTAAAAATCAAGTGTTTAAAGCCGGCCACTTAGTTGGGTAACGTAATGGGAATATTTTGTCAGTTCCTATGTAAAGAGAGCTTAGGTAAGCTAGAGTTCCTTCACCCACATGATTTACAAATACATTAAAGCGTTATTTACAATTCTAGTCTACCGGTGACTGTTCTGTGATTTGAAATACCATCCTCTCTAAAAGATGTATATATACTTAACGACAAAAATTTTATAATGATAGCGGTCTGTTGCAAACACCAATAATAAGACTTTTGTTGAAGGAATAGAGATGGTAGCTATTCTCATGTAAGATACTCAACGCAGTCGCTAGTGGGTTATTTGCCTAGAGGTGCTACTGGAATTATCCTCAATAACTTGTAGAACATATTTTAACTCAGGTGTACGAACATGACATTCTTTCTCCGTATTCATTCGTACTAACAAAGAACTTTGTATCATATAAACGACAAAACATTAGTGGAAGGTTTTGTGATTTGGTTGCTTTCTGTGAGGGTAAATTTCTTGGTAAATCTATGCGGCCTTCCGAGCATTGCTATTCGCTTCCCCATGCGTGTAATTTGTCTCTGTTTATTCCTGATGTAAATAACGTCCCATTCCAAGAGCACTTTACAACACATGTGCACTTAGAATCAGATCTGCAAGTGAAAATAATTGTATAAGTGCGTCGTAACTGAAGTAAGTGTTCTGGGCAGCGTTGCCGTCTGCCATGAAACGCATGCATTTCGGGACATAAAGTTTACCCTATAGTTGTCAACTAGTCTGTATTTTATCAGCTGTTTTTCGTAACAAAAATATTTGATGTAAATTTTCTAATTATTAAAACCATAATATTCTTTTTTCGGTCAATATGTAAAAAACTAATTCTAAACTATTTTTAGTTATAGCCAGAACGTTCTTTTCTATTTTTCTATGGTACTTCCAAATTTTGATAATGCCATCATTTATTGTTAAGAGAAACAGTCCTGTCTGTATTGTAATAACTTGCGGTTTAAAATATTTGGAATATATATATGTATATATATATATATATGTATATATATATATATATATATATATATATATATATATCTTCAAAAAATTATAATCAATTATAAAAGTACTTTGGCTTTAAAGCTATATAATGGTTTAACTTTAGTAAAGTTATAAAGTCTATTTGTATTTTTAAAATCTTCAGAAAACAATATAGGAGGTTACAAAACTAGAAAATATTTTTATAATTGCAGTTTTTTTTGAGTCAATAAAAATTGTAACTTTTGTGTTCTGAAACACTTTTTAAAGGTATTTCTTCGAATTAAAATTTTATCGAGGTAAATAAAAATAGTAACTAAATTGGTGCATTACATAGTACAGCTATGAAGAAATGTAATGCCACAAATATTTGTGGTGCATATTTTTCGTCTAATTTAATAAATAAGTAACCACTTTGTAAATATAAAAATAAACATAATTTGTCCCATTTGGAATTTGTTATTAATATTTTGACGTTACGTTTGAGTGTAGTAGAAACAAGATATAATTATAGTTCATCTTTGTATTACGTAGCAGTTTTTGGTCAGCATTGTTATTAATTTTGATAATAATTTTCTCTAAATACCAAAAGCAGCATGAAACTAGTGCCTATGGTTTTGGACAATTTTTGTTTATTTATCATTAAAATACAAATAATCTTTTAGAAGGAAATTGATCACAAGTCATTAGAGCCTTATATTTGTATTTTCTGATATTGTAGAATTGAAAGGTTATCACCTTGTCTTTGAATACTTTAGCAATAGTCAGCATGTTTCAATTCAATAATGTGATTTTAGAATTAATTGTCTAATACATTGCTCAAAAACAAGGTTCAAAGCAAATTTGAAGCAGGTTTTTTGCTATTTGTTTCGGCCAAAATTGGACTGAATCGTAATTTTAAAATTTTTAAACAAAGGAACTAATCAAAAGCTAAGGCTGAAAAACTCATTTTTCGGAATCGAACGCTCTGCTGTAGAAATCGGTTCTCTATGTTGTATTCCTGGGGAATCAAGGAAGAGGAAAAAAAAGGTGTGGGTGGAAAAAAGGACAAGTTACCCCAATCTTTGCTGCCGAGCCGACGGAAGCGTTTTTCCTGATTAGTCCTTAGCTGGTTGTGTCCGAAGTTTGCGACTAGGTTTTTCTTGGTTCCTCGCCGGGTCAGATACAAGGAAACCGAACAGAGTCTCCGCCGGCAAAATTTCAACTTTCGAAATACAATCGGCCAACAAACGACCTCCGGGAAGAGGAAAATCTGGTAGGCGAAATATCGAATCCCAGAATGAAATCAGCCTTCAACAAGCGGCCACTGGGATGTGGAAACTCTTGAGGCCAAACAAAACACGGCCTCGGACACGGAAAATTTAAAGCTGGTCGCGCGCTTTCTAAACCATCACAACTAAAATTCAAAAACAAAGCGAGCAAAAGAGAGGGAGGCCGCGGCCTAAGCCGCTTATATATCGGCGCACCGCTCAAGCGGGTAAATTGGCCGCCGCTATCTCAAATCAAAAATAAAGCATGTAATATAGAAGGAGCTAAAAGACTGTCGGTTCTAATTTAAAATCCAAATAAAAGTAATTGGAGATTAGCTTGAACACTGTCAGATACAAATTAAAGTATATTCTGGGTGAAAACTACTTTCTGATGATGCGGTTCCATTTGCACTAGTAATTTATAGCAACGGCACATGATCATACAAAAGGTCCTCAACATTAAAAGCAAGAGTAGCTTAAATATATCGCCGTTGTTTAATTTAACTTTTACAACATTTTTGTAAAGCATATTTTTGAATTTCAATAATTTCTGCACTTTTTCCCATTTCCACAGTATTTTCCTACTTAGCTTCTCGTTAGTATCCACTCCTTCCATAATTTTTTAGCGTTGGTATTCATTTTAGTTTCTATCAGTGTAATTTTTACCTGCACTTTTTTATACAAAAAATATGATATAAAAAATTGTTTTTATGAGTTATTGCTAATTATTTTAGTAACAAGTTTAATATTAATATGACAAACTTTTCGAATAGTTAAATTTATTTTTTCGGCGATATATGCAAGATAAGACACCCACCACCTTAAATTTCTCTCAATAAAACACATATGTGTAGTGAATTGTACGATTTCTAACAAACATCATATTTTTTTTAATGTGAGTTGTCAAAAGTTGTTGAACGCAATAAATGTATGACTGGAATAAAAAGCCTTATTTCTATTTGCAAAAATTGTGACAAAACCCATTATTGTGCTACTAACTTTACACTTATAGCTTGGTTGGCTTTTAACTCATTAACAGAGTTATTAAGTAGTATCTGTAGCTCAATTATTTTATAAGCAGATCTTATATTGCAAGTTTTATTTTATGTTTAAATTAGTAATAGTAGTATTTGGCAACTAATACAAACAGTTTTATAATTCACTTTAACTTACATACAAACAACATAAAAATGCTGTTCTTTGTACTGACAGATTACTAAAGAATTATAAAATTATAATTTTAAAAAAAGTTTTGATGTTACTAATTACAATAATAAGAGGCTATTAATAATTACCTATAACAACTTTGTATAAAAATTTTAAATTCTAAAAAATTTGGACTATTTGTAGAGCATCAGTATAACACACAGAAGTGTTTGTGTAAAATAATCGATTAGTTAATTATTTTGTTTTTGTTACAACATAGTTAATGGGAAAAATTAATTTCCAACTAATAGATTTTTACGAAGAACGCTATTACTACAGTATTTTTCAGGTTTATCTAAATAACAGTGATTTCTTGGAAAACTTAACTAAACCATTATTTGACTAATTAGTATCTTACCGATGACTCAACAAGTTGTTTGTCAATTTTAATAATTTAAAAATGGATTATACTGAGTTTTGCTACTAAATAAACTTAAATTATTAATTAGACGGATTAAGCAGTCAACTGAAATGCTTCAACTGAAAAGTTAAGTGTGCATTTTATCAAGTCCCATAAACGTAAAACTATTTATCTACCGTTTATAAAATTTACAGGTTTAACGTTTAGATGTTTTCTATCTTTATTTAATAAATAATTCAAATAATTTAAATTAGTAATTGCTATAATTTGCAAGCTCACTGCGTACAAACCAATACCACAGGATGAATCCTACCGTACCCAACATCTAATATAGCAAGCCAGATAAGTAACTCATTCAATTACTCCATCACCAACTTTCTTCCAAATCACGACAAATTCCTTTTACTTTTCAACAAAATAAAGCTAACCAAAGCTACCAATCGAAAATTAATCTACCACACACGCCCACATTATCAACCCAAAAAGATACCCTCGTTGTATTAAGTCAGCTAAATACATCTTGGTTATATTTTAATAGTAACGATAAAATACAAAAAACCAAACACAAATACTAAATAGCTAAGAAAACAAAAAGTATCACCCTTTCAACAGGAAATTTAATAATCAAACAAAGCAACTATAACCTGGTACCCATAACAGGTATGACATGTTTGTAGATGGTGACGATGATCGCTATGCAAATACCCAAACAAAAAACTGTAACGCAGCAGCAAGAAAATCAAAACCGCCTCCGATTTTTATGTACGGTCACAAATTTTAAAGATTTGGTAGATAACCTTGCAGTAGTTGAAGACAAAACTTACCATTGGATGGCTTTAATTAACAATACAATCAAAATAAATACTTATACTTCAAACACGTACAGAAAATTGATACAACATTAAAGGGATGAGAACATAATTTACCGTACTTACCAAATGAAGCAAAGCAGAGCCTGTATGGTGCTTGTAGAAAAACTATATTACTCAATACTTACTGACATTATAATAAAAAATTTAAATCTGCTTGTCCGTAATATTATAAACAAAAACACAAAATTAGCAAAGAACCGTTATCACTCTTTTTGTAAACTTAGAACAAAGAGAATACCACTACAAGTATTTAAACTAAAATTTATATGTGACTAAGATAACTGTTGAATCTTCTAAAAGGAAAAATACGATTATAAAACATACTATACTAAGACATATCAGTGCATGTGAAGGACCATATAAATCAAAAATATGTACAACAACCAGGGAAACTTCAACAAGGTGCGATTTATGTAGAGGAAGCCACTCTGCGCACTACAAATAATGCACTGTATATCAACAGTTAATAAATACCAAAAATAGATCACACCAAAATCCAACTGCACAACTATCTCAACTCAACAGTCATCCCGATATCCTTCAAAATCGTCATGTTCCTCATCCAAATGTTGATAGCTGTAAGTTACAAAACGCCCGTAATATAACATACAGTATCAGACAAAAGTAATTGAATTTTTTGGAGATCGCTCTAGCTTTCTAATCAAGAACCACCCGCAACTGGTACCAAGTTGCAAATAGCAAGGCTCCTCTAGGCAACACTTCCACACAAGAACATCGTCACTAGGCACCAAGTTCCGTAGCAAGTGCCAGGTGAATAATTTTTGCCGCGACAACAGTAATTAAAGTTTACCATCAACCAAAAAAATAACCAATAGACCGGGACAAATAAGAAAAACCTAACAACAGACGAATATTTGGTAGCACAACCATAGTTTTTGATCGTCTCTACACAACGTTTGGGCATGGAAGCCATAAATCGGGCAGTCACATTTGGCTCAATCTTCTGCCATTCTTGTTGAAGTTGCTGGAATTGCTGGTCGGCGTTTCGGGGCCGTTTCCCTTCCTAGCTCATCCCAAAGATGCTCAATCGGATTTAAGTCCGGAGACTGTGAAGGTCAGCGCAAAAAGCCCACTTTCTTCTTCGCCAGGATTTCCGTCACATGGGCCGACTTGTGCTTAGAGTCGTTGTCGTGTTGAAATACCCAGCCGCGGAGCATGATTCCACGTGGGTGTAGGAGCATATGGTCTTGCAACAACTTTCCAAAAAGAGGTGAACCATGGTGCCGTAAATCAGAAATAGTAGACCAACTCTTTTTGCACTGAGACAACTCCACACAATTAAAGTTCTATCTCCATGTTTTACAGTCGAGTTCTGGTCCTTCGGATTGCTTCTTTCGCCCACGAGACTTCGAAACAACTGCACGCTGTCGGATCCAAACAAGCAGAACTTGCTCTTATCACTCCAGAATTCAAAAATTCAATTTCTTTTGTACGATACTGTATGCCCAAGCATGTTTATGCAACAAAACAAGATGATTAATCTATTAATAAGTCTTGTAAATAAAAATTAATAATGACCACGTATATAAGAATCGTAACATGGAATGCAAATGGACTCACCATCAATAAACTAGATCTAATGGTTTCCTTTAACTTAAAAAAATAGACATTATGCTTATCTTTGACACACGCTTTACAGACAGAACTGCACTATAAAGTTCACAATACATGTCATTCTGAAGGAATAGCGTGCAGTGATACAGCCACTCTTATGCACAGCATCATTTCGCATTCTGAACTACCACAAAGTATAAAAAAAGCAAATACAAGCTACCAGTTTACAAATTAATGCTTTATTGTAGGCATTTACTACAATGGCTCTCTATAGCCTTCCATAACACGATATCTACTAATCAATATTGAACATTTTTTTAAACATTGGGTTCAAAAACCATCGCTGGATGTGATTACATCCAACTATTATCAGGTAAACCTACTTATTAACCTGCAGATCATCGAAAAATTCCAGACCTACTAATCTTTTTTATTATTTCTGACATCGCTGTTAATTAATAACGACTCTAAGTACTGAAGTAGTAAATAAACCACAAAATGTTATATTAACTACTAAGCCAACAGATTGAGAAACATTTCAAAATCTTTTAGACAATATTAATCTACGATATCGTATAAATGAATTATATGACTTGTTTATACTGTATTACACAGTAAAATCTAAGAGATACAAAAACAGTACCCTAAATTGCCACTTATTACAAAGAAATTGCGGATTCGAGAACTAATTGCAGCGAAAAGATAATGTAGAAGAAGTCTGAAGACCAGCGTACCTGTAATAGTATAAATAAAAAACCTATCATTATTTTGAAAAAACAATAAAATGTACCATTCCAAGAATACATCACAAATCTAAAAAAGGAAAATAATTTTTTATGGAAAACAACGAAAAATAAAGGACCAAAAATTAGCAACATTAAAACACGACGGCACCTGGACACAATTTGATGATAAAAAAATCATCAGCAAGAGTTTTCGAACCATTTGATAATATGCCAGTTTCATGTAACAATGGAATAGTTGACCTATTTTCAGTTGTTACTACCAATACAACTTTTTACCACTGCTAAAGTAAGGTACAGCATAAAAGCTCTAAAAAATTACAAAACTCTAGGTTATGATCTCATGACAGCATAAATAATTTGTCTTCTTCTTTAGGCCTTTCTCCTATCAAAGATGGGAAACCATTATGGCAATTTTAATTTTGTCATCGGTTCATCTGAATAATTCCCCGGAGCTGCAGTTGAACAATTCCTACCTGTATCTCGATCAGCACAGCCTTTTTCTCCAAACACTTTGCTTTTCTCTTATTTTGCCTTGCATAATGTTTCTTAATAGTTCGTATTTTCCCTTATTATAAAAAGTCCCAGATACTTAAGTTTGCTTTTCTTAATAATTGTCGTAGCCTCATAGTCTTTCTTTAATCATTGTAGTGTTTCTACATTTGTTACCCTTTTTGCCCACGAAACCCTGAGCATCATCCTGTAACACCACATCTCAAAGGCTTCAACTTTTCTTATGTGAATCTGTTTTATAGTCCAGACCAAGAAGCATTCTTAGTCTTAAATTATTATTGATGTTTCAACTACAGAGGAATTTTTTCATTTTATTAAAGACATTTTTGGCGATTTCAATTTGGGTTCTGAATTTTTTAGTTTAGTCGCATTGCTCTTGTATCCATGTCCTTGAAGATTTATAGTGGCTGACCCTTTCAATATGTAAATAGTTGGTGTTGAGAATATCCTTGTTGTTTTGATTTTGTGTTATTATCATATTTTTTTTATTTAGATTTATCTGCTCCTCTCTACTACCTAAATCTTTTCTGAAGCTTATTTGAGTGTCACTTATTTCAGATTATAGTTTTTTTTTTTTAAAGGTTACATTTATTGCTAGATCAACAAATACAATTTTGTTATACATAGCAGTGATGTTGTGTAAATTATATACATGACTTTGATTACATAACATAAGGAGACTTTTAACTGTCTCAGCAAACATTTCAGTGACTGTTTCAGTAATTTTCACGATCGGTTAATATAATGTCCTGAGGTAGTTGACGTTTGAGTCTTGTGTGTATCTTTGTTCGAAAGAGTTCATAATGAACCGCACCACTACACGCACTTGAGTTGATTATAAACTTTTTTGCACTTTTTTTAATGTAGTCTTCAATGGGCATGATTCCTAATTCTTGGTGTAGCTGTGTGTTCCGAATGTACCAGGGCGCGTTGACTGCAATCGTAGCACTTTGTTTTGGAACCTCTGTATTTTGCGTAAGTTGGTTTGAGACGTGTTGCACCATATCGGTGATCCATATAGTATTAGTGGTCGTAGCAGGGTTTTGTATAACAGCATAGTGCATTCAATTTTAGGAAGATTTACGGTTAATTAGTGGGTACAGCTGTTTGAGTCTGGCATATCCCTGGATTAATTTCTGGTTAATGTGAAAGCCCCAACTCAGCCGTGTGTCCAGGTAAATACCGAGGTATTTGACTGCTGAATCGTTGGATTTCCACGGTATTGGTTTATTATTAATGTGAACTAGGTTGGGATTCGTGATTCGTCTAAGAGTAAATATTTTTGCTTGGCATTTATCTGGGTTTATTTGGGTATTCCACTGTTAAAACCAGCGAGAAAGCTGGTTTGTGGCTTGTTGGAGAGCTTGTACTGCTTCGTCCAATGACGATGCTTGAGTGAAGATGGCTGTGTCATCCGCAAAGGTGGCGAGAGTTGCCTTAGTTTCAGGCAGGTCAGAGGTGTAAATGGAGAATAGGACTGGACCCAGGACGCTGCCCTGCGGAACACCTGCATGGATATTTTTGGTTTGTGATAGCGTGGAGTTCACTCGTACAGCAAAGGTTCTGTTTTCGACAAATGAGAATAAAATGGCTTTTAGGTAGGGAGGCATGTCAATATTTAGGATTTTTAGCTTTAAACCTTCAAGCCATACTCTGTCAAAGGCCTGTGAGATGTCTAGAAATAAGGCCGCAGTGTAGACTTTGTTTTCATAGCCACGCTCGATAAGTTCGCTTATACGTTGTATTTGATGATATGTAGAGTGGCCTTTTCTAAATCCGAATTGAAAGGTAGGGATTGTGTTTTGGTTTTCAATAACGGCATTTAGTCTAACTTGAATTATTCTTTCCAGCAGTTTGGATAGGGTGGTGAGAAGACTTATTGGCCTATAACTACTTATTTTTGTTTTGTTTTGCCCGGTTTTGGAAACATTAGAATTTGGGCATGTTTCCATGCTAGAAAGTAGCCTAGCCTTAGGCAGGCATTAAAGATTGTGCTTAGGCTGGCTAGGGCTTTCTTGGGAAGGTGCTGGAGAATAGAATTTGTGAGTAGATCATGTCCGGGAGACTTTTTGGTTGAGAGTGTGTCTATGTGAGTTTTAAGTTCCTTGGGGGAGGTGGGCTTAATTCTATCGGGGTGCGGCACGTTTGTTTCAATGCAGGTTATCGTGTGCTTAAGGTGTGTTGGAGTGCAAGTGATGATAGGAGTGAAGGTCCTTTCAAGGTGTAGGGCGAAAGCGGAAGCTTTATCTTCATCTGTTATGTAGTTGTCAGTGCCTGTGTCGTTTGTTAGTGTAGGCATTTCATCTCTTTGGTTTAGGATCTTGTTTTCCATAACCCCCTGTCCCCTGGGCTAAAGTTGGCTATGTGTTGTTGATAGGTGTTGACTCTGAGTAGATCGAGTTCTCTTTTAATCCTATGGGCAAGGTTGTTTAGTCGGTTTTTGATTGAAGGACTTCTAGTTCGTTGCCATTCACGCCTGAGTTGACTTTTCTCGTTGATTAGGTTAATTAGATGCCTCGGAGGGTAATTGTACTCTGGTAGGGCTGTTACACGCGCTGGTGTGCATGCTTGTCGTGCACTATCGCTAATCAATGTGGTGAGATTGGCAATCGTTGCGTCAATATCTTCTTGGTTATGGATATTTGTGGGGCATGATATTTTGTTTTCTAGTATTTTTTCAAATTGATCCCAGTTCATTTTGCCGTTTATTAGCCTCGGTACTGCTTGTTTCGGTACTGGGTTATTTGTAAATGACACTAAGACAGGAATGTGGTCTGAGTTGAGTTCGGTTATGACTTGTTGGTACAGCGGCTTGTTAAAATTCTTCTGCAGAACTATGTCAAGTATGTCTGGTTCGTGGTCTCTTCGATACGGGTAATAAGTGTACTCGTCCGGTGCTAATATCTGAAAGGAATTTGCTATTGCCAAATTCTCTAACTTTTTACCCTCAGGGTTGGATGCTCTGCAGCCCCATAAGATATGTTTGGCATTTATATCACCAATGACCAATAGCGGCTGATTTGTATTAAATATTGTTTGTATGTCTTCGGGTACTAGTTTTTTATTTGGCTGCCTGTAGGTGCTTGCTACTGTTACTATACTATTGTCATCATGTGTAACTTGGACGGAGGTCATTTCAATATTTAAACTCCTAATTAAATTAGAGATGTCGGGCAGTCGCGTATGCTTAAACCTTCTTTTTATTAGAATTGCTACCCCTCCTGGCGCAATCGGGGCGTTCCGGTCCTTTCGATAGACGTGGTAACCTGGGATATTAAAGCTGGTTGTGTCGTCTAGGTGCGTCTCAGTGATGCAAGCGATGTCTACTTTGTGTCTAGCTAGGAAGGCAATGATTAGGGATCGTTGGTTTTGGAGCCCATTAGCATTCCAGTTGAGGATTGTTAAGCACTGAATTGGTTTTGGTTGGTTATGGTCCATTAAAGAGCATGAGTAGGAAAGTATTTGTGATAAACGATTTAATTTGATTCAGGTGAGGTGTGAGTAGTTCAAGGAGGAGCTGTATAATGTTGTTGGCTGGGTCTGATTTGATGGTGTTGTGATTAAGTCCACTTTGGGTTCTGCTTGCATAGGTCTGTTCGTTGTTAACTTCCGAATTTCGGAAGTAGTTGGGTTTTGGGGTGAGGATCGAGGTTTTGGTACGTTGCCGCAGTAATTTAATATGGTGGGGACAACCGCGATAATTTGCACTGTGGCTTCCTCCACAGTTTGCACATTTTGGTGGGTCATTGGGTCGTTTTTTACATTCTGTATGTTGATGGTCGCCTGCGCATTTGACGCAGGTATATTTTTGAGTGCAGTAGTTTTTGGTATGTCCATACTGCTCACATCTATAGCATTGGGGAATGATCTTGGATTTTCTTCTTTCTTCGAGTGTTACTATAGTGTAGAATATTGCTTTTAACGTGAATATACGTTTTGCTTCTTCGTTTTTGGTGAGGTCAACTGCGCAGACTGGCAGCGCTTTTTTTTCTTTTGTGTACAGTCGTGCTACTTTTAGAACTGGAATTTTATTGGTTATGAGTTCGTTTTGATTTCCTGGTCTGTTAAGGAAAGTGGTACATTTTGATGACTACTGATAAGGGTTTATCGTTGGGATTTTGGTAAGTGTGGTACTGTATTTGGTTATCACTGTAGAATTTAGTTAATTTCCGATAATCTTCGTCTTTGTTAAGTTTATTCGTAGTGTGGATACGTTGTAGGTAGTTGTGAACGCACCAGTTGCGTGTTTTTGATGTCTTCTACAAGAGCTTGGTGATTAACTGCATTGGGCAGATAGATTGGTGGAATTTTAATTTTTGTCGTATCGGGTTGGTTATTTTCTGTTTCTTCTTCAGAAGATTGTTTATCGGTTAGGGAAGTTTCCAGGTGTAGCGGAAGATAGTATTTATTGTTTTCTAGGAGGTTTTGAGCTGTCCATGCATAACGTTTTTGAACTTCATTTATAGGTGGTGATAGATCGCCGAATTTGCGCTTTTGTTGCGCTGTTTGATCCATTTTAATTGCATGGGTTGTAATTTTTATTGAAATATATTAAAATAAAATCAATTTTAAACTTACTGCGTTTGTAAAGAGTTGATATAGCTAAGGTCAAGCGTATCGCACTGTTATCGGACGGCGTACGTGACATCCGAACCGGTTCACTGCTCGTACTCGACTCAGATTATAGTACACACGATTATGTATTATTTTAAAAATGATCTTAAGTGTATGGCTTAATAGCGCTATTGTTCTATGTTTGCTACATTCATTTGTATTTGGTTTCTTAGATATGTTTATAAAGGTGGAGATTAACCATTCCGTGGGTGTTTCAGTTGTTATATAAATGTTGTTGTAAAGGTCCAGGGAAATATCTGTTCGGGCCAATCACCAATTCCTTTTATTTGGATTTTAAAATAATCAGTTCATAGGGTCGACAGTTTTGTAGCACCCTGTGTAAGCGTTTTGTTTGTTTAGAAATAGCCGCGGCGGTTTGTTCGCCTGCACAACGACTTCGCTATAAAAGCGGAGCTGCTACGGCCGTTTCTGGTGTAGCCATGATGGTTTTGGAAATGTTCGACCGGCTTTAATTTTTCCGTGCGTATAAAACCGTTTTGATCGAGAGTTCGCCTGCGTATTTGATTTGTGGCAGAAGTTTCCGCATCTCGGAAGTCGTTTGTTGTAGACCGATTGCATGTACGGAAATCGATATTTGCCGACGGAGAAACTCGGTCCGTTTGTAAACCTCGGACACGACCAGCTGAAGGACCCACATTAAGAAAGACGCTTTCGATCGGCCCCGCAGCGAAGATTGGGATAACTTGTCCTTTTTCACACCCTTCTTTCCTTTTCCTCGATCCTCCTGATTATAGCCCCTAGGAAGCCGATTCTTGCAGCAGAGCGTCCGCTTTCACGATAAGTGTCTTCCAGCCTTTTTACCGTTTGATTGGAATTATTTTTTTAGTTTGCTTAAACCTGATCAATATCTAAAACTTCGTCTATTAATTTTAGTAGCTCTATTGAAATTTTATCGAGGCCACTAGCTTTCCCATTTTTTATTTCTATAAAGCGTATCCAATTTATTTTTAATTATTAACCAACCATTATCACGCTCCATTTCTTCATAACCCATCTGATAATTGTTTTCTCTGTTATGTAGTCGGTACATTTTCATTTTCTTTTTAATGTCAACTATAATGTCTCCATGGTCTTCTCTTAGCTTTCTTCTTTTAATTTGATCCCGTTATTTCTTTGATTTTTTGTGTATGTTAAACGTGTCGTGTTTTCTATTTGACATTTTTTACCTCTTAGCACTGTTTTTGTAGCCATTTTTCATTTGCCTGTCGTAATTTTACTTTAATTAACTTATTAATTGGTCAGTATAGTCGTCTTATACGTTTTTTGTTTATTTATGAAAATAGGTATTTCCGTTGTTATCCAGCTTTTGTGTTTCTGGGGTTTTAGGTTTTCTTTGCCTACCTCTCTTATCCCGTTAGCTATATTTTTCCATTAATCGTTCACGTTTTCGTATGCTTGTATTGTTACTTCACCTCTCTTATTTTCTCTTTTATTTCCATTGCCACTTTTTCTTTTATTCCAGGTTCTTTTAATCTTGTGAGGTCCATGGTTCTTTTGATACATTTCTTTAATTTTTTCATTTTTATCGTCATAGTTGCAACTATGGAATTATAATCTGAATCAGTATCCGTTCCAGGATAGGTCTTTGCCGAGGTGATGCAGTTTCTGAATCGTCGTGCTATTATTATAAAATTTGAATTATCTTTACTTCATACATATGTTCATTATCGCTGTTTCCCGGCTATTATATTTTTCCGTTACGAATCATGTTCTGTCCTGTTTCGAGTATATCTAACTTTTTGTCGTTCCATTTCAACTATGACATTTTCTAATTTTCCTGCTGTATACAAGCTATTTACATTACATGCTGCAAAGCTAATAAATGCATTTATCTTGTGGTTATTTGTATTTTGAATATTTTCATTTTTCTTTTTACTAGTCTAACTGTGGATGCAGTACATCAACGTGATGAACAGACGAGTCTCATCGCTACACGAAGACTCTTCCATGTCTTCGCAGGCCTTATATTTACTAAATACTCATTTATTTGTAATTAATAAAATAGATTGTAAATTGAAAGCAATTATTAAAAAATTATAATTAGTAATAGACGATTAATTAGTACATTATGTAAAGAAAAGTAAAAAAAAACCTCTAGAGGACACAAAAAATTTTAATACTTGTGTAATAGTGCACATTTGCCTCATTGTTTTTCCCATGAGATTCCTGAAGGCAGATCCTGGACCTTAATTATTAGTATGATGTGGGGATGTAACCAGATTGTGATTATAATGAATTAATTAACCAACATGTTAAAGTTTTGCAGTTTCGGTGCTGTTTGTCCTATGGGAAGCGTACTTTCACCTATGTTAACATCTTCTGGCCATCTTACCTTACTCATACAATTTACAATTATGACGTAACTTTAATAAAGTGTTAAATTTATTTTTTGCTGCTTAAGTACGCGTGTTTTGGTTGATTAACATTGTTAACAAGCGTGCTTAATGCCACAGATGTCTGTGAAAAATGTATTTGTAGCAGCAAACAATGTTGTATGCAAATTATTAATGCTCTCTAGAGGAGTGCCACGGTTTTGAATTGCATTAAAGTTTGCACTTGCAAATGCAGCAACGCAGCCTTATTGATCTTATAACGTACAACAATACGTAATTTACATTAGGGCAATTGCATTGTTACAGTCTGATTGCAGCGAAATTGTTCAATTTGTACAACAGACCGTAACGTAATTAAGTCATTGTCCACACAATAACATAATGGCTTTATTATATATATTAGAATTCGAAGTTAATGGGATTATGATTAATGCCCGTGCGTGTAACAAGTCCAGGCTTCCCACCACCTACCTGCAATTACAAACAAATGCGCTTATTATCGTCTCATTAACGGTGCTATCGTTCGTTTATTTGTCGCGCTTTGCCGGCGAGCGTTGTCCGTAAAACTTGAGCGCCTTCCGCCTCCAACTTACAAATTAATGCAAGCGAGATCGAACGTCCCTTAATTATTTTGCTTCCCGGCGTCAACAGCGCTACTGCAGCTAATTAAACCCTCTCATTTGATGCGAAGGCAGCTGCTTTCATTTACGGATAAAAACGTTTTATGGGGGTCGTTAGGATATTCGTTAACCTGGTTCAAGTGCTCCGAATTTACAGACCGATTGCTTTGATCAGAAAGGTGCAGTACTTTTAATTATAGTACACAATACACATTTTTAATGTACCCATTTATAAATGAAGAACAGATGTCGACTATGTCTATCTATTACGTTGCCGACAAAGTGATGTATTGCTAAAATTAACTAAATTTAGTCGGCGAACGTTTATTGTGAAAAGTAATTAAGCCTACAAAAAGTTTTTATTTTTATTTGAAGTAGTAATTAAGCATAAATTCCTCCTCTCGTGCCATAGCTTTCATGTTATTGCATGCAAATATATAATTCATACTAAGTATACGATTTGCTATAAAGTTTATGCTCAAAATTAAAAATGACGTTTTTTGTGTTTTGTTGTTATTTCGGGTTATCAATTCTAATCAACATATTTTAACCACTTTTCAAGACGGTCAACATTGATTACGAGATTGCAAACAGTAAACCTCGGGTTTTGTTACAATATTATTTGAAGAAAGGTCTGACCACAAGAGATGCTGCCGATGTAACTTGCAAAGTTGAAGACAAAGGAGCAGTTACTCAACGAACACTAGTCTAATAATTCAAACGCTTCAACAAAAAAGATTTTGATCTTTAAGACAAGTATCGTTCTGGCCAGCCCTCACAGTTAAACAACGAAAATTTATTGACAGCATTTGAAGATAAGCCTTCATCAACCAGTCCTGATCTGGAGTTTAATCTCATCAAACCACTTACAGTAACTTGACTTTGTTCACGAAAGGCCTCCACTGCAGCACAGGCGAATAATGGAGTCGAGATCTAGCGCCAATTGCTCAACTCAGAAAAAGATTGAGGAGCTAAACGCCTTTGAGCTATTTTTGCATCCAACCTACGTACAGACGAATATTTTCATGAACTTGAAGAAGCATGCCGAGAATTCTTTAGTTTAAAGGAGCCAGAATGATACTTTTATCAGATATGATAACCTACGGAACGATGGTAAAAGATGGTGGAGGATGATGGTTTTTATTATGAAAACTAGTTATTGTTTTCGAATAAGTTCCTACATAAAAAATGTCATTTTTAATATGGAACACGAACTTTTTGGCCAACGCTATAAAAGAAACTACGAGTACCAAAAAACAATATTCACTACAAATTACACAACTTTAATAACTCTATAAAAAAAATTTTTTTGGTTGTTTTGGAAAAACTTAAAGATCGGAAACTATAAAAGATGTAACTTAAACAATAATTGAAGGCAATTATATTATTATATTTTTTTTGTTAACTCAATTTTGTCTGTACTTATTTTTTATGAGACAATTACAAAGTAAACACAACGATAATACTTTTAAAAAGCAATTAACAAATTAAAATTCTGATTTTTAGAAGTAAAAAACCATATATTTTTTAAAGTGTTCTAATTATTTTTCAATTATAATGACTGTTCAGGTTTAAGTACGGCATTTTTAATTTCAAATAAAGAAATTTCAATCAAAAGGCCAGAAAGCTGGAAAACATTCATCGTGGAAGCAGATGCTCTGCTGCAGGAATCTGCTCCTGGGGTCTGTAATTAGGGAGAATCGAGGAAGGGGAGAGAAGGTTGTGAGCGGAAAAAAGAAAAATTACCCCAATCTTCGCTGCGAGGCCGATTGAAAGCGTCTTTTCTGATGTGGGTCCTTCAGTTGGTCGAGTCCGAGGTTTTCTACTTTTCTTGGCGGGTCAAATACAAAGAAAACAGACCAAGTTTTCCCGTCGGCAAATATCGACGCGTACATACAATCGGCCTACAACAAACGACCTCCGGGATGTGGAAACTCCTGCCACCAATCGAACTCTCGGTCAAAACAGTTTTGTACACATGGAAAAATTAAAACCGGCCAAACGTTTTGAAAACAATTACGGCTACACCAAAACGGCCGTAACAGATCCGCTTTTATAGCGACGTCGACGCGCAGGCGATTTTAATAAACTTTTCTGCCATGGTAAAAATTACATTTTTGGTTTAAACTTTCACAATTAAATATTACTATTAGTTGAAAGTTTAGCAAGGCTTTAAATAAGTGCTTTTCTATTTCCAAGAGTACACATTTCCACTTCTGGCATTAATCCTTTATAATTCACACCATAGAACCAATCTAGAAACTTTTGCAGCGTTTTCTTAATTCCTATGTGCTCTCTTCAAGCCACACCATACAGGTAATGTAAAACTTTCGACACTCGGTTTTTCGGCAATAATAAAAGCAATCTGGTTTCGCTGCTATCGACGTTCTTTTCCATCAGAAGACTATTCTCTAACTTTAATAGTTTCCATTATGCTCAATAATTCTTTAACACCGCGTTTGAAGCGCTGATTTCTTTCCATGGTGGATGCTTTTATTTTAGCATTCTTAAAAGTTTTCAGAATTATAATTCAGGGTTAAGTTTATTTCCAAGACGTATACTACGAGGCGATCGCCCATTATCAATTCCTATTCTGGGAAATTTGTAACTTTTCTAGCCGAGAACAGTAATCATAGATTTCTAGTGATGTCCTCTTCGACAGGGTATCTGCGCTATGACGACCATTTCCAGCTTGATGCTTCATGTCAAAATCAATGTTTCGTATAAGTTTAATTTATGTTAATAATTGGTCTAGTTACTTTAAAGTAACATGGCCTTATCTTAATAAACATTTTCTGACATAAAAATACTTGTAAAATTGTGTATCACAACTTAAAACGTTGTTGTTTACATTGTCTTTTTTTTAGGTAACTCAAACCGGTACCGTAATCAAACTTTGTACTAATTAATCACACAAACTCTCGCAATCATCTGTCGAAATATATTCACATCCTTTTTCGGTAAACTTGGTCAGTGGATTTGTGATGCTAGCAAATTCCAAAAGAAATAATGGGAGGTAATGTTATGTTTATTTCTTGATACCGCTCACACTTGTACTGCTCGGGTTTTATTTAGGTTAATTACTACGCTGTCCCTTAAAACAATATGACTTAAGCAATTCTTATGTCCTTCTAGAAGATATAACACTTCTTGGGGTTAGGCCTTAGATTAGCATTTCGTAAACCTTAAAATTTCTTTTTTAAGCGATCCTCAAAAGATCGCAGCAATCACATCATCAAAGTACATCAAGCACGTCTGCCTATCGTAGTCCTAACCCTATTGCAAATGCGGGTTTCTCTTTGTTATTGGGCCATACTCCAATTTGACAATAACTACTCTTCAGGTCTAGCCTAGAAAACCAGCGTAATCCGGATAAGGTATATAAAGTGTCGTCAATCTTCAACAAAAGTTGATGCACAATTGGATTAACCCACCTTTCTTCCTAACTAACAGGATTGTTGCATGATGTTTTGCTTCGTCATATCAATAATGATTTTGCTGCCAAAAGATATATTGAGATACTGTATTATTTAGGCATTTTATATATTTATTTTATGGTTTTACCACTTTATTCTACCTTTTTCATTGTAGTTAAACGCAAATACGTATTAATATTTAACTATTATCTTGTCTGCCAGTTTCAATTAAAAATTGAATCTTTTTATGGGTTTTCCGTTCAGGGTGCATATGTTGCTGATAGCAAACGTAAGCTTTATGTTGTGCTATAACACTATTTTTCTTTATGGTTACAAATCCCCAATGAACATTTATCATTATAACAGGCACGAAGTTCTCGAGCTTAACAAAATCTATTTCTGTTGAAATTTGCCTTATCCATAATTATTTTTTTCTACTAGTTGTAGACTTTTTTTTGCTGTGTACTTCAAAGTGTACTGCTATTATTGGTTCACTCTGAACTGATACCACAATATCTTCAGTTACGATTACACAAGTGGATTATCTTTGAAATTCGTAGAAGAGAAGTTTTTATCGTTGACATTCAGGACGCTGTTCTTCAGGTCTACTACAGCACCAAGCTTCGAAAGATTCATATTAAAAACGAACTTGTCAAACAATATCACTCGGTAATTTACTAATGTTAACAAGCAACATAGCTATTCAATATGTAGTTATAATGTCTTTTGTATTATACAAAGACCTATTATTATTGAGGATGCTTTAGCGTCGTTTCACATTACCTCTGCTTTTTAAAATAAGTAGTATTACAATTAACCGAATGACATCACCATTTATATAAGGCTTCTGGTGTCTTATAAAAATATAACGGTAACAGTAACTTCTAGGGTTGTGCTTTCGGAAGTCTATAATCGCCCTTTCATGCCGATTTCGTCTAGTTTTCTGACAACTCTCCTGATTTAATGAGCCCCACCCATAACAATTTCAACAATATGCTTAATGTACATGTCAGCATATCTTTCACTTCTTCCTTATCATTTTCTTATATAGCGCCTCTAATACGGTAGTAACCATGCAATGCTTGTTGTGTGGTTTCGTATTTTAAAGCATGTGTTGGTGCGCAGTAAAGCTTTTTTGGACAGGCTAAACATAGCACGTTATGGTTTTCTTTTAGTGTAGTTAACACTTTTTAAGGTTATACATTTTTTTCTAATTTCTAATTTCTTCGATATTCTAAGATTGTTGTCTGTTTTTCTAAGTATACAATCAATTTTTGTAATACCGCTCTCAAATTTGTGGATTGTTGTCTCTTATTAATTTTCAATTCTTGTTTTTATTTTGTTTTCCTATTTAAATATTAAACATTTCCTCTAATTTTCTTTTAAGGTTTTTTTGACGGATCTAAATCCGTAGTTTTAAACATATACATGGATTTTTACCTTCGTCGATCAGAAGCTTTAGTGTAGCACGGTTGTCTTACCTGTCGCTGTTCAAATTTGCTTTTTAGTTCGTGCAACTTGGCATACTTTCGCATAGTAATTTATATAAATAGTTTTTCGAGTTACCATAAATTCCAATTTTGGTACTAACTGTAATTATTTATTTCCATTTAATATTTATGTTGCCCTATGTAGGTACTATTCTACAGTTTATTGTTAACTACTTAACCAACATATTAATACGGTTGTTAGTTATTTATTAGTTTATTACGTACTCGGATTATAATGCGAACTATGTCTAACTGCAGGTGTCTTTTAGACTATACCTTTTACACGCTTGCGCAGTAATATTCTAGAATCTTCACGTCTGTGCGCCAAGAGCATTGCTACAACTTTCTCTCGTAACGCAAGAACTATCTAAAGTTCTTTGAATGTTTATTCGTTGTTCTTCCACTGCGACGCAATTTCTAAGAGTCAGCTACTACAACATTATAAAGGATATCCTATGGGAAGTTTACTCAAAAGAATATCCAACTTCTCTTCTACTAATTTCTATTCTTATATGTAAATAGTCTCTACAGATAAAGCAATTCAACAATTTAAACAGGATTGGAATTGTTTGTTTTTAAAAAATAATATAAACTAAATAATAGCAAATTTTACTAAGAACTTCTGGCCCATATTTATATGTATTACTGATGTGCATGTTGATATAGGTTATACTGATGTACATTGCAGGGTAATTCACAATGATGGACTCAATTTTATAAGGCTACAATTCAAAATTAAGACTAGTGACAAATATGATATAAATTACATTTGATTATACTCACATTCAAGTTTATAAATGTTCAATAGACCCTCCTCCGGTTGAGCTGATAACATCCAGACAGTTGCAGAATTCAACACTCAATGAAGAATGTCTCGTTTTACTGCAGCCGTGATAGGGTGGCTTAAGTCTTCCAAAGTTGTTTGTGGAGGTGATGCATAAACTGCTTTTTTACAACCAACCCCCCTCCCCAAGAAAATTCGTAATCTGTGAAATCAGAAGATCTGGGGGATAAAACATTTTCATTCCTTGTGTGACATATCTTTCGTAGAGAAATGGGGGTGGATTTCTGTTCTTCTGGAAAATAAAGTTTTCTTAATCTCTATTTATTTGAGGAGAAGTTAGTTATGCAACATTGCGAGATACTCTAGTAAATCATAAAAAAAAGAAAACTCCGTAAACAGTTGCTCTTGATACGGCACAGAACACATTAACTTTCGGAAAGTCCTTCTCATGTATCAGCGTTACATTGGGATTTTGTAGCCCTTATATTACTGCGTCGGTTTACTTTTCCATTTAGGTAAAATTTTGTCATTAAAAATAAAATTCAACAGAAAAGTGAAATTTTCCATGTTTTCGAGCATCCATTAGCAAATTTCACACGGTTTAGCTTGTAGTTTACGCGAAGAGCCTGTACGAGCTGTAGGCTATATGGTTTGAACATTAAACAGTACTTCAACATATTACAGATAGTTGTTTGTGTCAGTCCAAGTTCTCTGTTTACTCTACGGGTTGGGTTATGTCCTAAACTCCCTCGAATTCGTCCCACATGCTTCTCAGATGCACGCGATCGATTCGTGCTTTTATCCTTACACAAACAGACAGTTTTATCAAATGTTTTTCCTCGTTGGACATTTAATGTTGTGATACCGTAAAATTGCACACAACTAACGCTACTGTAGTGTTTCAAACTTTAAGAAATCTTCTCTGAAATTTTGTGTGAATCATTCATACAATGTATACTTCAGGAAATATAGAATTATTTAAATCGCCCTGTATAGTGCTGCCTTGTAAGACTAGAAATTAATCAAATACCACACACGTGTTAGATAAAATCAGTTATGCACATGGCACTAACATAATTTTAAAAATATACTTAGTAATTATTATACTCTAAAATCCCTCTTAGATATTTGTAAATAGACAAAAAACTTATATTTCATCTATATACTAGGATACTTATATAAAGGTCCGTCGATAAATAAATGGATCGGAGTTTAGATGCAACAAAATGTCAGCCTTCCCCAATCGTTCTATTTAAAAATAGGCGCCCACAAAGAGATCCCGAGATTAGTTTGGAGCAGCTGGGAGCTAGACGGCATGCCTAATGAATCGTACTAATCATTCGCGTGTCTTCAGATCGAACGAACGGCCAGCTTTCGTCCGCGCACTGGGCGCCCTCGCTGGCTGCAGTATCAAATATCAAGGGTAGCATAATCCCAATCACGTGGTCCAGTGAGCAGGAAGGTTATTATTTTGGGGACGACTAACTCGATTTGTATCAGAATAATCCTCCTCTCTGATGTTTATCAAATATGATTTTTATGCGCCGCGCGCTCTTCTGCTCGAACGGTTCCGGAATGAACGCTGGTCGTCTGCGGAATGGAGATAAAGTAGTGTTTCGGTGGTTAACGCCCGCGAGGGGCCGGATATGTGCTTAATGATCGTATGGAATGCTTGGATGTGCGCGCCAGAAAGCTGGGAGACAACGTGTATTTGGGAAACGAGGCGTTCTTCTGATTGCGTAGGTCCCATGCTGCATAATCGAAATGCTTAACTACGAGTAGATGTCTGTTGGAGCTAAAGTTGTTCGAAAATATTTTAATTCTCTTATTTTAATAACACTATTTTTATTGTTATCTTTTATAGGCCATTTTTAAATATTTTCTGTATAAGTTGACTTCAAATCAATTAATAAGGTAAGCTCATTCTATTGCGTTACACTGCTTTTCACCATTTTAAGTATATTGTATATCATGCATTCTGTTTAATCTATTTGTTATTAACTATATATCATCTTCAACATTTATCAGTTTAAATAAAATATATAATTATTATTACATATTTAAAGGGAAACTAAAATGAAATGATGTTTTAAAAAATTGAAACATCTGTAAACACTATAAAAAGAAAATAATATAATTTAATTTTCCCCAAATATATAAACTTGGTTTACTTTATACAACTGAAATGAAACTGAAAATGTAACATAACATTGTCTAAAACTCTTTTACCAACTCTCGAGCCAGTATTGAGAATTTAAAATATTAAGAAACCTCATTTACATTTTCAAAAATTAAAAAAGAATAATAAATTTTAGAGAATTTATATTAAATTCAGTAGAATTTTTCTGAGAGTTAATGAATCGACAAAATGGGTCGGTTTGCAGTATTAAATGGCATCCTTAATAGAACTGTTCAGCTGTCCGTTTCAAAAGCTCATTAACGAATTAATTTAAATGGCGAAGTTAAATTTGAAAACGCAAAAAATCAACGCCTCTTCGATTTCATTAAGGCTGCCGACGTGAGGACTCCAATTTCCTAATTACACGGGTGAACAATTAGGGAGAGCCGGAGGAGTTTTTGAGAGCACGGCGATTTTTATCGGGCGGCGGGCCAGCAGAGAGATGCCAGCAAATGTCGCGGGCCCAATACAAACACACCATTGAGAGAATTGCTCATCCTACATTTCGTCAGCAAAAGCTTATCGAAGCCATCGGGTAACGCGATATTTTGCAATATTATGTATCGATCCCTGTTCTTGCGCGCTCGAATAAAATTGATGGCGACGACGGTTATGCTGTCGCCGGGACGTTCCTGTCCTTTTGTTTTCTCGCTGGCTTTGGCCGTGTTCGTCTGCAGCTTGCGTTCCAAGATGTACTGTACTGCAATTTGCGCGAGGGCATTTAAATATTGTGCTCAGTGTTTTTAGCAAGCCCAAAATGTACCAAAACGAACGTTCACTGCGAACAAAACATGCTCGTATGCTTTATTGTCTCGCTACCTTTATTAGCCCCATTTTCGTTCAAAGAGAATTTATTATGTACAGTAAATCAAGATTGTTCAGTCGTCAATAACACATATTCCCGCTTTCAGTCTTTCATCTTACATGATGTCTTTTATTTATAAAAGCTTATAATGAATGCTCCACTTTCCCTCGTTTGTTGTTTTTGTACATTCGCGTGGAAAATTCTTAGAACTTTGATGTAACATGTAATACAAACACGAACATAATTTTAGACAGATGATGCTCATTTCATTTAAAATTTTGTTCATCATTTGTATACAATTCTACCTTGAATTATAACAATGCCACTTTGTAAGCCAAGTCATCTGCAGCAGACACTAAAAATACTTATATTAATTTTCTAGCGTGTCGGTTTTAAAAAAATCGTATAATACAAGGTATCTCACAATGATATTCCAAGACTTCGTGTATAGGTTGTTTGAAATATTTTAAGCAAAAATTACAGTGAACATGGATCGAATTCCTAACCGTTTTTAAGATATCAATGAAACAACCCAGGGGTGTTTGGTCGTTCTAACATTTTATTCTTCCTTCATGCATTAATATTGTAATTTTCATTGCCAAAGCAATTAAATATGGTCAATGATGATATGTACTAAAAGATTAGTTCTTAGTATCATTGCTATTAATAATAATCTAACACCATCTCTGGTGCAGGACGACGTGGCAAGCACCGCGCCTTAGACGACCGCCATTATTACCTCCTGTTCGAAGTGAGCGCAGGCACTCAATAATTTTTAGTGACTGAGTACGCTACCCGCCAGATATCACAGAGCTCTAGGAATGGAACTCGGGTCCGTCCGCATCAAACTCCGCGCCTTAACCGCTTGGACTACTCTAGCGTCATTATTGCTATTACCATATTCGCACTTATTAAGCAAACAATTAAATTATTGAATATTGTTTTATTGTATGGCTATTGCAATGGTAATTCATCTGCAGCAGCGGAAGAATATAGGATCAACTACCCCAACCATCGCTTTCCGTATCACAAAACAATTCTACGCGTTTTTTATCTCCGGAAAAACGGGACGTTTGTGAGCAGAAAAAGTGATAAAGATATTAGTAAAAGAGAGTCGACATAAAGAGCTTTTTGCTGATCTTGCACTACGACAGCACTTGTGTGATTTAACACGATGATTTAATTGATATAATTTTATTCTGTGATGAGGCCACTTTTTCATCATGTTTATCGGAGCTTTTGCTTAAAATGTTCAAAAAACCTATATTCGAAGTCTTAGGACATTTTCGCTAAACACCTTATATAATATACAATTACCAGATAGTTAAGACAAAGAACATGGTATGACGCAAATTGTGTCTACTGAAAGTCACACAATTTATTAACTTACGCTTGGCGCCATTTTGCGCAATATCATTTTTGGTCAAGAGATCACCCTTTTTTTGCTATTATCCGACCATAGTTTATTCAGCTTTATAAAGCTATAACTCGTACCCCGTCTCTTCAAGACAAATCTAAAAAGCTCTCAATCATTAAAATCGCTTGCTTCTTTGATTCACAGCGTGTGTTTTTCCTTGGCGTTTAATGAAGATTAAGATTTACAAGGTTTGGTTGACAAATAATCAGACTGGCAAGACTATGCGCAAACCGACAACGTCACTGCCTCCTCCTTCACATGGCAGTTGGAGTAACTCCTGCTTTATACTTAATACAAGTTTAAGTAAATTTCTTATAGTTGTTACACAATTGCTGAAAACGTCTAAAGTAAAGTTGAGTTTCTGGGGTGCGTTACAAAAATAGAACAGCACAAATATTAGTAGCGTTGTGCTTTCAAATTTTATGTAATGCTTATCAAATCCGCTACTGTGACTTGTGAAAAGTTACAAAGAGGTCTAAAATACAAGTGTGCAGATGTCAAAAGACTTGTTTAAAGAATTCAGAAAAAGTGGAAAACAGATCTAGTCCAAAAAGACTTCAAATTCTAAAACGAACGACATTGTGGATAGACTGAGGATTTTTGTAATATCACAGTTTACGAAGCATCAAAACACATTAAACTGTAAAACAAGAAAGCATAAAGTGATGTGGAATAATGCCTGTGAAGCCTTACAAGAAGATACGTGTGTAGTCTAAAAAGTTTTGAGCCTAACATAGAAACAAGTATTTTTTCTGTAAAATTTAATTTTTAAGTTGGTACACTTTTTCCACCAATGCTCCAATCTCTTTAAACCGTCCAAATAGTAATTGGCGTCTTGCTCTGCAAAATAGGCATCAATGGTTGCGATGACCTCCTCGTTTGATAAAAATCTTTGTCCTCCAAGCCAAACTTTGAGCTTGGGAAACAAGAAATAGTCGCTGGGGGGCAGGTCTGGTAAATTTGCTGGGTGGTAAATCAAATCAAACTGCAATTTGTGAATTTTGGACAGTGTTTGTTTTGATGGAAGAGCACTTTCTTCCGTTCCAAATCGACTAATAGAATTTTCTGATTATCCCCAAAAGCAGCCGCCATTATCTTCCCGGCCAATTACACCGTCTTCGCATTTTTTAAGCAGGTTAATCTTTTGCAATCCACTATTTTGACTTCTGTTCCTGTGTTTCACTAGTGTTATGGACCAAGTTTCATGGACAATGATAGATCGGCGCAAACAGTTCAACTCGTTTCTCTAAAACCGCTGAAGCAAGGCCTCGGAAATGTTCATTCGAAAGAATTTTTAGTTTAAAGTGATCAAGCACGAGAGCCTACGCGCAGACAGGTTTTTCATTTCCAATTCTTCAGTCAATATACATGCTGGTACCATCTTTTAACGATTGCAAATTATGAGACAGAGTCCCTCTAAGCGGCGTCTAACTATGCTTTAATTTGCGTAAGCATATTACTTTTTAAATGCAAGTACTTAATTACACCACGGTATTCAATTTTTTTCTATTTTACAAAAACACTAACATCAACTGATACAAACAACTGTCAAACAACAAATAAACGTCCAAAACGGTTGAAATTTACAGATATCTTTTCATAACTTTTCAGACTGCTTACGTATATGATCAAAATTATTTTTGACAATCTTATAATCTGTTACATTGAAACCCATTTCTGTTGGAGTGTTTATAATTTAATTTATATTATAAATTTTTGGTCATTTAGGTTATAATAACACCACCAAAATCAATGTGTGCCTTACGAGAAAAGTATAAAAGTCACTAAATTTCTAAAAAAAGTAAGATCTTTTCAAGACTTTTGTTGTCAAAAATGACATAACTTTGCGAAAAGGTAAAGTAGTTTTTCCGAATACTTTAAAAAGTATTTGCATTTTCAGACCTGTTATTCAAATTAGCTTATCATTGGGAATACATAATTTTACCGACATCAATAACACTCCTTTGATATTTTTAGTAAATTTTAGTAGCAACAGATACCAAAAACATTTTTGGTGGTACTTCTAGAAATATGAATATCTTACATTTACATAAAATGCAAAGCTTACTTATAGACAATATGTTTTCTACTACGATTTACAAATATTTATTAATGCTAAATTTAGACACGTCGCAAAAAGGCAAAAGTTATTAATTATATGATTTTATGATAAACTAGCATATCAAACACATAGTTTTCAACATTAATAGCAAATATATCTATTATAAACCTTTGTCAAAAAATTCCAAGACTGGGATCTTAAAAAACAATTTATTTAACTTGCTAACTAATGTTCTTAGGTCTTGGAAAGTAGTCCGCTTACCTTGACGTTTCACCACGTCTATGTAAAAGTTTTAGTTTATTATTTGTCCTTCACTCAGATATTTATAACAAAAAAAAATATAATTAACACTTTTTTTTAAAAGCTGGTGACTACGACGTGGCCATTCAGCTTATTAGTGCTTCATTTGACAGTCATACTATTAGTATCAACTTTCATCACCAACAGAAATGTTTAACACGATTGTAAAATTCATTCTATTCCTTTCCAAACAGTTTAATAGCAAATGTTCTTCTCATTAGTTTGTTACTTTATGTGTTTTATTATTACGTAAAATTTGATAGTGCACATCTTTATTCAATTTCAGCTTTTTTGATATCATGCCCACAGTAACATATGCAACGATATGTAATGTTCAAGAGCAGCCAATTTTAAAAAACTTTCTGTGTCATTTAAGAACACGTTATTTATGTATCTTTTAACTAAATGTACGATCAAACCGATTAGTAGTTTACTAAGCACAGCCCTACCACTTAGTGAGTTTACATAGAAATACTTCCAAGACTATGTTTATTCAGAATAAGGCCGTATCGTAGTAAAATCAGAACCTGCTTGACGTTTCGTCTACAACTGCAGACATTTTCGAGGTTAAATAACAAGCTTACTATGTTGACAATGATACTGAGGAAGATTACGGTTCCAATGTCTCTAATGCTTCAGTTGTATCTACGTGCTATATAACATGAATCGGTTCAAGTAGCTCTAAGAAAATAGTCCACGTGTCAACTAGAACTCACCAGTTCGTTGCGCGAAATTACAGAGTTGTATTATTTCAAAAGTCAATTGTTAATAAATTGTTCTGTAACGTGGCACCGTCTATCGCTCCATGACAAAAGTTATTCATATTGACAAAACTAAGTAATTGGATCACAAAAGGTTTTCAATCGTGTAGCTCAAAATACGGCCCAATTATTCTGTGTCATGTTCTGCACTGATGAATAATGATAACACCTGCTACTTCAATGTAACCCCAAATGTAGCAAACAGTAAGTTTTTTTGCTAATATTAGAAATTACGTCATCTGTCACCACTTAATAAATTTGAAAAGAGCTTTTCGTTTCTTTTGTATCTTAAGTAGTCTTAGAAACGAATTGTATGGTAGAAGCATTAATTGTGATTAAATTTAGATGTATCAGACATTAACCTTGTTTAAATGATATTTTTACAGGAAATGCATGTCAATTTATATACGTTGATGTCTCCAATTCTGTTCAACATTTTCTCGAACACCCTCAATTGTGGGACGTTACCCAAGAAAGTACAAACATGTGTGTTGAACATTAGAGTGTAATCTTCATCAAATAAGCCACAAACTGCATTTTTTATAGACGTTTATAAATACCAAAATTTATATGGTGCATTATTTTGTAACTAATTCTATAGACGGTGTGATTTTGACTATTGGAAAACTCGTCTAAGACAAAACAGGTCCTGATGTGAATTTGTCCTCTTATTTTCGTTAAATACAAGCTACATGTTGAAATTACCGAGGAAGATACTAACCTACGTTATCTACTGACCAAATATAAAGTGGATCGGTCAAGTAGTTCCGGAGATATCGTTGAAAATACACACACATTGACATAGTTGTGATAACTTAATAACGTTCTGTCTCTATCGCCCATGGTTAAAATTGTCATAGACAAAACTAAGTAATTACAAAAAAAAGGTTTGTCATGTGCTAAATATGAGAGTTATGTGCTTGTCAACATTCGCACTTAAAAAATAAACACCTGCTGACTTCAATGTAACAAATGAGCAAACAGTTTAAAAGTTTTTTTCTAATATTAAAATTACGTCACTTTCTGTCTAGCCCTTAATAAATTTGAAAATATTTTTTCGTTTCTTTTTTGTATCTTAATAGTCTTAGCAATGTATTAGAATCATTATTTGGATAAATTGTTATCAGCTTAATTTTTAAAGATATTTTTACGGGTACATTCAATTTCTAAGGTCTCCAATTTTTTTTCTAAAAAAGTAGTTACCCAAGAAAGTTGAAACTTCTGTTACTTTTCAACGTAATCTTCATCTAGACTTACGCATTTTTTATAACGTTGTCGCTATGATTTCGTGGCTGCTGAGAACACTTCTATAGCGGTGTGTTTTGACCTATTGGAAAATCGCTGATTCATCAAGGGCTCGATTGAATTTTTTTTATTTTCCTTTACGATCTCTGGCTTAACAACATTCAGTAAATTTTTTGACACGAAAATATAAATAACATGTTGAAAATAAACCATTGAATATTTCTTTAGTAACTTAATTATTTGTCTAATAGCGTAACCTAACTATAAACTAAAAACTAGAGTGATTATATAGCTACATGTTATTCAAAAACGTCTTGGTAGGTCAGAGAATTTAAACCTTTTCAGCCGGGGTTCTTCAATATCTGGTTCCATTAAATGCTCCACAAGAGGGTTAGAGTGAGCGCTAAGTCTGGTCCTGTAGCAAACGCTGTATTTTTGGATTTATCATTGATGGAAGGAATGTTAAGATCTCGCCGAATAACTTCATTTAGAACGTACCATGGTGCGTCAACCATAGATCTGAGAATTTTGGACTGAAATCGTCTCGGGATCTCAATATTGGAGTTGCTGGCGCCACCCCACAGTTGTATCCCAATTGGAAAATCAGGAACCACTAAGAGTGCCCTTTATGGTCAGAAATTCATGACGGCATCACGTGTCAATGTGTCCTAAAACATTGCCAGCCGCGCAGCCTTGTGTTCGTCGGTCAGCATTTGTGGCCCCATCTTGAAGAAACTTTTCGTATTTTTACGTCATCAAGCAAAATGGACTCTACAGATCTTACGAAAATGCCAAGTTTAGAGGCGATATCACACACATCTAATCGACTAATCAGCTAATCGACGGTCTTCCATAACAACTAGCTCTACTTGCGCAATTATGGTTTCAGTCCGGCTGGTTTGTAGTTGAGGCTGCCTTAGTTCATTGCCACACAATTCTCGACTTTCTTTAAACTTTCGCGCTCACGAACGCACACTTTTAACACCCATAACGCCATCACCGCATGTCTCAGTCAATTGGCAATTAATTTCGATGGACGTTTCACCAAACAAGAGGAGAAAACGGATGATTACACGTTGTATGTATTGTTCTTGAACGTCATTACTTGAAATATACAAAGCAACACTCATTGCAATGGCGGTAATTCGACCTGTGTACAGGTCGTTTATATTATACATTCAAAGAGTTTTTAAAATTAACCGCATCTTTCTACTTACTTTCACTGTTGAGAAAAATATTTGGAGACCGTAAAACTTGAACACACCTTATTTTTACATAATTTTTATGCGTAAATATATATTTGTCACTACAACTTGTTGTTTTCTCAATGTTCTGCATTATTATATTATTATTGTAACAGGACAGACACTCAAAAATCGTTGCATTGCTATAGGAAGACCTTTTGAGTTTTTAATGGGCATTTTTACAACTTCGTCCTCAACTCTCAAGGACCTAAACAAACACATTAATAAACCCTTAAGAAGTTAACCCCAGGGCAAATATTGAGCACCGCATCCAGAATCAATAAACCCGAATAATCAAGGCACACAGATCTGGAGATTGTATCTCCGAAAGCTGATACCTCCACCCATTTGACTTGCGAGATATATTACGGGCCGCCGACAGAATTTCCCAGGTAGTCCCGATCGGTCGCTTTCTTACCTGAGAAGACCCGATCCATCGCTCGTCTATCATTAAACACAAAAGTCCCACAAACCGCACACACGTGAGGACGTGTTAAAAGTTCCAAGCTTAGCTGCTGTTAATTCCTCGACACCGGCGATTATCTCCCTAGAGCAGATTGATGCCGAGCCGCCCCTCTCTCGACCCTCCGACGCCGGCATATCGCAAAATGTAAATGAGGTTTTTGTGCCCGATGTGTTCCCCGAAAATTAAGTTGTGTCGGCCCCTTTGCCGCGGCGGCACGCACGCCGGGTATCTAAAATCGAATCCGCGGAGAAAGTCGCTCGGAAATTGAAGGAAGAGCCCGTTACCCGCGAAATGGGCGGATTTCTTTGGAAACGGCTGATAATGTGACGGGTGTGTTGGAAATAATTGATCTGTCAAGGTTTCGTTGTGTGGGCCCGGCCGGCTCTTAATCTCTTAATCCGTTTCCACATATATGGCCTGCGAACCCGGCGCGCAGCGGACCTCCTAATCAAATTTACAGTCATCTCTTTAATTTACTACGGCGCTTGATTTACCTCTTTCTTGCCGCCGGCGTGCTGTAATTTCCCGGAGAGGCAAAGGCCCGTACGTCTTACAAATTGCGCTATTAACTTTTTGACAAGCAACGCTGGTCCCACGGAAAAACTTGGGACGACCAGCTTTGCTTGTTTGTCATCTTATTATCAACTGTTGCCCGGTTGGTATTTTAATTAAAAAGTGTGATCGCAAAATTTTATCTTCATTTGTAGATTTCTATTTATGTTCATATTTAAAGAAATTTTTACGTTGGCAAACCTAATTTTTTCTTTTCATTATTGTTCACATCTTGTACAACCCTATGAATAAAGGAATTGTTAAATTATTTTCAAGATTCCATCACTTCAGTGTTTTTACAAAGCAGTAAGTTATATTTGTATGTCAATAATTTGCAACTGAAGGATATTACCGTATTTCCTAATACTTGCAGATGACATCTAATAATATAATACGTTAATAATTATTTTCAACGAACTTAAAAAGTTCGTTACTGAATTCTATATGTCTGTCGGTCTGTCGGTCTGTCTGTCGCTGTCACAAAATTATGGATTTTTTAAAATTTTAAAATGGATTCTTATAGGAAATTTTACGCTGATTTCAAAATCGAAATCAAAAAGTTTCTATCTCGAATAGTTTTCGAGATATTCGACTTCGAATTTCGGGAAAATTTCGACATTGTGATTTTATGCGTAATTCTTAAAGAAAATTTTACGCTGATTTCAATAATGAAATCGAAAAAATTCTATATCGAATAGTTTTCGAGATATTCGACTTCGAATTTCAGGAAAATTTTCGACATTACGATTTTAAATGTGATTCTTATAGGAAATTTTACGCTGAATTCGAAAATGAAGAAAAAATTCTATGTCGAATAATTTTCCAGATATTCGATTTCTAATTTTCCCGAAATTCGAAATCGAAATCGAAAGGTTTTTTTTAAGTTCGTTCTGGGATTGCTTGCAGAGCAATATCTTCGCCGGCCCCATGTTTTTCTTTTTGTGAGGGCTACTTGAAGTCTGATCCCCATTTGGGACTCATGACAGATGTCATCTAAAAATTTTCGGTCATTTTTCAGATTACTGTGATACGCTAAAAAGTATCTATAAGTAGTTTTCAGAATTAAAGGATATTGTTAATAATAGTAGTTTCAAGACCTCCAGTAACAAAAAAAATACATTGGGTGAAGTGCTTCCAACCGGTGAACCTAGTAGTTTGGAACTATATACTAATTGTAGACTGAAGGATTACGAAACATTTACAGAGGCAGTGAAAAGTAATGATGGACCTGCTAGGAAGAAAGTAAAGGCTGTATTTTTTCTGAATGAGTAAAGTAAGAAAGATCTTATAGCAGTATGAACCCCGATCCACAAAAAATTGAACAAATGAGATTTGATATCATACCTTATGGACAAGACAGCAAGTCAAGTTTTGAAGATATTATTCGGTGAAACATTGATGAGCATAATCTTGAGAGAGAGTATTTGATATGCCACTAACCAAAACAATCACAATTTTCAGCTTTCTACTAAATGTGTTAAGATATAGATAAATATTATCAGTAGATATCATACACTTCCTCAAGACCATTTATGTTGGTGTGAAGACAAAAACATTAATATAACTTGAATAAGGAAATGCATGAGTCACAACAGATATGCATTGGACATGGCGTATATGATACACGCTCAAAAATGTCATTGCTTTAATTCAGGAAAATGGTGAATAGGGTATATCTTGCTGAATCGTCTCCTTCAGGCCCGAAACAGGCTAGACAACCATCGTATCCAAAACCATCAACATTATGTATTCCAGTAAAGATCACGACTATTGTTTATGTTCGAACAATACTTCCAGGAATTGTTTACTCATTTTATCGAACAAAATTCCAATAATCGTTTATCCGTTACATTAGCACGTGTTTTACTTCAGTTGTTCACGGAATTTGGAACTGGTCACGTTAATTTAAAATACTCCAATGCTTCATAATATCTTTGAAAATAATGTCATATGTGCGTTTTTACTTTACGAATTTAAACTTGAGACTAACGCTATAGAAGCTGTAAATAAATTTGTACTCCATTTGGAGGAAACACATCAAAAGCGGCTTAGAAGGGATTTAAAATTTTATCTGTGGAAAAATAATTCATGGCAGACAAAACCAAACCAAAAAAATCATCAAATTTAAATATCGACAAATTATTGAGGACAATTATTGAAACAAGTTTCGCTTTAACATGCCAACAGTTTGCATAATTATTCAAAGTAACGAAACAGTACAAAAGCATCTAAACAATACAGGAAAAAAGTAAAAATTAAGTAAATGGATACCACACAAACTAACTTCCAATAATAAATTGCAGCATCTTGTAATCTATACATCTATTATTTCGCGCCTAAAATCAGATATCGTTTGGGATCAAATTTTAATCACTTATGAAAAATCAGGTAATCCTGTACAACAAAGTCCGAAAGAAAACACCACGGTCATTTCTCTAGGTTTGGTAGATTTCAAAATGAATTATTTACCATCAACATCTACGGGTTGGTAAAAACCTTGCGGCAAACATTCATAGCAAACAACTCCAACGAGTATACCGTACAGAGCAACAAAAACAACCAACACTGGTAAATCGTAAAAAAAATTTATTTTTTCAACCGCACAATGCAGTAGAGACCAGAAAAAAAATAATGAATTTAAAACGAGAAATCCTCGCCATCCCCCGTATTCCCCACACATATCCCCATGGGATTATCATCTACTTTTATATTTGGACAATCATATGCGTGCTAAACAATTTAATAATGAAGTAGAATTAAAAATACAGGTGTCTACATATTTTTTTGAAAATGAAAATTACCAGATTTGTAAAAATGGAATATTTAAATTATTTTCTTGTTGGGAAAGAATTATTTAATGCAAGGTAGATGCGTTGATGATTAAGATCGTTTTGTGTAAAAATACACAAGTATTTAACCTATAATTTATCACGTAATGCCTCTCCTATAATTAAAAACCTGCTTTACCCTAACTGCAATGAACGATCCTTTATTAGGAATAAATTTGCTGTTTGCTTTAAAACCAGTAATACAAAAAGTTTGTGTCAAACACAAGGGTGTAAAATGTAAATGCACTGCTCCCTTAAGCCTGAAGATGTAATACAGCGTATTGAGAATTGATGAAGTGGTGCTGTTATTTAGCGAAAGTAGGTAATTAGTAT
Source organism: Sinelater perroti (assembly GCA_036346155.1). Lineage (NCBI taxonomy): Eukaryota > Metazoa > Arthropoda > Insecta > Coleoptera > Elateridae > Sinelater > Sinelater perroti. The sequence continues at coordinate 1,332,138 of JARFIY010000359.1, forward strand.
AATGAATAGCGTATTCCCAAAATACTGCCATTTAACTGTCAGGTTCAGCGTAATGAAATGCGCCTACAACAAAATTCGCGTGGTGATTAATTGATCAGAGGGTGCTGCCGCAATTCCCTATGATTACCATTACAAAACATACATATTTAAATTGCGCTGGCAAATTTCATCTGCGTTAGAGGATTGCAATGCGATAAATGTAAATTGGCGGTGAAAATCCAAAAGTTTGTGCGAATAGTGCTGTTAGTCAAAAAAATATGACATCCTTTGAATTAAATTTGAAGTTCGAATTTATTAACGCAATAATATAAAAAAATAAAACTCCTGGCTTTCTTTGTTAAAAATAAACAAAACTTCTAAGACAAGAATGACTAGATTTTTTGTCGGCGTATAAGAAAGTTATGAGAACGCATTTGTCTTGGCATCCAACGATGACAATAACAATGTGATATTGGGTCATTTACATGGCTCTCAAGATATAAATCTGGGGGTTATTAAGTGCATGCAGGCTGAAGAGCATATGTGAAGTATAAAGAAATTAAAGTCCTCCTATTAATTTAAAACGTTATCGTGGTTATTACATCTATTAACAAGATTTATAGCTAACTACACTTCCAAATAGTTAACTGTGCTGCTCCCACTTAAAAAATATTTAATGCCTGTCTTGTAATTAAGAATCTGCTTTACACACGTAAGAAGTCTATTAACATAAATGAAGTCGTATAGAATAAGACGCATATGATTGAGTTGATTTAATTACTTTTTGTGATCAACAGAAAAATATTTTACTAAATTCCATTTAGAACTAACTATGTTTGATATAATTTAAGTAACAAAAGAAATTCTTAGTTCTAATATAATTTCTAACCGAACACATATTGATTGGTCAAATTACAGGCTGTAATGGCAGCAATTGTATATGTGCTGATTTGGACTGAAAACTAAAACCCCTTCTGCCGCACATCCTGCCCTTTTACCGAAGCAAGCTCAATAGTTGTTCCATTAAGATTCTTAACTTAATAATGCAGAAAAATCCCATAATTAGGTAATCGCGGCCGCATAAGACCCCAATTCTCCCGTAACAAAGGGATTTGAGCAGGTTATCACCCAGTTGTCAAGACATCTGTTGTGTAAAATAGATTTTTGTTTCCTACCGATTTCTTTTTGTTCGGTTCACGCCAATTATCGAAGCTGTCAGCTGGGGAGCGCGGAGCGATGTTATCAAAACGTCAGGACTCGTGTTGGCCGCCTCAAAGATCGACGGGTACCTGTGCAGGGGATGTAGAGCCGAAGTCTAAATTGGCTCCAGTCTTCCGGCTTATACGCGCGGCATTGTTGGCTTCTTTTGTCAAATTGTTCATTAATTGAAGGTTCAATTACGCTGAAAAGGCATTACGAACAGTAATCTCTAATTCGTCATGGTGCCTTCATGTTCTTTGTCACAGAATATCGAAAGCTTATATGCCGCTTCGGAAGTTCTTCCTCTCATTTTTTATCCCCGCTTCTGGTTGCGCGCGTAAGGCCGAGAAGCGTTGATGCATCAATTTGGGCAATGTCTTTATTAGAGGCAATTCAGGTAGGCCAGCCGAAATTATATTTTCATTAGGGCGCAACAGCTGGCCGCCGACCACGGAGGGTCAGAGGGTCGAGGGCCCTCGATCCCCGAAGTTGGCGACCTTGCAGACCTCCAACGTGCTGCCGCGGCAGACTGTCGGCAAGAGCCCGATTTTTGAGCCGGCAAGACGTGCGCTAATTGAACTGGGAACCGCCGGTGCGCTTTCGCAGTGTGGCAGCCATAAATCAGGCAAGATTAAAACGTTTGATTCGCATTCTCATTACCTAATCGGCAGTGAAAGCGGCCCGGTGCAGCGCCGGAGCAGCGGTATCCTTTCGTCACGTCCGTGGCTGCACGATGGGAATGGTAATTTGTCAGGTCTTCGTGATTCTTTACCTGGACGGCACTTTTTGGTTTGTTTTAGATTTGCTGAAATTACCTTTAATATTTGTTAAAAAATGAGATACTTATTAACACATGAAGCATACCAAACAACAGTTTTATTTATTAAATTATAATAGAAACAGCTACATGGTACGTATTATTATATCTGCAGAAATAAAATAAATAAACTACTATTAAAAGGGTTGGTAATAACAACAGAGCCAGAAAAAAGTACATAACAAACGTACAATGCTTGGCTTGAAATAGTTAGTCAGGTCTATTAAAGGAATGGGTAGAGGGGGTAGAATTCCACGACCCCGTAGTTCTTAGGGACCCGGGCACGCTCCAATATATTATTCTTTGTATTAATCTTTTTTTTGATAAATTCATAATTTGATTCTTTGCATTTATAAGAACTGATTGGTATCAATATATAGATAGTTACATCAATTTTCCTTACAGTTTTACGGATAAGAAAATTTAAAATGAAATTCAAGATAAAATTTCAAAAATATTAAGCCACATAATACAATACATTATAGTTGCAATAACAAAAAATTTGCATATAAGTGCAAACGGTACAAATCACAATGAACATTCTACTAAGTCTCAGCCCCCTTTAACGTAAGCACTTTGGGATCTCGCTCCGAGCGCCATTACATACTGTTCAATATATTTTGCCGCGTAGAATCAGAAAACTGTTCAAATAAATCTGGTTTATTCATAGTAGTTCGAATTATGCTATGACAAATTTCATGTCAAGTTTTTGTTAAATTTCACACAATATAATTTTTTAAGTTACCATCTGCTTCTCAGAATATCAGTTTCTGATCTTTGTTGGTTATAGCCCATACACATTCAACATTTTCCGATATTCTGGATATTGTTGATCCTCTAGGATGCGGATCACCTTCAGCAGACTCTTGACTATCTCTAAATTGTTTACACTATTCGTTTGCACTACCCTTTATTCATGCTGTCACTCAATGCGTCGTTTACTAAAGACCTCTAAATTAATTGGATTTTTTTATGAACAATTATTTTAGCTTTACCAACAAAATTGGATGCAAACTCGTTGCCCTATTTTCTCAGTTTTATATCACATGCTACATGTGCTTAGTCATCGGCAATTAACTCCTAACTGACTCGACTAGTGTCTAAGTCAATCAGCTGTGTCGAGAATGTGACGTCGGTACTAGGAAACCAGTGACTACGTCCGCCGACAAGGAGACGGCTTTAGGCGCGTGACCACAGGAAGAGACAATCTATTTCTCATCTCAATATCCCTCAGAAATTGACTTATGTCTGGCGTTGACTTCAAGTAAGCTCTGAGTGCAGTAAAAGGTGTGGTTTTCAACGCTTAGACAGTGAAAAGAAGACTGAAAGTAGCTAACCTGACCCCAAGAAAGACAACTACGGGTCCCAAGCTGACTGCAGTCCAAAAACAAACGCAACTAGAATTTGTTCGCAAACATCTCGATTGGGAGCTTGGCTATTGGAGTCAGATATCATTCACCGACGAGTTTAGGATCTGCTTACATGGCAACGACAGAAGACGTCGGGTCTATAAAAGTCCAGAGGAGTGATTTGTTCATTGCTGCATTCAAAAAACTGTCGCATAAGGAGGTGGCTCTTGCATGTTCTGGGCGGCCATTTTCATGCACGAAAAAAAAAAGAGCTGATTTTCGTGCCTAACGGAAGACGCGGAGGAGGCTTAACAGCAGACCATTACATCAAGGACATTCTAGATGAACATGTTTCGTTTGCGTGATGTGGTGGTGAGAACTTCATGCTAATGCACAACAATGCGCGATGCCACACCGCGTGAGTGGCCACTACCTACCTAGTTGACGTCGGTATACCGTGGCCTCCGTGTAGCCTAGACTTGAATCCAAGAGCATGTTTGGAATGAGCTTAAATGAAGACTCCGGGCCAGAAATCTTGCACCAGAAAACGTGATGGAACTGAGAGCGGTGTTAATTGAAGAGTGGAAAGCAATCCCTTAAGACAGCATTCATGCTTAATCGCTTGGAAAGTGCAATTAGGAGTAAATGTAGCAACACCATGTATTGAAAAACAATTAAATTAATTTCAACTGAGGATTTTGTTTTTTTTTATAATCACCTTTTCCCTTTTAACTCTTTTGTGTTACACATATGCTTAGTACCATAACTTTGTCAGAACATGTCCGATTTCAATCAAAAAGTTATCACTTGAAACCACAGTTTTCAAGCTTTCCAACAGTACACTGAACTTTACTTAAAATACTATCGGAGTGGAAACACATTCTCTCAAATCTCGAGTATGTTGCTGAGTCGATTGTTTTGCTCTCAAGTGTATAAGTTGTAAAATCTGAAAAAAGTGATTTTAACTGAATATTATGTAACACTTTTTTGATATTAATAACTCATTTAGATATAGTGTAATCTGTATTAAACTTTAGTATGTTTTTCCTAAATAAAACACATTATATTAAAACATTTTGAATTGTATTTCTAGCGGTATAAAGTACAGACTGAGCAGTTACGAATTAAATATGATGTCAGTCAAATATCGTCCACGGCTCCACTGATACGCATCTATTCTTTTTGCGATTACACGCCTGATGTTTTCTTTTCGGCCTGGAATTGTAACATGTTTGTTCACATAAACCTTTTCCTTCAAATAACCCCAGAGGAAAAGTCTTAATGGAATACGACTGATTTGAAATAAAGTGAGTATTTCATATAACGTGTGGCATATGATTCCATCTTATTGAAACCACATGCCCAGTTGATTGCCATGTCCTAATATAGCGTTATCAGCTTTGTCCTCAAAAATTAATGGCCAACGATTTCTCTAGCCCACAATGAGTATCAATCAGTGCATTTTTAAAGATGCATTAATTTTTGTAAATAGCACATGTATTTTTATTATCACCGGTACCACAATTTTGACGACTTACAAAACTATTTCAAGCAAAATAAGTTTCATCTGTTAATTGCCTATTTTCATAATAAACTTTAATTGATATTGATGCGACATTATACAGTGCCACAATAACTTCGCTGTGCTCTTACAGAAATGCTATTAACAAAAGTGTTTTAATACTTTATATTTTTAATTTTAAAAAGTGCCAAAAAATTAACTAAATGTTGGGCGAGAATACCTACAAGAATGAACTATACGATGATATCAAAGTTTTGCGAAAGAAAATCAGAAAGTAAAGCTTGTGGACTGGATTACCAACTCTCCTGGTATCGGTGAAAACGAATTACGCTAGAAGTTGAACAAATGTCTTTGACTCTTATCCACTACTTTGCAGAGAGTTTTAAAGCATCTACATCATTGATCGTTTCATAATATTAAAAACGTAAACAATTAACGACTGAGTTCCCCATGAATTAACGAAACGCAATAAGATGCGCAGACTATTGCTCACTCATAACGATTTTTTTTAGTAAACAGTGGTTGGATGGTAAAAAAGCCGCTAGAACGAATTTTATCCCGTGCGTCAAGGTAACTGTATGGTAGTCCAACAAATTCATCTTCCATTTTTTCTTGCAACCTGATGAAATGGTCACAGCAGTTTTCTGCTGTAGAGAACTGGATATTATGGCATAAAAATTGGATTTAAAACAACAATTTCTAATTAATAAACGTAGACTGATACTTACTTCTTCAGGTCACTGTAAAGTCTCACGTTAACGAACCGTTGCTAGAAATTAATAGTAGTGAGCTACGAAATATTCCTTGCCAATTTCTCCCGATGTGTGACCAACAAATTTTTATCTTTCCTGGAGCCTGCCTAATCATATATAAAACCAACATTATGCTAACCGAGCAACTGTCATGTCGGCTGCGAAAACTTTCTTAGTAATAAAAATACAAACTTGTTAAAAACAAACAATCGATATCAACAATGACTATTTTGTATAATGAATGCTTTTCAGTTACAGACTTCTATTTACAAAATCCTATACGTAAAACTACCTAACAAATAATAAATAAATATAAATATAAAATTTGCGAAATAACCTAAAAATAAAATTTTTGATGGGATACAGATACAATACATTAGATCAGTGCCTCAACAACTATGTTATCTGAACAGTACAAAATATGTTCAGTGCTTCAGAAAAACCGATAAAATTGTTATTTGCAACAATTGTGGAAAATCACCACATTAAATTTGAATAACAATTATCGTCACACATTGAATTGAGAAACAGACATTTAAAGTTTCTTTGTCATCTATATACCACTTCTTTGAAATTACTGATCTTCATGATAAACGTAAACAGCTCAGTCATGAATACAAATGTATGCTCTGAGAATACTGTACAAGAAATGGATAAGCATAAAAACGTTTTGCGAATATAATGTTTTTTAGTGTTTTGAAAGCAAACTCATTCGTTGAAATTGAAAGGTAGTTAGGTATCTTAATGAGTCTTCTTCAGACACATCTAAAACAAATATTAAAATATCGAGGACTCCACGCATCAAAAAATTACCATACTATTCTAAATCAAAAAATTTAAGAGTTTATAAAACTCAAACTAAAGTTTTTGAAAGCATGAATTTTAATAAATCTAAAACCTACTTTAAATCGAAAAATATTAGAATAACTGGATAAAACTGGATTAATTAGTATTTACTACCAAAACTTTTGAGAGTGGCGTGCTAAATTTGATGAAAAAAATCAGTCCTAATTATAAATAGAGATATTATTGTTTACACAGAAACATTTGTTAAGGTTAATACATTATTCATTAATGTTGAGCATCTTTTTGTTAATATTATTATACCTTTACCTTATATTATATCTCTGTACTGATGCTAGATTAGGAGTTTATAAAAGCACTGCTTGGAAGGTGAAAACTCTTCGTGGGCATTGTCCAAACTATAAGTTCTTACATCTTGGTAATTTTAATATAACTGAATTAAAGTGCTGTTATATTCATAATTTCTGTAGTAGTCTATATTTAACTAATGAAGGGTCAGTAATTCATGAAATTTTGTGAGCAATCTTAATTTAAATTAAAATAAAAGTACGTTACTTGTTTTGAATTTATCGCAGTTTACGCGACTACGATGTAACCTAGCAACCGTTGAGAGTAAACTTTAATGCGCATGATGAATAAAAACAATTTAAAGTAACCGATCCAATAGAGCAATAAATCTGCGTTCAATTTTAAGCGAAGATAGTACATTCGTCTGTAGAAACTTTTCGAATAATCCACAAGGGTCTCAAGAACGATGCAATAAATACATGACAAATAAAGGCAACTTATGACTGGCAACTTTATCACACAACATACGCGCTTGTTCATGACATGTCTTATAGAATATTTTGTCGAAACACTAAACCGAGCAGAGATCACTTAGCCACCCTTAGAGTCCAGATTTGTTGTCTTGCAACTTTTGCCCGTTTTTAAAACTTAAAATACCTTTAAAGTAAAGAGATTCCAGATTTAACAAATATTAAGAATCTTGTTTTAAACTGGTTAAGGTCAATAGTTTCCCTCTCGTTACTTATAATTATAATTAAGATGAACCTAACGTTAATGATTGTAATGTAATGTTTAATAAGGTATTATAAATTCATTTGTGTCATATTTTTCTAAATCTCACTTTCATCATAAAACTAAAATTCTTATTTCTTATTTTGTGGTTTCCACAGAATAAATTTTCCTTAAAAACCTCACCATAAAAAAACTAACAGAAAAGAAGCACTCGATACTATTTAATTATAACTATCCGGCAACACAGATAAAACCTTTATATTCAAAAATATGTCAGTAAAGCATCTGAGTTCAAGAACAGCCAAATGTTTAAATTTGAAGAGTAAGGAAGCACAAAACCACAAAACTAAACGTTAAAAATGGGTAGAAACGAAGAGCTAGAAGACTGAGTCAAAGAGTAATAATGAAATCTTTTGAACTAAAATTAACATTTATTCGACAAGAAAGCATTAATATAAGATAACCCACCTCCTCCACACCTAACTAATTTATATGACAACAGAAAGTAAAAAACAAAATGCTGAAAAACGAGGAATAAATAAATATGTTAGCAGAATTAAAGTAAAGTTTATAAATCTGCAAAGAAATATTAAAATAAATAATTAAAACAAGAAAAGCAAGTAAAGAAGGATATGTAAAAAACCATTTTAATAGCCGCAGTAAAAAAAAACATGCGAATAAGTAAAAATTATTCTTGTTCACCTTCTCCGTTTTCGGAGGTTGACTACCTTGAACTGTTCTCTGTCTTTGGGTATTCTAAACAATTGGGCTGCAGTCGGTCCCGTCTAACAGAGGATATTGCGCAACCACAACATTTGTTTCTTTCCCTATATTCATTCTTTAATATAGTTTAAAACAGTTTATATCTATAGTTCCTAGAAATATGCCCAAAACCTGCCATTTCTTTTCTTTTGATGTTTCTAATTAGTTGTTTTTCCGTGCTTATTTTTCTGAGTACCTTACTGTTGCTTATTCTAGCTATCCATGAAATCTTCGGAATTCTGCAGTATATGCACATTTAGAACGCTTTAATTTTATTCATCATTTTTTTCTTTGACATCCAGGCCTCTAGATTAAACCATTGTATGGACTACACAAAACATTAAACAAATTTTATTTTCAGCTATAGTTGCATGTAATTGGTATGTAACATTTAATGAACGGGCTTCTTGTTTTTGTTTCTCTATTGAGCTAGCAACACAGATTTAATTCTATAAACTTTTTCAGTAGATTTGCCATTAATAGATTAGTTGTCAATATTAATGAAATGAATACTAATAACCATTTATTTAATTTTTTCGGTATTAGTTTTTAGTCTAATTTCTTTACTTTTTCTATTTACCGTGTTGACTGGAAGCTTCATATCGTCCAAGCTTTTAGTCATTAGAGGAGAAGACACAACCTTGTCTTAACTCCCTTTTAATTGGTTCTTCTTTTGTTTTCTCTCCTGCACGAACCGTTGTAGTATGTTTCTAACATAGGTTTTTTATTAATCCTTTTCCCTCTTGCACTGCTTTCACAAATACCGGCTTTTAAAATTATTTGCAATTTTGTAGCAACACGTTGGTGTTAAATAGTGCATCTCTTGTTCCTAATTCATTTTTAAGCCCAAACTGTAAATTATCAATTACAAATTTAATTAATGTATGGTTTTTAATAGTCCTTTTAAGGTATCCATTTATATTTCAAATTCGTTGTTTTTTACCTAACACTTATTTTCCCATTCTTAACTAATACTTTTTTATATTTATTGAATCAGCTTCTATATCATTTACCATCTTCTCATCTGTCAATCTTTGGTTTATTTTACTGCTGAGTTTTTCTTTCGTTTTTGTATTTTAAAGCATTGTAACGTGTTAAGATTGTTTTTTTTTCTTTACTAACTTACAATTTACTTTTGCTGCTAACGGAATATAATCTGGACGCACGTTTGCTCTAAAGCGCTTCTATATGGTTTTAACACCGTTCTTGGAACGTTTTTTACTAGTATAAAATCAGTTTTATTTTCGTTCATGTGTACAGATCTTGAAAAAGTTTATACTCTTATTTTTAATCTGCCCGGGAATTCTTAGCATACCTGTTATATTGAACTGACGCCGGGAACTCGGGGCCGTATCTACTTCTGTTTCTGTCGTAGTAGTTATTCTTGGGAAAAAAGTGTAGTCGTTTTCTATTGCCTTCTTCACTGCAGCACTACGACCAGTTGTGTAGCTTCAACTGCGCCTACAACTATCCAAGACTGAATCTCAACAGAAATTTTGTTTTTGCAGCTCCAATCTAGTATTGGATAAACTTCTATCTTCATTCAGATAGGATGCAAATAGGATAGATTCGATTAGGATTGGGACGTTATGATTTATTTCAGTATTAGAAGGTAAAAGAGAACCAAGGCTTGCGTAGACAGGGTCGCTTTCTTAAACTAGACTTCTTCTTCTTCTTCTTCTTAGCCCGTTTCGGTCCATAACTGGACGAAGGCCTCCTTCATTGACTTCCACTTGGTCCTATTTTGAGCTTCCTGTATCCATTTCAATCCGGCCACTTTTTTTATATCGTTGTACCATCTATTGGGTGGTCTTCCTCTGTTTCTTCTATATTCCCACGGCTGCCACTGAAGCATTGTTTTTGTCCATCTAGTTTCTTGTGTTCTGGCAAGGTGTCCGGCCCAACTCCATTTCACATTTGCTATTGCTTCAATAACATTTGTCACTTTTGTTTTCTCCCTAATCCATACATTAGTTTTTCTGTCACGTAGTGATATGCCTAGCATTTTTCGTTCCATTGCTCTTTGAGTGGTTGTTAATTTGTGCAAGTGGGTTTTTGTTAGGGTCCAGTTTTCGCTTCCGTAGGTCATTACAGGTAAGATGCATTTATCAAAAACTTTCGTCTTAAGATGTTGGGCAATATTTTTGGAGTTCAAAATAAAACTAAGTTTACCATAGGCTATCCATGCTAATCGAGATCTTCTTTTGATTTCTGTTATTTGGCTGTCACGGTCAATCCTGAGTGTTTGTCCTAAGTATATGTATTCACTAACATTTTCAATCGTTACATTTCCAACTTTTAATGTTTCGTCTATGTCCTGATGTTCTGGCATCATTGTTTTTGTTTTGTTTAAATTCATTTTCCGACCGATCTTTTCTGCTTGTTATTTTAAGTCTTGTACCATATACTGTAGGTCGTTTTGCTTCGTAGCAATGATAACGATATCATCTGCATACAGTAGGTGGTTTATTTTTCTGCCATTTATGTTTACCCCATAGTTTTCCCACTTAATTTTTCGAAACATATCTTCTAACACTAGTGTGAACAGTTTAGGAGACAGACAATCGCCTTGCCGAACCCCGCGTTTTAACTCAACCGGTTTTGTTTCATCGTGTAATTTGTAGGTAGCAGTAGTTTTATTGCTGATGTTGTTCAAAGATTTATGTATCTTTGGTCAATTCCACCGTTTTTAAGTGTTCTGTAATTGCCCATGTTTCTACTGAGTCGAAGGGCTTTTCAAAGTCTATGAAAGCCAGGTAAAGAGGTATGTTATATTCATTTTTTCAATTAATAGTTTCATTGTAAATAGGTGATCTCTGGTTCCATAGCCCAGCGGTTGGTGGATCTCAACTGGGCGCCTCCCAGGTGGCGGATAGGGGAACGCTCACTAGATATAGTGGGAACCGGGAAATAAAATACCCGGACCAAAACCACACAGAAGGCAATTTCCGAATGACGGACCTAATGGCTCAATTTTGGGAAAGAACAGGCTTTCTCCTTATGGAAAGGGGCGGATGAACTAACATAGTCAACGGCGGCTACCAAAGTCTTAGTGTTAGACTACTGAACGCTCCCCAACCCGTCTTGCCAACGTGGGGTTCTAAAGGCTAAAAACCCTTCATGAAGAAATGCAAAACAAGCACCGGCCCTCAGTCTCCGGCAGCCGGAAAACCGATGGGATTAAACAGCAAAAGGTGGCGACCATCGATGGAACGGCAAAGAGGGTGCTAAGAATCCCAGTCTAAACGAAAGCCATCACCAGAAAACCACGAAAACCACAAAATTATGGATAGGAACTCAAAACATAAGAACATTACGAGTACAAGACCGCATAACAGAACTAGAAAACGAATTGGAAACAATTAACTGGGATATAATAGGTCTCAGTGAAACAAAAAGAAAAGGAGAAACATGGTTAACACTAAATTCCGGCAATATACTACTAAACAAAGGAAAAGACGACGAAAGTTTGAATGGAGTAGGCTTTATAATTCGGAAGATACATGCACATCGCATACAAAACTTTACAGCCATATCAGATCGTGTAGCATATATAATATTCCAACTGAACAAAACAAGTGTATTAAAAATAATTCAAATATATGCTCCTACAACATCTCATGAAGAAGAAGAAATAGAAGAGTTTTACGACCACATTAGAATCGCCTTAAACGAACCTGTCAAAGGAAAAAAACAATACAGTATACTCATGGGAGATTTTAATGCAAAATTAGGTGTAGAGAAACAGAAGAGGAATATTGGGGAAAACATGGATTAGGACATCGAAACGAAAGAGGGACAAATTAATTGAATTCTTAAATGAAAATAAATTATATGCAATGAATACATTCTTCAAGAAAAACCAAATAGACGATGGACCTGGATAAGTCCGAATGGCAAAGTAAAAATGAAATTGATTTCATTCTAAGTAACAATAAAAACATCATTCATGACGTATCTACCTTAAATCGTTTCGATGTAGGAAGCGACCATCGACTCGTAAGAGCGAAAGTAATAATTAACACAAAGATGGAACGCCTAAAAAGATTTAAAAAGAATGACACCGATATTAAAATACAGGACATAGAAAACAAGAAGGAGGAATATCAACAAGCAGTCGAAAATAAACTAAACGATCTCGAACAACGAAATAATGATAATAAAATTGAAACATTGCACAAGGAAATCTTAGATGCTATCTCCCATGGGACCAAAATAACAAAAATAACAAAGAAAGTAAATGGAAAATCCCCAACTCAAAACGAAATACAACAACTTTTAAGAGAAAGAAGACAACTAGTTAGTGAAAATAAAAGAAATACAACAGAATACGGCAACTTATGTAAGACTATTAGACGAAAAATCAAAGAAAACAGAATCAAAAGACAAGAAGAGAAAATAAATAAAATAATTCAGCAAAATGGAGCAATGAAGGTACTACGACCAACATTCGGGAAAAAACAAATATGTGCATTACGAAACAGAAATGGGGACATAATAAGAGATAAAGATGAAATACTAAAAATAGTACAGGAATTCTATAAAGAACTATATGAATCGAAAGTAATAAGAATCGAAAACACCCAAGAAACCCGTAAAGAAACTGCCAAAACCCAAAATGTTGGTTCTGAAGAATTGCCCGATATAGAAGAATACGAACTAGAGAACGCACTAAAGCAAACGAAAGCAAATAAATCACCTGGGAAAGACGGCGTCGTAATAGAACTGATCAAATGGGGCGGACAAAAATTAAAACGAAAAATAGTAAATATGCTAAACAAATGTCTGATCCAAGCAGCTATACCGCAAGATTGTAACGATTCCATTGTCATTCTTCTACACAAAAAAGGAGATCACACGCGATTAGAGAATTACAGACCGATAAGTTTGTTATCAGTATTAACAAGCTAATGATAAAAATAATAACAAATCGATTAACCATCAAACTGGACGCATACCAATCAGAAACTCAAGCCGGATTTAGAAAAGGCTAAACTAGATTTACCTCCACCGAAATCGCAGAGTATCTATATACTCTAACATGTGAAATGTGCAGGCAAATATCTAAAAATGTAAAAACGACGAAACTGCATTTCCAAAAATCGCCTCCTGGAAGTGCTGTCGAACTCTTATAATTATAATTGACGTGTTATTTGCAGTTACAAAGAATGGCTTTTGGCAATAATTACAAAGTAAAAAGCTTTTTAGTGGTAAGTTAAGCGACTTCAAATGTGACATGAGGCTTGCAAAAGTTCACGCCTATTCCATTGCAAGATAAAATAATAAGATAATTTTGACGGGTTTTAATGCAAAACGTATCACTTCAAATCATTTTAAACAAATATTAACATAAACATTTTTATATTTATTATCTATTGAAATAATTTGTAATAATAAATTGGCGATGATTTGATATTTTTTATTATTATTTATCAAATTTTCTTCTACCCTCATGCGATATAGGATTACAAAGCTAAGTATATCATTCTCTAGTGAAAGAAATACAAAACTAAATATTCCACTTATTTGTTTACAACTTTCTCCAAGCGATTCGGTCCCAGTCATCGTTGTCGCTTTCCGCCAGGTTGTTTTGTTGGATGTGTAAATATTGTCATTGCAAATATGTCTCGGTCGTCCTCGTCTATTTTTCTCCTCGCATTTACACTGCCTCACGGCTTTTGCTGGTCGGTCACGTTCGATTCAGCCGAGGTGTTCAGCCCATCGCTACTTTAAGTCATTTTGTACAGTCTTGTAATTTCTTCAACTGCTTTCAAATGTTTCATCTCACTGGTTTACACTCTTTGAATATTCTTTTGGTTTAGCACCCAGGATCGTCAGGTGTATGTGCTATTTGGTATGAAAATTGATTTATGCAACTTAGTTTTTATATTTTTAATTAGCTGCCTATTTCTAGACTTTTTCGCTATTGTATAGTATTGTTCTTTAGTAGTACTGTCTTAAGTTTAACTCATTCACTGTTTTGCCTAGGCTTTAGAGAGTAGATATTAGTAACTCTTCACTTGTTCGATCGCCTTGTTGTTTATTTTAGTTCATTTTTTGCGGTGTTCTTGATACCGACATACTTATTTTTTCGCAATTCCATGTTTTTGAAGGAATTTGTACCATACATCTAGATCCTATTGCAGACTATTTTGGTCGTCAAGCTATCGGCAGTAGATCATCGGCAAAATTAAGCGCATTAATGTATAAGGGAGCTAAGTTTCCATAGCCTAGATAATATTTTTTGTCCTGTCTTTGTATTATTTTATGATTTTATCCACCGCCGTAATAAATAATAGTGAGTTTAGTACGCCACAACGCTTTACTCCTTTTTTTGTATTAAATTAAAATGTCCTATTTTGACAATATTTCTTGTTTATGTAGAGAATATACCGCGTCTGCAAGACCTTCATTTACGTGTTCTTGATGTAAGACTTGCCAAATTTCTAGTCTTTAAAGTGAGTCGAACGCTTGGCGTAGATCAACAAATATCACAAACAAGGCTTTGTCTTTTGCTACTTGTTTCTCCATTATTTGCCGTGCTATAAATATTTGATCTTGAGTACTTATGTGACTTCTAAACCCGCACTGCTCTTTCCATATAAAAAAGGCTCTATTTGAGTGCGTAGGCGTTTTCGATGATTCGCTATATACATACAAAGATATGCTTCTATAGTTTTTGTATTCCCTGCTGTCCCCCTTTTTAAAAACTGGCACAATAATTGCAGTCTCCCAGTAGTCCGGTACTTGTTTTTTAACGTCGAGCCCTATTGATTATTTCTAAAATCATATTTTTACCTGGATCACTTAAAAACTGTATCATTTTCAAAAGTTATCATGCCATCCCCGCTGCTTTCTCCATGTAAGATTGTTAGTACTTTCCCATTTCTTTTTGTTTTAATGTGCTTTAATGTGTTTTTTTTTCTTTAACACAAAAATTTATATTACTCTACATAGCAGTTTTTCGTTTCCAGCACTGCTGTGTCCCAGGTTGTCGTTGAAGTTATCACATGCAATTTTTTGGCTTCAATAATTACCCTTTTGCCTTTATTTTGGATAATTTTTATTTTTCCTAGTCCACTGCCTTATCTGTGCTACTCAAATATTGCTTCCAAGCTTCCTTTTTCTTGTATTAATTGTTCATCATCTTTATCAAAAATGATCATCAAATGCTTTTGATCTGCATAAGGCGGGTGCATTTTTATTTAATTTATTTCACGTAGTAACATGTACGTACTTAAATGTGGAAGTGTACATATTTTATTTGGAATGTTCTGTTCTTTAAAAAACTATTATTTTGATAGTAACATTCTGTTCATTGGATTTTGAGTTTTGTAGCAGTTGAATTTTTCGCGAGCATTCAACAAGGGCTACTATGCGACTTCTGCCTCCGAAATTCATATTTGGTTCTTTGGCGAGCGCGATATCACTATTTCCCGCGCCGGGCCATCAAATTTTGCGCAAAGGGTCGTGTGATCGACACCCCATAGTACGCGCGTTATCCATCGAGCTCCCCTTCATTGCTCGGATCCCGCCGGGAGCCTCACGCACCGAGCACCGGTTTAGCGTCCTCCCCCGAAGAATGCCTTGCAACGCCACCCGCAGGAGCAATGCGGCGCGGGGCCGCGACTGCATTATGGGAAAGCGATTAATCTGCCAGTCAGGTTTATGCCCCAAATTTAGGCGGCCCATAAAACGAAACGAGCTCATAAAAGCAACAAATGCATCAAACATTTAAACAAACGAGGTGCACACGACATTCAAAATGCATTTCGGCCGAAATGAACGGATTTGTATTCGCGGCGCATAGCAAAAAGTCGTGCCAACTCGCAAACGACGCGCCACATGCACGGAAGGGTCCAAGTCGGCCAGGGCGAAATTTAAAACTGAGCCGGTGAATGGGGCGAAATTCCAAATTGCATTTATTACTATGCTTACGTGATTCGGCGACTATGAATATGGATGGACAGACTCTTTCGAATTTTTAGCGCGTGGCCCCGCATTTAAATCGGCCCCTTTGTCGGCGAGCCGGGAAGGCTGCACCTGCAGATAATATTGAAGCGAGTCACCCCTTTTATTGCGCCGCGAAGTTTTCACGTCCTTACAGGAGCGACACGGTAAGCCCATTAGCTGCGTTAATTTTGGCGCTGCTCTCTGCATAACTACATCGGGATCGGAATTAAATAAATGGAAGACAGACAGAAAGACGGGCAATTAACAATAGAGTTAGTGCTAATATATTCAGGTAGAAGTGATAGGGCAAACAATTACCTTTCTAATTTATTGCGTCGGTTTGCTCCGGAGCGAGAAGGATTGCCTAATGAATTCTGGCCAAGTGGCTGAAAGGGTTGATATTGAATTTATTAGGAGTGGATTATTTACGCTAGAATAATTTATTTAAATATTGCCCACACGGGCGGCGCGCCGCACCCTCGCCGGGTCGACTTTGTACGATTATTGTTGCTTCCATTTGTATTTAACCCAAATCCGGTTTAAAACATCAAAAAAACACTAAGCTGCCGAATTGCCGGACCCTCCTCATTGTGCTTAGGAAGACTATAGCCGACGCTATTCCAGCTTGACCCTTACCCTCAGCTTTTACCAATTCAGTGACCACAACTGAATCGAAGGGTGTTTCTAGAAATGGTTTTCTGAAGTTTCTTTTGCTTTATTTCTAGAAATGTTATCGTCGAATTAGTTACTTTACTTTCAGTATGGATAATTTAATATAAACAAACTTTAATTCTCTAATAATTAACAAATAAAATGCTTAAAAATTTACATACTTCCGCAATTTTAAGGCACTATAAACCGTTTTCCTAGATGGATAAGGTCAAAATTTATAACTTGCGAATATCGAATAATTCACTCAGTGAATCATCCTTTATTATATTTTATTTTATTACATGATCAACAAGTCAAAGCACCCTAAAATGTTATATTTTTCAAAATTCGTAAGCAAGAACTTTTTAGTAGTCAGCTTATTCAAATTTATTAAATATTTGGCGAAATATTAGAAATATTCAATATTCCAAGCCTTAAATATATACATTTAACAAATTCAAATTTTATTTCCTATAACTTTTTTATCAGGTTAACCTTTATATTTCAATTATAAACTTTTTATATTTTTTTAACAATTTTATTTTCAAAGTGAATACATTTATTCGGGGTATTCAAGCATTCGAGATAATAAAGAATCGAATTTTCTACAATATGCTATACATCAGGTTTAGGAAAGCTTTTGCAATAAATGTTTTATTTTCATAGTAATTGAAAATACTTTTTTCTACGGACCTGTTCGATATCTATTGCAAAAAACTAACAAAAACAAATGCTGAATGTTGAAAACGTTTTTATTGTTTTCCAAATATTCTCCTGGCGATCAATAAATTGTTGCATACGCTGAAACTAGTTTTTCCATAGCTGCAAGGTAATGGTAATAATATTTGTAATTTTAACTACTCTCTGTGTAAATAGATATTCAATAAACTTTCTTGGAAGCTATTATAAATATATTTCAACTGCCCCCTATAAGTATTTACTAAAAATAAAACTGATTAAAGCACCCCAAGAAGTTAAGAATCCGGAACAGAGATTTTACCTATTTTATGCAAATAAAATCAAAAAATTAATAAAATGAACACGAGTGCTCTTCAATAAGCAAAATAATATTTTGCATATACATTTATAAAAAACTTTCAAAATATGCATGCCTACAAAAATATGCATTTTTCATATATTCCAAACTCTAGTAATCACGTATTACTTAAATATTCCTTGAAACTAAAATAATAATTCATTATTATACTAAAAAATTTGTCTACATCAAAAATTCAATTTGCAATCATACTGTTGACAAATATTTTTCTCAGAATTTGTTCGAATGAAACAAAATACATTTAAATTACAATATATAACATTAAAGCGTGCATTAGAATACTGCGTGGGCTACTTAAGTTTTCATTGAATGAATACAGAATTCTGTAGCTGTTATCACGTACGGCTTAACAACGTCGAAGCATGTTTTCACTAATGTTCTAACATAAACATGGCTGGCTGTCAATATAACTTTCGTAGTTCTGAAGATAGCCGCTTCAGACTCAACACTAGTTTTCCTCGAAATTTATGCTACACCGGGGACTACATATATGACAGGATTGGCATCAGCGGATTGTGACGGCTACCTCAAAACTTGCATTCCGGTTTGCATCGTCTACTTCCTGTAGCACCTATTCGGTATTTTGGATCAATATTTACTCGCAAGATTCAGTTGTTATTTTATCAAACTATTTTTTAACCGATTATAAAGAATCTCGTCAGTATAGTTACAACAATCTTTCAGAGTTGAGAATATGAGTGAAGACACCAAAATAAATACAAGTAGCCGCAAATACAGAGTGTTTAGTAGATTTTTGTATTAACAAATGTTTCTGTATTATCTGGTATTGCTCCTTGGAAGCCATCCTCAAAGTAAAAATTTATTAATAAGCACCACGTTATTTCAACCGCGGTATATATTTGAATTTTATATTTAATTCCGTTTGATAAGTTATTTTTTTAGATAAAATAATTTATTATGTTGTATTTGAACTTGGTTTAGTTTAACGTTCGTTTAATTGTCACGTGGATATTGTATCTGTGTCATTGTTCTTGCACAGCATACAACGCTGAAATTGAATTGCTAAGAACTAGTTCTACTATATGGGACAATTGAGAATTTTTTGTAGAACCTGTTCTAGTAATTAATCTACATCAGTTTATATCAATTATCCTATTTGTTCACAAAGCTTTTTGGATGTTGCATTTATTTAGCAGACCAGTTATAGTCAGTTTTAATTATTTCATATACGTACATAAAAAAGCAATTTTAAATCTACACGAGTGGTTTGTTCTCATTTCGAAATTAACATTATCTCGCACAGAATTTGATGTATAAGAACTGTTTAAAGGCAAAACATGTTTCAGAGAGTTATTGACCTTAAAATGCAGTTAAGAAAATCCCTTTAATACTACGAACTCTATCTATTAATGTAATTGGTCAAAATAAATTCAATCTGACCATGAATATAATTTGAAAATGTAGGAATTTTGCAGAGCGACTACACTTTTATCGTTGCAGTCAGAAAATCTATTAAACTAAAAATAATATTTTAAAATACTTTAAAAATAATATATTTAATAATAATTGTCCACCGTTTAGTTAAGAAATAGATGTAACCCATTATTTTAAAAGACATAAGAAACTCAAATTTTGTAAGTCAAGAAAACCAACAGGACTAGATAAAACTGAGGCAGAAATGATAAAGTGTTTAACCATTGTGGGATTAAAACACCAATCGAGTTATATAATCACATATACAACACCGGAAGAGACATTGAAAACAAATAGAAATCCTCCTTATTAGATTAAATTTTACAAATAATTAGGTAGTTCTTGCTTAAGACGCCTATGATCTAAATTTTAAGATCAGAAGACTTTATATCAAATATTAAACATGGGGCCGGCGAAGAGATAAATATTCGAAACCGAATATCTCGAAAATTATTCGACATAGAATTGTTTCGACTTCATTTTCGAATTCAGCGTAAAATTTCCTATAAGAATCCATTTTCAAATTTTAAAAAATCTCAAATTTTGTGACGGACCGACCGACAGACGTCGGTAGAATTCAGTAACGAACTTTTTAAGTTCGTTGAAAATGGGGACTACAAGTCAGTCTGCAAAAGACAAAATATCTTGTAGTCAATTTAGATACACCTTTTGATATACACATTAATGACGATGTTGTAAGGCGAGTACAAATGAGACATTCATATATTCAACATAAATAAGAATACAACAAAGGAGAAGAATAGTTAGCTCCCTAACTTAGTGTGGTGGAATAAATCCTTATCATTAAAAACTAAGAAAAGGATAGGACAAACAATGATCGAATCCGTTTTGTGTTATGGATGTGAGGTGTGGACAATTAACGTAGCAATAAAGAGAAGGCCAAATGTAACAGAAATAGATTATTTACAAAAAAGAGCATTAAAAAGGAAACAAATTCGTAGTATAAACTAAGAATAAAATCAGAATTCGCATAGCAAAAAACAAAACAATTCCAGTTAGAATAAAACTTAGAAGAGTAATATGGCTTGAACGCCTAATGCGAATTCTGAAAAACACGTGGCCAAAAAGTTCAATCAAATCGTGGAAGGATGGGATAAGACGAGCAATGAAATATAGGAATTTAGATGAAAACCAAGCTTTGGACAAAGAGACGTAGTAGAAGTTATACTGTGGTTTATGTAGCTTGTAATATATGTGATGTAAATTACATATATTACATATATGTATATATATATTAGTATCCCGTAATAGGCCTTGAAGGCCTTTTGGGGTCGTAACAGGATAGGTCTGGTACAATCTAGAGTCTACGGTACACAAGGGTAGTAACGTGGTGGCTAGCGCTACGCACCGCCCGCCTATTATTACCCCAGAGTTTGACCTCAAGGTACTCATTTGTTGCAGCCTGAGTCGAGCTGGTCCGTAAAAATGGCAGCGACTGAATTGGCGAGAGTGGGATTCGAACCTGCGACCTATTCACTAAACCACCACGGTTTATATATATATATATATATATATTATTTTATATATATATATGCGAACTGTGGGTGTAGGTTGGCCTGGTCGTCGCGCACCATCTCTGATGCGGGGCGATGTGGCAAGCACCGCGCCTAAGACGACCGCCATTATTACCCCTTGTTCGAATGAACGCAGGTGACTCAATTATTTTTAGTGACTGAGTAGGCCACCCGCCAGGCATCAGAGAGCACCGAGTGTAACCCGGGTCCGTCAGCATCGCAGCCCGTCCCTCAACCACGGGACCACGCTGGCTTTTTTATATATATATATAGAGAGAGGAGTGTGTGTGTGTGTGTGGTAGATCGTTGACTACGAAACCAAGAGTTCGGGTTCGAATCGTGCCAATTGATCGCTGGCATTTTACGGCCCAGCTCGACTCAGACTGTAATAAATAAATATCTGGAGTGTCAAACTCTGGGTAATAATAGGGGTGTGTGTGTGTGCTGTGTGTGTTGTGTATCGTAGGCTCTAGATTGTAGCAGATCTATCCTGTTACAACTCAAAGAGCCTTCAAGGCCTGTTACGGGGTAATTTATATATATATATATATATATATATATATATATATATATAGTCGGCTCAAAAGTTCGTAGGCTAACACATAGATAGTGTTACTAGAATTAAATCCATATAATTTTTAATTAGTACTAACCTTCAATCGATACGTGTGTAAATTTGACAGCTGTCGGACAATTGGTTCGTGAGATACAGCATTGTAAGTGAAGCAACTTTTGTTATTGTAAAAAAATGGATAAAAAACAATTTCGCCTGTTAATGAAGCATTGCTTTATCATAAAAAAAATACTGTTGAAACCAAAGCTTTGCTTGATAAACATTATTCGAAATCTGGACCAGGAAAATCAACCGTTGAGAAGTGGTTTGCTAAATTTAAACGGGGCGAAATGAGCACTGAAGACGATACACGCAGTGGACGCCCGAAAGAGGCTGTAACGGACGAAAACATAAATAAAGTTCAGATAATAATTATAAATGACCGTAAATTAAAGTTAATTGAGATAGCTGAGACTCTGAAGATATCAAAGAGCGTGTTGGACATATCATGCATGAATATTTGGACATGCAAGCTGTGAAGTGGTTGCGAGCTCACAATCGAGCAAAAGTTTCAACGTGTAGTTGATCAAGCAATGTTAGCGATATTCAACCGTAATAACGAATTTTTCCGTCGATATGTGACAATGGATGAAACATGGCTTCATCACTACACTCCAGAGTCCAATCGACAGTCAGCCGAGTGGACTGCACGCGATGAACCGAATCTAAAGCATAGAAAGACGCAACAGTCGGCTGGAAGGTTATGGCATCAGTATTCTGGGATGCGCATAATAATTATTGATTACCTTGCAAAGGGACAGACTATCAACAGCAATTATTCAATAATTGTTGGAGCGTTTGAAGGATTGAAATCAAAAAGGCCCCATTTGAAGAAGAAAAAGTGCTGTTTATCAAGACAATGCACCGTGTTACAAGTCAATGAAAACGATGGAAAATTGGATGAATTAGGCACGAATTCTTCACCACCGTATTCTCAGATCTGGCCCCCAGTGACTTTTTCCTGTTTGCAGACCTCAAAAGAATGCTCGCTCGAAAAAAATTGTTCAGTCAGCATATTCTCTTGTAAAAATGCAGAGATGTAAATGAAACTGGATAACTATGCTTATTTAATTACGATAACTCCTTTGATAATGTAAAATATTCAAAGTTGCTTCAAATTGTACAAGAGATAAGACTTGGTCAAGAATATGAGGCTTATTGAGAATCTTTATTGAAACCAAAAGCACATGTCAAGATAGATAATGAACTTTCCGATTCATTCGACATTAATAAATTGAATTAGACTGGAACGTATACTTTCCCTTATTCTATTTGGAGTATATATTCATAGAAGATCTAAGTGGCACCGAAGTGAGCTCAACATAAGTAGCCATTTGGCTATAATTTTATGAATCATTTGAGATACACCGAAGATACCGCTTTATTAGCCAAAACTGAAAAAGATATGCCAGTTTTAATAAACTACTACAAGACATGGACTAACAGTAAATATCAAGGAAAAAAAATAATGATAATTTACGAACATCTCCAATCACATACTTTAATTGGTAACTCAACTCTTAAAAATGTTGATAAAATTAAATATCTAGGAAGCATAGTAAATTAATGTGACGGTTTATCATTAGTAGAAATAAGATCAAGGATTGAATAATTAAGACAAACTTTTATTAACCTACAAGGATTATTGATTAATAGGACTAAGACTACGAACATATTCGGTGCTATATATTTTCTATTCTATTATAAGGAGCTGAGATATTGCCATTTAATAAATAAACACAAATCAATTAGAATCGTTCAAGATGCGAGTACATCAAAGGATGCTGAGAATTCTGTGAGCTCATTAAGTGCTCAACAAAATAAGGAAAAGGCAGAGATACTAATTTACATCAAGAAAACAGAACTATAATATATAGGGCACGTACTTCGGCTTGGAAGATACCAAATTTTCCAAATCACAAACACGGTAAAATCAAAGACAAAAAATGTGTCGGCCATGAACAAATATTTTGGTTAATAAATTTTAGAGTACGGTGTGGAGTGTCCAATACTTTATTGTCTCGGTCAGCTGTGAACAAGGTAAAAGTTATATTGATGATCACCATTCTTGACCAAGAGAGGCAGTGAAAGGAGAAGAAATACTATGGCAGGTATGAAAAATAACAATTTTATTAAACAAAAATTTTGGACACAAAAAAATAATATTAGTAAACGAAAGTGGTTTTAAAGGTTTTATTAAATAAAAAAAAGAAATATAAACAAACACTTACATTGACATCATCTGTGCATCTAAGTATCAGAAAATTAATAAAAAGGAATAAGCAAGACAGAATTCAAAATAATAGTTACCTAAATTTATTATCCATAGATTTATTGCGTTTATTGGGTGATGACAAGACATTTAATCAAACTTATTATCTATCTAATGTTCTGAAACATCTTTTGTGAATGGATGAGAAAAAAATCAAAACTGTAAGAAAATTATTAATTTTTTTTTCGCCGCAGTGCATTTTTAGATGAAAGGCGAGATCTCGCTATTGCAGCATAACTGAATCCACTAACTCACTTTCCTTCTGATTATTTTTATCTGTCAAATCAAATTTGCATTGAAATAGCTCAGTTTTGAGTCCAAGCACTCTTAAAATAGAATATTTATAGTTCATATAAATTTGTATTACTTATTTTTTAAATAAATAATATTTAAGCACTTAAACAACTATTTTAAAACCAAATCTGGAAAACAGATGTTAAAATATAATACATTTCTGCTGGTATACTCTTTGTTCGACTTCACCTTGGATTAGATCTTCCACATTGTATCTATTTCGTCCCTTCTTCTGTTAGCTTGTTCCTTTCGTTCGTGTTTTAATTTTATTCTTACCAAGTAGTGATTTGTATCTATTTCTTTTTCCCTCTAATATCTTACGAACTTAGAATGCTGATTGTTTATTAATATATAATATTTTTATTTCCAATATTTCTTCTGAAACTTTACAAGATCCTTTAGATATCTCTTTATGCTACTCTACAGTTTACCCCAACTACAAAACCAATTAATCTAAAACCATTTTCGTTATTTTCCTAATATTTACGGTGCCTGCTTATCATTGGATATCTCTGTTTCCTCCTGACCTCGTTGGTTTAATCTTCTAACAATTTTATTACTCCTTTTTTATATTAATTTAATTAATTAATTATTAGCGTTACAGCCCTTTAAAGGGCCTTGGCTCGCTCCACAATATCTCTCCACTGATTTCTATCCTCCGCCTTCATTCTCCATCTCCGCACTCCTAAGGGTTTTATATCCTCCTCTACATCGTCTCCCCAACTTTTTCTGGGACGTCCTCTTAATCGTCTTTCCTCTGGCTTTTTCTCGTATGCTGATTTTGGCGTTCTCTCTTGTTGCATCCTGTGCACGTGACCTAACGAAGCCAGTCGCTTACTCTTTATTACTGCTATGATATCTGGTTCATTATAAAGCGGCTTTAGTTCCTCGTTTCTTCTTATTCTCCATTCTCCTCTTTCTTGTATTGGGCCAAACGCCTTCCTTAGTACTTTCCTTTCAAAGATTTGGAGTCTGTTTTTATAGTCTGATGTTAATGTCCAAGTTTCGGACGCATACATTACTGTGGGTCTAACAATTGTCTTATTTTTAATTTACTCGATCTTGATAGGTTGCGGGACTTGAAAATGTTTTGTAACGCATAATAGCATTTGTTTCCGGAGGCTATCCTTGCTCTTACTTCGGCCTTCGTATCATTTGTCTCGGTTAAAATACTTCCCAAATACTTAAATTGCTGTACCCTTTCTACCGGTTTGTTTCCAAAAAGTTGCATTCGACGTTGGGCTTGACCTCCTCTTTCCTGTCTTGACTGGAACATGTACTTTGTTTTAAGTTCACTTATTTTTAGGCCCGCTAATTGTGCTTCCTTTTCTGATTCTCTATAGGCTACAGTCTTAAGTGCTTCACTTGTTCTTGCCATAATCAGCACATCGTCGGCATATGCTAGATATTGCACTGACCTGTTGTATAACGAGCCTCCAGGGTTGATTCGTATGGCTCTTATGGATTTTTCCAACACTAAATTAAATAAGGTCGTAGATAATGAATGGATCACCCTGCCTAAGACCTGTTGTCACCTCGAATTCCTCTGACATATTCGTACCTATTTTAATCTTACTTTTGGTGTTTTTCAGCGTCATCATGATAAGTCCTTTCAATTTCTTTGGGACTCCTAATTCTCCCATCGCTGTTTCCAGGTACTCTCTCTTCACACTATCGTAGGCCATTGTAAAGTCTATAAAAACCTGATGAACATCTATATTGTACTCATAGCATTTTTCTAGGGTTTGCCTGATTGTAAATATATGGTCTACTGTGGACCTACCCCTTCTAAAACCACTCTGGTATTCCCCTATTATCTGCTCAGTGAAAACTTCCATTCTGTTCGCTAAACTTTTGGTGAATACTTTATATATCACATTAAGGAGGGAGATTCCCCTGTAGTTACCACACCTCTGTTTATCTCCTTTTTTGAAAATTGGGCAGATTAGGGCTTTACTCCATTCTTCGGGCATCACTTCCGACTCCCATATCTGTTTCACGAGGGCTTGTATTTTTTTAATCATCTCTTCCCCTGCGTTCTTTATTAATTCTGAATTTATGCTGTCTTCGCCCGGGGCTTTGTTGTTTTTAAGAGCGTTAATTATTTCTCTTGTTTCATCCAGTGTTGGGGCTTCGATGTTTAGGTGGGGGTCGTACATCCGTTCGTGTCCTTGGTTTAAATTCTGGTTATCTCTTTCATAGTCTTCATTTAGTTCTTCTTTAAAGTATTCCGCCCATCTATCCATGACTGCCTTCTCGTCTCCAATCAGCTTCCCTTCCTTATTTTTTATGAACATTGTTTTGGCTTGAAATCCTTGCTTACTCTTTTTAAGTTCTTCATAAAATTTCTTCGCATTTCTTTGTTGATAGTGCTGCTCCATTTTTTCTATTTTCTCGTATTCACACCTTCTCTTCTTTCTATTCGCTTCTCTTCTTCTATTTTGATAGTTTTCTATTGTTTGCCTTGTAGCTCTTTGTAGCATTCTTTGCCTTGCCTCTTTCTGCCTCTCGTGTGCTTGCTTACAGTCTTCGTCATACCAGGAATTCTTCGTCCTTTTTTCTTTTTCTCCCAAAACTGCTTTGGCTGTTCTGTTGATTGTATTTTTTATTTCTTGCTATTTTTCCTCTATAGTTGTTTGTTGCTTGTTACTTCTTGACACTGTTTCCTTAATTTTTCCTTCATATTTAAGTCTGGTTTCCTCTTGCTTCAACACCTCTAAATTATATTGCTTGCTTTTGTTTTCAACTTTTGGTTTCCTGCAGATCTGTTTAAACTTTTGTCTGTATACCCCCTTCACCAGAAAATGGTCAGAGGCGACTTTTGCTCCACGCCAACTTCTTATGTCTATTTTTTTTATGTTTATTTTCTATCAGTACGTGGTCGATCTGGTTCTTGGTGACTCCGTCTGGGTGCCGCCATGTTTCCCTGTGTATTCTTTTATGTGGGAAACAGGTGCTTTTAATGATCATTCCGTTGCTCAATGCAAAATCTATTAGCCTTACACCATTGTCGTCACTCTCCTGGTGAATACTGTATTGTCCTACTGCCTCTCTATATTCTATCTCCTTCCCCACTTTGGCATTCAGATCTCCAAGCACTATTTTCACATCTCTTCTTGGTATTGTACTGACCACCCTTTCTAGGTCCTCGTAGAATTGGTCTTTAATCTCTTGGTCTGCTACATCCGTTGGTGCATGACAGTTTACAAATGTTATATTGTACCATCTTCCTTCTGTCCTTAGTGTGCAGATCCTTTCATTAATCGGTTTGAATTCTTTCACCATATGTCGTTTGCTTCTGTGGACTAGGAAACCCGTGCCTAAGGTAAAAGTGTCGTTTCCACTATTAAACAGCGTGAAGTCTTTAAAGTCCATTATAGCTTTACCCTCCCACCTTATCTCCTGTAAGGCGGCAATATCTACTCTATATCTGATGATTTCCCGTTGTAGTTGTTGCATAGCTCCAACTCTATGCAGACTTAGGACGTTCTATGTCCCAAAAATCAAATATTTGTCCTTTTTCCTTTGCTGTTGTCGTCTATTATCCATCTATCTTTGTTGTGTAGCGTTTTTAACAGTACTGTTTTACGGGGCAGGGTCGTTGGCCCACACGCCCAACCCCCTTTTCGGAGGACCATTTTCTCCCGCTCTCGTCAGCCCTGACCCCACCATCCACCTGGGTTGGATACCAGATCTCCGATGAGGTTACTCAGGTTCCCGGGGTTCACCACCTTTATCTTAATATAAAGGCTACTTAGAGGTGAGAGTCGGAATTGGGTAGGAGAGGCTATGGGATGCTAACTGGATGCAGCACCGTACGGTACGCATGCACTACCCCATTGAAACCCCCCTTTTTTATATACATCCAATATTTCATCAAAACATAGACTTTTTTCGATCTCATCTGTATTTTATATAGGAGTATGTACATTTACCAAGTTCAGTAAAAATTTCCTTCATGGTAGTTGGTAACCTATTATATTTTGTTTCAGTCTTTTTTTTTAAACTGATAGTCCCGCATTAAAAATACTATTGCTGTATATTTTTGGATTTTCTAATTCCATCAGAGTAATAGTTTCTGTTTGGTTTCCTGTGCAGTTACTATTTTAATTTTGTATCTATTCGTTTCCATTTCTGTATTTTTATATGCTTTTTATAGCATATTCCTTTTATTTCCGTGTTTTTATTGTTAAATCTTTGACTATTTTTCTTACTTCTCATATTGTCAAGATTTCTATTCTATGCTTCTGCATTTCTCTTCTTAATTATGTTGCGTTGCCTGCTTGGTTTGTTGTTACTTTTTGTTTATCTTTGATTTGTTATTTTTACCATATCTTTCGCCATGCATATTGATTTGTCCATGATTTTTTCTATTAGTTTTTTGCTACGTCAGTCCTTATCTTCCTCAATTTCCTCCTTCTTTATTCGATTGTTTATATTTGACGCTGGTTACTTTCAATTTATAGCATTCTATTTTATTTCCTCTATTCTTCCCTTCACGAACAAGTTTTCTTGTAGCAAGTTAAACTTTACCTTCTTTCATTGTAAGATCACTGTCTATACAAATGTTGTTCGGTAGCTTCTGTTTTTGTTTTAAAATTTCCATTTTGTATTCCAGATTTGAGTATCTCATGATTATTGCTTTCAGGTTATTTTTTCTTCCTGGAATGTTTCTCGTATTTTAATTTTCTGTCGCATTTTTTTTAAGAGACTCTGCCACAGTTTGTTTTGGATTTTCAAGCTGGTCTTTTCCAAATCCCAAATTTTTAAATATTATATTACCTTTTTTAAATTTTGTATAAAGGCCTTTTTCTTTTTTTCGATTTTTTGCTTGGACCTCCCATTCTATTTTTACCTCTTGTAATCTGTTTTTATTCCTGCAAAATATGTCTTCACATCTAACAGTTTCTTCTCTTTCCGTTTTAGCCGATTTTTGTGGGGGTTTACTAATTTTTGCGTTTTCTAAAAGGGTCAGGTGTTCTACCTACTACACCTCAAATTTTTCTGGGTTTTTAGATACTAATTGTTTGCCTTTGATCTCCCCATCATCGCTTATTTTACTTTTCTGCTCGTATAATACTTCTCTCTGATTTGACGAACTTATTTAACGTAGTTTTCATTTGCATTTGTCCCAAATTTTAGATTCAGTTTTACACATGAGATCGTTTAAATGACCCCACTAACATTATGTTACTGTTCAGAGTACGCGTTTAAAAAAGCACAAATAGGATGCAGTATTTCTTACCTGTATCGTACCTGATTTTTCCTCTAGTTCTGTCACTTAGATGATCGAGACCAAAATTTGAATACACCTTATTCTTATTTGTGGTCGACCATAATCTTGTAAATACTTTTTTTACTTTATATAACTCTTTTCAGCTGAATGATAATTCATCACCGATCCTTAATATTAGACTTTTCTCCACAATTATTATTTAATATCATTTTAAGTTTTTAGGAGTTGGTTTTCAGAACCAACAAAATTATCTTTATCTTGCTACTGTCCAGTTTATCTCAAAATTTGTATAAATTATCAAGTGTAGATTTAAAATATTGTTACGTAAAATAATCTTGTTAATTGCCTCCTCCACACTCGCAGCTTCCCAAATAATAAACATACCTTTTGATAGATTGTAAAGATTTAATTCCCTTTTACTTCTATCGAAGAAAATTCAAGATCATTAGCTAGCACTAAGTTTTTGAACCGATCTAATAATCTCGAATGCAAGTCAGAATCGTATTACAATCTCAGTAAGTAGAGATAATACTTAGACACCTAATGTTTGAACTTCTACTTGTATTTGTTTCTAAATTATTAACGTTGGTAGAATTTTCCATTTT
Organism: Sinelater perroti; assembly: GCA_036346155.1. Lineage (NCBI taxonomy): Eukaryota > Metazoa > Arthropoda > Insecta > Coleoptera > Elateridae > Sinelater > Sinelater perroti. The sequence goes on from JARFIY010000359.1 coordinate 1,361,993, forward strand.
ATTGTATTTTGAAGTTAAGTCCACTTTTTGAACATATACGCTTCTTCAAAAATTAATGTTAATTTAACCATATGAACCATTGTTTCACTGAAAAGTGTAGTTACTTTGGTAAAACATTGTACATACAAGTTAATCAGAATTTTTTAGTACACCACAATATGTTAAGGCAAGGGTAGATTTTACCATAACAATAGGCGTGTAGCGTGCTCTAATTTGGTTTTGGATTTGTAATTTAACTTATTCCGATGAAATGCAATCACTTTAAACATGGCATTATGTCACTATTTTAACAATGAGAGGTTTCACGCTACCCTACACTTTTGTGTGTAGCACTTCTGAGTGGCACGGGTTTAACGCTTTATTTAAACAGATATTTGCTCCTAATGGCCACAAAATTACATTTGTGTAGAATTTGTGTTGCTCTCAAGAATTTATTCGAGCCAATAACACGTTATAGTAAGTTTCAGGCAGTACTACGATGAATGGTTTATTGTTGAGATCTAGCTTTTGAAATCAGATATTTTTATTGAAATCATTTCCTTAACGTAGTTCAACACAATGTTTTAAGCAGTTCGGTTTCTGTTATGCTAAAATAACAAATTATAGTTTAATTAAGTTTAGTATATGCACTAAGCCAAGAATATACTATTTTTATTGTTCCGAATTCTCTCATTTGTAAAGTTCATTACATAAATATATAGACTTCCATTTACTTAAAGTAATATTTTTTTCTTTATTTGCTCTGTTATAACTTACTTTTTGTAGGCTATACTTTAGAAATTTTACATTCTTGTTTGCGGACATACTTTTTTTATGGGCCGTAAAGATAAAACTGCAAAACTCGCGGATACGGCCTACAAATCTTGATTATGGTTACTTGTGTACTGTGAGTGTTTTTATTCTTTATTTTGAAGCCTGGCAATAGCATTTAGACTAAATAAATTTTATTTGTGCCCGTGTTTTAGTGGGGAATTTAATTAAAAATGGACAATAAAACAGAACTAATCTTAGCGGCATTGTAGTTTTAAATTAAACCGCGCAAATTAAAAACAACAAATTTTTGCTCATAAATTTTAAATTCAATTAACGATGTTTCGACAGCAGTAATTAAATTTCCACTTTAAAGCTCGCTGCGTTAAAATGAAAAGTTTTACATTCCTGCGGCGTCTACTGGCACTAACGTACTATAATAGTTCGGGCAATAATATAAATTTTAAAACATCTGCTATCGGAAACACAGGAAGAATTCTAATCCTTTATGTGGTAGAAATAAGCATTCCAGCTGTGTCAGCATGTACTCCGACGTAGTCGCAGCCCAGCAGCAGCAAAGCCAGACTTGTGGTTGCATGTTCGCTGTAGTAAGAGCTTTTTACCTTTGTTTTATATACCTCCTGCTTACACAGTTTGCATTTATAAATACAGAAATATTTTGTTAATTAAATGTTTTTTTTCCTTACAATTTGTTGCAAATTTTTTTTACCGGCTTTAGCAGGTGCCTTTGTATTATTACATAACGCAACAATTCGCGTCTCTAAGAAATAAGTGAAATTTCCTGGCTATAAAGTATTAATTACTTTAATTAGAACAAATTGGCGATTTATAGTATACGTTGCAGTAAAGAATTATTCGATAACGTTTATTCATTTGTGGTCATAAAATATCTTTTATTGGCAGCCCAAATGCACCTGTTTAATAATTAAGTCGAGAAGTTGCATGAGAGTTAGTAATTAGATATGTAACGATGCGTAATTTAACTTTCATCTAATACACTGTTATCTGCTTTACTAAAACGTATTTCAGATTAAAATAAACCGCCAATTATAACTGTACATAAACTAGAAAGTTAAAAATGTCAGTATAAAAGAAAAGAGGCGGTACATTGCTTTATTATACGTCAGAAGCTTCTGATTTATATATTATATGTAAATACTGTATTCGTTTGGTATAGTAGCATTACTTAAGTGGTAGACTTTCAAAAGATCTAGCATCTATAGAATACACAAACGCAATTTGCAAAAATGTGCAGTTAGCTATATTTTAAACTTTTTATGCGTAAAAACAAAGATTAATTAAATATTTTAATTATAAAGAGTGTCCCAAAAAGGCATGGCTTAATTGTAGAAAAAACATTTTATTTATTTAATAGTTGGCAAAGTTAGGAAATTATTTTATATGGTAAACGTCGCCATTATATATGGAATATGATATTTGAAAATGTCCATCACGGCTCTTTTAGACTCGCATGACAACTTTTAGAATATTTGCTTTTAATTTAGGAACAGTTCTTATTTGCGTAACATAAACTTTCATCTTTACGAATCCACAGCGGAAAAAATCACACGATGTGAAGTCGCAAGTTAGCTGAATTACGAAAGGGTGCAGATTCAGATCTGGTGTTAAAATCCGCTGCATGGTGCTTTTGAAATGTTCAGTTGCAGTGACCGACGGCGCACTGGGGTACCCGGACGCTCCATCACGCTATCATTCGCAGCTAAAAACTGCCGGAACGAGGTCGGCCGGTTTTTTATTTTATGCAACCGTATCAACTTTTTTCAATTTTGTAATTTTTTAGCAGTTCTTTCGTTTGCTGCACTTCTTCCGAAAATACCACTTCATTTACTTATAGTCTCGCCCAATCATTCTCCCTACTTACAATTAATTTTCACAATCGTCATCCGCTACGTATTGACTAACTGCAATGGGTTTACTACAAAATGTTAACAATCAGAACGCTGTCAACCTTGCAGAAAAGAAATGGCACAACAATTTAAATCCTGCATTTCTTTTGGGACATCTTACATCATTATCTTAAAATTTATTAAAGTAACTTGCGCTTTGATGGGTTTTATTTCATTTTAATAAGACATATTTCATTTTCAACTCTACAGTTTGGTAATTTGTAATTTGCTAAACTATAAAATTTTTAAATTTCTAGATGCAAAAGGGTCAGCCTAGATTCACTTTTGTCTTAAAAAAAAGTTTAGTGAGAAATCAAACTGAGATGCAGTAGTTTGGAAACCACTTGAAGAACATACATGTTCACTTTTCCATTGCGTAGCATAGCATTATCACATTGGGGAAAAAACAATGGCTTCAAACATAGATTTTTAGAGTTCTGAGCAAAGACACGAATTAAATATATTGTAAAGTAACAAATTTATTGTTGTTTCCAAAAGTCCTTTCTTCACATAAGAAAACCGTATAGCTGCATTGTGTTATTGTGTAATATGTATTTAATCAAATAGGTTTTATCTAAAATGTGGCCCAACTACAAACTTATTCTAGATTAGTGAAAATATGGGGTCCGCAGAATCCAGGAGTAGGAAAATAAACGCTTATGGAATCTACAGTAATGATTGTGTAATCAAGTATGGTATTTGATTTTAAATATTTATGTATAAAAATTTATATCATTCAAATGTTCACCAGGACTAGCCTTACAAACGTCGATATAATGGGCGAAATGTTTGATAACATTTTCACATAAAGTTCCTAATATAGCATTTATCTCGGCAATAATGTGGTTATTATAGTCTTGAATGGTAGCTGGTTTATTGACATAGATTTTACTTTTCAGATATTTGTGAGGAAAGTCTAAATGCGTCAAATTACACGAACGGGCAGGCTAATTGGCACTTTCGTTTCTCGAAATTAAACGTTCACCGAACTATGGCTGCAATAACTTGATATTAGCATGATTGTATGACATATAGCGCCGTTTTGTTGAAAATAAACATCATTTATGTTGATTTATGTTTCGGGAAGAAATAGTCATTAATCATTCCGCAATATTGCTTATAATGTACAGGTAATTACATTTTCAGCCTCGTTTTCGAAAAAAAATGGTCCAACGATACCTTTTGACCACAGAGCACACCAATCCCTTTTGAGGATGCATTGGTTGTTTTTGATACTCTCTTGAATCTGTTGGTCCCAAATGTGGCAGTTTTGCGTGCTGAAGATGATTTTCGATGAAAAATTCGGATAAACTGCACGATGTTGGAGGAGCCAATCAGAGAATACACGTCGGTTGAAATGGTCAACTGGCTCAAGTTCTTGTGTTAATTGGATCTTGTAAGAGTGTAAATTCAAATCTTTGTGCATAAAACAGTTGGGAGTTTTTCGCACTGTTCTTCACTGCAACGATGTTTGCCGGTGTTGGGTCGCGCATCCTTGGGTATATCACCTACAGAACAGTGGCTTTAAATTTTCGTACCAAACGACCGATGGTGGTCTCATTTAGCCGGCTATGACGACCGAAATAATTGCGGAGAGTTCGATAGGTGTTTTTTATTTTTTTTGCCATTTTTGTAGTGTTCTTTAATCACTTTAACGATGTTTTTATTCGAAAACCTTAAATTAAAAGAATGATATTGTGTTAACAGAAACGTGGCGTCTGAGTTAAATTGACTTTTACCTTTCTGCGTCCTTATTGGCAGATATTTTAATACAGAACAAATAATGCCTAGTAAAATGTCTCTCTCTCTCTCTCTCTCTCTCTGTGATATATTTAAAATTGGTTACGTCTCGATTCGCGAGCCATGCTGGGCGTTAGAACCCCACTAATGTATGTATTTATAAATATTTGATTTACAAGTTAAAGCCTGTCATTAATTCTTGACGTTTAGGCATCTGCTTTTATGTCATACATTTAACTCTTCACGAGTGACCTTAATCTATCTATTCCTCAAAGAAAGCAATGGTTCTTTGATCATTTATCATACGGTAAGCAAACAAATCATAAGTCAATTTATAATATAAAAAAAAATTTTTCGTTTGCTCAAATTATATTACAATACTATTAACATTTGTGCCGAAGTAACGCTGCCTTTAGGGTTTTGTATACTACATCACAATTGATTGTTCCACGTATTGTAATATTAATTTTTGAATAGAATTATAATTACGATTTTAATATAAATTGAACTGTCTTGTCATGTTAAATTATGAAAAAATTCATCATTTTGTAAATAATTCAACCTAATAACTTACTAAATGTAACTAAGCTGTTACTAGTAAGCAACGCGATGAGAATAATAAACATAAAACGTAAAAGTCGTAGCAAACATTGAGTATTTGATGGTCTTAAAAAGCTTACATGTTACGAATACAAAAATGTAGAAATAATATACAGGGACCTTGGGAGCCTGACCCGCCGAAAAGGTTTCTTTCGAATCCCAATCTCAAATAGTATCTTACACCATCATATTTTAAAAATAACAAACATATTTAAAAGAATTTTATACCACAAAATTAAATTTCAAATTACGGTTACAATTCGCTCAAACATTCAAATAATCAAAGTTTAAAAAACAAAATATATGCTATCGTAATAGAGGAATAAAAATAATGTAAAAACACGGAAAAACTTTACAACTGTAATAACTCCAAAACCATTTATTTTTTATTTGAGTTTTTACTCCAATTACTGGGATTGTTGAAGCATTTAAATATTTAAGTGCCTATTCAAGGGGAAAAGTTCAAAGAATGTCAGGCCTGTTGTAAAGTACACATAAAGTATTTATAGTAATACAATGGTGACCTAGCTACAGGTAAATTGGAATTCTAAATAAATTAGGACTGAAATAAAAATTCAGAAGTACGCTTTTTACAATAAATTCGTTACATTACGCATGTTTTACAATAGGATTCTCAGGTTTTTGTATTAACCAACAGTTGCTTTATATTATCAAATTCTAAAAGATTGGATAATATTCCATCGATAGCCAAAATATCCAGATTACTTAAATAATTTCGACTCTTACTACCTTAACTTTTTCTTAGTTAACTCTTTCCAGTAAAACAAAAAAACTGTTAGCTTCATAGTTCTTAGCTCTAGATTCTCACAGCGACACAAATGTTTTGAAGCTGTTTCAACGCACACCTTTTTAATTTGATCTAATAACTCGATAGGTAATAAATAAAGAATTGAAGAATAAAACAAAAAGTGTCCACTTCAAGCGATTTTGCGATAGATAGTCCCATTTTGAGTGTTACTGTAGTACTTTTACACGGTCGAATATCAAATGTAGGAGTATTCTCCTTTTGATGCCTTTCATGAGTGAGGTTGGCGATCGTTACTGCAACTTTCACTTTATTAGTCGCTGAGCAAATTAATAAAACTATATCTCTCTTTCTAAAGTCTGTATCATAAATATTATGCCTTTATTCTTTTGGTATACAGTAGTAATTCCTGTTTTACCTGCTCTCTCAGGTCTCTGAGTTTCGGACTCGGGGGAGTTTTAACATGCATCCATAAATTCAAATTTAAAAAGGTTCTAACTTTTTTGGTGTTACTTTGTTGAGTATCCGTGCCTATTGGATCTATATAATAAAATAGAAAATATGTAACAACGTGTTGGACGTATTTTTAGTTGTACAATTATTTATCTTGATAAACGTTGCTACTTCAATTCTACATTTTCTGAGGAACATTCACATTAATTATCAACAGTTTCTAGATACTTGAATTTCTGGACAACACTGAAGTTATACTTGCTGTTTAGACAACAATAATAGTTGTTTCCGTTACATTAATTGCTAGCTTACAGTGTTCACTAATTTTACCAACTCCGTTCAACGCCTTTCGGATTCGGCTAACAAAACTATATCTTGACTTGACCTCTCACATTCATGCGTATATTAAATCTTTGTAATACTTCTCTAAATTGTAACAAGGACAGAATGTGCTGATCATTCATTATATATATTTTAAAATATTTCATCTCTAACGCTTCGAACCGCCAAAGTTTTTTTTTAAATTAATTTATGAGCATTCTTATAAAGCTTTTCTTATTAGCTTCCTTGGCTACAGCAACCGGCACTTAAGATTTTGAGTTCTCCGAGGGTACTTCAAATTAAATTAGCAATGGCTTCATTTATCGATACGCAAAACATCGGAAAATTGAATTATCTTGGATATTCTGTCAATAATATAGGGAATTAATAAAAATTATTACAGTATTATTCAAAACAAGTAAGTGAGTTGTGGGTTGTTTCAAGTTTTCTAACTCATATGATAAGTCAATTTAAATTGCAACTCTGTTAAGTGCTAATGTAAGGAGAAGAGCGTGATTATATCTCGATACAAATCAAATTGTTTAGTTAAAAATTAAAAAGTTATTGAGATAAAGAAAACTATACTGGTGTCAACCGTAGGATCCCTCCCTTCTTGACAAGCTTTCAAATCAAACGAATTAAATTAAAATAAACTTTTATACTAAGATGAATTGCTTTAGAATTAACAAAGCTAAAAATAATTTTAAGCTGCAATAAATGGTAACTTAAATAAATATTAAATTAAAAATATTGATATAAATAAACAACATTCACTATTAGTGATTAATAACAATATTTACAAAAAAAGGTTAAAGTAAAATTAGAAATGTGTTCTCTAAAAATAAAAGATGGAGTCAAAAAATAATTATTAATTTTGGCAGTATTGGATACCAAATATATTTTTAATAAAAAAGTAATAAAAAAGCATGTAAATAGAGAATAGTGCGTATCAAGTTTCTTATTAAAATAATTTAGCTCTTAATATCAGAACAGGGCGTGAAAAAAATATTTGTCTTCGTAACTCAAAAACTGTCAAACAAATGTTATAAGATTCAGACCGTAGCACCCTTTTTATTTAGCTATACAGAAATTGAGTTTATTAGCAAGATTAAAAATATGAAGTGAATTATAAAAAGTAAGACAAAAGAATAAAAATTGCAGAGAAATTTTGATATTACATAGTACGCACAAATAAAAACATTTGTATGTGTAAATTAACGGCTGCGGAAATGAAGTACCTGCGACGTATAGTCGGAAGAACAAAGAGGGACAGAGTGAAGAACATCACAACAAGAGAAGAGTTAGACCTAGAACCGCTAGTGGAAATACTACAGAAAAGACAACTAATGTGGTTTGGGCACTTCACACGAATGGGCGAAGAAAGGCTGCCGAGAAAGGTATTAGAGGCAAGAAGAGAAGCAAAAAGAGGAAGAGGAAGGCCAAGACAAACATGGATGGAAACTATCAGGAAGGAAGTGGAAAGGAGGGGGAAAAGCATGGCAGAAGCTAAACAAATCGCTAGGGACAAGAAGAGATTTCGAAAATGGGTAGAGGACCCGACACTTTAGGGTATAAGGGATGGACAAAGAAGAAGAAGAAGAAGAAGAAGAAGAAGAAGAAGAAGAAGTATGTGATTTAAAGAGTTGTTAAAAAAATTAATGAAGAACTAATAAAATTTGAGAAAAATCAGCATAGAAATGGCTATACATACATCTAGCACAAGCTGCGGCATCATATTAAATAAACCCCGGTCTTCTCAAACGCGCACCAATTCTACGATCTGTTAGAATTGATATCCATAGCAATATTTAATCTTCGATGGTGACAGATACATTTGAATAGAAACAGTCGTCTTAAACACATGTAATGTAATGATAATGATATATAATAGCCGCAAAGACTCTGCAGACACGAAAAGCGACTTATCGAGGACGAATACCAAAAAGATCACCATTGTTTTACAAGCAAATAAAGAAAAACGCAAAAGAAAACAAAACATTGTTAGAATACAAGCCATTACAACAACAGAAACCTATGAAGAGTAAAAGGAAATCTACAACGGTACAAGCCCACTAGCTAGGCAAAACTTTTTAAAAATAATGCAGAGATTAATGAAAACCTATAGAAAAGATTCACTTCTTTTGATTGATTACTGATCATCACATAAAGATCGATGAAATGCTTAAAGAACATTACCATAAAGAATAACTCGAAACAAAAGTGAATATTTCAGAAACAGTAACTAACGGCAATTACCTAATAGAACTTTGAAGAACAGAAAGAACCCGGGTCAAAAAAATTCGCCAATGAGTCGCCCAAATGTAGAAAAGCAAAATTAAACCAACGATTAATAATTTGTGTTTTGCAAGATTCTCTCTAGGCTTAAAATTACCGACAAACGGATAACTTTTATAACTATCCCTCTATTCACTAAAGATGGAAAAACAAAAACCTTCAAACAGGGGAATAAATATTCTGAACACTCCTCTATAGTTAACCACCAAAATCGCAATGAGAAAAATAAACGGAGTTACCGCATTACTGGACGAAAAACAAAGATTCAGATCAAGTAGGTCTTGCACGCATACCACATTCATTAAAAGACAAATAACTTAAGAGCCAATTGAGCACAATCTATCAGTTTTTATTTACTTTACTGACCAAATCCAATTGTAAGACTTATGATAGACAAATGCCTCGTGACATTATTAAAACAAATAAATAAAATATTCAAAGAACACTATGAGGAGATTCGTTAACATTGCAATGGATGAAACAATCAAGCAAGTGCGAAGATTGGAGAGATATATAATAGAAGACGAGGAATTTAAAATTTTATTCTATTCTAATGACTTAGTATTAGTCGCTGAGTACGAGGACGATCTACAGAAACTATTAAATCAATTAAACGTAACAGCAAAACAAAATTCTAATCAAATGCAAGCTTGTTATCGATGATAAACGAAGGGAAATAAAGTTTACGTAGCTAGAAATAGAAATACCCGGATTTGGCGACGTTGGACAAAGGTAACAAACAACAAAAGCGGCAGACGCTGCAGCATACTCAAACGCACACTATGGTGAAATATAAGACTTATTATTGCTATATATAGATAGTATCACGTGTATAGTAAAAACCCGACCTATTACATCAACAACTCAATGACTACTAGAAACAGCAGAAATAAAGATAGTACGCAAAATAGCTAATAAAACATTAATAGACAGAGAAAAAAAGAAGACTTTAGACAAAAATAAGAGCGTTGGAAGACGTAGAAAAGATGATCCAAAATACAGACGGAGAAAATGAAGAAAAACAAACAAACTGATATCTATAAAAAAGAAGAAAGAAGAAAAAAATCTTCACAAGAAGTGAATACAAGAAAGAAAAGAACTAATAAAAAAGAACTTCTCAACGTGGAAGAGTTAAAATCAGTAAGTGATTCGAAGAAGACGGTAAAAAAGACAAAAATATAATTAGGAACAAACATGGGCTTGTAAATTCAAGGGTGGACTTTAAATCGGCTTATCATAATACATTATAAATAAAGCAAAAGCAAAGGTTACTCTCGTAGAAATCTTAATTACATAAAATGGCAAAGAACAGAAATGTATGGTTATAGACTTATAAAATACGTTGTGAACTGTATTATAATTACTATCAGCATTGCTACATCAAATTACGAGCAGTAAGACATGTTTAAAGAAGCTACAAAACATTTAATGAAATAAAACATAGAATACAAATCTAAAAATTGAAATAGTAGGGATGTACAGAAATAATACAAAAGTAATAATAAAAATTCTAAAAACTTGCAGAATTAAATTTTAGTGGCGTTCAAACATGACCTAGATACACTTTTCAACTGGCCTAACAAACTAAAGCATTAAAAATGTCAATTCCGACGTCCGTCGGACAGCCGATTATTGGCAACTGTTGGAGAAAAACATAAGCGGGTGAAACAGTTCGGCATTCGAATTGAGATGATACTTGTCATGTGGGAAAATTATTTTGAAAGCATAGCTTTCATGCGAGCCTTGCTGTTGCTTTAAAATATATTTCAAAATATAATAAAAAATAAAAGAAATTCTATGAAAAAACTGCATAAAATTTTAAATGTAACATCTTCATTAGGTATTAAGATAATCGAAAAAAGCAAAAGTAGAAAAACATTTGCAACAATGGAGAAGACGGATTCATTGAAGAAAGTTTGATTTTTTTCTTATTTTTAAAAATAAAATGGTAAAAAGAAAACGACTACAAAATCAAACTAAATAAACAATAAATTTAAAATTTCACGAAATGGACGAAATGATTGTTAATAAGTAAAAGAACCTTGCGAACAAAATAAATATTTGGTTCATAGAATGAGAATTTTAGTAAGGAGGAGAAACAAAATTTAGAACACAAAAAATGTGAAAGAATGAGCGGAGCAAATTGTTTATTAGATTTCTCTTTATCCCTAACAATCAAAATCTGTATAATAAAAAAATATTAGTTTACTCTTTCATTCCTTATATGTAGGTCGTGGATGATATCTCCTTTTGAAACGGGCATTTTTCACAACAAAACCCCGAAAAACCTGGGCTACTGCGCCTGGTAGGTCTTTCTATTGCCGATCCCAGAGCCCTTTCGGCAGAGCCGCTATAATCCGCCGATCCTCCCCGGATTTATTTACCGACAAATATGAATCCCCAAATAAATTTCGCATTATCAGCCAATTCCACCCACGCACAATCGATTTACGGGCCCTTTCATCTCGGCCGCCAGGAGCACCGCCTGGCCTTTCCGCGGCCTCCGCTGGTCCACTGCGGCCTGCCCGCAACCTGACGACCAACATGGCCCGCTGGAAATTAAAAAGTAATTATATTATTACCCCCTCCCATGCGGCCCCTCCACGGGTCGCCTCATTGGATGGTGCTGCGATGGGGGACTGTCTGCAGGATGGCATGCAGCTGTCCAAAATAAGTTCGGGCTTGGGTTGTGCGAGCTGTTGGAGGATGGTTAGTTTATTTTCGGCCGTTGTGCTGCGAGTACTGCGTGGTGCGCCGCATGGACAGGCACGAAGCGCGTTGCGCCGGTGCTCTTCGGGATCAGCGGTGGTTGTGTGCTTGGTTCTGTGCTCATAGCTTTTTGCTGGATGTTTCGGTGCGATGTTCCCGTTTGCGACGATTGTTGGATATTATAAGGGAATCTTCCGGTTATTTATCGGGATTTCGGTATAAAGGTAGGCCCTTATCAGTTTTTTGTGCGCTCACTTATCAGCAACTAACTGTAACAATACATTTTGTTATCGCCTTATTAATACAGGAATTTGTTTCCTGAGTGCAGCGTTTCGTAATCACCATCATTGAAATAAAGCAATTTTTAAAAGTAGTTAAAATATCCAACAAGAAAATTTCGGGAAAAAAGTGAGAAACGCGGAGCAAAGTGTTCGGACACGTATGGGGGAAACTGCAGCGATAATGGCGGCCACAATCGCGCGTGAGCTAAATGACCAAAAATTTAAATTTGCAGAAATAAGTGGCGATAATTCACGCCACTAAACGGCCGTAATTGCAGCGCGGTCCGAAGTACCGGCCGCGCCATCTGTGGCTCGCCGGATAAGGCGCCGATGCATTTCACAACTCCGGGGATATACGTAGATGTTTATTGCTGCTTTCGATGTAAGGAACGCCGGGGGAGTAGCTGCGCGACTGACAAATTAGCGCTAAAAAGGCCGGCGTTTCGGCTTCAACAGGTGTCCGTGAAAATTAAGCCGAGTTGTATTAATTAGCTGTTTAAGCGATGGTCTTCGAGGTGCTTCAGAAAACGGGGGCTCAATGCCCAAATTGGCCGGTTTTACGTGCTAAAAATAAAATTGGGGATGAAAATTTGTATTCAAGACATTTTCTGCTTGTTTGTTTAAAAAGGCCGAAGTGGCATTTCATTTGAGTGCCAGTGCTACAGCATTGCGTTGTGTCGGTTACTTCAATTAAGACTTTGAGAGAAATGAAAAATTAGACTCCTTAGAAGGTAGCTTTTTATAAGACCATCACAGTAGAAGTTCAACCTTCACATTAACAGTATTATTGGAAATGTTTAAATTTTCTTTATCGACCATAAAGTTGTTGGTTTTAATTAAGCCACCAGTGTAAGAAAGTTTGTTTATTCGGTAAAAGTCTTTTTGGAATTCTGGCATACAAATTATTTCCATTACAAGCAGTCCTTATAATAGAAATATTGAAGGATATAAACTAGATTAGGTGGGATTCCAGTAGTATTAGGAGAAAAATTGGTTTGCTAGTAAATCAAATTCATTTGTATGGTTCTCTGGTTCAATAAGCGCAATTACAATTGTCTATCATCAAGAATACAACTCTTATTATTATTTGAAACGATAATAAACGTTTCTTCTGTTTGATTTGCGATTTTTTGTTGCCCATAAGTAATTTTCCATTTTCACAAAAATGCTTCATTCAATATATTCAGTGTGAAAATTTCATAAAAAAATATTAAGTTTAATTATATAGAAATTAAACTAAATCTACCATATTTTGAATTTTAATTACAAAACCCATGTCACAATTAGGGATCTTTTCCCGCACAAGGCAAAGTATAGTCGTTACATCCGTTTAACCTTCATAGTTTTTTCCATGCACGGCTGGCGAGTTAAGAACAATTTAATTCAGCGTAAGCGTTTTTAAAGTTAACGGTCTTGTGCTGCAATGACTAAATGGCATTAAAAAATTCCAGATCCAGAACGTTCACATCGGGGTTATTTGATGGCTGACAACATTTAGTGTTTGAGAGCTCTCTTAAAGCATATATGCAGTCTAGCATTATTTGATCTAGGCCGTTTTTCTTTGATTCTTCAGTTACCATTTTTCTGCGTTTTTCTCTAGCAGGTTCCTTATATACAAGCAGCTGGATGCTATGTTTATCATCAAATTGTTTACTTTTCAAAATTAATCCGACGAGAACGATCAACAGCAGCTAGAAAAATTACTTTCGTTTACTTGTACGAGTTCTATACGGTTCCTGTTCACCATCATCCGGATATACTGGATGTTTTAGTGATGTGAAAAACCATTTTTGCCTGTAAGTATTTGATCACTCGTATCGTTGAATGCAGTTTTTGGTTCAAGCCGTATTTTAACTGTGCAATTTTGTTGACTCCCGCAGATATGACTTTACACTATTGGATTTTAATTTGCAGATTTACTAATGCCGATATGAAATGGAATAAAAGAAATATTATGCCACTGCTTTAATTTGTTCTAAATCGAGCATTTTCGTCCAAGACATCTCTTTTTATGAAAGCTACTGTTGATCCACTATTCAATTATTGTCTTCTTAGGTGCTAAATCTTTCTAACAGGTGAATTTTGGCAATAATTCTGATTAAGGCGTGCTTAGCTTTCCGTTACTCATTTTGGAGCCGAATTAGGTTTCTTTTGGAAATTTGCAACCAAAACATTTTTGGTATTGTCAATATTTGGAAACTACCAGATTTCATTAAAATTACTTTTAACTAAACACTTTTTTTTACAAATAACGACAGAAAATTTAATTTTATTACGAGTTAATATACTCACTTTAAGTGTTTAATCTGATCTTTAATCATCAATACCTAAAACATGCTTTTCTTAATTTTTCATAAAGTTCCAAGTCGGGCACTTATTTCTAGACAGAGCGAGTATTAATTTAATCTTGCTGTTGCATACAATTTCTACGTAACTTAGTTTTACTATATGTTATCTAAGTTTTAGAAATTATTACAGTCATGACCGACAACGTACGCACAATACGTGTAAATTAAGATCATCAGAACTTACTGTGGACATTCTATAAGCAACCACAATACAATTTTCATATTTTGGGGGTTTTGAATAGAATAAAGTTGCAGCTGCTGCGAATCAACGAGGCTCTATATTTTATTTTTTATATCCTTCATATAGTTCAAATGCGCTCTTGAAGCTTTTTCGCTAAATGATTTCCCGAATTTGACATTTGTGCCTACATTCATAAAAATTCTGCAGTAATTTACTGTGATGAGGGCTACCTAACCCGTGGCTGCTTCAATATTTATAAAAGATTTTTAGTTAGATATACGTTTTCTTTAATTAACCAATTTTCTTTGACTAATATATAGAATATTATATAGAATAATGTCGTATATGTTTATTAGCATGTCCATATTTTTTAGATCTGTACATAAAACTGTTTAAAAATTAATTATTAATTAGAAGAACATAGAATTCCAAATTTCAGAATTAATTATCACAAATTAATCCCTAATTTCATTAAGACTTTTACAGTCTAAATGTTATTTATTGTACTAGACAGATTGGTATTATGTTTGCTAATGTTGAATATTATCAAATAATGCGTAGAAAACAAAACTAAATATTAAACTGATTAACAAAGTTTATAAACTCATAATAACATACCTAATGGTATTTACATAGCACAATTTAATTCTTTCATTTTATGTAGGTACTTCTTTGTGTGTTTCTTCGACTCTTTATTAAATTAATGTCAATCTAAGACATTTAAAATAGTGTTATTTGAATACTTTTCTTGTAAATAACAAATTTGTCTTATTACATCCATTTGTCCCAAAATAAACGGAATACTTTAAAAACAAAAATAGTTGAGACATATGAGAAAAATCATTTTATTCAATCGAATTATACTTCTAGAGAAATGCAATATTCAAGAAGTGTATCAAATGACTTTTTTACCCCTCTAACTCTCGTCGTTTGTCGTTGAATATCTTCAGTTCATAGAAAATAGTCGGGTAAACGGATGCTGAAGCAAAAGAATGATATTCGATCAAAAAACCAACGCTTCAATACAGTAATGTTGCACTCCTCGTTAAGCGTTGTACTATTTGGAAGAAACTATTTGTGGGCAATCCTCTTAGAATTGTAAAAAGTATTGAGCCTTCCTTTAATTTTTTATTTCTCTTTTTTCCTTCATTTGGACACCACCATTAAACGCTTTGACGCTTGGTTTCCGGATTATATTGAAAATGCTACGTCTCATCAACAGTTGTAATAGTTTTTAAGAAGTTCTCGCCTCTCCGAGCTTCTCTATGGATTCCTTTGCAATTTGGTACGATTTTTGCTGATCTGTGAACGGATGTGGAACAAACTTTAATTTATTTTCTTCGGGCTATGTTTTCCATTAAAATGTGGTAAATTATGGTATTGGGTTGTCTGATTTCTATTTACATAAATTTCACTGAAGGTTTTTCGGGAAACTCACAAAATCACGCACTTTTTCGACAATTAATCGGTCTAAAAGTTTATCATTATTATTTTCTTTGCCATCTCAGAATCGTCGATGCCACTTAAAAATTTGTGTTTGTGATAAACGAAGCAATTTTAAGCTTTTAAAACGTTTTCATCATATTTTTAACTTTTTTGAACATAAAAATTAATGTTTAATCGATGTTTATAAAATAGTGTCATTTGATGTATCGTATCTTGGCTTCTAGTAAGCGAAACATTATAAAATTGTTACATATTATTAAAGTTTGACATTTTATAAATTATTCTTTGGTTAATAGATAGCTCTGTTGATTTTGTTAAAATAGAGCCATTTTAGTTATTTCTAGAATAGAGGGTGTACTTTGCGCGGGATAAGGAGGTAAAAAAATTAAAAACAAAATGAAAATCAACAAGAACATGACGGATAGAACATAATGTTTGGTAAATAGCCTCCCTTGGTTTGGCTGAAAATCTTGAGCCTGTTCTTAAAATTCACAATTACAGTTTCATACATGAACTGACCAATTTAATCATAAAACGTTGGTTTTGTTTTGAGGTCGGCAGCTTTTGTGAATTGCTGACGTAGACCTTAGATTTTGGCGACTTCACAAGAAGAAGTTGCTCTGTGTTAAATCACAAGATCGTGTTGGCCAGTTGAAATCGGTATTTCTTGAAGAAATTGTTGGCACAACAAATCGATTGTGCTCGTGGTTTGTGACAGGTAACTTTGTCTTGTTGGAATTACATTTGTTGCAATTCCATATCGTCTAGTTGATAGCAAAAGGAGGATAATAATCGCCATTTACAGTTAAAGCATTTTTAGTATCATCTTTAGAGTATGGATCTAACACGCGACCTGCAAAAATCTATGTCAAACTGAAACTGTATGGGAGAAGAAAGGTACACTTCCTGATGCTCTAAAAACTAGTTGATGAATTTTCGAGAATGGGGATGATCGACAGACTTAAACAGTTGTGTCAGTTAAATTTTGTACGCAGGTCTTCAGTGAGTATCCCCTGAATTGTTGTGCACGATGCTGAGTCGTCGATGTTTTTGGATTGAAGTATTCATACAGGACCTTACTCCATGCCGTTACCAATCCAGTGTTATAAAATGTTGTAATGAATCTTCAGGCAGTTGATTTAGGTGTTGCCTTATTGCGACCAAAAATTCCATGACATTTTTCTACCGTTTTCTACCAGATTTGCAATGTATTTTAACAATAGTTCCATATTTAGTTATCTGAAGAATTATAGATGTTAGAGTTTCTGAGAGCAAAACAAGAAAAAAGCACAAAGTTTAAATCCTTTATATTAATAAATGATAATTGACGTTTCTTCTGACATGCTTATACAAACTATACCAACAAAAGATCATTAAATTATTTTTTTATTATCATACTATTTCTACCAATAGAGTCCTGATTATGGAGCGTGATGTCTCATCTTTTGTGATTGTTTATAAATTTCTAAACTTATTGGTGCACACATTCTATTTAATTGACTTATTTTTGATCTTACGTCAGGTTAATACCGATTTAAAAAAAGCCGAACCGGAGTTTTCAGAATCGACATAAAACGTAAAGCTTGACTTTTTTCATTAGAATAGAGCTAGACTGGATTTCAGAAATTAACCGAAAGATCAATCGTGTATGTTGCAACAAAAGCCATTCCGAAAAAAAATTAGTTTACTATGAGTGGATGCAGAATCACCACAGAGTTTTAAATAATTTTTGGCGATTTTCCTATGTGCCAGGTAAAAAGCTCCAACTTTATCAAACTATGAATCACTTAATTTACAAAAAGAACTCGATAACGAAAACGATCATTGCGTCTGTTGAGTTTTATACATGAAGCGATGAGCGGAAGTGCAGAATTTGGAAATAAAATGTTTTTGAATATGTTTAACAAATTACGCGATAGATATCGTTTGAAGAGTTTTATTGCAAAATGCGATATGGCTCATACCTGAAGATAGCAGGATAAACCGTTATTATCTCGATGAATACTGCGTTTATCACTAAAGCGCGTTACCTATTGTTACAGTGCTATATATAGACGAGCTATTAAGGTTCGCATAATGCTAATCAAACAAGAAGTTTCCAAAGCAGCCTTTTGTTTGGCATGATAACATAGTTTTGCCATGACGTAAATCGTCTGGTAAATATTATTCGGCGTAACGGCAAACTGTTAGAGCTAATATTGACGATATTCAGCGTTAGTGCTAAATGTCGAGAGCGACAATAGCGACATTTGTTTAGATTGCTTTGCTTACGCTTTTTACAGCTAACGTGATACATGTCGCAAAAATGTGAAACTGAAAACGCGCCCGCTTTTATCACGTCGTTATGACTAAGTCATTATTTCTGCAAGTAATTGCAATGGGAGTCATAATTTAAGAAAATTATAAGAGTAATTTTATACTACAAAACTTTAGTCATGTAAATTTATAGCACGCCTGGTTTTTTAAATTAATAAACCTAATATTATTCTGACACTAAAATATCAAGATGTTTTTTTGTCACCTTGTACAGCTAATTTCTTCATCGGTTAAGCATATAAGATGTTGTTTAACAAAAATTTGCAACACTGAATGAGCTGGATTTTGAATCGCAAAGTATTCTATCAAATTTTGATCTTGTTAAATACTGCACTGTAATCCATTACCAAATCTTTTATTTTAGTTATAATGAATAATTCTGTAGTAATCCTAAAAGTTAAATTTTGTGGATGCAATGATATTGTAATTTAAGAACTTCTGATTCCAGGAAGAACCGTTAAGCCATGGGTGGGGGTTTTCTCCACATTTTGGTATCTTCTGTCCTTTCTGCTTTTTTATTTAATAAAAATATTATCTGAATCATCATTGTTATGCGAACTAACTTGGTGAATATGATTAGTATTACATAACAAAAAGAATTCTAAAACTCCATGTGAGCTATATAAAATTCACAAATTTATCTTTTCTATAAAACTATCTTTCATAGTTATGCTGTTATTTTTTGAGCTCTATGACGTTGATTATTAGAAGCAAATTTCCCCCTATTGCATTTGACTTTAATGGTTTCTAAATAAAATTTTTATTTTTACGTAGATAAATTAACTATAAACCAGACTTATTATTTTATTTAATGCAGCATCATGAAATAATAAAGTACAGTTACTTTTCTACGTAGTCTTCTAACTTAGAAATATATTTTTTTCAATGGTTATTTAGTTTTGGGCAGCTGCACGAAACGGGATGTTGGAATTGTCTAAACCCGGACGAAATTTATTTTGACCACTAAAGTTATTTCAATTTTGACTGTCCTCCTCTTAAAATTTTTTATACTACACTTGAGTTGTTCTCAAACTCGCTCTGAAGTGTTCTCAAAATTTCGAGCAATTTCAATCCTTTGTTGTGAGAAACTTGATAATGGTACTCTATAGGCAAATCTTCTTTAGATATCCCTACAACATTTAAAAAGAAATTATGTTTTATATCCTATCTATCAATGTGACAATTTTACATTAAGATAATTCCTTACAAAGTGATGATAGTACAGCATGCACTTTTGATGTGGAGACGCACAATATACTTGTTTTTGGTAAACCACATACGTGTTGAATAGTCCGATTAGGCCGCTCAGTCCCCCACATACTGACATTTTGCTTGTTTATCTTCACACTCACATAAAATGCAGCTTCATTACTGAACCATAACTTTTCTAAAGAATTATCAGCCTTTAGAGCAAGCCTTGAAATTATGCGCAAAATCACTGCAATATCTATGATAATTCATAATTAAGTACTGGAGCAAGTGCAGTCGATAAGAAATAGTTTTTATATGTTTCCGCAGCTTGGAGAATTGCAAGGTTTCAGTTTGCTCTCGCTGTAGACTTCTGCGGACCACATAGCAAACAATCCTCAATTGTCTCCATATCGATTTTTGAAGTCGAAGGCCTCCCAGACAATTTACCTTTACAAAAGCAGTCTGTTATCTGGAATTTATTATACTATTTTCAAAATTGTGCACGGAACCAACCTTGCACGGGCAACACTGACCTAATCATGTGGAACTCTAAAACTCAAAATGCTTTTTTTCCACTCGCAGCCATTTTACAACTCGTCGTTTATCTACCATCTGGGTTTACGTAAACTTTAGGATGTGTCAGAATATATTTTACTCAGAATTCGATCGTAAGTAATATCGTATTTCTCGTGAAACGTATTGTTATGGTTCAAATGTCTTGTATGATACAATAAGCTTGCTTCGACTTTCAGGCGACTTTTTCGGATGTGATGGACTAGGAGACTTTCATTAGGACGACTGAGTCTTTGTTTCTGAAGACCCACGTTTAATATTCGATTACAATATTTTGAGGAAATCTGGCTCATCGGTAACAGTTTGAAGTTAAGTCATTAGCAGCTGCAGCACGGTGCTCTGGTAACAGTAGCCACCAAACGATTTCTACCGAAACTCGTTTTATGCTAAGATCTCCGAAATTTCATACAATTCAATTTTTTTAAATTTTCAGATAATCTTGTAATAAATAAATCAGTAGGCTATCTTTGTTGATTGTAACCTGTAAGCTAAACCTTTTCTACTATTCTACTTATCGCTGATTTTCCAGAACAGATATCATTTTCATTATATTCACGGACATTTCCGAATAGTCTATGCTTTTACTTGTGTTATACTCATTGTATCGAAGTGTTCTAAATTATCCGTGTAATTTCATTTTTGCACAAAATTACTTCTAATTGAACTGATCAAAAAAGTCGTCCTTATTAACGCATGCGTATTACATTTCACTTTTGTTGGCTGTCAGGTTACATCGCGGTCATGCAATTTTTTTTTATATTAGCACTGACTCGATATTCTAGAGACAAACAACCTATATAAATATATCTTTAAAATATAAATTCCAATAAACTGCTTTAGACTTATTTTCTGCTTCTGGTGCTGTGTGTTTCGAAAGTCTTTATGTTATTTTTTGCGCGACATAACGTCGAAAACAGTAACAGCTATTATTTAAACTACGGACCATCATTATCACTTAGCTTTTGCTTGCGAAGTACAAATCTGTTTACGGTATCACTCTATCGATTTCTAAACAAAGAATTCCTAACATGCTTCTTCAACTTGATGAAACGACTCAAAGTGGTAGTTGGCCAAAATGTACGCCCTAGAGCCAAGTCATAATTAGAAGATGTAAGATCGACCTATACGCTGGATGCGACAAAAACCTCAATTTCATCCATTTTGTCTGTGGTACTTGTGGCACGATGAGCGGTTGAGTTGCCTTAACGAAGAGCTCGAATACTTTCCCGTTAAGACTTCGTAAACACTTTCCAGTTGCTCTCTGTGTAACTTAGAACCAGTTCAATGCGCATAATAAATACAGTCAACATTCTGTTAAACCGAGATTATAATTTCTGCGTCAAAACGATCTTATCGAGCACTGCAGGCTGATTTTGACCCTAAGAAGCCCATCGCTTGTAATGATCACGAGTAACAGACACTTATAAACTTATTTTTTATCGCAAGTGACAATATCTTTCCAAAACCGTCCATTTTCAAGCATTTGGTGACTAATCTCGACTCACTTGTATTTGTACTTCAGTTTGTTCATGGGAATGTTGTCTTTGCTTCTTTATAAAGTCGAGTTTATTTCAGACAGTTATGTACGAAACGCTAAATTCAGTCGACAAAACGCAAGTACTTGATGAAGGTTTGGCATTTAAAGCAGCTAGTAAGTCTTTTTTATCCAAAACAAATCTTCGGCCGAAACATGATTGAGATTCAAGACTAAACTCGCCGGAGTCGACCCATTTGTATTCTTCTGAAAAGTCACGTTACTCAAGTTCTTCAGCACCACAACTCTCCTGAGAATTTGTATTTTTAGTAACAGCAAATCTAAACTGAAAATTTTTGTCAATTACCAAACGGTTTCAAAGATAAAGATTATTACAACACCAAAAACATGAAAAATAAGAAAATGCATTGCAATCAAATTTTTCGCGATTGTTAGGATAATTTTTTGCAAAATGGTATTTTTAAAAGATAGCAGAACAGCTATTCTCTCTGTTTAAGCCAAACTTTATTACAAAACTAAGAATAATATTTTTTTTTGTTACATCGAGTACCTAGAAGACACAAGAGTGAACCTTTACTTTTCTCTACTTTAGTATTTGTAATAACCATGGACACCTTGAGAGAAAACAAAAATCAAATCAAGACAAAATTACATGACTAAAATTAATAAAACTACGAACAAATAGCAACTAAATAAATAAATAAACAATAAGCAAAACGTAAAAGAGAAAACTGCAATTAAAATACTAGGTCGTGTAGAACCGTTCGTGAGAATTTATAGTCAGTTGCACTCTATTTCACTTCCATGCAGGATATATTCGACCTTTTTATTTGGGTTACTGCATTATTATTTTTTATTGGCTTGAATTTAGAGAGCTTTGAGAACAAATATTATTTTTTCTATATTATTAGAAAGCCTTCGATTCGTTTACGTTTCTATTTTAGGGTTATTGCAAGTTATCGTTTAGAAAATCTTTATTACATCTGCCAAATTTTTATTTCGTCATCATAACATGTATAATAAAAAGTTTATTATGTTATTATGTTGATTGTTTTATGCTTATATGGAATTGAGATAGCTTTATTATAATAATGTAACTGAAAGATTTAGAGGACGTTTTATTTTTAAGCGCTGCGTTATTATTTTTATATAGGGCTCTTGCTACCTTTACTGGATTTTATTTTTTTAAGTTCCTCTTGGGAACTAATGAAGTATTTGGAAACTCATTTATCCTTTTTTGGTGGATTTTATAATTTTATTTAATAAAAATCGGTTCGACTTTGTTTTCTTTTTTCAGTTTTTCCTGAGAATTAAATTAGTATTATCCTACAGTACATCGTTTTAGTAAACACTTCTTTAAAAAAGGTAATATAAACAATATTTTACATATGCATCTTGTAATACAGTTTCTACCTATTCTTATAATGATAGCGGTTTATATGTTTTGTATGTCTTTAGTTATCTTTTTTAATTTGCATTAATAGATTTTTATTTTGCAATAGAAATGATTGTTATACTTTTTTATGCTTCGCCAACAACTGATGTTTTGCTTTTGATATCATATTTTATCATTTGTTTCTTTTTCTTTATGTGTAGATTAAAAGTTTAAATTATTGTTATCTAATGCTATAAGTATGTATAGCGCTTCTTGTAATTGTAATTAGTACTTAAAGCTGATATTAAATTACTTATTGTTGCTTTTATTGAATTAACGTGGACAATAGAAATAAAAACTCGTGAAATTAATTAATAATAATTAATAGAAGTATACATTTTTAGCTTTTACTTGATCCTATTATTATTTACTCTTAGTAAGTTCTCGTCTAATTTTACTTCTCTATTGTATCTGTTCTAGCCCTTAATAGAAAGGTTGTAAGTATTTAGATTTTTTGCTTTGCAGATATTATGTAAGAGGATGACTGCAAAGTCGTTATATGAAAAACATTACTATCTTGTGTGTAGTAATTTTTTATTATTATTTCATAGTTTTTTAAGTTTAAAAAATTGCCACAATTTCTGTCACTTAAAATATGCAATTTTTATTTAAATTCATTACGTAAACACTAAAGTATAATAATGCAACATTCACTTACTTTTGCTTTACAGTTTTTACAACTGTTACATATCTTTTATTTCCATATAAGTGAAGTATAACCACCTGCCTTAAAATAAGTTTGGGTAAGAATGCTGTGTTAATATTAAAGACGTTCAAATATAACATAAAGGCAATGTTTGGCATGGGCTTTATTTAGCTTTGTTGACGAATATGAGCATAAAACAAAGACATTCTTATTTCCGTTTGTTTGTCCTCAGAAGTGAAACGCCACTATGCCAATTAATGAACCTTATCGAGATCGTCTTATCGCTCATTGCCATGCCAACCCCCTTTATTGGTGTTGTTAACCAATGAAGAGGGCGTCCCCATGGCATCAATTATTTTACTCGGCTAGGCAATAAACTCTGTACAAAAGGCTCATAGAAAAGTCCGTGCAAGTTTGGCTTTTACACGTCTTCAATTGGGCTCTCGCCTTAAGATCTCAGTACGCGCTATAAGCCATTTACAAGCGACAGATGCGTTTAATGTGCACTAAAAGCGGCATTATTCCAGCGCGGCCGCGAGTCTATGGAAAGGCCGCCCGAGTACCAAGAAGAGCCGCCGCCAGGTCTAGAGGCCATGTGGGGGATGGAGGCTGGCGCCGAGTGTGACTGTCCGGGGCCACCCCCGGAATTCCTGCTGCCGCCGCCCCCGAGACCCCCCATCCTGCAGCCAGAGAACCCCCTGTATTGCTCGGAGGACCCGCTGCCCATCGAAACCTGCGACGCTTTACCGGTAAGTGAAGTCCGCGGTCTGATTGGCACCCTAAAGATGAAAGGTGAAGCGAGCCGGCTGAAAGGGGCGCCGGCTCCAATTTTATTTATGGCAGCCAGACATATTTACAGTGCTTGAAATTTACGGGCTGAAGGTTTCAGCCGTAAATTGAAGGTGTCCAAGCGAGGTGAGATTGTTTGGAGGGCCATTGTGCAGCTTCAGTTCTCCATAGCTATGTAGGTATGAATGACAGATGAAATTTATTTAAGCATTTACTGCAAAAACAAGACGCTTTCGTGCAAAAGTTAAGTTTAACTGTCACGTACGCATTTAGATAAATTTAAATAAATTACAATTAAAGTAATAATATTTTCGGCATTGCTCCTCTAAATGTAGTCCTTCGAATTGTAACAAGGGCTCATTTGCTAGCAGATCTGATTTTATGAAATCCGGCCCGGCTCTTCTGCACCGTAATTGGGCCCTAATAACGAACTGGCTGCAGTTCTTGTTACAACTCTTAACGCACGCCTTCTGCGTCTCATCAGCGCGTAAGGGGCTCTCCAAAAAATCTGTGAAGCAAGCGCTCCCTGCGAAATGAGCACCGAAAGCCAGCCGGGCCTAATTGAAAACTGCAGGCCAGCAGGTGCCTATGATTGCGGCGTTCTGCACTAAACCTGCCAAACGGAGGACGTCCCGAAAATTCTTGAGATTTACAGTGTCTGGCGAACATAAAGTCATTAGCTCAGCTAATAACGTAGGCTCGGTAGCGGCGTGGTCGTAAAGCATTTGCGCTCTTGAAAGGGACGATCAGGAAGGTTTTGTCTATAATGGCCATGTCGGAGATATTTAACAGCTCTATTCACGATGTCTGTCAAATTTATGGGCCTTCTTGTAGCAGTTGTCGCCCCGCGTCCTGATAAGTGTCGAAAACTACCGTCCCTTGCGCCCCCATTATCTTTGCCTGACAAGAAAATGTCTCATCCTGAAATGGATGCGATCGGTTTTTGTCGGAATTCAATTGGGCCCGCTGTATAGAAATTCATTAATTTGCAGGACAATTTCGGAAATTCTTGCGTATGTTCAAATTTTAGTTATTCAATTTTTAATTTAACGCAAAGTTTTTTGTTACTCTTTAACTCTTTAACTCGCTGTTAAAAAACCTTAAACTTATAATGTGTGTATAATATAACTCGGGGGTTTTCTAACTATTTAACCTGTAGACTAGTGAATATATGACAAATATTGGAATCAATCAGACAGATTAAATCCATTATTTATGATGCGATGGGGACAGTGCGAAATATACCACTGTTTTCTTGCTAGAATATTTAATAGCCGTAACTGCAACATTGCTTTGAAGTGACAACACGCTGCATCAGCGTACGTGTGATTTAGTCATTTTTGTACTACTAATATGGCTAAAAAGTATTTTGGACAAATAGTTGAAAACTGGCGAACAATTTCTTTTTGTAGGTGAGATGTAGATTTTATCTCCAGTTATATCAAAAAATAGGGCATTCCATTTTATGTTTAAATGCCAGAGTAAAATCGAAAGACAAATTTATTTTTTTGTTTGTATCTTTAGGTAGTAATAATTAGATTTCTAAAGTGGCACTTTTAAACTTTGACTTATTGAACCTTGCTTAAAAAGATTTTTTGTTCTCTTTTTGTTGATAGCCGCTTAACCCCTGCCTCCGATAGTACTGTAGCCTCATGTACCCTTCTCATTTTGTTTACACTACTATTCTAGGATCTTGATCACTTGCAGCGTTTTCTACAACTCCCTTACTACAGAGTTGCTGTATTCTTCTGGATTTGTTATTAGTTTTCCATAAATCGCTTGCTTCCGGTGAACTAAATCCTTACACTGCCACAAGATTTGCTCAGCTGCCTCTGGTTATGTGCCGCATTGTCTTCGGCTTAGGTTTTTATTGTACATCCGTATTCTGTTAAGATATCCATTTAAAAAAATTCTTTGTGAGAAGACCTATAATAGTTCGTAACTGATTTCTGTTTTGTACTGAACAGTTCTCCAGTTTGTTTACGAGATGATCTTTTATAAAGTTTTTCCATATTTTTGTCCCGCTACATTTTTCCAGTATTTTTTGCGTCATATGGTCTATATTCATATCCAATATGCCTCCACCCATTTGTACAATTTTCGTTATGTCCCATTTCTATAATTTATCCGCGAATGGGTACATTGCGCAAGTTTATAAGGAGCTTTTACTTCTTCCATGATTTCAAAATGAGAAGGAGGAGTCTAGTTGTGTCTCGATTGCCGCTGTTAGAGCAGTTTTTATAGCATCAGATATGTAAGATTTTGTATCTTACTTAGCACAGTTATAGCGGCTTTTTGTGTCATCTTTGTGATCCATACCAAACACGCATATGTTATCGTGGGTTTGACTACCGTGATGTATATCTAATACATCACTTCCATGCGTTTGTCTAACGAACATTACTGTCATTTCCGTCTTCTTTTTGACTTTATTTCTATTATTCGGAGCCTAAGAGGTCCCAGTTATTCTAAGTTCTAAGATCTATTTAGTCTCTCTGCATCTCTTCAATTTATAACCAGCTTTAGGGTTTTATACATACCCTGCTTAACTGTTTTATTAAACCTTTTCTGGAATGGTATGACAAAGTCATCTTTATATCTTAGTGCTCTGCGTCCGCCCCCTTCGCGTGTGTTTAACAACTAATCAATTACAAGATTCTACAGCAGAGGAGACAGAACTCCTTCTAACAGATATCCTTTTGCAACCCGAACCGTTATTACAGTTTATTAACCTACAGCTTGTTTCTCAAGTCCTTTACTTTCCAATGTATAATCATGCGCTCCCTTAATATATAAAAATCAGTTACAATTACTTCTTTACGTTCTACATTATTCACTTTGGTAACAAGTAGATGCAATGCGGTTTTTGTAAATATTTTTGCCTTGTATTCAGACTTGTCTTGATGTAAAAGTTGAGTGACTAATGCACGGTCTCTGGTACGTCTGTCAAGCAGATTTCCTAGAGTTATTAGTACAAAAGACACAAAACTAATGGGTCTTAAAGCCTTAGCCTTACCCTATCTTATTTTTCCAGATTCTGGTACAAAAGTAATTCTAACGGGCCTACAGAATCTCGATATGTACGACAGAGTAAGACTGGCCCAAGGTATATGGCAAAGCTTGTAGTGTAGTAACAAAATATAATAAGTGTCGTAAGGTTCAAGCTATCTGTAAGGTTGGGATGAGTTGTTTATTTTATTTTGTTTGGATTGGTTAGTTTCCTTCCATCCTGACAATTCTAGTTAGATTCCTACTTTGGGAGTAACTCGGTGCTACAGTAATCTAAAAATTCTTACAAAGTTGAAACATTTTTGAATTTTCCTTTTGTTTATTCTAAACAATAATTAACTGCCTGAACACATACATTTTATATCTTAATATAGAACTACTTATGCATATCCTTCGGAGCAAAAGTATTAAGTTCATATAGAGTGCTAAACATAATCTGTACATATGCAAGCTTAGCCATTTACTGTTTTTCTAATAGAAGCGTAAAATTGTTCCATTTCTTCCTCTATTTTAAAAAGACACGAAAAAAATCATTTTAAACACCAAATGACATAAGTATTAAACTTAAAAATCGTCTCAGTTATTATCTGGTACCCAAGTACTCACATATGTGAATTCTTAAGGAAACAAATAAAATTAAGCAAATAAATAATAAGCTGATACGTTAACACGTTGGAGATATTTTTAATAGACAAATACATACAATTTTTCAAACTAAATATTTGGAAGAATATGTCAGAACTAATATTCTTGTACTATGCACATGATTTTACAATCTTTCTTCTTCATTTGTGACGGGTTGCATGACAAACATAGTATTTTTATCGCGTTAAATGGTTACAGAAGTATAAATAATAATTTGCAACTTGTTAAATGTGTAATTTATTTTGAATTTTTTTAAGACAAAGCTCGTCTTATCTAATATATTTCTGTGGTGGAAGCGAAAAAACCTAATTTATTTTTCTAATTTTCACTGTTTCTCTATAAAGTGGAGGAAAATTACTTTTGAACAACATTCACTGTTTATATATTAGAATTATTAATTGTAGATCTAGAAATAATTCCCAGAAACATAAATTTATTTCTAATAGAATGGATTCTTATTGATACGATTTTTCTAGATGAATGTTAGGCACACACTTTTTATTAGTGTAACCAATGATTACATAAATTACTGTTATACTAAAAAATAGTCGAAGCAATAATATTGCAAACGATCATCAATTAAACGCTAGAACTTGATGATAAATACGAAAAATTTACTCCATATTTACTTATATCGTGGATAATTTATTATTATTGCTTTTCTTATTGTTTTTCCCCTTTCTTCTCTTCTTTTAATATTGCCATTCATGTTCATTACAGCTAGCCAACGAAAAAATTTTGATAATGCTTTATAGTATAAAAATTGGCACACATAAGCCAATTTTTCAAAGGTTACCGATATCAAAAAAATTGCTAGTATATGATATCAAAAATTTTAAACTCTTTAATTATCCGTAATTACATTTATATTTTATTAAATTCGGCTTCGTAAACTTTGTATACAGGATCGTCAAAGTAAATCAGGATTATTTTTTTAAATTATATTGAAAAAAGTCCAAAAGGCCGTCTTATGCAAATGCGCAAACTCCTATTACATAACACAAGAAATTACTTTCGCATAATTGTCGACAAAATGAGAATTCGATCCCAGAACTGCTGCACCCGAATCCCTTAGTACCGGAAAATCGCAAATAGAAATTAAGGCGTGTTTTGGCTACAAAAAAGCCCAAGTTTATGATGTAGCCAAAAGTACAGGAAATTGACCACCAGGGAAAGATAACTCACACTAAGCCATCTGATAGCAAGTGATGATTTCACCAGCAAATTAAAAGAGAAGAACAATCAGGGTCCTTAACGGAGAATAACTGACCTGGTAACCGCGCGCCAGGACCTAACCTACTAGTTTTTTTCCCTAAAAAACCTCCAACTATCCACTGAGTAAAACAAGATAGATAAGGAGATTAAAAACTCAAACACTGCTGAGCTCTCTAAGATTCTTTTCGAACGATAAGAACATTTGGAAGAGGAAGGTGAATCACCAGAATTGACCGTTGAATCTCCCAAGAGACATTTGAATTTGTATGCAAAATTTGCCGCTTTGGTGATGGTGCTGGGATTTGTGAGCAGCGAAGAGGCACCCCACTTATTTAAGGAAAGCCTGAAGGTGACTGCCAATACCTATATTAACATCATGTAGACAACTGTCAAGCCCTGGGTAGTCGTTAGGCGGGAGTACGTGTTCCAACCCACAAAGCAAGGAAGAGCCTAGGCATGACTATACAACTACGCGTGGCTAGTGCTCAAGCCGAAGTTTAATGAGAGACATTATAACACCAAGAATAACTTAAGTATTTCCATCATAGAAATAACAGCACGTATGAACCAGGAGGAAGTTGTATTGGTCTGCAGCAGGTTTAAATTCCGGCTCGAGAAAGCCGTGACCGCTGCTGGGGGTACGTGGAATAATATAATTCTTAATATAATTTACTTTAATTCTGCTAGTTTTGTGTGATTAAATTTAAAATTTTTTTTTCGGTATTTTAATGTTATATTTATTTCTCAATTATTTTCTATACTTTAATAGTTCTAGGCATTGTTTAAGGTTTCAATTGATTTTTTGAAACTTTGAATTATATATAATAATATATAACAGGTTAATTTAAATGCGATAAAAAAATAACAATGTGTAAATATTTAACTTATATTACTATGGGTGAATGTACCAGCATTAAATGCTAATAGTTACCTGCGTCAACAAAAAACGAAAAGCTTTTTTAATAGCCTATACCGTTACTGTTCATCTACAGCGTGAAAGTAAAAGCACATAAAAACGAAACATTCTTACTTCACATCCCAGAGTAGATATAGCCGGCTTTTTTCCTTCCTTTAATCTTAATCCATTAGCTTATTTAACGGCGCCCAAAATATTTGTGAAATGCAATGATAATTCGAAATAAATTATCGGACCAAGCAATGCAGAAACCGGTTCGGACGCTTTTTGTGTCCTCATCCGCGATTTTATGGTCCTAGAGATCGACTTTCTTTTTTTACCATCCTGCGTTTTATTTTATATCTCCATAATTGCTCTGAGCTTCGCATTGCTTGTAATTGGAATAGGCGGCTTCCTATAATCAAGCAAGTTAAGTTAATTGCATTAACGGCACGAAATGGAGAGCAGAATGGAACTACCGAACTATCAGCTTGCATGGAAGTAAACTTTGCCTTCATATTGGTGATTACTAAATTTTTGAGTCTTTGTTAGAATGGTAATTAGCGCTTTGAGCTCCACATTAAAATTTGATTTTCTAACTTTGTTGCTTTACACTTTGTTCCTTTATGCAAAATACGTTTCTAGGAAATTAAAGCAAGTCCATTATTCAAACGTCACCAGCAGAACTCGGGCAATTTCCTTACAAAAAATTGGTGCTTTGTGAAAATTGTTCTGCTTAAATTAACACGAAATTGGGACCACTGCAGGTAAACCTGAAACGTTTGACTAAGGTATATTAAGTATAGCATATTTAATTTCCCATTTTCTATAGTTTATTGTAACATTTGAGTATTTAATATTTGTTGTAGAATTGTAGCGAAACATCTCAGCATTCCTTAATATATCCCTGTTTTTCCAATTTCCATTCTTTGTTTCTGTTGCTTTGACTTTATTTAATGAGTTATTTAAATATTAAATTATACTTTAATTTGGAGATTTAAAAAATTATACTGTAACATTTTTTCAGCTTGTCATTGAAGTTTTTCAAGCAATAAATGGTGCTGTTTTTTTTTGGAAAAACGTGCTTAGATTACGGTTTGTTAAATATTATTTTAATAAACACTAGAAAAATTAATAACAGCCTTGCAACATTTTCCTTCTCCTACGTTTGTTACATTCATATCTTCCTGTAATACTGCCACACTGCTAGACTTTTCGCCTCTTTAATCGGGAGAGGCAGAAGTGGCCATTAATAAACTGCGCAACGCAGTTCTTCGAAAAGAAAGTATGGTAATAGGACATTTGAAAATTATACATATGAGTAGAAACATACTAAATATTAGAACAAACCATATAACGCCAAAGTTCACATTTAACATGAATTTTAAGATTAATATTATGGATCGAAGTGAATGTACAAACTAAATAAGTTAAACTTTTCGTTAGAAAAATATACATCTGTTTTCAAGCGAAGATATTTGTTATACTTTAGTGCAGCAATTTGAAAGCTTATTGAAAAAGGCGAATCAATCAGTCAGGCAATCCTGGAGGCATTAAACAACCCAAAGGTAACATCCAGGCTTGGATGGGAATGTCACGAAGAACTTATTGCTTTGGCAGACCACAACAGGTTAACCCTGTAGTAGGTGCACTGTGGAATTGCAGGTAGAAAGCTAATAAGCTGGCACAAAAAAGACCATTGACTGCATATACAAGTCTCGAACCGGGTTTGAGAGTACCTAAACGTACAATACGAAGACGGGTGAAAGAGTGGGTCAGGAACTAACATTAAAATATTAGGAACATGTATCGGGACAAAGCCATGTAAGAACCTTTATAAAAGGTCCACCTCGTAAAAGAACTGAAGAAATGTTAGTACAAAGCAGGAATCATTTGCGAACTATTACAGGTCTTCTCATATGACATTGTTTTTTTAGAAGACACTTTAGCAAAATAGAGTTGTACAATGGAGACCTCAGTTACAAGCAATGCGACAGGAAACCAGAAACAACCATCTACATCTTGTGCGAGTGTAGGACTATAGTTCCAATAGTGGATCTAGAAGAATATAGCAACTATCTAGTAAGAGAATTGTGTAGTCTAGGGCAAGGACAGGAATGCTGGAAAATTGCTGTAAAGAAACATGCAACAATCCGTTTCACAATTTGGGACATTTTTTTGAATTATTTTGGTTTTCTTATATCACATTTATAGAAAGGAATATCATCTAAAAAGTACCAAGTTGAAGCTAGCAAAAGTGAACATTTATGTAGCAAAATTATTTTTCGTTCGACATTCTGTTTTTAAGAGCCTGCGGAAAATTAATAAATATTTTAAGCCTCTGCTTGCTCGGTTTATGCGCGCCTGAAAGATGGGAGCAATAAAACCGAAAGCGCACGTACCAATTTTTATGGCATTTTTCTACCAAAATATTAAGCGCCGAGCTCGATGTTTACTGCGGCGCCCGCAAACGCCGCACCCGGCGTATTATCAAATGAAGGATGATTTTTGAGGGAAATGGCCGCGCGCCCTAACGACGTAGGTGGAGCGCGTTTATGTTTCATGGCCGGAATTTTAAAGCTGAAGGCCGAAATAGATGATGGGCACAAAGTAATTAAATATTTAAGCTGCAGACAAATACGTGTTTATGGATAAAATAAAAGTCGGAAAGAACGAGGGTTTTATTTATATTACCACGATGCTATCTGATAGGAAGGGTGTATTAGTGCCACTCGTTTGTATCTTGTAAATTATGTAGTAACATTATTTAAAATACCGTCTACTGGACCTATTGGTATGTTAATATCTTCAGCAAGTTTTTCTCTTTAACGCTTGATCATTGAATTTTTCTGTACCATTTTAAACGTTTCAGTAGCATTCATTACATGTTCAACATATTTATCTAACTTCTTTGTTGAACAATATTTTCAAAATCAAAAAAAGGTAATAATTTTCTGTAAATAAACTACTGCAACCTATAAACTGTTTGACATATAAAATTGAAATTAACATTGAATTTCACCATCATAAAATTTTCTTTGAGCTACGACTTTTGTGCTAGTTTTTAATTAAACAAATTTCTTATTTTTAAAGAGGGTAGTACAAAAACCTTGCGGTGTATGAAAGAAAATCCATGTGGGACGTGGGAGATATTTAATAAATTATCTTATGAAAGACGTATTCATTACTGTAATAAATTTAACATATTCTTCATGTAACATATACAAATATAGAAATGTTAAATCGCACCCCTAGTCTCGTATTTATTTTACAAAGAGACATCTTTAAGAATTAGCTGCTTACTCTTTGAAGTCCTGGGGTGCATGGACTTATATCACTTGATGCTTATATGAAAGCGATAAATTAGCACTTTTTTAACATTTCAATGCTGTTGTAGCATTAGATGTATTATTGAATTATTATCAGATGTATTTGCATTCGTGTTTTATATATCAATTAAGTATTTATCACCCCTTTGTTACAACTTATTGCTAAGCAGAACAAGTTAAGGTTTTCTTGATTGCTTAGATATGCTTAGTTGTTCTATTACACATCTTTAAATTTATTTATAGATATAAGATGAAATCTACAGAAATCCAGAAAAATGTTGTAACAGAATCAACTTCATCAACTTTAATTCAGTGGCTAAGATTGTCCTGCGACCTTTGCAGCAATCATTACGTTTGTGTTCTTTAAAGTAATAATAAAGTGCATAATTTAATTTTTTACTGTTTTATCACACCCTTGCTGTGGTGTCTTAACTTCACTGGTAGTGGTTGGTGTTCAATTTGTAACACAAGATGTCTTGGTTTTTGGTAAAACTCAATCCTATTTTTTAATTGTTAAGCCACGGTGATTTACCTAGACATGATTTGATGCGTTACAGATAAAAACAATTATTTCAGGATGTGTTTCATCTACCCACATACAGCTCCATTGTAAGACTTTTTAAATTGTTAATATGGAGATCCGTCTCGCATCTATAAACTATACAATAACTTAATATGTTTATACATAAACAAGGCAACTTATTGTTTAGTGGTAGATAAACTATCAACTTTTTAAAGTTATTTTACACGATTTGAAAAGTTCTCCATAAAAATTAAAAATTTGAGACCGTCGTAGTGTTGTAAAGTCGTAGTGCTCTACATATTTTTTCATTGTGATAGTAATTTCCTTTTCCGTTGTCGTTACCCCCTACCGTTTTTTTTTGCAAGCTTTTAGGTCATTGCATATGTTATTAGACTTAAGTTTGTTATGCTTCGATATGAGATTCTCAAATTGATTTACTAATAGGTCCGCTGAAGCTCATGTAAGAGTTTGGGATGGTAGTTTCTGAAATTTGCATGATACGTTATGACCCTGAATAAAGTTAATGATCTACTCGCCACTTTTAATTTTTAATGTCTTAATTTTATTTGCTAAGACAAAGTCGTATGCCGGATGAATTTCTTTTTGTAATTTAGTAAGGCTGATATAAAATGTATTTGCTAATTTTATTTTTCATTCACACAACAGCATTTCTCGTTGAAGAAATGAATATAATTTGAAACTTCTAATACCTCATGTATATGAAAAGTTCAACATTTTTCATTTCTATGAGCATAAGCTTTCACTGGTTGAGATTTGATTCGCTGCTTCTCCTAAACCACACTTCGAGGATTGTTCTTCTCCAACAGTTTTCAAGTTTGTTTTTGGTTAGCCTTCGGTTTATAATTCTTTCATTAGACAAAAATACATATGTGTTAGTAATTTATTGATGCAACTTATGTAACTACCATGATGTTTCCCCTGTAAATTATCACAATTTACGCTATTTTACACTTTAACTCTTAATTTATTACACTTAAAAGCAAATTATATAAAATTTTTACTAATACTCTTACTTTTCTAGTTATGAAGGTTTAGATATCTCTTTCTTCTTGACAAAACTGTCTTAAACAGACTTGTAGAATGTTACTTCCAAGCGTTTTAAACTATAAAACAACGATAGTTGAAAAATTTTGCAACAGTTCTGTTTCAAATTAACGGGACATACTAAAACGAAGAATCTGGACAACTCCACTGGCTCCTCTAACGAATTAAATGTCACTATTTTTTTAACTGGGAGGCATCTTTCAGGACTATATTTTAGACATGTTTGTATTTTTTTCCTAATCTTATTTTTATTAGATTCTTCGCACAACCTTTTTTATTATAATAAGCTCTTAAACATTTTCAGTAAATAAATTTTTTTATTTCCGTATATAATTAAATAAAACAAAGACATTATTGTATTTTCTTACCCCTTCCGGACAATGGTACAATCATGGAAATTCTCACTTTATTGACAGCCAGACGAAATAGTTCTATTGATGTTAACCCGAATCAGTCTTTAAGGTTCTTCGCTTAGAAATGGCGTCTGCTTCCTGGACTTTTTTTTGTTTTAAGTTTTCCCTGCAAGATTAGTTATAACAGGCAGTATTTACTGTTTCCCATGACATGCCCAAGGTATTCAAGCTTGCCTGTTTTGATTGTAAAAATTTTTGTTTTTTAGTCTCTTCATCATTTCCTTGTTTGTTATGCCTATATATCTACACCTAAAAAGCATTAACTCGGTTATTTATTTGTTTATTGTCTACATTTTCGTACAATAGAGGAGGACAGGGGATGTATAACATTTTAGCATCCTTATTTTAAGAGTTAGATCACTGGATAGAAATATTTTTGTATATTTATAAAGGCTGTTCTTGTCTTTTCTATATGGCACCGTACTTTACCTCTGCGGTCCCAGTTTTCATAGACAGAAATTCTTAAATAATTGTGTGAGTATACTCTTTCAATCATTCAACACTTAGAACTTCCGGCTTATATTTTGATTTAGATATAACCATATATTTTGTCCTCGAGATGTTAAGATTTAGTCCGTATTGTATAGAGCGTACTTTTACTCTTGTTAATAGTGACTGCAAATATTCTAATGGGTGGGCCATGATGGCATTTATATGATTTATAAGGCTTAGTAGTCGGTGATCATTTCAGATTTTAGATATTACTTTCTTTGGAATAGCAAGAAAGATCGGAGTTAACAATTTTTACGACATAATGTCGGTGTTATATATATAGGTTGAATAATATGACAACCATGTATAAGAATTCATTGGAGTTGCTTAAGAGTTCATAGATTTCTGCGCGTATGTCGTCGGGCCCAGGTCTTTTGTGGTTTTTCACCGATTTTGTTGTGTTCTACTTCTTATTTGCGTATTGAAAGGCCACTGTATGCCACAAAGTTGGCAATTTTGACACGCGTGTTAACAAAAAGTTTATTTATATATTTGCTTTGTATTCTATTTTCTTGTCGGTTTCAACGGTTATGTTTCCATCAGAATCAATCAGTGCATTAAGTTTTTGTTTCCTTGGGGTTGTCATTTCTTTTATTTTTATGTGCATGTTTATAATGATATATTCGTTCAATTTCTATTTCTTGGCATTTATTGCCTGTCCAGTTTTCTTTTCCTGTTTGATTTTGTTATTGATATTTTTATATTTCTGCATGTTCCTATTTTTACTTAGTATTTTTTCATTTATCAACTGTATATTTGTGTTTTTTTAATGTTTAAATGTTTTTTTGAAGTTGTGGGTGTACTGGTATGTATCTACTTATTGTTGCCCGTCTGTCTTCAAGTTTCGTTGTGTCGATTCTTGTTTCTGTTTTTATTTTATGCTTATTTTCAACTGGTGTTTATGCCCAATTTACTTCTTTGTTTAAGATACATTGTGACAAATTGAATTTATTAGTCTGCATATTTGTTTTTTTTATATTATTATGTAATCCTTCTTATTTGATCTTAATTTCTCAATCGGTTGGTTTTTCAGCCGATGGAATATATTAAAGTTACTATAGATGTAAGAGCTGTCAGGATGATTATAACTTATTTCTTTAGCACCTAATGATATAAGAACGCCTTGTTTTTTATCAGGTGGTGTTGTCTAACATACCCATCATCTTCCAAAGCCAAATTCCCTGTAAACTTCCCATGCATGCCGCGCAGTAAAATACAAGAGCGCGTTTTGTCCTTGCGCAGCCACGAGCCGTAACTTCCATGGCGTCTCGGTGTACCGGCAATTATGCCTTCCTAGAAATAAAAGATTCGGGCCGAAGTTTATATCATTGTCTATGATCTACGGCAAACGTTAACGGGAAGTTTACAACAAAAACGTTAAATTTAATACCGGGCTAAGGGGCCATAACTCGCCGAGGAGTTCAGAGCTGCCGCGCTGTCTCTCGCAATGTCGGCGCTGCAACATAAATTCCGAGCAATTCGGATTTTTTGTGGTGTGTGTTAAGGTGACGCCTCGAAAAGACGGGTGCCGCAACAATTTGGCATAATTCGGAGTTTCAGGTGCGCCCGCGCTTTCGCGGCGGCGTTCGGTCTCTGCGGCGCACTTCTTCCCGTTTGGTTTTAATTAAGCTGGAAAGGCTAAAGATAAGCCCCCTTGTTTTAACTGCTTCATTATCGTTTATCGATGGGAGGAAGCATTAACTTGATCTGGCAAATGGACAGAGGCACTTACCAGATTAATTTAGACAGTGTCTAATGTAGAGGTGTCAGATAGCAGCATATTTATTGTTGACGCATTTATTTATACTCGTCAGGAACCACATTAATAGTTTCGTAAGTACGTAATATAAAAAATATATATTGTGTATTATTTATCTTCTAGAAAAAATTTAAAGTTAAAGAAAATTATGTTAACAAATATAATATAAATTAAATAACTTTTACAGAATTTTTTCGGTTTGTTCTTATATGCACAATTAAAAACATTATATTTATAATAATTTTATTTAATATTTAATATTAATAGGATGTGTCGAGTGTTCTTAGAATAAAAT
The DNA here is from genome assembly GCA_036346155.1 of Sinelater perroti. NCBI lineage: Eukaryota > Metazoa > Arthropoda > Insecta > Coleoptera > Elateridae > Sinelater > Sinelater perroti. The sequence continues at coordinate 1,399,896 of JARFIY010000359.1, forward strand.
GATTTTATATTTATTTTTTAGATAAACCATTGTCATTGACCATTTATCAAATTATTCTTCGAAAGAAAAGGCTAGACAGTTCAAAGTTTTCGTAGTATTAATAATAGCTTGTTTATACTATTCGATAAGAATGCAACTAAATGCTGGATATTCTTATAAAGTTCCTAACAAACGAGCGATGGATCGGGCATTCCAGCTGGGCAAAAACGCTGCAAATGAAAACTGGAATAATATCCGCATTACTCTTAATAAGGAATACGGCTAATGACCTGAATAACGGCGTTTTCATAATTTGCCGCATTTCAACCTGAGCTTTAATTTGCTCGGCGCATAAAATTTATCATTCTAAATGTTAGTGCAGCTGCTCTCTGCTAACAATTTGTTTATGAAATACAAATGACGCATATAAGCTGCACTATTTACCAAACAGAATGTTGCTCGACTTTTACATGTACAGATTTAAATAATGAAAATTATGTTTTGTATTTTACATACTTTTTGAGCACCGATGCCGCCTATCCATTGGCAATCGTTTTTATATTTGGTTATTTTCTTATAATGTAATGTTGACCCTTTAATTTTTAATATTTCTCCACGCATTCTCTTTCACTATCTCTAACTTTTTTCTTTATGGGTTTACTTGTCTATTCTTCTTTTAATATTTGTATCATGTATATTAGTATATTCCTCGTCTTGTGTTAGAATAAGCCGGTCATTAGCAAACATTAGTGAGTGTAATGTTTTGTGTATTATCATTATTCCAATTTTTTTGCTTTTTTGAAAAGCTGGGGGAGGCATAATGTAGCTTGTTTTAACCCTTTAGATACTTCTATTGGTTTTGTTGGTTTATTTCTTACTCTAATTTGGGCTCGTGTGTTTTGATTTAACAATTATTTACTTTAACCCATTAATCTTCAATTCTCATTTTCATTATTGTGTTCCGGTTTCTCTTTTTGTAAGTCTACAAACGTTACATGAGTTTCAATATTTTTTGCTCGGTTTCCTCGATTACTTGGCTGATCCAGTGGATATTCTGTTGGCATCTCCTCTCTCTTTTCTATTATTTGAAATATTTTATTTATTGTTTCTATTAGTTTGCGTCCATCACACTTTACTAGTTTTATTCTAAGATTTCCTGGTCCCACTGAATTATTATGTATACTGTTTTTCAATGCTTTTGTCATATCGTTTCTATTAGTACTGTTTCTTCTATAACTTCTTAATTTATTTTATCGTTTTCTTAAATTGTCATATTCTGTGCTCTTTTCTCTTGTAAAAGTATTCCATTGTATTCTATACATTTCTCGAGTGTTACTAGATTTAGCTTGGCGTTGTCTTAAGTTGCAAATTACTCTACAGCCTTCTTCAGATTTATTCAGTTTTATTGTTTTACGTATGTTTCTACATACGTTGTTTCAGTATTTATTCTTCTCTTGTTTGACTTGTTTCACTTTCTTCTAGATTTCACCTACTTTTGTTTGAATACTAGTTATGTTTATACCTTGGGTCGCTTATTTCTTCTGTTCAATTGTATTTCTAGTGTCTGGTCTGATGCAAACTGCACTCTGGTTAGCAGTATGCTCCTGCACTTTTTTATTTTCCGGTCTCGTCTCCCTATTATAATATCAATAATAAATTTGAGCCGTCATATTGGATGGACCCATATTTTGAGAGCAGGAGTTGGTTATCCCGAATCAATTTCATTTTCATTCCTGTTTTCTTTTCTAAATTGTCTAAGTGTCACCATTTTTTTCTTTCCCATTATGCTAGTCAACTCTTCGTTTACTATCAGCTCATTCTAGTTGCTAATACTTTCTATTTGTTCTATTTTTCTCTTTCTTCTCATCTACCCATGAATATTTAGTTACTCAATATGCTTCTATAATTGTTATATTTTGTTTGTAATTTTATGTTAATTTTTATTACCCTTTTGTTTACTTTATCCCGCGTTTGTTCATTTCTTTTTTATTAATAGGGATACCCCACTCTTTGCTGTTTCGCATTTGGCCACACAACTTCATAGGTGTACGTAGTTCCAGTATGTTTTCTGGTCTACCTTTCTTCTTGGTTTCCTAACTGTTGCACGTTCCGTGTCCAAAGTAGTGATTTGTTTTAAGCGGCAATAAAATTCTTTCTAATCCCACTACATATAATTTTTTACAAATACCGCCGGTTGACTGAAGGTTGATTTTATTGTCTTAATTTGAATTTGATATCTCACAACAGCTTTCCAAAGTAACACGACTCGAACGTGCAGCTTACAGTCGGTTTTTGTATGTGAACTGCCGTTTTACAATTGCAATAGCGATAAAGATCCTTCTTTCACGTAACCTAGAAATACGATCCCTCCATAAACGTTACGTCTATTCGAAGCGATCGGCTACTCACCTGAAAACGTATACCTAGAAAGGCGGCAGGGCCATTTAAATATTAAGCCGCAAACCGCACACGTCAAACACGAAACTCATGGGAATCAAAGCTCGGAAACTGAAACTGTTTACGCGCGGCTCATTTTTAGCACGTCAATAAAAGTCTCGGGTTTCACCTTTGAAACTTGACACGTCGCCGTGGGACTTCGCAGATCGCGGCCGAGGTCCGAGCCCGGGATTACTTCTTGCAGGTAACGAAGTGGCCGCGCCGGGCGCACGGAAGTCCTGGCGGCGCTCGTTAATCCGAAGACGCGGTCCCGGCTCTCGGCTTCCTTGCATCCTCTTTCACCACATAAATTTACCGAGGCCCATTTGCTCCCGCTTATATTCCACGGTCGATTAAAGGCCTGAGTAGCTAAATTATTTTTATTTCGGTTGAGGTTAGTTAGTTACGCCGTTTAACGCGTCGGCTATTCAAAGACAAAACTCGTAAAACATGAAACGGTTTTATTTCCATGCCGCCGGAGCTCGGCTCCTTGCTAATGCCTGGATTTATGGAAAGTGGCCAGATTTATGTGCTTGTGCCAGTGCCATCTTCAAGTTTCATTTTATTGCTAGGTAAACACCACGCTTTACGTGGAAAACGCTTTGCAGGCAAATTAGTCTCTTCTTCTTGGTGAAAACCGACAAATATTCGTTGTATTAGTTTCATTGTTGTAGTCAGATCAATAAAAATAATTCATAATCATTAAGGGTAATCTTCCGCAAAGGTTATAAATATTTATGTAATAACTTCCATTTTAGAAAAATCTCAAAAACTGCAAAGGCTGCGATCTAACCGAATTGCTTAGCCACTTTGAAATTACGGAATCATTCTTTATCCAACATGGCATTATTTTCCTTTCACATTCAATATAATTCAATATGTCATCTACATACTCATAGTCTAAATAGAACCAAATTAACTATTTGCTTTAGAACCGCCAAGTAGTAATTTTTAGTGTCCCAATATTGTTAATTTTGCGTATTTAGATTTATTGTTGGATAGAAAAACTTGCAAACACGACAATCAACCAAATTTTTGATTACCAAGGTCTAGATTGTCTTAAAATCAAAATTATCCAGTTTCAGTATCGTCATAAACACTTCCATAACAAGGATTTCAATGAAGATATAATTACATAATATTTTTATTAAATATTTAAAATATGTTGCTTAAGAATAATAAATAAATGATTTGATTATATTTAACTAAAAAAAGCATGACTGCATCAACCATTCGTTTATGTTTATTTAGAAAAAATCATGTGACAAATAATTGTCTTCTCCATTAAGCCTATTTTAGTTAAATCTGAAAATTTGAAAGTTTTTTAATTGTACTATTACTTTGTTTAAATAATTTATCGCAAAATTGTGTGATTAAATATTCAGTCGATTTTGCTATTATACATAACTATTTATTTCTCTAGTGCGCAGCTTAGTGTCCACCTAAGTACTTTATTTTGGGACTTTTGGGGTATTTAAAAGTTGAAGTTGTAGTTATGCATTCAAATCAGCTTAAATATTACTAATAAATAATTTTAATTACTAAAGTTCTGTGTTTTTAGTATCGATTTTTGCATATTTCCCAAACGATCGCCTTGTAAGGACTGTGGGTATTTTTAGTTAACCACAACTAGTTATTTCGCTTTACTAATGTGGTGCTACTGTTCCATATTGATGCACAACTTTGTATAAATTTAAAGATAAAGTGCAGTGTTAGATTTTATCTAATGTAAAAATTTGTTTGTAATTTTGTTGTATTCTAGATATTCTGATTATTATTTTGTATTAGTTTTCTAATAACACTTTCCACGCTAATCCGAAATAGTTCTAACAATACTTTTTTGCAATAGATTCTACGTTAGTTTTCTCGATAGAAATTTTGTAGTAATTTTCTTTCGGTTCTTTTATCATAATTACTTTGGATTGCACTGAAGACTCTTGCTATTAAATGAAAAATCATCGAATTCTATTACTGATTCTGTGGAGAACAAAAAGATAAATCTTAGGGACAAAAATACAGATATAAACTAAGATTTTTTGGTATCCATATTTATTCATAACTTATCCTACAAACTCAATTCAGTAAATGATGCATTACAAGAGCATCTTTTAAGTCTTTTTTATGGTGGATACATGCAGTAAAGTAACACAGCAAATGTGTTAGGATGAGCTTGGAAACAATTTGACAAGCAAATGCGCTGCAACAAATAACCTGACCACTATAAAACAAATTTTTGTTTTCAAATGTCAGCTGAGATTTTCGTCCTATTAACCGGCATATTTTTGAGAATTGTAGACTTGAGGGTTTGCGTTTGTGTTAATGTATGTAAGCCAAGTTAATTTTGTATCCAGATGCCAACCAAGGTATTTTACTACATCTGGTTGTTATTTAAAGCAACAGCTGGGTATGTACGTTTATTTAACGTAAATATTATATATATTCACTGACTGTGTCGTTTTGTAAGCCATTCTAATGGCTGGTGAATCTGCTGTGTACAAAACGTACAGTACTGACCTTAAAATACTTCCTTCTAGGGCACCTGATGTAATTGAAAATTGAATTGTCAAAGACGCCTGTACAATCTGGTAATAGCTATATTTCAATTTTAATCTAATTTTTACAGCAGATTATCATGCCAAACTTTGTCGAAACATTGGGAAATATCCAAAAATGCTGCTGAGTAATACCTCTCTATTACTAAATGTTTCTTAATCTTCTTAACAACCCTATGAACTTGTTCTGTGATGGGATAATTTTTCCTGGATTTTAAAAAGGAATTTTTCGATCACTTTTCTCCTGCTGAGAGACTTATAGGTCGACACTTTCTTTATTTTAAGATCAGTAATATTTGCACTGCTATCCATTGCCGTGCAAAGTAACCCAATCTGAACATGGCATTATAAATCATAGTTGGAGTCCGAAAACTTACACTTTTCCCGTCTTTAGATCGTTAACTTCGGTTATGATGCTCACAATATCCTTTATTTTAAAGGGCTCTGCTGGTGGAGTCATTTTGTATGATTTTTATTAATATCTGTCAAACCTCAGATTCTTCTAGTTGTGATGAATATGATTTGAAATATTTTTCCGAATGTGTAGGCTTTTTCAGGTTCACTTCTTGTTAAGGCTACATAATTTGTCCTGATTTTCCTGATTTCTTTTACAAGAAATAGACAGTTGCTTCTGTTGGGGAAAATTATTATACAGTTTATCTTTAGTGAGCTTACACATAGTTGCTTCAAGGGTATTGGGTACGCTTAAAACAGAAATATTTTAAATTTTGTCCCGATAAATAATTGAAACCTTCTTCTGTTGAAACTACTACAAGACACATGTTTTCATTGACCATATTATCACTTAAATTTTCTTTAAACTTCTAACTGCTCACTTACCAATATTGCTTAATTTATTTCCCTCTTATTATTAAGTGGCGAAGCGAAGCTAAGTAACTTACTAACTTCATGTTGTCTGTCCGTCCGTCCGAGCAATAACTCGAGAACGTCTGGGAATTTTCAAATTCTGTTTTCACCAATCGACAAGTGACCAAAAGGCTTGTTTGATAGTGATTTTGAAACTAATTGGTCAAAGGTCAGCGTTAGTGACCTTTACGATTTCAAATTTTCAAAATAGCAACATAGGACATGTAGCATATCATTCAACTCGTCTTGGAACACTGATTAATTTAAACATAAAACTGAAATACTACGTGACCTTTAACCCGGAAACGCGATTTCAAAAATTTGGGTGACTGCTTCGCCACTTTGCTATGCGTTGCAAGCTTTGCAGGTTTATTTCATTGTAACGTTTGCCACTAGCCGCATTAAAGTGACACCAATATGAGGCAACAGTTTTATTTGGTAGGTTCATATCCAGGCAATCGAATTCACTACAAAATACCCGTGTTCTTATATTTTTGTTTTTCACAAATGTAGCATTGTTTGTTAATTCAGAAATTAAAGAAAATGAATGCAAATATAACAACATAATAGTTATTTTTCTCAAATACAAGTACCATTTTAATTTACGAACAGTAGTGAGAACATTTGTTGTACAACCACAGTTAACCATTAAACTTGATACAAGTAATTTTCGAACTATACTCTAAAACGGAGTAAAATTATTATATATAATATTATTGTGAATTAATTAAAAAGATTAAAGAAATGACGCACCTACTACAGCTCTAATATTCAGTAAATTACAATTTTAATCAAATTTGTAATGCGAATTATGCCTCTCAGTTTTTAAATTTTGAAATTGTATAAAGAGCCTAGAAAAGTTATAGTTTATGGAGGTATGTATGTCCTTAATGATTTTGTAGAAATTATTCTATAAAACCTTTCTTCCTACCATATGTTATATCAAAGTTTAACACATAAAAATATTTATTTTTTATAGTGAAGTACTGTTCTTAAATATGACATAGTTATTTTAATGGTAAAAGTAGAGATTAGTAATAATCTTAAGGCCATCAATTATTATCCATTTTAATAGTGCGTATGTTTTGTTAACTATGTTAGTGGTACTTTGTGAATGAAACGCCTTCGTTACTAATTAGAAATAAATAGTAACAATTATGGTTTCTACAGCAACCTTAGAGTATTTATAAGAAAACATTAGTTATGAATCTATTCTAAATTTAACTTTGTCATTTCGCCTTTGAAGATATGAAAGCATGTATTAACGCAAGTTGCATATGAATCATAAACAAAGATACTTTCGTTGGTAAGTATAGCCTAAAGTAAAACAAAAATTGCCTGAGACAAGGGCGCGACAAAACTCAACTTCATCGCGGAATTCCGCACCCGCAGTGCGGACTCATATTAAATACATTTCTTTCTGTACTCATCTTTGAATACCTCGTGTATGTTCTTACTTACATATACAAAACTTTCTAAGATCCTTCGTTACCGGTTGACGAATTGTTAAAGTTTGAAATAATGAAGATGGTCTAATAGCCCAATAGATATACGTTCTTGCATTTTAGAGGAGAGGATGACAGCTTTTTTTTTCTACAAGTTTATGCAGCTTAAAAAACGACATATCTTTTTACTCTTTAAAACACACAGGTGGTCGAAATCTCAAACAAAAACACTACGCAACTACTTGGTCCTGCGGATAGTGACAATCATTACTTATTTGTAGAATTGTTAATTATCTTTCTAAATTCCCGTCTTAATTTGTTCCTGCGAAGCTCAATGGCTCGCTCCCACGGGGTCACCTTCTGTCGAAACCGCGCTTGTAACGCCTGACACGCCGTTATTTGTTATTTAGATTCGCAAACGAAGATGGTTTTAACGAACCTCTAATTACGGGCGTTCGGACGGCTTCATTAAGCGCGAACTTATTAATAATTCCCCGGAATTGCTAAACAGCGCCAGGATCACGGCGATGTTCCGATGGATCATTAAAACGGAAACGCTCGCAATTATTGCGCCCGCCGCGAGGTCGGCACAGCTCTGAGCAAATACTTAGGCCTAACAAGCTGTATATTCAGCCTGTGTAGGTAAAAAAGCCGCTAATAATAAGCCGAATCGCTCGCATCGACCCCATTATCCCTCGTAAATAATTTCGTGTTCGGAAAGTGGAGGTTCCTACCTTGCGAGCGATACTAATAAGCCTTCCTTCTGAGGGCCGGATTTATTAATGTAACGGTGCGAGGCGTCATCTGTACAGACGGAGAGGCAGTCGTAAAAATAGATTTAATACGTTTAATTAAAGCCCCTAGATTTCCCTGCTCGCTCTTATTTTTCCGATATTCTGCTCTCGATGCACCTCTAATTGAAGCTTGCTCGAGAAGGAAAATGTAAATTGCCCCGTTCTTTTGTTCGTAAAATGAGTTATATTGAAAGATCAACGTTTTGTAGTCTTTTTTTATAAAATGTTAAGAATTTTTTGCTGCTACTTTTTTAAATGAGAATCTTCCACGTTACTTATTGTAATTGCATTATTAAAACTGTAAATATATTTGAATATATAGACGCTTTTTTAACTAGGTATAGAATCGTCGAGGAAAATGAATAAACAATGAAAATAACAAAAATGGAAAATTAAATATATTTATATGAAACTTAGGACAATTAAAGTAAATAGTATTAAGAAACATACTGTTCATCAGTGATCATGATCTTCTCGAGCCGGGACCTAAACCTGCTGCAAGCCAACACAACTTTTTCCTTGTCTGTATGTGTCATTACCTCCACGATTGGGGTCTTTAAGCTGTTCTTGACTTTTGCTTCATACGTAATAATCGAGGGAATTGTAGTCGAAACTAGAGGAGACAAGTCGAGAGACCAGTGGTAAGACAAATTGTGGTATCTTCCATGCCTTGTAGGTTGGAGAAGTTCTTGCTGGAACATGTACGCCAGCTCAGCTGCCACCTTCTCTAGCCAGGGCTTGACAACTCTCCAGCACATTGATATAGTTGCAGACGATTACCCTCAGACCTTCCTCAAAGAAGTGGGGCGTCATGACATCTCCTTCACTGCTTACAAGTTTCAGCACTTTGTATGTTTGCGGAAGGCACTTCAGAGGTAACTTGGCAGATCTAACACTCATTTTAACAATTTACATTTTGTTTGAAAATAATCTCAAGAAACCCACGCTGTCGTGTTTGATGTCGTTCAGTGGTGCTTGTAGCTTTAACTTCTTGTCAACAGTTAGCGGTTCCTCGGGACAAAAGCTTCGTAGTGCAGGTCTTGGTAGATTATTAGGTTAACCGCCGACCTTGCCACATCCATTTCATTTGCTGGGTCAGTCATGCTCCGCCCAGGATCTTATTGAACCTTCTCTTTCATTTGGCAGATGAGTTCATCACTTTTCTTGCGGTCAAATCATTTGCTGTGAGTTGTCCTGTCAGCAGTTGTCTGCTCCTGATAGTCAAAATAACTCCATTATTGCGTACTTCGTGAACTTTGGCTTTTCTGTAGCCAAACTACGCAATAGTTTCTGTAGGAGATTTTACAGCTCGTTTTGTGGACCATCGTAGGTTGTTAATTAACATGTTGTATTACCTAGTAGAGGATTGTACATGTCCATCGCTTCTCCGTAGCCTAAAAATGTTTATACTTTAAACTGATGGTCTGATACTAAGAATTTAATTTAATTATTAAAACCAATTAGTATAAACTAATTCAAATTGGACTTCATAATTTGAATTACCGCCGTTTATGTTCTATGAATGTTGGAAAACTGCATTTGTACAGGTGGTATCTAAACACATGGCGGTACAATTTGTGAACATGCTAATTTAAAAAAAAATATATTTAGCGATGGAAGTCATCTTCTTTAAATACTTTTGTGAATCGTCAAAATTGTCCCATCTAGGATAGTGAAAATACAAATGCTATTCACTAAAAATCAATGCATTCACAAAAATGCACTATTTGGCGTACATTGTGGACGAAACTGTCAGTGGCATAACTTTTTTTCAATAAAATTAATGACTTGAGGTTGTAACAATATGGAGTCACGCAGCGTAAAATACTCGCTTTGCTTCAATCTAAATTTCCTAGTCGTCAAATTTCCTTCAGCAGAAGTATGGCATCAATTGACCACTACGGTCTTGGGATATAACTCCATTAGAATTCTTTTGGAGCTATTTGAAGGAATGGGTTTATGTCAACAAACCTGCTGCATTTCTAGGATTAAAAAATAAAGCCTCGTTTATGAAAAAACATAGAAAACTTTTCTAAAATAATAGTCGCATGTTAGTGGAGTCATGGGCAGGTGGTCGACATTGTATTTGACATGTAACCGCTAAAACTTTATAATTGATACCAATTACATACGGATTGTTTTAATATTTTGTGTTTTATTTAAGAAAACTCTCTGAAGTTTAATTTGTATCACCCTATACACTCATAAGTACTTACTTTAAATAATTAAATGATCCAGGTCCATACCTAGCCTTAAGTGTGTTTTAATTACACTTATTAACCATTGGAAATAGAGATAATAAAAGGAAAATAAATTTATTTTTAGAACTTCTGATAAAAATGATCTCTGATAGCTTTATTGCAAAGTTTAGTCATGCTCAAATTAGTATTGAGAGATGTTTGCTCTCATTTAAAGTAAGTGAGGGGCATTACATTAGGTGACTGGGAAGTCTAAAGAATTAGGCCGTCTTTCAACAATTGTGTTACGAATTACTTAAGAATGCAATTTATAATCTGACAAAATGTGGTAATGCTTAGTTCGATAGAATCCACGCTTATAATCTACGAAAGAGGAATGTTTCTCGATTAGAACGGGCATTTTTTGTCAAAGGCAGAGATACGTTTTGCTGGTTAAATGTTTTCCTACGCAAATTTATCGTTAATAAAATCTGTGCTCAGAATTGTTGTAAATTTCTTTAAGGGTTTTAGTCCTCTTGAAAATAATCTCGGCAGCACATAAATTTTTGTTAAGATAATTGATGTTTAATGAACACCGAAAGTTTTAAAGCATCCTATATACACGTCTAACAAATATTCCCACATTCTCAAGGATCAACATGCATGCTGTTGGTAGATTAATTAATTTTAAATTATTTTCGAACGAGCTCTTCTTTTTTCGCTTTTTGTTATTTTTTATATTTTTATAATTAAGGAGTCTATGAATTTCAATACAAGAGTTAATGAGTTACCACAACAAATTGCAAATTTATTAACAGCCGTAGTTAACAATTTATTTTATAACGAGCAAAACAGGAAATTCAAAGAGTAGATTAGTGTTAATTAAAAAGTTAGGAAAACTGTGTGTTAATTGATAATTTAGTTAGCTGTATGTAAACAGTGCGAAACGGCGGATAATAAAGAACTGTTAATAATTAAACAAAGGTGAACAGACTGAATGAAAGGGCCTTTTAATCGTCACCCAATTTAAACGGAATGTGTGCGTGACATTAACGAAATACATATTAAAGAGATATTAAATGGAACAATATAATTGAACTTCATGTTAAGAGATAGCTGCGCATTATAATAAAATGTTTGGGCTTCCATGTACATACTCGAATCAAATTAGAAGCGATCAATTATAGTCGGCTGCGCCGCGCCGATAAGAAGTGGTAAAAAATGCGCGCCTTTCTTTCAACATATACTTAGGCATGAAGATTCGACTCGTTATAAAAAGGGGCTCGTCTGAATAGTAATCTGAGATGGGACAGCGACGTCCGTGGAACATCCCTAAATGACTGATGCATTTATGCTTTTATCCTGCTGAAATTAAAGAACATAATAGGAGAAGGGTAAAATTCCACGACCTTCTTGAGGCACAGTTTGACCGAATTGGGCTTGGAACCAGATGCTTTTTGACATTTACTGTGGCGCTCTATATTTTAATTTGCTAGTATAACTAATGTTTGTTTTTTCTAATTACTTTTTGTATATAAGAACCGTAATAGCCACGAGCCCAACGCGTTCGAAAGTAAGAGCCACGTCTCCGAAGCGTCCACGTCCCTGCGAGTGCATTTTTCAGCGGTGATTTATGCGCCCGGAGAACTCCGTGACGGCATAACCTCCAGGAATTAATACGCGATTTATATTGTAAGGCGCCCATTTCGCCCCATAAATTTAAAATCGAACGCCGGCCGAACCGCAGCGGCCGCTCGCAATCGGGCACGGAGGAGATTGCCTTCATTTCGGATCACATAATGATTCAATCTGCTGGGCCGTGCTCACTCAATCTCCTCAGGTAGTTTCTCTATCCCGGGTTATTAACATATTTTCTAGTCGCTTTATTATGGAGCGTGATGCGCCTGTGTAAAGAACTCGCATTCGCCTCGAGCCTGCATGATGGATCCCAGAAAAAACTTGTAATACGGAGGCAGCGCTGAAAATACGACCGCTGCGATACGGAGTCGGAATGTTTGTTTTTGTCTCTTCAGCTGTATCATGAGCCAATTATGCATGTGTAAGAATTGCAAATGGAAGACATATTATGCTTTTTTGGCGTTGAAAAAGTATACCTGACGTTTTATGCTTTTTGTGCACCCCTGCAGTTAAAATTTATAAATCGTTGTTGATTTTAATTGCTCCTAGTTTATATTAACTAGAAAACGTGTTAGTAGTAGCAAAAATCATTTGTGTTTGGTAACGGTTTTTCAAACTTCTGTTTAATCAAATTGGGTTCGTTATGGATAGAATATTTTTAAAGGTTCATTTCCTTTTTATTTTGAAAATAGAAGACTAAACTAGGAAAACAGTTTGTTATCTGTTACTTTAAAAGTTAGCCACAATTATTTTGAATGCTGAAATTTTGTAAAATAAAAATAAGATTAATATTACTTTGTCTAAGGGTTACGAAATTTATTTGCAATCATATAACAACAATATGCATAGAATTCTATAATTTACTTTCTATTTCTTCAGCCTTGTAGCGCCCAGTATTGAGCATAGGCCTCCTTTTTTGGGGGGGATTTGGCAATTAAACGCCACGCTTGCCGGGCGGGTTGGCGAGTGGATAGTCAATGTACTTTTTACGACCGCCAAAGGTGTTTGTATGACGGCCGGAGAGCATTAAATGTTTTTGTCATTGCCGGGGTTCGAACCCGGAGCCGCCGTGCGCCAGTTTGGCAGGTTGAGGCCTTTACCTCGCGGCTGTCGTGCTCTCCTACTTTCTATTGCTAATCACAAATTAATTAAAAAAAATCTCTACTCGAAAGAAAATTAAAATACTTTTTCGTAGTCAATTACATTTACATAAATTTTTATTTGTTAAGCAGGAAGTGCGCTTGTGCCTGAAGCAGAGTCGTCGAGAATTGTTGCCTGGCCTGGGCACAGTTTTTTATATTTTTATTAGTTAAACATCTCAAAAAAGTATTGTATCTTATTATAAATTAAAGGCTTTTGTTTCAGGCTGTTTAATTATATATTACATCAATTTAATTGTTAATGCTTTGTGCTATGCTCCATGAACAAACTATATTTATCCAGTCGGCGAAATGTAAAACTTTGCGCGGCTGTCATGTAACCTCTTAACTGATGAGAATGAATTACAATACTCATGCGTAAACGAGGACGACTTTACTGGTCGGGTCAGTTAGGAATTAAATGCAGGTGACTGAACACACGTAGTGTGCGATGGTCACATTTAAAAAGACTGGTAAAGTAGAGCAACGAATTTGCAAAGTCGAGACATTGGTTCAAAGAAATTATTCAATTTATTCAGAAGGTTTTATAAAACCATGCGGCAAATAAAACATGTTACAAACAATTTAGAGTCGGAAATCTGTTGAAAATGACCCACGTTCTGAAAGACTAGCAATAAGCAGAACATCGGAAAATGTTAAACGTGTGTGAGCTACAATCAACAAGGATCGGTAACTGACAGTCTGAAAAGTAAAAAATAAGCTGGCAATTCGAAAAATTGGAGTGTATAAAATTTTGATGGAAAATCTTAACATGAAATGTGTTGTAGCAAAATGATTTTCCTATCTACTGCTAAAGCAAAAGGAACATCGTGTTGCAGTACCCCAATGACTTGCTTCCAACTACTACCAATACTGTAGATTTCTATAAAAAAGCTTTCCGATTCTAACACATCAAAATATTTTGAACAATAAAAATGATGCTTGAAAAAGCGTGCAAGATCGCAAGGTGCTTACTCTAAAGGAGACTAAGGTACGTAGAATGTTCTTGTATTTTGTACAATTTTTACTGACTATATTTTCTTTTGCGAAAAGATGAGGAAAAAGGATATAACCAACCAGTGCTTTGAATTTGCATATACTCGAATTATGGATTTACGGGACTTCTATGAAAAACATAAACTTTGTTAATACATATTCGATAGTGATAGGGTCTCTAAAAACCATGGGCTCAAGGAATTCGTAATATCTTTAAGTATAGCAAAATTAAAAATAAATATAATAAAATCTCTCAAATGCGGATACTAAAGGCACTACAAAACAGTCCGCATTTATTAAATTTTTAAATATCAACGTCTTTTTTACAAAATTGAAACAACCAACTCAGACAAAAGTAGTAGTGTTTATTTTCATTAAAAAATTAATATTATAACAAGAACCTATATGTTTGTATTTAAATTTTTTTATAACAGTCTATTTAATTGTTATAGTAAGCTATTATCACTGAGGCGCCAGCGTGTGGACGGTACCGAATTTATTCCTAGAGGTCTCTGGTGGCTGGAACAGTTCCAAAAATAATCGAGTACCTGTGTTTACTTTGGGGTAATAATGGCGATCGTCTAAGGTGCGGTGCTTGCCACATCGCACCGCTGATGGTGCCTGACGATCGGGCACAGAGAGCAAACATATGTGTGCCCTAACCTCTCAGTTAGATTCGTTAGAGCCTTACCATTGTTATTTTTCTCTATCACTGCAAAGTAAATTATTCTAATTGCCGTAACTATTTTTAAAGGTTGTCCACAATAAATTCCGTAAAGTGAGAAAACAATGGCAAATGATCAACGCTTGGTATCTGTTACCTTCACAAAATGTTTTTTTAATAACTTTTTAATATTACACTAGTCATTGCTATCAAAACGGATAAATTTATCACACTTTTCGCTTAATAAAGTTCACTAGTCTTGTGCAGTGTGTTGGGCAATTGAATTTTCTACTAAGATTTATTATGTCCCGTAGGTACGTTTTAAGAACACAATGAGGGTGAGTGGGTATGGGAAAAATGATGTCTGGACATGTGTGGATCTGTGAATGTGTCCGAGCGATAACTCAAAAACAATTCAACCAACTTTGACCAAACTTCACACACACATTTGTAGATACATAGGACCTTTTGAATTTGAGCACCAACGGTTAATAATTAATAATTATAATAAAAACATAACCTTAAAAATAACAATAATTTCATTTACTACGGTACATAGGTCCGAACATTTATGTTTTTATTTTTAATTCAAATTCTTAAGGTTTTTTAATATTTAGTGTTTTTCAAATTACATTGCCCCAATGCTTAATAAGCTTGCACTAAGCTTAACTGGGGACAATTTGATTGATTTACAAATTTGGCTTTCTATTTTACGTAAATGTAGCATAGTAACATGAAGCAAAACCTAGTCAGACTGCCGCAAATACTTGCTAGTGTCTCAGAAAAAATAAAAGAGGTTTCTAAAGTTACCCTTTAATGTACACGTCTATCAGTTGATTTTTGAGCACACGAGAAGATCGCCTACGATAGCAAATCTTTTGGACAGTTGAAATACTTTATTCTTAAAATTTTTTCTTCTACTTTCTTATTTGTCTTTATAACTGCTAAAAATGTGTTACCACATACGTATGTTTTATCATCATTTACCATACATTTGGTATGTGACCATAAAGCTTACAAGCACAAGTTACAGCCGTTGCAACTGTAGTTAGGGATAGTCTGTACTTTAGAGATCCACGTTTGATGCCATTTTTCACGTTTACAATATAAAATTAACCTTTCTTCCACATTCCGAATAGAAATACTAAGATTCTTATTTCTTACCATTTATTTCTAGCGTACGACGTTTATTCCCTTACTTCTCTATTCACTGGTACTTTCTTCCTTTATAAAATCCTTGTGTATTTTTGAGTTTTCTTTTATTTTTATTACATTAGCCTTATCCACACCATTCTATCCATTTTGGCTAACCCTGTTTTTGTCCAATGTTTTATACATACATCAATTTTTAGACATTTATCTCATTCCTACTTATTTCCAATTCAAAACCTGTCATTACTAAATTGCTGTTCCTCTTTTCTTTTCCATTTCTTTAACATGTTGAGTTCTTTTTCCCTATCATCAGTTGAATATTCTTCTAAATCGTACCCTGAACTTTTGCCACTGATTATTCCCAGTTGTTTATTTAATCCTACTACGTGATTTTTACGGAATTTTCCCTTTTACGTATTAGTGGCTTTATAATGCTTAGCGGATTACTTACCTTAATATTTTCACTGTATTTATTTTATTTATTGGGCTGGCGCACCAAACTTAGAAATTTTGCCTTATCTATACTGATATTTCTTCTTACAATTTGTAATTGTTACTGTTAACTTGAAATTGTTCTAAGTTAGTGTTCTCTGTAGTAACTTACCTACGAGAACGTAGCTTATAGCTGTAATGTAATAATAACAAACAAATTTTAAAGCCACATTTATTAAAATATTTCTATTTCAGTAGATGACAGTTTATCCTCATCTAATTAACTGCATCCAATTTTGATATTAAAAAATATATACGCAGGTTCTCTCTGATTAGCTAGTATTTTATCTCATCTAGTAGTTACAACTTTAAAGTTGTCAGAAATAGAAGGGGTGCATTTTTGAAATTAAGGTTTTCTGATTAGAACGTCGTGTTATCCAGCACAAATAAAATTTTTTGGTTTTGCTATTTTATTTTGTTGCCAAAACTTTTAAACCACCAATCTGTTACATCCATGTCATCAACACTTTATTTTTATCATACCATTCACTTGATAGTTTATCTTGGCTTTTCAAATCGCTCTCTAATAAGAATATTTTTTTAATATGAGATTGCTTACAAACAGGTTTTTAAAATATTTTTTTTAATTCTTCTATCTGCATCAGTATTTAAGAATGTCCACATTTAGAGGTCTTTTATTACGTTCATTAGATAGTAAATTAAACAAAAATTAAAATAGCATTTCTATTTATAGCTGACCGCTTTTGGACGGTTTTATTATGTTTGTTATGTAAAACAAAACATAAATTTATAATTTTGGGTGAAAATAAAAAATCTTGGCTCTGAATGATTAAGTTTTATATCATATTATTTTTTTTTATTAGCATGCACTTATTTGCAACAGCATTTTGACTTTTGTCGCCCTTAAAAATTTATATTTTTGCAATATAGTTTAAATAAGCTCTTATTGGTTTTGATTTTTTATTTTTAAAAATTAGTGATGAGTAATTAATTAAATTATAAACTTGGATCTGTAGAAAAAATGTGTTTGGATGTCCTATTAAAGTGAATTTTTATTAATGATATTTGATACAAACATGTGATATTAAATGTAGACATATTGATAACTTCAAATCGTGTTCTACGTTAATTTTGTTTATTATTACAATTTTGTTTTGAACAAATCGAAAAGTTTTAGTAACCCTAAAATTCATTGCGTTATGATAAATTATTTAAGGGAAAGACAGAAAACTTTATGACAAAAAAATTATACTCATACCAACCTGGCTCTATTGAGGGTGTAGAACTCATGAATTTTTTAAGGAAAGACAAAAAATCCACCGGTAATTTAAATATCATTAAAAGCTTATAACTGTGATTATTTGTTTTAATTTTAGTTTTCTAATCATTCATTACCTATAATTTACAATCTTCTTACCTTCTTTAGCATTAAGAATATTGTCTATAAGTTTTAGAATTTTTCTGTGAATAAAAACGTCATATTCGAAACCTTAATGAGATTTTTTCGAATTGCAACCAAAAAGTTATGTTCATTTATTGAGATAATTTTTAAGGACTGTTTGTGTGAGTTAAAAAATATTTAATATGTTTCTTATCCTGAATAAAAAAATGTACTTTATTAAGCTAGCTAATTTTTCTATGTAGTATATTTTTTTAATTGACATTTAGATATGTAATACAACTTACACAATAATAATCTTTTAATGTTCACCTCTTATCTTTTAAAAAGTTATGAAACTAACAAAACATACGTAAAAGAGAATAAAAAATCAAAATGTAATTACATCTAACAGTTAATATAACGATGTCGGTATGATTATAATAGATCACAAGTATTAGCAGAACTTAATGTAAATCTTAAAAATTATTTATTAATTTAAATTGATTGAATTATAAAATATTTGATTTTTAGAATTTCTACAATTTAATCTGCAATATCTGGTATAGAAGCCAACTCTATATAAGAAAATGAAAGACAGATTTAGCAGCAATAAGGTTTATGGGCTTAATTGCCAAATTATTCTTCAAGTACTGTTTGTATATATCCGAGTTTGTCATGCTATCATTTCAATTGATTTTCGAAATCATCAGGTTAACTACATCGTACACTACATTAAAAATGTTTTTTATTATATCGTTTATTTTATCTTTCTTTAAAATAGACAATATCTCAATTTAAAAACAACATACTTCAATTAAAAAAACGATTTAAACATAAAGAATTAATATTTTACAGTTAAACCGATTCAATTTTTACGACCATAAGTATTTATATGTTTAATTAAATTATATAATTCTAATATTTATTTGTCTTATTCTTAGTTGCTTATATTTTGTATGTTCCCAAGTAGTAGGTTTTGGAAGTAACTGAGTTTTGGCATACTCTTTAGATAGTATTTCGTTAAATACCTTCTCTTAATTTTAAATTGTTGTTCCTTTTCCATAATTTGTACTTACTATTTATTGTTGTTTTACTCCTCAATTTTTTACTTGGAATAAAAAATGTTTTCATTTTATAATCGTAATGGTTTGATACCGTATATAATATTGAAAGGAGAAAGAGAGGCAGATAACTTTTAGGGGTTTCTCCATTTTAGCCGACCGAGTGAATAGTTTTTGTTTTATTTTTGTTGTTGTTAGCTAGAGCCAGAGTGCTTTCTCAATTTATAATATTTATGTGAAATATAACCATTAAAAAGGAATTTCTGAATTTAATATTCTCTGTTTTAGTAATATTATTAAAATGAACGAATTTGGTCTTAAACGCTGACGTGATGAACAACAAATATTTTAGGGTAGATGTACTAAAGCGGTACATTATAAAATAAAGGTAAATAGGGAAATAAGTGAAAAATATATGCAAAAATGTTTGAAAATATGAAAGTTTGATGTAAAATGGTAAATTGTTTTGTTGTAGATACAATTTTGTAAACTTTATAATCCACTCGCTATTAAACTGGGGGATAAATTAAAACACGCTTTTTTAAGATGGAACCTCTTTTGACAAGCATTTTATTAGCAATTCCTCCTTTTTCGCCATTTACTCAACTCTGTTTATGATGAAACATGGACGGCACAGCCAAATGGCTGGGAACATCTGTTACACAACAGTTCAATTTCACCATATGAAATAGGGTTCTAGATAGCACTAGAACCTTCCAAAAATTAGAGTTTGCCTTTATATAAAAACAAAGGCGCGATAAGGCTTTGTTTTTGTTTGGTGCGCTGTACTGTTGACTACTTAGTGTAGTATCAAATATTTAACAGTAAGTTATGAGTTATTTTATAAAAATTAGACGGGTTTTTAAAGATATCATTAGAATTATCTACGCTTGGAAGTGACAAGACTTAAAAAAAATGTATAAAGCGATTATACAGTGATTATACAAAGTTTTAAATGTGATTTTGGCGTTATATACAATAAACCGCAATGTATCATTTGTCGAAAAGTCTTGTTAAAAAAAGATTTTAAGATATTAAAGCTACTTCGACATTGAAACAGCAAATATTTAAACAAAAAAGATAAGCTTTTATAATGTCTTGAAAGAACAATCAACTTCCTCCACGAGAAGCAAGTTATTTTTACATGAGCAACCATTGCTAATGCAAAAAACATTATCGGCAAGTTATCGAGCTGTAGTTTGCATTATAAAAACCGATAAGCTGTTTGCAATTGTTGAAAGTCTGATTTTATCAGTGGCTGTTGATGAAAAAACTTAAAAATAATAATTCTCTCCAATAATACTATCCAAAGAAAAATAAGTGGCATGACAAAAGATATTCGAGCACATATTGTTGAAAATATTAATAAAAGCACGTATTTCTCACTATCTATAAACGAATCCACAGATACATTTCTATTCGCGTTAACATTCTCAAAATACGTTACAAAAAACGATATTACAGAAGGTATTTTGTACGCCATTGTAAGCCAATACAACTGAAAATGTTTATTCGCTACTTTTATAAATAGTACTATTAGGTACGATAATGACCAGGCGAAATAGTCTTATCGTCAAATTGCAAGGAGTAATACCAGTACTACATAGTTATGCTGCTTTTTATAATAACAAATTCTTGTGTCAAATCTTTTACCTTCTGAAATAGATTGTGTTATGAAAAGTACCATTACAGTTGTCAATCCTCCCAATCGAAAAACTTTGTAGAACTATATTTTTAGAAAAAATGGTGGTAATGGATTATTTAGGTATATCTAAATCTTCTTTGTCTCATAAAGATAAGTTAGCTTTGAAAGGGGTTTTCAATTAAATCTAAAATTTAAACTTATTAAGATATTAAGTAATGGAATGTTGAAACTAAACAAAAATCAGAATAATTTTGGCTTAAAAGGATGCCAATATACGCGGAGCTGCCAAACGAAAGTATCAAGTGTTTGGTTTCATTTGCATCTTACTTATGCTAATTAAGTTTCTGGCCTATAAGTGTTATCAAAACAAAAATGAAGAATTCCGTGAATTTTGAAAATAATAGCATTGTCTGTATATGGGGCACAGAAGATTTAAGAAGCTTTTGGACATACGTTTCTAAAGAACGGGTACTATGTAATTTGTTTTCTTCGTGTATGCATTTTTTTTATATATTTCTATTTGCTTTTCTAAAAACAAAAATAAATATCTTTGTTTTATTGTGAATATTCTCTGCGGACCTCCTACCCGTTCTTTGACGCTACTTACACTTTGGGAATGACGGTATTAAGGTATATGATAATTTTGCTATATATTGTCATTGTCATTGTGCCTTTTATATAAAAAAGAATAATGTGGCGCGGGCCTGTTAAAAGAGTAATAAAGAAGGTAATAAAATAGACTTGAACATAATGAAGCGATACATGTAAAATGCATAATAGAAAAAGGGTCTCTTAATCTGAAATAGAGAATGCATATACAGTTCAAATACTGGTTAATAAAGTTGACATCATCAAAGTGTCTCGCCATCTTTCAAGTTGGAAAACACGTTCAGCACTGAAATTTTCACCTAACATGAATGTTCTTAAATGGTCGTCCACAAATCAAACTGACAAGCGCTGTCGCGTTTGTTTTCAAACACGGATCTATTCCAGGGCGGTTTATGCAGAATTTTTGTTTAATTTATAGAATCTGGAGAGCTGCCCATTTAGCCAGCCGTAAACTGCGGCAGTAAATAAAGCCGAGCAGCTTACAAAAGAGTTTTTCGCTTTAAACTGCGGCGCTGCGCCCGCCTTGTATGATAAACATTTTTATTCCATCGGAATTGCAAACGGCCGCGAAAGCGCACTTCCAGTTATTAAGGCAAATTGGACGGGGCGCCTCGTCACACAAAAATAACGCGGGCGCGGTGAAAAACCCCAGGAATTTCAATTAAAATGCCATCTGCCGCCGGAACTTCGGCCGCGCGAAGATACAGATACGCCGTTTTCAATTTTCGGCCGCACTTGGAACTGGAAGGGTTTTTAATTTCCTGGATCGCGCGCCGATCTGATTAGCCATATTAAGCCAGAATTTTAGCGTTCGAGTGAATCGGGCTCCTAATAGCCGGCGCAGCTCCTGACTTCCGCGCGGCTGGCATTCCCGCTCGTGCAGAAGAAGGAAGCGCGGCGGCGGGGCAGTTTAATTTCGAGGCTTCGAAATAAATTTGCAGAACAGTCACGATTTCCATGACAAGTTTTAAAAGGTCGGCCCCGATAATCCGGGCGCTCCCTAGCTCCGGTTTTGTCTTCCGCCAGGGTTGTTTACCCTGAAAACATTTCTTCCGACTGTTTGGGCTCTAATGTTTGATCGGCCGTGTTTGTTAAAGCGGAGACGAAGGGTTCGATGTCTCTGTGTTTATCGCGGCCCTTGCCTTTTAGGTAGAACTAAAAGCTTCTTCAAGAGATAGGCTGAACTCACGGTTATCTTCCGCCACTCTTTGGGGAGGTTCAAAGGAAAATAACAAACAGCAGATTATTCAAACATTCATTTACGTTTCTATTATTTTCGGTAAAAATACGTAAAGGTTTTTGAAAAACGTCAAGCTGTACTATAACTTTTCCTAAATAAAAAAAAATAATTTTTAATTTCCATAATGATTATACATATGTATAGTATTTATTTAATAGTTACTATAGATAAAAGGCATTAGACTGCAATTACTTGAAATTTAGGCTGATTGTAAATAATATAATTATCAGAAATTGACTTTATTGCTGCTGCATTGGAGGTAATAAATTCACGTAATTAAATTAATATTTTTTTAATATTAATTAATTAATAACGATTCGAAAGTTTTATAATATCAACAAATGGGGTAATTTACGCTAATTGAATGTTTTTAAGTTGTGGAAGAAAGTTACTGCGTGAGCATTTTACATATCCCCATTTATAAATGATATGCTATTATCCCATTAGCCCGTCACACTTAATATTATAAAATTAGTCTAGATGAATTGGTGCTTGGGGATAATGAACATGGCGTCCTACATCGGTGCCGTTGTGTTCAATTTTCCTAATTTAGAAATCGGATATTAACATAATAACATTCCTTCCACAAATTGCAGAATAAAGCCCGCTTTGTCCTCTAATTCACTTTATCCATGGCTGTTCCGAGCATTACCCACATACTCCCGATCGCTCTAATTTGATATTTACTTAATTCGCCCTAATTAACTGGTTGATGCAGTTAATCGATCATCAAACAGCAGTTATATCGTAAATAGTTATGCCCTCAATATAAATCGTTAGCTTTCTAATTACGTTTCATTAATTGTTAATAATCTGCATATATTTAAGAAGAAATCGTAATATTCATTTCCTATTTGATTATCTAAAAATTTAGTAAAGCTTGTAGATCTACGTCCTTTCGCTCATATACCGATATGAATTTTTGCAAATGATAAATGGAAGTTGCAGCAATCAATTTGCTTTGCCAAAAAATGTCGCCGGTCTTTTGCCAGCCGATCAGAAGCACAAAGCCCAAAATTATCGCGTAGCCGGTGATTATCGCCTGGCGCTGCCGTTGAGTGCTTTTACAACGGAAAATTTGCATGTGAAATGGTATTAGAGCCCAGGGGAAATACAGCCAACACAATTAAACATTAATGCGCGATTGCAAATGCGCGATTAATAATGGAGACAATGGCGCGCAATCAAACCCTGCAGGGGAGGATTTTTCGCCCCCGCCGTGATTGCCGCCGATGTTAAAATTCCTTCGGCTATTAGCGCTTTGTGGCCGGGCCGCTATCGTGTTATTGCAGGCAGAGCTTCGGCCGTGAAAGCGCGCTTTCAGGATTTCCGACTTCTGAAGGAGCGGCTGAACATTTCGCGCACTGCGCCTCGCTGAATGGGGCGCTTAAAATATACGAAATAACAGCGGTAAAAGGTGAGGCTTGCAGTGGAACTTAGCCGGCATGCATCAAAGCGAATGGAAAGCAATTCCGCGCCAGCAATTCATATGTAAAAGTGCCAGATAACATCCAACTGATATTTATGCTCTGCAATGCGCCATTCATGGAAATACTTGCTGCAAACTATCCATTCAGACGGGAGAAATTAAAAATTAAGCGCCGCGACGCTCATCGCGGCGCTGAAAAATTAACTCCGGCGGAGGCATTTCTCTCCGCAAAAAATCGTTGCTGCTGTTGCACCTCTCGCTGTATGCTTGTTCATTACTCGATAGTAAATAAATTGCGGCCATAGAGCGTTATTTATTGCGGTACAGGTAAAAGCTTCACCTTGTAGCGAAACGCGGATTAATTCGTCTTCTGAAACGCTCGGATTTAAAATTACAACCTCCGTGCTCGGTTATTAATATTCCAGCATCACACATGGTGCTGCATCCTCGTTTTACGTAGAAAACTCTGCACACGTACTGGAGGTACACAAGGTAAATAATGGATGCTGTTCTCTGCGCTGAGGCATGAGGATCAGGTTTTAATTAGCATACTTATATCGCTCTACCCACAAACAAGTAATTGCAATTAAATTGAAAAATAAAATAAGCAGGGAGTGTAAGAACCGATGATTAAAAATTGATTATTTTTTAAAAAAAAGCACTTTGTTGCATGTGATTTTATGCTTATGTTTGTCCTAGATTTATTCAAATCGTTTCTTACATACTAGGTCTGGGGAAAGTGGTGATATTACATATAAAATAAACATAGAGTTTACTCAGATATTGAGATTTGTCAAATGTAAATTACACGACGCAAGAATGACTCGTCATCGACAAAGGATACAATATCAAGTTAGCGAATTTGAAAGAGAATGTATTGTTTGCCTACATGAAGGTGATATTTGTTTACAAGAAACAAGTCCAAGAATACTGTAGGTAAATTTGGAACTATTGGGTCGAACAAGGCACTTCTACATGAAGACTTAGGTTTGAAGAGAATATGTAGGACAACCAAGTGGATTGTCATCATTGGAGGCTTGCGAATACAGACCGTAGCGCGATTTCAAGAACTCTAGCACCAACAATGGTGAATAAATATGGTACCTGCTCTGTTAGATGTCGATGCTCGTAATGAAACTAACAGCACGACGTCCTTTCTGGCTACAGTCACTGACTTTTTTGCATCTTTAACGAAGGCTACAATGGGTGACACAGGGTGGTCTTTTTGATGAATATTAAGATTACGTAGACGTAGAGAGAAGTAGTAAGAAGACTGTATTCATGCGAGGCATACAATGCCAACTATGGGTAAATGCAAACTATTAATTATGATAAAAGGTTACTTCTAGTCATAATTAGAGGCAAAATTCCCAATAAAATCTACATCGACACGGTCTTAAAGTCCGTATTGCTTCTTTTTCTTTAGAAGCATGTTTTGAACAACACTCGACCATATGCATTACGAATGAAACTTTCTTCAAATAGACAGAATGGAAACATTTACTATTCTACAATTCTGGAATATGATTGCATAAAGGGTACAACGGTATCACACGGTATACACCAAGACAGCATTCGTTCATTGTTTGACTCGATGCCGAAAAGAATGGTTGCGGCCACTAGAATATGAGGTGGGGCCATATATATATTGAATATAAATAAAAATTTTGTAAATTTAATAATTTATTGGTCTTATACTATTAAATAAATCTGCAAATTTTGGTTATTAATTTGCATTTTTATTGATACTACAATTTCAAACTAAACAGTAGTGTATATGCATGTATATAATTAAATATGCGATGATTTGAAATGAAAATTGTTCTTTTTGTTTAATTAAAACTAGATCTATAAAAAATATAAATATTTACGTTTCGAATTACTTAATTTTTTTTAAATATTCTTGAATAAATACTCAAGGCTCTACTGTATATTAGATTTATGCATTTGTAGCCGTGTAATCTGTATTTTATTTTAAAATAAGTTGCGCTTCTTACTTTCATGCTCCGTTCTTATTTGTGATTGGAGATGAGACTACATTAATTTTTTTACCGCGTCATCTTGTGCATTATCCTTTCATGCCGACTACAGCGAAATCCGCTAATGGCGTGCAAATAAAATGATAGCCGCAACTGAAATGCAATTTGCAATTTAATACATTATTAAACCGTTTCGCTGCTAGTGCTGCTAAAAAATGGTTTAAGGCGTTCTCAAGACTTAATCTCTTTATAATGGTAACACTCCTGCGCATCGCTTCTTTATCCAGGCAACACTTAAGTGTAATATCGTAATTTTGCTCGTTTTATTTTTTGGCATGCAATTTTGTTCCCATTACAACGGCTTGGTGCACATTGTTCCTGCCTGACACATCAGACTGACACCTTAGAACAATTATAGTTCTTTGGTTCTAATATGTCTTAAATGCTTTCGGTATTTCTTTTTAAACTCTAGTTATAATAACAGTAAACAATTTGTATTTTTATCAAATGCGGTCATCTGGAATCTTATAAGTAACTACTATATTTTAAAACTTTCTAAAATCTTTTCTAATGATCACAATTTTATTTACACCAAAAATTATTTCTACGTTGAATTGCGTTTACGATAAAATATATATCACTTTTCTTAGACAAAAACTTAAAAAGTTCGCGTAACTGATAAAACACAATTAATTTTCAGTGTATCAATTTCAGGTAAACACCGGCACGGTAAACGTTTGTGCAGCATTGTCCACTTAATAACCCAAATATAATTTCAGGCGACCTTTGCATGCCGACGGTATATTGATACACGGAACTATTTGTAACAGTAAACCTGCGGTTCGTTTACCCTCCATTATCATCCGCCCTGGCTTAGCCCGGCCATTATCTAGCGCCGTTGACTCAAGAAAATTTGCAGCAACAGGAATATCCGGGACTCCGGCAGCCTTCCGGCGAGGTCTCCCGCACCTTCGCTGCAGCCCGGGCAATAAACGCGCCTTTATACCCCTATCTAGTTGGAACAGAAATATAACTGTTGTGGCGAGGCGGGAGGAAAAAGGGAGTCTGGGGGGCTGTTACTGTAATTTGCAACAAGCGGGTAAATCAGGTTGCCGCGCACAATGTGGTGTGCTGGGGAGTCTTTGCAACATAGTAGGCAATTCGGATTACAAGATGGTAATTATAAACTCTAAATATCTTGATGTGAAGCTCATTTTTATTTGCTTTTATTGATTTACGGGACGGAATCTTAAAATACTGACAATTCAAAATTTTTTCTTTGAACCTTACTCTCCCAAAAATGGATAAACAATAAAAATAGCATTAAATTACAAGAAAATAAATTTATTTAAACAAAATTCAGCATAATTAAAGTAGAAAGTATTGAGAATAATTTTATTCAATGTAGCCTCCATCAGAGGACAGGACACTACCTCTGTGATAGAGGCCTTTCAGCTGTCCGTGGTGTTATGATGTTTCTAATTAATCTTTACCTCGACTGAGTCCCACATGTAGTAGTCAAATGAAATAGAGTCGGGGTTAGAGAAAGGCCAAATTCGGAGGACCAGTGATATGTTTGTGGATCTTTCTTATCTTCTAGGGTGCAGCCGAATATTGCTGGACCACGTACTCCCACCCAGTGGTTATCTTGAGGCCTTTCTTAAAGAACTGGGGAGCTATGATATCGCTTTCTCTGCTTACAAGTTCCAGTACCACCACAGAGGTGTACTCATGATGGCAGACACTTCAGAAATATGTTAGCAGTTCAAACAGTCATTTTGGCAATTCGCTTTTTTATAATGGATGAAGTTCCTTTCGCTCAAAAAGAATTACAAAAAAAACAGCGTTGTTGGGCTTGGTGTTGTTTAGCAGTGTTTGGAGTTTTAATTACCTGCCCATCTTGTTTATCTCAGGCAAAAGTGTGAGGTCCAAACACGCTGATAGATTGACTGTGATTCATGCTCCGTCCAGGTTCTTATTCGGCCATCCTTTTCATTTCGTGGACGAATTCATCACTTTTCTTACGATGAAATAGTTTTTTGTAAGTTATGCGGTCGGCAGTTATCTCCTTCTGGCGGTCAGATTCCCTGTACTTCTTGATTACTCTGTAGTTGGGTTTTTTGGGGGCCATACTACATAATAACATCTGTCGACAATTTTTCGGCGTGAAAGGATTGGAGTATAGTAGCTCTGCGGTTATATTCTCGCCTCATTTTGTCGATAATGAATTTGTTGATGGTGTGAAGCTAACTTATTGTGTTATCTTGTGTTAGCTTTTGGCCTTCCTCAATACAAGTTAAAAGAATTTCGCATACACTTTGACGACCCTGTACTATAGTAGCAACTCAAATCTACCACTTTTGTGTTTTTATCTAAAAAATACGAGTGATTGTTTTTAATTTGTTTTTTATATAAAAATGTATTATATACGATTATGTATTTTATTATTACATACACTTAGAAGTATAAGAACTTGAATAGACATTAATATTTACCTGACAGAAAATAGATAACGTTTCCAAACACATTTAAGTCAAATTTTGATTTAATTTTGTCGTACCTTTTCTGCCATATTTAAATAAGCTCTTAATGATAAATTGCAAAGTGGCAGCATATGTCGTATAGTTAAAATTGAAACAAAATTTCGTTCTAGTGTTATGACATGTTAAGATACTGGGCGCTAGACATTGATGGCAAATAACTCACATTATAAGATGCTAAAGAACGCAGAAATAACTAAAGTACTAAGGAGATGTTATAAATCACTTACATATCCTTAGTCGCGTATCTTGCTACTGTATTTACTTTATCTCTATCTATATCTTCTTTCTCAAATGTAACAAAAACGTTTTATTTTTAAAATATATGACAACTAGAGACAGAAAGTGCACTATATATAATAATGTAGAATGAAAGAGATCGTGAAATAAACAAGATGAACTCAAGCAGACTACAGTAAAGCAAAACTTTTGCGCGGAAAGAGGTATACTTTGTGTTTGGTGAGATTGTAAAGGAAGCGTGTACCACGTGATGCTTCCATAAGGCCACAAGTTTTATTTCATTAAGCATTGTCTCCAAATAGACCATATAAAAGCACAAATTAATAAAAACAAAATTTAGCGAACATTCTTTTAAGAACATTTAAACCGCTTAGGTTTGATAATCCGGCACAAACAATTTGTCTTGTCTCAACCAGATTTTCATTTCTTTAGGTATCACCAAAATTCCCCCGATGAAAAAATCGTGGCTTTTTAATGTTTACAAAAATCACCCCGAAAACTAGAAAATTCTGCAAAGATAAAATTTTTAATTTGCCTGGGAGATTAGAAACGAAATTTGTCTTTGAATTTCACCAAAAAATGTAAACTTACTTATTAATCAGTCAAATAGCTTATTTTTCACAAACATATGCAACGAGAGGCTTTCAATAAAATGTATAAATGTATGGAAGTATTTCACATTGCTCAGAGATGGTGGTGTAGAAGTAAACAGCTTCTGGCTTTTCAGCAGGCTTTGCAAAATTTACGAGTGCTGAAAGCTGTTTAATTTATAATACAGCTGCAGACTTCAATACGCGTGTTAAAGTTACCAAATATATTTAAAACCAAGTCATAAACTGGACTTTTATTCTATTTGAACTACCTACCTTAACTAACTACAATATTTAAGTATTTCAGTAACAGTTGGGAAGTATATCTCTAATGAAAAATAAAATCTTTGTACTTTTTTACAAATTAAAAAAACTAAAATTTTTTTAATTGTTTTTTTAAAAAGTATGGGGAATTTTAAAGCTCCGATAAAAAAATAATTGAAAAATTAAATGAACAGGGCCAATTATTAATAATTGCTAAAAATATTAAAATGCTAAAAATATTAGAAAACACGAAACAAATGTAAAGCAAGTAGAATAAAAATTGCAAATAAACGAAATTGTTATAAAGTGTGCCATAAGGTAATAATAAACTAATATAATTCACTTTAGTAGTTATCAAAAATGTGAGGATTGTTAATAGTCTTGTTAAGCTTACAAGTTTATTTCTTTTAATAATGAAATTCAGAAAAGTGCGAATGGAAAAAGAAAACCCAGATAAAATTACAGAAAATATATAACAAGAAGAAGTAGGATAAAAAAGTATATAAAAATGCATTGTGGTTTTAATGAAAAAGTAAGACAAAACAGCATTAATTAATTAAAGGATGCACTTCATCACATTAATTATATACACACTAGTAGTCATTTAGTAATTTGTAATTATTTTTTTATGGTAAATAGGTTAGCTGAGGAAAAAAGCGGAACCAACATTTTATTCTCTTCATAGCATTTGTTGTGTGTATGAGTTGGTAAGAAAAGCTTTCGGAAATAGATCAAAATAAGCGTAATGAGATTCGTCTCACTTAAGGCCATTTCCTCCAATTTCCATCACTAAACCTCGTCGATAATTCAGAGCTTCGAACGGCACCGGCGCTTAAACTCGGCGGCATTAAGGTGGTTTTTATCGGTTGCCCGCGATACAAAATTACAACAAAGTTTACCGCAGCTCAAACAATTTTATTGCCAATAAAAGCTTAAACTCGTTTGTTTCGAGCTCCGAAAGGGCACCGAAACGCGTTCCTCTGCGGCCATTCTTTTTGCTCCTTTGAGGTCCATATCCGAAGAGCCGGCGCTTCGGCGCGCTTTCGCCGCTCCCGCGACACTCGGGTCCGGCGAGCGCTTGAGTTGTCGGCCCCGCCGCCGCCACGGCGATTTGTCCGCCCCGGCGCTTAACAACCTCCGAAGTAATTTAAGTGGAATTCGCTGCCGAGATTTTTAAATTTCGCCCCTGCGCCTCCCCACTTCGTGGTTACAGAAAGTTTCGGCTGTTAGGCGGCCGCGAAAATAATTCATAATTAATACCTAAGGGCGGCGAGCGCTGAGGCTGCGGAGGCTGGCGCGTGATTTTAAATAAATGTCGCTCGCAGTTCTTTTAAGTTAAATAAAACATTTGTTTTCTTCGTTATTGTGCATTTTACTCTTAAAGTTTTGCTAATTAATAATTGGAATGCACTTTTTAGAATACTTCAATAACTCTGATTTGTAAGCCTGCCTTTGTGTTACACATTATTGTTAAAAAATAATTTACAACCTTGTAGAACTCAAAACTAGTTTTAAGAGTAACAAAAACATTTACAAAATGCACCGAGTATTCAGAAGTTAGAAAATTCACAAAATACTTACTTTTTATTTGAATAATTTGTATCAGTAACAATAATAAGTTTTAGGCATGCAATAATTTAATTATTACATTGTGTAATTTGAGAAGTAAGTCATACAAGCGCCTTTGGTGGTAGTAAAGTACATTCTCTTTTGATTAACAGGTTAGGCTAGCCACCTGCCCGGGGTACGCCTAACATGGCTCATGTAGCGCACGACTGTGTGGTTAGAAAGAGGCTGATAATTTATACAAAGTATAGTAGAAAAAGAAGAAGAGATTACCTTTAAAATATGATACACATATGTGTTATCTTATATTAGGCCTCCTTAACTTCATTTGCGAGTTGTTTTAAATTAATAAACTTCATTTTGCAAATTTCAAAAAAATTAAATTTATTTATGTCTTTACTTATGGAAATCTCAACTAAAAACATGCTGTTTCTTTTTAATTATTTGTTTATATAAAACTTAACTGACAGTTTTTTGGTGTAACAGATAACAGTGAAATGAATAATTAAATTATTTCTTCTTAATACTTTCTGATTTTTTTTTATTATGAAATAATTTTAAAATCTGTCGATATTTAACATTTAGAAAAATTTTGACAAATGTATTGTAGTTTCTACACGTAAAATTTTAATAAACTTTCACTAACAGTCGCTTTTTATGTAACATAATTTTTTGTTAGTGAATTACACAATTTTGTTTGTCAAATCTGCCTGTTTGAACCTTTTGTGCCTCTGTCCTCGTAATCGATTATTAGTCACTTTTCTACTAGTACATTTGGGTGGGTATTCAGTTTACTATTATAAAAGAAAAATTCATCCACTTTTTTAGGATCTTGGGTAGCAGGTTCCTGATAGTAGATGATTTTAGTGCAAAACACAAACAGTGGGGTTCACGTGTAACGAGACCTGACAAGGCACACCTAGTAGCTGTCGTTCAATAAAACAACTACAACTATATAACCACAAGATAACCAAGACATTAGCTCGCGGATCTAAAAATATTTCCAGACTTGATTGATTTCGGATTTACAAAGAGCATAAATGTTGAGCAGTGCAAAATACTAACTGATCTAGAATTAGCTGCAGATCCTTCATCTCTAATAATCACGTTGCACACAAATATAATTAAAACGCAAAACATTCACTAACAAAAGCATTATTTGGAAATATTTTCGTAACAGACTTGAGCACGTAATGAATCTAAAAACCATTGCAGATGTAGAATACGCCATACTTTCACTCACAGAGTTAATACAGCAGGTAGCCTTGGAAAAAACACTAGAATTACAAAATTAATCAAGATCCACAGGCTACTTCATAAGTCTAAAAGATAAAATAATGAAAAAAAGACGACTTAAACGTCTCTGATAAATCACCAGAGAAAGAGTAGTTAAACGGGCACTAAATAGAGCTGTGAAGCAATTCAAAGAATTACAGTCACATCGAAGCCTACAAGGTGAGCTCAACTCCCTAACTAATACCGAACCAACAGATTACTCTTTGTGGAAACCGATAATGAAAATGAAAAATAAAAAAATCAAACAGAAATTCGACCAGAAGTACTGAAGACAAGGCAATAATATTTGCTGAATACTTAGCTAATGCTTCCAAATCATACCCAAATCACTACCCAAAAAGATAGGAAAAAATAATGTATTTTTGGAATTGCTATGTCAGATAAGTTTATCAATCAAAATAATAACAACTACAGTAGTATGGCTGCGATGTTATCACCGGAATAATCATAATGCAACTACCTGAAAAGGCCATCCGAGCTATCACACAAATTGTTAATATCATATTGAGAACCAGACACTTCCCAACTGCATGGAAAATTGTACAGATAATCATAATACAAAATCCAAGAAAACCATCATATAGACCAATTACCTTATTATTATCATAAAAAACTAATTCCGTGTCATAACTTTGGATTTAGGAATTACCACGGAACGATAAAACAGGTACACCGAATAGTAGACAAGATTTACGGAGACCTAAAAGTAAAGATATACTACTTCTGATAAGGTGTGGTACTTAAAATATTAAGAAGAAATCTTAAACCTGCAATCCGTACTATCAGGAGCCCCACAGGGTGGCACTCTAGGACCAGTCTTGTATTTGCTATACACATCTGACCCTCCTACATCAACCACAGCCACAACCTTTGCAGACGGCACGACTCTTCTAACCTTCCAGGTAAAGCCTGCAACAAGCCGACTTTAACAAAATTGAACATTGGCTGAGAGTATGGAAAGTTCAAGTGAATGAATCCAAATATTTACATGTAACTTATACGATGAAGCACAATAACAGATCACTCTTAATGGTCAACACTTTTAACATGCAGAATCAAATATCCGGAATTACATCTAGGTTAACCTGCAGAACTCATATCTTCGCTGGACGGAAACAACTTGGCTCTAAACTTTGTAAATTATTATACTGGATGATAGAAAAAAAGCTAAACTATCCATATAGACCTACGGCATCTCATTGCTAGGAATAGCCAGGAATAGCCAGGAACTCCAAACTGGAAATCTTAGAACGTTTTTTAAGTCGAGTGCTTAGAATCATAGTGAAAGCGTCTTGGTACGCGCCAAACAAAGTTATTTAAAGTAACGTGGTTGTACCAATAGCAAAAAGTGAAATACAAAACTTCAGTAAAAAACACAAAGACAGATTGACTGTTTATCCTGATAATCTAGTCAATAAATTAATGGACGCAACCAATTAACCAAGACTGTTGAAGTGGTTCAAACTGAATGATTTATTAACGCGATTCAATTAATTAAATATAAATATACAGAACTAACCATTTATTTGCAAATTAGGTTAAGTTAAATAATAAGGAGGACTCACTGGAGCCCGACTTTACAAGTCTTGGAGTAAAAGGCTGCTTATTTCTCTCTTACCCAAATGTAAACATAAAAAACAGTTATTGCCCTTCGAACAGGACATTGCATATAAATGTTTTTATATTTCTTTATTAATGATTGAAATGACCAAATCGTTTTGTATAACCGTATTAGACACATCCCATAAAGCATCAAAGATCGAACGTAGTGTTTTGGCATAGAAGCGTCACAATATTTTAATGTTGGAATTACTTGCTGTTACCCGAGTTGTATTTCGTTGCTCCATATTAGTCTCAGAACGGTTTTGTATAGTAATATTTTATTGTCAATGACTAACTGGAATTTGCACCTAAACAACCAATATATTTTACAAAAAGTGTTTCCCAGTTTCTTACGTTTCATTCAGATATGTTTTCTATGGGCTAATCGCCTGCCAAGATGGATTCCCATATGCTTGGCGCATTTTGTTGCTGGTGTTTTTAATTGTTTAGTAATGTAGCTGGGCAGATTTATTTTATTAACGTGAAGGTTACCTTAACTGATTCCGTTTTATTTACTTTAATATGCCATATTTGGAACTTGAAGTTTGTTAGGATGACTTTAAAGGTTATGGGAATCCGTGCCAAAATTGGAATGGGATGTGGCAACCATAGTAGGTGAAGTATTTAACTTAACATGTTATTCTACAATTAATGTAAAATAAAAAAAGGCTGACATTCATCATATTTAACAATGAAGTTCCTACCGCTTAGATATAAGCATATCGTTTAGTAATAGTCTAGTCTAGTCAGAATCAAAGTCTAGCCAGGAAAAAAAATTGTAGCGGGTCATTAAAACCAATTACTTTTTATATCTGTAGGTTTTATTAATATAAAAAAATTAAAGAATATTAAACTAGAAATTGAACTATCAACTATTCATAAATGCACTTATATGTAACAATGGAGAATGAGTCAGGAGTATGACCACACGTTTGATCATATCACGTAGTAATAGTATTACTTGTTTACCGGCAACGATTTGG
Organism: Sinelater perroti; assembly: GCA_036346155.1. NCBI lineage: Eukaryota > Metazoa > Arthropoda > Insecta > Coleoptera > Elateridae > Sinelater > Sinelater perroti. The sequence goes on from JARFIY010000359.1 coordinate 1,434,613, forward strand.
AAAGTTATTCACTTTCTTTCCAATAGCAAATTAGGTGACCGCCTTATTTGAATAAGCAATGTTTGTGGACTTGTGCTGTTAAGAAATGGGTGACTTTCTAAATTTTTAACCACAGTACTTAAAATATTGAAACAATTTTGGCACATATTACACGTTTAATATGAGCTATGATTACTGGTATTGTATAAAGTACTCTTAGAGCAATAAAATGTATGTAAATACTTGTAATTAGGATACTATATAATTTTATTGATTTTCACTAAAGGTAACTTTGTCTAGATTTTCTAATAGATTATTTCGTAAAATTTCTTTGCTAGCTATAATTTTAATGTTTTATTCTAACAGATCTGCAGTGAAATTTGATAGATCCAAACGTGAGTACGAAATGTAAAAAATAAACGAAAATGTGTAGATTCCATACTTACATTGGGATAGTGAAGATAATTTTGTACCAAAATGGAAATAATTTTCTAGCGTACTTTCAATACTTCTTCACAGAGCTGGTAGCAAAAAATTGGTACAGAAACACAAACAAATCAAGTTATTGAAGTCTAAGACGTTGTGAAAGTCGTGTGAAACTAATATAGAGAAACTGTTTCTGCTTCTCGGAACTACTATGTTTGTTTCTAGCTGAGAAAATGTTGGTCTCAAAACTGCCTTCTAAAAACTCTATTGTTGCAAAAGGTGACGAGTTAAGATGGGTACTTACTTTTGTTATGTCTGCTCGATTTCTATCTGTGCATCGGTGAATCGTTGTTGATATTCATGGTTTATCGTTCAAAAAGTACGCCAGATGCACATGTCATAGATTGGAATAAAATTTTTTGTACTAACAGATGCTGAAACATTTTATGTAGTAAATTTTGTAATGTATACTAGAGCATCCACTGAGTTAGGTGAAGTTGATAAAAATTTAGGCATCTCTAGAGCAGTGACTGATAAAGCCTTGCCTAGAAAAAGTTGCATATAATTCAATTTTGGCACAGCACATAGAAAACAATAAGAATGGCCAACATTAGAAAAAAATGCTGACACAAGGCGTAGTCATGACTGAATATACAGATAAGATGATATAATAAGCTTAAAGTATCAGTTTGTACTCTTCTGAAGATACAGAGGGAAATCCTACAAGCAAAGGAAATCAAAAAAAGAGAGTGTAAAAACATGGGCTTTATTAACATAACCGATGTGTTGCGTAGTTCAGGAAAATGCTTAAAAAAAGCATTAAAACAATACAAAAAATTCTCTTACTTGTCTGTTTAAAAAACAGGCCTTTAACCTTTCTTCAACTTACACTCACAAAACAAATCATTGAAAAATTATTAAAAGTTGAAGAACTAGAAAATCGGCTAAACCTTCTAGAAATGTTTCAATACTTTTAGTTTGCAGTCATGTCTTCTTCTATTTTAGATGAAAAAGGTATTTATTGGCCATGCTTACAAATACATAAAATTCGAACCTAAATGAAGAAAGGATAGGAGACACACATGCGAAGAATGTAATATAGCGAAAAGATGTGTACGTCATAGAACAAAGAACATATAGATACAATTTTTTTCCAAAATGAAATTATGAGCAACTTTACAAACTGCTTTCATATCGGCCGTGTTTTCATACCCCTAGTCATAGTCATCAACGATTGAAATTTTGTGTTTTTCGAAAATACTTAATATTACGTTGGCAATGTACAATATACAAATATACTCGAGCTTCCTGCGGCCCTTAACGAATTCTACCATTCTCCCCCTTCGTCTAGACCCACTCTAGAATTAGGAAGTACTTAATCTTTGATTTTGTAAAGCCATCATGCTAAGCTTTGTCAAATACTAGAATAACGTTAGACAATACCTTTTATTCTCAAAGACTCTTGTAATTTTGTCTACCATTTGATGAATTTGCCCAAATATAGTGTGTTTCCTAAATTTAAATTGGTGATCAGTCTATATCCCATTTTCTATAAATACGTAAGTAATTCTGCCTAGTAATATTATTTCGAAGATTTTGGAAGGTACGGGTAACAAACTAGTTTGTGCAATGCTACATCATCTTTTGGCTTGCCTGGTTTTGGTATAAATACATGTACTTCAATTTTCAATTACATGGAGTAATATAACATTAAAAAGATGAATTATAAATTGAAATACTTTTTTCGGAATTCTTTTAGGGCCTTTCCTATAATTAAATCGTAACCAAACGCTTTGTATGGATTCGTGTTTTTTATAATTGTAGTTTTAATCTTGTTAATTTTAAACTATTTGCCTAGTAGACACATTTGGAAAAATGCTTCTACTATGCGCTTCTCCATCTAAAATAGAGAAAGGAAACGGTTTGAACACTTCTACCGAGTAGTCTACAAAAGACAACGCTTTTTCTTGATTACTTTTGACAGTTCAAGAGGTGATTGATGATGTATTTTTCGTTTTAATCATTTTGTCGCCTTTCAAACTGAATAATCGGTTAATTCCGTGGGTGGCAACGTCTTTAAATAAAGTTGCATGGTGTGGTTTCTCTCAGCAGCATTTTAAGTTCTGATGCTATTTGATTTAATCTAGGTTTTGCTATCTTCTACAAAATCTTAATTGTTCTGCAATTTTTTTCTCTATAACAGGATAAGTTATACTAGTAACGTTTTGTACTGTTTCTTATGTTATACTACCTCGTTGACATGTTTTATTGCTTCTATTAAATCTTGTTCTACTTTTAATTACCAGCTTTGCGTATTCTTGAACAAATCTCAATTTATACATTTAGTGCTTAACGTATGTGTTTCTCTTTAAGTAAAACTTAGGTTCTTATTATCATTATTGGCGCCTAATCATCTCAGAGATAATTTAGACACAATTCGATAGTTTGAGTTTATTTCTTCCAGTACACAAAAGTCAAAAAGTTGAGTCTACAATTAATAAATAATTAAATCCTAAATTACTTTTAACAGTTTTCTACCTTTTGTTATAGTAATCCTAGAACTCCACTGTTGTGTTTAGCGTTCACCTATTGCAAGATAGTTTGCTTGTTACTGGCAATGGGCTTTTAAGTCTTAAATAACTGCGATGGTAGCTTGAATATGATTTTGTTTATTTGCAGAGAGTTTATAATGTTTGATAGAGTAATAATCATAGATGTATCTGTATGATCATCGGCAACAGGAAGTTGTTTGCGATAGACTACGTATTAACATGGCATTCATATATTGAAGGAAAGAAGTAAACTTATTTCTGAGTTTAGGTCGTTAGTATTCCAGACTGCTAATGTAAGCTGCCGAATCATTATTAGTTTCTGTAACTATTTGTTTCATTATAATATTCAACATTTTTTAATTCATCCGAATCTTCCGACTGATTGATAAGACCAGCGGCTGATGGACTGTGTTAGTTGTAGAGGCAGCTGCACCATCCCTGATAACTGGATCATGAGAGATATTTTGTTTTATTTGTTGAGCTGCATATTAAGTTCTGTGACCGAACTGTTTTGTTCTAAGTGGAGGGAAGTGCTTTTGTTGCAATTCCTTATACACGAAACAACTTTTGTAGTTGATCGGGTATCTGCCATATTGACACATTTAATATCATTGTTTTACTTATACATCAATACTGGGATGTTGCATAACTTTCGGTGCGTTTGACATAACTTGGGCCGCTGTGCCCAAAACAGTGGCATTTAGAGCATTGTAGGATTTGGCAACAACAATAAAATGACAACTGAACTGTATATAAAACAAATTTCAGGATTCTGAATTTTTCAAGTAACTGAGTATTAATAAACATGCAACAAATAATCTCAAGGAACTGGTAAATCATTCAAGATATGCTGCATATTTAGCAAAAAACCTTGTTACTAGTGGAGCAGCTTATAACTACAACTTAAAGCGTAACATAAACGGCATCAATACGTGCACATAACTGGTAACGCTAGTTATTTGATAATTATAGGTAAATAATAATTTCCCAGCTTATTATCCAATTCAGCAACGAGAACCGGACAAAAATGTTCTCATCACATAAAACGCATACAGTGTGGAGATCTCTCGCATGCTATTAATAAGATGATGGGATAATTTGATAGTCGGGAATATATTTTTTGGTTACAAAAAGCTGGGTGATTTCATCACATATTTAATATCTAAGAGTTTACAGCCACAATAGAATTTTTACGACTTTCCCTATATTTACAAAATTATTTTTGTTTCTTTTGTATGTTTTTATATTTTTAATATTAAAATAAGTCTTATAATAGATTTGGATAATTATAGTTTAATTTAGTAAATATTTTAATTAAATATTTAATTGATTGTTAGTTTATTTTAGGGAATTAATAGATAATACGATTTCATTATTGTGATATTTTTGTTTTATATTTTAAAAAATATTTTTTTTAATATTTCCTTAAATTTTGTGGCCCACAATAGAGTTGTTGCCTTTCTAGTCATAGTTGCGTACTAAAGTAATCACTAGCGCAAGTTCATCGTGCCCATCTAAAAATACCAATAAAAGCGCCTAGTTTCGAGCGCGAACGCGACTGATTTGCTACCTACATTTTTGCCGAACGAAACTTTACTTGCCTGCAAATTCCGTGGCTTTCGGTTTTCCTGCAAGGGCGGTTAATTAAGTTTTCAAATAAAGCCCCCGGAATTGGAGGCAAAGCAAATTCATTTCAGTTCAATTGGTGCCCTTAATGCTTTGCCGCCCACGCAAATATTATTAGGATTCCTTACAAGCAACTCAAGGGATTTTTGATAAATTGCATCATTTTGCCGAAACGGTATGATTACAGCGCGTTTTGAATGATTTAATTAATTTCATAAATGCAATTTTTGGCTGCTGGAATTGTGCTTTGTTGTATGTTAACTGATTAAATGGGGAAATGAAATTATAGCTCTGTGCAGTAAGCATAATGTGTGTTAATTAATAATAGAGATTACCAAACTCTATTGGGCACTAATTCTAATGGATTGGATGAAAATTGGGGTTATTAACACATGCATGTGTAAGCATCGATACAAATAGTATAATTTAATAATCGGTAAGTTGGTAATTATTAGAGAAAAATGCATCCAGTAATCAGTTATTCACATCGTTCATAATAACAAAATGTATTTGATTTATGATTCTGGAGTATGAGGTACGCATACAAGATCAAGTGCTGTAGTTAAATTTTGAAATTGATAAGAAAGAATTCCCACGTTTCCTAAAATGTAAAATTAAATTTACTGTATTCAACTTTTTACAGCTCATTATATTTGTTATACCCAATTAACGCTGCTAGTCCTTTTAATTATCAGTGTTAATTAGGACATGCTCTACTTCGTTGTAAATGTATGTTGCACCAATTAAACAGGATGTTATATTTTGTATGGGGTTATAACTGCATTTGTTTTTTAATACTTTAAAATATCGTCTTTAAGCTTTTCTATAACTACGATAATATACGAAATAAGGTAATAGAAATAATTTTCTTTTAGAAGTGGTCTGTTACAAATTTTGGGTTTGCCTCGCAGACAATTGTCACCGTTTGAGCAAACTTATAATTGTATCCTTTAAAGCAATGAATTTTTAATCCTATTTCTTGACTTAACTATTGCAGACGGGTTCTATCTTACTTCACTAGAGTTAAGCAAGTTTTTGATGTAGAGCACAATTATAATTTTGATTTATAATTATTTGTTAGAGAAAGCGCTAAGAACTTTAGGCCTAACTATGCTCCAGTAATAATAGAAATAAAATAGTGGTAGTTAGATAGCATCTTTGGTTGAACGTTCGTAAACATTTCAGCAGCCGATTTCTTTCAGCCGCGTAGCAACATCCCTTAAATGGTAGTTGAAAATCAAGTATCGGACCGTAATTAAATATCACTAACGAAGGTCTTCGTCCTAGTAGTATTAAACGTTTGAATGGTGTATGTGCTGAATATTTGTCCTTACATTCTACTGCAAAGGCTAAGAATAATTGGAAGGCCAATCACGTGCAGGTCGGTCAGTTGAAGTGCTTTTGTAAAAAAACGTTGCCTTTGTCGAGCGTGAGGTGCTAAAAACAGTAAAAGAAGTAAAAGAATTATTAGCAATATTAGGTATTTTTGATACAGTTGTGCAACTTCTCCGTGAGCACTTTTATATGAATATGATTAGATTTTTATCCCTTAGTAAATAAATAGAACAAACAGCGTCCAAGAAAGGCGAAGGTGTCTCAAGCAACGAAAAATATCAAAGCAATGGTCTTTTGGATTTTAAAGGGAATTTTGCTAATTGATTTCAAGGAAAGGAACACGGAATACTGAGAGTATTACGCCAGCTTACTGCACAAATTTCGCGACATTATCAAGAAAACGAGGAGTGATATACTGAGTCGAACTGTCCAACTGCTACACGATAACACCCTTGTCTACAAAACCTCAACTGGCCAGGTTGTAGCGAAGGACTGTAGCTTTGAGAAGCTTTTCCATCTACCTTACAGCCCATAACTATTTTTCCAGAGATTAATATCTATTGTCAAAACTGAAGAAATACTTTTGGGCTAGAAATTTAACAAAATAAAAAGTTACAGGAGGATGTTTTTGACCATTTTGCAGATAAAATTTAAAAGATTTTTTATATGGATATTGAAATGCTAATTTTAAGACGTAATAAATATGTCGAAATCTATGGAGACTGTATTGAAAAATAACATTATTGCTTTATTCGTAGGACCCCTAGAATATGGTCAGGCCGAAAACTTTTGGCTTTTACCACCTCATACATGTACACTTAAACTAATGTTACTCAACCCCTTCCTTATTTTTCCCAAAATTTGTAAATAGAGGTTGAACTAACAAGCTTTGAATAATCGCTCAAAATATTAGTACACGTATCTCTATTAGTGTGGGAAAATTGAATGGATAAATAAATCATTATTTTAGAATGTGTCCATGTTTGTAACGCATCATTTAGAGTTTCGGAAGAAAAATAGACTACTTCGTCCTTCGCTAATTTGAATCAGATAATCAATCTTGAGATTGCCTGTTACGCTATTTTTAACGCAGGTGCTGCTACGAATTGGCGGGCATCGCGGCTAGTGCGGACCACCTCGAAGAGCCGCCGCCCCACAAGAAGCGCCAAAGCCGTGGACAGATCTCAAAACAGTCCTCGAGCACTCCGAGATTCAGATAAATAAATCGCCGACGTTAAGCACCCGCCGAGTGAGATTTCATCTCGGCTGAAGTGGCGGCGAAGCTCAGGAAGTCATGTGTGACCCGGAATGGCTGGTTCCGGTAGCCGGGCCGAAACAAAGGCGGCCATAACCCGATCAAGCGCGGCGGCTCTCCGGGAGCCCAGCTCACCTTCTGCTGGGGGCACTCGCCCGGATCTAATCTCGTGCGCGGGCTTTCGGGCCCACCTGCTTTGTCTTGGCCGCGATTTTTGCTCGCCGCTCCTTGCCATTTCCTCTGCCGCCGCCGCTCAGCAGGCGCGGAACGAGCTGCTTTGAGAGCTTGCTGCAGACTTCCATCCGGCTTTTCGAGAAAAGTTTTAGTGGATTCGAGTATCTCACAGTAGAAATCCGACCATTTTTATTCCTCCCCAGACTAAAGCCGCTGCTTTAAATATTGTTGAGTTTGCATCCCTCTCCAAAATAATAGCAGTAATTAAATGACTCAAATCAAATAGTAATAAATTGAATAAAAAGCTTAGATAATTATTTTGTTTAATTAATGATTAACACCAAAAACTGAGATAATAAGTCATTAGTCCATAAAGGGTGTCCCAAGAGAAATAAATTCTCTACTTTTTTTTCTCATAATTGTGACTCAATTTTGTCGACTACTGTTCGAATTTTTGCTTTCAATTTAGAAATCGTAACATAAACTATGTCCTTCACTAATCCCAAAAGAAAACATCTGAAACGGTCTGAAGTTGCAATTTATTTCACTGTTTTGGGTGATAAATCGCCCATTAAATTGTTACTTTAACAATTGGATTGTTTGAAGTCATCTAAATCCATGTCGTCCAAAGAAGGGCACGAAAAACCCACTGCCATCTCACGCTAGAGTTCACTATTGATAGTCAGTGCGTTTTCTGCCTTATTTTCAAAAAATAGCAGCCAAATTACTCCACCAGCTTAATATCCACACCAAACGGTTACTCTTTGGTTATGCGTAGGTCTTTCTTTTTGCTTATTGACATACCTACTAAGGTGAAAATGCGCTTCCTCCCTAAACATATCTTTTTTTTTTTAGAAAAATTGCCGTCAGCTAGATTGCAAATCTAGCACTCAAACAACAAATATCTGGAACTTTATGTGATCGTTAGGCTTTAGTTCTTAGGTTAGATTAATGAATCTTGAATGGGTACAAATGCAGATCTTTTGTTAAAATCTGCTGCATGGTGCTTTTTGAAATGTTTTATTAATGTACGTATAATTATATCTAATATTTGGGAGACATCATAGTTATTATCAAAAAAAGTTCTTAAACGACAATTTTTATTTGTATGTAATTATTGTATTTTAAAGGCGTAACATTGGTTCATTTAAATATACTAGATGCATTTCCAGAAAAATATGTTAATGACATTAAAACTACACAATATTTCTACATTCTAGTTGTAATCTTGTCCACTAAAATAAATAATCAAATATTTATAATTTGCCTACTTAAAAACGAGTGTAAAGAAATGTATACATGGATAGAACAACAATTAACTGAATTCATAATTTTATAGATGTAGTTTTTTATCAATCGTGTACCTCTTTTATGGCTTCCATAAAAGAGCAACCTTGCCTTGTATTCTAAGTTGTAAAGCACGAATTATTATCTCTTTTATAGGTTTAAATCAATATTAGTATGAGGTTTTTAAAGCACCTTCGTAAATATTTTACTTCTCCATAATTTATCTTCACAGGCGGCTCGGCTAAAAGTCCAGTTTTTCCGTTTCACCGTTTCAAAAATCTTGTATTTTATAAACTTTATTGGGCGTAACTATTTTGGTATTGCATTTTTAATGACCCTACGGCTCTTTACGGCTTTTTAGTACTTTATTATTGGTTACGTCTATGTAGTTATATATCATGTGTTTAAGGAGCAAGAAATACAACCGCAAATATCTCAAAATTAAAATGTCATTAAATCTGATTTACAACTCCCAAGTTAAATATCATGAGTTGTAGAAAATTAAATTAAATTTTGGCTATATACCCCGCAGTTTATTTGTTTAGTGCTCCCTGGTTATGCAAAATGTTTCCAATGTTCCACTCTTTCCACTTTAAGCCGTCAATCTGTAAATTTATGGTAAAATGTGATCCGATACCCGCTTGTCTATAAAGCAACGTAATGGTTTCGATGTACAGTCTTATAAGTGTGGCAATAAATATAGCATTTCGGACCACCCACCTCGACTTTATAGAAAACATCGTAAGCAATAGCGGTCGAACTTGTAGCAGATTAACTTTTGGCCGGAGTAGGATTTCATCCCGACATGGGAGCTCTTCTTGTAACCCTTCTAGGCAAATGACCGAAAGTTGCAGATGCGAGCTCATAGAGCACCTTTTCATTATAGCGCAATGGTGTTATTTAAGAATCTTTTAAAATTTGGAGTCTCCTGTAGCTTGCTGAGAACTAATTCAACGACAGGAACGCTGCTCGGCAGATTTTTTGGGCAAAAGTAAACAATGTCGCCTTTTGCTCTCGCTGTAATTTGTTTGTTTTTCTTATTTGGGCCTCAAAGGCGGCAGGCTCTGAAGAATTTCTGAAATTAAAAATAAACCATTCTTTTGGCGCTCGCCGGATGAATATCTAGTTACCTCTGGTAGCATTGCTGTTTATTTTTCTCCAGGTACAATGTAAATCAGGGATGTACAAAGACGTACATCTAGACAATAAGAAAACAGATTATTTATAATACAAATATTTTTTAATTAAAGAAAATTTACTATTAAACTTTGGTTCAATAATTAGTTTGCTTATTTATACTTTATTAAACTTGCAGACTAAGAAATATAAAGTAGTGGTAGTTTTCGGAATCTGAAATCGGATGCGGACGTGAATGTGTGATTGTAAGCTCCGGTGTATAAAGACGAAAAAAGATCGTACCGAGTAAATAATTACAGAAGTGCATAAATTTTAGTGAGCGTGGATCAATTTGGTGAGTTGTGAATTTTAATGCAAATAAATAAGTAAATTCACGCGTTAGTAAACAATACGACGAAGAGGAGGTTAATACAAGTTATTGAATCCACTCAGCTGTATTTATAAACATGAGTAAATTACCGAAGTCTCATAAATATAGTTTTGACAGCAACATCCCAGCAAACAAGGAAAGTAAAAGAAAGAGTTGTAACAAGAAGCTGAGGGTTTTAATAAGAGTAATAAAATAATAAGATCCCCAATTAAAGATAAAAATATGAGCGATACTGATATGGAGGAATTAAAAGGTGACGTAGAAAATAAATGACATACGTAAAGTCGAGGTGAAGCACAAAAGAGCAGTTGGGAAATTAAAAAAAGAAAACAAAAAATTAGTAGGGCGAGTGAAGTAGGAAGTTGCAGAGAGAACAAAAAAGAAAACCAATATTAAGACAACTAGAGTTAAGTGCAAGGACAATCGTAAAAAATTTAAATTAAAAAAAATTAAAATAAAATGCGCGAGATGAAAATTAAAAATGCTAGACACTCCATAACGGCAAAATTGGAAAAGTAGAAGTTCGAGGAAGAGATTACGAAGAACAAGTATAAGTTAAGAAGCTAAAACATTTTTAGAGATGTTGATCTAACATTCAAAGAGTGCCACATACAGGCAAAAATACAACACACTGCTGCACAAAAGAAACAAAAACATTTTGTGGTCAATGTAAGGTTTCAGAACATGATAAAGGAAGTGAGATATGGGTTAGGAAAAATTATGAGAGAAACTTATAATGTTAGGACATTGCACCAGACAGGTAAAATGAAACAACTCTTGCGAAAAACCAAGAAAATGCAATAACGACAGACTCATTGGGTGAAAAGGTAGTAATAGTAAAGTAGTAAGCGATAAGTTGATAGGTTGCAGTCTTACTTACTCTGGCCTGGAAGTAAATGATACGACATGTAAATACTACTTGCTAAGAATAATCCATTGACTGTGCCCACTGACGTACAGTTTTGGCTCTATAGACATGTATAATACGTGATTAAGCTACTTAAACTAATATTAGTAACATAAACACATGATAGACTGTTAGAATCAGTTGGACAGGTATAATAGTCTAAATCTATGGAATCGACGTTCATTAGCTTTATCGTCAATTAAAGACTTCACTAGGTTATTTGGGTGGGTTAGCAAATCTAAAACAGAACAAAAACGGCAAGCAATTTATTACTAAAATATGTTTATGTATCTTTCGATTTGGCTCTTAACGATCCTACTATGGTAGTAAGCTGAGAATCAGGAGATCTTAAAATGTTTTTCAAATAATTTAATTTTAAAAATTTGGTGGCAAAAGACAATATCAAATAGGGAGCTGTGGAAAAGAACAGGGACGAATTATGCAAATGTAGAAATTAAAAAAGAAACTATGAAAAAATTCTAGAATAGAATCTGAAAGGGTAAATAAAAAGAGAAAAGCTGTGGCCCATGAAATAAACAAAACCGTGGTGGAACTTGGATCATTGGCCACAAGCAAGTGGGGATGGAGCAAATACTTAATTTTCCTATGTCCTGTCACGGAATAATGTGTATTACTACTTCTTGTCAATGATAAATTCTTTTAAAAATAGAACGGGTTACATTTGCATACAATTATCATATGTAATTAGATTTAAAATCAGTATGAATGGCGTATTTAAGTCACTCGATGGAACAGCAAAGGAAGTTCGCTAACCAACAAACAATATAAGAATATTCTAGTTTTTTCAAAGTGATTTAATTGAGTGGAAACGTATTTTAATTACTTACGTATTTATATACCTTGTAATAATTTTAACATTCAATAACAAAATTTGAAAAAAATAAAAAATAAGCTAATGAACTCTGCAAAAGCCTTAAGAACTTTAAAACTCTACTAAAATCAATGTTGGCTAAAATGCACTGTTAGAAGAAAAAGTTCTATCCAAAATCTTTGGAATTACAGTTAATAGAGGTAGGAACGAGAGTATAAAAAAAACAGAGATTTGTATTCGCTCTGCAACTCATGGTTAAGTCATTATTAAATCGACGAGACTCCAATAAATTGGGTATGTAGCACGAACTGTTAAATTTTATTAGCAATTTGAGAGAACAAAGATAAAGACGTCAATATAATTAAAGCGAGCAAGAGGCACGAAAGTTTTACTAAAACTTTAGTTTAAATCTGTTGCTTCAGATATAAACAATAGGTGAAAGTTTGTTGAAGAATCTAAAGTTTATAAATGTTTTATAGCATCAATATAAAGAAAACTAGTAGAGATAGTTTTAACAGACAATTCAAAATGTAACAATAAAATTTATTTATTTATAATATTGCAAACAGTTCAAATAAAAGGTCACTCAAATTAATTATAAAGACGCAAACTATATGATTGTGTAATAAATTTAATATAATAAAAAAAGAAATAAGTTACAGGCACAACGAAAAGAACTATTAGAGCAAATGAAGAGAGCGAGAAACAAGGAACTTAAAGCAACGGTTAAATACATAAACTAATCGTAAACGGAAAAGACTACTCTATTTAAAATGCTAGAGAATGGACCAAGGCAACGCAGAACGAGAAAAATAATACAAACGAAGGCGAAAAGGGGAGAGGAGTAACGAAAAAGGTAAGCCAAAGAACATCGCTTAAGAAGCACGAGGTCAGAGATGAACTAGCCAAAATCACGAGAACATCAAGAAGAACAGTAAAAAGTAGCTCCCCACATAGAAAAAGAAGAAATGGAAAAAATGGCAACGCACACGAATACGAATGCAACAAAACAAATAAAGAAAATAGAAAACAATAAAATATATTGGAAGTTGGAATGTTTAAACCATGTACAAAAATGATTGGCTAGAAAGAGAAATGTTAAGGATACACCCTAAAAATTCTAGGACTGAGCGTAACTAGATGGAAGGGAAACAAAAAAACAACGCTAACAAACACCTGTTATTGTACTTTGACCTAGACGAAGAATCCAAACTAACAGCGAAAAGAGTGGCAATAAGAACTGACAAAACAACGAAAATAGCCTAATGGAATGGAAAGGCATATCGGAAAGAATAATATGGGCAAGATTTAGAGTCAAAATCAGAAACTATGTTATTATAAACGTGTACAGTTCTACAAACGAAAACAACTAAAATGAATTCTATGGAAAAATGCAAGCTAAATGGCAGAAGATACAAAGCAATTACCCTAAGTCATAAAAATCTGAATAGGAGGCTCGAATGCGAAAGTGGGTAACAACAATGTAGGAAATGAAAATGCTATGGCAAAGCAGGAATTAGGAACTATGAACGAAAATGGCTAGAAGGTTATTGAATTCTGTAAGATAAACAATCTAGTAATTGACGGCACTCTTTTCAAATACAAAGATGTCCACAAGGCAACATGGGTATTTCCAAATGGACATAATAAAAACCAAATTGATCATATAATGACAAAACAAAATTGGAAAAGAACGATGAGAGGTGCTGACATAACGTCCGACCGCTACCTCGTCAGAGCAAATATAAAAATAAGCTTAAAAACAATGAGCACATTTCATCATAACCCAAATATAATATCAATAAACTAAAAGTCGTAGAAGAGAACAACAAATTCTAGGGGCAACTGAGAGAATATACAGGAAGGATTGAAGATTTAAGGGACCTGGCAGCTGAGAACATATGGTTAAATTGTAAGTCTCCTTAGAGACTTTAGGATATAAAATAAGAATAATTAAACCCTGGATAAATCCAGATACAATAAAGACAATCTAAAAAAGACGAGAAATAACAATGAAATTATTAAACATGAGAAACGAAGTAAAAGAAAGGAAAGAAGAAAATAGAAAGAAAAGAACAAAGAAATAAAAAGAAAATCAAGACAAGATAAACGAACATACATAGAAAATTGAACAGAAAAAGTGGAAATAGCAGCTCACAATAAAGATATGAATACCCTATACAATATAACAAAGCAGATCAATGAAAGAAAGAACAAACCATTAACGAAACTCAAGGAGATCTATAAAGCATACAATTGAGTACATTTTAATAAACAAAATATGGGAGGACAAAAACGTCCTAGAAGACTAGGCATAGGAAGTGCTAATAAAAATACCAAAAAAAGGTGACCTCATTCTTGCGAAAACTTCAGACCCATAATGCTACTATCAACAGCAAGCAAAATAATGACTAAGATGATGTCAAAACGTATGAAATCGGCTATAGATAATAAACTTAGAAGAAACCAAGCGGATTTCAGGGAGAGACGTTATGCATCGACCACATCTGTACACTGATGATTATTTTAGAACAAACAACTGAGAACGATCAGAACGTATGGGTAAATTTTATCGACTTTGAAAAATCGTTCGATTCAGTCTCAGTGAGACTACCGGATAAATTAATTCATAAGATTAATCAAATTACTGTTTACTAATTTCGCCGCAAGAGTCGAACGTAATAGCGCTTTTCCTTATTTTAGTAGACTGAGTTATAAGACACACAAAAAAAACGGAATTCACTGGGGCATGTTCACTACAATGGAAAACCTAGAATTTTCATGACATCTGCTTACTCACAACAAATGAAAAAGCAATGCAAAGGAAACTGGACAAACTAAAATCTAAAGCGGAAAGATCGGACTGAAAATAAATGGGAAGAAAACAAAAACACTTACAAAAGGAATTAAGAGGAAACAAATATCACACTCGGTGAACTTAGGATTAAAAAAGTCAACGAATTCTGTTACCTAGGCAGCATACTGGACGCTAATGGATACGGAAAGACATTAATAGAAGAATAGCCTTGGCACAATCTGCATTAAATATGTTAAAGAGAATTTTGACTGCGAAAAACACCAGAAGAACAACAGTTACGTCTTTTTAATACAAATGTTAAAAGTGTGATGTTATACGGTGTGAAACATTGTCGATTAATAAACAAATTGTGAATAAACTACAAGTGTTTATAAACAGATGCCTTAAGTATATACATTGCATATTCTGGTCGGAAAGGATAACAAACCAGCAACTATGGATAATCTCAAAAAAAGATTGAAACAACAATTTTAAAAAAAAAAGAAGATAGGAATGGAAAGATTATACACTGAGAAAACCAAACAATAATATTACAAAGCAAACCCTGGATTTTAATACGCAAGGAAAACGAAAAGGGGCACGTGGAAAAGAACTTTTTTAAAGAACTTACAACTACAAATCATGTCAAGGGGTAAACTAAATATATAGCACAAGGCAAAAATAAATGGAGGAATCTGGTGCAGAAAATATCAACAACTAACCCAACCAACGATGCGCAGACCTAGCAACCCTGCCAATCACTCTGCTTTAGAAACGCCTTGGGCGTCCTTCGCTCCTTAAAAGCTACAGGAAGAGGAAAAAGAAGAAGAAGAAGAAATATGTTTCTGCAGGCTTAGACAGGTCAAATCAGTGCACTTGCATTTTATTAAAACAAATAATACAGCAGAGTACAGACATCCAAATATTTAAAATATAGAACAGAAAATGCTGAAATATTTAATACGACGATTGTTTTATTTTCTTATTTTTTCTAGAAATTTAATAAAGAAGAATAATATAATAGAGGAATAGGAACGTTAGGGAACAGCGAGTTTTTAACTATATGTAAAAAGGAAAAAATTACAATGTTCCATTGATTCGCTAAACGTAACGGGTGTTTTTTATAGAGGTATAAAACTTTAAGTTGTCAACACTTTTTTAACTGGTGGCCATTTTGTCAGCTGTCAAGTGATTTATGTTTAGTTTGGTTTGGCATTTCAACATGAATAGACTGACGCCTGAACAATGCTTCCAAATTCTGCAAATTTATTTTTAAAATCATGGTTCTGTTCGAAATACGTATCGCGCACTACGTCCATTTTACGGTCAACATAATCGTCCATTAGAGCAATTAATTCGATTAACTATGGAACTTTTTCGCACCACGTTTACTCTAAATGATATTACGCATCCACGGAGACGTCGTACAGTGCGTACAGAAGAAGTCATTGCTGCTGTAGAGCGTAGCGTAGAGGAAGACCCGAGTCAGTCTATCCGCCATCGTGCACAGGAATTGGATATGTGTCCATCCACTTTATGGAAGATTTTGCGGAAAGATCTTGGTTTGCGTGCTTACAAAACCCAACTCGTGCAAGAATTGAAGCCACACGATCACCTAGCAAGGCGTAGATTCGGTGAATGAGCCCAAAACAAGATTGCCGTTGATCCCGATTTTCATAAGCGAATTTTGTTTAGCGATGAAGCTCACTTTTGTTTGAATGGATATGCCCATAAACAAAACTGCCGTATTTGGAGTGATGGTAATCCTCAAGTGTATGTTGAGACACCGTTACATCCAGAAAAACTGACTGTTTGGTGTGCTTTATGAGCTGGTGGAATAATTGGCCCGTACTTCTTTAAAAACGATGCTGGTCAGAACGTTACAGTCAACGGTGACCGCTATAGAGTCATGATTACTGACTTTTTCGTTCATCAATTGAACAACCATGATGTGCAGGAGCTGTGGTTTCAACAAGACGGCGCAACATGTCACATAGCTCGTGCCACAATTGATTTATTGAAAGAAACGTTTGGTAACCGCATAGTTTCACGTTTCGGACACGTGAATTGGCCTCCAAGATCGTGCGATTTAACGCCGCTAGACTATTTTCTGTGGGGATATGTGAAGTCGCTAGTTTACGCCGATAAGCCCGAAACGATTGACCACTTGGAGGATAACATTCGCCGCGTTATTGCCGATATACGGCCACAAACGTTGGAAAAGGTCATCGAAAATTGGACCTCCAGATTAGAGTACGTCCGAACTAGCCGTGGCGGTCATATGCCAGAAGTCATATTTAAATTATAATACCAGATGATTATCTTTCGAATAAAGTAAATTTCATGTCAATTTAAAAAATTCATCTTTGTTTTATTCCATTTCAAAGTTCTATACCTCTATAAAAAACACACTTTAGTACGAAATTGTAACTTTATTATCCTGGGACGTATTTTTCTATGAAGCAGTCTAAGAAGAAAAATTTTTGAACACTGAAAGATTCAAATCTAACGATAAGTTAGGCTCAAAAATGTGTTGTCAAACAGCTTAATGCAGCCGATAGACAGCGTTGCACTAATTAGTTCCCGGCGCGCGCTGCAATTTTCTCGAACTTCGTGCACACCGAACTTGTACCATATCAGGTTTACATCCGCGCGCGGGATTTAATCAACAGTTGAGCAAGTTCTGCGACTAGACCAATTAATTACGACCGATTGGAGCGTGCAGATACGATCTACATCTCAATTCTTAACATCATCCCTAATCTAATGCCGCGCTAATAACTAAACTCTAAACTTTCCCCGCGTAATCTCGCGCCGGTGGTGCATCTGCGCCGTTCCGATCTCATTAGTAAGCAACAGCGCCCGCCCGGCGCTAAATCATACCCGAATTAATTACATTTCGTTCCGTTATCAAGCAATCCACAAATCACGGCGCGCAATCTGTAACGGGCTGATTTGACTCTAATTACGAACGATATCGGATTGATGGCCGCCCGCCGCCCGGCGGAGACAAATTGGCCACCATTTTTGGATCGGCCCTCCACAGCCTTCATTTGTACATTATCATCGTCATTCACGCGAGCCCGCTCTGGCCGCATCAAAACCCTCTGAGTGTGGCAAATTTGCCCGCCCCGACACGAACGCCCGGAACGAAGATCGATGGCGCACCGGCGCGTAGAAATTAAAGAACAACACATATAAATCATGTTAAATTGGTGTGGTGAATATGGCGAGCATATGGTGAACGTGTTTGTTGTTTCAGTTGATAGACGCGAGCTACCGCAGCAGTCCTTCCTTCCAGACTTCGGCTGTGATAGTGCTGTGTGCTGTTCTTCTTGGCCTGGCTGTGTTCATAGGCATCATTCTGGTGTGGAAGTAAGTCTTACATAACTAATACGCAGTTCTGAAAGCTTTTTTAGTATGTATGTACGTAAAAAAGAGCTTTTTGTTTAAGAGCTTTAGTGGATTAATTTATTTGTTCTTTTTATTTACATTTTAATATTATGGAATCTGCTAAAGCTCTCGAACCTAACAAATGAATTACAGATAAATACTCTATACTATAAACTGTATTCCACAAAATAGTGCTTTTCTACAAATTTTTGAGTGATTACTCTTCAACAGATTTTCAATGTTCATTAGAACATAAGACTAAGGAAAGCACGCACTACTTACGATTTAACTGGCTTACGAGGTCAATCTTTGTTAATATCCACTTTCTACTAAGTTGCTGAATAAATGATTAGCTCGGTTACACTGCGATTACTCTTAAACCACCTGTTGTGTAGCGCAGAAATGACTTCAAAACAGGTTTTCATTAAAATAATAGGCGTAGTGCGTTTAAAATGTTTCCTTAACTGTACGGTATAGCACAGCTGTAAAATTCATGTAAATGCAAATGGCGAGGCATAACAGGAATGCTTTCTTTAATCATCTCAATTTTCTTCATTTTTTATAATCGCAATCGTATAGGGAGTATTTATGTAATTATGATTACATTTTGAACTGAAATAAATATTTTTACTTTTTTGCTGCTTTTGAGCTATGTCGAAAACGTTAAATTATGGTTCGTAGGGGCTGAATTATATTATAATTTTTGGATTAATTAATTTTAATTGTAAATGTTTGCTCTTTCAGGGACAATAGGTGTTTTATGATAAATTTATAGTTTAGATATTTATTTACAAGTTTGTTTTAAGAAATGTATTTTTGTGATTAACTGATAGTATAGAATCGTTTACTAATTTTAATTTTTGGCTAAATTAATTTTAATTTTAACAGTCATAAAAATTGTTCTACTATTATCCTAATATTATAATGCCATCTTTAATGTAACTTTAACTTTAAAAAACCCCTTATAACTATCTTTCACATTTAAAATAATGTTTTTTATAAGTAAAAAAGGTTTACGATTGCTTATCGACATCTGAAGATACATAGAACACGCTTATAAAACATTAAAAAGTCAGTAGTTAAAACTAAATATTATTATTGTCTAAATAAAGGAGCATCTTGCTTCACAATAATAACCTTCAAACTTTGAAAGGAGTGGCATTTAAACCAAATTTTTTTGTAAATACTATATGGTACTAAAATTTTCAATATAGTAACTTATTGCTTTTCAAGTGAAACTCCAAATATTTTAAATTTGTCTTTGCCAAACCACTTCCCAGAAACATCAATACAGAGCAGACTTTAAAAAACATTTTGTTAACATTACCATAATTTGTGGACACTATAAATCGCTTCTATTGCAAAGCAAGTTTTAACATGTTGCACTGTAAACAATAAATTACGACGCTAAGTGACTATTATTAAAGCAAAAGCAAAAATTTTGGATTAGTGCACTCTATTATGTATATGATTGTAATAAGTAGAGGTAAAATTTTAAAATATTTTAATGAAAGAAGACCTATTGCAAAACAAATCAAATCATGATAATCGATAACTCCTTATGGAGTGAACCGTAGAATGTGGCTGATTAATTAAATATTGCAGTGTACGGCTTGATCCTTTTAAAATTTGTGAATTAAGGTTTGGAAAGATTAAAGTAGAAACAAAAGTGAGAAATTCATAAGAGAAAACTAGCCAAAGGCATAACAGCACTGTATGCGAACATACGAGTGATTGGCAAATTAAAAGGCTCAAAGTGTTCTATAAATTAGACGAATAAATATTAGAAATCAAGAAAATCTTTCAAAATAAGTTGCGAAAGTGAAACGGATAACTTACAAGAATACAAGGAAGTTTGGTTATTTATAAAAAGCTATCAATACGTCGTGTTGGATTGCCAAGAGCGACCGCCTGGCTCGGAGAAAAGTTTTTTTAGCAGACCACTAAATATTGCTTTTAATATCAAATGAGTTCTTACGTAATACCTTACCAAAAAACAAAATCACTGGAGAGGCAGGCGTGTAAATAGCCGCTCTCGTGGTGCGGTGTGGAAACGTAGTACGGCCCGTTTGGAACGTCAACCGAGAAGGCTCAAATCGTCCCTTAAACGGCTGTCGCGTAAGCGGATGGGGGCGGCTACCGATATCAACCAACGAATTGCCAAATCGCTCAACTGAATCGGCTTCGGCTTCGGCTTCGTCGGCGATTCCAAGGTGGCCACCTCTGCGTTGCGGATCTGGTATCTGCGGGATGATAAGACGCGACCGAATTGGTCGCGCTGCGGGGTGCGAACGTTTCTTGCGGGTGAAGACACGACCGAACTGGCCGCGCTACGGAATGCGAGTGTTTGCGGGGTGTTGAGACACGACCAAATTGGCCGAGCTGCGATGCGTGAATGTTGCCGGGCTTCGCGCCTGGCTTGGCGGTAGGTCTTTGCGGGCAATTTTCATTCGACAGCACCTTTCATATCAAAAGGTGCCGCCGACGGCGTATGCAGACTTGTCGGCTGAGCAAAAGCCCATATGCCGTTTGTGTGCGACGCCAAAACGTAGCAGATATCGAAGCGGTTCAAGGGCGAAAAGGCCGCCACACCAATCACTTTTACAAGTTCTGCAACCAGTTTAAATAATTACCCCCTTAAGTGTTCCTTTGTACAAATGCAAAGGTGATAAATAAAACAATATATAAAATGTATCCTGAAAACCTCCAATGTATGTGAATAGAACAAAAACAGGTTGCACGGGCGCCGATGAGAGTGGACTGTAATGAATAAACTTTTATAATTTTTGTGTTGCATGGCTTGATATTTTTGCAAGAGAGCACGTATTTTACAGTGTTATTTTAGACGGTTTTTCATCCACAAAAATATATTAAAAAAAATTGTATCAGTATCAACATTTTTTTATTTGCATAGAATCGAAACAAACCACTAAATTATTATTTAAAAAACATCAATTTTATTAATTTATAAAACATTACATTGAAACATGCCTAAGCTCTTAAGAGCAATGGGCCCAGGAAATCACCTCTTCCCCTCTCTCTCGAAGGGCTTGTCAGAATACGTAAACTGCACGCGTGTCTTGCAGCAAATGTATCAGAGTATAATACGCAAATTTAGTTGCAATACAAAAAGTTACTTTAATATCTTAGACATGGACCGTTAAGAAAACAATACTTCTGTTCAAGACGATGAATAATTTTCAGAAAAATCCTGGAATGAAGTTACGTCAATGTTATTTGCTTTAGCCACCTAAACTGAATATATATCTTTGTCAGAACTCCACAAATTTAGAATTTCTAGGACAAAAAAATTTTTGTTGGGTCCGTTAGAAGTGAAAGATCTTCATTTATTTACTATAGTTTATAAGTTATTGTCAATGCTTTATTTACTCATCTTATTAATTCCGTTAAAATAATGTTAACTAGTGAGGAAGTCCACGTTTCCGATGAAAGTACAATAAGGAATCTTCTGACTAAAAGACGATTAAGCATCTCGACGCGTTTATATCTTACCAGACTACGGCCTTTTACAACCTAAATCAAAATTTTGCTAATCAACATTAAAGTATTGGTAAAGTGGGTCTTAGTTGAGCGTAATGAACGTGGAGATCGCTTTGTTCAATTTTGTCAAAACAATGAAATGATTATTACAAACACTTTCTACCGACTAAATCTAGACGATTTACAGCACCTGATAGAAAGTATGAACCATCACTGTAACAATTACGAATTAAAAATTAATCTACAGAAATAAAATTTATGGTAATAACAAAAATAAAAATGTTACAGGCAATCTAGTTCTTGACAATGTACAAATAGAGAGAGTGTCAGAGTACAAATATTTAGGAACATGGTTAAAAGACGATGGCAACCAAACGAAAGAGATAAAGTGTCGTATTAAAATAGCAAGAACAATTTTTAACAAGATAAGAAAATTTCTGTGCTTCTGTGACGTGAGTATTAATTTACGACTTAAAATGCTCTACTGTTATGTATTTCTACATTACTTTACGGTGTTGAAGCCTGGACGTTAAAGAAAACAACATAAAAAACATAGAAGCCTTTTAAATGTGGTGGTATCGACGGTTAATGAAAATATCATGAATAGAACATAAAACAAATGCCGAAGTGCTAAATCAAATAAAGAAAAAAAAAAGAAGTTATGAATACAATCAAAAACCGAAAACTGGAATATTTGGGCCATATTATGAAAAATACTGAGAATATAATGCAAAGCAAGATTATAGGGAAACGTAGCGTGAGTAGAAGAAAATTGTCTTCGTTATAGAACCTGTGTGAATGGTATAATTGTAGCTCAAGTGAACTATTCAGAAGAGCAACAAAATAACCATGATGAGTGTTATTCTTTGGTAGGATTGGAACAAGAAGAAGAAGAAAGTGGGATTGTTCATGTCGAAGTTATTAAATTGATGTTTTTGCTGTGCATAAAATACTTAAGTTTATAAAGTTTTCTTAATATTCCACTTTTAATTAAATTTTCTTATAATACTTATTCGATGATCATAAAAGAAGATCCTCATCGAAAAGGGATTTGTACACACACGACTTCCTGAAATTCCCAATTTGAACATTTGCACATTAATTATAGTAAAAGTGGGTAACGATAGTTGTGTAACAATAGCAAGTGCATACAGACAACCAAATAAAAAGTTAGTGGCAAAAAATATTGCCAATATATTGAAAACCACTAAACCACTAATGATCATTGGTGACATAAATTTTAAACACATCCTGTGGAGCTGTAAAACCTCTAACCCTAAGGGGATTAAACAAATTCATTTCAAATCCTGGTGCCAGCTGAGTACACCTACTACCCTATATAAACCTAATTAATCCAGTCAAAGAAAAACCCAACTTCGAGGCGAATCGCAAAGGACAAGAAACGCACTTACCAAAAAACGATCAAATAATCTTACACATCGGATAAACACAGAACTCGACAACCTCAGTATTAACACCTAGCAAACTTTAGCCCAGGCCTGTGGATAACTAACAAAAATATTTTAAACAAAAGAAAAGAACTGGATACACTCCCATCATACTCGGGTATTGACAACTACAGCTTAGATGAAGAAAAAGCTACGGCATTTGCTGCACATTTAAGAATGAGCTTTACACCCTCCATCACTGCACAGCTATTCATATATTAAATACGTGGTAGATGACATCGAAAAAAATGCGCTCAACCCAGAGGGAATTAAACCCACCTCCTCCAAAGAACTTGGGAACAACATAGGCATACTTTCAATAAAGTAGTTTCTTGGACACGACTTAACAACAAACACAATCCTTCAACATATATCCAAAAAGCCTTATCTTAGTATACTTATAATGCCTGCTTGAAATTAGGATATCTCCCCCAGTCATGGAAACTCGCCCATATATTAATGTTTGCAAAACCCGGCAAGAACAAAACAAACCTAAATAACTACAGACCATTAAACTTGATGACTATTTTGTTCTAATTACTCGAAAAAGTGATTTAAAAAAGGCTAACCGCAGTAATGGAAAACCAAAATATACTCTAACCTGTTAGTTTGGATTTAGAAAGGGCCATTTACCTTGTTATCAACTCTAAAAGCGAGCTCATCAGCAGATCTTTGAAAGCAAGCGATATACTACAGTAATATTCTTAGAGACCCCGCAGGCTTTCAACAGTGTCGCTAGAAGATCTGAAAAAGAAGATCCTTGATACAGATATACCCCTTTACCTTAAAGCAATCTAATTTTCGTTTCTCGAAAACTTTCCAAAAACATCAAAGCTGGCGTTCCACAGGGTAGCATCTTGGATCCAATCTTTTTCTGTATATACACATCCAATATACCTGACATTCATGCTACATTAGCCAGATTCGCAGATAACACGGCCGTCCTCACCCAGGCATCACAGCAAGCAGCAAACCTATTTTTCAGATGGTTCTAGCATAAAGATTTATGTAAATTCCGAAAAATGTGAAGCCAAAATATTCACACTTTGCAAGCTCCATAATCCAATCAGTATCCACATTAATAATAAAGTTACACTTTGGAAAACCTAATAATTCAGCGGGTATATCAGGCTTAGACAACTGTACCCATTGATAAATCGCAAAAAATTAAAGATTGAATGTGCTGTCTTACTCTATAAAAGCTTATTATAACTATTGATCTTATATGCACACCGGTATAATGTCGCAGATCAAAAACAAATATACAAAAATTACAAATATTTCAGAACAAAGTATTGCGGATTCAATGTCTCTAGTTGCAGCGGGAATTAGGTATGCTACTCATTGACGAATACCTCAAAATAAGAGCTAAAAAGTTTATAACGAACTCAAGCGCTTGTAGTGGTGCGGTTTATTATGAACTATTTCAAACAAACTTTTATTAACGTAACAAATGCTACTCGGTAATGTTAAAACAAAAACGTTGTAGTCCCAGTCCTATCTCTGAAAATCAGCACATAAAAAGCCTCTTATTAAAACCCATTAATACCCGACATTGCTAACATTAAAATAGGCCATTCCGAGGAAAATTTAATTTGGCGTAACGCTATAAATGCGCCTCATCACGCTAAAGTTCCTCAAAATTACACCTACCCACTCGAAAATTGTTACTTTGTTGCTGCTAGCGCGCATAATAACTGCTAATTAGCGATAATTGCATTTTTCAGGTGAGCCGTGACTGTCGGTAGTCTGTTTGCACGGGTCGAGATTCCTAAAAGTGCTTTTGACGATTAGCAGCCGGCCGTTTGACGGGACACGACTAGGGCCTCGAAACCGAGTCGGGAACACGATAAGGGTTTCCCGAATCAGGTCAAAATTTAAAATGTCATTAAGGTGCGTTGCTGGCGACTTAATAGGGGCTTAAATGCCTTAGCCGGCAGCCGAGTGCTTAAGATAGCGGGAGTGTCTCGATTCTTGTCAAAAAAATGCTAACTAGAAGGCTGTTTGTGTGTCCTCCTAATCTTTTTACGCTCTTAAAGCTCGCCGGCATGCCAGAAGCATGACTAGCAGAGACAGAAATTTCAACAAAACAGGCCGTTGCTATCCGCCCGCCCTGGGGCTCATTCCAAATTTCCACGAAAGTTCGGACAATATGGAAATTTATAGCCGACAGGCGTTTGTGTATTGGAAAATCTAAATGAGCCGAATAAAATAGTATGGTGCGCTAGCGGTCCGGTGTAAACAATTTCAATAAATACTGGCCAACTTTTTCCGCCGCCATGGTTTCGTTTTAAAGCTGCGGCTCGGAACCAAAACGACACGGGATGTGAATGCTCATGTGCACAGCAAGATGTCTGCGCTCGCATGCACCATTTCCCCGAAGAATTGGAGCTTAATAGCTCTTAATTACCTAATTTTTTGTGGCCCACCGCTCAACTATATTAACTTACAAAATGTCAACCCGAATATCGCGGTTGAAAAAATGGACGGCCTGTAACAAAGAAAACAAACTGTCTGTTGAAGCTGACGTCGATTGTATTTTTTCAGCCTTTGTTGCCTGCTGTTCTGCAGGTTGACGTGCTTATCTTTACCTTGTCATTTATTTTAATTAAAACTCTAAAAACATAAAGGCCCTTTATGCTCACAACAATCCATTATTTTAACAACCTCGGCGAAAGCGCTTTCTGGTAAGTGCAGGCTTATATTTTGATTATCTGTGGTGTTTTTAATATTAGTAAAATAAAATCGTAATTTCTTTGAAAGCCTTTTGAATCCATAAATTTTTGTGAAGTTACTGTTGCCCTGGTTTAGTAGTTCTGTTTATTTGTATATCTTAAAATTTTATATTTTTATATTTTGTTATCAATTTCCATAAATTTAATATACCTATTACTATGTTCAAAAAGTAAGGTGGCTGTTTAAATAAATAACGTAAGGTAATCTACCTCCCCCTCTCTCTCTGTCCCATTGACATAAACGTACTGAAATGTTTGATCCAATCTTGGAAACATTTTCATATCTAATTTTGAAATTTTCACCAACATCTTTCGATTTTTGTTTTATCAATTCAGCTGAGTCAAATCACGTTTTTGGGCAGGAAAAAGTTGCGTGGTGGCATATCTGGAGAATACGGTGTTTGTGGAGCAATTATTTTTGGCGAAAAACTCGCAAATAATAATTGCGGAGTTTTGCTAACGTTTCAAGCCTAGAACACCAATTAAAAATAATTTTCCATTACTTTGTTTCTAATTTTGTCGATATTTTCTTCACTTATTGATGCTGATGAATAACCAGAACGAGGTTTATCTTCTACAGATTCTTGAGTTTCTCTGAACAGCTCATGCCACAAGAATGCAGTTTTCTCGGTAAGGATTGATGAGCGAATGATTTTTGCACCATTTTAATCGTTTTAGTAACATTAATTTCATTTTAAATTTAATGCAACTTTTTTGTTGAACAATATTAGACATTTTAAAACCAACTCAACACCTTACAGTGTCATACATGATTGGGTTATAATTATATTTGTTTTGTTTAAATGAATAGACTGGAAGTGAATAATCCCTCGAAGTTAGGTGAGCAAATATACCAAGGTTGCCGATTCACACGTTACGAAGGTCAGGTCTCGAGGTAGTTTTCTTTTTAGTCTAGTGTAAATATTCTTTTGGCCTAGTTCTTGAAGGATGGTATTGTTATTTGATTTACGTAAGTCATCAAAGAATTTGTGTGTGGGTTACCTATAAACCGTTGTATGCTGTCGATACTTAATTTATTGTGTATTTGCGTATTTTGAATAAATCATTAATAGATATTCTGAGAACCTTTTCAAAAAAAACTTGAAGTTTTCTGATGTTTGTTTTTGAAGTTATGGTCTATACTGGACAAGCATAGATGGCAATCGGTCTTGGGAGTGCTTTGTAGAGTAGGATTGTACATTTCTTGCGGAGTGGAGTACTACGTTTGATAAGAGGATAAAGTAATTTTAGTCTACTATACACAAAATTTGGCTTAGTGTTATCATGTGTACTCCAGGTTAAATCTTGTGTCGAGATAAACACCAAGATATTTACTAGCTTCGCCTCTGAGATTCTAAGGGGATGACTTTTCCATTTATGTGAATGGTGTTCTTTTATGCGTCTTAAAGTAAAATTTTTTGTTGTACATTTGTTAGGATTAAGTAATATACATAATTTATTATACCATTTACTCAATGTACTAATGGCTGTTTAGAGACGACTAAGAGCCATGGATTGTCTTCGTCTTGGGTTAAAATAGCAGTATCGTTAGCAAATAATACTAGGTTTGCTACGCTGTAGGATGGGCATGACGTACTTGCTTTGTAGGTGAGACAGCAAAGGACCTGTTCTCCATAAATGAAAAGAGGATACCAATCAAGTAATGAGGAAGTGGCAAATAAAGTAATCCATCTAGTTAAAACATGTGCCAACATAATAACAATAGTTTTTTCATCTTGTTTTTTAAACAGAGTAGTATAAGGAGATTTAAATTAAACATTAGGATTTGAATTGTGTACATTTTGCGTTTTGTAAAAGTTAAAAGTTTTCATTTGTGCAAATGTTTAAATGGTTCCGTAAATCACGAAAGTGCACAAAATTGCATTGTTTGGTGTATATTATGGGATGGAGGAATCTTTGGCCCATACTTTTTGAGGACGAAGTTGCTAACATGTAAGCTATCGGGAGATGCAAAACAACAAAAAAATTGAACTTAAATGAGTGGTTTCAACAAGATGGAGCCACATCGCACGAAACATTCACTTTACTTTAAATCAAATTCCATGGTCCTATTATGTTCGAGAGGGGTGATATCGATTGGCTATTAGCCTTTTTCCTCTGAGGTTATTTGGAGGGAAGGGTTTATGTTTAACAAACCTGTTATGATTCCGGAACTAAAAGAAAACATCAGACGTGTAATCGCCGAAACGGAACCGAAATTATTATGGAAAACTTTACTAAAAGAGGGGTTGGCAATTATTTATATGTTTGATTATACGTTTACCAAAAATAAATCTTTGAGGTAATTTGACCAACGTATTATTAGGTGTCGGCCCATACACTTGTTTGCCACTATTCGTTTGAAATGATTGTGTTTTAATGTCTCTGTAAGTTGACAAGCTTAAGGTAAGCTTTTTTTAAGTGATACGATAGGGGTAGATTACTATAATTTCCGCGGGCATGTAATACCCATGGACAATCAAAGCGTCCGAATATTACGACGGGCCATCTGTGTACGCCAAAAAAAGTAATCCAGGTTACGGCGGGCACCAAATGACAGGAAACCGCACAAGGATCTCGGCGTGTTCAGGAAACCATCCAACAAACCGGTAGGCCGGTAGGCACCTGCAAAACCGCACGCTAATCTACTGTAAACTGCGCTGGATTAAAAACGAATAAACGGCAACCTCCTTCCTGGACGGGCAGCTGCTTCCACATATCCACGTTCGTGCCGGAATGCGCTCCATTAATATAAGAATAACGGCGCAGTCGAACCCACGACTTCCAGATTAGATTGAGACGATCCGGCGAACAGCCCGCCCCCTAATTATAACTCCGCGACGCGCCCGCCGCCATGGCTTTTTTGGCCGCTGCGGTGACCAAGCTGCGGCGGCCATTAATTCCAGCGCCTTCCGGCGTCCGCGCGATCCGTCTTACGTGACCGCCCGGAGCCGCTTCCGGAACTTCGGCAGCCCGAAGCGCTGCTTCCGCCGCGCTTTCGGGCGCGCGCCCCGGCGTCTTAGCGGCAATAAAACACCGATGGCAGCGAAAACTCGCGCCTAATGTTGCGAAAAAGAGCAAAGTGAGGCGCGAATAATGGACCCCGCGCGCGAATGCAATTAAATTCAATTTTCGACAAATAAGAATTAGCAGGCTGATGAGGCCCGCAGCCCTGGGCGTTGCTCTGAATGCAAATTCTCAAAGTTTATAGTATATAAATATTTAAATTGGCGGAGGCGCCACTTAAACTTCTGCAATTCCGCCACGGATTTCCCCTAATTGCCGGGGGCGGATTTCGGCCGGCGGCGCCGATTCTGAGCGGTGCAGCGCCCGTTGTGCCGCGGCGCATCCTCCGGATTAAAAATTCGGGTCAGATTTATTTGAGACGCCTTGCGCGATTCCCACGAGCGCTCCTTCGCCGCGTCCCTTTGCTCTGGACGATTTAGCTTTGTTTTCGGCCCTTTTCGAATCTGCGCTTGCTGGTAAGTTATACAAGCCTGGCTCATCTTTACAATTGGAGCAACACAACGAGGGCTAAGGGAGTTCTGTTTAGTTGCGCGATTCTCCGAGGAAATTTTGGCATTATTTCAATTTTCTGCTTTGGTTACTTTCTAAATAATTTATGATTATTATAGAGATTTTTCGAAATTCTTTAGAAAACTTTAATTGCTTATTCTCCGTCATTATAAATTTTCGTTTTACATGTCTTAGCTAATTTTTATTGTCATCTTTATTTATGCGAAACTTCTGTAAAACATTTCTTATCAGTATTACAAGTTTGATTTTTATCTTTAAAATTTTGAAATTACAAACAATGATCTATAAACACCCTCCATCCCAATAATAACCAAACAAAAGTAAAAAATTCAGGATTACTGCAAAAGAGTTATAGAATTTTAACAAGATGTATTTCACAAAGTATTATAAATATAATATTAAATGCTACAAAAAAGGAAGAGAAAACGTCCAGTTGAAAATGTAGGCTTACAAACTTTAGGTGGCAGCAGGAATCCAGTTTACCAAATGGAATGGTTTTGTGTTCTCGAGTATGCGAGAAGTTCATCGGTTATTATGGTACAACATACAGTCAGAAGGGAGTACGAAAGGGAACCGCCAGGTCAGCAGAGCATTTTACGTAGTATATCCAATTAAAGGATTCAGGTTTTGTAAATAAACGAAAAAGCGCCGGAAGATCAGGCGTTTCTGACAACACAATGGAAGGAGTTAGCAAAGCAAGTCGTGAACTTAGAATTCCACAGAAAACTGTACGGAATATCTTACAACTATTCGATTCAAACCACGCCCTTCACATAATGATGCAAAGTTTACGATCCGAAAACAACGTAAAGCAAACAATTTTTATATGGTAATGCAGGAAGCGATAGACTATGACAAATTTGTTAACCACGTGATGTTTGAATATTATCAACCCGATGATTTTTTGCAATAACCTTTTATTCTACTTCTATGGAAATGCGACAATTTATACGTTCAAGAAATACATCAAATGACTTTATATCGCTGAATGGAATGGTGTTAAGATGACTTGTCGTTGATCGTTGAATATCTTTAATTTAATGCTGTCTTTTCATTACCGAATGCAGCTTCTTCTTCATTCGGTGCTTTGTCTTATTATAGCTAATCTGTTTTTTATGCCCTCTGTCCGGAATAGTTGTACAGATGTGCAGCCACATCATTCTCTGTAGTTTCAAAGCTAGGGCGTTTTCTTTCTTCCAACTGATCTCTGCCCTTCTATTGTGGCCTACATAATTAACTGTAACATGGAGTATTTGTCGCCGCAAAGGTTCAAAGTATTACAATCGGTATATTCAAAGCTCAAAGAATTTTAGTTTTTTTAAATTTTTCTATTTTAAAAGTTCTCATTTTTACAAATGCTGCACGTGTCCTGTTCCACGGTATTTAAGCTTGTCAACTTTTTCTATTTTTACATTGTTTGCAAACAGGTTGTCGTTTGTAGCAGGTCCCTTACTGATTACCATATATTTAGTTGCAAACCCCAATCGTTACTCTGTTTAATTATTCTGGTAGATTTTGTAAATCGTTAATGTTATCTGTTAACATCACACTGTTCTCAGCATAGTGTGTATTATTAATTACTTGTTCGTTGATCTTTATTCCACTTGTTTGCTCAGTTATTTTATTAAAGATAATCTCGAAATATAAAATAAATAGAGAGGACGATAAAACATATCCTTTTTTATTACTTTTGGCTAGCGCTATTTGTTGCTAGTATAGGTTTTATATTAATTGTAGATTATTTGAATCTATACCTTTGCCCTTTAAAATTTCAATCATTTCAAATAGGACCTCTCTTGCTCCCATGCCATCTCGAAATTTGAACTATATTTGCTTATGGTGTATTCTATGGTGGATGATATTTAGAAGTATCTTTAGTACATGACTCATTAAACTTATAGTTGGAAATTCTGAGCATTCTGTGGCATTATTTTTTTAAGTGATATTACAAATTTTGATTGCAATCAGTCTTCCAGTGTATTTCCACTACTGTATAGTGTGTTCAATTAATCTGTTATAATTTACAACTCTTCTTCTATTGGTTTAAAAAATTCTACCAGTATTTCATCTGGGCCCACAGCTTTGCGCTCGTTGGCGTGTTCTGTACTTCACTGTACGTTATTTCTAGTCATCCAAGGTTTTAGTCTTGATAATTTTAATTTTTTTGTTCCTGCGTCAAACATTGACTTCTTTATCTTTTTTATTTTTTATCTGCATCTTTGCCTAATTCAGATGTTACTCTGAGTTTTTGAGGTCCTTGTTGATATTTGTTCTAATTTGTACATTTTTTTATTTCTTGCTTATTTGCAATCTACTCTTTAATTGAGTAATAAGTAAATGGTAGAATATTACATGTCATGTGGGGGGATATAGCCAGTGCTATTCTCCCGAATAATTACTGTTATGGTTGTAGAAACTAGTGGATGAGGTTCTGTGGCCAATTTCGCTGGAGTCTGCGGACAATTAATTGCAGGTGGGTTGGACAGCTGATCGATGAGGTTGTTTTTGTGCCCTACGAGCTGGTGGTGGTAGGTGGTGGCGAGTCTCTGAATTTCATATGCAACAGTTAGGATGTTCAGTACTTGAATGCTGTTGTCTCTTGACGCTTCTAGATTTAACCCTTTTTGAATTTTGATGCAGCATGTACTTTTCTCTAACTCGGTTACTAAAAGGTTATGATCAGACATGATATATGCTTTAACAGGTTTAATTACATTTATATACTTGCTATTGATCAGAATAAAATCAATTTGGTTTTTTAAAATTTTATCTTTTGTTTCGGTGATGCGCAAATATATAAATGTTTTTTAGGTAGTTGTTAGTCACGATAAAGTTTATCTCTTGACAGAATTGTACGAATTTTTCTCTTCTATTATTTCTTGTGCCCAAAACATATTTTCCAAATTACTGATCCTTCTCCAATTGTTGGATTTAATATTATAGTGACATATTGATCTTTACTTCCCCTAGTTGTTGATAGAAGTCCTCAATTTTATCATGTGGCTTTTTACTTGTATAATATTGATTTTTCCAAAATTAGATTTCATCTGCAGCATTACTATTTTTTTTTAGAAAAGTATACCACAATAAAATATACTTTTGTACATTTTTTTGACCATAACAGTAACTTTATGAGAGTTATTGGCATTGTTTTATTCTATATAATACATCATCCCGTTGTTAAATGCACATTCTTTATTTTCGGGTCACTAAATAAAGGTTATGCCTAAAATGTCTAAATTAAGTTTTTCCATTTCAGTGTCTGCGTTATGAAATTTCTCAGCTTGGAACATACTCTTTACGATCCACGTTGCAAGTCTAAGTAGGCACCTGGGGATTCTTTTCGCCTTCAGATCTATAGGGGTCTAGGAACCGATTGTTTATAACTTTAACCACGGTGGTCCACAAGGGATCTTAATGAGGTAGTCTCCCGTTGTTTTTCTCATTGCAGTGACATAACTTTGATAGAATGAACTTTTCCATCTGCCCGTGTTTTTATGTAATAGGCCGTGCCAGGAATAAGCCCTTTTCGCCTCGTCTTATATTGACGCAGCTGCTGCCCTACTCCATGTGTTTCTCATATCTGACTACCTTCACCTAGCTTTGCAGTTTTTCGGAATGTGGCGTTTGGAGCCATAGGTGAGAGCTAAGTATTTTACGAGGATCGGTTGCTAGAACCATCTTTGTCTATCACATTTGATGTGACCGTTCTAGTAGAAAGGTGCTATCTCTGAAAATAGTCCCAAATAGGCAAATCGGATGCATACGGAGAATGCCAAAGCAAAAAAATTGGCCAAAAAGTCAGTGATAATTGACAAACAACGAGAAAATGTGTCATCGTGCAACAATCGCCAACTTGCCTGGTTATTTATATTCAGAGCGAATACGATGACTATAGCCTACTAAATGCTTTAGTACACTAATATAATACGCATTATTAACCGTTGTACCACTTGGAATAATCTCTGTAGAATTGTAAAAATAACGGAGCATTTTTTGATTTTTGTGGTTTCCCCTATTTCCCCTATTTGGTAACTACCATTCAGCATTTTAACACTTGGTTTACGGATTGTATTGAAAACAACTTGTCTCATCACTCTTTTTTATAAAGTTTTCTTCTTTTGAACTTGCCTAATTACGTCTTTGCAGTGCCAAATTTGGTACGATTTTTGGTCATTTGCAGATCGATTTGGGACAAACTTTAAATTACGTAGGCAATTAAATCATTAATAAGTAAGTGATTAAGTTACTGACTTATTGTACAAGACACACTTTATACTGTATTTGAAATTATGATATACAGACCTAACGTAGATTAAAAAAATGTCAATAAAATAAAATATCTCTATTTCGTAAGTAAAATCTTAAAACAAAACAAATCAATTAAATAAATAAAAATTCTTTAACGGGAACTTAAAAAATATGTAGCAGCTGCTAATTACAAGAGTTACACAATTAAAAATAGGTGCAATTCGTAAATAACAAAAAAGGGAAAAGTTTTAAGCCTCGGAATGAAATAACGTAGATAGAAAATGAATGTGCGTGGTTGACTAGGGTTTGGAAGAAGAAATTATTTAAACACTTCTAGTTTTTCTTGGCTGTAAACTTTCAGATTGTTAAGTCCTTCTCAGTTTGTTACAAACAAAACAAAACCTCTGCAGCGCCACGACTTGTTTCAAATTTCAATCGAAGACGAATGTTCGCCGTTTACAACCAAATATTTCGAACTCCGATTTGTCTGGCTAACGTATTTTATTGCATTACTGCGCTGTTCAATTTATACAATCGTCGGCCGGGCGAAGTCCCGTTCTTTTCACTGTCTGATTTCAAGAGTGAACTTTCGAATAAACCCACCGTAATGTGGCCATTTCAAAATCGTGGGTTGACTCAATCCAATATTTGATGTAGGTTGTTAGCCATTCTTAAGCATGATTGAATTTACAAAATAAATATTATATTACATCTTAAAACAATTAAATTGCAAATTTGGAACTTTTATGACCACAAGATAAAAAAAACATTTACGAAATTTACGAAATTCAAGATACCACAATTATCGTGCACCTAAAAGAGCTTCTGATTTATTGTTTTGTGTATTTTCCGCGATGTTGCCTTTAATCAGCCGAAGACAGTGAGGCACGACAACAGTTACTGGGATAGGCTGTAATTAGAAAATTAACTAATGCGACACGGTCTCTCACTACAAGCAAAGTAACGCACGAGTACTTAGGAATGTAACGAACCTTCAAGCTTCCTGTAATAGATAGATCTAACCCTATTAGTTAATTCCATCCACCTAATTACTCCAATTTTAAGTTTAAATTGGACGGGGGCGTCTTGAGGATGGGGCACTTCATCAAAATCGCTCTTAATTAAAGCAGAGAATGATTGCTACCGAGGTTTTGCATATTTGATTCCTTCTTCCCCACTCCGCTGCACTTTTTGCATCGTAACTGCAAAAAATTTAGTGCCGTTTGAGTGGGCCCTTGGCGAGAGGGCGACCACCCATCGCCAACGCAATCAGCAGATCTAGGCTGCAGCGCCTCGAGAGCGTCTCGTCTTCTGTCTGATAAAGCAGGCGAGGGGCGCCATTAACCTCACCTCCTAATGACTTCCTGGAGGTCGTAATAGATACTCCGCGATAATGAGTCGCGACGCTGCTGATTAATTATTTACATATCGCGGCGTGTGATCGCGCACACATTCAGCTACCTGGCGGGATAAAAAGGTGCATAACTGACGCTTCTCTATCTCGTGCTCGCCGGAAAGCCGCGGTCGTGCTCGCTGCGCGACGCCGGGAAGTAATTTATGCAAATAAAGGTATCGAGTGCTTTTATTTAGATAAGGGGATCGAGTTCTATTTTATTTTGCGACAAAGTCAAACCGCGGGCTATTTCGATTTAATTGCTTATAATGTTTTGTAGTTGCGAGGGCGTATCAAATATGAAACGAAAGTATTTTTAAATTTTTTTGAAGCTCCTGACAGGCACACATTTTTCCTAACGGATGGGAAGCATTTTGATTTTGCCACTGTAAATTGAAGATGGTTGTGATACCAGTCAATCTCACACAAAAGCTTCAACATCGTCGTTAAATCTCTGACCTCCAAATGTTTTTTTTTTTTTGATGGTCCAAACAAAATCTAGGCTATAGAGAGAGTATTCCAGTGGAGTCCAGAACAAATCCAATTTTTATTGAGTCTAAGTAGCTGAAGGCTGTCGGGTAATAGGATAACATCTCGGATTCGCCGAACCTTGCCGTTGATTGCTCCGACCTCAAAAGCAATTTCAGTCGCCATTGAGAAGATGGTGACAGCAAATATTTTCCTCACTCACACTGGTCTTCACATGACGATGGTGGCCTTGATTTTCAACTGTTTCTTGTTCTCCCAAAAAGTCTTTAAATGGCGTTGCCTTCAAATCATGTCTTAAGTCTTCACAAATTACTCTTTTAGTCGTAGTACACTTGATAAATTGCGATACGGACGAAAGAAGCTGTGAATAAAGAATCTTGTGCTGTGGATACATGCTATGAGTGCATTCTTAAGATATACGATATTTTGTGATACTATCTCTTATCTTTATAAAAAATAGTTGCCATGACTTATGTCTTATTTCTATAATAGTTACTTGCAGCGTTCAAAAATGATTTTTTTCAATAATTTTATGTTGGTAATTAGTGGGTACACATTTTATTAAAAATATTTCCATTCAATGTCTGTGCACTTTTTCCAGAATTCTATTAATTTCCGTAAAGCTGTTGCATAATATTCTTTCGGTGTAGACAGACGACTGAAGCTTGTTGCTGAAGAAGAACTTTTATCGTTCCCTGCCGCTTCATTTGTGTTAAACAGAGTGTCATCGCAAGATCCGGAGAATATGGGGCGTGAAACAGCACTGTCTACCTGAGAACCTGCAGGGTGATAATGACATAGCGGCTAACATACCTGTGCATTGCAATCTTAAATCAACGTGGTGCGTCTCCATTTTCTGTAGTGACGTTACTAAAGTCACTTTAGTGATTCATGACAAATAGTAATTCCCACTATTTGTTTTGGAATAAACAATCCCTTCCATTCTACAGCCTGGCGAAGCTTTTTCGGTATCTGATAGTGGAACCATGATTGGTCTGCTATGAACAGACACTCCAAGAATATCTATAGTTCCACGCTATTCAGCCCTTAACTGTTAAGATGCATATATATGCTTCTACCTTTGTCCTCATGAATTAAGGACTGCAAGAGCCAACGCCTGACCCAAGAAAAGTTTTTATAGGGCTCCTAAAATATTGTTCCTTTACAATTTATTATCAAAACAATTATTGCATAATAGTATACAAAAATCAAAGTCTCTTTTTCAAAGTTTTAGAACTTATATAATAAACCAATTTAAATTGTTACTACCTTATTGTGCATGCGAATTCACAGGTGGTGAACATAAACGAGCTGTCTGGAAAATATGTAGTCATTGTTAATATAATGAGAACTTGGCAGCCGATGGGTGTGGACTGTAATACGCATGCGTTAACCAGGGCGACTTTATTGACTGTTATTTGGAAGTGAAACCCCGTAAGTGATCTTCGTATTTGCAATGGCTGAGCAAATGGAGCCGCAATCTGCATCAATTTTTGCGAAGCTAGAAGATTCAGCCGCAGAATCGATTTAGACGATTCACAACGTTTTCGGAAACGACGCGGTGGTACAATACAAATAAAAGCTCAATAAAAGGATTCAGAGGCGATCATAACCCAGGTTTTAAAGATCGGTAACAAGCAAAAATTGAAAAATGTAGGATGTGTACGGCCTACAACCTACAAAAATCAGCGAATGATAATCCATTAGAAGATGTGTCATTTAAATGAGACAGTTATTCTCAATTTTAACACAAGATTTTGCGAATGTTTTGAGCAGTCATAAGATCTGCTCTGAAAATATACAACCGATATTATAAAAACAGCTTTTACGACCGTGATATAACCTGGCAGCCACTGAGGTGGACTGTAATGCGCTTCACTAGCTGAGTTAATTGAGAGTTAGACATCGAAGAATAAGTACCTGTGATTTGAAATGATTGAGCGAGGATAGTAACAAATTTGTATCAAATTTTGTTGTCAAAGCCGCAACATTTGCCCACAGATACTATTGGATAATTCAGAAGGCTTTCAGAAATGATGTTACAAGTACAGGATAAATAAACCTGCAAAGCTTGCAACGCATAGCGAAGTGGCGAAGCAGTCTCCCAAATTTGAGAACTCTCTAGTTGACCAAACAGTTTCAAAATCATTAGCAAACACTTACTTTAAATGTATGTTTTAAGGTGTGTCATTTTCAATGATTATACAAATTATTTGTTATTATAATTAAAATTTATTATATTATATGTTTCGATATTTTCGGAATAGGCTACGACTGTTTTTTCTCCGATGTGAAGAAAAAGGATTCAACTGGATATTGGAGCATTGGGGCATTATTTAAAAAACTAAATATTTTATTAATATACCACGGGCCCGGAGAATTTTTCCCCTTCTCAGGTATGCAGTATTCCGTGAAACAGACCCATTACATCAGTGCGGTGTAATAAATGTGATTTACCTGTTTCTTTACCATTATTAAGTTGGTCACACTGAATTATGTATGACTTAGGCGTATTTTTGGAACGCATGCTTTTTTCAATTTTCTCAGCACAGTGCTTGTTGTCTTTGAACTTCAATATTTAGCGCAAGATAGTTTTGAAACTCGATGCTGCTTTCCCATACGCGGCCATTAATCTTGTATGGATATCTGAAGCCACTTATATGGTTCTTGACTTTGTCGACAACTAAACTCGCAGAAATGCACTAAAGATTCACTACGTTTCTTTCTGCGCATTCTAAAATGACTACCATTTTGGGATTACCTAATTATATAAAAACTAGAGAATGATTTCTATAAGTTCACGTTATTATATCTTGTGTATTACGATTATACCTTTTTTCTTTAATAAATAATGAACAGCAAAATATAAGTTAAAAATTGAGCTGAGCGTGCAGTTTTGCACCAATATAAGTGCACTTTACTTTAGAAGGCCTTGAAAATATTATTTAATACAAATTAATTTTTGAATAAATTGTATTTTTGAAACATTCAGTACTTACTAATTTAGCTTCACATCAGTTGATCTATTAACACGATGTATTAAGTAAATTTATAGTAGATTATTGCATTTACAATATTGGCTATAATATCAACAAGCTAAGCTTACGAATACTCACCTCGTAGTGTTTACATAGGTCAACACCAGAATTAGATGCTTACGGACGATCGAATATAAAAAGTTAAGCTAGGAAGATAAACGGGGAGACAAGCATCTGTTATAATTGCTAAAGATACTAACGTGGTTACCATCAATATTCTTTTTCAACTATACATATTGTTATATAATTAAAAATACCAAATCAATACATGAACATACTGTTGTTATTATCGTAAAATTGTAGTTGACTTTAACAGAAAACACGACAAGCATATTGTGCATGATATTTTCGAAAAAATTTAAAAAAAAAGTAACACGTGAAATTGACGTGATACTGGAAAAAGTTTTAGCTCCAACTACAGACGGTTAATAGCCACTCTTACATACATACAAAACATTAAAAAACCGAACGTTGTTAATTAGTCTTTAAAAGAAGTGTACTGAAGAATACTTTTTTCTATATGTTGTATTTCTGCCCAGAAATGAGGAAAAAGTGTAATGAATACAATATCTCATTCCATCTAGTGTTGTAGAGATTATGGCAAAGTTTGATTCGATAGAACTTTGGGCAGTTTTAACGGCTTTACAATATATGTACAACAACGCTACAATTCAAGAAAAAATTTAGGGTGGCCTTATAACACAAAATTAGAATTAAACGTGCAGTACGTCAGAGTTTCTTCAAAATTGTATGCCCTTCTCTCAAAGATACTTTTAAAAAATTAAAATAGGGTAGAATTGGGGAAACATCGACGGGCCATACTAACTCACCGAATAATTACAAGAAATGTTGAGCGAACTTGCAACGGTATCCGAAGAAATAGGCCTTTCCGTAAACACGGGGAAGACAAAAATTATGTCTCTAGAAAACATTACTCAGGAAATATTTAGGTTGCATAATGAAACTTGCTAAAGAAAATCAAACTGAGGAAATACGCAGGTAAATTCCATTGCTAAACTAGGATTCATACTTTAAGACTCGAAAATACAGATCAACTTTAACACAGCGGTGTCAAGACCATGCCGGTAAAAATAAAATCACTAAAAAAGCTGAGAATAACTAAACGGGCAACAAAATGTTAATATTAGGAATAAGCCTAAGACTAAGAAATTAAAAAACGAATTAGAGTAGAAGACACCGTAGAAAAAACTGCGAAGTGGAAATAAGCAGGACATACAACCCGACAGAAAGAAACAAAATGGGCAAAACGCATTTTTAATAGAGACCAGCATTGCACCAACGTAGTGTGGGAAGACCATCCCGATGATTGATGGGTAGTCTGTATTAAGGAGAAAGCCGAGAAGAACTGGCTACGGGACACGCGGTACAAAATGGAGTGGAAAGACGGCATGTTTTTAGAACTGGACAATTAAATTCTGGAAGAAGACGATTCCTTTCCCACTCAAATTTTTTAAACTAAAATACTATTAGGAATTTGAATCATTCTTTATTGCAAGATGAATTACATACCCATGCACCGGAATTTCCTCAGATATATAGTTATGGCACAAAAAGATATACTTCAATCATTAGTTTAAAAGTTATTATAATTAATCTGTCCATTTTGCAGTTGACCTAGTTGCCTGAGGAAGATTGAAAAATGTCTCAAGCGTTAGTATCGTCTGTTGAGGGTAAAGCTTAAAAAAGAAAACTGCATTTTATACTACTCCAAATGATTCAAATAACTTGGGTTATTAGTAAAAATCTTTTACTATGTGTTAAGCAAAGTTAGTATCATTACATTATATTATAAATAAAAAAATATTACATATACTAAATGAAAATGTGCTATCGTTATTGTTTAGTATGTAGAATATGTTGTTGATTTTTTATTTGTGCTATAAAAACTATTTCTATAAGCATAGGTTTTTAAACTGTGAAGTTTACATCTGAGGCATTATTTATTTACGACCTTTTACTATTTTATAGGCAACCTTCTCTACTGCAGTGTGTCTTTTAAGCGAAGTTTTAAACTATAATACCTTGTTGTTCTTAATAGCCTTTAATATTGAATGATAATTTATCTGTTTGTTACTTATTTTAACCTAATGTTGAAAGTGTTTAATATATTTTATGGTTTATATAAAAAATGGTGTAGCGTCTTATCTTAACACAAAGAGTTATCCGCGGTCTAAAATGTTTGCAAAGCGGTTTTGGAATGGCTATTTAAACAAACATGAAGGATCCTGCTGACGAATTTATTTAACTGGAATTTCGACTGTTTGCTCTCTTTTATTGCTTGACCGCAATGCCCATTTTGTTCATTTAAAAATAAATTGAGAATTGCATTACTTGTAGTGTTTGTATTTTTCCTGCGGTTGTTTGCGTGATTCAACCACTACCGTTAGGTCTCTTGAAAACAAATCAGAATTTTTATTTTAAAGTGCACCAGCAACTTTTAACTTATTATAAATAAAGAAAACGGAGAAAGGGACAATTACATCCGTTGCGAAATATGATATCCAGCCGTTTTCAGGAAATTAGGAGCCGCGTGGCGTCATGCGAAAGGCGCTGCTGGATTAGGTGTCGGAGCGGCCACGGCGGATATTACCTGTAGGTTTTGTAGATTTTGTTTCACTTAGCCGTGCCATTTCGCAGGAAGTTGCGGACTTCCGTTCCCAAACTGGCGCGCCAGCTTAAATCCACCCATTTAGAACTACTTATTTTCCATTGCACACAATGGCCGAGGCAGATACAACCAGATAACTCCCGCGAACTGCGGCTTCGCTTACAGTGTGCGGCAGGCAGCGATTTGAAAAATAAGCTCCGCGTATTTGTTTAGTTGTTTATTTTACCCTTTCTTCAAGCCGGAAAACAACTCGCCGGATTTATTTTAGAATGCGGACTTCCCGAAGTTCTGACGTTAAAGAATCGAGCATGTTTACTGGGAAAGTTATAGAAATCTTTATATGAGTTAGTGATTACTCGGGGCCCCATTATTCCTTCAAGAGTTCTTGTTAAAACTTTAGATATTGGATTATAGGACGTGACCCTCTGAGCTGTTAGCGTTCTTCGAATTCCTATACATCACTTCTGCATGATTTGCAATTATCTGCCGTCTGTAGAGCTCGTCCGAAACAGACTTTTGAAAGTCGATTGCCGATGTGAATTTGTATTGCAATTTAAAATTTTAGCTTGGTGGTTTTTTATCTGCTATGGCGAATTTTAATTATTTAGATTTGTATTGCAAAACAGTCCAAAGACACAGGCAAAGTCATTGAGCCCCAAATTATTTTATGAACTGCGCATGCAAAACTGAAACCAAAGCAAGTGGGCGCTTCAAAAGCTCGCCGATGCTTTACGCCGTTGCAAGCCCAGAGCGCCGAAAACAGAGTGGCTAATTCGAAATAAATTAGGCTGCGGAGTCGCGCAAAACCTGCCGAAAACACCAAACTGTACGAGCACGGCGGCCCTGGCTAGTGCCCCGGCCAAATATGATATTTCCAATTCGCATCCGCAGCTGTTCCAATATTTATGACGGCCTGTAGTGCTTCCATTGTCAGATATTCATCAGCAGCTACCTAAATTGTAGCATTAAATTGCACACTGTAGCATCTGACGCATCAGTGTCTTAAAACAGCATTGAAATATTCTAAACAACTTCATTTGGAAGGCCATAACGTTTTTTCAGGTTGAAGCTTTAGCTAGAAGTAAAACTGCAAACGATTTTGGACAAGCTGAGTTTTCTCTTTTAATTGTGTGTAGATTTATTCAGTTTTTTCTTTATTAAAATTGCCATGTTGTTATCACCGTTTTCCGAATAAATAACGTTGTAAATTCTGATAAGTTTTTAGTTGAATTAGTATTAAATTATACTGTAACGATGAGATAAGCCTGTATCTGACTTGAATAGTTAATCACAAGGTAGTTTTTATTAGCCAGAAAATTGTATATCTCTATTCGATAAACAAAATCCAGCTACATTTCTCAGCAGATTAATGGGTCACTAGTAAATACAGGGTATTCCAAAAGAAAATCAAGTTTTAAATTGCGTGCCATTTTTTCTGCAAGGTTGGCAGCGTTTTGCTTGATAACCCATTGCCGTTAATCAATAGGGAGCGCTACTCGAAAGAGGAGAGATAACGTTTCAACGAGACTGTGCGCAAATGACGTGAAATTTTCAAAAGAAATGCAGCAAACAAAACAACCGTGAAAAGATTAATTGAAAAATTTACATAAATAGGCTCAGTTACAGGCACCAAAAGACAGGCCAACATCGTACCGATCGTTCAGCTGAAAACATTGCCGCTGCGAACGATAGTGTGAGTGTCCAGAAGCCTTAGTGCGCCGTCAGTCACTGCAACTAAACGTTTTGAAAAGCACCATACAGAGGATTTTAATAAAAGATCCGCATCTGCACCCATTCAAGA
Source organism: Sinelater perroti (assembly GCA_036346155.1). Lineage (NCBI taxonomy): Eukaryota > Metazoa > Arthropoda > Insecta > Coleoptera > Elateridae > Sinelater > Sinelater perroti. The sequence goes on from JARFIY010000359.1 coordinate 1,477,505, forward strand.
CTCAACTAACCCATGAACTAAAACTAAATGACCATTTGAAACGCCGGGTATTTGTTGATTGGGTGTTAGAGAATCAAGAAACCGAGAAAAATCCTGTTAAGAAAACCATTTCTGCATTGGGAGCACAGAAAATTCTCAGGTCAAACAAGAAAGTTCTCTGCATACCTAAAGAGTTTGTGTAGTTTGGTGTAGATTTTAAGCAATATTGCTATGAAAATTATCTTTAGCGGCTAGGCGCTTGTTTACCTCAGTGGGTATATTGATAACAAAATTGTCAAATTGGGGGCATCGATAATCCTCGGGCCACTTAATAACAGCCTATGCATATCTAAAGAGTAACAGTTTGGAGTAGATTTTAAGCTTTTTTTTGAAAATGAGGCCGGAAATGCAATCACTACCAATGGTGAATGTTATCGTAAGATGATGGTGGATATTTGAGGGTTTATTTGGATCGCAACCTGTAGCTTTAACAAAGTGGCGCTACCTGCCCTACGATGCGTGAAACAATCCATTTGTTGGGGCAACAGTTTAATGGGCGACATCTCCTAAAACAGCGAAGTCAACTGGCCACCAAAATCTTGCGACCTCGTACCGTGCGATTTTTTCCTCTAAGGATTCGCGATGTCCAAAGTTTATGCTATGAAAATAAAAACGATTTCTAAACGAAAAGCAAAAATTGAGCCACAGTTATGTAAAAAAGCGATCGAAACTTTTGTCAGGATAATTGGAGATCGTGAAATGAGCCACGGAAGACGCATGTCAAATATCCTATTCCACATTTAATGGCATAACTTTGCGAACTAACAAATAAATAAAATGTCTTTTAATGAAATCTGTGACACCTTTTATATATTATTCGATGAGATTCTTTTGTGGGTAGTAAAACTACTTATCAATACAGTAAGCGTTCATTTTTAGTACCAATCGTCATTGTACTTTCAAATACTTTTTTGTGTTATTAATTTTTCTTTAGTAAGAAATTACAACCTAACAGTAATAAAAAAGTGAGATGATCATATTGTTCAACGGAATATGGTGCACATCTCAGTTTATTTGTTTCAGGAGTACATTTAAAATATTATCTATATGTAGCATTTAAACCATCGTTTGCTAGATTAGTACCATCTAAATGTTCACCAGCAGCTGCAAGGGAAGGGTAAAAACATTTTCTAAACTAGACGCCAAGTCAGCCTGCTTCGGAATATACCGGCGCCTGTAAATCTGCCCAGGATTCGGATTTCGCTGCAGATGGATGGTTCTCAGAACGAAGTGAAATACGAAGTCATTCCCTGATTGCTTTGCTTACTAATATTTTCCGTTCCTTAAATATCGACCCATAAATTCCCGAGCAGCACCTGGATTTAAGCCGTATATTTTCGATTTCAATTTCATTTGCAGGAAATAAACCAACTTTGCTTTCACATAAATTCGGAAGGACGACACCCAGCCCCTCTCCAGGGCGCACATAACCTCTGCAGCTTCGGTCAATACACAACTGGCCCGGCTTCCTCCTTTGAAACGTCGGCGCTCCTTGGCATTATAAATTTTAATCATAAATATTGCGTGGTCCTGCAGTCATCATGATTTATAATTCGTATTTAGTGCCCGGATTAGCATCCTCTTGGACTTCTTACGCCTCTAATTGCGCGGCTCGGCGCATGTGACGATTCCTCGTAACACTTCATTTAGGAGGCGAACTGAATATAATGCTCTTAAGCGACTTTAAGCTTGCTAGGTGTGGAGGTTAGGTGTTGTTTTTCTTTTGCATAAACGTTTAGATTAGAACAGCGGCTTTTATTGGGCAGCTCAGTGGTCAACGTGTGACACAACTTTTACCTGGCACATGAAAAATTTATGAGTCGCGTGGGCTTGGCTGCGGGAAAAATTAAAACGAGGGATAATTTATTTCATCGGAGGTGGCGCAGATTTATCACGGAATTTTCGTGGTGTCACCGCGCGGAGCCGCCAACTGCGCGTAAAAATCCGAAATGCTTCCAGGGGCTTAGGGGGCCTCGAACTTCGGCGGTATGTCCAGGGGCACCGAATTAGAGCGGGCTGCATGATAATAATTTAGCAGTAACTGCATAATCCGTTCGGAAAACCTGGAACTAAACTGATTTATGCGGGCAGTTGGCCCAACAGGCGCGGGAAAAACGCGGAGATTTATACGAGGAGTAAATCTGCGTATCCTGCTTGGCCCAATTTGATCATTTCGCTGATTAAACCCTAACGAGTTGTGCAGCCCCGCTGCCTTTGCAAGCGGCCCCGCAAAAAGTAATGAATTATAGAATTCGGCCAGCAGCCGGAAACGCCGGATCCGAAATGTTTCTCTCGGCCTAAACTGCGTGTAATCAATCATACTTTAATGCTATAAGCAGCTTCTAAAATTAGATTCGCCATGTGCGATTGTTTGTTGGCTTTCCCTTCTTCCACAAACAGACCATGCCAAAAAATCTTCATAAGCATCTCTGCTATACGTTATTATGATTTTTTTTTAATATATCGCAAGTATCGTAATAAATACATTTGAACTTCAGTTTCTTAAACAACTAGAAAACAGCTCTTAACGACAGATTTATTTACATAATATTAATCTGCACCAGATGCATCCTCACGCAAGCTGCAGATTTACATAAAAATTCTTTTTGTGAATAATTTTTTGTCAGTTTATATTGTTTTAGTAAAATTTATTAACAGAACATTTCTTCTTTTAATGTGTATTTTACAGATTTAATTATAATAAAAAATCTTACACCATTTATTAAAATCCCTAAGAGTTCTTATTGTTGGGTGGTCCAAATTGAACTTTACGATTTGAATCTAAATTTGTATCTAAATTCATGTTTATTATGGAAACAGACTATTGTGCAACAGAACTAATTTTTCTTTACCTAAATATCTTTGTGAATAGCAAAATATCACATCTGGAGCAGTAAAAATCTACGTGCTGTTCGCAAAAAACCAATGCACTGTTTGGCATGTATTGTGGAGTGAGGGAATTACTGATTAGTATTTTTTTAAGAACGCAGCTGGTAACGCTGTTATTATCAATGATGTATGCTATCGAGAAGTGCTAAACAACTTTTTTTTCTATAAAACCAATGATTCTAACTTGAATGACATATGGTTTTACCAAATTGGCGTCACATGTTACACAGCAGGTTAAACACCCACTTTACTGTAAATCAAGTTTCCTAGTGATGTTATCTTGCAAAGCGGTTTTGTGAACTTTCTCTCCAAAATTATTTGAAGGAATGTGTTTATGCCAACAAACCTGCTATGATTACAAGACTTAAAAAGAGACGCCAGACTTGTAGTTATTGAAATAGAATCGCATTTATAGAAAACTTCGCATGTCAACGGTGTTATGGTGAGCATTTGATTGACATCGTATTTCATATGTAACTGCTAAGTCTGTACTTTACACTGATTGTTTCAATATTTCGTGTTTTGTTCAGGAAATACGTCCTAAAGTTTAATTTGGATAACCCTCTATTAAAGAAAATGTACCCGGATACATAATACTCCTGTTCCAAACACTAACTACCAGTGTGAAGTCGCCTGTTTTGTTTATGAGAAAATATCTCTATTTTTTAATCTTTCAGTAATCAAATAAAAAAGCTAATCGTTGACATTAAAAATAATGATTTAGTCCAAAAAAGAAAAGTACCCAGAAAAACAATGTTATGAAGATACACACGACCAATACAATTGGATTATATGGGTGTTCTCAATTCTATTACAGGTATTTGCTTATGCTAATGAATGTTATAAATTTTTGGTTTGTCGCTACTTTAAAAGTAACACTTAAATGAGATGTTAAAGCGTCACAACAAATTTTTGTTAGATAATAAAAGTTTATTTAAAATTCATTGTGGTGATGATAGTGATAAGGCTTTAATACTCGGCGCGAGAGCATGGCCTGTGAAGTGAGAAATTGAGACTCTTTTATGTTCACCCTCACTTCTCAGTCGTCAGGCACCATCTCGATACAAAGCTACGTGGCAAGCACCGCGCCCTAGACGATCGCCATTATTGCTCTGTTCGAAGTGAACACATGGCCACACTAGGCCACTCCCCAGTGTACCCAGTCCAAACCACATCTAAGCGTATTAACTACTTGGCCACAGTGGCGTCAAATTAATTATATTAAAAGATAAAAAAAAAAGATAAAAACGATAAGACGACTTGTATCGTCACTTTATTGGTCAGTACAAGAGGCACCTTCGTTCATTCTAAAGAGTTAAGGCACAGTTTGGGAATAACATCTTTTAATAGATTCGTGTATACGTGTAGCGTAAACAATTTTTGAAGAGACGAGAAATAGTTAAAAACAAAGGTCACTGATGTCTCTCGAAAACCGAAATTTCTTCTCAGGTAATCCAACATTGATGTTGATATCCTTGGCCTAGAAGGTACCTAAACCCTTATCGTTTTTGTCTGTAAAAAGCTCTAGCGTTGGAATATAGTATGTCCTCCAGACGCTTCCAGAGTGGCAAAACCTTAATGGTAACCTAAACATTTAGAAACTCTGAACATGCCAAGGATAGTTTTGATGAATTCAGTGCAGGGCACCACTCTTACGACGACCTTGAAAAGTTGGCGTTCTGGTTAGTCGCCGCGTTGATTTGTATGGCTTCCAGAAACGCGAAGCATTCCACGTTCTAGAACGTAAACCGCTTTGGTAGCCCAATGGATGCTGTGGTCGCCGAGCAGTTGACTGGGTTAGTTAGCCGGTGGATGTTAGTCGTTGCGGCGTGTATTCGACCTGGTGTAGTCACTGCTCAGGCAATTTGAGTCGTCATCCTGCTTTATGTTGACACTTAGCTCCATACATCTGCCCAAACTTGACAAAAAGTTGAAGATTTATTCTGAGCCACACCTCCTCATAGTCCAAACTTATTGTCCTCCGATTATCATTTGTTTAATCTGTTGAAAGAAGCACTTAAAGAAGAAAGATTTGACGACGATATCGTTGTAAAAGTGGTGTCACAATCACCTGTTTACGACATAGATCAAAATTGTGTTTCTGAGTCAGGAGGTTACGTAAAGAAATTTACATTTTTATAACGCTTCAATAAATTAAAAAATATAATTACAGTCAATATTTGTTTTACTCCATCTGTACTGTAACTTTAGACTTTTGTTTCTAAAAAAATGTAAACAATTTTATATTCAACTTTTATGTAGGATGATCCAATTGGACTTCAGGAAGATTTTGCTGAATAAAACACAAAATACTGAACAATGTTAATTTTATTGCTATCAGTAAAAAGTACAGATTTTAGCAGTTACGTATGAAATGATGGCCTCTACGACTTTACTGACATGCCACTATTTTTTAGCGAAGTTCTCCATAATAATTTTCCATAAATGCGGCTCTATTTCAGCAATTACACGTCTGATGTTCTCTTTTGGCTTTGGAATGACACCAAGTTTTATTGGTGCAAACTCTTTCTTTCAAATAACTCTAAAAAATTAATGGGGTTAGATTGCAAAACCATGGTGGCCAATGTGATTTAAAGTGGATGTCTTGTTGAAACCACATGTCATTGTTTCATTAAAAAAATGTCGTTTATCATTTTCTAGTAGTGGTTACCATTGACATTAAAATCGTTGCCAGTTTTATCCTAAAAGAAGTTTAACCTAATGATTCCTCCAGCCCTTCATGCACACCAAACAATGCATTTTTGTGGATGCATTAGGTTTTTGTGAATAGTACGTGGATTTTACTACACCAGATACAACAAATTTTAACGATTTTCAGTCATTTATAGGAAAATCCACTTTATCGCCCAATATAATTTTTTTTGCAAAAATTAGCATTAACTGCTATGTTTTTTTTAAGTCGGTTTACAAATGTGCGACATTTTTGGTGGCCTTTGGTGAACTTTGCGATGTACTTAAGTTTCAATTGTTCACAGAACTCAAAATTCAATTTGGATTACACTATATTTGACACTGTTATATTTTTAAAATTTCTACTGTTCACGTATTTTGGTAGCCAACTATTTCATATTTAAAAGCTTTATATATTATTAAGTATAAGTAAAAGATCAACTTCGTATCCTGCTATAGTTCTGATATGTGATTTTTGTAATTTAGTTAATCTTTTAACATCAATTTCTGAAAAAGAAATGTAAAAATTACTAAATACAGTCATGTGCTGTAAATATTGTGCAAATAACTGAAATCGAAGGGAATAAATTTTAAATAATTTTTCAATTTACCGATCTTTTTTGTTTAGGAACGGTAAGGCTTAATAAGATTTGTTTTTCTGATTATCTAAGTATTTGGTTCACAATAACTTAAAACACCTGAATGTATCTATAGGTTGGATGTAACATTATAGTTTTTAATTCGTAAGCCACTTCTAGACGAAATATCCCCGGTTCGGAGCAGCTCTAAGCGTGTTGCTGTTCTGAAAAGCTCCCGGGTAGCATCTACAAACAAGGTTACCCCAGAAATTTATTTTAACCCTAAATTTAGCCGTATCTGTTGCTTCTCGGCGCAAGCGGGCGAAAAGATGTTGAACATGTGTTACGTGTCATACGAAATATCACACGTTAGGGAAGTGCCGGGCAGGAAGCCGTAATGCCTTCGGTTACTCGATATGAATTCTGAAAGCGCCTTCCTCTTATTATTGGCGCCCACAGGTGCGGTAGCGGCGGCAGCCTGTGGGATTAGCAGTTGCAGCCGCAGTTTTTTGCGCCGCCTCGGAAATAAGGTGTGCGAGACTTAGTGCACCAAGTTGTGCAGTTCCAGAAGCGGGAAAGCAATCATTTTACCAGAACAGTACATAAGTGAACGGAATAGGTATATTTTTTATTATTAGAGATGAATATTCCAAAATCTGGACACAAGACTAATGGATGTCGTCTGCAATACAGCTCCTAGAGAGCTAAAATTGTAGGCTTAATTATTTAGCTATCTTAGATGTAGGTAACTACATTGTTGGATTATGTATCTCTTCTTTGTCATTGTTGGTTTTTCTTGTTTCATTTTATCTGCAGCTTCTTTTATGTCATCGTTGGACTTTCTTAGTGTATGTCCTAACATCTCCGTTTTCTTTTTTTTAATATCTGTACTAATTGGTTTCTGCCTGATTATTTCTAATAGATCTTGGTTTGAAAGAGTGTTAGATCTACAAATACCAAGAAATTTTCTTAAATATTTGTATACCAATATTTGTAACTGATTTATTAGTATTTCTGTTATAAGCCACACATGGTCGGCAAATTATAAATCTTCCAAACTTTGTTCAATTTTCTACGTTAGTCTTTTTTTATGTGTAAGAGTTCGATTTATAATCCAATCTATCAATATGGGAAGCAGAAGCGGTGAGAGAACGTACCCTTGCCTAACTCCACTGTCCATTTTAATTTTTTCTTTAGAAGACTACTGATTTATATATATGCTCCATAGTTATTACGTATGTGAATCAGAAAGCAAAGGCAATTTGCAAAAAATGCACAAATTCACGTCACTTTTCGACATAGTAGAAAAGAAGCTTTTGGTTGCTCACGAAATCAGGCCTGCATCGTTTGCTGAACCTTATTATCCCAGCTGAACTTGTGGCCATGCAGTGTCTTTTTTAAAGGATCTGAGGAATGGTACTTAGACGACACTAGATTAAGCATGTAGTATTTCTCATAGTTCATCGCTATTTATTTAATCAAATGTTTCCTCATATTTCATGAATGCTTATGTACATTTCTTTCTACCAATCTAAAGCCTCATTTATAATTATCCACAAAGTACATATATGATCAATACATTCTCAGCATGGTCTAAATCCTGCTAATTATTTTTTAAACTGCTATCTATGGTTTTTTTACTCTCTGTATTATTATGTGTGCTAAAAGTTTACTAGTTGTATTTAGCACGGTCAACGGGATGCCAACTTTCGCAGCATGCAATGTCTTCTTCAGAATTGTTGATTTCTCCTCTATTTAATGGGAATTTTGTTCTTGTTTAATATTTTATTCATTAGACAGTAGATCAGTTCTACAGTTACTTCGCTTCCCACTGTTAGTAAATCTTTGCCTGCTGCCTTTCCATTCTTTAATTTTTATTAGCCCTTTCTACTTATTTCTTGTTCCTTGCTTATGTCCAATTCTTATTAACTTTAACGTATACTTGTATATTTCTTTAAAATATTATTTCCATCTATTCAATATGTTTGTCTCTGTTTTTGGTAGATTTCCTTCTTAATCTCGTATTTGTGTATGGAATTTTTGTTTTATCTTTATATTTTGTACATTTTTGTACACCGTCTTTATATTGTTTGGTCTTGCAATCTTTTTAGCTTTCCGTAGTATTTATTTTGTCTGTTTTAACACATTTCTTTAGCTTTCAATTTGCTTTATGGCATAGTTTACAAAAATTTTCCTTTTTGTCATATTTTTGTTCATTTAATAATCTCAATTTGATTTTTCTTCTGGTATTATTTACATTCCACTTTTTTTTTGATATCCATTTTTGTTCGACTCTTTCGATACTGTTTCGGTCGCATCTTTATAATAGAAATTCTGTGTTTATCCCAAAGTTGTTCGATAAGTTTATTTTGTTTGTAGTTTTTGTTGAAATTTTTATCTGCTTCTTCGTTTCTGTTGATTTATTGTACGATAAATTTAATTCTACTAGTTTTTGCTCTTTTAAATTTTTAGTTTTAACTTAAATTTAGTTCTTAAACAAGATCAGTGGGCGAAACGGTAATATATACAAATGTTGAAACTCATAAACACCTTGGAAACTCAAACTTAGACCAACCAATCAACTATGAAGGTCTCAGCACTCTATATATTATCGTACATGAGATATGTCACTTTAAAATAAATAAAGCGGGAAAACCCCCCTTAGGGGTGTTTCAATGGGTCGGGTTTATGAGACATTCCTATTCTACTTTTTAATGAGGAGTTCAAAAAAGGTGGTCAAAAGTTTCGACCTAATTGTGCAATTGAACACTATACTCTTCTTCTTCTTCTTCTTCTTCTACTCTTATATAGGCTATTAACCTGTTTCTAACTACACATTTTGTGTAGTACTATGAGCCATATTGGGCGTACCCCGGGCAGGTGGCTAGTCTCTATATCACTATACTCAATATCACTATACTCAATTGTATATATTACCTCTAATAAAAATCTGGCATGAACATCACACGACTTTCCTTATCCTATTATTATATACCAGAGAACCCCGCAGGTTTCGTCGACGAAGCCTGATCTAGACGCCAAGCAGTCGTGTAGAACATTCCACATGTTTTGCGTACATTTAACACTACAAACAATAGAAACATTGGGAGGAATTTCCCTTGTAATCAAAATATTTAAATAATTAAAAACCAGTTAAAGTTAGAAGGCTGCTTTTTTGCGCCGAATTATCGAATATAGTTGTGATTGTGGTGTGCAAGTTTCAAAGAAATCGGTTTAAGCGTCTAGGACAAGATAGAATTATGTTTAGTTAGGGAGATAAGACAAATATATATTAGACTAGGAGCTGCCCGCCAAAAGATACTTTTGGCGCCCTAGACTGATAATTTTTCACCCGCCTTCGCTCAAATTTTTGCAAGGTGCGAACGTATAAATTTTTAATTACACCGACTTTTTCTGTGGATCAGAAACATGGAACAATTTAACGCCCGTTCATGGTGGACGTAAGCATAAGCCGCCCATAGGAAATACGTAATTCGTAAAGTTGAATTAATGCAAAGCTTATGCGCTCGTTCATAATACACTCCCGTAATTTTTACGTTTTACGTTCATTTGCAGTCATTTTTAATTTTTCTCTAGATTAATGTTGGCAACAGTAACAGAATGTTTGTTTTTATTCTAAAATAGCTGTACCCGGCCACGCGTTGCTGTGGTTTTGCTTTTACATCCAACAGATGGCGCTGTTTTTCAAAAAAAAAAAAAAATTTATCTGTCACAGGTGTGACATCTATACAATACAATAATCAAAATATTTAAATAATTTAAAAACGGTTAAAGTTAGAAGGCTGAATGAGCAAATATAGTTGTGAATGTGGTGTGCAAGTTTCAACAAAATCGGTTGAAGCGTCTAGGAGGAGATAAAATTATAAATTTAAAAAGAAAGAAAGAAAGAAGGAAAGAAAGTTAGGGAGATAAGACAATTATATTATAAGATTATACCGGGTCCATCGTCTCGGCCCTGCACTGCTCTCGTCCCGGAGTTTGTTATTTTAATTGGCCTAGCGGCCAAGCGCTCCTCCCCGTCCTTCGGCAGTCGGTCCGGTAGCTCTCCGAACGCGCTGTGATTGGTCCGTTTAATTAATTTTTAATCGGCTATAACTTATTTATTTGACCTCGGATCAAAAAATTTTATTGTAATTTTTTGTTCGTCTCGGTCTGATCTATCCGATAATATCAATTTACCGAAACATTTTATGAATACCCCGTATATTAAAAATCCTGACCTTCAATTTTTTTCGAATTCTTATTTTATTTACTTTTATTTTAAATTCATGTTTATCTGATGATAACAAATCATTTTTATTCTCATAAATTTTTTGTATTTTCAACCGTTTAGATTCGCGACCGCTTTCCGACCAATTTTGCGACCTTGGGACCAAACGACTAGGCCGATTTTTACCAAAAGCTTCGCACTGCACCCCCTACCTACAAGTAACTTGCATACCAAATTTCAAGTCTCTAGCTCTTACGGTTCTCGAGATATCCTGTTTACTGACAGACCGACAGACACACACACACACACACACACACACACACGCACGCACACGCACGCCCGCACACGCACGCACGCACGCACGCACACATACACACACACACACACACGCACGCACGCACGCACACGCATACACGAACCAATGGCTAAAACCAACTTTTTTGGTGTCCTGGGACTATATTTCGTCCAGAAATGTGAAAAACTGGGTAGGTCAAATTTCCGCCGATTACATTACATTCCTTATTATAGGATAAGGAAAGTAAAAAAGGCGCGATCGGATCGATCCTATGGCAGCTCTTCACATACTTCTCTTAGATTTACTAAATTCCTAAATGTTCTGTCTGCAGCTGTATTATTAATTTGGTTTTCTTTGTTACTCTCGGTGACTTTTTGTTCTATTTTCACTAATTTTATCAACACGTTTTTTTCCATAATTTCTTTTTTCTCTATTATCACAGGTTATCTTAGGATTAACACCTCTAATTACAATTTTTATAAATTTTTTGGTTTGTGTCTTCTTTTCGTTAGATCGCACTTATCAGTACTACAACCTCAAAGATTTATTGTGCCTAATAACATACACCCATGGGTTGAACGAGACTCGAACGTACCTACAACAGGTCGCGGATAGCGGAGCGAACTCTTAACCCCGATGCCACGGAGACAGTCTGGTTTGTGGTTAGTCTCGTCTTGTATTTTTTGTAGTTGTTTGTAAAATTCTTTTTTATTATTTTACTGTTTGTGTCTGTTGGGGTAAGTAAAATAATGAAAAATCTAACCTTAAATCTTTTTGGAAATTGGTTTTCATTTCTATTAACGCTTTTCTTTCCCACTTCATGTTACGCTTAGTATTTGTTTTTTTAAAGCTAGAATAGATCATCATTTTTTAAGTAGTTAGTTCTGATTGTTTGTTGTGTAAACATCTAGTTTCACATAAACCTAAAATATCTACTTTGCATCTATTCATTTCTTATGTTATAATAGGCTCGTGCATTGTTTTTACAATCCAGCTGCCTATAATTAGTCATTTTAATTAATTTTCTTTTATAAACTGTTTATCATATTTTATTTTATCGCCCTCAACATTGATTTGCCTTCTTTTTATCGATATTTTTGTTATTTTTTTTTTGGAGATTTACCCATATTTATGATCTTTTTTGCCTGCTTTAACACCTAACATATCTTTGCTCTCATTTATTCCCTTATTTCCGAATGCATTTTCTAATGAGCGTAAACTAATAGTTCTACCCATTTGTTTTTAAGTCCCTGTTCTCATTTTTTGCCGTTTTTAAGCTCTTCTGAGGAATACTTGTACCTATACTTATTTTGTTGTATTTTATAAACTCTTTATAACCTTCTTTTTCCCATTTTATATGGATGACTAGCTGTTTTCTTATTTGTAGAACATTATTTCAGTAATGTTTATTAATCCAGTAGTGCCTTTTAGCTTTTTAGATGCTTTTAAAATACCGACTTTTCCTAATTTTGTAACTTTTACAATTAATGATCTAAATTTGCCAATTTGAAACTTGTTTAATATATGTACATCCAGAATTTTGTCATTACAGTTAACTGTATCCTCTATTTGTGATAATAAATTCATAACTTCTTATTGCCTCAGCGTTTCATTTTTTATATCAATTCTTCCCTTAATCGCAAGATTTTTTCTTTATCTCTTTTCCCAATGACCTTACACGTACAACTTGCTTATTAATTTTTTTTAATTATTAATATTTTCTTTAAATAATTTAAGTTATTGATCCAAACTATACTATACAAAAATCCACATCAAAAAAGAAAATTTAAATAATTTACTCTCACTTCAAGTAGTGATTATAAGCAAGAATTCCTAATCATGATACGCAGTAAAAGATTTGAAAATTCTTTTCGAAACATCTCTGCACGAGAAACAGTGCCATGAGTAAATAAGCGAGCTGCACTAAAATCCTACGAAGCATAAACTGTTCTATATAGCGACACAAAGTATAATTTAATTGTAAAATCTAAAGCGCCCAATTTGTTCGATAATTTTTGATTAAATATTGGTGTATTGTAAGAGAATGAAATATTGTTTTGCCAACCTTTATTACCTTGCTAGACAAAATGTTGTACTTTTTTACTCACCAAGATGCTTTAAGATTTGTAGGATGAAGAAGAAAGCGGGATTTACCAATTATTATGATATATGCTATTCGTTCTTGTGAGTTACAGAGTTTAGTACTTATTTCTGCTAGAATAATAAGTTCAAAAAATTATTTTAAACAATTTTTTCCTCACTCAGAGGTTATGTTGATGTTGTTGAGATAAGTATAACGATACTGATTTTATTTTTAAAGAATACAATCCATCAAGTTTATCAAAAACTATAAGTTATTGAACAATGAGGGTCTAGAGTGAAAATAATTTTAAAAATATAGGTGATATTGCTAAATTTTAAGAAGAAACCAACATGTATGTGGATGTTACATAACGAATCCAAAGACTTGGTGCAAAAATTAAGGAGTAGTGTACGAACCTAAGCAAGGTACAAGAGTAACGTGACATGATTTGTAACTATAGAACTGATAGGGTGATCCAATTTAGACTTCAGGATGTTTTTCTGAATAAACCATAAAAAATTGAAACAATTCTAATTTTATTTCTAGCACTCCAAAGTACAGAATAGGCAATTATATATGAAATAAGCTGTCGGTGAAATGCCGCCCACGAGTTTTCCATAATGCGGCTCTATTAAAACAGTTACACATCTGATGTTTTTTAGCTCTGTAGCCGTAGCACGTTTGTTCACATAAACCCTTTCGTTCAAATATTCTCAGAAGAAAAAGTGTCAAATGGGGTTAAATCGGAAGACCGCGATGGCCAATGAAATAAAGTGAGTGTTCTACATACTACGTGATATATGGCTTCATCTTATTGAAGCCACATGTCATTTAAGTTTAAATTCTTGATTTTATTTAAAAATTGTTGTTTAATATCTCTTCATCCTCAAAAAAGTACGGGCTAACTATGCCTCCAGTCCACAATTCACACTAAACGGTGCAGTTTTGTGGATGCATTGGTTTTCGTAAATAGGACTTGGATTTAATTACTATTTTCTTTAAAACGGAGTTTACAAATGTTCCACGTTTCCGGTGGCCTTTGTCATGTGTTTACATATCAACAAATGAAAGCCTTCAATATTTACAGAACAAAAAACGACGAGTAATGGAAGTCTTAAAGTTCAATATATATCACTCTATACTATTTTAAAATAAATAGGATAAAATTTGTATACTCTAATCAGCTTTTATTTCGAAAAGATCTAAATGTCTTGATTTAGCTTGTAAACTTAAAATTCGTTAATAAAAAATAAAAAAACTTTGATGTTAGAAAAATCAAAGGCTGTTATTGCAAAATATATTCGGTAAAAAATCTGAAGTGTCGCTTTTCTAAAACAATTTAAATTTTATAATTATATTCTAAATAATAGAAATAAATTTTTAATCAAACTCTTCGTTTATTACTGTAGGGATCTGTGTATAAGTAACTAAAGCAAATCACTAGATATAGCACAAAATTGAATGGTTTTGAAAACTCGTTAAATTGAAGTGAACCAGAAAATTATTTTGATGAGACTCTAATTGCAATTTCCTTGTTTAAAATTTTGTTCGAAATCGCCATTTTGAATAATTAGCTTTTTGAGCATTTAATTAATTAAATTCGCGATTTTTATGCAAGATGCAAGCGACGCTCGTAAAAAATGCTAATTGCCATTATCATTAGGAAATAAATGTACAAAGCCTAATAGGACAGTAGAAGCCGAATGCCTAAGCTGCTTAGCGTTCTTAATTAAGAATTGCCATAGTAACACTGTTGGGCAAGTAATTACACGTGCAACGGGAACAATAAGGACAATAAGGCACTTAGTTGGAACATCTAGCGACAGTAATTAGTACAAGAACTCTCCAAGATGTGACTGCTCTACAAAGCGCGCCCTTGTGCAAATTCTCCGCGCCAAATCAAGCTTCGTTTAGCCGGGCACTTTTTGGCTGAAGTGCGCTCAATTTGCTCGCCGGCTCGAGGAATTAATTAGCAAAATCCGTCCCGTAGCGAGCGCCGCTGCCCGGTCGGCCGTTGCGGGCGAAATTAAATTGTCAGACATGCACGCTGCCCGATGGTTTGATTCGGCCGCGCGGGGCCTGTTAAAAGGCCGTTTTCGGCGAAGATCGCCCGATAACGGGCGAGTAATGATTGCGTCCGCTAACGGCGACGGCCGATCTGCCTGCCAGATCTGCGGTATCAATCAGCCTAATAGCCGCTCTTTGTTCCAGGCACAAAAGAAAAGTACAAAATTTCCTCCCCTGCAAGAACTCCCCCCAAAACAATTGCGACGGATCCAATACCGCCGGGGTCATCTACGAGGATCTGCACGATGTCATGGCCCGGCCTACGCCCACGCATCACCACAATCCCAGTGGACATATCGTTGCCCCTTCGATAGAAGTAAGTTGCGAAACAGAACCATTACTTTCAATGATTACCTTCGCATCGGACAACCTCTTGCCCATTTAAGTAACAAGAAACACAGACGTGCTATCCCTTCAGCCGTTGTAGCATGCCTTGTTTGCAACTGCTTAAATAATCTTATTATTATTAATTTTAGGGCAGCAAGAATGTTTGTATCATACAGGTTAATTTAAAATAATGGACTCACCTTCGCAAGTCTAAAATTCAAAATTAAGACTAGTGACAAATATGATGTACGTCACATTTTATTGTACTCACATTTAAGCTTATAAAATGTGCAATGTACCCTCCTTTAACTACACGGATAATATTTAGACGGTAGCAGAATTCATCCCACATACGATGAAGAATTTCTTACGTCATCGAGTTCACCGCAGGTATGATACGGTTTCCTAGGTAATTCAAAGTTGTTGGTAGATGTGGTTCATAAACTGCTTTTTTACGAATCCCCACAAAAAAATCGCAAGGCGTGAGATCAAAAGATTTCGGGGATCTTCATTTCCCATGCGACGTATCTGTCATTGAGGTAGAAATTCGTTCAGAAAACACCGAAGACTTCGCTTCCAACAGGGTGGAGCTTCGTCCTGTTGGAAAATGAAGTTTTTTAGCTCTTTATTCATTTGAGGAAGAAACCAGTTGATTCTAATATTTTGGAAAAATAATGGTCCGATGATGCCACCATGCCATAAACTACACCACACGGCGACCTTGTGGGTTGTTTTCACACCAAAAATGACAATTTTGTTTGTTAACATATCTATTACCAGAAATAAACTGAGAAGACAATTTTTTCCCAAAATTATGATCTGTTTCAAGTTGCACTAAATCCCAATCAAAAAAGTCACTGCGCTTACGATGGTCCAGTGGCTTTGGTTTTTGGGACAACAACAGTTATATATTAGTTCTTGGTGACATATAAGTGCTGGCTGAAGAAATAACCAAGGCAGAACATGACCTTACAATAGGCACAACAGATGAAAACTGGCGGATATTGCACTTCAGCAGTGGAATGGGAGCACAAGTCACTTGGTCTCAACGGCTTGAAGCAGACGTTTTTCACACTCTAAAAGAAATGTTGCTCTTGTCCAACGTATCCAGGTTTCTCTCAGGCATACCTAATCATGTCTCGAAAGATTAGACATCTGACTTGATCCTCGTTGTAAGCCGGAAGTACAACAGTTAATTTTCTTGAGGTGATGTTTATCTCCGGAAGAAGACCCTCTGGTGGCTCATTGTTCTCCTGTGGAACTACTTCAACTGTTTGAAGGAGAAGATATTCTCTGGCTGAAGGCAATCTCTTGTTTCAGCGGGAGTGAGTTTACCGATTAAATTGGGAAAGCCAGCATGGATTGCCCTGACTGCTTCTACAGCTTGTCCTGTCCGCTAATCCAAGAAGAGTAGAACTGGTTTGTAAGCGGGTACAGTGGCTTTCAACATTGTCCAGATACGTCTTGACTTCGAGTCCGACAAAAAATCCAAATTGGCTATCAGATGGAGTGGTCCAACAATTGTTTCGTCTGCAGCGACAACTCGTTGCATGCTGAACTATGAGTTGTCTTGTTCACCGACTCTATTGTAGCTACTGTTGTTTTCTCTCCTCTTGGTGTCAAACTCCTCTTGGTGGTTCCACTTTGCTCGAGATTCCAAACTTTTGAGAATGAAATATTGTGCTTCTGAATCGGATCTACAACTTGAATCACTTCTGTCTTCATTTCCACGTCCTCTTCGTTACTGAAGGTTTGGAACTCTTTGGCACTTTATATGTTGGAACCTGATCCCCAGATCACTCTTGGCACTTGTCGGCCATCAATTTGAAGCCTTGACGATCATTATTTTCAACTCTCGAGCCCTTGACACTGCCCATGCCTGAAGGTAGTAAATCAAGACAACCTTCTTCTGGCCTCTCGAGTCTCGTAGAACTTTTCCTAAACGTACTTCCAAATCAACTTAAACTTGTCGAGGTTAGATCTCTTTTCCTCGATTTTCTTTTGCACAATCTTGAGTTGTTTCTAGGGTGTAGGAAAGTATCATTTTTATTTAATATATACAAATAAAATAATTATACCCGAAGAAATAAAATTGGTAAAATATTATTTTTTTTTGTAACGTTTATTAAGAAATATTTTAATACAAACAATAAGCATAGATGATAACCGACCCTGTGACAACAGAGGTGCCATCCAATAATTATAAACTCTATATGTTAATTATACAATACTTAGTTATTTCTAAATGAAATAAAGTGTTGTTGTAAACTGAGGATTTGCAATGATTGTAACAATACGTATAATATTATTAATTTCTGTTCAAAGTATATACTATTGTTGGTTTAATTTATTTAAATAATTAAATTTACTTTACAGATGTTAACCTCACAATTCATATACTAAGTGTAAAAGCGTTTTAGTTTTTAATCTTCTTGCCTGTTAACTGTTTTCTAATAAACTTATTACTAACATATTTGGATGCACTTTAAGTTGTAAGTATCTTGTACTGCACTGTATAATCATATCACTCACAGTAGATACTTTTAAAATATCGTAAATTTCTGTGTTAGTCACGAGCCATAGCATATCAACTATGACACGTACAATTTTTAGATTGAAATCTCTCTAGAATGGCGACATTGGAATTCGACGCTGTTTCCTAAAGCTGTAGCCCATAAGTCTACACCGGTTTAAAAATAGTGTTGTATGCTAGCAGATTATTTCGCCCAAGGAAATTTTGAGCCAAGCTGTTTGCGTTTATTTCAGAAATGCGTTTGTCATATCAATCCTCTGTCTAGGTGCATATTTAGGTATTTAATATCATATATAATGGGTATCATTTGATTATTTAACATTATAGGCGGTGCTTGTCTATAATATTTCGTAAAGACCACGTGCGTTGACTTTATTTCAATAATTTTATTGTGCTATTGTTTTATCCGTAACTATATTTCAGTTATGGTGTTTTGAAGCACTCTTTGCGTTTCAACAGGGTCTTAACTAGTTAAAATTGCTATCTCATCTGTAAATCTCAAGATTAGTTACATTTTCATTTGCCAAAAGACCTGCTGTATATGGTAGGTAAAGGGTTAGACTTAGAACGTTGCCTGTGGTACGCCTGCTGTTATTGGGTACAGCGTTGTCAATTCGCTTTCATATTTCAGCCGACATTTTTTATGCTGGTGGAATTTGAAGACGTTGTAGGTAACTTCTGGTATTTGCTATTTTAGTTGGTCCTGGACGTCAGATCTTATAGAAGTTTTAACCAACATTAAAGAATACTGCTGTGCAGTACCCTCTTTCTTCATAAATTTTATTTATTGTGTCAGCGGCACTTATATGGTAGAGAATAGTTTTCGGAAACCGAATGTATGCTCTATGCCAGTAATTTTTCTGATCTATTGCTATTAAGTGGAATCGTCTGGTGGTTGCTTTGAGATCTGAATGAGTACTACTACCGCTACTTCTGTTGCGTGAAAAAAATATTTTAGCGCGAAAACTACATCAAAAAGTTAAGTCATCATAACAATTTCTTTGTAGGACAATCTTTTTTTATTTGGCCCGCAATCGGGTTATATTCAGGCGTCTTTTTTGGATTTAGTTCGTTTTTAATGATGTTTCTTACTTTTTTATGATGATGTATTACACTAATTCACTGGGTTGCTGTAATTTCTCAAGATGTGTGGAATACATCCACGTGAACTTGATTTGTAAAGCCGTTCAAAAGAAAATAAATGAGGCTGCAAACGTTTTACTAAGTGTTTTAAAATTATACTTTATTTTCAAACATAATTTCTTCAAATTTTAAGCTTCAAGCCGGAAGTGACTTTTTCCAATATTGTCATAATATCCATTTGAAGCCCTAATTACCTCCTCATTTCACTGAAATTTTTTATATACTAAAATATTAGAATTGCCTTTAAATCAAATAATGACTTGAAATTTCAACTTTGTTCTTTTTCGTCCGGTCTGTCCATTCCATCAACTCTCTATTTATCGAAGGGATTTGACTTAATTCCAGATGTCATTCTTTATTCTGTATGCTATGTAGTATTATCCAGTTCCCATTTTTTCCTTTTTAAGACAATCAGTAAAATGTTTTTAACAACCCAAAATACTAATAATATTATCATTACAGGTGACTAACTGGACTTTATTCGGAGCTAATTCGCCCGTTTTCATTACATTTTAGTTTAATAATGTATCCAGGTCTCATCCATAGTTTTTCCATAATTTTTCTTATAATTCTTTAGATTTCTCTTATATACTTCTACTTTTCGCTCTAGATTGAGCAAATGTGGTATTTATTTTACAGAAAATTTCTTAGACTTATTTGTAGTTCCACAAATTTTCTTTTCTAAACGAAAATGACTGTTTGTAAATTTTAAAGGACTAGCTCTAGGGCCTGCTTTGCTTTAGCTACTTATTGATTTTAAATATAGGCAACATATTCTGCCCACACTTGAAAGTGATCAAGCTTTATCTCTTCATGGACTTTAAATACTCGTTGGATAACTTTCCAATATTCTTTTTGATTCGATATGAGCCAAAGTTTTTGACCCGCCTATATTCCCTGGTGTGAGAGAAATCAACAATAAAGTTATTTTTTAATATAGTATTTGTTGAAATTAGCATTGGAAAAAATATTCTAAATTTTATCTCTAAAATACTTCAAAAAAATTTTCTGCAACTCTTCATCGTAGTTAAACTTTCTTAAATGTCTTCCTTCAATTTTGAAAATAGATAGCAGTTACTAAAGACTAGATCTGGGTTGTAGAGTGATTGGAAATTTTTTTTCCACTATGTTACTTTCTTCAAAATCAATTAGTAAAATTGACTTTAAATCTCAAAAATCGTTGCCGTCACCCTTTGGCCTTTTTGTTCGTTTTTCGTTCGGTCTATCCTATTCCATTAACTCTCTATTTATCAAGGGATCACAATCTAGGATCATGATTTCATCTTCTGTAGGAATAAATTGACAACTTCTTGTTTGTTGTTGCGACAGAGGTTTAAAAATTGTTTACAGCAGGTCACACGTTGCTATTTCTAAACCACTGTCAAAAGTTAGAATACTCATCTGACACTGATTATTATATTATTTACAAGAAAGTGCACAAGGAGAATGCGTTATGTACCCTTATATTTTATAGGTATAGCTTCGATTTTACTGTGAAGGTTAAGATTTACCGTACACACAATCCAAACGTTGTTTAATATCGCTGAAACCTTCTTCAGTGAGGAATTTAATCACGGCTCGATACTAGATCTTCAACATTGTGTAAAATGATGCAGATTGTTAAGTCAAGCCGGAAACATTTAGAGCTTACATTATGTTTAATAATTTTTTGTTTCTTTATTTATGCTATAAGCGTATTTTTATGTTATTGCCATGTAATTTATTTATAACATTTTATTTGGTGATTTATATTTTAATTAATTTATTTTATTAGTTTGCAATATTTTATAGGAATGCATTTTTCTTTATTTTGTGTTTATGAAATTTTAAAATACTACAAGTATCTCATTAACAGCAGTAGACTTTTTTATTTATAAAAATTAGACCATTTGTTTTATATAAAGGTAAATTTTGTAAACACTTCCCTTTGATATTTAATTTTCAGATCCTTAAAGCATCCGAAATCCGCCTGTGCATTTTCCGCTTTCATGAACGCGAAGAGGAAAATCAAGTGCCGGGCGGAAACTGCGGCGCGGAAACCCCTTTGACCGGCACAAAGAATCCCCGCCTGTCAACACTAACTTGCACGGAGGGCGCGTGGCGTTTTTCGTGCATTTTCGAGCTTGCTCTTCAGATCTTCCGCGTGGAAAGCCGCAACTTAACAAACGATAATTAAGCGCCGGTCAGCATAACGCGCGTCGCCCGCGCGGCGGCGCTGCGGCCAGGGGAGCGGAAAACGCCCGGAGGTCCGTAGTTTTGCCCTTCTAACCGGCTAATTTTGTTTAGTTTTACTTCTGTGCTGTGAGAATGTATCCCCGAGCGCGGGCGCGAATTTAAGCCGACGCACTGCACACAGCTGCTCGTGCGTAAATTTCCCGCTGGAAGCTTCGGCAGAGCTCGGTTTACATTGTTTATGCTGAAATATGGCATTAACTGTTCGAAGAGTTATTACCAGCCGCGCTACAGTTATTGCCGATGGCAAGGTGGATCATCGGCAGGAATGCAATAAAATTAGCAGGAGCGCCGCGCAAATCCTGAAACGTTTGCACTTACATTCAGCTTGTTTAAGGGTACTTAAAAGCACGTTACAGTGCTCGCCAACATTACTTCTTGATTTACTGCATTCACCGGAGCTGGAGCTTTAAACTTACAATGAAGGCAACCCAAATATGAGAAAACAACTTCTTTAAAACTTCGCCAAATCTTTCCAGATTGTTTACAAAATAACGAAAACAGCATAAAACGCTACCTTAATAAAATATCTAAGCAATCTGGATATCTTAATTTTTATTTTATTATTTAATGATATGACATGTAAATAAGTTGTGTTTTATTATTATATTTTTAATTATGCCGTATTACTTCTAGAAGTACCTGCAGAGTAAAGAAAATTAACAGATACATACGATAATGAACTAAATATTTGCAAAATAATTAATGTGAACACTCAATTTAATGTAAAAATTGAAAAGACAGGTGAATTGTTACATATACCTGTATAGCGTAATTCAAATTGAACTTGAAGATTTCAGTTGCGAGCTAGTTGCGTTCTGTGATTGTCGGAAGTTTGCATTTGCACAATTGCTATCTAAACACAGAGCAAAGTCCTCCCAAAACCACCAGAAACGCTGTATATTTATAAAATGGGTTTTAGAGACCATAGCAATTGAAGCCGATTTTTGTAAATAGTTCATATTGAGCGAATAAATTCATTTTTCCTTGAATCGGTTTGTGCTTTGTCAAAATTGTCGTATCTGACATAGTAAAAATGAAAGTGCTATTTACAAATAATCAAAGCATCCACAAAAATGCACTACTTGGTGTGAATTGCTGGCTGAAAGATTTATTATTATACTTATTTAAGGACAAATTTGACAACGCTGTTAATGTTAATGATGTACTCGGGAGATGCCACGCAACTTGGTTGAAAAGTGTAAATATTGTAGTGGCATGTGTAGCTTAATAATGATAGTAATAGTAATGATGATGATAATAATAATAATAATAATAATAATAATAATAATCATGGTAAGGCTCTAACGCCCCTTGTGGGGGTGCGACATGCAAAATGAAAAGGATGAGGCTGTCATATGATGCGAGGCGGTGTGGTAAGCACCGCGCCTTAGACGATTACTATTATTACCCCTTGTTCAAAGTGAACGCAAGTACTAAATTATTTTTAGTGACTAATTATGCCAGCCGCCAATTATCAGAGAACTCCTATGTGTAAACCTGGATCCTGCTTAACCGCGCTGGTTATTAATAATAATAATAATAATATGAAAACTATACATCATTATTATTAAAAAATTGAAAACGCCAAAAACAAGAAGTTAAAACATTTTTATAAAATATTTATAAAATATTAATCAATGGAATCAATAATAAGTGATACCTACAATATAACACTCAGAATACTTAGATGACTGGTTATAGTTTGTTTTCCCTAAGCTCATCTAAATGAACATCTAAAAATTGTAATAAAAAATCTGTAACAGACTACATAATAACTTAACAGTACTCTCGTAAAATAACGAGCGTTATTGGTTAATTCCAGAGTTACAAATAAAAATGAATGATGCACAGTTCTGTTAATTAACACCCACATGAAAATGGACAACTAAAGTAACAAGTAGATAGTTTAAAAGATAAAAGGACATGTTATATATGTAAACAAGTTAAATACAAAGCTAAGGAGAAATAAAAGCATGACAACTGAGAAAATCGATAAACACATAAGAAAATTGGTAAATGAAGAGACAAAAGCAGCAGTAGGATACAGGACGATGCACATAATCCAAAGAATATTGACAAAATAGTAACTTAGGTGAAATTTAAAAAATAGTTCTAGATGAAATAGCTCAACAAAAATAAACAAGGTACAAGGTTTACGACCAACAAATAAAAGTAAGAAATAAGGTTATAGAAAAAGATAAAAAACTGGAAAACAGATGCAGGAACTGCAAAGTCATATAGTAGGAAAAAATCTGGAGAAGCATAGCAATTTGTAAAAAACATTAAAACCCAAGAAGTAAATCGATATAACATCATCAATTAAAACTATAGAAAGAGTATTTCCAAATACATACTATGAAAAATAGATCATACTTTTAAGTAGAGAAAGAGAAATACAACAAAATGAGAATAAATAGATAACAGGAGAAGAAATAAAAAAAGCAGTAAAAACGTTAAGAAATGGTAAAGCTCCCGGATCAGGAAATATTCAGACAGAATAATAAATGGAAATTCACCACCAATGGAATGGAAAGAAGCACACATAACATCGATACAAAAGTTACAGAGGAATATTAGTAGCAAGTACACTAAAAAACTATGGCCTTATATTAAAAAAATAACATACCAGAAGAATGCAAATGGCAGGAATTATAACAAAAAAGTGGATTTAGAAAAGAAGCATTACGTACGGACTATATATTCACTTATTGTCAAATCACAGAAGAATATTGACACAAGAAGGGAACTACATTTAGTATATTTAGATCTTACAAAAGTTTACGATACAGAACCACAAAAAGTACTTTACTAAGCTATCGGAAGGCTTTTAAGTAAAGGATTACGACAAGGCTCTTTTTTTTAATGTATGAGGACACAACACTAGATGTGGGAAAAATAAATATAGATGAGAGTACAAATAAATGATATCACCCTATATTCTATACACTTTGCGGATATCCAAGTTCTTATAGCACCAGATCAATACAACAATGGTAGCAAAAAGAATACAAAAAGTGGATTTGGAGCTAAATCTGAGTAAAACGGAATATTCGGAAATAGGGCGAAAAATAGAAAATGGGATCTAAATAAAAGCTACTGTTATTATACATACCTGGGCGTCACATAAATAAGAGTTGAATGGTCAACACCGGTAAAAAAGAAAATAATAAAAGTAAAACATGCCGTAAGTGTATTTAATTCGGTACTGTGCAATACACACAGAGAAAGGAAAAAATAAACAGTATAGTGAATCGTATAACAGCATATAGAGTGGAGTCGTAGCTATTAAAAAAGATAGAGTTAAGAAGTCACTAAGCAAGAATCTCAGGATTACATAGAGTTCGAAACGAAACAATAAAGAAATAATGAGAGTTGCTTAAATGCCTAGTGGGAGAGTAAAAAATTCGATTGATAGAAATGATAAAAGGCCGAAGAGAAGCTAAATCAAAGGGGTAGAAGAAATAATAATAGACAAGGGTAGCAGGTAGACACTCCTCCACGATTCAGGTGAGGGATAGGTCACTTCAGGAAAGCGACCCTGCCCACGCGAGCCTTGATTTTTCCTCACTCCCTAATACCTAGGAAAAATCATGTCCTACTCCTGTACTCCTAAACACAGTCAAAATATATTCCTTCCTAAATCCTTATTCCCACCTAGGAAAGAAACGGGAAACTACCTAGGTGTAAACATGTTTTTCCTAGGATAGTATTATGGCAGAAGAACAAATACAAACGGCCCTCAGTCCCGGGTACCGCTTGAATGGGGAGAGGGTGCGAAGAATCCGCCAGTCAACCAATTCTTTAAAAATAAATTTGCGAAAGAGAGTCGGTACGTGGAATGTCTAGAGTATGTTTCAACCTGGAAAAGCAATGAACATTATACAAGAAATGAAACGTTTAAAAATAGACATACTAGGAATTAGTGAAACGTGGTGGCCAAATAATGGAAAATAGGAAATCGAAGACCACAAGATTTACTATACCGGAAATGATAGCCTACAATATCGCAATGGAGTGGCTATAACAGTAACCAAGGAACTTGAGAAGGCAGTATTGGGATTTACCCCGATATCTGATAGAGTAGCCCTAATGAAGGTTAATGCTTACCCTTGTTGCTTAAATATATTACAGATCTATGCACCAACTTCTCAGAGCTCTGAAGAAGATATTGAAAGATTTTACACAGATCTGGAGGAAGGTTTAAAATATACGCGGAAAGAAGAGTCAACATTGCTTATTGGGGACTTTAATGCCAAAGTTGGTGAGATTAGAGTCGATAACGTAATAGGCGATTACGGTTTGGGAACCCGTAATGAAAGAGGAGAGAGGCTAATCAAATTTTGCAAAGTATGCAAAGTAATAAATTATACAATTATGGACACCTACTTCCGGCTTCCTCCTCGACGACTATATACATGGAAATCGCCTGCGGATAACCAACAAAATATGATCAGAAACCAAATTGACTATATTTTGGTAAATAAGCGATTTCGAAACTCAGTGACGTCAGTCAAAACATATTCCGGAGCAGATATTCCTTCGACCCATAATTTATTGCTAGCGGCAGTAAACCTACGGTTAAAGAAAATTGCACGATCAAAAAGACCACCAAAAATAGATACATATGAACTCAAAGATGAAGAACTTCGAGAAAGTATAAAAAAAGAATTAAACGAGGAAATCGTTAAGAGATACCAACAGCATAGAGCAACAATGGAAAGCTACTAAAAACGTCGTAGTGGAAATTGCAAAATCAAAGCTGACTACTAATATAAAAAAGAAGAAGAACAAATGGATGACAGATGAGATCCTGTTATTAATGGAACAACGCAAAAAACATAGAAATAAAAATGAACTACAGTATAGACAGCTTCATAACACAATTAAAACAAAAATTAAAGAAGCTAAAGAAAATTGGTTAGCGGAAAAATGTAATGAAATCGAACATTTAGAAAATCAACATGATCATTTTACGTTATATAAAAAGATCAAGGAAGCTGCTGGGAAAAGTAAACAAAGAAGCTTTGGGAATATAACAAGCGATAATGGTAACATATTATTAAATATTGATGACAAGGTCAAAAGGTGGAAAGCATATATGCAAACACTATTCAATGAACTTTGAAACCCTCGATAATCGAGAAAATTTTGAACAACTACCAGGGTTAGAAGGGCCGCCAATCACTAGAGAGGAAGTTCTAAATTCAGTTAAAAAAATTAGAGACAATAAAGCAAACGGACCAGACGAAGTGTGCGAGACACAATCAAGCTTATCGAAGAAGATAACTTAGCCGTATTTGTAAACCTATTTAATCATGTTTATGAACCAGGGGTAATTCCAAAAGATTGGCTTTGATCGACTTTTATTCCTATATCAAAAACAGCCAACGCAAAAAAGTGTGAACAATATAGATCAATAAGCTTGATGAGCCACATTTTAAAAGTATTCCTAAAAGTAATGCATAAACGTATTTACCCCAAACTGGAGAAGAACATTAGCGAGGCGCAATTCGGATTTAGGAACGGTTTTGGCACTAAAGAAGCATTGTTTAGCCTTAATGTCCTAGTGTAGAGGGCGCGCGATGTAAACTGCAACGTTTTCGCTTGTTTTATTGATTTCGAGAAAGCATTCGATCGAGTTAACCACAACAAATTAATCGAAGCGCTTCACCTAGCAAAATTAGACGGCAAAGATATTCGTATAATCACCAATTTATACCGGCAGCAAAAGGCAGTTGTACAGGTGGAAGATAAGACATCTGAAGAATTTCAAGTTCGTCAAGGAGTTCGGCAAGGGTGTGTGTTCTTTCTATTACTTTTTAATGCTTATTTTGAGAGGCTATTTAAGGAGGCATTGGACAATGCACAAGAAGGAATTAGATTAAATGGAGTACTAATTAACAACGTACGGTATGCGGATGACACCGTTTTGCAACAGGACTGCAACAATTGATAACAAAGGTAGCGACTGTAAGCGAATCATACAACATGCGACTAAACATAGATAAAACCAAAGTAATGATTGTGAGCAAAAACGAGAATGTCACCGGCCAGTTTTATGAACGTGGTTCCCAGCTGCAAATAGCTCCAACAATTAAATACTTAGGTACCAGTTTAAATAACAAATGGGATCAGACCCAAGAAATTAAAGTCCGGATAGAAAAAGCCAGAGCCGCCTTTAATAGCATGAGAATTGTGTTATGTAACATCAACCTTAATCTCCAACTTCGTATCCGCACCCTAAAATGTTACGTCTTATCGATACTATTATACGGCGTGGAAGATTGGACCCTAACCAATAATGTGTGTAGGCGACTACAAGCATTTGAAATGTATTGCTACTGACGCATGCTGAGGATCTCTTGGACTTACCATGTAACAAATGAAGCTGTGCTACAGCGAATAAACAAAAACAGAGAAACAATGGAGATTATCAAAAAACGGAAATTTTCATACTTTGGACATATAATGCGTAATAGTAAATATCAATTGATGCAGGGAAAGTTTGACGGAAGGAGAGGACCGAGAAGACGAAGAACATCGTGGCATGACATCAATAGAGTTATTCCGTGCTGCAGGCAACAGAATTAGATGGGCTATAATAATCGCCAACGTCCATTGAGGATATGGCACAGATAGAAGAAGAAAAAGGGCATAAACAACGAGAGTAGAGAAACCAAGAGAAATAGGGGAAATTATTGGGAAGCGGAAAGTGATATACGCCGAAAAACCTGGAAGAGTCCCTTCTCACACATAATGTTCTGTTGTTTACAATACAAAAATTTTATTTTCACATCATTTGTTATTTTATTATTCTTGTGCCATTTTGTTTTTTAAGCTTTGTCTTTTTAGTTATATATTTCTTTACTTTTAATAAGCATGGGACCTTAATTTAATTTCCGATTCATGTATCTTTGCATGTCTATTATATTTTCTGCCTCATTTCATCCGTTAGCTTTCTTCTAATCTTCCTATTTCTCGATCTTTTCTAGCTGCGATTTTCAGGGTTTTTATTTTTTCTAATATTTTCTAATATTGGCTATTTTACTTCTATGTAATATTTTGATTTTTTATTGTATATTTTACAAAATTTTATAGTGTTGTAATCGCCAGCATGATCGCCCAAGTAGAGACGCGGGCTGCGGTGCGGACATACTAAGGCTTGGCGTCACTAAAAATAATTGAGTACCTGCGTTCACTCCGAACAAGGGGTAATAATAATGGCAGTCGTCTAAGACGCGGTGCTTGCTACATCGCCCCGCATTAGAGACAGACCGGGCAGAGAGAGCAAACATATGAGAATCTTAATCTCTCAGTTCGAAGACCGTGCTCTCACGTGGGACGTGTTAGAGTCTTACCAATATTATTATTATTATTATGGTATTGCATCGAATGCTTTAAAGTTATGTTTTTTGTCAATTTTAAAATTTAAAATTAAATTTAAATGAACTTAAGTAACAAATAGTTTAAATTAGACAACTAACATCGAATTTTCTGTAGATCCAAAAAGTAATATTTGTTATTAAACTATTTTATTTCAAAAGGGACAAGAAAAAGCAATAATTTAATAGGACAGGGTATATTAACTTGCATACATGCGTCTTAGCATAATGCTATTGATACATTTTTGGCTTAGTCACAATTTTGTTACGTCCTGTAATAATACTAGGACTTCTAATAGGTGGTTCATTAAGAACTTTAATATTGCAATGATAATAAAATCGGCCAAGAGGTTTAGCCAGATCAGAAGTTACGCCCATAAATTGTCATTAAAAGCACAAATAACACATTTTGAGAGAACTTTTTGGTATATCGCATCTATTTACAAACTTTGAGCGATTATTAGAATGATAATACCTCATCTCATTATGCTTTAGTATAATTTTTGGTATAAATATTGGTTTTGGTGTATAGATTGGTCCGGCAACTTTATCTATTCTCAGAAAAAATAGAATAGGGTTCATACCTAAACTAGACGTTAAGAAACAATAGTTACCTTAAAGCTTTGTGTTTCGCATGGTTACTTTTATTTAAGTACTTTGAAAATGTGGAAGGATGTGATAATTCAACTGGACCTGTTGTAATATCCAGATTTTGATAGTAATCACTTTCAGGCTTCTTTTAAGTTTCTTTCTTTAGTACAACTTCCCAGAAACAATATATCATATTCACATTATTTTTTGGTCGTTTTACCAATCTTAATAAATTTACGGAATTTTCTAATAACTTTTTCTCTCAATACTATTGCAAATTAGCACATCAGTCATTTAATAAGTTAATGAGATGACTTTAAAGAACTACAAGTTTTTAAATCTGCTTTGCAGTATATTAATTAGCATTAAAACCAAAATAATCAACGCTAACCATTAAGAATTGTTGGAACGCTAATCGACATGATCATTTAATTTTTCTTTCCCAACGATATTATAAAATGTTTCCACTTTATTCACAAATAAGTATACAATACGTTGATAATATAAAGATCCGTGCAAGTTTACTATTTTCATAATGTAATCAGCTACATGATTAACATGAGACTTGTTATTTATCAGCGGTCGGTAACCAGCAGCATAAATTATATTTATTACCTTTATATACTGACATCTCTGATAACTATTTATGTTTTATTTTATATGCAGATTGTGGAGAATAGCCTCGTGAAGTATTCTAAAGAAAGATCCGTGTCTCACGCAGAGCTACCCGAAAACGAAGCGGGACTGCTGCAGGTCCAGGACTGACGAACGGTTCAGCAAAAAGTAACTGCCTTTACACTCTTCCTCGCTTGTGTATTGTCTAAAACATCTCCCGCTGTTTTCGTCAGTATCATACACTGCACTACCATGAACTAATTGCAGATCCACATAGCTAGCCGCTTAGTGCCGAAAAAATCGCCCCGAAACCGCCGGGTCGACGTTTAATTTACTAAATTAGTAACGGAGCTGTCATCCCGGCCGCATGCCTTGTGAGTAATCCCTTGCAGGAGACGCGCACGTCAAAAACTGAGAAAGAAATCGCGGGTTATTTTTCAAATTGAATTAATCCGTATCTTTTCCGCATGACCGCCTCTGACATTAAAGCTCTCGGTTTAATTAACTAATAGATCGAGTCGGAGTGTTCACAACAGGAACCCTCCAGGAGTGCAAACGGCGGACGAATGTGCAACGTTTCCGGCTTGCAGCAGGCAGTACACAACCACGCTTACCATTTCGTTAATTGCCACTGGAACTGAGTTATATCAACACGTTTCCACCATTACTTGAAATTGCTCCTTGGTTTATGCCAGCGGCCCCCGCACCTGACAAATTCAATTTATCGCAGCTGCCTTGTTCTGAACTTTGTTGGGGTCGGATGCTCCAAAAATTCTCCAATCGGTAAATTACGCCGCCAGGCAATATTTGATGTAGGTTTTAATTTGCAAGCTTTTGCCACGATCTCACATCGTAGATTTACGCATTTACCACCACACCAATAAATGCTTACTTCAAATTGTACATTTGTGTATGCAATAATCATGTGGAAATCAGTACATTCCATGCTTTACATAAGCCTGTGAATGTTGCTTTTTGTTTACAGCAAATGTTTTATTGGGAATTGATTAAATCAAGCACAATCAAATAAAATAGAAATCTTAAATTTTCTCGTTCATATATATTTCATAGATTTGTAAAGACGATAAAGATATCTCTGTGTATTTATAAATTTATTTTGTTTTAGATGATAGATGTGAAGAACAACATTCATTACCCTAGCGGGTACCCTATGTCGCAGCACCCTCCAGTGTTTCTTTGCTCGTCGCCAGGACCAGACCCTTACTGCTCTCAAGACCTCTACAACCCAGTGTATGAAGAGCTGAGCGATGGCGATAGCGAAGTCACCCCGGCTCATCATAGCGAAGACGAATTTGCCGAAGACGAGCTGAGCTTGGGCGACAACGGCGACCGCCGCCTCAACATTCCTCCCCCGCCCTACAGACCGAACCCGACGCCCTCTAGAAGAGAAGCTGCCAGGTATAGGAGACCGCAAGAGCCGCTGCCACCTCTACCTTGCAACAAGAAGAGCAGAAGCTTGGACAAGCAGCGCCGCCAGGAATTCCACGAGGGGATGCTTCTGGATGCTCTCTTGCAGCTGTACCCGCGGGTGGGCAGTGTCGAA
The DNA here is from genome assembly GCA_036346155.1 of Sinelater perroti. NCBI lineage: Eukaryota > Metazoa > Arthropoda > Insecta > Coleoptera > Elateridae > Sinelater > Sinelater perroti. The sequence continues at coordinate 1,508,768 of JARFIY010000359.1, forward strand.
CCTCCAAATCGTAGGCAGGTCGTTCCGAGCATCACTCAAAGACTGCAGTGTTTGCCGCAGACGCCAGGACCGTACGAAACGGTCCCTGTTCTGGGGCATTTGGCCACGTTCAGGCCCGTACCGAAGCCCTACTCTCAGGACTCTGCATTTGGGTCGGACTCTGGCTATAGTAATCACACCAGCGGCACCAGAGGGTCGAATAGAGGGCGACGCGATCCTCGTAGGTTGTCACAATTGAGTGCCGATTTAAACTTGACATAGGTGAAGTGAATTTTCTAATTCGGTAGCCAGATGAAGCGTATTGAATGATTATGAGACAATTCTGAATAGTTCAATGAGAAAAACTATTCAAGAGTTACTAGAATTATCTTCTGTATGTGATACAACCCGTATAGAAAAAACAGTTCAACTGAAACATGTAGTGATGGTTGTGCGCGTGTACTATATCTTTTGAAGCAATACGTTTGCGTATAGAGCATACGGAACAAATATGTAACTGCAATTCTCGCGTCAGTATATTTTTAGTATATGATAGACTTTGTAATCACGTTGACTGTATGGTTTGTGAACAAAATAATATCAAGTAGCTACTTTTGATTAACTTAATCCTCTCAAACTTGAACATTTCATACAAAAATACGTAAAGGTATCGTACTGCTAACTGTTTATCTGAAACCCATTTCATTGGTCGTAAAAAGTTAGAAAAATAGTTTGCTGTCAACTTCAATCGTGAGAAACGTGGCTAAGACAATCACGAGATTAAATGCCGTTGAATTTAGTTTTACCGTAAGCGATGTGACTTGCTGAGGCTGTGTTCTACATTTGAGGATATATCTTGAATTGGGAAATTAATGTCATTACAAACACAGTTTCGTTTGCAAGCGCTTCTCGAAATATGACGGGGCAGGTTTCTCATCCTCCTAACTATTCTGTACATAACTCACACACACGCTCTTAGTTTGCCCCGCAGTAGCACTGATAAGTGACATTCCATGGTGTCGAAGGTTGAAATGTGTACTACGTACGTACTCGGTCGCACACCTTCACTAAGAGATTTCTACCTGTACATACATTATAAATACTTATGGTTGTACATAGATAGGGACTCTTTTGGCCAACCAAAGTTTCTAGTAATAATTTTTTAAGCAATCATGTTGTATAGTTGTTTTATTTATTTATAATGTACAGACTTTATTGTAAAGTGACTATTTATTATTTGTAATATCGCGCACGGTGACAGTACCCGAAATGTTTGCACGCCGCAGTTTAATAAGGTCATTCGCTATTTTACTTGAACAATGAGTGCGCTAAAATATTGCTAGTATGGGCAACTTCAGCGCACAGCGTCGAGCTGTCAAAAGCCGAGTGCAGCTTGCCTATCCCCCAGGATTAACTATAAAATTCACTTGTCAGTTGCTGTAGCGAACGTCAGTTTGCTAAAAAGGTAAAGCTTAAATATTCAGGATTTCAGACGGCTGCACTCTTACTTCCTTCGAATGGATTTTAAATTGCATAAGCACTCGTTTATCTCCAGACGTTTCAATAAACCTTGTAAATGTGAATATAGCAACAGTAGTTTTGAAAAATACTTAGTTGCCATAGTTAGCAGTTGTTGGTTCACACTGAAGCGAGGAACGTTTGAGTTTTCAAAGCTTGGGCGGAGAATTTAAGAATCGCAGCCTGACGTCTTTGAAGACAGCAACGTTCCTTTAAAACTATAAATGTAGGAGACGGTTTTTATACCTCAATATTAATACACACAGGGTCGTAGATTAAGTTGGCACCGTTCTTCTAATTTCATCAGTGATTATCCGGGAACTCAATGCTTCACAGTTAAGAACAAGATACAAATTACTGCAATATGTAGCTGTAACGAAAAATTTAAAACGATCATTTATGTAGAGTATTGTTTAATTAATGTTTTTCTGTACTAGTCCAATTAATTTGTCCTTTTCTATTGAACCGCCGCATTCGTTTTCTTATTATAATGAAACTCGTTTATAACGCCGGCGATTTGATGGAAATCTGCAAATGCAGTTTTGTTATTGTTATTGCGGTACTATTATCAATACCTAAAGTAATTCATTTATAAATAAATTTTTAAGTAATAGTTGTGCGTTTTATTCTCCGTTGCGCGTTTTCACCCCGACAGAACAGTGCAAAGGCGACAGTTTTGGGGTTCCCAGCGCGATTTATCCTCCTTAATTTACATCAAGCCTTGAATATTCATGAAGCGCCATGTAGACAGGCCAGCACAACCAGGATCACCGGAACGCCGGACTGCCCGGACTTCGCTTAATATTTTATTGCTCGAGATCGTATATGTGCTCTTACTGGGTCTGCTCGTTTCGTCTTAGTCGAAGCTTCGTCTGATCTGGTCGTATATTACGTCCCCGCAGATTTGTAACTCAAAATTGAAGTTACATAAAATCTATTGTGTTCCATTATTAATTAAAATTATAATAATGATTAGCAAAATTAAATATGTACAATTTGAAATTTAACTAACATTTGCAAATAACTATAACAATACTAATATTATTGATGTAAGTCATGCCTGCCTACATTTGCTAGCCTAAATTGTAAAGTGTAACATATAATAATAGACTAATTAAAATTTGTAATTTAAAGTGACAAAACTAAAACAATACGACGTTTCAGGGCTTATCAATTGTATACAAATTAAAACGTCCATGAACAGATATAAAAAACAATAATGCGGTAGTGCAGCGGTTCTTGTATTTTAAATATTGTGATAATTTATTGATAAATTAAAAGAAATTTTTTTTTGTTAAAAAGGAATCAAATAAAACATTCCAAGCCTGCAATATGTGTGATTTAAGCGCACTACAAAGTTAATTTACCTAACACATACCAACATATTTATCGAAAATATGCATAAGATTGCAAACTAAAACATTTTTTCATTTTGTCAAATAAATATTCCTTTTGTTTACCATGCGGTGTGCTGCACTTCTAATTACGACAATATTTGGAAACCAGGTTTTAAAATAAGGAAACCTTCTATTTTGCAGGGCATTTCTTCTACTTCTTAAGTTCTTTTAGTAAAAATTGTTTGTATGATGTGTAGTTAGTTTAAATATTAAGTTGACATTATTTTATCTCTATAATAATATTTCTAATGTGGAATTATTCCTGTAGACATATAATTTTTTTTATTAGGAATTTGGCTGTTCAACAATTTACACTGTTATATATGAGTATGACCGCCACAAAGTTTTATTATTGTTTATTTTTTACTATGAGAGTACTAGGTTTAGAATCGGTCACTTGTGTTAATTATCATCACTATAGTCACTGAGAAATATATCTTGGAGTAGTTTTCGTTTTACCCTTGCGTGGATGCCGCGTTGTCCCAGTGAGTAGTAAGCTGCACCACTGCAGTTGGCGAGATTGGCATGAAATTTTTTAGTAAGTTTCGCTATATGTTGTTTAATTGTGAGGAAACCCAGTTCGTAGTGTAGCTGTTGATTTGTGATGAACCAGGGAGCGTTGACAGCGATTCTCAGGATTTTGTTTTGGAATACTTTGATTTTGCGAAGATTTGTTTTGGATGTGTTGCCCCATATGACACACTCATAGAGGATTAATAGTCGTAACAGTGATTTGCACAGGATAGTGGTACATTGAGTAAGTAAGGTGGACTTTCGGTTTAGCAGTGGGTAGAGTTGGATTAGTCTCGTGTGGCCTTCGTTTAATTTTTTGTGGACATGGTATTTCCAGGTGAGCTTGGTGTCAAGATATATACCTAAGTATTTAATGGGTTTGTCGGTGGCGTTCCACTGAATGGAGTGCCCGTTAATAGTGATTTCTTGTAGGTTATTAAATCGTCTTAATGTGAAGATTTTTGTGGTGCATTTGTCATAACTGATGGATAGGTTCCATTTCTTAAGCTACCTACTGAGGATAGTTCTGGCTTTTTGCAGTTTTGAAACTTTTTAGGCTTTCGTCTTTGGTTATTATGACTGTATCATCTGCATATAATGCAAAGTCAGCGTTGATGGTAGGGAGGTCCTGCATGTAGATATTGAAAAGAATTGGGCCTAAGATACTGCCCTGAGGGACCCCTGCTTGTATGTTTTTGATGTCAGATAGGGATGTGCGAATTTTGACTGCGTACGTGTGATTATCAAGAAAGGAGAAGAGTACGGATTTGATGTAATTGGGTAGTTGAAGTTATAAGATTTTATATTTTAGGCCGTTCATCCATACGCGGTCAAAAGCTTGAGCTGTGTCGATAAACAAAGTTACTGTGTATTGTTTGGATTCGTAACCTCTTTCAATTGTTTCCGTAACGCGCTGTAATTGATGGCAGGTGGAATGACCTTCTCTAAAGCCAAATTGATAATGTGGTAGAATGTTCAATCTAAGAACTTCGTCGTTTAGTCGAGAATGGATGGCTTTTTCTAGCAGTTTCGAAATAGTAGATAATAAACTAATGGGTCTATAGCTTCTGATATCTATTTTATCTTTCCCCGGTTTAGGGAACATAAGAATGATTGCATGTTTCCATATGTTTGGGAAGTAACCTATTCGTAGACAAACTTTGAATATCGTTGTCAAATACGCTAATGCTTTCTTGGTGAGTTTTTTCAATACGATATTGGGTATTTTGCCCGGCGATTTCTTGATTGATAGGGCTTTGATAATTAAAGCAAGTTCCTGGGGTGAGGTTGGTTTAAAGATTAGTTCCGGGATAGGTTGGTATGTTTCAATAAAATTGGTCACTATGTTATTGAAAACCGGGTCTTTATAGGTGTGAGTAGTGAATGTTTTCTCGAGTTGATCCGCAAAGGCTTCGCTTTTTTCTGCATCTGAACTGAGTATTTGATTGTCCATGGTGATTGGAGGTATTTCGTGAGGTTGGCGTAGTATCCGTTTGGTTGTTCTCCATAGTCCTGGATCTTGTGGTTCAAGATTGCTGATGTGTTTTTGGGAAGAGTAAATTCGGTACTCTTCTAGTTGGTTTCTGATACGGTGAGATAAATTATTTACGATGTTTTTTGTTATGGGACTTCGGGTTTCTGCTATTTTCTTCTCAGTGAATTTTTTCGCTTGATTAGGCCAGTTATGTGTTTTGGTGGTAAGTTAATGGTTGTGTTTTCTATTTTCCCACTCTTCGGTAGCCTTATGGATGCTGTCAGTAATGCTTTTTGTTATGTGTATAATTGTTTCATCTATTTGGGTTGTTGATGGGAGATTGTTAGGGTACTTGAGTTGTTTGTCAAGATACTCGCCGAAGGATCCCCGCTTGACTATCCCATTAATTAGTCTAGGCTCTGGGGTGAATTTTGCTGGTGTTATTAGAAATGAAATGATAACTGGTAGGTGGTCAGAGTCTAGTTCGGGAAGCGCTTGTTGTAATGCTTGTTTGTTAAAGTTTTTGCGAGCAAGAATGTCTAAGACGTCGGGCAGGTGATCATTTCTGTAGGGGTGGTAAGTGGGTTCGTCAGGAGCTTCTATTTGGAAAGCATATAATTAATATTGCACGTCTAACTATGAGAATATTTTTATTGCCAGCTGATCAGCTTTTTAGTCACACAGTTGTTAATTATTTTATAAATAAACTGTAATGCTATTAAGTGCTATTATAAGCAAAAAACGTGACCCGTTCCGTAAAGTAAGTACTTGTAATGTCTGATGCTAGAATTATAAATCAACTTTGTAGCATGGTCTATGATCATAGTTAGTGAAATCTAAAATAACACAGAAATATCTATAATAACGTAACACAACTGTTTTCAATGTATTGTCTTGAGAAACTAGAGCTTTTTGAAAGTTTTCCAGTAACATACAAGCACTTTATAATAGTACTATTTAAAAGTATTTCACTAGTCCAAATTATAGTAAATTGACCCTTAAAAAGATGTTAGACATTCCACATATAAGAAACTATTAAGGTAGTACCTCTGACAAGTCCGATCTCTAGATATCCTAATCTTATGCACTTTAATTCATTACCTTTTATTGAAATCGTAGCACTCTTAAAACAAACTATTGCTTTGAAACTTTTAGATGAATTAGCAGAATTCGATTGAAGTTTAAGAAGCATATGTTTATGTCTGTTCTAGAATTGGTTTTACCGTTTCTTAGCTATGAAGTCGGGGGAAGTAGTAATATCACGTGTAAAATAAGTGTAACTGTTCTCAGACATTCAGTTTCGGTAGACCTAATTTATATGGTGTATGAAAGCCTTGTCGTCAACTAGTTAGCGAGTTTGGAAGGAGACGTATTGGTGGTCTCTATGAATTGTTTGTTATAGCAGTTATTGTGACGCGAATATAAAACCAATGAGCCGAAGAAGATACTCATTTGCGCAGAAACCGGGCCATCTTTAGAGGTTACAAGCCATAACTCGACTTACGATTAGAGTGCCTTAGTGAAACAACCATTACAAGATATCGATTATCTGCCTCCTTTGTTCAATGTAGATTAGTCACAATGGGACTAACAGCACCACACACTTTCTTGCGACTACCACTGACTTTTCTACACCGGCAACGAGAGTTCCAATAACCAATAAAAAGAAGGAAATAAACACACAAGTGACGTAAAGTCGTCTTTTTGATAAATCTAGATTTTATTAAAAACAAAACGATGATCGGATAATACGCTGAGAAAAATAGCAAAAAGACTGCAATCGAAAGAGACAGGCAACGCCAATTTTGGATATTATAGTATGGAGATTTATTAGTCAGGTAACAGTTCACCTCTAGACAAAGTTAATGCCATCATTTTTAGTCAAACCTACATCTATGCCCGTGGTACTTCCTTTCCTTCAGAGTAGTTTTTCAACAAGATAACGCTCGTCCGCATGCGGCACGCAACACAATAAATTTTTTTCACCATACAGAGCGGAAACTTTCCTATAATTAATTATTACCTTACCTTTCAATGATTGAAATATCTGGAATATCGTTGCGCAAAGGATACAGTGATATCCACAACCTTCAAGGAATCTGACTGAATTATAGAAGCCTGACATTAATGAATGCAATAAAATGCATCAAGATACCATTTGTTGATTGTTTGACTGGATGCTAAGAAGAGTGGATGCGATCATAATAACTTAATAAACCTAAATGTTTATGAACAAGTGTTTTAGAAATTTAATCATTTGTTTGTCCTGTGCCCTTAAATAAATCTGCAATATTTTAGACGTAAATTTTTATTTTTCCTGTTGCAGCAGTTTCATTAAACAGTAGTGTATTACAAAATTTAAAAAGTTTAGATAAGTCTTGGATATAAGAAAATCAAATTGAAGCACAGAATACGTATGCACCAACAATAAAATAAGACTAGCTTTAAATTTATTATAACAAACAATTTATAAAATACCTAAAGCACTTAAAGTTTGATTATCATGAAGTCAATTATAAAAAAAATATTTTTACTTTCCTTATCCTATAATAAGTGGTCCCGTGGTTGAGGGACGGGGTGCGATACTGACGGACTCGGGTTCAATTCCCGGTGCTCTCTGATCACTGGCGGGTGGCCTACTCAGTCACTAAAAATAATTGAGTACCTGCGTTCATTCGAACAAGAGGTAATAATGGCGGTCGTCTTAGGCGCGGTGCTTGCCACATCGCCCCGCATCAGAAATGGTGCGCGACGACCGGGCAGAGAGAGCGAACGTATGAGAGCCTTAACCTCTCAGTTCGCAGGCCGTGCTTCCACGCGGGGCGTAGAGCCTTACCATTATTATTATTATCCTATAATAAGGAAAGCAATGTAATCGGCGGAAATTTGACCTACCCAGTTTTTCACATTTCTGGAAGAATTATAGCCTCAGGATGCCAAAAAGTTGGTTTGGGCCATTGGTTCGTGTGTGTGTGTGTGTGTGTGTGTATGTATATGTATGTCTGTCTGTCTGTCTGTCTCTCTGTCTGTCTGCCTGTCGGTCTGCCAGTAAACAGGATATCTCGAGAACCGTACGAGCTAGAGACTTGAAATTTGGTATGCAAGTTACTTGTAGGTAGAGGACGCAGTGCGAATTTGGTAAAAAACGGCCGAACCGTTTGGTCGCATAGTCGCAAAATCGGTCGCAAAGGGGTCGCGAATCTAAACAGTTAAAAATACAAAAAATTCATGAGAATAAAAATGATTTGTTATCACGAGATAAACATGAATTTAAAGTAAAAGTTTGCAAAATAGGACAAGGAAAGTCGTGTGATGTTCACACCAGATTTTTTTAATAATAAATAATACTAATGTCCAAAAAATAAGCAAATGAACTAGGTACCACCAAACAGATTCCAATTATATTTAAATCTTTATGAAAACCAATTTTATAACAAGTGTTTTGAATTAAATTTAGAAATTCTGTACCCTTAAATAATCTGCAAAATCCTTTTGTAAATTTTTAATCAATTTACAGCAGTTGATGACAGTAGTGTATTGGAAAAAATTTGAAAAGTTTAGATGGTTTATATAAGAAAATCAAATTAAGCAAGAATAGTCATGCACCAACTAAGGATTCTTTAATAAATAAGAAAAGCACGCTTCAAACTACTAATAGCACTAAAGTCTGATTATTTAAAGTGAATAAAAAATGAACATTGTAATTCCTTATCATAAATGACTAGCATGGTCCCGTTGAAACCGTGAATGCTGACGGACTCGGTTCAATTCCGGTGTACTCATAAAATATGGGTCCACAGTCACTTAAATAATAATTGAGTACCTGCGTAATAGTTAATGAGATAAAATGGGTGTCTTATGCAGGTGTCATATCAGCCCCGCATCAGATGTCGAGTTATCCGGGCAGAGAGCAAATTTTCGATAATGGAAACCTTTATTTATTCAAATTACCATTTAATTCTGACCTTCCATTATTATTATTAGTCAATTTATGAAAAATCCAAAAAAATTGTTTCCTTTGAGCGAAACCATTCATCGATCCATTTTAACTTCCGAATAAAAAGTGGTTGCTTGTATGCAATAGTCGGGGGCAAGGTCTGATGAATGCCGGTGCAATAATTTTTCCCCTATGCGCGTAATCTTCCGACCATTTTACTTCTCGAATGGCGATTATCGCTGATGACTTACCGTGTCTTGTGACATTCTGGACGTTTTATCAATGCATGGTTCAAATTAATCATTTGTTGTCGGTAGCGACAACTCACCAGGTTTCAACAGTTCATAATACACCACGCCACTCTGGTCCCACCAAACACAGAGCATCGTTTTCCTACCAAAACAATTCGCTCTCGCGGTTGATGGGCCAGCTTCTCCAGGTGATAACCATGATTTTTTGCGCTTAGGATTTTTGAAATAAATCCATTTTTCATCACCAGTCACTATTCGATGCAGAAACGACTATCGATCAAACCTTTGAAGCAGCATTTCACAAAGGATTTTTTGATTTTCCATTTGCCTGTCATTCAATTGATGTGGCACCCATCTTCCCATCTTTTGGATTTTTCCCATCTATCGTAATCGTCGCTAATAGTTTCTTGGGCCACATTTAACGCTTCTGCCAATTGTTTTTGAGTTTGTGTTGGGGCTTCATCCAATAACTCCTGCAGTTTCGCATCTTCAAATTTTTGTGGTCTGGCAGAACGTTCTTGGTCTTGCACATCGAAAACACCACTTTTGAATTGTCGAAAGCACGCTCGCCGTATGTTTCAACTTTTTCCTTTTGATTAAATAAAAAAAGTAGTGCATGCCGCAAATGCACGTTTTCAGGCACATAACTTGACATTTTTGAAGAGCTATAAATATATGACGGTGATACTTTCACAAAATATAACCTACGACGTTGAAGCTTGATGTCTGTAGAATAAAATGACACGTGTCAAATCATAATATTGTATATTAAGCCTAGAGACACCTATTAGAAAAAACCGGTAGAGACTTTCCGGTACACCTGGTATATGGTGGGATAAAATTCTTTCTCCTATTTTAAAAGCAGGGTTATCTGAGAGCGATGAAAGTGATTTAACTAAGCGCAGGTTGTCGGAAAGTTTTTTCTATAGGAGGATCTCTTAGTGGCCAGTACGTCAAAGTATACAACGATTCTATTGTAGCCGCACGACATGCTTTTCGCACTTATTTTTAACTTACAGCTGTGGACTTCGTTCCTGATGAAAAATAGAGTAGGAAACTTCAAAAATACTCAATCTGTAATGAAAAGGGGAGTAGGAAGACATGGGAGCGCGCGAACACCAGAAAATATCGATGTAGATGCTAGGACTTTCATATTTTCCAATTTCCTAGTCGATCTATGCGCAAGCTTACCGTTACTCTTCATTTGTTTAGTTAAACTAACTGTATGGAGAATTATAAACTAAAATTTTTTTTTCATGCGTACTAGATAGTTGTTATACAAGAACTTTCCGAATGTAGTTGGCAAATCGCCTGATAATGTCTACCACATTTACATTTATATTTTTTTGAAATTAAACAAAATTTTTGTTATTACATTGATAACAACCCACGAGATATCCGTAGAAGACCTTTTCGCTTTCCTGTTCGCTCTGCGGTAAGTAAAGTTAACGCAATTGATCTTACCCTTTGACACTTCCAATAAATAATCTTTGATTATAAAAAATGAAGTCACAGGTCAGAATACAATTTTAACAATGGATCGGACATAAAGGATGTCATTTGGCCAATATGCTCTTTAAAATACTTACATTGAAAGTAAACTTCTAGTTCTACAGTTTTACCTTGTAACAACAAGTACTTTCTATCGTTTCTTTACAAGAGTGTGCACTTTTACAGGAGGAAAACTAGTCAATGAACCTATAGCAAAAATACTTAAGCTTTTCTACAACTATTTAACTTCTGCACGACTTAGAGTAAAAATTACACTCCGTAAACGTTGAGACATTTATCCCAGGGTGATAGTGGTTTGTCTTGCAATTCCTCCTGATCCGCAAAGCGTTTCTCCGCCAAATATTTTTTCAAAGATCCGAATAAATAAAAATCCAAGGGGACTAAATCTAGACTATATGGAGGATGTTACAGGACTTTCCAATTCCGCTGTGCCAGCCACGGTTTGGTTTAATTTGACGTGTGGGGTCTTGCGCCATCGTGCAAAAGTTTAACTCCTTTTTGTAATCGTCGTGGCCCTTTCCTTTATAATGGCTGTATGCAATTTCTGTCGCTGTTAATGGTTGTGCGCTGTTAGGGTAATTCACACAGCAGTAGGCCTTCTCTATTCCAGAACACAGTGGTCATGGTTTTGCGGGAAGATGGTTGAGTTGTGAATTTTATTTTTTTTTAATTGAAGAACCTGGACGTTTACATATTATGGACTGTTGTTTCGTCTTTAGGGTAAACTCATAAATTAAGGTTTTATCTTTGGTAATAATGCTTTCAATAAAATAATCCGCTCCCTATTGGGATTGGGTATAATTTTGAAGTAAAGCACTCATTTGATTAATTTTTGTTCAACAAACAGCACTTTCATAAACACAACTTGTAGGAATGCCAGTTATTTCAGCAATTTTACGAGCTTTAATACGAGGGTTGTTCTAATCAAACGTTCGATAACTGTGTAGTTGTCATCCTCGCGTAAAGTCCTTGGTCTGCCTATTTTTTCTCCAGATTACCATTCAGCTCCGTTTGTTTATCTTTAAATATTTTGCACCGAACATCGACTTTTTTTTGGCTTAAAACGTTTAGGCTATAAATGCCCTCTAATATGAGATAGATTTCGCCTTTTTCAACACCATGTTCAACAAATTGGGTGAGTTCCGAGACCGTGTTTCCGCTGCTTTTAGCTACATTTGTAATGTTATGATTTAAACTTAGACAATTGTTTTTTGCGTCATTTATTATTGCAATTACCTTAATAGAATTTTTTAATAATCTGAAACAAAACTATATTCATAAGTAACTTGATATGCTGGGTTCCATTGCTATATAAAGGAATTACAGCTGCGGCTCAGTAACCCATTAAATCATGATGTAGTTAAATATATCAATATTTGCTGAGGAGAGCAATACAAAAAGAATATATTTGTTACATTGTTAAGGTTACATATTTGGTCATATTTATTAATCAAAAATAAAAACACACTTCATTTACAGAGGTAAAAGATTTTCTAATGGTCTACATATAATTTATGTGACAGAGTTTACTAAAATATTTATTTTTATCTCAAAATGACTGTGTTTAACTCCAGTAAGTCGATATATTGAGTTTATTACTGTTTACGTATGTTTCTAGAATTTGACATTAGTGTTTAAGAGTTGTTTACACCATCTGCATAAGATAATAAATAATTAAAAATGTATATTTATTTAAACAACTGCATGAATATATTTTAATTTAATCCTAATTATCCTTAAATTGTAGTTATATCTTACACATTCTGAAGTACGTTATCAGAAGTGTTTAAGGATGTCAAACTTACGTTATTTACACCCTGATAATTTAACGTAAAAAGAATGGCTCCTCCTCCGAGGCCATCAGTCTAATAACTGGTTTGTCGCAGCTTTTCATATTTGTTGTTTTAAAGCCTTGTTTTTCATTTCTACGTAATTGCCACGGTCCGAGCCTGTTATAAATTGCTTAATATGTTGTAAACTCTTAGGTATTTCCGGGTATTTTCCTTCTATTATAATTTTTAACAATCTTTCTCTTATGTATCCTATTGTTTGCATTCGCCGTTTCCTTATGTGACTCAAAATTTTTCGTTTTTCTTTAATTGTATTAGTACTCCTTTGTCTGTTTTTCTTTGCGCCTACGAGATCTTCAATATGTTTCTGTAGCACCACGTCTAAAAGGATTTTAGTTTCTTTTGGTCTGCTTTGCCTATAGTCCATGATTCGCAGCCATATAGTGCTAGGCCCCGTATGTAAGTTTTTGTAAATTGTTATGGTATTTATTGTTAGGCCATTAGATATAAGTAGAATAGTTGTAGAAAACTCTTTGGCCGTGTTTATCCTATTATTTATTTTTTTGTACATTTGCCATCTTGTGTAATAATTGTGCTAAGTATTTGAATTCACTCACAGCCTTTACTGTCTCCCCATTAATGTAGATATTATCCATCTTTTAGTTTCTTCTTCGGCATTTCATCACTTTTGTCTTGGTTTTGTTTAGCTTAACATTGTAACTGTTTTTAAAAGCATTGACCATGCCTTCTATTGTTTATCTTAGCTCTTGTTTTGACTCGGCGAGTAGCGCTATGTCTGCTTGTCTATGGCTATATAATCTAAAATTAGTAGGCTTAAAAATGTATTTAGTTGTTTTGTACTTTTCAGTTTAAATGCTAGGTATTAGAATTTTAGATGATAATGGAGTGATTTGTGTTTTTATCGTAAAAATCGACTATTTTAAGGGTCAACTGAAATTAACGTTTTCTGATAATATTTGAGCCATTAAAACGGTAAATACTATCATAGTTGTATATTATTATTTGTAAATATTATTTGCTAAATATTTTATATTATGTGAAGTTTAATATGTTGAGCAAAATATTGTTGATTGTAGTTGCTTTATGGGAACACGTAAATAATACGTCAACTTATTAAGTTTAAGAAAAGCGCTGTTCCAGTGAAAAAAATCTTCGATAAGTTCTTCTGAAGATATACTTAGTATATCACTTTAATTAAGTTATCACTAATCTAATAAAAGTTAAGAATGAATTTAACTGCATAAGTACTTAATTATATTTATGTATATACCGAGATATTTAATGTTTATGCTAGAAAATGTAACAAGCATTACGTCGAATTTTATGAAATGGTCGTTGGCGCTTTAAGTAATATTTTAATAATTTCATTATTACACAGCAGGTGTATATATGTATAGGCTATGTCAAACGCATCATAAATACATTTATGGATTACTATTTGCACCCGTTCAATATTAGTCAAACGCTATTGGCCCACAAATAGAACTGACAAACGGTTTGATATTTATGTTTGTATTTGTTTATAAGCATAGATTAGTTTTCAGGTAGTATTTTAAATTACGGCCTTAATTTTAGAAAATGCTGTATTTCACTTGAATGTATTAATTCCTTTTATATTATTGTAACGAATTTTCGAACTTTGTCACACGCCATTACCTTGCAAAGTTCGTCGTGGTCGAGCGGCAAATGTAGTGCGCCGCCTTTGATGTGGGAATCGTTGCCATTGAGACCGGTGTCCATAAACGTGCGAAGACTAGAACAGTGCGGTGTGTTCTAGAAGAAATGCGAATTTTTCAGCGCCCCGGAAACAGATAGTGTATGTATAAATAGTAAGCAGCAGGGCGTTAAGAGGAGTCGAGTCGAGTATCAGCAAGCGAAGTGAAGCAAAGTAAATCTAGTTGAAAATAAATGGAGTTATGTTAGTAAATACCCGTGTTAGTGTACTCAAAAGTTATTAACTAATTTAACGTTTAGAAATAAATTAAATAAATGGTTTTAAGTAAGTTTAATTGTTTTATTCACCACTTTAAGAGAAAAAATATTACAGTACTTTGATTAAAAAGTATTGAACGTTAGTGGTGTAATAAAGTTTCTCTTGAGAAAAGTATTTCTTAAAACTTTCTTGTTATTATATAAAAATGCAATTACATTTTCTAAATATTACGTAAACATCTAACCTGAAAGTTACCAAACATTAAGTTTAAAGCCTCATTTCCCAATGAAATATTTGCATTTAACTTTAAAATCACATTTTAATGTCACAGTAACAACTTTACTGTCAGTTAAAATAATTCTTAATAATAAGATTATAGGTGCTATAGATAATACTGTTCTGTAGAGCGATACAGAAAGAGTTCTTAAAAATTACATTTATTAAGTTTCTAAGATTTGTCGAAAACGGAGGAAGTCATTTTGGAGGACAATACGCTGACATTCATCATTAAAAATTTTGATATCATCTGCTTACTACGTTTTTTAGGCTTCTATAACTGAAAGGGAAGCTTAATGAAATCGGTTCAGACGTCTGTCTGTCCGTCGAAACTTTTAACTCGAGAACTACTGAACCTAAAGACATAAGGGGGGTATAATTCGAAAGCCCGTGGCCTACCGGGTTCATATCCGCGAGCTGACATAAGTGAGATATCCTACAACAATTCAATAAGGGTTTTTAACAGACCCAGCTTCCAGTATGTCATTCCTTATAATTTTTGATCAAGGCAGCTTCCACGCTGGAGACCAGCTTCTATTTCTATCGTTTTTGACATCTGTCACGCCTTATAATTTTTGATCTGTGATAGATAGAGACATACAGTTTTCAGCATTCAATTAAAGACCATAAGTCCAGTCCACAAATTTTTGTTTATGTATAGAAGCCCCGGATATTGGTGGAAAAGGAGTTCCACGTCCATACTTGTTTTTTAATGTAGATGCCCCTGATAGTTCTTACATCAACTGTGTTTTTAATATCTCTTCAGATAATGATGCTATTTATATTGTTTCTTTTATATATTTACAGGAGTAATAAATAATAAAAAACATTAAGTTTTAAAGTAAAAATAAATTATTTATCTACTATACACAGTAATATATATTATTAAAGTTCCAAGGAACAACATACGCTGTGAATCGAAGAAGCAACCGATTTTAATGGTTGAGGGCTTTTTTGATGCGTCTTGAAGAGACGGGGTCCGAGTTATAGTTTTGAAGGCGATCTGAATTAACCATGGCCAGATAACAGCAGAAAAATGGTGATTGGTATTGCGAGGAAAAAGCGCGCAAAATGGCGCCAAGCGCTTGATATCTGTTCGATGTTCAGTTTATTTGCAGCATTTTAATCAGTAACAACATGCACTGTCATGTCATTCTCCGGAAACTGCTTACACCGGAATCGCAGCTTCACTTATTGAAGATGGTGGAACTGCATAGTGCATTTAGACTGTCTGTGCCATGCCGCGATAACTTGGTGTCATCAATACACCCGGACATAATTTATTGATATCTTGCGTACCGATCAACGCATTGAAGATTGTCGACAATATTTGTCGCGATACTGCATCCGATCATTTGAAACATTTACCGCTCGATGGCGAAATGGTAGTTATGTCTGGAGATTTTTGACGAACTTTGCCAGTTATAGTACATCAAGATCAAGTTGATCAAGTTACCAATTGTGTGAAGTCGTATGAACATTGGAAGAAAGTTGTTAAGTACGAACTAACTCAGAACATGAGACTGGCACGACCAAAAGACAAATGTTTACCGATTTTTTAGTGAAGGTCGGTAAAGAGACATTGAAAACAATACGCGACGATTTGGAAAAATTGCCTGAATTAATCATAGGTACTAGAGATAGGGTGTGAAGGTTGACGCATGTGGTTAAAAATCTCCAGGCTACAGAGGAGTAGTACAACAGTGTAATAAAAATCTGAAAACTGAAAACGGCGCAGAACTGAAGCTGAATAGCGGCGGAATTACTGTAAATGCGGGTGAGTCCCAAATCACCCTAATACAATAAAAATAAGTAACGCCATATAAAGTGTAGAGATTTAGGTTAAACGTAAATATTAAGAACTGAAGTACAACCTAGTAAAGGCACCGTACTTTGAACTTAACAGCGACATCTGTGTTCTGGTAGACGAGCGAAGCCAGTATCAGCTTAGGTTCGCATCCGAACTAAGTGGGAGGTGAACAGAAAACTGGACGGCAAGCTTGTTGACAGAAACATAAAGGGCGAAAAGCATAACAATTCAAATAGCTCGGCTATTTAGCAAATAACAAAGCGTAAAGAGCAAAGAAACAGAAGAGCAATTGCAAAAGGTAAACAAAGAGACAAGTGATCGTTAATACATAAATAGAAGGAAATAGAAAAACAATGGAGTAATTCATAGCAGAAATAAGACAAAAATTAAATAGCATGGATGACAGAGGAGAGAGAATTGAGCGAAAACTGGATAGTATAAATGCAGAAATTAAAGAATTAAAAAAGAAAATGAAAGAATTAAGCAAGAAAACAAGAATATCATGAACGAAATGGTGAAATTGACTGAAAGAATAGAAGCACTTGAAAGGGACAGTAGAAAGAAGAATCTGGTGATACATGGGATAGAAGATGATGAGGAGGAAGATACGAAAGTAATAGAAAATAAAATGCAAACTATATTCGAAAAAGTAGAAGTACGAGTAACAGTAGCTGACACAGTAGAAGAAATTGAAAGAATAGGCGAAAGGAAAGAGAATATAAACAGACCAATCTATGAAAATGAAAAATGCCAACGAGAGAACAAAAATCCTGAAAGCGGCGCACAAGCTGAAAGGGACGAAAGTGTATATAAATAAAGATTACAGTAAAGAAATACAAGCACAAAGAAAAGAGCACATACGACACATGAAAGAAGCACGAAAAAGCGGGGGGAAAAGACTGGCTAGAAGAAGTAGCATGGAAACAAACAGCACATGGGAAAACAAACAACGGACAAATACTATGTAATCTAATAGCCGCAAACGAAATGCAAATAATGAGCACTAAATTTATACATAAATGAGAACATAAAATTACAAGGATCCCCCCAAATGGAATTGACCACGTTTTAGTGAAAATAAACCACTCTAAATCTATCAACGACGTAAGAACTTTCAGAGGAGCTAATATAGACTCAGACCACTTCCTAGTGATAACCGAGGTAAAAATAAGAAAACTCCAAGAGAGGAAAGAATTGAAGAAAAAAAGATGGAATACAGAAAAACTAAAAGAAGAAACTACATCACAAAAATATAAAGAGGAAATAAAGAAAAAATTAGAAAACAGAAGGAAGACAGAAAATATCGAAGAAGACTAGAATCAAATCAAGAACACAATAGCAGAAGCGGCAGATAACACGATTGCACACGGCGGAAAAATAATGAAAAACTACTGGTTTGATAATGAATGCGAAAATTGTATAAAAGAAAAAAATAAGGCCATGAAGAAATAATTCGACACAAAGGAAGAGCAAGATAAAATAAACAATCAAAGCAAAAGAAAAGAAGCAAAAAATGTGCCTACAGAAGAAAAAAATATGATAGATAAAATACGGGAGGAAACAGAAAAGCAGAATGGAAAAAATAACTTAACGACATTGCATCAATACATTAGAAAACGAAACAAGAAAAACAACGGAACACTAGATGAAATCGATGAAAAAGAATGGACGAATTACTTTAGCAATTTATATAAAGAAGAAAATCACACAATAGAAGAAGGAGACAAGATATTGAAAGAGCAACTAGGAAACTTAGAAAGAGCACCAAATATAGAGAAAGTACAAGAACATATAACAAAGATGAAAAACAGAAAAGCCGCGGAAAGTGACAACATATGTGCCGAAATGTTAAAACAAGGAGGGGAGGAACTGCAGCAAAGAATTCATGAATTAATAACAAATATTTGGACAAAAGAAGAAATGCCGGAAGAATGGAGAATCGGACTAATAAAACCTATACCAAAAAAGGAGACAGATTCAACTGTGTAAATTACAGAGCCATCACCTTATTAAACATCACGTACAAGATAGTAACGATGATAATAAAAAGTAGACTTGCAAAACATGCAGAAACATTTTGAGGAGATTACCAGCTAGGATACAGAAATAACAAATCAAAAACGAAGCCATACATACAATTAGACAAACAACTAAGAAAAGCTACGAATATGACATAGATCTACATATCCTCTTTCTCGACTACAAACAAGCCTTTGATAGCCTAATAAGAACGAAAATCATAGAAGAATTAAAGGCAACACAAACACCGCAAAAACTTACAAACCTAATTAAGATGACAATGAAGGAATCAAAGAAACAAAGCAGAATGGCACAATCAATAACAAATCAGTGCAAATATTAGCCTACGCAGACGACATCGCACTAATAGCAAGAAGAAGAGACGAACTAGATAGGACATTTAGTGCAATAGAAAAAAAAAATCAAAAGAAAAAGGCCTTGAAATCAACGAAAATAAAACAAAATACATGCAATAGGAAACAAAAAACATTGAGAGAAATAAAAATTGGTAAGTACAAGTTCGAATAGGTAGAAACATATAAATGTCTCGGGTTCCTGATACATAGAAGAAACGAAAGAGTGAACACAAAACATATAATCCAGCAGGGATGCAAAGCACTATATGCAAATAAAAAATTACTGAGGAATAAGAGCCTACGCAGAAGGACGCGAATACAAGTATACAAGACTATATATACGACATGTTGTAATGTATGCAGCAGAAACGGCAAGTTTAATAAAGAAAGAAGAGGAACAATTAAAAATTTTTGAAAGAAAGATCATTAGAACAATAATGGGATCAAAGAAAGAACGGAAAGATGAAATAAGACTACTAATGAATCATGAGATAGATCAAATATTGAACGGCGAAAACATCGTAAGAATACACAAGGCACAAAGAATCAGATAGTATGGACACTTATGCAAACAAGAAGAAACATCTCCACAGAGAATAATCACGGAATGGACACCACTACACACACGACCTAAAGGAAGACCCAAATCAAGATGGAAGGAACAAGTAGAAGCAGACATCAGAAAAATGAAAATAATGAATTGGAAAGAAGTATTGCAAGACAAGAAAGAATGGAGGAAAATTGTATTAAAAGCGAAAACACACCCAGACCTATAAAGCTAAGAGAAAGTAAAAGACAATGTGGATTAATCTCCCACAACAAAAAGACTCAAGAGTTCGCAAGAACAGCTTCAATTTCTTCGGAAATGTACAGCTCAATATTATTTATTACTAGAGATATGAAGCAATAACCAAACAATCGATCGAGTTATTTTGACACCACGTAGTGATGATTGCGATAAGATTAACGCAACCATTCAAGAAAAGATCGCTGGCTTTTTAGTGACATTGCTCAGCTTTGATACAGTCGTTGATGAAAGAATAGGCGCAGTCCGGAATTTATAAGCACTTTAGAAGTACTAAATTTACCTCCTCACAGGTTAGAGTTGAAAGTTGAATCGATAGCTATGATACTTCAAAATCTAAACGCATCACGTGGCATAATCAACGAAACTCAAGTTCAGATCAAGAACATTCGACCACGAGTTATTGAATGCTTAGTTATGACTGGCTGTTCTAAGAGCCAAAAGATTCTTAGTCCACGGATCAAGTTACGGCCATCAAAGTCCATGTTACCGTTCGACTTTGAGCGTGTTCAGTTCCCTCTACGTTCAGCTTTTGCCATGACGATCAACAAGTCTCAGGGCCAATCACTTGAACGTGTTGGCGTATATTTACCGGCGCCTGTATTTACTCATGGCTTATTGTACACATCACTATCACGTGCCAAAATCGCTAAGACTGTTAAAGTCTGGGTCGAACAAACAGACATTCAAGGAAAGGTCCGTGGCTTCGAAGGCACATTTAGTTCTAACATTGTGTTCCCAGAAGTTTTATAAATTCAATAATTAAACGACTTTAACACTTGAACTAATATTATCCCATTGTCTTGGCTTGTTAATCTATTTAACACTTAACTATAATTATCATTTCTTTAATTATTTAACTAACTCTTTTGTTTAATCTCAGAAATGGCAAAGCAGCCAATAAAAAATGACGTTGAACAAAATCAATGAGTTTGGCGACGACTTGCAAAAGCGTTTTTCCGCTAATGAGACAAATGCGCACTTTCAAAAGTGGTTCTCTTTGTACGTTGAGGAAGTGCAAGTAGCGTACGCTAGGATAGCCGAAGAGTTCAAGTCGCAATCTCTACTAACACCATCCGATATAAAAACATCCGATCGAGTGCGAAATTTTAGAAAAATTGATTGACGCAAAGAATTGGATCGTCCGATATTATCACAATTCAGAAAGAACCGAGACTTTTAAACTATCTGGCGACATGCCTAAAGTTAATAAAATTAACGTAATCAATTTGATTAAAGACGCAACAATTGCATTGCATAAACGCAAGAAGGTTCTGGCCAAGCAAGAACAATTAACACAACCAGAGAATTACTGCACTTACCATGAAAAGTATCACCTTAAAGCAATTGAGTGTCGTTATGCACTACGATGCGTGGAATTTATTAAGTTAATAAATTGTTTAACTTTCAATAGGATGCAATTTGCGTCATACCGGATTCCCTGTATAGTTAAGTCGACTGACAATATTCCTTAAATTGTGTAAATTAAACCGGTTGCTTAATTCGATCAAGAGCAAAATGATTCGACGCCAACTATTCTTGGTTATTTTCCTCTACTGAATTATTAGGTTTATTATTTACTAGTTTCTAACTGCTAAAAATTTAAAATTAAGCATATAAATAATAGCAAGAAAATTTATTTGTACTTCATATTACAATTGAATGAAGAACTTTGAATTATGTAATTGTTGGTTAACATTTATTTTAATAAATATATGTTTAGCACATGAATCGAATCGAAACCACGCAAACAGTTACACACTTTCTTAGAAGCCTTAATATAATAACACCAAATAAAAGTTAAATGGAACCCGACACCTTTATATTCTTTAAATGATATAAAAACGTTTGAGAAAGTCAAAACTGGGGATCTTCATGAGGTTACTATTATCGACTGTATTGTGAAAAAAGAAAAACATAAATATTTGTTATAAGTATGAATTTTTTTTAAATACTAAATTTTATTGTTTTTAAGAAACTAAACAGCCCTTTAGGTGCTTCTGCATAACAATTCGAGCATCTTCTCTTTCTTCGCCAATTATTGTCATTATTTCTTTGCATTGAATAAAACTGTCTTTATAGAATTTAATGTTCTGTGCAATGTGTCATTGTTATTAATATACAACATTTTAAAAAACATTTCTTTCCTAAATTATATAATTTGAAGTATTGTACGGTGAAAATGTTCGACAATTGAAAGCGCGTTGATTACAATGTTATTCATTAAAATTTTAATAACTACTTTGTAATGCTGAATTGTATTGCGCGTAAAATTATCGATGTATCAAAAAATACATAAATTGCTACTATTTCCATGCTGGTTAACGCAACTTTTTAATAAAAAATCTCCAGGATTTTTCTTTTATCAAAATACGGGTAATATAGTTCATTACAATTTTTTTCTAAATCATATTGGTCTAACTTTATTTACATCACAGGGTACATTATACAGGGTAATGTTAAATTTTTTTGTAAATACTGTAATTTAATTCAGAAGACAAATAACACACAATGGCTCTTGTATTTGTCTTAGTGAATTAAAAAACGCTAAATAAGCCATCCATTTCCTCCCCGTCTTCCTGCCCGAAAACCTCTGAATGGTAAAAATAGTATTTTATTTTTAAAACCGCAAAAGATGGAAAAATACGATTTTTTAGGATTTTATAACTTGGAAAGAAAATATTTGTTAAACATATTATACAGGGTGGGAGAACAAAGTACACTTTTGAAAGCAGCAGTACTAAAAATTTTTGTTTGCTCTATAATAACAATAGACCTAAGCAGGGTCAATTCTAAATAATCATATTCTTATTATTTAGCGAATTAAAATTTGAAAAGTGCATCGAACTCGCATATTTGGCAGATAGCGGCACCGGTCATCTTAATCATCACTCGCGCATTAATTGTTTGAGTGTTACGATTTAGGTCTTGGTGCAACGCATTACTATAATGAGCGTTGACATGTGATTGACGAATAAGGAAATATACATTTATCTTTCATGTATTTGAAATTGAATCTCGGTCGGCTTATG
Organism: Sinelater perroti; assembly: GCA_036346155.1. NCBI lineage: Eukaryota > Metazoa > Arthropoda > Insecta > Coleoptera > Elateridae > Sinelater > Sinelater perroti. Next base: position 1,531,391 of record JARFIY010000359.1, read on the forward strand.
CCGCCAGTCGGAAAAAATTAATGTTTTATAATTTCACCTATTTATTAACAATATTATTTGTAAGTATTATAGCAACGCTTTCTAGTATATCAGGCAGATATTACCCCTATTTATAGGAACAGCCGTTAATAATTCGTTAGTAATGCGTGAGCTGCACGATATCTGTTATAAAAAAATAACAAAAAGAAACTTTTAACGTTCAAAACTTTCTTATTGTTTTTCAAAATATTTTCCCGAGCGGCCAATACATTGTTGCATACACTGGAACCAATTTTCATAGCATTTGTCTTTAGCGAATCAGATATTTCCAAAACATGGGTTTTGAACGTACCAACTGCCTCTCGTGACGTCGAAAATCGTTGTCCACGCAGTTTTTTCTTCACGTGTGAGAACAAAACAAAAATCGTTAAGGACTGTACGGCAAATGACCCATTAATTCGACGTTTTGAATACTCACAAATGCGTCAATGTGTGTAAACTCGCATTGCCATGATGGAGAATAATTTGACGATGCGCCTTGGTTTTTCTTAGTTTTCTGAAGACTTATGGAAAAGCAATAGTTGTGTACAATTTAGAATTAACCGTTTTACGATTCTCTACAGTTTTTTTTTAAGTGAGCATTGCCTCAAAGTGCTTCGAGCACGAACGATTTTTGACGAGTTTGGCTCATCTTGGAAGACTCATACAGTCGACTGGTGTTTACTTTTAGACTAATCGTATAAATTCAACATTTGTCACGTGACGATGTTATAAACGGTTTTTGAAGCAACGCGATTATATTTTTTGGCCATTTCTTTCGACCAATCGACATGAGCCAGTTTTTGAGCGATCGTTAACTTACGCGAAATCTAACGCGCAGCTTTTTCATGGTAGTAAATGTTCATGCAATATCGAATATATGCTAGTTATACTAATGTCTAAAGGTGCCTAAATCATACGAAAAGTCATATCACAATCTTGCTTTATCAGTTCGAGCACGGAATCGATGATTATCCGCCGGCGAAGTATGACCACGATTAAATTCACTAAACCAACGGTATGCAGCGGCTTTGTGTGAGGCTTTATCACCAAAAATCGAAGTGGGTTAATCCACGCACTGATTAGATAATTCCCGTCGAAAGTTTTAAAAAACTATCGCATAAAAATTTTCACTAGTTAATTCCATTTTTTGGCCGAGAAGAAATTTTCAACTTAACAACAATAAAATAGATAGCGTCCGTATAACAAAACGTTTTGAGTACGTGTGCCGTCAAAATCTCCAAACATCAGATCGCACCTAACACACGCAGGGTTGTGAATCCGCAATACATATCGTGCAGCTTACGTATGTCAAAGACATATGTCTATATGGCTGATAACTAAATTTAAATGATGTACTATTAGGTTAACTTTTGCAATGTCAAAATAATGTTTGTTATTACATTATCGTTTTTAAGTTAGAGAAAATATCAAAGTGAAATACAATGGGTCGCAAATTTGTCATACACAGCCAGTATAAACGTAAACGAAAAAAGTAGTTAAACTAAATAACAATTTAAATAGTCAGTATTTTCAACGAACTTAAAAAGTTCATTACTGAATTCTATATGTCTGTCTGCCGGTCTGTCGGTCGGTCACAAAATTTGAGATTTTTTAAAATTTGAAAATGGATTCTTATAGGAAATTTTACGCTGATTTCGAATTCGAAATTAAAAAATTTCTGTGTTTTCGAGATATTCGACTTCGAATTTCGGGAAAATTTTCGACATTACGATTTTAAATGTGATTCTTATAGGAAAGTTTACGCTGAATTCGAAAATGAAGTTGAAAAAATTCTATGTCGAATAATTTTCGAGATATTCGATTTCGAATTTTCCCGAAATTCGAAATCGAAATCGAAAGGTTTTTTTACAGAGCAATCTCTTCGTCGGCCACATGTTTTAAATATATATTCTTTTGTGACTAGTTAGTAAAAAGACAAATCAAAAATAAATGTTATGTTTAAAATAATTAAAAAATATTTTGTTCAGTTTACTGCGTATGTCCAAGCGCCTGGTTAAAGAAATAACTGATGTAAGGTATAAAAGGGCTATAAAATAAAATGTCAAAATTTACCATCGAAATAAAGAAAAACATAGTTAACAGCGCTGACCAACGAGCCACCTACAATAGAGGAAGCATAAGAATATACAAATTAAAACATAATGGTTATAGGAACATAGATATGGTGAAAGAAAAGATACAAAATAGTAACAACAATGATATAAGATGGGAATATCTTGTATAAATATTGCATAAACTGCAAAAGAGATAAATAAGGAAAAACCAAAAACATCACATAGTAGAGTAAGGAATTAAAAAACAAAGTTAAGCAAAAGAAAGAAGCTAGGAATTTAACAAAGCAATAAACAATCATTATATGAAAAAAAGAATTTGTTTTATAAGATATTAAGTACCATTAGAAAAGATAAAAATAGATGGTTTAATTAAGTAAAAAAAATAAATAAAAACGGCGAAAATTCTGCACTGAAGTAAAAGCGAATATAATCAAATGTTTGCAATATAGAAGAATACAAAGGCTACAAAATATTTTTCATTTAGCATAAAGCAGTAAAAAATACCACTTGAGTAGGGTACGACAGTAATTTTTCCAATGCATAAAAACGGAAATAAATAAGATTTTACAAATAGTGATATGTTCCTCCTAAGCATAACTGCCAAATTATATAAAATAATATTAAAAAGCAAATTGAAAGCTGTACCAGGAAATAATTTAGGAGTACAACGTGGTTTTTAAAATTGTCGTAATACAAGGTGGCGCAAAAGTCATCATTGGACTTTCTAAGGCAGTAAATTAAAAGAATTGGTTTGATTTGTTAATTATGTTTACTTAAACGTTTAAGTTTTTCCCGATTAAGTCGCGAAGATAACATCGATTAAGTCGCAGCCACCAGAATTGATGCAAGGTCGGGCTCATTTCACAGCAGTTTCCATTTGGCAACAAATTCTCTAGTTCTTGTCGGATGTTCTCTTTTAAGGCCGCCAAGGTCTGTGGTTTGTTTGTATAGACCAGTAAACTTCAAACCCTCAAAAAAAAGAAGTCTGAAATGGTCAAATCGGGCGATATTGTAAGCCAGCGCAAATAGCCAAAGCGAGAGATTAAGAGGCCGGAAAACGCTTGCTTTAGAATATTTATTGTCGCTTGTGCAGCATGTGAGGTTGCACCGCCCTGTTGAAACTATATGTTCTCCAAGTCCAATTTGTCAATTTGCGGCAGCAATAAGTGGTTAATCACGGTTCTGTAGCGTGCGCCAGTCACAGTAACAGTGTTGCCGATGCCGTCCTAGAAAAAATATGAACCAATCGATTTTCCTCCGTAAACGCCGCACTGCACAGTGACTTTGAGAGAATATAATGGCTCTTTATACGAGAATTTTTAGTACTCCAGAATTGTTTATTTTGGCTATTCATGTATAGATGAAAATGCGCTTCATCGCTCATGATAATTTTCCATTTATCGCCCTTAAGGGGCAAAAAACAAACCGTGGTACGGTGAAAGAGCAAATGACGTCAGAAAATGCCAAAATATTACCTGCAACGACCCGACTGACGTCAGCAGCTAGCCCGATTACGTTATCTACCATCCCTACCATACTCGCACAAGTATAAAAGCTAAAACGCACAAGACAGTCACTTAATCTTTAACAGATTTTCTTCTGAAGATGTCCACCTCAGTTGTGGACGAAACGTCAAGAGTTTCCAAACTCCGACCACACGATGCACCATTACACCGGCCGTAAAAACCTTCGGATCTATTTTATTTAAAAATACCAACAAAGAATGAGAGAAGCAGAAAACTACATATTTTATTGTGTGCTCGTAAGGAAGATTATCCGCAATGTAACTAAGGCATCTGAAAGTAACTAATGAGTAGTTACAAATTGAACATTCATGTAGATAAAAAAATAATATTAATCGTTAACAGAAATATAACATAAAATTATTACAAACAGAATAATACTACAAGTAAATAACTTTAAATATCTAGGTAGCGTCTTCAATATACAAAAAAAAGTGGACGACTTAAACAACAGCATAACAGAACTAATGTTATTAAAGACAATATAAAAAATTTTTTAATATTAAATAAGTAAACAAATAAACCAAAATAATTACATATAACATAAACTTATATACATCAACGAAGATAGAAAAGAACTAGCATAAAAAACCTACAAGAAAAGACAACAAAAAAAAAACAAAAATAACTGATAATATAAAACAAAGAATTACTCATCCCTAGACAAAAAACAAAAAATATAAAGAACCTCTACAGAATACATGAAAAGCAGAAGACCAGTATATTAAAAAGAGAAATTCTGCCGAAAGACAGACAAGGAAAGCTCACTAAGGAACTTTGGGTACATTTACAGCGGATATTAAGCATGATATAAATAGAAGCCAAACACTAGTCATGGGGAATTGAAATCAAACTGAGAAAGACGTAGCAAAATTAAACATATATACCAAAGAATTAAAAGTAGAAAGTAACGAAACAAAGAGCAATTTTTCTAAAGTTGATAAGATTATAATGGATAAATTACAAAACACATAACACAACATAAAAAACAGAAATGCCGTGGAATTAGACCAACTAAATATGGATTAGTTAAATGTATAGATTCTCTCCATCATCTAAAGTTCTTACACATAATAAATGTGTGTTGGTGGTGTTGCAAAATTCCAAATTTATGAAGAACTGCAGAAGTTATCTTTCTTTTCGAAAAAGGCAGCAAAAGTGAATTTCAAAACTATAGATGTGTTAGCCCCACGAATGCCATATATAAAATATACACAAAAAGCAACTTAGTGAAAGTTTTTACAAAAAGGATAAAATATATTTCGACAAGGATGTTCTTGTAGCGGCAATATCTTTATAGTGAAGTGGCTAATAGAGCAACGCAGAGAAATTAACCTTACGACCCATATAACCTTCATTGATTTCGAAAAGGTCGTTTGACCATATTGAGTGAAATAAGCTCTTCAGGATAAGGACATGATAAAGTTAATGAATACACTGGTTTAGAACTTGAAAAAGAAATAAAAATTAATTACACTTTTTAAATTGTATATTAATGATATCCTCAAACACTGGAAATCCGAAGTATAAATCAAAATTCAACCAGATCGAAATACTTACCTCGCCCGGATCCGGCAAATGATCTCTCTTTTAGAAACAGAAATAAAAAGATCAACATAGATTTTGTTTAATGTTTTATTATACCATCACAAAACAATGCTCGTCATTCAGTTATCAATCAGTTTTAGATTGTATCGTCGAAATGTTTGCCCGCACAAGCGACACGCTTGTGCGGCCGCACCTTAAAGTTTACCGCTGCTTGCCGAGTCGCTTTACGATCCCGTTACGAATAGCGTCATTTAATTCCTCAACAGGCTGCGTCCTGCGTTGATGTCTCTACAAATATAAATCGCAAGGGGGGCTGGTCTGGTGATCTATTAGGTAATGGAATATTACCATGTAATGAGATGAGGCGACTGGAAAACATTTGCCCCAGAATTTCTCAAGAAATTCTCGCTATATGTGCAGTCTTCTAGAAATTACAGTAGTGTATTTCCATATTTGTTCCATGTTTTGGGCTTTAGGAAATCGCGGAATATCACAACAAAGCTGTTAGGCATCACCGCACGTCCTGCTTCCTCAAAATAATACTAAAAAATACCAGTCACATTATTTAAGTGCTTGGAATACCATCAGTTTGTATTGATGGAATAAGAGATCGCACGCTCCGGTCAGATATTCCCAAGACGAGACCATGCTTGTGGCGACGTGATAACATCCTGTCTCATTGCTGCGATATTCTCGGATGTCCGAACGCTACTAGATCTACCGGATGATTTCCGTTTGAATACTGAGCCAGTCTATCGAAAATTGTGTACCCACGACATTATAGTTTTTTTGGTTGGAACTCTTCCGTAACGACTTATTCCGAAATGCCTACGAAATAACCGTTGTGATACAGTAACAGAATCACCATTTTAAGAATAAATGAAAGCACGGTATTTACCAGTCCACGCCATGATGGATATTAAAATAGCATGCCTTGTACTGCTTAAGCATGTACGCCTGGAGCGCCGTCTACAAATAGATTGCATTCAGATAATCTTATACTTAAGTGAAAATTGCTTTTTTAATTTTTATTTCTAAAGTTTGCAAGATTAAAAAACCATTTGCTTTTTATAAAAAAATAACAAACATTTTAGCATTTTATTAATTTTCATAAATTATTAACTGTTCATCGTTACAAACATCTGAAAATGTGTTTCCTTTATATTCTAAAACAAAAATTCTGCGCAGATCCAAAAGCAATTTATAAAGACCGAGACTTTTTCCAATTACGTAGGTGCGGCACTCCTTAGCAAGGAAGCATTTGTTTAAATTGATACGCAATCGGGCGAACTTTAGCGCAAGATAATGTGAATTTACGATACCGTACGTTTGCGAAGCAAAAGGAACTGAAATACATCGCCTAATTGAGTATTCATGGTCCGATACTTCTGATTTACTGCCTTTTTTATTTTTAGCTCTCCTTCTGATTATTTTTTGATTGGATTCTTTCCTCTCTCGCTCTGCCGGGCTTGGGCCGCACACGTTAATTCTCCCCGAAAACTTCGCCGGGAAAATACGGGCGAAACATGGAAATTTCTTTATCCGAATGAGCAGTTACGTATAAGCAACGGCTAGATAAGAAAAGGGAGAGACTCCTACGCATCGGCAAATTAGCAGGACGTTAAGTTCTTCTAAGACGATTACGAGGCCGTTATGCGCGACTTTTGAAGAAACTCGCGAAAATTACGGCGCGCAATTCATTGCTTCCGGAAGCCCGGCAACCGACCAAGTCTCGTATTGTCTAGAGATGCGAAATTTATCGGCCCCTAAATCGTGGAAAATTTCAGTTAAATACATTGCTGTTATAATTTTCCCTTTTGTGCTCCGCTCGTTGTTGGCTTTCGACATTTAAATTTATTTACGCTCTCTTGAGCTTCGCAGATATTTATGTTTTGATTTCCCGGATTTGTAATTACTTCTACGTTTCACGAGCTGAAAAGCTTAAGGTGGCAAATTTGCTTTTCGCTCTTGTAATAAAAACTTTGTTTACACAAAACTGATATTACCGTTGGATAATGTTATAATGGCGTACAATTCATACATGGACTGCAAATTAACTTACACACCACATGAAATCTACAATTACTCAACGATTTGGTTAAACGATTAAAACAATTGTAGGATAATTTTGAATTGTGAACAAAACTACTTTAATGTAGGAATGATTGATCAGTCACAATATTAGTCACTGAATTTACTGCATGCAGCGATAAATTAGCTCTTCATTTCGAATGTTTATGCGTCTATCCAGTAAATTAGATTAAATCTGATGCATTATTGTTACCTTAAGCTATGTGTATAATTAAACTGTTCGGCGAAAGGATTTACGGTGTCCCAGATTGCAGATAATTGGTGTATGAAATTGTAGTTGTATTTTAATAAATGTCTCAACCAAGTTGGCACCATTTATAATTTACAAAATTATGCCGTGTGCTTAATTTAAATTAATTTTAATATATAATAAAATATTGTGTCTACAAATGTTACAATGTAATTATTTACTAAGAAATTTATACGTATTTATAATAATTAAAATAAAATAGTTAAAAATTACATTACTGTCTTAAATAATCTGATAAAGAGTTTAGTTTAAATTAGTTTACAAATTGTTTTTTGATTCCATATTTTAGCTAATAAATAATGCTATAAATGTTATTTTTAGTCTACATATTGATATTATTTAATATATAATAAATGTTACAAACAGAACTTATTTTGGAATACAATGGAATTTAAACAGACGATTGAGCCACTTTGATTATGCGGATTATATAATTCGAATCAATCAAACTTACAATGATACCATTAGAAATTTGAAAAAACTAAAATCTGGAGCAGTAAAAGCAGGACTAAAAATAAATACAAATAAAACAATAAATATGACAACTAGAAGAACATCAAATAAGAAATTAGTAATTGACAATAAAACACTAAACAAGGAAGGTAAGTTTTGCTACCTAAGCTTTACAGGAACACCAGGCGGAAGAAGCAAAATGGTTATAAAGATCTGAATAAATAATCTTAAAGGTTCATTTCTCACATTAACTCCGATGTAGATAACCAAGCTACGAATTTTTAACTCAAATATTAAATCGGCCCTCCTCTTTAGGTGTGGATCCTGGTTAGTTACCAAAGCCCTAAGCCATAAAATACAGACTTTTATAAACAAATTTTTAATACGTATGCTGGTATTATATGGCCAAAAGTAATTTTTAATGCATATCTGTGGCTATTTATTTAGGAAAAAACAGTGCATCTACAAATAAGAAGAAGAAAGTAAAACTGAATGAGACACATACTTTGCAGAGAGGTCCACAGCACAATAAAGACAGTGGAGAGGCAGGCGTGTAAATAGCCGCTCTCGTGGTGCGGTGTGGGATACGATACCGATCCGGCTCGTAAGGACCAAAAAAATGGAGAGGCAGGCGTGTAAATAGCCGCTCTCGTGGTGCGGTGTGGAAACGTAGTACGGCCCGTAGTGGAAGGTCAGCCGATAAGGCCAAAATCGTCCCTTAAACGGACGTCGCGTTAGCGGATGGGGGCGGCTACCGATATCAACCAATGAATTGCCAAATCGCTCACCTGAATCGGCTTCGGCTTCGGCTTCGTCGGCGATTCCAAGAAGGCCACCTCTGCGTTGCGGATCTGGTATCTTCGGGATGTTGAGACACGACCGAACTGGCCGTGCTGCGGGGCGTGAATGCTTGCGGGGATGCGAAATGTTTCTTGCGGGTAAAGACACGACCGTACTGGCCGCGCTGCGGGGCGTGAAAGCGAATTTATGCGGACTGAGACACGACCGTAGTGGCCGCGCTGCGGGGCATGAATGCTTGCGGGGCAAAAGCCCATGCCGTTTGTGTGCGACGGCAAAACGTAGCTGATATCAAAGGCTCGCATGCCGCCGCGATATAAAGCGGTTCAAGGGCGAAAAGGCCGCCACACCAGACAGCCTTGGACTGGAACCCGCAGGGATCACAAAGAACAGGCCGACCAAAAACCGCACGGGGAAGAACGATCACCAATGAAGCTAAAACAACAGGGAAAAAATAGAGAGAGCTAAAAATTGTGGAAAAAATAGGATCCGCTGAAAAATATTGTGGAAGCCCTAAGCTCCTAATAATGAGTTAAAGGACATTACAGTACAGTACAACTGAATTTTATAACACCAAGAACAACCAATTCAAATTTGTATATCTTTGATATATTAACTCTTTCATGTATATTTTAACAATATTTGCATATTATATTAAAAAAGTTTTTTTTTTCAAAAACTGTTTGCAGTTGTCACAACCATGGGTTGAGCGAGACTCGAACTCTTAATCGCAAAGCTACAAAGGCAGCCCATGTGTGCAGTTTAGTACAGCATTGGGCTTTAAAAACCTCAATCTATTAAATTTTATCTATTCCCTTTTGGAAAAATGTGATATATTTTCAGCTTTCGATAGTGACTCAATGGTTAAGATTGAAAACCCACAGGTACATTAATTTGACAAAAAATCAATTTTATTTTTAACATAGTTTCCAATGTGTTCTACAAGCCCCGAGCGGGTCAAATATACAAGATGATTTAAAATGATGATTTTAATTTTAAAAAAGATTCTTTTAAAGTTTCGAATGCTACAGGTAGAATGTTCGCGCCTAGCAGACAGTCATGCAACAGCGTTAATCGTAGCCATCAGTAGTGAGCGAAATGGCTACAGTGCAACATAAGTTTTTTTGTATTCGTAAGTTTAGTAACAAAATCTGCGACTGCGGCGCAACGTGTATTTCCTCATCCTTACAACATTTCATTTCTAACGTTCTGACGTTGGAATCATCAAATTGATCAAACTTACTGTTTGTGTAATGGTAAAAGCACGGGTCGATCGTGTGTATTGTAGAAAAATTTGGAACGAATTTAAGAGAGTTTAGAGCGTAGTCTAATGAAGTCAATCCGGACACTGAGCAGAGAAATTGGACTGCCGAAAATAATAGTTTGTCACATATTAAAGCGTCGGTTAATGTTCAAATTATACCACCTACAACTCTTCGTTCAAATAACGAGCTAAGTCGGGTAAAATTTTCTAATGACATGTTCGAAAACATGGCAGACGGTACATTTAATTTTCAGTGACAAGACAACGTTTCACTCAAGTGGGAAAGTGAACCAACATACTGTTCGGCTATGGAGGCTACGAAATCTTCATGCGATACTGGAATTTGTGGCGTATCAGAAACAAAGATTTATGGACTTTTTCTTTTCGTTGCGAAACTCGGTTATTCCTCAAATTCATCATTACCTCAATAATAGATAGATAGATAGATGGGAAATGAACACTTGATACTTATATTTTGAATCTCGAGATCTTTAGATCTTACACTTTCTCTTGTGGGGGTTTATAAAAGAATTGGTTTATATACCACATCTATCAACAACTTTAAACGACCTAGAAAACTGGATTCCGGCCTTAGTGAACTCAGTAACGCAAGATATTATTCATCGTCTGTGAGATGAATTCTGATACCGTCTAGATGTTATCCGTGCAACGAGAAAGAAGCACAATTCACAATTAGGTTCTGTGCACATTTAAAGAGTTCGATAGTGTCGGTATACAATTATATCCTTTTTCTTACATTTACATGGAATTAAAATGTATCTAAGACGACACTAGTGGTGAAGTATGTTTATTAGTTATGTGTTTCTATATGCGGCATAGCATAATTTATACTGGCTTATTACATGAGTTTTAAAACTAAAGAATTGATTTAATATTGTAAAAATTTATATTAACATGCAATTCCAGAAAATATGGTTACAAATATGGAGGTAATCCAAATTAACTTTTATTAGAAACGTACAACAAATCTAAGACAAAGAAAGAACTCCAGAAGAATAATGTCTGCGCCTTACACTAACTACTGAAGAACAATGTTATTAAACACAGTAACGAAGATTTATGTTAATTGCTAGATCCGACGTTAATAGAAGTTTATAGCGGCTTTAGAAAAATTAAAAGTATTTAAAACCCCATATTTACATTAAAAGAAATTATATATAAAAAATGACTTACGTATATATTTGGCGTTTTTTGGAATGGAGAAAGCGCTGAATAGGGTGCCCAGAACCAAAATATGGATATATCTGCATAAACGAGAAGTAAACAGTTAATAAGTGCAATTCAGAGTCTGTATGAAGAAACATAGTTTCCTAATGAGTAAGAACATGAAATATGTTGTATTTTATACAAAGGAAAAATGAGACACAAAGATGAGCTAAACCCATTACTATTTACAATATTCGTGAAAAAGATTATTAAAAAAACAAACAAAAATACGAAAGCCTTATACATAAGGTACCTCATCTTAGAAAAATTAGAAAATACAGAATGCGTTTTGCGGATGGTGTAGCATTAAAAGTGGGAAACGAAAGAACTTTACAGTATAATCTTAATATTTGGACAAATACAAAATAAAGATCAATAAAAATAATAAAATGATGATTATGTAAAAAAATGGAAGCAGAACAAATTGACAATTTCTATTATTTGGGTGGCATTACATGAGAAATAAAAACAGGGGGAAAAACTAAATAGCAGAATACAGAAAGATATACTACGCTGTAAACACAGGATTTATAAACAAAAAAGGCATAACACAACACACAAAATGACCGTTTATAAAACTACGTATACAACAATCCTTACGTATAAATGTAAAACTAAAATAAAAAAAAAGTAATAAAGTGAATACTTAAAAATGGTTAAAAACGTCACTATAAAAGATAAAATAAGAAATAATCACATTAGAGAAGAACCGCAAATAGAATCACTTGGAACTTATATTGAACAAAGACATTTAGCATGGTAGAGACAATTACAAAGGATAACCAGCACAATACTAGTTAAACAGATATAGAAAGCAAAAATACAAGTACAACTTTTAACAAAAAAAAAACCGACTTCAAATTTCAATTTCCACATTCGTGCTGTTTGTTGTTAAGGAGTTCCGTCGTGCCTCCGCAGTCCAAGTCTAATCCAGAACGTCCTTGACCATAGTTAGGTACCTGCCTTGTTTTTGGTTTGTCATAAACCTACCAATATCTCAATCACTATACATTTCCTATTTGACTTCGAGGAGTTTCCTGGTGTATCTTCGAAGTGCAAGGTCCAGTGCCAATGAAATTAAAGTGAGACCACTCTTGAGGTATCCCCTTTCCAACAAAAAAAATCTAAATCGGTTTATAAACAAAGAAGTTATGCCCGAACATCCGTAAAAAATATATACAGTCGAATTGTGAACCTCCTTCATTTTTGAAGTCGGTTAAAAAAAGAACCAGAGGGAGGTCGAAAATAAGCTAATTTAAAGAAATTGCTAGAATTTTAAACAAAAAACAAAAACACACGGAAAAAAGAGAATCGACAAAAAGGACTGGCATAAATTTGTGAAAAGTTATAAAGAAAAACTAAATCCGATACTCAAATGAGTAAAGGGATTTTTATTGTGTGTGTATGTAAGAATTTATATTAATTAATTTTAATGTTGATAGAAGTAGATACATACGATAGAATGTTGTTTGATAAGTCTGGTCACAATGTTTTTGACCTTTTCCTTATTGATCATATGTAAAAACACGCTTGTATTTCGAAAGAAGCGGGTATGCGCCTAAAATTTTATCCACTGCTTAATATCAGTTATAATAATAATAGTAAGGCCCTACGCCCCGCGTGGGAGCACGGCCTGCGAACTGAGAGGTTAAGGCTCTCATACGTTCGCTCTCTCTGCCCGGTCGTTGCGCACCATCTCTGATACGGGGCGATGTGGCAAGCACCGCACCTTAGACGACCGCCATTATTACCCCTTGTTCGAATGAACGCAGGTACTCAATTATTTTTAGTGACTGAGTAGGCCACCCGCCAGGCATCAGAGAGCGCCGGGAATTGAACCCGGGTCCGCAGCCCGCCCCTCAACCACGGGACCGACGAATGTCAAACGACTATACGTTCGAATTCCTCCGTTTCCTAAATCTCAGTGTTACGACTAGAATGGTTATGCTATATACCCATTACATATATATATATATGTTGCAAATTTGCGTAACATAGAACAAAAAAGCACTAAAAAGTAACTGCCATTATTGTTTATTGATGTTGCTCTAAGCAATAAAAAAATATACAATACTAAATACTTAATGACCAGTTAGTGTACGAAATACGAGAAAATACGGTCGTACAAAGAGTTGCTGCAACAAAAGTCTGTGTGTAGAATGTGCAAGAAATCATCAGACTTCCGCATGTTAAATAAAAAAAAAGTAGAGATGTAATATGTGTTAATTATGGCGAAAATAATTTAGATATTTAATTCACCAATTTAAAATCGAAAGGAGTAACAAAAATAAATTTTGTCCAAGTGGTTAAAAAATATGCACCTTTTTTTTGGCGCACTTACAGGCACTGCAGTCTCAAGGGCTTGTTGTGCCCACTAACATGCACTTAAATGCTAGTACATTCACACACACCCACGGGTTGAGCGAGACTCAAACTCGCGCGCGCCGGCTAGAGGACAGAGCCAACTGGTTGAACCATCTGAGCCACCGCGTTGCCTGCACCCTTACAATAACCTATTATTATCGTAACTATTACGGAGCTGTAAAATATGATGACAAAACCACAGTTCTATCAAAAATGACTTAATGACTCAACATATATTAAGGTTTGACGTATGCATTTTTCCGAAACAAGAAAAAAAAAACTTTTATACTCAATAACAAGCTTTATATTGTAATTAAATCAGAAATTCACTTTAGTAAGCGTTGCTAGTTAAAATACTAAACAATTTAATATATAGTACTGCACACACAGACTCAGGTATCGTAATGTGCAGTTCAATTAAACGTCCTGAACTAAATACAGACACGACCATATATAAGCAACAAGCGTAAATATCAAAGAGTGGATTGGATCTTTTACAATCACCGAGATATGTAGTCTTTCAAGACACAACATCAGTCGAGAGTACTATGAATATGCTCTCGGAAGCAGATTCATCCCACCATATGACTCAATGTTAAGTATCACCACTGGGGCTATAGGGTGACTTATCCTAAAAACAATGTACAAATTACTGTGGAAGAGTCGGAGATTTGTTTTCCTGCTAATGTTGTTTGACTTCCAAATTTTGAATAATAAATTAAAAGCATTCTGTGCTAGTCCTATGCGTCTTTCTATGTCCTCTGTACCGCCTTTAGTTCTCATTATACTTCCTAAATAACAGAATTCATCCATTTCCTCAATATCTCTTCCCTCTATTTGTATTCTTATATTTCTCGTATCGTTTTTAACTAATAGTTTAGTTTTTTTTGAATTTATTTGTAATCCTGCTTTCCTGGCATTATTGTTTAGTTTGTTCAATTTTTCCGGCATGTGTTTTTTGTTTGTTGTTATTAGGCAAATATCGTCAGCAAATTCCAAGTCCTCTAGTTTGTTGAATACATTCCAATTTATGCCTATTCTTTTGTCCTCAGTTCTCTTCACTAACCAATCAATTACTATTATGAATAAAAGGGGAAATAGGATGCAACCTTGTCTTACTCCTCTTTGCATTTCGATTTTTTGAGTGAGTTGTCCTTCGTGTTCTATGTATGCAGTGGAGTTGTTATAAAATAGTTTTATTATTGTGATGTATTTGGCTGCTATGCCATATTGTTACAATATCTTCCACATGACTTCCCTGTCTATTGAATCAAAGGCCTTTTGGAAATCTATAAAGGTAATGAGGATTCTACTTCAGCTGTTTGTTCTAGTATAATTCTTAAGGTATTTATGTGATCGATACATGCCCTGTTAGGTCTGAACCCTGCTTGGTTGTCTCTTAGCTTTATGTTGATAGGGTTTCTTAATCTTTCTAAAATTATTCTGGCCGTTATTTTACTAGTTATGCTAAGCAGGGTGATCGGTCAACAATTTTCACAGATTATTCGATTTCCTTTTTTTGGTAATTTAATTATTATGCCTTCTGTCCAGTCCCTTTGAATTTGTTCTTGTGTCCATATCTTGTTTAGTAGTATATAAAGTAGTTCGGTTGAGTAATTTGGATGTATTTTTATTAATTTTGCTTGGACTCCGTCTATCCCTGCTGCTTTGCTATTTTTCAATTTTTGTATTGCATCTCTTATTCTTCTTTGGAAAATTATTCTGTGGGTAATTGTAATGTTTTATATATGTCTATTATATCTTCTATTTCTCTCTTCGTCTTTGTATTTGCTTTATACATTTCAGTGACATATTCCACCCATCTGATTCTAATTTCTTCCTATGTGGAGAGTACTTCCCCATTTTTTCCTTTTGATTTGGTCGACAACTTTTTATTTGATCCAACTAGCTTTTTTGTTATCTTGTATAATGTTTTTGAGTCATATTTTCTGGCTGCCTCTTCTGCCATGCTAGTCACTCTCTTAATGTAATTTCTTTTATCTTGTCTGGTCCTCTTTTTTACTTCGTTGTTTTCCTTAGTGTAATTTTCTTGCCATATTTTTATTTGATCTTGGTTTTTTTCTGTTAGGAGCTTTGCTCTTGTTAGTTTTCTTCTTTTTATTTTCGTTTTTGTTTCAGTTGAAATCCACGTTTTATCATATCTTTTCTTGTAACCTATTGTTTCTGTTGCAGTTCCGTTTAGTATATTTTAGTAGGTATTCCATACCTCTCAATAGACAACGTTGATAGGTCCGTCATGATGTTAGTTTTTCTTTCTAGTGCTTCTTTAAACTTTTTTTTACTTCTGGGATGTCTAATTAATTTATATTGAATTTCCTTCCTTTTAGATTTGGTTTGCAGTTGGCTTTTGTGCTAAGTTTGATTTTTGCTAGAACTAGTGTGTGATCAGGGCTTTCACATTTTGTAACGAGTTCCTCCATTTCTTTTCTATAAGGATGTGATCAATTTGGTTGCGAGTTGTTCCATCTGGTGATGTTAAAGTTATTTTGTTAATGTCCTTGTGTTGAAATAATGTTCCTCCTATCATAAGGTTGTTTAGGGCGCAGAATTCTATTAATCTAGCACCGTTGTTATTTACCTCACCTATTCCATGTCTCCCATTGCGTTTCTTTTCCTTTGTAATCTCTTCCTACCTTTGCGTTCAGATCACCCATCATAATTATAGCATCTCGTTTGTATTTTGTTTTTAATTTCGTTGTGAGGTATATATTTGATCATAAAACGTATCTTTCACTTCATCTTCTTGTTCGTTCGTTGAGGCATATACATAATGATGATTATGTTTCTAAATTTCGCTTTGAACCTAGCCCATATGATCCGCTCTGATACTCCTTCCCATTCTATCGGAGCCTTTGTTGATTGTTTATTTAAGATTTTTGCTACGCCTCGTTTCTTATATGCCTGTTCATCTAAGTAGCCTGAATAAATTATAAAAGTGTTGCCTATCATTTGCTTTGACCCACTCCATTCCATCTTGATTCGACTATGCCTAATATGCTAATTTTGTATTTTTCCATTTCCCTTGATATATTGACATGTTTTTGTTATTTATGCTTGTTTCACTTGTATTTGCTCTTATGTTTACTTTCCTTATCCTATAATAAGGAAAGTAATGTAATCGGCGGAAATTTGACCTACCCAGTTTTTCACATTTCTGGGCGAATTATAGCCTCAGGATGCCAAAAAAGTTGGTTTGTGTGTGTGTGTGTGTGTGTGTGTATGTGTGTCTGTCTGTCTGTCTGCCTGTCTGTCTGTCTGTCTGTCGCTCTGTCAGTAAACAGGATATCTCGGGAACCGTAAGAGCTAGAAACTTGAACTTTAGTATGCAAGTTACCGTTTGGTCGCAAGGTCGCAAAATCGGTCGCGAATCTAAACGGTTGAAGATATAAAAAATTCATAAGAATAAAAATGATTTGTTATCATGAGATAAACATGAATTTAAAGTAAAAGTTGGTAAAATAGGAACTAGGATAAGGAAAGTCGTGTGATGTTCACCAGATTTTTTTTGTCCATTTTGTAGTTAATTTGTATTTATAAACTAAACCTAACTTATTTACTTCATTTGCCTTATACTCGTTGTCCTTGTTATTTGCCTTTGTAGTTATCAATTTGCCCTTTGTATTCTGCTCCATTTGTTTTTTGTTCTTTTTGTTTGTGTGATCCTCAACAGTTTCTTTTTTAATAGCACCTCTTCGTTATTCGGGACTTGGTTTTGGTTCTCTGGGGATCTTTCGCTAGCCGTTCTTCCTTTTTTCTTGTCCTGGTTTGTCATTATCTGTATTTCTTCCATGCTTTTTGATGTTGGTGTTACTGATGTTGAATTCTGG
The DNA here is from genome assembly GCA_036346155.1 of Sinelater perroti. Lineage (NCBI taxonomy): Eukaryota > Metazoa > Arthropoda > Insecta > Coleoptera > Elateridae > Sinelater > Sinelater perroti. Next base: position 1,548,853 of record JARFIY010000359.1, read on the forward strand.
CTGTAGTTTGCCTCTCGCTGTTCTGACAATTCTATCATTTGTAACTGTTGTAGTGTAAATTTATCTCCATTTATTATTAGTTTATCGTTTTTCATAATAACATGATGTCCTTTATTTCTGATTACTTTCATGTAATTCTCCTTTTTTCTTGCAATTTTGTTTAGAGTAATATTCCTCTATGAATATTCTTGTTCCCTTTAGCTTTTTTGTTGCTTTTAGAATTTCAAATTTCTTTGTCCAGTTTTTCAGTTCAACTAGGATTGGACGGAATTTGATTTTGTCTTGTGGTTTTCCAAATTCTTTTGATATCCATCACTTTGTTTTCTATGATTATTGATAAGCCCATATCCCTTAGAACTACTCTTGTTTTTTCTTTTAGTTAGAGATCAATTTTTTCTAAATTTTCTTCAACTCCGTGTATGGTTATATTCCTCTTTCTTATTTATTTTCTAGCAAATCTATTTTCTTCTCTTGATGCTCCATTCTAGTCTTTAGTTAGCGATTCTCTATTTTTAACTAGTTGTTTTCCAACAATTAATCGTTGGGATAATGCCCTGGAAGGCGTATTTAAAACATTAAATTGAGATACAAGAGGCCTTAATATAGATTTCAAATTTAAAATTCGCGGACGATATAATTCTTATTTACGAGGATCCCCAATAATTACAAGAAATGGTAAACAAAATTACAAAAGCCACACAAAGAATAGAATTACAGATAAATAAAGTGAAAACGAAAATAATGACTAATTTTAACACAGATAATTTAAGGATAACATGTGAAAGAACAAACCTCACTATTATTAATAAATATGTGTATGTGTGACAAAATTTAGAATTTCACTTCAATACCCAGTAAATGGAATAAAAAGGAGAATACGTTTAAGTTGGGCTGCATTTGGAAAACTAAATCATGTATTTAGATCAAATCTACCCCAGTTTATGAAAACAAAAGTGTAGAGCCAATGCATAGTCTCCATTGTAACATAAGCATCACAGACATCGTCATTGACAAAAACCTTAGCTCAAATGTTACGAACAGCACAACATGCCATGCAAAGAGCGATATTAAGCATTAGTCTCGAAGATCACAACAAACAAAGCCATACGATAAAATACAAAAGTAGAGCAGGTCATGCTAAGAGTAGCAAAATTGAAATGGCAGTGGGCTGGCCACGTCATAAGAATGGACAAAAATAATAATAGTATGTATACCGTGGACAGGGAAAAGAAATATAAAACGGCCGATGATTAGATGGAAAGATGACTTAAAGAATGGAGCCGGAAGATTATGGGAAAAACAAGCTATAGACAGTGTACAAGCCCCTGAATAGTTTAGGCATTTAGAGAGGAAAATGTAAGACAGAGAGTTTGATTAAAAGTTCGCCATAATTCTGCATCCGTTAGTTCATCAAACGGCATTAATACCCTAATAACTCAAAACGCTTACTTTTGGAATATGCTGAAATCGGAGATTCCGACGGTCAGTAACGATCGGTACAGAACTTTTATCTTCTAAGAAGAGCAGATTTGCAACGAACTTCTTGACCTAGCTCAGGAGGTTATAAAAATCAGAATCAGTTCAAACTCTTTGTCATTTTGCCACTCTGCTACAACAATCTGGCTTGGGTTTGTTTCAAGTCAGTTAGTGTAAAGATAACTTGTTATTGAAATGTTAAGTTTTTTCTTGAAAGAAAAATTGCGTGCACAGACAAAGAACTGGAAAGATAAAGGAAAGATTTACGTCCAATACTGGATACAAGAAAATGCTGAGAGAGAACGGGAGAGAGGGGGGAGAGGGAGAGAGAGAGAAGCTGTGCAAGGGATATCTCGGTGTCAATCAAACTATGTATTTGGAAAAATGCGCTCACAAAAGATCACATATACGAAAACGTTACAATTGTATTTTCTGACCAGATATGGCAACGTTCTACTACTCACGAGCTAGATAATCTAGCCACATACGAGAAGTGACATGAAGATTATTCTACACACAGAAAATATGGCCTACGTTTCGCATTTGAGGGCAGTTAAACTCTTTTGGTATCACCCAAAGCAAAAAGTTTATGAAGGTGGTGAGAAAGCAAAAACAACAGAATAATGAATGGCCCTAAATAGGAAAAAATTTCCCCAACGCCAGTCTACACATTTTAAGAAGTTGATGGCTTGTGTAAGTACCAAAGTGCGACGAGCAAAGGATTGTAGAACAAACTATGTACATTTATATTAAATTGATTGTTTTTTTTAGATTAACTGCAGTAATATTAATTTTAAATAATAAAATCATAATTAAAAAAACATTTCGAGATTTTTAGTTAACACACTTTATGTCAGTACCGTTTCTAGTGTTATTTATTACATATTTATTAAATTTTGCTAATTGTTCTGCGTCTTATTTAATGCATGTTTACTGCCCCTTAAAACTTAAATGTTGTTTTTTACATTTGTATATCTTACTTTTACTAAAATGCTTATAATGTTTCATTGATATTTTAGATAAATTAACGTTAGTGATAAAATTGCAGCTATAATATATTAGGAGTTTTTCCTAAATAAACGAGTTTTGTAATTTTAATATCAGTATTATTATTCTCATTTTTGCACGTGCTTTACTTAAAGATAAAGCAAATCAATCATAGTTAACTTTGAAAACGCGATTTCATAGTAAAGACTTCTAAATATGCAAAACATGCTGTGCAGGACATAGTTGCACGATTCTTAGGCAATAGAATTTACCGGGCCGGAATAACGGTTGGCTTTTATTAAAAATATTCCGAAGTTTATCGCAGCGCGGGACATAACAAAAGCTTTCCGGCGGAGTGACCAAATGGACGCTTTCAATATTCGCCACGTTAGCCCTGAATGGTGGAGTGGCAATTGGTCCTCGGTGGCCAAGCACGTAGACAGCAAATGGACAATGAAGTCGAGCTAAGTAGTGCAGAGTGGTCCGAAACCTGAGAAATCACTTTCGAGCTGTCCTTTTCTGGGCCGCATCGATTTCCGATTTTTATAAATATTGGAATAGTTGGCATTTGTAAGGCGCCCGTGCGAACCGCTGATGGCCGTCGCAATTCTCCTCTTCATTCATTTCGCCCCAACAAGGACGTCGCAGAAAGCAATAGATGGATGATTTCGATATGCGCGCGGGCATTTCTACCGCACTGCGCCCGTGCAGATTTTTCGCCGCGATAAAAACGAAATTCAATCATCAGCTGGGGTTATTTCCTGGAATTCCAAAAGATGCGATCAAAAGTAAATGGCTGCAGGCAAATTGAATTGTCTCCTGTGGTTGGGTTTGTAGCATGAAACGTAGCTATAGAGTTAGTTACCTTTATTATATTTTATTATACTCCTTAAATATATTTTCAGAGTTACGCACGCAGACTCCCGTTAACAATGGCCTTCGTTTTATTTCTTGACTTGTATTGTTTCCTACAACAGGGATGCTTTAAAAAGATTTAAAGAATTATTTGCTAAAAATAACTTTCATTTATAATTAAAGGCAGAACCGGATAAACTTCAAATATATCAACTAGAACTTTTTTAAATAGATCACATACGGACCTCTCTGTCTATCATAGTGCAGATTTTTCATAAAGTTATAAAATAGTTTCTCTACGTTTTTTATTGCAACCTACTGGGAAATTCTCATTCAGCTTAGTTTAAATTTGGTGATATTTTAATTCACTAGTGACCAAAACCGTTCGATCAGGATGTCCTTTTTCGCAACATATCAAATTTTGTTATTTCTCTTTTCTAGTTTTGGTTTTCTTTTGCCTTTTTACTTTTGGTCTCAGATGACCGATGCCTTTCCAAATTTGGCTATTTGATAAGCAACTTCCTTGTTTGACCTACTACCCTTAACATATTACTGTGAGTCTATATTTTTTGCTATACTTTACATCAGCGGTCTCCAGAAAACGATTGATCATTCTATAAGCTCGTTGCATGCACATATCTTATATCACAAACTACTTACACTCTTTGAAAACCCCGCGATGCAGATTAATTTTTGTTGAGTAGCTTTCGCTTTCGGCATGTTTATCACATAGAAACCGGTGCTTGACGGTTGCACTAGATTCCCTAATTACGTCTGTGCATTTGGCTTTATTTTATACCATTTTATTCTGTTGTGACACTCTCTAACATGTTGCGATAATATGGTTCCCATCTTAAATATATAAAGTATTTCTTATAACTTATCATGATGAAACGATTCCTTTATGTCTTAGAAAATTAATGATTAAATGAATAACTATGCAATTAATCTTCGTGTATTTGTTGATTTTTATTGAGCCCCTTATAAATAGAAAACAATCATATAATCTTTCAGCAAAGATATTCAAAAAAATTACTTAGGTGATCAAAAAAGGCAAAAAGTGCTAATGTTAATGCACCTAAATTAAAAGAGTGTCATTAAGCACAATATGAACTTCTAAATAAAAATACACGGTTTGTCCGGAAAGTATCGGGAATAATTTTTCTAACCAACCAGAAGGGCTAGAGAGACGTGATTTTTGGTGGGATGGATGGTGGTGGTGGGGGATCTTCGGCAAAAATAGGACTTAGTTGCCTCCAGGCCTTGAGAAAGTGAGGATTGCGCTTCCCACGAACCGTGTTTTAGTGGCGCATCACGGACTCGACATGCAGCGTACGTTAGAGCAACGTCATGCAGGAAATTTTATGTCAAACTCAAAAAATCCGGCATCGAAGGAAAGCCTGCTGTAAGAAAGCCATATGAAAAACAAAGATTTTTGAATGGCATAGTTGTTTGGTGAGGGAAGAGAAGCCGTGCAAGACGAAGGACGCAAAAGACGTCCGTCAACGGGCCGTAGTGTTAAAAATTTGGTAAAATTTAAACAATTTTTAGCTTCTGATAGGAGTTTAAGTGTTTCATTGATAGCACAGGAGTTAAATTTACCAAAAACCGTAGCGCATAAAATTGTGTTTGGTGATTTTCGGCTAAGCACAACGTGGCAACGTTGCAACATACAACCCAGACTTGGCCTCGCCCGACTTCTTTCTGTTTCTAAAACTCAAATCCAGCCTGAAAGAAACCCGTTTGCATTGGTGGAGAGGGTCCAAGACCAATACCATAAACAGCATTTCAGTTTCCGCATTCCAGGAAGCCTTCAAAGCATGTCAGACAGAAGAAAACTATTTTAAAAAAATTTAAATAATTACGTACAATACTTTTATTTTTACTGAATTATCTCTGCTACTTTCCGGACAAACTCTATGTGGCTATGTATACTTATTTTTTGCTTTTCTTCTACTGTAGTTCCTATCCCCAAATTATTTAAAATGGCACAGTTGGTAGTCGCTATCCTGTCTACAGTTGATAACTAATAAGACCATGAATTTGGAAGCTGCTATTTGGATTAGAGATTTTGACGACTTAGTATACCAAGCCAGGAGATGCGTCTGTTTCCAGGATTTTCTTTTGATCTATTTATTCTTGCAATATTGGTTGCAGCAATCTGTGTGTTTGTGCTTTAATTATGTTTTTGAATATTCTAGTTGTATTCGTTTAATAGCTATTATTTTTAATGAGCAATAATAAATTAGGATACTATTAACGCAGGTCTGTAGTCCTTTATTTCAAAGACATTTACTTTTATACATAAGTCTAAGTTTAAAATTACGTTTCTTATAATAATATAGAACAAATATAAAGCTTCATAGCATGTTTCCAAATTTTAAATGCTGATCGTGATTACATAATATCGACCTTAATTTATTGACTGAGCATGGAGCTTGTTCTATATGGGTTTGAATGTTTAGTTGTTATATGTTTTTCTCATATATTTATAATACCCAGATATTTATACATGTTTTAGATTATCTAGTTACTTGTCTACAATTATATAATGTATTATTGGTATATTTGTTGTAATCACTATATATTTAGACTTTCAAAATGTAGTTTTAATTTACGGTTTTCAGTCGTGTTACAAACGGGGTTAAAGGTCATTTGAAGGTCTCTTTCTGTACTTCTGTAATAGGTTCTGTTTTTCTCTTCATTTCCATTTCTAATCTTCTTCTTCTTCTTCTTTTTTTTCCTTATACCCCTTCAGGGTGTCGGATATGAGGTCCAGTCCTTCCACTCCTTCCGGTTCTTTGCCATTCTTTTCATATCTGCCAATGTTTTGCCCCTCTTAATACCGATTTCTTCGATCCTTTGTGTCCACCTCTTTCTGGGTCTACCCCTTTTCCTCTTTCGTTCTCCTGTTGACTCTGTGATCTTTTTTAGTAGCGATTGTTCATCTTTTCTTATTATGTGGCCATACCATCTTAGTTACTTTCTTTCTATAAAGTCCATTATTCCTTCTTGTCTTAGATTGTGTCTGATTCTTTCGTTCGTCTCTCTATTCCATTTGGTTTTACCCTCGATTCTTCTTAGGAACTGCATTTCACCAGCATTCATCTTGCTTTCGTGCTTTTTGTTTATGGTCCATGTCTCACTACCATATGTTAATGTTGGTCTTGCTATTGTGTTGTAAACTTTCAATTTCACTTGCTTGTCTATTTCTTGTTTTTGTAATATTGGTTTGTTTATTGCGTAGTATATGTTCCTCGTCTTTTTCATTCTATTTGCTATGTCGACTTCTATTCTTCCGTCATCTGTTATTACGGAGCCAAGATATTCTACTGCTGTGACTACTTCTATTGTATTCCCGTTTATTTCTATTCTTCTTACCATCTCTGATTTTTGTTATTTATAATCATCATTTTGTTTTGTTAGTGTTTACTTCCATACCCATGTTCTTTATTTCTTCGCTCCATATTTTAACCAGTCCCTTCATTTTATTGTGGGTGTCTGCTATGAGTATTATGTCATCTGCGTACATTAAATTGTCTACTTTGATTGGCCTTAGTTGGTAATGTCCTATTTGTGTTTGCAGATGCTGTGTTTTTGTTCTTGTGTTTAATAAGATTTTGTCCATCAGTGTTATAAATAGCAGTGGACTAAGGCTATCTCCTTGTTTTATTCCTTTTGTCATGAGGAACATGTCTGAAGGTTCTCCGTTCATCTGCACTTTCCCTTTGACATTCTGGTACATGTTCCTGATATTTCTGATGAGTTTTCTTGGTGTTTGTAATTCTGCCAAATACCTCCATATGTGACTTCTCTTTATATTGTCAAACGCTGCTTTTAAATCTATGAGTGTCACAAACAGCTCTCCTCCTCTTTCTTTGTTCTCTCCGTTATATTTCTTATTATGTGTATGTTGTCTGTTGTTTGTTTTCCATCGGCTAGCTTGTGTGCTATGTAGTGTATGAGTTTCTTTTGCAGAATCTTCGTATACATTTTGAATACTGTAGAGGAAAGGCAGATGGCTCTATAATTTTCACATTTTCCTGTTTCTCCTTTTTTGTAGATTGGTATAATTATGTTGTTTTCCCAATCCTCCGGTATCCGTTTTTCTTTCCATGCTTTCTTAAATATTTCATGTATCCATATCTTTCCTTCAGGGCCCATGACTTTTATCATCTCTGCCTCGACACCATCTGCTCCCCCTGCCTTGCCAAGTTTAAGTGTATTAATTGCCTCTTCTACATCCTTCATTTCGATTTCTATTGCGTTTTCTTGTTGTTCTTCATCCGTATCTTCGTATTCATCTTGTTCTTCCTGTTGGTTTCGGTTTTCCTCAAATTTTTCCTCATAGTATTCCTTCCATACATGTAGTATTTCTGTTGTTTCCGTTTTTAATTCATTGTTTTTGTTTCTTATTGCTCTTACTTCTTTTCCTTTATTAGCTCTTAACTTTTTACTATTCCCCAAAATGTTTGTTGTTTTAGTGTATAGTTCATCTAGTTCCCGTCCAAATTCTTCCCAGCATTGAGTCTTTGCTTTTCTTATGTCTATTTTGGCTTTGTTTCTTTTTCTTATATAATCTTCTTTGTCCTCTTGACTTTTGGTATCTATATATTTTTTCCATGCTTTTTTCTTTTCTCTAATTGCTCTCTTCACCTCTTCGTTCCACCATCTGGTCCTCTTGGTGTCCCGTTTAAATTTCTTTACTCCGCAGATCTGTCTGGCGTTCTTTATCAATGTTTCTTTGAATACTTTCCATACTTCTTCCACTGTCCCTTCCTTTCTTTTTAATTCAAATTTTTTGAGTTTGGCATCTATGCTTTTCTTGTACTTTTCTGCCCTATCAGTATCTTTTAGTTTATATACTGGTATTCTCTCGTATTCTTTTTTCTCTTCTTCTGTAATATTTATGTCATTTAGTAATGCTCTCACCAATCTGTGTTGGGTGGAGAGTTCCGCTTCTACTTTTGTTTTCACTTCATCTATTTTTTGTTCTAGTTCCCTAGTGTATACCACGTAATCTATGAGGCTTCTTGCTCCTCGTTCTTCTGCTAGATAAGTGTACTTTTCTTCTAGTGGTTGGTACCAAAAAGTATTACCGACTATTAGGTCATTTGCTATGCAGAATTCAATCATTTTACTCCCGTTTCTGTTCTGTGTCGTTTCTCCGTATTGTCCCAAGCTGCCTAATCCTGTATTTATGTTGCTGCCTACCCTAGAATTCCAGTCTACTATTATCAGTATTTTGTTACTCTTTTCTTTCGCACTATCTATTGTCCTCTGTAGTTGTTCATAAAATTCTTCCCTCTTATTTACTTCTGCTCCCTCTACCGGAGCATATATTTGTATTATGTAGAAAATTTGACCCAGGTCCACTTCTACTGCCATTATTCTTGAATTAATTGTTTCTGCTTTTATTACTCTTCTATTTAATCTATCGGCGATAATTATTCCTACTCCTTCTTTACTTCTTTGTCCCGGATCTGTTCCTGAGTAATATAACGTATACTCATTCGTTAGCTTTATATTTCCTTTTCTTTGTTTCTTCGTTTCGCTTATTCCTAAAATATCTATTTTGAACTTGCTCATTTCTTCCGTTATTTCTATCTCCTTTCCGTTTAACGCCGTTATATTCCATGTCCCTATGTTTACTTTATTGACGTCTTCCTTTACTGCTGGTATTGTTTTTTCGTATTTTTTTCCTGTTTCTGTTTCTTTTGCTATTGAATCATAATTCGTTGATGTCTTGTGTTCCGTATTGTTTTTATATGCTGTTTCTGTATAATTGTATTTTTTCTTCTTATCTGCATCTTTAACCTTTTTCTTAGCCGTTTCTTCTTCAGTCGTCATTGGAGATTGCTTTGTAACTACTTTTGTTCGTTTTTTGAAAATCTACTCGTCTTCGTTATCTTGAGTAGTTTTTCTCGTAGTTCCGCCTCATCGTTACTTTCTAGAGATCTCTGGCTCATAGTTCTTCCTTTTTTTGGGATCTCTTTCTCTGCCACACTTTCCGGATCGTCCCCTCTTTTGTCATCATCTATTCTCATTCTGTCCTGCTTATCCAGTTGCTTTATTCTATCCAGTGTAAATACCTCTCCATTTATTACCAGTTTGTTATATCTTAGGATGGCATGATAGCCATTTTGCCTATATTGTTTCATATATGTTATTAATTCCCTCCGTTGTTCCTGGATTTCTTTTGAGTATTCTTCCTCTAGGGAGATTTTGGTGCCCTTTAGTTTTTTTGTTGATTTTAGACTCTCTATCTTTTTATTCCAGCTTCTTAACTCTAAACTTATTGGTCTTCTTCCTCCCTTCTGTTCACTTCCTAATCTTCTTATCTCTGTTATTTTCTCTTCCATATTCATAACTATGTCCATATCGCGTAAAATTACTCTTACTTTCTCTTTTAAAAGTATATCTTTCTCCTCTGATTGCTCCTCCACTCCGTGTATGATTATTTTATTTTTCCTAATTTCCCTCTAACATTTCGATTCCTTTTTCTTGCAGTAAAAGTTCCTGTTTCAGTGACTTATTTTCCGTATTCAATTTTGCGTTATCATTTTTTAATTTATTGAGTTCCTCCTGAAATTTATCGTACTTCTTTTCCATTCTCCCGTTACTTTCTTCTATATTTTCTAATTTTCTGTTTATTTCCTGTAAAAGTTTCATCATACTCTGTGGTTCTGTACTGTTTTCTTCCATTTCTACGAGTGGTTTTAATAATTTTTACCGTGACAGTTGAAAAAGTGAAAAAACTTAAGGCCGGGCCTGTTACTCTGCGTAAAATATGTACGGCGCGGTAAGCGGCTGACCCGGATCGGCTCCGCGGAGGTCGTCGTCCGCTTCTTGCCGTCTTTTAAATTTCGTTATAAATGGCTTTAAAATTGTCTTTTCCTACCTTACTCCAATGTTTCTTCCTTGCTGCTATCTTGTTACACTAATTGCAGGGTGTTTTACCTTAAGATTCTGAATTTATTATTGTAAAATCACTTTTATTTGAACACGCGAAATCAGCTGTGTTTACTACGCTTGTGCCCAGAACCGGACTCCCATTTTTAATCTGACTTCTTAATAAACATCAAACGATAACGATGAATACGTACATCTTTGCCTATACCACGTTTTACTTTTATTGAGTTTGTCAGTTTTTTCCTGGCCCATATTTGAGCTTTTTGATTTTCAAATTAAATTTTTCCAATGTTTTTAAACAATGAGTATGTAAAAATCTATCAAAAGTGTTTGTATGATTAATAGAGGCAACGAACATGTTATTTACATCTAAAAATTATTTAGCCAGGGTAATTAAGATTTGTGCTTTATAATTCCAATTTTATTTTGGCAATATCATTTTACAATTTCTGAGTACATGGCTCATTAAACTATTATGATAATATTCCCCACATGTTTTAAGCGTTTTATTTTTAGTCTATTTTAGCTGTTATTAAAGTACACCTTCAAACATAATCATAAACACGGCGTGGGTGTTGCATCAAATATAAAAGTGTCGGTAATTTTGATTGCTAAATACAATAGTCTATACAAAGATATTCGTTTATCTTATAAGAGAATTTTTTTATGTTTGGGTAAAAGATCTTAACATTACTTATATAGCAATTTAAAAAATATATTTCAAATGTTATGCTAACCTTCTTAAAGCAAAAGATAATGCAAAGTTGAATAAATGACAATATGCATATTTGTCATTAAATAAGCCGCTCCTTATGGAATAGGCCCAAGAATGTTATTAATTACTAAAAATTTACGATTTAAATATCGCAGTGTGTAGCTTAATGGCTTTCAACTTTGTCATGGAATAAAGTTTGAAAAGATTAGAGTACAAACAGAAAGTGTTAGATCTCAAAGAGACAGAAAAATGATTAATATACTTATGGTCAAGGATATGAGAAGATTATGAGGACAAAAATATTTTAACGATAACAAAACCAGTTTTTATAAGCTTTTGTCAGACATTTAAAAATGGGAAATGTCCTATGAGAAACAAGAACCAAAGACCATTTAACACAGAAAACACAGAGTTTATCCTGACTGGAGAATCAAAAAGACCAATATGTTCAGAAGGTATCAAAATTCTGTATTACATACGGCAAATAAATAATCATAGATGACATCAAACATTAAGTTGCGAAAATAAGGAGAATTAAATATTACAAAATTAGCTCTTAGTTTCTCTAATTTGAACAAATATCTTACAGAGCATATATAATACAAAGCTTAAAAGTTTTATTACAAAGAGTTGCTCTAAAAAATATCTTGGAAAAAATACTAAAACTTTTTTGTAGATGCCGTGAAATTTTCAAAAAGACTCAGTATAAAGTTTTGTTAATGTTAATTGCTAGCTGCTTCCACCAAGAAAAATTGTGCACAAAGGAAGTCGCCGTGGAAAAAGATGACTAAACTGGTACAAAAAAAATTATTAGATCTATTGAAAGTGTATAGATTTATAGCTAATGGTGATAATTTTTGACATCTGTAGTGAGATAAGTCTAAAATAAAGAACTTAAAAGTGAAAACGAAAAAAGAACTCATCTGATTCCAAAGTTGTAATATTGATAAATTAAATAATACTTAGGACGCTTAGTATGGTAAATTCCTATTTCAAAACCTCTAATCAGATTACAGAGATGTTTTATGCATTAGAATCTAACATTGAAAGACTCATATATGCACTCGCATAGATTAGATTTATGTATATTTAATTTAATTTTGTTTAATTATCTTTAGTATTTAAAACTTAGTACAAACAGTACATTAGCAACAGAACTTATTTCAATAATAATCTAGTTCTAAAATTATAAGTTTAAAATAGTTTATAAAAATTGTGTGTTTGTTTAATATTTATGTATTATCTACATCATTATTTGGTTACTAGTTAAGTGAAGCATTTAATATTTAATATAATTTTGTCTTTGCAGTCCCTTTTTACAAACTAAATCTGCACGGCGTACTTCAATTCAATTAACAAGTTTAGCTACAAAACTACACACTAATTAAATTTAAAGTTAGCGCTGAAACCTTATTTTGAAGTCAAAAATCTCTCGGGTCATTAAAGGCAGCCGAACAGAGAAGGAAGCCCCAGGCGACTCTGTGCAAGTGCTCCGACCAAAGGCGAAGACAATTTACAATTCCGCCGAGTAAACAGGTCTGTTTTGATACGATCTCGGCGCCAATTACAGGGTAATCTAATGATAAGCAGGATGGCAGAGAGATACACCCAGATAATCGGCGATTATAAGCGAATTCAATAACTGGGAGCACTGCCGATGACGACGGCAATCCGTGCTCGGGGCGACGCGATTCCGCACTTAATGTGCGATACGCCTCGCGAGGCTGCCCGACATCAAAGCAACCCTTTGGCTCATCAACCCTGTGTCCTACTCCCGCATAAGCATGCCCCTTCGGTAAATGTGTACTCACGAACCTACGAATTACGCACGAGGGCACTGCTGGGGTTTTAACTAGTCAACGAGCATCGATCCCAGCTACTCATTGCACTTGAGGGCCTGATGGCTAAATTGGATAAAGCAAAAATAAATCCTATAAATCTCAAGTACACTCTATGGGAAAAGCTAATTATATAGCATATGATTTAGAATTTTTTAAAATCTTTAAAAACAAAATGTACTTATAGAAGAAATTATAACAAAATTCTTATACCAACATAAAAAAAGTTTTAAAGAATATATGAAAACTTCTCTTGTTGAATCGTGTCAATTTTTTATTTATAACATACAAGTTGCAATAAACAGTAATTTTATTAATAAAGAGATAATCCAGATCTCAACTTGAGACGTTAATCTACTTACTCCTCAGTCAAAACTAAGAGTTATGTTGTTAAAAGTAAACTAATGTTTTGTGAATGCTACTTTAACATTCGTTTCATTTAAAGTATATGGGGCATTCAAAAATTATCAGCATTTTCTTCGAAATTCCGATTACATCACAAAATGAAATGTGATCCCAAGGCTTATATGAAGACAGACTTTAGTATCACGTGAGGCTACGATATGGCGCTATTGAAATGCAAAAAAGGGCAATGGTGTTGCCTACAATACGAAGAACTATGCAATTAAATAATAATAAAGAGAGACAGAGATATATTACATGATTTCTTTGAAATATTCCTCATAATCGACGGGTAGGCCTGTGTTTTGCTAGATATTAAGGTTCAAAGCCGACAAGAACTGTACTGAGAAAGGTAGAAACAGCAAGTGCTCAACAAATAAACTATGCGTGTCCGATTTGATAGTGGTAAATAGGGGATTCACATTCGATATGCTAACGCATTCAATAGGTCTGCTTCGTGGAACTTTGCATACCATCATTCATTGAGACTTAGAGATGATAAAGGTCTGTACACAATTAATTCCCTATATTTTTATTTTGTACAGCATTAATCATGGTTCTACCACGAGACGTCGAAAAAGAAAAGCCAAACTAAGGAGCAGCAGCCTTTGTCTCAAACAACCAAGATTTTTAATTTTTTTCAACACAAATAGGGACGGTCTTTTGAGATCAGGAGGACTTTCTGATAATGAATTTGCTTTTACCTTGTGACAGTACAACCAGTAAGCGGCACTGTTCACGTATTTATCAATGCCTTTATGGAAAACAGAGACTCGATGTGTTACTTCTACATGATAATGCGCGGTCAATCATCACACATTCCATATTCAGCGGGCCTTGCGCTGAGAGAATGCGCTCTGACGCAATAGTTGGTTGACCAAAAGGGATCCCCCTCCTTTAAAATAACCTTTATAGTAATCGATATTTTTATTATAACAGATTTATCACCATATAATTAGCCTTATTTATTTTTTACAACCCAACTGTTCTAAATGGTATTCCAAAAAAAGCAAGACTGTGCAGTATTTTTGATGAAAAATTAGCAGCGTTCTACATGGTGACATTTTGTAGTAAAACACATTGTGGTTAGTCAATATGGAGCACTATTTGATAGAATAGCGAGTAACAATTGTTTAAATCTACTCTACAGCTCTAGGGGTACGATTGTTTTGCATATCTTACTTTCTTAACCGTTACCACACCGACTGATTCCACTGTTATTATTTGTAAATAGAAAAATTGTCAGCCAAAAATACCTTTTGCGGGTAACGCTTCGTTTATTACAGGCAAGAATGTTTAGCCGTCAATTACGTGGCATTTGCGGAAGGAGAAATGCAGCAAATAAAACAACTGTAAAAAGACTGAATAGATGCGAAGGCTTTAATGGTCGGTGTTATGGTGCATCATGTTGTTGGTTCTCGGGTTATAAGGCCGTGATCGGAGTTCGAAAACTTTTGATGTTTTATCCACAACTGCGGCGGACATCGAAAGAAAATCTTCTTCAATTTTTTAGATTTTCTTCTAAAGATATCCGCCACAGTTATGGACGAAAGGTCAAGAGTTTACGAACTCCGACTACAGTCTAATTACCTGAGAACCAACCACGCAATGTAAAAAGACTGATTAAGAAAATTGAACAAACACGTTTGGTCGCAGACAACAAGAACACAGGCCGAACTTGTACCGGCGGTTCAGCTGAAAACATTGCAGCTATGAACAATAATGTGACGGAATATTCAGAAAACTCAGTGCGCCATAGATCGCAGCAACTAAACATTTCAAAAGACACCACTCAGCAGACTTTAATATAAGATATGCATCTGCACTCATTCAAGATTCAGACAACAGAGGAATTAAATCCAGACGATCATTTTAAACGCCAGCTTATTCCTAACTAAATATTAGATAATCGAAAATTTAACGGCAATTTTGCTATGAAAATCATCTTTAGCTACGAGGCGCATTTTCAGCTTAGTAGATATGTCAATAAGCAAAATTGTCGCATTTGGAGCATAGATAATCGTCAGGTCATTTAATAGTAGACTATACATACCCAAAGAGTAACAGTTTAGTGTGGATTTTAAGCTAGTGGAGCGACTGGACCGTTATTTTGTGACAATGAGCCCAAAAACACAGTAGCTATCAATAGTGAACATTATCGTGAGGCGATAGTAAATTTTTGTGACCTTCTTTAGACGGCATGAATTGAATGACTTATTGTTTTAGCAAGACGGCACTACCTCCTTTCATATAATAAACTATCTAATTGTCGGAGCAAATATTTAATAAGCGACTTATATCCCAAAACAGTGGAGTAAACTGATCACCAAAATCCTGCGTCCTCACAGCGTAATTTTTTTATTCTAGGTATTCATAAAAACCCAAATCAAAAGTTAAAATCGAAGACTTACTGATAAAACTGAGCCACAGTTTTTTCGAAAAAGTTATTGAAGATTTTGTTAGAAGAATTTGAGCGTCAAATGAGCCATGGAGAACATTTTTAAAGATCCTATTCAACATTTAGTGTCAACTTTAGCCTTTTAAAACAATTTCATAACTGCCAATTAATAAATAAATACACTTTTACTAAAATTATACATTGCGTTTCATTTGGGACACCTTTTACAACCGCAAATTACAAAGATGTGTAATGTTATTATCTCAACTTATTAATCTTTTACAAAAATGTTTCTAAAGTACATATCTGTACTTTTAGAGAATTCTTAATTCTTTTAATATACGTATAACGAAAAATCTTGAAGTTTGCAAGTATTTTTCGATATTTAGATATTTGAGATTTATAAAGCTATTTTTTATTAATTGTTTAAATAGGAGAAATATAAATGTACTCAGAAAATTTTAAAAATGTTTAATGTTGCAAAAATGATTATAATACGTATACGTGGGCAGCATGAAAAATTTTGAGCTTAACACAGAAACAAGTATTTTTTTCAATTTTGTTTTTCAACATAGCCTTCTTTTTTCAGAGATGCTAAAAACCTCCAAAAAGTGGTTGACGTCTTGCTCTGCAAGATAAGCGTCTATGGTGGCGATGACCTCGTATAATAAAAATCTCTGTCCTTTGAACCAAAATTTAGGGGTCAGATCTGGTGAATTTGTTAAGTGGTCAATCAATTCAAACTGAAATTTGTGAATTTTGGCCATGGCCCCCCCATAGTGTGGGCCGGTGCGTTGTCTTAATGGAATAATACTTTTATCCGTTCCAAATGGGGTCGTTTTTCAGCAATTGTTGCTTTCAACTAGTCCAATAACGATGCGTAGTACGACCCCGTTATTGGTTTCCCTTTTTCTAAGTAGTCGATGAACAGAATTTTCTGATTATCTCAAAAAACAGTCGCCATTACCTTTCCGGCTAATGAAACCGTTTTTGCCTTTTTTTGGATCAGGTTTACGTTTTGTAGTCCACTATTTTGACTGCTTCTTTGTCTCAGGAGGTAATGGTAGATTCAGTTTCATTAATAGTAATAATTTGACGCAAAAAGTTCGACTCGTTTTGCTAAAACCGCCTTGTAAATGTTAATTCAAATACATTTTTGATTCAAAGTGAGCAAGCGCTGGGCTCTATACGTGTACAACTTTATCGTGCCCAATTCTTGAGTCAATATATCAAACGCGTTCTTTTGATATGCCTACAGCCTTTGCCATCTCTCTAAACTTGATTCAACGATTGTCTAGTAGTATTTGGCAAACCTTTTTTAATGTTATCGGTAGAGGCCACGGTTTTTGGCCGTCTCGAATGCTCATCATAAGCCAAACTGATACGACCACGTTTAAATTCAACTGTCCATCTTTTCATAGTGATGCTGGGACAGAGTCTCCGTAAATAGCGTCTAACTCCGCTTAATTTGATCAGGCGTATTTCCTTTTAAATGCAAGTACTTAATTACGTCACGGTATTTGATTTTTCCATTTTTACAAACAACATCTAATCGTCCAAAATGGCTGAAAATTTTACAAGTATCTTTCAAAACATGTGTAATTGTACTAGCAGAATGGTTTTTACGAGTAGGGCTCAAAACTTTTCAGACTGCCCACGTAAATGCACCAGATTCAAAATGTTAAAATAGTAAACATGGCTTTAAGATTACAGTTAAACATTATGGAAACTGCAGCAAATTGTATACCATACATAAGATAACTGCCTATTTAAGAAAACTTATATTTAAAGGACATAACGAGAAAAAAGCAATAATTAAATAACAACAAAAAATAAGTTATGCAAATAATATAAACTTTATAAAACAGTAAACGACTTGTAGTTGAGCTTAAGCAATTAGTGCTCTAATTTTATAAGAAAAAATTATATGATGTTTTGCGTTATATTTACATTTTGATAAATTTAATATAAACAATTCTTCTTTTTGTGGTGCCTTATGCTTTGAGGACGTTGACTCATTTTATTGTCATTTGCGGATCTAAGCAGTATAACCGCTGGCATGTCTGATCATTGTCGTAAATTCTTCAGTCATAATGTTCGAGGCCTTACTATAGTACAATTGATGCAATAGCTTCTCGAAAACTTGACGGATTGAGATATTTTTTTTATTACCATTGCCTCTTAAACTAACACATAACATACTAAGGCGACCTCAGGAAAGAATTACAAAATTCTCTATATTACGATATACACTTTAATAAGCTTTAACAATCTGAATATAATGTATCTGAACAAAAGCAATGTACTAATATTCTCCCCATCTTAGTACTTGTTCGCCGTGCTCTTTGAAACGATAACAACTTGACACCTACGAGACATAAAGGCCACAAGGTTGCGCAGGGTGGAAACCGGGATGTCCTCCCAGGACTGCTCAAGTTGGGCGAATTTCTCGGCCGCATTCTTGGCAGGATGCAGTTTCTCCCACAGGTACTCGATTGGGTTTAGGTTCGGAGACTAGCTTGGTCAGAGCATTTTGTTGTCTGAACTAGCCTTGGACCGAATACGACATATACTTCGGGTCGTTATACTGTTGGACTACTTAACCCCGGCGTTCTCAAGATGTGTAAATACCCCTTTTTTGAGAATGCCTTCTACTCTAAACAATGGACATACTCCCCTAGAATAAAATCAACTCTACACCATCACTGAACCACCACCATGCTTTACAGTAGGTAATTGATATTTAAGCTAAATCATTCTAGTCTTCACAGGTTTTCTCACAAATGAAATACCGTTCGTATCTATTAGGAGAAACTTATTCTCGTCACTCCACAACACAGATTTCCACTGCTGAGCCGTCCAGTGCAGGTGGTCCTTTGCCCATTGTAGACGAGCCATTTTGTTCTTCTCTGAGACGAGTGAGTTTTTCACTGGACGGCAACCGAACAGCCCAGCACTGCGGAGATGACGTTTTACAGTCTCTACTGACAACTAGAAGAATAAGACATTATCTTCACTACGAAAACGGGTCAAAATCATCTGTACATGTAGGTGAGGAGCTTGAAGTTTATTTCGGTGCTTGTCCTCAGATTTTTATGCTCATGAGGCAGATCAAACGGTTGATGCTTTCTGTTGTGTTGCCTGAGAGGTAATGATAATAAAAAAACCATCTCAATGCGTAAAGTTTTTGAAAAGTTATTACACCAAATATGTCATTTTGTATACTTTTGGACGGTGCTGCAAGTTTCTTTTTTAGTAGTTTAATTTTCTCTTCTTTACTATGTCTAGGAGCTTTTCGTTTTTGCCTATTTTCGTGATATTTTTGCATTTATTATATGTTGCGTCCATGAGATGTACCATATTCATCTATAACACCAACACCAACATCTCAAAACTCTAGTTCATATTTCTATATTTAATTTGTTGTTACATATGACGTTTTCCATTTACTTAAAACCCGTTCTTACTGTTTCTACTCAGCATTTAATTTCCTATGTACAATTCTGTTGCCTGTTTAAGTAACAGCTTAAGTAAGTTATATTTGATACTTTTCCAAAATATTTTCTTCTGTTTGTATTACTTTATCTACAATTAAAGGACGAAGAAACCAAGGCCGTAGAAGAATGTCCTGGGTGCGAAACTTGAGGGAATGGTTTCGATGCACCACCAACGAACTATTCCAAACAGCTGAGAAAAAGATTAAAGTCGCTCTGATGATATCCAATCTCCGATAGGAATCATATTTTTGTGGACGATAATTATTTTTGTTTTGTTGATGTTGATCCGCATTTCATCTCTTACATTCCTTTACAACTAGCAACCATAGACCTATCAGCCAAGAAAACCGTGTCATTTGCATGTGTTAAGTTGTTGATAATTTCTGAAAAGGTATCATCTAATAAGGATTTATTTTCAATATTACTTATCTATATGTATTATTGCTTGCTGTGCCCAGCATAAATTGGCAGTAACTTTGGCATATTTATTATTTATTTGAAGTTTTAAAGTATCTCTGTAGGTCGTCTATACTAACATTATCAAAATATTTCTCACAATCAACGAATCACATATGTATATGTACATCACAGCTTGCATTGTTCTCTAAGAATTTGTGGGGAAACAGCATTTCCCTGTTCCCAAAATTTTTATAAAAATCTAAATAGTTCTTTGATATTTTGTTGTCCAGTTTACTACTTATCTTTTTGTCTATCGTGCATAAAAATATATCTAATTTATGGGGATCACTGTTTTGTATTTTTCGTACTTTTTAAATTTTTTTTAGTATCTGACTGTAAATATAAGCGATTCTTTTGGGATATTACCGATATTATATATCCACCAATAGACCTAAATATTTTGCAATATCACTGACGATTTCATAAATATTTTATCAGGTTCTGTGTTAAGTTGCTTTTTCAATATATTCTTTATTTATTGATAATTCACTAATTTCTGTTATGTGTATGTTGTCTTCTTCGTCTTTATTGTAAAAAAATTCTTTCACATACTCTTCCCATAGACGTACTTTGTGCTCAATACCTGTATGTGGTTTACCATTTTTGCCTGTTGCGATTCCTAGATTTGGTTTTCTACAAATTTCTGCTGCCTCTTTTAATTCTTTTATGTAAATTAAACGTGTTGTAGTGTTTTTCTAGTTTTTCTTTGACTTACATCTCAATAATTTTCCTCTATATAGTTCTATTTAGTATTCAGTCTTCTTGAACATTTCTGTTTTTACGTTCCTTCTCTTTATCTTCAAATCTTTAATTTTGCCTGTTATTTATTTTATATATTTTCTTGGCTCAAATTTTAGCTTGTTTTTAGTTGTTTGTTTTATGATAGCGTTTGTTTTTCCCATAGTTGATTTACGATTATTTCTTTTTCTTTTATTATATCTACCTTCCTACTTATTTACGTTTGATTTGTTGTTGTTGTTCATTTTTTAGCTTTTCCATATCTATTCATTTTTTTCTTTTTGTTAACTCAATTTCCTGTAACAATTGCATGATTTAAAGCAGGAGGTTATAGATATTATTGATTTATGGAATTATTTAATCATGAGGATATAGTAAGTTTAATTTCTTATAATGTTTTATTTTCTAGGGGCCTTCCAATGTATACACGCATTTAGATGGTAATTTGAACTACTTGTTTTTTATTGCAAGTAAAAAAGTGTGTGTCTGTTTTCTCTTTCGTTCCGAGTTTCTAAACCGCATTCTTTTACAATGTTTTCGTTTCTATCTTTCCCTACCTTGGTGTTGAAGTATTCTAGTACTATATACCGTGCTTAATTCGAAACAAAATATTTCTATTTTCTCTTCTGAGTTGGTTAAGATTGGTGTATAAATCTGGATAATATTTATGTTACATGGGCTATCAGTGAATTGTACCATTGCGATTTTATCGGATACTGCCAGAAATCCTTTAACGTATTTTTCTATTTTATTCTGCACAACCACAGCTATCTTATTTTTATTTGATATAGTGCTGCCTCGCGAATAGTAGAAGATGTGGTTGTCTATTGTCTTGAACATTTTCTCAGCAATGTTGAGCGATTTTATAATCTGGTTCTGCAAGCAGGGCTTTCGCTGGCTTACAACCTAAAGTGGCCTGCTGTCTGATTGTAAAAGTACTTTCTTGTCGGATTTTGGACTCCAAATTTATGATCAGTATGATATGCTTCATCTTTATCTGTCATCGTAATAGTACTACAAATATCTATAAGAATTTTTAATGCAGTGGTTTTCAGGTGTCTTGTAAACCTTTAGAAACGATTTTTCTAGTAGCTATTGGTCAGCAAGAGAAATTTGCTTATTCCTACAGAATTTCAGTCGACATAATTTCGTTAGCAGAGTACACTGTGTGCAAGTAATGTTGTGGTTTGAGTTAGTTTCTACCCCGCTGCGATCATCCCTTATAGCCCCCCAAAAAATTGTGATATAAAACCAATTTCTTTAATTCAAATAATTCAGCAAACTGGTTGGAACAGTTATCATCACTAATAAAGTATATAATTTTAAGAACATTTTTAAAGTTCATTAAATAGGAGTTATTATCTATACTACCTATAATATTAACAATAAACTTTAAAAGGATCTTATATATATATATTATATATATATATATATATATATATATATATATATATATATACATTTGCAATAACACATTCAATTATTAATATTCTTGTCGTTGCCATATTTTCCTTTTATTTCCGTCTCTTAAAGTGATTCTTACTCGAATACCAAATTACTACAACTAACTTGATGCATAAACTTGTTCGAGCTCTTATTTTGCATATATAATAAAATTCTTTGAACGGTATCACCTAATTTGCCCTTATCTGAACAATGGCAATTTTCATTTTAATTTGCATTTTAATTGATGCTAATTAAAGTAGTTTGGGTTTAAACTAACTGATTAGTCAGATAATAATTTGTAAATCGAGGTTCACCGCTAATAACAATTTGTTACTAATAATATTGATAACACAAATATACGGCACAATGTCCCTGTTTATGACATCGGTAATTCATTTGACCTTCGTATGTATCCTACTCGTATTGCATTAGTTGCAAAGTCAATAAATACAATTTATTACAAATTCATACAAACATATCTCCAGTCTATAAAGGTCTTTTTTTTTAATCATTTATTTGCCAGCTCAACAATCAGTTACATGTTATACATGGCAATGATAATAATAGTAAAGTAAGCAATAACAGTACATACTTTTATAGTTTATGAGGTAGGTTGTACCCTTACAAGTATGTTAACTAATTGTTATATTAACTAATCAATGTCGAGTTCGGTTAGATATAAATCTTGTGGTAATTTTCGTTTGAGTCTTTGGTGTATGTTTGGTCTGTCTAAGTTGTATAGAACTGCACCTTCACATTTATGTAAGTTTTCAAAGAATTTTTTGGCACTCGCGGCGATGTAACTTTGGATTGTTGGTATGTCTAGTTCGTAATGTAGTTGTTCGTTCCGAATGAACCAAGGAGCATTCACTGCTATGCGGAGAATTTTGTTCTGTAGTCTTTGGACTTTTTCTATGTTTGACTTTGCAGTGTTGCTCCAGATTGTTGATGCGTAGAGCACCAACGGTCGTATTAGAGATTTGTACATCATAATGGTGTATTTGGGATTAAGAGATGACTTTCTATTAATGAGAGGGTAAAGTTGTGCCAATCACGCGTATCCTTGATTTAACTTGTAGTTAATATGAAGTTTCCAGGTAAGTCGAGTGTCAAGAAGCACTCCCAGGTACTTGATGGCGGCATCGGCGGGATTCCAGGCAATAGTGTTGTTGTTGATTGTTAAGCTGGGAGGGTTTCTAATTATTCTGAGGGAAAATATTTTTGCCTGACATTTGGTGTGGTTGATGTGCATATTCCATTGGTTGAACCACGAGCATATTTGGTTCAGTGCAGTCTGCTGCTTTTCAATAGCTAAGGTAAGGTCAGTGTGTTGGGTCAAGATTGCGGTGTCGTCGGCGAAGGTCGCTAGGGTTGCTTCTATGTTAGGGATATCTGAAGTAAAAATATTGAATAATAGGGGTCCCAGTACGCTTCCTTGAGGTACGCCTGCATGGATGGACTTTGTTTCAGAAGATGCGGAGTTTATGCGCACCGCAAAAGTGCGGTTTTCTAGGAAGGAGAAGACTATGGCTTTAAGGTAGCTGGGAATTTTTATCTTGATGATCTTGCTTTTTAGGCCTTCGATCCAGACTTTGTCGAAGGCCTGGGCTATATCGAGGAGAACTACAACTGTATAACCTTTGTTTTCGTAGCCCTCTTCTATTTTTCACTTATGCGTTGGAGTTGGTGCTGCGTAGAGTGTGATTTCCTAAAGCCGAATTGGAATGCTGGTAGGATGTTGAGCGATGTTAATTCATTCATTAGCCGGGAATGGATGATCTTCTCGAAAACTTTGGAAAGTGATGTCAGTAAGCTTATTGGCCTGTAGCTACTAATCAACTTTTTGTCTTTACCTGGTTTAGGAATCACCAGTATGTGTGCATGCTTCCATGTTTGTGGGAAATAACCTTGCTGAAGACATGCATTAAAAGTTGTTGCTAGATAGGCTAAGGTTTTGGTGGTGAGCTGAGATAATATTAGGTTGGTAATGAGATCGTGCCCAGGAGCTTTTCTTTTAGGGAGACTGTCGATTATTGTTTTAATTTCAAGGGGAGAAGAGGGAGTTATCGGTTCTGTAACTACTGGGAGATGAGTTTCAACGTGATTAATTATATATGTTGCGTGGTTTGGAGCGCAAGTGACTGTTGGAGTGAATACGCTTTCGTAGTGGGTAGCAAAGGCTGTTGATTTTTCTTCGTCACTAGCAAGTAGTGTATTATTCACGCTTAATGTTGGGATGTCCTCTCTTTGCTTTAATATGCGCTTTGTAGCTCGCCACATTCCGATGTCACCTGGTTGGAGATCTTCTATGTATTTTTGATATGAGTTGATTCTCAGCTCATCCAAGCATCTTTTTAAGGTGTGTGTTAACCTGTTCAGTAATCGTTTTGTTTCCGGTATCCTGGTTCTCTGCCATTCGCGTCTGACTTGACTTTTTCTTTTGATTAGTGCTGTGATTTCTCGAGGCAAGCTATGGTGATTAGGTTTTTTGTTAGTTTTGGGCGCTAGTGTTGATCTTTGCACGCTGTCAGTTATTGATGTTAGTTTGGATATGGTTAGATCAATGTCCTCGTGGTTGATAAGACCGGTTGGGCATATCAGCTGATCATCTAGGATGGCTTGGAATTGTTCCCAGTTAATTATCCCGTTTATTAGTTTTGGTACTGGCTGTACCAGCTGAGGTGAGCTAATAAATGTTATTATAACTGGTAGGTGGTCAGAATCTAGTTCTTCTACTACAGTTTGAAAAGTTGGTTTATCGAAGTTTTTGGAGTACTATGTCTAGTATGTCCGGCTGGTGATCACTGCGATACGGGTAGTAGGTATAATTCTCGGGGCTGTTATTTGGAAGGAGTATTTAGTCGCGTAGCCTTCCATCTTGATTCCCTCAGGATTGTTAGTTCTGCATCCCCATAATTGGTTTTGGTGTTGAGGTCTCCAATCATCAGGAGTGGCTCGTTTGTGTTGAAGATGGTTTTATGTCGTCCTCCATTAATTTCTTGTTCGGCTGTCTGTATGTGCTGATTAGTGTGAGGTTTTGATCGTTTATTTTTATTTTAACTCCTATTGTTTCAAGGCTTAGGTTTTTTTGTTTCGGGGACAGGATTGTGGCAAATTTTCTTTCTAATGAGGATAGCTACTCCACCACCAGCTATTTGGGCGTTTCTATCTGCTCTGTGAATTTGGTATCCTGGAATTTTAAACGTGTCTACTTCAGATAGGTGGGTTTCTGTGATGCACGCGATGTCTATGTTATGTCTGGCAAGGAAGGTTATAAGGATTGATCTTTGAGTTTTGACGCCATTAGCATTCCAGTTTAGGATTGATAGTTTTTCGATGATTTTCTGCGATTTAGGATCCATTGAGGAGTAGAGGAAGGAGTGTACTGGTGATAAAATTTTTAATTATGGGGAGGTAAGGGTAAGGAGATCAACAAGGATTTTGGCTATATTATTTATGTTAGGTGAGGTCATTGGATCGGTTGTCTGGTTAGGGTTAATAAGGGTGGAGTTGGTCGGTGCAGTGTTTCGAGCTTGATCTGCATATGAGCGGTTCGGATTGACAAAATAGTTCCTATTGTGTCTTGTGCTGGATTGGTTGAAGTTGCTGACGTTATTTTGTCGTTTTGTACTATCTCTAGGTGGTGGCTACAGCCGCGATAGCTTGCGGGTGTGGTCCTCCACAGTTGGCACATTTGGGTGTTTCTTCAGGTTTTTCTTGCATTGTTGATGCTGGTGGCTATCGCCACATTTAACGCAGCGCGGATCTAATGTACAGTAGTTTTGGTATGCCCATAGCCTTGACAGCGGTGGCATTGTGGAATGTTTGATGGCTTTCTTCTCGGTTCTACTGTGACTATTGAGTAGTACATGCTTTTTAATGTAAAGATTTTCTTAGCGTTTTCGTTATCCTTCAGGTCGACTGCGCAAATTGGAAGCGGCTGTTTATTTTTTCTAAGCAGGCGTGTGACTTTGATAACTGACAGGGTTTTGCTAAGTTCGGTGAATATTTCTTGTTCTGTTATGGATGGTGGTACGTTTTTGATCACGACATTGAGGGGTTTGCCGACAGGGTTTTGGAAGGTATGAAATTTGATGTTGTTATCTTTAAGGTGTTTTGTTAAAATTCTGTAGTCGTTCTCTTCAGTTAAGTTGATTCTTAAGGTGTTTGTGTTACAAAAGGTGGTGAACTCGTTTGATGTTAGTTGTTTAATATCTGCAGTCAGGGCTGCGTGATTTATGGCGTTGTGTAGATAGATAGGCGGTATTTTGGGTTTAGTTGCCGAAGTTTCAGTTTTTCCGTTTGTGTTTTGCTGATTATGGTTATCGTAAGGGTTATCAACTGGGTCAACTTCTTGGCTGGCAAGTAGATCATGTTTGTTTTGCGTTAGAATGTTTGGAGTCCATGCGTAGCGTTTTTGCACTTCATTAAGTGGCGGTGTTAATGAATCAGATTTACGCTTGTTTAGCGTTTGAATTTCCATTGGGTTATCATTATTAATGTTTTCGGTTATTTTAATAAATTGAAAGTAACTTACAATTTATGTTGCTTTTAAAGTTGATATTATAAGACCTTTTCGTTCGATAAATGCACTTTAATCTTTCACACACTTGGGACAGCGATAAAGCACATCTTGACGCTTTGAAAGTAAAATGACGAATATAAAGGTCTATCCCTTTATTGTGATCAAATTTTATATTTATCGCCCTTTAGAACTGCTGATCAAATTCGTTGTCATTGTAATCATTAATAACTATCCTTCTATATGAAGATAAAGGTTGTGTCCCAGATTTATAACCAGCTGTCTAAAATTTATTAAAAATGAAGTCGCTTCTTTTTTTACTAGACAGAAGTTGACACTGTGAGATCTCAACGGACATACAATAAGATTGCGATGCAGTTAGTTTCTGGGCAGTCTTGATTCTAACATATGCCCAAGCAAGCAAATATTGCTTAGATCAATTTTAAAGGATGTAGATAAGATTAATTATAAATTAAAACTTTTTTCTAAACTTGATTTTATTGCTTAAAAGATTACCTTGCAAATTTTTGCATTGATTTTATCAACAACTCCTTTATGCTTTCCAATAACTGCATGATATTATTTAAATGTAGTTCTTCCTATAATTATCTTTAAGCAACTGTTACTTATCAAATATGTTTTAAGATCCTGTAGGAAAATAATCTTTATCAAAAATATAACCTTGACGGATACAAATACAAAGAGTTGTAGATAATATACATGGACGAATTTAAACTTTAATTATTTATGTATAAATTGT
This sequence comes from Sinelater perroti, assembly GCA_036346155.1. NCBI lineage: Eukaryota > Metazoa > Arthropoda > Insecta > Coleoptera > Elateridae > Sinelater > Sinelater perroti. The sequence continues at coordinate 1,575,858 of JARFIY010000359.1, forward strand.
CATATCTTATCAAAAAAGGTACTAAACTATCAAAAACAATGCTTTCTTTGATTATTAGTTAAAGTTTATTTAAATTAAAATAATGGAGTCACAAAATTGATCCCAAACTTGAGGGGCGCGTTTAGCAGTTTTTAAAGTTTATGTGGTTAGAATCGAGGATAACATCAAAACGTAAGACATCAAAGTAAGTAGAGAACTCATTTATAATACAAAGAATAAAGACAAGAATACTACGAAAAAGGAAGATTTTTCAAGACTAAAACGCCCAATTCTTTGCAACTTTTAAATCAAGACTCCAAAAAGTTGGGTAATTGGACAAATAGAGAGAATCCGCCAATACAAGAATATATGGCCAATATTCTAAAGATTAGCCAACCCACTATCATATCAACAAAAAGAAAAGAATCAAGCCAAAACTTTATGTTTTGACGGCCGCCTACATCGCAATAAGAAAGGGCAGATCATATGGTCTTTACAAGATTCTGAACAATCAAAAGTGGAAGAAAGTCATCACAACGGATGAGGTTTAGTTTTGGTTGGCTAAAATCAAAAGTCAAAGAAAAATTGAATATGTCAACAAAAGCAAAATAATTCAAAACTTGCAAAATCCTGCCGAAAAGAATCGCTCGCAAAAGGATTTATGATCTGGGCGGGAGTGTCTTACAACGGCAAGACTAATCTTTATTTTGCTCCATCGAATTCTAGTCAATAGTAAATATTATTGTGACTGCATTTTGAAGAAGTTTTTGCCCAGAGATGCTCGGCGACTTTATTCAAATGGTGACTTTATCTTCCAACATAATTTGGCTTTGAGTCACACATCCAAGTGGACAATGGATGAGGCCTTGGATGAAGTTTATCGCATCTGATAAGTGGATGCCGAAGAGTCCGAATGCTGCCCCAATGGATTATTTCGTTTGGAAGAATCTTAAAAGCCGTCTTTGGAATGTCAAAACTCAAGACACCGCTGGCGTTAAAAGGGCTCTGAAGAAGGATTAGAAGGAATTGCTTCAAGAATTCACCGACAAAGTACTTCAGAGTTGGCTAAGCGTGTCTAAAATCTACAAGAATAAGAGATATCATATCAAATAGTTTTTTGTAAATAATTATTAAAATTAAAAAGTTATTAAAGTTTGAATTCGCCCACTTATTGTATCTATAACCCTTTGTATTAGAAAAATTAACATATTCTATAAATTTAATATTAGTAGAGAATAAACTTTATGCTTCTCATTTTTACAAATGAAGTTGCATCGGAAGAAAAAAATTATCATCGTATTTATGTTATCATAAAAGTAGTAAAAGGTACATAACTTTATTCAAGGTGTTTAGCAATGTCTCCAGATGTTAATACCATTAAAAATGTTTGGTCGTACATAAAAATAAAGCCCAAAAAAGCCCGTGTACACAGTTAAGAAGCTGTTATTTTAAATTAAGGAGATATAGTAGTCTTTGTTAAATTATTATACAGAAAACCTTGTCAAATACATGTAAAAAAGTGTGAAGTTATAATCAGTAGCGGAGCTGATTGGACTAGATGTTAAATAATTGCTTAATAGCTTATAATGCAACTTCAATAAAAAAAATATTATCTGTATTTTTAACTATATTTGAATACTACGTTTGGTGCAAAAAATAGCGTGTTGCCCTAAGCGAAAGCAGTTCAAGTAATATTCATGCTAAGGAGAGGCATCTGTCCACCTGTTCGATATTTACTTATATAAGATATTCCCTTGAAGAAAACACATGGGTCTAAAACCACAAAAACTATACTGGCTACTAGGACGCCAATCGCAATTATCCTTGAAGAACAAGTTACTTCTTTACAATACTATGATAAAACCCATGTGGACGTACGTAATAATTTATGTTATAAACTATTTCTAAGATTAATTCACTAAACAATAAGAATTAATTCTCAGTTTATCAATTACATTTACATTTCTTAGCACTGTACAAACTATTTTCAGAAACTTGTACTAACTAAGATCTACGGGTTGCAAAAAAGGTGTTTTTACTTTATCTGATCTTAGAATTGTTTAATTTAATTTATATTATTTTATAAAGTTATTTATTTGTGGTAGAATTTGCTTATACCGACTAAAATTACTTTAGAAACACCTACAAACTCGTACAAAACCGATATGGAGCATAAAGTTTTGAGTGATCGATATGTTTAGAACACATTTAGATAAGGTGCAAGCAATGCTTTAAGCTGGTGGAAACTTCAGCATCTGCTCGATGAGGTGTTTGCATCTCAAACTTTCCCCGTTCGCTGCGTCCCAACAATCATTAGTTCCTACTTAGGAGAATCGTGGGGGCGGCAATATTGCAAATATTTCTAACAGCTTTACAAGTTGCGTGGTAGTATAAGCTCTACGATGGTAGTAAAGGCGGCCTCGGAGGGCTCGAGGCTATCTAAAGGGATCTTAAGCTCCGTCCCTGATTTTAGTGCAATCGGAGACGGTCCAGATAATGCCAACAATGGCAGTTTGGCTCGACCGACTAATTAAAGCAGTGGCGCAGATCCTCATTAACAAGTTTCAAAGGGGTTATGTATGTTTAACAGAGTTCCCATATTATCCACAGAGTGCGCGCGGGGCGTCAACTTTAGAACCCTAAATTATACAGTCGCACTATAGTTTCTGTAGTTTGCGTAATTAGTTTCGTCTACTAATTTAATTTGCAGATAATTTTCTAATTTTATTTAGGGCTAATTGTTTAGCTCTTAAATTTCTATTGGGAACTTTTAAATAGCCATTAAAACTTGCGAAATTGCCCTGCATTCTGACGCTAAAAAGTTTTACTCGGAAACTTATTAATTTCCGCTAGTGTTAGGTTACCATGCAGCCCTTGCAAGCCGTCTATTAAAGCGAAAAAACTGTAGACGACGTCATAAAATCCCACTGTTCGTTTACGTAAACGGCGCGTTTTTCGAAAGCACTTATTATCAACATAACAATTTGAAATTCGGTTTGCCCTGAAATATTCCTGCAACATTGTCTAAGGAGAACATCCCGCCCGCTTTGCGTTAAGGAAATGGTACTACATTTTCTGCCGTTCTATATTTTATTGGCAACGAAATGGGCTATAAGAATCGCTTGCTCTTCTAATCGTAAAAATATACGATGCTAGCACCCGGGCATCGTTTCCACCGAACGAATTCTCGGCGCTGTGCATGGAAAATTACCTGTTAAATTTATTTGTTTATTGTTTTCGTAACTTCAAAATTGCAAGCACCACCAGTGGTAAATATGATTATTTTCTGGGTGTATTTTACTTAAATGTTTTTGTACAGTAATTTGCCGACACAATACTATGAGGCTTAAATTTGAATAATAACACAATAATGGAAATGCTTTGGGTTCAAAAATAGATTATTCTTATGTATTTCCACCTGCTGAATTTAAGAATCGCCATAAAAATTACCGATTAGCTTTTGTTTTGGAGATACAGTGATATTTTATTTTATCTATACTCTACATCTTTCAGTTTGGGTAAAATTTGTTTTTGGATGTTGGCACACATGTCAACTGTCAAAATACAACAGTAATCTAGCTGTGAGTAGGTTATAAACGTAAAGACTACTGTGGCGGTAAATTTCATATTATTTCTGTTGTAATTAGTGCAGAATTTCTTGTTTTGGGGTGTTTTTAAAAGAGTAAAATTTGTTACAGCAACATGCCATGGAAATGTGTAAATTCAGTGAACAATTTTTGTTACATTTGTGGTAGAATAACGCAGTTTGACGCCTCTTGTGAAGACTGCTAACCAGCATTATTTATATATGAAGGTAGGGGACCGGGATAAGTCATGGGCTTCACATATATGTTGCAACTCATATTCAGTTTTATCACGAGAATGCCAGAAAAATAAAAAACGATCAATGGCTTTTGCTGTGCTTATAGTTTTGTGGAAGCCTACAAACTACACAGATGACTGCTATTTTTGCTTGGCTCCGCCTATAAAGGCAGGATTACCAATGAAAAAAGTGGAACGGTTTAATACTCAAATCTTCCATCTGATATTCGACCTATTCCACATTCAGACAGTTTACCAGTTCTTACTCCATCACAAAATTATGAGGTCAAAGTAGAATATGAAGACAGTGTGGAAGAAGAAGAACCCAACAAGCCTTCAACATCTCATGACCCTGATTTTGAAAAAAAAGATGATCAACCGCACAGATTGAGCCCATCGGAGTTGAGTGATTTCATTCGAGACCTTGTCACAGGCGGAACTTCTAGGGTCAATGTTACAGCAATGAAATGTTCTTCAACATGATGTCAGGGTCTCCAATTACAGACAACGTCTACGGGATCTGCTTCCTTTTGAGAAGAAAAACAGTCTTGTTTTTTGCTGTGACATTAATGGTTTCAGGCTGTAAATAGCGCTTCGTGGTGCGGTGTGATACGTACGGCCCGTATTGGAACGTCAACCGATAAGGCCAATCGTCCCTTAAACGGCCGTCGCGAAAGCGGATGCGGCTACCGATATCAACCAAGTTGCCAAATGCTCACCTGAATCGGCTTCGGCTTCGTGCGATGGTTCCACGGTGCCACTTGCGCTGTCTTCGTGTCTGTTGCGGGGTATTAAAAACACACGACCGAATTAGCCGCGCTGCGGATCTCGTATGTATGCGGGTTGATAAGACACGACCGAACTGGCCGCGCTGCGGAGTGCTTATTTGCGGGGTGTTAAGACACGACCGAATTGGCCGCGCTGCGGAATGCTTATATATGCGGGTTGATAAGACACGACCGAACTGGCCGCGCTGCGAAATGCTTATTGCGGGTGTTAAGACACGACCGAATTGGCCGCGCTGCGGTTTGCGAATGTCGCCGGGCTTCGCGCCTGGCTTGGCGGTAGGTCTTTTGCGGGCAATTTTCATTCGACAGCACCTTTCATATCAAAAGGTGCCGCCGACGGCGTATGCAGACTTGTCGGCTGAGCAAAAGCCCATACGCCGTTTTGTGTGCGATGGCAAAACGTAGCAGCAGATATCAAAGGCCCGCATGCCGCCGCGATATAAAGCGGTTCAAGGGCGAAAAGGCCGCCAAACCAGGTTTGGTAAAAAGTTTGAATTTGAACCAACATCCAAATGAATGGAAGCTAATTATAAATTCCTCCAAGCTTAATTTGAAAGCTGTATTGCTTCATAACAGCAACCGTCTTCCTTCTATTTCTGTTTGTCGTGCAGTTCACATGAAGGACAATTATGACTGAATCACATGTGCTACACATAAGTGGAAAATCTGTGGCGATCTAAAAGTCATTGCTGTACTCTTAGGAATGTAATTAGAGTACACTAAATACTGTTGCTTTTTATGTATGTGGGACAGTAGGTATAGGAAATCACATTATATTCAAGCAGATTGGCCTGCAAGAAATCTTAACTCTAGTGAGAAAAATGTAGTTGGCGAGCCTCTCATCGATCCAAAAGATGTTCTTCTTCCACTCCTACATATCAAACTGAGTTTAATAAAAAAAATTCTCAAAGTAATGAATCAAAAAGTCCAGGCTTTTAAATACTTAAGGACAAAATTTTCTAGATTAAGTGATGCAAAAGTCAAGGAACGCATCTTTATTAGGCCACAAATACGTCAATTCGTAAAGATTCCTAATTTTGGAAGGGAAAAGAAATGCATGAATTTTTAGGTAACAAAAGAGATGATAACTACACTTAGTTGGTGACAGTACTTCTACAAAAATACTATCAACTTGGATGCAACATGTCCCTGAAAATCCATTTTCTCCACTCCCATCTCAATTTTTTCCACCTAGTTGTGGACTTGTCAGTGACGAGCACGGAGAAAGTTTCTATCAGGATATTTCTATGATGGAACGGAGATATCAGGGCCGCTGTAATAAAACAATGTTTGGGGATTACTGCTGGTTTTTATGTAAGGATGCCCAGAACCCACTTACAGGAGGAAAACCAAAAGACAGCAATCTCGTAAAGCCACTAATTGATTATCTGTAGATCCAACCACCTGGTAAAAAAGGAACTATTACACTTTTAATGTTGTTATCATCTGTAATTAATATTTATCGTTTTCTCTTAATCCTTTAAAATGAAAAACTTTCACCTATTGTATACCACAGAAACTAAAGCCGATAAAAATTTTTCTTTATCATATTCGTTTTTCTCAACCCAAAATTAGTAAGAATTGACTCATGAAGTGAAAGAAACATTAAAAAAATTTTTTTGTTGGGCTATGTAATTGATTTTTTTAATTAATAGTTAATAAGGTTGTTAAATATCTTATTTGCTGCCAACTAAATTTATTTTTCCATTTTATAGTTTACTCGCTGTTTTCATTTGATTTTCCCCATATAATAAAGTTACTATTATATTACACGTATTGTTTTTCTCAAACCAATTTCATCTGATTTTAATATACTTGCTTGCAGTTAACATAACGTTGCTCAGCACTGGCACACTGGTACGCACAGAATATACTTATAATGCTGAATATGTTATACTATATACCCAAAACTTCTAAATTTTTAGTTGTATACCTTATAATTAATTCATGGTATTAAGATTAAAAGAAAAAGACCTTTTTATTTCAATAATTAGTTTGGCATTTCTAGTTATTCTATCTATTTCTTCGCCACAAAAACAATTATTGCCTACTAAATTTATAATTAATGTGCTATAATAAATTCTGCGATATTAGGACCTAACACGCAGTTTATTATCCAGAGTTCGACGAATTTCTAAAAAATATGTTGTCGATTTGTTGTTTAATTAGTTTAATCATGCCCTTGCTTTCCGTTTTTTATATTTCTAAGTCTTCTTTTGTCTTTTGTTGGCAACTTCCATTAATAATTTTTTAATAATTGGTTTTGAGAGTACATCAGTATTTTACACCATTTATTATTGCAATTCATAAGAATAGTAGTTATAATAATAATAATAATAATAATAAATAATAATAATAATAATAATAATAATAATAATAATAATAATAATAATAATAATAATGTAACCTCCTTAAAGTCCAACTTTACATCCGGCTAATACCATCTAGAGCCTCGTGAGGACCCGGCAACGTCAACAATGACATTGACGCTAAACTGTAAAATGGCAAATACCTATAAATATGGAAAGATACAATTTTAAGAGCCTCAGAAAACCACCGCTGCCTAAGGAGCGGTAGGGCACTCTTGGAGACACCGCTGATGGTGACAGCATGCGATCCGGTGGCGATAGTGCAATGAACAGGCAGGCTGCGATCGTGTTTCAACCCGAAGAAACGCAACCAAACACAAGATCATGGGAATTCAACATTGTCTACGCAATCCATAACTGCTGAAAGTGTTTCCCAGGAGGAGAATCTACTCCTACCACGGACCGCTGAAGCAAGTAGAGTACGGAAACGCACGAGATTGGCACAAGAAGTCAACGAATTTCTCATGTTAACGTACTACAAAATCACTAAACTGGAATTTGACTGCATGGTTTATCAAACCCAACTACAAAATGAGTTCAACAGCAAATATCTAACAACGAAGGTTACAAAACAACATTTATCGGATCAAGTACGCGCAATTATTAGAAATAACCTCATCCCGCCACTATTAATAGCAAATTAAAAAAGTCCAAACTGAATTACAAAATACAGACGAACACAGCAGTACCGACATCAGCAACAGTACAGATACAAACAAACAACAAATAAATTGAATCACAAACATTAACATACAGTGATGGAAATATAAAACGAACCCAAAGGATAACCGAAATTCCAGAAATTGAAAGAAAGTAAAAAACACTTACAGAAGACAATGGCACAAACTCAACAATAAGACCAGTGATACCCAAACAAAGAACATCTACAAAAGTTATCCAGCATAGTAAACATCCTTATCAAGACAACTGGAACAAATAGAAGTTTCAAAGAATTTCACACTATTATATATTGTGTTGCATTAACGACTGTAGAATCCAACGTCTCCAAAACGTATCCTAAAACGACGGATATAAAAAAGAAAGAACTACCGTGGAAAAAGTGACTTGAAACCAAAATAGAATGCATTAGACAGACGTCTGAATTTACGATAGGCCAACCAAGTCAGCAACTAGAAAAACTAGTAAACAAGATCTTAAATAGATATAGAGTACACAATGCTAAGGACAACATAAACATCACTATCACTATATTTTTAGATACACTTAAGCAAAAATTAGCAGTATTAGCTGAACGACTAAAAAGATGTCGAAAATGCACAGGAAGAAAAAATCAGGAAAATAACATCTTCAACAAAAAAAAATTACAAAACTATCAAGACAGAAAGCAATACAATAGGCAAAAATATTAATCGAAACACCATCACACCAAACCAAGAAAAAATTGAGAATTTCTGATTTAACTTGTGGTCATCAATAGGTCAACACAATACTGATGCTTCTTGGATAGAAAAGAAGACCAAGAATTGCAGTAACACAAAAACATGAAGTATAACAATATCACACTCAATGTGTTGTAAGAGCTAATTCAGAAAGCCCACAACTGAAAGCTGCAAGTAATGACTGTGTTCACAATTATTGGTAAAAACAATTTACCTACACCCACACCTATCTACTTCCTTATTTTAACGAATGGTTAAAGAGTCCCACTAAAATGCCTACATTCATAACTGAAGGAAAAACCTGCCTTTTACCTAAAAGGAAACAATCTATAGACCCATCAAAATACAGATCTATTGCATGTCTCCAGACCTTATATAAAATCATGACAAGATGTATCACAAACATTATAAGTAAACACGCAGAAGTCAATTACATATTTACAGAAGAACAAAAAAGATGCCAAAAAGGTGCAAATCTGGCCGTTGCTATATTGACTACCGCAAAGCGTTTAACTCTGTACCCCATTAATGTCTGATAAAGATACTAGAAATCTACAAGATAACAGTTGAGCTGAAAAGTTCGTAGGCTGACACATAAGCGGCGCTAGTAGTATTAAATCCATGTGCTTTTTAGTTAACCCTAACCTTCAAAAGACTCGTGTATAAATTTGACAACTGTCGGACTATTAGTTTAGGAGATATCGTATTTTGAGTGAAGCAACTATGTTAATTTTAAAAATGGATAAAAAGGAATTTCAGTATTAATAAAACACTGCTTTTGGCAAAAAAATACTTGCAAAACCAAGGCTTGGCTTGATAAGCATTATTTAGACTGTACCAGGAAAATCAACCGTAAAGGGTTTCAAATTAAATCAGCAATATGATAGATCACGCAAAAATTAGCGATTAGCTGAACGACTAAAAGATGTCGAAAATGCTAGAAGAATAAATCAGAAAATAACATCTTCAACAAAAAAAATTACAAAACTATCAAGACAGAAAGCAATACAATAGGCAAAATATTAATCGAAACACCATCACACAAACCAAGAAAAATTGAATTTCTGATTTAACATGTAGGATATCAGTGTCAAAATACTGATGCTTCTTGGATAGAAAATAAGACCAAAATTGCAGTAACACAAACATGAAGTATAACAATATCACACTCAATGTGTGTAGAGCTAATTCAGAAAGCCCACAACTGGAAAGCTGCAAGTAACTGTGCACAAGTTATTGGTAAACAATTTATCACCTAACCACACCTATCTACTTCCTTATTTTAACGAATGGTTAAAGAGCCCCAATAAAATGCCTACATTCATAACTGAAGGAAAACCTGCCTTTTACCTAAAAGGAAACAATCTATAGACCCATCAAAATACAGATCTATTGCATGTCTCTCAGACCTTATATAAAATCATGAAAGATGTATCACAAACATTATAAGTAAACACGCAAGTCAATATATTTTACAGAAGAACAAAAAAGATGCCAAAAAGGTGCAAATCTGGCAGTTGCTATATTGACTACCGCAAAGCGTTTAACTGTGTACCCCATTAATGTCTGATAAAGATACTAGAAATCTACAAGATAAATGAAACTATAAGAAAATTTTTACTACACTCGATGCATACATGGCAAACTGTTATTTAAATCCATACAAAATCTATAAAAATACAACGAGGAATTTTTTCAAGTAGATTTATTGAGCGCGCTCTAGTTATGCATAATGATTTTTATAGTGTTTACCTAAAATTATATTAACAAATTATCCAAATTCTTATGGTTGTATTTTGCTTTTATCCTGCATATTTAGGAAGATATTAAATTCTGATGACCGAGAGATGGTGCAGAAAATGAAACTATAGGCAATTCTTGGAGCTACATGATGCATACATGAAACTGGTTATTTAAATCCTACAAATCTAGAAAATCACTAGGAATTTTAAGTAGATTTTGAGCTCTAGTTGCATAATGATTTTAATTTACAAGGGTAATAACAAGATTGTCTAAATTCTTATGGTTGTCCATTTTGCTTACCCGTTTCAGAGATAGTGCGTGACAACTGGGCATGAAGTGGTGAACATGAAACCTTTAACCTCTCAATTCTGAGCTGATGGCCTGACGTGGACGTTTGAGCCTCATCATTATTGTTAGAAGAATATTATTTTTTTCTTGAATAAGGCAATCCTCGATTCGTCACTGTTGCAATCATTATAGTAGATAGTGTATAACAACTGGGCTTATGAAGGAAGTCATATGTAATTAATTCAATTCACAGAATGCTAGACGTTTGACTCAATCATATGATGAAGCTGATTACTGTGCAAACAACATCATTTTATACGTCTAGTAGATGTGCTCTACTAAAACCTTATATCAATCATATGTATTAATAATAGAGAATCTATACCTTTAATCCATAAGCTGAAGATAAAAATTTTAGTCTAGTTTGCACTTACAAACTTTATCATATTTATACATTGGGCATTCAAATGGATTATTACTTAATGTAACTTATGTTTCAAGTACTAATCTACAGAAATACATGCACTTGGCTTTTTCCTGGTGAAAACTATAAACCATTTGGTTCATATTTCTATAATGCGGCGAACCCCTCAAGCTTGGGAATCTGCGGCCACGGCAGCACAGCATCCGACATATCAACGTTACGGCCTCTAATCATTAGACACCAGAACGGCAATATATATTCGGTCTAGCTGATTGACTTTTAACAATAAATTTTATCGATAGGAGCGCTGACTGTCAAGTTACCACGTGCACATATTTTCTGATAAATTTCATTTTTAAAATAGCTAATTATTTAATTATTGATACTTAATATTTTAGGAATTAACTGTGTTCAATTGATGTGAGTGCACGCGTGTCAATCGCTCCGTAAACAAACTCAAAATTTGAGCCTTTACGAGTTGAATTTACACGTAAGTTGTTAACCATAAAGAGAATCAATAGCATAAGATTATATAAATAATATCTAAGAAGGAAAAATAGACGTTAAATGAGATAATTAAGTACTAATTTGCAAATATTGAATATTAAATATACAAATAAATACACAACGTCGGGAGATAAGTGATATCACCTCCGAAAGGTCGACTTGGGTGATAACACTTCACGCTACACGACGTCTAAATAGGCAACCCAAATAACAAATCAAATATTTAAAAGGAAATATATTCAGGAGTGCATAAAATTGAAAATTTAAAAGTTTAAAAGCCAGGTATAAATTTTGAACAGAGAAATAAATTAAGGTAAAATTCAATTAAAGTGATCAAACAAAACTAAGGATGAGTGAATTCGACAAAATTGAGAAATTATTTCAAATAATAGACGGAACATGAGCCAAATGAATACAAAATTAGATACATTAGTAACAGAAATGAAACAAATAAAGGAAGAAAATGTAAAATTGAAAGCACAAATATTAGCGCAAGAAGGAAAATAACCAATTTAGAAAGAGAAGTAAGAAAAAGAATATTGTAATAAAAGAGTAGCAGATGAAGAAAACGAAAATGAAAGCGAGTTAAGTGCCAAACTACTAACAATTATTCAAAAATAGGTATGAACTTAGACATAAAAGCCGAAACCGACCAAGTCAGAAGAATTGGGGTTACAGTAAGGACAAGAAAAGACCAATACACGTTACATTAATTAAAGATAGTACGAAACTAGCAATCCTTCAGAATGCGAAAAAACTTAAAGGATCCGATATATGGATCGACCAAGACTACACTAAGGAAATACAAGAAGAAAGAAAGACATTAATACCACACCTGAAAGAAACGCGAAAAAAGGATTTAAGGCACAGTTAAAATTCAATACGCTAATTGTGAACGATCAAATGTACAAGGTCGATGATATAAAAGGGAAAGAAAAACGGACAAAGAAAGATAGTTCAGAATCAAATACCCTAAAGAGGACAGTAACGGAAAGGTCCCGGAGGAAGCACTCTGGATGATCAATTGAGGAAAGTAACCCGTACCGGGAGAAAAACTGGTAGACAAAGATAGGATAGGGGAAGTGATGACAAAAGGGCAATGAACAAGGAAATGCGCAAATGGTAATACATCAAAACATAAAAATAGGAAAAGAAACAAACAATACAACAAAGAAGAACCGAAGAAAATAAAACAAAAAAGGGACTCGATAAAAATTGGCACCTGGAATGTGAAAAGTATTATAGGAAAAGAAGAAGAAATAATTGATGATATGAAAATGCAAAATATCGACTATTTAGACATAACAGAAACCAAAAAGAAAGGGAAAGTAGAAATGGAACTGAACGAAGGATACTGGCTATATTGGTCAGAATAGAGCAAGAAGAATGGGGAGCAAAAGGGTTAAGGTTAATAATAAAATCCGATAAAGTAAATAATATTAGGGAAGAAAGATATATTAATGAAAGATTGCTGGCACTAGACATTAAAATATACAATAAGGAAATGTGGACGATAATAGTAGCATATTATATTAGCATATATATACTAATGATAATGAGAGGAAGGAAGTGAAAGAACAGTTTTATGAATTACTACAAATGGAAATTGATAGAGGAGAAAGAAATGTAATTGTAATGGGAGATATGAATGGCAGAGTAGGCAATAACAATGAAGGCATAGAAAGACACATGGGGCAGCAGGGCGAAAACACTACAAATGACAACGGTTTAAGGTTAATAGACATATGTGTAGGAAATGATTTGGTGATTACAAACACGAAATTCATGCACAAGAATATACACAAATACACCAGGGAAGCCCGTTCCAGGAACGAGAAGTCAATTATTGACTACTTCATTATAAATACAGAAAATTGGAAGAGAGTGAAGGATGTGAGGGTGAAAAGAAATGCTGAAATAGGAAGCGACCATTATCTACTAAAATGGAACTCTGGATAAACGTGAAAGCTAAACAAGAGATAAAAAGGAAGATAACAGTAAAACAAAAAAACAAAAGTTATAGACTAAAAGAACCGAAGCAAAGAAAAATATAAAAGGAACGAAGAAAAAGGCATGGGAAGAGTTCGAAACCAGGATAAAAGAAAACTATTTAGAGAGCCCAAAAACTATTCTATAATACATTAAAGCATTTAAAACAAAAGAAACCACCCAAACTAAGAAATATAAAAGACAAAAACGGGAAAGTGATAATTGAAGAGAAGGAAATAATGCTAAGATGGAACGAATACTTCGAAGAATTAACAGAAGCAGGAAATAATGTAGAACAAGAGATAGAGGAAATAAGGGCAGGAAACGGGGATGCACAGAAGATACAAAGAATCTCAAAAGAAGAAATCATGGAAGCAGTCAGGAAACTCAAACTATGGAAAGCATCAGGGGAAGATGAAATCACAGCTGAGATGTTGAGATATATGGGAGAGATAGCTGTAGAGGAATTCCACGAGTTAATAAGTGAAATAATAGTACAAAAAGTAATTCCCACAGACTGGAATATAAGAATAATACTACTCCTATACAAAAAAGGAGACATAAAAGAATGCTCAAATTATAGGGGTATTACACTAATGAGTATACCCGGCAAAGTGCTAAGTAGAATTTTAGAGAAGCGACTGAGAGAAGAAATTGAAAACTCGCTGGAGAAGTCGCAACATGGGTTTCGTAGAGGTAGAAGCACACAAGACTTAATTTTTACAATCAGACAATTAGGGGGAAAAATGATAAGGAAATGAAGTAAATTCATATTTGCTTTATTGGCATAAAAAAGCCTTCGACAGGGTAAAGAGAAAGGATGTTTGGGAAAGTCTAGAAAGAAGAGGAGTAAGTAAAGACATGATAGATGTCATCAAAACACTATACAAAGACAATAGAAATAAAGTAAGGTCACACAACAACGAGTCAGAACAATTCGAAACAAAAATAGGACTGAAACAGGGATGCGTGCTTAGTCCACTCCTATTCTCAGTACTCATGGACGATGTAGTGAAGATCTGTAAAAAGGAATGCTATAATATGGAAGTGGAAAGTTGGAGATTAAAAAGAATAACAATACAGGAATTACTATTTGCAAAAAATATCAATATCTATCATCGCGAGCTCAGAAAAATAAACATGGAAATAAATATAGAAAAAACTAAAACTATGATTATAGCCAAGACAGACCTTCAACACAATATCAATATAGAAGGACAAACACTAGAACAAGTAACAAATTTCAAATATTTGGGTACAATAATAGATAACAAGGGATAAATAGATAATGAAATAATGGAAAGATTAGGTAAGGTGGGGAAAATATTTAACACACTAAAAAACACGTTCCTCAGGAAAAAAGAAATTCCGGAACAAATAAAATCGGAAGTATACAAAAAAGTAGTAAGACCTTCGTTAATCTATGGCAGCGAATCCTGGACGATCAACAGAAGAAACGAGAGTAAAATTAGAGCAATGGAGATGAGATATTTGAGGAAAATTAAAGGAATAATAAGACTGGACAGAGTGAGAAATGAAAATATAACGGAACAACTGAAAGTGAAACCTATATTGACACTGGTAGTCAATTAGGCAATTAAGTTGGATGGGACATCTGCTCCGAATGGATGATAATAGGATAGCGAAGAGAGTATACGAAGCAAGAACAGAGGGGAAGAACGCAGTAGGTAGACCAAGAAGGAAGTGGGAGGAACAGATAAAATTAGCAGCGGAAAATAGAAACATACAATGGAGAGAACTAAGGAACCTGACAAGGGACAGAAAGGCTTGGAATAAATTAATTAAGAAATGTTAATTAAGTTTAATAAGTTTTATAAGTTATATTAGATATTATATTATAAGTACTGTAAACTGGTTATAATCCGACACCTAACGGTATAAGGATTTTTAGTTTAAATAAATAAATAAATAATATTTTACAATTACAAGCACATTTTATCTTTCCATGTATCAACAACAGGTAGGATTATTTTGCAGAGACTTAAACGAATCTGACTTTTTCAAATATTACACAATGAGATAAATAAAAATTTAGAATAAATTAGCGTTTTATGAGGTATTTAATTATTTTTACTTTATTAAACTATACACCCGACATTCTAAGAGACCAAAAAATTAGACCGTATTCAAAATTGTTGTTAAATGGGTTGCCTATATAACTGATAAAATAATTTTAGTAAATTTAAAAATGTTTAAAATCGTTAGTAATTCTATTGATTTTTTAAATTAATATACGATTCTTCTTTCTCTGCTTGATTATTTTAGTAAGTCGTACAAAACACTCCTGAAAAAACTACATATTTCATACACATATGAACAAAGATATATATATATATATATATATATATATATATATATATATATATATATATATATATATATATATATATATATATATATATATATTCTTTTTATTAAACAATAACATACAAGCACAAAACATAATTTATCAGGGAAAACACGCCGCGGAAATTACCCAGATGAGTACAGGTGAACAACCTAGTCCTCCAACCTTTAACTCAACAAAGAAAAATATCACTGAAATACCATAAAATAAAAATCTGGTGTGAACATCACACGACTTTCCTTAACCTATTATTATATATTATACCGGGTCCATCGTCTCGGCCCTGCGCTGCTCTCGTCCCGGAACTTATTTTAAAAAAGGACGAGGCGCGAGTCCAACACTCGAAAGCTGATTAAAATAAACAGTACAAGACAATAATTGACTCGTACTTAAAATTTTGCTACGTCACTGAAGGTAACCGTGCGAGCTCAGCCGTACGGCCTTCCCCATTATCGCCTGCGTGCTCCCTCCTAGCGTCCTCCCTCAGTCGGCCGGGAAGCTTTCTGATCGCGCTGTGATTGGTCCGGTTAATTAATTTTTAATCAGCTATAACTTATTTATTTGACCTCGGATTAAAAAATTTCATTGTAATTTTTTGTTCGTCTCGGTCTGATCTATCCGGTAATATAAATTTCCCGAAACATTTTATGAAAACCCGGTAATATTAAAAATCCTGAGCTTCATTTTTTTTTGAGTTCCTATTTTACCAACTTTTATTTTAAATTCATGTTTATCTCGTGATAACAAATAATTTTTATCCTCCTGAATTTTTTGTATCTTCAACCGTTTAGATGCGCGACCGTTTTGCGACCGATTTTGCGACCAAACGACTATGCCGATTTTACCAAAAGCTTCGCACTGCGTCCTCTACCTACAAGTAACTTGCATACCAAATTTCAAGTCTCTAGCTCGTACGGTTCTCTAGATATCCTGTTTACTGGCAGACCGACAGACACACACACACACACACGAACCAATGGCTAAAACCAACTTTTTTGGTGTCCTTATTATAGGATAAGGAAAGTAATAAAAGATCTTAAAGAGCAAACCAAGGGGGAATTCAAGACCGTACAAACAGGAGATAAGATACGAATCAACTTAAATACTTTTGAAGATTACAGAAAGATGACAAAATTTTATAATGAAAATAAATTAAGTAACCATACATCTACAGATTCAGAAATAAATAAGTTATCAGTTTTCATCAGAAACATTCCGGTGTCTACCACAAACGAAGAATTGCGATAGAAGCTAAGAACGCTAAAATACCATGTGTTAAAAGTAGTGAAACTTTACAACAAAAATAAAAAACCGATAGCACTATGTGCTGTGGAGCTTGGAAAAACTGATATTGCCAAATATATTCTTAAATTAACAAAATCCAATATAGTATACTAGACGTATAACTTTTGCGTTGTAAAAGATTGCAGTGATATGGTCACCAGGGAAATATTGGACCCCAAATGTATAAGTAATGTATATGTATGTATAAGTAATGTATAAGTAAGTGCCCAGGAAGCCACGAGTACACTAACTGACCAAGAAGGCCGGAAGTACCTCCACAATATGTCAACTGTGGAAAATTGCACTCTGCCATTTATAAAGATAAAAGAAATTATATAAAAGAATTAGTCCCCAGACAAAGCAAATAGACAAACTAGGCTATAGGCTCGGACAATACCAACCACTGCATTCCACATCTAGATAAAATAATAATATTTCTTACAACAATAATTCCGTTATTATTATCTAATCATGGATCCAAATAAACAGCACATAATCAATAATATAACAATCCTAAATTGAAATGTTGACAGAGCAAAGAGAACGCGCAATCTTACTAGAATTTATGGCAAGACATAAATGTGGATATCGCATGCATATCTGAAACACACTTAATTGAAACAGAACCATTTAAAGCTCCTAGATGCATAGTTTACAGAAAAGACAGAGCAACCTAAATAGCGTTAGGAGAAGTAGTGATATTAATTTAACGCCGATTAGCATACTACGGACTACTCGACATCAACCTAAAAAACTTGTAATAATTAGCAGTAAAACAGACTCTAGATAGTAACGCTAAAGTTACTATTTATGCTACATACAAACAGCCCAACAAAAAGATTTTGAAAGAGATTATTACCAAAATATTTTACAGTAACGAACTAACCTTGCTGATGGGAGATTTGAATTGCAAGCGCACTGATTGGAGTTGTAGACCCAACAACTCGAATGGTCTCAGGCTAAATAACTTTATAACAAACCTTGGCATAAAAGGATTAGACATTATCCATATAAACCTAATCACAAGCCAGATATACTAGATATCATCTTACACACACATTTTAACAAACCTATCTACCAAACAGTTCTAATGGAGCTTAACTCAGATCACGTGCCAGTGATAATTTCATGTTAAAGCAAACTGCAGAGAACTCCAGCTATTCCAAAATTAATTAAAGAAAATAGATTGGGACATCTATTACACTGAGCTAGACAAGAATATGAAAACCGCAGAACCAATTTCAACAACTGAAAATTTAGATGATGTGCAACAATTTATAGACGCAGTAAAAGCTAGTATTTTCCCAGCAGTCACACCTTAGAAACAAAAAATCGTAATAAACTACAAAACACCGATAGAAATACTAAACTTGATTAAACTAAAAAACTCGAACTAGACGTGAATGACAAAGGATACGCTTGCTTACTTAAAAATCTTACTAAATAAACTGACGCATAGGGTTAGAGAAAAATTGGATAACCATAAATTTAGTCAGTATCACAAATGTATTGAAGAATTTCAACCACGAAACGCTACAATGTAGTAAGCTACTCAGAGACTAAATAGACAACCGAATGTTATACATCTTTTGACAGATAATACCTACAACATATTTGTAACTGATGAACAAAAAGCTAATGCGTTAGCCTCACATTTAGAATTAGTTTTTACTCCTAATTACGTAACATAAATTAAAGACTATTTTCAAAATGTGAGAGAAGTTAGTAATAATTTTGCAGCTTAAGAACCGATTAAAATTGTACCAACCTCACCCATAGAAATTAAGCGATACATCGCACGTTTGTCTGGCAAAAAATCTCTGGGTCCAGATTTGATAATAAATACAATATTGAAACACCTAACCAAAAAATCTTTAACATTCTTAACTACGATATTTAACGGCAGCCTTAGAATAAGCTACTTTCTAAAAAAAATAAATAAATAAAATGGAAACACGGGCTCATATTTCCATTTCATAGAAGCGGCAAAAATAAAAATAAAGCAGAGGGCTATTGTCCCATAAGTTTACTTTTACGATCTTTAAATTATTAGAAAAAGTAATATACACGTGACTTCAATCAATACTGAGCGAACGAAATATTATACCCGAATACCAATTTGACTTCAAGTAAGAACATTCGACAACACACCAACTATTAAGATAACAGAAACTATTAAAAAAAGGCTTAAAGAACAAAGAATGTGCAGTGGTGGCTTTTATATACTTACAAAATGCTTTATTGCAAAAATGCTGACAAAAGGGGCTGCTGGACTAAGATATAAGATCATTAAGCTTAGAATCCCAGACTACGTCATTAATATCATTACCTCATTTATTAGCAACAGAACATTTGTAGTACAAGTAAATTCAACATTATCCAATACAAAGGACATCAAAGCAGGAGTTCTACAGGGAAGCATATTAGAACCAACTTTATTTAATTTGTACGTCCCTAACCTACAAACCACAAGTAATGTAACCGTGGCAATGTTTGCTCACGATACAGCTGTGATAGTCCTAGGCGAATATCTGATAACTGCTACTGAATACTTGCAAAAATCACTGCACGAGATGTGTCAATGATAGGATAAATGGAAAATAAAAAAACAGTAAAAAGCCAAGTAAAAGTATTTAATCTAAAGCAAATTAAAAATCTGCCAAATGTACACTTAAGACAAACCGTAATAGAGTGGAACACCAGAGACTCGGCAATTAAATATCTAGGGATATATTTAGCCACCCGGCTCGGATGGAGTTTTCACATAAACAAAAATTAAATGAATGTTACGTCAAACAAGCAATCTCGTATCTACTAATAAATAGAAAATCGTACCTTAAAACAAAGTGCGCATTGGTAATCTATAAGTCAATATTAAGGTCTATTTTAACATACATTTTAATGTGCGTCCAGTGTAGAGTAATGTATCAAAAATGCACCTAAGAAAAATCCAAGTTGTCCCAAATAAAATCATCCACATTGCAACGAACGTCTCGTGGTTTGTGCGTAACGAACAACTTCATAGAGAACTGAAATTATCAACTATAGCAAAATTTATAAATAAACGGTGTACAGAATTCTTTAAAAAATATTAAACAGTTTGATAATACAATCGTGAACAAAAGAAAATACATGGTAAGGCTCTAATGCCCCGCGTGGGAGCACGCCCTGGGAATTGAAAGATTAAGGTTCTCATATGTTCGCCACTGTGCCCGGTCGTCGCGCACCATCTCTGAAGTGGGGCGATGTAGCAAACACCTCGCTCGTCGTTCCTCCTCCTCAGTTTTCAGTCCTCAGACTGGTTTGTCGCAGCAATCCGTTCATCTCTATTCATCGCTTTTCTTTTCATTTCTTGATAGTTTTTGCTTCCTGTGTCTTCAATTATTTGTTTTATATACCTCAACCGTGGTCTTCCTCTCGGGTTTTTCCCCTCTACTTTTCCTTCTATTACTGCTTTCAGTAATCCTTCTCTTCGTAAAACATGTCCTATCATTTGGTCTCTTTTTTTGATATGTTTCCATATTTTTCTTTCTTCACCCATTAGTGCTAACACTTTTTCGTTGATTTTTTTTCCATCCAGCTGATTTTTAGAGTCTTCCTATAACACCACATTTCGAATGCCTCTAGCTTCCTTCTATCGCTTTTGCTTATTGTCCATGTTTCGCAGCCGTATAGTGCTGCACTCCATATATATGTTTGAATGAACTGTTTTCTAGTCTTTATGGCGATGTTATTGGCTGTGAGTAACTGTTTTTTGTTATAGAAGGCTCGTTTTGCTAGATTTATTCTGTTGTTTATTTCTCTTCTACTTCTTCCATCTTTCGTGATTATGATACCAAGGTATTTAAATTCGTTGAGTTCTTTGATCGACTCGTTATCTATGCTGATATTGTTTATATTCTGTTCGTTTTTTCCACAGACCATTACTTTTGTTTCCTTTTTGTTTATTTTTATATTACATTCCTCTCTAAATATCTTGTCCATATCTCCCATGGATTGTGTCAATTCTTCTTCTGATTCAGCCAACAAGGCTATGTCACCTAATCGTGTCGATTATGTTTCCATGTATTCTCAGTTCATCTATGGCTTTTTGTATGTACAAATTGAACAGCAAGGCTGATAGCGGACAGCCTTGTCTAACCCCTTATCTAATCCTCGCTTCTTCCCTTTCTCCTTAATGCTCTAGAACCGCTATTTGGTCTTTGTAAATATATATTGTATATAGTTCTTTCTTTTTCTTCTATTCCTATTTCTTTCAGTATTTCGAACATTTTTCTCCAGTTTACTCTATCGAATGCCTTTTCTGCGTCAATAAAAGTAATGTATGTTTGTTTATTTTTCTCAATCCTCTTTTCTATTATTCCTCTTAGCGCCATGATTGCTTCTCTGGTTCCTGTATTTTTTCTGAATCCAAATTGGTCTTCTAATTTAATTCTCTTCTATTCTTTTTTCAATTCTACGTTGTAGAATTTTTATGAGGATTTTCGATGCATGTGTTATGAGGCTGATTGTTCTATACTCCTCACATTTTCTTGCTGTGCTTTTTTTCGGCATAGTTATTATTAGGCTTTTTGTAAATGTTTTTGAAATTAGTCCTGTATTATATATTTCCTGTATACTTTTATAAATTATGTCTAGTGTTTTTTGATCTAGGACTTGGATTATTTCGCTTGGTATGTTGTCTACACCTACAGCTTTGTTTTTGCTGAGGTCTTTTAAAGCGTTGTCAAATTCTGATCTTAGTATTGTCCTATCGTTTTCTTCTCCTTCGTTCTCATTTATTACTAGTTCGTTAGCCGGGTTTTCTTCATCCCCTTTATATAGTTTTTCTAGATATCTCTTCCACTTTTCCGCTATTTCCTTGTTGTCAGTTATTATTTCTCCATTTTCATTTTGTATTCCATGGCATTTAGGTTTCTTTTCTCTAACCATATTTTTGGTCTTTTTGTATGCTTTGTCCATTTTGCAATTTTTCATATCTTGCTCTACCTCCTCGCAGTTTTCTTTTATGTAGTTTTCTTTTGCTCTTTTTCTTTCTCTTTGTATTCTGTTCCTGAGTTCCCGGTACCTTTGTTGTCCCTGTTCTGTGTTTATGTTTTATACCTCCTTCGTTCTTCTATCAAGTCAATTATTTCTGTAGTTATCCATGGCTTCTTATTTTGTTTCTTTTTTGTTCCAATAGTTTCTTTTGCTCCTTTTATTATTTCTTGTTCTATGTCTTCCCACTTCCTTACATTGTTTTCATTAGTTTTTATTTTATTTGTAATCTCTCGTTTTACTTTTTCTTGTAGGTGTTTAACCGTTCTTTCTTCTTTTAGCTTTTCGATTTCCCATTTTCTTGTTTCTTTCTTCTTTAATTTCTTTAGGTTTACCCTAAATTTCATCATGACAAGATTGTGGTCGTTGTCTATGTCTGGGCCTGGGTAGCTTCTGCAGTCTTTTGCTTGGTTCTTGAACCTTTGTTTTATTAATATGTAATCAATTTGGTACCTGTTTCTGTCTCCTGGCATTTTCCAGGTATATCGCCTCCTTACATGATGTTCGAACAGCGTATTGGCTATTACTAATTTGTGTTTTTCGCAGAATTCGGTCAAACGTTCTCCTCTATCATTCCTTCTTTCCAGTCCGTAGCATCCTACAATTCTTCCTTCTCTTCCCTCTCCTATTACCGCGTTCCAGTCACCCATAATTAACAAGTTTTCATCTCCTTTCACATATTTTATTAGTTGTTCAATATCTTCATATATACTTTCTACCGTGGCATCATCATGAGCCGTTGTGGGCATATATACTTGAACGATTACTGTATCATTCGGTTTTGTTTCTAATTTCAGAATTATAGTCCTTTTGTTGTATTGTAGGTCCTTTACTCCCTTTCCTAATTCGTTAATTAGCATTATTCCCACTCCCGCATTTCCATCTTGTGTAGCTCCCGTGTGAATTAATCTATAGCCATCACTCCAAAAATCACTTTGCTATGGCCACCTCCTTTCGCTTATTCCGAGTATGTCAATGCTTTTTCTTCTCATTTCTATCTTTAGGTTTTGTGTTCCTATTTCGTTTTTTGATCCTATATGCTCCAATTGTCCCATCCCATTTTGCTTCCGGATATATATTTAACTATTGAAGACATCATATTTTGCTACTTTACTAGGGAATCATTATCTTGGATGCAGTGGTTTCCCATTTCCTTCTGCATCGGTCTTATGTTGTAATAGTGTTTGTCAACGTATAAGCATTTCCTCCTACACGTATCTTCTCTTCGGTTATACCGCCGGTACTCGGTCGCTAGAGCCTCTTTTGTAAAAATAGGGTGCACCACGTAAAGGTGAGGTTAGCATTTAGGTGGCAGAGGCTATGGTCTTGCGCTTTTCCACCCCTTACACCCCACTACCGTCATTATTACCCCTTATTTGAGTGTACACAGATACTCAATTATTTCTGAGTAGGCCACCCGCTAGGCATTAGGGAGCTTCGGAAATTAACCCGGGTCCGCAGGAAACTACCGCAAGACCTGATCGACATGAAGTAGCTATCTACTTTTGGGTATTAAAGTATGTAATTTATAAAAAGATCCTCAACATTCTTCTACAAAACATTGATTACAAACAACTAACCCAATCATATATAGTGTAAATAAATATGGTTGATTTTATTAAATAAAAAAAAAATTAACATTTAAAAAATCAAGATGACAAAAAAACTTTGTCACATGGGAGCTCGGAAAAAAGTTACGAGAGTAATACCTAAAACTTCTTATTTGCAGGTAGTTTTCAATCATCTGATAAAAAGCACCAGCTTATCACTAATTACAGAACTCAAGCCTATACTGCAAAAAAGTCCATGATTTATTTTTACCGATTCTACCATCAAAGTCTACCAAACAGCTAAACCGCAATTCACCACCTCCCCTCCCTACATCACTTGGACCATCAACAGATCTTATTGCTTTGTCATAGTTGATAGCCAAGAAACTTAAGAGAACATTGTCAACCCAACAAGATAAAATGTTCCAGTGACGGAAGATTTCCGAATTAGATCTACAGACTTTAACAGGCCCGACCAGTAAAAAAAGAGGAAAAGGAAAGGGAATAGCCAAAGGCAAACCCCATAGCACGAAAGACACACAACACAATCACCAGATTCAGAACCCCCGATCTGATGACAACATCTAGTTTGTGATACTTAATCTTTGACTGCGATAATGTGTTTACTTTGATTTATAATACTTTTTTATTCGTCAGTGCTTGCTTATCACTTTTCATTTTGATCACCGTGATTTTCACATTTCTTCAAATGCTAATGCACACACTCATTGTAAAATCTAACTTTTATAAACAAGTTATGTATTTCCTAATATAATGGAATATAAATTGTTATAGCAAACCTTGGCTTTAAAATGATTCTAGAAGAAATAAAAAATTTAATTAACGAGAGTATACAAGCTGTAGAGTTGATGACTTTGCTCTACAGCCAACGGAGGTCTGTACTTTTATGAAAATACCGGTTCAAACAACTCTATACGCTGTCGTTACTCAAATGTGGTATTCTCAGAAGATTACAATTTACTACATATATTTTCTCAAATTTCAATTTTATACTAACCGATTTTATTCATAGGCGACTTTAATAACTACAATTATTTATGGAAATCATCGTTTGCCAACGAAATGGATCAGATAGTCGAAAAATTTATCGATAAGTTTAATCTAATTGTAATGAATACAGGCCAAGGCACATATCTTTCAATCATAAACCTTCTTCACCATAGATATAACCTAATGCATTTTATATGGCATCATATGGATGCTCACTTGCACTCTGATCAATTCCCGCTTCGAATAGAGTTTTCGACCAGTCAAATGGATTCTTCCCAAAGAATCCTTGGTTGAGCTCTTTCAAAATCGGACTGTATGACATTCGCAGAAACAATCAAGCTACCAGAAATAAACCTAATTATCGACGATAGAATCCAAAGTTTTAAAGAAACTATAATTTCTTGCACCGACACTTACATCCTGAAAACTTCAGGGCATAAGGCAAACAAAAAGAGTCTTATGGTAGAACGACAAGATTACGTCCGAAATTAAAAACAGAAGTAAAGCTTTAAATCAGTTTAAAAGACTGCCAGGTTGGACAATCTACTTCATTTTAAACGGCTTCGAATTAAATACTGCACCAAAACCAGCAAAGCAAAATCGTGGTAGATTTATTTTGGTTTAATAATTACTGATACAAACTCCACATAAATATGGTTGAAATACCGAGCAAATACCAACAACTACCTTCTCCAGTTCTGAAGGTTTATCAGACCTTGCTAACAGATCTTGAAGGAACAGCAAATGCTCTTGGACGACAATATCAATTTGTCAGCAGGTGTGACAATAACTTTTTAACAATTAAAAATCAAACAGAGCATATACTCTTGGACCACACGGAAGTCAACCCTTTAAACAATGTTGTCTACAATTCAAAATTAATGATAAAATATCATACAAATTATATTTGGTTGTACCCACATTCCTCATTTTTAGTAATTGTTTTCGGAAAAGGGGTAAACGTTTTTTAAGATGTTTAGCGAATACTTCTGCCTTTTCTATATTTGATCTAGCCCATTTACCATTTTCGAGTTTGATTGGAAACTTGTACTGCTTGGAGCGCTTGATGTTCCCCGTCGCCTTCTAAAGAGAGTAGTTGGTGTATTTAGTTGAGAAAGTTTGTGCAGATAGTTTTGGACAAGCGCATTTTTCTCCTCTTTTAGAAAATTTTTAATTTTTTTATTGTTTTGTTGTGCCTAGTTTTATTTTAAGATCTTGTTTTCTTAGTTTCTGTGTTTCTAAGATTTTTCTTTAACTGCATTAGAACATTGTCTCACTGCAATTTGTTATCTATTTCTGGGTTACTGACTAAGTAGTCTCCTGAATAGTCTGGGTTAACAAGTCAACAGCTACATCTAGCTCTTCCTTGTTTTTGAGTGATAATTCAAGGTTAGTACTACTTAGTATATAGTTAAATGCAGTCCAGTTTGTTTTACTATTATGTAGCGTGAATGATCTGTCTTTATACACTATGTTAGCGTTAAGTGTAGCAATTTCAAGAAAATGGTCGGATCGAAACATGATTGTATGTTTGATGAGTTTGGGGTATGTTTTTTGTTATAGAGATGTCTAAGAAGTCTGGTGAGGAGTATCTTCTTTTGTATGCCAGTACGTTGATTCGCTCGTGGATAATAGCGTTAAATTGTTTTGCTGTAACGTTAGGTACAGTTGTTTTCTTTTTGACTTAGGCGGATTTGATTTGGATCCCTACCACGGATGTTTAGCGTTGAAATCGCCTCCGCTGATAAATTGATTACCAAGTGAATCAAAATATTACATGTACTGTTCTCTTGTAATTTTATGTTTAGGAGTGGGATGTACGGCTGATAGTTTGATGGGTCCGAGGTAGTCGTAAACAATGACGGTGGTTGCTTGCAAGAAATCTATTGTAAAAACTTTATTTTCATGATGTATTATGGAAGTTTTTATTACTATAGCAGAGCCTCTATGAGCAGCATTTTCTGGGTGTGGTGTATCATAAATGAAGTAGCCGGGAATGCGTAGATAACTTTATGTTTATATTATGATGTATTAGGAAAGTTTTTAATTCTTGATATTGTTGGGCTAAGCTCTTAGCATTCTAGACGCCTGTTTTTGGCAAATTAGCCATTGTTAGTTTCGTTAATTAACGCTGTGATAATATTTAGAAGTGTGTCTATTCTTTCTGCTAATTTTTGGACTATTTCTTTAAGCTTAGTTATGCTATCATTATGTAAGGTGGTGGAAGGCTGTCGTTGAGCAGTGGGTATTAGATTGCTTTGCAGTTTTGGTAGGTACGGGTTAGCCACTTGAGATGTCGAAGGAACAGGGGGACTGTCGGTAACTTGTACTTTGGGGAGAGGCGTTGTTGCATATGTATTTGCTTTTTATTTAAAACCTTTTCTTTGAGAGTGTTGTAATTGTTTCCGTACCCAACTAGCCCGCCGATTTTCTCCACAGTTACAACATACTACTTTCTTTCTTTTTTATTCCAAGTACAGTTATTTGTGATATAATAACCTGCGCATTTGACACATTTAGGCTGCTTGTAGCAGTAGTTTTTGGTATGTCCAAAAGAATTACAGTTTATGAGTTGAGGAATCTTACGTTTTTTGCAAGGTTGTTCAAAGTGCACAGATGTGTACATTAGGAATTGAATTTTATAAATATCCTTGTTATTATCATTTTGCTCTAATTCTTCGAAAAAGGATGACTTCGGAATTTTGATAATTTTGTTGTTGTCATGTTGTGATCTTTGTATATTATTGACCCTAAACACCTTGTGACCTTTATTTTCTATTTCATTTTTGATATCGTTGATATCTGCAGATAGATGTAACTCTTTTAATACTGCTTTGAGGCATCTTTTATCTTTCATATGAGAAGTATAACACCGAGTACCTTGTTTTTAATAGCCCGTCAATAATTATGGAATTCTTTTCGGTTTTTTAAGCTCGTATTTTGACTTGGTTATTGTTTAATATTTTTAAAGTGTAAAGTTAAAATATATTCAGTAAGTTTTGCAGTAAAGCTATATTTTCAACTCTACTTACAAAAATTGGAGGAGCCTTACCGGGTTTTTCCTGTTAGTTATTAGATTCATTGTCTGTGTTTTCTTGTTCAGATAATTTCTCAAATAAATTTTTTGTATTAATTGTATATTAGTAGTTTGATGCAATTGCTTGCTTTTGTGTGTTGTTATTTGCTTCTATGTTAACTCTTAGGCTTTTTTGTATTCGACTGTTTGGAGTGTTATAAAACTTAGTTGCGGGTAAAATGTTGTTTGTATTGGTGAATGGTGACTGGTTTGTCGAATGGAAGCTATGTTTTGGAACTATTGTTGATATGATATTGTTGAATGTTTATACTTATGCACTGACTTGCGTTGTTAGCGTATGTTGATTGCGGAGGGTAACCAGAAATTTCGCTTCAAATCTTATGCAGTAGTCGCTTATCATTTACACTACACTTGAACTCGAAGCACGAAATCGGCGATGTTTATGCTTCAAAATGTAAACGGATACTCTCAATTTAAACTAATAAAACTGAGTTTTCTAGAGAGCATATCTCTTGGTCCAATATTTTGATGTTCACCAAAGAAGCGATACTTTAAAAAATCACCTTTACTTACAACGTTCAGAAACCGCGTCTCTTTTTGTTCATAATTCCGCGAAAATTCAGATTTATACTTGATTCTCATCTGTTAGTACGAAGTTCGTTTATTCTCGATAAAACTAACATTGAATTGTTACAATAATGTCATAAATAGGTTTTGCTACATTATAGCTATAGTATCGTTAATTCTAAACATAACATTTCCAAAGTAAGAGTAGCATTTTATAAGATAATTATTAATCACACATAATTACTGTTTCTCACTAAAACATCTAGCTGCTTTAATTTTTTAATTTATACTACAAACATTAGGTAGTTATATCATATACAAAATTTAAGTAAACAATGGAAAAATCATAATTTTAATTACTATTACATGCGACTTTGCGTTTTATACATTTATTAATAATGTTTGCGATATTTAGTTTTTCTAGTTTCCCATATTAGGCTAAAATTATTCCTCAGCCTTAAAATACTACATTATGTAATATAGTGCTGAATTTGTACCTCACTTTCATGTTTTATTTTGTTGATGAAAGCTTGCAAATGCTCTAGGTTTTCTATTGAAATTTTTATGTTATCTGAGTATAACCTATTGTTCATTTCCCCACTTATCCTTATCCTTCAAATAATTCTTTTAATGCTTTCTGGAAAATGACTTGGAAATATACATTAAACAGAACGTAAAATATGACGTAGTTCCGTATAACCCTTATTTATTTTAATTTTATTTGTTTCCGTATCCTTTATTTTAGCAAAATAGTGTAGTTTTAATAAATTATTCTTAAATATGCCGGGTGTTTGATATAGTTTTACTAGTCTTACTTTTTTGTTTTATCCTTCGCTTTGTATGTTGTGGGCTACATACCTCCTCCATACCTTGTAATAATTTTTAAATTGCGCCAAATATTTTTTTGTATATTTTGTGAGCTCGTTATTTCAGACTAGTCTTTGTAATGTTCTATTTCTTAACCACTTTTTCTTTTACCTCTATGTTACTACCATTTGGTATATGATAGAGCCTAACTACTTTTATCCTACACGCGCTTTTATTGTTTTGTATCCTATCTGTAAGTTACATGGGGTTTCCCCAACACAGATGTATTCAGTTTTTTTTTAATTTATTGTAAGACTCCACTTGTCGTATTCTTTTTTAATTTTCTTAGTATGTATATCATATCTTCCGCATCTTGTGGCAATCGGCAAACATTAGTGAGTAGAATATTTTGTGTTATCATTATTTCTATTCTTTTGCATTATCTATATCATTGTGATATTTGTTTAGCTTATATATTAATTTTTTTGCGCTCAGGGTATGTCTTTCTTAATGGATCAATGTTCACTGCAGCCTATGGCTTATTGTGATTGCCCTAATTAAATAAATTCACAACCAATCTGTAATTGATGTCCCCTGAATCAGCAGATACAGGTCCTTTACAGGGTGTGTCTGGAAGTCTTCCGGTTCCAGGATTGGTTTCCCGAATATATGTTGCCTTTTCCTGCACAGCGCATCGCACTTGCATTGGATGTGTAAGGCTGTTTCTGGTTCCTTGCTACAAAGTCTGCAAGCAAGGTCACCATTGAATTTACCAATTTTTCAGAGGTGTTCTTTTACAGTCGCATGTCCTGTAAGAAACCTTAAGGTTATCTTTACCTGTGGCCTACTTAGGCTAAGCAGTTCTGCAGCTCTCTTTTGGCAAGGTCTCTTACTAAAGGTTTTGATGAAATAACGTCCTGGTTGGTTTTTCCAGTACATTCGATGATAAGTGCGTGTCCTCTCCTTATTAAAGCTTCGGGCAGCACTTCGTGAAATTCCTAATGCAAGTTCTGGGCCTATATAAGCATCACTAGATCCCTGCTTGGCCAGTTCATAGGCTTTCTCGTTGCCGTAGATAGCGCAATGCCCAGGTATCCATTACAGTTTTACTGTGTTATGTTCTGCCAGTGCATTGAGATCGTTGATGCATTCCCATACCAAAGCTGCCTGGCTGTCTGATATAATATAGATCCGCTTGCTCCTGTAAGCCCTCTTATCATTTTCACGCAGACACTGTAGTATGGCGTATATTTCTGACTTAAAGGCAGAAGCGTACTGACCCAGAGAAAAGCTTAACTCTATCCTGGGAGCCTCAGCATATATTCTAGCTCTGGTACCCGGCTCGGTTTTAGAATCATCTGTGTACCAGATTAGGCTACCAGGTGAGATTGGCTATTTAAAAGTCTCGCTCCTATTTCGATCCTTCATTATCACCTCGAATAGAGAGTCGTCACATATTTTTAAGGTCATGTGGTCCGTCCTCATTTCAAACAGAGGGCCCCCCAGCCTGTCAATTATTTTTGTACGACCTGTACCTGTGTGTGTCATGTACAGTGAATGATACAGCCTATATTGACCTAATCTTGCCTCCCCCTGAATTACTAGGTGGGAGGTCTAGAAGAGCCTCCATTGCTGCAGTGGGCGTGGTTCTCATCGCCCAAACAGGCAAGTCTTTGTACCTTGTTTTGTACCTTGTTTGGTGGTTTCTTGTGTTACTTTGGGCCACCAGACCAAAGCTGAGTATGTAAGAGAGGGTCTAACCACTCTGGTGTACAACCAGTGCACCATACCTAGTTTTAACCCCCACGACTTGTCGTACATGCGTCTGACAACTGCTAGAGTTGTCACCGATTTGTCGACCACTTTCTCAATATGACGGTTCCAAGTAAGTTTAGAGTCGAAAACAACTCCTAGATACGTTGCTTCTCCCGATATAGTGATTTCTTTTCCGCCAAGGAAAAGAGGTGTAAGCCCCTCTAATTTTTTCTTCTTGTTTGGTCCATTCAATTACCACGTTCAGGGCCCTCTGCATCCGTTCCCTGATCGTGCCTACATATTTCCCTTCCATCAAGACGTAGCCTACAGAAGAGAATCCTTCGCCTTTTAAGTTCTTTAAAAGTCTATCCATTACCAGGTTCCATAGCAGGAGGAAGAGAACTCCTCCCTGAGGACATCCCCCGCTACCAGGCCTCGTCCTCTCAGGGCCGAGGTTATGGAGTTGAACGATATATTGTCGAAGGCTCCTTCTATGTCCAAGAAAGCACATGGAAGGATCTCTTTGTTGTCCAGCATTTTCTCTACTCTCCAAGTGAGGTAGTGAAGTGCTGTTTATATATTAATTACTTTGACATATTTAGCATTGATCCTGATTTTCTTCATTACGTTCCTCAGTTTTTCTGTTGGAAAATTGTCGTATGCCGTCTCTAAGTCTACAGAAGTTATATGAGTTTCAATATTTTTTGCTCTGTTATTCTCGATTATGTATATGATACATGATCTTACTTATCTAAATCAATTTTGTTCTTCACTGAATTGTTGCACACGCTCTTTCATCTTATTTTTTATAACTCTTCCTAGTACCCTCATTATTTTTGGTAATATGGTTATTACTGTATAGTTATAACTTAACATTTTGTCTGTTCTTTGTATTGATATAATATATGATTTTATCCATTTTATCAGCCTATTCTCTACTTTTTCTATTTCTTGTAACATTTTAGTTATTGTTTGTATTAATACATCTACCACACTAATTCTATTCTAATGTTTTCCAGTTCCGCTGATTAATTTTTTTAACTCTTGTTTAATGACCTTGTCAAATTTTACATTGTTATTTCTGCTTTTACTATATCTTCTTGAATTGTTATGTACTGTGTTTTTCTCTCATAGGAGTGACTCAGGATATTTTATTTATTTCTCAGATATTAATAGATTTAGCTTGGTTCTTTTTTTTATTGTTTTAAGTTGCTTATTACTTTCCAAAGCTTCTTTGAATTTATTGTATCCCGTAATACTACTTATGCTTCTACATACATTGTCTTCTAGTATTCATTCTATTATTATTTTAGTTGTTTCATTTCTTTTCTCTCTTAGCAATTCAAAATAATTTTCCGTATTACTTCTTTTTTTTAGTCGCGCTAACCTGTGTACGTTCCATATCACTATTCTTAAGGTCATTCCTTTTTCTCCGTCGTTTAATTTTATAATTTTATCACTCTAGTTGAGTAGATTGTAAATTAGCAATTGAATTAATAAAAAAATATATTAATTTTAGTTTTTCTTGCTTTTGTGCAAAAATTTGTCATTTTCGGTATATTTTTCTTTGTCCCTTTCAACATTCGATGCGATAATTACAATAACAATGTAACAACCTTTTCGGATGTTCTAGCTGTCACGTTTTTGCTTGCTTTTCTGCACTTTCAGTCACTTAAACCACTGCAGATTCTTCATTTTTCAGTAATATTAATTATTATTCGACTTTTTGCTTTTATAGCTTAATATTTCCCAATATATTTTGGTTTAATATCGGAACGCAATGTCCTACATATGCTTAGCAGTGAAATAGTTTCTGCACAAAAAGTGGCATCTTAATTTTGAAAGTTATCTCTTCTAAAAGTGACTACCGCAGTTGATAAAACTTTAGTAGATTTCAAGCTTTGATCAAAACCCGAAGCTTACAAACAGAAAAAACAATATTTCGATTGCATATTGTTTGGTCTATTTATGAAGTGAACCGGGAAAAGCAAAATTTTATTTTTTTATTCATTATTTATTATTGTCTCAAAATAAGTTTGTACCAAGAAAATAAAAATAGGAAGTTGTCTATGAGATATATACACCTTCTGATAAGAGTTAAAATAAGAGTTTAGAAGTGGAGCAGACACACAGTACACAATGTGCCATAAAGCGTAATTTCTAGATTTCAACGTTAATTGAAGGAAACAAAAGATCTTAACTAATGAGCGGTAGTAAAATCGTATGCAAAAAACTTGTTAACGAGGTTGGTATCAAATATTAAGTGAATTATGTCAGACAATGACTTTAATATAACTCCTCTATACACAAATCAGACTTTTTGAAAACATGTTTCTAGCGTATGGTGCCGAAGGTAAAGTCAAAAGTTTACTTTCAGATAGCTCGAAGATATTTAAGAAATTTGCGCTCCAGCCTTGCATGAAAAATACACATTAATTCTTGAATAGCATAAGCTTTTTTGATTAATGATTACATTAATTTAAATTCAATTAAGAAACCTTACAATTCTTTTATAAATTGGGTTTCCCCAATTAACTAAATATTTGGGCACATAAATACTCATCAATTTTTTTATTTAAAATCCTTGTTTTTTATATGCCAACGACATAACTTTTGCATTAAATTCTGTTCGACACATTTCACATCACAACACTTTAGTAGATTACAATACACTATTATGTTACATATAAATAGAAATTCGATCTCACAATGTTTCATTTGATTGTCACAGAATCATGTAGCATGCGTAAAAACAATAATCTGGTCTCCATATGTTTGATAATTAAGCGCGGTTAAAGTAACTCTATAAGCAAAACAGGAAATAAAACAAAACAGAGCTGTGTAAACTATATATTGGGCAAAACTAAATTAACCACAAAGTAACAATTAGGCAAACAAAAAAACAAAGGAAAAAACAATACAACTATGCTTGAATAACTTCTAATATGGTAGGCGGCAGGTCAGTTGTGTACTCTCCAAACTGCGGGAAAAAAGTGCTGTTGGGAACAAATGCGCGACGGCACAACTAAAACGAGACTTACCGCAAGTAATGGTCTCTGGTAACCTGGACGGCAGGTTTCGATGTGCTCTTCGTTGGCGGCTTCAATCATGGGGCACCACGGACGGGGCGAAACGTACACTAGGCAACGACAGCATGCCAGCACAGCGCATTAGAATACCTGGGTTGGTTGGCCGGCGGCTTCGTCGCTCACGAGGGTTCGAATAGGAATGCCGGGCGGCTGTAAAAATCCCGTTTAGTTGCGACTAGGGTAGGTTGGCGGACAGTCAAGGTTACAGGTAGAGATGGGATTCGAGACAAGGGTTTAAAGATGAGCACCAAACATACCGTCCACCAAAATTATCAGTGAGGTAATTTTCTTAAAGCAACAGAAAGTTAAATAAACTAAAAATAATTGAGGGAACTATATCTAAGATTTAATCGGCGCCGATAAGGGACACAGTTTAACTAGGGGTCGCTTGACACACCCATTGATCGTGCGCACAGTGGCAACACGAGCAATGCCGTCCCGATCAGGATGTAACTCGGAAATTCTTCCTAATCGCCATTTTAGAGGTGGACATAACTCGTCCTTGATTAGTGCCAAAGTACCTATGTCAATGGGGTTAAAGATCTTCGCTGTCGCCCATTTTCCGCGCTGAAAACACCTGTGAGTATATTCGTCTCTCCAACGTTTCCAGAAATCTTGCTGAAGTCTCTGAATGAGTTGCCATCGCGATAAGTGCGACAATTTTACTTCAGACAAATCGGGGTCAGGAGGGGCGGTTAAAGGCTCTAACGTTAGAAAATGACCGGGCGTCAGAACCGACATATCTTGAGGATCCGAACTTATAGGGCATGAGGGTCGCGAATTGAGCATGGCTTCTATTTGTGTGGTAATGGTACAAAGTTACATATGTTAAAATTTGAGTTCCGATGACACGTGAAATGTGTGACTTTGTCGACTTAATCGTGCTCTCCCATAAGCCATCAAAATGTGGGGCCGCAGGAGGATTGAAATGCCACTCAATAGCTTCGGCCTCCACCGCCGAACGTATCATTTCTATCAACTCGCGGTTAGCACCGACAAAATTAGTTCCACAGTCACTGTAGATTTTGGAACAGCGACCTCGCCTGACAATAAAACGCCTAAGGCGGCGAGGAAGGTTTCTGCGCTCGCATCAGAAGCTACCTCAATGTGCATCGATTTAGTGCTAAAACATATGATCAGACATATGTAGGCCTTCTGTGACCTGATTCCTCATTGTTTGGACATGACCACGGGCAACGGTCCTCCATAATCAACGCCCACGCAACTAAACGGTTTCGCCTGTTAAACACGGATTGCTGGCCAATTTCCCTTTGGAGGTTGTACCGGATGGGGATTAACTTTAAAGCAACGAATAACTTCGAACAACCTGACGTATTGAGAATACCCAAAACCTTTGCCTTACTAAATAGCAGGTGGTATTCACACCAGAATGCAAGTTTTTCTCATGGACATTTTTGACTATAAGCTATGTTAGCTTATGTTTACGGGGGAGTAAAGCGGGATATTTTGTACCGTTCGGCAGGTTGGCTTCCTGAAGTCGTCCGCCCGCCCTTAACACACCGTTTTGATCCACGAAAGGAGCTAATCTTTGTAAGGATTTGGCACACGGCAAATTGTTGCGTAGTTTATCTAATTCTTGGCGATAGAACTTGGCTTGAACCATTTTTTTATTATCAATATGGCATTGAATAATTCTAACTCATTCAAGGCGCCGGTTTGAGGAGGGTTCCTTTTACGACAGATATTGCAAAATCTAAAACAGAACGCTACGATCCCCTGAATTTTTCGTAACGATGAGAATTGAGTCAACAAGTTGTCAATTAAAGTTTCGGTTTGGGCAACGAATGACACGATTCGTTTTTCAGACGCTAAATCGTATAGGCACGTTGATAAGGTATTTCCTAGTGACCGTGCATCTGAAGGATTCATTAACCATGAGGGACCCGCCCACCATAAAGAATAGGGTGCGAGATCTTCAGGCAATAAACCCCGGGATGCGGGGTCAGCAGGGTTGTCATGAGAGCGAACGTGCTTTCACGAACTGGGTGGTACTCTTTCTTGTATATGCGTGACTCTATTGGACACAAAAGTTTTCCACTGGTGAGGAGAAGAACAGATCCACGAAAGGGCAACGGTAGAATCACTCTAAGCAATGACGTCATCGAATACAATACAGGACTTATAGGTTTCTAGCACGAACGCCACCAGATTGGAAAGCAACACGGCGGCACACAATTCCAACCTTGGGATTGACAATCGTTTTAAAGGGGCCATTTTCGACTTTGCCATTATTAGAGAAGGCTTTATTTTCTGAACTTCGTCGGTACGCCGAACGTAAATTACACTTGCGTAGCCCGCTTCAGAAGCATCGCAAAATGCATGCAATTGATACGGTGATGTGGCAGACCCTTTCCAGCAACGAGGAATTGAAATATTGCTTAATAACGGCATGGATGCTTTAAAATTTTCCCATTTCGTATCGACGTCTGCAGGTAGCTGGTCATCCCAACCAAGACCCAAGGTCCACAAATACTGCATTAATCGTTTGGCAAAAAACGTCACAGGGGCTAGGAAGCCAAGTGGGTCATAGATTCTTGCTAAGTCGGACAAAATTGTTCGTTTACAATAGGACTTTTTAAGCGGCGTGACTGAAAATGAAAATGCATCTAACGAGGACAACCACTGCAAACCTAAGATCTTTATAGAAATAGGGTCCAAACCAAAGGCGATGGAACTATCGAGGCAATGTTCGGGAGGCAAATCACTCAGTAGCGGGGGATAATTACTTGACCATTTACGGAGCTCAAAACAACCCCCTTTTAATAAATCGGTTAATTGTTGTTTTAGCGTCTCGACTTCACCTAAAGTATCCACGCCCGTCGCGTTGTCGTCTACGTACAAATCAGTACGCAAACATTGTGAGGTAAGAGGGAAATGATCGTGCTCTTCATCGGCTAATCGAAGGCACTTCTAATTGTCAGGAATGGTGATGTGGAAACTCAATACGTGACAGCATTGAGTTCATAACTGCTGATTTGTTGTGAATCCGAAAATCTCCAGCGAATTAATTGAAATCGGAGATCTTCCTCGTGCATTACTATCTGCCTATACATTTGACGGATGTCATAGGTAAAAGCAAAGAGATGCCATCGAAATCGAAGAAGAATGACGGAAATCGTTCTGCAGCTTTGGACCGACAAAAATGGTATCGTTCAATGACACCCCGGTAGGGTCTT
Source organism: Sinelater perroti (assembly GCA_036346155.1). Lineage (NCBI taxonomy): Eukaryota > Metazoa > Arthropoda > Insecta > Coleoptera > Elateridae > Sinelater > Sinelater perroti. The sequence continues at coordinate 1,612,869 of JARFIY010000359.1, forward strand.
TCGCCGATGCGTCAAAGATGACTCTGATCTTAGGGCCGTCGGATTGTTCTTTCAGAACGCAATGGTGTGGTATGTAAAAACAATCAGGAGAGAAAGACTGGGCTTTTTTAACAAGGGACATATGTCCAGAAGATATGTACTCGGCCATAAATGAATTATACATTGTGCGAAGAACTGATTCTCGGTGGAGTCGTCGTTCTAGGCATTTAAGACGTCTGTCCGCCATTTCTATGTTTTTTCCAAACTTTGTGGTATTATTTTCCTTAAAAGGTAACCGAACACCAAAACGACCGGAAGGTAGGCGAAAATGAGTTTTAGAAAACCAATTTTCCATTAGCTTATCTACTGAGGATTTGGCTACAATATTGGGCACCTCCTCTATTTCCCAAAAGCGGTTCAAAAGACTGTCACAATTTTCAATGAGCGCTAAAAAGGAGTGTTTCGTTGGCTGAACTTGTGCTACTGACGTTGAACCTATCAATAGACAACCAAAGGTAGTATTAATGGCCGCAGGAGATCCATTCACGGACGGAATGACACCATCCTTCAATATCGAAACATTAACATCTGCGTCCCGCAGTAAGTCTATGAGCCCGGAAATAGCCCAATCTGAGTCAGCTAACTGTAGACCTCGCAGGTGAGAGCACTCAGAAGGGTTTATATTGTACGTGGGTAGGGGCAAGCAAACTTTAGGCAAAACGATAACTTCTAGATCCAGGGGGCAGTTGGTATCGATTGGTCTAATTGTGCAGGAGGTAGAGCTGTGGGAGTCCCTGACAGGTACTTGACCTAAGCCACGCAGAACTGTGGTAGAGAACAATCGCGGGAGCTTCAAACGCGAAAAACAGTCTTTACTGATGAAGCCGGATTGTGATCTAGTATCAACCAGCGATCTTACTTTTTTGTAAGAGCCTGAATAATCTCGAATTTCGGTTTGACCGTTAGTTGAATTAATGCTAGCGCAAGCATTGGTTGTATTGGTGACAGTGGCAGTTGAGGGTGCCGTGGTTTGAGGGGGATTAAGTGGCTCACTGCGATTTATCGGCTTGAGATGGAGCAAAGTTTGATGTTTTTGGTTGCAATACTGGCTGACCTTGGATCTCGACGAGACCGGACTTGCAGCAGGGAATATTTGCTCAAAAATTCCGATGATATTAAAATATTGGTTATCTATCTGTTTGCGTAACGTGTCCAAATCAACAAGCTTTTCTTCACTTGCTTGGCTCATTAATTCTGCGGGTGTGGCATTGAAATCGGCATATAAGCCATCGAGCATCTTGTATTTTAATTTGAACAAAGTTTGCACCGATGCATCAGTTGTGGTAGCTTCTGCAAGCTCGGACAATTCACTAATTCGGCTAACCATTAGCGTTTTGGTGGCCATTAATTCGCGTTTGTTAAACGGGGCCATTTTCAACAAAAATTGACAAAGAATTAATTCTAACAAAAGCGGATTTCCACAGGTAAAGCTCGGGCAAAATATAAAACACAAAAGGGTCAAAATGCAAGCAACAAATTAGGGTGCGAAGGGTCGACCTTGGACACAAAACAGTAAGGCTAACGCAATATTTCGGGCCGCAACAATGCAGGCAAAACTAGCGAATAAAATTTACACAGCTCGTTCTTAATTTTATTCCTTTTTGTTTAATGCAAAATGATCTGATTTCCGGACTAATTCGATCCGGCTCTAAGGACCAAAAGAATGTTTGATAATTAAGCGCAGTTAAAGTAACTCGATGAGCAAAATAGGAAATAAAACAAAACAGACCTGTGTAAACTATATATTGGGCAAAACTAAATTAACCACAAAGTAACAATTAAGCAAACAAAGAAACTGAGGAAAAAACAATACAACTATGCTTGAATAACTTCTAATACGGTAGGCGGCAGGTCAGTTGTGCACTTTCCAGACTGCGGGAAAAAAGTGCTGTTGGGAACAAATGCACGACGGAACAACTAAAACGAGACTTACCGCAAGTAATGGTTTCTGGTAACCTGGACGGCAGGTTTCGGTGTGCTCTTCGTTGGCGGCTTCAATCCTGGGGTACCACGGACGGGGCGGAACGTACAATAGGCAACGACAGCGTGGCAGCACAGCGCAATAGAGCACCTGGGTTGGCTGGCCGGCGGCTTCGCGCTCACGAGCGTTCGAATCGGAATGCCGGGCGGCGAGAAAAATCCCGTTTAATTGCGACTAGGGTAGGTTGGCAGACAGTCAAGGTTACAGGTATAAATGGGATTCGGGACAAGGGTTTAGAGATGAGCACCAAACACCTTATTTACAAATAAATATATTCTGTTCAATATTTTATGTACGCTGAAAAGTAACAAACATAAGAGGCATAAGAAGCTCAATCTTGTTAAATGGCACATTCAAACCAATAAATCATCTTGTTGAAACAGTAAGTACTTTTTGTCTTACTCTAGCACCAGCATATAATATTAATTACCTTAAAAATTCAAATTTTTGATTAAATGAAGAGTATTAACTTTTTTATACATAACATGCATAATATAACAATTTTTGTTACATGTATAGTCCCTTTTACAAAAAATAAATTTAATTGTTGTATACCTATGTCTGGATCTTCATTGCTTTGTAAACTGGAGCGAAGCTTTGCTGGAATATTCTTATCTATCCAGGCTTGACAACTGTCTCCAGCAAGTTGAAATAGCTCTAAGCGGTGACCATGGGACACCATGACATCACTTTTGCATGCCCACAATCCCCAGCATCGTCGCGAAGCTGGTAGGAAATTCAGATGCATTTTGGCAAATCAAACAGCCATTTTGGCGATTCACAATAAAGTTCTCTTCATCCAAAAATAATCTCCGAAAGTCAGCGCTGTCGCGCTTAATGTTTGTTTAGCAAAGCTTGGACCTCCAACTTTTTTCCTATCTTGCTTTTCCAAGTCGACAGTTGGCGGTTCCTAGGGATGAAAGACTTGTAGTGGAGATCCTGGTATACTGGTAGCTCGATTGTCGACTTTGTCAGGCCCATTTCTTCTGCTAGGTCACTCATGGTCTACCCAAGATTCTAATCGATATTTTTTTTTAATTTGCGGACGTGATGAGACCGCTCGTTGTAAGTTGCGCTGTCAGCAGTTACTTTTCCTGGTAGTCAGATTTACGGTACTTCATAGCTCCGTCGTAAACCTGAATTTGTCAGCGATTTTCCTACGCGAAATGATTCGAGCATAGCAACGCTGTGATTGTATTCTCGACTTATATTGTTGAGTATGTAAAGCTAACTTGCGTTATCTAACAGAGGCAGTTTTTTGTTCTCTCGCAATACAACCTAAAATATTTCTGATTTACCTCGACCCCTGTATATTCATCAGAAATCATTACAATACTATAATAAAACAAGGCAGTTTTATTAAATTTTACCACAAACAGTTACATAATAAGTATTAGTTAACTACTAATACATGGTCTACTGCACATTGGCTACAACGCTTAAAACATTTATATAATGTTATTGTAGAATTCTGATCACTATTGTTATGCTAAGAAACTAATTTTCATTTATTCAAGTGAATCTGTATCTACACTCACAATTTTGATATAATGTGCACGAAATATACAATAAAAAGTAAGTATAAGTATATATAGGTTTTCTTATTTTAATGTGCAAAATTAAAATAACAAATAGTGTAGTACCATAAAGATAATCTCTAAAGACAATTTATTTTTTAAACAATCAGATGAGAGCAGACAATGGCCTCAGTATGTGGCTGTATTTACTGGTAAGTGGTGACAATTAACATATGACTAATAATATAAATAAAAAATTTCAAAAATTACATTTGGCACAAACTCTTCGAAATAATAAAATTTTAATGAATAAAAAATTAGAATTGAAACATAAATCACATTGAAAAACAACTTTTCTGTAGTTTCGCAAAGATAATTTATATTGTAATGTATTGTATTAATATGTATTTTATACTTTGGAAATATGCTCTATTAATGGTAATATAATTTTATCTGCATTATGTTTTTAATCTATGTAATTTTCAAAACAATTCAATATTTAAAAAAATAAAATGTTCATATTTTTCAGCATGCTTCTTAGCTGTCAGTTCCGGTTTTAATAATGGTTGGGCAGGTCCATCCGTACCTAAACTACTGACAAATGATCTCGGATTTGAGATCAGCAATGAAGAAGCATCGTATATAGTGATAGCATTTCCTTTGGGTTTAATAATAGGAAGCCCTCTAGCTGGTTATTTTCTAAACAAAATTGGCCGAAAGTGCCTCCTAATTTGGATAGCTGTTCCGGAAATTGTACCTTACATTATAATAATTATTTCTACTAACTTTGCTACTGTGTGCGCAGCTAGATTTATAGCGGGAATTGGAGAAGGGTGTCTTTTTACAACTCTGCCATCGTACATTGGGGAAATATCGGAACCAAGAGTAAGAGGATTACTAGGTACAATTCATAGCTTTGGAGTAATAACAGGAATATTTATCATCTTTATTTTTGGTTCATATGTACCTATAAGAACATCAGCTTATATATGCCTCAGTGCGCCTATTTTGTTCCTCTTAACATTTATATGGATGCCCGAATCGCCTTATTACCTACTCTTAAAAAATCGCACCGAAGAAGCTAGAAATTCATTGAAAAGATTAAGGATGATGACTAACGTTGATGAAGAATTATTTACAATAAAATCTGTTGTAGAAAGGCAGATGTCTGAGGCAGCGACTTTGAAGGACCTGTTTACAATAAAAAGCAACTTAAAAGCTTTTCTTATGCTTATTGGAATGCGAACATTCCAACAATTTTCGGGAATAATGGTATTAATATTCTACATGCAAACCATATTTGAGCAAGCTGGTACTTCATTTTCACCATCTGCATGCTCCATCATCTGCATTGCAACTCAACTAATAGCATGTTCGATTAATTTTTGCTTACTTGACAAAGTTGGAAGAAAACCTATTTTTATGACTTGTACCATTATTAGTGCTGTGCTACTAATGATTTTAGGCACGTACTTTACTTTTTCTCAGAAACTATACGATGTGTCCTCGTTTAATTGGCTTCCCATAATAGCCATGCTTCTTTACACTGGGGCTTCGATTGGTTTATTGATAATACCAAACGTAATGGCTGGAGAACTGCTACCGGTGCCTATAAAACCGATTGGATTAGGACTACTGCATATATATTTAGGTGTATGCAATAGCGTTGTTTTCAAACTGTTTCACTGGTTAAGTAGCACATATGGAATGAATGTTCCTTTTTTTATGTTTGGAATTAGTTGCATAGGAAGTTTTATGTTTAGTTATTATTGTGTTATAGAAACAAAAGGAAAAACGTTAGAAGAAATACAACAAATTTTAAAGGGCAATAAAGATAAAAAAACTAAGAACTTATGCAATTTGTAATATTATTAACTTATTTTGTTGATTACTTTATTATAAATTATAAATTTCTTGTTATTCCTAACATTATTATTGGCAGTGAAGTGGATATTTTAATAAAATAATTGCATTTTAAAAAGTCATCTTTGTTCAATAAATTAAAATTTCCAAAGGGCATTCGGTTGAACTGGTCCAAACTGATTTTTGAGACCAATATTCTGTTTTCCGATATTTATTAGGACAAAAGAAGTAACTGGACGTTTAGTACTAGAAGTTTAGATTTGTGATATATCAAAAGCAAAATATTTCCTAAAAAGAAGTTATTTGAAAAATAACTCAATTAAATCAATATGTAGAATTTTGTTAAAAAGACAATGTAAATAGCTGCCTACTCATTTTTCACAGAAAGCACGTAAGACACTAGAAAAGTTTTACAACATTGTGCAACCGACGATCGCGCGTTGTGACAAATCTCCATTGCAGCCGGCAAGACAACCTCTGGGTGTTAGTTGCTCTTAGAATGTGGCAGCAAAAAATGTGCAACATCATCTTGGTTAAAAACAAAATAGCAGAAAGCTTTGCACTGCGATGTTATATGTGGTTTGAGTGTTGATCACAGTTTGGGGGAAGTAATTCCTTTGCTATAAAATGATTGTTTCTACCGTATTCTGTTAGTATCAGGAGCTTTACAATAATTTGGGATTTTACTGCAATAAACATCAACGTCAACAATTTTTGGAAAATACTTTTACTATTTAGAAATTGGAGATTATTGGGTAGTCAAACAAGAAATACACTTTATGCAAATAAACAAGATTTTACATGGTTATTTGGGCTCGAGGAAAGTCTGTTGTCATTGAAGGATTCACAATTTACCAGGGACACAAAAATAACAGCTTACAGAATAGTGTAAAAACTACGAAATATGTGATGTAGGTATAAAGCAGTTTACAACATTATTACTGGTTGCGAAAGCTGGATATAAAATTTTAATATGAATAAAAGCAACAATCTCAAAATGTTGAGAAGATAATAATTTCAAAGTCAGGAATTATTAGGTTTAATTTTTATGCATTCTTTGTTTCTTTATCTTTGTATTCTAGATAAGTTTACAAGAATGTGAACTATGAGTTTTAACCCGCTATTGCTGGAATCGGGAAGTTTCAACAAGAGATGCCATAAAGAGATTTGCGATGCTAAAGGTAATAAGTTGGTAACTAATTTTCTGCGGCCCTATCATAATACCGTTATCTATGCATCAATTGATTCCAAACAAAAGACAAATTAGTAGTCGAAGTAGTCCCATTCCAAATTTGACTTATCGGGGAGCATGTCGATGCCTTGGCGGTAGAACTCGGTGGGCTTGGATCGGAAGAAGCTAGTGAGCCTGGCTGTTGATCTCTCGTGAACGGCCTGCTCATTGTTGGTGGATCATGTCCTCCTATCCCTTCTTGAACGACCTCGTCTCTGTGAACCTTGCAGATGTGCCTTCCGATCACCGCAACACTCATCTTCGGGCTCAAAAACTGTACTGAAAATGCAGTAGTAAACGGATTTACTCTCTATCAGCACCATCCTGCAAAAAAGGTATGATGAGCTGTGCATAAAAGTTATTCGAATAATACTAAAATTGCAACATTTTGTTGCAAAACTTTAAAAGTTATGATATAGCCGCAGAAAATTAGTTTCCAACCTATTAAAAGAACTGTAAGTCAGTCAGGAGTTTTAAAATGGTACAGGCGCTTTGAATCCACAGATCTCATCCTTGAAGATTTGCCTTGTTCCGGCCGGCCCTAAAGTTGAATGGTGGTAACTTGCAAGCTACTTTGGACGCTGAACCTTTATCTAGCGCTCGAGATCTGGACGCTGAACTTGGAGTTGGCAAATCAACAATTTATTGGCACCTTCAGAAACTTGATTTTGTCCACAAGAAGCCTCGCCAAGATCCGCACGAATTCACCGAAGCACAAACCGCCAAAAGTGTCTAAATTTGCCGCCAACTGCTCAACAATCTATTAAACGACCGATTTTGGAACCGAATTGTGATATCGGAAAAAATTTGGGTTTTTTGGTCAATCACAATCGAAAGAAGAAGTGCGTTCCAAAAAACCAAAGATCGGTTCGGCAAGCAGGTCATAACTTGCGTGCTCTATTTTGAGTTGGTTCCAAGTGGTTTTGTTGAAAGTTCTCGTTTTCAACAGTAGCGGATCAAAACTCAAAGCTTACTTTCTTGCAAGCTCATCTGAAATACAAAGATTGTTGTTACAACACAATAAGCACAAAGAAACAAAAGTAAATGATAAAAATTGAATTTATTGCAGCTGAGTCAGGACTTTTGGGACAACCAAGTACCTCGGTTGTCATTCTTAAAAATAGACTTACAAATACCGCATAAAAATATACAACAGTATGTCGCCCAGACCTTATTCAAAACATCACGAAGTAAGATCGTTCTGCACCACGATAATGCTTAACGTAAAAACTGCTAAATAATTAATCACAAAATCCTGACCTGGTATCCTATGATTTAAATTTTCTTCTTTGACTAAAGAATAAAATTGAGCGGTGTACTATTTATAACTTTCAAATGAAAAGTGTAAATGTATTGATTATTATTATTTTTTTATAAAGAGTTTTCCAATAAGAATGGTATAATTTTGAAATGAAATGTCAACCATATTTAAAATGTTATAACTGCTACTAGTTGTCATTTGTGCTTAGAATAATCTGAAAATTCGTCATAACGATATGAACGCTTCAAGAAAGTTTGGTTATTGTCAAAAAATTTTATGAAAATAGACGTTTTTATGTGAAAACAACGTGCTTTTTGCAAAACCTATAGTCTACATAACCGCCCTTCTTACTATTCGTCAAATCCTTGAAAAATTTGAAAGGAATTTTACTCTTTACGATACAAAAATACATCAGAATGCAAGAAATGTAGAGAACATTGCTGCTGTAAGCAATAGCGTTGTCGAGGCTCCAAATTTATCTATTTCTCGTCGTGCTTAAGAATTAGGGCTCAGAAGAACGACAACTTGATATATTTTGCGAAAATATTTGGGTTTACATTCTTATAAGATTATCTTAACCCAATAACTGAAGCCACCGAACCATCGTAAGCGCTATGACTTTGCTGCTTGGGCTTTAGAGCAACTGGAAACGGATCATAATTTTGGGCAAAAATTATCTTCTTAGATAAAACTCATTTCTAGTTAAATGAATATATCAACAAACATTTTGTTTTTTGTGTAAAAACAATCCACAAGAAATTCATGGGAAGCCCTTGCATTTCAAAAAGTTCACTGTGTGGTGTAGTTTAGGGCATGGTGGCGTCATCGGATCATTATTATTCCAAAACAAGGTAGGAGATGCAGTTACAGTAACTGGTAAGCCGTACCGATTGATGTTGACAGGTTTGTTGCGGACAAATTAAAATAAAATTAATTTGAAGAATATGTGATTCCAACAAGACGGTGCCAGATGCCATACTGCCAATGCCACTATTGACGTATTGCAAGAAAAGTTTGGTAAAAGGATAACTTTAAGAAATGCAACTGTTAGTTGCCCTCCAAGATGTTGTGATTTAACTCTTTTAGATTACTTTTTGTTATTTGAAATATATTTTATGAAAACAAATCACAAACCATTGATGCATTAAGATTGAACATAGAACGCTGGATTCGTGATATAAGACCCGATTTATTGCACAAGGTCACCGAAAATTGGGTTCATCGATTTTGCTCATGTGCAAGAAGTCGAGGTGCACACTTAAATGCTGTGTTATTCAGAACATATTGTAATAGACTATACTTCAAAATAAAAAAAAAGTTTAGTTATATATAAAACAGTTTTTATTTTATTTTATTTTAAAATCAGATTGTTCTTATCGGAAAAACTTTTAGTTGCCTCATTCCAGGTGGAAAAAACGGTTCACTAACAAACCTGTCGGAGTGTTAGTTTTTAAATGATTTACAGGGTTGTATCCAGAAGTAGTAGGACTGTTTTTTTCCACGCGCGCGGAGCGATGGAGGGGGGTCTGCAAGGCTGGATGTTATGGAGGGGAGCCTTGGAAACAGATTTCGACCTACGGCAGTCGCCTGTGTGCGTTAGTTGAGTGTGGACCACTGTTTTAGTGACCTCCTGTTGTAACGTCTGTAAATGGGAGATGGCTCCCGGTAACTGGTCCCCGCAGGGTGCCCAACCCTCACTTATGGCTCCACGTGCCACGCCCTGGAAACTGCGTTGACCCGCAGGCTAAATAAGTGAGGGTAACCAGATATGGTAAAGAGTCTGCAACGTCTGACCCAGAATGGGCGGTTGCAATGAGCAGACACGGCTCAACAGCCTTAGAGAAGGCAACGTGTCTAAGGGATAGTAACCTGAGAAATTGCTCTGCCTGCCGGAGGCAGAGAAGTGGCAGCCCCACTACCGGCTTAACCTGCACAGCGCTCGTAACGCTGCCAGGGGATTTTAAATTACTGGCAAACTTCATGAGAATCAACCGGACGGACCACCAAGCAGACGAAAAAGGCGTGAAAAGGACAAACGAGCTGGAATTAAGGAGAGAATACAGATAGCCACGTGGAATGTTAGAGGGCTAGGAATAAAAGAAACTGAATTAGACAAAGAATTAGACATAGCAGTTATAAGTGAAACAAAAAAGAAACTAAAAGGCACTAAAGAAACTAATAATTATATAATGATCTACAGCGGAATACCTCAAAACAGACGGGCAAGTAGTGGAGTCGCAATCATGGTCAATAAAAAGTGGAGAAACAAAATAGTAAGCTACGAATATATCAATGAAAGAATAGTAACTACCAGAATGAAAATAGATAGAGGACTCATGATGGAAACAGAGCAGTTCTACAAACAACTACAGAAAGTAGTAAACAAGTATACAAAGACAGACCACCTCATAATAAGTGGAGACTAAATGCAAGAGTGGGAAAAGACCCCATCCCAGGAACTGTAGGCACATGCGGCGAAAACGTAATCAACAATAATGGACAAGAACTACGACATTTCGCTACTTTCAACGAACTAAAACTAACAAACACAAATATACACAAATACACCTGGTCAGCAAGAGGATTAAGATCAATCATAGACTATGTAATAGTCAATAACAAGATGACAAACCTCGTGCAAGACGCAAGAGTTTACAGGGGAAGCGATATAAATTCAGATCACTATCTTCTAGTAGCCACTATAACCCTATTAACAAAATGGAAGAAACGAAACACCACAAACACAAATAACCCAGAAGAAGTTTTCAAAATACATCTCCTTAGAGAGGAAAGTACCCGATATTTATATCAAAACAGACTACAAGAACACTTACTACGTACACCCAGTAGTAATGAAATCAATGAAGAATGGGATAATATAAAGATCGGCATCATTAAAGCAGCGAATGAAGCAGTAGGGAAGAAAAAGAAAAGAAAGAAAACTAGAGGATTAAAAATATGGAATGAATAAGTAGAGAACGCAATAAAAGAGAAAAAAGAAGCATATCTAATATATCTACAAAGAAGAACCCCCGAAAATAAACAACGCTACAATAAAAAACGAAACTTAGTAAAATAGATCGTAAGACAAGCCCACGAAGAATCTTGGGAAAAACTGATAAGCAACATAGAACACGACGTATATGGAAGACAGGAATTCGCTTGTAAAATGATGAAACATTTGAACAGCACAGTAAAGGACGTAGCAAAATTAAAAACGATTAACGACAAAGAGTGGAAGGAACACTACACAAACCTATGGAATAATCGACAAATCAACGAACAGGACATTTTAATACAGGAAGATATTGATGAAACTGATTTTACAATTGACATGATTACCATAGAAGAACTAAGAAAATGCCTAAAGAAAATGAAAAACCGAAAGGCTGCAGGGCGCGATAGAATTAGTATAGAATTATTGAAATATGGAGGACTACTTCTAGAATTCAGAATACTACATCTTTTAAATGAATGTTAGCGAAAGAAGAAGATCCTAACAGAATGGCAGACAGCAGAAGTCATATCACTATTTAAAAAGGGAGACCGCTCAAAATGCTCAAATTATCGAGGAATCAGCCTCCTAAACACCACCTATAAATTATACTCCAAAATAATTAATGAAAGAACAAAACCCATAGCTGAGGTATTACTAGACGAAGGGCAATCTGGATTTCGCAAAGGCCGCTCATGTAGTGACAACATATTCGTTTTAAAGAGATTAATTGAAAAAAGAAGAGAATTCAACTTGGAAACCCACCTTGCATTTATAGATTTTGAAAAGGCTTTTGACTGCGTAGACAGACATAAACTCCTTGAAATACTGAAAGAAAAAGGATTCCATAACCACCTTATAGAAATCATAAGATCATTATATATCAGCACAAATATAGTAATAAACAACAACGGCAGTAAGTCTGATAAAATTCAAACAAATCAAGGACTAAGACAAGGGTGTGGGCTATCACCCACTTTATTTAATATTTATATCGACGACGTGGTTAAACTTTGGAAACTACAAGTAAACCCAGGGATAAAACTACGATACGACAAAAACATAAACTTACTGCTATATGCCGATGATTTAACAATAATTCAAAAGAACGAAGACGATCTGCAAAGATCAATTTACCGTCTCAAATTACTCTGCGAAAACTACAATTTGAAAATATCTAAAGACAAAACAAAGATAATGGCCTTCCAAGGAAAACAACCAGTGAGATCGAAAATAATAATAGATGGAAAGACTTTAGAACAGATATCTCATTTCAACTACTTCGGCTGCGACACCACATACGAAAATGACAAAGATGTAGAAAACAAGATTCATAAATTCCAAGCAATTTGCGGGACAATAAATAGAATGCTAAAACACAAAACAAGAAAAGAAACAAGAATGAAATTTTACAAGACCATGGCCGTCCCTGTACTCACTTATGGAAGCGAATCGTGGATAACAAACACAAAAAACAGATCTAGCATACAAGCAGCGGAAATGAGGTTTCTCGGAAATGTTAAAGGTTGCACAAGGAATGATAGGATAAGAAATGAAGAAATAAGGGAAGAACTAGAAATTTTCAACGTTAATGACAAAATAGAAGAATACAGAAACAATTGGAGACAACACGTTAATAGGATGACAGAAGAAAGAATACCGAAACAAATCCTAAACTACCACCCAAGAGGACGCAGAGATGTAGGAAGACCGAAGAAAAAATAGTCCTAATTAAATGAAGTTCGGAACAGGCAGAATGGCCTAAGCCTTGATGACAGAAGAAGAAGAAGACTTCAATAATCATTATTTATATACATGGTCTGTTCTGAAAACATCAAACTTATATAACACAAAATTTTACAATTAAATTAACTAAAAAAAAATAGTTTTCTTAAAAAAGGTATAAGATACAAAATAACCAACCTCAATCTTCTTCTAAATAAAGATTTTGCACTTTTCAGGATTGCTTCCATTTTTCAAAACATTCTGCAGAGTTCTGTGTTGAAATCGCAAATTACCTCGTCGTATTGGTTTAAATCTTATCCACAGTTTAGTATGTTATTTCCTTCAAAAGTTATTTATGTTTTGGGAACAACAAGAAGTCACAGGACAACAAATTCGGATTGTATCGTCACTAAATCATCTGCAGAATTTAACATTTTAGCAAACAAGGGATAGACGATTTGTTGTGATGAAGCTGCCAGTCATCCGTTACCTTTATTTGTGTTACATTCGTTGAGTCGTTCTCAAAAGCCTTTTAAGTTAGCCTAATAGTTTCTGCAAGCACAAAATTTGCAGATTTTTTGCTTTACTCTCTCAGTCATTACAAATGTGACGGTCATACATTACATGCACTCATTTATCGACGTCTAGTATAATAATACAGTTATATTTTTCAACAATTCTTTTAAGAAGTACAATTAGGTTTTCTCTTTTATAAGCATTTGGTGAATGTATGAAGTATTGCCATTTTGATTCTGTTAGTCATTGTTTATAATATATTTTCACGCTCTATACCTATTAGCAGTCGATTTAGCCTGTATATTTTTGTGTGAGATGGCTTAGCTCTTTCCCTTTAAATGGTTTTTTAAGCATTTTTTTCAATTTGTACTTTTTTATTTTATAACTGTTTTTAAAAAAGTTTATTTGGTTTTTAATTGATTTTGAGAAAATCCATTTGAGGTAAATTTTTATATTTATCTACCCTTGTAAAAGTTGCTTTATAAATGTATTTTCAGCAGCATTTGTTTCCGAATTTATTCAAGATTTTAGTAAATTTCTGATACTTTATAAACGTGTCTTATTAACAGTCCAGTTTTTTATTAGCTATTACATAATCTACATATTTCTTAATGTTTTTTTTTACAAAAACGTATTTATTATCTTAAGGTTGTTGAAAATAGCAAGCTGTTCAAGCACTACATTTTATATTGATATTATAAAGACTATTGAGCTTTCAGGTACTAATTTGCTGTAACTGCTATAAATTTTGTGTGGAGGTTGATGAGTGCCGCATTTAGTTTTCGGAGCGATTGCTTTTGATGCTGCGAACTAGTCTCGACGGGCTGTAAGCTTAGCTAGAAGGAAAGAAGATCTTTTTACTGAAGGCCAATTGTGTGGTACAAATATGGCAAAATATAGGTAAATTGACTTTATCTATAAATAAATATTATATAAAGCTTTAAACACGTTTTTCTGGAAATTCTATTTTGTGAAATGACTTGAATCATAACCTCCGTCAAATTTCAACCGTTTTACGTGTAATTGTAACTGTATTTTTTATTTTATTTATATTTTATAATATACAAATATAACAGAAACATGTGAAAACAAACCAATGAGAGTTCCATTTAACTTAGTAGTTTTGTATAGCTAAGTTTACAATACACTCATTTACACAGCACGCACTATATGTTGTCGCTCAAAGCGACGATTGAAAAGTTTTATTCATTTTAATCTAAAATTTATTTACATCACCACAGGTAATGAATCTTACATTTATGCGTATGAACCCGAAGGAAAATAGTAGTGGACTGTAGAGGTCTTTCAATATGAGCCAAAGGTAACAATAGAGTAGGTATTATTGTCTCAAAACATCTGAATAACACCATAAGAGCTTTATTTCACTCTTTTACAAATTTTATCGAAATATCTGCATCTGCGCTCATTTGAGATTTACCTAACCTAGCAACTAAAGATATACAGCTATTTGAAATGCCGGCGGTTTATCTCGGAAAACAACAGTGTACGAGTCACAAAGGTCTCTTGCTACCTCACGACGTGCAATTTTTGCTTTTATAAATTCGCAAAACAAAATTTATACTACAAAAATAAAAATGATTTCTTAATTAAAAGCAAAAATTCGAAGAGTTATCGAAGAAATTGGAACGCGGTTATGTGAATAAGCGACGAGAATTTTATCAGAAAAATTTGACTGTCAAACGAGCCGTGGAAGACATTTGTTAAATATCTTATGTTAGATTTAATAGCAACGTTTACCTTTTGAAATAATGCCATAAGTTTACCAACTAATAAATAAAATATTTTTTTCTCTTTGAACACCTTTCTATATTAAAGTTTTCAGTTACACATTTAATTTAAAATAATTTAAAGCTAATGTTAAACGTGCTTATGTAAATTGTTGACCCAAATAATTGGTTAAAATACAGTATACTTACGAAGATTATTATCTGACAAACAATGTTAAAATATATGATGATTGAAGAAGCGGTGGAACTTTAAAAGCTGAAATAGAGGTTACTAGAGTTCCCATTGCCTTCAAGGCTTGCAACGTGTATGTGGAATAACCACAAACACATTTTCTATAAAATAATTTTTAAGATGCGCAGATACAAATTTTTTCTTTTATGCAACAAGGACTCCTAACCATTTCAAGTAAAAAACTTGTCCTCGCTATTTCTCCCAACAAATTAAAGAAAATAAAATAATTTGCATTTTTCCCATATAAATAAATAACAATATCCTTATTTTTTGTTCTTTTTCGTGTTGCTTTATAATTATGTTTTTACAAAGACATACCAGAGCATTCCGAGAATTTACTTCATATATTATCACGTTCTTTTTCACTGACTATCACAACCCAAAAGTATACCAAATTCCAGTAAACGATTAGATATGTGTGTCATTATTACACTACTTGTCAATTTTTTGCTGTCTATAAGTTACAACATGGTTATTGCGAAAATTCTTATTAATATAACATATATAAAATAATTTGTAGAAAAAAATTATAACCAAACACAAAGAAAATTTAAAATAAATGATCATTGGATTGCATGTATTATTTTATTGTCTAATTAGATAAAAATGTTTTTTATTAATACAAAGGTTAAATTTTGTGTCTTTTTATTATTTTATTAAAATGGTTTTTTAAATGTATCTAATTTTATCTGCTTATTGTTAAGAACTAATACAAACAATCAAAGCTATGTTAACAGAATCAAACAGAAAAGTGAAGCTTGTCACTTTCTGCAAATAACTGCCAATATTTTTGCAGCAAACTAAGATAAATTTTTCATTATGTACACACATAAATTTATGATTTCAACTAAACTTACCTATAGGGTGATCCAAATGGACATTTAGAATTTGAATTGCGCGCCGTTTACATTCTGTGGACGTTATGAGTTTGCATTTGTACAGTTGGTATCTAAACATGAGGCAAAAACTACCACATAAAACCGAAAATTCCGTATATTTATGAACTAGGTTCAGAAGACACAGCCGTTGATGCTGATTCTTGCAAAAAAACTCATAATTGAGTGATAAAGCTCATTTTATTTTAAATAGTTTTGTAAATTGTGAAAATTTACGTGCTATTCACGAAAAACCAATGCATCGACAAAAATGCATTGTTTGATTAAAGAAATCATTGGCTCTTATTTTTTTTATGACGAATCTGGCAATGTTGTTACTGTCAATTAAGCGGTTATACGTAGTCAGGAGGCCGAAAGAAAAGCAATTTTTTACGATTTTTTTTTGGACAGGCGTTTTAATTTATTGACTTTAAATGTTGTACGCATATAACAGGCACTTTATGCAATATTTTCATGTTTTTTATTTGTGAAAATAATTATTTTCAAGGTCACGGCAGACGATCTCCGGAACTTCCTTGAAAAAAAGGTGTTTTGCGGTATACACAATATCACGTGACTGGATCATCTGAAATCAAAAAACAAAAAAGATTTCGTTATATTATAAAATTATCTTTTTTTTTAAATTTATTTATTCACTATTTGCGATACACCATAAGCAAATTTGATGCATAAGTGATTAAATGACATGAAAAAGGCGTTAGGATTAATGTCCAATGACTTAAACCTATAAGTAACTTAGAAGCCGAGGAGATGTGGTTAAATTATTACAGTGTATTACAGTATAAGGTAGTTGTAGTGGTTTAACTCGGCTTAGTCTTTGAGTGTCCAAACTGTTATCGAGTAAATTCAGCGCCAGAGGATTGCTGTGAGACTCCAATTTACTTAGATATCGCTCACTGAGTTTGGTAATGGTTTCTTTCCCTGTGTCCACTTTTAAGTCGCGCAAAATGTCAATGTTTCTTAAGAAGTACACTGCACGTAGCATTTTTGTCTGAAATCTTTCGATGATTTGAATATTGGTGTTTGCTGCTGACCCCCATAACTCTATGCCATAGGCCCATATTGGTTTGAATGCAACCTTATAAACTAAGAGTTTATTTTGAAGTGACAACTTGGATCTTCTACCGAGCATCCAGTAATGTTTGCTGAACTAGATCCCCAATTGTTTTCTTTTATGCCAGATGTGTGCCCTCCATGTTAACCCATTGTCGAGGTGCATGCCGAGATATTTTACCTCCGCAACCTGCGGTAATGGTGTATTGTTGATATGGATTTGCGGTGTATTTCCTCTGCATTTTGTAAAGGTGATATGTAGCGATTTGGTTTCGTTCAGTCTAATCCTCCATCGCTTGGTCCATGTCACTACTTCGTTTAGATGTGTTTGTAGCATTTTAACGGCTATTTCAGGATATTTGTGTTTTATCAGGATGGCTTTATCATCCGCAAATGTTGCTGTTAGAGATTGTGTGTTGGTGGGTACATCAGCTGTATAGAGCAGGTATAACATAGGTCCTAAGACACTGCCTTGTGGGACAGAACGTGCCGGATACAGTTCACTTAGTTGTTGTCCGTATTTAACCTGGAAGAGTCTATCCTCTAGATAGGATTTCAATATAATAAAATATGGATGAGGCAGTGTATGTTTCAATTTATAAAGGAGGCCATCATGCCACACTTTATCAAAAGCTTTGCTGTCATCCAGGAGCACTGCCGTGCAGTATTGCTTCTCTTCGAATTGGTTGATGTAGTCAACAACTCGATGAACCTGCTGAATGGTGGAATGCTCATATCTGAAGCCAAACTGATGATTAGGTATAAGATTTAGCTCTTCTATGATAAGTGTTAGTCTATTGGCAAGCAGTTTTTCAAAGAGTTTACTTATAATCGGCAAGAGACTAATTGGTCTGTAAGAATCAGTTAGGTTTGGTGTTTTCCCTGGCTTAAGAATCATAATTACTTGGGAGACTTTCCATTGTGCCGCGAAGTAACCTATTCTCAAAATTGCGTTGTAAATAGTGGTTAACATTATGAAACCTTTGCGGAGGAGTTCTTTAATTATTTGCCCCGTTACTAAATTAAAGCCTGGAGCTTTATTTGGGTGAAGATTTGTGTTGATGATTTCGCGAACTTCTTTTACCATGAACAGTTTTGGCATTGGCGACATTTGAAAGGGGGCCTCTAGATATTCCCGGATTTCAGAATCTTCTTCAGGCGTAACTGCTGATGGTAGTGGTTGAAAGACTTTTTCTAAATGTTGTGCCAGTAGTTCAGCTTTCTCAGAGTCGGTGCGTGCCCAGCTGTTATCTGCTTTACGCAAGGGGGGAATTGGATCATTCTGGCGTTTTATCCGTTTAGTCGCTTTCCATAGGGAATAATTTGAATCTTGCTTTGGACTTAGATTTTCTAAGTATTCTTAGAAGCTTTTGTTTTTGAGGTCCTTTATTAGCGTTTTAAGTTGGTCTGCGACCTTGTTATAGAGCATCCTATTTGAAGGATATCTGGCCCTTTGCCATGTTTTCCTTAATTTTCTTTTTTCTACAATCTTTCTTTTTACAGCAGCAGGACAACATTCTTGTGTTTTTTTGGATGGCACGTCAGGTGTGGCTTCCCAGGCCGCCTCTTGAATTACTTGGGTAAGGTAGGTTACTGCTGACTCAATATCTTCGCTATTTTTAAGCGGAATTTTCATGTTTAGTTTATCATGAATCGGGGATCTAAAGTAGCACCAGTCTGTTCTCTTATTAAATAACTGCAGTACTTTTTCTTTTTCAATTACAGTGGCGCTGACTGTAGGTAAAACTGGGGTATGATCTGATGATAGATCGGAACATGAAGAAATGTCTAAACATCCTGGAGCGATGCCTTTAGTTACGAAAAAGTCCAAAAGATCTGGAATTTTATTTACATCGCTTGGCCAATAGGTTGGTTCATAAGTAGAAAGGTGATTAAAATGTAAGTCCTGCATAGCTTGACTAAGTATTCTACCACGTCCTGGAGCAGTGATGCGTGAGCCCCAGAGCACGTTTTTCGCATTGATAAAATTATCTAGAAATTAATCGAAGAAATAAGCAACATATGGATTTCTCACAAAATGGCGGCTCCTCAAAAAAAATGTTGATTTTTAAGGAAAATTTTGGCCTTAAATTGTTTATAAAATGAAAACTATTTATTGGATTCGCAAATCCTTTGATTAATTTCTATAAACTATGTATTCAAAAAGATTGTGTTAAAATATAAGACCGATCGGTTTAACCGTTCTCAAGATATCGTGTACGCCGACTTTAAAAACATGGTTTTGAGAAAAACGCGATTAAAGTTTCAAAACCATTTTACATATAGAAAAAATTTTAACTTACACCGAGTCATCTATTCCAGGACCATATAATACACCCTCCATTCCTTCGGCAACTTCTAATAATTCTATATACGTGAATACAATAAAATAAAGTCTCTGCTCCGCACACTTCCACTCGCGCCGAGGCGTCTTTACAAATATGCTTATAACTCCTAGAATATTTGTCAGATCGACCTGAAATTTTGTGTGTACAATCTTGTACACACAAGTACAACCTTGAATATATGTACATTCAAAAATAAAATTAAAAAAATTGATTTTTTGGAACTCTTGACTGCGTATAACCCCTTAAATCAAGGAATTTCAATTTAAATAACATGTGGTTTCAACAACATAGACATAATTAAAATATGTATTCGCTTCTAAAATTCAAAAAATGCGTTTTTACTAAAAAAAGTACATCGATATCTTCAGAAGTAATTAACTGCATTAGATAATTCTATGCGATTCCTAAAAGTAAAATTATTTTAAGTTCCTAAATTTGGTTACTGGATTTATCTTCAGAATAATATTATCATGAATATTAATATAAGAACTACTGAACAACTAGAAAATGAAACTGCCCGGTTAAGATCAAAGAACAAAGATCCATTTTAAATAATAATAATAATAATAACAGTTTCCGTTAATAGGCCACGAAGGCCCTTTGGGGTCATAACAGGATAGGTCTGCTACAATTTAGAGCTTACGGTACCACAAGGGTAGTAACGTGGCTAGCGCTACGTACCGACCGCCTATTATTACTATAGAGTTTGACTTCCAAGTACTCATTATTTGCAGCCTAAGTCAATCTGAACCGTAAAAATGCCAGTAATCAAATTGGCGAGAGCAGGATGGAACCCGGATTTCTATGTTTTGTGGTCTAGCTATCTATCCACTAGACCACTACGGCTCGTTTTAAATAATGACATCGAAAAATCGCTAACCTAAATCTAATCAATAAATTCATATTTGCAAGATCTTACACTGCATGAAGAAATAGACTACTTTCTCTGGAAAGCAACAACAAAAATCAGAAGACCTATTATATTTATACTCCCAGTCAGAAGATATATAGAACCGTGGGCCAAAGATAGTAAACAGAAACCCTGATTTATTTCGTGAATATTTGGTTGACATCTTTACACTTCTTCAAATACAAGTAGAAAATGTACTGCCTGAATCTAAGAATTGTTTCAGAAGACATCATTTCAGTCACTCCAAGAAAAATAACCAAATAGATTAAAACCTTAATAAAAAATATGATTACTGATAAAATTGAAATTACCTGAAAAGACATCGCCTTAGTCGCTTACTTTTTCAGTTAGCTTTCAGACTAAAATATGTTTTTACTAAGTTTGCATAAGTATTAAAGTTGCCAAAACCAGGTAAACTATTTAACAAAGTAAAATTTTATAGACCCATTTCTTTCTTGTCTATCATTTCCAAATTATTTGAAGTTATTGCTTAAGAGACTAAGAACTCTGATAAAGGATAATACCAGATTTTTAATTCGACTTTAGATAGAAGCATTCAATAATTAACATTATATAATTGACAATATCAAACAGGCACTCGAGGAAAAACAAGTCTGTTCCGAAATCTTTCTTGATGTTGAACAAGTCTTTGAAAAGGTTATATAACATATACATATACATAAAGGGTTAATATACAAATTGAATAATAGACTTCCGAAGAAATACATAAAAATTTTAAGGTCGTATACAGAGTTTGTAGAAAAACATTGGGAGAAGTTTCGAAAAAATAGGTTTATTTGAGGTATCGCTACAAGACCTCAAAAATCTTTACAGTACATTCCTTGAGCGTCGCACACCTTTGCCAGCGGTTTGAGCTTGAAAACTCCCTGAAATCCGCCTAATTCCAGAATGTCCTTAAGGCTACGTATGCAAGCTTCTTTAACGACACTTAGGATCCCATAGTGGTGTTTTTGAGGAAGGATTTCACTTTTGGGAATAGGAAATATTCTGCTGGTGCCAAGTCGTGATTGTAAGGGAGTTAGGAAATTGTCCAAAAATCCGGGGTCTTAATCAACACGTTGCAGAAGGTCTTTGCAAACAGACACACGCCTCTACTTTTAGTCGTCCGTCAAGACCTTCTGAACGAGTTTATCGCGGATCTCTTGCATCGCCAAATTTTCGGTGATAATGCTGTGCACTGTCATTCTACACAAAAATTGTTTATCTGTGTTAAGACAACTTTCTAAAACTGCCCTAAAAGAGACTCGTATTCACAGAAAAGAAGAAGGGAAAAGAAAAAATCTAAATAAAGACTAACAAAAATCTGATTCTATTGAGAATAGAGATCTGTCTAGATAAAACTTACTAGAGAAACAATTTATTTTATTTAGGAGATAATATAATTGATGTATCCTCCAGTTGTTCAATGTATAGACTCTTCCTTCATTTTGGTTAATCTTGACATTGCTCTTCTTGTTGACTTCCAGAGATCATTGACTTTTTGCTTTTGATTTTACGAGTTATTTGGAAAAAAATTCATTACTTTTTAAAGAATTTTTTTAAGTATTGGTATAATATAGACTACCCTCTTGCGATCAAGGAATATGTTTTTAGCTTGATTAAATTAAAATGAAAGTGTTCAATAAAATCCTCTGTGGAATATGTTCTAGTTTACAACGTTGATCTATTGTGCCAAGTTTGATACTTAATTTCATTAATCAAAAAATTTGTAATAACGTTAATAAATTTGATTTTAACTTATTTACACCGGGTCAATTTTTACACTCATTCAGA
Organism: Sinelater perroti; assembly: GCA_036346155.1. Lineage (NCBI taxonomy): Eukaryota > Metazoa > Arthropoda > Insecta > Coleoptera > Elateridae > Sinelater > Sinelater perroti. The sequence continues at coordinate 1,634,978 of JARFIY010000359.1, forward strand.
TAACATTTTGACGTCGATTTTTCGTAAATAATTACACACACAGTATGAGTACCAATTGAATCAGCAAGAACACAATATTTCGGCCGCAATACGGCAAATTTACTGAACCGTATTTTCAATAGGGGATGTGCGACGGCGATAACCCACGCGCCGCGTGAGTCTGCTCCCATGCCGCCGTCTTTATTTGCTTGAAATTTATGCATTTGTTGCTCTCTAATTCTGAAAATTTATGGAGGTATTGCCAAAGAATTATTCTTTTGACTCGTATAAATTTTACTATTTACAACCGAGTTGTGTAAGTCTAATAATAAATTTGATTGTTCTGATAAATTCAGTTTTCGTTTTGTGTTTGTGGGATAGTATTTAGCTGCATATTTGGATAAAGATTATTAATTGGCACTTGCTGCGGACACTAATAAATTTGTTTTAGATACTGGAATTAATAGTTCTGCATGATTAGTTGAAGGTTAGTTGAATTAATATTTCACTTCGACTGTAAGATTGCTCTATTATCTTTTGTCCATAACAATAGCACAGGTAATATGCCCACTCTGCTTGGAGGCACAATGTCAACACTTAATAACTAACGCTTAATATCTAATTTCGACAGTTCAGTTATGTAGTTTCTTATAACAAATCCTAGTATTTGACGTAGGATAAAATTTGTTATACCAGCTCTGCTGGGACGCCAAGAAACTCGCTGCAACGTTTCTTCCTCTCAAATAGCTACTGTGGCGTTAAGATCGGCGACAAGGAACTGCAAGTCAAGTGACTTAGGCCATATTAATGACGGACGCATGACCCTATCCACATGCCAATTTTGATATTTGCCATACAGAACGCAAACTGATGGTACTACACATCCACTCTCTTTGAATGCACGAGTCGAACTGGCCCAATATTAACGGTGCAATTGTACCCCTTGTAAATTTGCATTCGAATGCACGTGACAAAAAGAACTGAGCTTTCTTGGCATAAATTCCATATTGTAAATACAATACAATTGTGGCATACACAAAGCCAACCCATTTTTACATTAATTCAGAAACTTTTCTGCTGCTGGAGAATTAACACCAAGTCTAAAGTTTGAAAAGGAAAAGGAAAATCTAGGGTAGTACAGTGCGGTACATTGTGTGTAAAACCAGACCACAGTGCGGTTGTAAACTTTCATACTGATTAAAATATTCACAAATGACGTGACTTTGACTAGAAATTAATTAGTTTTAAGAGGTCTTAGAGTAAAATTGGCAATGCTTAAGAACAACTAATCACAAATAAAAATTTAAGATCATTAAATCAAAATTGATCTTTGAACTCATTTTCTATATAAATCAAATAATGAGTCTTAAACTTATATACATTTTTAAAAATTCTTTATGCTTAGACTGATTTAAAACTTGTCATAAATTTTCTCTAAAAAAACAATGGTTGGGTAATGTTTTCAACATTTATTTATTTGTCCTCTTAATCCAAAATTATTTTGACAACTATCATATATTTTGAATCTATTCTTTAAACTGCGCCGATTGGGCAAAAGTGCAGTATTCAATTATCTACAATACAAGGCTTTTCTCTTTCTAACGTAAATTTTAAATTTAAACAATGGTTTCTTTTCTTGTACCCAAATTAATTTTAAAAATTTTATCTATCTAAAAGATACTTTTTCACAAACCTCTACGTCAATAATTCGAATACCTTAGTTGTATAACTCTCATTTAGTGAAAGTTAACATATGTTTCAAAATAAAAAAAACAAACAAATTGGACTATAATATAGTAACTTTAAAAACAGAGGAATTATACATTTTAACGCAATTATGCCAACTTTAGTAAAAATAATCACTCAATTTGGAAAAGAACTGGAAAAGTGAGTAAACTTCAAGTTGGATAGGACCAGTATTAAGAAGAAACTAGTTTATTTGTAGAGCATTTGCTTGATGTAATTTTTTTTTGTAGCTGAAGTCAATTTAAAAATAAATAAATCACAACAGTTAGATGTTTGCTAGGTTAGAATTAATAACCGAATATTAAATACTATCATAGTAATTATAACATTTAGTATGCTGAATACCACACACTATTTCTATGACAATAGGCAAATATTATGATTCTAAACCTTATAAAAGTATTAAATAAAAAACATCGACCATTTGCCTTTTTTTATTTAAAGTATAAAAGAATTCTTATCAATTCAGACATTATGTCTAATTATAGATAATATTACCAACAGTTTCAAAGAAAAGATAATGTACGGCACACTGACGTCGTTAAGAGCTTTGTTCCTCTGTCGTCAATTTCTGACGCGGCACAATGGGACAGACACCTGGTACATGTGGACAAAATTTTTAAGAAATATAGCACATTATAATGTGTTTTAATTGATCAAAATTAAAATAATTATAATTATAATGTGTTTTAATTGATCAAAATTAAAATAATTTGAACAAAATACGAATAATTGTTATAAATATTGCCTTAACATTAACTTAAACACTATCATTACTGTCGCTAGTGGTTTCAATAACGCTTTCTTCTTCCGAAGTCTTGACTCGGAGATAATTTCCCCTTCATCTGGGGGTACTAATAAGGCTACCACATCTGAATCTATTGCTCTTCTCTTTTTGAGGGGGGGAGCAGTGTTCTCATTGCAGTTATTAATGGATCCGATAAAACGAGCAACATGCTGAAAAGATCAACATTCGTAAATTGTCTGGAGGATTTTCTGTGTGTCCTTGGCAATATGACTTAAGGTCTTGAGTCTCCTCGGAAAGCTGACTAATAGGCAAAAGAGCCGATTCAATTATATGGCGACCATGAATTAATATTTTATGGACCGAAGCAGGCATATAATACCATGGATTTTTTCGACGTAACGTTTTGCGGTGTCCTAAGCGAACGTGCCAAATGCTTCGACATTAATTTTAAAACCAGAAGCTAATGCCTCTAAAAGTATACCGTATCGTCAAATTAGGGTTTCATCGATGACAGTAATTTATACAAAAACTTTATAATTCTTAAAAGACCTTCTCGTAGTTTTTCCATCGTTAAATGTTCCACTTTTTACCGGCCTAACTTTATCTACAATTAAACCTAATTTAATTTTGAACATCGTTTTAATTTTCCTTTGCGGCCTGTGAAAGTTTCTAGTTCTACGTTGCTTCTGACTTGCCATTTTTTTTTAAATTGAGTCTATATGAGATGTGCAGAAAACGCTCAAATAATCTTATTTACGCCTGAATCGTCGACAATTCAAATCTGAATGTGCCTTCATTTTCATCCCTTTGAACTATAGACTCTAATTTATTCATTTGAGTTAGTGTCGCCCCACTCACATAACATTTTTAGCTGAAGAAGTTGAAGTAACCGTATTGCACATTTTTCCGTCTATCATTGTTAATATAACTTCATGCGAAATTGAGAGGATTCTGTTGCCAGCATTGCTCTGTCTTTAATAAATTAGTTTGTCTTACCTGCGTTACTTGTAGATTTGTTATTTGAATTTGAATATATTTCACTTCTTCCCTGGCTAAATTTGCAGTTTATTTTTTGAATTGTATCCTTATCGGTCTGCAGTATCGCACAGATGAGGGACGTGGATTTTGTTATACTACAATTTTGTGTCCATCTCCTGTTCTGCCAAACAGTTGAATAGGCACGAGTGAGGTTATAAACATATCGAAGTCACTTGTTTTACCCACAAATTTTTGTTTATACTTATTGTGACCTGTACTCCCGTCGCAACCCCATTTTAAAATTAAAATAAATGAATTGGATATATCAATAGGTACAATATCAAAAATCTCATTTTTAGATTCAGTTATCCCCTGTACAGTATGGTCTAGAAGTGTTTGTAGGTCTATTTCAGCTAAACATTCCGAAACAACAAGTTCTTTATTAGGATAGCATTTTTTCGCGTGCCTGCGGCAGTGATAGCTTGGAAATATGTTCGCGTTCTTTAATTTCGATTCAATTCTTATTTTTTGATATTAGTTTTTGTAAGTTCAGTATCGATAAACAGCGCCAAAGTTTCATCTGTGTACACCATTGGTATATGTTTCTCGCGGTTTTTCCATGCCTCTATTATACGTGATGCTCTTGTAGGTGTCGTATTAATAACTTCACTAATCAGTTGTGCAGCATCACCTTTACTAGATGTTCGGAAGCCCATTTGCGCAGCCTATTCCCATTTCTTGTGGAGCAAATGCTTCCCGTGGAGATTTGGTTTTTCTTCTTTTTGTCCGATCAGAACATTGTTCAAAAGCTGCTTCAGGTCGACCCGCATTAGATGTTGACGAGCTAGCTTCATCTTCAAAAGTTTTGGCGGGTGCAAAAGGCAATAAAAACTCCTCATTTAACCAACTATCGTTCTTTCAAATAAAGATTTTTTTAGTCCTTCTAGCAGCTTGCCACCTTTTAGTGAACGAAGTACATAGTTGGTAAATTCGATGTTTCGTCTCTTTTAAAATTTTTTCTGAATGTTCTTTAGACATAACACATAGATTTTTATAAAATTTGGAAGACGCTGGAATTTATCTCTTGCATCCGTGCTTGTTTGACTTTGCCAAATTTCAAACAAATCCTTCCGTTTCATAGTAGGTGCTGTAATATGAACATGACGCATTATAGTTTGCAACACGAATTTGCGAATATTTCCTAAAATGGCAGATTTAGGCAGTTAATTTTTTTTACACATTTCTATACCCATAAACTTTCATTCTGTACAAAAATTACGTGACTAGGCGTGTCTAATTTTGTATGCATATAAAAAATATACTTTTTAAAAAGCAAAGTTTATTTGAATGGTACGTCTAAAGAAATAGATGCATAGAAAAGTTATCACTTACCCAAGATTCTGCGATCTATACTGCATTGAAGTATGTAAACAACTTCAGTTGAAACAACAATAATTTAAATTTACCACAGTTAACACTATTCACCAAACCTATTGAAAAACTTGAGAACACTAACTTCATCTACCTACCCTTTCAGGTAAAATTTATTGCACTCCTTACTCCTACTTTCTCTCGTTAAATACTGCCGCATTATAGAGTCATTCTATGAAATTCATAATTTGCAATTTTGCCCACATTTACCGGGTATCTGTGCGCGGGCGAGTTCGAACCTCGCTGTAAACTCATGAGTGTATGTGATGTTGCAGTTTATAAGTAATATAGGTTGCATGTTAGTAGACACAATAAGCCATTGATGCTGCAATGCTAGTAAATGCGCCTCGGCGAAAAAAAACAAAGGAAAATAATAAGATAATCTATAATCTTGAATATTTGCAAAATAAGTCCGTTTAGGTCAAGCATCCAAGTAAAAAATTGATATTTTAAATGCACAAGATGCCAAACGTATATCCACACAAAAGTATATTATCATTGACCATTTCGATGTGTGAGGCATGAGGGGGCACACGACACTAATTTATAAAGAAACATGGAACATGTCTACTAAATATGTATTGTGTGAAGATTGCCAGTCTGCAAATTATAAAGAATGCGCAATTTATCAAGACATACAGGAGAGAATAAAACAAATTAATAAACAAAATAATACTGTTCCGGTTTATCAAAATCCACAATAGGCTAATGCTCTTCAAAAACTTCTGCTTAAACTATATTCTCCACAAATATATCCTAGAACTCGCCAACAGGTCCCGAAATATCTTTAACCAAGTTCCTGCGTAAATTTAAAAATGTATTCAGTCAACTACTACACCAAAATAGTATGATATTTTATGCTTGCTAATTACTGTCTCTAATAAAATAATATCATAATAGCTACATTCTTAAGAGTAGCCTTATGAAACGCAAATGACTTAATTTAACACATACAGTGTCCCGCAAGGATATTCCGAGACTTCATATATAGGTTCTTGAAACTTTAAGGCAATGAAAGTTAAAATGCTTGGAGGAAGAACAAAATGTTAGGACAACCAAAGCACCACCCAAAGACCCCTAACTTGCTTAATCGATTTCCCAAAAATGGTTACAAATTTAACCCATGTTTATTGGAACTTTTTTCCTTACAATGAAATCTTGAAACATCTTTGTGGGACACCTTGTATAACGAATAATAACCTTTTTAAATATTTTTAAAGTTAAAATTTTTATTAATTCATATAATTAACTAAAATGAAATAGGTCAATAACTACGGCCTAATTAGAAACCATTATCTTTGTTTAGCATTTATCAGAAGTTTTCAACTCCTATTTAAATGAAACAAACGAAAAAGTAGAAAAATATTTAACAGCACCCTTACAACTGTCACTGCCAATCCAACATTTTTAACCTCAAGAAATAAGAAAAAGAATTAAACGCCTAAAAATAAAAAGCTTCCAATTACGATCTCACAACCGAAAAGGTACTGAAAGAACTCTCGAAAAACATATTGTCTTGTTAACTATTTTATTTGACCCAACTGAAATTTGTACAAATCTTCACGCTTCAGCAAAAGTACCAAATGATGTTCATATAGGCTTACTTCCAGTGATTTCTAAGTTATTGGGAAAATTAATTCGTCTTTGCGCAGATACGTTTTTGAAGAGTTAATTCCACAACACCAGTTCGGGTTCAAACACTTACATTCTATCAATCCATAGTATTATCGGATAGTAGATGTAATAAATAAATTGACAAATAATAAAAAATATTGCTTGGAGTTTTATTGAACATTAAAAATCTTTTAGTAAAGTCTGGTTTTGAGGTTTACTTCACATATCATAACGTAACGACAACTGTTTCTAAATAAAGACCAGTTGCGAAGCATCAGAAATTAAGAAAATATTGTCTAATGTTACACAAATTTGTGTGCATACAATATGTTCCAATTGCTAATAAATATAAGAAAAATTTTTAACAATTGTGAGACTATAATTGACTAAATGAAAAGCAATAGATTTACAGAAAATGAAACGTTTCTTCTTTATCACTTCTATTTTGCAATTATCAATTTAATTCAATTAAACAAAACCAATTCTGAACGTGCTTATACAATTATATAGCTATCTACATAAACTAATAATGGAAAATTACAAAACTGATTTACAACTAACCAGAAAAAATATCGATTTTCCCGTAAATTTATGGAGAAAAGTGTTCAGGACTTTCTTTTCAGCACCGCAATGGACTATATTCCGTTTTGTTCCTGCAAAATTTTTCAAAAATGTTGATTTTACGACCTCACAAAACGTTCTGTAACCTTTTTCCTCTCATTCCTTCCCTTCACTTGATCAGTCGATGTAGCAGTTTGCTCTCGCCACGGGTCAGTTCATTGTGAGCGGCGTTGGATGAACTGGGTTCCTCTGTGTACTTCAACGCCAATGCGGCTGTGACAACTTTCATTGTCAGCCGCATTCTGCAATATCTGTTACATTCAAAGCAACAATCGTGAGAAAAACGAAGAACAAACCAATCAATCGATATTTTGAAGAATGTGGCAGCTGATGTTGCGCGTACAGGAACAGCGTTTCTTCTTCAAACTTGTAAATTCACTCCTCGAAAATGAGGCGAAACTTTCTGAACCCAAAAGGGCTCGAACCAGGATCAATTCTACACCTTACCATTACACTACGCGCCTCACTGACGGGTGGAGTTGAGTGGATAATCAAATGTGTGGAATGGGAGAAAAGAGGTTTTATGAGGTTTATGAGTTACAGAGGGGGGTCAATAACGTTCGCCTTTTTGAAAATTTTTGCACCCACTGGGTATGAAATGTTACTTTCTAATGGTTCCTTATTTAGGTTTTAACTATCGATTTGCTCGATTTTCGACACAAAAACATGTAGATCCTTGTAAGATAAATCATAAAATTCAACATCTTAAAATATTCAAGAATATAACATAATATTCATATCTTCGTTGTGTCCCTTAGTTACTTTTGTAACAAGCATATTCGAACTGTTTATTGCATATTTGTTACCCTATGTCAACTCTTAACAACTTTCCTATCTCCTAGAATATTAATTTGCTAAAACTATTCTATTCAAAAAACGAAATTTCTGCATTAGTTTTAGAAACAAACCAATGTTGTGGCATTTTTTTGAAAATAGTATTCTGGCATTTTTATGAAAAAAAATTAACAGTTCCACAGCTAAACTACGCTCTTAAGTGTAAAAAAGCATCAGTAACACAAAAGTAAGCATATAGACGCAACCAATATTGCGTGCTCTTGACCTATTAATATCATTAGCAAAATTCCAATTATAAACTTTAATTGTATAAATAATCTTTTTTGTTACCTACGCAATTTTAAAAATTGTTGTTTTCTAAAATATTTTATTTTTTATTTCTTAAAATACGTAAATCAAAATGTTTTTAAATTATGTTAATATAAATATGAATTGCGGTTTGTATATTATTATTTCAACCTGACTAAAAACTATTTCTTTATTATTTGCCTTTGGGTAGCAATTATTTTAAAAAAATGTATGTTTGGATCATACAGATATGTCAACAATTTCAGGTAACAATTGAATTATATAATTTGCGCTTATCAAAACCTAGCGTTTACTAAAAATTTTACTATAAACCATATAAAAATATAACCGAATATTAGTTTCTTATTTAGACGAACATGTTGCCAATTGACGTTTGAATAGTTATGCAAAGTGTTTAGTGCAAGGGAATCAATTTCCAACAATTTATTAATTGTAATCCATTGTTAAAAAGCAATGGCGCTAACAAGCGTTACTGTAGCTAAACAAAAATCTTATTAAGGAATGAATAAATCGATGACAAATAATATTAAAGAATTCCAAATCTACATAAGCCAGTGGTCTCGTGATTGAGGGTGAGCTGCGATACTGACGGGCCCGGATTCATTCTCGGCATTCTCTGACTTCTGACGGGTGCCCTATTCAGTCACTACAAATAATTGAGTACCTGCGTTCACTCGAAGAAGGAGTAATAATTGCAGTCGTCTAAGGCGCGGTGCTTGCCACGTCACCCCGCGTCAGAAATAGTGCGCGACAATCGGGGACAGTGACGAACATATGAAAGCCTCTCAGTTCGCAAGCCGCGTTCCTACGCGGGGCGTTAGAACCTTACAACTACCAAATCTACATGAGTTCCCTTTATCATAAAAATCACTTACCTAAAGATGCCAAAGTACACTTTATATGCTACTCCACATCCTGATGGCACTCGCAGAAACAGCCATCATGGTAAAAAGTGCGATCAAACATTACAAACTACCAAAATTTCAGACAGATTATCTCTAAAGTACCACTATTGCAATTGAAGAAAAAAATTAAAAAGTTGTGTTTTTGCTGTTTACTGCCTCTCACGGCATGCCATTAAAAAGGAACAATTTGCATCTTGTTTCGACTACCTTGGACCACGTTTTATAGCGGGTGGTGATTATAACGCCAAAAATCAAATATGGGGCTCCAGAATAACACTCACCCTTAGCAGACAACCAACAAAAGCATCAGAATGACTACACCTCTACTACTTATCCAGATTTGAACCCACATACTGGTCATCCAATCCCAACAAGATCCCAGACCTGTTAGACTTTTTTGTCACCAAAGAAATCGCATCAAACAACCTAAAAGCCAAATCCTGTCTAGATCTTTCCTCCGATCATTACCTGATACTCCTCACCAATCTTACCGAAGTACTACAATTAAAAAAAAGCTCCAACACTTACAACAAGATACACAAACTGCGATTACTTCCGGAAACAGCTCACCGAAAGAATACAAGTAAAAATTCCATAAAAACAAAAAACAATCTCGTTAACGCCATTGAACACCTAAACCAAGCCATACAACAGTCAGTCTGGGATGCTACGCCAGATTACGAAAGCCAACAAGTTGCGAACTTCTGTCCGGCTACCATAACACAAAACATTGTTGAAAAACAAAGATTGGGAAGAATATGACAAACTTCTAGAAACCCTAGGGACAAAACTAAGTTTAATCAAATCCGTACAAGAGATAAAAAACTTACTAACCAAACAACGGAATCAGAACGTTTAAGAATATCTATCAAGTCTAAGTCCCATTGAGGCTACAGATTTCTCCTTATGGAAAGCAACAAGAAAACTAAAGGGCCCTAAATCTACAGTTCCATCACTTACAAAACCAGACAAGACGTGAGCTAGAACAAATCAAAACAAAGCAAACACTTTTGCAGACTATTTAGTCTCAACATTTCAACCACATGACAGAATGTGTACCGCAGAAGGAGAGCATATTATACACCAAACTCTCCAACGAAATGAATAAATCGCCCAACCGATAAGGCCAGTTAAGATTAGCCAAGTCAAAGCTGCCCTTAAAGATCTTAACCTAAAGAAAGCTCCCGGCTACAACCTAATAACTGTAAGGGTCCTTAAAAACTCACCAAAAAAAGTAATAAAATTGATAACTTATATCATCAACGCAATTTTTCGCCTACGAATATTTCCAGAACAGTGGAAGGCTGCGCAAATACTCATGATACCAAAACCTCGGAAAAATCCCGACCTATAAGCCTGTTGCCTGTAATAGCCAAGTTTGTGAAAAGATAATACTGAATAAAATGAAACCTATTCTCGAAGAAAAAAATATTATACCAACTCACCAGTTTGGTTTCGGCATAGAATAACTACTAAAATAAATTATGACGTACATCTAAACAGATATTGTTCGTCTATGTTTCTCGACGTAAGTCAAGCTTTCGCCAAAGTATGGCATACAGCTCTGCTATATAAGATCAAGATAGCTTTATCATCAGAATACTACGAATTTCTTAAGACATACTTGACCGAAAGAACCTTTCAAGTTAAATTTAGGGATACACAGTCGAGGCTGGAGCCCATTGAATTTGGAGTTCCCCAAGGCAGCATTCTGGGACCTGTCTTATACACACCACAAACACTAATAGCAACATATGCAGCATCAACAATCATACAGAGAAATCTAAAAAAAAAATAGAAGACTGGTTAAAACTTTAGCATATACATGTCAATAAATCGAAATCGGCTCATGTAACTTTTGCCCTAAGAAGAGAAACTTGCCCACCAGTACTGCTAAAGAACATACCAATCCCACACCATCAAACAGATTTTAACTTTAGATATTTCTTACGTAAAAATTACGGGAGTGCATTATAAACAAGTCCATTAGCATAAGCATTGATTCAACTTTACCTATTACGTATTTCTTTTTGACGGCTTATGTTTACGTCAATTATGAATGGGTGCTAAATTAAATTGTTCCACGTTTCCGATCCAGGAAAAAAGCCAATCCAATTAAAGCTTATCTCAACATTAATTAACAAAAAGTCATAATAGCTTAGCTATTGAAAAATCCATATGCAATGATAACAGAAAATTGTGTAATTTCTGTAAATCAACAATATACGAGGTATGTTCGGAAAATATGCATCGGTTATTTATTTGATCGCGCGTACTCTCTGAGCTTCTTTATGTATTAGAGCAGTTGTGCTTTACGGTGGTTGTTATAAGATTAAAATGTTAAAGTCTCTTAGAAGATACTCCGTCTCTAAAATACGCCTGTTATCCGTTTCTTGAGCGCAAGAAACGTAAAACCAGCAGATATCCATCGACAAATTAATGAAAAGTGCGATGAAAATCGAATGAGTAGATGTAATAATAAACAGATCGATTAGACAATTTAATGAAGGGTTAGAAACTGCGCACGATGAGGTACGGAGCAAAAGGTTGTTACTGATGATTTGATGCAGCTTATTAACAAAAAATAGTTTACAATTTCGTCTATATGAATAAATTTTACCAAATTTCTAGAACTGTTTTTTATGAAATTGTGTGATTGTCTTTACAGGCGGAAAAGTGCGATAACATTTGCGAACCAAATATTTTCCAACAACACAATACAAATGTTACCAAGCATAAAGAGGAAATTTAGGAATACTTTTACGTATCATACCAAATACCATAAACCTCCCAATAGATAAAAATAACTTTATAGAAATTAAAAGGCAATTTTAAGAAACGCGTACCATGAAAAGGCGCTAAGATTTATTCTAATTACTGGTAAAGTGTTACAAGTACATACATCTAAAGTATTCAAACCTGTACAACAAATCTTTAAGGGAGTACTTAGACTTAAATATTTCCCTAGCTTGTGAGAAGTACGAGAAATAATTGCGCTGTGAAAACCTGGAAAGAACACAAATAAAATGCGTCCTTATTGTACAATTCATTTGCTATTAGTTTTTTCGAAGATATTTAAAAAATATTTCTTAAAAGTATAATTACAGGGACTATAGAAACAAGTGTATTAGTTAGTTAACATGATTAATAACGTATTTGAAGAAAAAATGTATTGCACTACAACATTTATTGGCATTAGTCGAGCTTTCAACTAAGTTTGGAAAGGAGGGCTTCCGTTGAAGCTTAAAAAAACCTTCGGTACAGTGTTATTATTCTTAACTTCTATCTAACAAAGATATTCTTACGAGAGTAAATATCAGGACAAACACACTAGATTGACATCGATAATATCTGTAATACCACAAGAAAGAATTTTAAGCCCCGTTTGTATATATTTAAATACTGCGGATTTGCCAGCAAATAGCAATATCACAATAGCTAGAAACGCAGATGATACTGCAGTACTGGAAGCACATAAAGACCCAGTCACTGCGTCGCAATATTATTATTATTAAATCAAATGAATCAAAATCACCCAATGTTACATATACATTAAACATTAAAGATACTTATCCCACTATTACATTAAATGATCGTCAGTTGAAATCAACAAATGACACAAAATACCTTGCTATAATATAGACGTTTGATATGAAAGAGGCACTTATTTACAGAAAAAAAAGTTAGCACAAAACTTAGACAGATGCACTGGATAATTGGCAGGCCAGAAAAAGAAATCAAGAAATATCATGAAACATATAATGCTAGAACTCTGAATGCTGAAATCTCGATAAAACGCAATAGATCAGTATAGAAAACATTCTGAATTATTCCAGATCATTTTTCAAAGCAACGAAAAAATTGTATTTCTAAGCTGCTTTGCTCAGTAAAACCATTCTTAAGAATTGTGCCTAAGTGTCTACAGTATTGTAAAGTTTTTGCTTTTAAAGTGGCGAATGAAATATTTATTTACATTAAAATCTGTATTCATTAATATAAAGTGTCCCTAAAAAATCGCTTTCTGATACTTGATTGTTACTTACAGCTAATTTACGTGCTACTTATACATCCAAATATGTTCTGAAATCTTCTAGCAAGGCACTGAGAAATTTGTTACATTTCTTTTGAAATATTCTCATTGTACTACATTAATATCTTTACGAGCAATTCACGATGTTATGGGAGCGCTCGCAAATTCATTACATTGCACCCTTTTTAAGGATTTATCGTTTCGAATTATTCTCGCTGACGTTTGCAGTCTTGCCTGTTCTTGCACCGCAACAACAAATAAATATAACTGCAAATCAAGAAATTGATGTTAGAATCCCGAAACTGCTGTTCTATCATATTTATAACTGTTCTCTAGTCACTCTACACGCAAGTTTTGGCATTGGCAAGTTCCAAAAATTTTCATTCAACAAATGACTGCATAACTTCGTCAGCAGTTCCTCAAGGCTTCCTGGGTCACAAGATAAATAACGTTTCTTTTGATTTGGTTTTCTTTTTATTTCTCCTTGATTCGGTTGCAAAGTCTTTTTGACTTGACGGTGGTGTTTTTTAAAAAATTAAATTTCACTAAAAATACACTTATAATGGACATCTTTAAATTAACTGCCACACAATGTGCTAGTACATATTTCAACGGTACGTTGTACTTCTCTTGTGACACCACAACGTACTCCTGAAGTTTTATTTATCAAAGCCATAAAATATTCGAATCCTAGCTCATACGTTAAGGACATAAGATCTTCTAACTACAACGTTTTATCTCCGACAACAAGACACAGTCGATTGTAATAAATCTTAGGCATGTCACTTAGTAATTTTTGGTAATACAGTACACGACATCGTTTAGTTTCTTTAGCACTTCGTAGCAACCAACGCAGAAGGGTTAGAGTTTTGAAAAAAATACATGTCGTCTTTTTATGTTGTATAACCATACTTGTTAGCCTTCTTTGTAATTTACTATCGATGTGCTCATGTCATAACGACCTTTCATCAGTGAGTCTCTGTCATTCTTCTCCTCAGATCGCCGACTATGTTTTTTTTAGGTCACATGATAGCTTCAGTTTAGGATCCAAGAAAACATTGGCTGGAGTTTGACCACTCATGAACAAACGAACGGTATGCTAACAGAAACAAATGTAAATATTGGCCCAACTCTTGTTAATAGTCACAGACAACGTTTAACGAATACTTCTCCATTGTTCTATACGTAAACTGGACCATTCCATCTGACTGTGGATGTAACGGCGTTGTTTTCGTTTCTCTAATTACCTTGTTTTGGCATATTTTTGTTAACACCGCACATTCAGAATTTTGACCTTGGTCTAAATGTAATTCCAGTTTTACCAATATCTCAGCAATAATTGCGGTTTCTTTAGTTGGTAATGCATAAGTTTTTACCTATTTGATGAAATAATACATAGCGACTAGAATAAAGTTATTTCCATGGTTATTTACAAGAAATGCAACAACTATGTCAATAGCAATTTTTTCGAAAAAACATTATACTGTCTATTTTTACAAACATTTTTGAATCTCATCCTTAATGTGCTCCTTGCAATTCACCCAGTAAATGTGTCGCAAAACTCTTCCAAGGAAAAGAACGGACGTGTGAGTGGCGATAAATACCCTTGTAAACCGAGAATTATCACGCAACACTCGCCGAGATAAATAAATATTACTGAGATTAGAGAGTTTAAGCGTAATTAAAAAGGAGCGAACTTTGGAGAAACAAAGAAAGTGATTAATTATTTTCATAAAACGCATAATACTAAACATTCGGCACACACGGCATAAGTAAGATAGAAGTTTTGCAAACAGATAAAATTGTAGAGCAAACGGAAAGATACTAAATAGCTCCAAGATAATCCGAGATACCACAAAAACACACCAAATAAATAAAAACCGGACGGTGTCATTAAATAAAAAAATCGTAAATTAAAGAATATCAAAGTAATTTTACAAGATATAAACAATAAACTTGAAAATATGGTTACGCGTAACGAACGCATAGAGTCAAAGATGTAGTCCAAGCTAAATTACAAAAAATAAGATTAGAGCATAAAACGAGAAAATGAAAATTTGAAAAAGCAAAACACAGAACTGAAAAAGGAACAGAAATTCTTGAAAAAGAAACACGAAACAATAAGATTGTCATACAAAAAATTAAGGAAACTGACACTGAATCAGAAATAAACAGCAAAAATAACATTAGGAAATTATTAAACCAAATAGTCATTGAAATAAATATAGAAAGCGAAACTAAGAACTAAGAAGAATAGGAAAGTAAATTACAAAATAGAACTAAACCAAGACCAATTTTGATACAATTTGGAACTTTAAGTAAGAAAAAATAGTATTAAAAGAGGTAAAACGCTAAAAAGAAGAAATATTTGGATTTCCAAAGATTACAGCAAAAAAAGTACAAAGACAAAAAAAATACTGATCCCGTGTATGAAGGAAGCTAGGTCAAAAGGACATAATGTAATAATAGACCAAAACAAATAGAATAATGTCTATATCAAATTGAAAAATAACAAAACATCAAACAACAAAGAGACAGGACAACAACAAAAACATGACAAAGGACGAAATAAGGAAAAAAATAGTACGATAAGCCAGAAATCGCCGATTAACGAAAATGAAAACGTAGAGAAACATAGAATGGTGAGGACGGAGAGGAATAATTACTATGACAATAATCCAAGTAACTAAAAAATATTAAAGGGGAAGGATCAAACAACGACAACACAGGCAAAACAATACAAAAGAGATGAAAATAACGAGAAAAATGAAGTAAATATATATAGGGAAGAATATGCAAATATAGGAAAGAAATAAAACTAAAGCAAAGAATAATAATCATAATGAGATTAAGATAAGGGCATTAATCGTACAAAGCAGTACCAGGAAAGAAGAAGAACCAGTAAAAGAAATGATACAGCAAAATATAAAAATACTCGGAATCACAGAAACAAAAAGAAAGGAAAAATTTAAGAAAATACATAAAGAATACTAGATTCTATAGTCGGGAGTGGACATGAAGGAAAAAGCAAAAGAAGGAGTCGGATTAATAATTGCCCCTAAGTGACTAAAAGATGTAATACATAAAGATTATGTAAACGAGCAAATACTAACAGTCAAAATAAAATTGATAGACGAGCAAATAAATATGGACAATAATTACGGCATACGGGAAAATGAGGATGCGAAAAAAGAAGAAAAAGATAAATACAACAATAAATAATGGTGATTAAAAAGGTAATAATAATGGGAGACCTAAATGGCCGAGTTAGGAAACAAGACAAAAAAAAGTTATATTAGCAGTTAAAGAGGCTACGGTAAAATCGTGGGACATAAAATGACAGAAAACTATAGAGAAAACGACAAACTATTCTATAGTGCAATAAAATAACTTATGAAGAAAAAGGAGTACAGCATGCCAAATATAAACGATAAGAAAGAAAACATAATAATTGAAGAAGATAAAATGAAGGATAGATAGAGAGAGCACTTCGAAGAGCTAACACACACAGACATACAAAACCTAGAGAAGGGAAATGAAGAACAAGATGGAAATCAAGCGATTGAAATAGAAATTATAACAAAGGAAGAAATACAAGAATAAATACGTTAAAAGTAGGTAAAGCAGTAAAGACATCACATCGGAAATGATAAAATATATGGGACACAAATGAATAAAAAAATTAAATAAAATAATGAATGATATATTAAAGATTGCAAGAATACCGAAAGATTAAAAAACGTACATTATCTTACCCATATATAAGAAGAGAACAAGAGAAACTGTAATAGTTATAGAGAAATAACTTTATCAAGTGTCCCAGAAAAACTATTTGCAAAAATATTAAAAAAAAAGGATAAGAAATAAAATTGACACAACACTGGAAGAGACACAATTTGGATTCAGGAAAAATAGAAGTACTCAAGATCTTATATTCATAATTCGACGAATACTCCAATATTTTTGCAATCTTTTCTCTTAAGTCTTACTTAATTTATCAGTATTTGCCGTCAGTTTTTTTTATTTTGTCTTATCTTTTAGACACCTGCTTAGCAGCTTCGAATTCCAGAAATTGTGCAAGTGCTTCAATTACCGTTTTTAATCTGGGCAATCTCGTTGCTGATTGTGTGTCCTAATCATTAATCAATAAATGTTCGTACGGTTAATACTTTCAGGAAGTTATAAAACGCAAACAAGACGGATTACGTCTGCCTCAAGCTCTTCAAGAGTTTTTTGTATTCGATTTCTAAGATGTGTGCCACAAACCTCCAGATGAGCATGGCCGTAACACATCTGAAAATATTTAACGATTTTTTTTCTAACAATCACTTCTTTAGTACCTGCTACAAAATTGTTGATAATTTGTCCAAGAATACTTACTTGGAGGCTTAACTTTAGTTTTTATCATATCACTACTTAAAAATAGTCCCTGCAGGTGTTGACTTTCTTGACTGCCCTCATTAGACTCCAGGCACGCTACTAAAAGCACTCTTAATCGTAGCACTGAAAGGCTCCTTTCAATTTCTCTTATTCTCTCTTCAAATGCATAAACTTTTTTGTGCTGTCCATCTATCATTACCTTTTCTTCATTAATTTCACTGGATTTCTTCTTTGACTTAATTTATTTTTCTTTGATGATGGCTCTAACTTTATTTTATCGTCTAGTGATTTTGAAAATTCTTATTTTCATTTTCAGTCCAAATCTGCTTTCACTTCATTTATATTTGAGTTCATATCTGCTCTTAACCCGTTCCAAATGGCTTTCATAAAATGAAATATTTTAGATTATCACCAGCATCCATTAATGCTTGCTGAAATGTAGCGTTTCTTCCAGAAATTTCGGAATCCCGTACCCCCAACTCATATTCGAGATCGGCAACTTTAAAACCAAAAAACGTCACTTCCTTTGCATTTAAGTTTTAACTGTTTTTTATTTATTATTTATTTATTTTAATTTTTTATTGAAAGCTGTCTCCAGTAGCACTGCAACCTCATGTACTTGTTGTGCTTTATCATTTTCTTTGCAGCATTTTTTCCAATATCCTTGTTCTTTGTACCAGTCTGTACAAATCTCTTATTAGATAGTTACTGTACTTATTCTTCCAGATCCATTACTAGTTTTCCATAAAAAGCTTTGCCTCATGTGAGTTAAAGCCTCACACTCGGACGAGATATGGATGGGTGTCTCTGTTTTCTATCACATTGTCTGCAACTCGGGTCTTTATTGTACAACCTCATAAGAAAACAATGTCCTGTGGGGAGACCTATTAAAAAATAGACCTGTAATTGATCCTTGCTTTGTACTAACAGTTCTTTAGTTCGTTTACGAGATGGTCTTTTTATAAAGGTTTTTCCATGTTTTTGACATGGTTATTTTTCCAGTATTTTTTATATTGTTTCCTAACCCATTTTCTAACTCAGCAACGTATTGTACCTATAGGTACTCCCAGGGCCACTTTAAAGCCTATATATGGAGTTGATAACTGTTTTTGTGCTAGCTCATCAACGTTCAAGTTGCCGTTTCATAGTGTCCTGGTAGCAGCAACAGAGTTAACGTGTTGCGATCTGCCAAAGTACTGACTTACTCTTTGATTCTTTAATGCGTTTAGGAATTTTTGAACGTCCATGAATATGTTAATTTACCTATTTTGATAAGTCTTCTAATCCAGGACCAGTCTTTGACCCATCTGTATGGTAAGTGATTTTTCCGGGTCTGTTCCTATTACTTATTTTGTTTATACATTTATTTCGATTCATAATATTAACCTTGAAGTTTATGTTGAACTCAAATTTTGACTTCATATGGTTTGTTCTCATACCAACTTTGCCTTCGCCCATATATCCAATTTTCAGTTGCCCCACTTCCATATAATTTTACGGAGAGATGCATTGCGTAGTCTATTAAGAGTCACTCCCGCCTCTCAAAGTGAAGGGGAAGGTCTAGCAGTGTTTCCACTGCCGCTATTGATGTTATGATGGTGCCCGTTATTCCCAGATAAACAAGTCTTTCTGTCTGTATCTGTATATTCAATACATCACTTTAGGTTTGAAATATAATGTTTTTCCATGAGCTAGTGTTTTCGCCTGCCTTCTTTTTGATTATTTTAATATGCTGATTTCAGGTGAGTTTTGAGTCTAAAATAACTCTAAAATACTTTACCTCACCTGATAACTTCACTTCTACATCTCGTAGCCTAGAAGATTCTAATCCCTCTAGATTTCTTTTTCTGTAAATGCTATATGGTAGATTTTGGGAGACATATTTATTTTAATTTAATTTTAGAATTAATTTAATTTACTTTTATTTAATTTGTTCGTCACTTTCATTACAAATGCCTCACACTTAATATCAATTGTAAAGTTTTACGCTTGAATAAATTTTATATTTTTTTATATGTTATTATATTTATGTAAACTAAAAATATATTCACTAATATAAAATTCTCTGTTTGAGAATTTAAAGAACACTAAGGGCTTACACTAATTCTTTAGAAAATATCTTCCACGTTTGGTATACTAATTGGCATAATATTCAAAAAGCAAATTTAAAAATTAATCTATTAGAACTACGTAGATAATAAGTAAGTACGTTTTGTAAGTAACACAACAGAAAGCAAGGTTTCTAATATTTGTTTGTCTTACAGTCGGTATATTTATCGGTAGCATTAATTTTTTAGATTTTCTCAAAACGTTGTAAAGGTGTGCTAAATATGAAATGCGTAACATCCTATTTCATATCTCCAACACATTAATTGCCAAGTAGTAAGTTACGTTAGATTTAAGTTTTCACACTTTATTTCTATGAGCGCAAATAAGTACAAGGTAATACAAATTAAACTTTAGGATGTTTTTCCCAAATAAAAAAAATATTGTAACAATCCGAATTTTATTGCTATCAATGTGACTTGGCAGTTACGTATAGAATATGATGTCAGCAAAATTCCCTCCACGACTCCGCTGATACGGGGCCACTCTTTTAGCGAAGTTTTCCACAACGCTTTCTCATAAATTCGACCTTATTTCAGCTATTACTCGTTTGATTTTCCTTTTTATCTCTGGAATCATAGCAGGTTTATTAATATAAACTATTTCCTTCGAAAAAGTCTAACCACTAGGAAAATCGATTTAAACTAATGTGATTATTTCATGTGCTGTGTGATATCTGGCCTCATCTTGTTGAAACCACATATCATTTAAGTTCAAATCAGTAGTTTTATTTAAAAAAGTTGATTATCGTCTCTTAATAGCGTACACCATCAACAGTAACAATGTTGCCAGCTTAACAACAGTACAAGTCCATGTTTTTTCAACCTACAATGCTCACCAACCAATGCTTTTTTGTGGATACTCCATTTGCGGCAATTTTAACGATTTAAACCATTTAAAAAATGAGCTTTATTGCCCAATAGCATGTTATCATAACAAACTTTAATGACACTGATGCGCTATTATTATTCTACCATGTGTTTAAATATCAAGTGTACAAATCGAAACTTCTAACATTCACAAAACGGAGTGCGATTTAACTCTTAATGTTCAATTTAGATCACCCTATATCTCCAACTAACACTAAACGCATTGCTTTGTTTACTTGTATTGTAGGTACATATCTAAAACAAATAAGTAACCTATTTTATTATCAACATTATAGATGAGACATATCTAACTTTGATAACTTGCCTACCGGAAAATTAGAAAATTAAAAATTCGATGCTAAAATGGAAATGATTAGTGTAAATTATTGTAATTTAAGAAACACGGAGGGGTTTGGTTTTAATAATTTAAATAAACTAAAAGAGATATTTATCATTTTCCTACCCATGGGAAAAGAAGAAATAAAATAAAGATGGATATAGAATATAAAATGAATAAAAAAATAGTCGTATGCCAAAGTCTCTGTTTTTATATAAAAAATAAAAAATCCTCTTAAGGAAAGGTGATTAAAAAACAAAAAAGATTAACATAAATAGTTGTTTCACTACAAAGAAACACAAAATAGTTTTTTCATTAAATTTATTAACTAATTGCAATCTGTATAAAAGTATACAATAAGCAAAACAGATAAATGATTGAAAATGTCATGAATAAATATGAGAGTTAGAATCCATCAAACCTAACACACAGATTTCTTACAAATATTATGCATTTGACGACTATGTTACAGTAATTATTAATTAAACATTTACTGCTGTATAAATTTATAAGGGAAGTCGTGACTTAATTCTACCCACTCTTTGAACGTTTGCACTTTTATCAAGAAAATTTACAGCATAATAGTTAGGACGGAAT
The DNA here is from genome assembly GCA_036346155.1 of Sinelater perroti. Classification (NCBI taxonomy): domain Eukaryota; kingdom Metazoa; phylum Arthropoda; class Insecta; order Coleoptera; family Elateridae; genus Sinelater; species Sinelater perroti. Next base: position 1,656,423 of record JARFIY010000359.1, read on the forward strand.
CCCAGTTTATTTAAACATTTTTTAAACTTTTTTTCATTATAGTGTCACAGAATCCACTTTTAGGTCACTCAAAATGTTTACGTCTCATAGCGCTTAACACTTTGGATTGCAAGCGTTCGATGATTTGGATGTTGGTGCTCCAGAGTTGTAGACCATAGGTCGAGATGGAATTTGTACAAAAACATAATTAAATTTTCTTCCTAGTAGCCAATAGCGTTTGCTAAATTTTAAACTTAATTGTTTGTTTTTTCCAGATGTGTTTTTCCACGTCAGGCCCCTAACAAGGTGCAAGGTATTTCTTCTTTGTTACTTGTGATAGTGCTGCATTATGGATGAAGACTTGCCTCTACATTTTGTAAAAGTAATATCGTGTGATTTACTTTTATTGATTTTTATCCTCCACCTTTTTGCCCATGTCTCTATCTCGTTTAAATTTTCCTGCAGGATCTCAAAAGTTATTGTGGGATCTTTATGCTTTACCATAAATGCTTTGTCGTCGGCAAATGTGACTGTGGAATAAATGTACAGAAGCGGCTCCAGCACGCTACCTTGGGGTACACCAAATAGGATTTGATAAAATTCAGTTAGTTTCTGTTCATATTTGACTTGGAAGTATCTTCCATGTAGATGAGATTTTAGAATGGTGTAGCATAAATCCAGTAAAGGGAATTTTAATTAATAGAGGAGACCGTCATGCCAGACTTTATGAAGAGCGTGGTAAATACTTTCACTAAATATTGCGCAAATGTGTCGCCCTTCTCCAAGTCAGTGCCATTTCCTTTGTGTATAGGGAGATTGGTAATATCTGATGCTTATTCTTTTAGTCTCTCCATAAAGAATGATTTGTGTCATCCGTAACTGTAAGATTTTTAAGGTATTCTTAGAAGCATTCGTTTTTAAGGTTTCTGAATAGGTTTTTAGTTTATTAGAGGCTTAATTATATCACGTTTTATCTAAAGGATATTTGAGGGTTTGCCAGATTTTCCTAAAGCGTCTCTTAACTATTTTCTTTTTGACAGATATTGAACAGCATTCTTGTATAATTTTAGTTGGAATGACGAGTGTAGCAGCCCAAGCTGATTCCTGAATAACTTCGGTGAAGTTCAAAACTGGCTTTTTTCATGACGGTAGCATTAACAGTAGATATAAGAGGAGTGTGATCAGAAAATATATCTAAAAATAAACAGGTATTCTGAGCGGTACCTTTTGTGACAAAGAAGTCTAGCATATTCGGTATTTTGTTAGAATTTTACCAGCATATAGATTCATATATAGACAAATGGTTTAATTAAAGTTTTTGCATGACCTGGTACAGACCTTTCCTCCTGCCTGGGGGAGAAAGACGAAAGCCCCGGTGAGTATGGTTTCCATTGCTGTCTCCCCCAGCCATAAATATGCTACCCAGTGACTGAAAGTATGTGATAAGACTCTTCTTGCTAACAGGATGATTTGAAGGACAATATACTACGAACAATCTACTATACTATGCCAATCTACAATAGCTAGGGTCATTGCTTGTAGATAAATTTTCTTGAAGTAAGGTAGCGTATGATGTTTGAAACGTTTTTGGTTCTTATGATTGTGCCACCCTCGTTTGTCTCTCTGCGATTGGATGATTTGTTAAATACACAATATAGTTTGGTATCTGAAACTGACTTCTGCTGGAGAACTGAGTTTCAGATATTAATATTAATATTATGTATGAGAAAGCTCTAACTTTCTGTTTGTGGTTAGAGAGACCATTGGCATTCCAAAGGGCTATCTTATACATTAGAACCGTTTGTATTTTTAAAAAGTTCTTTTCTTAAGAGCCCGATCTCAGCTATTAAGTTATTAATAGTTTGTTGTTGGGCTTGAATGGTTTGCTATATTGACACTATTATATAGCTTAAATTTTCTGTTTGTTGTCCAGGCATATTATTGTTTGTTTGCGGAAATTGAAGTATTTGGAATGCAGTTTAGTTTTGAGGGGATTGCGAAGTTACGTAGGCTGGTTGGTTTTTCTGATTGGTAGGTTGTAATGTATAGGAGTTTTGCTCTACAATTTTTGCTCATCTTTTACTTTAGTTTGGGATTTCACTATGTGTAGTTGGTTAATGAGCTAATAAGTGGTGTGTTGTCGTTTCAGTGGGTTGCTGTTGATTGAATGTAAAATAGGTTAACCTAGCTTGATTGGAGAATCTTTTACGTATAATATCCAAATAAACTTTGCAGTCTTTATAGTTAGCGGGGTGCGCATCTGTACAGCACGTATTTTGTCACTTTACTATCTGTACGGTTTTTTGAGCACATTAGATAATCGTGGAGTTTTGCGCATTTTACGCAAAGGAAGAACCTGATATATTTATTTCTCGTATTCGCCCATAGCATAAGCAGTTTCTCGACTGAGGAATTTGAGTTCTTCTTAGTGGCTTTTCTAATCCCACTATAGCATTTTCGATATATTTGATTTTAAATTTTTGTTGTTGTTTATACTAACGGCAATGAAAAATAAGTTTTTCTCTTGTTTAGTTTTTCTATTAATAATGTTAGTAAAATTTACTACTAAATGACTCTCTGTCGCTAGAACTTCTTTGATTTTACATCTGTGGAATAATGGACAACTCTGAAATTTTTTCCTCTTTCAAGCTGTGTGTTTTGCTAGTTTGTCTTGGCCCAAAACATCCATAATTTTTTAATAGTCTTCGACACTTTTTAGTTAGAGTTTAACTTTATTGCCTTGCATTAATTGATAGTAATATTTTTTTTAATGTGGGAGTTGATTAAGTTTAACAAGGATTGTATTGTTGTGACGTAGTGAAGTATGAAGGGAGGTACTTGTACAATATTTTTTTTATTTTGTTTGGTTTTGTTCTGAAGTGTCGACAGCAATCAAGGCTGCATACCTGTTAGTAGTTATTTTTTAGACCTTATCTGTTTGGTTTTCTGTAAGAGTGGGCTAATATTAGTTTGTTTTCTCTTTGATGTTCTTACCTCTTAGAAGTCGTTAAGGGCATTTACTTCCATTTTATCACTAGTAACTAACATGTTGTTTTCAGGAGGCTTATAAAATCTAAAAGAGAGGTTGTGGCATTTTGACTATAATCTATTTGTAATGTTGTCCTTCAGCTAAGAGGGTTGACGTACCTTTCTGCTATTGATAAGGACGTTAGTTAAGATTGAGCCAGGTTATATTGAACGGGATTCGATTCCATCATTTGTGCTGGCTGCAATACAGGCTAAACTATGAACGATACTCTGCTAGAATACAGGTTAAGATGCAAATGATTGTTGAGGCTGTTTCCATTGCATTATTTGCGGTGGTTGTGATTGAGTGCATTGCATTTGTTGTTGAGAATTATTAAACATAGGGGTATTATAATTTGCGACTTAAACCAAAGCAAGTGCAAATTTCGTAAAAATGTTTTAATATTCAAAGAAAATCGCTTTTCGTAGAACTGTTAATTTATTTAAAAAAACATTGGGCCGGCGAAGAGATTGCTCTGTGAGCAATCCCATAACGAACTTAAAACATTTTGTGACGGACTGACAGACCGACAGACAGACATATAGAATTCAGTAACGAACTTTTTAAGTTCGTTGATAAAAAATTTAAATTAAACTTGCGCAATTTGTTTAATGGCATTCTTTAGCAAGATTGTTGTTAATTTAAGAATCTTCCAAAAGAAAACTTATTTAAGAGAATTATGCGGAAATCGAACTTACCTTTATAGCTTACGCAGATTGTACGGTATATAAACTTAACTTTTTTAAAATACACGCGAATCAACAGATAAAAGTTATAAATAAACACGAGTAATGTATAACAGAAATTGTTAACCAATTTATTTTATTGATCAATAAAAACCACTTCATAATATTAAAAGCTATATTTTATACTTTTATTTATATTTAAATAATTAATGCAAACACACAATAACCAACATTGCGTCATCCTAAAGCTAAATGTTTTATTTTTTTATAGTCGGTCGGTAATTCGCTTAAGTCTGTAATCTTTTAAATTCGTATATAACCGTATCCTTATTTAAACAAACAAACTGCATTAATTTTTTAAACATTCTTATAATTGAATTAGTGTTTTAAGAACATTAAAGTTTTATACGTTAAAACAACCGAAACATTACTGTTCGTTATTATGTAGAGATAAAATACACTACTTTTATGCATTTTAGCATGTTTCTTGGCCATTGGTTCCGGTTTCAATTGTGGCTGGGCAGGGCCGTCCATACCTAAACTACTGTCAAATGATCTTGGATTTGAAATCAGCGATGAAGAAGTATCATACATCGTCATGGCATTTCCTCTTAGTATAGCAACAGGAAGCCCCATAGCCAGTTTTTTACAGGACAAAATTGGCAGAAAATACGCACTAATTTTCATAGCAATTCCGCAAATCGTGCCTCACATCTTGATAGCTACATCTACGAATGTTGTTACTTTGTATATAGCCAGATTTACATCAGGAATTGCAGATGGCTGCCTTTTTACAACCCTGCCGGCGTACATGGGAGAAATTTCAGAACCCAAAGTAAGAGGTTCATTGGGTGTTAGCCACAGCTTGGGAATAATAATGGGAACGTTTTTTATTTTTATTTTTGGTTCGTACGTATCTATAAGAACGGCGGCCTATATATGTTAATGCGCTCCACTTTTATTTCTTGTTACTTTTATATGGATGCCTGAACCGCCTTATTATCTCCTCTTAAAAAATCGCGTTGAAAAAGCCAAGATTTCTTTAGAAAGATTGAGATGACTAACGTTGATGAAGAATTACATAAGATAAAATCTGATGTAGAGAGACAAATTTCAGAGCCAGCTTCTTTAAATGACTTGTTTACAATTAGAAGCAATTTAAAAGGTTTTCTAATACTCGTTTGTATGCGAACATTTCAACAACTTTCAGGATTAACTGTATTAACCTACTACATTCAAATCATATATGAGCAAGCGGGTGCTTCGTTTTCACCAGCTGAATCTTCCATTATCTGTATTGCAGTACAAGTACTCGTGTGTCCATTTAATTCTTGCTTTCTTGACAAGGTTGGAAGAAAACCTATTTTTATTGCTTCTAGCATTATTAGTGGCATATTGCTGGTAATTTTTGGCACATACTTTAGTTGTTTTTTTTTAAATGGATATGATGTGTCTTTGTATACGTGGCTTCCCATGACATGCATGTTCCTTTACAACGCTGTTGCCGCGTTTGGATTTTTAATGATACAAAATTTAATGGCGGGAGAGCTACTATCCATAGGTGTTAAATCGAAAGGATTGGGATTGTTGAATATATATTTAGGTTTGTGTATTGGTGCTGTCTCTAAATTATTTCATTGATTAAGTACTACCTTCGGAATATATGTTTCCTTTTTTTTGTTTGGAACTTGCTGCCTAACAAGTTTCCTATTTTGCTATTATTGTGTTATTGAGACAAAAGGAAAAACGATAGAAGAAATACAGCAGAGATTAAAGTGCAATAAGTAATTTAACAAAACATCCAATTAATAATCTTCTCAATCTACTAATATTTTATTTAATAATGTATATTTACTAGATGTTTTAATAACATAATAATATTATAACACCTTATTTTAATCTATATTTTTATATTACTACTAACTTATGTAGCCACAGTTAGCTAAGCCTGCAAATTTAAATATTAATTTGAAGAGAAGGTATACACGATTATAGCTGAAGCCTTGCTTTGCGAGAGATTATGAAAACAAATTCCGTAATTCTTAAAATTAACATGCGTTGAAGTTTTAAATAGTATTAGTATTTGGCACGTATAAGTCCAATTATTTCTTCATGATTATTTTTAAGCTGCTGAAAAATCTCAATATTGCATAAAGGATTGTTTACTGCAGTGAAATCTCTTCTATCGATGACAAGAGCGGATACAATCTCTTATTATTGTAAGACAGTAATGAACGATTTAAGAATACTTGCAATTTTTGAAACTCGACAAAACATCATGGAATTAAAGTTGGAATCAACAAAATTGTGATGCAAACGCACTGCAAAGGATATGCGCTTTTCTAAAAATAAATTTCATTTTAAAACTATTTATTAGTGGGTTGCCATTTTAGTGTAAAAAAAATAAATGGGTGATCCAAATAAAATAATATGTATATAAGTAAAAATATAAACACGCAAAATTTATTTTTCTACATAACCTTTCGACTTAAAAATAGATTTTTCTCAACAAATAGGTAATTTCTTAGTCCTGCTATTGTAAATAAAAATGGTTGGGTTACCAGTCAATAGCGCACTAATGCTTCTACAGTTACACTATTGCCGTCAGAGCACTGTCCCCCTAAATGCTTCTTTCAGTAGTCCTAACAAATGATAATTGCATGGTGATAACTCCGGACTATTAAGAGAGTGTTCTAATCTAATCCAGTACAAAACCTGAGTTTTCGATAAAAAAAACAAAATAACATCTAGAATCGCCATACCTTATTTCGCAGTTAAAAGTAATTTCAGCATGTTTAACTACTTATTCTTCCACAAATTGCTTATGCTACGCATACACTTAAAGGTATCGCCTCCGAATTATGTCTTTAAGTTTTCTCAGAATTTTAAACGATTTAACGCCGTTGCGCAACAGATTATGATATCTCTTGCTCTAATTGTGATAATCTTTTTCAAACATCAACAATTAGAAGCCGCGCCTTTTCATTCACCTGACGGTTTATAAAAAGATATTCCGCTTTACTACGTATATTATAACGAATTCCTTACACAGGATTTTATATAAACTTACTTTCAATTAATTAAAATAAAAGACGTCCAGAACTATCGCTTGGCCAGAGGAAAAATTTGTTATTAGGCCCTAAAAATAAAAAAATATATTTCTGTCCACATTTTATAGGCACTTTTATAGTTTGATTTCTAGTATAACATTGTATGATAATTTTTTTTATATTGTATTTATAATATAATAACCTCACTCTATATAACTGTACATAGACCTTATAATAAATATAAATAGTTGTACACGTATTCTGTTTCTAAATTACGAAGACTTGTAATAAAAAATACTTCTATATTTAATTAAAAATAGCACAAAATACATTAGACAGGTGTATAGAGCTGGGCGTATTTCTAAAGCAATATAAGTTCTCAGTACGCTCCACATTTTATCAGCGAACAATACGAACATTCTCTTAAGTCATGCCAGTTCTCGGCAGACGTCAGCAATCTTTATTTTTAACTATTTTACTGGCTAAAATTTCGATAAAACGCAATAGACCAATGTAGAAGACATTCTGGATTATTCCAGACGATTTTTCAAAGCAACAAGAAAATTGGTAATCTTGCATATGTCGTGTTTCTAGCCTGCTTTACCCAGTAAAACCATTCTTAAAAATTTTGTCTAATTGCTTATAGTATTGTACCGTTCTTGCTTTTAAAGTGGTGAATGAAACACCTTAAATTTATTTAAAAATACTTATTTCATTTATGAACAGACATTAAAATACTTAATTATATTTATTTACATTAAAAGATGTGTTCATTAATATAAAATCAATCTAAAAAATTGCTTTCTCGTACGTGATTGCCACTTACAGCTACGATACGTGCTTCTTATACAGTCAAATATGTTCTGAAATTTTCTAGCAAGGCATTGGGAAATTTGTTACATTTCTTTTGAAATATTCTCATTAATACTAATATGTTTACGAGCATTTCACGATGATATGGGGGCAATCGCAAATTCATTACATTGCATTCTTTTTAAGGATGTATCGTTTCGAATTATTTTCGCCTGACGTTTGAATGGATTATGGAGACATTTGCAGTCTTGCCTTTTCTTGCACCGCAACAGATAAATATAACTGCAAATTAAGATATTAATGCTAGAATCTTGAAACTGCTGTTCTATGATATTTATAACTGTTCTCTAGTCAATCCACACGCAATTTTTGGCACTGACAGGTTCCAAAAATTTTCGTTCAACAAATGACCGCACAACTTCGTCAGAAATTCCGCAACACTTTCTGGGTTACAAGATAATGGATATTTCTAGCGCCTTGATTCGGTTGCAAAGTCTGACTTTCGGGCGGTATTTTCTAACTATTCACTGAATCGGATTTTACTAAAAATAAATTTTTAATTTCTCTAGACATCTTTAACTCAAGTGGCACAAAATGTGCTACTACATATTTTAACGTTACATTGTACTTCTCTTGTGACACCACAACGTACTCCTCTAGTTCCATTCACCAAACTCATAAAATATTCGAACCCTAGCTTATAGGTTAAAGACATAAAATTTTAACCACAGTGTTCCATGTCCGACAACAAGACACAGTCGATTGTAATGAATCCTAGGCTTGTCACTTGGTAATTTCTGGTAATACGGTACACTACATCGTTTATTTTCTTTAGCACCTCTTATGAACAATCGTAGAAGCGTTGGAGTTTTGAAAAAAATACATATCGTTCTTTTAAGTCGTATAACTATACTTGTTAGCCTTCTTTGTAACTTACTCTCGATGTGCTCATAACGACCCTTTATCTATGAATCTCTGTCATTTTTCTCCTCAGATCGCCGGCTGTTTTTTCTAGGTCAAATGATAGCTTCAGTTTACAATCCAAGAGAACATTGGCTGTAGTTTTGCCACTCATGAACAAACGAACGGTATGCTAACAGAAACAAATGTAAATATTGACCCAACTCTTCTTAATAGACACAGATAACTTTTAACAGATACTTCTCCATTGTTCTATACGTAAACTCAACCATTCCATCTGACTGTGGATGTAACGGCGTTGTTTTCGTTTCTCTAATCCCCAGTTCTGGCATATTTTTGTAAACACCACAGATTTAAAATTTTGACCTTGGTCTAAATGTAATTCAGTTTTACAAATATCTCAGCAATAACTACGGTTTCTTTATTTGGTAATGCATAAGTTTCTACCTCTTTGATGAAATAATACATAGCGACTAGAATAAAGTTATTTCCGTGGCCATTACAAGAAATGCAACAACTATGTCAAAAGCAATTTTCTCGAAAAAACCTTATACTGTCTATTTTTTTAACAAGCTGTTACTCGTTACGCATATCACACATTTTTGGCTTTAATCCTTAATATGTTTCTTGCAGTTCACCCTATAAAATGTGTCGCAAAAAAAGAAGGGACGTGTGAATACCCTCGTAAACCGAGAATTATCACGCAACACGCGCCGACATAAATAAATATTAGTGAGATTAGAGAGTTTAAGTGTAATTAAAAAAGAATGAACTCCGGATAAATAAATAAAGTGATTATTTTCATAAAACTTATAATACTAAACATTGGACACACACGGCATAAGTAAGATAGAAGTTTTGCAAACAGGTAAAAATTGTAGAGCAGACAGAAAGATACTAAACAGCTGCAAGATAACCCGAGATATCACAAATTATGTACTAAATAAATTTTTTTTTTTATATAACATCCCATTTATTTGCAACTGTACAAGTACATTTAGCAAAGTCATTTGATAATTTAATAGACATGTAGAAGCATGCTCAGCAGAATACTTCTATAACAGATAAGCTTATAGGCTTTGTGTGACAAACGGGAAAAATCTTACAAACTACAACTTATAACTAGTCTTAAAGTAAACTAAGAATTCAAAATCTGGTTGGCAGATCGTTTGGCACATGTCGATGTAAACGCCTGTTGTCGCTGGGCGGATCCATAAGATCTATTGCGAGGATGTTGGGATAGGCGCTAAGTCGGGTACTGTATTGGGAGCTGTAACGCCTAATTTCGTCCTTGACTGTGGGGATACGAAGATCCTTTATGATAACCGTGTTTGGTACAAACCAAGGTGCGTTTGTTATCATGCGCAGCACTTTTCTTTGGAAACGCTCTAGAATTTCGATATTTGAAGTGGACGCAGTCCCCCAGAGTTGGATGCCATACGTCCAGATTGGCTTGATTATTGTTTTGTAAACCAGAAGTTTGTTGTCTAGCGAGAGTTTAGATTTATGCCCAATTAACCAGTACATCTTAGTAAGGGTTAATCCTAGTTGCTTCCGTTTTGTGAATATATGTTTGCGCCAATTAAGCCTTCTGTCGAGGTGTAGTCCGAGGTATTTCACATCTTCTTGTTGTGGAAGTTGGCTATTGTTTAGATAAACAGGTGGGCACGTGTTTCTGCAGTGGTGAAGGTTATGTGAACGGATTTGGTGTCATTGGCTTTAATTCTCCACTTTTTCAACCAGTTTTGGACTGCAGTGAGGTTAGTTTGTAGTTTCTGCGAGGCAATGTTGGGATCTCTATCAGATGCTAAGACTGCAGTGTCGTCGGCAAAGGTTGCTATCAAAGTTTCTGGCGTAGTTGGTAAGTCTGCAGTATATAACACATATAATAGTGGTCCGAGAACACTTCCCTGTGGCACACCGGCGTTTATTGGAAAAGTTCCGTATATTCGGTTTCAAACTTTACCAGGAAGGATCTATTATTTAGGTAAGATTTAAGGATAAGAAAGTGGTTTAGAGGGAGAAGTAGTCGCAACTTGTAGAGAAGTCCAACGTGCCAGACTTTATCGAACGCCTGAGTGATGTCTAAAAATGCAGCAGAACAGTACTCTTTATTTTCAAAGGTATCGTTAATCCTTTGGACAACTCGATGTATTTGTTCTATCGTGGAGTGCATCCTCCTGAAGCCAAATTGGTGATTGGGGATTATATCATTGTTTTCCAGGATTGGTAAGAGCCTTATTAGTAAGAGCTTTTCAAACACTTTTGAAACAATTGGCAGGAGACTTATTGGCTGATAAGATGTAGGTTCGCTGGGAGGTTTCCCTGGTTTTAATATTAGAATGATCTGTGCCACTTTACATTGGTCTGGAAAATACCCTGTGCGAAGGACTGCGTTGAACAGCTGGGTAAGATATTTAGTTCCGATGGTAGGTAGTTCTTTAAGAATTTTACCAGTAATTAGGTCATATCCTGGAGCTTTCTTAGGGTGAAGAGTGCCAATAATTTCATCGACGTCAGCAGTTTTGAGTCGCTGGATTGGTAATTCTAGTTGATATGGGGACTCTAATTGTTGAATAATTTCTGCTTCTTCTTCGGGCCTATTATCTGATTGGTGGGGCTGGAAGACGTTTGTTAAATGGTTGGCAAAAACACGTGCTTTTCCAGAATTTGTTCTGGCCCACTCTCCTTGAGGTGTCCTGATGGGCGGGGAATGTTTTTTATCTGTTTTAATTTTCTAGTTGTCTTCCACAGAGAGTAGTCGGTAGCTTCAGTAGCTGTAAGTTCTTCTAAGAAAGTCTGGATGCATTCATTTTTGTTTTTGTTTAGTATTTCTTTTAGTTCTTGTGTGACTGCATTGAGTAAACGTTTGCTTTCAGGTGTTCTCAGTCTTTGCCATTTCTTGCGGATTCTTCTCTTTTCAAGAATTTTTTGCTTGATTAATATAGGACAGTCATAAGCTGTGGTAATCGCTGATTGCTCAGGCGTTGAATTCCAGGCTGCCCATTGTATCGTATCATTGAAATGCTTAAAAGCATGTTCTATGTCTGTTTCGGTCTTAAGAGATACGTTTAATGTTAGTTTTTAATTAACTAGGATTCTGAAGTAGTCCCAATTTGTGTATTTAGTACATAGACACGGTTGTTTTTCTCTACTTATTACTTTTGTTGAAAGTGAAACTAAGACTGGGGAATGATCCGAAGATAGGTCGAAACAAGATCGAGCGATAATGTGGTCCTGGGGGATACCTTTTGTAACACAGAAGTCTACAAGGTCTGGTTGTTTATTCCTGTCAGATGGCCAGTAAGTGGGTTCACCAGTAGAGACATGTTTCAAATTATTGCTTTCTATAGTTTTAAGTAGCTCGCGTCCTTTGGGTGTTATAATTCGAGATCCCCAATCGGTGTGTTTGGCGTTGTAATCGCCTCCTGTAACAAACCGTCGTCCTAAGGTATTATAGAAGTCCTCGAAATGCTCCTGTTTTACTGTATGGTTAGGGGGGAAATATACTGCTGAAATTGTTAACGAACTGGCTGAATCTTCTATGGACACACTGGTTGCTTGGAGAAAAGGTTTGCTGTAACTGCTTAGTTGATGGTGTTTTATTGCGTTTTTGATAATTATGGCGGATCCACCTCGGGCAGTTCCTGCTGGGTGATTAGTATTATAGACACTGTAGTTGGGAATTTTAAATAATTTCTTTCTGTAAAGTGGGTTTCAGAAATTAGCATGACGTCAATATTGTGAATTAGTATAAATGTTTTAGTTCTTCAATGTGGTTGAATAGGCCATTGGCGTTCCATAAGGCGAGTTGTAAGTTTTAGCCATTATGTGAGTTTGGAGAGCATGGTTGTCAGGAGGTTTAGTAGGGTTCCTATTTGGTCGAACATGTTTTCATCATGTTTTTAGATCTTGAAATTCATTGGATTGGTGATTAGGTTGATTAGTGTTTGGAAGATGCATTATGTTGGCGGGGCGTGAGAAGGTTGCTGGGCTTCATTTACTGCATGAGCGTATGACAGTCCTGGTTGAAATTGTTGATGACGTATGACTGATGCAGGGGAGTATACTGTTTTGGTCTAAGCGGTGGAAATTTTTCTTTTGAAGTTCTTTATAGATTATACATCCCTTATAATTGGCAGGGTGATTACCTCCGCACAGGACACATCTCACATCTTTGGATTTTTCTTTGCGTTGACACTGCGCAGTAGGGTGATCGCCTGTACATTTTACCCATCTGGGTTTTAAATGGCAGAAATTTTTAGTGTGCCCGTATCTTTGACATCTCGCGCACTGAGCGATTTGTCTTTTCTGTTTCGGAGGTTCAAATTTGATTTTGCACTGTTGTATATACTCAACATTGTATATATATTTATTATTGGTTGCTGATTTTAATTCAATAAAGAACATTGGAAGTGGTAATTTTGTTCTGTACTGTTTGACGTTCCAAATATTCGTGACCGTGTGCCCTAATTTCTCTATTTCAGCTTTGATTTCTTGGGTGCTGATGAAGTAGTGCATATATTTTAATACTACCTTGTAAGTTCGTTCCTCTTTTAATTTATAGGTGTGAAATTCAGTCTGCTTTTCATTTAAGGCTTTTATTATGACACCATAATATTCAGCCGTTTTAGGTTGAACTTTTACTTGATTTTCAGAGAGAGCTTTAATATATATTGCTGTTTTGCGATTTGGTCTAGGAGTTTAATAAGCGGAGCAATACTTATAACACCATTTATAAAAATTGGAGGAGGTTTAGGGGAATTTTCAGAACTTTTAATTGATTGAGTATCCTGTTCTTTTTCTGCTAGAGACGAGTAACGATTAGAGGTGGAAGGTGGATTTAACCAATACTCATTGTCTTTCGAATGTTTGGCTTTTAGTTCTAAATCATCCACAGGATTTCTACTTCTTTTGTATACAACTTTGTTCCAAGGATTATTTCCTACTGGTTGCGATAAGAATGTAGGGGTTTGAGGATGGTATTGGGGTTGTTGATAGGGTTGGGAATAAAACATAGTTTGTTGAGGCTGGATAAATGAATTACCTGGCATTTGCGTTTATTGGAACTGTGTGGTGTACATATGAGTTTGATCAGACGTTATCATTGGTGTATGTAGCGCCCCTGGGCCTGCTGCTACTTGTGAGGATGGAATCCCCCCGGGCGGCGGGAGGAATGCCATATCCTCCTACACATATGATTTATTGGCGTAATCCTGTTTGCAGTTTATAAATACCAAAATAAACTATTGCAATAGACACTCGCGATAAGTCGAGGCCGATGCACTGATAACACAGCCGCGCACGGAATGTCTTTCCTCTTTGAATTTCAAATCGGAACTACTAAGTAAATAAAAATCGGACGGTGTCGTTAAATAAAAAATTGTAAATTAAAGAATATGAAAGTAATTTTACAGGATATAAACTTTAAACTTGAAAATATGATTACTCGTAACGAACGCATAGAGTCAAAGATGTATTTCAAGCTAAATTACGAAAAATAAGATTAGAGAATAATAACATAAAACGAGAAAACAATAATTTGAAAAAGCAAAACACAGAACTGGAAAAGAGAATAGAGATTCTTAAAAAAGAAACAATAAAATAAGATAATAAAATCAGAAGTACACAACAAAAATAATATTACAAAATTATTAAACGAAATAGACGTTGAAATAAATATTGAAAACAAAACGAGAGGACTAAGAAGAATGGGAAAGAAATTGCAAAATATAACTACGCCAATTTTGATAGGATTTGAAACTTGGAGTAAGAAAATAAAGTATTAAAAAGAGCAAAAAAGCTAAAGTGAAAAAATATTTGGATTTCTGAAAATTGCAGCAAAAGATTATAAGAACAAAAAAAATACTAATCCTATACATGAAAGAAGCTGGATCAAAAGAACATAATGTAATAATAGACTAAAACAAACCCACAACAAGCGGTAAACTGTACACTATAGAACAATGTCTAAATCAAATTGAAATAATAAATAAAAATCAAACAATAAAGAGACAGAAGAACAACAAAAACATGACAAAGGACGAAATAAGGAAAAAACATGGGGCCGGCGAAGAGATTGCTCTGTAAGCAATCCCAGAACGAACTTAAAAAAACCTTTTGATTTCGATTTCGAATTTCGGGAAAATTCGAAATCGAATATCTCGAAAATTATTCGACATAGAATTTTTTCGACTTCATTTTCGAATTCAGCGTAAAATTTCCTATAAGAATCGCATTTAAAATCGCAATGTCGAAATTTTCCCGAAATTCGAAGTCGAATATCTCGAAAACTATTCGAGATAGAAACTTTTTGATTTCGATTTTGAAATCAGCGTAAAATTTCCTATAAGAATCCATTTTAAAATTTTAAAAAATCCATAATTTTGTGACAGCGACAGACAGACAGACAGACAGACAGACCGACAGACATATAGAATTCAGTAACGAACTTTTTAAGTTCGTTGAAAACAGTACAATAAGCCAGTGATCGCCGATTAACGAAAATGGAAACGTAGAGAAGCATAGTATGGTGATGACGAAGAGGAGTAATTACTATGACAATAATCCAAAAAACTAAAAAATATTAAAGGGGAAAGATCAAACGCTGACGACAAGCGCTAAGGAAAAAGTAATTCAAAACAGATAAAAATAACGTAGAGTAAACATATATATGGGGGAAAACAGAGAAAAAACATTAAACAATAAAGAAAAAATAACAATAGAAATATGTCTAGCAAATAATCTTATAATAGTAAATACAAAATTTAAACACAAATTTATACATAAATTCACGAGAGTGTGCAAAAACACAAATGAGAAATCAGTCATCGACTATTTTCTAGTGAGTAAGAACATATGAAAATGAGTAAAAATTGTGAAAGTTAGAAGAGAAGCAAAGGTAAAAAGCGATCATTATCTAGTAATAATAAAACTAAATAGAAAAATTGAGGAAAATCGATAAAATACGGAGAAAAACTAATAAAAAAATAAAAATTTTTCAACTAAGAGAAGAAAAGTACCAAAAGATTATCAAGAGATACTAAAATATAAACTAAAAGATAAAAATAAAAACAAAAGCGTGGAGGAAAAATGGGAACACCTTAAGCACAGCATAATGACTGCAACAAAAGAAAGCTGTGGGAAAACAAAAATATCTAACAATAAAATAAAAAACTAACTGGTGAACAGATGAAATACGAACAAAAATAAAGAACAAGAAAGATAAATGAAAAATATACTTAAACACAACAAAACGTGGAAGATTACGAGGAATATAATAGCAAAAGAAAAAAGTTATATTAGCAATTAAAGGGGCTAAGGTAAAATTTGAAAAATTTGGACATAAAATAACAGAAAACTATAGAAAAAATTAAGAATTGTTCTACGGTGCAATAAAACAACTTAGAAAAAGAACTACATCATGCCAAATATAAAGGATAAGGAAGGAAACATAGTAACTGAAGAAGATAAAATAATGAATACATGAAGAAAGTACTTCGAAAAGCTAACACACACGGACATACAAAACCAAGAGAAGGAAAATGAAGAACAAGACGGAAATCAATCGAAGTAGAAATTATAACAGAGGAAGAAATAGAAAAAACATTAAATACGTTAAAAGTAGGCAAACCAGCTGCTAAAGACATCACCTCGGAAATGATAAAATATATGGGACAAATTAAATAAAATAATGAATGATATATTAAAGACTGCAAGAAGACCAGAGGATTGGAAAACGAACATTATCTTACCCATATATAAAAGAGGAATAAAAAAAACTATAATAATTATAGAGGAATAACGTTATCAAGTGTCCCAGAGAAACTATTTGCAAAAATAATTTTAAAAAAGAATAAGAAATAAAATTGATACAACACTGGAAGAGACACAATGTGGATTCAGGAAAAATAGAAGTACTCGAGATCTTATATTCATAATTCGACAAATAAGCGAAAAATTAATTAATAAAAATATAGACATACACATGTGCTTTATCGGCCTTGGAACAAGCGTTTGATAGAATATGGAAAAGAGAAGATATATGGAAACTGTTGCAGAAAATAGAAGTAAATAGAAACGCCATAAAAGTAATAAAGGACATATATAAAGACAATACTGTAAATAAATACTGTACATCTATCATTACCTTTTCTTCATTAATTTTGCCTTTGATTTTTTCTCTATTTTCATTCATTCTTCTGTAATTATTGCTTTGACTTTATTTTATCTTCTAATAGTCTTGAAAATTCTTATTTTCATTTTCATTTTCAAGCCCAAATCTGCTTTCATTTTATTCATATTTAAGTTCAAATCTGTTCTTAACCCCTTGGAGAAAGCGTCTGGATTCGATTTCGGCACCAAGTCCTTCATCAACGGTGATGAAGGACTTGGTGCCGAAATTCAATCCAAACGCTTTCTCTAAGGAGTTGATTCAAGAGAATACCACTGAATTGACCCATGTTCTGTTTGACCCCACGGTGGTCCCTGATGGTCACTTGACGCCCTTGTGCTTGGTGGCGGACGGCACTTACGTTGAATGTCAGAAGAATGCAGACAACATCCAACAACGAGAGTTGCACAGCTGCCATAAGAAGAAACCACTTGTCAGACCGTTTCTTGTGACGACAAGACAATGGCTGAATCCGCCCAAAATTTTAAAACGAATTTTTTTAGATTCTCACTAGCATCCATTAAAGCTTGCTGAAATGTAACGTTTCTTCTATAAATTTCTAAATTCCGTACCCCTAACTCATGTTTGAGTTCAGCAACTTTAAAATTGAAAAACTTCACTTCCTTCGCATTTAAGTTTTAACTTTTTTTATTTATTTATTTTAATTTTTTATTGAAAGCTGTTTCATCAATGTCTCCGGTAGCACTACAACCTTATGAACTTGTTGTGCTTCTATCATTTTCTTTGCAGCATATTTCCCAGTAACCTTGTTTCTTGTACCAGTAGTTCCACAAGTTCCTTATTGGATAGTTACTGTATTCTTCCAGATCCATTATTGGTTTTCCGTGAGTAGCTCGCCACATGTGAGTTAAAGCCTCACACTCGCACAAGATATGGATGGCTGTCTCTGTTTTCTATCACATTGTCTGCAACTCAGGTCCCTCTGAGAACAATGTGCTGTGAGGAGACCTATTAAAAATAGAACTGTAATTGATTTCTGCTTTGTACTAACAGTTCTTTAGTTTGGTTACGGAATAGGCATTTTATAAAGATTTTTCCATGTTTTTGCCCTGGTACACTTATGCAGCATTTTTTATATTGTTTCCTAACCCATTCTCTCACTCAGCTTTGTATTCTACCTTTAGGTACCTTCAGAGCCAGTTCAAGGCCTATATATGGAGTTGATAATCGTTTTTGTGCTAGCTCATCAACATTCAAGTTGCCGTTTCATAGTACCCTGATAGCAACAACAGAGTTAACTTGGTGTGATCTGCCAAAGCACTGAGTTACTCTTGGATATTTTAATGCCTTTATGATGCTTGAATGTTCGTGAATATGTTGATTACCTAGTTCAAGCCCGGTTTCTAACCCATCTGCGTGTCAAGTGATTTTTCCGGGTCTGTTTCTGTTGCTTATTTCGTTTATACATTTATTTCGATTCATAATATTAACCTCGAAATTTATGAATTTTGACGTCATGTGGTCTGTTCTCATACCAACTTTGCCTTCACCCATATATCCAATTTTCAGTTGCCCCACTTCCATATAATTTTGCGGAGCGGTGCGTTGCGTAGTCTATTAAGAGTCACTCCTGCTTCTCTCATAATTGTAAAATGAAGGGGAAGGTCTAGCAATGTTTCCATTACCGCTATTGATGTTGTTATGGTGACCCCCGTTGTTACCAAATAAACAAGTTTTTGTATCTTACTTAATACGATTATAGCGGATTATAGTTTTTTGCGTCATCCTCGGTTACCATACCGAAGCCAATACATAACTTGGTTTTAGATCCTATGTTTTTTCATGAGCTAGTGTTTTCTCTACCTTCTTTTTGATTATTTGGATGTGTTGGTTCCAGGTGAGTTTTGAACCTAAAATAACTCCAAGGTACTTTACCTCACCTGACGACTTTATTTCTACATCTCATAGCCTAAGAGATTCCAATCTCTACTTTCTTCTTCTGTGAATACTACTATGGTAGGTTTTTGGGAAACATATTCATTTCAGTTTAATTTTAGATTTAATTTAATTTACTTCAATTTAATTTAGTTTTTTTTTAATTTATTCACAACTTTTATTACAAACGCCCCACACTTAATATCAATTGTAAAGCTTTTGCTCTTGAATAAATTGGTAAATAAAGCACTTAAATTTATTTACCGGCAATAAAATATTTAATCATATTCATATAAACTAAAAATGTATTAACTAATATAAAATTACTCTATGTGACTATTTCTTTTTTTAATTATTTATTTTGCACTAAAACTGTTCACTTCTACATGCTATTTATACATCCAAAATCTGTTTTGAAGTTTTCTCTAGACGCTCAAAAATTCATTATATTATTTATATATTTTTTCACTTGGTTGTCAATACTTATGTAAATTTAATTTTAAGTCCTAAAATTCAAAAATATAAATTAAACTTGCTTGATGAGAGCCACAAGTAAATGTTTAAATTAATTTCGAAAAAGGCACATTAATTTACTACAAAGACTGTACATTACCAAAATAGATGAGTCCTTCATATAAGAATGCTAAAATAACTGTATTGTGGGTGGAATAAACACATACTTAGATATGTTTCTGTTGCGAACATTCAATTAAACATGTAATTCTTTGTATTTGTTTATTGGTTTTTGAATAATATTAATATATTTACAATATACGCAACGGAACACAAGATGTTTCTCCTTAATTGTAAGATAAAATATTAAAAATAATTTATATACTTTAGCGATGGGTAATACCACAAAGCGCCTTTTACATTTTTGCATCTTTATAATATTTATAAGGCAAGTAGAGGTCATATTGTAGTTAGATTCTTATCCCTCTTTAAATTAAAATCAAGCCTGTGGTCTGAAATTTGGGGTTTTAAAGAACACTGAAGACTTACGCTAACTGCAAGTTCTTCTACATTACATACAACAATTGGCACAATATGTAAAAAGCAGATTTAAAAATTATCTATCTATTAGAACTACATATTAGTAACACATCACAAAACAAATTTTCTTATATTTGTTTGTCTTACAATTGAGATTTCTATTGGTTGCACTAATTTTTTAGCTTTTGTTAAAACGTCGTAAAGGTGTGCTAAATATGAAATCTGCAACACTTTCATTGCCAAGTAGTAACAAACGCTGTGAGATATCATTATTGCGAGAGTGCCTGGCCTCCAGTTATCTCTACTGCATATTGGGTAAATTATTCTAAATATTAAATCCAAATATTTGCAAATTTAACACTTTGCAACCATGAAAAATTCAAGTGATGCTTTTTATCCCAATAATTGTACATAATATCAAGCTTATATGTCGCAGCCTCCATACTCTTATGTACAACAATTAACACCAACATAACTACCACTAACAAATTACATCACAAATGCCAAGTTTTGCATTGCTTATAACAGTCCCAAGTGCTATGCTGCCTACCCAAATACATACTCCGCACCTATCTCAAGCAAATTATTATTTGTCCCAAATTTTCCACCATTGCCGTCACCACAAACACAAATATACAACTCATCGCGCAGATTGTGGCAATCAATGAATTTCTCCAAAGAAGATAATATGTCAACCACACGCCGCACTTCTCAAACAATAGAATTAAACAAGTTTCAAGAAATTGAACGTCACAAAAAAAGAAAAGCCACTAGCGATCCTCAAATATCCAACTCACCTATCTCAACATCCAATAAATACCAACCTCTAGCAAACACTAGTACCAGTACCAGCAAAACGAACTCCGAAAAAAAACACAGATTCCGCTTTTCATACTTCACTATATTAAAGCCATAAATCCACTGATAACATTGATTGAAAAAACACATTTCAAAAACAAACTATCAATATCAACTTCTACAATGCACCAAACTAAAGTTACTAATAAATAATCTCCTAGATTACAAAAAAATAAGAGATGTTCTAGATGACAATAAAGTTGCTAGGCACACTTACAGTCTGGAGGAGGAAAAGAAATTCCGTGTTGTACTAAAACATTTACATCACTCAACAGAAAATGAAATCATTAAGACTGCGTTGGCTGAAAAGGACATGAAGTACTTAATATAATGATTGTTATAGATAGAGAAACCAAAGTTAAAAAAACCTTTTCTTTATCGACATCAAGCGCAAAGAAAATAATAAAGAAATCTTCAAGATAACAAACATTGAAAACGCAATAGTGGCTTTTGAAGAACCAGTAAAGAAAGAGCAGACACGACAGTGTAAAAACTGTCAATGCTACGGTCATACACACAACAGATGTACCAGACCAGCACGCTGTGTCAAGTGTGCAGAACTACACGATTACCGCTCCTGTCCTAAAAAACCGCAATGACGGCAAACCATCTAAGTATGTACTGTGTCAAGGTTAACATTCTGCTAACTACAAAGGGTGCAGAGTACACCTTAAAATACTAAACAGAAGATACCCAAACTCAGCAAACTCAAGTTATGCCTCAAGACTTCAAATTCAGCAACAACAGAAGCAACAGCAGCTACAACAACAAAAACAACAACATAATCAAGCAAGTCAACAAAACAATAATTGGGCCCCATTACATCAAAGACAACAACTTCTATCCCAACCGTTACTTTAGGAACAATCGCAACCACAAACTCATGACATCACATTCATAATATTTACATTACAACAAACTATACTAGCACAACAACAGACCACAAATGAACTATCAGCACAAATTAGACTTTCTAGAGAAGAACTAAAAAAATAAAAATGGCTTTAATATATAAAATAGCAGAGTTGAACGCCAATGGACTGTAAAATCATAAACACGAGGTAGAAACCTTCCACACAAGCAATAAAATCGATATACTACTCATCTCGGAAACACACTTCACCAGTAGAACCCACTTTAAAATACGAAACTATCAGGTATACTGCACAAACCATTCTGATGCAGATAATCATGCTAGAGGAGGTACAGCCATACTAGTAAAGCAGCATATTAAACATAAAACTTTACCTTCCTTTTAAAAGAACTTCCTTCAAGCAACATCCATTGAGATAAAAGATTGGAATGGTCCACTAGTCATATCAGCCACATATTTTCCTCCTAACTATGCTGCAAGTAAGTAGAGTTTCATTCATTACTTCAAAACTCTGGGCAACAGATTTCTATCAGGAGGAGATTTCAATGCCAAACATACCCTATGGGGTTCCAGAATCTCACCACTTGGCAGGGGAAGAGTGCGGCATCAAACAGTTCAAGAATTACAACTGGGTCATCTATCGACCTACGAACCAACCTACTGGCCCACTGACCCAACAAAAATACCTGATCTTTTGGATTTCTTCATAACCAAAGGAATAGCCCCGAACTATCTCAAAATTACATCTTGTCTTGACCTATCCTCGGATCATACACCAATTATAGCAATCATGAGCAATACAATTCTGGAACAAAAAATAGATCTAAGATTGCGCAACAAAAAGACGGACTGGGCTCACTACATAAATCTTATTCAAAACCGTTTAGACTTAAAAATTTCGCTCCAAACTGACGAAGACCTTGATCTAGCTACATATAACTTTACGAAAATAATCCAAGAACCTGCTGTAGAAGCAACACCAACAACTACCAGCGAAAGACAACAAGAAGAATATCCTATTGTAATTAAAAGAAAAATTGAAGAAAAAATACGGATAAGGTGTACAAGGTCTGTCCGGAAAGTAATGCGCCCATTTCTGTTTTAAGAAATTTATTGAACCGATTCGTACAATTACTTAATATTCTTCGAAATACATCCCTCGTGCTTTAACACACTTGTTCAACCGAGATTTCCATGCTTTATATGCGTCCCGGAAGTCCTTTAGTAACCTCGTCGTAGCCGCCTTGATGTTCTCCAGGGTCTCCAAATGCTGTCCTTTGAAGGATTTTTTAATCTTTGGGAACAAAAAGAAGTCGAGCGGGGCTACATCAGTAGTGTAGGGCAGCTGCGGGAGCGTTGAGATTGTTCTTTTGGTCATCGGTGAGCACTCTCGGGACAAGTTTGGCGCACACCTTCCGCATTTGAAAGTTTTTTGTCACAATCTCGTGCACAATGGTTTTCGGAATGTCAAGTATTTCTGACATTAGGCGAACACTCATTATTCGATCAGAGTTCAACAATTTGCGGACTTTGTTAACCGAACTTTCATCTCGCGACGTTGAGGGGCAACCTGATGGTTGTTCGACGGCGATCTCCTGACGACCTTCCTTGAACATTTTATGCCACCTGTTGCACTGTGAATATGACATGCAGTCCTCATCAAAAGCCTTCTGAAGCAACTCAAAAATCTCCGACGACGTCTTTTCAAGTTTGAAACAGGCACTGTGACGTTCCAGAAGCTCGGAGGTGACTGGCGCGCGCTCGCTGTGTTCCCAAGACCTTCCGTGTAAGCGGTGACGCTGTGTGACGGATAGTCGCTGCAGAAAAAATAGGACGCATTACTTTCCGGACAGATTTTGTACATGGCAAAACACAAGATATCCATCCAATAAAAGAAAATACAATCAAGCAACGTCAGAGCTAAAAACACTCATCAAAGACCTAAGAAACGAAGGTTTCTAAGATTATCCCAATAACCTGAGTGCTACAAGCGACACAAATTATTCTCTTTAGGTAGCAACAAAGAGAATAAAGGTACAAAGACAACCCATTCCCCTCTTGAAAAAGCCAAACAATACATAGACGCGCTCCGACTCGGAAAAAACAGAACTCCTCGCCCAACACCTCGAGAGTGTTGTATCAACTAATTCCGCATATGGATTGCTTCACAGCAAAGAAAATTAAAAATATGATTAGGTATAACCTAAATCCCAAGAAAGTCCTAAGCTTTGACATAATTACTGGGAAACTAGTCAAAGAATTATCACGCAAGGACCTAGTGATGCTAACCATGATCTTCAATGCAGTTCTGAGACTGGGCTACTTCCCAGTGCAGTTGAAAGTAGCGCAATTAATACAGATCCTTAAACCTGGCAAACCTACAAATGAAGTTACCTCCTACAGACCTATTAGTCTAGTGCATGTACTAGGTAAAAGCTTGGAAAAACTCCTAGCAAAAAGACTAATATCACTTCTAGAAGACAATAACAAAATTCCAGATCACCAATTAGACTTTCGGAGAGAGCACTCCACAATCCAACAAGTCCACCGGATTGATGATAATATAAATCAAGCCTTCGAAGAGAAACAATATTGCACAGCTGCCCTTCTTGATGAAACCAAAGCCTTTGAGAAAGTGTGGCACACAGGCCTCCTATACAAACTAAAGAAAATTCTACCTCACTTCTTTTACATTATCCTCAGATTCTATTTGGAAGAACAATACTTTCTAGTAAAATTTGGACAGCACCAAACTAATCTTCACCCAATAAACTCAGGAGTACCACAGGGCAGTATACTTGGCCCGATTTTATACCTAGTATACACTGCGGACATCAACACACCCTAACCGCCACCTTTGCAGATGACAAGATCATCATGACAAGACACGAAGATCCAATTATAGCTGCTCAGCTGCTTCAACAGAGCCTTGACCAAATAATCCAGTCGACCAAGCAATGGCGAGTTCAACACAACGAAACCAAATTCTACTATACAATGTTCACCAAGAGCAAAGGAATTATACCACTACTTTATGCAAACAACATTCCGCTAACGCAAGTCAACGAACTGAAATTTCTTGGCTTACATCTCGATAAAGGACTAACCTAGAAACAACATATATAGAAGAAACACAAACAACTTGGTATAATGTTTAGCAAGCACTACTGGCTACTTGGAAAGAAATTCAAATTATCCCTAAAAAGTAAACTTCTCGTCTACAACACGATTTTCAAAACCATATGGTCATATGGTATACAGTTATGGGATACAACAGCTAACTCGAACATTCAAATCATTGAAAGGTTTTAATCCAAAGATACTATGTGTAACGCACCATACTTTGTAAGAAATAAAGACATACTATGTGATTTAAAAGTTGTCACCGTAAAGGAAGTGATAGTGAAATACAGTTTACCTTAGTAAACTAGATCATCACCCAAACGCCCTAGCTCGTAACCTACTGGACAATAGTGAAAACGTGCATAGACTTAAAAGACACAAACAGCCAAACCTTCCACATAGATTTGACTAACCATTAACAAAATCACCTGTATAATACATAGTGTAACTACAAATTGTTAATCATTGGATTACAATCATGTCACTCTGTCATGTCCTAAACCAACTAACATATGTCTTGCTTATTGTACATTTCAAGAAGATACAATAAACATATAAAAAAAAAATTCTCCACGACTCCGCTGACATGGGACCATTTTTTGCGAAGTTTTCCACAATGGTTTCTCATAAATGTGACCCTATTTCACACACATACATATTACTTAAGTTCAAATCTTTAGTTTTATTGGAAAAAGTTGATTATCATCTCCTAATAACGTACACCGTCAACAGTAACAATGTTGCCAGCTTCAAAACGGTACAAGTTAATGTTTTTCCAACCTACAATGCATACCTACCAGTTCCTTTTTGTGGATACATTAGTTTTTACTACCCCATTTGCGACAATTTTAATGATTCACAAAGCCATTTAAAAAGTGATCCTTATCGCCCGATAGTGTGTTATCATATTAAATTTTAATGACACTGTTGCGCTGCCGTGCAATATACGGCACTATGATGATTTTGACGTAATTTTAAATACCAACTGTACAAATCGAAATTTTCAACATTCACAAACAGACTGCAATTCAACTCCTAATGTTAAATTTAAATCACCCTATATTTCCAACTAACACTAAACACATTGCTTTGTTTATTTGTATTGTAGGTACATATCTAAAGCAGACTAAAAAAAAACTAAAAAAGATATTTATCATTTTCCTACTTATGGGAAAATGTGAAGTAAACAAAATAAGAGGAAATAAAATAAAGATGGATATAGAATATAGAATGAATAAAAATAGTCGTAAGCCAAAGTCTCCGTGTTTATATAAAAGAGAAAAAACCCTCTTAAGAAAAGGTGATTAAAAAACATAAAAAAGAGTAACATAAATACCAAGTATACAAGTATGAAATGCGGATTTTTTTCAAAAAAGAAACACGTTAAATTCCGAATAATGATAAGAAGTGGTTTATTCTAAATATGCTCCATTGCTAGTTACATATTTTTTCCATCTTTTGCGCGAACCACTCATCGATCCATTTTTTCACATCTTCGAATGAATCAAAGCGTTGCTCAGCAAGTACGTGGTCCATCGATGCAAACAAGTGGTAATCGGAAGGACCTAATCTGGTAAGTAAGCCGCATGGGGTAGCACTTTCCAGTTGAGTGCTTCCAACGTGTCACGAAATCCGCATTTTATACTTGTATACCTGGTACATCTGTGAAATAATGCATATGTTTTAAGACAACTCTGAAAGTTTTTTCCTCTTTCAAGCTGTAGGTGTGTCTTGCTATTTTGTCTTGGTCCAAAACATTCATAATTTTTTTGTAGTTTTCGACACATTTTAGTTGCTGTTTAACTTTATTGCCTTGCATTAATTGTTAGTAATATTTTTTTTCAATGTGGAAGTTGATTAAACTTAACAAGGATTGTATTGTTGTGACGTAGTGAAGTATGAAGGGAGGTATTTGTACAATATTGTTTTTATTTTGTTTGGTATTTGTTCTGAAGTATCTACAGCAATCAAGGCTGCATACCTGTTAGTAGTTAGTTTTTCAGACATTTTTTTGGTTTACTGTGAGAGTGGGCTAGTATTAATTTGTTTTCTCTTTGATAATAATACCTTTTCGAAGTCATTAAAGGCCTTTACTTCCGTTTTATTACTAGTAACTGACATGTTATTTTCAAAAGGCTTATTAAACTCTAAAAGAGATGTTGTGGGATTTTGAGTATAATCTCTTTGTAATGTTGTCCTTCAGCTGATGGGGTTGACGTACCCTCCTGCCATTTCTAACGACGTTAGTTCAGATTAAGTCAGGTTATGTTGATTTGATTCCATCATATAAACATGTTAAATTTGTGCTGGCTGCAGTACAGGGCTAAACTATGAATGATTACTCTGCTGGAATACAAATGATTGTTCAGGCTGTTGCCATTGCATTATTTGCGGTGGTTGTGATTGAGTCCATTGCATTTGTTGTTGAGAATTATTAAATATAGAAGCATTATAATTTGCGACCTGTTGAAACCAATGTGGGTTGAAATTTGTTGAATAATTAACATTACTATAACATATACTCGACTAATTTGTTACAAACTTTAACGCTATAAATAATGTGAAAGATTTCACTAGATAGGATGGTGTGACCGGGGATACGGTGCGGTTACCGACACCGCGCGATATGAGACCTGAAGTGCAATAGCTTATCACAATTTGAGCTACAAAACTCAACTCTCTACAAATTAGTAAACTTATATGAAAAATATAATACTAAAAAAACTAATTTTATAAACGAATATTACGTAAGACTTTATAATAAAATAGCTCTATAATCACAAAACCTAAACCAAAACAAGTGCAACTTTCCATAAAAATGTTATAATATTCAAAGAAAACCATTTTTCGTAGAACTATTAATTTATTTTAAAAATAGAAAATTTAAATTAAACCTGCGCAATAATGGCATTCTTCAGCAGGACTTTTGTTAATTTCAGAATCTCCCAAAAAAGGCTTATTTAAGAGAATTATCCGGAAGCCGAACTTACCTTTTTAGCTTACGCAGATTGTACCGTATTTAAACTTTATTTTTTAAAATACACATGAATCAACAGATAAAAGTTATAAATATACACGAGTAATGGCAGGTAAAAATTCTTATCTCATTTCAGTGTAGATGCTTCGCCAAAGCAGTGTATTATGAAGCTGATTTGTAAGAGTTGTTTGTTTCTCAAAAAATCAAACCAAAGCCAACAATGGCCACAGTATATAGCTATATTAAGTGGTGAGTACTAAAAATTAATAAACAATAATAATAATAATCAAATTATAACGGACAAACAATTAAGTTAAGTTTCAATATTATGGTAACTGATTTTGAGTATAACAGAAATTGTTAACCAATTTATTTTATTGATCAATAAAAATCACTTGATAATATTAAAAGCTATATTTTATACTTTTATTTCTAATTTAAATAATTAATGCAAACACACAATAACCAACATTGCGTCATCCTAAAGCTAAATGTTTTATTTTTTTATACTACGTCGGTAATTCGCTTAAGTCTGTTATCTCTTAAACTCGTATATAACCGTATCCTTATTTAAACAAACAAACTGCATTAATTTTTTAAACATTCTTATAATTGGTTTAGTGTTTTAAGAACATTAAAGTTTTATACGTTAAAACAACCGAAACATTACTGTTCGTTATTATGTAGAGATAAAATACACTACTTTTATGCATTTTAGCATGTTTCTTGGCCATTGGTTCCGGTTTCAATTGTGGCTGGGCAGGGCCGTCCATACCTAAACTACTGTCAAATGATCTTGGATTTGAAATCAGCGATGAAGAAGTATCATACATCGTCATGGCATATCCTCTTGGCATAGCAACAGGAAGCCCCATAGCCAGTTTTTTACAGGAAAAAATTGGCAGAAAATACGCACTAATTTTCATAGCAATTCCGCAAATCGTGCCTCACATCTTGATAGCTACATCTACGAATGTTGTTACTTTGTATATAGCCAGATTTATATCGGGAATTGCAGATGGCTGCCTTTTTACAACCCTGCCGGCGTACATGGGAGAAATTTCAGAACCCAAAGTAAGAGGTTCATTGGGTGTTAGCCACAGCTTGGGAATAATAATGGGAACGTTTTTTATTTTTATTTTTGGTTCGTACGTATCTATAAGAACGGCGGCCTATATATGTTTATGCGCTCCACTTTTATTTCTCGTTACTTTTATATGGATGCCTGAATCGCCTTATTATCTCCTCTTAAAAAATCGCGTTGAAAAAGCCAAGATTTCTTTAGAACGATTGAGGATGATGACTGACGTTGATGAAGAATTACATAAGATAAAATCTGATGTAGAGAGACAAATTTCAGAGCCATCTACTTTAAAGGACTTATTTACAATTAGAAGCAACTTAAGAGGTTTTCTAATGCTTGTTGGAATGCGAACATTTCAACTACTTTCTGGATTAACTGTACTAACCTTCTATATTCAAATCATATTTGAGCAAGCGGGTGCTTCGTTTTCACCAGCTGAATCTTCCATTATCTGCATTGCAGTGCAAGTACTCGTGTGTCCATTTAGCTCTTGCTTTCTTGACAAGGTTGGAAGAAAACCTATTTTTATGACTTCGAGTGTTATTAGTGGCATACTGCTGGTAATTTTGGGGCTATACTTTAGTTTTTTTCAAAATGGATATGATGTGTCTTCGTACACGTGGCTTCCCATGACATGCATGTTCCTTTACAACGCTGTTGCCGCGTTTGGATTTTTAATGATACCAAATTTAATGGCGGGAGAGCTGCTGTCCGTAGGTATTAAGTCTAAAGGATTGGGATTGTTGAATATATATTTAGGTTTGTCTTTTGGTGCTGTTTCTAAATTATTTCATTGGTTAAGTGCTACCTTCGGAATGGATGTTCCCTTTTTTTTGTTTGGAATTTGCTGCCTAACAAGTTTTCTATTTTGCTATTTTTGTGTTATAGAAACAAAAGGAAAAACTCTAGAAGAAATACAGCAGACATTAAAATGCAATTAGAAATTAAATAGAACATGCAATTAATAACCTTCTCAATCTATTAATATTTTATTTAATAATGTATATTTATTAGATGTTTTAATAAAATAATAATCTTATAACACTTTATTTTAATCTATATTTTTATATTACTACTAACTTATGAAGCCACAGTTAGCTAAGCCTGCAAATTTAAATATGTATTTGAAGAGAAGGTATACACGATTATAGCTGAACCCTTGCTTTGCGAGAAATTATGAAAACAAATTCCGTAATTATTAAAATTAACATGCGTTGAAGTTTTAAATAGTATTAGTATTTGGCACGTGTAAGTACAATTACGTTTTTAATGATTATTTTTAAGCTGTTGAAAAATCTCAATATTATACAAAGAATTGCTTTCCACAGTAAAATCTTTTCTACCTATGACAAGAGCGGATATAATCCCTTATTATTGTAAGACAGTAATGAACCGCCTAAGAATTCTTGCAAATTTTGAAACTCAACAAAACATCATGGAGTTGGAGTTGGAGTCAACAACATTGTGATGCAAACAGACTGTAAAGCATATCGGCTTTGCTAAAAATCTATTTATTAGGGGGTTGCCATTTTAGTGTAAAAATAAATAAATACGTGGGTGAACCCAATTTGAATAATATGTATATAAATAATAATGTAAACACGCAAATTTATTCTTCTACATAATTTTTTGACTTAAAAATACAATTTTTCCAACAAATAAGTAATTTCTTAGTCCTGCTATTGTAAATGAAAATGGTTGGGTTACCAGTCAATAGCGCACGAATGCTTCTACAGTTACACTATTTCAGCCAGAGCACTGTCCCTCTAAATCCTTCTTTCAACAGTCCTAACAAATGATAATTGCATGGTGATAACTCTGGACTGTTAAGAGAGTATTCTAATCTAATCCAGTACAAAACCTAAGTTTTTGATCAAAACAAAACAATGTCTTAAATTTCATAGCTTATTTTGACATTAAAAGTAATTTCAGTAATTGTTAATCGAGGAGTAGCCTTTGTTTTTAACCACTTATCCTTCCAAAAATTGCGTTTTAAGTTTTCTCAGAATTTTGAACGATTTAACGCCGTTGCGCAACGGATTATGATATCTCTTGCTCTAATTGTGATAATTCTTTTCAAACATCAGCAATTAGAAGCCGCGCCTTTCCATTACCACGAATTTGTTACGCAGGATTTCATATAAACTTGCTTTTAACTTTTACAGTTAAAATATTAAGAACATCTTTTAAATGTAATTAATAAGATAAGAGACATCCAGAACCATCGCTTGGTTCGGGGTAAATTTTGTTATTAGGCCCTTAAATTAAAAAAATTATATGTCTGTCTTTATGTTTTACAAACAATTTTATAATTTGATTTATACTATAATACTTTATGATAAATTTTTTACATTGATAAAACAGTATTTATAATAATATAATAACATTACTGTATATAACTGTACATAGACCTTACAATAAATATAAATAGTTGTACACGTGTTCTGTTTCCAAACTACGAAGACTTGTAATAAAAAAATTCTACATTTAATTAAAAATGGCACAAAATATATTAGGCGGCTGTATAGGGCTGGGCGTATTTCTAAAGCAATATAAAGTCCCAGAATGATCTACATTTCATCGGCGAACAATACGAACATTATCTTGAGTTACGCCGGTTCTTGGGAAACGTCATCCATTTTTATTTCCCCAAAATTTGTGTATGCACAAGTACATTTGAGTTTTCTTGGGGATATTGTCTCCGAACCGTGTCGAACATGATATAGTGAGAAACATAATAGGCCGTAGGAATACTTCTCACTCTAACATTGTACTACTGACTAAAGAAGCGTAGTATCAGGTATTTTACAAGGGGAATTCCCTTTAGGCATCCCTAACTATCTACAACGCTCAAAAGGTGCACCCTTTTCCGTTCACTTTACGATACAAAGAAATAAATTTCGGATATATTTTACTTACTTAGATAAGTAACCTTAGTATCCTTTAGAGTAAGCACCTTAGGACCTCACACACTTCCCCACATATAATGAAGCAGAAGCTTTTTATATCCGGACGTAGTCGTGTACCTACGTTTCATCTCTGGTTGTAATCTTATTGAGCATCGGTAACAACCTAAAGCAATTTATTAGAAACTACATTACGATTACCTCTCTGCTTTGGAAAGTAATCGAATTTAAACAAATGTATAGCCTAGCAAATAATTTAATGTGGAATCACTGCTTTATTTATTTAGTTATTGCAAGTGCGACGATCACAAACTGCATGTATTTACTCATCAGTGTGTAACATCCAACTGACACGATTAGCGAAGTCAAACACCATTTAAATTAACCGTAGTTTCTGCACTTTATTTTGAACATAGGATTCTTTCAAATTCTGCTTTTAGTTCATTTAGATTATTTGCGAAGAAACGGTTTGTTGATAAACTACAAAATCCAGCCAGCTACGCTTGGCTACTATAGAGAATGCAAATGTTACGAACTTTCTATAACAATCGTTACTATTGCTGCCCTCCAACGATTATGGCAGTCACAAATTCCGTCTCACTCTGGTGCATCGCCATAATGGGCGTTGACGTTATGTTATTATTACGAAATATCTAGCAACGATCGTTCGTGTATTTCCGCGTGGCCCCTCACACATTACTCTGGCAGCCAATGCTTCTGACACGGCTGGGGACCGGGGCCTTTCGCATTGTGTTTTAAAGATATTTGATTTATTTAAAATAAACGATATAGTAAACATACAATATTTATTAAAAATATTATTTTTGGGAGCTACAAACATTGAATAATTTTTAAACGGTGCCAAAAAGTATTGTCTTTAATAGAAGAACGAAAATTAAACAAGCACCAGACATTGACAGGATATATTCTCATACATTTTGTTCAAAGTAAATCTTTTACAACTTTATCGGGCCCTTTCATATTCACATTCTTGTTATACCCCTAGCCATGTCCATATATTATTAAAAATTCATGTTCTTCGGGGGCACTTCAAATTGTATTACTTGTTTATACATATTACCAGCAAGGAAAAAAATAAAAAAACATCTGTTTGACTTACTAGAAATTCTTCTAAAATTTTAATGGTCATATCTAGAACTGATGAAAAATATATTGCATTACATGCATTATTTATCCCTTGTCTTCAATAAACGGTTAGCTAACTAATAAAAATGATTACGGTAATAAATGAAAAGAACTACAAAGTCGTTTCTCCCAAAAACTCTTATAAAGCAACCAATATATAGGTAGTAAATTCTTTCGTCGTTAGTGTTGTTTTACAATTTCAAAACAAGGTGCTTCGGTATATCGTTAATACTCCCTGGTGTATGCCAAATCAAGTAATACAAAAGAATCTTAATATTGAGTCAATGCGGGAAGTGATTAAAAATTACAGTGTTAAATACAGAACTCGGCTATGATTCATCCTAATGAGCTAGCCAATCAGCTAGCACATGTCAACAACACTCGCCGATCGAAGAGGTTCAAGCCATCGGACCTGCCCACCAGGTTTGATTAACTATGCATCTGTCTACAGTTCCATAGGACTGACGTGCTGATATACTAAATTACACAATTACTTAGATAATTTATACGATAACGGCTATCACTGGATGGTTCTAGACAAGTCTGTATGTAGTTAGTTAGTTAAGTTAGTCAAATGTTACAACATTTACTTATTGTTCAAGCAACAGATTGTAAATATACTAAGTATAATAAAAAAAGTGTTTAATTTGCACTAGGTAAAAGTGTAGACTCCTGTAGTAATCTTTAAAATAATAATAGTTTTATCAAAAATAGAACAATATATTGAAGACTATTGGGGCACCTAAGATCCACGTGCCCGAACAATTTTACCCCCTTTCCTCTATTCTCTCAATGGACCTTGAGATTAAAACTACTTATTTTAGATTTTATAGTTTAATACAATTATCAATACTTTCTTCTCACGGTCTGTCTTGAAAAATTGCTTTTGATAATGTCAAATACAAAATTTTACAAAACAGACCTTAAAACTAAAACTGAGTGTATTTAAAAGACATTTTACACGTACTAAAAATAAAGTTTTCAAACAAGACTCAGCAGCCCGAGGACAAATTGATTACATTCCACTAGCTATAGCTATATCAATAAAATTATTCAAAAAAATTAAGTATATAGAGGGCATGATTTGAAAAAAATTATGGAAATAATTTTAATTATGTAAAATGCACGGATAAAACTAATCCCAAATTACTTATATGATATACTGGTATTTTTAAAAATTAGCGCAACAACAAGAAATACAAATTGACAAGTGAAATGTTGCATATTTATTTCATAGTATACGGCAAATAATGATTAAAATTACAACACTTATCCATAAATGTTGACATTTATTCAATAATACATGGTCCCACATCAGGTTTTTGTAGCCGTCTCCATTCTTCTTGGCATCCACTCAAACAATAAGCAAAGGGTGTTTTAATACTCTTCTATTATGAACTATTCCACTAAAAATAAAATAAATTTTCAAGTAAATAATTAAAAAGTTATTTCCGGCCTAAAGTACCGTAATAAGATTAAAAACTATACGCCCCTAAAGTGCAAAAAAATAGGACGTCGTGCTATTAACCCCCTTTCGAGTGATCTATATCATACAGAGGAGGTAAGACAATCAATCCATGTACTGACCCACCATGGTAATCAATTCTTCGGCCTATTACTCATCAAGAAACACTCGCATTGTATAAGTCAACGTTAGTCTTTTTGTAAATTTGCTGACTTGTTGATAATATTAATATACTATTTTTCGAAAACGAGGTGCGTTTACACGTGCCGAATCTGAATAGCTGATAGCACTTTACCATATACCTATTTTGCACGTGACATTGCTAGTTTTCCCACACGTCATATCTAAGAAACGATATACCAAATCTCGGACAAACATAAACATATAATTCTCACTTAAATCGTTTTCTGACTATAGTACACTTAATTTAATATAAAAATGTCAATGCAATAAAAAATTTTTGTATTTGTGCTGGAACTTAAAGAAACCGTAATGTATGTAATGTAATGTGTTTATCAACAAGCATCACAACAAGTAAGTAAATAATTTCTTACGTAATATAACATATTACCACTACACTTGCAAAATTACATCATTTTTAAGAAGCTACAACAGAATTTATAAATATGAAGAATAAAAAACCTAATTTGATTAAATTAAAAACTATAGTTTAATTTTTTTTTCTGGAAAACAGAATGCTCCAAATTACAGGTCATCCTAAAAAGGAATTTTTATAAATTAACTTATTTAAAAACAACAAAAACTATTCTTCGAAATAGAGGCCATTATTTTATACACTCTATTGATACTAATCTGCAAGTTTTCGAATCTGGCCGAAGTACCACGGACACGGTTTTGAATCGAAGAACTTTTGGCATGCTTTTTCAACATCATCAAATGATTCGACCCGGCGACCACTCAAAAAATGTTTGACTGGGCGGAAAAACTTCAGCGACGCCCAACTCTCCAAATTTCTTCTTAATCTTCTTGGCAGTGTGGGGTTTGGTGTTGTTTTGCTGAAACAAAGTGCGCTTTCGATTGATCAAGATAGTGTACTTCTTTTTTAACTTGTCGTAAACACAATCTAGCTTCTAGCAATAAAGTTCGGCATTAATAGCGTAGCCATTCTGTACAAGTACAAAATGCGAAACCCTTTCAAAGTTTCACGAAACCCAAACCATGACTTTTTTGCCGAAACGATCTCAGCGCGGAACCGACGGCGAAATTCGGCCTCGTGGAACCTATTTCTACTAACGATTGTGATTGATCAAGAAGGTCCACTTCTCGCCCGACGTCACAATTCGCTCCCAGAATATGTCATTCAAAGGACTGTTGAGCAATTGGCGACAACAGAATAGCGGACATTTTACTTGCCATCAGCATTACAGCAATAGTGCACCAAAACCCGGAGTTTATTTTGTCCGAACTCATCTGAAATTCGCAGATGCAAATTGTTACTACAGCATAAACACAAAAAATCCACAAAAATCAAATTTTTCGCAGGTGTTATAGAACTTTTAAGACAACCTAGTGGTAAATAAATTACGAGGAGATTTATGAAAAAAAAACTAAGGCATTTGCTTCCTAGTGATTTGTATTTTGTATTGTATTAGTTGTTTATACCTACAGTAGTTTTTAAATATTAAAAATGTCACAAATAAAGAAAAAAACATAGAAATTATCTTTTACGTAGCTCAACAAAAAACACACAATATTAGATTTTCTGAAAGAAATCTCTAAGAAGAAAGTTTTTCTTACATCCCGAGCAAAATGAAGTGGAACACTATCTTGCTGTAATATAAATTAATTTTGTCAGCTTATAAGTGGGATAGCTGTTATTCAATTATTGTATTATTTTATTTATAACCGTTTTTATTTATTCAACAAAAAGAACTGAGTTAATACTTTAATTTTTGAAGCAGCGCGCAACACACGTTTTTAATAATTTCCCTAACATTCTTTATACTATTGAAGATTTTTCGTGCCTTAAAGCGATTGTTAAAGACTTTATTCTCCTGACTTATAGTATAAAACCATGTCAGATACATTACAAGAATCCAGAAGTGCTTAGGTCCCATCGTCCATGATCACTAGAATCAATTCTGGCTGTTGATGTAATTTCGACCAAATTTTCTGCAATTTTTCTTGGTCTATAATTTCTGTTCTGAATATTTTTTTTGTTAATATGACCAAAAATTTATGAAGCCAAGTGAAGGTTTTCCTGTTGCTACACACTCAGAAAGCGAAGATTTTTTATACACATTTTGACACTTTTTATAACCTTTAGTATCATTATTGTTGAAGTACTCTCTGGTGACTGGTTAGCTTTTGTTTTACTTGTGCTCTCGTGTCTTTTTAAATATATTATAAAAGATACATTTCAGCATAATTTTTTTTTGAAGTTTTCACCCCCTTTGTATCACCTAACGCACGATTTTCTCAGTTCAAGGCGCGTTCGCTACACACGTGGCGTTGTGGCTTATTCATGATTGACAGCTGCACACAACAAAAATGCTACGTAGACTGTTTAAACTAGAAAACTATTATTACATGCATAGTCCTCATTTCGGTAAGGTTCTAATTCACATGTCTGAGAAATATCCGTCGAGGTCACATACATGAGCCTCTCTTCTAATTTTTACTGTCTGGCGACATGGGGGATTGGGTAATTCTACCACCAGTTTTACGAATAATCGCCTTGAGATAAAACGCATAACCTGCTTGTGTCGGTAAAATTTCTTTTACCACTTTTGATTAACAGATGTTATCACATATATGAGCCTCTAGTCTACATCGTTTGATGCTTCCTGTATCCGTTACCCATGCTCTTGTGGGATTAGATAGCTTAGAAGGATATTTGTGAATCTGCGCCGTAGAGCGAGACTCAATTCCATTCGTGTCAGTAGAGTTTCCTACACCACGTTAGACGAACAACCGACCAAGTCAATTGCGCGAGATTCTACCCCATATTATTATGTCCTTTATCCATGTATGTCGTATCAGTTAACTCAAAAAGCAGTTTTAACGGAATAATGTGAGGTCTAATGTCTCCCGTAGGCAAAATAACTAAATCGATGTAACAAATACTTCAGCTCATTAATAGTCGTGTAGCATCTCCCCTATATCATTACTACAAACTATATCTGTTACCTACGGATGTGTAATGGGGTAGCTTCACTCGCAGTTTTAGGAGAAAACGGTGTGGGCTTTTCCGTTTACCCGTTTACTACGTCAGTAATATTTCGAGGACATCTCATTTTTATCTAGTCCAAATATTTCTTAGGCGCCCTTTATTCATCACTTAGAAGGCGATTTATATAACTTAAATTATCTAAAAAAAACGTTAAAATTAAAATTGCAAGTTACTCTAATATCATTTGGCAAAACCTGTTTTTGTTCTACAAATATACTAAATAAAGTAACACTTCTGATCAATAACAAAACAAAATTGATTTTATTATTATTTGGCTGATGTAAAGTTTAGAACTCTGTAACAAATTCTAAAATAGTTGTGGTAGTTCTCAAATTAATAATCTCAAATACATTTACAATTTTAATACACCATAGTTCATAAAATATTACAACGGTGTAACACAACAAATATATTTTACAAAGAATATATTTAACTTTGTCATACTACATCTTACTTTAACCAAATCATAAACATGAGCTAGAAACCTTTCTTCTCCACAACGAAATAGACATCCTACTTGTCTCAGAAACATATTTTAATAGCAGAACTTACTTCAAAATACACAATTATCAACTTTACTTCACAAATCACCCAGAAACAGACATTCGTGCCAGAGGAGGCACGGTCATTCTAATCAAAAACCACATTAAACACCACATGTTAGCTTCCTGTCAAGAGAAATTCTTTAAGCTACATCCATAGAGATAGAAGATTGGAATGGCCCACCATTCATTTCAGCTTCATACTGCTTCCCAAATTATACTGTCAACAAACAAGGCTTCATCGAATACTTTGGAACACTAGGAAGCAGGTTCTTATCAGGTGGCGACTTCAACGCAAGGCACACCCTATAGGGTTCCGGAATTTTTCCACCTGACAGAGGTAGGGTGCTGCAACAAGTAATACAAGAACTCAAACTTGGCTTCCTCTCAACATACGAACCCACCTACTGGCCTACCGACCCAGGTAAACTACCTGACCTGCTGGACTTGTATTATAACCAAAGGAATACCTGCAACCTACCTTAAAATTACATCAAGCCTTGACCTAACCTCTGACCACAGGCCAATTATAGCAACTGTGAATAGCACGATCAATGCTAGAGAAAGTGACCCAAAATTGTATAACAACAGAACTGACTGGAATTCCTACAAAGAGGTCATTGGACCTGAATATATCGCTTCAAATTAACAATAAATTTGAATTAGCCATACAAGATTTTACAAAAATATTTCACGAAGCTGTCATCGAAGCAACATCAAAAATTGATAGCATAAGACAACAAGAAAGGTGTCCCATTATAGTAAAAAAAAATAATAGAAAAAAGACGATTACAACATATCTGGCAGAATACAAGGTACCCATCTAACAAGAGATGCTTAAACCAAGCAACTCAAAGTACTTACCAAAGATCTAAAAAATGAACACTTCCAGGAATATATAACAAACCTAAGTGCAACAACTAACACAAACTATTCTCTCTGGATGGCAACCAAAAGAATAAAAACCAAAAAACAGCCTGCTCCTCCCCTAAAACAATAAAATGGAACATCGGCACGATCAGATCTAGAAAAAGCAGACCTCTTCGCACAGCACATTGAGAGTGTTTTTCAACCAATCGCTTCACAAATTTCCATCGAAGAAGAAGCAAAATACAAAATTATTTAGATATGCCATATCAATTAGTTAAGTAAGTAAAAAAAATGATCAGATACAATCTCAACCATAGTAAATCTCCAGGCATTGACTTACTTACTGGCAAACTACTCAAAAAATTACCGCACAAGGGCTTAGTGTTAGTAACCAAGCTTTACAATGCAGTTCTGAGACTGGGGTACTTTCCGATCCAGTGAAAAGTAGCGCAGGTAATTCAGATACTCAAACTTGGGCAATCAGCATATGAAGTTACCTCCTATAGACCCATTAGCTTGCTAAACTCTTAGCCGGAAGACTGACTTCTATCTTAGAAGATAGTAACATAATTCCAGATCATCAATTTTGGTTTAGAAGGGATCACTCTACCGTACAACAGGTTCACCGAATAGTCGATAACACAAACTAAGCTTTTGAAAAGAAGCAATACTGCACAGTTGACTTGATGAACCAACTTTGATAAAGTATGCATTTCATGTATAACTCAAATCTGCACTTAAAATATAGTTAGTTTCCAAATCGTTCTTGGAAGAACGTTATTTCCACGTAAAAATTTTAGCCAATACCGATCGGCGCTACACACAATTAACTCAGGGGTTTCTCAAGGAAGCGTCCTTGGTTCGATTCTATATCTCGTCTACACAGCAGATGTACCAACAAGTCCGCACTCCCCAACTGCCACTTTTGCCGATGATAAGATCATAATGACAAAACACACAGATCCAACAATAGCTGCTCAGCTCCTTCAACAGAGCTTAGATCAACTGATTTGGACCAAACGATGAAGTATCCAACTCAATGAAGCTAAATCGTTTTATATCATAACATTCCATTAAATCAAGTTTATGAAGTTAAATATCTTGGCTTACACCTTGACAAAGGCCTAACTGGAAGTCGCACATATTAAAAAAAAAGAAATCAAAAGTATACCTAACAAGCAAACTTTTATTCAACGCCATCTCTAAATCCGTATGGACATACGGCATTCAACTTTGGGGAACAACGGCTAACTCTAACATTCAAATACTTGAAAGATTTCAATCTAAAGTGCTACGGTCAATGTGTGATGCACCATACTTTGTGAGAAATATAGACATTTTGTGCAACCTGAAAGTTGGCACTGTAAAAGAAGTGATAGTTAAGTTCAGTCCCAAATGTTAGAACATTACCTAAATGCCTTGGACATTAACCTACTCGATAATAATGAAACCCTACACAGACTAAAGAGACACAAACCTCTAGACCTATCGAATAGATTCGATTAAATCAATATAATATAATTCGTAGTAAACTGTAAGTTGTAAATCGTTGTATTTCAATAATGTTATTGTTCATATCCAACAATTAATAACATACACATATTTTGCTTATTGTTGTAAAAATATTGCAAAATGTAATAAAACATAAAAAAATATCCTACTTTCAAATTGATCTGGCTAAATAAACGCAAAAGGAGGTTACACTTGCTATAGAGCATTATGTGTTTACGAAATTATGCAGCATGACCGTGAAACGGTTCTGCTTATCAGAGAAAAGCATTAAAATGTGTTTAAAAAATGTTTGTACAGATTTGTAATACAAAAGCGTTTTAACATAACACAATCCACAAAATGTAAAACGTGTAAACTTTAAAATATAAATAAAATAAAAAGAATAATATGGTTAAATAATTATGATAAGAATACAAACAAAATAGCGATAAAAGCTATGGCGCAGTAACTTAGCGTGGGTCAAATTAACGGATAGTTTATAAAATCAAAATAAATTGGGTATCAGTATAGGAATTTACAAAATGGTAAATAATAAAACCGATTTGCTTAGTCTAAACAGAAGAGCCGAAGAGCGAAGTGTTTGGACCTTACGGTTGATGGAGGATGTCAGATAGATAGTCCGGCCCCATTTGCCTTTACCTTTTAAAGAATAGGGATGAAGTAGACAGCTATCTGGGCTATTTTCAAAATGCAGGGCAGTGTCGATAAGCGGTGCCCAAGAATTATTTAACTGAGACGCTTACTGTGGTTCAATCCGTAAACATAATTTTTTATATATGTACATACACACACACACACACACACACTTCCATGCAAAGTTGAAGCAGTCTTTTTTATTAACAATTAAATATTAATTGAAAATTATGTTAACCCATCTGTATCCTATATTGAATTCCATACGTTTTTGGAACTGGTCTTAATTTTAGATGTATATGACGCTTTGGCATCCATTATCTTACTGAAAAAATTCAAATAATAAGATGAGTAGCTTAGGTTATTAAAAATATATGTCTAGAAATTCGCTATAGTTTATAGTTTAGCTAAGTTAATCGCTAAAATTCTTTAACATTTTGCAAACCAACCCCATCCTACATACATGCTGTTATCTCTATATGCTAGGAGGTATTCAGACGATTTACTATAGAAGCAACTGGGGTGATTGGTTCTTGCCGTGATGTATCACTGTCGCTTCAATTTGTATATGCCAAAATTATAAAAGCACTAACCTTGTGGTACTACTCGAAAAATAGCTCGAGGATTGCTTTAAGCTTCAACAATGTTCACATTTTGTTGCAAGCCTTTTATCATTCTCTAAGATGTCAAAGAATTATATCGCTATATCTAGAAATACAATCTTAACATTCAACACGTTCCATATATTTGGTTTCATATGTAATGAAAAGTTATATTTTTAATAGTAATAAGGAACAAGAGCAAAACATCAATCCGCAACAGACACTATTTAATATTAAGAATGACAACTTTAACTGTCATTTGGTGACTATTTGCAAAAACACCTTCCAAACTTCTGACATATTTTCTATTTTAAATTTAGAGATTTGTAGTTATGTTTCTTATTTTAAAAAAGATTATAAAAGTCATTGATTATCTAAAGTATTTAAATTTATCAATAAGGTGCAACTCAGAAGTATTTAATTAGACAAAAGGTACAGCACCGACATTTCGGCATTAAATTTTTATTTAGTTGAAAATATTTTGAATGTTTATATAAAAATTATATTTAAATTACTGAATATTGCAAATTTACCTACATCAACCCCATTAGTCAGCAGAATCTAAAACTCATCAGCCAACACAGTACATTCAAGTATTTGTATATCTTTTCCACCAACCGATTCATTGTCCGACACCTTGCTAAAATCCAGTTTTAAGAGAAATTCTTGCACATTAAATATGAATAAATTACTTGCTTTAAGATTAAAAGAAAATATTTACTTTGACTATTCAATTGCAGCCGAGACTTATACCACGTCTTTTGCTACCGTAACTTTTATATTTTTTAAGTACCGTGCAAAACAACACAGTCATCATAGCTGCTTACCGTAAGCATCTAAATAGAATGAAATAATTAACTGACAGTCGCTCTAGTTGCCATTAGAGGAAACTGAAATAACAATCTCGAAATTTTGAATCAAATTCTTGAACAGCATTCGCATGTAGCGACAAAACGAGTGAAGAATCTACTGGTCTATGAGCTTACACCCGATATTTTTTCGAGATCGGAAACTGAGCTAAATTTGCTTGAGATCAATTTTTAGATATACTCAATGACAATTGTATCTGTTTGATCCCATACGCAACGTTCCGGAAAATGGAAAATGGAAATGTACATGATCTACCAGAGAGGGGAACAGCCCGCGCCACAACTAAGAAGGATAAAGCGATATTGTGCCTCTTTGAAAACAAGCTGCGCTGTGTCCAAAAAACTCCGCAAGAAGGAAGTTCAGGTATCTCTAAATACGATTTAGTTTCTTTTCGATCAACTTTGAAGAACCTTTATTATCAGAGAAAAAAGACTGACGTGGTTGAAGAAAAATTTCGATCAAGATTGGGACGAATCTTCTTTCTGGGAACGGTCTTTTCTAACGAAAGTGTGGTCAGCGAAGATTAATTAGAGTTTTCAACGTACAATAAAATATTTTATAAAGCATCTACCAGGAATGGTTACTAAAATATGATAAAAATTTTGTTAAAAATGTGTGGTTATACATGAAAATGAAGATCAAAATAAACCTAGTGTAAACGGTCATTTCAAATTAAGAAGGTATGGCGATTTTTGCCAAATAATTATGGAGAAAACCTCTCCGAAAGCATAGGGTGTAAAGCTAGAATAAGTAATGAAAGTGATTGGATCAGGTATTAAGTAATTGCGCAGTAACTCATAATGTACAATTTAATTAAAGAAAAATTTTTTTTTTTAAATTACAACGGTTACCATTATTGAACAGACTATAGCACACGTTTAACTATTAAGTCGCATAGAAGCATAGGCACGCTTGACCTTAGCTATATCAACTCTTACAAACGCAGTAAGTTTAAAATTGATTTTATTTTAATATATTTCAATAAAAATTGCAACCCATGCAATTAAAATGGATCAAACAGCGCAACAAAAGTTCAAATTCGGCGATCTATCACCACCTATAAATGAAGTTCAAAAACGTTATGCATGGACAGCTCAAAAACTCCTAGAAAACAATAAATACTATCTTCCGCCACACCTGGAAACTTCCCTAACCGATAAACAATCTTCTGAAGAAGAAACAGAAAATAACCAACCCGATACGACAAAAATTAAAATTCCACCAATCTATCTGCCCAATGCAGTTAATCACCAAGCTCTTGTAGAAGACATCAAAAAACACGCAACTGGTGCGTTCACAACTACCTACAACGTATCCACACTACGAATAAACTTAACAAAAGACGAAGATTATCGGAAATTAACTAAATTCTACAGTGATAACCAAATACAGTACCACACTTACCAAAATCCCAACGATAAACCCTTATCAGTAGTCATCAAAAATGTACCACTTTCCTTAACAGACCCGGAAATCAAAAACTCATAACCAATAAAATTCCAGTTCTAAAAGTAGCACGACTGTACACAAAAGAAAAAAAACCGCTGCCAGTCTGCGCAGTTGACCTCACCAAAAACGAAGAAGCAAAACGTATATTCACGTTAAAAGCAATATTCTACTCTATAGTAACAGTCGAAGAAAGAAGAAAATCCAAGATCATCCCCCAATGCTATAGATGTCAGCAGTATGGACATACCAAAAACTACTGCACTCAAAAATATACCTGCGTCAAATGCGCAGGCGACCATCAACATACAGAATGTAAAAAACGACCCAATGACCCACCAAAATGTGCAAACTGTGGAGGAGGCCACAGTGCAAATTATCGCGGTTGTCCCCACCATATTAAATTACTGCGGCAACGTACCAAAACCTCGATCCCCACCCCAAAACCCAACTACTTCCGAAATTCGGAAGTTAACAACGAACAGACCTATGCAAGCAGAACCCAAAGTGGACTTA
Source organism: Sinelater perroti (assembly GCA_036346155.1). Lineage (NCBI taxonomy): Eukaryota > Metazoa > Arthropoda > Insecta > Coleoptera > Elateridae > Sinelater > Sinelater perroti. The sequence goes on from JARFIY010000359.1 coordinate 1,700,579, forward strand.
ATCACAACACCATCAAATCAGACCCAGCCAACAACATTATACAGCTCCTCCTTGAACTACTCACACCTCACCTCGATCAAATTAAATCGTTTATCACAAATACTCTCCTACCCATGCTCTTTAATGGACCATAACCAACCAAAACCAATTCAGTGCTTAACAATCCTCAACTGGAATGCTAATAGGCTCCAAAACCAACGATCGCTAATCATTGCCTTCCTAGCTAGACACAAAGTAGACATCGCTTGCATTACTGAGACGCACCTAGATGACACAACCAGCTTTAATATCCCAGGTTACCACGTCTATCGAAAGGACCGGAACGCCCCGATTGCGTCAGGAGGGTAGCAATTCTAATAAAAGAAGGTTTAAGCATACGCGACTGCCCGACATCCCTAATTTAAATATTGAAATGACCTCCGTCCAAGTTACACTTGATGACAATAGTACAGTAACTGTAGCAAGCGCCTACAGGCAGCCAAATAAAAAACTAGTACCCGAAGACATACAAACAATATTTAATACAAATCAGCCGCTATTGGTCATTGGTGATATAAATGCCAAACATACCTTATGGGGCTGCAGAGCATTCAACCCTGAGGGTAAAAAGTTAGAGAATTTTGCAACAGCAAATTCCTTTCAGATATTAGCACCGGACGAGTACACTTATTACCCGTATCGAAGAGACCACGAGCCAGATATACTTGACATAGTTCTGCAGAAGAATTTTAACAAGCCGCTGTACCAACAAGTCATAACCGAACTCAACTCAGACCACATTCCTGTCTTAGTGTCCTTTACAAATAACCCAGTACCGAAACAACCAGTACCGAAGCTAATAAACGGCAAAATGAACTGGGATCAATTTGAAAAAATACTAGAAAACAAAATATCATGCCCCACAAATATCCATAACCCAGAAGATATTGACGCAACGATTGCCAATCTCACCACATTGATTAGCGATAGTGCACGACAAGCATGCACACCAGCGCGTGTAACAGCCCTACCAGAGTACAATTACCCTCCGAGGCATCTAATTAACCTAATCAACGAGAAAAGTCAACTCAGGCGTGAATGGCAACGAACTAGAAGTCCTTCAATCAAAAACCGACTAAACAACCTTGCCCATAGGATTAAAAGAGAACTCGATCTACTCAGAGTCAACACCTATCAACAACACATAGCCAACTTTAGCCCAGGGGACAGGGGGTTATGGAAAACAACCAAAAAGATCCTAAACCAAAGAGATGAAATGCCTACACTAACAAACGACACAGGCACTGACAACTACATAACAGATGAAGATAAAGCTTCCGCTTTCGCCCTACACCTTGAAAGGACCTTCACTCCTATCATCACTTGCACTCCAACACACCTTAACCACACGATAACCTGCATTGAAACAAACGTGCCGCACCCCGATAGAATTAAGCCCACCTCCCCCAAGGAACTTAAAACTCACATAGACACACTCTCAACCAAAAAGTCTCCCGGACATGATCTACTCACAAATTCTATTCTCCAGCACCTTCCCAAGAAAGCCCTAGTCAGCCTAAGCACAATCTTTAATGCCTGCCTAAGGCTAGGCTACTTTCCCCTAGCATGGAAACATGCCCAAATTCTAATGTTTCCAAAACCGGGCAAAAACGAAACAAAAATAAGTAGTTATAGGCCAATAAGTCTTCTCACCGCCCTATCCAAACTGCTGGAAAGAATAATTCAAGTTAGACTAAATGCCGTTATTGAAAACCAAAACACAATCCCTACCTTTCAATTCGGATTTAGAAAAGGTCACTCTACATATTATCAAATACAACGTATAAGCGAACTTATCGAGCGTGGCTATGAAAACAAAGTCTACACTGCCTTTGACAGAGTGTGGCTTGAAGGTTTAAAGCTAAAAATACTAAATATTGACATGCCTCCCTACCTAAAAGCCATTTTATTCTCATTTGTCGAAAACAGAACCTTTGCTGTACGAGTGAACTCCACGCTATCACAAACCAAAAATATCCATGCAGATGTTCCGCAGGGCAGCGTCTTGGGTCCAGTCCTATTCTCCATTTACACCTCTGACCTGTCTGAAACTAAGGCAACTCTCGCCACCTTTGCGGATGACACAGCCATCTTCACTCAAGCATCGTCATTGGACGAAGCAGTACAAGCTCTCCAACAAGCCACAAACCAGCTTTCTCGCTGGTTTCAACAGTGGAATACCCAAATAAACCCAGATAAATGCCAAGCAAAAATATTTACTCTTAGACGAATCACGAAACCCAACCTAGTTCACATTAATAATAAACCAATACCGTGGAAATCCAACGATTCAGCAGTCAAATACCTCGGTATTTACCTGGACACACGGCTGAGTTGGGGCTTTCACATTAACCAGAAATTAATCCAGGGATATGCCAGATTCAAACAGCTGTACCCACTAATTAACCGTAAATCTTCCCTAAAAATTGAATGCACTATGCTGTTATACAAAACCCTGCTACGACCACTAATACTATATGGATCACCGATATGGTGCAACACATCTCAAACCAACTTACGCAAAATACAGAGGTTCCAAAACAAAGTGGTACGAATTGCAGTCAACGCGCCCTGGTACATTCGGAACACACAGCTACACCAAGAATTAGGAATCATGCCCATTGAAGACTACATTAAAAAAAGTGCAAAAAAGTTTATAATCAACTCAAGTGCGTGTAGTGGTGCGGTTCATTATGAACTCTTTCGAACAAAGATACACACAAGACTCAAACGTCAACTACCTCAGGACATTATATTAACCGATCGTGAAAATTACTGAAACAGTCACTGAAATGTTTGCTGAGACAGCTAAAAGTCTCCTTATGTTATGTAATCAAAGTCATGTATATAATTTACACAACATCACTGCTATGTATAACAAAATTTTATTTGTTGATCTAGCAATAAATGTAACCTTTAAAAAAAAAAAAGAAGTATAGGCTAGTCGGCAGGAATAACGGAAAAAAGTGAACCGGTTAGAAACAGGCTATTTTATTGTTGGAATCGCTTCATTTTAGGGTGTAGTTGAACACCCTAAGTTTTAGTTTTTAAGAAACAAAATATCAAAAAAAAACAGCATTTTCCAATTTTGGACGCTATTTGCAAGTTAACAATAAAACATATCAATACCCGGTTGGATTTAAAATTTAAGAAATTCAATAAGAAACAACTTTCTAATTACATGTGCTATAGTAAAAGTGCCATGGAACAGAGATATAAACGAAAAGGTAAAAAAAAAGTTGTTTTTTACCACTAATTGTAAAATATAAAATCAAACGTACAGCCAATCTTTTAGCAAACTTAGGGTGTTCAACTACACCCTAAAACGAAACGATTCCAATAATAAAATAGCCTGTTTCCGACAAGTCCACTCAAAATTCTCTGTCGACTATCCTACATTTTTTGCCGCTCAGAGTGCAGAAAATTAAAAACATTTACATTAGTAAGTGGGCCAACCGTCGGATCACTGATTATTATATCAAAAACAGACAGACTAAAACAACAAATTATAAATACTAATCTTATGACTACAATTAATAATAATATAAGTGGGCCCCAATGTAAAGTAGAACACTAAGTAAACGTAAATGCGACGCCTTATCACCACCAGCTAATGAAGTGCAAAAGTGCCTCCACCAAAGCGGAACAAAATATATATTCATTGCCGCTGCAGTTAGAAACCAACATTTCTTATAACTAAAATAACCGACATAAATAACATGCCCAGCATAACAAAATTTTAAAAAACTTTTTTTATTTTTTTTATTAGAACGCTATCAATCACACGACACTAATATTCTATATCAACAAAATGGTATCTGGCAAATTTACCACATTCTACAACATTAACACATTAAGAATAAATTTAGCTACATCTCTTTTTTCTTAACAAATACAAACATTTAACAATAGATAAAAACCTACCAATCATTAAGGTAATGGGACTACTTAACAAAAGTAAACAACCACTACCAATATGCACTCTGGAATTATCTAATTGTGATGCTGCAAAACAATTCCTCAATGGACAAATTGTGCTATATCATTTTTACTAGCGAAATAAAGAAAATTCGACACATGTAACATCGTTATTGGATATACGAAGAGACAAAAAATTATTACATATGAGATACCAACTGCGTCAGTTGTGGAAAATCTAAAGAATATTTTTACGCATTTGACTTTTTGATATTTATTTTGATTGCCTAAATTAAGGTCTTAAAAATATGTAAATATATAATGCATGAATTTGTTTTACTGTTTTTTATCGTACAATTCATCAAATATGTATATTTTCATGTCTCTTTAATCGAGTGAAACGGCGTGATTGCATTGTTAAACGTAGCTTTCCATTTGTTATTCGTATAGTTTCCTAGTGAGGTTTCTGCCAAAATTTTAAGTTGATTTATTTTTGGAAGCGCGTCCCGTAGCCGTATTCTTTAGATTTTCCCATGTATAACAAGCCTTTCTAGTCATTATCTCTTCTGGTAATACGGCCGAAATATTTTAGTATACAATATTCTACTATTTTAGGTAGACAATGTTTTGTTTAGTTCTTTTAGTCTAGACCAATTTATTATTAATTTGTCAACGGAATATTTAGGAGCCTTCTCAAAACTGTATCTTAAAGGAATTCAATTTGTTCTTGTCATGTGCCAAGTTTCTGCACTATACAGGGTGTCCCATTTTAATCTATCCGGGCCAATATCTTTTCACAGTGACATTTTCTTGAAAAATATTTCAAACAAAAGCTTATTTTCTGAGTTCTAAATAAAAGGACTAAATTAAATATGTTACTCTAAGTCAAATCAAGGTCAATTTGATTTTTAAATGGAACATACGTTTTTATCATATCGATTATTGGAATAATACTTACTTTGAAATTTGGCTATAAAATCTTTCTTTCCTAGTGCACCACATCTTTTAATTTACTTTTCTTTTTAAATACTTTGATTTTTAAATGGAAACCCATATATCTGCAATTTTTCTTTATGTTCAGGAAATAATAAACAGTAAACGAATTTAACCTCTTTTAAACACAGTTTTGCAAACTACCTACCGAAGTTGGTAAATAATAAAAAATAGGAATAATCAGCGTTCCAAACAACAGGCGCATTAAACTCTATTCGGTATATTCTATCTTTATTACCTATTGTTTTGTTTATTATTGAATGAACACCTCTTGTCTTATGATCTTATTTTCCGAAAAGTTAGAATTATTTCATATATCTTCTTGTAACATTCAAATTGGCTGATTACAACGTTGGATATAGTGAACATGATAAAACTTGTTGGCGAGTGTCACAATAATTATTCAGATGCGGCGGTTGTCTGCTGAAAGGTATCGTAATGCTTTCGCATCCATAAGGATATTAATCTGTATATAATAAGATGCTGTAAAGAGAAGAAGAAAATGAGTCAGAATATCGCTCTGGGCATCCTATCTACAGAAAGCAAGTGTTTCTGGTCCCAGGTAATTTTCAGCGAAGGCATGTGTCCTAAATCAACGGTGTTTTATAATAAAAACCTTAAATTAATACCACGTATAGTTAACGCAAGAAATTGAGCCTGGGATCCTGAGAGACGCCTTCTTTCTGAGATGGCGAACACAAATCGTCGAGACCTTCTTTTCTTAGATCACAATCTCTTCACACAGCAAAATTTGACAATATGGGAGGTGTCAATTCCATAATCCATACTACTATGCGAAGAAATCCTCATTGGCACAGATTACGAAAATAGTGCGTCAATCAAGTTTTGCTGTTAAATCCAAGGGCCATTTTTGATAAAGTTGAGTTACAAGAAAATAATAGAGAAAATAATTTGATAACTTTTCCAAATGTCAGAAAATATACAAGACAGCGTATTGTGGTTCAAAGATGTCATAATGAGGTTACAAGAGGATACCGAATAGAGTTTAATCCCTTGTTGACGATGATTAATGCCTATTGTTTATTATTTAATTCCGGTAGGTATGTTTCAGCAAAACTGTGTTTAAAATGTAGCTAAAATGTTTACTGTTTATTATTTCGAACAATAATCGTAAACAACTGCAATAAAATATGTTCCATTTAAAATAAAGTATTTAAAAGATAGTAAATTAAAGATGTGGTGCCCTCAGCGAGAGAAAGCATTTTAAGAAAAATATTTCTTACAAAGATACGTACTTTTCGAATAATACGAATATGCAAAAATGTGTTCCTATTTAAAAATCAAAATTGACATTGATTTGACTTAAAAATAACTTCAAGATTAATTTCAAGGTCATTTTATTTGATTTCTGAAACTACAACTTTTGTTTGAAATATTTTTCAAGAAAATGTCACTGTGTAAAGATATTGGCCCGGATAGATTAAAATGGGACACCCTGTATAGCGATATTGGAAAAACTAATGTTATAAATTTTCTTTTTTTTATGGCTTTAGATATATTGTTATCCTTCGATATCTTATTTAGCTTAGTCATTGCCGTCCTGGTTGAGCAGTTGCCATCACTGTCAACATGTGAGCCGAAATAGTTAACGCGATTTAAGATTTGTACGAGGCGCATTCATAAAGTAAGGGCGGTTTGCATGTATATAAATAGTGGCGCTTCGAAGCACAGTTTTACCACTGCAGCGCCATCTACTGACTCATTGCGAAGCTACAGCGTCATTTGTTTTGATTCTGAAATTGTATTGTTGTCAGTGAATGCAAAGAACAATGGCCGCGAAAATCGTTGATCCCGCCAAGTGTGAAGTGCGTTCTGTGATTCGTTTCTTATGTGCAAAAGGATCGTCGGCTGCTGAAATTCATCGGGAGTTATGCCTGGTTTACGGACCTACAGTTATGAGTGAAGGAAAGGTTAGACAATGGTGCCGTTATTTTACAAACGGCCGAACAAATGTCCATGACGAAGAGCGGAGTGGCAGGCCCAGTATCCAGACTGATGAAATCGTTTCACAAGTGGACCAAGCACTGCGATCTGATCGTCGATTGACGATTAGTGGCCTGGCTGACGAATTTCCTCAACTTGGACGCACTACTGTTTACAATATTGTCACAGAAAACCTCGCATACACCAAATTGTGTGCAAGGTGGGTACCAAAAATGCTCACCGACCACCACAAAGAGCAAAGAATGTCTAGTGGACGAAAGTTTTGGCCGTTATCAACAAAATGGAGATGATTTGTTTTCTTACATTGTTACTGGGGACGAGACGTGGGTATCCTACGCCAACCCAGAAACAAAACTGCAATCATGCAGTGGCGACACTCATCCTCACCAAAACCGAAAAGTTTAAACAAACTCAGTACACAAGTCGAAAATTGATGGCTACAGTTTTTGGGACAAAGACGGTGTTCTTTTGGTTGATTTCATGGAACGTGGGACAACAATTACAGCTGACGTGTACTGAAACGCTCAAACACTTGAGACGTGCGATCAAAACAAACGCCGCGGAAACTGTCATCTGGCATAATCCTCCTCCACGATAACGCGCGTCCTCACACTGCTGCCAAAACCATTGAGAAAATTCAAGATTTTCGTTGGGAACTTTTGACCACCCACCGTACAGTCCCGACCTTGCACCTAGCGACTACTTCCTCTTCTTGCATTTTAAACGGTGGCTGGGTGGACAACGTTTTGAAACCGAAGACGGACTCAAAAACGCCGTTGTCAACTGGTTCAACTCTCAGGCGGCAAGCTTCTATGCAGAGGTTAAAGAAGCTGCAGCGGTAGAAAAATGCTTAGAAGTGAACGGCGATTATGTAGAAGTAATAAGATTGACTAACTAAATATGATAATAAAATTTGTTTCTTATGAGTACATTTTTTTCTGTGACCAAACGGCCCTTACTTTATGAATGCGCCTCGTATATCTTGTATGTTATTTACTATGTTTGTTCTGTTTATTATCATTAGTTTATTTTTTGCGGATAAATTTTATTTTATATCTGAAAATTTCGTTTTTGAAACATAATTTATTTTCTTTTTTCCAATAGTAAGTACTTCTTGCCTGTTGAGGGACTTTCGCATAATGTACGTTTTCATGTAAGGCTTTCACGCGCAACCGAGTCTCATTGCACAACTTAGGCGGATTCAGATTTCTCAGTAGCATCACCGGCACTCCTACTTTGGGATAAGTATGTGAGACGGTAGACCAGGTGGGTTGAGTGCATTTAGGAACTCCACAGGATAATGTGCAGCATCATCCGTATGCACTACAGTGTCCACATATTTGTACTTCTTCTTCTTCTTCTTCTTCTTCTTCTTCTAATAGGCTATTAGCGTGTTTCTAACTACACATTTCGTGTAGTACTATGAGCCATGTTGGGCGTACCCCGGGCAGGTGGCTAGTCTGACCCGTTAGAAGAAGGAGAATGTACTTTACGACCGCCAAAGGTGTTTGTATGATGGCCGTACTTGTATATAATTAATGGCGGAAGCCTGGTCGTTTTTAGGTGTGAGAATTGCACATTCTCAGAATGTGCAATTCTCAGAGCCAGTCCGTTGATTTGCTATGTAAGTTGTAAGCATCTAGATATATTCGGGTTATTAGGTCGTCAAGGGTCGACACAACCAAGGCAAAATCTGGTGGAATTGTCATCATTCCTTCGGTTTCCGGATATTCTCCGTTTCCTATTTTAAGGAGGAGATCGGCGAATTGTCCAGCACAAACGTCGCCCTTCAAGTACACTCGCATATTTTTTGTAGAATTTTGATTCTGTCTGTCTTAGTTTCGGATATATTAGGTTACCGATTTTGCCCGTTTTTTCGGTTAAATTTTTATCCCTTTTTAGTCCGAATTTTAGAAAAGCACCAAAGCGTATTTGAAATTTTTTAAGAAGAAAAATTCAATTTAAATTTTATTCTTATCTTTAATACTTTAGAAGATAAATTGCGTACAAAAAAAGTACCAAAATTAGATTTTTACCCGTTTTACCATTTAAAAGTACCGGGTAAAGCTAATTGTATATATATATATATATATATATATATATATATATATATATATATATATATATATATAAAGAAGATATAGAAGAAGGAGATTCATATACTTGTTTTATAAGTAAAATAGGGCTTTGAAAAGTTCTCATTTTATCTAACACTGTCTATATATTACGCCAATTTACATAATTAAAAGGCCTTACTCCAAAAAGCATATGTACGTAGACCCTTTAAACTCTCTTTGTTTTATCAATTATTTGTCAGGCGTTCAGAATTTTTTCTCAAGTGCCCTTTCTACTCTTGAATCTCGCTTGCTCTTGCGGCATTTGCCACTTTAGAAAAGTTTGAAGAATTTGAGGGTTGCTGTAAAATTGTGAGTATTATTTTACTAGGATGTGAGATGAGAGCAATGGGTCTGTAGTTCTAGTTTTGTGTAGAGTCTTTTTTGTAAATCGATAAAACTACTGACCTGGTTAGTATTAGTATTATTGCTGATTTTTCATATTATTTTTACTCTTTTTTCATTAAGTTATTTTAGCTTTTCTGCATTAATGTCATCGTCTCCTAGTGATTTGATGTTTTTTAGTTTCTAGACTTCTTCTTTCAATTTATCTGATTTTCCTTTTGATGGTTTGATCTTATATTAAGTTGATTTGGCTGGTTTGTTAATGTGATTATCTGAGTAAAGGTTTCTACCGCGTTTCCTTTAGATTTATATTTTCAATTATGTAGGTTTAATATCTCTCGTTTGTTTAAGGTTTTGGAAAAAAATATCGTTTTATTATTGTTGGAAGTGTGTTCTATTTATATGAAAATTTCATTCAAATGCTGATTTTTTTTTTTCTGCAAAACCTTTGCACTTGTTTATTTAGTTTGTGATATTTTACTTTCTTTTTATTTTTTCAAGACTCGAGTTTCTTAACTTATTTCTTTTTTTAGTCATCAAACTTTGTTTTCTATGTTATTGACTTGATTATACTTTATCACTTGCTTTATTACGTGTTTTTTGGTGTCTAGTCTAACATTTTTGAGGATTTGTCACAGTTTTCCATCCTTTACATCTTACTTTCTTTATAAGTGCTATGTATTGGTAGTTTGTCTGTATTGTTCTATAGTCCAAAAATTAGCTACATTTTTTTTCAGTATTCACTATTTTAATATCTATTTTAATTTTAGCCATTAAGAGCTTGTGGTTACTTTCTTAATCTATCCTGAGATATGTTTTTGCATTAGCTGCACTTGATTTCCATTTTTTAATTTGGAATAGAATATATTTGTCTCTCAACGCTACTTACGTGCTAGGGTGGTGATTAAGTAGACTGATTGAAATAGTAAAACAATTATCAATGTAGAAGTTTATTAATTTCTCTCTCGACGTGTTTCTGTCGCCCAGTCCTTCTACGTATATTATGTGATTGTGTTTTTCTCTGAATTGTCAATTTTGCGTCTACACAAAACATTATTTCTTTGTTATGTATTCTTCGTACGGCTTTTCAAGTTGTTTGTTCAAATTTATGATTGCGTCTTTGTTTGGTTATTGTCCAAAAATTTTATGAAAATAAATGTTTTTTTGGGAACACCCAGCGTACTTTTTGCGAAACCTATAGTCTGTATAATCGCTCTTCTGTGCTTGCTAATCAAATCGTTGAAAAAATTGAAATAAATTTTATGCGAAAATATCAACAAGACATCGAAATGCAAGAAATGTGGAGAACATTGCTGCTGTAAGAAATAGCACTACAAGGTCTCTAAATTTATCGATTCCTCGTCGTTCTCGAGAATTAGGAGTTAGAAGAACGCCAACTTAGCATATTTTGCGAAAAGACTTAGGTCTAGGATTGTGTTGACTCAAGAAATGAAGCCACTAGAGCATTGTAAGCGCCGTGAATTTGGTGCTTGGGCTTTAGAGCAAATTTAAACGGATCATAATTTTGGACAAAAAATTTCTGGTTAAGTGGATATGTTAACAAATAAAAATGTCGTTTCTTTTGATGGAAAAACAATCCACAAGAGATTTACGAGAAGTCTTTTCATCCGCAAAAGGTCGTGGTTTATAGCATGGTGGCATCATCGGATTTTTTTCCCGAATCGAGGTAGAAGATGCAGTTACAGTGACTGGTGAGCGGTACCGACTGATGTGAATAGATTTTTTGTAGCCAAATTTAGATATAATTGATTTGGAGAACATATAGTTCCAACAAAACGGTGCCACATGTCATGCTACTAATGTTACTATTGACTATTGACTATTGCAAGAAAAGTTTGGCGAAAGGATAATTTCAAAAAATGCAATTTAACTTCTTTGTATTATTTTTTGTGGGGTTATTTGAAATCTATGGTCTAGGAAAACAAACCGAAAACCCTTGATGCATTAAGATTGAACATCGAACGCCACATTCGTGACATTAGACCCGAGTTATTACATAAAATCATCAGAAATTGGGTTCATCGAATTTGCTCGTGTACACGAAGTCGATGTAGACACATAAATTATTGTTATTTAAAACATAACATCATATATTATGCTTCAGAATAATATAAAAAGTTTAGTTTATCTAAAACAGTTTTTATTTTATTTCACTTTTAAATCATATGGTTCTTATAGGAAAACCCTTTATTTAGTTCTTTAAGCTGGAGTTTAAAACGCACCTTTAAAGTTGTGAATAAATTAACAGTTTTGAAAATAGTTAATATAATAACAAATAAAATTTTCAATATATTTATTTATTTATTATTCAATATAAATTATAATCTAAAACTGTACGATTACTTTCTCTATAGTTATATTATAGTGCAGAATGCACTAAACATCCACGGTCAGGTAATTCTCGCTACCTTTAGTGGTAGTTATACTAGCACCCCTTTTGGTATTTTTAAAATTTAAAAGAATAAATTTAATCTTGAAAACTTTGAAGAAGACTTCGGTAATTTGATCTTTTGAGTTTACATCTTTGATAAGTTGCAACCGCATTCTTTTCCGGTCTCCATTGTAACTGAAGTCACTAAATTATATTTCTAAATTTTTCATATTGTTAGATGTGCTGCTTGATGGTGACAGAACTTCCACTACTCATTATAACGAGCAAGTACGTAATATTATAGCAGTAGAAGCTCTCTGGTTTTGTACAGTTTGTCCCATTTCAGCTATGAGATATATCAATTTTTCTGTGAATTGGGCTATTTGAAACTCGTTCAGCTGATATTTTAGCTCATTAGCATTCCACGTTATTATATGTAGATTAACGATTTCAGGATTTTAAAATTCTGCCTAGAGTTCTCAAGGTTTTCCGGATTTTGCGGTTATTCTAGTATTACCTGGAATTTTTAAAAGATTCTCTGCATAACTCTGTTTAGTATAGTTATCAGAACTCACATATTGTTATCTGATTGTTTTTTAAATGCATTTAAATGTCTTGGCACACCTGGCAGTTTTTACAATGCAGGATAAATTTGAATTTCACTGTGGATTTGCTATTGACTCGCTGAATTTGATTTTGATTTTTTAAATCTTTTCCACTGTTGTTTTATTAGCAAAACAAATCCTGAACATAGGTAAAAGTTTCTTAATTTTTAATTTGATAACCTAATTTAGCAGCCTTATTTTCTTAATTATTTTTTAACTTTTAACATCTTTAAATTAGTAATTGCTTTATATTTTTCAGAGGATTGGTATTGAGATCAACAATATGTGAAGGCCAGTCTAATTTTTCAATACCCATTTCTTCAAATCAAGTCAGAATAACTTTCTTGTGTGAACAGAACTATTATCATATTAGTAAAGGAAAGGCCTTTCTACGAATTGTTGCGAGATAGTTGAAAGCACAGAGTTGTCAATAATATCAAAATACATCTCAGCGTTGATCTTTCCAGCTACAAAGCCAAAGCACAAAAAGCAGCCCTGAACCATGATGCTTCCGATACCCAACCTAATTGCTGGTGCAATGTACTCTGAAAAGAAAGGTTTTTCTAGCACCCGTCTAACTCAAACGCGTCCATTGGATACCAAACCACGTAGCAAAATTCATCACTTTGCAAAACTTATTTCTTTTGTTCCACAGTCCAATTGTGATGAGGTATGCACCATTAGAAGCGACGTTTAGAATTGACCGTGCTTATGTTAGGTTTGTGAGCGAACGCACAATCATAAAAACCTATATTTTTTCAGTTTTCTGACAAGCAGTCCTGATGCTAGCCACTATGCTTTAAAAATTATAAGTAGTTGTTGCTAACGAGGATATCTAATTTACTACCCTTTTCAGATTTCGAAAGATACGATTATTACGTTTCGCGGATTTTTTATATTTCGGGTGTTTTCATTTTATGACAACGTTACAATTAATTTAGACACCTGTAACGAGAGCAACAGCATTTCGTGAATGATTTGTCCCAATGATCATGCCACGTTCAAAATCCCTTAACCCTGTCGATTTACTTATTGTCTGTCTAATGCAAATGTGCGACATATGATGCTACCTGCATTTTCTTCTCTTATTACGTTTCAGCACGTCTAGCAGCCAGACGCTACTAACGTAAATCGTAGATTTGGCGTGACAAATATGTCAAGCCCAGTTCTTAGAGAATTAAAACATCTGGAACAGTCCAATAAAAAAATGGTTACTCAAAGACGGAGATAAATAGAGTAACAAAACTTAAAAAATACACAGGTCTTAAACAAAACATTTTTACCCTTTATTAACAGGAATGTGAACGGATTAGGGAGAATTTTGAATAAATATAAGATAGAAACCACCTATACTACTACCACCTTAATACGCACTTACTTCGACCAACCAAGGGTACAAAAACCCACAGAATACACCAGGGGTATACCATATATTATGTTTGTGTGAGCAAGTCTGTATTGGAACTACCGACCGCACGATTACCACCGGAATAAAACAACACAAACAACACCTAGGCCTCGATTAACCTAAAAAAGTCGACAGTTGCTGAACATGTTCTAGCAAATTTTGGCCACGAGTTATAATTTTGACAAACACAAGTTTTGTCTAATTATAGAAACTATTATCCGAGGTTACACATAGGAGTGGAAATTCGTAAATATAAAAATAATTTTAATAGGGGCGACGGATTTTATTTGCCCAAATCTTGGTTCACCGCTTTTAAGGGGCAAAGACGACCGTCATACAGTGAAAAGAAAATGATGCTTTCAAATAGCCAAGATATTATCTGTAACGACCCGATTTACGTCAGCAGCTAAGCCAATGACATCAATAACGGCTCCCCACAAGCATCCCTATCACACGCGCACAAGTATAAAAGCAAAAGGCCACGGAACAGTATTTTAATGTTAAAAATTTTCTTCTAAAGATGTTCACCACAGTTGTAGACGAAAGTCAAGAGTTTCCATGCTCCGACCACGGACTAATAACCCGAGAACCAACAACATCGACAATGAAACCTTTGTATTTAATTCTTTACACCTTTTTTGGTTTGTGGGTGTAGTTTATAGTTGAACATTTATTCCCTAGAAAATTAAGTTAACATATATTTATTATAGTTTAGTTACACAGCAAAAAATGTTTTACACAAATGATAAGACCTAAGTAATGTAACATATAACAAACGCTGACGAATTAAGGCAAAGAAATCATGAATTTACTCACTCTGAGTGTCTAATTTAATTTTAGGCTTATCAAATCAAGCACTATATTTTTGCAAATATTCAGTGTAGCCAGTAATTTCAAGATTACTTATTATTTCTTCATATAATCCAAGTTAAAACTTCATATTTAATTTGACAAATTTGACATTCGATTTAGGATAAAATCACTGACATCTTTAGTATATGTATATTACCTTATATTATTTTGTGTAGTACATAGACACATCCACACACAACACACCATACACACCGCACATCACGCGCACTATTCGCACCATACACATTACACACCACACACATTACATAAACGCGTGAGCTATGGCCTACTTTCCAAGGTAAAGTGTAAAAAACTCTAAAATAACCCACGTTCAAAATCGAAGACATCCGAACATCGACCAAATACATAACGACGTGACAACGCAGCGTATTTATTGTGTGGTGAATAGGCAGGATTAAAAAGGGTCGCGACAGAAGATGATATAGTGGTAACAAACAATCATCCAGATATATAAAAACGGCCCCAGACTGCATTACTCAAATTTAGAAAATTTTGCAGATTTGGTATAAAGAAAATGCTGTTTCTGATATATTTTCTCAGATAACTTGTTTGTTACAAATAATAAGAAATATTCTTATAAAAGAATAGTATAGAAACCAGCAATTGTAAATATTGTGGTATTCATAAATAAATTTTACACACTACATATTAAAATAGACAATGGTAGATTTTATCAATAAGAAAAATGGTCTGAAAAATGGACTGAAATTTTGCCCATCGAACTCAAAAATGACACAACGTCAACTCAATTACACACATTTTTTTAATATCTAAATAACAATACAACTAATTATCAAAATATATTACATAAGGAAACACTAAAAAGTCGTCTTTCTCAAGTTATGCAACTCATATAATAAATCAATTTAAATTGTTGCCGCCTTACAGCTTACTGCATATAAATACATAGGTGCGAACATATTTCGCCTAAGTGCTTCTCCAAGCAACTATACGAAAAATAATACAACAGTGCAAAAAAATTGAATCAAAACAAACAGCAATACATAGGATCCAGTGCCCTAGAATTCTACCTTTTTCTTTCTTCACTCGATGGAGATGTTCAAGACACCCACATTTTGTATGAATTAGATGGTTGACTTACTAAACTGAACCAATTTTTATTTAAACTATTTTTAATAAGAAATAGTACTAATCATATTATTCTTCTCGTATTTATTTTATTATCTATCATCTAGGTACTTTATGTGAGTGCACAATTTTATATTTAACGAAATGGTTCATTATTATATTAGTACCGCAGTAGAACTTACTCAGATAAAATTTTGATATAACTTATTTTATAACATGAAAGTTTTCCCACACCCACTTTGTTTAAATTTTTTAAATCTATACAATATAATATAACATTAAACACATCTAAATTGGTAGCACCACAAAAAAGAAATTGACGTATTTGCATAAAATATTGTTCGCCCAGAAATTAGCTAATACTAAAAGTATCAAAGTATATATTTTTAGTCACGTTTTTACAAGAATTTTTTATTTTTATGGATACCTTTGTGCTTGTAATCTATTCAATATTCTCTTGCAAGTTATGTATTCGCGGAATTCCTGTTCTATATCGATAGTTCTATGAATGAATTTTAGATCATATTAAATAAAATATTTTTTAATAAACAATTCATTTTATTAGTAATTTTATTTCGGTGTAAATTTAAAATAAAGGAATTGCATTTGTTGGGCACTAATAACTTATCTAAATAAAATGCTTAGAGAGATGTAAAAAACGTATTACTTAAAATAACAAGAATATTAAATTAAAAACCATGCACCTATTATTATTGTTTATTTTTTCTATTAAACAATCAAATAATTAAAAATAGGAATGATTAATTTTTGAAGTTTTAATGCTACTAGTGTTTATTTTTTAAAATAAGTTAATTCTTTTAAAAATTATTAAATTTAAATTATAAAACACCACTACGTAAAATGGAAAAGTACCTACAATGGACGTAAATACCATAAAATAGTTATTTTGTTTTAAAATGGTTAGAGTCGGCCACAAATAGCTTCACAAATGGGTTTTTCAAAAACTTCGACACAATATATTATTTAGACATTTTACAACATAGAAAACATTTCTCTTGAAACTCTTTCATGATGAAAGACCTCCAAAACCGATCATAGAAGAGCAACATACATCTTAGAATATTAAGAACAGAAATAAATTGTCTTGGAAATTATGAAAACTGGTAAAGCTGTTGGTCCTGACACAGTACCCATAGAAATTATGAGACATCTCGATGACGACGTAATCGATACTCTTTTAGACCTTTTCAATATCATCTATGAAAAGAGAGGAATTTCTAAACAGTGGTTGACATATACCTTTGTACCTATCCCCAATAAGGCAAATTCAAGAGAGTACACAGATTATCGAACTATAGCGTTCATAATATAAATCCTAAAACTGTTTTTCAATATCATTTACAAAAGAATATATAGAAAATTGAAGAAAGATATAAGCAGTACACAGTTTGGATTCTGCGAAGGGCTCGGAACAAGGGTGGCCCTCTTTGGGATTGACATACTTTTCCAACGCTGTCTAGATGTGAATCTGGAGATGTTTGCATGTTACATAGATTTTGAAAAGACTTTTGATAAAGCGAAACATCGTAAGTTATATCAACTCCTAGTCAACAAAAACATAGACTCAGACGACATATGAAAATTGATAACCCATATTGAGACCAAAAGGCAAATACAAAAGTTGAAAAGAAATGAAGATTTGTCGTAAAGTAAGATAAGGGTGGATTCTATCACCACTTCTATTCAACCTTTACAGTGAAGCTATTTTTAAAAAAACCCTAAACTAAGAATTGATGGGAATAGCTATAAATGGTAAAACTATTAACAATATGAGGTATGCGGACGATACTGTCCTGCTAACAGACAATATCAATGACATGCAACACCTTTTGGAAAAACTAAATGATCGATGTAACGAATATGTTCTCAAAATAAATTTTAATAGCACCAACTAATGGTAATTACAAAGCAACTACAAAATCGAAATCAAAACCATATAAACCTGACAGTAGCAAACAACGTCATAAAAAAAGTACAGTTATATAGACATTTAGGACCCTAGGTAGAATAGCCAGATGATCAAATAAAAGATATAAGAACAAAAATAAAAATAGCTAGATCAATATTTATGAAAATGAAGAAGCTATTCACCGATAGGGATATTGATAGGTATAGAACTTAAGATGAGGATGGTACATTGTTACATATTCTCGGTGCTTACGCGCGGAGTTGAAGCTTAGGCTCTAAAAAAAGTTCACGTACATAAACTACATCCCTTTGAAATGTGGTGTTACCTGCAGAACGTGGCGGATCTCCTGTACAGATAGGATCACCAATGCCAAAGTCCTAAACAATATGCAAAAAGAATGTGAAAGAGAAAGTTTTAATATTTAAGCCATGTAATGAGAGGCCCCAAATATACCCTTCTACTATTTATAATCAGGGAAAGATTGGTAGACGACGTGTGTCCTGACTAAGAAACTTAAAAGACTAGTTTGGTTGCAACATTCAATTATTTCGAGCGGCAGTCAATAAGATCCGGCTAGCTGTGATAACGAACTGAAAGAAGATAAAGCGTTAAAGACAACCAAAAATTTTTCACGTCTCTAACTCCCCGTGTGGGAGCACGGCTTGCGAACTGAGAGGTTAAGGCTCTTATACGTTTGCCTTCTCTGTCCACTATTTCTGGTGCAAGCACCGGGCCTTAGACGACCGCCAATGTTGCCCCTTGTTCGAGTGAACGCAGGTACTCAATTCTTTTTAGTGACTGACCAGGCTACTCGCCAGGCATCAGAGAGCTTCAGGGATGGAACCTGAGTCCGTCCGCATCACAGTCCGCTCCTTAACCGCTTGGATTACTTTAGCGCACAACCAAAAATAGACAACTTAAGAGAAGATAAAGATTCTCATAAAAGCTTTTTACAAGTTAAAGCTTGAGGAAACGTGTTCAAAAATCTCAAAATGCAAAAGGAGTAAGTAGATTTTTTTATATGGAAAACATTTAATAAATTGATTTCGAGGACGAGTTATGTCCCACAAATAACTATTTCGACATAGTAACATGTATATCGAATAATCCAGAGAAAATAAAGGTATACAAATCAGGGTGTTGCACTTGACTAACGATAGAAAATTTAAGTTGTTCAAAGAGAACGTCAGCACAGTAATTCACAATATACAGAGTCTGGCAGAATGATCCCCCCTTTTCGAAATAGCAATGAAAAAAGCAACATAAATTTTATTCTATATTTTATTGTAGCATCACACTGTACAATGCTTGCCATTCGGTTAACAACTAGTTTTGAAGATGACTTCGTACAGATGTTTGTTTGCACGAGTGATACACTCCCACAGTCTTACCTTAAAGTTCCGCCTTGCTTGTCTAGTCATTTTAACTGATACTGATGCGATCCCGTTGAGAATAGCATGCTTTAACTCTTCAATAGTTAACGGCTTGCGTTGAAATACTTCAGCCTTCAGATGTCCCCACAAAGAGATATCGCAAAGGGGCAGCTTTAGTAACCTAGCTGGCTATGGGATGATAACATATAATAATATAAGGCGGTCTGGAAACATTTACCCTCAAATTTGCAAGTCAATCTTATTGAAACTGCAATGGTGCATTTCCATGTTTGTTGAGTCTGGACTCCTGAAAATTGCGTAATATAGCAACGTAGCAGGTAGATATGACAGTCACCACACGTAATAGCACACCAAACAGTTATAAGCTGACTATGGTGAGGTCGCTCGTGGCGTTGTTGAATATTTTGTGGAGCCCAGTACTAAAAATTCTGTCTATTGACACAACCGAATAAATGAAAATGAGCTTTGTCACTACTAAGTATAAGAGCATCAGCCGGAACATTTGTCAACATGTTCTCTCAAGCAGCCTGTCGGGCGTACCATACAGTCACATTCTTTAAATTCCTGGAAAATAATGTCACAATATAGAATTTTCCGTACGCTCTAGTCATATATTCCTAAAGCAAGAGCATACTTAGCGCCAGAACGTTGTTGCAATGCTAAAACAACCTGCCTCCCTGTTGCAATATTTTCGGGTGTCTGAATAGTACGAAATCCACCGAGTGATTTTCTTTTTAATGTTGAACCAGTCTAACAGAAATTGTACAACCACAACATTATGATTTTTTGGATCAGACCTACCCCGAAATGCCTACGAAATAACCGCAATCACAGAATCGCCATTTTTAAAATAAGTATCCAAAACAAACCCAAACGCAAGGTGTGCACCACTCCACATCATGCTGAGAAGTAAAATGACATGTTTAGTGCTGTGCGGTGTCTATCAACACACAGCGCGGAGATCATTCTGCCAGACCCTATATATTTGGTCAACCATCAAACAAACCAGTGTCATTGTGTTTATTTAAAGCAACAAACCATCGCGTAATATTTGGGATTTTAATTGCAGCACATTATTTACCATTATTAACGCAGAATAATTTAAACGAAAAGGTTGTAACAAGACAATAATTTTGAACATTTGAGTCGGCTAATAAAAAGATATTTAAAATGAATATTTAAAACAAACATTTATAATTATGTTTGTAACAGCAATCATAATTTTATATAAATAACTTAATGATTAATACATGGGCTGCTCGAGTTGCAACACGGCGTGTGCGAGGTGCATCATACGGTTTAATATTTTTGACGGCAATACCTACTTAGAACGTTTCGTCGTGGGGACGCTATTTGTTTTGTTGTCATTAAATTGGAAATTTCCCTCTGCTAAAAATGGAATTAACTCGTGAACATTTCTGTGCGATTAATCTTTACCTCAACAACAGTGCGTCGATCAACTCACTTCGACTTTTGGTAATAAACCTCCACACATAGTCACTGTATATCGTTAGTTTAATGAACTTAATCGTGGTCGTAGTTCGCAGATTAATTTAAAGAAAGCCGTCCAAAATCAGCTGTCATGCTACTAAACATCGATGCTGTGCGCGAACTGATAAAGCAAGATTGTCATGTGACTTATCGTTAAATTCAAGCATCCTTAGGCATTAATATAACTAGCATACATTCAATATTGAATAAACATTTAACCGTGAAAAAACTGCGTTGTATCCCGCATAAGTTAACGATCGCTCAAGAACAGACTCGTGTCGATCGGTCAAAATAAAACCGTTTACAATATCGTCACAGGTGACGAATCTTGTTGGATTTATGCGTGTGAACCCGAAAGTAAACAGTCGATTATATGGGTCTTCTAAGATGAGCCAAACCCAACGAAAGTCGTTTGCGCTCGAAACACTTCCAAGCAAATGGCAGCTTATCGTGGTTTTAGAGAGTCGCACAAGGATTATCGTAAATGGTACACAACCATTTGCTTACTAGAAGTTTTTTGAGAAATAAAAAACCAACGCGCGGCGCCGGATTATTCTACACCATGGCAATGCGATCTTCTACACGTCGACGCAAACAACTGGCTTTTTGAGCACTCAAAAGTTGAATTGATGGGTCATCCGCCGTACAGTTCTAATTTGATCCTTAATGATTTCTTTTTGCTCCCACGCATGAGAAGCAAACTGCGTAGACAACGATTTTCGACTAAAAGGAGCAGCTGATCAAAACCCATGTTTCGGAGACATCCAATTCGATATGAAAGAATACCATACAAATGAGTTCCAGCGTATGCAACAATTTATTGACCGTCAAGGACATTATTTTAAAAACTAATAAAAAAGTTTCCAACATTAAACATTTGTTTTTGTTAGTTTTTCGCTATAGATATCGAGCAGCCCACATAAAATACAACGTAGAAATCAAACATCAAGATTTAAGTTTGTAAATTAATTATGCATTATTACCTAAATGCTCACAACTCAAACAATAACTATTAACTAAGAGTACAATATTATTTTATTTGCATTTTAGCACTGATAAAAATAAGTTTAAATTTATTATTATATTGAAATTATGGCTGTGCTCGTCAAAAAGGAATTTATTTTTAAGTCCAATCTACATAAACACGTCTATATGACGTAATGCTACGAATAGCGATAAAGAATGATATTAGTAATAAATCATTGGGAGATACTAAGTTCTTGCGCCACAGTAGTCAATTAACCAACATTGTAAGTGACTGCACAGCGGTTAACAAGTTAAAAACTACTAAAAATGAAAGTAAAGCTAGCGATCACTCCTGATCCTGAAAGAAGTAAAAAGTGGCCGCAAGCAATAACTGTGCTATGCAGTAAGTAGCAACACATTCTTTGCGTGTGGCATGCATGCAGCATTGACGAACATACGCATTTCAGGTTCGTTATTAGCTATCTGTTCTGGACTCAACTTTGGCTGGCCTTCGCCATCAGTACTAAAAATGTTATCAAATGATCTCGGCTTCGAAGTTAGCGAAGATGAAATTGCATACATAGTTTTGATGGCGCCTTTAGGTTACCTAATAGGCAGTCCATTAAGTGGCTTCTTGTTAGACTACGTTGGACGAAAATATACTCTACTACTTCTATCTTTTCCTCAAATAATTAACTGGGCATTAGTTGCAACGTCAAGTAACGTTCCTACATTATGCATAGCAAGATTAATTAGTGGGATAGGCGATGGCGCCTTGTTTACAACGTTGCCCATCTACATGTGCGAAATATTGCAGTCTAGGCTGAAGAGTATGGTTAGCGTGAGCTACAACATTGGAATATCACTAGGATTTTTAGCAATTAATAGTTATGGCTCGTATCTATCTATAAGAACGGCGGCTTATGTTTCGTTGGGATTTCCCTTGATTTTTTTGTTAACGTTTATATGGATGCCTAAATCTCCTTATTATCTTTTGATCAAAGGACGCGTAGTAGATGCTAGGAATGCATTAAAACGCCTAAGGGGATTGCACGATGTAGAAAATGAGCTGTCACAAATTTCATCCGATGTACAAAGGCAAATTTCTGAGCCGGGGCGATATCAGGACATATTTACTATCGGCGCTAACTTAAAGGCTTTTTTAATTTTAGTGGGTTTGCGAACTTCCCAACAATTTGCTGGTATAATCGTTTTAGGGTATTATGCACAATATATTTTTAAGCAAGCTGGTGGAGCATTATTTCCAGCTGAAGCTACTATACTCTGTGCTATAGTCCAACTTCTATTTATGATATTTACAGCTAAGCTAATTAATCGTTGTGGAAGAAGATCCTTATTCGCCTTGTCCAGCTTTGGAACGGCGACTACTCTTATTATATTAGGGCTCTACTTTACATTACAGGAACGTGGTTATAACTTATCTATAATTTCTTGGTTGCCTGTTTTCAACATTATGGGATACTATATAATAACAGGCACAGGCGTTTTGTTTGTGCCAAACATAATCGCCGAGGAACTACTATCTGTAAGCATCAAATCCAAAGCACTAGGTTTGCTAAACTTTTATTTAGGGCTAGCTGTTAGTTTTGTTACTATTTTATTTCAACGCTTACAAGCAAACTTTGGAATCGGCATGCCATTATACGTTTTTGGAGTTTGTACATTGCTCTCTGCTTTATTTTGTTGTATGTACATGCCCGAAACAAAAAACAAGACCCTTGAAGAAATACAACAGGCTCTGAGAAAAACAAAATCTGACAGCTTAAAGAAAACGTCTGAAGATATCTAAACTTCAGTATTTCAATTAGAGCAAGTTAAATTGTACTAATGCTTTACTTAAATAAATGTAAATTTGTATAAATATTTAATAACAAATATAACGAAATTGTTACATTGTTGCCTGATTTTTTTATTATGATTATAAAAAACGACTTTCCTATTATGCATTTGTTATAAATAATCAAAAATGTTTTTATTGTTTAAGGACACTTTTCAACAATTTAAAGTGCTTTCCTTATTTTTCTTGTATTTAAAACATAGTTCCAGTTAAGGCTGTAAGTATACATAACAACAAAATAGGTAATGTATTGTAGTTGTGCTTCAACTTTCAAAAAATAATTCGTATCAAAAATGTTATACCAATTTTTTTCCAACAAAATGTATTCTAAAAGTAAATATATAACAAAGCTTAAATTTAATCTAAGAAAACAAACACTGATGAATGCAATAACAATGTATGGGTGGATTAAATATAACGAGACTTTTGTGCCATTATCGACATGGCAAGATACTGCAATTGAATGGAGTTGTTATCATGTATGTTCAGGTTAGTTTAAAAAGGTTCTCACGTCGTTTCATCAGTATCAATCGTGATGAGTAAACTGCCAATACCCAGTTTAATTTTACAACGCGTTATAACAAAGGTTTTGACGAGGATAAATATTAAAGCAACCGATATTGTGTATAGAACTGGTGTTAAAATGTACAAATGTTTACTACCGAACAAAACAAAACCGAAAATATAATGCCGAGACAAACATTGCTTAAATCGGTAATTGTCAGCTGATAAAATAAATGTTAAAGTAGTTCTTAAACAAAAAAATCTGAATTTTATGTGTTGATAAAGCATTGCATTTTAATTAGAAAAAATACCGTTCAAGCAAAGCAATATCTTAATAGTGTTATTCGGACTCTGCTCTATCAACGCAAATGGCAGAGAAGTGGTTTTCTAATTTTAAACGCGACCGTACAAACACCGATGATGCTGAACGCTCTAGTCGCCCAAATTCGGCAGTTGCCCCAGAAAACATAAAAAAAGTTCACAAACCTAATTTCAGGCCGCTAGTAAATTAAAGTTGTGTGAAATAGCTGACGTCTAAAAGATATCAGAAGGCAATGTATTCACCATTTTGCATAAACATTTGCCTATGAGAAAGCTCTGTTCCAAGTGGGTATTGCGTTTGCTCACAGTCGATCAAAAACAACGCGTCGACGATTCAGAGCGCTGTTTGAAGCTGTTTCAGTGCAATAAAAAGGATTTTTTCATGCTATATGTGACAATGGCTGAAACACGAATCCATCACTACACTCCTGAGTCAAATTGTTAGTCAGCTGAGTGGACAGCAAAGGGCGAAAGCCGCCCAAAGCAACCAAAAACGCAAATGTCAGCTGGTAAGATTTCGGCCTCCATATTTTGGGATGTGCACGATACTTTATTCATCAATTACCTTAAGAATGGAAGTACGATCAATAGCGAATATTATATGACGTTACTGGTGCGTTTGAAAAAATAAATTGTAAATAAAGAAGGTAAAGTGTTTCTTCGCCAAGCCAACGTACCGTGTCACAAGTCAATCGTAACAATGGCAAAATTGCACTTTGAGTGACTTCCCGTTCACCATATTTTCCTGAAAAGAGATTTGTCTCCATTAAAGAAGTGATTGCAGAAACTGAAGGTTATTTTGAGATCAATGATAAATCGTTTTACAAAAAAGCAACGAAAAGTGTTGGAATGAATTTATCACTCTTAGAAAAGATTATCTTAATAAATAAAGTCGAATTTTGCCTATCAGTTGTTGTTTTATTAATCATCCTACAAACTTATGAGTGATGTGTTAAACGAGACAAATTTTTGCATGGGATACTGATGCATGATGGTTTTGGTTCATTAGTATCCCCTCCCAAGTTTTTTGTACCCCAAAACTACACAACTTGAGTCCATCACTACATCTATAAGTATTGAAAGTTTAGCAAAAGCCGACTGCAAGTTTTTATTGATTATTTAACTGAACGAGCAACAACAGATACTCAATATTAGTATCTGCTGGTAAAAGTAAAAAAAGCCAGGTTTCAAACAAAGATTTTCTTTTTCAACCGTCACATCCACGCCACTGTCGTAATTTAAATCAACATTAGTCAAACTGCAATCCTTGCAATTATCAGTGTTCAAGCCCCTTGAGGATACCTAAGGAGGGCAGCAGTTTTAAAGAAATAATAAAACAGAAATTTTTACAGAAGTGCCCATTCATTAGACAAATGCATCGAAAACAAGGGAAGGGTATCTAGAAAAGTAACTTTGAGTATTATTTTGCCATTATCTTACTTTAGAAATTATAACGAAAGTTTAGTTTAAATTAAACTTACACACGTACTAATGGGATCTCAGTTTTAGATTGTTATGGAATTAACAAAAAAACAATGAAATTAGGAATTGTTTTATGCAACATACATGAAATGTTATAGAAAATCGCTATGTATTAATACCAATTGTACTATACCAAAGTTGGCAAATAATAAACTTAATTTTTTTTTTTTATAAAAGATGCAATTTTGCAAATAATTTAGAATACCTTTAAATCAAAATATTAGTAATTTTTAGAAAGATAAAACACATCTAAACATAAAAAACCATATATGGTGCAGTTGTTCAAGTCGTTGGAGTCCCAAATTTACATACTCCGCCAATAGTTTGCAATTGTAGGATAACCGACTGAAATTTTTTAATTTCTAAATAAATAAATTTACAAAAACATATATCAAAAATCTGAAGTCAAGCATTATATTCAACGATCTTAAAAAGTTCGTTACTGAATTCTATATGTCTGTCGGTCTGTCTGTCTGTCTGTCGCTGTCACAAAATTATGGATTTTTTAAAATTTTAAAATGGATTCTTATGGGAAATTTTACGCTGATTTCAAAATCGAAATCAAAAAGTTTCTATCTCGAATAGTTTTCGAGATATTCGACTTCGAATTTCGGGAAAATTTTCGACATTACGATTTTAAATGTGATTCTTATAGGAAATTTTACGCTGAATTCGAAAATGAAGAAAAAATTCTATGTCGAATAATCTTCCAGATATTCGATTTCGAATTTTCCCGAAATTCGAAATCGAAATCGAAAGGTTTTTTTAAGTTCGTTCTGGGATTGCTTACAGAGCAATCTCTTCGCCGGCCCCATGTTTTTATATATTTCTTATATTTACAAAAGAAAATAATGGCAATAATAATTAGAGTTTTTCTAAGTTAAAAATCTTTAAAAAATACATTCCTTTGTTCAGATCTCCAACTAAGAACAGTTAAAATAGACTCAACAATAAGAGAGAAAATCAGAAATGTTGCAAATACAGAAATTTAAAATTTAATAACGCTCCTAAAAGTAGAAAATCTAAATTTAGACAAAAACATTAAAAATTGACATTTTTAGAATAAGTACGCTGCAGTAGCGTCAATAGAACGACTGTTAGAGCAATTATTATGAAATAACATATAAAACAGCCCTGAAAGATACTCCGGATATTAAAATAGTACTAAATAACAATTTTGAAGAGTAAAAAGAGATTCCTAACACGCCAAAAATGTTTATCGTCAAATTAGAAACGAAACTAACAGATGCAGTAGTACTAATGTCATATAGAAGAATCGTATAAGAAAATAAAAATAAAATTATAGAGTGACAAATAATCGATTATCTGGTCGTATTAGAAGATTGGAACTCAGTAATTTAAGAGATACAGGAAAGCAATAAGATAATAGAAAGATATGAATTAAGAAATAAGAACAAAAGAGACAATTAGTTATTAGAATTATGTGTAAAACATAAAACAGTAATAATTAACTCACTGTTGTCACATCACGGAATAAGACAGTACAGACTGCTGAAGCTATCCAGATGCTTATGTTAGTGACCACATTATGTTCCTGATAAAAACTAAATCAAAATTCAAAAAGCACATTGCAAAATAACTAATATATTAAGAGGAAAAAATACAAAAGAATGGTAAATTAAGCATCAAAATAAACAAGCAAAAATTTGCTTTACAGGTAAAGCAGAGTGGACTCTATGCATGAAACAAAATTTTATTAAAACGAATGACAGTGAATTATATTCAAATGGAAGTGAATAGCGGCAACAATTTAACGGACGGAACTCTTAAATTTGCGGCCACTTCCGGTCAAATCGGTCTCGAGATATTTCCGATTAGGCTGATTTTTAGCGTCTTGACTTGATTTATGGTCCTTAGTTGAAAATTAGAGGGTATGCTCTAATTTTGTTTAAATAATGTTAAAAATATTGTAAATAAAGTTTCATGTACTTAGAACCACGGTAACCCGTGCCGACTTGCATCGAAACATGTCAGTACTCGTATCTAAGGCGCGCGTGAGCTAATGTATCGATGTGCTTATTACTGCTTGTTTGTTTTATTAGTAAACGCATTGATTTCGTTCAGTCTCATATCTCTAATCCATGCTGTCTTTAGATCGTTGTGCAGAGTAAGGTTTGATATGAACCATTCCGCATTGGCTATAGTGCGTAGAGTTTTATTTTGAAATCTCTGTAAGATTGCAATATTTGAGGGTTTTGAGCATCCCCACAGTTGAATCCCGTAAGCCTGGAATTATCACTGTTTTATACACTAACACTTTTTTGTTTATTGATAATTTCATTTTTTTAATTTTGAAATCTAATTCTTTTCTCTTCTTAGTGATGTGAACTTTCCGTGTGAGCCGCTTATCCAAATGTATGCCAACATATCTCACTTCGTCCTTGGTTAGTATTTGAGCACCTTTCAGATAGAGCGGAGGAGTGATACCGTGTTTGGTCGTAAATGTTATGGCTGTCGATTTTGTTGCATTTATTTTTATGCGCCATTTGTTTAGCCATTCTTGCAAATTGTTGAGGTAGCTTTGACGTATAGACGATGCTTGCACAGGATCGGTGTCAGATACTAATAGAACAGTATTATCCGCATACGTGGCAGTAACAACTTGTTCTTTTTGAGGAAGGTGAGCTGTGAAGATTAGATATAGCACAGGTCCCATGACGATGCCCTGGGGGACACCAGCTTCAATAATGTGGAGGTTAGACAGGCTTTCTGCGTGTTTGACCTGATAGTATCTTTCACTTAAGTAGGATTCAATGAGATGGTAATATTGGTGAGGCAGAGATTGTTTAATTTTGTAGAGTAGACCGGGATGGCAAACTCTATCAAATGCTTGACTGACATCTAGAAAAAAAAAGCCCGGAATTTATGGCAAAAAATTGTCGTAAAAAGGCACTATCTTAATGGCTAAAAGGGAAACAATTTTTGCTAAAAAGGGCACTAAAATGCCTAAAAAATACACTAAAAGCCACAAAAAAGCAACTAAATGTTAATCAATCCTACTTCATTTAGTTAACTCATTTTCATAATTTCAGTCAAAACTACAGACCAAATGTTTTTCTATATTCTCTGGTAACATTGATTTTTTACATCATTTAAAAACTTATGCAAGTTAAAAGATTTTTCCACTTCGCAAAAAGTTACTGGCGCATATTTGTAACTTATCACGATTTTGTTAATTTCTTCTAATGTTGACAAGCCTGGATTTTTTTCTATGATTTCGTCTAATTTTTGCGTGAATATATGTGTTTACTTCCTTTTACACTTGCAACTTGTTGAATCTGCGCTACCTGATCAAGAGGTTCGGTTAAAGTTAATTCGTTGCTTTCCAACTTTTTTAGAAAGGAAGCTGTGCATAGTTTATCGCAATAAATTGCAAGTTTTGTTCTATTTTTTTATTTGCAAAAAAATCTTTAGCTTTTGCTACGGATGTGGAGTCTGAACTGTCAATTTGGACAAGAACCTATAAAAAAAAACATGGGGCCGGCGAAGAGATTGCTCTGTAAGCAATCCCAGAACGAACTTAAAAAAACCTTTCGATTTCGATTTCGAATTTCGGGAAAATTCGAAATCGAATATCTGGAAAATTATTCGACATAGAATTTCTTCTTCATTTTCGAATTCAGCGTAAAATTTCCTACAAGAATCACATTTAAAATCGTAATGTCGAAAATTTTCCCGAAATTCGAAGTCGAATATCTCGAAAACTATTCGACATAGAATTTTTTCGATTTCATTATTGAAATCAGCGTAAAATTTTCTTTAAGAATTACTCATAAAATCGCAATGTCGAAATTTTCCCGAAATTCGAAGTCGAATATCTCGAAAACTATTCGAGATAGAAACTTTTTCATTTCGATTTTGAAATCAGCGTAAAATTTCCTATAAGAATCCATTTTAAAATTTTAAAAAATCCATAATTTTGTGACAGCGACAGACAGACCGACAGACCGACAGACCGACAGACATATAGAATTCAGTAACGAACTTTTTAAGTTCATTGAAAATAAATAAAACAATGTTCACCAGCTGGTTGATTTGTTTGTAACTTACATCTTTTATTTTGTCAAAGTGTTTGGCATAAAAGCAACAATCTTGGATCCATGTTCCCCATCTTATTAAGACAGTTTTTGGCGGCAACCATATATCCGGCAATATAATTTTGTAAATTTCCACTCTCAAAGGAACTTTTAAAAAAACCTAAAAATGTGTTGATTTAATAAAAATACATACAGACGAAAATACGCAAAAACTACCTCGAGGATATAAGTGCGTTTCCATTAGTAAGTTCTTCTCGGATTTTTTCGCAAAGTCGATGTATTTCATGGACGACGCAAATGAGGTGTAGCATATTTTTATAAAATATTTTCAGTACTTTTCGAGCTTTTACCATGTATGGGACTGCATCTGTTACGAGAAAAAGTAACTTTTGTTTGTGAATTTTAGAATTTCGTTGGAAAATAATATCTGGAATAAAGTTTAATTTGACTTCAATTTTTTCAAACAATTTAAGTTTTATTTTACCTAAGCTGACATAAAATTGGCAACAGTTTTATGGTTCGTCCTGTCTAACTGTTTTGATAACAACAAAAATGTTGTTGAGTTGCCTTCGAGATTTAGCTTTCCAACTATAAGATGAGCTATATAGCGCCCCATTGGATCTGTTGTTTCGTCAACCGCAATCCAAAAGTAATGGTCTCCCATGTGCTTCGCAATGTTGTCCAATTTCTAAAATAAGTTTCTACCTGATTACATATTTTTGAATTATTGAAAGTTACTATAACTTACTTTTTCGCAAAGTATAACTGAAAGGGGGGTGTTTTTGGGAAGCTCCGGTATAAAAGCCAATTTACGCCGCATCGAGTGTACTGAAACACTGAAATAATAACTAAGGGTTAATTAGAAGGGAGAATAATACGTGAAGCTAGAAATTTACGCAAGAAGATGGGTGGTATGATTTCAAAACAGTATTAAAATTATATTAGTTGAGGTTAAGAATAGTGTTAATAGGAATGAAAATTGGATAGCATTGATAGATAAGATATTAGAGAAACAGTAAACAAGGTGTAATATAGGGTTACGCTCAAAATTTCTAAGATAAGCAACACCTTGTGCATAGAAGAATTATCGTAGTTGGTTGCAGAACTATTACAAGCCCAAGTTTTCGCACAAAGAAGGGTGTTTCCTTCGAGGTGTTGAACTAGGAGACGCCCTTAGCGTTGTGAGAAAATTTAAGAGAGATTATTAAAACGTTATCAATGCCAAGAGACCGCAATAGTGCCAATAATCTGGGTTCAATAACAGAATATTTATACAAAAGGAAACGAATACAAAAAGAAACACAGGATGAATCAGAAGTAGAGGTATTTCAAAGGAGTAAGAAAACAGTGAGATCACCTCAAAAAAGGAAACGACTACAGTAGTACAAGCTGAAGAGGAACAAATAGACATGGAAAAGTTAGAGAGATGGTAGTGGGACTATGAGAGCAGATAAGAGAAATAAAGGCTGACACCAGTAGTACAAATATGGCCATTAGTAGTATCAAGGAGCAGTTGAAAAACTACGAAGTGGAGATAAGAGTTTTAAAGGAGGAATCAATAAAAAAAGAGGTAGAATGGCAGAAGGAAAAAACCAAATTACGTAGTGAAATTGAAACAATGAAGAACAGATTGGAAAACCAGGATAAAAGAGAAAGGAAAAACAGTATAATTATTAAAGGAAAGGACTTTAAAAAAGAGCACACAAAGGAGGAAGTGAAGCAATTTATAGGGGATGAAGTAGGAGTAATGGTTGAGGTTACTGAAGCTTACAGAGTGGGAAAGGAGGAAATGAAGATGTCTGTAATAAAGTTACAATGTTTTGAGCAAAAAATTGAAATATGAAAGCACAAAAATAAATTAGGACCACGGAAAATATACATAGAGAGTGATTTAACACAAGAAAACGGAAAGTACAAGCAATTATTAGGAAGATTGCAAGAGAAGAAAAGGACAAAGGGAAGAAAACAAGAGTGGGGTACAGAAAAATGGAAATAGATGGGATCAGTTACAAATGGAGCGATGAGAAAATAGTAAGCTTAATAAGAATTGAAGATCCTCCATCAAAAAACTAAAAATAGTAAATGATGGCATACTGGTAACGAAAACGGGCACGAAAGCGGAAATGATACTGGATATAAACTTACAGTCAAATATACATAAGCCTTCTGAATTAATAATAAACAAATTACAAAACTTGAAAATTTATAAAGAACATGGAAACACAAAAAAATATGCAATAACAGATAATAATAAGAAAGTCAGGAAAACCAAATTTAAAATAGGACAGTGGAATGTGAGAACACTCTATAAAACAGGGTAATTAGCACAGTTAATAAAAGGGATGAAACGGTATAATATTGAAATACTTGGAGTAACCGAGTGCAGGTGGACAGGTAGCGGAGAAGTAACAGCTGATGGATATAGCTTCAAATACTCGGGAACAAATGAATACCAATATGGGGTGGGCATAGCTATGAGTAATGAAATGAGAACATGTTTAATAGAATGGCACCCAATATGTGAACGGATTATTACTGCAAAATTTAACCTGGGGAAAAGAAAACTAAACGTAGTACAAGTGTATGCACCTACAGAATTGGCGGACCTAGAACAAAAGGAACTTGTTTACAGTACGCTAAATAAAACCATGGAGACAATAAATAGGAATGATGTAATTGTTTTAATGGGTGATATTAGTGCTAAGGTGGGAACAAATAATGAGGGGTTTGAAAATGTTATGGGTAAACACGGAACAGGTGAAATGAACGAAAATGGAGCAATGTTTTTCGAGTTTTATGGAATACAGGATCTCAAAATAGGTGGATCATTATTCATGCACAAATACTGTCATAAAGTAACCTGGATCTCCTCAAATCGGAAAGTACAGAACCAAATAGATCACATATGTATCACTAGAAGTATGGAAAAGATGTTGAAAGACGTGCGTAATAAAAGGGAAGTGGATGTGGACACGGATCACTACCTAGTAGTTGCAAAATTGAATATCGAATGGGAACAAACAAAAGTAAAGCACATTCATCACAAAAAAATGCAGTACGATATACGTGAAGTACGCAAGTATTTCTAACGACAGCAGTAGACAAATTTAAACTATCAAATAGAGCAAGGAAACAATGAACTCGTCCATTGTCTAAAAATGTCTAAGTGCAATAGAACAACAACATAAGCAATTACTACAAGAAAGGTATAAACAAAAAAGTAAACATGTAAAAAAAGCATGTAGAAGGGATAAAGGAAATCATATTGATAGCATAGCGAATGAAGCACAAGAAGCTGCTAATAAAAGAGATACAAGGGATCTATTTAAAAATATAAGGACATTAAGTGGAGGGCAAAAGTCATATTTAATGATAAAGAGCAAAGAAGGACAAATACTATGTAATTTGGAACAGCAGTTGTTCAGATTGGCTGAATATTTTGAAGGAATATTGAACAATGAAATAAGCAACTCAGATAGCACAGAAGGAGTAAGAGATGAGAGTATCTCGGAAATGCAAATAAATATAGATCCACCATCAAAGGGGGAAATAGAGGCCATTAAGAAATGCAAAAAGGAGAAAGCACCAGATAACGGCTGACATCCTGCAAATCGATCCAGATGTTGCAGCAGATGTATTGTTACCGATCCTAGAGAAAATTTGGAGAGAGGATAAATTTCCTGAAGACTGCAAAGAGGGGTTGATCGTTAAGATACCGAAAGGAGGGGATCTGAAATTTTGCAAAAATTGGAGAGGAATTACCCTGTTAAGCATTGCCAACAAAATATTTTATAAAATTATACTGAACAGAATGATACTAGAAATGGATAAAAATCTACGAAAAGGACAATGTGGTTTTAGATCTGGAAGATTGTGTATCGACCAGATTAATACTTTAAAAATAATAATGGAGCAAGCAGGAGAGTACCAAACGACTCTATACATGTTATTTGTAGATTTTACAAGAGCCTTTGACTCCTTGAATAGAAACTATATATGGACAGCACTTAGAAACAGAGGACTCCCAATAAAATTAATTAACCTAATAAAGGAGAGATACAATGGGTATAGATGTATAGTAATACATGAAGAAAAGCTATCGCCTACATTTGAATCTAAAACTGGGGTAAGGCAGGGTTGTATATTATCGCCATTACTCTCTCTGATAGTAATTAATGATATACTAGTAAATATGAAGAGAGGAAATAAAGGAATTTCTTGGAGCTTGAATGACACATTGGAAGACTTGGATTTTGCAGATGATGTATGTCTCTTGTCGCATAATGCTAAGCAAATGCAAGAAAAAGTAAGTTTACTGGAGGAAGAAGGAGAGAAAGTTGGATTAAAAATAAATATTGGAGAAACTAAAATGATGTGTATAAACGTTGAAGAACCAAAGCAACTGAAGATAGCGAGTGAAGTAGTAGAAAAGGTGGAAGAATTTACTTACCTTGGTAGTGTAGTGTTGGGTGAAGAGGAAGTGCTAAAAGGATGTTAAAGTCAGAATTAATAAAGCTAAAAGTGTGTTTATTAAACTGCGGAATATTTGGAGTAACAATTGCATTATGTTAAAAACAAAAATGAAAGTGTTTGAAGCAATGGTAAAACCGGTGATGTTGTATGGTTCAAAGACATGGTCGGTAACAAAGGTAATAAAGCACAAGTTACAAACTTTTATAAATAGGTTTTGCGGACAATTTCAAGAATATGGTGGCCTTAACTTATAACAAATAAAGAATTATGGGAAAGAACGGGCCAAAAGGATGTAAATATAGAAATCAGAAGAAGAAAATATGGATGGCTGGGTCACAGCCTAAGGAAGGACAGCAAAGAAATTTGCAGAAGTGTGCTGCAATGGAATCCACAAGGGAGGAGGAAGGTTGGGCGTCCGAAAACAACATGGAGGAGAACTGTGGAGGAGGAAGACTATAGCACAGCTTACACCAACAGCAGCGAACAAAAAAGAATGGAACAAATATATTAACGTCCTATGTCCCACTGGGGAATAATGGGATTTACTACTACTACTACTATAGCTTACTGTAGAGCAGACCTTATCGAGATAATTTTTTCTCAGTGTTAATTCGTCTGGAACGGTTTTATTGGTGAATTCTTCCAAAAATTCTTTGAGAGCAGGATTATTTAGATTATGCAAAGGTATATTACTCTTGAGCAACGTTTCACAAATCGGAAGAGAAAAATAATCTTTTGGCCCTCCTATCTCGTTTTGAATAGAATTTATTAACAAAGTTTGCTTTGCCGTTTCAACTTAATATTAGCTAAATGCTTTGCTGATTTGAAATGCTGTTATACATGGTATTTTTTAGTGGCATGCAACTAAAATGTAAAAAACAA
Organism: Sinelater perroti; assembly: GCA_036346155.1. Classification (NCBI taxonomy): domain Eukaryota; kingdom Metazoa; phylum Arthropoda; class Insecta; order Coleoptera; family Elateridae; genus Sinelater; species Sinelater perroti. The sequence continues at coordinate 1,735,679 of JARFIY010000359.1, forward strand.
AAATAAAGAAACATTGTTCTTGTTTTAATTCTCCGAAAATTTGATTTTTTAATGAAAGTAATAGTTTTTTCAAATTCAATAAATCAGATAAATTAGTTTTCAATAAAACATTTACTCGTCTAATCAAAATACCGCAAAGCAAATTTGCGCCATTATTACTTAAACTTTTTATAGAAAAATGTTCTTTTTTAGATTTAGGCATATTTTGGAAACGCACTATTCCGGTTTGCGTTAACAATATAATAAACAAATTTCTAAGGGTTTTGTTTGACCACCCTATTCCCGCTTTAATGTTCTTTAAATCTGGTAATTTTTTTATAAATAGAAATACCCAATATAAAATCTCTTAATGAATTGGTGAACATTAAATCATAGAAAGAAAATAAATTTTTAATGTACTTTTCATTGTAATATTAAGCAATACAATAGAAGTGTTTGGTTGACTTCCATTAAGCCATTAAGAGGATTAAGGATTAAGCAGGTAAGCACATACTGTTGTAAAAATTTCTTATCCTTAATGATGTTTTCGACCTGCTAAGTTAATTATAACATATAAAATTATTTGATGCATTAATTATTGCATTTTGTGGGCCTAAAAAGGCAAAATTATGGAAAATCTAGTAAAATGCACTTTTTCTAAAAGCAGCAAAAAAGGAAGGCAAAAGACAGTTGCCATAAAATCCGGATCTTATTAATGAGTAATGATAATAATGTAATAAACATAATCATAAATATATACAATATGAAAAAAAAGAATTGAGTTATTAAGATATGGAGATATTATTTTATAAGTGAAGTATTTAAAAGAAACACAAAAGGATATTAATAACTACATTATAAAGATAAATATAAAATAAAAAAAATCTATTTGTTTTAAAAACTGTACAATAAAAGAAATAAAATAAATAAAAGTTAATAGAAGTAAAGAAATTTTTATATCCAGGAACTCTTAGCAGAACAATAGAAAAATTGACTAAGAAATAAAATACAGAACTCAATAAATACAAGAAACGTTCTGTAACGTAAAACCTATTATCATCAAATAAACTCTAGAAAAAGAATACAATTAATGATGACATAGTATGAAACTTTGTCTTATAATAATTATAAGAGCTAAATGATGATTAGTAAAAATTAAAATTAAAAGCACTAAAAATGTAGTAAAGCAGAAAAACGCTAATTAAAATTCAATGACAAAGTGATAAACGAGGAATCGTTGAGAAATGTTAAATAAACCAGAATCGTACGGGTGCAAATCAAGAAGAATATTATTGTTAGTTGTTCCGTAAACAAATTTAGGGTTTTTATAAGTACAACTAGCAGATAAATATAAGAAGAGAAAAGAATGTAGATTTTGTATAAATTAAGTATAAAAAGAAGAATTCTCATAAAAAGGTTTATTGAAATAACTAGAAAATCCACCCAGCTACGCTTGACTGCTTTAGAGAATGCAAGTGTTACGAATTTTCTGTAGCAATCGTTACTATTCTGCAGCTATTTCTTCCAATGTTCTTTGAGAACGTCGCAATCGCCTTGCTTCGTTTCTTGCTGCTATTCTTCCAATGTTCTTTGAGAACGTCGCAATCGCCTTGCTTCGTTTCTTGCTGCTATTTCTTCCGGAGTTCTTCGTAAACTTTGCTGTTGCCTTGCACCAGTCCCAAGAACAGATAATTATGTTGTAGCGAAAACTTGCTGAACTAAGAAAAAATATTCTACCGCTGCTACAGAAAGTAATAAGCAGATTTGTTATAAAACAGATGAACAATGCTTAAAATAAAAAGTGGGGGAATAAAATCAAAAAATAAAAACAAATTGCCTTCTCTAAATCCACGTACTGCAAAATGATAGTTAATAAAACTAATGCTCCGCTTATTACCACCAATAAACAGGAAAACTTCGAAGAATCTGCAATATTTATTTTTTATTCTGATCAATGAGGGGTTGGATATAAAATCTAAGTTACTTTCCTCTAAGGAAATAAAACGTACCTTCAATGAAGAAGAAGCTAGCTTGCTGGATAGAGCACTCCAACTTACTAGTCCTATTAGGGTAATTGGTAGAGTCAGCCTTTTTTTAGCAACGAGCAAATTAAAGATTTACTCTGAAAAATACCAAGATTACAAAGTGCCTTTTAGAATATTGTTATTAACAACTAAATCAATGATTAAACTACCGGTATAGATGCTAAATTTTAATTATAATAAAGATGTTAACAAAATCTATAAAATCTATGGTATTAAGGAAGTAACAGTTACTATTAAGGCGGTCAAGAAAACCTAAACTGGTTTCCCAATGTAAGAAATGCTAGAAATTTGGGCATACGCAAAGCCATTGCTGAAAACCATTTAGGTGTGTCAAGTGCAACCAAATACATTTCTCTAAAGATTGTCCAAACCTAAAGGATAATAAATCTATTTACGTTAATTGCAAAAGAATAATCTTGCCAATTACAGAGAATGGAAAATAGCTAAATTCAAAATTTAAACATAAAATTATAAAGAAGAAAAATGCTAATTTTAAGGCTAGAGAAACTATATGGGCAAGTGCGGATCTTGTACTCCCAACGAACAAAGGCTGATGATCAGGATGTTGTAAACATTTCTTTAAGTCTTCTCAAAATTCCAGACAGTTTTGCGCCCTTAGTATTCTAGAAATAAAACAATATTTAAAGGTTTTATTACAAATAAAGCAGATATTTTAATAAAACCCTTAAAGCGATTTGGCTAGTTTCTTTAACTTTCTGCTTCAATTCTTTAAGTAGTTGGTACAGACAGTAATTGCGGTTATCACCGAGGCATAAGTAATTTTATAAAGTTTTAAAATTATAAAAAAACAACCAGAAATACCAAAAGTATTAACACCGACACTGCTCTTCTTAATGGTATAGAAGAGAAAATGGTTTGTTTCGTAGGCTTCCAGACACGAGGGGATTGCAGAACAAGCAATATCTTTGGTCACAATAGGACTTTAATTCAAACTAGTCGAACACAACCCAAAAATTAAACAAATGTTTAGATTTTAACTATTACACACTTATTAATCGTGGTATCGAAAATTCTAATTTATAATATTCTTGCATTAATACTTAATCTAATTAAAATACTTACATGTAAATATTATGAACCACAGTTCTTGTGGGTATTCTGAGTCATCGATCAATCACCAAGACTAGAACTGGCCATCCTATAGTATCATTCAAACTATTGAATTGCTTCAGATGAATGCGTCATCATTTTAACTGAAAAATACAAAACAAAATAGAAATATAAACCTTACCAAGTAATATAAATGTGTTCTACAATGCGGATTTAGATTTGAAAATATAGTTTAGAGGTATACAATCAATGATACCATCACGTTTAGAATTGCACGTTTGTGGTAAATTTGCACCAAGGTGTAAAAACCCCTATTAATGACAAGGTGATTGTGAATGATCCAAAACCGAAAAAAATTGCAAAATGTTTATACCAGCAGTTATCGAAAAAACTCCCGACACACAAAACTAAAAGGTCCCATAAAGTGTTTTTCTAAAATTATTACTTTCTTTTAGTTTTTATAAATTACAGATATATTAGTTTCAAAATGTAGTACAACATGCAATTGTTGCCTGCGAGAAATCTGGGAAAAATAACTCATTTCGATCCACTAATACCTTACTTTTATCTTTACAGTCGGTAAAATCCCAGAGTACTGCAAACGATTTAAGTGACAACTATCAAAAGCTAATTATTGTATCATATGAATTTGTTGTAAGGCGTATGCTAAGTTAATGCTGCTTTACCTTTATTGGCAATAGTTGTGATTGCGCAATGACTTGAAATTAGTAACAAACTATGAGCAGGCGCTTGCAAACCAGCAATTTATGTTGGTCCCAGCTTGAACTTGAAATTAACCCACTAACATAAAATCACTTTACAGTTCTTTAGCAAAATGACAACTGTAATCTATACTTCTTGATATTTAGAAAAGACCGTACGGCATTTTCCACCACCATTAAAAATAAGTACCCTAATTATTACCAAAATCAAAACGCAAATACTTTAATTGTAAATATTTTGATTTAGGAAAATTTGAAATATGCGTACTTAGAATAAACAGACCTTGATTTAAAATACTTGTATGGATGTTACCTACACAGACAATTTAGCTCTACTGCATATCTCCTCTTCCTTTTTCAAGGTACGATTAGTATTAAAGCATGTATTTATTTTTGGAAATATTGTACTTCTATCTTTTATTATTTTCTTCCATTCTTTCCTTTCTTTGCATTCAGTCTTTGATTTTTATTTATTTTATTTAAACTAAAAATCCTTATACCGTTAGGTGTCGGATTATAACCCAGTTTACAGTACTTATAATATAATATCTAATATAATTTATAAAACTTATTAAACTTAATTAACATTTCTTAATTAATTTATTCCAAGCCTTTCTGTCTCTTGTCAGGTTCCTTATTCTCTTCATGTATGTTCCTTTGCTAGTTTTACCTGTTCCTCCCACTTCCTTCTTGGTCTACCTACTGCGTTCTTCCCCTCTGTTCTTGTTTCGTATACTCTCTTCACTCTCCTATTATCATCCATTCGGAGCAAATGTCCCATCCATCCTAATTGCCTCTCTTCTACCAGTGTCAATATAAGTTTTACTTTCAGTTGTTCCGTTATATTTTCATTTTCACTCTGTCCAGTCTTGTTATTCCTAAAATTTTCCTCAAATATCTCATCTCCATTGCTCTAATTTTACTCTCGTTTCTTCCGTTGATCGTCCAGGATTCGCTCCCATAGATTAACGAAGGTCTAACTACTTTTTTGTATACTTCCGATTTTATTTGTTCCGGAATTTCTTTTTTCCTGAGGAACGTGTTTTTCAGTGTGTTAAATATTTTCCCCACCTTACCTAATCTTTCCATTATTTCATTATCTATTTCTCCCTTGTTATCTATTATTGTACCCAAATATTTGAAATTTGTTACTTGTTCTAGTGTTTGTCCTTCTATATTGATATTGTGTTGAAGGTCTGTCTTGGCAATAATCATAGTTTTAGTTTTTTCTATATTTATTTCCATGTTTATTTTTCTGAGCTCGCGATGATAGATATTGATATTTTCCTGAAGTTTTTCCGCTGATTCTGCTAGTAGCACCATATCATCAGCAAATATTAATTCCTGTAGATTGTTATTCTTTTAATCTCCAACTTCCCACTTCCATATTATAGCATTCCTTTTACAGATCTTCACTACATCGTCCATGAGTACTGAGAATAGGAGTGGACTAAGCACGCATCCCTGTTTCAGTCCTATTTTGTTTCGAATTGTTCTGACTCGTTGTTGTGTGTCCTTACTTTATTTCTATTGTCTTTGTATAGTGTTTTGATGACATCTATCATGTCTTTACTTACTCCTCTTCTTTCTAGACTTTCCCAAACATCCTTTCTCTTTACCCTGTCGAAAGCTTTTTTTAGGTCAATAAAGCAAATATGAATTTCCTTCTTTTCCTTATCATTTTTCCCTAATTGTCTGATTGTAAAAAATAAGTCCTGTGTGCTTCTACCTCTACGGAACCCATGTTGTGACTCCTCCAGCAAGTTTTCAATTTCTTCTCTCAGTCGCTTCTCTAAAATTCTACTTAACACTTTGCCGGGTATACTCATTAGTGTAATACCCCTATAATTTGAGCATTCTTTTATGTCTCTTTTTTTGTATAGGGGTAGTATTATTCCTATATTCCAGTCCGTGGGTATTACTTTTTTACTATTATTTCATTTATTAACTCGTGGAATTCCTCTACAGCTATCTCTCCCATATATCTCAACATCTCAGCTGTGATTTCATCTTCCCCTGGTGCTTTCCCTAGTTTGAGTTTCCTGATTGCTTCCATGATTTCTTCTTTTAAGATTCTTTGTATTTTCTGTGTATCCCCGTGTCCTGCCCTTATTTCCTCTATAATCTTGTTCTACATTATTTCCTGCTTATGTTAATTCTTCGAAGTATTCCTTCCATCTTTGCATTATTTCCTTCTCTTCAATTATCACTTTCCCGTTTTTGTCTTTTATATTTCTTAGTTTGGGTGGTTTCTTTTGTTTTAAATGCTTTAATGTATTATAGAATAGTTTTTGGTTCTCTAAATAGTTTTCCTTCATCCTGGTTCCGAACTCTTTCCATGCCTTTTTCTTCGTTTCTTTTATACTTTTCTTTGCTTCGGTTCTTGCTTTCTTGTATATGTTATAGTCTTCTTCCGATCCAGTTATTATATACTTTTCCATTTTTCCTTCTTTTCTTTGACTTTTTGTTGTATCTCGGTTGACCACCATCTACTTCCCTTCCTGTATGTATTCACAATTTTCTTTACTCCACAGCTAGTTCTTGCTGCTTCTAGAATATTTTCTTTAAAATGTCTCCATTTCCTTTCTATATCTTTACTCTCAATTTTATTTTGGGCAATTTTCTTATCTAGAATTTTTTGGAAATTTTTTTGTATTTCACTCTCCTTTAGTCTATAACTTTTGATTTTTTGTTTTACTATTATCTTCCTTTTCATCTCTTGTTTATCTTTCACGTTTATCCAGAGTTCCATTTTTAGTAGATAATGGTCGCTTCCTATTTCAGCATTTCTTTCTGTTCCAATTTTCTGTATTTATAATAAAGTAGTCAATAATTGACTTCTCGTTCCTGGAGCGGGCCTGGTGTATTTGTGTATATCCTTGTGCATGAATTTCGTGTTTGTAATCACCAAATCATTTCCTACACATAGGTCTATTAGCCTTAAACCGTTGTCATTTTTAGTGTTTTCGCCCTGCTGCCCCATGTGTCTTTCTATACCTTCATTGTTATTGCCTACTCTGCCATTCATATCTCCCATTACAATTACATTTCTTTCTCCTTTATCAATTTCCATTTGTAGTAATTCATAAAACTGTTCTTTCACTTCCTTCCTTTCATTATTATTAGGCGCATATATTTATCGTCCACATTTCCTCATTGTCTATTTTAATGTCTAGTGCCAGCAATCTTTCATTAATATATATTTCTTCCCTAATATTATTTACTTTATCGGATTTTACTATTAACCCTACCCCTTTTGCTCCCCATGTTTCTTCCTCTACTCATGATCAATATAGCCAGTATCCTTCGTTCAGTTCCATTTCTCCTTTCCCTTTCTTTTTGGTTTCTGTTATGCCTAAATAGTCTATATTTTGCATTATTATCTCATCCATTATTTCTTCTTCTTTTCCTATAATACTTTTCACATTTCAGGTGCCAATTTTTATCGAGTCTCTTTTTTGTTTTATTTTCTTCGGTTCTTCTTTGTTGTATTGTTTGTTTCTTTTCCTATTTTTATGTTTTTGATGTATTACCATTTGCTCATTTCCTTGTTCATTGCCCTTTTTGTCATCACTTCCTCCTATCCTATCTTTGTTTACCAGTTTTTTCTCCCGGTACGGGTTACTTTCCTCAATTGATCATCCAGAGTGCTTCCCTCCGGGGACCTTTCCGTTACTGTCCTCTTTAGGGTATTTTATTCTGAACTATCTTTCTTTGTCCGTTTTTCTTCCCTTTTTATATCATCGACCTTGTATATTTGATCGTTCACAATTAGCGTATTGAATTTTAACTGTGCCTTAAATCCTTTTTCCCGCGCTTCTTTCAGGTGAGGTATTAATGTCTTTCTTTCTTCTTGTATTTCCTTAGTGTAGCCTTGATTGATCCATATATCGGATCCTTTAAGTTTTTTCGCATTCCGAAGGATTGCTAGTTTCGTACTGTCTTTAATTAATTTAACGTGTATTGGTCTTTTCTGGTCCTTACTGTAATCCCCAATTCTTCTGACTTGGTCGGTTTCGGCTTTTATGCCTAAGTTCATACCTATTTTTTGAATAATTGTTAGTAATTTGGCACTTAACTCGCTTTCATTTTCGTTTTCTTCATCTGCTACTCCTTTTATTACAATATTCTTTTTTCTTACTTCTCTTTCTAAATTGGTTATTTTTCCTTCTTGCGCTAATATTTGTGCTTTCAATTTTACATTTTCTTCCTTTATTTGTTTCATTTCTGTTACTAATGTATCTAATTTTGCATTCATTTGGCTCATGTTCGTCTCTATTATTTGAAACATTTTCTCAATTTTGTCGAACTCACTCATCCTTAGTTTTGTTTGACCACTTTGATTGAATTTTACCTTAATTTATTTCTCTGTTCAAAATTTATACCTGGCTTTTAAACTTTAAATTTTTAATTCTTATGCATTCCTGAATATATTTCCTTTTAAATATTTGATTTGTTATTTGGGTTGCCTATTTAGACGTCGTGTAGCGTAAAGTGTTATCACCCAAGTCGACCTTTCGGAGGTGATATCACTTATATCTCGACGTTGTGTATTTATTTGTATATTTAATATTCAATATTTGCAAGTTAGTACTTAATTATCTCATTAAACGTCTATTTTTCCTCCTTAGATATTATTTATATAATCTTATGCTATTGATTCTCTTTATGGTTAACAACTTACGTGTAAGTTCAACTCGTAAAGGCTCAAATTTTGAGTTTGTTTACGGAGCGATTGACACACGTGCACTTAAATAAAATTCTGATTTTTAATATTTTTATATATTCCTCCATCTGATTCCACCATCTACTTTTTGGCCGTTCTCTTGCTTTTGGTCTTAAGAGGTCCAGTTTGTTATTCTCTTTGTTATTTCAGTTGATTTTTACTCATAATATGACCCATTCTAGTCTTCTTGCTTTTATATGTCTAGATATATTTTCTCCATTTAATTGTTTTTCAATTTGAGCATTTTTCTGTAATCTCCTTTGTTCATCTCTTGTTAGGACTGGTCCCATTATTGTTCTCATTACCTTTCTTTCCAATATTTTTTAGTCTTCTTTTTTTATTTATGGTTGTTTCCAGCGCCTAAGTGGTAATTGGTCTAATCAAGGTCTTGTATATTTGGATTTTTGTTCTTTTACTGATTGTTTTGGACTTCAGTAGTTTTCTATTAATGCCAAATATTTGGTATCCTTTTAAGATTCTTTCCTTTATCCTTTCTTTTCCCGTTTGTCTTATCGCTGCTCCTAAATAGTTAAAGTGTAATACCTCTTCAAACTTGTAGTTTTTTATTTTTATAGGATTTTCAGTTTTTTACTTCTCCCTTGTAACTCTCGTATATTTTGTCTTGCTCTTCGTTTAATTATAACCCTAAGTCTAGTCTCTCTAGTGCTCTTATTAAGTCTTTTATTGTGTTTCCGATAATTGTAATATCGTCGGTGTAGGTTATTATTTGCGTCTCATTTTCTATTATATTATTCCTATTTAGGTTTACTTTTCTTAAAATGGACTCAAGTACTAGGTCGAACAGTGTTGGGGAGATTGGGTCTCCTTGTTTCGCCCCTTTGTTAATGTTAAATTCGTCTGACACTAATCCTTGGAATCTTACTTTGCCTTCGTTATTTATTAATGTCATTTCCAGTGTTTTTACATTTTTTCATGGGATTCCCAAGGTTCTTAATTCTTGTAGCGCTTTAGTTCTTTTTATCGAATCGAAAGCATTTCGGAAATCTATAAAAATCACATGAAGTTTTTTATTATATTCTTTGGATTTTTCGTAAATTTGGTCTATAGTATGAATTGCGGTTTAAGTTGATTTCCCTGGTTTAAAGCCATTTTGATAGTCCCCTAGTATTTTTTCAACGTAGACTTTCAGTTTACTCTTCATGATTTTATATGTAGTATTAAGAATTGGTATTGGTCTATAGTTTCTGCATTATTCTCTATCTCTCTTTTTGTAGATTGGTGTTATTATTCTTTAATCTCATTTAAGCAGCATGTTGTTCTGTGTCTATATTTTTTGGATAAGTTTACATACTTGCGTTGGGATTGTTTCTCCTCTATATTTCAGAAGCTCTGCTGCTATTTTATCCTCCCCTGTCGCTTTACCGTTGCAAGTTCGTTTTATTTCTTCTCTAGGGCAATTTATTATACCTTCTAGTTCGGGATTTTCTTTTGTGGTTTTTTATTATTTTCATTACCTGAGCTTGTGACTTCTACCCCTAGCATTCCCTTAAAATAACATTTCCAGATTTTTATCATTTCCGTGTTCTCATATTTTAACACTGTTGGTATCTTTTAATCCTCTTTTTTTTATGGGGAGCTTGGTTAGTGGTTTTATATTTTTGTAAAATTGTTTTAAAATGTTATTACTTCTGTGTTTACTATTTCTTTCAATTTTTTATTTAACCAATCGTTTGTTTTTCTTTTTATATATTGCATTTGCTCTATTCAGATGTAATTAATATAATCTCCTGTTATGTTTTTGGTTTGTGTTTATCCAATTTAGTCTTGCAAAAAAGAGCACGACAGCCGCGACGCAAAGGCTTCGGCCTGCCAGACTAACGCGCGGCGGGCCCTGGGTTCGACTCCCAGGTCAAAAATAACGGCAAACATCGAGTGCTCTCCGGCCATCATACAAACACCTTTGGCGGTCGTAAGTACATTCTCTTCTTCTAACAGGTCAGACTAGCCACCTGCCCGGGGTACGACCAACATGGCTCATAGTACTACACGAAATGTGTAGTTAGAAACAGGCTTATAGCCTATATAAGAGTAGAAGAAGAAGAAGAAGAAATAATTTTTGTTTTCTGATTTCATCACACTCTTGATCGAACTATTATTTTCTTGCTTTATTTGTGTTTTTCTTCCCTAATACGTGTTCTGCTGAGTTCAGTAAGCTATTTTTTATTTTTTCCCAATTATTTTCTATGTCTTCAGTACTTGTTGTGCTGGCTTGCATGGTTTTTGTGACTTTCTCCTCATATTGTTTTCTTGTTTTTCTGTTACATAGGGCGCCTATATTTAAATCGTCAATGTTTCTTTTTATGATTCCATGACGCTTGGCGTCTTTTAAATTTCTGATTTTTATCATTACTAAGTAATGATCCGTATCTGCAATTGCACTCCTCTACGATCTTGTGTCTGTGGTTTTTTTGTAAATTCTTCTTGTAGCTAGCGCATGATTTATTTGGTTTTCTAATTGTCCACCGAGTGTCGCCAAGTTACTTACTTTATGTTTCTTTGGGTAAAAAAATTTGTTGATATGATTGACATTTGTAGTAGTCCCGCTAATTAACAAAGTCCCGTTGCCAATTACGTCTCGTAGGTATAATTCTTTTCCTAGTTGAGCATTTTCATCATCTAGTATTAATATTTCTTTTTTCGTTAGGATGCCAAAAAGAAGAATAGTCAGAAGTAATATTATCTGTAACACTAAAAAGAGTCAACGGCTAGGAAGTCACAATATTAGTGTTCTAGCTAAAATATAAAAGAAAACAAAGAAATATTTTGAAAAAACTATCAAGTGTTATTATACTAGAGAAGAAAAAAGAAGAAACTCACGCACCACAGTGGCCTAAAAGGCCTTCAAATTTACCAGATTTGCACCATGGTTTGTTATGACTGCATTCACTTATATACATTAAATAAGTTAAATTCCAAATTTATAGCGAAAACGGTCGAGTCGTTTTCTCAAAAATCAAAACTTAAGGTAAAAAATTACAAAAGTCAATAATTTAAGTTTCTAGGTAGTTTATAAATGAAAATCATATCATTGTTTATATAGTATAGTATTCTATATGTATTAACATTGTTCAATAAACATCGTTTGTTAACTAAAAAAGTTACAATAGGTATTAACAGTGCTCAATGATTGAATGTTATGTTCGTTCTATAAACTAAACGAACCTTACATTATAATAATATAATAAATAAAAAACGTAAGGGAAGTGTAATAAACATAAAATAATAAATAAAAAAACTACCAAAAAAGCTAGAAAAAAATCATGAAATGATTTTAAACAACAAATTGAGAGCTATAAAATCAAAAACTGCTTTATAATAGAAAAGAAGTTTACGTAACAAATTTTATCAAATTACCATTTTTAAGACAATAATAAAAACATATTTTAAGAATTATTAACCGCACTTCTAAAAAGTTAAAAGCAAAGAAAACTATCTAACAAACATGCACTTACAAAAACTAACTGCAGAAATTATAGAATATTCCACTTATAGTTAAAATAACAATAGAAATGATCAAGTTCATGAAGAAGAATAAAAAATGTACTATTAGGCATGTATAACGCGGCTTCGAGAAATGAAACAATACCTAAGGTTTACAAAACAGGAATAACATTTTCTATATATTAAAAAGGAGACAATTGTGCCTATAGAAATTTTGAGCAACAATTAGAACCACCATACTTAAAATCACGTTTATACGTTAAAACCCAATAATAATTAAGACTTACAAAAAAATAAAGAATTTTACTTTGCATTTTTGGGTCTAGAAGAAACTTGTAACAGTCTTACGAGCACGGATTTGAAAAGGCTTAAGAAAGAGAAGAACTAAAATAAATTATAATAATTCAAAATTTATATCACCACACTATTAACTATTTAACCTCTGAAAACATAAAGAGCCTTTTAATACAACCGCAGGATACAAAAGAGTGGGGAAATAGCCTCGGTAACTTTTAGTTTAACCCAAATTTTAAAAAATTATAGAAAGTAGAAATATAAGAATATACTTTTGCAAACCATGTATTTATTTTAGCAGAAAGTAAAGAGAACCTATAAATAAATTTAAAAATATGAAAATTACTAACTCAAAATCAGATAAAAATAAACAAAACTGAAACAAAAGTAATGATTATAACGATAGATGGAAAAAACATCGAGTAAAGTTAAAAGTGAACATCCTGAAGCAAAGAGTGAAATTACTAATCAGAATCAAACCTAAACAAACATATAATTAACATTAACAAAATCGACTACACATTTTACATTAAGTTTTCATATCATTAAAAGTTATCCATTCTGTTTTCAAATAATTTATCCAAACAGTACTCAATCCAATTCATACTTAGATATCGATATAAATTATGTGATCCAAATGTATAATAGTACATTCAAAAGAAATAAAGCCTAGTGAACAAATGTCAAAATAGAAATGATAGAATAAAACTATCAAATGAAGAGTTATAGACTGCATAAGTTTGAACAAAAACAGTAAAGTTGGTGGGGACATCCTAAGCAAAAGAGGAACAATCTGTAACAATAACTAATAGCTAAAAACAGGAAATTGTGGTAACATTTTGCATTTAAGTTTTTTGCGGTATCCATTAAAAATTATCCTTCTGTTTTGGAATAATTTTATCCCAAGTCAGACTCAATCCAATTTTTTAGATACCTTCTAGCTATTATCTGTCCAAATGTATTCACATACCTTCTAGATTGCCTTGTTAACAAATGTCAAAATAAAATGGGTAATACGTAATACTCTTAAATTATTTTTTTTATCTGAATTGACCGCTGGGTTAACTCTTGACACAATATTCCCTAAATATTTTACCATTCAGATAATGTAACACTTCTTAAAAATAAGCTTTAGATAATCATTTTGCAACTGCAAAACTACTACTCTACGATTCTTTAAATGCTCATTAAAAGATCTGCCTGTTACAATTACAATATCTAACGCACCTAATCAGTTTAATCCTTGTGATACAGTTTCCACAAATTTCTCAAAAACATAATACTGCCCCAACAAAATAAAAATGAATTACCATAGTCCTAACCTTGTTGTAAGTACGGTTTTTATTGTCTTCGAATTCCATTCGGATTCTAAGGCTAATGTAGAAAATCAGCGCAAACTGGTGTCTAAGTTATCGCCAATACGTGGCACAGTGTAGTCAACGTAAAATTATGTCAATTCGTCTTTTCTCTTAACTAATGTAACCAGCGATACCATAGACTACATGGTGGTTTAATGACTCCTTGTTTTACCACATCAATATCCTCTGCTTCTTTCTGTTTTGCTTTCGAAATATATATTTGGGATTATCGTATTCGTAGAGCATTTTCGTTATTAATTTGTTAATTCTTTTTTACTTTCCTTATCCTATATTAAGGAAAGTAATGTAATCGGCAGAAATTTGACCTACCCAGTTTTTCACATTTCTGGACGAATTATAGACTCAGGACACCAAAAAAGTTGGTTTGAGCCATTGGTTCGTGTGTGTGTGTCTGTCTGTCTGTCAGTGAACAGGGTATCTCGAGAACCGTATGAACTAGAGACTTGAAATTTGGTATGCAAGTTACTTGTAGGTAGGAGACGCAGTGCGAAACTTTGGTAAAAATCGGCTGAACCGTTTGGTTGCAAGGTCGCAAAATCGGTGGCAAAGCGGTCGCAAATCTAAACGGTCAAAGATACAAAAAATTCATGAGAATAAAAATGATTTGTTATCACGAGATAAACATGAATTTAAAGTAAAAGTTTGTAAAATAGGAACTCGAAAAAAAATTGAAACCGAGGATTTTTGCCAGAATTACCCAAATAATAGGATAAGGAAAGTCGTGTGATGTTCCACCAGATTTTTGTTGTGGTTGAATGCAAAGGCGTCTTAATATTTAATCATCTTCCCTACCTTTTCCAACTTATCGATATCTTATTATAATTTTATAATTAGTTACAAGTTACAAGCGCGTACAACGCTGACATTAGATGTAAACATACATTAGACTATGACAATATTTATGTTTACAGTCCTGGCACGACATTTTTAACGTTCACAAAATCTCTGCTTGTTGGAATTTTCTGGATTCTTTGCTTACTATCAATTATTGCTGCTAATCATGAACTTCCTTACTTGCTAGGCGTTTTCAGGTGTGTCGCTCTGAGCTGGTAGTATGACGTTTTTCAATTATGTTTACCCAAACGACTTGTTCTGAAGGTTTGCTGAAAGAAAGCTCTTTATCATCGACTTTTACATTATAGCGCCAAGCTTCTTTAGAAGTTCCATGCCCAAAAAAATTGTCTAAAATGTTAGCCAATATCACCTGATAGTTCGGGGTGTGTTTACTAATGCTAACCATTATCATAACTTTTTCGTATACATGTAGTGATAACGTCGCTCGTACTCATACGAAAACGCAATGTTGTTGAGGATGTTTGGACGGCGATCTGCATTATCTCTGGTTGTACAATAGTTTTTAGTGTTTACTAGTAGTAGAAAGATTAAATTATATATATATATATATATATATATATATATATATATATATATATATATATATATTTTATTTATCTACACATTTGAACAGAAGGTAAACAAAGAAAAGTGGCATGATTCTTGAGCCTTTATTTACACGAGGAGGTCCGTGCGTAATAAACAAAGACAACCTATAGATTTAAACGGAAAGTAAACAAAGACGGCTGATACGAACTTTGGCATGGCCGAGCTCTGAGCCCTTGATTTACCCGAGGAGGTCCATGCGTCGAGGCCATTCTCGCTCCTTGTCGTATTGCTGAGCCACCGCAGCTGTTATCGGGCCGTTTTTTTTTGATTGTTGACCATTAGATAAGAAACGCGTATTAAATATTAGAGGAACTCAGCACAAGCAATCATTGTCGAACGCAAAAAGCGCGTTTCTCACGGTCATTTGTTTTGCTTCCATCGAGTTCACGTTTTCGATTCAGGGAAAAATTTATATATATATATATATATATATATATATATATACACGAAGTATGGCAGAAAAGTAATGAGACTGATTTTTTATTTACCAAAGTTTTTATTTTTTTCAAACATCAATGTTATTTTCTTTAAAGTAGTACTCTAGGGCAGCTACACATCGATTGAGACGTTGTTCCCACTGTTGGTAGCAGCGCTGGAAGCCTTTAACCGGTATGGTCTTAAGTATGTCCGTTACACTCTTTTGGATGTTTTCTAAAGTCCCCAAAATGACAAAAAAACCTTGCTCATTAATGATTCTGTTAAGAAGATCAAGACACTTGTTTTTCGAATGTCCTTCTGCTCAATTGTGAGGTTTTTTGGCACCATTTTGGCACAGACCTTTCGCATGTGCAAATGTTTAGTTAAAATTTGATGAACGGTAAATCTGTTCATATTTAATTGTTCACTCAACATTCTTAATGTTAAACGACGGTCTGATCTCACAAGAGTGTTCACACGTTCGATGTTTTCGTCGGTTTTTGAAGTTGAAGGCCTCCCTTCAACGTGTTCTCTGCCTTCCAAAAATGATTTATGCCAGCGAAAAACTTGAGCTCGGGAGAAATAATGTTCCTCATAGGCCTGTTTTAACTTTTTAAACGTCACACTTGCCGATTCTCCAAGCTTAACACAAAATTTAATGGTACAACGTTGCTCCAAATTGCGCTGTTCCATTTTGCGTGACGCACAACCAAATACAGCTTCACTAATAGCAGTCACAAAAATCACGTAGTTAACGGAACGGGTTGAAACTCGCACTGAGCTATAGGAGGGCATTTATACACGTGCTCTATCAAGGACAACAGCGTAGCGTTGCTAGATCGATTGCAGTGTTGCCAGTCTCATTATTTTTCTGCCACACCTCGTATGTATATATATATATATATATACATGTTATAGCTTCTCAATGATGTAACATTAACAATGACTACTCTGCTCTACTTCTAGAAGTTTTCAATCAACTTTTTATGGTGACTTCGTTTAGTCTTCCGACGACCTTAACGGATTTTTTACAATTACATCGTAAATAACCCCATTCACCACAATTCCAACAACCCCGATTTCATTTTCTTGCCGTAATGTCCGTTTCAACGTGTCTTATATTTCTTTCTTATCATTTCTTTGTTCTTCTAGAGTCGCTTTGATGATTGCATTTCATCAACGAACGTCTCTACGGCGAATTTCTCCTATGTCGAATGCAATTGGATAAGTCCATCGTAGCAGCCGTACAATATTGAACTCAAATTCTTACAAGATCTCTTTACAAGTTCAAGATATACATTATCAGATTATATTTATAATTTCAAAGCTAAGAGTGAGTAGCGTTTTTGTTATTATTATTATTTTTTTGATATATTACATCTATTTTCAAGAAAATCCTTAACTTTCTCTTCATTTGCATATTCACTGAATGTCGCAGAGGCTACAAATTATCTAGGATAAGTGGACCAAAATAATTATATTCGCCAAAATTGGGAATTTTTACTTTTATCTTTACTTATATATTATTTTCTACTGACGCTAATTTTAGATTGAAATTAGAAAATTGAGCAATAACCCGTCGTTTTATATCTATTTTAGAATTTCTAGCATTTGCTGTTATTTTTTTTCTATATCTTTGAAATATTTTTTTATACCATTTACATTATTTCTTTTCTAAAACTAAACATTTTTGAGACTTACTTAAAAAAAATCGATTAATCTTTCTAAAATGTTCTTCAACCTTTGAAGTTTCCTTTTCCTTGTAATTCCTTTTTCTAATGTTTTTCGCGCTCATTTTTAATTTCCGTAAATCCCTTAGTAGTTTTTTCTCAAAATTTTTGAGTTTCTCTCAAGATTTTGTATTGGCACAACGAAATCCGTGAGTCTGCGACAACCTTTCTTGTAGTACAGTTTTCTTTTCTGTTGCCCCTAAATTTTGTTTTTCTAAGTTGCTTTTTAGATTCGCGATATTTAATTTATGGATCTGGGTTTGCCTCGGACGTGGTAATTTC
This sequence comes from Sinelater perroti, assembly GCA_036346155.1. NCBI lineage: Eukaryota > Metazoa > Arthropoda > Insecta > Coleoptera > Elateridae > Sinelater > Sinelater perroti. The sequence continues at coordinate 1,753,229 of JARFIY010000359.1, forward strand.
TTTAAACATTTCTTCGAGTTGAGATGAATCCAACTTTTAACATCACTTATTACAAATTTGGCTTATTGCTCAATTATTTATTTATTACTTGCAATTATTTACAAATATTTGTGTTTTACCGCATCTGCTTTCTTAACTGTTTCTCGTCGTACACGCTCATAATCGCAAAGCTCTGCTTAGATGCGCCTAGCAAATTATCAAAACTACCCTTCACTATCGAGACAAGAATTATTTGTATTTTTACGCACTTTCCTTGCCTTGTGATTTAATTTCCGATATATGGTTCGAAAAAAATGGTGTTTATTAATTATGGAAAATAGCTAAAACTTTAATTTATTAGATTGAAAACTAAACTTCAAGAACTTTATTCTGTTTTTTATAATTTGTTTGATAAAAAATATAAATTTTGATAAAATAATAAAAATTTTAATGTTGTAAAGTTTCAGCACAAAAATTAAGACACCCATATCAACTTCTATAGTTTACGTTTAATTCCACGGAGTTGGTTTTTTGTTTATCAAAATTGCATAAAGAGTTAACACAATGTTAACAAATATAATTTGAATATGTAAATTTTCTAATATAAAAAAAAGGATTCTTTTAAAAACTACCAAAAAATAAAATATTAAGTGATTAGAATTAACAGGTCATAGGTCAGAAAAAATTAATTTCATAAACAAATTTGTGTTTTTAATATTTAACAGACGTACTGCAAATGTAATACTTTGTTGTAAAACATGATATCTAAATGTCTCGCAAGTCTGTAAGTAACTTCGGAATTACTTGTTTTAACAACAAATACATTATTTCTTTATATGGATTAGTTTATTTACAGTAAGATTAATGAGCTTGTAGATAAAAACACAGAATGTTAAAAATAGATGCTCTTGATTGCAGATTAGTACTCATCAACATTGTCTGAGAGCAATGTGTTACAAACATGTGCATCTATATTTTTTATGTAAAAGCAAAATAAAACTTGCTTAATACAATTTACATAACTTGGAAACATGTGTCACAGAAACGTGAATTATATTTTTTTAAGCGGTAAATTAATAATGCCTAATTACAATTATAACTACGTATTTTATTATCTATAATATAGACCATTGTTGATAAATTTTAAAACATGATGTATGTGAATTACGTTATTTAAGGCTGCGAAGACTTACAATGAAAACCAGGTACGCCAAGGAAAAGTGTCAACAGCGCAAATGTAGTATGTGGCCGAGCATTATCCCTCTGGAAAATAACCTGTTGTACTTGATCTACAAATCAGCAGAACATTAATGCTTTTCTGATTATTATTATTATTATTACAAAAAACTATAAATTAAAAATACAAAACTACAAACTCTGGTGTCAATGTGAGACGATATAAGAGACTGATAATGCAGCTTGATTTCTGCAACTTGTTGCGAAAATAGTGAAAGTAGTTGCAAGGGTTACTAGTATTGTTCCTGCGGCCACAGCTATATTTTTTAGCAGAATAATGTCTGATCACGTACACCTCACGGTCCCGATTTTACCTTTAAGTAGCAAATTTTGGGCGCACGGGTGTAAAGCAGATTACCCTCAGATAATGTTAGTGTGTATAAGCTGTAATTAAGGACATTTATTTTTAGCATTATCTGTTTTTATCAGCACTCTCGTAAATCCTAAAATAAACTAATTAATTCAAGAAATGCCAGTAAGCATCTTCTAGGTCTGCAGGTGAAAATGTGAAAGAGGAAAAGTGAAGAATAAACATTAAAAATTAATAAATTAATAGTTCTGTACAACTATTTACTCACGTATACATTTAGTGCTCGTTAGCTACTCAAAATATTTCAGTGTAACTGAATCTTTATATTGCCGTGTAATCCTGTATTGGCTAGATCTAAATTTGCTGGTACAATCTAAACTAAATGAAAAATTGTTACACTAAAAATCAGAATTAAAAAAGCTAACAGAAAAGTTTAATTTAACAAGTGGCTATTTATTTATTATAATTGCAAAAAAAAATTATTAAATGAGTATTTACCAGGCGTAGTTGCTAATTAAAATGCATAAAGTATTAACAATGTTTCCTATTGCATATCACAATTATTAAATTATCTATTGAACTATTTACAATTATTATGCAATACATGTAACCACTGTGTTCAAATGGTTATATAGGAATAATAAAATTTTATTTAAGAAACAAAAATTGTTTTTCATATACATAAACAATTTGCACAAGGCGACAAGACATGAATACACATTTGCTTTAAGCAAAGGCAGTAATCGTACACGCAAGAATATCTAATCTCCAGCTTATTGGCAATATTACAAAAATTCCAAATTGCATTATCTTGACACAGTAACTTAAATCATATGTAAAAGATTATTCAAAAGAACCTACCGTGAACCACATTTAAGTTTAAGTAATTTGCCTTCAATTATTACCCAATATTACTGTGTAACCAAAAAGTACAGAAAATCTGGCTACCAGAAGGAGGTAGCTGCTAACAGAAAAACTCACAGCATTTACGCAAAAAGTGATGAATTCATTCGCGAATTGAAAGAGAAGATAAATTAGAATTCTAGGCGGAGCAAAACTGACTTACTAAAGAAAATGGACGTGGCAAAGTCGACGGTCAGTTTAGTAGCACACCAGAACCTGTACTACAAGTCTTTTGTCGTGAGAAACCGCCAACTGTTGAATGAGGAAAACAACATGGACAGGAAGTTAAAGGCTCAAGTACTGCTTAACAACATAAATCACAACAACGCTGGTTTCCTGAGATTCTTTTCGGACGAAAAAAACTTTATCTAGTACAGAAAGGTGAATCGCCAAAATGACCGTTTTATCTGACAATATACCTTTGAAGTAGCTGCCTTCCTGCTTCTGTAATGGTGCTGAAACTTGTGAGCAGCAAAGGAAATGACATGGCGCCAGACTTCTTTGAGGAAAGCTCGAAGGTAACCTCCGACAAATATATCAATACTCTTAATACAGGAGGTGGCAGCAAGACTCACTCCAACCCACAAGCCAATAAGGACCCAGGCAGAGCTATATAATGATTTGTATTACCATTGATACACAGTCTTATAGCCACCCTCCATCCCCGACTGCAATCCCCTTGACTACTACGTATGACACAGTCAATGAGATGCATCATAACACCAAAAACAGCTTAAGAATCTCTATTGCGGAGTCATGATACATATAGACAAGAAGGAAGTTGGTCTGCAACAGGTTTAGGTCTCGATTGGGGCCGCTGATGGGGGTTCCATTGCGTAATATGGTACTCAATATTATTTACTTAGTCGTACTAAATGTCACATAAATAAATTTTTTCTTGCATTTTAATATTATTTCTAACTAAGTTAAAGTTAAAGAAATGGATGCTATATGTGAATGATGAAAGCGTAAAATCTGCGTCTAACTCTTCAGAAGATTTTTATAATATAGGGGAGCGGGAAATTTAAAGCTTTACTGTGTATTTAGAGCGCAAAATGCTTTTGCATGATATTTACAAAGGATTTCTTAATTTTTTAAGCTTTAACCAGCAAATGTAAACATTAACATATTGTTTACCATTAAAATGTTGTTTTAATTCTGACGCTTTATAGTCGCAGGTGCATGTCTCCAGGTCAACACAATATTTGTTTTTAACCTTTAGAAACAAATAGTTGTTGTTAGCAATTGGAATTATAATATAAACGCACTTAATGACGTTTTAAATATATTCCACAAAAACTCGAAATGTACTTCGTTCATACAAGCTGCTATTTAAATATTAGATTATATAATATTTTATAGAGTAGTTACCAACTAAATCGTGGCAAAATAAAACTAACATACGTGTTTTATAATTATCAGTCATAATAAAATTAAGAGCATTTTTGAATTTTCTTGGAGAGCATCCACTAGATAGGAAAGGTTTTAATAGCATTGTAAATATACCATATGCAGACACTATTTTTTTCTATAATGAATTTACAGCTGATTATCAATACTGTTACTAATTATTTATTTTCACACTCTAATCAGCTTCTCCAACGCATTTAAATCAATATAAAATATATTTTGCCATAACTGCTTTTTTTGGCCGTTTTAGTACACCCTGAATTATCTCCGCACGTAATTCTAGAACCTTCGCGACTTGGCGCCGGCACGCCGACCGGATTACTAAAATGTTTCTTCACAATGCGCCGATAGCTCTATGAATATCTATATACTAAACCTAAATTGTTTTTTGTACTTGAAGAGCGAGTCGCGAATGAATTGTTACGTTTCCTTAAGATTTATTGTACTGTCTTTACTGTGACTTGTATAGAATAGAATTACATACGGTAATCTATATCTTTGTTACTTTGAAGTATACTTTAACATATTTCTTACTATTCGCCAGTTCAACTGGTCCAAATCGCATCAAATCGTTGTTATCGTCAACCTCTTTATATCTCGTTGAGTGCAATCCTGTTTTAAATAAGAAAGGACTCTTTACATATTGATGTAATTAGAGTTATGATAAGAGAGTTGTTTGGTCACAAGTAGTATAGAAAACGTTTCTTATGTAGTAGTCGATACTACTTTAAGATACTTCAACATAATTCGTCTAGGCAATCAAAAATCGATTTAAAAAGGGATGATATTCCTTTGTCCATACAAATATTTAAGAATGTAATGTTAACACTGACTACTATGGTGACCAGTCTTCCAATTTTCTGTAATTGCAACAAACTGACTTTTATTGTCTTGACTTATTTGTGCATAATGCTCGTTTTCTATATCTTCTTTATCGTTTCATCCTTTTTTTATAGTTACTCTAATACGATTGCATCCACGCGATGCTTATTTTGCAGCTTCGTATACCAAAGAATACGCCAGCCCGTCATCAAGCTTTTTTGGTTAGGTTGAACGTAGTAAATTGTTAAATGTCATTATCCCTAAGATACACTAACCGTACCAATAGCGTAACGTCGAATTTGAATTATTGCAAGCTCTCTCCAACTTGCTAAACGTGACTTTCAACTTGTGCATGGTTTCACAAAACTAAAAGTCCTTACTTTGTTTTTTTTTAATTTTTTATTATAGCATAAAGAACATTCGTAGCGCCTTCCAACAGGGCACTTTTTTCTCACTCCTTTTCTATCCGTTATTTGTCTCAGCGGATTCAAATTATAAAATACCGTAAATCAAAATATTTTACCCCCAAAATTGAACTTTTATTTTTATTTGCCATACTATTTTCTATCGGCGATAATTCTAAATCAATAATAGCCAACTAAATATTTATGGCAAAAACACTTTGTTCTATTTCTACCTTAATATTCCTAACAGTGTTTGCTGTTTTTCTGTCTTTTACCGTTTCTATTATATCTATTTTAAAAATCTTTCTTTCCACGCTTTTACATTTTCCAGTTATCTTCTCTTCACGTGTGTTCTTTAAACTATACTAATTTTATGGTCTCTTATTTCTGGTATACCTTCAATTCTTATAATTCCTCTCTTAAGTATTTAGACTTATCTTTCATACTCACTCTTAATTTTTCTCTTAAGCTTCTAAAGTGTTTTTTTTTTTTAATTCTTCTTGTAAGGTTTTGCGTTAACACACACACCTGAACTAGTGAGTTTAAACAAATATGTGTCGTAATATTAACTGTGGCAAGGTTTTATTTTCTGTTATCCTTAACTTAGGTTTTTCATGTAACTTGACTTGCATAGGTACGGTGATTTATCCAAATAGTTCTTCAAATTGCGTCAAATTCCACCGCTGTCACCAATTGTAAGGAACTCATTTTAAGGGTTCGGCTATTTAATTTATCTAACATACTGACACTAATTATTTATTTTAATAGCGCAATACACTATCCATCACACCGAAGTCACCACAATAATTGTATTGCGGTTTATCGTGGACACCCTGGTAGATTACTGAAATTCCTCTTTACGACGCGTCGAGATCTCTGGATGCGCACGCATTGATCCAAAACCGGAATCTGTTGGTACGATAGACCTTAATATACTCAAAGAAAATTAACGGCTTAAGTACAGAAGTTACTTTTACTCGCCAAATAAATTTATGCTTAATAATACTACCAAATGCACATTACTTGTGATATGTCTTTTTATATTGTAACAATTTCTAACTCGCTCCCCCTAAGGTGCACTGTTGCGCTAAATTTTTGCGGATGATTCTGGATTTGCTAATTTTGTTACCGCCGAGCCGTCACAGTTGAGCGGCGAACATATACCTTTCAAAAGTACAGCCGTACGAGAGAGAGAACTAAAACAATGCGGATATATCTAAATGTTTGTTATGTGGTTCCTGTAGGCTTCAAAATAGGTCCTAAATAAAGCAACCTGAGGAAGTTAAATACCGAAAATAAAACAAACCGTGCTGTATATAAACAGAGTGCATTTACGTTAATAATTCTTTGTGTAGTGTACATAAACGTTAATAAACAATCAATTTCCTTTAAGTAAATAAGTAGTTAAGTAAATTTAACGTTTTATTCGCCACTGTTGAGAAAAAAACGTTTATAATATTATAGATTTAATTACTGGGGAAAAAACAAAAAACAAAAGGCGAATTGCACATTACAAATATACAGTGCGGAAAGAAATTCTAAAATAACAAACATATATAAATAATCAATTAATATTTGTGATGCTGCACTAAAATTAGTTAATGATGTAAGAAGATAAACTTTTATGTGCCAAATGTAATCAATGAAGCCATTTTTAATAATAAAAGTACAAGCCCCAAAATATAACAATACATAATAAGTAAAATACTGAATGTTACATTTCTAATGATAATTTATAATTTATTAAAAGGAGTACAAATGAGTCTCCGCAGTTTGACAAAAGACGGCCCTACCAGTAAGTTATGGTTGAAATTGTCAGATGTAAAACGTCATATCGTAATGTTGGACATCTGGCAACACCATAATTTTAAAATATTAGCGGTTTTATATCAGCATTACATCATTTTTTTGTGCGAAAATGTCGAATTTTGAGCCGAATAAGCGTCACATGCGGGAACTTTTGATTTACTTCTTTAATTTGAAAAAATCTGCACCTAAGGTGCATCGATTGCTTGTAGAAGCATATAGTGAGGCTGCTTTAAGTGAGAGAAGTTGTCGTGAGTGGTTTCAAAAGTGTAAGAAGGGCGAGTTTGACGTCGAAAACAAAGAACGTAGCGGAAGACCGAAAGTGTACAAAGACGCATTATTGGAGGAAGATTTCTGTTAAACGCAAGAAGAACTTGCACTTACATTAGGAGTGACTCAACAAGTAATTTCACATTGTTTAAAATCGTTGGGAATGATTCAAAACCAAGGAAATTGGGTTTCATATGAACTGAAGCCGAGAAACATTGAACGCCGACTTTGCACATGTGAAATGCTGCTTGCCAAGCATAACCGAAACAGTTTTTTGCACCGTATAGTCACTGGTGATAAAAAATGGATTCACCACGATATCCCAAAAAAAAAATTATAGGGACCATGTGTCAATATCGACAGCCAAGCCGAATATTCATGGAAAAAACTCATGTTGTGTATTTGGTGGGATCAGCTTGGTGTCGTGTATTATGAGTTGCTCAAAATGAACAAAACCATTACTGGGGATCTCTACCTAACACAATTGGTGAGATTGAGCCGAGCATTCAAGAAAAAACGCGCCCACTACTACTCCAGACACGACAAAATTATTCTCCTGTATGATAATGTTCGTCTTAAATCGGTAACATATTTTATGTCTACATCTATATTAACATATAGAATATATAATATATAATAGAATCTTAGAAAAAAAATTGCCATTACATTTCTCAAATATAAATAAAGAATAAAATTAGTTATTCCGCAAACTAAGCATACTATTATCAAACTATATTTATTATTTGAATTTTTTGACATTAAAACAATATTTCCATGTCCAACACGACAATAAACTTTCTTAACACTATCCGCTGGTTGTGATGCAGATAATATTGTACTCGTTAGCAGCACTATTAGAAAAGTAAAAGCAATGATCACAAACACGTTTTTAATAAGATTGGGCTAAAAATAAATATTGACAAGATTAAAGCTGCAACCCCCACTACCGGTAACTGTAAACCACTACGTCTATCTTAAATATAATCTAAAACTTGGAAAATAAAACTAAAATATGGAGATCACAAGGAGAAATGGTTTGACTTGGGCTGGTTTCGGTAGATGAAGTTGCATCTTCAGAAATTCCTCTATCCCTATGTTTAAAGAAAGAGCTCTATGAGACATGCGTGTTCCCAGTTGCTACATATGGTATGAAAACGGCAACTTTAATGAATTAGAATAACAGAAAAGTATAATTTTAAAGATAAGAAATGAAAATATTTAAAAAATAACCAAGAAGTGTAGGCAGATCGTCAGGGCTATTATAGAATGATATAGGGAAATACTTAGAAAAGCAATAGTTTCAAGTTGCAGAGGACAGAAGCGCATAGAGAAGAGCAGAAGTGGTCTATGTCCAGCAATAGACCGCAACAGGCTGATAATAAAATAAAATCTTATAAATATTTCTGAAAACATCTATTAAGTCTTGGAAAAAGCTTTTACAAAAATATTTTAAAAATAAGTAAACTATTGAGTGGAAGTTGATCAATATTACTTTTACAAGCATTACATATTAATGGTTTTATTATAACGGTGTGGTTATTCCTAACAAATTGATTCCTATTAAAACATTTGTGGTGTTTTCTTGTACTGCATTGGTAATAGATAGATCAAACAGTATTTAAAAATTGTACTGTTAACAGCTACGTGTAGTCAATTAATGACCCTAATCCAAAAATTTATTGTTAGAAAAAATATGCCACAATGTTAAATAGGGTAAAACTTATTTAGAAAAACAATGAAATCCCAAAAAAGTTCTTAATATTATCCACAAAACAGAAAAACGACATTGGGGTTGTTTTCATCCCCCGCTAGATAACCTTTTTTATAGTTTTTATACTTAATCTCTGTAACTAAAAGACACGCACGACATTACTATGCGGATTTTTATAGGAGGTGATTTATCTTCTTGCTGATAAATGTTTACCGTCATATTATCATTTCGTTTTTTCACATGTCTAATTTGTATAGGAAAATGTTGTACAGGGTCTTCTTATTCTCTCATAGACCAAAAGTTCAACTAAAGTATAGTTATTTCTAAACTAACCGTAAATATTCTCACCAGAGCCGGTATAGGTCTCAGAATCGCGAATAATTCTTGTCCGTTCGTAACTTTGAACTCAGAACTTGCTGAATGTAAGCCGAACACTTTCTAACTAGTCAAAATAAATAGTACCATTTGATGGTGTCAATAAATTTCTATTATATAATCTGATACTTTAACGAATCTTTACAGCAATTTCAAAAATCAATTAAAATATCACATCGCAAAAATACCTTAATTCAAAATATTCTATGCACTAAAAGTGTGCCATTCATATTCGATATGCAAACAATTGTATTTAATTGATATTGATGGCATCCGATAATGTTTCAAGAATTATGAATAGAATCACCCAGAGTACAATAATTAACTTATGCAAGTGTCTAATAATCATTTTCTAATGAGACTTTTAACTAATACTGCGGACTATATTTTAGTGTGATCACTTCACTGCAAAAATACTTGTTCTTTTTATAATTCCTCTTTTATTAGCGCACTTGCTTTTGCTTAAAATAGATTGTACGAATGCAATTTGGAAAAAAAAACTTTCCTTCATTAACAGACACGAATAGACATGTAATCTTTATTATAAATATTAAAAACTTACAATAATAATTATATTTTGACCAAATCACCTGTAAATTAAGATACTTGTCGTAACGTCTTATAAAGTTTGAAATTCTTTCAAGGCAAATTCTTATACCTAGTACGGCCCGTGCATTGAAACAGTGTGGACGTGTGCGAGCCAAATTTTTACCTGCGATATCGCCGCGCCCGAGTCGCACCCTTAAGGTCAGGCGTACTTATTTATTTAATAATTTCATACCCATGTAATCAACTTTAATATTAATGTTTCCCACTGGCAATGGGAATAATCCGCCATCACAAAATAACTCCAATATGTATAAACAATATGGTTACCCACCCTCCTATTAACAGCAACAGTATACTGTAAGTAACAGTATACATTCACCACCACCACTCTTCGAACAAACACCATTAAAGCAGTATGCAGTGCCATCAATCCCACCGGTTCAACCCTCTCCGTATTATACAATGCCCGTAATGCAATATCCAAGGTTGTCTCAAGTGCAATTACCTTCCCCGCAAACCTTGCCGCAAAATAATCAAATAGAAAAAGACCAGCAAGAAATTTTAAGTAATGTCGGCGAAGACGAAAACATGGCTGATAATAATAACACTTGGCAAGTGGTTCCTGGCAATAAAAGGAAAAGACGGAAATGTAACCCACAATTAACTCAAACATTCAACTTCACACAAACAAACCAATACTCTACGTTAACAGAGGAAACAGATGTACCAAGGGCTAGCAGCAACACTAATACTACGGGTCAAACTGTTCAACTGCCAAAACCACCGCCAATCTTTGTTCAAGGTGTCGAAAACTATCAACCAATGGTAGCTAGCATCACGCACATAGTCGAAAAGGAACAATATACCTCTAAATGTCGTTAAAATCAATGTTCACACGCCTGACTCATAGAGGAAATTGACCGCCCATTTTTTAGATACCAACGTTATATTTCACACATATCAAAACAAGCAGGAGAGGGCGTATAGAGTAGTTGTACGGCATCTACACCCCACAATCCCGATAAATGTAATAATAGCAGAATTGGCAGCAAAAAATCATAAAGTTCGAAATATTAGCAACATCAAACACAAACAAACTAAAGAAGCCCTGCCGTTATTCTTCGTGGACTTGGAACCGGCCGATAACAACAAAGATATTTATAAATTGCAGTATCTGCAGAACCTAAAGATAACGGTTGAACCACCTAAGCAAAATAAAATATAGTACAATGTACCAGATGCCAAAACTTTAACCACACGAAATCATACTGCAATCGCCCATATGCGTGTGTCAAATGCAGCGGTAACCATGATACAAGAACGTGCACCAAAAATAAGGATACGCCGGCAACGTGTATCTTATGCAATGGACCACATCCTGCCAACTACAAAGGATGTATGGTCTATAGAGAATTACAAAACAAGACCTACCCAAATACACAGCAACCAAAGAAACAACCTGCACAGTATAAGCCAGATATAAGAAATTTTCCTCCTCTGCCAAAACCTAATGTTTACGCTGATATGCCAATGCATACCTATAGCCACGTTACAGCAAATAAACCAGACTCATCTAATGACCTCACCCTCGCACAATTCCTTGCCGAGTTTAAGGGAATGTTCAATCAACTGCTACAACAAAATAGCATGATCCTCAACATGCTCACAACAGTAATTGCCAAATTAGTTAAATAATGTCTAAATTCATACGTATTGCATTATGGAATGCCAACGGCCTCAATCTAAAAATTGGAGGTAGAAGTCTTCCTTCAAATGAACAAAATTGATGTACTACTCATAAGTGAAACACACTTTACAACAAGAACGTTTATAAAAATACCTCAGTACAGCATCTACCACACTGTAACCCAGATAATACAGCCCATGGTGGCGCAGCTATTATTATTCGAAACTCGATAGTTCATCATGAATTACCAAAATACGAAGAACCGTTCCTCAAGCTGCCGTTATCGAAATCAGTAAACTTCCTAGCCCAATCACACTAGCCGCTGTATATTGCCCTCCAAGACATAGACTAACCACGAACATACTACAACCATTCTTCAACACCCTTGAGGAGATTTATAGTAGGTGGCGACTTTAATTGTAAACATACAAGGTGGGGTCTCGATTAATAACTACAAGGGTAGAGAACTTGAAAAATTCTTACTAACAACAATTACATGCATTTATCAACCGGTACTCCAACATACTGGCCGACTGACTTGAACAAGATTCCAGGTTTATTAGATTTTTATATAGCCTCGGGCATTTCAAGAAATTATGTGGACGTCACTCCTAGTTTCGATCTATCTTCGGACCACAGCCCTGTATTAGCTGTCATTAGCACTACAGTTATCCAAAAGCAGCCTAAGCCAGTACTTTGCAATAGACGAACTGACTGGGACAAATTTAAAGTACACGTCCACCTACATATAAATATTAATATAAGCTTAAAAACACCGAAAGAAATAGAGATCGCAGTTAATCACTTTATAACAACAGTCCAAGAGGCAGCCTGGAATGCTACACCAATGAATATCCAGAAAATCGAGTCATTTAATGTTTCTAGAGATATAAGTGAATTAATAAAAGAAAAAAGGAGAGCAAGGTCAATCTGGCAACGTACACATAACGTTAATGATAAAACCACATACAATCGACTTACTAATAAACTTAGGAAGATGTTAGAGGCGCGTAATGAAACATTCCATAACTACATAACCAACTTATCCAAAGAAGATCACAGTATATGGAAAGCCACTAAAGGATTTAAGAGACCCCAACAACAAGTCCCGCCGTTACGCAAAAACGATGGCTCCTGGGCAAGATAAGACAAAGAAAAAGTTGAACTTTTTGCCCAACATCTGGCAGACGTATTCACACCTCACTCTAATGAAATTGATGAAGATGTTAACAACTTTCTCGAAGCACCACTACAACTATCACCCCCTATAAAAAAATTCACAATTGGTGAATTACAAAATGAAATAAAATGGTTAAATAATAAGAAAGCGCCGGGCTATGATCTCGTTACAGGCCTTGTACTTAAACAATTACCACGACAAGGAGAACAATTCTTATTGGCACTCTTTAATGCAATCCTACGCTTAACATACTGGCCCTTACAATTAAAGTTTGCACAGGTCATCCTAATATTAAAACCTGGCAAACCACCAAATGAAGCTCAGTCTTATCGCCCAATTAGTCTACTGCCTGTCGTGTCAAAACTCCTAGAAAAATTAATATTAAAGCGAATAAACGAAAATAGTCTACTTGAAGAATGGATTCCAAATCACCAGTTTGGATTTCGCAAAGGACACTCGACCATAGAGCAATGCCACCGAATAACCAATATTATTCAGCAATCATTTTATAGTAAGAAATATTGCTCTGCTGTATTTTTAGATGTGCGGCAAGCGTTTGACCGTGTTTGGCACAATGGGCTACTATTTAAAATTAAACACATCTTACCACATCAATACTATCTCCTGCTTAAATCTTATCTAACTAATCGACACTTTCAAACCAAAGTTGGTATGGAATATTCACAACTGTATCCAATCACGGCTGGTGTTCCCCAAGGAAGTGTGTTGGGGCCACTCTTATATCTGATTTTTACTGCAGATATACCGTCGACACCAACCATAACATTGGGGACATTTGCAGATGACACTGCAATCCTGGCATGTCATGAAGATCCACAAATCACAACTAATATCTTGCAAGAGGCACTAAGTACAATAGAGGGTTGGCTGGAAAAATGGAGAATTAAGGTCAATGAGACGAAGTCCAATCATATAACATTTACCACAAGACGATCACAATCCCCACCTGTAAGCTTGAATAACGTACCCATCCCGCAAGCAAATGCAATTAGATACTTAGGTCTCCATATGGACACAAGATTAACCACATATAATAAAAAAACGCAAAGAAATGGACATCAAAATTAAAAAAATGTATTGGCTCATAGGAAGAAACTCTCAACTCTCAACAGAAAACAAATTACTGGTGTACAAATCTATCATACCACCAATATGGACATATGACTGTGAACTCTGGGGTTGCGCCAGCTACTCAAATATTGACATAATACAATGTTTCCAGTCTAAGACATTAAGAAGTATATTCAATGTTCCCTGGTATGTTTCAAACCGTATCCTCCACTTTGACTCCAACGTACAATATGTGCGGGACATAATCAGACAACGGACTACAAGCCACCATGCTCGGCTAGTGGGACACACTAATAACGAGATTACACCGCTAACACAGCAGCCAGTAATGAGACGACTGAAACGGAAGTGGCCATGGGACTTGACAGAATAAAGAAATCATACACCATCCCCTAAGCCTTCAAATGGAGGTAACGAGACTGCACCACTGGGTGCACCTCTCTTCAAATCTATTCCAAACTTCACGCAATTAGCTCATAGAATTTATTGTAATTAATTCTGATTGCTAATGTACACGAATTCAATAGAAAAAAAATTCTTATACCTGAGAATGAGACCACCTTATAAGCCACTGTTACATGTACAAAACGGATTTTTTTGTCAATTTTCTGCATTACTTTATCGCTGACTACAGATGAACGTCTACTTCTTCATCCTGTACGTCGGTGCATCTATTTTTAAATTCAACATGTTTGATCCTTAAACATTACGCAGTTATTATATTACATAAATTATGGTACTGCACGCATTTCACATTTGGTGGGATTTTTTAGGCAGCATTTTCAATTGATCTAACAGACGAATAAACTGCTATACAACCTTTTTTTCGAAATTAGTACGGACAGCGCTACAGAACGAGCGTTGCTATTCCTACCTATTTCTAGCGCATGCGCAACAGAATTTTTTTCAAATTTTCCCGTACATGTAATATAAATAATATAAAATAAGATATAAAAATTTCAAAAATTCATTACTAAAATATATTTATTTTTATTACCTCTAAAGTTATTATTGTAAGGACGTGTTTTATCAATTTGGACGATTTTAAAAATTTCTAAATCTTATTTTTTTCTTGCAGTGCTAGGCAGATAACAATTAATTTTTGTATGTTGGTGTAACTATTGTATTTTTAGTTATTCAGTTATCTGCACTATACTTTTAACAATGTACCCCTATTTAATTAATATGACCTTACTTTTAAGTTTTAGTTTGTTTATAATATATCTCTTATATCGCTGGTGCCGCATTTTTACCTTCTTTATCTGTATCAAAGGGTTCTTTTTCTTTAGGTATTTTTAGCTTAGGCCAGTTCTTAAACTTCATCGTTTATTTTTGGTATAATTATGGTATTTTTATATCTTCTTTTTAAGAATTATTGAATCTTGTAGTCCACCATGTTTCAGTTTGTAGTACTTACAATAAAAAAATTAAGGGAATACAAGTAAGTCTCCGCCGTTTTTTATCAAAAATTGTGCATTTATTCTGAAAGAACGGAACCTTATGTTTTATTCAAAGTATTGTCCATTGCTGGCCACTACTTTTTCCCATCTTTCTGGTAGCATACGGATACCGCGCCGGAAGAACGCTTCATCTTTTGAGGCTATCCACCAATCGACACAATTTTTGGTATCTTCATATGATTTGAAGTGCTGCTCAGACAGGCCATGTGCCATCGATCGGAACAAGTGATAACCAAAAGGGGTAATGTCTGGTAAATACGGTGAGTGTGGTAGGACTTTGCAATTGCAGCGTTCCAAGCAGGTTTTGACCGGCGCCGCAACATATGGACGAGCATTATCATGCAGGAGAATAATTTTGTTGTGTTTGGGGTAGTAGTGGGGGCGTTTTTCTTTGAGTGCTCGGCTCAATCTCATGAATTGTTTTTGGTAGAGAGTCCCAGTAATGGTTTCGTTCAGTTTGAGCAACTCATAATACACGACACTAAGTTGATCCTATCAAGTACACAACATGAGTTTTTTTCCATGAACATTCGGCTTGCCTGTCTATGTTGAAGCATGGCCATGTGATACCCTTGATTTTCTCTTTTTTGGGTTATCGTAGTGGATTTATTTTTTATCATCATTGACTATACGATGCAAAAAAAACCATTTGTTTATGCTTGGAAAGCAGTATTTCACATGTGCAAAATCGGCGTTCAACGTTTCTCGGCTTCAGTTCATATGGAACCCAATTTCCTTGCTTTTGAATCATTACCAACGATTTTAAAATTAATTGTTGAGTCATTTCTAATGCAAGTGCAAGTTCTTCTTGCGTTTGGCAGGAATCTTCCTCCAATAATGCTTCCAATTCCGCGTCTTTGTACACTTTTGGCCTTCCGCTATATTCTTTGTCTTCGACGTCAAACTTACCATTCTTAAACTTATGAAACCACTCACGACAACTTTCACTTAAAGCAGCTTCACCATATGCTTCAACAAGCAATTCAAATTAAATAAGCAAATCAAAAGTTCCCACAAATAACGCTTATTCTGCTCAAAACTCGACATTTTCACACAAAAAAATTATGTGATGCTGATATTTTAAGGTTATGGTGTTGCCAGATGTCCAAACTTACGATATGCCGTTTTACATCTGACAATTTCAACAATAACTTACTGGTGGAGGCCATCTTTTGTCAAACGGTGGAGACTTATTTGTACTGCAAATTATCAAACCAGCAGTTAATTTGTTTGTTAATAACATAGTCAGTTATTGATCCTGATCGTACAGTTGAAAGTTTACTAAATTTAATAAAGAATTTTGCTGTTTAAAATTAGTATAAAAACTTAATGATTATTTTGTAGTACTCATATCAAAATTAAATTCGCAAATAAACAATTCTGACATGAACACCTTACGGGTTGATTAACTTTATATCTTAATCAAAAAATGTGTATACAAACAGCTCTTCACAGATCATATAATTGTATTTGTAATGCACTTCAATTTTCTATATCTGTACCTCTGTCAAATAGAAAGTGCTATTACAACGTTTAATCAAACATTGCACCATTGATTTACTTAAAAGATGCCATTGTTCCTACGTACTAAACAAATATTTGGGGAAACAAATTTTAACCGTCTGTTTTTCCTGTACCGCAATAATTTTGAATATTGTAACATTTAAGTTATACAAACATACCAAATATTTAAAAAAAGTAACAGTTATTAAACATTTAGATAAAAAGCAAGCAATATTCGACAAAAAATTAAACTAGGCATTTTCATAGCTAGCACTAAATTTCATTTGTGGACAATAATCTCTGTAAGTGTTAGATTTGAAGTTTTACATACATCGGTAAATCACATATAATTTACTTATAATATATGCTTTAGTTGAAACGGGTGAGTTAATTATCCAAACCAATACGTTGTGTAAAAGCTTATTTAAATTACATTTTTATGTAAATAAATGAATGTAATTTAAAACGATTTATTATTATATTAATTTACTTCTAAAAAACTGTTATGTAGGTTGGTGATTTATTAAAAACAATACATGATTAATAATGAAGATACATAAGGACAAATGTGCACTCTATCTTTAAATGTCCAATTCAAAATTAGCGGCAAGTTTACTAATATTTTCGGATTTGTCCCAAAAAAGATGTCGCCAGCTGATTAGGCTTTGTCGTCTTTATAGGAAGAGGAGATAAGAGAACCTAAAGTCGCTACTGAGCTCCTGAATTAACACCAGCAATTTATACCATACTATAATAACAGTAAATAATAAACAAGTACTTGGAAACGTAGCTTTTGCACGTACGCGACTATATCTCAAATCAATGTGGTTTCGAGAAGATCTGATTACAAGAGGTAAATTTCGTGTCTATAAAACTGTTATATCTTTACGTTAACACGAGTTCAGCAGTACCGCATAGCTGTAGCCGGCTACACCTCTCCAACCGATAACGTCGCGACTTACCTCATCAGCTTTACATTTGACTACTTTTATGA
Source organism: Sinelater perroti (assembly GCA_036346155.1). Taxonomy (NCBI): domain Eukaryota; kingdom Metazoa; phylum Arthropoda; class Insecta; order Coleoptera; family Elateridae; genus Sinelater; species Sinelater perroti. The sequence continues at coordinate 1,770,920 of JARFIY010000359.1, forward strand.
TCGGATACAATTCTAGAATTTGTTAAAATGTGATCTGGTTTTTCATTAAGCTAGTAATGAGTAATCAAAAAAGTCATAGTCATCGAGGCAAAATAAAGAAATGTAGTATTTCCTACAAGGGATGACCATGCAGCTTAAGTTCGATTATATGTCTTTGGATATAGAATGAAGAGTAAAGATATTAAAAGAGTGGGAATAGAAAATATTGAGTCATAGTACAATAAGGACCAAGAAGACCAAGAAAAGAAAATAAATATGTGTGATACCTTTGAAATAAAAAACGGTAAAGTTACACAATTCACAGCAAATTATATTTTGGTTTACAACGAACAATAAAAAAACTATATCCGAATGGAAATGCTTCTGTTTATACAATTCAAAAATGTATTGTAGATATAATTCATGTTAGCCAAAGGTTACTGAAAATAAATTAAACATAAATAATCAGTATTTGTCTACAATCAGCGTGTATGCAACGAATATGACTAAATTAAGGAAAAATGCAGAGGTTTTATAAAGAACTACAAAATATTATAGATAAAATATTCTACGACCACTAAATTATAACAATTGATGATCTTAACGCGCGAGTAAATAATATATCTTTACAAAGCGTTAAATAAATATTTACAAATAATATATCAACGACAACGAGAACTTATTAACCGGTTTAAGTGCTCAACATGGTCTACGATTAAATAAGACACTTTTCGACCATGATACAAAATACAAATACACAACTAAAGAAGAATATCACTCTGTAATAAAGTATATAATAACAAGCAGATACTTCTTATCAACTCTGATTTTAGATGTGAGATCAGCAAATTCGGGAAATATAGGCACTACTTACTCGTTTTATGCAAGACTCGAACAAGGGCCATCATGCAATAACGAACTAACCTTAAAACAAACACAAAAACTGTATACTAACCATAAAACTAAAATATAATCTAATAATTAATAAAGATAGTGCAAAAAAGCATGGACAAAAGTTAACACTGACATCATGAAACCAGCATAGGAATTAATGGGTAAAAGATGCGTTAAAACGCAAGTACTGTATAGATTCAAAAACAAAACACTGCAGTTTACCAGTAAAGTAAAAAAAGTGAAATAAGCTGAGATACAAAACAACAGAAAACCGAAAAATCGCTTATTATATCTACAATAAAGGAATTTACCAAATTTAAGAATAAGACAGTCAAAAAAATATTGGGAAAGTTTAACAAACGCCATGGAGAAGCACCTATACGGATTGCAAAAAAAATAGAGCATATGTTAAGGAATAGAAAAGCTAACGTAAGCAATATCGTAAAAAGAAATGCCATAGGTGCAGCATAATAAATGCAAAACTTTAGAAATTTGTATAATAAAAAAATGACCAAAGCATGAAGAATGAATATATTGAAATATCAGTGGAAAATATTCTAAAAAACAAGCAAAACATTAAAACACAAGAAAGTACAAGTCAAAACGGAACCGGAAACAAATTATTAAAATTTGGAGGGAAAAAATTAAATAACCAGTTTCAAAAGTTATTTAATATAATAATTAAAGAAGGACCAATGTCAACAGGATGGAAAGTGAGCACAACTATCTCGATATTTTAAAAGGAGAGAAGATAGCAATCCGGAGAACTATGCAGGAATAGCGCCGCTAAAGACAAGGGTAATCCCAAAAATAAGATCTCCTAGTTTTTATAGATAGAAAAAAAAGTTTATTTTTAATAATTGGTACATCATTTTGAAACTTTCTATTTGCCTACATAATCGCTATTTCAATCGATGTGTTTTTGTAGGCGATGTAGGCATGTTATTGGAGAAGCATTGGACCGCTTTTTTCACCTCGTCATCATCGCTAAAGCGAATTTCGGACAGTTACTAGGTGCCAAGTCCGAATAATAGGGTGGGTGGGTGATTATGTCTCCCCATCAAAACAGTCGTACGGAGACGTGGGGACGTGGCATACGCTGTTGCTCAATAGTCCTCTTCTCCGGTTTTGAATCTCCCGTCTGAGTTTTTTGAGTGTTCCACGAGCCATCAACTCGACCAACAATACCCCCTTTCGATCCAAAAACACAATTGCAATGACTTTACCGGTAGACCGTACACGTTTGAATTTTCACGGGTTGGAGAAGTGGAATACCGCCAATCAAGTGAATGCTTTTTAGTCTCGGGTGTAAAGTAAAACGCCCAGGTTCCGTCACCCGTGGCAATAGAATCCAGAAAGTTGTCCTTTCGTCTGCATAATGTCGAAAAAGTTGTGGAAAGAGTCAACGCGTTGCCGCTGGTGGTTTTCTGTAAGCATTTGCGAGACCCATCTTGCGCACACCTTCCGATATTTTAACTTTTCAGTCAAAGTCCTATAAATGGCCTTTCGAAAACCTCAGGAACCAAAATGCAGAGTGATCCTCCGATTTTTAAGCATGATTTATTCAACCTTTGCGGCTAATTCGTCGAAAATTGACAGTTTCCCGCTTTTTTCTTTGTGTGATTTTATGTAATTATCTGTAAACTCCCTACGCCACTTGCGGGCGTTTTTGACATCTATACACTTGACTCTCTATGCGCTTCCGTCAATTGGCGATGAATTTCGATTGCTTTAACTCCTTTTGCGTCCAAAAACCGAATAATTGTGCGAACTTTGTAGCTGGCGACAGCGGTAAGCGGAAACTGCATTACAAACGGCTGCCGAGCCAAAACTGGGAAACTAAACGATGGTTTGCTTACGAGTGAGAAAAGCAGCAAATACGGCAGCTTTTTCTGCGGCTCCAGCGCTTTAAATACCTTATTTTTGAGATTACCCTCGTACAACGTAGGAGCTACTGCCTATACTAATATAGGACCAGATACAATTATATGAGCATACAAATGAAAAGCAGCAAATTTCCGACTAAATCAATCCATCACCTACTCTATATAATACAGCAAGCTGTTGAGAAAGCGATTAAATTCAACACATCAGTTTTCATGTATATTGTTAACATAAGAAAAGTATTAGATCGGATTAAGATACAAGACGTATTATTAATTATAGAAGAAGAAAATGTTTTACAGCTTTAATAAAATTTGTAAAATACCTAAATAAAAATACACTGACGAAAATTGAAATAAAAACCAATTGACAAAAATCATAATATGGGATATCATAGCATGGGAATCCGACAAGAAGACTCTCTAAGTTTGATTCTGTTTGATCTTCTTATAGATAGAATTATCAATAAAGTAAGAAAATTACCCTAATACAAAATACACCAAAAAAACATCTCCATAATGTTAAAGAGACGATGCAGTCTTAATTATGAACTTCAAGAACTATTTGTAGTGCCTTTTACATAATTTTGTGACGACGGCGAAGACATATAATATGAAACTCTCAACTGATGAAATAAATCGATGGTAATATTCAAAGAATCGATTTAATAGAAGCTTGAAATAGACAGAAAAATAATAGAGCCATTATCTGGGGTAGATGTATCCAGCGACCGCAACAAAAACAATGAAGTGAAAGAAAAAATATAAAAGTTTCTTATTATTTAAAAATGTAAACTGGAAGAACAAGTATTTGGATATCGAAAATAATATACAAATCTATAAGACTATGGTCAGGTCAATTATGATCTATTAGACAAGGCAAAGATATAAGGGATGAATGTAATATCATGAATATAGCCCAATTTGTAAGAAGAAGAAAGAAATGGAAGGAATGCGTAAACAAAGCTCAAGACAACAGACTCATTAATATAACACGAAATAATAAACTTCAAGGCAAAAGGTGGTAGGGCAGACCACAATCGAGATGGGCGAAAAGCTAAATTTTAGCGACGATGAAAACTCCGTAATTAATGCGTGAAGGAAAACAAGCTTAACTTTATAAGAAAGAAAAATGATTTATTTATCTAATCATAGAGCATTTTTAGTTTGTCAAAATAATAGCTTTTTCAGTACCTTAAAGACGGCAAGTAATAAGCTAAAACAATTTAATGAAGCTTCTTCTTCTTCTTCTTCTTTTCCTTATACCCCTTCAGGGTGTCGGATATGAGGTCCAGTCCTTCCACTCCTTCCGGTTCTTTGCCATTCTTTTCATATCTGCCAATGTTTTGCCCCTCTTGATACCGATTTCTTCGATCCTTTGTGTCCACCTCTTTCTGGGTCTACCTCTTTTCCTCTTTCGTTCTCCTGTTGACTCTGTGATCTTTTTTAGTAGCGATTGTTCATCTTTTCTTATTATGTGGCCATACCAACTTAGTTCCTTTCTTTCTATAAAGTCCATTATTCCTTCTTGTCTTAGATTGTGTCTGATTCTTTCGTTCGTCTCTCTATCCCATTTGGTTTTCCCCTCGATTCTTCTTAGGAATTGCATTTCACCAGCATTGATCTTGCTTTTTGTTTATGGTCCATGTCTCACTACCATATGTTAATGTTGGTCTTGCTATTGTGTTGTAAACTTTCAATTTCACTTACTTGTCTATTTCTTGTTTTTGTAATATTGGTTTGTTTATTGGGTAGTATATGTTCCTCGTCTTTTTCATTCTATTTGCTATGTCGACTTCTATTCTTCCGTCATCGGTTATTACGGAGCCAAGATATTCTACTGCTGTGACTACTTCTATTGTATTCCCGTTTATTTCTATTCTTCTTACCATCTCTGATTTTTGTTATTTATAATCATCATTTTTGTTTTGTTAGTGTTTACTTCCATACCCATGTTCTCTATTTCTTCGCTCCATATTTTAACCAGTCCCTTCATTTTATTGTGGGTGTCTGCTATGAGTATTATGTCATCTGCGTTCATTAAATTGTCTACTTTGATTGGCCTTAGTTGGTAATGTCCTATTTGTGTTTGCTGATGCTGTTTTTTTTGTTCTTGTGTTTAATAAGATTTTGTCCATCAGTGTTATAAATAGCAGTGGACTAAGGCTATCTCCTTGTTTTATTCCTTTTGTCATGAGGAACGTGTCTGAAGATTCTCCGTTCATCTGCACTTTCCCTTTGACATTCTGGTACATGTTCCTGATATTTCTGATGAGTTTTCTTGGTGTTTGTAATTCTGCCAGATACCTCCATATGTGACTTCTCTTTATATTGTCAAACGCTGCTTTTAAATCTATGAGTGTCACAAACAGCTCTCCTCCTCTTTCTATTGTTCTCTCCGTTATATTTCTTATTATGTGTATGTTGTCTGTTGTTTGTTTTCCTTGTCTATATGCTGCTTGTTCATCGGATAGCTGGTGTCCTATGTAGGGTATTAGTTTCTTTTGCAGAATCTTCGTATACATTTTGAATACTGTAGAGGACAGGCAGATGGCTCTATAATTTTCACATTTTCCTGTTTCTCCTTTTTTGTAGATTGGTATAATTATGTTGTTTTCCCAATCCTCCGGTATCCGTTCTTCTTTCCATGCTTTCTTAAATATTTCATGAATCCATATCTTTCCTTCAGGGCACATGACTTTTATCATCTCTGCCTCGACACCATCTGATCCCCCTGCCTTTCCAAGTTTAAGTGTATTAATTGCCTCTTCTACATACTTCATTTCGATTTCTATTGCGTTTTCTTGTTGTTCTTCATCCGTATCTTCGTATTCATCATGTTGGTTTCGGTTTTCCTCAAATTTTTCCTCGTAGTATTCCTTCCATACATGTAGTATTTCTGTTGTTTCCGTTTTTAATTCATTGTTTTTGTTTCTTATTCCTCTTACTTCTTTTCCCTTATTACCTCTTAACTTTTTTTACTATTCCCCAAAAAATGTTTGTTGTTTTTAGTGTATAGTTCATCTAGTTCCCGTCCAAATTCTTCCCAGCATTGAGTCTTTGCTTTTCTTATGTCTATTTTGGCTTTGTTTCTTTTTCTTATATAATCTTCTTTGTCCTCTTGACTTTTGGTATCTATATATTTTTTCCATGCTTTTTTCTTCTCTCTAATTGCTCTCTTTACCTCTTCGTTCCACCATCTGGTCCTCTTGGTGTCTTGGTGTTAGTGAAGCTACATTTGTTAAATCTTCTCCAAGCTCTACTATCATAATAATTTGTGTTGTATTTAATTGTGTTGACTAATAACTAAATCTGAGGATGGTATTAAATAGGTGTGTTAATAGAACTACTTTTTCCCTTACTAATTTTTTTAACGTTTTTCCTTTTAGGAAGTTTATTCTCGGTAATTATTTGGTATTTAACAATTTTATTTTAACTTATTTTTTTTAATCTATTTGGTGCAATCTTATGATGAGTTTCAATTAGTTGCTTTAAGAATTCTTCGGTTTTCACATCCCGTTTGATGCTATGTAAGAGAAGAATTTTAATGAAATAATTTGTAAACAAATTTGCTTTCCTCGTCATTGTTTAATCGAGGTCTTACAATTAGATTAATTTCTATAATTAGAGAAATTGTTATAAAGGGTATGATCATATTTACTTAAAGTATTTATGCAGGTATTACTACGTCATATTTTACTTTCTTCAGTTTTGCCATCAGCCTATAATTTAACTATAATGCGTTCAGCGAATACATATAGTAATAAAACTGTCAAAAATTCCCGCTCATTTTAAATAACTATCCGTTATTAGCAGGTTTAAAAAAGTGCGGGTATTTCAGTAGTCAGGTACACACTGACCCATTTTTTTGTGTACTCGTGTGTTAGTGCTGCGCCTAACCTGTTATAGTTAGAAGTGGCAATTTCATTTATATTTCACTACTAATGATAGTGTGTATTGTAAAAGTAATTTTTACATTTTGATTCATCTGTTTAACACAGTGAGGTAAATATAAAATATTATTATAAATTCTACATTGTAAACCTGGCTTCGACGCACATCTTCCTGCGTTTCAGAGTCGATCATGATGATTTATTACTATATGTATTCGCTGAACGTATAATAGTTAAATTTTGTTTTATTAACTAGTATTCGTATATGATGCCAGACGACCTTTGGTTATAAATCTATCTATATATTCCAAGGAAAATTTATAAGTTATAAAAAAGTCCAGTGGGTCTAAAATTTTGACTGGGTCAAGTGCAAAATATATTGAGGTTTCTTTTGAGATCCTGAATAATTTGTGCTAAGATTATCTTTCTTGTTGTGATTATTCGTGAGTTTCATAACGTATTTTTATGATTCTGCTATAGATTTAAAACTGATATTTTATTTAGATTTAAATTACTCACTTTTAATTATATAAGAAGGTAAGCAATATAACACTAAGACAGTTATGTAATGCAGCACATACTAAATCTCAAATGCCTTAGAGATAGTGTTCTTCATATTTTAGCAGATCACAATATTGGATTTTCTGTTTAATAATGCATTTCCTTCATGTGCCGTACATTCGAAATTCTTTGTATAATATAATTTGTAGAATTTTAAGATATGAATCCAGTTTTCCTTATTAATAAAATGTGTAATGTCAATGAAAAATAATTTTAATACTTTCTTAGGTTGACCCATTTTGAGTATTATCCTTATATAGAGTCCATCCTACCTTTCTCTTTAAGGGTCCAATTTTAATATAAGTACCGCGGAAGCGAGTACAAGTTAAAAGTAACTAAAATTACTGAAACAACTTAATGGAGGGGTAAAAAGACCTAATCATATTTTAATACTAATTATGATGTACTTCGAAGCTATAAAACAAGTTTTAAATATCATCACCAATGGGTTACTTTTCTCTACGTGAGCAGTCTGAAAAGTTTTGAGTCCAACATAAAAACAAATATTTTCTCTGTTAAATTTAGTTTTATTTATCAATAGTCTCCGTTTAAGTTTATACATCTTTTCAAGCAATGCTCCAATCTCTTTAATCAGTTCAAATAGTAGTTGGCGTCTTGTTCTGCAAAATAGGCGCCTATGGTTGCGATGATCTTTTCGTTTGATGAAAATCTGTCCTCCGAGCCAAACTTGGAGCCAGATCTGGTAAATATGATAGGTAGTCAAACAAATTAAACTGCAATTCGTGAATATTGGCCATGGCAACCGCCGAAGAGGGTCTTGATAAAAGCACTTTCTTCCGTTTTAAATGGGTCCGTTTTTTACCAATTGCTGCTTTCAACTAGTCCAATAACGATGTTTAGTAAGATCTCGTTACATATTCTAAGTAGCTGATAAACAAAATTCCCTGACTATCCCAAAAAAACACTCGCTTTCACCTTCTCGGTCAATGAAATCGTCTTTGCTTTTTTATCCAGGTTTGCCATTTACAGTCCAGTTTTGACTATTCTTTTGTTTCAGGATATAATAGTAGGCTCAAGATTATCGGCAGTGATAAATCAACGCAAAAAGTCTAAATTATTTCGCTGAAACTGCTTAAGCAAGGCCTTGGAAATGCTCAGATAAATTTTAGGTCTAAAATGAGGTATTGCGGGACCCAACGCGCTGACAGATTTCTCATGCCCAATTCTTCAGTCAATACTAAGACAAACGCGTTTTTTCTATATGTCCACAGACTCTGCTATCTCTCAAATCTTGACTCAACAGCCGTCCAGTACCATTTGGTAAACTTTTGTTATTGGTGGAGGTCACAGTTGTTGGCCGTCCCGAACGCTCATCATCAGTCAATCTGATACGACCACGTTTAAATTCAGCTGCCTATCTTTTCACGGTGGCACATGATGACACAGAGTCCCCGTAAACGGCATCTGACTTGGTTTTAATTTGCGTAGGCGTATTGCCTTCAAATGCAAGTACTTAATTACGGCACGGTGTTTGTTGGAGTTCAAAACTTTCCATACTGCCCACATAAATATTTTTATGTGGTTGAGTTTGTTCTTAGCATGAATTAACTATTGGTATTAACGCAACCCACCAAATAATTGTTTTCATTTTTGTCAGTTTTTTCTTCAGAAAAAACAAAAATGTTAAATTTCGGCTGAATATTAAACATTATTTTACTCTACATTTTTAAATTTTAAAATTCAAATATAATTAACTATATTCAGGATGTTCAAGAACGGTAATCACTCAAAAGATTATGAATGGAATACTTAATAACAGATTGCCGAATAAAGATGCGTGAAATAGAGAAAACCGTAAACATACTATACATAATCAACTTAGTCTAAAGTCTGCAGTATGGGAACCACTTATAGTTAGTCCAGAATAGAAACGCATTACAGTACAAATTTTTACCTATTGTTTGGATATAGTTAACTAGCATCCCACAAATTTCAAAATATTATTTGTGACAATCGATAAAAAGGATTCATAATTACGCATCAGAAACTATATATACAATCACAATAGTGAATAAAACACGCTGAGCTAGTTTAAAAAAACAGTAGGAATTTAGTTTGGAACTACAAAGAAATTTTGTTAATTGCTAAACGATATTACACCCTACTGTTAAATAGTTTGAAAACATTAAAAAGCACTGCGACAAACAAAGTACCTTCTGGAATAACTCTCTAGCCTATTCAAATATTATCTTTAGCAAAAGTTACCGCCCATTCAATAATAAAGTAACCGACATAATCTTAAAAAAAATAAAAAATGTTTTTTTTAATTGAAGTATACATTATGAACTATTGCACAATTATCTAATATCAGGTCTAATCAGGTTTTCTGCATAATCATTTGCAAATATTGACATATATTCTTAATTTAAAATAACAGCTGCTTGATCATACCTTGACCTTAATTTTCATACACGACCACAAATTTTAAATGAAATTAACATCTAGGGACATTACCGATCATTCTATCGTAGTGACGTTATTTTATTGTTTCCACGCACGGGAGTTTTTTGCAATGTTTGGAGTCATTATCTTCTTGCGTCACTCAACTTGTTTTGTCAGAACCAAAAAACAAAAACAAATAACAAAAACTTCCTTTGCGGAAGCATTCCCACATGTGCACTTTTACACAGAATTTTAATGTACACTGAAAAATACTATTACTTTTCGTTAACTATGCTATCGACAAAAAAACCCTGCCCAGAAAAAAATTGCTGGTGAAGATTGTCCCAGTCTGAATCCAAACATTTCTTCGTCCAAGGCGGTCGTTTTTATACGTGATTCTCTGATAATAGAGATTTCTTTAAAAAGATGAAAAGAAATATTTTTCACGCAGGCGACTTCAAATCATATTTATCAATTTCTTCTTTGCATGGTTTTATTTGGGCATCGCGCATCATAAGATCTGGTTTGTCTTCAAAAATACGCAAGATCGCTTTATCCTTCGTTGTTGTGATGCGAGCTGTTTCCCTCTACGGCAGATAGTCTATATTCCCAAACTATATACATTGCTTTACCCACTACTTAATAAATGCCTTCGACTTCTGCATGTTTTGCAACCAATTTATACATTAGTTTTGGCCTTTTCACATATTTCACTAAAATCTCTGCCTCGTGCCGCTTTGGTAATTTAATATTTATTGTAAAAATAGCGAATTCACTAACATCAACACAGTGTGCCGGAAATGTGCTAGAAATTATGAAATAAAGATTCACGCGAATTAAGAAAGATGGCGATGCGGTGTCTTCTTACCAAGTGACCACGGTGATTTTCTCATTATGCAGACTAACAGAAATAAAGTGTGCAGTCGTTCTTAATCTACTGGCTTAATTCAGCTTTGCTCATATTCACTTAATGTTCGCTGGTACTATAAACGACTATATTGGCAATTTTTATGAAAAATTTTTTGAGAAGAAATCAAAAAGCTGGTGCAACGCTGGACTAGTTAGCTTTACAACGCTTCCAAACTCGGTCTGGCATGAGCTCTAGAAGCGTCAGGATTGCTGTTTCCATGAAGCTGCTGTTAGTACCTCTGTCACAACCCGCAATGGAGAAAACTATCGAACAACGCTACGCGATCCAATTCTGTGCTAAACTAAACAAAAGCTTCGCTGAAACCCCCCAAATGATTTAGGCAGCGGCCCTGCTTTCTCGTATTCTCTAGTTTTAGGTGGTCGAAATCGTTTCACAATGGACGGGACAAGGTGGAGGATGAGTCCGGATCTAGATGGCCGTCAACCAGCAAAAGTGACAAAAATGTGTTTCTTTTAAATACCGATCGTCGAATGAGTGTTCGAATAATAGCAGAGACCCTCAGAATTCCGAATACCAGTATGCACAACATAGTTAGCGACAATTTCCATATGAGAAAAGTGTGTGTCAGGTTGGTTCCCAATATTGTTGATTAACGACCACAAGAACGCTCGAGTGACGATCACGAGTAAACTTTTCTTCGACACCAAGGGGGTGGTTCACAAAGAATTTCTATCCCAAGGGCAGACGGGCAACGCTACTTACTAATTGCAAGTGCTCGATAGATTAAGAAACGGGGTCGTACGCACTCGAAAGGAAATCGCCGCAATCTGGCAGTTGCACCACGTTGCTGCAACTCGTTTTGGAACCAGTTAAGCGATCCAAACCGCCGTGACAAAGGCTCTAAACAAGGTCCCCATCAACGACTTCCCGGATGCGTACGTTACATGAAAAGTCGCTGGTAAAAGTGTATGGATACCCAAGGGGAGTACTTTAAAGAGTTTTAATTTTTTTTAATGTAATTGCATTACTTTGTGGCCAAACCCTGTAACTACGTTTTAATTATATCTGCAAAGTAGATAGTATAATTATTAATATTAAATGTAAAATTAAATATATACCTACGATTAACTTTAAATTTTAATCCCCGAATTATAATGAGAAATAAAAGTTTACATACATTTCACTAATATCTAGCAACACAATTAACTATAAATTTAAAACAAATTTAGTTATTAATAATATAGCAATTTTAAATTTGCAACACCGTAATTTCACTTACACCAACATTACCGCATGGCATTCTAAAATTATACTATTATTTGCTTTTCCTGCTAAGAGAGACAAACATTTCTGTTAACTTACCATCAACGCTAAAAAATAAATTAATTGCTAGTAATAAAAGTTTACAATACCACAATGCTCATTAGAACTACTATCACTTACACATTAAATGTCCTACAATAACGGCAGAAAAATATATAAATAAAAGCAGGTATATTTGTTGCCTTGCTTTAGATGTTTTAGTTGATATTGTTGAGACATGTTTATTGGCTGTTTTAACAGTTATATATCCACATTATCTGCTTACCTACTTATAACTAAGATGACTAGTAACTTATCTTTAATTTATAAATACTCTCGTTATCATGCAGTTTATCCCGAGTTTAAACATAACAAACATGAAAACCGTTTCTGACATCCTGCAAAGAATTATTCCATATGAAGGCAAAAGCCATCAATGGCCTCAAGCATTTGCTGTCTCAACTGGTAAGTTTCAGTTGATTTTTATACCTTCATTTTAATTGTCTGTAAACATTACAGCAGCTTTGGGTGCTCTTACTAGTGGCTCTCTCTCAGCTTGGACTTCACCAGCGATTCCAATTCTCACATCCAACTCATCACATATCGAACAAATCTCGCTAGAAGCAGCTTCATATCTTACTATAATTGCTCCTATTACAGGCATTTTTGTGTCTCCACTACTATTTCTAATAGTGGACGGAATAGGAAGGAAAAAGACAATTATATGTATGTCAGCACTATACTTCATATCGTGGATGCTGGTTGCTTTCTCAAAAAGTTTGATAGTGTTGTACATATCAAGACTTTTTCAAGGAGTTGGAGATGCCGCGCTTTTCACGGCAGTGCCTATGTACATCGGAGAAGTTTCAGAGCCGGCCGTGAGAGTATCATGGGGAAATTTAGTGTCATTTTTTGTATTTTTTGGCCAGTTCTTTGTCAACAGTATAGGTTCCTACTGCACCATAGAAACGACGGCTCTTATAATAAGCAGCATTCCGTTTATTCAAATACTTTTGATGATGCTAGTACCCGAATCGCCTTATTTTTTTCTGATTAAGAACAGACATGAAGAAGCAGAAAAAACACTAAAAATACTAAAGTGGAAGACTGATATTTGGGACGATTTAAAGTCCCTGGAAAAAGATGTGCAAAGGCAAATGTCGGAGTCCGGCACCTTCAAAGATCTGTTCACCACTCCAATCAACTTTAGGATCTTACTTATTGCTATAGGAATTCGAGGTTCTCAACAATTCAGCGGGCTTCCAGCATTCTTTATGTATACGCATTACATGTTTAATCAAGCAGGCGGTTCGTTTTCTGCAGAGTTATCAGCAATAATATTGTCAGGTCTTTTTACGTTATTTACGATGGGGTCATTCTTCGTGATTCACAGATTTGGAAGAAAGCCTCTGATGACGCTATCTTGTTTAGGCTGCGGCATCGTTCTAGCTGTCGAGAGTGTCTACTTTTATATTTACGAAAAAACCGACATAGATACTTCTCACGTAAATTGGTTGCCTTTAAGTGGAATGATTATATTTATGATTGTAACTGCATTTGGAACTGGTCCAATACCCACAATAATGCTCGGAGAGTTGTTTCCTGCTAACATCAAAGCAAAAGCTGTATCTGTTGTTAATGTATGCTTTTCTATTTTTACGATAACCGTTGCTAAGCTTTTTCAAACGTTATCGTCTAACTTTGGCATGTTCACCCCATTTTGTATGTTTTCCGTGTGCTGTTTCGTTAACGTAGTGTTTTGCTATTATTTTGTACCTGAAACTAGAGGGAAAACCTTAGAAGAAATACAACAAAATATTAGAAATAGTAAATAAGTTGATTAACCTATAAATTATTTTTATTTATATTCTGTAATTTTCATTTACAGTAAAGTGTGTAACTATATTTTTTCTTTTATTTTGCAGCATTAAATATTACTAAATGCAAGTTTGTTATGATTCAATCAAAAAATGGTTTATCGAATTTATACAAAGTTCTTCAAGGTTGACTAATTTATTAAGACTAGAGAAAATCAGTTATTGACCACAAACAGACCAGACCCTTACTAATTAAATTCTACATAAGAAGCATTCTTGCATTTTCCAAAAAAGACACTTTATTTCTAGGTGTAGTATTTCCAAGCAAAGGTATGAAGAATCTTAGATCATAATGCCGCAGAAGTGTGTGGAATATCCAAAAAAATCAGACAAACAACCTGGTGGGATGAAAATATTGAGACAGAAGTAAAAAATAAAAAAGTGTTATGGAGAACATATTTTATCAAGAAAAATGACAATAGTTAAACTGAATATAAAAATCAAATGACAAAAGTAAAGAATTTTATTATAGCTGCCAAAAGAGCAGCGTCGAAACAATTTAAAGAGAAAATTGTGATAACGAAAATGTAAAAATGCTGTACAAATTAATAAATGGGATATGCAAACAAAAAAAAAGAACTAACAATAAGAATAAAGAACAAAATTTTGAATTGACATACTTTCTATACTTGCTTGAAATAACGAAAAAATATAAAAACTTTAATACAAACAAATAATACAGAAAAAAATGAAAAAACTGAAGGAACTCAAGACATATCAATGGAAAAAGTAAATGATGCAATAAAAAAATTAAAGACTGGAAAAAGTTAGTATAAAGGCAAAATTGCTTAAGTGCCATATAAAAAAAAAATCGTAGATCATGAGAGTTACAGAGGGATCTCTTTATTAAATATACCAAATAAAATATACAAAAATATTCTAGAAAAAAAATTGAGAAAATAACTAGAAAATACAATTGATGAAAACCAGTGTGATTTCAGAGCTGAACGAAATGCGCAAGATATGACTCGAAGATGGTGTTCTGCATATTTTAGTAACTGGTAATGTTGGATCTTTTGTTTTATTAGTATTGCAGTTTGCTCATGTGCCATATATTCGAAGTTCTTTGCCTGATATTTGCAGAATTTAAAAATGTTATGTTAAAAATATTATATTTTGCTTTTGTTAACCCATTGTATTAGCGTTTCGCTTTTTTTATTATTCAAATTATAGTATATGTACTATCCAAGCAAGTACAATTTAAAAGAAACTTAAATTACTCAAGCAACTTAACGGTGAGTTAAAAAAAATCTAAATTATATTTTAATACTAACTAAAAGTTTTCAAAACCGGCAATAGTGGGTTACTCCTTTCTAAGTATATTTATGTGGTTGGGTTCCTTCTTAGTGTATGAGTTTCTAGTCTGTAAATTGGCTATTTTATTTTTATTTTTTTAATATCGCTGAGTACATCAAATAAATAAAGAAAAAACATATCCAAGTTACAGACTAGAAAGTCATTGCTAGATAGAGACATGTTGAAATGATGTAGAAGTTTGAGTTGAATAACAAATACACGAGTGGCAGGTACACAAAAAACCAGGAACCGGGTTGAGTTTACAAGGAAAAGCCCTTCTGGCCTTCACTTGGACTCTACATCTTTCCTTCTGAAGAAATGGTTTGGCTTTAATTGATTTAGATCTTACAACTTTTATGGGCTGGAAGTTTTTGGATAACAACTTGGCCTTATTTTTAATTTTTGTTTTTTTCAGGAGATCTCACTTGTTTTTCAAAGTTTTAAGTTTTGTTTTTATTTATTTATTCCGTTTGATCCAACTCATATGTAATTAGGAGATTGGGACTTAAAATCATGATTTGCAGTGACGAAGAAAATTTATTGAGCACGAAGATTGTCCTCACAATGTAAATTATTCTTATGTAATTATTTTGCGTTTTGTGCTATATAACTGAGATATGTACGGGTTAAAACAGTTAAGAAAGTGTGTGTAGAAGGATATACATAAATATAATAAAAATAAACCATAAAGATTTAAATCTTACAATAATAAATGACAAATCAGTAATATTTTAAAATCTATGTAAGAAAAAATTAACTATATAAACTAAGACAAAAGTCTAATTAAGTGGGGCGTTTGCTCGAGTTTATTTAAAGATAAGCAAGAACTAAACGTTAGTGCTCCTGTTACTATAATTAAGTATTTTGTCTTTTTTGACTTTGAGGTAAAAAAAATTCCATTTTTTACCACACCAAATTTCAAGTCTCTACCCTTACAGACAGTGCCTTACAATTTTGATGAAAGAGTGAGTCAGTGAGTAGTAAAATTTGTAACTTTTAATACCCTGTATCTTTATAACACTTTATTACACAGACCAACAGTTGTTTTGGTTCCGGGATATTTGGAGCTGATTTAATATGAATTTGATGCCCTGAATTCAAATATGGCATTAGTTTTTGCCTACCAGCTCAAAATTCTAAGATATAACATTTTAGTGAAATATGCTTTTTTCTAACCCAATGGTGTTTTGTTTCTGCTATCCCAGAGGCACAAAAAACAAGGATATTGGTGTAGCCACTTTGCTGTCCAAGAAAAAAGTTTACCATTTTTAAGTCCACATAAATGACCCATTGATGTTTATGATACTTTATCGTCTCCAAGACCAAAACTATGGTGTTATATTCTTCTTTCATTTTCGTTAGTGAGCAATTGGTATTGGACTATATTTGTTCCCATTGTCTAGAAGGGCACATTTCAAACTGTGTTTTGAGCTGTCAATAAATATGCGAAAATCGTCTTGAAAATATTCAGAAAGACCCATTTTTCCAAAAGTCTTCTAATGTCGTGACAAAATAAAAGATTGTCTTCTTGAGAGAAGAAGGGTAGCAGACCATTTTCCTTTGTACGGTAAGAGGTAATTTTGATTTATTGTTCCGGAACTGCATGTTAAAAAAACACTGATCTAAAGAAGTAGAGCTAACAGGGAAAAACTGATTTTATATTTAGATTCAGCGGCCCATATATAGCTAAAATCATTTTCAAAATCCTAGGCACCAAAAAAAAATTTTTATGTAGGCCTGTGTTACAGAACTTACATTTCGTTTGTATTATTATATAATGATTCTTAGAAAAGGTTCAACATTTTATATAGCTTTAGCATAAAGGAAAGTAAAGTTATGAGGAGGTTAAAATTAGCGCAAATGGATTCGTGTAATAGGTACACTGCATGCGTTAGGCCGAAACTTGGCTTGGAGCAATGCTACCGTGGGCTTTAATACAACGAATTTCAAAATATTATGTGACTATAGACACGAAAAATTTATAATAGTGAATTGAACACGGTATACTAATTTAGAAAAAAGGTATTTATTTAGTTTAGAACTCCAAAGAAATATTGTTAATTAAAAAAACACTTACTACACAATATTACTCTATTATTAGAAAAAACACTCTGGAATTATCAAAACAAATTGTCTCCTGTGGCCTATTCAAATACTACCGTTTAGCAAAAGTTATAGTCTGTTTAATAATAAAGTGACTGCTGCAATCTTGGAAAAAATAAAAAGATAACTATTTTTTCTCTTTTATTGAGGTAAACATTATAAGATATTGCGTAATTACCTAATATCTGGTCCAATCAACGAAGTTTTCTGCATAATCATTTGTAAAAAATTGACATATCTTCTTAATTTAAAATAACAGCTGCTTTACCGTATACATTAACCTCACGTTGATCTTAATTTTCATACCAAAATTTTTGATGGGTTTACCATCTAGAAACATTTACGGTAATTCTATCGTAATGGCCTAATTTTATTGTTTCCACATACTGCAATTTGTTGAGATGTTTAGGGTTAGTGTCTTTTCAGCACCCAAGTCGTTCTGTCAAAACAAAAAAAATATTTCAGAAGACTTCGGCAAGATGCGATGTGGTGTCTTCTTACCAAGTGACCACGGTGATTTTCTTATTATGCAGACTGTAACAGAAATAAAGTGTGCAGTCATTCTTAATCTACTGGCTAAATTCAGCTTTGCTCATATTCACTTAATGTTCGCTGGTACTATAAACGACTATATTGACAATTTTTATGAAAATAGTTTTGAGAAGAAATCAAAAAGCTGGTGCAACGCTGGACTAGTTAGCTTTACAACGCTTCCAAACTCGGTCTGGTATGAGCTCTAGAAGCGTCAGGATTGCTGTTTCCATGAACCCGCTGTTAGTACCTCTGTCACAACCCGCAATGGAGAAAACTATCGAACAACGCTGCGATTAAATTCTGTGCTAAACTGAACAAAAGCTTCGCCGAAACCCCCAAATGATTTAGGCAGCGGCCCTGCTTTCTCGTATTCTCTAGTTTTCAGGTGGTCGAAATCGTTTTACAATGGCCGGGACAAGGTGGAGGATGAGTGCGGATCTAGATGCCCATCAACCAGCAAAAACGACAAAAATGTGTTTCTTTTAAATACCGATCGTCGAATGAGTGTTCGAATAATGTCAGAGACCCTCAATATTCCGAATACCAGTATGCACAACATAGTTAGCGACAATTTCCAATGAGAAAAGTGTGTGTCAGGTTGGTTCCCAAAATTGTTGATTATAGGAGAAATCTGACGAAACGAATAAAAACTTTTATTCTCTGATATTGTTACTCCCATTTTGAATCTCTCTTTATACGTATGTAACTTATCTAACTACATTTTTGCAACTCCCATTAGTGACACCATTTTTCAAGTCAAAAGTTGCACATTTCTATAGAATTAGTTATTGGAAGTAAGTTTTGTTTTTTATATAGATTTTCCTGCGAAGTAAATTAAAAGAAAACCGCTATCACACCTTCCAAGCTTACCTCAGTTCACTATCAGTACATGATAACACAATCTGGGGAGCTACTAAAGAAATCAAGTAACCTCAAACACACATAGCACCCCTACAGAATCAAACAGGAACCTGGGCAAGAACTGATAAAGAAAAAGCAGAAGAGTTCGCTCAACACCTTAAATCTGTTTTTACTCCTAATTCAGAAGAAATTGATGGGGACATTGAAACTTACTTAAATGCCCCGTTACAAATCTCACCACCAATCCTGGAGGAAATAAACTACCTCTGTAGTAGAAAATCCCCAGGGTTTGATCTAATAACAGCGGCTGTCTTAAAAGAGCTTCCAGAAAAAGGAATACAGTATATCCAGTTACTATTTAATGGAATTCTTCGCCTTACTCACTGGCCACTGCAGTTAAAATTTGCCCACATCATTCTCATTCTTAAACCCGGTAAACCTCCTAATGATGTTAACTCCTATCGCCCTATCAGCTTTCTTTCGCTGCTATCTAAATTGCTTGAAAAACTAATACTAAAGAGAATAAATCAAAGTGAAATACTACAATACTGGCTTCCAAATTATCAATTTAGCTTCCGGACTCAACACTCCAACAGCGCCATCGACTAGTTAATAAAATTCAAACCACTCTTGAAAATAAAGAATACCGCAGTATTCTTAGATGTTAAACAGGAATTTGACCATGTTTGGCACAGCGGACTTCTGTACAAAATCAAGAATACATTTCCTCACCACTACTACCTATTGTTACGGTCTTACCTTGAAAATCGTCACTTCCAAGTCATAGTAGGTCATAAATATCACAAATAAGGCAAATCCAAACAGCCGTACCTGAGGGTAGTGTGTTAGGAGCTGTATTATACCTTCTGTATTCGCATGACATCCCAACCCTGGAACATAATACTATGGGAACTTTTGCCGATGACATAGCAATACTAACAAGTAGTGAGGATCCAGTCGTAACAACGAATAGAACTCAAGATCATCTAACCTTAATTGAGGAATGGACACACAAATGGAGGATAAAAATTAATGAAAATAAATCTTCCCACGCCACGTTTACCGTGAAACAATCAACCTGTGCTCCAGTTTACTTACCTCGGCCTTCACCTTGACAAACGTCTAACCTGGAGAATACACGTATCCAAAAAAAAGGAAGGACATGGACATCAAAATTAGAAAAATGTATTGGCTCCTTGGCAAAAAGTCAATTCTCTCTTTGGACAACAAATTACTTATATATAAGACCATAATCCGACCTACATGGCTCTACGGCTATGAGCTATGGGGTTGTGCAAGCAATTCAACGATAGAAATCATACAACGATTCCAATCAAAGACATTACGAAGCATAACTGGAGCGCCATGGTACGTCTCTAATAGAACCCTCCACACCGACCTCAATGTACCATACGTGAAGGACGTAATCAAGCAAAAAGCCATAAAACACCACGACTCGCTAGCAACTCATCCCAACGAAACCATAACTCCATTAAGAGAAGATTCCATGACTCGACGCTTGAATAAGAAATGGCCAAAAGATTTAGCGCAATAAAGAGGTGACTTCAATGGGAGTCTTCCTCTCCACGACATATACCTAGTGATAAAATTAGCTCATAGAATGTATGTTGTATCTTTCTGATTGCTAATAAAATAAATAAATTAAAAAAAATACGCTTTCCTGCCAAATCTGTTCGATCACATAGGCTTTTTCAGTCGGGAAAACTCCAAAATTGCATTTATACCAAAATCATTTATATATTGCATCATCCTTAGTATATTTTTCCAGTTTTTGTACTTGGACCCAGAGCCATCAAATATGTAACGAATGGTTTTCATATGTGAAACTTGCATCTAATTATACTGTAGTTTAAATCATCACTAATAACACCAACGTCATATTTCTTTGTCTCGTAAGAATGTTTGCCTGGGAAACAAAATACTCGACATAAAAAAGGTACACAGTTGCTTATTTATGCTCCCAATATGCACACTGTATTTCATTTTGACAAACAAAATTACACTTCTGTGCAAGGTCATAGATAATTAATACTTGATAGACATATGTATTTCACAAACTTATTTTGCTGGCGGACTAGAAAGTGGTGTCGTAAAACTTACAGGATCATGCTCTTAAATTTGCTTATAAAATCTTCAATATTTTCTGAAATATTAGTCATTTCAACACTATCTTTCTATATAATACTGTAGTGTATAATACTGAACTTCTTCAAACCCTGAAGCTCGTTGATTGGTATCAACAGTCTAAATTTACCAACACGTTCATATCCCGTCCTACGGGTTATCCTGACTAACTTAGTATCCCGTTCTCTTTGGCATTGAAGTTAATATTGTGTACTTCTGTTCCCTACTTGATCCGATAAACGTTCTGAACACTCTTAACTAGATCCTGGCATTTCAAACAGTTTTTTGTTTTAGTCGACTTGAATTTCGGGTGTTGGTCAAATTTGAGTTTTAATGCATGGCAAGCTTAATACTTGTCCTTTCCAAAGGAATTCAATCCCAAAGCACCAAATACATTACATAAATCAGTTGTTACCTCAGCTTCCAACTTGGATGTATAAGTATATGATAGGACACAGTCGCTGACAGATTTATAATCAGCAAAATATATTTCGAATAAATCCATTTCAGAAATATTACCTTCAGTACATCCTAGACTTTTCCCGATTTAAATTCCTGGCGTGAGCTTCAGAATCAGATTCTTGTAGTGAAGTTGAGGAGAACGCTGTGAGAGGGTGGAGTCCGGCGGAAGGGTCGAGCCTAGCGGAAGTGCGGAATCCAACGAAAGGACGGTGTCCAGCAGAAGGGTGAAATCTTCTGCAAGGTCGGAGCCTTCTTGTAGGGTGGGGTCTTGTGGTAGGGTAACAAGCTTTTGGCTTTTAACTAGTGGTTCACTAAAACATTCAAAGAATATACTGTCTAGTCTCCTTTTAACCTGGTGTAGTGACCTGAAATAAATGCGAGAAAACAGAATTAAAATTTGTTAACAAAATAAACGATAACGATTTCAATAAATATTAAGGAACAAGTCCACCTTCATGCATCTGAGTTACTCGCAGGGGTTCCAGACTTTCTTCTTCCTTTTCGGCACAATTTTGCACGGTAGACGTTATAAATTTTTTGCCCAACCGACAAATTAGCAGTTCCTAGCTCTTATCATTTAAATAATTCCTGTTTTTGCCATCACGATTCGACAACCTAGGCAAATTATTGATTCCAGAGTTAGCTTGCCGGAGTGGTGTAAAAATGTTTTAATTGTTCCTTCCGTTAACGTTTGGAAAAAGCGTTTTGATTGGGGTGCTACAGCTAGCAGGTCAGCACTGATTACGCTCTGAATCTTGCGTTCACAAATTTATAAAAAGTTGCAAACAATTTCAAACCGTTGATAAAAATCTTCGTCTACAATCTTAACTAACGGCAATGATCGTCCTTTCATCTAATGCCACTTGATTCCAAAAAGATTTTGACAAACCAAGTTTCTCTGTAAAGTTAACTGCTCAAACGGTTGGTACACCCTTAAAACTAATTAAAAGCTTGCGCTGTGATTGTTTTACAACTCATTAGAACAAAAAATGGATTAACGAGTTTTGGTTTTATTAAACAGGTTTTTGACATGGCTAGCTGGAAAACAGAAAAAATGGACGTCCAATTTATACATTATAAATTCTTGGCGGTAAAGAAAAAATTTTTTTACACACTCGGCCACATGTTGCAGCAGAAAAATTAAAGTATTTATCCAAGTTATAACCCAATAAATAACTTTCAGAATAACTTGGCAAGTTTCACCTTTTTATTTGAGCCGTTACCCCTTTATGTTTTACTATGACCTACTTTTTGGAAAATAAACATACTGAATGAGTTGTACTAATCAGGTTTGATTACCTACATGCCAATTAGGCACAGTTTGGTGGTGTCTCAAATTGGCCCTTCAAAAATTTTCCTTAAGGGAGAAAAGTTAAAGGTCCGTGCTTCCACAAAACTTATCGGGTTGGTACACTTGGTATGTCAAACGAATGCTAGTACTCATAAAAAATGTACTCTCTCAGATGAACAAAAAAAATTACTGGGTTTTTTCTAAATTGTCGAAATTTTTTTCGTTTTTGGCTGATCTAAAATGTGTGGCCATAAATTTTACGGGTTTAACCAAATTAAGTATAATCTTTTACCAAAACTACTTTGTAGTATAGTACATATTTCGCATATGTAGTTCCTGCCATCGTTTGCTTATAAAACCAGGACAGAGTCGGTGAATTCAGTTATGGGACCCAAAATCTAGACCTTTGTTTTATGTTTTCGTTCATATAGCTTATAAATACATAAATTTTTAAATAACTTGTTGTTATAAGTAAAGAAACTAGTCGTGCGCGTGGACATTACCATATCCTTGTTCTATCAAGAAAACTGGAAAATAGACGCTTGATTTGTTATGTAAAGTTTGGGGGGGGAAATTAGAAAATGTACATAAACCATATTTTTATTCTCAGTACTCAATAAGTAAATCCGGGAAAATTTTGCCACGTATTTCCCAAATATTTCTTAAGCTATTATAAACAACTCGAATTCCTAATTTACTTCGTTTTTGAGAAATTCAAAATTTTTAAATCAACCCCTGCACCACTTATACGTAAGAAAGATGTATGGACTACCACCACCAGAGATAAGGTTACATCTCAAAACTTTGCTCACAATGTTCTCTTCAAAAGTACCATTCAAAAATGCAAGAACCTTAAAAATTTGAGGCTACAAAATTTTGAAGGGTGCCGCGCGCAAGTAGTTGCTGCTCACTATAAATCATTATATCGGCAATTTTCATGAAAATTGCTTTGAAAAGGAATCCAAAAGCTCGTTCTACGCTAGACTAATTATACAAAAGAGTGACTTTACATACTTGTATCATGTTATTAAAAATATATGTAGTTTATTATTTATTGCAACCTACCATAAGGCATTTTTAGGCATTTAAAAAATATATTATTTAATCTCTTCACTGGTAATTTCAAATTCTGCGCTGATTTTATTTTTATTTTAAAAATGTTGAAATTATTTTTTACAAATTATATTCTGCTTTTTAACGTATTTTGTTATAAATTTTTAATGAGGATTACAGGTCCGTAAAAAATACCTTTACCCAATTCTCCGATCAAATTAGTATAATAGGTATGTTTAATGACCTTAATTACATAAAAAATAGATAACATGAATATTGGTATGAAATATAGATATCCACAAATTTTAATCTGCCAATCATAACGAAAGATACAAGTTTACACATATTAAACCAAATTTTGGTAGCACAATTATCAATAAATTTAAAGCAAATTTATTTCTAAAAACATAAAGCAGTTTTAAATTTGCAACACCATAATTTGGCTTTCTTCAACACTACTGCCATTCATTCTATAATTAATTATATTTACAATTATCTTTATGCTGAGAAAAGTAAACATTTCCGTTAGCAAATCATTTATGCTACATCAACGCAAAAAATAAATTATATTTAGTTAGTATTAATAAAGATCTAG
This sequence comes from Sinelater perroti, assembly GCA_036346155.1. Taxonomy (NCBI): domain Eukaryota; kingdom Metazoa; phylum Arthropoda; class Insecta; order Coleoptera; family Elateridae; genus Sinelater; species Sinelater perroti. The sequence goes on from JARFIY010000359.1 coordinate 1,794,923, forward strand.
ACACACTATATCACGTTGCTCATTAGAACTACTGTCACCTAATTTATCACACAATTGTGTTCAGATTTTTGTGTGAGGACACAATCAAGCTTTCGCTTATGAAAATAAATATTTATATTTCCTACAATAATTGCATTAAAAAAAATAAAAGTGGGTATATTTGCTCTCGTGCTTTGGATGATTTTGTTGATACTGTTGAGTGGTATTTATTGGCTGATTTAACAATTATATATCCACATTATCTCCTTATCTACTCATATCTCAGATGACTACCAACATACCTTTAATTTAGAAATACTCTCGTTATCGTGCAGTTCATCCCGAGTGTAAACATTACAAATATGAAAACGATTTATGACATCCTACAACAAATTATTCCATATGATGGGAAAAGCCATCAATGGCCTCAAGTTTTCGCTGTCTCGACTGGTAAGTTTTAGGTGATTTTTGTATCTTCGTTTATATTGTCTGTAATTATTACAGCATCTTTGGGTGCTCTTACTAGTGGCTGTCTAGCAGCTTGGACTTCGCCAGCAATTCCAATTCTCACATCCAACTCATCACACATCGAACAGATCTCGCTAGAAGCAGCTTCTTATCTTACTATAATCTCTCCTATTACAGGCATTTTCGTGTCTCCACTACTATCTCTAATAGTGGACGGAATAGGAAGAAAAAACAATTATATGTATGTCGGTACTATATTTTATATCGTGGATGCTGGTCGCTTTCTCAAAAAGTTTAATAGTGTTGTACATATCAAGATGTTTTCAAGGAGTTGGAGATGCTGCTCTTTTCACAGCAGTGCCTATGTACATCGGAGAAGTTTCAGAACCAGCCGTGAGAGTATCATGGGGAAATTTACTGGCATTTTTTGTATTTTTTGGTCAGTTCTTTGTCAACAGTGTGGGATCTTACTGCACCATAAGAACAACAGCTTTTATACTAAGCAGCATCCCGTTTATTCAAATATTTTTAATGATGCTAGCACCTGAATCGCCTTACTATCTTCTAATTAAGAACAGACATGAAGAAGCACAAAAAACACTAGAAATATTAAAATGGAAGTTTAATATTTGGGACGACTTAAAGTTCCTGGAGAAAGATGTGCAAAGACAAATGTTGGAGTCCGGCACCTTTAAGGATCTGTTCACCACTCCGATCAACTTTAAGATCTTACTTATTGCTGTAGGAATTCGAAGTTCTCAACAGTTCAGCGGCCTTTCAGCATTTTTTATGTATACACAGTACATGTTTAATCAAGCAGGCGGTTCGTTTTCTGCAGAGTTATCAGCAATAATATTGTCAGGTCTTTTTACGTTATTTACGATGGGGTCATTCTTCGTGATTCACAGATTTGGAAGAAAGCCTCTGATGACGCTATCTTGTTTAGGCTGCGGCATCGTTCTAGCTGTCGAGAGTGCTTACTTTTATATTTACGAAAAAACCGACATAGATACTTCTCACGTAAATTGGTTGCCTTTGAGTGGAATGATTATATTTATGATTGTATCTGCATTTGGAACTGGTCCAATACCCACAATAATGCTGGGAGAGTTGTTTCCTGCTAACATCAAAGCAAAAGCTGTATCTGTTGTTAATGTATGCTTTTCTATTTTTATAATAACGGTTGCTAAGCTTTTTCAAACGTTGTCGTCTAACTTTGGCATGTTTACCCCATTTTGTATGTTTTCCGTGTGCTGTTTCGTTAACGTAGTGTTTTGCTATTATTTTGTACCTGAAACTAGAGGGAAAACCTTAGAAGAAATACAACAAAATATTAGAAATAATAAGTAAGTTGATTAACTTATAAGTTATTTTAATTTACCATCTGTAATTTTCCTTTATAGTAAATTATGTAACTACATTTCCTCTTTTCTTTCGTAGTTTACAAGTTTGTTACGATTCAATCAAAAAATGGTTTATCAAATTTATACAAAGTTCTTCAAGATCGACTAATTTATTGACACTAACGAGAAAACCAGCTATTGACCACAAACAAATCAAGTCCATACTAATTAAATGCTGCATAAGTAGCTTTTTTCAAAAAAATAACCAAGCAACGGTATGAAATACTTTAATTGTGATTTTGAATTGGTTTCGTAGAATGTGCAGATGACAAAGGCTTAATTTTCTGCAGATAAAGTCGTTTGTATAAATGCTTGTAATATTTCTTTATAGAAAGAAGAATCAGAATGATAGATTTACCAACTAGCAATATTCAGTGAAGAGATGTGCAATTATTTCAACACATGTTTTAGAAATTGTTAAATATACAAGGTGGTTCAAATATGACCGGAACTGATTTATGTGTAAATAAGGCATAATGCGCAGAAACTGTACGAGCTTGAGAGAGTAGTGCCACAATCTTCACCCTCCTTCCTACTTGGGGTAGAGCCTGTTTAGTACTGTTTGAAAGTTGCTAGAGTGATGAGCGAACAAATGTTATTGCGGGCGTGGAACAACGCAGTGTGATCAAATTCATCATTGGAGAAAACGTCCCGTCCGCTGAAATTTACAACAGACTCCAAGATCAGTCACAGACCCGTGTGTTTGAGTAGTGTTAGTAATTCAGAGAGAACAGAAACCCATGGAGAACGCGTATGTCCGTCACCGAGCCAACCATTAATTGTGCAAACGCGCTTATTCGTAAAAATGAGCGCAACACTTCGAGCAATGCTGGTAGTGTAAAAAACATCGTGAAAAACACTTGCTCGATCACAAATGCACGATGGGTATCACGCACTTTGACGGACGTGAACAAAATAGTACACATGCTAGCTGCTAGGCGCTTTCCACAGCAGTTTGAAAACAAAAGTAGTGCATTTTTGAAGTCTACAGTAACCATCGATGAAACGTGAGTGCACTACTTTATTCCCGAGTGATCACGCGAGTGGCGGCATATCAGTTCTCTCAAAATCCAAGAGATCGCGGAATTGCAGTTTGGAAGGAAAAGTGATGACAACGTTCTTCTGGGACTGGCAGGACGTTATCCATATAGACTTTTCTGACGGATGCAGTTTAAACCTCCTGGCAACAGACGTGAAGTTAAAGACAGGTGGAAAGCGGGCAGCTTTCCTTCAAGACAATGCATTCTCCCATAACAACAATTGAAGTCCTCCAGAAATTGAAATGGAACTTTCTGCCACATCCGCCGTACAAATGAGTTTTACCTGTTCAGAAGACTCAATGACATTTGAAAGGCATGCGATTTGCAGACAACGACACCGTTATCTAGATTGTTCAGGAATGGATACGCCGCCAGCCAAAAGTCTTCTTTCAAAAGGTCATCAGGATGCTTTCAGATGGTTGGAAAAATGTGTTGACTCCGGAGGGGAGTACGTTGAAGACTGACATGTACAAGTAAGTGTTAAGCAATTTTTTTGTAAAAAAATCAGTCTCGATTATATTTAAACTACCTTGTACATTGAGTAATCAGTTTCAATCAAACAGACGACAGTGTCCCGCAGTGAGGACAAGGTGACATTGACAACCAGTAACGTTTACAGTTATTTTCAGCGTAAAAATGCCTGCAACATTTTGTTGACCGTACATGCAAAAGCATTTATATATGAGGTGTGTAAATAAAGTAATGAGAGGGTCGAATCCCATGCGCGTTTAGTGCGAGCGGGAACGCTCGCGAGGCAATACATTGTCTGTAGCGATTTGTTTCGTAAAATGTTTTTGGCGAGTAACGGTGTGCGGTCCAAAAAATCTTTCGCTGGAACAAAAGAACAACCGGAGGAATACGTGCCTTCAGTTTTAGGAGAGGATTGAAAAAAACTCTCGTTTTCTGGAACGTGTCATAGCTGATGACGAAACTTGGGTGTTTCAGTATGACCCCGAAACGAAGCTCCTCTTATTCATACAATTTAAATCCGTGTAACTTTTTCCTTTTTCTATATGTGAAAATGTACCTCAAAAGGCGTTATTTTAGAACAGTAGCGAATATTGAAAAGGACATAACCGACCAACTGAAAGCAATCTTAGTATACGCCTTTTAGCACTGCTATGATGAGTGGAAGAATCGTCTCCAGCGCTGTGTGACCGCCCAAGGCAATTACTTTGAGGCAAACAGTGTCCGAGTGCAACTGTCGTCTAATAAAATGATAAAAAGTCAATCTCATTACTTTATTTACACACCTCGTATACTAGATATTTGTAAGCATTTATATTTAGTTTATAAGGCACTTCTAATTTGTCATCTGTCAGGTTAGATTGCTCTTAATTCTCAATAAATTTCTAACCGTTAGTTTAGTTTTTCAATTAGTGGCTACTTTTCATTATTATCGCGCAACTCAACAAAATTGACTTAAATTGCCAATAATTACAAATCCTATTAATTAAATAATTTTAGCTAAATGATACTCTCCACCAAAATGCATGTACCAGTCTTGATATCGTATTTCAACAGAGATAAATTAACGGAGAAGGATTATTGAATAGTCATATTTTTCATACCTTCTAATTTTTGGCCATATATTACTGCTTTATAATAACGTATTTATGCTACTAGCTATTTAAAGACTACGGAAAAAATTACAGATTTCGTACAAAACGATACTGCCAAAAATGTGCATCTGGATCCTAAAGAGCACATAAAAAAGTATAAAACGTGCGTGAACTGCAATGGTAAATATATACAATATAATAGTATAATAATTTTTTTGAATCACTTTATGTTACAAATATATTTAACAAATGTGGTATCTTCAAAAAGAATTTGATACTACTACAAGTAGTAAAATAAATGATGAATTCATTCAGATCCGATTTTGCATCATAACGGTCAATTTTCTTCACGCATTTTGGACATCTTTATCTTAATTCGTTTTTCAAGTAATGCGCCCTTGTAACTAACTTACCAACCATTATTATTACTCGAGAGTCCTAAATCAGTGTAATTGGTACCTCTTCCAATTTTCTTTACAAATTTTTGTCTACTTTTTTGGTTACTACCGTGACAAAAAGGAGTTTTTTCATTAGCAACATATCGATGTAAGAAATCCTGCAAATTGCATTTAAACATTGTTAACTATTGTACTATGAAATTCAAATTTATGGTCAACAGTTAACAATCCCTATTTCACACGCATTATTTTGTATAAGGTACTCATTGTGCATTCTCTTAGTTGAGATGTTTGACTTGACTTGATTTAATCCTAAAGTCTTATTGTCTTTCTGGATATAAGACAGTTGGAGTTGAGTAACTGTGTTTTTCGTCTGCATATCTTTCTCCAATCTTTTCTGTCTTCTGTCTTTTATTTTACTTCGTGTTACTTTTTCCGTTGCTTTACGTTCTTCTCGGTCTTCCTTTCTTCTTCTTTCTATTAATTATTATTAAGATTTTGCTTTAAATACTCTTTTTGACGTTTTCTCTTTTCCCATCCTCATTACGTGTCCGAACCATCTTAGTTTTCCTTCCTCTAGTGTATCTTATGCTGGTTTTGTTTTTAGGATTCCTCTATGTTTCTTGTTATTTTCCGTAAAAATCTCATTTTTGAGCTTTGGATTTTGCTCATCTGATTTTGTGTTAAGAGTCCATGTCTCAGACTCTTAAGTAACTTAAGTGGTTACTTTCTTAAAAATTTCTATTTTTACTTTTTTCGTATTTTTTGTCAGAAAGCTGTCTTTTATTACGTTAGTCTTCCTGCTGTCCCCGTCCTTGGATCTATTTCTTCGTCTATTCTTCCGTTTTGTGATATTGTTGTCCTCAGGTACTTAAACTTATTGACTTTTGTTTCCTCCAATTTAATCTGTTGTGTTTTTTCTTATCTACTTGCAATCATCGCTTTTGTTTAAAGTTTGTTGATCTTCATGTTAATTGGTTTTTAAGCTGTACTTATAAATATTCATGTTATTGTTTATTGCCCTATTATTTTTTGCATTAATGACAATATCGTCCGCGTACAATTTTGAAATGTGCATGCCTTCTAATTTCCAATGTCTTACTTTATATTATTTTACTTGTTCTTTTAGTTTTGATTAATACCTCCATAACTATTGTAAATAGTAAAGGGCTTAGGATGCAGCCTTGTCTTATTCCTTTTATTTGGAACATTTGTGACTTTTTTTTTTCTTTGGGTATTCGCCATATATCTGTTCTATTTACCCTATCAAAGGCTATATTTAAGTCGATAAAAAAGTGGATCTTTCCATTTTTCCTAATTATCTTTTCAATTACTTGCTGTACTGTAAAATTTGAGTCTGTCACTCTGGTGTCCTTTCTGAATTCATGTTGTAAAACATCTAAAGTCTCTTCTAGTCTAACTCGTAATCTTATTTCTAGTAGTCTTATATATTTTTTTCTAACTGTGCTTAAACTAATACCCTGTACTTAGTACAGTCCTTTACATCGCCTTTTCTGTGCTCATTGTCTTATTTATGAATACTTTGAAAAAATTATTATCATGTTAACTGTTACTTGATCAGTTGAAATGTTTACATCCTACTTTTACCGAGTTATCATGACTTTCACTAAGTTTTAAATATCCTTTGTAGTAGTTTTAAACAAACGTCCAGAATTTGATAGAACTTGACTGTAAAAAGATATTTATTATTTTTGTATAGAAAATGTGAGTAGATACATATAATAAAAAATAAGTGTTCCATAAAGGGTGCCAAAGGGTCCCACCGGTTAAGATAGGCGAAATGCCCCCAGATTCGGAATTTCTAATGAACCTAATAATGTTTTATCTTGAGGTAAAAATTATACGCGGACATAGTTCATATGGTCCCAACCCCCTTCCCTCTCAGTCCTAGGGTCAAAAAGAGTTATTTTTTGTTTTAATTTTTTTCTATTGATGTGTTTCATGCAAAATTCTGAAAAAATTCATCAAGGTAGGTTATGAATAGACCTATCAGTAAAATTTTTTTCAATGTCATCCAAGGTCATTTGGTATTTAAAAAAAAATTAAAAAAAATTTTTGTTTTTTGAGCTAGAAAGCGTTGAGTTGCACGCAGTTTTTTTTCACTATTTTATAAAAGTCCATTAATTTTACCTCTAACAGGAACTTTTAACACATTTCGTGTGGTGCGCCACCCCTAAAAATACAATTTTTCGCATTTTTTTCGATTTTTTCGATTTTACAGGTAAGGGTTGATATTTAGCAAAGAAACTAATTGAAACTTTTTATAGCATTTTATAAGACAAAATTTCGTTTTTTAAATTTTTTCTAGCTCTAATATTAAAAAGTTATGACTAATTAAAAATTTTCTACTTGATTTCGATATTTTCCAATTATAACGGCGCAGGTGGATATTTAGCAGAAAACTCATAAGACATGTATTGTAGCATTTTTCAAGACGAAAATTTTAGTTTTATTTACATTTTTAGACTTAATACAAAAAAATTATGTGTAAATCTATTTATATGTTTCTAAAAATTACATAGTTAGTTCTTAATTTGTGATTATAGTAAATTGAATTATAATAATATATAATATATATGTAAACTACATTGTTAATCTTCATCACTGTTTTCATTAATCGCTGGTACAAAGTTATCTATATCGAAAATATTGGACAGCATTTCGGCGGGACGTACTATTTTTGATAACCATCGGCCGTAAGAAAGATGATATATCAAACTAGCCACGTGAGAACAACATCCAACAGTGCGTAGTCCATTAGCACAAGTACAACAGTATTGTTGTATCGCATCGATACCTGCGCTTTCTTTGTTGTATTTTACATAGCATTTGTATTCTTTCGATTTTATATGACGTGATCTTACGTCAAACCTTACAATGCCTGGTTCCTCTTTAATGAATTTTAATATCAGTATTCCATCCTCTGTAATCATTTCTCCTAAGTAAGATAATGCTTGAGCGAGTTGGTATGAACCGGTAAATAAGACTTCAAGATCTTCCAAAGTCAATTCATGAAAATCCATACGTTCTTCTGAAGTTGTACTTTCGAAAGGAACTGATTTTTTATTCAAGTTTTCTGCAGCAACCTTTTCAGCTAAATCGTTGACCTCCAGGTATGTCGATTTCATTCTATTAACTATAATATATGTCTTATTATCCGTAAGGTTAAGTCGTTTTCCGAATTGATTTTGTAGAAAACATGCAATTCGACATCACAGCCCAGTAACCGGCAACATGCTGTTTCGAAATTGGTTGTACAATAATCGGTATTTTTGGCACAAGATACCGTGAATCGCTTCGATTACCCAACGAAGTTTAGTGACAAATCTCGAAAAGTTTGATTCTTTAGCAGCTAGTTGATTTCTTTTACCTTTAAGAACTGGCATGAGGACCGTGAATCCTTTATTTTTCAAATGGTCCACAACATCTCGAAAACTTCTATCCAAGATAAAAATATCTCCAGATTTAAGAATTTTGCTGATACCATTTGGGTTATTTAATACGCTTTCTAAGATTTGAGCATCGTTAATATTTGCGTTAAATGGTCCAGGTAAATCAATTACATATCCATTTGAAGTGCAAATTGTAAAGGGCTTGCACAACGGTGCCTTTTTTTGTCCTGAATATGACTTTTTTTGATAAATGTTGTTACTGCTTTTTTCGTGTCGAAGATAGGTTCCATCACATATTAATATTAATTTATTATCACCAATATCGTGTAGTAATTGAGTTATTTGTGCTGTTTGACTAAGAAAAAACTCTCTGCTCTTAGAATCTACTCCAAAATATTCTGGTAGAACTTCTTTCTCAAAACAATCCAATACTGAATGAATAGAATTATTTACAACTCGCTCTTCAACTTCCATTACAGCTGCAATAAGGTTATCTGAGTTTCCAGATTTTAATTTGAATAAAAAAAATGATGAGAGCTTGAAGTAGATTTCGATTGCTAGAATCCCGCATTGTCCTCAGCATTCCACGTAGCTCAAGAATATCTTTCAACGAATGACCAGTTAATAACTTTATTCTTTCTTCTGACATATTTAGATCCGCATATTTGTCTATAATACGTAAATCTGAAGTTGATAATTTGTCCAGAAATTTTTTAACTTCATCAATTTTAATATCGGATTCGTTAGAATAAACACTAATGTTGAGTTCGTTCTCATAAAATCGTGAACCTAATAAATGTATTTTAACACATCGGTTTCTTTTGGGAATAAAAATTCGTTTTTTTACAAAAACTTGGATTCTTGCTTCAAAAGGTACATCACACATATTGTATCCTGAAAAACAAATGAAACAATATCTTTTAGTCGAAATTATGCGGTCAAACAGCATTGTTACAGTTTCTGGTGGAACTTTTTGGATAGGTATGCTAAATCCTGATGATAAACTTGACCCTTGCGAAGTTAGAGGTTAAATCTTCATTAGAAGTTAAACTGTCTCGACTCTTCATTTCAGAACTTTCCGAGTTACTGTATAATTGCCTTGCAAGATATTCAATATTTCCTGATTCTTGAAAACATGGAACATCTTGAATGAATGAATTACTAAATTCCAATGATTCAATGGGTTGTTGCGAAGGTGCGGTTTTTGTTATTTCTTCCGAAATCGTAGAGCTTTTACTAGAGGTCAAGGATTTAGCTGAAAAAGTTGCTGCAGAAAACTTGAATAAAAAATCAGTTCCTTTCGAAAGTACAACTTCAGAAGAACGTATGGATTTTCCTGAATTGACTTTGGAAGATCTTGAAGTCTTATTTTCCGGTTCATACCAACTCGCTCAAGCATTATATTACTTAGGAGAAATGATTACAGAGGATAGAATACTGATATTAAAATTCATTAAAGAGGAACCAGGCATTGTAAGGTTTGACGTAAGATCACGTCATATAAAATCGAAAGAATAAAAATGCTATGTAAAATACAACAAAGAAGGCGCAGGTATCGATGCGATACAACAATACTGTTGTACTTCTGCTAATGGACTACGCACTGTTGGATGTTGTTCTCACGTGGCTAGTTTGATATATCATCTTTCTTACGGCCGATGGTTATCAAAAATAGTACGTTCCGCCGAAATGCTGTCCAATATTTTCGATATAGATAACTTTGTACCAGCGATTAATGAAAACAGTGATGAAGATTAACAATGTAGTTTACATATATATTATATATTATTATAATTCAATTTACTATAATCACAAATTAAGAACTAACTATGTAATTTTTAGAAACATATAAATAGATTTACACATAATTTTTTTGTATTAAGTCTAAAAATGTAAATAAAACTAAAATTTTCGTCTTGAAAAATGCTACAAAACATGTCTTATGAGTTTTCTGCTAAATATCCACCTGCGCCGTTATAATTGGAAAATATCGAAATCAAGTAGAAAATTTTTTTTAATTAGTCATAACTTTTTTAATATTAGAGCTAGAAAAAAATTTAAAAAAACGAAATTTTTGTCTTATAAAATGCTATAAAAAAGTTTCAATTAGTTTCTTTGCTAAATATCAACCCTTACCTGTAAAATCGAAAAAATCGAAAAAAATGCGAAAAATTGTATTTTTAGGGGTGGCGCACCACACGAAATGTGTTAAAAGTTCCTGTTAGAGGTAAAATTAATGGACTTTTATAAAATAGTGAAAAAAAACTACGTGCAACTCAACGCTTTCTAGCTCAAAAAACAAAAATTTTTTTTTATTTTTTTTTTAAATACCAAATGACCTTGGATGACATTGAAAAAATTTTTACTGATAGGTCTATTCATAACTTACCTTGATGAATTTTTTCAGAATTTTGCATGAAACACATCAATAGAAAAAAAATTAAAACAAAAAATAACTCTTTTTGACCCTAGGACTGAGAGGGAAGGGGGTTGGGACCATATGAACTATGTCCGCGTATAATTTTTACCTCAAGATAAAACATTATTAGGTTCATTAGAAATTCCGAATCTGGGGGCATTTCGCCTATCTTAACCGGTGGGACCCTTTACATTGAGAGTCGTTTTTTTGTTTTAAATTTAGTAGGTCTATTTTTAACATTTTTGCTCTTTATTACCACTCCGATTAAATTAACATTAGTTATTTTTTTAATACATCATTCGCTTTCGTGACGGAACAGTTTACAGCGGATTAACGAGTTCTTATTGTTAAGACATTTCACCAAAGCAGTGAAAGCGCCATGCAAACAGTGCGAAAACTTCGTGCAATTCTCGAGAGGAAGAAGCACCAAACGAAGCTACAGTTCGAAGACTAATGAGGAAGTTTAAGGCGGCTGGTTCAGTGGAAACGGTGAAATCACCTGGGTGGAATCGGTCTCGCCGGACAGAAGAACAAATCGCAGTTGTGTAAGTCCTGAAAAATAGAATCGCCGACGTTCGCAGCAGTTAAACATTCCAACAACTTCATTACATCGAATTTCACATGAAAATCTCTATATGCACACGTATAAAAGCCAACTGACGCAACAACTTAAGCCTGCTAAACCAAACAAACCCACGTACTGGAAAAGCAAACAATACTAAATGAATTGGAGTGACAATAGATAACAAAAATGATAAGAACAGCCTTGCCAACAAAAAATTACTCTTAATTCAAATTCTACGTCCTTTATGAAACACCCTAACCAAAGTTAACCACGCGTTATATTTGATTAAAACTGCATCAATAATAATGCTGCTTGATAAACTGCGACAATTTTATAGGAATTCTACCAAACTTTCAAACAACCTATTTATATGCAAATCATCTAACATTATTACTAAACACCACTCTAATATCTTACGCTAAAAACAGTAATCGGTTAGCTTAGTGTACTATTTTTACATAAAAACTCACGGAATCAAATACTAACAAGTTCCATATTATTGTATTAAAGTACAATAAAAAATTGCGAAAATAAAAAATATGTTGGTTCCAATTTAGCGTTTTTATCTTCTTGTTAATATGCAGGTATAATAAGAACAAATAAATATGGAGTAAACGGTTTATTTTTCTTCTGATAAGTTGCTTGTAAAACGGTTAAATGGCTTATCTATCTAAAATACTTTTAATGCAAAATTAATAATAAAAAACATTAGCTTTGAATTATTAGAAATATATTACGTACCGTATCATAAAAAAATAAGAGTAAAACTATCAAATATATTAAAAACTTTATATAATAGGATATATAAAAGACAAATTACAGCCAAAATACGTCTTAGTACCGAAAAAGATAAAACAATTTTTTAGTGGTAAAACTGTCCACAATGTTGTCACATTGTTTAAGACAGCGTTTTAGCTAGTTTATACGAGTAGTCACCATGCTAGTACGCTGGGTCGTATAATGGTCCGACATTGAAATTTTCTTTGTCGTCCAATGTTTATAAAAAAAGCTATAGTCATACTCATGTGCCAGATATTAGAAAAGCGAATAACTATCGTAAACATTTTTAACTATTTTTTTCAGATTTATTGGCAATCAGAACTTACAATACAATGAGATAATTTGATAACTTAAGTACTAATACAGTATTGACTATGACGTGATGAGGCCCCTTCTATCGAAGGCGTCCTCTTCAACCATTTCTTAGGTTAGATGGCTAATATCGTTTTAAACGTTTGTCATTGCGTTCTTCCAGTAATGGGCGCAGAAGTATGTTGTGACTTTCTAATTTTTCATGGTGGTTAGTACTTCGTTCCCTAATAACGTTTTTAACATAAGGTACATTTAAGTCGTCGTGAAAGGTTTGATTTGTGACCTACCAAGGTGAATATTCGTAATATTTTGGAGTGACATCTTTGGATTAAGGTTGTATTGGATTTACTCGCATATCCCCAAAGTTCTGCTCCATTATAATTAAAATTTCCAAGTGAACTGGGCATTTTCAGTCTCAATAAAACTTTGATACGTTTGAAATAAATGAACTAATTATACCATACAAATAGTGCTTAGAAAATTTCAGCTATTATACCAAGCAATAATAAATGTTCAATGTTTGTCTAATATTTTCTTTGAACGCGGTTATACAGAGACCTTTTTATTCTATCTTCATAAAATATGACTTTATGAAATTTATTTGCAATCCACTTGGTGACTATCTTGCTTTGTATGGAAGAGTGCAGTAGCAGAATAAAAATATATATAACATCAGGTTGAGACAGGATCAAAACCTGCAAACTCTTCAATTTTAAATTAGAAAAATTAAAACGGACTTACTCTTTTAATCCTACAGTTAAATATTTAATAAAAATAATATGAGTGTGAAGATATAAGGTTTTACATGCATATGTGTGTGTTTCTGTTCAGATAAGTTTCCGCAGTATAACTGTACATGAACAACTTGGTTAACAGGTTGAAAAATAATACTTAAAACTATTACTGCACCCTACTACAAAATAAGGATTTTAATAAATCCTTTTCCTATAAAATTAGAAAAATCAACTCCGACATTGACCTTCGATAGTAGTTTTTAAAAATAAAACACGATTAAAAGCTCTGTTTGACATAATTGGCTTGTTGCCATGACAACGCATTTACGTTATCCAGTTAGAGTTGAACTTTGACCTTGTGACAGCATCATAATTTATTTATAAGTGCTTTATTACCTCTCAAACGAAAATTTTCCATCGCTTGCGGTTCCGGAAATATATTACCTTCGTGCCTGCCGCCAGGCCGAAATTTGTCCTTCGGAGGCGCTCGGTCGGCACGGAAAGGCACGAACGATTTGACTTGACCTGTGTGACAGCAGCAGCAGCAACTCATAATTTTTTTTATATATATAATTTAGAAAAATCAATCCCAAGACCTTCTCGAGTAACAAAAGCTTTTTTTGCATTACATCCGAGACAACCCCGATAAAATAAGCCGCATATTAATGTCAAAATGGTCTCCACATCCAACAATAAAATTGTTGTTTTTATTTGTTAATCCAAAGATTACGGCCTTGATGAATCCCAAAAAACAAAATGTTTGGTAAAGATTATCAAGCTAGTCGAATATATAAGCACTTTTGTGCCATTCCGAATGACTGTTCGCCACTTGACACTTTATAAAAAAAAAACAGGTCACAAAATTAATTTCTTCTAATAAAAAATCATTTCTTATCCTAGCAAAAAAATTATTCGTAAAGCAATTTAGATTAAAAAAACATCTACAACGTCTAAATACAAAAGACGATAGACAACACTTATCTGTCATATGAAAACCTCTCGTTACACTCGCTCACTATCAATTACGTAACACTTCCAAACCAACAAACTTTTTCAGACGCAGTGCGTCTTACGTTAACTTTTCCTTCAAATCTTATAAATAGTAAACCAAGAGTCACAATATATAAATTTTCTTTAAATACTCATTAGTTCTTCTTAAGACAGTAGCAAAATTTATACCCTGAGAGAAGAGCTAAATTCTCTGAAATATTGCATCACAGCAGATTCCAAAATGTCAAGAATTATTTCAAAAATTACGCTAACAACACCACCTGTGAGCAAGAGGTAGCAGGTAGCTATCACGTACAGCAATCCATGATTCGGTTATATGGAAGAGAACAATGACGGATAGAAGAAGAACCACGCGCCTTACTGAGCGTCAACAATAGATTTACGAATATATAGAACATTTTAAGTCTCAGTATCTTTAATACCACCTGTTCGAACTGGAAAGATGGTGCGAAAAATAGCGATTAGAAGTAAATGAAACAAAGTCATTTAATGGAATCAGATATTGTGGAACCACGGTTGCGCTGTTAGACAAACTATTATTATTAAAGAAATATTCAATGGTCTATTTCCAACATGTCACTTATATTTACTTGTTAAAAAATTTACTGAATGTTGCTAAGCAACAGATTGTAAAATGAAGAGAAATAAAAAAAATGTAATTTATCAAAAACTAGCAAGGTGATCTCACCTTACCTAAGCAGGAGAGGTATCGCTCGATGCGCATGGTTTGCGAATCTGTCAGTCGCTATGAGTCACTGGTCGGGAGCCAGGGGCATAAGCGGTCGAGCAATATTTAAAACGCGATGAACCGCTGATTCGTGCGCATCGCGCTTTTTGTACTCTCTTTAATATTCAACGATTAAATAATGGACCAACCACACAACTTATCTGCTCGGCGGTTCAAAGGTTCAGGCAAGAAGCGACAATAGTCAACAGGTTTTTTCCAAGACCTTCAACCTCAGCAGCGACACCAGAACATATGGCTCAAGTTCGCCACGAAGTTATACGGAATCCGCATAAATCGATACGGAAAATAGCGGCCTCGGCCAGAATTAAGATTTCAACAGTGCACGTTATTTTAAAGAAAAAATTAAAGGTCCATTCATACAAAAACCAAATTGTACAGAGTTTGATTAAGGTGCCTATGAATTGGAAAAACCTTCGCCAGAACAATACTGGGACATTTTCGTACAGCACGAATGCTTGGAAACATATTGTTCAGCGACGAAGCACATTTTCATATTGACGACTACGTTAATAAACAGAACATGCGTTATGTGCCCAAACAACTCTAGAGAACATCACCAAAATCGCTTACATTGTCCACAAACGACTGTGTGGTGTACAATTTATGCCCGAGGAATAATTGGACCATATTTTTTCAATCAGCAAGAGACAGTCACGGCTGAGGTGTAATGATCGACGAATTTTTGTTGCAGCAACTGCAGCAGTTTTCCGGACACAACAACAAAATGCAGTTGCAGCAAGACGATGCCACTCCACACACAGCTAGAGTCTCAATGGAAAAGCCGAGGGCAATTTTTCTGAGTAAATTAATCAGCAAGTACGGAGACATTCCCTGGCCACCTGGCTCGCCGGACCATGCAACATTTTTTTGTGGGGCTGCAACAGTCCTCGAACAATTCAGGCTCTACAAGAAAATATCCATAATGAAATTGCCAAAATTACACCAACGCTTTGCTCTAGCGTATTTGCGACTATAAGGGACTGGCTGCAAGAGTGCGTCATTTGGACGACATTGTTTTTGAAAACTAAAATCCACAATTTCTGCATACAATTTGCAACAAATAAAAGAATCAATTACATTATTATATATTTTTTTAATTTACTTTTAAACTTGAAATTTTCCTCTGGACACTCGTTACAATCGGCATAAGCTAAGATCTAAGATTGTGACTTTTGCACGATATTACCTTCCCTAAAACAAAATTTAAAAGTGTTGTAATGATGGAGTTTTTCTTCATAAACCTGTATCGATCATAAAGTCTTCTGAAACCTGGTCCTGGATACTTAGTTTAGACTAATCTTCTAACGGTTGATTAGTTTCGAAGGTCAGTGCTTTAAATAGTGTTCTTCCTTATAATGAATCATATACTTGTTGGAAATCAACGAATAAGTGATGCAAATCTTTATTACGTTCATAAAATTTTTCTTGGATTGTCTTATAAAATCTAATGTGATGCCTGCAAAGGCAACCTAAATCCAAAAAGGTGTACTAGCAGAGAATTTCTTATTTGTACACTTTATCAGTAAGCAAATTTTGAAAAGTTATTTTTAAATATTTTTGTGGTACAGAGTAACGCGTTGTTATGTCATTTTAGTGTTATGACAATGTACGTTATAAACAAATAATATTTTACATGATTTGCAGAAACGAGTTGCTTAAATTAATAGTAAATATATTTCATCCTGTACAGAACAGCAGTTTGTATTTGGCTCTTTAAACAATTGTATTATGTGGTGTTTGCACAATTTCATAAAATACATTGTCAATTTAAAGCAACTTTTTATGTCAGTTATTGTCGGTTAATTTCGTTGCTTAATTTTGATTAGTTGTAATAAAGCAAACTACGTATAACGCAATATTAACGAAATGTATATACATAAACGCCAGAGTGGTCCAAGCGGACTGCGATGAGGACGGACCCGTATTCCATTCCCGGAGCTCTCTTATACTTGCCAAGGGTGGCCTACTCAGTCACTAAAAGTAATTGAGTACGTGGGTAATAACGGGAGTCGTCTAAGGCGCGCGGTGCTTGCCACATGGCCCCGCATCAGAGATGGTGCGCGACGACCAGGCAGTAAAGTCGGACATATGAGAGCCTTAACCAAAATTTATCAGTAGAAGAGTTTTACAAAAAGTGGATTATAAATTGCAAAACATTACAAGCAAAAAGCTTTATATTGGCGAAATATTCTCTTAACAGTTATTGAAATTGTGAAGTTTTTGACTTCTACGGGAACTGCCAATTCTTGGCAATAATGAAATATTAGTATAGACTCTGTAAGAAATAGTAACTTTATTGGCTGTGTAGAAGTGATTTTAAAATTCGATCCTTTTATCACCGAGCGTGTAACAAAACTTTGAAATAAAATAAGGTCTTCCCTCATACTTATCAAGTACAAATATCATTAAATTCATTATACAGTTAGAGGACCAAGTTAAAGCAAAGATTTTTTAAGAGGTTGTAAATGCTAAATACGGGGTCCGACAGAGAGGTATAATGCTTTTGAAAAGACTGTCAGGCGTGCTGGGGTAGACCAATAGTTGATATCCACTCATTGACTTATGACATTATAGTAGCAATAGAGCCTTGGTCTGTAGCACATCGTGTGTTTGTTTACACTTTCATTGAAAGGGGTCGTTCTGTGGTGCCCACTCAGCGACGATTTCGAAACCATTTTAATGTTGGTCGCCATGGTCGCGTTTCAAAACGGGATCCCATTATAACGTGGGTGAATAGTTTTCAAGCAGAATTTTTAAGACCGAAGACTGCACGGGAAGGTGACTAAACTGTACGAACGCCAAAAAAACATTAAAAGGGTGCGCCAAGCAGTAGAAGCCAGCCCTTGTCGGTACGTCACGCTCGCACTCTTGAAATGTCAAACAGATTAGTCTGAAGAATCTTACACTTAACCCTTTATTTCCATTTCTACAGAATTATGGTTGTTTAAGAATTGCGGCAAAACACTTATGTGTGAGTACATAGGATCATAGAAACGATGTTAAACTTGCTAGCAGACGATATCGTTTTAATCATAAGTGACGAAGCCCACTTTTATTTATCGGAGACGGTAAACAAACAGAATTTTTGATACTGGGCACCCAAAAACCCGCAATAATTGCATTAACAACATCTACACTGCGAGACAATAACTGTTCGATGTGGCGTATTTTAAACCTGCATTAACAAGCCTTATTTTATTCGTAAAAACGATCGAATAGTGTCTGTTAACGCAGATCGCTACCTTGCCGTGTTGCGTAATTATTTCCTGCCAGAATTAACAAGACAACACATTAGCCTCAACACAGTTCGGTTTCAGAAAGTTGGA
Source organism: Sinelater perroti (assembly GCA_036346155.1). Lineage (NCBI taxonomy): Eukaryota > Metazoa > Arthropoda > Insecta > Coleoptera > Elateridae > Sinelater > Sinelater perroti. The sequence continues at coordinate 1,813,081 of JARFIY010000359.1, forward strand.
GTAACTTGCCATACACCAAGAAGGCCTCGTAATTTTTAATTCCTTTCCAAAATCATAGCGTGAGAAATTCAAAGGGTTTTGAGTGACATGTTTCAAAGGAGTATGGACAATTTCGCCACCCGTCTACAAGAATGCCTGAATAAAAATGGACGGCACCTAACTGATGTGATTTTTCCCAGCTTATTATTTTTACTTTCCTTATCCTATAAGGAAAGTAATGTAATCGGCGGGAATTTGACCTACCCAGTTTTTCACATTTCTGGGCGAATTATAGCCTCAGGACACCAAAAAAGTTGGTTTGGGCCATTGGTTTGTATGTGTGTGTGTGTGTATGTGTGTGTGTCTGTCTGTCTGTCGATCTGTCAGTAAACAGGATATCTCGGGAACCGTAAGAGCTAGAGACTTGAAATTCGGTATGCAAGTTACTTGTAGGTAGGGGATGCAGTGCGAAACTTTGGTAAAAATCGGCCGAGCCGTTTGGTCGCATAGTCGCAAAATCGGTCGCAAAGCGGTCGCGAATCTAAACGGTTGAAGATACAAAAAATTCATAAGAGTAAAAGTGATTTGTTACCACGAGATAAACATGAATTTAAAGTAAAAGTTGGTGAAATAGGAACTCGAAAAAAATTGAAGCCCAGAATTTTTGCCAGGAATTACCCAATATATATATATATATAGGTATAAGAATCGTGTGATGTTCACACCAGATTTTTTTCTTATGCTTCGCTTTGTATCCTCAAATGTATGAAAATAATAAATTTTAAAATTAATTCTAAAATATGTTTTTGACAATATTTTCTCGAACACCATATTTTCCTGTCAAACTCTCGTATTATATCATGGTTATGGACTCAGGGCTAGATGTGTCGTATATATACAGACCAACTAACTTTTGTGATACCCTATATATTACCTACAGAAACTCTCGAACGATTTTTAACGTTTATTCCTCTAGACATAAACGAGAAGAGATGGTAAATGCTGTAATGTCGATCTCATATTTTGGAGGTTTTAGTTTAAATAACTGTACAGCACATAACTACGACAATGTTCTTCAAAAGTTCTTCAGAGTAGAATAATAGATGTAAATTCTATGACTATGCATACACCTAGTTGGCTCTGCAGCTGTTAAGAGCAGCAGGTAATAAGAATGTGTGCTTTTAGCAGTATTTTTAAAAAAGAAGGTAATAATACCAAATCAAAAGCCCAATTAGAACCACAAAGACTCCTAACATTATTAAAGCCATGGGATGTGGAATCTACTTTCCCAATACTGCCATCGTTCTAAGAAAGCATATCAGTTACTAACTATACTGAAGAACGATCCTTTTTAACTCTTAATAGAGCAAAAAAATTTTAAGGTCAATGTTTAAACAAGGAAAAATGACGGGCTTTGCGCTTTTATTTATTGGGAGTGAATTTCTACTGAGCCTTTCTTTTGATGACATCATCCAGAGGTTTGCTAATTCTAAAGCAAGGAAATGAAAAATTCTTTTCAAATAAAAATTTTTAGATGAAATAAGCATTTATTTTTTCCTCATTAATGTGTGAATGTGTGTAAATATAATATTAAAGTGCATGTATGTAACAAAAATTTAAAAATTAAATAAATATTTTGTCCAAACAACCAACTTTTTTGTAATGGTGCGTCTCAAATACGTAAACATTTGACGAAAAACGTGTAAAATTGTCAGCCTAGAGCGCCAACAATCTTGATCAAGCCCTATTTATAAGATTAAATAAAAAATCATTGGCGAAAAATGCATGTAACTTGATAATAGAGGCCGTTATAGTAATTTCAGGACATATAATTAACCCCTCCCCCCTTCAATGTAATTTGCTATAACAAGTAAATATGAAACAAAATATCACCAATTTCTTAAAACACTTACAGAAAATTAAAAGGAATTACAAAAATATAAAATACTAAATCTAGTTGGGGTAACTATAAAACTAGTTAAGTTAAAAAATATAATAAATATTACTACTAGGTTTAACAGACAACAAACTAATAATTCAGTTAACTATGTCCTAAAATAAACTAGTACATGTAATAATAGTATAATAGAGCTTTAAAGATCATTGCTCATAACTTTCTGAACTACAAACTTATACTTAATGCTTGACCCTTGTAGAAGCTAAGCTACGTTATTATAATATACTGTACAAAGCAGCTTTAATTACTACACCAACTTAACATGTGCATATTGCATGAATATTGCGTTATATGTAGCTGGGCTTCGTTACAACTAAGCATCACGTGAGATTACTCGACATTAAATGGCACAAAAAGTTTCTTTGAAGTGACAACGTATTTCATGAAATTGTATAAACACCGTATATTACAATTATTTAATGCGAGAATATAAACCACCATTTTGTCATGCACTAAACGAAAACAAAATATATTTGCTTTTACTCGATTAACTCAGTTCTGCAAGTCATGTGAAATTATTTATTTGTAACGAATTTGCCATAATACTAGAACTGATGTAAAAACACGTGTAGTTTTTCCTACTTCTTATAGCTTTTCTTTGTTTGCTGATAAAATTTCAAATAAGAAATGTTATTTATAATTACGATAATTAATACAAATAAAAAAATCTGATGTGAACATCACACGACTTTCCTTATCGTATTATTATATATTATACCGGGTCCATCGTCTCGGCCCTTGGCTGTTCTCGTCCCGTTATTGCCGATTAAAAATTAATTAAACGGACCAATCACAGCGCGCTCGTACGACGGTGGCCGACTGCGGGAGGACGGGGGAGCGCTTGGCCGCTAGGAGGGAGCACGCAGGCGATAATGGGGAAGGCCGTGCGGCAGAGCTCGCACGGTTACCTTCAGTGACGTAGCAAAATTTTAAGTACGAGTCAATTATTGTCTTGTACTGTTTATTTTAATCAGCTTTCGAGTGTTGGACTCGCGCCTCGTCCTTTTTTAAAATAACAAATTCCGGGACGAGAACAGCCAAGGGCCGAGACGATGGACCCGGTATAATATATAATAATAATAGGATAAGGAATGTCGTGTGATGTTCACACCAGATTTTTTATTGTTGTACTTCTAAAACTCTATTTTTACCTTTACAGTATTATTTAGATTTCTCTTTATAGAGAAGAAACAGAACAGCTAATAAAAAAAAAACGAGATAATAATAGACCTGAAAAAACATGAAGAACAAGGCATTACATCACAAAAAAATTTGAAAGATAAGAACACGCAGAACAATTAAAAACTGCCATCATAGTCCTATTACATAGAAAGAGTAATGAAGTACGAAAATTATAGAAATGTAGGAGAATATCAATACGTGTTTAGAACAAAAAATTATAAATAGATTAGACAAATTCAAGAAATAATTTATAAACATAATACAAACCTACGTCACCTGTAAGTCAACTACCAACAACCATTTGATTCAGTAATAAAGTAAAACCTAATTATAGCACTGCAGAAACAGGAATAATTTCAAAACTAATTAAACTATTATAGCGTATTATAGCGTGACGGGTACTATTTTATAGTATTCTTTGAGAATTTTTTTTAGAAAATAGATAATCAATATCGTTATGAAACTTTTTTGTTGTATTATTTAACATTTGATCTAAAAAAAGTTATTTGAAAAGCAATAGATATAAAAAATTACGTAACAGAGCTCCAAATGTTGAGGTGAACAAAAAAAACTGCGTTAGATAGTTGATATGTTTGCGGCTATCCAAATAAGGTGAGACAAAAAGTCAAAAAGATTCTTAAACTATATGCTTGTGGCTACAGCCGGAACTAGTTAAGTAAAAATATGAAAAAGTTTGAAAATGGCGGTTATTTTAAAATCAAATTTTGATTTTCATGATATTTTTCGTCGTTTTTGCAAAAATAAGTATTTTAATGTTTTTATAGTTCTGCTTATAGGCACGTATGCTCTGAAGATGTTTGTGAAGCGGTAATCCCATCGGTTTATTAGTTTCTGAGAAAACATGTCAACCAAACTTGAAACACGGTTTTGAGAAAACACCTAAAAATTTTAAAAAAGTCCTAAGTCAAAGTTATTAGAATTACGATTGTTCTGCTATGTTTAGTCCATAGAGTACACCTTACTCCTCTTCGAAGAAGTCTTGCTGGCGTGATAATTCTTTCCGTCTGAGAGTCCTGGCCTTCTTTGTAGTATCAAACACGCGTTACTTTGATCGATGTATTCGTTTCTCATCTCTAGTGGCAGCGTAAAATTCAGCTTCGCCCCCAATTATGATGCCCTTAACATTCATAATCAATAAAATTGGTAAAAAAGACTTTGATAAAAATTGAAGTTGCCAAATAAATAGTTATTTCAACAACTTTTGGAAAGTTCAGATAAGTGAATTTTTCTAATAAATTTGTTGCTATCAAATTCTCATAAATTGGCTTGATTACTCGAAGAAATGCATAATTTAAACGTGGTTGATCATAACTGAAACTGCCAAGAGTCCCATTTGCTTCAGCTTTACGCCACTTGCACCAAGTGTCTTTTCCGGACGGCTAATAACTGTGTTGCGGTTTCTTGTACGTCGAACTTTTGTGGTGAAACGTGGCCCACACATTTTTTTTATATTCTCAACAGAATTAGAATTTCGTCTTATGGCTAGACCATAATATTTTCTGAATTCGCCTATAACTTTGTCGGTTAATTTGCTAGAGTCTTTAAGGCCGATGCCTTTGTTCTTTTTGCATTGCGTAATCTTGTACCCATTCGTTTTTAGGATTTTATAGGTTTTATAGGATCTTCACTGTATGCAACAATATCTAAAAGTCCTTTATAAGTTTTACTCTATCAACACAATGACCTTCGAAACTCAAGTATTTGACCTGACCCGACGATATTCTTCTGTACATTTATTCTGCACACTATAAACCCTAGAAAACTGCAAAAAAAATATTCTATTTTTTATATTATTTTATATTTTAGAGGGTGAACTCAAGAACTGTAATGTTATGCAGGCACTGTTTCAATTAAAAGTGCTAAATATAAATTCCAAAAAAGTGTATAAAGAAGGTATTAAGTCGGTAAGATTATATGTCCTAAGAATGTGGTGTGTCGTAAGTAAGAAAAAACAATAGTTAGAAATTTGGAAGCAGAAAATATTTGGGACAGTAAAAGAGGATGATATATAAAGAATAAGAATCATCTACGAATTAAAAGCATTATTTAAGAGGCTAACAGAACAAGTGAAAATTGAAGCTGAAAAGTAAACTGGTTAGGTCATGACGCATGAAAGAGAACAAAAAGATAAAGAAGGTCTTGGAAAGAAAACAAAAAGGCAAAAGAGTAAAAGTAGACCAATAAAAACTATATTAAAAAGATTTGAAATTTGAAAAACCTTGAAATGCAGGAGTGAAATCTAAAGGAAAATATAAAAGAGAGCGCAAAACAATAGTGCATAAGGTTAAGAATTTAGAAAGTAGCAAGAAAATGGAAAGATCCGTTCTTGAAGTAGCAAAAAAGGCACCTTTAGAAATCTATTTAAGGGTGCTAGGGCAGTAAATAAATACTGCCCCCTGTTAAAATGTGGAATCTCACAGTCCTGCACGGAAGACTAAAACTCTCTATAAGTTAATAACCGAAGTAATAAGTAAATAACTAATATGGTTTTTTTTTAAATATAACAAAAATTTTAAAGTTAGACAAAAACTCATCCTTATAAATGACAATTTACTCTTACTTTTACTGTATAATATCTTGAGTTTCTTTTATTTTTCTTAAATTTTACTAGTAAATATGAAGTTTGTATTCACACTAAGATTATAATTGAGAGAAAGATTAAAACTCCCTCTGAGAAAGTTCTTTCTATAACTCTACAGGTCAAGTTATAAATTAGTTTTATTTTATCTTATACTATTTAAGTAGTTGAATAAAAATATTTATAACTTTTCTTTTATTTATATTATTCATATAAACTTTAGCTAACAGTAGTACCATAAATTTACAGATAATAGACTGTTATTAAAGCAAAGTACACTTCACTAGCACTCAGCTAAAATAGCTCAAAAATACCACCAAGTTAACATCTAAATACTTTTGATACTATAAAACTATCTAGTTGGTCACAGTATTTTTTCATTCAACAAAAAATATTTAAACAAAAGTATTAACACCCCCATTATACCTAAACATACATACACAAATCAATTGACGAAATGTTTCAGATAAAATATCTTACCAAGAGTTTCAAGATTTTTTAACTAACACATTAAAAAAACTTACGCCATAATTTGGGCAAATTAATACCTCAGGTTCTAGACTTTAATAAATGGCTACCACACAATGTAATCTCAATAACCAAAATCAATTATTATTTAGACATTTTTGCTAGAAATGAATATTGTCTGTCTCAGTTACCGAAAAACTATTTTTACTGCAAAAACTATATGAACATTAAACCAACAGCATTTAATAATTAATATTATACCAACCACCCCAGCGTTAGAGGTAAAATTGAACACATAAAGTTACAAAATCAAAGATAAATTTTTAAAGCCAACTGTATTAACCTTCACACCGTTCTAGCTATAAGCTGTCTCACCTACTATAAAATTAAGAATGATTGTGGAAACTAAGATACAGAGCACATATGCTATTTATCACAGAAATGCCACTCACAAACATACGGTAAAATAACCACATTCCACTGGTCCCAGAAAATCCACTTGCAAGCCTACAGTCTATTGACACAATGACCATTTTTTAACAAGGAGAAATGTTATTTCATCACCGAAAAGCTGTTGGTCTATTTAGTAAGTAACCATATCAATGAATTTATTGTGTTAGCACATTTTTCTGTTTTCTACCCAAATACAGGTTATAAATTTACATCCCAACTAAAAATCTACATTATCTTGAAAGAAGAAAAAAGAAAAGTTTCTTACACGAGCTCCCCAAAAAAGCACGATGACATTAAATTGTGACAGTTTATCCTAAAATAATTTATTTTACCCGACAAACATTACACAATAGCCTTTTTTGGACAAGAATCCGTAATAATCTAATAACAATATCTGTTAAATATCCGCAGAATAATATTTTATAACTTATTTTAATATTCTACAAACTTTAATTCAAAACTTCAACCATTGTTATGCATTTGATACTTCACTCTTCCAAATTGTTAATTATTGAAACCATATAAATGTTATCCTAAAAAGAACTGTTGTTGGAACTAAAATCAATAGAAAGTTTTTATTGGATTAATTTTATAGGGTCATTTAATAGCATAGCAATAAGTATCAAATAAATACATATTAAATTAACACCACAATAAAAAAACTAGAGGTAATGAGATACAATATATGGAATGTTCCCAGCTAGTGCCAGTTTAGTCCAATACCGATCTTTACCTCAAAATAATTAGCCCTGAAATAACTTTATAGAAGATTGAATAACCAACTCTAGGGGCGATAAGCTTGGAAACAAACGAAAACTCTATACCTGGAGAAAGTATTTTCTCTAAGGTAGGAGAAGACTCAATTTCACGCCATGCGCAATAAAATGGGTAATGTAACGAAGAAATAAAAAGACATTTTGCTAACAGATAACCCAGAAATTGCAAATAAAGAATAATAAATACACAACATAAAAAATTCGTAAATGATATCTGCAAGCCAAATAAGGACAAGCGATATAAAATAAAAGATCACTTATATATAGACACTTGGACAGTACGTGGATTAGCGAACAAGTTACAAAAGAAATACAAAGAAAAAATAGATATAGTTTTAATAACAAAAACAAAAAAATTAAAAATACACGCTACTTTGAAAAAAGTGCGCTAATTTATAGCGGAGTAAGACAACAAACAAGAGCTAGGGCTGATGTCGCAATAATAATAAATGAAAATGAAAAATAGAACAAGGAAATAAAATCATAAAATTAATGGACAAAAAAACTACCTATAAGTATCCAGGTAAAAGGGATGATAGTGAAGCAGTTTATAAAAAAAATATCTGCATCAAATAAATAAAAATGATGACATAATAATTTGAAAATATTGGAACAAATGACACATTTCTTAAAGGTTTTTCTTCTTCGAGAAAATAAAAATATGTATAGCCTTTTTACATAAAAATCAGCACACATACAGACTTGAAAAACACAAGAACAACAATTAATAATCGATTACTATTTAGAAAATGAAAAAGCGACCACATTTTTTAATGGCATATAAGCTTTCAGAAGAAAAGATTACATTTTTAGGTGCTCAAGTACGAATTATCGCAAAATGGGTTAAAATTAAAAACCAAAATTTAACAAAACCAAATTGTAATAATGTTAGAAGAAGAAATTATGAGAACACTTTACCAAATCTAACTAACTACACAATAAAAAGTAAGAAGTAAAATTGAAACATTTTCACCCATTGAATATCTGCTGAAATACCCGAATAATGGAAAATTCTATAAGTAAAATTATTTTTAAAAAGAGGGGGCAACAATTACAAAAGAATAAATCTTTAAACATTATAAAATATATGCAAACATCTTAGCCAAAAGACTTCACAATATAATTGATAGTATAATATTAGGATATGTATATCTGATGGCAAAAAACAATCTGAACAACATAAATCTTGCACTAAGACAGGGACGTAGCCTGTCTCTAATTTTATATAATTTTTTATATAGACGAATCGCCACCCTAGTCCAGCGGTTGAGGGACGACGCTGCGGTGCGGAAGAACTTGGCTTCCATTCCCGGAGCCCTCTAACGCCTGGCGGGTGACCTACTCAGTCACTAAAAATAATTGAGTACCTGCGTTTTCTCGAACAAGGGATAATAATGGAGGTCGTCTAAGGCGCGATGCTTACCACATCGCCCCGCATCAGATATGGTGCGCGACGACCGGGAAAGAGAGAGAACCTATAAGAACCTTAACCTACCAGTTTTCAGGCCATGCTTCCATGCGGCGGTTAAATCCTTACTATTATTTATATCATTATCATTACATATATTTAAGACAACTGTTTGTATTCATATACATCTGTCACAGTCGAAGTTCATTGGCTTTAAACATTTTTAATTTGTATTTAAGATCTTAAATATCAAGTGTTACGCAGGGCATACGGGTTTTTTCCTAGTAATAGTATGACAGTAACAAACTCAGAAGATACACTGCAGTAAGCTGCATCACCAAATAATGGAAAATTATAATTTCCAAATATCCACCGACGAAACAAAAGTAACTGCTTTTTTTAGCAATAAACTCATCTGTCCAATAATTTTCTTGAAGCAATAAAAAACAAGTAACAATTTTTAAATTTCTGGGTTGCTCGAGATCATGATATCCATCAAACAACTATTATAATGACACAATAAGAAAATAAAGTATGTCCTGAAACAATGATGAATATTTTACAAAGGCGCATCTGTATTTCATATATGATAACAAATGCTAGACTACTACTAAGAGGTATAGACGTAAAATTGGAGCATTAAATTGGCCTTTTATGATCAACCACTGGATACAGTAAAAAAGATATCAAGATAAGAATTCAACATATTCAATATTACGGACAAAATAGAAGGATATAGCCAACAATGAAAAGAGCACATATAACGAATAAAAGATACAAAATTACCTAAAGTTTACAAAATAGAGTAAAATAAACCCGAAACACAGCAAGACTAAGAAAGAGGTGGAAAGAATAAATGCAGAAAATTAGTAGTAACGCAATATATTATTTTTAAAGCATAAGAAAAAGAGGAGAAAAAATATAAAACTCATTTAAGTTTCCACAAGTGCACCTGTACTTTTTTAAATATTTTATATTCACATTTCCTTATGATATAAACATGCATTCTTGAGTACATAAAACATTTTGTAACACCTTATCTATTTTATTATATTGCTCTCTTATGTTATAGATAAAAATTATTTTTAAACAATTTTTTGATATTAGATATAGCTTTCAAATGGAACTCTCAGAGACTGAATACAAAAAGGTTATTATAAAAAAAAATGAAAAAATGGTAGATCAAGGTACCCACAAAGCCATGGTCTTTTGGTGACAGATAAAAAGAATAACACAAAATCCTTAAGTCCATTAGGAAGCAATGGGTTCTGCTAAAAGTGCTACTTATTTCAAACCACAGAAAATAGTCGCAAAACTACAACAAAATTATTTTAAAGTGTTTACTAGATTATAACATTTTTTTTTCTCACAGAATAACGTAAACATTCATAGCGAAACAAATTACTACTAATAATATTTAAGATTGTTACGGTCACGCAGCTCTTATTAATATTTACTTGTTTTGTGCATGTTTTACACTTAAAATATTTTGGAACAAAAACTCCAACTATGTTAAAAGTATTTAAAACGCAGTAAATTTGGTAAAACCCGTTCTTTGTGACAACTTTACTACAATTTATTTAAGGTACTACAACATTAAATTTCAATTATATTTAGATTATCAACTCAATTATGAGGGATATACTGGGTGTCCCATTTTAAAAGTCGCACGCAAATATCTCGTCAAAAAAGCCACCAATCGAAAGTAAGGCAAAATGAATGTCTAACAGAATGTAATTTACATACATAAAAAAATTTTAAAAATATGTTCGGACGTATTTTTTCCCGTAGAATCAGATTTTGTAATAAAAAATAGAAGTTTCTATTTAAAAAATAGTGGATATCACAGGCCCTTACTAGGGTGCATACCAAACAACTTTTATTAAGGTCACTTGTCGGTTGGTGGCTTTCCTGACAAGATATTTGCGTGCGACTTTTAAAATAGGACACCCAGTATAAGATTTATTGTTACTAAACATATTTTGCATAACTACACTTAAAAACATTTATTTTATTTGAATTCGAACATAGTAACACCTTTCTTAGAGAATGCTTAATTCTAGATAGCAAATAATTCCTGTACTAATGTATCAATCGTGTCATCCTTAACAAATTTTGTATAGATTAAGAAGGTACACGGAATAATTTGTCGCCTCAAATCCAACTTTGCAAATTTCTTTCTGAGAAATCAGATCGAAAAATGAAAACTTGTATTGTATGAATATTTTTTCCGCAAACCGCCACGAAAATAACGGATATAGAGGAGCCTTTCGGTCGAATTAATAAATAACAGACAATGCATATACACTAAAAGATTTCACAGTTTTCTGACAGGTCACAAATTTTATAGGCAAAATTAGAGATTGGCAGCAGATTAAAAAGAAACAAGCTTATAAGCTAAGTCGATTTCTTACTAAAAATCGATTACAAAAATTAACACTTAACAAAAAGAACTAAATAAAAACTATCACAAAGAGAGACATTAATACACTGGAAATAAAAAATAAAAAACGACATAAAAACAGTCAATAAAAAGGTATGCTATAAGAGGTAGAAACTACCAAAAATGACAGATAAAAGCAATACAAAAAGGGCTTTCCAAAGTATTCAGAACTTAAGAAAAATATCAAGAAAAGATTAAGAAAAGATGTAAGAAGGCGCAATAAAAAAATATAAAGAGTCAGTAATAATAGCAAAAACATGAATGCTTTGAAGAGAGACAGCACCAACGAAAAATGATATTAAAAAGAATAAAATATTTTAATAAAAACATTGTCGAAAATTTACAATAAAAAAGTTGTTTCGGTAGATTTATTCAAAGTAATACAACTTACACCATATAACTCTTAATCCTACACTAGGGCATTAAGTTTTTGTCATTAAATTAAAAAAAGTATATAAGTTTGTAAAAATGAGGCAATTCTTCTCTAATCGCAATCTCTCGCTAGATCTGAGAATGCGCATGGTACGATGCTACGTCTTCTCGATTCTGTTGTACGGAATGGAGGCTTGGACCCTTAAACAACAGCAAATGAAAAAACTGGAAGCCTTTGAGCTCTGGATATACAGACGCATACTTAAAATATCATGGACAGAACACGTTTCCAATGAAGAAGTCCTTCATCGGATGAACAAAGAACGAGAGTTACTCCTGACATTGAAAAAACGCAAATTGGAATATTTCGGACATGTCATGCGAGGTGAAAGATACTGCTTGCTGCAATTGCTCATACAGGGCAAGATCTCAGGACAAAGATCGAGAGGCAGAAGAAGGATGTGGATGAGGAACCTCCGGGAATGGTTTGGATGTTCATCAATAGATCTATTCAGAGCAGCTATACCAAAAATTAGAATAGCTATGATGACTGCTAACCTCCGATAGGAGATAGCACTTTAAGAAGAAGGATATAAGTTATAGCTGATTCTACAAATAAAAATTTAAAAAAGGCATTGTTGCTGCACAAAAAATTAAATAAAGGGAGTACAAATAAATCTCCGCGGTTTTTTATCAAAAATTGGGCATTTATTGTGAAATAACGGAATCTTATGTTTTATTCAAAGTATGGTCCATCGCTGGCCACTACTTTTTACCATATATATATATATATTATATATATATATATATATATATCGCGTCGAAACAACGCTTCATCTTTTGAGGCTATCCACGAATCGACCCAATTTTTAGTATCTTCATATGATGTGAAGTGCTGCTCAGACAGGCCGTATGCTATCGATTGGAACAAGTGATAATCCGAAGAATCAATGTCTGGCCAATACAGCGGATGGGGTAGGACATCCCAATTAAGTGTTTACAAGTAGGTTTTGACCGGCGCCGCAACATGTGGACGAGCATTATCATGCAGGAAAATCATTTTGTCGTATCTGGAGTAGTAATGGGCGTTTTTTCTTGAGTGCTCGACTCAATCTTATCAATTGTGTTCGGTAGAGAGCCCCAGTAATGGTTTGGTTCGGTTTGAGCAACTCATAATACACGACACCAAGTTGATCCCACCAAATACACAACATGAGTTTTTTTCCATGAATGTTCGGCTTATCGATGTTGAAGCATGGCCAAGTGGTCTTCATGATTTCCTCTTCTTTGGGTTATCATAGTAGATTCATTTTTCGCCACCAGTGACTATACGATGCAAAAAACTCTTTCGTTTATGCTTAGCAAGCAGCATTTCACATGTGCAAAATCGGCGTTCAACGTTTCTCGGCTTCAGTTCATATGGAACTCAATTTCCTTGCCTTTGAATCATTCCCAACGATTTTAAACGATGTAAGTGCAAGTTCTACTTGCGTGTAGCAGGAATCTTCCTCCAATAATGCTTCCAATTCCGCGTCTTCGTACACTTTCGGCCTTCCGCTATGTTCTTTGTCTTCGACGTCAAAGTCACCTTTCTTAAAATTATGAAACCACTCACGACAACATCTCTCACTTAAAGCAGCCTCACCATATGCTTCTACAAGCAATCGATGCGCCTCAGCTGCAGATTTCTTCAAATTACAGAAGTAAATCATAAGTTCCCGCAAATGACACTTATTATTATTATGGTGTTGCTAGATGTCCAACCTTACGGTATGACGTTTTACATCTGACAGTTTCAACCATAACTTACTGGTGGGGCCATCTTTCGTCAAACGGCGGAGACTTATTTGAGGCCAACAACTGCGACCTCCACCGATACCCTCGAAAAAGTTCACAAAATTGTACTGGACGACCGTCTAATCAAGGTTAGAGACATAGCAGAAGCTGTGGGCATATCGAAAGAACGCGTTTGTCAAATGTTGACTGAATAATTTATGCTTGAGAAAGCTATCTGTGCGTTAGATCCCGAGCTTGCTTACATTGAACCAAAAATTCATTGTAATAAACATTTTCAAGGCGCAAAACCGGTCGGACTTTTTGCGTCACCGTCGATGAAACTTGGGTCCACCATTGCACTCTTTTGACGAAGAAATAGTCAAAACAGTAGACTCCAAAGGATAACCTGCTCTAAAAAAGGCGAAGAAGTTTTATTGTCCGGGAAAGTGATGGCGAATGTTTTTTGGAATAGTTGGGAAATTTATTTATCGGCTACTTAGAAAAAGGAAAAACAATAACGGGGTCGTACCACGCATCGTCAATGGACCAATTAAATCAGCAATTGTTGAAAAACAGACCCATTTGAGATGGAAGAAAATACTCTTCCATCAAGACAACGCACCGGCTCACACTTCACCAGAACTGACCTCCAGCGACGATTTCCTGTTTTCTAGGCTCAAAGTTTGGTTCGGAGGACAGAAATTTTCATCAAACGAGGAGATCATCGTCAGAGCAAGACACCAACTACTATTTGGACTGATTAAATAAGTTGAAACATCGCTACAAAAAGTCTATCAACTTAAAAAATACTATATTACAAAATAAAATTGAATTTGACATAAAAAATACTTGTTTCTATGTTAGGTTCAAAACTTTATGACAAATTATAGTACGATTTTCTTCATATCTTCATATCTTCATATCATAACTAGAAAGAGTTTTCGGTAGTGGAAAATGTATTAAACAATGCAATATTGGATTATCGTTATAAGAATCCAATACACCATATTTATAAAGCGGCATTTATATAATAAATCTAGAAAAAACAAAAAATCCCTACCAATTTACCGATTCACAAAACGGGGAAATGTAACATTACTAAAACTATTTACATTAGAATTCAAAATTAGTTTAAAGCTCTGTCCTGGGCAGAAAATTTTAATTTCTGAGAATTATGGGTTGTTTAATTAGCGGACGTCTCTATGAAAGTTGAATTAAAAATAAATATTAGAAAAACTCAAATAAAGACGATATCAAACATGCAAAAAGACTGATCTATTAAAAACAAATCTAAATGCACTATTAAAAATAATAAATTGTAGGAATACCTAAATGCCGGTGTCCTTTATCTGTACATGTTACCAGCATTAACATAATCAACACATAGAGAGCAGTAAATGAATCTATGTATGTATGCAAGGTCTGCCCGGAAAGTAATGCGCCCTATTTTTTTCTGTCGCGACTATCCGTCGCACAGCGTTACCGGTTACACTGAAGGGTAGGGGGAGTCTTGTCAACACAGCGCGACCCGCGCCAGTCAACTTGGAGCTACTGTAGCGTCACAGTGCCTGTTTCAGTGAACCCTTGTGTGAGTGCTCTGTCGAAATTAAGATGGAACAAGCTGTCGAGCAACGACACGCGATAAAGTTTTGTTTCAACCTTGAGAAGACGTCGTCGGAGACTTTTGAGTTGCTTCAGAAGGCTTTTGCACGTCATATTCACAGTACAAAAGGTGGCATAAAATGTTCAAGGAGGGTCGCGAGGAGGTCGCCGACGTACTATGATCAAGTCGCCCCTCAACGTCGCGAGATAAAAGTTCGGTTGACAAAATGTTCGAATGAGTGTCCACCTGTCAGAAATGCTTGACATTCCAAAAACCAATGTGCACGAGATTGTGACGAAAAACTTTCAAATGCGGAAGGCGTGCGCCAAACTGGTCCCGAGAGTGCTCATCGATGACCAAAAGAACAATCGAGTGGAAGTGTGTCAAAAATTGTTGTAGTGTTAACTGGTGACAAATCTTGGATCTTCGAATGCGACCCGGAAACAAAAACGCAGAGCGCAGAGTGGCACACGACGTCGTCCCCACGCCCAAAAAAGGCAAGAATGAGCAAATCGAAGTGATGCTCATTGTTTTGTTTGTTTTTTTGATTTCAAGGGAATGGTCCATTTTGAATTTGTTCCACCTGCCCAAACAATCAACGCCAAATTCTACGTCGAAGTACTGAAAAGGCTAAACCAACGGGTCGACCGCGTCAGGAGCGAGATCAAGAATTCCTGGAAGCTGCACCATGACGATGCTCCTAGCCACACCGCCTTTGTGATGACCAACTACCTGACCAAGGCCGGCATCTTAACGCTACCCCAGCCGTCGTAGAGTTCTGATGTAGCCCCGCCCTACTTCTTTTTGTTCCCGAAGATTAAAAAATTCCCCAAAGAACAACATTTGGGGAACATCAAGGCGGCTACGACAAGATTACTAAAGGACATCCCAGTGAAGGACTTCCAGGACGCATATAAAGCATGGAAATTTCGGTGGAACAAGTGTGTTGAAGCAGGAGGGATGTATTTCGAAGAATATTAAGTAATTGTATAAATCGGTTCAATAAATTTCTTAAAACAAAAATGAACTCATTACTTGCCGGACAGACCTTGTATATGGTATAAGTACACTTGCGTTTAACAGAAAACGAAAATAAATGATAGAAAAATGTTCTAATCGGATAGCAAGAAAAAATAAAATTTCTTAAGCTATCAGCCGTGATAGGTGTCAAACAAAGTTATTCAAAGTGGTATAAAAAGTGATCCAAATTAAAATTTAGTATATTTTTTCGAAATATTTGATGTAAAGTACAAACTTAGCAGCTACGTATAAAATATGATATCGGCCATATATCCTTCACCACGTCGATGAGTTGCGACTATGCTTCAAGCGAAGTTTTTCCATAAATATCGCTTTTTTAACGCTCACATCTTTGAGTTTCTTGGCATAAACGCTTTTCTTTAAATATTCCATAAAAACAGTATAATGGGATTAGATCTCAACACCTCAAAGTCCAACCAATATTACCCCTCGGCGAAATAACACAACCAAGAAACTTGGTTTGAAGTAAAATGAGTGTTTCACGTGCTGCATGACACGTAGCTCCGTCTTGTTAAAACCACATGCCACTCTAAATTAAATCGTTAAAAATAAAAACTGCTTACCATCTTCCGATAGCGTACACCATTGACAGTAGCAACGTTCCCAGCTTCGTTCTTTAAAAGGTACGGACAAATGATTGAATGCATTTTTGTGGACACATTAGTTTTTCCCCAATAGCACTTTGATTTTCACTTCCCTGCTGCAATAATTTTTACAATTCAAAAAGTCATTTAAAGAAAGCAAAAATTAACATCAACTGTTCTTTAAAACCAAGTTTACAAATGTACGGCGTTTTTGATGGTCTTTAGTAAACTTCGCCATGTGTTTAAGATACCCACTGTACAAATACAAACTTCTAACGTTCACAGAACCCAAGCTAAGCTCAATAAAATCTTAAAGTTTAATTTGGATTACTCTACGATGTCAAATTTCAAAGAGATCGTTGGGTTCGAATAAATTAGAACTGATTAAAATCAGGAATAGTAAAATTAAAATAGGCCTATTCCTAAAAATAGACGAAGGGGCGCTAAAAAATAAAAAAGAAAGCTTCTTCCCGAGTCAAATTCATTTATGCCAATAGATTTTGGTATCCAGAATAATAACACAGCTCAACAATTTTGAACTTTTTCTTGTTTTTGGATCGAAAAATTGATCACTTATCAAATTTGCTAAATCGCGTAAAAAGTGAAATACTTATTTTAGTACACTACTCTTACTGCACGGACTATTTGGCTCTTTTCCGTTTGTATGATGTTGCTAGTGTTTTCCTCGATGCTAATCAAAAGTAATTTGCTAACACAGCTGGTTTCATCTTCCCTGGTAACGCTTTTCAATTATCAAAATGTCCTGATGGAACAGCTTTCACCTGACATCCCCTAAATTGTCCGGAAAAACAGTGCAAAAACAAAGCTTCAAAGACATGTTGCACTCTATTTCACGGTAGCCCACCAACATTTTTTCCACATAATCTCTGTGGTCTTCGGATGTCCTGTTTCCTAAGAAATGTTTTGTGACATCTTTAAAGCATTCCCAGCTATCTTTTTTTTCTTAAAAGACTGCATTTAATTCAATACCTCTCATCAAATCACAAATTTGTGGACCAACAAATATAAGCTCTTTAATTTTTTCCACTAACTTTGAAAACTTGTCTTTTATGTACAAAAACCTCTAAGATATTAGTGCAACCTGATTGCACATGAAACACAGCAACTATGAGGTATCCATTTCTTGTCTTGATCACAAACATCGCACCATACAGGCCGTAAGCTGTTTTTATAGGAGAGATAATTCACCTTCTTTCATGCTTTGCAGTGAACTCGCCACATATATCTAACAGAAATGTCTGGACCATTTATACATTTAGGTGACATGTTTCTAGGTTATATGTTCATTCATACATGCACCACAGAGTAGAAATCAGCTTGAACGTACACTATGAACACAAGTGAACGACAATCAGTGAAATAAACACAATACACATTCGCATTACTGCAAGAAAGCCAAAATGAGTAGGACTATTACGGAGTTGCTTTCAGCTATTAAAATTTGTTAAATAATACACTGATTACAACTTTATGGAGTAAAACTAAAGTTACACTGTACAGTGACAACTTATGAACAGATTGAGAAACCTGTTCCTACTCACAAAGCACCTAATATTCAATACCAAAATTTTTAAAATGTCTACTTATCTACATTTCTGAATTAAGCGTAAAAATGCTTCTAGGCCAGCTATTTGCTTTTGAGAACCAAAATTATTGTTTTTCCAGTTCAATTAAAAACAATAGACAAAAATTATTAAGCAATAACTAGAAAAATATTAAACATAAAGCTAGCTTTTTAACTTCCAAAGAGCTACAGTAAACTTCTTTGTTACTTTTTTTTATCTATTTCAGGTAAATATCAAAAACTGACTAACATCGGCATTTTCAAAATCAAACTTAATATATTATTGCAAAATATTTACAGGAAACTGACATAAACTTAAAATATTGTACTTAAAGTTCTTGAAATTTTGGTAGATCTGAAAATGTAATTGTTTGTGTTATTTTATGTATTTAAAAGTCAAAAATCTAATTTGTAGTTTTTCTTTACGTTGTACAAATTAAAAGCACTTGCATTTATAGTTTAAAAAAATGGTCAAAAATAAATGACGTTTCTATTAATTTTTTAAAAATAGTTTTTACTTTTATTATAATGGATTCAAAACCTATTGTATAGTTGCATGGTTCAAAAATTTTGAATGATCTCTCGTACACCTCAACTATTGCAAAACTGAAACGCAATTATTGAATTCAGCCTTCAAACGCCATTGCTGAAAACCTTAACTTTCAAATGAGCGCTTTTTTGAAGTGGCATCCATTATATGTTAATTAAAGTCGAGTTTATAACAGCAATTACTTTAACACTAAATATTTGTGTGGTTCTAAAAGTTTAGCTAGCAATGCAGGAAGCCACGTGAATTGGCCTTCCAGCATGCCAAACAATTTTTAATAAAGTTACTCTTGATATTTAATTTGCACCAGCTGTTAAAACTGTTACAGATCAAAGTTCACATTAACGGAAAATAAAATGTACTTGCCTGCTCGTTTGGAAATATCCGCTCGGACTGCAATTTCTAGTAATCAAACGACACATGTAACTAAAGGCGGTGATTTACGTGCTCATTAAAACAAATTTTGCAATAGAGACTATTTCTGACAGGAGAAAATTCTAAGATCTTATGACTAATCAGCGTCTTTGTGTTTGTGCCAGCTGTAGCTGTATTTATTTTCATTGTCCCTATTAAACTCATTGCAGATCAATTATTAAATGACGTGCGACGATTCATATAATCTGAAGTGTCAGCTAACATGTTCAGTTTCCAGGCGGAGCTTCTGGACTTGCCTTCATTAGCGCGTCTCTACCATGACATCCAAGAACTTCTTGAAGCGATACATACCGTACGAAGATAAAGGTTACCAATGGCCGCAAATAGTTGCAATTTTCATAGGTGAGCTTTACTGAATAACATTTTACTGCAATTGGTTCATATTAGTCTCCTTTTATGATTAGCATGTTTAGCATCCTTTACGCTTGGAACGCTGTTCTGCTGGCCATCGCCGTCGATACCAATTTTAATTTCTAATTCCTCACACTTAGAAATTATGACAATCGAGCAAGCTTCTTACTTCAGCGTCATTCCACCTATAGCAGCAGCAATTGCTTCGCCAATTATAGCAATAATGGTAGATACCGTAGGAAGAAAGAAAACTGTCATGCTTATAGCGATCCCGCAGTTCCTATCATGGGTGTTAATAGCATTAGCTGAAAACATTTACATGTTATATGTATCGAGATTATTAAATGGAATTGGTGACGCTGCTCTCTTTGGAGCATTACCCACATACTTGGGGGAAATATCCGAGCCGCACATTAGAGGATCTTGGGGAAACCTCATTGTGATTTACACGTATCTTGGCCAATTTCTAATTAACGTAATAGGATCGTATTATGGCATAAGAACGACAGCTACTGTATTTGGTTTCTTTCCAGTAATTCACTTCATTCTCATGACATTTCTTCCAGAATCTCCATATTTTCTTCTGATGAAGAACAGAGAAGATGAAGCTAGAAAATCTTTGAAACAACTACGCTGGATGAAAAACGTCGACGAAGAGCTTTCAAAGCTTGCGAAAGATGTACAGCGGCAAATTTCAGAGTCAGGGACGCTTAAAGATCTTTTAATCATTCCAACAAACCGCAAAGCCCTGCTTATATCCATTGCGGTAAGAGGGTGCCAACAGCTGAGCGGCCTTGCGGCTTTTGCTGTCTACACCCAATATATCTTTAACCAAGCTGGGGGACAGTTGTCTGCCTCTCTTTCTGCCATAATATTCACTGCAATTTTGTTTTGTGCCATCACCGGTTTTTCATTCACCGTTGATAAACTCGGAAGAAGACCACTGATGTTATTTTCATGCTGCGGATGCTTCGTGGTATTAACACTCGAGGCCACTTACTTCTACATAGCTAAAGAAACCAGCATAAACGTTACCGAAGTCAATTGGATACCATTGGCCGGAATGCTAATCTACATTGTCCTGTGCGCTGCTGGACTAGGAATCATCCCTACGTTGATGTTAGGAGAGCTGTTCTCCGCAAGCGTAAAAGCTAAAGCACTGTGCATTTTAAACATCTGCTTTTCCATCTACGTGCTGTCAGTATCAAAAATGTATCAAACCCTGTCAAACAATTTTGGCATGTACGTACCGTTTTACCTGTTTTCCGCTTGCTGCTTAGTGGGGGCAATTTTCTCTTACTACTTCGTACCGGAAACTAAAGGCAAAACCTTGGAAGAAATACAGCAAACTCTCAGGGGCAACCCACGTAAAGAAAAAAACAAATTTTCTAATCAATACGCAATTAGGAAGCTGGATCAAGTGCTGTGAAAAGGGAATACGTCGAGTTAATGATATTACCTTAGTAAATTGCTGTGATATAGCTTTTAGAACAGTTTAAGACTTGTTGTATCCAATGGTTTTGTTCTTATCTAATTCGGATTAGTGTATCTATCGATAGTTAAAACTGTGAAAATAAATAGTTAAAGATTTTTTTAATTATTTTAAACCATTATTTTGAGTTTCTTTTGCATGCGGTAAGAAAATGTTTCAAACTGTATACTTAGATCATGTAAAAAGTACAAATAAAAATGCCTTTTTATTTTTCGTTTCACTTTTACTTTCTTTTTAAAAAATTAAATTATATTAACTTTGCAATTTTAAATAGTTCTTATGCGCGTTCCGAAAGCATCAAGCCATTTAGTGTAAAAAATTATATGAAAATTGACTAAACATGTCCGGGGCAAACCTCGTGTTTCTGCTGTATATGTAACTTAATGGGGGCAAAAAAATCTATCAAAAGCCCATAATTTATTTAATTTTGCCTTTTTAGAATTCTGGAATCTAGCTGTAATTGTTTTAATTTCTATCTTCTTTATCGGCTATTATAAAACTCTACTTTCTAGCTCCTGATTTCTTAAAATATTGCACATCTCCCTCCATTTGATGTTAAATAGCGTGAAAAATGATCTGCTTTATAATTTTGTCACTTGGTCAATACCGATGTTTGTATATTCCATTGTAATTTTTAATCCGTTGCCTAAATAAATACAATTTTGTTTTTAAAATAAATTCTTTCTTGTTATCTTTTGTTTTTACTAAATTTATAAACCGATTTGTCAACAATTATAATAAAAAAGACAAGATATGTTAAGTGTCTTAATTACAAAAAAAAATATTACAAATTTGACCAATATATTTACCAATGTTCATTTTTTGCATCACAATATTAGATTAAATATTACCTTTTGTTTTCCATACTCTTACAGTATTTTTCTAATCAAGTGATTCCATCTTAGTTTGCAATAACCATCTCTCCGATAGAAGAATTCAGAAATAAACACAAGGTTATGTTTAATTATATATATTTTCTTCGTACCAACATTCTATCAATTAAAATTATTTTTATATTTTATAATAAAAAATCAGCCCGAGTCTTCCATAACGAATTCAAAAAACCGACCATATGGTTAATAATAGGTGTACAACTTTGCTTTCGCCGTTTTTTCCGACATTCGAGGCTTTATTGTAAAAAACTGGTTATACATTTACGATTCAAAATATTGTCCATCGCTTTCTCCCATCTTTTAGGCAGCGTACAAATTCCGCGTCAAAAAAACTGTTCATCTTTTGAGGTGAATCCACGTATCCATACAAAGTGCTGGTCAGCTAGGCCGTGTGCCATTATCGAAACAAATCTGGGGAATACGGCGGTGGGGTAGGGCTTTCCATTTCAACGTTTCCAAATATGTTTTGACCGACTTTGCAAATTAGGGTCGAGCATTGTTATGCTGCAAAATCATTTTATTGTGTCTTTCGTTGTACTGTGACGGTTTGTCTTTCAATGCTCGGCTTAAACGCATTAATTGCTTTCGATACAGATCGCTTGTGATTGTTTTAGACGGTTTTAGCAGCTCATAATACACTACGCCCAGCTGCTCCCACCATATACAGAGCATGACCTTGGAGCTGTGAATATTCGGTTGGTCATTAACGTGAAAGCATTACTGGAAAGTCCCCATAATTTTCTGCGCTTGGGGTTATCGTAGTGAATCCATTTTTCGTTCCCAGCCGCAATTCGATGCAGAAATCCCTTCCGTATTTGCCTTTTAAGCAACTGTTCACAAGCAAGCAAACGCCGTTCAACATCTCTCGGCTCAATTCATGTGGCACCCAATTTTCTTGTTTTCCCATAGCTTTGAGGCGTTTTGAAATGGCTTGTTGGGTCGCTCCTAATAATCCTGCCAATTCTTCTTGGGTTTGACACCAGTCTTCATGAAGTAATGCCTCAAATTCTGCAGCTTTGAAAACCTTCTCTCTTCAACCGCCATGTCGGTCTTCGATGTCAAAATTACCGTTCTTGAAACGTTGAAACCACTCACGACACGTTCTTTCACTAATAGCGGTCTCGCCATAAGTATATGAGAGCATTCCATGAGCCTCAGCCGCAGATTTCTTCATATTGAAGCAGAAAATCAAAACCTCCCACAAATGACGAAAATTTGGCTCATAAACTGACATTTTCAATCGGAAATAACTTTACGATACAGACAAAAATCGATTAATGTTTTGATGGAGTTTTGTTGACAAATGCCCAAGCTTATTGTATGACGCCTGCTTTTTTTTCCACGACCACTTACCGCTTAAAATCATCTATTGGAAAACAGCGGAAGCAAAGTTGTACATCTATTATACTTTTTATATTCAGTATTTAAATAGTTCTAATTGCTTGGTTTTCCATTTATTTCACTGTATTATTTAAATTTTAGCAATATAAAGTATTTTCAATTTTTATTTTATTGTTGTTGCAAGTTAATTCAATAGTATGGTTTGACCTTAAATCTTTTCACCTTTATTATTAATAATTGTATTAGTTCAGCTCCACGCATTTCTTTGTTGTTCTAAACAGCTTACTTTTACAACAATAAATCCCATTATTTTGTAATTTGGCTAATACATACAACCTTAACAAACTTTTTGTTTTTATCCTTATAATATTTTTTATTTCAGTTTATATTTCTTTCTATTATATTTATTTACAATTTTTTTAAACGCGTATTATCTACCACATTTCCATTGTAGCCCTTTTAGAACGGTGGTATCCAAACTTCTCTGAAGGGGACAAGAGTTTCTTGGCAACACCCTCCTCTTGCCTTGCCCAATTTTCTTTGTAACAAAACAACGGTGCTACGGCCAAATGACTGTTAACATTTATTTTTAACTCCTTGCTCAAAGATTTGAAATGTTCTTCCAACATGACTGTCAAATTTTTGGATTGTTTCCTCAATTCTTGTAATATTTGGTTCAGGAATTTTAGTGTTTATTGTTAATTCTCTGAAAATTCTAAACTATTTCTGTAATTCTCTTTATGTTCTGCATTAACGTATCTAGATGCGTAGTTTTGGTACGTGTCCGGGTTCTCACATTTTTTAAACAGGGGGTGTCGCATTGTTTGTAATAACACGATTTTCTCCTTTGTTGTTTCCTTTCTTGTTCTTCTAGCTTCCAAAACAAAGCCCTCTTTTACAAAAAATTTATTGTCGCTTTCTTCTCCAAACTGCTTACTACACTCAACTTTGCACATAATAAATCAGTGTCTGTACGGTCAAATTACTGAAAACATCTGCTGTTAAGTAGCTTAGTTTGTTTTCTTTGATACTAGCGACATCTGGTACCAAATACTTAAATTTGTTTCTGATACTTTCGCCATTTCTCACCAAGTAGCGTGATGTTTTTCTTCATGTTTTTAGAACCATGTTCGAGAAACATTTTGGAAATATTACTTTAGTTTTCATTTATATAAGCATTTATATAAGCATCAATAAATCAATCAGTAAAGCATCATTTCCAACTTATTCACTGTGGTGTTGATCACTGAGTGTAATATCGACTATTTAACGATAAGTTGCACTATATATTCATTATTTTAATAAATATAGGCACATATTTCAAAATACCATTAAAATTATATATGCCTGTAAGTGACAAGAATATAAATAAGAATAGATTTACAGCGATAAATATCTTACATGCGATTATTGCCAATAAAATTTTTTCAACATTTATCTACAAACATGTATACAGAAAAAACAACCCTACAGAATTTTTTAAAAGAACGCTAAACTCTTCCGGTCAGGAGCAAGCTATCTTATATTATCAACTACTCCTGTTAAAAAAAACATTGCCAACAAGTCATCAGTTAGCTACATATAATTGCTGTTGGGTAGTGCAAATGTTTAGTGAAAAATAAGCTCAAAGAAGAATTAGAGACGTAGCAGAATCTAAAATAAATCATTAAAAATATTAATAATATAAGAAAAATTCAAGGCATTTATGATAGTGACCAGAACAAATGCGGTTACTACATATATGCACCGATAGACCCAAGATCATGACATAACATCGATCTGATCTTATCGTCAAACTAATATGTTCCTTTTGAAATGGATTGTATTATCACAAGTATGATTAAAGTTGCAAATTCTATCAAAGTTACGGACTCGTATTTTAAAAGCATTTGTGATGACGTGGATCTTTTAAATGTAAATCTTCTTTATCACGCAGAAGTAAGATGACGTTTGTGAAATGGCGATTTTAAAAGAGGCCTTTAGATGTATAAAGCATTTCAAAATAATAACACGTTCCACGAAGAATACAATATTACCTACAATAAAAGTTTACATAAAATATATTAGAACATATTCTTAAGTTTACGTAGAGTATGCCAACAACGAGTTGTAAAATAACTGTGAATAGTGAGGAAAATCCATTTTGCGTTTTAGACCTTCACCCGAATAGGTCAGTGATGACCGTTCAACGTCAGTTTCGTGCACGATTTTATAAAAAAACTATTAGTAAAAAAACTCTATTCAAAATTAATATAATATACTGCAGCAAACAGGCTGCCTTGTAACTACGTGGCTTATATCACAGGTGAAACATGACAGTGTTACAATGAGGAAACTTTCGTAATGAGCAATTATTCTATTGATGAATAGGCTATGTAAGTTGCAATAATTGACGTCTTCTACGCTGGCCACCAAAATCACCAAACCTCACTATGTGACCTCTTCTTGTGGGAATATGTAAAAGTCACTGTTTATAAATCACCACTTTCCTAACATTACTGCAGCAGTGAAAACCATTGATGAACATGCTTTTATCGCTGCAAAACGTCTGCCAATAGTTAGATTACCGCATTGACACTTGTAGGATAACAAAAGGTGCTCACATTGAACATTTGTAAGATGACCTTTTAATAATTATTATACATAAAATAAATTGCAGTTTTAAGTGATTTTGTATGTATTAAATATATCAAACTAAAGTTGTTCATATTATTTTGAAATCCTCTGTACTTGCAAGGTAAGAATTCAGATTTTGAAATTCTATTTCCCAATTCTCTTTGGCTTCTTAGATTAGCTTTTCTTGATAGTAGTTTCACACTTTTTAATATTTTACATAGTAGGCTACGATGTGTATAATAATAATAATAATTAGGAATAAAGTTATCAAACTTATTTAAAAAAGAGACTTGACTTAAGATCGACTTCAATTGGAAAAAAGTTTTATTTATTTCAGTGCACTCGAAAACTCATAAAAGATTCAGATAGTATATAATTAGTATAATATCATAAATTCTGAGTACATTTTTCAAACATGCAAATCAGCTTGTACAATTCGCAACAACAGCTCTGTAAATATTTCCCTAGAAAAATTCAAAACATTTATGAAAGTTGCATATGGATACTAAATACTTTTAAACAAATAAACACAGTAAGAAAAACTTATTTTAAACTAGATTTTTTTAAAACCCCAGATTTATCTTGAAGCTGACAAACGTGATATTTATGCGAGTTAAATATCTTGTCTATATCTTATTATTGCATAAATATTTCTTTACTCTGTTATTTGTTTCTTAAGTTGTTAATGTTTTATTTGTTCTGCAAGGTCAAAAAGTAGTCATGTTTATGTTCCTATACTTCGTAGACAGAAATAAGTATTTTAATAAATACTTCTTACAGTATCCCCCTTCGTAATGTAACCGAGCTTTTCAGGAGGTAGTAACCTACACTTTGAAAACTATTATTCTAGAAAACATGCTTTCTCTTTTCTTTATTTTCACTTAATAATTTTTTTGTTTATTTACTTCACAAGAAAAAATATTCTATTATTTCACATCTTCACGTTTATTAAATTTTAATTCTCTTTTCTCAGAAAACCTATGTTGCAGTTAGTATTATTTTGTTTAGCTCACTACAGCATTTTTCTATATCTATTGTTGTTCCTAGGTTATAAAACCCTGATTCTAACTAATATTTATATTTCTAGTCGACTTCCGTTACAACCGTGCTCAAATATTTTTACCCTCTTTGGATGTCCACATCTTCTATGATAGAAGGATCAGCTTTGGTTATTATGTGCCTAAACAAAAAAAAAAGATATTTAAAAACTTGCTTGACGAAAAAAGATTTACTTACGACAGTATAAGTAGTATACCACAGCACTCCCAGCTTCATTAGCAAAAGTTGCTGGAATTAAATAAACATATATATGCATCGTAAAAAATAATTTAAATTACAATAAAATACAAAAAATTTAAGTGAAATTGCATTTTTCTAGTTGAGTAGTACATGATTCCTTTCTAAATTAAAGATTGTTAAAAGAAAAAAAAATTGATTTTTATATTTTTAAATTACTTTAGTGTAAGATAACTACGTTACTTCAAATGCTTCTTGTGCCACAAAAATAAACATGGTCAAAATAAAAAAATAATTCAATCAAATAACAGTTTTATGCTAACAGTGGAATATGTAAAGTGTTGCCATCAATATATAGAACACTTAAGATACCACAAAGTAGATATTAACTATAAAGAAGTAGCTTTTCTCTTAGCGAGCAAACAAGATTTTCTGCAGCATTTTGAAAAATTCAGTATTAATAATACAGTTTTTGCATAATTTTAAATAGATGGAAGTGAAAATGGCTGTACTAACCTGTTAGTTGAGGTTGACTAAGCTCGTGTGATGATGACATATCCCCAAATAGAAGCTTTGTCCGTAAAAATTGCTCAAAACTCGGTCAATATTGTCTTTTGCCCAAGAGAGCCGCTTATTCACATGATTTTTACCTAACAAAGGTTTCTTCACTGAACTATGGCATTTGGTGTCATATGCACGGAGATGGGTACGATGTATCTACATCTTTCTGTTTAAATTTTGCTACTCCTTGACGCAATGTTAAGCCCAGATTCCGCAAAAACAACTTTACTATCTGTTTATCTGTTATCGACCGTTTTTGTCTTCTTATATCGCTGCACCTACTTACTGACAAATTTTTTCGACTTGTTCATGTACTTAATAGCCATTACATGAGATATTTTTGGATCTTTCGGGTGGGTACAGGAGAACACAGCCTCGTAGCGCGACGCATATGCGACACTCATAATTCTTTACGCATTTTTCGAGCAAGGATTCAATGCCAACAGAATTTTTTGTGACAAAGTATCGATGACAAAGGTTCCATCTATCAACTCACAAAAACATTAGGGTGGAAAAAAAGTGGAAGACACTCTTACTTCACTGAGTGTATTGATTTTTGAAATTGGTTTATAACTGTAAGAGAAGTTGCAATGTAAGTTACAAACAAACACATAGTTACATTTTTACAGTTTTATACAGTAGATGTGCCAGTTTCACTTTCTGAAGCAGAAGTCAAAGAGGAACTCCGAGCCAAAAAATAGTAAGCGTCACCCGACTTCTCAATACGCCTAATACCAATCTGTATAATTATCCTAACTGCAAAAGAAATTTTAAAATAAAAACAATTTCTCATTTGATTATAATAGTGGAAGTTCGAAGAAAATCTATCGACATTCCACAATGCACAAATGCCAAAGATTTGACCATACAAAAAACTATTGCGCTGCTAAACCAAAATGCATCAAATGTAATTTAGAGCACCCACATAATGCATGTGAAAGATGATCTTCCGACACTCCTAAATGCGTAAACTGTAGAGGAGATTATCCAGCTAGTCACAGTCTGCCTATGCCACCTAGAACTACTCAATCAACGCGCGCCATTAAGAAACTACCAGACACTACCCAATCATTTAAGAGTAACCCCGAATATGACATTCATTCAAGTCTCATTGCCATCAAGAACCAAAGCCTTAAATCATCTTTCCAACCTCCTCAGACTTTTAATATCGATACAAATTTAGAATCCTTTATAAAACTAATCATTCCTTTCCCGTCATAAATTAAATTCTTTATAGTAACACATTTATTACCTAACACTATCAATGAATAATTAACTTCCAACAAAATAAAATCACAAAGAACGATTTTCATTTTATTTCTAGCTATCTTTCTGAAAGATAAATATTTAAAATTAGCGGCTACCAAGTTGGTCAAAATGAAAGACACGAAAGTTTAGCATGGGTGGGGGGGAATGCTGTTTTCACCAAACAAAATTTAGAGCATACTATCCCCAATAAGGTTATTATAGACCACCTAGAAACTATTACCCTTGCCGTAAACTCCAGCAACTTTAAATATACACAACGATCTATAGGCAACCTAATAAACGTCTCTGCAGACATACAAAATATATTTAACACCACCATACCAACATTGGTTACAAGTGATCTAAATAGCAAGTGTCAACTCTGGGTCTGTCGAGCTGATAACCCCAACGGTAACAATCTAAACATCTGAGCTACAAGAGGTCAGTTTAAAATACAGACTATTATCCCTACAGTCATGGCCATCAACACAACAACATTCAACATTCTTGGCATAGTATTATCCAAAAATCTACATATTCCAATTCAATAAATTGTAATACCAGAACTAAACTTAGATCATCTCCCTGTACTCATAACATTTGCAACCATTACACCATCCTTTAAACTCTCGTCCCCAGGTCTAATAAAAGCATACGTCAACTGGAAACTTTTTCAGAAAACCTAGACACGCAAATTAGAAATCCGACCCAAATACACCAAACAAATTGATACAACACAGCCGTAAAGAACTTTGTGAAAAATCTAAATAAGGCTAAAGATAAAATAAAAATTAATAACCCGAATATTCTACTAAGCTACAAATTACATTTAATCAGACAAAAGAGCCAAGCACGTAAACAATAGCAAAGAACAAAAAAAATTGCATTAAAATTCAATTAAACAAACTAACACACCAAATCAAATGAGAATTGGGCAGATTTAGAATATTCACTTATAGAAAAAATGTTGAACACATAGAAACAAATAACACCAAGTTGTAGCAAATCACCAAGAACATTACCAGACTACAACAACTACAACAACTGATACCTTAAATTAAAATCACCAATGCTACGTACATATCTGATGAAAACAAATGTAACTTGTTCACTAAACACTTCGAAACCACGTTTATGACCACCATTTCTGATGAAAATAGAGTTCATACAACCCGAACAGTCTCATACATCAAAAATCAGATGCCAATCTCAACCGACTTTCACAAACCTGCTTCACCATCTGAAATGAAAGATTATATACGTTCATTTCCCTTTAAAAAAAAAAGCACTAAGACACGACCTAATACCCAACGTGATTCTGAAAAATCTAACGAAGAAGGCAATAGCCTGTTTGGTTACGCTTTTCAACGCCTGCCTGAGAATGGGTTATTTCTTATTACCTGAAAGCATGCATACATTCTCAAGTTCTCTAAACATGGAAAAAATAAATCTAATTGTGACTCTCACTGCCCTATAAGCCTTCTTCGAATTATTCTTAAGCGTATGAATGCAGTACTGGATGAACATCAGAACATCAGCTATACAGTTTGGATTCTGACAAGAACATTCGGCAGTTCAGCAACTACACAAGACTGCAAAAATTATAGAATATGGCTTCGAAAACAAAAGATGTACTGTTTCCGCTTTCTTGGACATCACCAAGGCATTTGATAAGGTATGTCTGGAAGGCCTAAAACATAAATTACTTCACTTACCCATATCAAAATATTTAACAACTATCACCTTGTCTTTCCTAGAAAATAGATCATTTGCTGTAAGAATAAACGCAATATCCACTACCAAACACATTAACTTAGGAGTTCCACAAGGTAGCGTTTTTGGACCTACACTTTTCAATATATACATGCACAATATTCCTAAACTAGAAAAAAGCAAACTGCGCTATTTGCTGATGATGTCGCTATTTTTACCAAAAATTAAAAACCTTCACGCAGGTATTGAAAGTCTGCACAATTAACATACTTTATAAATGGCTTGACAAATGGTGCATCACTCTCAACTCAACTAAATGTACAACTAAGATTTTCACACTCAGAAGAATACAGGAACATCACAGTGTCTGCATACTGGATAAACTAATTTCCTGGACTCCTAAAACTGAAGCTGTGAAATATCTAGAAGTTTATTTGGACACCAGACTAACTTGGAGTTATCACATTAATATGAAACTTAACCAAGGATATAATCCACTAAGGTTACTATGCTTCAATGATGCAATTGGCCAAATTATAGCACTAGCCTTTTTTATTCCGGATTTTTCATCCAACAAGGTGGTATGGATTTCCTGGGACAATTGTCAAACACCGTGTATTCCTGGTACATGAAATCTTAATTAACTTATAATAGGGTTTCTACAATAATATTAAAAGTACTTCTATATGTAATTTATGATACCACTTCTAATATAATATTGAACAATTCCTTTTGATATTAATAAAAGTTCTTCTTCTTCTCCATTCCCTATACCCTATTCGAGTGTCGGGTTCTTCATTGATGATTCAGCCATCGATTTCTTCTATTCCTTCCGGTCTTCATTTTGTTGATGGTCCTTCCTCTTCGTAATCCAATTTCGGCTATTTAATTTTCTCATGTTTTCCTCTTCTCTGTTTTCTAATCCTTGCATCCATGATTTTCCTTGGCAACCTATCTATTCACATTCTGTGGAGGTGTCCTTACCACTCCATCTGTCGCTCTTCAATTTTAATGCATACAGGTTTTTGTTGCAAGGCTGCTCTAATCTTATCATTTCTTATTCGATGTAGTCTTGTTTTGTTTTCTGTTTTCCTTAATATCTTCATCTCCGTAGCGGTAATATTAGATTGATATTTTTGATTAACGGTTCGTGTTTCGCTCGAGTACAGAATTATAGGGGCCTCTATTGTATTGTATATCTTTAATTTATTCTTCTTACTTATTTCCTTCTTTCCAAAAATTGTTCTACTTAAGGTGTAGTGTGCGTTATTTTCTTTTCTCCTTCTATTGGCTATTTCCATATCCAGTTTGCTATCTTTGGTAAATACACTTCTTAAGTACTCCATTGTTGATACCTCTTCTAATGCTACTCCATTATAGTTGAAGTTGTATGGCTCATCTTTTGTTGCTTTGTTAAATATCATAATTTTACTTTTATTTACATTAATCTTCATTTCTAAGTTGTTTATTTCCCCCATCCAAACCTTTAATAAATCTTGTATTTTCTTTTTACTATCTGCTATCAATGCAATATCGTCCGCATATAGTAGGACATCTACCTGTGCTAGGTTCATGTTCCTGTAGTCTATCGTTATTTTAAGTTCTGCATAATAAAATTGAAGATATAAATCTTTGATTCCCAATAAAAAAACTTAGCTCTGAGCCTCTGGTTCTTGACACTCTGGTGTCCGTATGTAACTATATGCAAGATCAAAACTGAAAGTATCTATTGATAAAAAGTAAGTTTAGAAAATTCAAAATCATTTATAAATCATAAAAGCAACGATGGTCTAATAATCAATCCACAATGTACAAGTTTTCAAATTATAAAAAAATCCAATAAGTCACTGGTCTTTTAAATCTATTACAACTACCTTATTACTTTTTTTAATATTTTCGTTTTTTATCGCTAATTTATCTAAAAAATATGTTTAGTTGGATCGCTAGCGAAAAATTTTTTTTAAACAATACAAAATGTAGTTTGTAACATCCTATATATATATATATAGAATTTTTCTATTCTAACCACTTTATGTACTAAACTTAACCTTAGTTTTGAAGCTGAATTTTATTACCAAGATCACCATGGTCTGGAATATCCCAAGGCCTGTGTTCTATGGTAGCGCAGCTGTAACGTTGTTTGGCTCTGCTTGTTTGCTGAAGTATTGCATTTGATGCCGGTTTAGTATTGTACTTACACAAAAAGTTTGCAGAGACTGGTTAGGTGGCAAAACTTATGACAAGAATGTGTCGCTAGAAGGGAAAGTTGCAATAGTGACGGGAGCCAACACGGGGATAGGAAAGCAAACCGCCTGGGAGTTTGCCAGTCGTGGCGCAAGGACGTACATGGCCTGCCGAGACCTTAAAAGATGTGAAGAGGTGACCTCCCATTAATATTTCTGCACAAACATAATTAAGAAACTTTAAAGGCGCGCGAAGAGATTGTTGTGGACACTAGGAACAAGTATGTGTACTGCCGCCTTTGCAATTTGGCGTCATTGCAGTCCGTGAGGGAGTTTGCTGAACAGTTCAACAAAGAAGAGAAGCGCCTTGATATCTTGGTAAATAATGCTGGTGTTATGAGAACGCCAAAAGGATCCAAAACTAAGGATGGCTTCGAAATGCAGCTAGGGGTGAACCATTTGGGTC
This sequence comes from Sinelater perroti, assembly GCA_036346155.1. Classification (NCBI taxonomy): domain Eukaryota; kingdom Metazoa; phylum Arthropoda; class Insecta; order Coleoptera; family Elateridae; genus Sinelater; species Sinelater perroti. Next base: position 1,846,389 of record JARFIY010000359.1, read on the forward strand.
ACTTCTTACTAACAAATCTTTTAGTGGACAAACTAAAAGTAGGATACCGATTTTGTGAGGTGTTTTATTCAATAATTTGTTAAAGGTTGCATGTTTAGGCTTCTGCCCCTAGTAGAATAGTGAACGTTTCCAGCGTAGCTCACACCAAAGGTAAAATAAATAAAGAGGATTTTAACAGCGATAGAGAATATGATCCAGCTGTTGCATATGCCCAGAGCAAGTTAGCTAATATTTTGTTTACAAAAGAAATGGCGCATAGACTTGAGGGTAAATAGAAAATGTAGTTGCGCATTCTGGTTCAATATGCAGATAAATTTAAAGGCACACAAGTTACAGTGAATGCTGTTCATCCTGGCATTGTCGATACTGAAATAATAAGACACATGGGCTTTTTCAACAGTTGGTTTGCTACAATATTGATAAAACCGTTTGTTTGGCCATTTATCAAGAATGCCCGACAGGGAGCACAATCTGTAATTTATGTTGCCATAGAGCCTGATTTAAAAGGAATCACTGGAAAATATTTCAGGTAGGTATTTTATAAATTAACTTCCATTTTAATAAAAAACTATTTTAGCAATTGTGAAGAAACTGAAGTAGCTTCATCTGGCCAGGAAGAGTCGACCGCCAGGTGGTTGTGGGCTGTAAGTGAAAAATGGACTCGTCTTGTAATTTAATCATTAATAATTTACATAAATAAATTTTTGTACTGTTACTTATTCAATTGATCTGCATCTTTTTGATTGTTAATTTTTGTCAGCTCTCTTATGATTGCTTCACCTGTCAACTCCACAGATGTTACAACTGACTTCGTATACTTCCTTAGCTAAGTCATTGTTACATGCTGTCTGTGATGGTTGCTTTAAAGCACAATCACTGAAACTTGGCTATTAGTATTGCTTAATTTTGTATTTATTGTATACCTAAAATATGCTCCGGTTATAATTTTCAAGTCTGGTTCCACAGCTGCATAAAGTATCGTTTGACTACCCTGCACTGGCGTTTTCATAAACAGCCACATCCAAGGCCACACTGACACTTTAGTGGGAAGGGAATTTTCCATAGAAGAATTTCTTAAATGACCAGTGTTGCGAACCAAACCAGGATTTACTGCGTTTACCGTGATGTTGGTGACTGCTTCAAAAGGGATTGAAGTTTTCCATTATAAAATATATGTTACGTAACTCACATTTCAGCATTTTTGAAAGGTGACGAGTGAACAACAACAATGCAAGCTTTGATTGCCCAAATACTTCTTTTTGTTTGAATTCTGCATCTCCGCTCAGGTTGCAAACACTTAGCTGAGCTGAATAATGGGCCAGAGCACTAACGTTTATCACACGACCATTTGCAGACTTATTCAACAGAGGTAACAGTAGATGCGTTAAGAGGAAAGGACCTGTAAAGAATGTTATTTTGTTGTGGATTCTCTGTTACATCTAAACTTCTACCAAAGTAATTGGTGGCCATCGTTATTTCAAATCCCTCAGAAGTTTTTTCATATGGATGGAAGATGATTCCAGCATTATTAATCAAGACATCGATGCGTGTATATTCCAGTTCTATTTGTTTAACAAATTCACGGATGTTGCTCATGAGTGATACATCTAAATATTTGAGGTCGACTTTTGCTTTGGGGTGAACTTGTTGAATTGCTGCTACAGCCGCTTTACCTTTTGTCATGTTTCGGCAGGACAAAATGATGTGAGCACCTGAAATTATCATTGTAATTTTATCATATCAGCTTTGAAAGCGACTGCACCTCTAGCTGCAAGTTGTTCGGCTGTAACAAGCCCAAGACCTCCCGATCCGCCAGTTATTAGCACAATTTTACCAAATACTCGTCCATTACTTGGACAGTCGGGGCCACTTATGTACATCCTGCAATTAACGGTTACTGCAGCGCTGAACAATTACATCGCAGTTAACACTCACCTTATGGTGACCACAATGGTGAGCAGGAAACTTATGACGATGGGCCACCAGTTGTCTGCGAAGTAGGAACCGAGCTGCAGCATCCTGAGGCCTGACTCTGCCGCATCGAGATGTCAACGTTCCTTGACGGAAGAGCGTGTTTTGTTAACGAACGCAATGACTGGGAATTGGCGCAATTAGGCAATTTAAACGAAGGCGGAAGCGCGCGCCTCGTCGACCGCCCGGCAGATGGCAGCGCAACCGAACGGGGCAATCCACGAGTGGAATGTTGTAATGGCTGTTGGTGCGCTATAATTTTGAGTGTCGGCTCGAGTTTTGTCGTGCTGGAAGCTATGCAACTCGCCGATTATGTGATGCCTTAGCAGTTTACGGCGCGTTTGGTTCCTGGGGTAAGTTGTCAGGCGTGCTCTCGGCTGCGAGGCCGACTGCGACTGCACAGGCGAGCAAGTAACCTGTTCAACAAAAAATCCAGTAAACCTAGTTGGCACACGAAAAAGGTTAAACGTTTCGGTGTATTTATTGTAGGAAAGCGCCCCTCGAACGCGTGGTTACAGAATTGGACGCCCGGCGCGCAATGTAAACACAACCTTGGCTCCGGTTGCCTTATCACTTATCTCCTAATTGTTTTGCTTCTCGACCTGCTAATTTGGGAACATTTCCGCGGTTTCCCTGCTGGACGACCCGCAGACCGCCTAATTGCATTGCGCTGCGGCGCACGGGCCGGGAAAGTTGCAGTTAGTATGCAGCGCGAGCCGCGCTGAATTAGTTGCCTAAATTAGCACGTCGTGCCGTGTGGATGGAGGTGTTACGTGCGATTATCTAACAGTTCGGGCGCGATAATCAATTCCAAAAGTCAAGCCGGCCAAAAAAGCGTAATTACCGGCGTCACATCGCATTAGGCCTTGGCTTTACAGTTACGATCGGGAATTTTTCAATGCCGACCACTTTTTGCGCTAAATTCCTGGGAATAATACCGCCGGTACTATTTTCGGCGGCCCATCACCGTCATTGTTCATGTTCGGAGTGATAATCTCGTGATATATACAAAGTTGCGGCACATTAATAACATTATGAGCGTGCTGTACGGCGGAACGAGTTCTAAGTATCAGTTTGACTCAGGTGATCAATAGCGATTGTTCGCGACTTTAACGTTAGATCAAGACGGATGTTTAACGAAAATTTTTAATCATTATGTCGTGTTCAGCTAGTTATTCTTCGTCTCTTTTCTGTGGATCAAATCTAAATTTTCTAAATAAACATTTAGATAGTGGTTTTCATTCTACATAGGTGGTTTGATGAGTAACTTGGTTTGCCTGCTCATAGAGGGCGACAGCAACAACTGTTATATGTAGTCTTAGTTTTCTTATGCTCATACAAATCATCTTGATTGACACCTATTTATTGTTTGACAGTTGTTTAAACTCGAACGTTTCAAGTAGGAGAACAAAATAGATAAAATTAGGAATTGTAGTGGTTCAACACTATTGTACGGGGTTGAGTAATGGACTTTCAAAAGTTAAAATGATGGGTATATCCTAAGTAAATTACATGTCCAACACAGAAGTCAATAGGCAACTACTAACAACAATCAAATGCTATAAAATAATATATCTTAGTCACAGCCTGATTAGGAAACCCCGTCTCGATGCTTCTTGTGATTGCCACTAAAACCACTTAGACAAGTAGAACACATCAAGATGTTTGACATTTATGACTTATCATCCACTCCGTTCTGGTTCTCGAATTATCAAACAAAATAGAAATATGAGACTGGTTCGTTTTTATAGCGCACTGTGGGCCAAAACGTAAAAAAGCTGGCCAAAATTAAAATTTTGTTTGTTTGTTTTTTTGCTGAAACAGGTCAAAAGACGGATAAAAACACTAATTAACAATAATTTTCTATTTACAAAGAAAAATTATTCATTTTCATCGTTACCAGAGTCGTTTTCACTTTCCGTATTGGTCCCACTAGTAGACGTGTCTTCGCTAGTGGAGTACGAAGGAGAACATAATAGTGACAATACGTCACTAGAAAAGTTTTCGCAGAGAAGAAATGACCGGATCTGAAGAAACAGAAGTAAATTCAAGAGATCTTTATTCGTTGCTTCTCGGGAAATTTTTCTGGTCCGACTTATTCTATATTGCTTCAGGTCTTTATTCCTGCTTTCTTGGACCTTTTCTGACAATATCCCAATAGAAAGAATGATATTCTTTGCGATGTCGCTTCCGTGGATTAAAATCTTATGCATGGTAACTGGCATGTAGTACTACGGATATTCCTGCACAAATCGTCAAGCTGTTTATTTTGCGTAAACATTAAACGCATCACCATCTATAGCAAAGCCTGATAAAAGTGCCTGCAGAATAATACTACATATTTGTAACAATTCTTCGTTTATCCCTGTAATTTCTGATGTAACTCCACTTCCTCCAGGTTTAACATGATCAACTAGTAAACTTAGTTGATTTCTAAATTCTGCCTAAATTTTGCGTTTTCTTTCTTCTAGTTTCTTCTTATCTTCTTCTGTGTACCGCCTTGATTTTTTAAATTCCAGTCTATAAGAAATATGAAGAAAACATTCGAAAAAGCAAACCCAAGCATGCAGAGACAACAAACCAAATCGATAAGCTGTGGCATCAACTTCTTTGTTCTCACATCTTTCTATGTCGTTCATTTTGGTTGAAGTGGCTCCACAAACGTAACATCTTTGAGCCGAAGAAGTAGCGGTCGCAGCATTACAAACTTTACCATCCACCATTGTTAATACCATTTGATGCGATACAAAATATTTGTGCGAATCAATCATAACTTCCGTCTTCTCCAATTTACTTATTTGCTCTTACACATAAGTAATTTTTTGTTGAGTCACGTCTGTGGATTCTTTCTTGAACTGTATCCTGATGGGTCTGCAAAAACGCACAGAAGAAGGTCGAGGATTCTGCCATAAAATTGTTTTCTTTGAACCAGAAGTTGATAATTGTAAAGGAACAAACGAAGTTATAAACATATCTGCATCTTTAAAATTTTGCTTCCATTTCTGTTTATATTCACTATGACCTATGCTTCCATCGCAGCCTCATTTTAATATTAATACTAACTCGGTGGAAACTTCCGAAACTCTTGTGGAAAAAACTTTTTCTTGAGCAACCATCAAGTGTGAAGCTGTCAAGTCCATAAGAGCCTGTAACTGTATTTTTATCAAAGATTCCGAAATTGTAACCGCCGTTCTTGGTGGGTAACAGCGCAGTTTTTCTGCTTGTAATATATGGTAACTCGGATATATGTTCGCGTTTTGCAATTTGGCATTTGCCCTAATTTTTAAATATTGGCTTTTTGTCAAATTTGTGTCTGCACATAAAGCCAGTGCTTCATCTGGCGTATTTGGAGTTACAATTTGGGCTTCGCAATTGATCCATGCTTTTAGGATTCTTAAAGGAGTAGTTGTTGTAGCCTCACTTAACAATTTAGCGGCATCTTCTGTACCAGCAGACCGCAGATTCATCTGAGCAGTATAAGTTAATTCACTTGTTGATACTCTTTCCCGAAGTTCTTTAGTTTTGCGCCTTTTGCTTCTTTCGCTGCTTTCTTCGAAAGGAACATTTTTTCTGCCAAAACCAGATGTTGACGGGATGTTTTCCCCCACGGAAATGTTTTGCAGGCAGTGAAAACTTTTTTGAAGCAATCAGTATTTTTTAAAAGAAAGTTTTTAAAATTCTGCTGCACTTTTGCCACCTTTTTGCAAATTTACTGCAACAACGAAATATCGCTAGTTTTGTTTCTTCTATATTGATGTCGCTCAATTTTTCAGTTTCGATATAATGTAGAATGACGTTTTGCACAATTTGACATTTGATCGAATTTTCTTTGCCTTTCTCTTGCTGCCAAATATCGAAGAGATTTCTTCTCGTTAGAGGAAGATCTGTAATACATGAAAGTTGTAGAAAATTACACAAAAAATGCAAAACGGTTATACATTAAAAGAAATTTTTGATTTGACGCTATTAATAAATAAGTTATTTTAGGTAATTTGTTAAAAGCTATTTATTGTAGCGAGAAAAAGAACCAGACGCAAAACAAAGTTGAATAATTTTTGATTCTGCAAATATCTGCAGCTAAATTTCAGATATATTGTAGCTTAATCAGAATCGTTTTGTAGCTCAAACTAAAGTCCTACTTTAAAACTGAAAATCAGTTGATAACATGGTCAAGCATTTACATGTATAAAAAGTAAAGTAAAGCATCTAGCTATAAAGTAAAGCATAAAATAGTAAATACTTACTTAGATTTAGTTGTTACATTAGTCACTTCAACCAAAAGCCACCCCAAATAAAAAAACACAATTTTATTTCACTTAACGCAAATCACTTGAGTCGCCGTCAGCACTGGAATCGCAAAATGCCCATTTTCAACCGCGTACCGTTTTTATAGTTTCCACCCTATTAGAAAGTTAAATACCTCATTAGAAAGCCTAAAAATTTCTCTTTCTAATAATAAGGGTTGAAGGTCAGTTTTGAGATGTTGCAGTTTGACCATTTTGGCCAGCTTTTTTGCGTTTTGGCCCACTGTGTAGCGTCTAGACTTTATTGAGAGTTTCTCCTCAATTTGGAATGCTCATTCAATACCACACATTAAACGAATGATAATGCAACTATGATAGTTTGAATGATTACACCTCTATTATATACGAATTGAGATCTTAGACCATTGAGTCCAATACTTTGATTTTGTTAAATAACTTGAGAACCAGACCTGAGTAGATGATGAAACTCATATATATTGGACACTTTAATGTGCTTTACCTCACAGGAAGCTCTGAGGTTGATTTTCTTGCTTAGAGGAGAAAAATGCCAACTAGTCCAATGCATAATTAAAGACAAAATATAAGATCGTCGAGAAGTCAGACAAAAACAAATCCTAGTTACATAATATCCGCGAATGGACTGACTTAAAATCTGTAGAACTAATGGGTACGGCGGAAGATAGAAATGCCCTTACTAGTGATCACCAACGTCAGGGAAACCAGATATGACGTATGTAAAAAGGAGAGTGGTTCAATTATTTTTTAAGGAAGAATATTAAAGGAAATCCATGGATGAATTCTGTAAATATTAGGTAGCTTGTGTTTTCCTTATGAACCTGTTAGCCTTTGGGCAAACGAATTCAAGCATGGAAGACGCACCTAGTTTTGAAGGACCATAAACAGCTATCATGTAAGAAATCATCGACAAAATCTATGATGCTGTTTTGGTCGACAACAAATAAAGAGTACACGAGCCAGCAGAGGCCACGGGCGTCTGAACCAAACGAATTCATTTAATTTTGCTTAACTTGTTCAGCCCTGATTTTTTAACAAAAAAATTATGATACGGTTGGGCTTAAATAGGCACAAAGATTATTTGTCTTTTTTTGTATAAAACTATTTCACATTGTAACGTTTAAAGCAGTTCCATGTTTTAGACAGTCACTTCATACATAATATTCGAGAACGACCTGTGCATGTTTCAAATGCACACAGTTGGTGATGAATGGGATTCCTAACATTGTCGTACCTAATATCACTTGTGGGACAACCAAACTTGACTTTTTTTGGAGTGGATTTCAAATGACCCAAAAAGTCAAGTTTTCCACTATTGCCCAAGTAAAATCGAGTAAGTCAAGTTTTTGTATTTAAGTGCTCTGTTTATCTGATTGATGTCCTACCCGTGCATTACTCACATCTAGATTATAGTAATGTAAAATTACCCTGAAAGTCCATTGGCAGAATCTAATAACAGTCCTATAAAGTGACATCAAAAAGTAATTTTTGTCAACACCTCCCATTGCGGCATTGTATCCAACTATAGCTTTCTCCTTTCTTTACCTTGTAGTTCTACATAAATAATATTATACTCTTATTTTATGGTCAAACCAACGAATTACCACAATGTTACTTTCATTTGAAACAATGGAGTCACGGTTACCACGCCTTGAAGCCCTCGGCTCTGCTTCTGATTGTAAGGAGCATTTTTCAAGTCAACTGGGTCAAATCGTGCCCGTCACGAAAATTACTTGCTCTCTCAACTCTTCTAGCAAAAGCAATGATGTGAAATAGTTATCACAAATAGCTTGTTATTGGCATTTTGTTCAATCCTTAACTCAAATGAATAAGCATCTGTTATGTTTTGGGGAAGAGTTATGGAGTCTCGGTAGACAGTTGAACGATAAATTATGCCCGACTCGCCACATATCATGAGCACTTTGACACCCCATGGATTTAGCTTTCTTCTAATGTACTGCTTGATGCACAATTGTCACTTAAAATGAATAACTGATTCATCAATCCATAGATTTTTTCTAGATGGAGCTCTTTAGATCTTTTTTTCGAAAGATTAGATAACTGGCCGAACTTTCCAGAGTTTCTCAATCTTACATTTGCTGCCATTGACATCTACGACATGAAGATTATTTCTCAGCAATTTAAACCGATTTCTGGTCAAGCCAATGTCGTCAAAATTTTATTCTTGTGAGAGAAGCCCAATACATCCTTAGCCTTAGAAACTGTATATGAATGGCAACCAATTTTTTAAATTCCTATCTACTGCATTTTACGTTTTTCCAACTTTTGTGTTGAATACATGTTTTTCTCAGCTAGCTCAAAAAAAATATATCGGAAAAATAATCAGAAATATTGAATAGAATTTGATTTTTAGCAAAATTTTCTTTGTCATCCATGTTTTTTGATAGAGTAAAATCAACAACTGGAGTATCGAAAGGGTCTCTTCAACGAGTTATTTTTCTCTTTGTTGACATATCTCCACACATAAAGCTTCATCTCTTGTAGCGACGTTTTTTCTTCTTCTCATTGATTTTCTGCAACCGAATCCTGTTCATCATCTGAAACATCTGAATCAGGCGATACCGACGCAGCAGCCTCCAATGATATGTTTCTTGACACTTTTTTAACTTTTTATAAAATACAGTAAGTGTTATTTGATCTTTATCTGAAACAGTAGAATGATATCACCCTAAATAAACAAAAGCAATGGTCGTTTGCTCCCACCTTGATTAATTTTTTCTCCAAAAAAGAAATATTCCTGTACCTAAAGGCACACGTTTGATAATAAACAACGTAAATTGTCGACATCTAATTGCAAATAATTGCCATTAAGCAAAACTTAGAATTGGAATTCTTCCGCATCCGCATTATTTGCTTGTTCTAGCCCCTATAGACATTAAAAACATTTCGGCCAAATGAAGTGGAGATACAGAACGTAAACGTGTATTTTGAGAGTCTCGAAAGAATCGCGAACCTATAAAAACGCTGGTACAAATGCATCGAATTCTTCTAGGGGACTGTAACGAAAAAGGTACTCTATGTACTCAAATTTTCTTTACTTAGGATGTTTAATGTCCCGTGGAAGAACTAGGATCCGGCTGCTGTGACTAAACACTAAAAAAATGTATCCGGATCCTGTACACTTGCATCAAATGTTGGAATACCTTCACGCGCTCCTGCTTCTGCTGATCGGTGAGGAAGTGAGAGTATAAGGAATCCACAATGCACTGGTCTTGTCATCTTCAAGTCCTCATGGATGATGGTTTGCAAAATTCGGCGAGGTAGACATATTACATCCCCCAGCGCATCGAATATGATTTGCCTATTTGTCATTATAAAGTCGGATAAATGTATGGCTTGGACGTACTTGACGGATACCCGCTGCTTTTATCTTTGACAGTCATCTTAGGTAGACATACTTCTGCCATACTTTTCCATTAAGTTTAGAACAACTCTCATATTTCCTATTCAAAAGTTCTTTTCTGACCTCACCACTTGGAAAAACGCACGCTGGAATTCGAGTATTTTTATAAAATATCCAAGGCGTGTGCGATAAATAACTGGAATTATAGGATATACCTCTTGAATCATCTACCACATTTTGAGTAACAAACACTGATATACGTATTCACATTATAAAATAACAATGATGAGACCCTAACACCCCGCGTGAGAGCGTGGATTGCGAACTGAGAGGTTAAGGCTCTTATATATTCGCCCTCATTTTCCTTCTCTGATAGGGGGCGGCGTGACAAGCACGATTTCCATTATTACCTTTTCTTCGAGTAAACGCAGGTACTCAATTATTTTTAATAACTGAGCAGGCCACCGTCAAGCATCGCAGCCAAACACCTCAACACATTGGGTATATTAGCTTATTCACAGTATGGTCGACTAAAAACAAACAATTTGTGTGTTTACTGCTTGAGTTCAAATTTGGCTCCAACACATTGAGACTTACTGAAAGACTTGTACGACATTCCAAAAAGACATTAAAAACAAACCACCTTATACCAGGTTCTAAAAATGTATTTTAAGCGATTTGTCACATCTTATCAATTTAGAGGCTATAATAAAAACGAATTCAAGTTTGGCTTACCTAAAACTCTATTGCAATTAGTATAAGTGAAATACCCAAATGTAGATGTAGATTGGTTCATAGAAGAGTGGAAGTTAAGTAAACGGGTATTACATAATTTGACTCCAGAAATTACAATATCGTACCATTTGTTTTTCTTATTTCACTCACTCGAAAACCGAAACTTAATCGATCATATTTTAACGTCAAAGGCACAACCAACTCCTCCAACCCTCGCAGGGTTGTATTTTATTGTTAGATTTATGCAAAAATTGTAGCGGCAAATTTTTAAGAATGAAACTGTCGCTGCTATTGTCCTTAGGAGTAGTTGATTGGTACTGATAAATAGAAAGAATGTTTCTCCAGGATAACGTTCCACATCATGTAGCAAAGACGGGATTGTGGATTTAGATATGAGAAATTATTTTATTTATCATATTTGTCAGTCTAGTAAGAAAAAAAAAACGATTGTCAAATGAAATAATGTGCATTGCTTGGAAAACTCCCTTGGGCTGAAATTTTTTCCTGCTTGGTTTTAGATTCGACACCTGTAAGTTCCTTAATAGATCCGTAAAACTTTGTAGGAATATTATCAATGATTGATTTTGCCTTAATTATTCTCATCTGTTGCTCAAAGAATGATGTTTATTAAGGAAAATTGACACATCTAATATTAAATGTTTCGAGAAAAAACATTGAATTTTTTCTGTCCTACATCACAAATTAATGGTAGTAATGTGTTATGCTATCCTTTTTTTGTTTAACAAAAAGTAATTGAAATGTTCGAATTACTAAATTTACTAATTTGTAGTTTAATGGTAACTTAGTTGAAATATTAACATTTGCCAAACATAAACAGCAGGAATGAATTTTGAGTAATGAAAATTATGAATGCTTTTCAAATATTAAAATTCAACGTGCTTGTGCTCTTGACGTTGCAGTTTAATAACGGACACGTAGTGATGTAAAGTTACAAGGTAAGTACCAAATGTTTCTGGCGCGACTATAATCCAGGGGCGCTAAGAATGAAACAGTAGGGTTATAGTAGGGTAATAAGATATAATCTTTATGTGTATCAACATATTTATTACATATCGAAATTAGCATTTCAATATCATTGGAAAAATATTTTAAAGTTTTCTTCTGTAAAATGTTCCAATACAACCTGCTGCAAGTTTTCATCGTTAAATTTTCTACCCTAAGGTCTTCCGTTTTTAAAGAAGGTAGTAATCACTGGGTGGGTTAGGCCTAGGTTGTAGGGTGAGCTCCTTTTTTCTTGATAATGTCACGTAATTAAACATAACTGGCACAATACTCATCATTGTCATGATCTTTTTCGTCGGTTGATCCACCTTTGTCTTCCTTGATCGTTTTTCGTTTAATCTCATTCACTTAATTAATTGACTTGTTTTGCTAAGATCATAATATGGGATGATCCCTGTGACAACGGATTGACTGCTATTTTTGAACCGCTGGCAAAAATTGAGGTGTCCATCTGGTATTATCGTTATTCATATGAAGGCACTTATGGGGAATACACCACATGACTATATCAAAAAGTCCTAATCTTGTCAATAGTCCCTTTACTTCAACTGGTCGACTTGTACGTTCGTCTTCAATATTTTCCTGGCACAAAACGAAATTGTTAGTTCTTTTAGGGTGAAATATGAAGACGAAGATTCACCATACCATCCAATCGTTATTTTAATATCTCTGGCACTAAGATCCTCTTTAATGAAACATTTATTTGCAAAATTATCGTGCAAAATGATGCGGCGCTATTAACTTAACACATCACTCAATAAGTTCGTAAGATAACTGTTAGATGGCGCCGCTATTGACAAATTCACATGATTTTTAGGAAATACTAACCTTCAAATGATACGTGTCAAAAGTTCACGATAATCTGACGTTTAGTTGATAAAGTACAGTGATTTTAGTGACGCTGCTTTTGTAATTTTCAAAACAATGAAATAATTTGAATTTTGTAGGTTGAGAAAGCATTGCTTTTTAATGGGAAAAAATACCGTTCAAGCAAAGCAATGGCTTGACAAGTGTTATTCGAACTCTGCTCCGTCGAGGCAAATGGTAGAGAAGTGGTTTCAGATTTTAAACGCGACCGTACAAGCACCGATGATACTGAACGCTCTGGTCTCCAAAATTCGACAGTGGTTCCAGAAAACAAAAAAAGTCCCCAAAATAATTTTGGCCCATTGTAAATTAAAGTTGCGTGAGATATCTGACACTTTAAAGATAATAGAAGGCAATATATTCACCATTTTACATGAAAATTTGTCTATGAGAAAGCTCTGTTCAAAATGGGTACCGCGTTTGCTCACAGTTGATCGAAAACAACAACGCGTCGACGATTCGCAGCGCTGTTTGGAGCTGTTTCAGCGCAATAAAAAGGACTTTTCATGCGGTATGTGACAATAAATGAAACATGGATCTATTACTACACTCTAAAGTCAAATCGGTAGTCTGCTGAGTGGACAGCAAAGGGCGAAAGCCGCCCAAAGCGACCAAAAACGCAAATGTCAGCTGGTAAGGTTTTGGCCTCCGTATTTTGGGATGCGCACGGTATTTTATTAATCGAATACCTTGAGAAAGGAAGAACTATCAATAGCGTTGTCACAAATAAAGAGTTTGAAATAAACTAATTAACATAATGGCATAACCATTTATTGTATTTCTTAATAAAAGCTGCCATCAGACACATTATCAGTTTGGCTTTCGACGGGGTCATTCTACAACTCAACAGTGTCAAGCAATATTCTTACATTGTTGACATAAGTCAGGCCTTTGACAAGGTCTGCCATCTTGGGTTATTATATAAAATAAAAAGATATTTATCTATGTTCTCTTAAGAAAATGTCTTAGAACCGCTATTATATGTGTTGTTTGCTTCTGATCTTCCAACGATCGATAGTATGGAAACGTTCGCAAATGATGCGGTGGTCCTTACTTCACACACTCGTTACTCCAACAATATTTGAAGACGCTTCAAGTATTCAGAAATGGAGAATTAAAATAAATGAACAAAAGTCTTTCCATGTGACTTTTATATACCGATTTATATAAACAACACAAATTCCTTAAGCGGCCTCGGTCAAATCTTTGGCTCTGCACCTAGATAACAAACTAAATTAGAAACACATTACCGAGAAAAAAACAGATGGATATGAAACAAAAAGAAATGTATTGGTTGTTGAGACGAAAATCCCTTCTGTCATTAGAAAATAATTTTCTGTTTTATAAAATCATAGTTATTTCCATATGGACTTACGAATTGTGAGAATGTGTCAGTAAGTCAGTACTGCAATCATCCAAAAATCCCAGTTAAAAATATTAAGAATCGTTACTAATGCTCCCTCGTATGTCACAAATGAGCAGATTAACGACTTAAAAATCTCTACTCTCAGGGATGTCATCCATGAAAGAAGCGTTAGTTACCACAAAAAACTTGAAACCCGTACAAATCATTTGTTACCTCTTAGGAAATTACGTAATTAGAAGACTGAAGCGGAAATGGTCAGCGGACCTGTGGTTTTAGAAGTTCTCTTCGTTGGAGATCTCATTATCCCATAATTTAAGACTTCTAATATATTTTAAGTCACCATATAACCCCTATTGATTACATTGTACTCTGATTGCTGATTTATATTGAATAAAAAAATAAACAAACAAAATATTGATTCTTAAATTTATTCTTCATATTCCATTTTTAGTGCCTTGTTCGTATTCAACACAAACTTGGACCTAGTGAACACCTTGAAGCCTTTTTCTTCGATTTTAAATGGAGTACAAGTAAGTCTCCACCGTTTTTTTTAATCAAAAATTGGGCATTTATTGTGAAAGAACGAAACCTTATGTGTTATTCAAAGTATGGTCAATTGGTGGCCACTACTTTTTCCCATCTTTCTGATAGCATACGGATAACGCGCCGGAAGAACGCTTCATCTTTTGAGGCTATCCACGAATGGACCCAATTTTTGGTATCTTCGTTTGATGTGACGTGCTACTCAGACAAGTCATGTGCCATCGATCGGAACAAGTGATAATCGGAAGGGGCAATGTATGGTAGGACTTCCCAATTGAGTGTTTCCAAGTAGGTTTTCACCGGCGCCGCAACATGTGGACGAGCATTATCATGCAGGAGAATAATTTTGTCGTGTCTGGAGTAGTAGTGGGCGCGTTTTTCCTTGAGTGCTCGACTCAATCTCATCAATTGTGTTCGTTAGAGAGCCCCAGTAATGGTTTCGTTCGGTTTGAACAACTCATAATACACGACACCAAGCTGATCCCACCAAATACACAACATGAGTTTTTTCCATGAATATTCGGCTTGGCTGTCGATGTTGAAGCATGGACACGTGGTCCCCATGATTTCCTCTTCTTTGTGTTATCGTATTGGACCTATTTTTCATCACCAGTGACTCTACGATGCAAAAAACCTTTCGTTTATGCTTGGCAAGCAGCATTTCACATGTGCAAAATCGGTGTTCAATGTTTCTCGGCTTCAGTTCATATGAAACCCAATTTCCTTGGTTTTGAATCATTCTCAACGATTTTAAACGATGTGAAATTGCTTGTTGAGTCTCTCCTAATGTAAGTGCAAGTTCTTCTTGTGTTTGGCATGAATCTTCCTCCAATAATGCTTCCCATTCCGTGTCTTCGTACACTTTCGGCCTTTCGCTACGTTCTTTGTCTTCGACGTCAAACTCACCGTTCTTAAACTTATAAAACCACTCACGACAACTTCTCTCACTTAAAGCAGCCTCCCCATATGCTTTTACAAGCAATCGATGCGCCTCAGCTGCAGATTTCTTCAAATTAAAGAAGTAAATCAAAAGTTCCCGCAAATGACGCTTATTCGGCTGAAAACTCGACATTTTCGCACGAATAAATTATTATGCGATGCTGATACAAAATCGCTAATATTTTAAGAATATTGTGTTGCCAGATTTCCATGATGTTTTACATCTGACAATTTCAACCATAACTTACTGATAGGGCCATATTTTGTCAAACGGCGGAGACTTATTTATACTCCCTGTAAATTGATTTAGCCCACATTTGAATTCCATCAAATTCTTTTTTTTTAATGCAAAATTACAATCCACTCTGAACATTATTGAGTATTTAATAATTGTGATAGGAATGAAAATGCCACGAGAGGAGCATTAGCCAGCATCTCGCGGTGGAGGTTCTTCGGTCCTGATTGGGTTACTGCTCTAGGTCCAGCGGCCATTGTCATTTCAGTTGTCATCTGACTTCTGGTTGAAGGGTAAGTTGGTTTATGAGATCGATCGAGTGACCGTGTAGATTGTTATTGTATGTAGTAGAAAGCCTTTTGATTTCACTTTGTTACTTAAGATACTCCTAAGTCATTATGGAGGGTTTCGTTGATAACGTACCATGGGGCGTCTGCTGGCATCCGGAGTGTCTTCGAGTTGAAGCGCGGAAAGATTTTTGTATGTGACGCTTTTGCGTAGGCCAATAGCTGGACTCCATACGGCTGTGTAGATTTGTTTGATCTTAGGGTCTAGACACTTCCTTTGTTTTTAATATATGAGCTCCAAGTGAGCTTTTGGTCTAAATGCACACCGAGGTATTTTATCTCTGTTTCAAGCAGGATGAGTACGTTGCCGATTCTGGTTTGCGGGCACGCAGTACATATTGTGTTAAAGTTTACTTACGCGGATTTATCTGGGTTGATTGTAATTTTCCATTTGTGAAACCAGTCTTGTAGTGTGGTTAGATAAGTTTGAAGATATTCTACGGCCATTTCAGGTGAGCGGTTGACTGACAGGATAGCAGTGTCATCTGCGAATGTAGCAAGGACTGTGTTATCTACAGTTGGTGCGTCCGCAGTGTACAGCAGTGGTCCCTGTGGAACTCCAGCAGTAATTTGTTACAGGTCAGACACTGAATTATTTACTTTAATTTGGTATGTTCTGTCTGTGATATATGATTTGAGTAATAGATACAATTCACTGGGGAGAAGTAGTTTAAATTTGTATGTGAACCCTGTATGCTAGACTTTATTGCACGCCTATTTTATATCTAGAAAGACTGCTGCACATATGTTCTTTGGTTGTAAGCTTTTTATTATATGATTGAGTATTCTATGGCTTTGATGTATGGTTGAATGAAATTACCAAAAAGGGATAATAGGCTTATTGTTCAGTATGATTGCGGTTGGGTAAGAGGTTTCCCAGGCTTAGAGATCATTATAATCTGGGCATATTTCCACAGTAGAGGAAAGTAACAGAGTCGCAGCATGCTATTATAGATTGTCATAATCAAAGTTATATCTTTTTTTAGGAAGATTTGCTACTATGAAGTCGTATCCAGGAGCTTTCCGTTTTTTGGTGTGTTGAAGTTGTAGTGTGACTTCAGCGAATGAGAATGGCTTAATTTTTGGCGACAGTTGACTTGGTACATCTAGGAAAGCTTCTATTTCTATACCATTATTGTTGTTCTGGGGTTGTCGTATACTGAAGTGGTTTATGAGGTGATCGGCAAATGTGTTTGCTTTCTCTATCTTGGCCTGATCTTGGCCGAGTAGCATCTGTTCGTTTTATAGGAGGATTGGTCTCTTGAATTTTTGTGTTACCTTCCAAATCGAGTTGTCGGTGGTAAGTTTAATTTTGTTACGCGCTTATGTTAGTGTATTGCGCAATTGATGGGTAAGTTTTTTGTAATAATTTTTATCCTGTATGTCTTTGCTTCATTGCCATTGTTTTACGATAATTAGCTTTCGTATATATCGAGGGGTATTATTTATTGTAGACTGAATATTTGTTTAATTAGAGGTAGCGTGCCAAGTAACTTTTTGAATCTTTGTAGTCAAATACTAAACTGCTTCGTGTAGGTCCTGAGTAACTTTTAATCCAATGTCAAGACTGACCTCTCGTTCTAGATGTCTTCTGAAATATTCCCAATCCGTATTATTGGTACATAGTTTTCGAGAGGGTTCTTTCTTTATGATTTTAGTGCTAATTGTTCAAATGACTGGTGTATGATCAGTAGACAGGTCATGATTCGTTTCTGCCTGGTAGTACGTATTTGCTATACCACTGATAACTGCGTGATCGAGTAGATCTGGCAGTTTGGGTCGCTAGGTCATTACGTTAGTTCCTCTGTTGAAAAGTATTTATAATTATGGCCTTTGATTACTTTTAGGAGATTACGTCCTTTTGGTATGCTGACTCTTGAGCCCCAGGCAGTATGTTTGGAGTTGCAATCTCCTCCGACGATAAATTTTCCTCCTTCGTATTTCTCAGGGGAATGAAGGTCTGGTAATTGAGATTAAGAGAGATTTCACTCTGTTTTGTTGAAGAAAATTTAATATGTTACGTGCCACATGTTAAAGAAAAACTCCCTCTTCATGTAGGCCAACAACATACCCTCTTTTACATTCGATAACTTGATAATGTAATGTACCATTGTCAACGACGAGACGCACATTTGCCAAATCTTAATGACATATCACTACTTCTCCCGGATCTCATATCTAAGAAACAATATAACCAAATCCCTGTCAGACATAAACGTATGGTTCTTAAACTTTAATCGTTTCCTGATTATAGCATGCTTAATTTAATATAAAAGTTTCAGTGCGATATAATTTATTCTTAACGATGCTGCAATTTCAATAAACAGTAATGTATGTTGGCTCTTTGATGATCTAAAATAATAAAGATAACTAAGAAATGAATAAAAATATAGTATAAGAGCATTACTTCGGTTATTTATAAGCGGTGAACTTCTAGAAGTTTCGAATTTGCTTACTTTGACTGCTATTCACGTTAAATTAAAACTAAATTGAACTTGTTATTACAACTATTGAACCAGTATTTTTATGACTTGAGTTATGGTTGATTATAAAAGTAATAAAACACAAACAGGTATTATAAGTACTTGCTTGAAATCGGGATCAAAAGTTATGTAACCAGTCAAGGTGATATGATATAAATTAAGAAATTAAGGAAAAAATTCTATTGATACTTCGTGGATGCAGAAATATATTTAAGAAAACTGCGTCCACCAGGGCACGCATTGCAATTGTTATAACCTCTAATGATGATTAGAAGTAGCATTTTCAGTCAGACATGGTCTTATAATATCTTTTTCTAGGCAGTACGTCAAGTAAGCTTGCGGCAAGGTCACTTTCGACCACATGTTTCATAATTAATAATAGATTAAACTTTCTTCAATAAAACGGATTCCTTCCAGTGATCTGATTTATTTCCGATTGGAAACGTTTGGAATTCATTACACAAAAGGTAAAACGGTACATAAAACTCTCAAATCTTCAATAAATTAAGAGAACGCATTACTAACATATGGAATGCAACCGTCTTTAGAACAGTATCTGTTTACGGTTGGATTGATTACTGAAGAACTGTAAGTCCATACACATTATTAAGTAAATATAATTGTTTATGAACGTTTTGTAATTTAAATCATTCATTTGTGTTATACTTTAGAATAAATCTGCAAAGTTCGATTAATTTTTCCTTGGTATTGCAATTTCAATAAACAATTGCGTAGAAAAAGTACATCCTATTAAATTACATGAACCGGCCCCAAAAAGTGGATTGTATTTTGGATGATCATTTCCTTTTAGTAAACGTTTTTCCACTAGGTGAGTGTTCTACGAACATATCTGTATCAATATACCACATATACAGGATGTGCCACGAGTTGATAGAAAAACTTCGTATACAGGTTCTGTCAGCAATTTTCAGCAAAAATATATTAGATAATTTTTTTTGAATTCTCAACCGTGTCAGAGATGCTCCAACTTCTTTAACCCGTCCAAATAGTACTTGGCGTCTTGCTCTGCAAAATAGGTGCCTACGGTTGCGATGACATCCTCGTTTGTTGAAAATATTTGTCCTCTGAGCCAAACTCTGAGCTTAGGAAACAGGAAATAGTCGCTTAGAGCCAGATTTGGTGAATATGCTGGATGTCAATCAATTCAAACTGCCATTCGTGAATTTTTACCATGGCAACCGCCGAAGTATGAGTCGGTGCGTTATCTTGATGGAAGAGCACTTTCTTCCGTTCCAAATGGAACCGTTTTTCACCAATTACTGGCTTCAATTGGTCCAATAACGATGCGTAGTACGACCCCGTGCTATTTTTCCTTTTTTTTTAAATAATTGATGAGTATTCCAAAAAAACAGTCACCATCATCTTCCGGGCCGATTAAACCGTCTTCATCTTTTTTGGAGCAGGTTTACCCTTTGGAGTCCACTATTTTGACTATTCCTTCGTCTCGGGAGTGTAATGGTGGACCTAAGTTTTATCGCCAGTAATAAATCGACGCAAAAAGTGCGACTCGTTTTATTGAAACCGCTTAAGCAGGACTTTGGAAATGTTCATTTGAACGAATTTTTGGTTCAAAGTGAACAAACGCGGGACCCTACGCGCGGACAGCTTTCTCATGCCCAATTCTTCAATCAATATATGACACATTCTTTCGATATGCTATCTTTCCAACCTTGATTCCAGTACCATTTGTTGAGCTTTTTCGATGGTATCAGTTATTAGCCATCCCGAACGCTCATAATTAGCCAAGCTGATACGACCACGTTTAAATTCAGCTGCCTAACTTTTCACGGTTTAATTTACTCAGGTATGTTGCCTTTTTTGCTTAATTACCATTTTTACATAAGCACTTACATCGACTGGTACAAACGACTGTCAAACAACGAGTAAGCATCCAAAATGGCTGAAATATTTACAGGTATCTTTCAAACCATGTACGAATGTAGTTGCAGAATGGTTTTGACGACTAGGGCCATCTTCATGTTGAGGCTCAAAACTTTTCAGACTGCCCACGTTTGCAGTTATTAGATAGCCCAGATCAATTCACGATAGTACTATTTTTAATAACAGTCCTCTGGGCGCACATTTTGAAAATGGTAATTATGGTGACGAGTGTTTATTAGCAGATAGTGTATATCGATGCAGATGATACTTACTCTTGCATTAAATCCACAGTCTGCAAGTGAGCATGCTTATAACACTGTGCATATATCCACAAGAAGTATGTTCGAAAGATGTGTTTTGAAGTACTCAAACATCGAATTTCTTGTTTAGGACAAGGATTACGTGTAGTGTTTTAGCCTACGCAGTCTTTTACAATAAAGCCTAACTAAGTACAGGAAGAATTAGAAGATAATAATATTGAATATGATAATGTTAACACTTAGATTATTGATCACTACTACATTTGCTAGATAAGGTCTGAAGCAAATAAAATGTAATTATTGTTTATATTACTTCTGCTATTTATGATTGTTAATGTAATTTTAGGTAGAAGACAGACTTGATAACTTCCTTCAATTATTTAGTTCTGAAGAATTACTTTATTTTACATTATAAAACACTAGAATATGTTCTTTATAATATAAAAACGAAACTACAGTTTCCATTTACATTTAGACAAAAGCAACACTGATCGTGCTTGTATAAATTCTATAGCTAACTATTTAAACTGATACTAAAAAGTCATAGCCTGACTCATTATTACCATACAGTACAAAATTCAACATTTAAAAATAATTATAAACAAGCAAGCTCTTCATTACTTCCTTACTTTTTCAACCACCAGCTTCAAATTGCAGTTTATTGCATATTTAATGACATGTATATTATTGATTACTGTCAATTTTTTTATGTTTTTTACATTTTTTTGCTGAAAAAAGTTATTAAATAGAAAATCATGAATTTATAGATTGTGTTAATAATCTTATGGAGATCTGCAATGCTTTCACATTATGATTTCTATGTAATGTAATATGATTAAAAAGAAATGTTTATTACTGATTTCAGGCCAGATTTATTTAAAGTACTTTTCTCATAAATTTATGTAAACAAATGCAGCCTAAGGTTGGGTTGCATAATCTGCACTTATCAAAATCTAGTGATTTCTGATATATTTCCTAACAACTTTGTGTAAATGTCACTAATGCCCGGTTGCACAAACGCATGTTAAGTCTAAACAGATGTTTAAATCACTTTGTAACAGACTGATGGTAGTTAACAAAGAAATTGACAAGTGGCGCCACTGTGACGTATTTAACGGGTCACTGAATGGTCCGTTAAATGCTGTTCATGAAGTTGATCACTCGAATAGCACTGTTTAAAGCATCTTTCTACATACAAAATTGCACTAAAATAAGGGAAAGTAAAAAATTTGGTTGTAATACATTAAAAAACGTTTTCTACGTATGTAGGTAAAAGATAAGTTATAATTTGTAATATTTATTAAAAATGCTCGCATTAACCTCACTTTATTAATTTATAAAAATGTCTCTGCTTCTGAAGATGAATATCAACATATTGGGTGTCCCAAAATTTACGCTAGATTTGAATTTCACGCCATTGGTGCGGTAAAGTGTTACCAACGAAAAAAAAAAGACGGCGTGCCAGCTGACAGTTGAGGGTTATTAAAAATGTAGTGCTACACGAAAGACCAACGCGTTTTCATTGTTTAGTAATATTTTAAAAACAATGAAAGTTTGGCAGCTATAGTTCGCAATTTTCGTACAAATATGGTCGGAAAAGTGATTTAAGTTCATAAACTGTGCAGAGATTAATTTAAAAATTTACGGAGACTAGATCAATTATTGACAATAGACACTCTGGCCGCCCTTCAACAAATCGTTCAACATAAAACATCGAAACAGTTCGTGAGAGTGTTGCTGAGAATCTAGGAACATCAATTTGACACCGTAGTCAAGAATTGAACATTTCAAGAAGCTCTCTACAGCGTATTCTCACGAAAGATTTGCATCTCCATGCTTACAAAGTTCAATTGACCCAAGAACCGAAACCTACAGACCACGCACAGCGAAGAGACTTCGTTGAATGGATTATGGAACAAGTGGAGCTGATTTTTCGGGCAAAATCGTTTTCAGCGATGAGGCTCACTTATATCTTGAGGGCTTAATCGTCAAAATTGTCGCATTTGGGGTTCAGAAAATTCACGAGTGATTGTTGAACAACAAATGTATTCACAACGTGTCACTTTTTGGTGTGGATTTTGGACTGGAGGCATCATCGGACCATTCTTCTTCGAAAATGCGGCTGGTCAGGCAATAACAGTTAAAGGTACTCGCTATCGCGACATGATAATCCAGTTTTTTGGGCCTAAATTGCAAGATATAGATGTAAAGGACATGTGGTTTCAACAAGACGGTGCCACATGCCATACAGCCCACGAAATAATTCAATTACTGCATCGGTCATTTCCTGGTCATGTATTTTCCTGTTTTGATAATCAGAATTGGCCGCCCAGATCGTGCGATGTAACGCCGATGGACTTCTTTCTTTGGGGTTTTTTGAAGTCTAAGGTTTATGCCAACAAATCCACGACCACCCACGCCTTGAAGCAGGAAATTAAGCGTTGTATCAACGATATTCAGCCACATTTATGTAAAATAGTTATGGAAAATTTTAAGAAAAGAGTGCGCATGTGCCACCAAAGCTGTAGAGGCCACTTACCCGATATTCTATTCCATACGTAGCCCTATACTGTATACTTTATGAATCAATAAAAAATTACAATTTTTAATTAAAAACCTGCGTTTTCTATCAAAATGACTTATTGTGTGAATGTTGGCACATAAGGGTCCCCAGAAATATTCAATAAAAAAATATAGACAAATTGTATGATTTTCAATTTAAAGAACGATATCGATTTTCAAAGGAAACTTATAGAATTGGTTAATATTTTGGTTCTGCACATTGAACTATCTGCTCATAAGAATAAGTCGCTAAGTACGTTGAATGAAATACTTATAATATTGTTTATCTGCTGCTAGCTCCTTTTTTTTTAATTTTTAGTGGGGTTACTCTATGATTCATAATTCTACTCTCTGTGGAATAATCAAAACAGTCGCCCATTTTATTGCTACATTAAAAAATGAAACCATTAAAATTACTGTAAGTAGTAAAATTCAAAGTGTAAAAATGGTATTTTTAGTACTGTGCAATTTCCTGGTGTAATGAGTGCTATTAACTGTACACATGTGTATATATAAAGTCCAGATGGTCATAATCCAAAATTATTTCTAAATAGGAAAAGCTACTTTTCTATTAATGTTCAAGTGATATGTGAGACACACTTAAAAATATATAACAAGTTGTTAGATCGCTTGGGTCAGTTTATCATTTTAATGCACACATTTTGAAATAGTGATTATTACAGCAAATAATAGTTTTAGGGCACTCGAACATTGATTTTTCTTGTTTAGAACAAGATTTACGAGTAAAATAGATGTTTTAATAACTTTCATAGCTTACGCAGTCCTTCACAATAAAGCCTTAGATATAAAAGATAATATTGAAGGTTATACGGGAAGAATTAGAAGATAATTATAT
Organism: Sinelater perroti; assembly: GCA_036346155.1. Lineage (NCBI taxonomy): Eukaryota > Metazoa > Arthropoda > Insecta > Coleoptera > Elateridae > Sinelater > Sinelater perroti. The sequence goes on from JARFIY010000359.1 coordinate 1,870,122, forward strand.
TGAATATGATAATGTTGAGAACACTTATGTTCGTTAATTATGTGATCACTACTACATTTGTTAGATAAGTTCTGAAGTAAATGAAATATAATTATTGTTTATATTATTTATGCTAATTTATGACTTAATATCAATTTTAAATGGAAACTAAACTTGTGGGTTATAAACGATGTATTTAATATACCATTTATAAAACTGGTTAATAATGATTTTGGTTCTCAAAAACAAATAGCTGGCCTAGAAGGATTTTTACGCTGAATTCAGAAATGTAGTTCGTATTTCGCCGTCACGTACAGATCGGTAAATATTTTCAAAAATGTATTATTGAATATTAGATACCTTATGAGTAGGGACAGGTTCCCCAGTCTGTTCATAAGTTGTCACTTTATCCATTTTAACTTTAGTTTTATCCTATAAAATTGTCGGCAGTGTATTATTTAATAAATGTTAACAATTTAAAGCAACTGCGCAACAGTCCTGACTCATTGTTCACTTTCTTGCAATAATGTGAAATTTTTACTCTGTGGTGCATATATAGTAAATCCATAAATGAACAGATAATTTAGAAACGTCACGTAGATGTACAAATGTCCCAGACAATTGCTGTTACGTATGTGGCGAATTCACTGCGAGGCATCAAGGAAGATGCATTATCTCCCGTACAAAACAGCTTATCACCTGTATTTTGGGTGTGGTGTTTGTGATCAAGACAAGAAATGGGCACCTCATATTTGGTGTGTTTCATGTGCAAACAGGCTGCGCCATTTGCTTATGCCTTCTGCTGTACCAATGATTTGGAGGGAACAGCAGGATCGTTTAAAGGGTTATTATTTCTGTGTCACCAAAATAATAAGTTTTTCTGCTAAGAGCAAGAAATCAATCGTTTATCCTAATTTACCTCCTACTATATGGCCTGTTGCACATGGTCCAGATCTTTCTGTTTCTATTCCTCCTGAATCATATGTTTTAGAACATGATGACGAAGAAGAAGAAGTCGAAGATAATGATTTCAATTTCTGTAAAGTCAGTGAATCCCATATGATCTCTCAAAATGAGTTAAACGACCTGGTTAGAGACGTTAAGCTATCAAAAAGTCAAGCTGAACGGCTGGAATCACGATTACAGCAATGGAATGTGCCGGAGGAGAAGAGACAAGGATTAGCAACATCATACCAGCAGAAGAGAGGCCAAGAAGTCCATGCATTAAGACGAGTATACTGAAATACGTATTTTACTTTTTCCGCGATTTACCAAATTTGATAATTGATAAACTTGCCGATTTCTCAAAAACTATACGTGATAGGAAAAAACTGAAGACATATCTGGATTCAGCATGCAAAGTTCAAAATTGTTGAACTGTGTAATGAATTTCTTACAACTTCATTATATTTTTTACAATTTTGAAAAATGCTTTATATTACTTGATTTACATTATAAAATGCTATAATACTTTATTTATAATACAAAAATAAAACAAATCCGATTCTATACATTTTCTCTTATTTTTTAATGTTGTTTATTAATATAACATTTGTAAAATTCTTTAATAATTATTTACCAATTCTACAGTGTCCATTTACATTAGACGAAAGCAAAACTGATCGTGTTTATATAAATTGAATATCTGACTATATAAACTGATACTGAAAAGTTACAGACTGACTCATTATTAACATAAAGTGTAAAATTCGACTTTTGGAAATAGTTCTTAATATAACAAAATAATCATAAACAAGCACACACTTTTTTTGTTGCTTCTCTTACGTTCCCAGCAAGCAGCTTTAGATTGTAGTTTATTGCATATTTAATATCATGTCTGTGGTTGATTACTATGTCAGCTTTCTTATTTATCTAACATTTTCCGCTAAAACAAAAATTATTTATAAAATAGATAATCATGAATTTATAGGTTATGTCAATAATATGTAGAACTCAATGATCTTATATTATGATTTGTACGTAATCGTTGTAATTTGATTAATAAGTATCTTTTAGTACTTACTTTCAGGCGAAGTTCATTATAACATTTTTTTAAAACATTTTTCTCATTGAATTATTGGGAAGACCAATTAATTAATTCGGTCCGTTTTTTTTGTGTAAAAAATGCATTTTTTCGAAAACAATATAAATGAACAGATTAATCGAAGTATTGTTCATTGCTGGCTACTACATTTTCCCACCTCTCAGGCAATTTTCGAATTCCATCTCGAAAAAATCTCTCGTCTTTTGAGGCGATCCACGTTTGGAGCTAATTTTCAATTTCTTCGAAAAAACCTTTCTTTTTTGCCCTTGAAAGTGAAAAATCGCCTTTCGGTGTCTCTTGGTTTCAGTTCATAAGGCACTCAATTACCTTGCTTGTGAATCATTCCCATGAATTTTAATCGTACTGAAACTGCTTGTTATGTCACTCCCAATGATTCTGCAAGCTCCTTTTGCATTTACTTGGATCTTCATCGATTAATGCCTCCAATTTTTTAGCTGTCCAGGACGAGGCTTGTCTTCAACATTAAAATCACCATCCTTGAAACGTCGAAACCATTCCCGACATGATTTATTAGTTGGAGCATTATCACCGTAAACTTCCACAAGCATTCTATGCGCTTCATCTGCACTTTTCTTCAAATTAAAACAGAAAAGTAAAACCTTCCGCAAATGCTGCTTAGTTACCACAAATTTTAATATTTTTAACGCAATAAAAATAGGTGTTTTGTATAAAACTCAAAGCAATATGAACTGTATATTATTCACAGATGTATAACCTCTCTGGAACCACCGCAATCAGCTGCCACTATGAAACATTTATAACAGCCAGAGCCATATTTTGAAAACGGACCGAATTAAGTTGTACTCCATTATGTAAACAAATCCAGCTTGGCGTTGAGTTGCATAATTTGCAGTTGTCAAAATACAGTAATTTCTGATATTTGTCTTGACAACTTTGTACAAATGTCACTAAGTATTTAGTTTCTATAATTAAACAGAGATATGGCCAATCAGAGATTGAACAATCGTGTGTTTAGGTACTTTAACGCAATAAATTACTAACGGACTGTTAATGTTAATCCATTGTCAAGAGACGATGGCGTTAATAAACATTTGTGCAATCGGGCATAAGTAATTAATTGCTATGATTAAACAGGGATATAGCCAATCAAGGATTGAATAGTCGTGCTAGGTGTTTTGTGCAAGGCAATAAAATTCTAACAAATCATTAATTTTAATCTATTGTTAGGAGACGATAGCGCTGACAAGCGTTTGTGCAACCGGGCATGCGCTATCTTAGATGACTGCCATTTACTTATTAATTAATTTGTGGAATTGACTGGATTGTCGTGGTACTTCTGCTTGAAAATTTTATCAGGAGATTTGAACACAAAAGTAGTTTATAGCGAATTTTGTGCTTCGCTTGTTCACTTTTAAAAAGGCAATCTCTCTTAGCTGCATATCGTGCATTAAAAATCAGATCATTTTTTAGAAACCAAATACTAGATTTTTATAGTGAAATTTATTTTTTACCTCTTTCGTATCGGGTAAATGATAAATCATTCTGCCATATTTGTTAACAATATGTAACTAACCTGCGGTTAGGAAGTGAAATAATGCATCTATAGTTTTTAATGAACAAATGGACTGTCAAAATTATTTCCTCTTTTCAATTCCTGAAATAATTATTTACTCTTGTTATGCAAGACCCGCATATTCCAAATATTCGGAAATCTGCAGGTTACAAGTAAAATATGCTAGAAGGTTAAATATATTGATACTATGGACATAACAATCTAATGATAAACACGTACACTAGAGTGTTCGTTATTTCCAAAATCGTGAATTTTTTTGAGAGGGCTAGTTAAATGTCTTCTTTTCATGGTCAACTATTTCGAAATAAAAAACTCATTCGTAACCCTTATTTTCGCGTGCCTGCAGGTAAATCAAGTTTCCCATTTTTCCAATTTTTTTTTACAAATTGTAGGTCTTCATATATGTCAACATACTATGGCCAAACTTCAAGAACCGTGTATTGAATACAGGGAAATTTTTCTTTTGCAACAACAAAAACATTTCTGGTCACTAAAAAAATTGAAAAACCAAAAAAACAGATCAATGAAATTGCCATGCACCTTTATCCATTTTTCGATGCAAAAGTCATGAAATAACGTCAAAATAGTACGAAATTCGTCTTCTACGGAAAATTTACGATGGATTGACTTTTTTCTCTGACATTTTTCTACGCCAAAATGACGATTTTTGAGAGCAAATAGTTTTTCCAATTTTTTGTCAAAAAATAACGTCAAAATTTAAAAAATTTACTAAAAATTTTTTGCACTATCTTTTCATTTACAAATACCGTGGAAGAACTGCAAAAGTGATGTGGAAACTGAAAAAAATTGCTAGAGCATCTGAAACCTAAGCTCAATCGACCCATGTAAGTATTCGATTAATAGTGAGCTCTCGCAAATTCGTTAAAACCAATATTCAATGTATTTCTAAATTTCCATAAAACTTTAAGTCAATTGTTACAAAAATATTTCAAGCTTATGTTTCTGAATAAGATTTCAAAAATGGTTGAAGCTTGAAATATTCTTCAAATTTTCTCGCGCTCTGTTGACCGTCTCCATTCTTTTGATCAAAGAAAAGGATATGTTTCAAAATCGGTTCCAACAGTAAATAATTTCAAGTAAATGACGAAGAATTTACAGGGTTAGTACAATGCTTATACTTTTTATTCAAATTTTTCATTACACATATCGAATTAAAATTACATCCTCCGAAATTCTTTTCTACCTGCGCACTCGATCGATTTGGGAAATAATGGACACCCTAACGTACACATACGTTAAAGGTTTCAAGACTTCACCACATTTCTTGATTCCAAAGAAGCAAGTTGATCTGTAAACAGAGAAATTCTTTATGAAAAATTAAAACTTCAAATTTTTAAACAAATGTAAACATTTTTTCTTTATTTGATATCTTGCATTTCTCCAATCTAAAATGCAAATTTATATCTAGAACATATTCTAAAAAGCTGATCGACGAACTTGAAACAAGTATACCTAGTATTACCGTAAATATTGTTACAAAATCAAACCTACCTTTGCTTTACACATCAGTAGGATTGCAATCGTCAAGTCTTAAAGTTGTAAGTTACAATGTGTTTTTTTTGCCAAATTTGATTATTTCTAATATCGTGGAGTGATAAAGAAAACTCTGTTCATGCAATCACAGGCCCGAATTAAACGAAATCGTTTTCGTACGCAGTAGATGCAAATTTCCAAACTTCCATGTCTCGTATTATTAAGCAAGACCTAGGACTAACTGCTTACAAAAGACGCAGATGCTTTAAAGAGAGGTAGGAGAAAAAATCAAATAGTTTATTGCTTGAGTACGCGCATGTTGGCCATAAAAAATCTGTTTTCCAATGAAAAAATTTTATAGTGAAATAATCTTTCAACAAACAAAATGCCAGACTATACACTAGATAGGCCAAAGAATAATTTCGGCTAGTGCTAAGATTTCAGGGAGACTATCATCCAGCAGCTGTAATGGTTTGGTGGGGAGCGTGTTATAATGGAGTAACCGATATTCATTTTTGTGAAAAGTCCAAACTTCGGTCACTGTGTATCAACAGAATGTTTGGAAAGGAGTAGTGAAATCTCTCAATCACGTTTTTCGAGGTGAACCTTGGACCTTTCAGCCCACAAATCACGGTCAACTCAAACTTGACTGAGCAACAGTATATCTCATTTTCTAACAGTAGGGGATTGGTCTTCTAGTAGCCCAGACCTCAATCCGTTAAATTACAAATTATGGGCAGTTTTAGGGGGCATAGTTTGCTCAAAAAATCACCTTGTTGATTCTTTCAAGCGAGCGCTAACGGAAGTAGTCAATACTTTTCAAATGGATCTAATGCCAGCTGCCAAAGACGAGTGACCCAGGTGTTTTAAAGCTTGTGTAGGAGGCTAAGGGTGACCAGTTTAAATAAATTGTTATAATTATACGTCCCAAAAACCATTTAATAAATTCTGAAAATATGAAAAAACAATTAATCGTTTTATTTTGTCGTACTAATCAGTTTGTAACAGTATTTATTCATGGGCGTAGTATATAGTAAATGAAAAGTTTATGTTTAGTACCGACAATTGAAGCAGATATTTCATAGAAATAGTTGTAGTAGCAAAATTTTAAAAGTTTTAATTGGCAGTACATAGGCTACTGGAAAATGTTTGCAATACACCTTTAATTTTCATAATTTTTCATCTACTTTCTACCACACTAAGCACTTCTACATCCTTCAAAATTAATCGTTGAACCTACTCTTCTGTTGTTTTTTTTTAACACCCTTGTCATTAAGATTTTTGTCGTTGGAAAACTATTTTGGGCTTTAATGGGCACATTATAAAAATAAACCTGGGTATTGTCACCTATTAGGATGTTAACAAATCGGGATGTTCTATTTTTAAACTTAACGCGCTGCGTCATCTGCTCGTTAGTTAAGATATGGGGTACCTAAAAAGAATAAGCCATTCTCGTTTAAAAGATCAAATATATTGCTGATAATGATGTTCTCCTCCGTTACAGACTTGACCTTGCAGCGTCTTCCAGACTGAACTTTTTTAGAACTCTCCGTATAACCTGAATATAATTATACGATGAGGCCAATAATCGTCCAGCACAAGAACCATTTCTTTTAAACATTAATCAATACCCAAACTACTTCCAAAGTTGTGGCGCAAAGTTTCCGGGTGTTCTATTTATGACCAAGATAATATTACGAGTTGTTTTCACTGTCACAGTTCATGAACAACTAACACCCAAAGGTCCTTGCGGATTGCAGTATAGATTTGAACCTGCCTCAACACACTTGAACTCGTCACAATATGTAATCATCGATTACGCCAAAATTAATAAATTTTCCTACTACCCTATATATAATCTTTTATTATTCGCCACTTTATATACTCGCTATTAAAGAAAACTCGGCTTTAGCTTAATGAATCGACAAAAAAGGTATTTGATAGTCATTAATGTTCCAAATAGTGACGAGGAAAAAGGGAACCTAAATCGTAAATTTAATGAGCAAAAGTAGTAACTTTATTTAATAAAATCTAACAAAGTTTACAAAATTACGTTGTGGAATAACGTTTTAGGCACCATTGCTCTACTTTCCCAGACATGTGTAAAATCGAATCATCTCTTATGTATAAAATTGATCTAAAAATAGAATTGGACTGTTACGGTTATAATTATTTACTTATGGTTTGTCATTGCACGATAGCCCGAGTTCATTTCTAATAAGGTAACATTATTACATTAATATAATGAAACATGTACGTTATTTTGTCAAAATTTGTAGTTGTCACATCTATACTTAAAATTATATGTATTGCGATATAATATTCCCCATTTTCTTCGTTAACCTTTTAGAACCACTTACGGTATGTACCTTTCTTAATCATGCCCTAGACAACATTTCACGAATTTATAATCTTAGTAACGCGTACTAAATAACCTAATATATGAAAAAACCAAGAAGTATTCAATATTAACGCTTTGTGATAACGTATGCAAACATACAGTTTATCAAAAATTTAAATGCTTTGATTTTGTCCAATAGTAATGCTGATTTAAAACACCAAGGGAAAAACGAAAAACTCCAGACTAAAGCAAATAAGAAGCAACTAGATAAAATAAAAATAAAATTAAGAACACAACACTGAAGGAAGTAACAACATAAGAAACCTTACAACAAATTATGGGGACAAAGCGTAGAAATAACAAACGGGGCGACAAAATTAAGTAAACTTTACTATGCACTAAATGCAATATTAGGGAAAACGGAACTAAAACAAAAAAAAATGAGAATCCATAATGTCATAACCATCTCAACACTATTATATGCAAGCGAAAACTGAGCATTACAGAAGAAACACGTAAGAAAGATCGGTGCAATAGAAATGAAACACCTAAAGAACATTGCGAGTAAGCCGAAATGGGATAGAATTACTAATAAAACAATCAGACCAAAGGGGCAAAACAATTGAAGAGATGAAGAAAGCATTGGAAGAATTTTGTATTTTGTCGATTTGTTGTCATAAAACAATTCTATAACGTATTCATTCCACCTTCTCAATTTCCCTTTTAAGTCCATAATGATGTTTTCGTTTTCGTCTTGCAAAATTTAAGTACTGTTTACGTCCCATGCCTACGACTTCTTTTATCTTCTTATGTATATTAAAATATCATCTCTCCTACACTTGTTCGATATCTTTGCGTTTGTTCATCCATCTATACAGGTTTCTTTGGCTCTTCGAATCTTTTTTCTAATTTGATTGTTTGTGTTTTTTATTTTTGGCGTTCATCCATTCTGGTTAGTATTTCATCTATTTTTTTATTTATATTTACCGTTTTCTTTCTCTGTTTTAATTATGTGATTTTGCGTTTGCATATTTTTTTATTATTTCTTATAGCAAGTAACTCAGAACTTTGTGAAACCTCAATAAATGTAGTCCACTTACTAAATAGAATGTTTCACTTTGTCGTAGATTATCTACGATTTTAATAAATTTCGCTGGTTAATTATCTATACTGAAGAGCTTTTTATATTTTTGATTCTTTTTTTTTTTGACTTAAACAAAATTTTCTTCATAATATTTTTATGAACGATTGTCTCTACACTATCTTTTATTTTTAAATTTATACGCTATTCTATATTATCGTTTAGTTTACTTACTTATGTCGTCTGTCTTTTAATTACCATTTTTTATTGTAAACTGATTTGGTTTTTAAATAATGGTCAGCACTGCTTATTTTTGTGTCCCGTACAATCTTTTTCCTTTATTTTTTATTTACATTTTATAACTGTCCGTAATCCCAAAGGTACTACATCCACCTATTACATTTTAAACTTGCGTTTCCGTCATTGACGTCTAAGCAATGTTTTTGCCGCTCATTTATAAAGCTTAATAGAACAATTCGGGGGCATTAGTAAACATTTTGTGTCACTGCAGGCAGTGTTAGCCAAACTTAGCCGATCGTTTCTGGAATATGGATTGGCCTATTACCAGTTATTTTAGGCATTATCGGTTGTTTATATCTTTGCGGAATACTAAAATTCCAAAAATATACGCGGCTAAGTAATAGCTTCTTGCGGCATTTGCGTTACACAACGCCAGATTTGCAGCATTCTCCTTAAAATATTCGGATTATATGGAGAATATGAAAATTGAGGCTTTCGCTAGAAATGGCACATACCTGACAATGAAAATTGTAATGCCTCATACATTAGGTATTGGAATCTAACTTACAAATTTGCATGTATGAGACAGTTCTGTTTTGCGTTACGAATTACATTTTGCACGAAACGTACGACGTTCAAATACCATTTAGAATTGTTTAATTTTATTATTACAAAAAGCGAAATACTTTTCCGACATTTTATCATTGATCAAAATATGTACTGAAAAGTAGAAAATAGACAATTTAAATATTGAATTAGTGTATATTTACATAAATATGTATTTTTTAATTGAATATTTGTAGGTCTTATTAATCACCAACTTTGAACTTCTTTTATAAAGAGTTTTCCAATAATTACCATATATTTGAATTGCTGCAGTACCAATATTTCTTATTAAATGGACAGCCATCTGTACCTGTATAAATGATACAACAACCATAGATACGTAATTATCAGAATTCTCGTTTCACCTAAAGAACTTTTTGATTGTACCTTTCGTTTGATTTATAGTTACTACAATCATCGTCTAGTACAATTAGAAGAAAAAGCAAATGTTATTCGGAGTGCTAGTGAAATACTACCTAATTTATGTAAAAATTATTGAAAATTGGGTCATCAAATTCATTACACTAAGCGCAATTGTAATGGTCATTTCAAGGCTACCCTATGTGTAACATTATTGAATGCACTTACGTGGGTTACTCGATATCTATTGCGAATTGGCAACGCTGCATGTGCTAGGTGCAATCTAACGTTTGCATTATACACTTTGACATTTTTGATGGCATACGTACTTTGAACGTTTTGTAATACGGGCGCTATTTGTTTTGTTTTCAATAAGTTGAAAATTTAACTCGTGAACATTTTCATGCGATGATTTTTTACGACTTTTGACGTGGATTATCTCAACAATAGCGACTTTTGGTGATGAACTTGCACAAAGCCACTGTACTCAAGTAAGAACGTGTTCGACATAATTAGCAATTGGTAAAAGGTATCGTTCTAATTCTTTCGTGAGTCGATAGACAGAACCTTTGTCTTCGATGCTTTGTCACAAAAGATTCAGTTGGTATTGAATCCTTACTAGAGAAACGCGCAGAGCACCATGAATGCCGCGTACGCATCGTGCTACGAGACTGTGTTTTTCTGTACCTACCCGAAAGATCCGAAAATGTCTCATGCAATAGTTCCTAAGTACATGAATAAGTGGAAAACATTCGTCAGCAAGTGACAAAAGTGCTCGATAGACAAAGTGTCTCTTAAGTCGAAAAACAGATCGTGAACTGGTTTTCGCGAAACCCGGGCTTAACATTGCGTCAAGGATCAGCAAAATTAAAAAAAAAGGTGTAGCTATGCGAACCCATCTCCGTGCACATAATATCAAACGCCTTAGTTCAGTGAAGAAACCTTTGTTAAGCGACTCGCTTGGCCAAAGTACAATATCGACCGAGATTGGAGCAATGTAATTTTTACAGACGAAGCTTCTGGTTAAGCTCAACTGACAGGCTGCTTTTTAAAACGGTTTCAGAACTGCATCTGTTTACTTCCAACTTAAATGCTCGAGATTTATAAGAAATATTTATTACTGACTGCTGAACGTTGGTTCATCAAAAAAATCAAGGACTTGATGCTGCAGGAGGAGAACGATCTCAAACACCGCAGTAAGCTTTGCAGCGAGTGGAAGAAAAGTGTTCACTTTAAAGTAATTAACACAAGAAATTCGTGTCATTCAGAGGTCCTTGCCGATAAATATACCATCAATTTGGTCGAATGCATACCTCGAAGATTCTAGGCAATTATCGACACCGGTGATTACTGGACAGATTATTGATACAATAGCGTCTTTGTTCTTATGGAGTACAACGTACCTATGTATTTGAAAATGTTTTTAAATGATTTTTCTCCTCATTAACCCGAACACGTTCTTACTTAACCGACTGTATATCGTTGGTTCAATAAATTTATTCGTTGTCGTAGTTCGCTGGCGAATAAATTTAAAGAAGGCCGTCCAAAATCGGCTGTGGTGTCAGCAAACATAGATGCCGTACACAAACTGATAAAGCAAGATCGTCATGTGACAACGTAAATTTAGGCATCCTTAGGCATTGTGTGCAATGGATCTCGCATAAGATCATTCAAAAGCAGGCTCGTGTCGATTAGTCGAAAAAAAAATGCTCAAGAAATACAATCACGGTGCTTCAAAAAATAGATTTAAAACATCGCCCGAAAGATGAGCGAAACCTAACAAAAATCGTTAACGTTCGAAGCACTTGCAAAGCAAATGATCGCCTGTTTTCTTAGAAAAACCGGACATGTCGCAACCGTGGTTTTAGAGGATCGTAAATCGAGCAATTTTGAATGGTACACAACTATTTGTTTGCCAGAAGTCTTTGAAGAAATAAGAAAAACCAACGCGCGACGCCGGATCATTTTCGTCCATGACAAAGCGAGCTCACATACATCAAAAAACTGTCATTTCGCCCTTCGAGGACTTTCTTAGGAATAAAAATTCAGATTTTTTGGAAAATTAAATTCTTATGTTACCACCTGGCCATTGATTATTTATATTAACGGGATTATTTTGTAAAACAAATACTTTTTAGCTGAAAATTACAGATTTTTATGTTTGCTCTATGAAATATCCGGTTTTTTCAATAAGTTTTGTATAGTATTATCAGTATTAATTTACCTCAGGGGGAATAGGGATCATAATCAAGAAAAAGCTAAAATATCACTTACTTCATATTACGTATATAGAAAATTTAGAAGCTATTTCTATACAATTATACATGAGAAACAATTGACCCCTACAATTAATATCTGCGTACAAACAACCTAACAAAAATTTATTAGACCACGACATAAAAAAATTGTTCGGCAGTACACAATGCTTTTAGGTAACTTAAACTCAAAAAACACCATATGGGGATGCCGAGCTAATAACTCTGAGGACATAAGGCTACACATTATGGCGAACCATTGTATACTTATGTCAGCCCCAAATAAATTTACTTATTACTGTATAGGGCTGACCATCAGCCTGATATATTAGACGTTGTGTTACACAAGAATCTGCAAAAACTAATTCAACAAACGGTAACCAATGAGCTTAACTCCGACCATCTTTCCTTAATCATGTCCTTCTATGACGTACCTACAACTTATTGATGGAATAACTGGCTGGAAAGACTTTCAAAAAACGCTTGACCAAAAGCTAAGGTGGACGGGTCCACTTCGATCCCCTTTGAGCATCGATGAAGCAATAATACAATATACAACTGCAATACAAGAAACAAAGAAGTGTTCCTTCGCACAATATAACACACGATTATATAATAAAGCTGATAAAATTAAAAAAATAGATATACAAGAGAATGGCAAAGGGCAAGATTATCTTACTACAAAACATTACATAATAAAGTAAATCGTCTAATAAAACAAGAGCTGAATAAACTTCGAATAACACAATATAATAATACCTGTAAGAAATATATCCCAGCGACTCAACCATGTGGAAGGCAATCAAAAGATTGCTGAGACAACCAAGCGTCATCTGTCCATTAGTAGCTAACAACACGAAGAAAAAAAGTCAGAAATCTTAGCCACGCACCTGGAGAAGGTTTTTACTTCTAATATAGACGAACACGACCCCCTTTTTGCTACCCAAATAGCAAACGCTATAGCTAACTTCTATTTGCGGGATGCCACTGAAATAACCCCAGTATCCACTTAATAAATTAGAGAATACATACGATGACTTCCAAAACGCAATTCCCTAGGACCAGACTTGATAATTAACGAAACATTAACATCTATCCAAAAAAAGGAGTAGCCTACCTAACCTCAATTTGTTACGGTTGTATGGGATTAGCATTATGGGAACTGCAATTGTATTACCAATTTACAAAACTGGAAAAGACAAACACAACACTGACAGTTATCGAGTTAGCTTGTTATCTACATTAGCCAAGCTAATGGGAAAGGTGGTTCTCACTCGACTGCAAGATTTTATACTCAAAAACGAAGTCATCCCGCCTCATCAGTTTGGGTTCCTTCACCTACATGACTTGCCCTCAGCAAATAATTCAAGACTAGCCATATTTGCAGATGATACGGCGATACTAACACAGGACACTACAATCGAAACGATAGAACATTTGCAAAATGCAGTAAACAACGTATTACTGGTATAAAAAATGAAAAATAAATAATAACTTAACTAAAACCCAGGCAAAGATGTTCACACTTAAGCGCTACACCCATCTTTCCAACAATTAATTAAACAATGATGTTACACCATGGAACCCAAGGGGTGCTGCAGTAAAGTACTTGGGAATCCACCTAGATGCAAAACTTAACTGGGAGTATTACCTAAATAAAAAAAATTAATAAGAGCCACACAAGATTCATTCTACTGTACTCCTTGATCAACAGAAAATGTTACCTTAGATCCGAATGCTCGCTACTAATTTACAAGGCTATTCTCCAACCTATACTAACTTATGCGTGTCTAGTTTGGAGTAACGCATACAAAACATCTCTGAAGAAACTTCAAACGATGCAGAACAAAGTGCTACGTTTTGCAATCAACTGCCCTTGGTTCATACGCAACAGCCAAATACATCAAGAGTTAAATGTAATTGCTTTAAAAAATTAGTGATGTGTACAAGTGCAAGAAAATGAAACATCGGAAAAAATAATACACACACAAGGCTTAAACGTAGGCTACCACAAGACTTACTCTAAATTAATTAATCGTAAGTAATATTAGAAATCATACTATAGTAAGCTAGAGATATGAATACATTCACTTAATCACAATAATTTTACAGCACAATATTTAATGACCGTTAAACTTCCTAAACATTTCATAAATTTGCTGTAGCAATACATAAACATTTCCAGATCGCCTTTTCATTGTTCAATAAATATTTATTAGTTTCTTACCTTTTCTGCTCAAAAGCCACATCACTAAATATTACTGCAATTTTCGAGAGAGAGGGTAACTCATTTTTTAATAGTTAACATAATCACGATATAATTCAGTAGAAATTTTTAGATAACTATGCCTAAAGTATTAAAACGTTAAAAAAATAACAGGATGGAATTTAATAATAAGACTTCGGAAAACATGAAAAACTTTGCTAACGAGTTAATAAAAAAAAGAAGAGATTCGAAAGAGAGAAACTGATAGACATCGGCGTTGATGAAAAAAAGGAAAACATGGAACAATTATCGATTCCAATAAGTAAACTATAGAAGTTTGAAATTCAAAAATATTTATTCATATTAAATGTATTCATAATAATTTTCGTAGATAAATTGTATAACTTGTTTATTCCAACTGTAAGTGCAGTAATAATTTAAATGCATTTCCTCCTTAAAAAGCGGTATTTTACGATATGTTAAGTAATCGGCTGTAAAAATTGCATCATCGTCGTTCAAGCGCCTATAAATAACATCTATCTAATTCTCTTCTAAACGCATCCATGCAGTGTGCCGTCTTCGATGCATCCCGTCGGTGCATTTGTGCACCAGAGGAGGTTTTCTGACCCCAGACGGCAGAAGCGCATCATAAAACGGCGACGTGACAGATGTCCCCAATTGCCACCTCAAATTGGCGAAAATCCGCCCGCGGAATGCAAATGGGCGTCGCAAATAATGGTCAGCTGCGTTGTGCCGGCGCAGTCTTCAGCCATCCAGTCTACCTTGAGTGAGCATGAACTTCAACCGCAGGATTCAATGCCAAGGTTAAGTGTTGCAAAACAACCAGTATTATATTCAAGGTATTAAATGATTGGCGAACGAAAAATGTTTACATGAAACGGCGCAATATATCAAGCCGTAGAACAGAAATGGAAATTCGTGCCCGGCACTGTCAAACGCAGGAAAAGGAAACGTTAATCGTACGACCATTATCTGCGGACTATCGAAGATTGTGATTTGGCTAAATCGCTTCGCCGCAGCTTTATTAGCATGCTTTTAAATTTTGTAATTGTCATCATCACAAAAAGATGAGTGATGTTAATATGCCTTCTTCAATTTGTGTACGCATTAAAATCCAAATAAATTATTCATCACGGAAAGGAATGAGATTCAAAGGGAAATTAGCGTTTGAAGCATTGCGTAACATGCAAATGCAAATTTCCAATTCTGCATTAGTTGGACATATTAATTGCATTAAACGAAGATTGGAAGAACATTGATTATTAATATCAATTGTATAATTAAAGTAATTGAAATATAATTAACGATCATGTACAATGGTGCATCGTGTGGTTGGTTCTCGGGTTATAAGGCCGTGGTCTGAGTTCAGAAACTCTTGACGTTTCGTCCACAACTGCGGCAGACATCTTTAGAAGAAGATCTTCAAGAAATTTCTGAACTCCGACCACGGCCTTATAACCCATCTATTTGATAATGTACAAAATCAAAATACTCACAAAGAAGACAAGCGGAGAAAGTCCAAAATACTTTTGCTTGTATTATCTAAATTTGAAAAAGACGAATATGAAATTAACGGCTTAATTAATTTGTTTGACTTTGACCAGTAATTGGACTATTTGGGCCACTTTTTAGTGAATGTTTCTCATAACTATTTTTTATTATTAATTTGGTGAGTTTTGCAATCTGCCCAACGGGCAATTTATTATGAGAATAATAAATTAATGACATGTAGGGTATTATTTCAATGAGTGATTTTTAACATTTAATCTAAGTCTAGAGTTTATTTGCCCAAATGAGTCTACGTGCATTGCCTTGAAATACAAACTTATCTGGATCTTTGGTGCATTGTTTTGGAACCTCCTCAGGAGGGTAATATTAGAATTACTAGCGGTTCCCTATAGTTGGATACTATAGGTCCATACTGATTTAAAATATGGTTTTGCATAATAGCAATTTGTTATCTAGGAATAGTTTTGATCTTCTAACAATGTGCCAGTACGTTTGACATGGCAAATATGTATTTTTTTTTCATGTATGCCGAGATATTTGGCATCGTCTTCTTGTGGAACTTGGAACTTGATGATATTTGAAGAAGAGCATGTTCCTCTGCGAAATGTAAATGTCACTTGGATGGATTTTGTTTAATTAATTTTAATTCGATACGTTTTTAACCAGTGCTGAATTTTCTTTAAGTTGGTTTGTAGGTTTATTGAGGCCAATGCTGGGCACTGTAGAATGCCAAGACAGCTGTGTCATGCGCATATAGTCTCTTATGTCTGAAGTAATTTCTCTATGTGTAGTAGCTAATTTTTCTAACTTGCAATAGAATCCAAATGGTGTCTTAATCTGTTAGTTCATTATATAAGGTCTTCGAATCTTTATTTTGCAACAGAACATACTCAGTATTCTTTGATAAAATTTCCTACACACAGAGGCTGGTTTGTTGATGAACAAGGCAGTTTTATTTTATCGAATACTTTTTTACTATGTAAAACGTTTTTACTCTTCGTAAATTTAGACCTAATAAATATGTATCTCTTTTTTAATTTGGCTTGGTCAAACGATTGCCTGAATCATATTTTGCAAAGAAAACAAGAAAGAACAGATATCAAACACATTTGTATATTTATTCTAATGTATTAATATCTACAAATGTCATTCGTAGTTCATCAATTACCGATCTAGAAATTAAAAATTTTGGTACTCACATTGTGGAAAGACCAATGGAAATGAACAATGACGTGTTATACTTGGTCTTTGAAATAAAGATTGGAAAGTAATCAAAGAGTTATCAAGTTAATTAGTAGCAGCCTGACAATATTTGCAAAATTATGCAGAGCTAAAACCTAAAAATATGTAACACGACGAATTCTTTATTTAGCATAAGTAGATCTTGTAGATGGTGGTACCAGATATGTTCTAATTTTCCATAGTATAGTGTTGTTAGAACCGATAAGTGGTTTTGCTCTACTTACTACAAACTTGTTTGAAAATCTCATTGAATTTATCCTTGGAATGTTCCTTTTTACTTACTATATTTACATATTTCGTTCTGTTTTTAGTTATTTCTCGTATTGCACCCCACGATTTTGAAAGATTCAAATAAGACCAGATTTGCTCTATTAAAACCGTAATAAATCTTTTTGAATTATTTGTATGTAAATATGGGTAACTACTGAATACCACCTACAAAATTTTGGCAAATCTGATAAACAAGAGGCTGAAACTACAAGCGGAGGAAATCCTCTGGGACTATCAAAATGGCTTCAGGCCAGGCAGCTCAACAATCAACGGAATACATATCCTAGAACAAATACTCCAAAAAACAAGAGACTATAACAGAGAAGTTCATGTACTCTTTGTAGACTTTAAGAGTGCATTTGACTCAATCAACAGAGGAAAATGATGAAAGAGCTAAAAACACTAAAGATATCCCAAACGTTGAGAAAACTTTTAAAATGACAATACACGAAACCAAAGCAAAGTGCGATTTCAAGAAACAACAACGGAAGAATTCCAAATAAAAAGGTGTAAAACAAGGAGACTCAATCTCTCCTCTCTATTCAATTTAGTACTAGAAAGCATTATAAGGAACGTGAAACTAGACAAAAAGTATTATTACCGACGACATCCAAATAGTAGCGTATGCGGATGACATAACAATAGTGGCAAACTCGAGACAAACTAATAAAAGCAATAGAAAAAATAGAGGAAGAACCAAGACAATATGGAATGGAAATAAATCAGACCAAAACAAAATATATGAAAGTAGAAAGAGAAGAAAGGGACACACAAAAATACCTTAAAACGCAGAGGCACAATTTCGAAACTGTTACCTATTTCAACTATCTGGGAACGACGATACAACAATCAGGCAAATATCGGATAAAAGAAAGAATCCTCAAAGGAAACCAAGCCTATGGAAGAAACATGAACCTTCTGAAAAGCAAAGCAATCACCAAGAAAACTAAGATAAAAATGTATATGACATTAATAATGCCAGTACTGACGTACGCCCTAGAAACAGCAATAATAAGCAAAAAAGAAGAAGAAGACTTGAGAATAGCGGAAAGAAAAATAATGAGGACAATATTAGGACCAAATATAACAGCAACTGGAGAAAGAAGACTAAAAACCAATAAAGAAATAGAAGACGAACTGAGAGGAGAAACTATCACAAAATTTATAAAGGCACAACGTTTGAAATGGGCGGGGCACATCATGAGGAGGACCCCGACGGAGACGCTAAGGAGAATAACACAATGGGCCCCACTAGGTCCAAGGAAAAGGGGAAGACCCAAAAAAGGATGGCTAAAACAAGTAGAAGAAGACATAAGTACATTGGGAATAACAGACTGGAAACTGAAATGCAAGGAAAGAACGGAGTGGAAGATAATAACTCGCGAAGCCAGGACACACAAGGATCTGTAATCAACCAAAGGAAAGACGAGTAATCCCCCTCATAAATAGGATTTCAAGGCGCAACTATGCGTCAGCCATAATCTTAAGATTGCACGGCTTGATGATGATGAAATATGGGTAAACATGGATGAGAAAAAGCAAAACGAGCCGTTTGGAAAGCAGACATTTTATAAGGGGCTATAGTTATTTCATTAAGATACCAAGACGCGGCTTACTTACATTGACGGAAGTGCGGAACATGAAGTTGGACTTGTGATTACATTAATTAATTTTGAGAAATTGTTGTGCCACTTATTTCGAAAATGCCAAAACTTTATGTTTATCTTTAACAGAAATGTAAAACACGCTGCTGGAACGTTATATAAAGATGCTCCGAAAACCATGAAAGCAAAATTCGAGGTACACTAAAAACATAACCAAAAATATTGTAAAAAATTTATTTTACTAGGCTTAGCACTTTTCTTACAAAATTGGAACAAAAAAGTGAACACCATAAAAACTATAAAGGGGGTTAGAAGGGATGTCAAACTATATTCTCAATCTATAATTAATTTTCCAACGAGGAGCCAAACGAGTTCATTTGGTGACATTGGAACATGGAAATAATACGACAATTATTAATTGTGTTAAATATGCAATAATGCAGTACCTCCGACGATAATTTTCAAAATTTCTGAATCAGTAAAATTGATATAACAGAACCTCCGGAAAGTTTGAAAACAGTTGAAGATTCTTCGTTACATGAGTTGATATCTACCTTTGAGCGAACGCACAGCAATCGCACAAAGGCTATTTATTAATTACACTTTCCAACAATGGAAATGCTTCGTGGTCAAAAATAGGTGATTTATATGTATGTCCATCTGCTGAATTCAAAAATCACCATACCGATTAGCGTTTGTTTTGGAGATACAGTGACATTTTATATTCTCTATAGTCTACATTTTCAGTTTGAGGAAAATTTCTTTTTGGATGTTGCCACACCTGTGAACTATCAAAATACAACAGTAATCTAGCTGTGAGTAGGTTTCATATTATTTCTGTTGTAATTAGTGCAGAATTTCTTCTTTTGGGGTGTTTTTAAAGAGTAAAATTTGTTACATCAACATGCCACGGAAATGTGTAAATTCTGTGAACAATTTTTGTTCTATTTGTGGTTGAATAACATTTTCCTTACAAAAACGAAGTTTGACGCCTCTTGTGAAGACTGCTAACCAGCATTAGGTAGGGGACCGGGATAAGTCATGGGCTTCACATATATGTTGCAACTCATGTTCAGTTTTATTACGAGAATGTCTGAAAAATAAAAAACGATCAATGGCTTTTGCTGTGCCTATAGCTTGGCGGGAGCCTACAAACTACACAGATGACTGCTATTTTTGCTTGGCTCCGCCTATAAAGGCAGAATTGTCAATGAAAAAAAGTGGAACAGTTCAATACCCGAATCTTCCATCTGCTTTTCGACCTATCCCACATTCAG
Organism: Sinelater perroti; assembly: GCA_036346155.1. Classification (NCBI taxonomy): domain Eukaryota; kingdom Metazoa; phylum Arthropoda; class Insecta; order Coleoptera; family Elateridae; genus Sinelater; species Sinelater perroti. The sequence goes on from JARFIY010000359.1 coordinate 1,890,206, forward strand.
ACAGTTTACCGTTTCCTACTCCACCCCAAAATTATGAGTTCGAAGTAGAAAATGAAGACAGTGTGTAAAAAGAAGACGAACCCAACAAGCCTTCAACATCTCATGACCCTGATTTTGAAGAAGAAGATGTCAACCGCACAAAATGACCCAATCGGAGTGATCTTATTCAAGACTTTGACACAGGAGAAGGCGGAATTTGTAGGATCAAGATTACAGCAATGGAATCTTCTTTAACATGATGTCAGGGTTTCCAAGTACGGACAACGTCAGTTTCTTGAAGCCACCATTGATTCTCTGTAGATCCAACCACCTGGTAGTTCTTTTATCAATTTACGATGTAACTGTCATTAAAAAAAAGTACGATCACACTTTTAAGGTTATTAGCTTATGTAATTAATACTTACCGTTTTCTCTTAATCCCTTAAAATGAAAAACTTTTCCCTATTGTATGTCACAGAAATTACAGCTAATAAAATTTTTTCTTTGTCATATTTGTTTTTCTAAACCAAAACATTAGTAACAATTGACTCACGAAGTGAAGGAAACATTTCACGTATTTTTTTGTTGTTGGGTTGTGTTATCAAGCAGAAAAAGCAACCAAAGCTTTACTTAACGGCAAAAAGATCTGATTTAAAGTCTTTTGTTACAAGAAAGTCAGTAAATAAAAAACGCGGAAAATCAAACAAAATAGTTGGCATTGTATTGTATTTTAGATTACTTGTGTAGTCGATGCATCTGAGAATTGATATTTTAGTACAACTTTTGTTACACACGGAATGATGAACATTCAGAGAAATATTTGTCTTAGGTACTATGTAATTTCACTATAGTTACTATTCAGAAGCACATTTAACTTACAAATAAGGTCAGTAGACAGTGAGTTTGGGTTTCATACCAACTTCAGCAACTGCCTAACATTCCATGACTTACAACTTTTTGACTGAAGATGGACCATTTAAAAAAATATCACTGGAAAATAAGTAAACTTTGAAACTTATTTACGAATATAAAAAAAATAATTTTCTCGGACTAGATATTATTTTTGATGCTAAAATCCAACCTGTATTCTTTCTCTTTGACTTATTTCCCATTACAGATTTGCCTACATTACTATTTGTCTTCTCAATCTTCTTCATTTAATCAATTATTCTGCATTGTGTTTGGAATTCCATTTTACTGCTGGTCGACCTTTTCTTGTTTCTCTAAGCTAGTTCATAACTGTTTCGGGAATTTGCCTTCATTCATACTTCGGTCGTGGGTGTACCACTTAAGTGGCTTATTTTCCAATCCACTTGTAATTGAATTTTTATTTGTTCTGTTCTGCGTGTATATTGCAAATTTCTTCTCATATCTAGTTTATAGTTTGTCTTTAATTTTGTCAGTCGTCTACAGTTCTCTTCTACATGTTGCAATACTCTCTACAACAGTATTAATTATTGTTTACTTTGTTTTGTGAGGATTTGATTCCATATCAACCCATGAATTGTTTTTATTGTTCTTTTTTCTTTTATTAGTATAGGTTTTTTCATTGCTCTACATTTTCTATGTTATTGTTCTGCGCATATATAGCACCATGTCGGTGACAGTGGGCCGCCTTGTTTCATTTCTTTGGATACTTCTGTTTTAGTTGTTATTATTTCCAAGCTCAATTTGTGATCTTGTGTTTTGATATAACACTTTAACAATTCGCGTTCTTATCATAATCTTCCACAGTCCACATTTTGGAACATTGCCGTACGTCTTTTCTATGTTTACAAATTTTAAGTGGATGTCAATATGTTTTTCTCGACTGTTTCAATCACATATCGAGGTCAATGGATGTATGCATATGATCTTCCAGATTTAAATCCACTTTGTTTCTCAGTATGATTTTTTGTCTTTTCATCCAGTTTTGCTTTTATAACTCGTTCTAGAAGTCTAACTATCGTTGATATAATATTTATTCCTCATCATAATTTTGGCATAAATCTTACTTTCCTTTTTTATGTATAGGCACAGTATATGACTTTCTCCATTCTCCTTCTACCTTCATTATCACTTCCAGCGGTTTGTTTCCTCCACATTTTATTAGTTTTATTCTAATATTATCTGGTTCTGAATATTTATTATTTTTACATCTTTTGTGCTTTTGCCACATCCGCTGTTTTATTTCTCTCGCGTATTATTCAATTTCATGTTTCTCCGTTCTTTTTTTTTTCTTAATATCTGTTATTTTTTGGTACTGTTCTGTCTATTTTTGTGGGGTTATTAAACTGATATTATTTTTTGTCACTTGTCTTAAGCTTCAAATTATCCCCCATGCTTCTATAAATTAGTTAAACCCTATTGTATAACTTATATTTCTACACATATTATCTCAATATTTATTTTTTTCTTGCTGTAATTGTCTATTACATTTTGCATTTTGTTAATGGTGTTGTATTGCTTAACCACTCATTATAACATGTCTTTTTAGTTCTATACTAAATATTTTATTTCTTTTATTTATCTTTAGTTCGATTACCAGTGTCTCGTTCTTTGCTATAAGTATACTACTTTTTATGTATTCTTAGATTTCATTTGTGCCTCTTTTTTCTGCTGTTTTCTTCTCATTTATTTGCATTTGTAATCTATCTTGAGTAACCTATCTTGTCTGAGGAGTTCAATTTTGCAGATTCGGGCGTGAAATTCTCCCGTATGATCTTTTGTACTTTCTTGTTCTTTATTTTATTGTTTTAGATATGTAAACAAAAGTGCCTATTACCGTAGGGTGGTTTGATCCGCATTTCGGATGTTTATATAATCGTGCATCTTTAATTTTTATCTTTCAATCTATTCTAACAATTATTAATTCAAAAATCGATTGTAACCCTCGTTTTGTATGTATTCACTTGTACTTATGAATGTCTTTATGCTCGAAAAAGGTTCTGCCTATCATCAACCTATGTTTTCCACATCAAGAGAGCAGTCACCTTCTCTATTTTACCACTTTTTCTTCATACCTTCCAAATCTACTGTTGACACATACTTTTTATTTTTTCATCGAATATATCGAAAAATTCTTGTTTTCTGTCTGCTAGCGTCGTCGTTTATAATGTATGCACATATGATTGTGATATTTTGTCCTTGAAATTTAATTTTTAACGACTATTCATTTTTTCCAGAAATATAATACATTTATCTATCTTTTTTAATTAATTTTGAGACTCCGCTTTCTTCTCTTTCATTCTTTCCCACTTAACTTATGTGGATATAATTTTCATATATTTCTTGACCTGTATCCTATTTCTTAGATTCTGTCAATACTGTGACATCGAGATTCACCTTTTCTGTTTGTTATTAGTTTTTTGCTTTTTGTTGCCCAAAAATTGTTCACTCTACGTCTCTATCTTTAGTGTGTTTCTCCGTATTTTGATGTTCTATTTACTTCGTTATGGTTAAGGTTTGAAATTGGGAGCTGCATGCCGAATTTCCTATTAATATCTTATTATTAATATGTTAATATAAAAATACAAACATTTATTTACTTTCTTTCTTCTTGTCTTCGCTACGTAACCAAGAGATTTGATGATTCATGTAACGAATCGTGGACGATGCGGATTCAAATATTTGCAAATTTATTAACGTGGTGTGTTAATATTTTTAGTTTCATGTCTTGCCCACTGTTGTATTTACTTATTTTACAAATTCATTTTGTGCTAATATTTCAAGATTGAATTATTAGAAATTAAACGATCTTTTACAGACTACAAGTTATTGTTTCAATTATTTACAATTTCTCAGAAATTTCTAAGCATTTTAATATGTGGTTTATCCAAGGCTGTTTTGGTGTTAGTAATAAGTTATCTTAAAAACGGCAGATAAGGAGGAACATTAAAGCCAGCTGATTAAGAACTGATTGCACAAAAAGAGATATTTGATTAAAACTTAATAAAATTATAATAAATTTAATTATGCGAGCATGAAACACCGTCTATCTTAAATATTACATTATAAGTAACTGTAGAAATTTTAAAAACTAGACTCAATATTCTCTTTGAAATTTGAAGATTACATACATATATTGCATATGGTATGAACAGGTCGATTCCAAACAGTATATATGATATACTTAACACCACAATTTTAGGTTTTGTTTGACAGTATATCTAAACAATTAGTACAAGACTAAATGAGGATTATGTTTGTCCAGTTCATTATCTCAACGCCAGTTAATGTATACATTGCACGTGCCGCGTGTTATTTTAATAAAATAGCAGTGTGTAATAAATTGTATTTATCATTAATTGTACCGTATTTGCAAAGTACAAAGGAATACGCAAACATCAAATTTGAATTAATCTTCTTCAAAGTACTCTCCTTGGGTCATTTTCACTTATCCCAACGTTGATTTTATAATTCGAAGCATTTCTCATGGTGTCAAAACGTTTTTCTTTTGGCACGGTTTTTATTTTTGGGAAATGCCAGAAGTCGCATGATTTTAAATCCGGAAAGTAAGGCAGATGTGGACAGACAGGAACCTTTTTTCGGCCTAAACATACGATTTTCATATTTCGTACTCCCTCGTCTCATTTGCAAATTTTCAGTTAAAATGCTTTGCACGGACCCGTACGAGATGTTCAGTTGTTCGGAAAGCTCTCGAATAGTCAATCGACCTGTTTAATCGAACCATTTTTGTCACTTTTTGCATGTTTTCGTCGGTTTTTGAGGTCAAACGACGTCCCGACCGTTGCTCGTCTTTAACCGACTCATTTCCACTTTTAAATCATTCATACCATTTGTAAACAGTCTTTAAAGTCACTACATATGGTGATAATGTTGCGGCTGAAATGTGGACTGTATAGTAATTTTAAATTTAAACAAAGGAACTTCAAACGAAAGCTAAAACCAAAGCTAAAAACACTAACCTGTGGGAACGGCGCTTTCTCTCAGAAATCGGTTCCCTGTGTTGTTGATCCTGGGGGATCCAGGATGAGGAAATAAAGGTGTCGGTAAAAAGATAGGACAAGTTACCTCAATCTTCACAGCGGAGCCGATCGATGCCGAGTCAGAGCAAAGAAAAAATGGACCAAGATTTACCGGAAAAAATTTGAACCCCGAAATACAATCGGGAAACAAAAGGACCTCCGGGAAGAGGTTAATATGGTCGACAAAATAACGAATTTCGCCACAAAATTAGCTTTCAACGAAAATGGCCTCGCAGAAATGAAAACTTCTGCTGCCAATCAAACACGCCGGCGAACTCACTCTCAAAACGCTCCCGACCTGCGGAAAATTTAAAGCCGGTCGCCCGCTTTCTAAACTGTCAAAAACTAAATTCAAAAACGAAGCGAACGAAAAGAGAGGCCAGGTCAGCAAGGCCGCTGCATTATATATCAGCGCTCCGCGTAATCGGACAAATTCGCCGCCGAACAAAACAAAATGTATATACAGGAGGGAGCAAAATACGTCCGGTCCTAATTTAAAAATTAAAAATAAAAGTAATTGGAGATTGGCGCGAACATTCCCCGCCCCTGAAGTCACCGCCTTCAGCACCAACATATACTGCGAGGGACGGATCAAACTCCGAAGTCGAGCCCAACAAAATTGCAGTACAACAAATGCAGTAGGGTTATACGCACTAACCACATCTTCAAAATGAAACAAACAAACAACTTGGATAACTATATACAACTATAGACAAATGTCGACAAACCACAAACAACCGCCTTAATTGGGAAGGAGTTGAAACAGCTTCACCGTCGGTAAAGCAGAAACTCCCCCCGAGGATCAAAACTCGAACTACCCGAAGCACGGGGCAAATCTCCCATCAAAGAGTGTCAAATTTTTTTTGACGAACTTGTTAGGCACTACTCAAATAGCTTTGTATCAAGTTTGCTTAAGCTACACAATACAAGGAATTCGCTTACAACTTATCTAAGAAGGCAGTAGACTCCTTATTTATAACACATCGAACCTAAAAATTAAAACAGCAACAAAATTATAAACAATGCAGAATAACTCGTGAAAACACCTTAAAGCTCACTTAGTTCTCAATATCCACTAGATAAAACTATGCAAGTGGCAGTTAACATGTTAGCCAGAACTAGTTAATAATGCAACACCACTAGGTTTGCTTTAATTGTGCGATTTTCAGTTGCACACTAAAAGAACAGCAATTGGTGTTTTGTCTTTGCAGAACTAATTTTTGACTGCTGCTTTGATCGAAACAATTTCAAAATCGTTTTGTTGTTTCAAAAACGTTCAAACACTTAAATCACCATCGATGCTTATTAAAAAATAAAAGTGCCAATGTCTGCAAACAAATTCCAATTAGCTTATCGAGTTTAGTTTAACAGAACTACTTTGTGATAGATAACCATAAACAGACGAAATTATGTACACAAAAAACGTCAAACATTAATAAATTGAAAATATTTGCCTTTTTAATAAAATAAAACTGAACAGAACAAGTAACGTTTCTCTGCAAATTTCATTACCGCTTCACTCAAGCTATCTCGCATGTGGTTCAAATGTTGGTAAGAACACGACTGCAAACTGTTCATAAGGGTTTCACTATGAGACTCATATGTAAACAGGCCTAAAAAACAATCTCAATCTGCAAAATTTGCAGAAATCATCTGCCAAATACTACACAGAATTTTTTTTCCAAAAACTGTTATTATTTTAAAATTTTATTTTGAATACTTTAAATATGAAACCACGAATCAACCAGGGAGTTTTACTGAATTTCGGCTACCCGATTGACGACAAAGATCTGCCAAGGATCGGCAGGGGCTCTTAACGAGCATAATAACTGGACACTGTGATCCTGGACTGCAAAACTGGACAAGCACTTTCAATCAACTCTTAACAACGACGAAGCCGCGTGTATTTCAAGTTGCGGAACAGTCAACACCCTTGTTGGCGAAACCCTGGAGTCGGCACACACAAGATAAACAACCAACCTTGCCCATAATAACCCTCGTATAAACTACCGCTCCATAGCTGTCCCGCCTGGCATTGGAAATCCCAATCGGCGACACCAACCATCCAGGGATTACCATTCCCGACAAAACCAAAACTCACCGCCGGCATAACCCTTGACTTCCTATAAGCCTAAACGATATCCGAGATAAGGAGACGTTGGTCGGCAGAAAAACTCCTGCCGCCACTCTAACATACCGCCGAACAAAATAGTAGGAGCCAAAACTCCCAACAAAACAAACACACGCAACTGGAAACAACACATGCCGCCCGGTACATCCTCGATCTTCCGTTGCCATCGAAACCCAAAGCAATCCGAATGGGGACTCCAAAACAACCCCAACACAAACTCTACCAAGGAGAATCTCCCAGCCGCCAACATCATCCGCCGCGCTTGAACGCTCAACTCTCGAGCCCTAACTACATCTTCCTGCGGCGCGATCAGAGCGTCCACCCACATGACCCACCCCTGGTACGACCTCTGCCGCGATTGGAAAACTGCTTGAAATACCAAATAGGAAGACGTGGATTTTTTTTATATTTAATGAAAAAACGACTATACAATAGAAATATTCTAGTGACTAGAGGGAAAAAACTTCAAAAATGCTAGACGTGTATGTACACAGCATTTGCCTTGCAGTAGAAACGTTAAGGGACACAACCTCTCACTAATTATGAAATTAGATTTGCAATTAGCTCTTGTATAGGAGAGTTAATGGTTCTACCACACCTTTTCCTGGGAAACATCGGACTACCAAGTGATGCTCCTGGACTCGTTTCTGCCTTCGCATCAGATACTACGCGAAGCGGCCTAGAAACGCTCCGTAGTTTGAGAACGCCAAAATGGGGGATGAAACATCCAATGTCAGGGCTAGAATCTGACATGACGCCCTGATAGAAGATCCCCACTTCCGGAAAACGCCGGAAACGTGCTTCCAGGCCTAACGACCGTCGAAGAGTTAGATCGTAGGAGTTCCCTAACTTTTGTGGATTCTTCCCGAAAGGCAAAGAACCGACGGATTTTCCAGAACCCGATTTCTTCACGGTCGAAGAAAACAATTCCTCGCAAACCTTGTTACCTTGATTTAAAAGTGTTGTTGGAGGGACCTCCTTGCCTTTCTAGAATTTTTGAAGAGGCATCTCGACCGGCTTATTCATAGCAACCAAACTTATAGAATTAGTCTCTTTAGACACAACTGAAGCCCTACTCATAACAACAAACCCAAAGAAGCTTGAAATAGCAACCGGAAATTTTGATAAACTTCTGATGGTCGTGTTTCCCAGAATTTGGCTGGCAAACTCAGCACCTAAAATCCCGTCAACTCCCTCCGGAATGTGGAAAGATTTATCTGCCAAATCCAGATTTCGAAGATAGGCCAACTGGGAAATAGCAACTTCCGCCGACGGCAGTTTGTCGACGATCTTTTTTACAATAAGGGGCTCAATCGTAAACGAAACACTAAAATCAAAACGAGACGTAACTTAATATCGAAGACTTCAGGCGTTAGATTGGCAAGTTCAAACGCAGACACGCTTTGGAAGTTAGAAACTGTGGCTGGCTTCCCGAATCTAACAATCTCAGATTTTTAAAATTCCCCGACTTTTAAACGTCCCGAAAACCGCTGACAAAACAACCGTCGAGTTTTCTGCGATCTCGGACCTTTTCGGATTTTCCAACGAACACAAAGTTGTCTCTTTCACCTCCGACAACCAGCCTGCAGGTTTACTCCCTTTCTAAAATATAAAATGCAAGAGGGGGTGATGAGGCAAGTCACATTTGTTACAGGAGATGCATTGTCTACATTCTGGAGCTCGGTGTTCGGGTGAGAAACACCGGAAACACCAATTGTGACCTTTTATAAATTCAAACCTCTCCCGCTGGGATAACTCTAAAGTTACGACAATTCTTGAGGGAGTGATCTTTTCCTTCACAAAATTTACAAATTTTCCCATTCATACGACAATCTGGAAAAGACCGAATATGTGTGCGAACTTGTTCTTTCATATTTTCTAGTAATTTTATTTTTTGGCACGTGTCTCCCTCGCATATTTTGTGATGCGAAGCCTCCACATTCTGATTTTTTAATACGTTTCTAAAAACGGTTCAGATATACATGATGTGTTAAAAAAAAACTTTACACGCCATGAATCTTATTGGGTTGTCCAAAAATTTTCAAGCGTTTCACTTTTTTTCATCAATTTATTTAATAGTTTTGAACTAAAACAAGTTATAACAACTAATCGAAGTATTCTCTGTCAACACTGATCACTTCCTCCCACTATTTCATCAGCTTCATGATTTCACAACGATAGAATTCGGCATTTTTCGAGTCAACATTGCCTTTTTGTGCCGAAAGTAACTCATTAATTTTATCAGTGCATTTCTTTCTGCAGGGGCTGCAACCGGGTTTAATCCTCTTTGCACCAATAATCTTTCCAAATTTTGAAACATGTTCTTTTCCAGTTAAAGTTGCTCTTTTTCTTTTCGTTACTTTCCAATCTGCATTGTTTCTCATGCGGTTTTTTTTTATTTTTCTTGTCCTCCTTCCTGTCGATTTTCTATGTTGTTTTCCTCTTCTGTTTGATTTTTCTCATCATTATCCGCCTCATTTTCGATAATGTTATTATTCCTCTCCTCATCTGAGGAAATAAAATCAGGATCTTCATCACTATTATCTCCAAAAAAAAAAATGGTTCAGGTTCACTATCCAAGTAATAGTTTGCTTCATTTTCAACACTTTCTTTCTGGTTTATTGTTTGATTAAACTCATTATTAATTCTACCATCTTGCATTCCTGGAAAAGAAAATGAGGTAAATAGTTATCGTATTAATAAAACTTTCCAATCAAAAGTTTATTATAAATTATTCACAAATGTTTCGGTGCCGATTCGCACCTTTATCAATGTGTGAATATTTTTTTAAAATTTAATTTAATTTGCCAATCGGCACCGAAACATTTGTGAATCATTTATAATAAACTTTTGATTGGACAAAATCTTATTAATACCATCACTATTATATAGCAATCTTAAACATAACAAGAACGGTGTAATACCGTAAAAGAAACTTTCTACAGCGGTGCGATGAAATTAGGATAAAAACTTTTAAAAGGAATTAAGATGTTAATTAATGTCTCCATAATGATCAGCATCATAAATGCTGTCGAATGTTTTGAGTTTGAAGTGAATCCGTTGAATAGAACGGAAATTATAGTGTCTCCAGACACACAGACAGACAGACAGGATGATAATCTCATTAACTTTCTATAAGCTCCACTGTAGAAATTTAATAATAATTATTGAAATGGGGTAAAAGTGATTAGGATAATATTTCTGAAAATTATTTGAAGGCTTGGTGGTAAACAGTTATAACCTATCATTAAATAAACAATTTGAGCAATACTTCATTAGTAAGTTTGAATTCCTACCTTAACCTAACTTTTATTGTTATTGTTTAAAAAAATGTATTATGTAAGGGATTTTCAACTCACCTTGCTTTGTAGAATTACCGGTAGTATTATATAATGCACTATATACTAATTTTCTACCTCTTGATGGTGGCATTCTATTTTATGAACGGTACACAACAAAGATGAAATTATGATTGCCTACCGATTTGGTTTTGATGAATATTCAACTGCACGTACTTTGGAGATACGACTTTTTACCTCCATGAAGAATATTCGGTACGACTTTTTCTAAACATCGTATCTCAGGAACCAGTAATAACGGACATAAGATCGTTTACCATAATATAATTTGAGATTCTGGCATATTGAAAAAAGTTAACTATATTTAACAAAAAATTGGAGATACGATTATTTACCTCTATATACAATCAAAATACAGTCAAATTTCTCCATAAGATGGATTTTTTGGTGGATATTGAAGGTTTGACTTAAGAAAGTTGGACTGTATGTGGTATGTAAATCATCTACGTAGTTATTATGATCTTATAGAAATTTGATTATCCGGAATGCTTTATTCCTAAATATTCTGGATGATTAGGACTTTCCTGAGGTTAATTTTTAACATAACCGTTTACATGCAGAATAAGAAGATATAAAGTAATTTTGAATTGCTTGAAAAATAAAGTTTGAGATGTACTTCAGTTGTAATAAGCGTAGAACTGCTTTTATTACTTAAAATATATAATTGATGTCTATTTTACATATTTAAAATTCCTAGACCTTTTAAATTCCAGCCTTTTGCTGCACTATCGCTTTTACTGCCTTCAATAACATTAACGAGCTTTGCAAAGGTTATTCTATCTGTGCGAAGTAATTTAATTCGAGAAATTTCGTTCAAGGTTCGATTATGTCGTTCGGGTTCCAAGCGGTCTAAATTTGAATAACTTAATCTCGTTTATGTAACAAATATCTGGAAGCACACAATGCGGCTGCTTTATCTCGCGCCATGCGTCCTCAGCTAGCGCGACAGCATCAACGCGGAAACCGAAGATAACGAGCAATCAACGGCCTTGAAAACCAATACCCATGTCCAAGTTCATGTTACGCTGACTAATAACGTGTGTCCGCGTAATAACTTTCCGATCGCAGCTAAATGAGTAATAGCACAGTTATGATGGGAAAGAACGTAATAGCGCGGCCTTCGGGCGAACTTTTTGGTGCCGCTGGCGCATCCTCAATTCCTGCCAAGTTCAAGGTCGTCTCGATATAGCTCGTAGCAGCCTACAGGAAACGCCAGCTTCGAATGTCTTCGCCTCCTTTTCGTTCAATAATTCTTCGCTTTTTGAGGCGCGCGATGTTCGGGCGTACGGAGGAAAACCGTTTTAGGCAATCTAGAGAAAAATTCCGGCCTTGCTTGCAAACGAATGCACAGCTTGCGGTTTGCTGCGTGATTACTGAATCTAGATAATAGCGGGTATCTTCCAGTATGGATAATTTATTTCTTTTTTTTAGCGTAATGTTCTCATGCATGTGGTGCGTGCGCCGTCTCGAACCACTTCACGTACTACATACGTGAACACACTTCAAATGTCTTCATCCCGTATTTTTTTTCTTGTCTCGCTTAGTAACCATTTAAATTTTAAATTAACTCTGATACGAGGGGATGATACTATGCTCCGTCCATGACCTGAAGGATGCTAAATTGGTTTGTTTTTCTCAACATAATCTCTAAGCGGGGTAATATATGCAATTGCCAGTTTTGAAGGTTGAGAAAAGATGATAATTACAATGCAAAAAGGTAAATGCGTTTTTGTAATTGTCCCCGTTGATGTTCTTGAATACTAGCTGGAAAACTTAAAAAAATCTGGGTTTTCAGTAATTAGGAACAGATTACTCTTTTTCAGTGTTTAATATAAAAATTTTTAATTGAATACAATTGTATTATAGATTAACATTATTGGAGTTGAAATAATGCCTATTATATATTTGAAAAAGGCAATAGTATGAAGATACTACATCAAAACACACAATCTATTATTTTATTTGTGGAAAATATTGTGACCAAAAACCTATCTCTCTTTCAATGGCAACAAAATGATTACATCATATTAAAGAACCAAACGGTGTTAAGCAAATTTTCCTGAAAATCTACTCCTGTTAAATGCAGAAAATATTCACTAGGATAACCTACAAAACTTTGTTTGCATAATTATATATATTATATATTATCAATATACCCATTTACCAATTGGTGTAGGGTTACAATTATCTACAAACTACAAATTAATTTTGATTGTAAATACATAATATTTAATAAACTAACTTTCCAATGTCAAAACCAAAAATTAATCATAAAATTTATTTAAAGTAAGCTGGGTTCCTTATAACTATAAACTTAAACTTTTATATCACTTTCGCCCACAATAATTTTAATTTTGGTGAACAAACCCACTCCACTCTTTTTTATTTTGCACCATTACACTCGCTTCTTGCCACGATTTTCCTTTCTTGGCTAATATTTTTCCACTACATCATCCCACGTTTCTCTTGACCTTCCTTTGTCCCTTTTTTAACGACTTTTGTATTCCATACTCGCTTAACCTGTCTGCTGTCTCCCATACGTTGTAGATGGCCCCACCAGCTGAGTTGTCTCTTCTCTATAAACTGATGTATCGATTCGATTCCCAGTTCCTCCCTCATTACATCATTCCTTATCCGATCTTTTAATGTTATTCCTTTCACTCTCCTCAAATACCTCATCTCTGCTGCTTGTATTTTACTTTTCATCCTTGTTGATGTAACCCATGTCTCGCATCCATAAATAAGTGTAGGCCTATAAATTATTTGTATACATTAATTTTTGTTTGTTGTGTCACTTCTTTTCTGTTGACAGACTTATCTTTTATTGCATAGTATATTTTATTGGCTTTTTCTACTCTCTTTAATTCTTGTCTCCCCGTTTCTTCTATTGTGACTCCTAGATATTCGAAGTGTTGTACTTGCTCTATGTCTTTACCTTCTATTTGTATTTTAATTGTGCAAGGTTCTTTTGAAATTACCATCACCTTAGTCTTGTTTGTATTTAATTTCATGCCATGTTCTTTTAAAGTTTCGTTCCAGATCTGTAAGTTGGTTTGTAGGTCTCTTTCATTTGCTGCCATTATTACTACGTCATCTGCAAACGCACATTCTGTTATCTCAACTACTTGTAAATTTCTGTATCCCAGTTTTAGCTTTTTAACACTTTTATTACATTCTTTCTAATGTCGTCCATAAATACTGTAAATAGCACTGGACTCAGTACTCCTCCTTGTCTAAGTCCTTCTTTCATATCGAAACTTTTAGACCTATTATTTCTACTGATTACAGAATTGGTGTTGTACCTATATAGACTTTTAATCGCTACTAACAGGTTATCATCGATATTTCTCCTGTCCAAACTTTCCCATACCATATTTCTATTTCCCCTGTCAAATGCTTTGTTCAGGTCTATGAACGCAAACAGCATCTTTGTATTGTACTTTACTGATCTATCTATTTTCTGTTTTAATGTAAATATATGATCTTGTACACTAAAACCCCTTCTAAATCCACTTTGCGAGTGTGATAATGTTTCTTGATTTTTCCTCTTAATCTTCTCTCAAATATACGTTCATAGATCTTTATGGGTATGCTTAATAGGGTAATTCGTCTGTAGTTGGCACAGTTAGTTCTTTCTCCTTTTTTGTGGTTTGGGAGAATTTTTCCTATTTCCCTCTCTTTAGGTATTGCTTTTTCCCTCCAGACTTTATTATAAATCGTTAGTAATAACATTTCTCTGTCTTCGCCCATATATTTTATCATCTCTGCCTTAATTTGGTCATGTCCGGCTGCTTTTCCAATTTTAATTCCTTGTATTGCTTCTCTCATTTCTTGCAACTCTATTTTTTCAACGTCTTTATTTTCTGAACTCATGTATATTTCCCTTAATTTATCCTCTTTTCTTCTTTCCTCTTCTTTATCCTTTTTATTCTCTATCCCTGTCGGGTTCAGCAGTTCTTCAAAATACTCTCTCCATCTCTCCATTGCTTCCTGTTCACCTACTAAGATTTCACCTCGCTTATTTTTGATCTTACCCTCGTACATTGGTTTACCGTTTCGTACTGATTTTAGTATTTTATAAAATAATCTCTTTTTCTCCTTGCTGTTTCTCTCGTGTGTTTCTCCAAATTCTTTCCATGTATCTTGCTTAGCTTGTGGTACTAAATCTTAGCTCTTATTCTTTGCTCCTTATATTTTTTGTAAGTCTCTTCCTTTCTGTTATTTAAGTATTTCTTCCACATTTTATTTTTGATCCTAACCTGCTTCTTCTGTTGTCATTCCACCATGCTGTTGCTTGTTGGTATTTGTTATTGTAGTTCTCCATTGTTGTTTTTTGTTATTTCGCCAAATTTTCCTACTACTTTTATATCTTTATTTTCGTTTATTCCCACTCTGCTGTTTAAATCTCCTGTTACAAATATCCTTCCTTTGCTGGTTTCTGTTGCTTCTGTTAATTAGTCCCAGAATTTATCCTTATTCACTTTTGAATCGTTCTCATTTGGTCCATATGCTACTATTATTGTTATTATATTTCCATTTGTTTCTTTAAGTTCTATCGTTAACATTCTTTCGTTTCAGCCTTTCCAGTTTTGGATAATTACAGCTTCATTCTCTTTGATAATTATATAGCCTTGAATATACACGGAAACTATTTTTTTTGCCTCACTACAATATTCTTGTTGGTGCATTATTAGCACTTACTCTTTTTTGAAAGCTGAGGACCACCGAGAATTGTGCTTACAAATGTTATGTTATAAATTGTCGCTGACAATAGTGATTTGTTTTGTAAATTCACCTATGAGGAAAATATTCTACTAAATTGTGTATGATAGTCTTTTTCGGTCGAAGACCAAGCCTTGCCACCGTTTACAGTTTCTTTCATTTTATCAATAAACAGTATAACAGTGATGAGCTTCTACACCTCGAGTGAAAGCAAAGCCTGTAAACTGACAGGTTAAAGCTCATGTTTGCTCTCACTGTTCTGCCGTTGCATACCTTCTCTAATATAGAGCGATGTGACAAGCACCGCACCTTAGACAACCGCATTATTACCCTTTGTTCAAAGTGAACATAATTACACAATTATTATTAATAATTGATTAGATTACCCGTTAGGCACACTGGCGCTAATAAGCAGCATATACACAATATTTTGTTATATACAATCCATTCTTTTCTATTAGCTTTTCCCATCTTTTCGGAAACCGCATAAAGTAATATTTTCAAAATTGTGTAGTTTGCTCGCAAAATATTGTTGTGAGTGAATTTTTAATGAACTAAATCCTTTACTGTGAAAATAATGCGTTAACGAAAGAAGTAGATATGATGTGGCAATTATCCGTAGAGTAAAGAGCATGATCTGAAATGTCCCAGACAAGTGTTACTAATTTATTTCTAAATAAAGACAACGCCTCGTGTATTCCTTAAATCAAGTTATTTTGTGCTGACTACTTCTTTTAATTTTTTCTCGATGGGTATAGTATTAACTGTTTCACTTGAAGGAAAGCTTCTTTTGTTTCGCTGAAAAAGCAAATTACGCATGGGAACATAATAGTAAGGAGGTTACTATCTCTCAACTGATGCGAAACCCATATTTCTCAGCGATTGGTATAACTGAGCTTTATGAGATCATGATGTACCATTGCTGGGGAAACGTTTAAAGCTTCCGCTAATTCAGGAACGGTGTATCGCGAATTTTTGTCAACGATGCCGTTGTTGAGAGCTCTATCTTCCAAATTAGGAATATTAGTTCCAAACTGCCTA
The DNA here is from genome assembly GCA_036346155.1 of Sinelater perroti. NCBI lineage: Eukaryota > Metazoa > Arthropoda > Insecta > Coleoptera > Elateridae > Sinelater > Sinelater perroti. The sequence continues at coordinate 1,906,405 of JARFIY010000359.1, forward strand.
AACATATATGGCACCGCCTTCATAAATGGTGCAACTTTGCTTGTGGTATCGTTAGTATTATTGCCTTCTATAAAACAATGGATTATTATCTGAAGCAAATGGTTCTTTTAGTTTTTTTTTATATGTAAATATGAACAAAAAGACAGCCAAAGGACAACTGAAAAAATGATATCAACGTTTCAGAGATAAGGTTGCATGTAAAGATAAAGCAGCTTACGTGCAAGTCGTCACAGAAACTTTTGGGCAACCTTGTACTTTTGCAGATTCATAAACGTTTATGTGAACTATTAACGAAACTTAATTATATTTATTTATGGTAAAAAATAGTCGTAGTTTCCCTAATACGTATTATTTTCACTGGTTCTCCAATGTTTTCTTTTTCATTTGTGATTGTTTTTCTAAATATATATGCAAATTTTTTATTGTTACTTATTTTTATTCGTGTTTTTTAATTTGTCTAAATAATTCAATAAACACCTGCTGCGGTTTCTAAAATACACTATTGTTTATTGAAATTACAGCAGTAAGAAAAAATTGAAACTGCAGATTTATTAATTAGAATAAGGTAAATGATTTTCAAAACATTTGTTTATAAGCACATTGAATCAATAATGTATGGCCCCACCTCCAGCTCGAATGATCGTCTCCATTGTTTTTGGCAGCTGCCAAATTATGGACAAATGGTGTTTTGATGGACTGCGTTCCGTTTATTATTGACACGCTCCAATAATTCAGCCATATTCCTAGGATATCGTGTACGCTTCGCGCAATGATATTCCGGACATTTTCGATCAGTGAAAAGTCAGATAACAGGTCGACCACTCTGTTTAATGTATTTTGTGCCACATGTGCTTGAGTGTTATTTCCATTAAAAGATTGTTTAGGGCACTCTCTGAAGGAAAGGAAGTATTACGGGCTGTAAGACGATGTCTATGTAGATCTGACTGGTAATTTTGCCTCTTAACTCTGGCCAGATACCGATAGCACTATAATACTCACAGTTGACATTTTGTGTCCTGTACAAGTGTATTAATATTTGATTGTTATTTTAATTTAAACAAAATATGGATTCATCAGGAAAGACGATTCTATGCTACTCATGTTGCCAGTGGCGAGAAGTCAGTAATGGTCGCCACAAAGGAGGTTGAGAGTAATCAACGTCGAACAGATGCATGCAATCGGCACCGTTTAATGATCTACAATTGCTGTGCTAGAGCATTTGAAGTCGCGCTACGATTTATAATCGCAAACCTTCAAAGCTGACCATCCTCCTGGTTAGTTATGCGTACTGCTCTAGACCCCGATCTTTACGAATGAGTACTGACTTCGGTCTATTTCTTTATGTAAACCAAGACTGCGTCTTCTTTCAAATTTGCCAACTTGTTCATAATATATCCTTTGTTGACGACGACGCAACTTTTATACTTGTTTTACACGCGATGTCAGCATTTCCGCCATACCTCATATCCAAGAAATGCCATAATCAAATTTTGGACAGACAAATACATGGATCTTAAACTTTACTCCGTTTGCGATTGTAGTATGGTTAATGTAATATAAACATTTCACTACAATATAATTTATTTTTAACCACGCTGTATTTTTTTTGTATAAGTTTGCTGGTAACTACTTAATCTATTCTGGTAAACTACTGTTGAAGGAAAAGATTTTATAGCTTATATCAGATAAACGTCAAAAACAGGATTGGAGCATAAATCATGGTACCTATTTTTTTAAATGTAAAGGATGGTATGACGAAATCTGGTAAGTTTCAAGGAAACCGTGCATTCATAGTATGTATCCACAACACACTGTAATTGCACAGAGAGCAATGCTAAATAAGTTGTTAGTCAACCGCTGTGCAAGATGGATGTGGTCTGACTAGAACAGCGTTCATATATCAAAATAGCCGTCCTCCACAGAGAGTTGGTAGAAGCTGTCGAGAATAATGTTCTTCCATACCAAACAGTCGCAATATGGGTAGTAGAGTTTCAGCGGCAACGCGAAGCAACCAGCGGCTAGCAACGGACAAGACGATGTGTGAGTGTGTGGACCGACGTGTTACGTGCAGTAGTTACTAGAGAGAGAAAGTGACATCGAGAAACGCACCCTCCACAGGATTTTGCTAAACAATCTTTATTTGCGTAAAGTTGCAACGAAGTGCGTACGATATACACTCACGGAATTTCAAATCTAGATGCGATATGCAACATGCGACCATTTAACACGCTGGTAGCATGAAGAAGACCGCTTCCTCTCAAGAATGATCGCTATCGATGAATTTTGGGCCACGGCATATGAACCAAAGCTCAAACGTTAGTCCAAAGAATGGCGACATGCAGGATTACCAAGAAGGCACTGTAGATGATTGACAACTTATTTAACATTGCTTCCTGTAATTACAGAACACCACACACTATGAACTGCACGGCTTTTTTGAGACATACGACATTTTGTGATACCGTCCCTTAACTTTGAAGAAAAAATAGTTGACAAGACATACCCCAACCCTCGCATATTATAAGTACAGTATTATTTCCAAGGAGTTTCAATTTACTACATTCATCTACAAACAAGATCTTGCTCTGATCAGTTCTCATCGAATTTTAAAAACGCACGAACTTTAGTTTTACAGTTTTGCTCATGATCATCCAACAATTAACAGTTTACACGTCTGTTTTGGCACTGATACTAATCTAATCGGACTTCATCTAAGCAAAAACGTCAATGCTGTGGACATATGGATGAATAATGTAAAAAAAAATAATGTGCAGTTTTAATTTTTGTTTTGTTCTTTTTAACATATCATATGATGTTTTCTAAGACAATCAAGGCAAACCTTTAATTGTTAAAGAACTAAAGTATTAAGAATTAATATAATAATAAAATGTTGAATTTTTTCACAAAATTTAATAATTAATTATTCGAGAAATGCATATTTTGAAAAGCAAAAAATGAACGCTTTTTAGTACCAGTTAATTATGAGTTTGATTTATTACCTACAAAATATAAAGCTGTAATGAATATAAAATTTTTATTTCATTCGAATACATAATGATATGGGCGAATGCTAAAATTTTATCGAAAATTTACTTTTATATATTTTCCCGAAAACATTATCCTGAAAGTAGATGCCCCAAAAGGAAACCATCAAAAATAGGTCCTCTTGAATGATACAATCTCAACAGTGTAGTTAAAAATATTCTTATTATCGGGATATTTACGCAAAATTAAAAAATGTAAATTTTTATAAAATATTGCTAAATGCTTATATTTTATTGTTTGTGTTAAAAATCATTTTTATATACAAAGGAATCATATTGTTATATAGATACGTAAGATAAATTACCCATTATTGTTCTATCGTGGAAAATTTGTTTATTTTTGACCTTGCAACAATATGCTTTATTCCATTTTTTTTATTAGGCGGTTTAGTGTCTATCATTTTTCCCACTTTTTTATCGATTTCCAGATACTTATTAACACACTTAGTATATTCGCAACCAAATATCTTAGTCATGGTACAGTCGAAACTTTTTAACTGAAATGAATTCATGTTATGCAGCTTTATATATATATTCCCATTGTTATACCATAATATACAAGTATTTCTTATATCTATACACTTTCGATTTCTATTAAACATATCAGAAATGGTAATACCAAATAGCGCGAACTGAAACTAAAAAATATGATACTGCCATTAAGGAATTATTCTTTATTTTTTGTTTTTTATTTTCCCGGGAATTCTTATTTACAACAAAATACAATACAACTCACAGCTACATCAGTATCTGGAGTTAGGATCTGTCGAATGCATGTTATTTATTTACGTAATACGGAAAGACTGTTAGGTTTAATTACTGTTTATTCTGGAACCATTGTAGCGATTAAATGAAAAAAGATAAAGCATGATTCGCATTTGTGTAGTGGACATTGTTTATCCATAATTACAAGGGAAGTTTAGTGGTCAGGCAAAATAGGCGAATTTATGGTGAATTTTTGAAAACAGTTATCGACCTTTTAATGGTTTTTTTACATTACTGGCGTTACAAAGACGCAACATCCTTGACATTTTATTTTTAAATAATTCCTGGCAAGCATTCGTATGTTCATAATATAACAGCTTTAGTCTTCTGGCTTAACTTAGATGGCAGGTCTCGTACTACTTAAAAGGATTTGTACATTTTTCTGTTAAAGGGCACCAATTTTTATGTCAGACTCTTCGTGTTAAGCTTAACATATTGTATAATCGATCTCGTTTTACACTTGGTAAAAACTTTTTGACTTTGTTAGTGTGTCTGCTTTGTATACATCCAGTAACATAATCATATTAATGTTTTTTGTCTATATTGCACTGTGATGTACACTGTTCACTCTGGTATCACGACAATATACCTAAATTTATTAAATAATGCTAAGGAAAATAACCAAAACGTTAGAAATAGAACAACTTCAACAATAATAAGATGTATTCAATCTTGCTCAACGTACAATAATCTTCTTAAGGTGCCATGCGCTTGCCAGTGTGTAGGCGAATAATCTGTTCTATTCTATTTATGCACTATATCAAATATCATCTTATGCCTTTCTGACTATAGTTTCTACATCAGGTATGTTGCAACAATTTCTAATGTCTCTTAACCACTAATGTCGTTTTCGCCCGGGCCCTTTTTTCCTTCGAACTTGCCCATTAAAATAGCTCTTGCAATATCTATATTGTCGCCTCTTAGTATATGTCAAAAGTAAGTTACTGTTCTTTGTTTAACGAGGTTCAGTAGTTCTCTGTATGTACCTGATCTTCTTACTACTTCTTTATTGGTTATATGGTCCATCTAGGTGATTCTAAGCAGTCTTCTGGGTATCCATGATTCGAAAGCCTCTATACTTTTTGGTGACCTGGTAATTAGGGATTATGTTTCTGCTTCATATAGCAGTATTAGCCATACATAGCATTTTAATATTTTGAAACAGAGGCTTATTGGTATTTCTCAGCGAAAGAGAAAAGTCTTTTCTGGTGATAAATCTTTATCTCTTCTTTTCAATTCCATTATGTGTTTAGTCTAGCATCTAAGTATTTAAACTTGTCTACTTCCTGAATATGTGTATTATCTATTAGTAGTTGTTGATATTCATGTTGTTGTCTGATGACTGTTATTGATTTTATTTTGTTGGTGTTTGTCTTTAGGCTATATTCTTTTCCTATTGAGTTTATTTTGTTCATTATGACTTGTTAGTCGATTTTTTCTACATTTTAAATATTGAATGTTAAATAATATGAGTGTTAATGATGCACCTTTACCTGACTCCTTTTATTGGAGCACCACTGTTTGATTACAGTAGAGATTTTTTAAAAATTCAATGTCCTTGTCGTCGAGGTCGATATCTTTTAACAAGAGTAGTAACAAGTCATGTCGAACATTGTTGAAGGCCTTTTCATAATTTATGAAGTATATACATAAATATCTCTTTGCGTTGATCATAACATTTTAGACTAGTAATTTCATACTTCGAAATGCTTGTCTTGTACCTAGACCATTTTTGAATCCAGATTGGGTTTCTCCAGAGCTTTTTCGCATGCTTTACAAATTCGATTGTGGGTAACTAGTAGAAACATTTAGGGTCAGGACTCATGAGACTCATAATCTTACATATATCCCTCATGTGTTTTTAGTGTTAGGTTTTTTGACTAAAGTGATAAAGTTGGATTTTAGCCAGTCGATTGAAATATTACCGGTAACATTTCCCCGTGGATATTGTCTGGCCCGAGTGATTCGTTGTTTTTTACATTTTTGTGCATATTTTACTTTAGATGCAAGTACTGGCGGTCCTCATAAATCTTGTAAGTTGATATTAAAGTATAAAGTTGGGATTATCTCCGAACAAGATTTTTATGTATTCTTTTCAGATTTTACTGAGTTATTCCGTATCTGTTATAGCTTGATATTTGATCGTAATTTTTGAGATGTTTGCTTTCCTAAATGAATTTGTTATCTCTTTAAGTTGAAATAATCACGTTTCCTACCCAGTTCCGCTTCTTCACGTTATTTCATTGTCAAGTTATTGTTCGTTTCTTTTACTTTTGCATGCATGTTTTGATCTAATTCTTTATACTTTCGCTCATTTTGTAAGTTTTTTTGTTTCATATATTAGACACTAGTGTTCTGTCATTCAAATTTTCTTAACTTATTTTTTCTTATTACTTATTACTTTCTTTGTAACTTATTCTATGCTTTCTTAATGTTATTTAAGTGTTCCTCTACATGTTGTTCGAGATTTGTTTCTGTGATTTTTCTGTTTATTTTAATTCTTAGTTGTTCTTTATTTTCGATTCTTTGAGTGCATCTTTGTTATGGCGGTTAGTTTGATTATACGTGTTATTAGTTTTCCCCTGTATTTAAATTTGGCTATTAGTGGAAACCTTCATTCAGGATGCTTTTCAGCTGTTTGTACTGCTGCAATATCTTCATGGTGCTTTCCTTTCAGAGGGATCAATTCTGATTCTTTCCTGAATACAGCAGCGCTTGTTTGTTTTATTTCTATTCCTCTGTCAGTTTGTGAGGGACTAATTTTTCCTAAATCGGTGTGTAAAATTTGGTGGCGCACATTTTTATTTCATTTCCTTTATTCTAATATCAAGCGTACAGTAACACAACATTTTTCTTGTAGTAACTGCGTGACACGTTTGAAATTTGCAGCGGTATATGATGTTGACAAGTGACCAATTCTGGAATCGTTTTGCACTGAATCTCTGTGCTTCCGAAGCCTTTAGTGCCATTCAAAGACACCGCTTCTCTAAAATACCTTATTACGATATGTATGCTGTACTATATTCCATATTTTACTAGGATTTTCTTTAAAATACAACTCAATGTTAACTCTGCTCGTATAACTTCCAATTAAATGCGCTAGCAGGCCGAACAGTGAGTTGCCCCGCCACCTAATGAATTTACATGAAAATATCTCCGAGACCATGTGTATTCGGAACACATATCGGATGACTAAATAACATCCATTGCTTGTGTTTGAATATCATAAGCAAAGAATTAAAAAATTAGCCCTGGAACTTTTCTAACAAATATTGTAATACTGTTCATGAAAGTATGTATTACTGCTATTTATTATGTTCTTAGGATTGCCTGATACATGTTTTTGTCCATTTTTACAAAAATAAAGCTGAATAGTACCGTCATTTTAAGGTTTGAAAGCTTACTGCAATAAACATATTTTTGTCGATTAATAAACTTCGTTTGTGACGATTTTTTTATAACTTCTTTGCAGGTTTCTTGTTTTTATTGTCCAACATTTTAATTCTGTTTGACCTTTTCGTCTCAAATGTGTATAACAATGGAAGGATAGACGTTTTGTATAACTATATTCGTTTTATAAGATTTTTCATTTACGAGTGATTTTTCCATATATAAAATGTACACGTTGTTTTTGTATATTGCATTGTTTAAAATTCTGTATATAAGAATCGAATTATTTTTAATATCAGGGCATTTTTTCTGTATTTGAGGGAGAAGCTAACAGTTACATGAAAACTCTTTAAAAAGACTGGAATTTATTAAAATTTGTGGCAAGATTCATAGTTTAGAACATTAGCAAAATACAGAAATGTGGAATATAAATCTAATTTAAAAATTACATTCATTTTGGAATGACTAGCGGAACAACTGCTTTGCACATTAGAAATATAGAAAATGCTAAACTTTTTGGAAAATAAGTTTAAAAATAGTTAGGCAGCAACTTACGAATGCCGATGCATTTATATCGATAATTACAATTTGAGTTATATTCAGAATGGCTCTCAAAATTCTTAACCAGTATGTAAGAAATTTCTGTACTAGATTTCATCAAATAATTGTGTTTGCTTGTAACGAACATGAACGAAACTGCCTTATCTTAATTAAAAATGTGTTTACATTAACATATTAATACTATTAGTCTAAATTAAAAAGATAATTGCGTGCTAGTTGATCGAAAATGCTTACTTGTTTTTGTTGACTGTCCGATCACATATTTTTCGTAACTTTTTTTACTAAATTACTCACACCTTTAATCGCATATGTTCCATCTTTTGCTGTATAACTATGACATTTCTACTGTTATCTCTAAAAGATGACTTTATAAATTAATTAGGTTCTTCGGTTATGTGAGATCACTTCCATAGTTGTCTATTAAAGCATTTTCATTACTGCATTTTATTTCTAGGATTACAAGCTGGTCCTCCTATAATAGTAGGAGAAACATACAATTTCTATATTTTTTTTTAGTATCGTATACCTAAGCCTTTAGATCTCATTTCGATCCTCTTGCCGTTCTTCTGAGCGTAGTAAGTCGTTATTGTATTGGAGTTGTGTTTCTCCATCCCAGGTCATTATTTTTGGTTTCGTATAGACATTACTTTTTTATTTATTTTATGGTTGGTTTTGTTTCTCTAATATTAAATGTAGTTGTGAAGTTTTTTATTTCTAATTTTAATATAATGCGAAAAAGGATTGTGGATTTAATAAAAACTTCCAGGAACGGGCGCAAAGGACTTACGGCAATTTACAGAAACATGTAAAGCGTCACATGCTCTCGACTTTTTAGATAGACGAATTGATAATGAACAAGGCCAATGCTTTTCGAATGTCATTGTCTTGTCATTATTGGTGTGCAAGAATATGTTTACAGGAAGTAATTCTTTCGAAAATAGCTCATAAATAAGTTTAATACGTTCATCATATACACAACTAAATTTTTAGTATGAAGAGAGAATAATAACTGTATTTTAAGTAATTTTTTTAGTTTCAGGTGCGTTGTTTCGGCTTAAAGAAATGGTGCCGCTGCTAGAATCGCCTTATGTTAGTCTGCGTATGGAAGAGATAGTAGTGAGGGTGTAATAGGAGCATCCCTTGATAGAGTTACCGGTTCGCTTACCGTGCCTCGTGTACATAGATGTCGCTGGATTTCTCATCAAACTAAGGTTTGTTAAAACAACAGCAGTCCCTCTTGTTAAAATAATGTTTGTAGATTTGTTCTTTAATCTTACGTGTAGCTGTGATTTTTTATAAGGGATGGTACTTATAAATTCATATTTATGGTATAAAATAATATTGGTTTTTTGTTTTTAGTTTTTAGTTTAAATATTCATTGGTAACACTGCAAATATTTGCAGTGGTCTTAGTTTTATCTTTCAAAAAAGTTTCATAGTGTTTTCCCACAGACCACCCTACTCTCTGGAAATGATTTGCTAATAAACTAAAATGGAAGATAACGTTATTTTTTCCGAGTGTACCGATCATCTCCACATTTTTAAAAAGATGTCACAGTTAGGTATCGTTGCTGTTCAGGGTATATTTATAGATTACTCGCGAAAATGGACGTCAGTAATGATATCACCGCATTGTAATTGTTAAAAGATTGCTGCAGAGTGGAAAATCTGATTAGCAATGTCCAGAGCTAAAAAATGAAACGGAAAGACCTTTCCGGGTGATCTCGTACAAACGCATGAGTCGAGTTTTTCTCATTGAATAAGCACCATGATAGCCCTTTAGTGACATAAAAATTGCGCGATTAGATAACAGCCGTGCATTACGCAAACCGTCATCACCTCATTCCGCTGCACGTTTACGTTGCTGTCGGTACTTTGTCGTCTTTGCATATGTAGAATTTTCAAGGCTGTATAAATATTTAGCGCTCGATGCGTGTCTGTTGCATTTTTCCTACGGCAGGCTCAAAATGGAGGCAATTAAGAATTTCCATTTCTCCATCGTAAATGCTGGAGAAATGGAAATTTTCGAAACGATAGAGCATGTTAAATATAGCGCAAACAATTTCTGGGTATTTTGGTTTCCATCTTAAAGTATAAAATGACCAGCTACAGCGAGTTTAATTTTTAAATTTTGAAATACAACAGCTCTTTTCTATAAACTGAATATATGAAGTATATTTATTTACCTGTAAGATGGTTGTTATGAAATATTTGAAATTTCAAGTTACATAATCCCTGAACAATTCTCATGAATATTATTATCTATGTATAAAACTTCATTTATTACATATTTTTAGGGAAATATAAATCTTTTATGTTATAAAACGAAAATGTACAAGTAAATTTTGTAATACTGTAAGGTTCAATTTGATTTCAAGTTATTTACGCCACAGCGCTACCTAATATCTTATTTCTGTAATCAGGGTAATAGTAGCACATTCATTTTTGCCTTTTTCCTGTTGCATTGCGGCCACTGCCCATTAAAACTTGATTAAACCTTAATTTTGAGTTACACCGTGCTCAGGTACAGCGTTCATTAGGTCTGCGAACGAGCTCGGGAACTACATCGCCGTTAAGTTTTCGTTAATGAAGCGTTTTCAAGAATAGTTCCGATAAATCTCAAGTTTTCGTTATTACACCGTTCATTTACTCATATTCACTTCAGCCGCCTTCTTAACACCGTTATATTTGAAGAGCACGTTACTGCTAAAAAATCAATCGTCATAATTTACGGCGACTTATCTTTACGTTATCTTTATTGCGGATGTGTTATTAGTTTAACTAAAAACAATACAAGAGCCTTAGTTAACCATGCAAACTTTTATTGTTGATCATCTTTGAATGTGTAAATAATAATAAAGGGAAGAGGTTAGAACATGAGAATGACCTGTTATGTAATAAGCATTCTTAACCGGGCCATTTTTATTTTTTGTTTGTAACACTTGCATTTGCACTTCTTTTTGACGAACAAAAGTTTGCTTTTGAATTGGAGAAGTAGAAATCAAGTTCAAATGTTTAAATATTTTTAGCTATACCTGCCTACAATTGACTGTAGTTTCAAATAAAAAAAAAACTTAAAAATTGACATTACGCGTCAATCAATCAACCAATTTTTTACTCTCGCCCATATTAACTTTTTTTTTGTTTAAACTGTAACAAATAATTATTTCATTTCACTTTCTTTTTGAAAAACTAATGTCAGCGTGTGAATCCCAGAAATATGAAGGAGACGTAAAAGTCTACTAAAATGAAAGTCACAAAATAGGAGCTGGCAGAAATAAGGAGAATCCTTTATTTTTCGTTGAATATAAAACAGCCTTCCAAGTTTTTGTTATAAAATGAGTAATGTAATAAGGCTAAGAATATTAAAATAGAACCATCATAAAAATTTAAAAAATACAACTTTGATCTATTTTCTTACTAGTACAATAGAAATACATAAAAATAATTTGCCAGGTGGGAACGTATAAATTTTTAATTGGATCTGCCTTTTTCCTGGATCGGAAACGTGGAGCAATTTAACTTAACGCTCATAAGAAATACGTAATACGAGAAGTTGAATCAATGCAAAGCTTATGCGCTTGTTCATAATGCACTCCGGTAATTTTTACGTTTAATATTTAAACATAAGAAATTGGAATCCGTTCAAATAAAAGCTGTGTAAGGAAAGTAGCAGAAGGGCATACAATACATGAAAGGACAAACGACAATGGAAATAGAATATGCAACTTTACGATGACAAGAAATATGACGATCAATAGTACAAAATATAAACACAAGGCACATAAAGAAATATGAATATTACCAGGAACAACAAAAGGAAAGTAGATAGACTATATATTAATAAATAAAAATTAGAATAAGACAATTATAGAAATCAGTTCATACAGATGTGCAAATACAGATATAGACCATTATAAATAGTTGCAAAAATGGGACAAGAATACAGAAGCAAAAAAAAGAAAGTCGAGAATAGAAAAATGGAATATTGAAAAACTGTACAAAAGAGGAAAGAACAGAGTATATAAAATAAATTAATATGAGATTTAAAAAAGGCATGGAGAAAGAATGGAAAAATATTAAATGATTAATTGTAAAAAAGTACTGAAAAAATAATTGGTTACACAGAGAGTAAAACTAACAAACAGTGGTATGATATGATGAGTGAAATATTGTAATTAACATAAAAAATAGAGCGAATAACAAATGGTTAAAAACAGAAAAACGAGAATGAATTACAAAGAAATGAAGAGAGAAGCACAGAGACTATGCAGATAAAAAAGAAGAGATGTATAGCGAAAATGATGAGCGAGCTAGAACAGTATAGTAAAAATAACAATACATGAAAGAACCCACTGAAGTCAAGAAATATAGAAGACAAAAGGGATATGTGGAAAGAACATTTCTGTAACTTATTAAACGAAGCAGAAGAAGATAGAGTGATATTAACGAATTATTAAATTTACACGAAAATATAATAAGAGGAACCAACATACAAGGAAACAAAGAATATTATTAAAAAAGTAAAAAACGGGATAGCGTCGGGTTATGACCAAATAAATGAAGTGATGCTGAAATTTAGTGGAGCGGAACTACATAAAAAATACATGAACTGATAAACGTAATATGGAAGCAAAAAAAGATGTCAACAGAATGGAAAATAAAATAATCATAACAATACCAAAAGAGATCGATTTAGAACACTACAATGACTACAGAGGTATCACATTGCCAACTATGACATACAAAATATTTACGGATATCCCCCCCTTCCCCCCCAAAAAAAGGAAAGGCAATCAATGATTATCAAATGGGGCTAGACAAGGAAGATCAATAACAGATGATTTGCATGTCATGCTTCAAATATTGGTAAAGTGCTACCTGTGAAGATGACATTGAACTACACTTATTATTTATTGACTGTAAACAGGCATTTGTTAGAATTAAGCCAAGAAAGTTTTTACAAATAAAAAGGATGGGGATACCAGGAAATCCTAGAGGTTGTATTGAAATAACAATGAGGAATTGAAAGGCAACAGCAAATACAAGGGAAGGATCAACGGAATCATGTAAAACCAACAGGGGGGCCGCCAGGAAGATGCACTGTCAACGACACTTTAATTTGACATTAGAAGCAGCAATAAAAGGAATAAACATACAAAGAAGTATAAGAAACAAAGAAACTATCTGAAAGAGTAAAGTTCGCAACAGTAACATTTATTTTATTTGTCAGATTATTTACAATCTGTCCTGGCCAATAAGTTTATCTTATGTCCGAGTGAGAATACAAATCGTCCAGAATCTCATGCTTGGTTATACTAACGTCCTTATTTAGACTTATTTTAACTTACTTTACAACTAAGCATTCTAACTTAGATCTACAAAGACCATAGCCAGCCACCCATGAGAGATGCAAGACTCGTCCCACTCGGTTTCGGCGCGCGATCAAGCGCTCAAATCGCTCACCTATCGCCGACACTAACATCTTTAAAGCGCCTAAATAGTCAACTTAAAGAAGTCTACTACTAAAAAGTTTATGGTTATGAAACTAATAAAACTTCTTGTGGTTTAATGTACAAGATTTTTTACTGCATACTCCCTCCTACCTCTTCTTAGGGAAGTAAATTAATTTAATTTAAACAATCGTAAGACTCGTATGTCAATTTTATTATCTAAAAGGATTATGTTTAAGTACTGCCGGTATTCTTGTCTTTTAGTTAGTTAGTTTTTTAATTAATCTTTTACACCTTTGAACTATTAGCTTTCTCTTATTCATTAGGTATTATTTCCGTGTTTCTGTTTTATATATAGTAAAGTATTTTGGGTTTTTCTTTTAGTCTTATTTTTAATTTCTTTTCTTCATTATGAATTTGAGTTTGGCTACAAATTATTTCTAAAGCCTTTTTAATATTATACTTCATTTTGCACTTTTAATTTTGATTGTTTTATTTTTATATATAGTTTTATCATTTTCTTCGCTTCTTTGTAGTATTAAAAAGTTTTTTATTGCACTTTTAAATTTTTGTGAATCATTAATACTGCTTCTCCTGTTTCTTTGCTCTACGACATATTCCCTATGTGGTCGTCATGACGATATATTACTTTTCTTTTTTGTTTTTTGTGGTATCTTTTTGAAAATTTGTTATAATCTCTTGGTTTATGTTGACTATTTCTTGGTTGTGCGTTTTATTTATTTAGGATTATCGGTTTTGTTTTGTTATACTGTTTATAATTACCAATAAATCATTTATTTAAATTTTTTGACATATTGTATACATGTTTAGGCCCTGCTTAAGGTTATTGGCGCTCTAGGCTAAGAATTTTTCATCCGCCTGTCCTCAAATTTTAAATGTCAAATGCATTCACACATCAATGAGGAAAAATAAAATCTAATGTCTATTGGTTCTAAAAACTTTTATTGAAAAAACATTTCTTTTTCTGACATTAGACTTGACAAACCTCTTTTTTTTATTACAAGTTTATTGCCAGATCAACAAATGACAGTTTGTTATACATAGCATTGATAAATTAGAATACAATAACTAAATTATAACAGAATGAGACTAATATGCAGTCTCATGGGTTTGTAAAAACAATAACGATTAATAATAATGATTAACTGTAATAATAATGATTGGCCATAACAATATGATTTAGTTGTGTTTGCGATTAGGTTGGATGATATCTTGTGGTAACCTGCGTTTTAGTCTAGTGTGGATATTTGTTTGAAACAGTTCATAGTGTACCGCACCACTACACGCACTTGAGTTAGTAATAAAGTTGTTAGCACATTTTTTAATAAACTCTTCCACATATAATACGCCTAGTTCTTAATGTAGTTGTGTGTTTCGTATGTACCATGGTGCGTTAACTGCGTTTCTCAACACCTTGTTTTGAAATCTCTGCAATTTTTGTACGTTGCTTTTGGAAGTATTACACCATACAGGTGATGCGTATAGTGCCAGAGGTCGTCGCAGGCTTTTGTACAAAAGTACCGCACATTCAATTTTTAGTGTTGAATTTATATTTATCAAGGGATACAATTGTCTTAGTCTAGTATAGCTTTGCGTTAATTTGTGATTAATGTGATATTTCCAACTTTACCGAGTGTCGAAGTAAACTCCTAAGTATTTAACTGCAGAGTCATTTGGGTTCCAAGGTATTATACTATTGTTGATATGTACATTAGGGGGTTATTAATTCTTCGCAAGGTAGATATTTTGGCTTGGCATTTATCAGCGTTAATTTGCATAATTCATTGTTTGAACCAGGAAGACAGGCTGTTTGTTGCTAGCGTTGCTGTAATTTCAAGTATATCTGAGGTGTATATGTTGAATAGGATTGGTCCTAGCATGCTGCCTTGTGGAACGCCAGCACAAATGTTTTTGGTTTCAGATAATGTTGAGTTAACCCTAATTGCAAAGGTTCGATTTTCCAGGAAGGAGAAGATGATGGCTTTAAGGTTAGTAGACATATCTACGTTTAGAAGCTTCTTTTTAAGACCTTCGGTCCACACTTTGACGAAAGCCTGTGCGATATCTAAAAATATTCCTGTGATATATAGTTTGCTTTCGAAGCCCCGTTCGATAAGTTCACTTATTCTCTGTAATTGATGACAGGTTGAGTGACTTTTTCGAAATCCAAATTGAAATGTGGGTAATATATGGAGATTTTCAATAATGTTAATTAAGCGTTTATGTATGATCTTTTCTAATAATTTAGGTAGTGAAGTTAAGAGACTTATCGGTCTGTAGTTGTTTACTTTTTTCTTGTGTTTTCCTGGTTTTGCGAACATCAGTATGTGTGCATGTTTCCATGATTGTGGGAAATAATCCTGTCTAAAACAAGCATTATAAGTGCTGCTTAAGTAGGCGAGTGCTTTATCTGTTAGGTGTTGGAGGATGTTGTTTGTGATGAGATAATGGCCGGAAGTTTTCTTTTTGGGTTTTAAGTTCGTTAGGTGAAGTTGGTTTTATGCGATCCGGTATAGGTCAATTTCGTACAACGTCTTTAATTACTTGCGTAAGATGGATTGGCGTGCAGGTAATTGCTGGAATGAAGGTCTTTTCGAGGTGTGATGCAAAAGCAGCAGCTTTTTCGGCGTCGGAACTATACTTTTCGTTGTCAGTTTCTGTAGTTAGTGTGGGAATTTCTTCTCTTTGGTATAATATGTTTTTTGTTGTTCTCCATAACCCTATGTCTCCTGGACTAAGATCAGCTAGCTGTTGCTTGTAACAATTTATACTTATGTTGTCTAATTCCCTTTTGATTAGGTGTGTAATATTGTTTAGGAGATTTTTGGTTATGGGGTTCTTGGTTATTTGACATTTACGTCGAATTTGCTTTTGGTTTTGATTAGTTCAATTATGTATCTCGGGGGATAATTGTAGTTTCTCGGAATGGTCCTTTTTTGTGGTTTGCAGGCCAATTTTATAATGCTTTGTATCGCTGTGGTAATGTGGCTTATCATCGAGTCTATGTCCTCGGTGGTGTGGAGTCTATTAGAAAAATGCAAACTGTCTAATAATTTTTTAAATTGATTCCAGTCTATTTTCCCGTTGACAAGTTTTGGATTGGGTTGTTTGACAGATAATGTATTTGCAAAAGATACAAGAACTGGAAGATGATCAGAGTTGAGTTCTGTTATGACATTTTGAAACACTGGTTTATTAAAGTTTTTTTGAAGTACAATGTCGAGAATATCGGGTTGGTGATCAAATAGGTAGGGGTAGTAAGTGTACTCGTCGAGAGTTAAGATTTGGAATGCGTTATTTATTGCAAAATTTTTGAGTTTTATTCCCTCTGGGTTAGTAGCTCTACAGCCCCATAATGTGTTTTTAGAATTTATATCGCCTATGACCAATAGTGGTCCAGTTGTATCAAAATTTTTTTTAATATCTTCTTCGATTAGTTTTTTGTTTGGTTGTCTGTAAGCACTTATTATTGTAATGTGGCTCTGATCGTCTAGTGTAACCTTTATCGCTGTTGTTTCAATTTTTAAATTGTCGATTTCAGGAAGTCGTGTGTGTTCGAATTTTGTTTTTATAAGAATCGCCACTCCTCCTGCGGCTACAGTAGAAATCCGATCATTACGATAGGTGTGATATCTCGGAATTTTATATTTGATGGTGTCTAGATGAGTCGCTGTTATGCAGGCAACGTCAACATTATATCGGGCTAAGAAGGCTATGAATAGTGAACGTTGGGTGTTGATTCCGTTCACGTCCCAATTAAGGATGGTCAAATTTTGTATGACTTTTTTCTGTTTATGGTCCATTGGGAAGTAGCGGTAACAGAGTGTTTGTGATAAAGGATTTAATTTGACTTAGATAAGGTGTTATTAGGTCTACGATGAGTTGTGTGATGTTATCGGGTACTATTAGTCCATTAGCTGAAGTAATTGTATTGTTGATTGGATTTCATCCACTTTTGAGTTTTTCTGCAAATGTCTGCGTGTTGTTTACGTTGGCATATCTACGATGAGGAGCACTGGTGGTAGTTGGTTGGGTTCTAGTTCGTTGCTTTAATAGCCCTACGTGGTGCGGGCATCCCCGATAGTTTGCACTGTGGTTTCCTCCGCAGTTTGCGCATGTTGGTGGATCACTAGATTTCATTTTGCACTTTGTATGTAGGTGGCTGCCAGCACATTTGACGCATGCTGGTTTTAATGAGCAGTAATTTTTTGTATGCCCATATTGTTGACAACGGTGGCATTGCGGTATGTTTTTCGTTTTTCTTCTGGCTTCTACTGTTACTATTGAATGGTGTATTGAGGTTAACGAGTAAACGCGTTTGGCTTGTTCATTTTTAGTTAAATCTACTGCGCAGACTGGAAGTGGTTTTTTGTCTCTAGTATATAACGAGTTACTTTTATTATTGGCAAGGTTTTAATTAATTCTTCCTTTATTTCCCGGTCAGTGAGGGAAAGTGGAACATTTTTAATAACCACTGATATCGGTTTGTCGTTTGGGTTTTGATAAGTATGGTACTGTATCTCATTTGTGGCGAAGTGTTTTGTTAGTGTTCGATAGTCTTCGTTTTTGGTTAAGTTAATACGAAGTGTAGTGGTGTTGTAAGATGTTGTAAATGGTCCGGTAGAGAGTTTTTGTATATCTTCTATTAAAGCTTTATGGTTAACTGCGTTGTACTTTAACTTGCTCGGTGCCCGATTGTGTATTTTGCGGGTTATCATCATCCGAAGAATGTGTGGGTGCTATGGCTGTTTCCAGATGTGGCGGTAGATAGTATTTGTTGCTTGTTAAAAGATCTTGGGTGGCCCATGCGTACCGTTTCTGCACCTCATTGATAGGCTTTGATAATTTATCACATTTGCAATTGGTAATCCATTTTTAAATCATGGTTGGCGATTGTTAACAATATTTAGTAGAAATAAGTAAAATAAAATCACTTACTGCTTGCAGCGATAAGCGTTATGTCAAGCGTGTCGCACTGTTATCGGAGCGCATGCAAGGCGTCCACACCGATTCACTGCTCGTACTCGACTGACAAACCTCTGAACTACGTCATCAAAAGAAAGACAGAAACTGTCAATAAATGAAAATGCAAGGCCCGTCATTTTTCTGGTTTTAACGTTGATCTCAAAAAGTTTGTTACTCTCGTAAGACCTGAAAAGAATCGTTCTCCGATGCCGTTAGTAACTGCCATACTTATAAAAATTCCTAGAACGATGGCAATATTGGAAAAACTAGAGTTTACGTCCCATGACTTCAATAGTGCTAAAAGTGTTTGTGGTTCTAATTGCCTTTTTGGTTTGGTATTCTTATCTTCTTTGTCAATACTTTTATTAATTATTAAAAATGCTGCTATATACACATTCCCTAGGAAATATTTTATCTAAATCAGAAGCATACATTTCCACTAGATAATTTGCCCTCTTCTACATTCTGTCACTTTCCATTTGAATGATGTTCCTTAGAAATCCGAAATACTTATATATTAATTTTTCTTTTCCGTACCAAGTTGAACTTTAGTATAATATGTTTCTGTCGCCAAGTAAACTCGTAATTTTCATCTTTGTTTTCACAAAAGAAAATTTTGACTTCTTTCTTGTAATGTCCGTTTTATAGACGTTAACTTCACACATCAATCTAGCTTTGACAACTCTTTGTTTGGAAGAGCTTTATAAAAGCTTTTAAAGTATTGTATAGAGTAATTTACTTTTGCTCTGTCTGTACTTTCTCCATGAAGCCTTTCACATACTTTTTGAGACTTTACAATAACATACCATTAATGCCATTTATAACTCTTAACTTTTTCCAATGTCACATTTGCTTTACACTATGCATCCGTAGTCTAATCACTATCATGGGTAATGTGTACTGGAGCATCGAAAATCTCTTGATGACAACGTTTTTAAAGATAAGGCGAGACTGCATGATATCCTATTTTTCGTTCAGCAGAAATTCCCGTAGGTAGCACATAGCGTACAACAAAAGCTAATTGGTCTGTGTGCGACACATCTGGCGTTGGGTCCACAATTATAGAATAATATTTGGCATTTACAATTTCTTTGACAATCTCTACTTCATCGTGGCCTGCTAACTGTATAATGAATTCATTGACAATCGTACTTGATAAGTATGAGGTAAGAGGTGTTCTTTCATACTTTTAAAGTATTTATTTTTGTTATTTCCGAATTTTCGGACTTCTTCTGTTTTGAAGTGCGTATCAGCCAAGTGATGCTGTAACGACCTGAATAAATGATAATCGTAAGGGGCCATGTCTGGGCTATACGCCGCATGTGGGAGAAGTTCCCAGCCTAACGCGTCTGCATCTGTCCAGCGCGTGGTTGATCTTCAAAACTAAACTCCCCTCCGCGAAATCTTTGGTACCACTTTTTGCACGTTGCATGACTTATAGCATTCTCACCATATGCAGCACAAATCATTTCGGTGGCTTCAGCAGCGTTTTTCTTAAGATGAAACGCGAAGTGGATAGAAAATCGAATATGCTCTTTTGTGATTGCCATCGTGAACACAGCTGATTATTGAGGTTATGTGCATCAAACGCCAAATCGCATGATGTTTCGAAAGACCAAATGTCATTGCTTTAAAACCGCAAGAAGGCGGACTAATACGTTACATGTAAACGATCATTTGCGTCCTGTGAAATCTAAAGCTGAGAACTTATTTATACACCTATTAGAAACATAACCGAAAGAAAAATCGAAGAAGGAGAAGAATTGTATCTAACGTTTGTGGATCTGAAAGCTGCGTTCGATACAGTAGATAGAAGGGAAATTTGAAGGACTTTGAATGAACTGAATGTTGATAAGAATCTAATAGGAGCAATAAGAAGTTCATATAGAACAGTAAAGGCGAAGGTACAATTTGAGGGGCAGAATCGGAGGTGTTCGAAATGAATAAAGGAATTAAGCAAGGCGACAGCTTAAGCCCTTTATTATTTACAAGAGAACCCCGAATCTAGACGCCAGGCAGTCGTGTAGAACATTCCACATGTTTTGCGTGCATTTGACACTACAAACAATAGAAACATTGGGAGACATGAAAACTTTCATATTTGAGCATTACAAATGCCACCAATGTAATTTAGCATTGATGTCACGGTGTTTATTAAAGAGAGGAGTAAACACAATACAAACCAAACAGCATAACAACAGTCATCATCTGGTTTTCTGCGACAATAATGAAAATATTTAGATAATTCAAAAACGCGCCGAATTAGCAAATATAGTTGTGAATGTGGTGTGCAAGTTTCAAGGAAATCGGTTGAAGCGTCTAGGAGGAGATAGAATTATAAGTTTAGAAAGTTAGGGAGATAAGACAAATATTACTTAAAGATAATTATTATGGACAGGATAACCAAAAGAATAAAAGGAAAATGCAGCCAACTGGACACAGTAATTGTATATAAAAATTTAGAAGCAATAAAACTAAGTAGTATACTTTACGCAGACGACGTGATATTAATCTCAAATACCAAGAGCAAAATGCAGAGGTTGGTGAATGCATGGACGATTGAAATAGAAAATATGAGTATGGAAGTGAACATAAACAAAACCAAGACCATGATTGGTAATGAGAAACAAAAAGATGATCAAAACAACAAGGACATAAAATGTAAAGACAAAAAACTGGAGAGAGTATCGACGTTTGAATTTAGTCGAAGTATAATAACAGAGAATGGGAGATTAGATGCAGAATTAGTAAACAGAGCGAACAAATCTTCAAGAATCTATAATATATAGAATATATAATACGATAACACTTCCAACAATAATTTATGCCAGCGAATCATACTTAGAAAGAAAGGTGAGGTTAAAATAAATGCCATGGAGATGAAACACCTCAAGAGAATGGTAGGAAAGACTAAGTGGGACAGAGTGAGGAACGAATACATAAGAGAAACTATTAAACAAGAACCAACACAAGGAAAAATTAAAAAGAGGCAGCTGAACTGGTTTGCGCATTGACAAGAATGGAATCAAACAGAATCGCAAGCGGGAATACCACCTAAAAAACGAAGGGGTAGACGTAGAAAAAAATGGATGGACCAAAGCCGTAGAAAAAGGCGTTACACTGGAGGAAATCAAAACAATATTGAGAGAAGAAGAGGTGGAGAAATGGATACGGGACTAGAGACCATCATCCGACGCTCGAAAAGGCATGAAAGATTAGAGAAAGAGAGGAAGAAGCTATTTTCATTCTCCTCTTTCATTTAGTCCATTTCACCGAACGATTTCGTTCACTATATTTCAAGCTTAGAACAGACTACAGTAGAGGCATTCGCAAAATTACCTTCGGCATTTCATTGTGTAGGTATTACTATGTATATGAAATTATTCAAATATTTAATAATTATTTTTAGTGCACTTTGCTTATGAAACTGTACCTGAATCACTGAATTTAGATTATCTGCAGTTTATTATGTAATTATTCGTGCAATAACTAAAAGAAAAAAAAGTTTATCTTGCGATAACTGAAATCTGGAGCTTTTGGCTAATGCCGTTTCCGGAACCCGCGCTCTGGCCCCAAGCAGCGCTGCATTATCTGGATTATCGGCTGCATTTATGTAATGGATAAAGCCGCTGCCAGCGAATTTTCCGATTTCAGCCGAAGCGTTCCCAAAGTTTAGCGGCCGCGAAACACACGTGGTCACTTCATTATTCGCGTGCTAACGGGCAGTTCGCGGTCTGTGCCGTGGAGGTTGGCGGCGTGCGGCTATCGGTCCGGAAGGTGCGTGGATTTTCTAATTTGCGGCGATTATTTTCGCGTCGTCGGCTCCGTTGAGAGGCGCGGGCGTCGCGCGCACGGCGCTGCTTTAAAGTTTCGGGCTCGGGTAATTGCCGCAGCAAATCGTCGCCTCCAGCATGCACTCCACGTAACTGCCGTTCCATGTTCAGGACCCCAAAACTGCACTCTTTAATTCATGTGCCAGCTGCGCCCGATGGAAATGGATAGCTGGATGCAGGACGTGGTATGTACGCTGCTGTCTTCAAAAGATAAAGATAATTTTTGCACAGAGGAAATTTTCTTTGAAAGTTATTTTGTGAAGCTTTCAAGTTCAAGTCCAAGCCGACTCGACGCTAGCCAACTTGTTGAAAACATAACTTCAACAGTCGCGGCTAATTTAGAATCTTGGTAAAAACTAAATTTACCTTTACTTATTATTAAATATTAAATATCAGTTTAATCCTATAAATTTCATTAGTAGCACAATATTTGTATTCAAATAAAAGATACTACTGTTTTCAATATTTTACGCCTTAAAAGCAAAATGGAAAGGGCATTGAGTTACTTGCTTGCATGTATGTGTCTTCATTATAATTTTATAGTATAACACAACTATGAAAGTGTCGGAAATATATTAAATATATTGCTGCAGATCGACCGTTGCAAATAATATATGTTTTGTGGAACATGGCGAGTTTTAACTGATTCTTACAAATTAAATCAGAATAATTTTACTCCAACATTTAAAATTTAGCCGTTTTATTTCATGTGTTACTGCACTTAATTAATATTTCCAGTAGAATTTTGCAGAGCAAATTCATAATTCCACTTTATTCCAGATAAATAATAAATACTTATTTATTCTGATTATCGGTAGTTCAAAGTTGTAGATGGGACTAGAACACGTAAAAAACGAAAAGGCATAAAATTTTATTTCGTACCGCTAGATGCCGCTAATGGTGCTACAGATCTAGCATGTTCTGCAAGGGAATATTTAAGTTACATGGTCAACCCTTATGATCTTCACTCATTGTGGGGTAGAACTCCTTTCTTTTTCGCATTGAATTTAAAAAATAACGATAAGAGTTATTTTTTGCAGCGTAAAACTACGAGGCGTATTCTGAAGTTCTTTATTACTCAACATCTGTTGATAAATACGTCTAATTTATTGACATATTAATTGCATTTTGTAGGTCTTGGAGGGTCCTGTGTACATTTCAGCTTTGAGATTATTGCCATAGGACATAGGACGAGATCTGGTGAAAGATTTGGCTAAGCGACGTTACTGTATTGAGAGATTAGGCGCCCAAAAAAAGTCGCAATAGCACTTGGATCGAAGCTCTTGTATGGGCTGTGGATCTATCATGTTGGAAACGAATTTTTCCAATTGGAATGCATCGAAATTCAGAGCGAAAAATTATCGAATAATTTTCACATGTTGATTGGACAGTAGCACAATAGGCCCTTTCCTTAAAAAATCTAAGGACCAATAACCCCAACTTTACTCACCGTAAACCAAAACACTGGGCACGTTCACTGTGGAGAGACCTTTGTGGATATCTCGTGGGTTGTTATCACTCCAATAGCAAACACTTTATATTCTCGACAAACATAAATGCATTTCGTCAATAAAGAAAATAACCGAGTCATGTGGCATGCTTTCTAAGCCGATTTTGCCAATTCGAAAAATAAGTGTACAACAACCATCCTATACGGATGAAAACGGAAGGTCTTGATACGAAATTTGTCATACAATACGACTACACTAATGAACAAAATGGAACTTCTTACTACATAGATGTTTTCCGGTGTTCCTGCACTCCGGAGTGTTCCTCCTCCAGTACTTCTGAAATTCCCTACCCACAACAAAATCTATTTTTGATTGGAGACGAAACCCCAAACGTTCCTAAAAAGCAGGTTATGCAACTACAACACAGTCATTGTTCTGAATGTAAAATCTTTATTCATTCGTCCATAACTACTAAGCGCCCCTAGGCAAAACTTTCCGACTACCTGCCTTTCCCTCACTCTCAGACCACTCTCAACTTTATAGTTTTGCTTTAAAATTAAGGAGGAAGTTTTTCCGCACTCTATATACAGCATGATGAACTCTCGCACTTTATCAAAAATTAAAATTTTTTTCTACCATGTTCTGAACAAGTTTGCGCCATTTATTTTTAATGAAACATTTTGTGATATGTTGCAGAACTAAGGTTTTCTGAATTACAAGAAAATTTAAGGGAGCTTTATTATTTGCTGTCTTTCATCTAAATAATATTTTACTACGTTCTAGCGTGGGTAATTTGTGTTTGCCTTCTAAATTAGCTGATCTTACTTTAAGTGAATTTTTGTTCTGGAATTACGTTAAAGTTGAAATTAAAGAAACCTATATCTACCACTATGGTGTCTGTGATGGCCAACACGCAGACTCGTTTGTAACAAAAATCTATGAAGGTTTTAATATTGTTCTTATTGGAAATAAAAATTTTGTAGAGTACAGAAAAGGGTTACTATGAAATACTTGGTCGCATCTAGTGGCGTGGTATGGATTGTTTTCTCGTTGTAGTAATAATAATAATAATAATAGTTCCCGGTAATAGGCCACGAAGGCCTATGGGGTCGTAACAGAATAGGTCTACTACAATCTAGAACCTACGGTACACAAGGGTAGTAACGTGGCTAGCGCTACGTACCGACCGCCTATTATTACCCCAGAGTTGGACCTCCAGGTACTCATTTATTGCAGCCTGAGTCGAGCTGGGCCGTAAAAATGCCAGCGATTGAATTGGCGAGAGCGGGATTCGAACCCGGATTTCTATGTTTCGTGGTCTGGCGACCTACCCACTAAACCACCACGGCTTTCGTTGTAGTAATGAAAACTTAAAATGTGTGTCCATTTTAAGTCGGTTACATAATTTTCAATTTTGAATACTTTGTTTAGAAAAGTGTATTATTACATACAACAGAGATGCACAACATCTAAAAAAACTTGTTTTGCAGCAGGTAGGAAATTTCAAATAACAGTGTTCAAGGAAAATCCAACTAACCATAAACAATTTTTTGCTATAGTCTGTTTTACCTATATATTTAAAGTTTATGCAAAATTCAGCAAAGCATTGTTTAAAAATCCGTTCTTCTTTCTTTGGTACTAGACGTAAACTTTTTGGTAAAACGGCCAAAGACGAACATTTAGTATTCCACGTCAAAACCTGCAACTTTATATGTTGCAATAGTATATATTAAGGTATTTGGCAAAATTAACTTTACATAAATTTTTAATCCATTTCTGTTTTGTTTATGCATAATTAGTTTGCAAAAAAAATAATGGTAAACAATACATTTTCTTTTCTTAAGTGAATATCCTATACTAGTTACTGTGTTTATCTTTGATTTTATTCTTTAAATTTTTTCTACGAACGTAACCATTTCAGAGCGATTGGGATATGTATTAGGAAAAACACTTATAAGAAAAAGCTTTGCTTCTAATTTTTTCGACTATTCAGTTTAAATTTTTTTCTCAATTTTCTGTTGTTTATTCTATTTTGTATTTTTTTATTTATTAACTATCTGTTCGATATCTGAAATCAATAACTACAATAAGCAAAATGTATGACAAATTGTAACTCAACTTATATGTATTATATATATTGAGAGTGGCATTCCTGTGAATACAACACGTTGGTTACATGCTAAGGTGCATGAGATATGAATTAATGATAACAATTCGTCAAAAATAGGAAAAAACATTATATTTGAGGATGAAAACAATACTACTACAAGAAATGTTATTTGCGGTCGATGCGGTGGCGGATTTTGAAGAAAAGTTGCAACTTAATTTAAATGAATACCAAAGAGAATTAAAACTAATAAACATGGAAATAAATGTAAAATACCAAGACGATGATAATAACTCAGAATGAAAAAAAAATCATAAAACAAATAAATGGACAAACACTGGCACAAGTCAAAAGCTATAATTATCTGGGGACAATGATATAATACAACGGAAAGTAGACAAAGAAATAACGGAGAACATAGGAAAAACAGGAAGGTTTTATAATATGCTTAAAAACACGTTCATCGGAAAAATGGAGATTAAAACACAAATATACCAAAAAGTGATAAGACCATCTTTAACAAGATTGTAAGACGAGGGAAAGATTTTCTTGTATTTGGTAAACGTTATATTGGAAAATTTAGTTTCCTTGAACTTAACCTTCTATTTTTAAACCAATTTTCCACTTCGTATAGATTTAGTTGTAGGAGTGTAGTCGCTACTGTTGGATCTTTATATTTTATTAGCACACCTTGTCATCGGCAGATCTGTTGTAAATAGTAGATATAATATTGGACTCGATATAGTTTTGATGCTTCTTGGCTTTATTTTACTTTAAAGTATTTATGTTCTAAAAACGATTTAAGGATCCTGAAGTAGCCGTATGATGCTAATGTCTTGAATTTGTATAAGAGGCCTTTGTGCCATACTTTGTCGAGGGCTTAGCTGTTACCTAGAAATGCTGCTGAGCAGTACCATTGATTTTCGAAGGTTTCATTGATGTCATTCATTACTCTGTATACTTGTTCAATCGTGAACTGATCGTTTCTGAAATCGAATTAGTGTCTCTCCTAAAATGCATACTACGTCGGTATAAATTTTGGTCACATGCTATGTTTCTTCCACTGGTGTTTATGTTTTCTTTTTATAGATATTTTCTCATTTTACAATGCCTTCTTTTGTTTTTGAGTTAATTATATTTTTAAATAAAAATTACAAAAAATGTGTGGTTTTCTCCTCCGAAAACTTGTTGGTTTCTTCAACATGTCCGAAACTTTTAATTGTTTTGCTCGTCAGTTCTTTTTCTTTTGAACTTTTTCAAATAGGAAAGTAAATGAGAAAAAAAATAATTATATACGTTCTTCTTCTGGCAGTGCCTATCCGTTTCGGATGTTGGCTATTAACATGGCTATCCTAGCTTTATTGGCTGCTGTACGGAAAAGTTGAGTTGTTGTTAAAGAGAACCATTTCCTTAGGTTCTGTAGCCATGATATTCTTCTACGTCCTGGGCCTCGTTTTCCGTTCACTTTCCCCTGCAAGATGAGTTGCAGTAGGCCATATCGATGTTCGTTACGCATTATGTGCCCCAGGTATTCCATTTTACGTTTTTTGACAGTGATGATTATTTCACAGTCTTTCTGCATTCTACGCAGTACTTCTCTATTTGTAATCCGGTCGACCCATGAGATTTTCAGGATGCGTCTATAACACCACATTTCGAACGCCTCTAACTTCTTGGTAGTAGCCTCGGTCAGCGTCCAAGATTCCACCCCGTACAGGAGCACTGCGAATACGTAGCATCTCAGTAAACGAATTTTTATTGGTATTAAGAGGTCGTGGCTCTTGAATATTGTGTTCATTTTAATGAACGCTGCCCTGGCTTTTTCAATTCTTTGTTTTATTTCAGTTGAGTGATCCCATTGTTCGTTTAGACTTGTCTTTAGATATGTGTATTTCTCAACTCGTGTTATCTGTTGTTGGTTAACTATTAGACGTCCCGGTGGTATTGGATTCTTGCTGATGACCATGTATTTAGTTTTTTGTATGTTAAAGTTTAGACCATATTTTTGGCTTGATTCTGCTACGCGTGTTATTAGGGCTTGTAGGCCTTCTAGGTTATCTGACAGTATAATTGTATCGTCTGCGTATCTTACGTTGTTCAGCCGTTCTCCGTTGATGAGTATTCCCTCTTCAATATCTTCTAAGGCTGTTTTCATGATGTGTTCGGAGTAGATGTTAGAGAGTAGCGGAGATAGCACACAGCCTTGTCTCACACCTCTTTCTATTTTGATCTCCTCAGTCATTTGGTTATCTATCTTGATAGTTGCTGATTGGTTATAGTAAATGTTGTTAATGATACGTAGATCTTTATCATCTAGACCAATTGTTTTTAAGATTGATATTAACTCGTCGTGTTTGACCCGGTCGAAAGCCTTTTGATAGTCTACAAAACACATATGCACGTCACAGTTCACGTCTCTGCATCTTTGTATGAGGACTTGAATGGCGAAAAGAGCGTCTCTTGTACCTAATGAGTCTCGAAAGCCAAATTGTGTGCGAGTTAGTTGCGCTTCGCATTTTTTGTATGTCCTCCTATGTATTATTTTTAGCATTATTTTAAGAAGGTGGCTCATTAGACTAATAATTCTATAGTCTTCACATTTTTCGCATTCGGTTTTTCGGTAGGGTTATAAATGTGGATTTAAGCCATTCAAGTGGGATTACTCCTGTTTCGTATATGTTATTAAACATGGCCGTGAGCCATTTAATTTCATCGTTCTCCATGTTTTTAGAATTTCTGCGTGGAAGTTGTCTGGCCCGTCGCCTTTCCGTCCTTTATTCCTTTTATTGCGGCTATCACTTCTTCTTGAGTAATTTCCGGTCCTGTGTTACCTATGGAGTCCCCTGTTTTAGTGTATCGTTGTTTCTCTTATCTTCGAAGGTCTTCTCAACATAGTTTTTCCAAACTGTTTTTATTTCATTTACATCTAATATTTATTGCTCATTATCTTGTAAGCATCCGGTTTTGGTCGTTGTAATTGATTTGTGCAGATTGAAAGAGTCATGTTTACCATCTAGTGATTCAATCTCTTTGCACCTTTCCTCCATCCAAGCGTTTTTGGCGTCTCTAATCTTTTTCTTTATTTCTTTGTCGATTTGTGTGCATCTGGTATTGTCTTTGTTCTTATTTTTCCGTCTTTCCTCCATCATATTCAATATGTCGTCTGTCATCCACATCTTCTTTTTAGCTCTCATTGGGCGTAAATATATGTCAAGAATTTCTTGATTTGTCTCTTTAAGCTTCTGGATTTTCTCTTTTGTGTCGGCTGCTATATCTGTTTCTTTGATTTTTCTTTTAATATGTTGCTGTATTTCTTGTTTTATATATTTATCCTTCAGTTTCCTCAAATCGTATTTCTTCGCTTGTTGTTTAACTTTCTTCAATTTGAGTGTTATCGTGCCGACAAGAGGGTTATGGTCAGATTTGGCATCCGCACTTGGATATGTCTTTACTGCTGTTATTGCATTTCTGTATCTTTTATTGATCAAGATATAGTCGATCTGATTTCTGACGACGTGTTCTGGGTTATCTTGGGGGGACCTCCAAGTGTATAGGCGTCTTGGTGGTAACTTGAAGAACGTGTTGGTGATGACTAATTGTTGTTCTGTTGCAAAAATACTTAATCGATTTCCTCGTTCATTACGTTCTCCCAGTCCAAACGGTCCTATGATTTCACCCCAGCTTCCTTGGCCTATCTTAGCATTGAAGTCGCCCATTACTAATGTCAGTTCATTCTTTTTTACTTTCTTCATGACGTTATTCAGATCATCATAAAATGTTTCAATTATATCGTCGGATTTGTCAGCCGTTGGTGCGTATATTTGGATTATATTGGTTTTGATGGGGAAGGTGTTAATCTGAATTACAAGTATTCTCTCAGAGATTGGGACAAAGTTTGTAACATATCTGCTAATTTTTTTGTTAAGGATAATGCCAACGCCATGTATATGTTCACCGTTAGTGTTTCCTGAGTAGTAAATATTGTGTTCGTTTATTAAGCATTGTCCTGATTCAGTCCATCGCTTCTCACTGATCCCCAGAATATCTACGGATAGCCTTGTCATTTCCTTGATGGTATTGTGTATTTTACCAGCTTCGTGCATGGTTTTCACATTTCATGTACCTATCTTAGTAGTTCGTCTGTAGGTATTCAATACAGATGTGTTTTTATTGAAAATGTAGGGATTTCGCGTGCTGACGACCTGAGAGGCCCTACTTTTTGGAGGATGTCCTCTCCTGCCGGATTTTGGAGTCCGATCTCCATGATCAGTAACGAATCTATTATCTTGAGTCTGTGCCATGTTAGTTGTACTAGGGAAAACATAATGGGGTGGTTTACCGTTGCCTTCCCCATCGCAGTCTTCTAACCGATTAATCTGAAGTGATTGTCGCCTAGAAGTATCTGTTGTTGGGCCCTTAAGGAAGTCATTCTTCAGTGGTCACAACACAGTGATGTCGTAGCTGCTGCCCTACGTCATACCATATACGTTGGTAAATTTCAATTACCAAACCTAAATTTTCACGAACATTTTAATTTTTTTGCTTACTACAACGAACAAATATGCACAATGCAATCAAATACAATTTCAAACGAGGCACTTAGCGCACTCTTTTTGAACTAGACTTCTCAATTTGGAAAGTAATTGAATAGCGCCTTATATGTAAAACACTGACGCCCTATTTGTTAAGCAAATATATATCTCGCCACCATTGCCCTATATATTTCTGTACATAAGAATTGCGTTTCCATTAATTTAATGCCTTTGAAGTGTGACAAGTTTCAAGTTCCCGTCTAATAATTAATAATCCCACAAAAACAGTTCATAACCATAAAAGTGCGGCAATTTGGAAGAACAAACAGACCCGCAGTGTTCGCAAGCGCTCCAAATTGGTTTACCAGCATAAGCAATCGAGCAAAAAGCGGGGCAGCGAAATTTTATTATTTTAAATTTAGAAGGCCGAATTCTTTGGCTGGTGATGTGTTATAAACCATTGCCTAGGCCAACATAAACTGCATCGCATAAAAAAACAAACACTCAGTGAATCCGTTGCCGAATGAAATTAAATGTGTTTTTCTCGGGTAGCATGAGAGGCGGTCCGTCGTTCGTTAAGGTCGGTAATTTTATTTGCTTACATTAAAAAATGCAAAAAAAACTCGGCGGCCGAAATTAAAAACCGGAAAAGAACATGTTATGCCTTTTTATTTTGATATAATCTTTTTTCACTGTCTACATCCTTTTGAGGCGCGTTCTATTCCATTTTACGAAAATAAATGATGTACTCATGTACGGCGGCGTAAAGGCAATAAAAATGTTTTGTGAATCTCCGTATAAATATTTATAATGCCATTTAATTTTATCAAGGTGTAGGTCGGACTCAATGACGTTAATGCAGTCCTAATGGAGGTTGGCTTGCACGTTTATTCATTTCCGTGATGTCTGTTTGTAAATTAATTGTTTATATTTAATTTGTTGGCCTACATACAATTTATTAACCTTCAAGCGTTTTACAAGTTGGTCTTAATATACGTCGGTTGCTGCTAAACTTGTTGAATAGTTGAAATGTTTAAAATTCGGTTGTGCTAATTATATTATTATATTATATAATTATAATTATAATAAGTGCACTGCATACCTTACAGATGGATCGTTAAAGAGGATGAGTTTCAAAGTTCAGTCTTGTGGTACGTCGATAAGTTGGTCTGACATCCATTGTATCACAAAACCGTACTGAACTACATAAACGGTTGGTGTACTTTTGTGATCTTTTGCAGATGAAACATTTTGTGTACACACTTAGTATACTGAACGTTAAAAGAAATGAATTAAACCCAATTAGTCGCATTTTCAATATTAATATAAGCAATAAACCACTTTATTTAGCAATATGTTAATAAATTCAGCTATTTTCGGGCGCAAGACTCGCAAAAGTAATTACTTTATGTAATCAATAGCTGTTATCTTAATTAAAAGGAAAGATTAACGCCGACTTTTATATGATAACCGTGGTGGAAGAAAAATTTAGTGCTGGATATACTTACGAACAATTGCATTTAAGTTATGGCTTATACCCATTTGCACTGGGTTTTTATAGATCGACTGTGTCGTTATGGACTTACGTTGCAATTTCTTGATTGGAACTTTTATGTTTGCTATATCAGGACTGTTTTTGTATGTCGCAATTTATGTTATCGTTGCTATTGACTTCTGTTTTCTATTTTGATTATTATTATCTTACCAGAGGAAAATTTGAGTTAAATTCGCTAAAATGAAACGGTGGTCAAGTAGTTTTACATCAGTTTGTCTTACAGGTTTTGATATGAAATTAAAATTGAGCAAGCCATGAACATTTTATGGAAACTACTGTATTCTTTTGCAAAAACTACTTAATACAGTTAACTTCAGCCTAACTAACCCGATTAAAAAATCTTAAATATGTTACTTAGCCGTCGACTCGATCCATTAATTTCAATCGCTCATTAAGGATTTACCGATAACCATAATCAAACTAATATAACCAATACATTATCTGAAATAAACTGTTTACATGTTAGATTAGTTTCACAAAAATACGCACACCGAATGCATTCGATAACGATATAAGTACGCTTATCAGGCTCCGAACTAAAAATAACTCTTTAATATCAATATAGAAATATATAACTCTACTTGTTTTCAAGTGTTTATCGGGACACACAGTTGATTAATTCAAAATATTAATCATTACCTCCGTTGGACTTTCGATGCACATTTTGACACGAGTCGGCTGTATTTTTGGCTTAATTTTTGGGCTATGAAAAGAACGCGTGAGAGAGCTTTTAAAAACAGGCAGTTTTCCAAATCACTCGGACAAGACAGCGTTTCGGACGTCAAAATTTCGTCTACTCTTCGCTGACTGAGTCCCACGTCATTTCCTTAGGTGAAACGTCCTTGAAATTATTAATAGTGCACATGGCCATGATTTATATTTGAGTCGGTTTATAAAAACGCCCGCTTCGCCTCGGCTCGACCGAGAGTTGAATTTGGCGCTTTCGCTGTTCCTGCGGGGATTACGTGGGCCTAATTGGCACTGAAAGAATTCGGTTCCCAATTAGAATTCGAGGAGCGATGACCCTATCTAAAGTATATTGACCAAATGATAATTGCATTTCTTTCTAATATCCCTTTATATCAGATCATTAGAAAGCAAATTCAACAGTAGTACCAGGAAGTAATTTAGAAGTACAAAGTGGTTTTCGAACAGATTATAGTGTACTACAGGATCATGCATTTACATCTCAATCATTGTCGGAGTTAATATTAGGTAAATACATGGAAGCTTTTCTGTGTTTCATTAATTTACGCAAAGTATTTGATACCATTGAGGGAAGCACTCTATTGAATTATTTAAAAAGAAAATATTGACGACGACCCATTAGAATCAAAAGTACGTCGCCTAAGCAGGCAATAAAGTGAGAATTGGTAATACAATTTCAGTTTTGTTTAGCACCACGACTGGCGTAAGACTCCTCGTCATCAGATACGAAAACCTACAACCTGTAAAATTTGCAGATGATATGCTGTGTAGTGAGAAGTAACTTTGCAAAGCCAACATTTTATATATCATTCAAACAAGCAATTAAAGACGGGTTCAAAGATACCAAAATTATTGACTCAAATTAATGTCCCAGCGAGAAAGTGATATATTTTGGAGCTGAATATTGAGTATTTCAATTTGCGCCGTTCTGGTTACTACCAAATTCAACTTTGGAAGATGGTGATTTAGTTTAATCTTCAACAGAGCTGCTGTTGCATGCAGTTGAAGATCAAAATGAATATTCTCCTCCTTTCCTTGCTCATATAAGATCTTTTTGCATCCAGAACGTTAATTTTTGCTGGGGTTACTGTTTCACAGGTGAAAGCTTCTCTGATTCTATCATATGTATCATTCAATCAAGCAGTTAAAAACGTGTCCAAAAATGTCAAAATTATCGGCCCAAATTAATGTCTCACCGAAAAAATTGACATACTTTGTTGAGGTAAATATTGGGCATTGCCAAAGGTTCAAAAATAGAAATTACTACAAGGTGTCAAAAGAGAAGATAGGATAATTAAGATATACGAGCTAAACTATACGTGAAAGCTTAAAAGATACATTAGAAGAATAAAATGCAAAATGGTTTGGATATCTGATAAGATTGGACGATTACGGACGAAACTAAGGAAATATGGGAAATTAAAGCCATAAGTAAAAATAAAGTGAGAAGACCAAGAACCTAGAACGTGTGCGTTGGAGAAATACTACAGGAAAGGGGGATGGAATGAAACAAGGCAATAGATAGGAAGACATAGAGCAGCTTCATAAATCAAAGTAACTGGAGAATGAGAAAAAACACAACACCTTCGCGTACTACAGATTACATATTTGTATATGTATGTAATCCTTAATTATATAAAGGGAATCGAGCAATTTTTAATTCCTAGCTTTTTTGTTTTTGCGAAATTATATCACAGTTTTGTATTTGATCCTAACGATGCTCCAGTTATATAAGACTCATAATGTCGCTGCTAAAAACAAGTAAAAGAATGAATGTTGTAAACGTGTGTCAGCTAAAAACTAACAAGGGTATAATAATTGTTAATGAAGTTAAGACTAAATTATACATTAATTTTCTTTGGGCATAGTTTTAGAGCACTTAAAATATTAGGATTGTATGGATATATGAAACTATTTGAATTCTTCAACAGTTTTACAAGGGCGTTGCCCAAAATCCCTTTATTTATTTATTTTTTATCTTTGGCGGTACACTTACCTATAATATAAATTCTATTAATTTGTATTTGTAACCTAGAGAACGTAATAAAGTTCATTTCTTTGGCCGAATGAGTCCTGGCAAGTACCTGTTGTACTTTATTCAATATCATTTTCTTTGTGAAACTACAAGAATAGCAAGGAAATCAGGGTAGCTTTTTAGGAACTTTAAATCTTCCGTTTTAGTCAAACCCTTTGCCACTATATCTGTGCATGAAATAACAACATGTTGAGGTCCACAATTAGAAATCTGTGTGTTTTTGTGTACAAAAACCATTAAAAAATAATGGTGGATACGAACTATGTACATATTTATTGTTCAATTAAACTTTTAAATCTTGAAAACTTGGTTTTAAAATTTTTTAACAATGAATTTATGATTAGTTTCGATTTGTTCTTTTCTTCTAAGCCCTCTTAAGCCAAAAAAATACGGACAGTCAAAGAATGTGTTTATTTTTGTTTTAAATTTCTTTGCAATTTTTTTAAACAAATTTTATATCACATTGCAATTAGTCTAAATATAATCTAACTTAAATTACCCAATTTTTATATGGGATCATCCATTAGTTGTCCTTTCAATTTTGGTATTTTCACGTGTTAACACTCTTTACTCACACTAACTCAAATGGCTTTATCGTCTTGAGTCTTCTTTCTAATTCTGCATTATCTGGGGGTTTTAGAACCTTGATGTTTATACATATTCCTAAAGCTAGTTGTACTTTTGTTACTAGTCCATACTGGTTTTATTATCTGATTATGGATTGCTGTGGGCTTTCTTTCCAGTAGCCAGTACATTTTTCTATATTTTATATTTAACTAGTCTTTTTTCTTCTTGATGTACTCCTTTCATCAAAATTTAGCAACCAGGTTCATTACCAAGTACTTTGCTGTATTAGCGTGTGATAGAATGATGTTTAGTGTGTGTTAGTGGTAAGTATTTATCCTTCTTGTTCATGAAATTGGTGTACAGATTTACTGTCATTTAATTTTAATCATCACCATTTTTAACTTTTTTTAACTTGGAACTGTGTTTTGGCAGCCATTTTTTACCAATGAAGAGCTTCATGCATGTCTAAAGCTTTCTATTGGGAAAGACTTGAAAATTGAGAACATAAAACTCATAAGGTCTCACTCATATTATGTAATTTAATATCCTGTTCGTGCGTCTGCACGGACAATTCGTTTTCTCTGAGAATTGCACTCATTTTGACTCCTTACTTTAAATTTGCGCCACTCACTTTGTGATTTTTGCTCCATTTTACACTCTTTTTAATTATATTTTGATTTATAACTGTTGCTTCTCACAGATTTATTACAATAAAAAATTGTGTTCTTATGTCTCGTTTTTCAGTTAAGTAGTTTTTGTTAGTTTTTTGCAAGGATATGACTAGCAAGATCGTAGACATATGTTTTAGGGTATCATTGTTTTTCTTAATATAATTTGATTACTTGTGAATAGCAATTGAAGGTTTTCAGAAAATGTTTTATAATGTGATTAGTTGATTTATACGTTTGCTTAACAATATTTAAGCAACTTGGTCTTGGAAATAAATATAATGTATATACTCTATATGTCGCCGCTTCGTTACCATAGCTAATGTGTAAAAATTTTCGGAGCCGACTTTTAAATTATTTTCATTCTTTAGTTAAGTAAAGAGACCTAAATTTTGATGCTAGAGGTTATTTTAATTAATGAAATAGTTTTTTTAAAGAATAACTAGCAGTTACTTTTTTTTTGAAAAATATCAGTAAATAATAAATTAGAAGTTATTGCTATGTGGCGAGCAAACGTCCGAATTCGCAAAGTTTATGTTCCCGGAGCTCTGAGTAATGGAGAAGGAAAGCGAAAGTAGCCTGAAAGCCGAAGTACTTCTATGACTCATGCTGAAAACCAAATCTGTAACAGACGATCGATATGGCTGCAGCTATCGTTCCTGTGTTTAGCCGCTAAAGATAACCGATTTGTGTTTACATATTTCTCCAAAGCAGTAAATTACAGTTACGTAAACTATGTTAATTCGTCTGACTGACAAAATTTATTTGAAGAAGTTAAAGGTAAACAATAGAGCGAAATATGAAATTCTAAGTAACGGAATTATTTGCACATCTTCATTTCATTCTCTCTATGTTGCGTGAATTTGCCCAAGGTTGTATGTTCATCGCCCTAGAGCACAAACATTTCAGTTCCGGATATGGTGGCGGCTCTTTCAAATTATGTAATTGCATGAACTCACTGTGGATAAGGATCTTCTACAAGCAACGTAAAAACCTAACCTACCTACTCTAGTATTTACTACTTTTTCTATTATAATAAAGACGCATTTAATGATGCTTACACTTTTCCTTTGCCTAAACACAAATCTACTACTAACTACGTTACAACAAATGCCATCTAAACATTAATCATGGAGGAAGGGGAGAGGAGGCTACGTTGCGTTCTTTTATATTTTAATTTTCAAATGTAATTTAAAATTGAAAGAAGAAAAGTGAAAGCGTCTCAGTATGGAGTTGAAATTATATTACATTGAAAATGCATCGGATGTCATCAAAAATTTGTAACTAAAATGATGAATTTTTGCTCATTAGTTTATCTGAGTTTCATTTTACTAACTTCATCGCTGCTTCTTAAAATACTCGAGACAGACACGCGTGCAAGTATTCACACCGCGCCGCTTGATCTGCTCCAATTTTACAACGCCTGTTTGTTGACTTTTCCGAGATGCTTTGATGCTCCCCAGACATGCATAATTCATCTCGGCTGCTTTCCATAACTTCTTCGAAATTTGCATCGGCTTGCGACCGCTTCGACTGCATGAACAGCCGAACCAATCGCTCATTGCCAGTCGAATTTGTAGCGCAATTTGTGCTAGAAGTTGAGCTCGCCGCCTGATTTTGTTAGCTTCGGCGCTATGTCTGATAGAAGATTGATTGGCGGGGTAGTTGCATAAATGTGGAGGTTGGGGGCATTTGTTCTCCTTTAAATGAAGATCAACATAATCCTTGTGCAGAGGAAGTTTTAGTTTTGTTAGGTACGCAACTTACTTTTCGTCCTTTTTAATTTGTAGCACACGGTTACTTATTCGTTGCTTTCTATGTATTTGCGCCGTTGTTCGAGGTGCTACCAAACTCAACTTGGAAGAAGATTTGAATTTATCTTCGACAAAGGTGATCTGAAGGGCTGATATTGAAAAATGAATATTCTGCTTTCTTTGTCCATATAAGGTCTTTTTGCGTCCAGCACTTCACTTTCTGCTAGTAACATGCTGCGATTACTGTTTCACCAAGTGGAAGCGTCGCTGATTCCATGGTTGACATAACAATATCTTCCTGGCTTGAATATTGGTTGATGCCTCATCAGAATCTTTTTAAATCGGGAGAGCAACGTATTAGCAATATTAAAGCGTTTACTTTAATTCTCATCTTGTATAGACAATTAGAAATGGCTTGAGGCATTATTCCGAGCACTATATGCGATAGCATTCCTTTTTCAAATTTCTTCCAGTCCCTCATCTTCGACTTTGTTTGGCTGTTTAGGGCGTTCAATATCATGCAGATAAATATGTCCGTTAAACCGTTGGAACCACTTCTTGCAGGTACTATAGGAAACAGCATCTACCTCTGATTATACAAATGATTTTATTGGCTTTCATCACCAACTTCTAGATTCGCAGAAGATTCGTTATTTGCAGTGCGTTGTGAAGCTAATAGAAGACGCTGTATTATGATTCTACGACGGACACGATAACTGTATTTGAATAATCATTGATTAAAACGATGAACTTATGAGTTCAAATAACGTGAAAAATACAAAAGAATATTTGGTGATCGTTGTATTTTTAACACATTTGATGGTACTATTACATGAAATAGGTATTACACCATTTCAGCGGCCACCGCCACAGTGGTATAGATACAATAAACATTATTTTGAATTAGAAATTACTTCTCTTAGAAAAATTAAACTGATGTAATTTATACAAAAAACAAAACAATGAAAATAATGAAAAGGTACCATTTATCAATAGCAGTTTCAGACATACATTTTTTATTTTAGACCTTCGGTGATCATTCATTTCTTGAATAAAGAAGCCAATCATCTTCTCATCCCAAAATGCTAAAATTGATACATTGGCATGATCCACTTATATTTGCTATAGGGCCCAGTCAGCAAACTCGCAACATATGCAATGGTCAGGTTATTTGGATTTTGTAAGAATGAACATTAATAATTTGAATATTTGTATGTACAACACTAATATTTTGTTACCTTTTTATACTACGTTGACGTGTTGGATTGTGTTGGTTAATAACAATGTTGAACGAAGGACTGGGAACAGTCTTCCGCATTTTTTTCTTCTTTATTAACAGTAGAATTACAATAAATTCTGTAGGCTAATGTGTTGTCTTACGAGATAAAGTACTTTAAAATGACGTTTTCAGACCCTACTTCAGTAAGGAGATTTTCAGTCACCTAATAGGTCTGTTGGCCAGTTCTTCTTTAATCTTCTTCCCATAGGTACTTCAAGTAATGGTTGGAGTAGAGGATTTGTGTGATTTGCGATTCTGTTGTGGTGCTTTATGCTCCTAGCTAGGACAACATCCTTAATATATGGTACTCGTGTATCGTTTGGTTCGTCACGTACCAAGGTGCATTGACCAACATTTGAAGTATTTTGGACTGACATCGTTGAATTATATCTACACTGGATTTGGTAGCACAACCCCACAGTTCTATGCCATATCTCCAAATTGGTGCGATGATAGCTCTGTACACAAGAAGTTTATTTTCCGGGGACAATTTGGAGTGTTTGTCCAGCAGCCAATATAATTCTTTGGTTTTGAGAATCTTCCAGACGAATAAGAATTTATAATCACTTGAACAGGTCCAGAAACTATATCTGCGTGTCGGCATGTCAAGGTTTTGTATATAAGTATCATATGATTCTAATAATTTAACGTTCTATCACACTTACCGAAAAACCTTCTATACGAATAATCAGGGGAGTAAGAGGTTGTGGAAATTATAAGTAGAAATTTTAATGAATTTTTTTGGTACAATTGATGTCTGAAAGCAAATTTTACAGCTTCCATCATTTCTTTTTTAACCGAAATTTTTTCCTTACCGGTTTCGAGTTTTATAGCGAAATCTGATAAACATGGTGGATCCAAAGGATTTCAAATTTAAATTTAGATTTAGCTGAACGACAGCACTACATTATTTTTATACCAAAAAAATTTGTTCATGACTATCCTCTAGGATTGTCCTAATTTGTTCAAGGTTTTGGGTAATATTTTCCCTTTTCCAGGCAATCTATAATCATAAATTAGATATCTGGACTGTCGTTTCGTATATATTAGTAACAAATTCACATCTTATTTATAGTCACAAGTGGCATCTAGGAAATTAAAATAACTCAATTTCCTTTAAAGTTCTCTAAACTGTGGTTGAAGCTATATGAATAAAGTTATTGGTAATACTAAAACATTTCAAAATTTACAGTTATCTTACTACATATTATATTGTTTAACCCCTGTATTAAGCAAAGTTTTTGATGAAAATTGGTTGATATAACCTCCCGCCAGTTACAGGTGAGAGCCGACAAATATAAAGGCAATGGAAGCTGCATCTAAATTCAAGGCCCCACCTGAGCCGCTGCCTGGCGGGCAGCCAGCCGCCGGCCGAAAAATATGGGCCGCATTTCGGTAGCGTTCCTTGCGGGCGCGCTTTTCCAAATTTCCCCGGTTTTTGCATCAAGGTCGGGAACTGCCGGCCAGAGCGCCCATTGTTTGTATTTGCCGGAGCTGGCGTGGGCGCGACGAATCCAGTTTCACGGCCAAGGTCGAGCGGGCCGCGGTGCGGGCGGGGCCCCCCTGCAGCAGCAACCCCCAGGCGGTGACGTCGCTTGATAGCCGCCTAAAATTGCCCGTCTATTTGTCTCTATCGCACACTTGTTAGATGGTCAGATACGCATGGATCGGGCGGCTGCCAAGCTGCCGCTTACGTCCATTCCAAATTCCAAAATATCCATGTCGGACTGTGGTTTGACGGTGTCCGACTGATGTGTAGAAAATAAAATCGACGCACATGGCGATGGTCCCACCGGCAAATTTGTATAAAAAAGGTAACTGTAGAATAGATGTAGGTCAGTAGATGCAAAACAATTTGTAGTAATTTTTATTTGTAGTGTATGTTGTTCTAAAAAACATCTAACAGTTCTTTAAACAGCAATTTTTAATCATAAAAATGTCATAATAAAAAATTATATTTGTTAAAAAACATATTTGTATGTATTGAATAGTGAAATAGAAATAATTCACTTATTGTCTCATGATTATCGGCGATAAAAATATTACAAGGAACAAACAGATAAAAAAATGTCTAGTCAGTGCCACATTTACATTCTTCTTGGATTTTTCTTCGTTATTTAGATAAAGCTTTTAACTTCTGAAGTTCCAAAGTTATAGTTATTTACGATTCCAAAGTTCGATCATTATGGAACTTTTTTACCGCCATTTCAACCGAATTTGACTGAACGAGTTCTTATAAGTTGCAATTCCTTATTAATAAACAACTGTTGTGTTATAAACCACGACAGTAATCATATATTTGATTTAATTAATAAAAACATGGAGCCGGCTCTGTAAGCAATCCCAGAACGAACTTAAAAAAACCTTTCGATTTCGATTGATCTGGAAAATTATTCGACATAGAATTTTTTCTTCATTTTCAAATTCAGCGTAAAATTTCCTATCAGAATCACATTTAAAATCGTAATGTCGAAAATTTTCCCGAAATTCGAAATCGAATATCTCGAAAACTATTCGACATAGAATTTTTTCGATTTCATTATTGAAATCAGCGTAAAATTTTCTTTAAGAATTACTCATAAAATCGCAATGTCGAAATTTTCCTAAATTGAAGTCGAATATCTCGAAAACTATTCGAGATAGAAACTTTTGATTTCGATTTTGAAATCAGCGTAAAATTTCCTATAAGAATCCATTTTAAAATATTTAAAAAAAAATAATTTTGTGACGGCGACAGACAGACCGACAAACATATAGAATTCAGTAACAAACTTTTTAAGTTCGTTGACCAGCATAGCTACCCTAATTAAATGAAATAGTTGTTTGAAAATGAAAATTGCGAACTTCTCAATGCAGCAAGAGCAAACTAGGGTCCCTATGAACTGAATTGAGGTTTTAACAGTTCAAAATTATTTAATAAGGATTTTTTAAAAGCATTCTGTAACACAAAATAAATTTATTTTATATTATTACGTCATTATTTAAGAATTTAAAAACTGATATGACTAACAATTGTTGATTATTTGGAAAGAATAGCATGTTAGCGACCAAACTACGGATTTTTCAAAGCATCGTTATTAAAATTAGATGCTAGAACAATTCAAGGATAATTCACCGCAAACTAAATAACTAGCCAAACGCGTATTTCGGTATTATAAAAGACAGCAAAGTTTAAAGTACCGTACATAAAATGTTATTACATTGATACGTAAGCTTAAGCGAGTTGATATTGCGCAGTACATTGTCTTGGTATCAGATAGATTGGAAAAATGAATCTATGAATCTTATTCTAATCAATGAATGTAGAGATGTGTTTAATAAATATATGCATATGCTCGAGGATTCGATTATTTTCTACGATAAAAGACAATCTTATGAAAATATTAAACATATTCTGTATGCATGCGCAGCTCGAGCGTTGTCCTGTTGAAAGCCACTTTATTATGCCTTTTGGCATATTCTGAACGTTTGGGTCAAATTAATTAATTGTTCTTGTTATAGGTCACTAATGATCGTTTAACTCTGCTTTAACAGTTCAAAGTACATCGCGCTGTTGTGATCTCACCAAATACAGAGCGTTGCCTTCTTTCTATGCATATTTAATTGACCTGAATCGCAAATTGATTTTTTACTTTTGGGATTATCGAAATATATTCACTTTTTATTGTTGGCTATCAAGCAAAATTTCGTACTTGGTTTTTGTCTTTTAATATCTCTTTTCTTCATATATTTTTATTCCTTATGAATCTTCCGGTACGTTGTGGGGAAACACAAGTTTTCTCTTGGATTTCCCCAAACGTTTTTTACTAGATTAGTATCTGGTGATTAAATAGGCCACCAAAATGTGAAAATGCTACTGTTATGACTTCCATGTTTTTTTTTCCTTTTGGATTAACTGATGCAGGCTTTCTTTTCCAGACTTTTCCCTAACAAATTTTAATAAACCTTGCTAAGTATGCGAACCATTCTTCGGATGTTCAAATTGTCCATTGGCTATGCTAAACCGTCCTCACTAGAAAGTGATCAGGTACGCTTTACCCATATCCATAACCAAAACGAAGTCTGGTCGCATCTATCGTGTTTTATATAATGGTGTTTCGCTATCTTAACAAACGGTATTTTCTTTTTGAAACCTCTGTTTAATTGCCATAAGGCCGACCTTGATTATTTTTAAGCGAATATTTTTATTTTATACTTTATGAATCTAGAACCTCATTTTATCCATATTTAGACAGGTTGTCCACATTTCCACGTCTTTATAGTATTACAGTCACTTAGTTAGACATTACTTCAGATTTTTAAAATAGTTAGTAGCAGTTTGCGATCGATCATTTTAGAGTCTTGGGTGCGAACAGCAGCACTGTCTCATTACGCTTTACGTAAGTGGCACTAGATTCGAAATTTGTACGGATCGCTGTAAAATTTAAATTTTAAGTGGACCTTAGTCTGTTTTGCGTGTTAGAGAGTATCTACTACCTTTGATACTATTAGTTTTCCACTATTTGCAACGAATGGGCGTAGATATCAGCGACGGGCTTTAAATTCGACTAATTATTGTCAAGCAAATCGTATACTTGAGAAACAAAAGCAATATAAAAGAAAGTAAGAAGAAAAAAGTAAATTAACTGGATTGCTACTGAATAGATATATAAGTAAATAATGACTAAACTGAAAAACTCCAAAACGCAAATTTCGGTGCTGTAAGAGCCTTTCTTTTAAAAATAGAAAAGAAATGCAAATTGTATCAAACAATTTGAAGAAAAATGACGTCTTA
The DNA here is from genome assembly GCA_036346155.1 of Sinelater perroti. Lineage (NCBI taxonomy): Eukaryota > Metazoa > Arthropoda > Insecta > Coleoptera > Elateridae > Sinelater > Sinelater perroti. The sequence goes on from JARFIY010000359.1 coordinate 1,949,866, forward strand.
ATGTTTAATGAGACACTTAGGGAAGAGATAAAGAAAATCGCCATATGGTTGCATACTATAGCGATGAAATAAGATTTATTTGCCTCTTCATACTAATTTCGCTGTTGTCATTTCAAAATATAACTACTATTCCAATTCAATAATATACTTCGTATGTTAATGTACATATCGAGTTTAATAATGTATATCCATCTATTAAAGAACATGACACGTTTAGTCTGTGGTTAAAAATAAATAATCAAATTAATTTTCATTTACTCACCATGATAACATATCGCTTGATCACATACGTTTACGATAGAGATCCAACCGCGGTCGAGTAAACCGCTTCAAGATCGTTTATCATTTTGTCTTTCCAAAATCAGTGCAAATTTTCTGTTGTTTACTGCTTTCTTAACTTATTAAAACCAGTCTAGTGTTAGTAAGGCGAAAACAGTTTTTTGTCCCATTACGTTTCTCAAAGGTATATCGAATTTTATGGGCTTCAAGTCTATGTCTGTCTGTTGATGTTAAATTAGGGAAAGTGCCTATTTTGGTGTATGGCATAAGTTAGGAAGTTCCAAATTTGGAAGGTCTATTTTTTGGTTTTATGTTTCTTAATTGATTTTTGTTTAATTTTCATTTTTGCCGTTGGGCATTGTTCTCTAATCTAATTGGTGTTTTGGTATTAGACATCGTTTTTTCAATATTGGAGTTATCCCCGTGTTCACTAATTTCTTAGACCTTCGACGATAACAGAATTCGGCCGATTATTAAATTTTACCCTAGCGTTTTCTTACTGTTAAATTTGCATTTAATGAAATTCTTTGTGTACCCGGTATTTTTAAATTTTGCTTCATTTCTTGTCCAATTTCTCTTGATATCAGTTTCAAATGTTAAACTATTCTTTTTAGGTTTTGATTTAGCTTTTTGTCTTCTGTTGTTAGTTCTAGATATTTTTATATGGATTCAAACTTTTATGTAATAACTAATGTTATGTAATTATGTGGTCATATATGGTATTAATCAATTGAGTATCATATTCTATTTAGGTTTTATAAACTAATTTACAAAAATGTTTTGAAAACCTAATCAATCATATAGTCGCTATCGTTTCGATCGCATTTCTTAAGGTTTTCAATACCCCTTCGGTACCAAGCAGTAGTAAGATTTTTTAATCAAGTCTTCTGCTTGTTTAAAAGAATTCGCTCAATTTTTTTCAGTTCAAATGCTTTAATTGTTTGCAATAGATCTGAGCGGTTTTCACTAAAAAGGCAGTATTATATTAAGGGGCTATTAATATCCACGGTTTTTTGATCTACAAAATAAAATTAAATGTAAAACAATTTACCAATAATTTTTGGTGATCGAAAAAATTCGACTAATTTGAAAAGTCATGCGAAAACTACATAACCAAACCTTAGTTAACCCAATACTTCTTTTAAGAGAATTATGCAATTTTAAAAAATATTTGGTTATCAGTCTTCATCTTTTTAGGAGAAAATTGACAATAATACTGATGAGATATTTTAATCCTGCCCTCTTCTGCCTTTTGTATGTAAAAGTTCATTTATTACCATGTTCATATAGCATTGGCTTTAATGACACTGTCCATTACGTCTTTGATAGTCTTATCTCCTAATATATATTTTCTCTTAATAGGAGGAGTTGTCAAGTTTACACTAAATATGTTTCGTAATGTTCACAAAATAATTGTTTCTAGCACTTCGGAATATCTAAAGGTAATTAATTGATAACAATGTATTCTTTCATTATAATTAAGGAAGTTTTTGTTAGCTTACACTCTTCGATGCTCTCAACTACTCATTTATAGGCTTTTTATTCTGTCTTCCGTTGCGATGTGCAAAAGCGTTTCAAGTTTGGACACAAAGCATGAATTATTGGAATTTGAGGCGAAAATACCTGAAAAATAGGAAACTGGCACCCGAGCGTCTGACAAAAGCGCTGTCTATAATTTTAGCGCTGGCAATTTGGCAAACAACAGTCCGCATTTTCTGACTCACGTCAGGTGGTCTTTTCCCAGAAATCCCGAAATAAGCCGGCCGCCGTTTACATGGTCAGATTGTGTTGATTTAGCGCTGCAATTAGCTATCAAGGCCCTACCCCAACGCGGCAACAATGGTGCGTAGGATGATGGGTTTCGGCTCCGGAAATTAAAAAGTGAGTGTTTGTGGAAGTAACGTCGGCAGCTTTAAATTCTATATAACAGGAACAAAGAATTTTCTACCGTGTATGTTTTCAGTTTAGTTATGGTTCCAAATTGAATTGATTTTGCATTTTTATTTTTAGTTCTCGATTAGTATTCATTATACAACGTATGAATTAAATCACCAAAAATATTTTTTATGGATATGGATTACCAGAACATTTAAAACGATAAAAATTCATTTAGGGACATAATCGTTTGATTTACATTAACGCATAAATGTTTTCTAACGTATAATGGAATTTTATTATGTATTTCTATATTGAAACACATTTACAAGTCATGTTTTATTTTCCAATCAAATTTTTAACTTTCTAGTCAAATTTTATTGAAGCATTTGAAATAGGTAAATTTAAAGAAGTTAATTAAAATGAAAATCAACAAATAACGATTTTGTCAACAGGACAAAGTCTTGTCGAAGAAGAACGAAGCCACTTCAAATAATTTTATTGTCTTCGGCTTTATCCCATGTAATGATTAAAGTGCAGTTCTTTGGGAATATATTCCATACATCGAAGCCCATTGGAGCAGTTCCAGAATTTTCTCTTTACGTTTCGAAGTTGCAGTATTTTGATCAAGATATTAAAAACGAAAACCAAAGCAAGCCTGTTTATTGTGTATTGCAAAATTATTCTTATAACACTTTCATGATATTCTTTCCAGATTCATACCCTCTAATTGAGGCTAGAAAAATCTTGTTTGTTTATATATTTTTATATAATTTTATACTTATATTATTATATTCTAAGATAGTACACCCTAATAACTATATGTATAACCAACTACATTTTTGTATAACCATAGCCCAGTCCAAAATATGCACCAAACAATGATTCATAACGAATGCTTCTCATGAATTATTCAAAGACTCTTAATTTCAAATCCCAGTTTTATTCACGTATCCATTTTAATGAAGCTGCACCTCCGTTGCTAAAATTTTTCTTGGAAAAATTGCTGTCCACTCCTTCGTCACATACGCAGATTTTTCATGAGAATTTGTGCACGATGCTTCTCGAAATGTTCAGTTACTGTGAATTGTAAGGACTCGACGTTCTTAGACTCTTCGCGGTACTTTCACTCTCTACTACCAAGTTTTCACTAGATCGATCGGGGAGGTCATGTGCAACCGAACTAATTTGTTCGAATTTGTTGATCAATTTTGTGACTGCATACTGCATTTCTTCATTTTGTCGATCAAAAACTGCGTACAATTTGCAAATGTTTTTGCAAAGATTTCGTGGATTTGTGTTAAGCTTTTATAATAGCTAATTCGTTAATACAGTGAGATTAATTTAATCAGTTATATTTATAATTATCACCTTACACCTTAGGCTAAAAAGTTTCTAGATTATATATATATATATATATATATATATATATATATATATATATATATATATAATACACATTCTTTGAGTAAGGCTGACCTTTAGTGTGTCCTGTCTTGTCTTTTATAGGGCTGGAAGTGAAAGTTTGTTTGGCGGGAGATGTGTTGGGTTGAAGAAAGTTAATTGGATTAAAGCTATTGCGTAATTGGCGGTGCAGGGTAATAAGGGATTTCCATATAACGGGTAAACGTTGGCAGTCATCTCTTGTGTTGAGGCACGTGGGTGTTTTTCTATTTCAATCGCCTCATGTACTATTCTGCTGGTGAAATGGGAAATAGGAGCAATGGTTTTAGCCGAAACTCCTATCAATTTCTAGAAATACTGAAAACCTTCCCTATACGCAAAGGTGACATCATCGTCAGCTTCGATGTCGTTCCTTTGTTTACAAATATCCCAATTCCTGATACCCTACAGTTATTAAAATCAACTTATAATATAAATAACAATATCCTTCCCTAATAAACGATTGCCTATCCAATACTTACTTTACCTTCCAAAATAAATATTACCACCAAACTAATGGTGCTCCCATGGGTTCCCCACTTTCACCTGTCATTGCTAACCTTTTTATGACCGATTTTGCAACAAAAGCCCTCACCTCCTTTCACCTTAAACCTACCTACCTGCTAGATAAGAGAATGAAAAATCCATGTTGTGAAAATAATATTAAAAGTGGCAAATTAGGGAAACCACAATTAGTTTGTGATGCATTACTAATTTAGTTAGTTATAAAAATAAGTGTGATTTAGCAAAATGTAATATTCCTATAAATTAGTTAAGGAGTATATAAAGAAAACAAAGTTGTTTACTATTTCAGAGAATTTTGTTTTTAAGATAAGTATGCTAATTTTGGCATAAATAACTCAAATTAAAATTAATTATTATTATTATTATTATTATTTGGCTTTGGTCGCTAATGAGTAATAATATGTGATATCAACATTTACGCATAAAATGCTTGAGACCTCTTATCGTAACAATGATGAAGAAAATTAAAGAAGGTATGAAAATTTAGGATAGTAGCAGCCGCGGCTTAAATAAGACTCATGACCAGTTATACAAACGCTCGTCAGCGCCATCGTGTCCTGACAACGGATTAAAATTAATGGTCCGTTAGAACTTCATTGCGTTGCACAGAACACCTAGTACATATCGGATTGGTTAACGATGTGATTAACTATAGGAACCAAATACTTAGTTACATTTACACAATGTTGCTAGAAAAAACATCAGAAATCACTAGATTTGATAAGTGCAGATTATGCAACCCAATCTTTTCATCAAATTGCAATAATTATTTACAAATCAAATGTGAAAATATTAGAGAAATGTATAGTATTATTAACATAATCTATATCTTTGTAATTGTTTATTATACAAATAGTTCTTGTTTTAAACACACTAAAACAATAAAACATTGACACGGTAATCAACAGTGAACGTAGCATTAAATATGCATAAATTACATTTGGAAATTACTCGTAAGGGACACAACAAAGAAAATCTGATGACTATGTTATTTTAATAAATATTTTAAAATTTTTAAATATTATGCTTTATGTTAATACTTTTCAATATTAGTTGATACAGGCAGTCATAGAATTTATATAAGCACAATCAGTGTGGGCTTTGTTTAACTGTAATTGGAATCTGTAGAATTAGTATATATATAAACATGGGTCCGGCGAAGAGATTGCTCTGTAAGCAATCCCAGAACGAACTTAAAAAACCTTTCGATTTCGATTTCGAATTTTCCCGAATATCTGGAAAATTATTCGACATAGAATTTTTTCGACTTCATTTTCGAATTCAACGTAAAATTTCCTATAAGAATCACATTTAAAATCGTAATGTCGAAAATGTTCCCGAAATTTGAAGTCGAATATCTCGAAAACTATTCGACATAGAATTTTTTCGATTTCATTATTGAAATCAGCGTAAAATTTTCTTTAAGAATTACTCATAAAATCGCAATGTCGAAATTCTCCCGAAATTCGAAGTCGAATATCTCGAAAACTATTCGAGATAGAAACTTTTTGATTTCGATTTTGAAATCAGCGTAAAATTTCCTATAAGAATCCATTTTAAAATTTTAAAAAATCCATAGTTTTGTGACAGCGACAGACAGACAGACAGACAGACCGACAGACATATAGAATTCAGTAACGAACTTTTTAAGTTCGTTGAAAATTAAGGTTATATTTTGTTCAGACCCATGATATCGCTATACATATATTTACAGCAAACTTAAATGAGTTAAAATCATTTAAACGTTTTTTTTTCTATAATTTTATTGTAATCTTGTGTGTATGAGAATGCGTTAATCAATGTTTTTTGATGGATTAACTTAATAATCTGCCAAACGGACTATTAAATACGTCACTACTACATCACTTGCAATTTCATTGTTAACTAACATTGATCTATTACAAAATGGTTTTTGCAACACTTCACAGCCGGGTTGATGATGTTTGGGTATAACATGCGTTTGTATGTTTAAAGTATTGGAGGCTGATTAGTAAAGAAGATTGCTAGACAATACGAGAGGAAGGAAATTAACCTAGTTGTTTTATTCATTTTTTTAATAGTTGTTTTCTACTTTGTTTTTAATTGGTATCGTTTATACAGAGTTTCATTTCTAGTTCTGCTACCAATTTTTTAATAAAGAAAACAATTGATTAAATTGTACTAGGATACCGGAAAAAAGAACGTTTGTTTAAATATTTTTGGCAGGATCGATTAGATGTACAGGATTTGTCCGGAAAGTATCGGGAATAATTCAATAAAAACAAAAGTATTGCAGGTAATCGTTTATTGATTTAAAATTCTTCAAAATAATTTCCTCATGTATCTATATAGCGCTTTCAGCGTGGCTCTCACGCTTCAAGGTTTACTGGAGTGCGGAAACTGAAATGCTGTTTATGACCTTGGTTACGGCAGTTCGGACCCTTTCCACCGATCCAAACCAGATTTCTTTCAGGCTGAATTTGAGTTTTGAGGCCAGAAAGAATTTGAGCGGGGCCAAGTCCGGAGTGTACGATGGTTGGGGCAATGATGGTACGGTGTGCTTTACTAAAATTCTCTCATTTTTTACTGTGTGCTTGATTTGTACAATCAGTTCGGTATGCTTAACCTAGTGTTGAATACTATATATTAACATGTCATGAAGAGTAATACTCCAATGAGTATTCTCTATTAACTATATATGTTGCATTGGTTTTGCAGTATACAATATTTATGTAAAACAAGTTGTTAAGTCGCCTGGCTTTTAAATCTTTTAAGTCTTCTAGATTCTTCTTCTTCATCGAATAATGTGGCTGTAATATTTTCTGATGTACCAGGATTTTATATTTGTATTTAACTGATTTTGGTGATTTCTTCACGTATTGTGGGTACTGTTAGATCAACATCTAATGGATTATTTGGTATGTACCACGGTGCGTCAACTATTGTTCTGAGTATCTTATTTTGAAGTCTTTGTATAATTTCTATGTCAGAAGTACTAGCAGAACCCCAGAGGGCTAGTCCGTACGTCCAGACAGGTTTCAGGGTGGTTTTATACAACAGTACTTTATTTTTAATGGAAACTTCTGACTTTCTGCCTATCAACCAGTACATCTTATACATTTCGCTCCTAGTTGTTTTCTTTTAGTAAAAATATGTGTACGCCAGGTAAGTCTTTTATCCACAAAGTCTTAGATATTTGATCGAATCTTTTTGTGGAATTTGTTTTCCATTTAGCATGACAGAAGGGCAATTCTCACACCTTAGTGTAAAAATAATGTGGGAAGATTTATGTTCATTGGCTTTAATCCTCCAGCGTCCTAACCATTCTTCGAATTTTTTAGGTAGGTTTGTAATTATCTTAGGGCAATTATTAGGTATGTGTGTGATGTTAGAATAGTCGTATCGCCTGCGTAGGTGAACATCATTGTCTGACTGTTTTGTGGTATATCGGCTGTATATATCGAGTACAAAAGAGGTCCAAGAATACTTCCTTGTGGTACCCCGGATAGGATTATTAATAATTCGGTAAGGAATAGATTGGGTGTGGGAGAGCACATTTATGTTTGTAAAGTAGGCCAGGGTACCAAACTTTGTCAAAAGCCTGACTTACACCCACGCATATTGCAGAGCAGTATCTTTTATTTTTAAAGTCGTTATGGAGTTGTTTGACTAATCGATGTATTTGTTCCGTGGTTCCATATCCTTTTCGAAATCCGAATTGGTGAGCAGGTATGAGCTGCTGATCTTCAACTATTGGAATTATACGGCTGTATAGTAGTTTTTCTAGGATTTTGGGGAAAAGACTGGGGGTAAATCTATAGACCTATATGATGCTACGTCATTTGGACATTTTCCTAGTTTTTGTATCATTACTATCTATGCTACCTTAAATTGACAAGGAAAGTATTCAAGTCTCAGTATTGCATTAAAAATGTATGATAATACAGTAATGATATCATGCCCCAAGTTCTTTTTCTTTGGGTTAATGCAGTGGTGCATTACTTTTGCTATCTTTGCTTTATTGGTTTTCTTTAGTGAAAGAGACATTTGATGTGTTTTAAGTTTTGTTAATTTTCTCTTCCTCTTTTTGGTTTTGTAATGGGTGAGGTTTAAAAACTGTGGTTAGGTATTTAGCAAAAGTATTAGCCTTTTGTTGATCAGTTAAAATTCTCTCATAAACAGCGACGTGTGGCTGAGCGCATTGTCGTGGTGAAGGATCCAGCTGTTGGCTATTACTTTTCGGACGCGAACGACCTTTTTTCACAGGCGTTCGAGCCCATCGACTTAAATTTTTCATTCACTGTTTGTCCGGCAGATACAAACTCTTTGTGTACCACACCTTTTGTGTCAAAGAAGACAATGACTTGCTCATGTGGGTCTTTCTTCCCCTTGGGCTTTTCTTATCATGTTCAAAGTCTCGATGTCGGATTTTTTTAAGTTTGACACAAAACTTCACCGTATAATGTTGTTTTAACGTACACTGTATATCAAGTCCGTGACGCGACACCAAAACACAGTTTTGGGGAAGCGCGATCCTCACTCTCTCAAGACTCAAACGCAACTGAACCGGGTCGCATTCTTTACCTAAGGCCTCCCCACCATCCATCCCGCTGAAAACCACGTCTCTCTAGTCCTTCTGGTTGGCTAGAAAAAATTATTCCCGATACTTTCTAAGCAAATCGTGTATTATTGTTATTTCATTATAAAGGTCTTAAAATTGATAATACAAACGATGTATCTTCCAGTTCTGTCACAAATTAAACAGAAACACAAAGAAACATAGTAACGGATCTTTTAGATCACATCAAATAAAGCTAAAGATTCAAAATCATTACTTGGGAAAATGTGTAAAAAACTTGCAAATTTGTACCGCATTTTTTGATTAGAACACAAACAGAAAAAAGAGTTCAAATTTGTGGCCAACTTTTTACAAATCCTTAGACGATAGCTTCATCGCTGTTTCCAAACGCGATAGGTTTAAAAACAAATTAATGTTATGTTTTTGTTGAAACTTTAATGCTTCATGGACATTAAATTTGTTTTAGTTAATTGTAGCGTGATAGAACTTCGCTCAACTACGTCGCTTTGACTCAACGCTATCCTGATCTTGTAAATAGACACCAGGTATTGCTTCACCAGGATAACTCTGCTCCTCATATATGTAGACAAAAAATAAAAACCAAAATTCAAGAACCTGATGCTATTAAAGTCTTGCCTCGCTTTGACTATAGTCTCGATATTTCACTTTTAGATTACTAGTTTGTGTGGTTATTGACTCACTTTCTTTGCAGTAATGATCGACAAAGTATAAATTGCTTCTAAGAACAAAATATATATGGTAATATGGTAATATATGGTATAAACACCGAAAACAAAAATTGATAGAAAGATGAATACATACTATAGATTATAATAAACTACAATTTGAAAGGTGATGTTATACTTTTTGCTCCTTATTGGTCAACAGAATGTTCAAGGTGTATGGCATCGAAATATTTAATATGTAAAAGCTTGATACTTTACTAGATGATAATTAAATTTTTTTTAAACAATGGAATTGTTTTGAAAGCCACCGATTTATTCTGATTTTTCTAATATTTTTGTGCACGTTATCTAAAAATGAAGTACTGCTGAAATTACATATTTTGAAATTGTAATTTAATTTTTGCCAAAAGTGTTATACATACTGTTTTTGATATTTAAGAAACTTTTTCATTGAACTGTTTGTGTAGCATATTGGCAACTATCTGATATCAGGTATGACATAATTTTGGTGTTGATTATACATTTTTTAAATATTTTTTGCCCAACACAAAACATTAATATTTATATGCACAATCGCCTATTTAACGTATGAAATTGTTTTAAATACGTTTTTAAACGTTCGCCTCTGCAAACCGCATATAATGGGGCTCTTTGATTCATATTCTCAATCACTTTTAAGTTCCTTAATTGTATTTGGTTTGGTAGCATAAACCTTGTCCTTAAAAAAAAACTTACAGAAAAAAATTAGCGGAAATTAAATCTTTCATGCTGTATGGTATATTGCACCATCTTGCTGAAATCACATATTAGGTTTCCCAATTTCAGGACCTAAAAAATTCTTTATTATGTTACTGCAACGCTCCCCAGTAACGGTAAGAGAATTTATTCTCATAAAATCAGGTCTAATTTTCCAAAAAATTACGCACTAAATTGTACTTGTGATTTTCTGTACCCTCATCTCCTCCTTAGATACGGCAGTTATGCTTATTAATATACTCGAAACAGTCAAAATGGGCTTTATTGCTCATTATTTAAAAAACGCTTAACTTTAACACTGCGTTTCAGATTCCATTATTGTGCGCACGACCTTTCATAGTCTCCAGGCTGAAATTCGTAAGTCAACTAGATCTTATATGACTTTAGGTGCATATTGTTGTTTAATATGTTCGCCAAATGCCTGTTTTATGTTAGAAATACTGGGGATCTTCTTACCCAATTTGTCGAACCCTTTAAATATTTTTCGGTGTATGAACAGTACGAACACGTACAGACTTCGTAATATCTTTAATACAGTTAGTTTCTTCAAACTCTTTCACTAGCTGATCAACTGTGTTAACACTAGATATATTATGAAAACCAAAACCTTGCCTTCATTTTCGTAATGTATCATTTAACGAATTATTTTGGTAAAATGTTTTAATAATGGATACATGCTCCTATATCGTAAAACGGTCCATGATTATTATGCCTTGTGTTCTCTACACAAATTATAAATCACCAGTCTCGAAGACGCGTATATTTAGAATGGCGGGAAATTCAAATTAATTAGTTATATATTTCCTGCTCTATAGAACTTGTCTACAACATAGGTAGTAGTTTTTTATTTCATATGACACTTCCTAGTTAGATCATAAGCCGAAATTTGTGGAAATTTTTTTTTAATTTTATGAATTAGACCAAGGTCACTGCAGTATATCATTAATATCTGTTTATTGTGGGTTTAAAAGAATTAAGTACAGCCTGTTGGTTTCAGATAATTCTCTCTGCTATAAATTAGTTAATATGTTAGTTATGCACATTTTTTCCTCGCAGGAAGAAAATAATAGTATGTAAACAGATTCAACCCGATCGAATTTTCGGTACCTTAGATGTATATTTAAAAGATTAAAGGACTATATGTGACATATATATATATATATATATTTACAAAATGTTTAAATTACTAATAGGACAAATTTAATATGAAAAATTGGAATATTAAAAAAGGAAATTATATGAGGTACTTGCATAGACAAATTTCTGCTAGAAAATATTTGATTGGGTCTTTTTCTTGTGAATGTGAAACATTCTCTGCAAATTAAAGTGAAAAATATAAAATAGAAATATCTTATTTAATTTTTAAGAACGTTTTAGTAACAATGTTTGATAACATTGATCTACTACTTTCACATTAACTGGTGGTTTTTATTATAACACTAATAACTTGTTTCACGTGTTTTTAACACAAAACACTAATAATATAGTCACCACTCTTTAGTTAGTTGTTTTTATAATCCAAAAGACTGGAGTTTATACGTTTTTTCGAGCGTTGTCGTGGATAAAGAAATTATCTTTTTTGGATAAGTTTGGTCGTTTTCGTCAAATCGCAATATTTCAATATTTAACAGAACATGACCGAGCTGATTGTTGCACCTTGCAGCATGTAACGAATCAAAAGAATATCATATCAGTATATTCAATTCGCCTGCAGATGGCATTTATAAGCCACCAAAGGTGAGCCACCATTACAGGAATACTCCAGAATGTGGACCCCGGTGTTTCTGGAGGCCTTTAATAACATCGTGGCAACCACTCAGAACGCCACAAACTTCCTGAAGGTGGTCACACCATCCTTGGCATGTTTAGGGTTCCCTGAAAACCTGGATCACTAGTAAGTTTCTGGGCAACCTACATCCAATGTCAGGGCTTCTCATAGGAGAAAGGTTAGGGGATTCGACTCAGGTAGCCTGAATGCCAAATATGCCAAGGTTGTTAAGGCCAGCAGATTTATTCTGGACATTTAAAAAGCGAATAAATGCTGTCAGAAATAAATATATATGATAAAAATAGCGTGCTGATTATCAAATGGAGACCTTTTTCAATTTTTTCTGAATATGCAATTGCATTAACTTTTTTTTTATCTATCAGATGCTTCTTTAGTTTTTTCATAACGAGTGAACGATGTTTAGTTTTCGCGATTGGCTTGGCTACTCTATGAGCAAGCGTCACCTAACAACGTCGGAATCACTCTTGTACATTAGCGGTATAGCGTTCTCTGACGGTCTTTAAATATGATAACGTCATATTCTCAAGAATATCTATGTATCTCTTAATCTATGACATCTTCAATTATACAAAGGGGACGTGTTTTTTGTGTGAAGAAGGCACATCACTTTATGATTGAATCACCTCTTCACTTCCATGTAGATATTTAGTATTTCGGGTCAAAACGTTCGTCTGTCTGTAGGTAAATTCATATTACATTGTCAAATAGTACAGGGCGCCCTAAAAATAAGTGTAATTTGTTTGGCTTCTGTGTAAACGTAGTTCTTTACGAATGTGATAGAAATATAAAGCGCAAGCTCAAAACTTTAAGTCATGGAGTATTTTACCAATAATTCTGACAATTCTACCGAAAAATTTGCGCAAGTCATCATTGTATAATTTAAATAAAATTCCGAGCATTCAACTCAAAAATTTATATGGAAGGCCATATAAGTAAAACTGCCATTTCTGGAACGAAAGAAATCCTAAACACAAGATCCCCCACACTTTTCTAAAGTGACGATTATTGACCCTATGTCAGCCCACAGAAAAATCAATTCTTACTTTTTTGAGGACGACACGCCATGAACGTAACTATAAGTGTGGAACAATATATGGTAATTGAAAACACCTTTACACCTGCATAGTAAGGCTTTGGTAATTATTATCAACGAACAATTTTAACAGGTTTGGCCAACATCAGATGCTGCAAATCACAAAAATTATTGTGCGCGATTTCCATGGATTATTTTATAACAAGTTTTTAGCGACAGATCATAGAACAAAAATCCCAGATCTAGTGAAGAGTTAAAATAACTATCCGCCAAGAAATAGCAGCGATCCCATAAGAAACGTGCCGTGCAGTTATGAATAATTTTAATGCTTGTTTAGATGAGTGCTACGAACGTAACAGCTTATGCTTAGATGACATTATTTTTAAAGCATAATTTTCTATGGATTGTTGTTTGATTTATAACCAATACTTGTTTCATATAATAATTATTCAAATTCTTATTTACATTACACCTTGTATAAACTTGCCTTTATCAATTAAAAAAGAGTCACTAGCCAGGGTGTCCAGTTTAGGTAAGCATTACACCATTCCACTTGCTTCTTCCGATTCCTTTTTGAAATTAACAGCTTCTTTGCGAATAATCGTCTATTTAGTTACCCGGCCTAAAAACACTAGCATGTGGTTTTTATAAATAGACCAGGTCGATCGGGAGCCAGTATTTCCCAATCAATGTAAAAGTGTGTTGGTTACAAGCTTACCATTACAGGCTCGCTAAAGGTTACGGTTGAAGTTCACTCAAAAAGGTCTGCACTTTCATATTATGAATATATATCCAAAACGGCGCGTTTCCTGCTCTTATAGGGTTGCGTATTTGACGCATATTTCAAACTGGATAATTAAAAATGATAAATGTTGAAGAACATTTGACATAACAATACTCGATATCATGAACAAAATAATATGACGTATGCAATCAACTCCTCCCCTCTCCATTTTCAGATCGTTGTATTTGCTATTACTATTGCTTTGTACTTTAGAAAGCTGGAATAAATATTGAGCAACAACTGATAATTACGAGTTATGTAATATTTTTATTTAAATTAGTTATGGTAAAACATGATCACGACTATTTGCATAAATTCCTTAATAATTAAGTTGGGAATTTCTTATGACCGCAGAAAAAGCCAACTTGAAACGAGTCCAAGGGATGTGTAATATTTGAAAGATTTATTTTTGGGAACACATGCAAACATGGAATTCGACAGCAGTAGCGCTGATAAGTCTGGGAAGTCTCTAAGGCACATTCAAAATAATTCATGCGACTTCAGCTTGCAGTTAATAAATAAGCATGAAATATAGTTGTGTTACTAAATCAAAAATCTAATTTAAGATGGCAATTGCTATTAGAGTAATTGAATTGACAAATTTGGCAATAAGACATTCTCTGCTGTGGAAACGTGGAAATTAAATTGCAAACTCATTGCATCTACTCATATTTCTTTCACACCTTATAAGTATTTTAGATGTATGTTAAAATCCTAGTACTATAAAACAACTTTTATTTGGTGTCGTTATAATTTCAAGTTTTTACTTGGCATGCATGCTAAAGCAGTTGGAAGGCACGCTGAAATTTATATTTATTTGAATGCGAATAGATTTACAATTGTTGCTGCTTATAAACTGAAAAATTACACCTGGCTGCCCATCGCAGCCAATTTTTATAAAGTAAGTAATCATATCGGACTTATACACGTAAAACTCCTGAAAATGAAATAAAATTGCTTTATTAAAATATTACCTTTGAAAATTCGAGCAAAGGGGGAGTAATTTATTTTTACTTAGTGCTCAAGTCTTATGGATGCTCACGTTGGAATTTTACGATTCATTTAATGATTAAAATAGAATAAGAACTGCATCTGTACAGTTTTTCAAAATAAATTTATTCCTGTTGCGCGAGGTCTATAGCTCTGAAAGAATTTTCGGCATTCCGCTTTTCTGCCAACGTTTGAGAAAGCTGCAATACGCGCGTGAAGCTAAATAAGGTAGAATTTCGTGGAGCAGTGCATCAGTATAAGGCACAACTATTAGGAAACAAAATTGATGTTACTTTTTTTGTAAAAATTTTGTTTTTACGCATTACATTTTTCTGTGTGTGAAGAAACAACTATACCGAGATAGATCTGGAATCACTGAAATTAATAAAATATCCTGCCGTGCAATCGTATTTAGCTTTAATAGCTTACAATTTACAACTTTCTGGTACTACCGAAGGTTGATGTGAATATTGAGTTGTGCAAAGTTCTTCAGTTAAAGAACACAAAAGGGGGACACTATTTAAACATCAACAATTCATTTACCTTCCGTCTGAGTCTTTCTAAATTGCTTATAGTTACATGTATTATCTGCACTCGAGAGATATTTAACATACTTCTCATAGTTTCCTCTTTCTTTTACAAATATCTAAGAATTTCTATAATCATTTTAACATCCCCTATAATAAACAAAATATTTAACTTCTTAGAATATTCGATTTGATAATCTAGGCCTTGAAAATGTATAGATCGATAAAGTGTTCTAAAACGCCAGAACAGTAATTTATCCAGTTTAGAGGCTTCAAATGTAACACTAGTCGAAATAGTTCCAAGATCTCAAACGTACATAGCGGTTCGCCTGGTCCGTTAGACGCTCTGTACTATCATCGTGACCGTGCATCAGCCCATTTAATTTTAAATTATGGGTATTTAAATCATAAAATCTAGTAGCGCACCTTGAAAACCACCAGCACAGTGACTAAAAACCTCGTATGACAAAGCTGAAGGTTGCTGTAATTTGTTGATCACAATCGAGTCACGCTTCGAATATTATTTGCCAAAATAAATGTGGCAAAAGGAACATTTGTATGTATAAATTTCAGTTATTGCCGCAGACACAGCTTTTAGCTATAACGCTAAGGTTTAGTGATATATGCGCCATTTAGTGCTTTAATGACCGCTGGTCATAATACCAAAATTACGAGCGAAAAGCGAGGGCTGGGCCATTTTTCACCTTTCATGTTATTTCGAGATTTATACAACACGCTTAACAATGCCAGCAGGTAATGTGCCAGTTATTGTCGCTTTTGAAACGAACATAAAATACCTGTCGATCAATCGGCTGTGTCTGGAATTACGAAGCGTAATATTGGTTCTATTTGATCTTTAGGTAAATATCTCCAAATTACGCCGCAAGTGTAATGTATAAATAAAGCTGAGTTTTAAATTAACTACTACTACTACATCTGTTGCCTTTTTTCCACATCTGTAACCGTGCCTGTATTCGTTCAGTTCCCTTTCTCTATCTGTACGTTGTTTTTATTTTATTTTTTGTCTCTCTTATTATTTACCTTAACCTAAAGAAATATATATTTTACTCTATTACTAACATTGAACTATAACAAATATTTAGGGCACGCAATGAAATTCTCAAATTTATGGTATGTGGGAGTGATAAAATAAAACAAGAATTCGTTAATAATTTTTGAATACATCTGTTACTGTTCACTTAATTGACTTTTTATCTGCACAGATCGAATCTCACATTCAAAAACGATTAATGATCACTAAAGGAATGGTTAGGAGATCGAGGATTTAACAACTACGGTTGTTGTCCAAGTTATACATCTTTTTCATTATGTTTTGTTGAGGTCGATACCGATCTATTGATTTTTTTATCAAACCGTGATAATCTAAGCCCTTGCTTGCTAATGGCAACAGACTCGAGAACGTTCCTTTACTTTACATTCAAAGCTATGATACATATACACTATCAGTATGTCATTGCATTTATTTAACCATCTATATTTTAACACGCATAATAATTAAACAATCGCCAGGGTAGTCGCGCGGACCCGGGCTCATTCCCGAGGCTCTCTGATGTCTGGCGGGTGGCCTAATCAGTTGCTAAAAATAATTGAGTACCTGTGCACTCGAACAAGGGGTAATGATGGCTATCGTTTAAGGCGCGGTGCTTCCCATATCGCCCCGCATTAGAGATGGTGCGCGATGACCGTGCTCAATTTGCAGGTCGCGCTCCCATGAGGGGCGTTAGAGTCTCACTATTATTATTATTAATAATCAAACAAGGAGTCATAAGCTAATCCATGAAATAAAATTAATTTTTGGGGTTCAGACTAAGGAAATGGTGCACAGTAAGTTCGTAGTAATATTTATTTCCTTTATAATTGAAAAAAGAAGATAAATAAACTTCAGATTTTTAAACCTGACAACGTATATGCATATTTATTCCATCGTTGCTTATAATAAATATTAGATACGTTAAATATGGTTTATTTTATTACATTGTAAGTGGGAAAGGGAAAGAAAGATGAGACCCTTTTCAAGGCTTGCACTCCTTTTTATTAGCCAATCCATAACATTGTAACAAAGTAGACCTTTAAGTAGGTTTAATTCCTTCCTCCATCACACCTGAACAAGCCAAATGTTAAAAGCGATTCCTATTTCTTTTTTATATTTTTCGGTTTAATTTCCATTTAAAAAATTTTTATTACCACATAAAGGCTTGACTAAAAGCCCTTTTATTCACCTTTTTCTAGTTTCCTACCTATTACTTCCGCACGTGTATCTATAAGATTTGTATTACTGTTTTTTTGGTGTTAACCGGAATTAGTGAACAACGAACTTAACATATTATCATAACCTTGATGTTTGAAGTTTTTATTGTTCTTTGTTTTTAATCTTATGTAATTTTTAATTTTGTATCTAATTGTTTGTACTTTGGCGTTGTATTTGTTTTTGTATTATAATTGTCTACACATCTCCTTTATCGAATAAAGACAAAGTTCACTATTTGTGAAAAATGTTTGCAGTGTTTTAGTTCTACTGCTCATTCGAGAATTCTAATTTTTCTAAATCAAGGTCTTTTTATTTCTGGAATTAATCAAAGGAACGAAACATGTTTTTCTTATTGTTTATTTGAATGATTCAATAGCAATTATAAAACATGAAATGACACTTTAATGCGTAACAATACGCTTTTGCAATATTTGTCTTACATAATAGAGGCATCCATTAAGCAGTTTCTCAAAAGTATTTGGCGGGGCTTTTGTTTACTTTTTCTGCAGTTTTCCCAAAGACCTCATCATGTCGTACAAGGCTTACGAACATTCCGATCGAGTTCATCCCATAATAATTCGATAGGATTCATATTCGAGGATTGTGAGGGCAAACCACATAATTTTAAGCTCCTAATGTTTAAAATTGTTGTCCTGTTGAAAAACGAATACTTCATCAAAATTCTTTTTGCAGAAAATATAACCTGTTAACCCAACATACTCTTGTAGTCAGCCTTCCTTCTTCTTCTTTAACGATGTCTCCTAAAGCAGTGCCTGAAAAACAACCCACCATATAATGATTTGGTATCCATTCTTCATCTAATTTTCACATGAAAACGCGTTTTAAACCACAGACTTTAAATTTAAATTCGCTCCTGCGCAGAATATTTATTCTTCCAATCATCTTTTGTTCAAAGATTATTCTCTTGTCCGTTTAACTATTTTACTTTTATTTATTAATCGAAGATATAGTTTTTGGGGTATATGCCCACCCATATAATCCACAGCTTCATTTAATCTTCTTTTCACAATCGAAACACTACCCAGCTTTTGATGGCTGTCGTTATCATTTTTTTGTTTATGACAGAATCATTATCCTTATATGTTTTCACAACACTGTCTATTGTGTTGTTAGACATTTTTATATTGTGCAATTGACGCTTACTTTGTTCCAATTGATGATGAGCGATTATCATACATCAAGTTTTTAGTGAAAGTTCCCTTACTTTATACATTTTAATGAAAAAAGTTTGGCAAATTAAAATTATCAGTTGACGTTGTCACTTGAACTTGTTATAAACATAAATAATTCACAGCTGCTGAATAAGTCGAAGGAAACTTTCCCTTAAACGTAATTTTCTGTAATACATGACCTGCGTGGAAGAAAATACCAAACTACTTTTTTGCTTTATTGCTGGATTTCCCGAGAATTCTTTGTATTATATGTTTGTCATTATTACCATTCTTGATATTCTACTTAACTTTTCAATAATGGAAAATGTGCTACAAAACGTTGTACAAGCAAATTTGTATATGAAATAATTAAGGACAATAATAATATTTATAGTTACAGTCCTTCTAACTTTTCCTTACTGCTGTTTTTCCATTTTATTATTAGCCGTGGGTAGTTTGAAAGTACGGCTCGGCGACTAATCGCTAAAATGAATAGTCGGTCGCAAATAAATTTTGTAAAAGGAACTTAGCCTAGCATTTCGAAGAAATAACAACACAATATAGATCGCAAAACCCTGAGCAGTTTCGTTTATAAAAGGAAATTGTATTTTCAATTTTTTTTTATTTCGTTAAATTTTTGTTAATTCATAATGGGTATCAGATTTTGAGTTATCACAATAAAAACTAATGTTACTTCTAACTGCAAATCTTCAGTTTAAAATGAGGTGAAAATTATTCTTAACTAAATAAATGCCCAATAAGAACAGAAAATTTTGCGTGCGTTTTCAATTTAGTCGCGTGTATTTAGTATCTTGCAATAGACGTCTTTGTTTATTGTTACGACTACAAATAAGATTCTGCTAGACACAAGTATTGTTTTTAGGCTTTTATACATATAAAAAAGCCTATTGTGTAGGTCTATTTATTCGTCGCTTTTTCAGCTTCATGCATTTCCACGTGGCCCGAAAATGCTCGAAGGATCACCGCGCCGGGCAATATCCGCAGCGTAGCGACCGACTGGCGGAATACATAGCAGAAAAACTAACATTTTGTAATTGCAAGTCGATATTACTAGTAATATGAGTTTAACTTGGTAAATATTAAGACAACGTTTGTCTTTGTAGTCGATAACTAAATTTAAAATGACGGTTGCTTTGTCACATTATTTTAGCTTTTATACATATAAAAAAGCCTATTGCGTATGATCTGTCCAGCGGTTTTTTTCAACTTCAATAACGCGTCTATATTATTGTTTCATTGGTAGCAATAAATATGAATAGATTTATAATTCTTTAATAATTATTATCATTCTTCCACGTTCCTGATCCAGGAAAAATACGATCAAGTTAAAAAAATTATATATAAAAGCCCGGGATATCTGTGAAATATAGTTCTACGTTCCTGCCTTGTTTAAAAATGTATGCACACGATTTTGCCGAGCTTTGTTTTGTTGGCCATATCGTGTGTGATTGTATAATAAGTTAGCCAATCTGAACGATCTACTACTACAGATAGTATCGTGAAAAAGTTATTGTAACATTTGTAAAAAAGAATAGGAGAAACAATGAAATTACGGTTCATCAATTGTTAAGTTTTTCCACAAGACCACGTCATCCTTGGAATATATTCGCACATCTCATATTGTTTATTTAGAACGTTTCGTTCTTTTCTAGCATTCAAAAATACTTGAATTCCTTAAAATAATACTTCGGCTCAATTTCATTTTTGTGAAAATGACATATTTTATTTGTCAGCGACAAAAATACAGTACGCATGCCCAAAATTATTATGGTCTTGATGCTATAGCACTATACTGCGTTCAGCGAATACATATAGTAATAAAACTATCAAAAATGTCGGCTTATTTTAAATAACTGTTCTTTATTGACCGATTTAAAAAAGTGCGGGTATTTCAGTAGTTAAGTACACACTGACTCATTTTTGGGCACTCGTGTGTTAGTGCTACGGGTAAATCTAGAAAAATTGTTTTTCTATTTATTTTCTTTTCTGTGTTTTATAGCGTTTATTACTTATTTCGATATTCATGTCCATGTTGAAAAATTTGCTACCTTTAATAACAGAAATGTAACAAAACTGCTTTCTATTTTGGTCTTAGTTACCGAGTTTGTGAAATCCTTAAATATATTACACTATGCTTCTAGTTTTCTTTGAACTGTCTGCCAATTTGTAGGATTTTATGTCGTACGATACTCGCAGAACTATTATTTTGTATTTTAAATGATCAAATTAGCTACTTTTATATATTTTACGAGAAGTATTTTGTATTGACTTCATGGGTTTTCCTTCATTATCAGTTCAAAAAGTCTAATGACAATTTTACCTAAATACTTTTGATTAATATGAATACTGCTTACATTATTTTGATTATTTTAATCGACAAGATGTACAGAAGTATAGAGCAAAAATGCAATTTCATTGATAAAATTTTAAAGCCGATGGTGCACTTCAAGAGTGAACTTTTTTAAACATCGTGGCGCCGTTTATGTATTTTAAATGTTGATATTTATTTTTACTAGGCCGAGGACTCTTTTAGGCTATTTATTCGAATGTATCGAATTGGCATCGAAATATTCGAAAATGGCAATTAAATTATTCGAATTTCTAAAAATAATAAATCGTGTATTCCACATATAGTCCAATTCTTAGATTTCTATTTGAATTATGCGAATATGAATTCCAGGCCTAATTTTTACCTGTGGTTTCTGGAATAGACCAATTTTGGTAAGAATAAAAATAGATAACATTAAGTGTATACCATCTGATCAATTTGACCCGGACTGGTCAATTTAAACCGCGTGCGTAAGCTGAATCAGTAAGATTTTTTTTCTAGGTTGGTACACCTTCTTTGACATTCGTGTGAGCGGGATATGTCAATTAGTGTGTGTTTGGCAAGCATTTGTTTACGACGCGAAAAGCTTGTCTGGCGATTTTTACTACGGAAAAAATTGAACAACGAGTTTGCTTGAAATTTTGTGTTTCCATTGGAATTACGGCTACGGAATTATTGAAAATCTTGCAGAAGTGTTTTGGGGAGTCTACTCTATCAAGAACACAAGTATTTGCGTGGCATAGAGCATTCAGTGAGGGTAGTGAGATCGTAGAAAATTTACCTCATGTGAGTTCCATCCACCTCTGTTAACGACGATAACATCGAAAAAGTGAAGGAAATCGTGCTCTAAAATCGTCGTGTTGGCATTAGAAAGATAGCACAGACTTTCAACAGCTCTTATGAATCGACTCAACACATTTTAGTTGATGTTTTGGGTATGAAGCGCATCACCGCCAGACTCGTACCGAAAGACCTGAATTTTTTGCAAAAAGAACGTCGTGCCAACGTAGCTGATGACCCTACATTCATCAAATGCACCATTACTGATTGCGAGATGTGGATTTATAAATATGATGTGGAAACTACCCAACAATCTAGCGAATGGCGCGCCAAAAATGAGCCGAAACCGAAAAAATCACGTCAAAGTTGGTCGAAAATCAAAGTGATGCTCATCGTTTTCTTCGATTACCATGATGTTGTTCACCATAAATTTGTTCCAGAGGGTCAAACGGTTAATAAGGAATACTACTTGGCTATTTTGAGGCGTCTACGTGAAGCAATTCGTCGTAAACGGCCGGATTTATGGGCAGACAATTTATAGATTTTTCACCACGATAATGCGCCGTCACATTCCAGCCTGATTGTGACTGAATTTTTGGCCAAACACGAAACAAAAGTCGTTCAGCCACCATATTCGCCAGATTTTGTTCCCTGTGACTTTTTTCTGTTTCCGAAACTCAAATATACGCTCCCGGGAACGCGCCATGAGTCGATTGAGGCCATAAATAGAAATTCGATGAAGGAACTAAAGGCCATCCCGGCCGAGACCTATAAGAAGTGTATGGAAAATTAGATTAACCGTTGACATGCTTGTCTTGGCTCAAAAGAGCCTATTTTGAAGGCGATAATAAAGATTTCTATTAAAATATGATCGCTTTGCTAAGAAACAAGATATATTCTGAGATCAATACAATATAGATCGATTCCGCTAAAATCTTTATTGGTTATATTTATTTTCCATCTTGAGTTGTCTGCATCACCTACTAAGCTTAAAAATTTGAAAATACCCTAGAATGACATCCAAATTGATAATCTATTTTCTCGTTAACACTTACAAATTGACGGTGAAAAATTTGAAATAGATGAGGATAACGGCAGTGAATTTGTAGAAAGCATAACAGGTCACACATTCTTCATTACGATTTTATGTATAATGTATAGCCCAGTTACTTACAGAGACTTAAACTTGACTTGACTTTGACTGATTATAATTTTGTTGAACAACAAAATTCACTTTAATAGTACAAAAGTCTACAATTGTCTTGATGGAACAGAATTAGCGTCCCTAACCCATCTTGGGTCATTAGCTAAGCTGGGAAATTTCGGTGGTGCATTCAATTTTTTTTTCGAAATGCTAATTAATTCTACTTTCGCAATATTTGCTTTGTTTTGAAATTCGTACTTTTGGGGCAATCGCAAATTCAAAAAACAATAGTTGTGTATGTGTTTAGTTTCATCATATATCAGCCCTGTTAACGAATTGCATTTTTAAACGACCTTCTACTGGCTTTAAGAGTAATGTTTTCTGTTTCTTGAAACTATTGTGGAGACCTAGATTTATATCTGCTTTCCGAGGGTGTGGCGTATCAATCTTCATCTCCATTTATGTATTTTGATTGTTTCTTGTATTCTTTCTTCTTCCGTCATTTTCCATAAACCTTTGTTGCTAATTGTTTTAGATTAAAAAAATTCTGCATATAATTTGAAGGCAGCTCTTTATAAATGTCTGTACCCCTTGGATCTGTCTCAATGTACTTTTCACATTGCTGCGAAATAGCCGGAGCTTTATTTTCCTACTAATACTTGTTGACGTTCAAATTCGATGTAGAGACATTCTATGCTAATCCTATACGTCTATACCCTCTGTACCATTTTTATACTCACTAGACCATTTAAATAGCAGAATTCTTCAACTTTCTCGATATCCTTTCCCTCTATTACAACTTTCTCTCTTTTTGGTTTGTCTTTAACTGGTAGTTTGGTCGTGTTTATTTGTAGATATATTCTTTTTGCATTATTTCTTAATGTGGTTGTCTTGCACATGATTTTTATTAGTTGTCATTATCATCGGCGAATTCCAAGTTTTTAATATATCGAACATATGTTGAAGTGCATTGTTTGATCTTATCAATTTTTTGTTGTCCTACGAAGTTCTCGTCACAATGTGCGCGCGCTTGAGTCGCGTGACTACGGATCCAGGTTTATTCCTGGGGCCCGGATGTCTCGCGGGTTACCTACTGAGTCACTACAAATAAATGAGTACCTGCAGTCACTTCGAACAAACGGTAGTAATACGGTTCAAAGATAGTGTGCGACGACTGGACATTGAGGGAATTTGAGGCCTCTTACCATTACTTTATAAAGTTCTTGAGTTATGAATGTTTGGTGTTTCTTCTGCCATGTCCGTCATTTGATCTATGAATTTTGGCAGTTCTTTTTACTTCTTTATTTTCTTTAACATTCTTCCTGTACTTTCTTTTTTAATCTTTATTTTTCTCGGTTAGAAACTTTGCTTTTATTAATTTCCTTCTTCCAATTATCTTTTTGTTTCTATTGGTTTATCGTTTCTTTTCTTGTAGCCTATCGTTTCTATTGCAATTTTAGATAATATGTTTTTTATGTTTTCCAAATCATTTCGATACTCTGTGTTGATATATTACTGGTAGTATTGACTTGATTTTCTAGTATGTCTTTATATTTCTCTGTCATTTCAAGATATTTTAATTCATTTATATTTAATTTCTTTTCCTTGATATTTAGTTTGTAATTAGCCTTTATACTAATTTTAATTTTTGCTTATACTACTGTATGATAGGATGCACAGTGTGGCCCTCTCATGGTATCTTATAAAGAATTCTTCCATTTCTTTCTATAAGAATATGATCAACTTGATTTTGGGTTACTCCATCAGGTGCTTTCTAGGTTACTTTGTGAATATCTTTGTGTTAAAAGAAGGTTCCTCCCACCTTAAAATTATTTAAGCAAAATCACCCAATATGATGTTTATGCCTTGTTTGTATTTTGCTTCTAATTTTATGAAAGAGTATTCATACAATTCTTTTTAATCTCGTCCTCTTGCTGGTTCGCTGGAGCATATACATTGATAATAATGTTTCGAACCTCTGACATTTCCTCCCACTCTATTAAGTCTTTCGTAGACAGCTTACTAATTATTAGCACTACACCTATTTCCTTGCTTGCTTTTTCATTTTCATATTCAGAGTATAATATGGTGACACCACAATGAAGTCGACTTATCCTATTCCGTTCCATCTTGATTCACCTATTCCTTATTTGATGATCTTATACTTCATTTGATATGTGATTGGCTTTACTTCTTTTTGAGGGAGAGGCGTTATTGTAATATCATATTAACAACGATACTACAAGAAAAATGCAATGCAAGATTAGATATGACATACACGATATAATTTTTCATTGAAAATTTAAAGCTTCAAAAATCAAGAAATTACGAAAGATTTATCCACGTCGAAAGCACATGACAATGCAGCTGCAATGTTTGACAATAGCAGACAACTATCAGAATATCGTGCTTGCGTTGATACAACAAACAGAAGGAAGTGTCATCTCTTCGGCCAATCTAAAGCATTTTTCTATAATTTTCATAAAATGGACAATCACGAAAAGTGAATTATTGGGCTATTTTTTTATTAACAAACAAAGTGTTGAACAGTGCTTATCCTCATCATCTCTTTCTAAGAAAGATCGCATGAACAAATCGTGGATCAAGTCAACGATCGTTTATAAATATCTAAGCACCAAAAGTACATGAAATCTTTACGTGGAAGTTATTAATCGTTTGAAATACGATAATGTTCGTATGCAGAATACAGATACAACTTTGAATTCTTTTTCGCAATAACGTACCGAGTCACATCACTGTCTCTCGAGTTTGTTTTTTTTATTCCACGTTTATCTTACAGGCTCGACCTGTATTCATCTTGTTTCTCAAAACAGAAAAATATCTAATAAGAAGATATGGTTTTTCCAGAGTGGTTAATGTTTAAAGAACCACAACGCAGGGTTTACATGTCTGAGGTTCTTTTTTAGCCTTGGAGTCTTGGTAGGTTTGTCAACATAAACCCTCTTTTTCAAAGGAAAAATTTTAATGGGCATAGAAAGACCACAGTGGCCAATCAATGTCAGCTCTCTGCGAGATAATATGGACCAGGAAATATGGTTTGAAGTATAGTGAGCGTTTCACGTGCTGTGTAACATATGGCCCCATCTTGTTGAAATTACACATTATTTAAGTTCAATTCGTTAGTATGAAAAAAATCTCTGGATAACGTACACCATTGACAGTAATAACAATAAAGTACAGACCAATGATTATTCCCGCTCACAATGCGCACCAACTAGTGCATTTTTGAAGATTCATTGGCTTTTCGGGAATAGCACCTTATTTTTCACTACCCCACATTCGATAATTTTAATAATTCACAAAGCCATTTAAAGAACAATGAGCTTTATCACTCAATATGAAGTTTTTTTTACAAAAATCAACATTAACTTCTATATTTTCTAAAACGCAGTTCACAAATATATAACATTTCTGGTAGTCCGTTTCTTTAAATTATTGAGTGAATTGAATTTTATACGCCTGTAAATGCTTTATTAAAATGCATTGCTTAGTGCCGTATGTAATATTCAATTGGTGTAAACTGTCACGAATTGAAGTGTTTAGTACTTCACGCGCACTAATTGTCACCTAAATGACCGTTCCTTTGTTAATAACCATACCAATTGTTTCAAACTTTCGTACTAGATCACGATATTGTTACGTATACGGCGCCATGATGAATTTATCATGTATTTAGATACCAACTACACAAACGCAAACTTCCAACGTCCATAGAACTCGAACGGCGCGCAATTCAAATCCTAGAGTTCAACTTGGATCACCCTTTATAAAATTTATTATTTGTGACACTTCAGATCATCATGAAGAATTCGACAAATAGAATGTGTAACATTTCATTAAACGTTTCAATCTGAGAAGCAAATCGGCATCGTGGTCATTATGCCAAGGCCAGCGTACGCGTCGCTTTTTGCTCTTGCTCGCTACCCTGTAGTTATATAAGAATTAGTAGTGGCCGAGTGCAATAATTTGTGCAGCCCACGGCAATTATCCGTCTCCCATTAATACTTTCGGCGAATCGGCAGCGCTGCACGGGGCCGCATCGGGCCAGCTGAGCGCGACGCACCTAAAATTAGGGGCCGCCACCTGAAAGCACCGGCCAGGATGCACCGGTGCAGTCAGCACGCAAGGCCACCGTCTCGCTGCATTTAAGCAACCTTGATCTTGAATATAATCCGGTTGCCAGGCTGTATCCGGCGACCGTTTTGTACGCTCGCTTTAATAATGCGCCGGAATGCCGAGATGGGCCGATAAGCTGCCGCGCACGGCCCTTACAAATTCACGGGCCATTTGAAATTCAAATTAAAAACTTAATCAAATCTGCCAGGGTTCGAGGTGCCCGAAATAGTCTGCGGAATAAATTGGTGCTGGACTCCCGAAAGCCGATTCTTGGAACTTGTATATAAGCAATCACATCGCGCCGAAGGAAACTAAATGTTCCTGTTCTCTATACTATCTAGTCATTCCTGGTACCTTTAATATGTGGTATAAAAGCACTTGAATTATTTTTTTATGTCAAACTATAGGTCCCACTGATATTTCTGAACCAGTTGATAACTTAAAACATTTGGAAGATACCGAGACATTCTGTTTAGCAGTAAACGTTTATGCAAATACTAGACGTAGTCGTTGTCTTTATAGTTTGCTCCGTAAGGAGCAAAGGGTATTGTTTTTATAGCGGTATGTATACGGATAATATCGCTATTCTTATGTTATTTCATTTTTTTACTGTACATTCTTTAACCATTGGACTATGCGCAGTTTTATGTTGCCATCACATTTATGCTGTGCTGCATATTTTGCTTGTCTCAGTTTTTATTTTGTACATTACGTTTTATGTTAATATCTGCTTTTCTCGATGTGTAATTTATATATTTATATTGGGTTTACTATCAATAGATTGGTTACTGTTTTATAAATTATCAATTTCTCTTTCACAATTTTTTGCTGTATTTTAATATTTGTATCAGTAGTTTCTTCTTTTTCTTTTCGTAACCTTAATACATAATAATAATATATATATATATATATATATATATATATATATATATATATATATATATATATATATATATATATATATTGTCAACAGCTATGTCATATTCAAAGTATTGAAAAGTCTTGAAGTACTTTTTACCGATCCCACTCAACCTATAAAGCATGATACCAATACAGAAAATTAGGACAAGGTCGATTTTGGCTCATACCTTCAACATGCAAGAGTCGGTAGTAAATTTTGTTAAATGCATCTCTACTTAACATAACTACTCTTTTTGAACTGCTTCTCTCTCCTTTCTTTCAATGATGTGAACAGCCGCATCAGTTTATTTGTTATTTCGAATTATGTATTAATAGTTCCCCGTAATAGGCCTTGATGGCCCTTTGGGGTTGTAACAGGATAGGTCTGCTACAATCTAGAGCCTACGGTACACAAGGGTAGTAACGTGGCCAGCGCTACGTACCGACCGCCTATTATTACCCCAGAGTTTGACCTCCAGGTACTCATTTATTGCAGCCTGAGTCGAGCTGGGCCGTAAAAATGCCAGCGATCGAATTGGCGAGAGCGGGATTCGAACCCGCAACTCTTGGTTTCGTAGTTTAGCGATTCGAATTATGTATACTGTAAATAATTTATTCGCATTCTGGAATCTTCGTTGTGAATCATCAATATATATTTTAGATAATTTGCTAATGTTTTGCATACAATATCCAGCACAACAACTTTTCTATAGTTTGTATGCAGCCCTATATCCATCGTCTCATAAATTAGACCTAATACTGCTCCCGACTTTATCTCCTACACTGTCTATATGGGATTTCACTTCTTATATTTAATAATTTCAATGCAATATCATTTTTTTAGTTGCTGCATCATTATTCAATTTTAAATTTTAGAATTAATCTTGTGTACATTTATATTAGCGAATTTTCTCTTTCTTTTTTGTTCGTATCCTGATGATTTCATAAATTATTCCTATTTTTGCTGCAAGTTTGTTAAAGGGTTTCCCAAAAAAATGTAATTTTACAAAAAGTTTTATTGTTTTGATTGTATTTTAGTTATGACATTATTTTAAAAGGTAAACATTGCCATTAAATGTGAAATGGGATACGGTTCATTTGACGTTTTCAAGTTTTTCCAACAAAATTTCTATCGTTTCTTCTTTCGATCATAACTTTTCGAATTTTTGCTTTCAATTCAGGAATTGTTTTTATTTTCACAGTACAAACTTTGGTCTTTTCGAATCGCCAGAAGAAAAATCTAACAGTGTGGGGTAACAAGATCTTGGTAACCAATTCACTTTGCTGCTTTGGAAGATAAGTTGCCCATTAAATTTTTGCTCCAACAATTGGATTGTTTCACGCGCCGTCCTGCTGAAACCACAGGTCATCTAAATGAGGCCACAAAAATTTCCTGTTATATTACAATATCGTTCAATGCGTTTCCGGTCTCGTTTTCAATAAATAACGGTTCCATCACCCCGCTAACCTAAAATCCACAAAAATTGTTACTCTGTGGGTATGTATGGTACTTGAATGACTTGGGGATTTTCTCTGGCCAAAATACGACAATTTTGCTTATTGATATACTCACTAAGTTGAAAATGCGTCTTGTCACTAAAGAAGATATTCTTAGCAAAATCGGCAAATATCCGGCGTTTAAAATGGTCGTCCGGTTTAGTTCCTGGGTTAACTGGATTTTGAATGGGTGCAGATGCAGATATTTTATTAAAATCCGCTGCATTGTGCTTTTTGAAATGTTCAGTTGCAGTGAGCGACGGCGCACTGAGGTTACTGGACGCTCCGTCAGACTATCATTCGCAACGTTTTCAAATTTAAGTTTCTTAATTAGTTACAATTTTCTTAAATTTCACTTTTCCAGTTTTACTTTCTAGCAAAAAAACAATCAAAGCTTTTTGTTTCCAATGTTTTTTTTTGTAGAATAATATATGTACTACTACATTTTATTTATTATTGGCTTTCGTTCATTGATATTATCCTCTGTCTCTTGTCAAGTGGGTCTCACTAGATAGGCATTTCGGAGCAAGTTTTTCTTTCCTCCTTCCTCTCCGTTGAGTGATTTATTTCATATAAGCGCTCACCTGCGTTTGGGACATCCACTATAAGTATGGCAAGTAGATACTGTGTTTCTGGATAGTCAAGTCACTTATCTGCTTTAACGATTCTATTTTCTCGTTAGTTCTGTGTAACTCTACAAAAGTTCTTATAAATCATCTGGTTTGCACCCTGGTTCTCTTAACCCAATCAGCTATATATTTTCTGTTTGATACTTTATCGAATTTGTTCCACAGCTCATCAGTGAAGGTGGCTAACTTTACAGATAACAGTTGGGCTGAAAAGTTCGTAGGCTAACATAGAAAAAAATTTTTTTTTGTTAAAATTGGATTTTATTATTCAATATAATTGCCTTCGAGGGCGATACACCGATTATAGCGATCATATAATTTTTCTATACCATTTTTAAAATATATTTTGTCTTTAGCCTCAAAATAAGCTTCTGTTTCGGCAATTACCTCTTCATCGGCGCTAAATTTCTTTCCAGCGAGCATTCTCTTGAGGTCTGAGAACAGGAAAAAGTCGCTGGTGGCCAGATCTGGAGAATACGGTGGATGCGGAAGCAATTCGAAGCCCAATTCATGCAATTTTGCCATCATTTTCATTGACTTGTGGCACGTTGCATTGTCTTGATGAAACAGCACTTTTTCTTCTTCAAATGGGGCCGTTTTTTCGTGATTTCGTCCTTCAAACGCTCCAACAACGCTTTGTAATAATCGCTATTGATGGTCTGGCCCTTTTCAAGGTGATCAATAAATACTGATGCCATAAACCTTGCTAGCCGATTATTGCGTCTTTCCACTCTTTGGATTCGGTTCATCGCGTGCAGTCCACTCGGCTGACTGTCGATTTGACTCTGGAGTGTAGTGATGAAGCCATGTTTCATCCATTGTCATATATCGACGGAAAAATTCGTTATTATTACGGTTGAATATCGCTGAACATTGTTCTGAATCAACGACACGTTGAAACTTTTGCTGGATTGTGAGCTCGCGCGGCACTCACTTTGCACACAGTTTTTGCATGTCCAAATATTCATGCAAGATATGTCCAACACTGTATTTTGATATCTTCAGAGTCTCAGCTATCTCGCTTAACTTCAATTTACGGTCATTCATAATCATTTTGTAAACTTTTTTATGTTTTCGTCCGTTACAGCCTCTTTCGGGCGTCCACTGTGTGCATCGTCATCAGTGCTCATCTCGCCTCGTTTAAACTTGGAAAACCACTTCTCAACGGTTGATTTTCCTGGTGCACAGTCTAAATAATGCTTATCAAGCCAAGCCTTGGTTTCAACGGTATTTTTTTTGCCAAAAAGCAGTGTTTTATTAATACTCGAAATTCCTTTTTATCCATTTTTTTAAAATTAACAATAGTTGCTTCACTCAAAATACGATATCTCCTAAACTAATAGTCCGACAGTTGTCAAATTTATACACGAGTCTTTTGAAGGTTAGGGTTAACTAAAAAGCACATGGATTTAATACTACTAGCGCCGCTTATGTGTCAGCCTACGAACTTTTCAGCCCAACTGTTACATTCAACTCAGTGCAGACGTTGATTATTTTACCGACTGGAATACTATAATTCAATGATCGGTCGTGATACCTAGGATCTAGACTATATCCGAAAATCTACTCTATAAAACTGCAAAAATGTAACTATGGACATTTATAACTAACCTTTGAACTCCTACAGTCCCGTATCCACATCGTCCCGTACCAAAGATGGTGCGCAACGACCGGGAAAAGAAAGCGAACATATGAAAGCCTTAACTTCTTAGTTTGCCGGCTACGGGCCTATGGGCCTAAAGCTTACCATTATTATTATTATGACGAACTCGCGCGTTCTGTTGGTCAGTTCGTGTTCCCCCCTCCTCCTTCTGCACTAGCTTCTACGCCAAAGGCTGTGACATCCGCTATTTAAATGTACAAAATTTCTTCAATTTTCACTGACAGATAAATACCAAATTTTACGAACCCACAAACAGTGTTTCAATTGTGTAGGGTAGCGATCAGTTTGGCGTATGTACAGGAGCAACTGGCATCATTCTGTGTTACATCCAACACATATGTAATCCTGTTTATTCTACTAATTTTGCGCACGTCGTCTCGGGGGTCGGAAAATCGGACAAAAAAATGTTTCTCTTCGCTCTTTTCCGTGAAACCTGCTAATTCCTAACCCCTTCGTGTTACTACGCCCTCCTGTAGTCTCCCCCGTGTTTCAGCCTAGTTCCAGTCAAGTCCTATCTTGCGCTATCAATCCCTCCAATGTTGATTGTAAATAACTTCTTTTGGGAACGGCTCAGATCCTCATCGAGGACGCATGGGGCAGCTTCCATCTAATTCGTGCATTAATTGACCCTGGTTCTCAGGTTTTTGCGATAAAGCTTTCTCATGCACGTTCGCTCGACTTAAAGTTGCTTTCAATGGCCCCTTCAATTTCAGGGATTGGACTGTCGAGTACTGAATCGTTTGGAAGAGTAAAATGTCACATTCGTTCCAAATTTTCCGTTTCAGCCATGGTATTGCCCCCGATCACCGTCGAATTGCCAACAATTCCTGTCCTTAAACATGTTTACGACCGATTTAAGAATTTGCAATTAGCAGATGAAAATTTTCAAGTTCGTCAATGGTCGATTTTTTAATTGGGCCGACTTATATCTTCAAGTTATTTTGAATTTTAAACTAATCATTGGCGAACCGTCAGCTTTTAACTCCGTGTTTGGATGGGTTATACTAGGCCCGGTAACCTCTACCGTATCACTCCCTGATCGTTTCCCTTCGTGCTATCAATTATCCGAATCAAACATTTTCGAATTTTGGTTTTTGTAATTCAAGATTTTTACTTCTCCTCTGATATTGCAGCTGTTCAAAAATGAAAGGTATATGAAACATACATTCTATTAGTCATCACACGTGACTTACAAACAATAACTCCCATCGTTAAAAGCGCAAATAAGTTAAGAACCACATACAGAACAATGGAACGGGCTATGCTTGGTATCACGTTAAGAGGCAAGGTAAGAAACAATGAAGTATGCAGAAAAACAAAAATTCCGGATATTATGCAACGCGTATCACAATTGAAATGAAACTGAGTTGGAATCGTCACGCGACAAGATTCAGTAAGATGGTCACACAAGATCGCATACTGGTGTCCGAGAACATGCAAAAAAGTGTAGGAAGACTACAAAAAATATGGATGATATAAAGAAGGCAGCAAGTAAAAACTGGTTTTGATTAGCAAACTGAGAGAGGCCTACATCCAGAAGTGGATAGATACAGGCTGATGAAGATGAAGCTGAATAGCAATCGAACTTAAATTAAACGACAAAAGTAAAATAAATAAAATGTTATCAGGTTGTGCGGTAGTTGTACTGATTTTAAAGGTTACTACCTCATTGGAACCTGGCATAAATGTTTTAGATTTTCGATTTAGATTACGGTTGACCTGTTGTAGGTCAAAACATAAATTATCATGAGGTTATTAGACATTTTACGCCACCTGTCTGTGTTTCATGTACTACGTGGCCAATACTTGCCATTAGTAAGTGCATGCGGCACAATTGATTTATGTGTATTTTTTATTGGTTCAGTATAAATTTAACGAACTGACCGCTCTGACTGGTATAGTAATGGTACTCTGTTCTGTTTATTATTATTTTTTTAATTTTCAGTTGCGCTGTGCAATCAGATAATTCTGATACAAAAGAAATGACAAACTAGAAACTTTTCACTCTACTCCTCGATTGCGACTGAAGTCTAATTACTAATTAACGTCCTTTGTTTATAACTTTTAACTCCTTTGTTTCTCCAGCTTAAAATTGCTTGCATTGCTGTGATTCTCTCATTAAGACAAACATTTTCATATAAAGCAAGTATGAAAAATATCCGAGGCAGAGTAGTTCTTAAAAGTATACCGTCTTCTTTGAAAACTATATTGATTTTCTAATGGATGTCTTTAGTTGGTTCTATTTTTTCTTGTTTCCTTATAAATCTTGATTATTTCTCAACTGGGTTATTTTATTATATAATAGGCATAATAAGGCATGGTTCTCATATTTGACATATGTCAAACCGATTTTTTTACAATTGTTTAGTTTGATCTATGATAATTTTAACCATCGAACGATGCTCGTTAAAAGAACGTTCTTTGATATTTATAATCGTCCCAAAGAAAGTGCAATTCATGGTTTTATAGCTAATTTCGATAGCCCTATTACCTTAAACCAAACATCCACATGTTCGTATTGTACGTACCGGCCTTGCCATTACAGCTGTTCGAGAAAATGTTGGCCATAATTCAATCACATCGACTCCTCATCGTGCTCAACCATTGAGTATGTCTCGCATCACTCTTAATGACATTCTGAGGAAAGATCTTCATTTTCACAGGTACAAAGTTATGTTAATGCAACATCTAAAGCCAACCGCACATGGTTCCCATCGTCAATTAATTTCTTGGACTCTTGAACGGTTGAATGAAAGTACTGATTGTTTCATGCAGATAATCTTCACTGATGAACCATTTTTTCAATTCAATGATCACATTAACAACCAAAATAGTCGAATTTGAGGTTTGAAAATTCTCAAACCATTCAACAGGCAGAACAACATCCGAAAACAGTGAATGTTTGGTGATATTTTAATCGACTCGTATTTTTCTTTAACAACCAAGGAAATTCACTAACAACTGAAATTTGTTATTGCAGCATGATTTAAAACTCCGTGGTCTGAATTGCTTGATTTTCCTCCAGGAAGTTGCCATTTGACACCGTTGTACTATTTTCTGTAGAGCTACCTGGAAGACTGGGTCTATAACAACAACCCACAAATAACCGAAGCATTGAAAGACAACGTTCAAACCGACCTGGCCCAGATTTTTTGATTGTTGATTATAATGCCACTCGTGGTGGTCATATTTAGGCCATTTGCATGTAATTATCGTGAACCAAATTTTCAGATGCAATAAAGAGTTGACCTCGTTTCATAAAAAATGTTTTCTATTTATTTGAAATTCTCCCATAAAAATGAAATTTTCATTATAAAGGTTGCCCGAAATTCACGCAAGAAGTAATTTTGATAGAAAACACTGGTTTTTAATTAAAAATTGTAATTTTTTATTGATTCATACAGTATACAGTATATTGTTATGTATGGAATAGAATACTGGGTAAGTGGCATGCACGGCTTTGCTGGCACATGCGCACTCTTTTGTTGAAATTTTCCGTAACCGTTTTACATAAATGTGGCTGAATATCGTTGATACAGCGCTTAATTTCCTCCTTCAAGGCGTGAGTGGTCATGGGCTTGTTGACATAAACCTTAGACTTCAAAACCCCAGAAAAAGAAGTCCATCGGCGTTAAATCGCACGATCTGAGCGGCCAATTCTGATTATCAAAACAGGAAATTACACGACCAGGAAATGACCGATGCCGTAATTGAATTGTTTTGTGGGCTGTATGGCATGTGGCACCATCTTGTTGAAACCACAAGTCGTCTACATCCATATCTTGCAATTTATGCACAAAACCGGATTATCATGTTGCGATAGCGAGTACTATTAACTGTTATTGCCTTGTTATTGTTGAAGAAGAATGATCCGATGATGCCTCCAATCCAAAATCCCTACTAAACAGTAACATATTGTGGATGCATTTGTTGCTCAGCAATCTCTCGTGGATTTTCTGAACCCCAAATGCGGCAATCTTGACGATTAACGAAGGCTTCAAGATGAAAATTAACCTCATCGCTGAAAATGATTTTGTCCGAAAAGTCAGCGCCCACTTGTTGTTCCATAATCCATTCAACGAAGCCTTTTTGCTTGGTCAGTAGGCTTCAGTTCTTGCATCGATAGAATTTTGTAAGCATGAAGATGCAAATTTTTCGTAAGAATACGCTGTAGACAGCTTTTCGAAATGTTCAATTCTTGACCACGTTGCCGAATTGATGTTCCTGGACTCTGAGCAACACTTTCACAAACTGCTTCGATGTTTTGTGTTGAATGACTTGTTAAAGGGCGGCAAGAGTGTCTATTGTCACTTATTGATCCAGTTTTCCTGAATTTTTTAATTAATCTCTGCACAATTGATGAATTTAAATCATTATTCGGACCATGTTTTGTACGAAAATTACGAACTGTAGCTGCCAAACTTTCATTATTTTTAAAATATTGCTCAACAATGAAAACGCGTTGTTCTTTCGTGTAGAGCTCCATTTTTAATAACCTTCAACTGTCAGCTGCCACGCTGTCTTGCGTTAATTTTGGGACACCCAAAATAACAATTGTGCAGTAGGACAGCAGGTACGGAATTATAAAGAGCTGTGAAGAGACACCATGCAACTTTTAACAACTTCGGTGAAATTGACGGCTGTAAAATTAAAACTCCGAAAGTTTACCTTTGTCAAAATCAAAAGTGAATACGTGAATAGTAAGCCTAACAAAAATTGCTAACTTCGAAATACTTTAAAGACCAAAAGGTACACGCAAAGAAGAGTAACGGAAGAGCTTATTCAAAAATTCTCAGCTGTTCTTATCCTAAGAGCACAAGACTTATGTTCGCTCAGATCTTAACAGTGTTCTTGATAAACAATATTTCCACACTACCAATCATAAAGATGCTTAAAATTTCTACGTAAAGTAAATTTTTTAGAAGATTTAAAAAAATTAACCGTTGACCGTAGAAGGTTTTCTGTAAGTTCTGAAATTTATTTTATTGGTATACAAGAAAAGCATTTAATAGCGTTTATTGATAAAAATGTAACTAACAAGCTGTGATTTTTTATGCTACTTTCTGTGAAACATGCCGTTACGCCCTTACTGTAAAAGAATTATTAAAATCCTAAAAAGTGGAGTGCGTACTCAATTATTTCTCGAAATGTTATATAGACTCGTGGAATTCAGAAGTTTCGGTTCCTTTGTAAGAAAAAAATATAAACTGCGACAGATAATTCACAAAATGTAATAGTTTTCTTGTATTACTTTACTAAATTGGGTAAAAATTGACAGTGATGAGTTTTAATAGA
Organism: Sinelater perroti; assembly: GCA_036346155.1. Lineage (NCBI taxonomy): Eukaryota > Metazoa > Arthropoda > Insecta > Coleoptera > Elateridae > Sinelater > Sinelater perroti. Next base: position 1,986,947 of record JARFIY010000359.1, read on the forward strand.
TTTTAGAAAGAAAATCGATTAAAAAAGTAGCATAAATAATTTTAACATAATTGTACTCTATAATTATAAAGGTCTTCGAATGCTCTTGAAGCATTGATTGTCGTTTCTGTTATTAAAATATTTTAATAACTTTACTTTTGGAGCGCCTCTCAGATGTCTATTAAATTTTAACAGTAAATTTTAGAGGAAATCATATAACTCCTAATCAACGATTTAATATAGCAGCTTTCATTTATCCCTTTAAGTTTCATACTTCCTGTGTGTCACAAGACAAATTATACAAACACATGGTGCTTCATGTACGCTCTCCAAGTAACACAATAAAGCACGGAGAAAAATTCGTGATCTTTTAGATAGAGGATTAAATATAGATCCGTCTTTAGCACAAAGGCATTTTTTATTTATTTATTCTAATGTAAAAGTTTGTCGGCAGCGGATGTTTACATCCAAACAAAAAACTGTTTGGGCCACTTTGATCATTCTGCTGCTTTATTTTGGCTACGTCTAGCAACAAATAAACTACTAAATTTAAAGTTCGCCGTGAAAATTTATGGTGGGCGACCTAAGTGTCTTTGTGAAAGAACTGTCAAAGGATGTTTATAAGCATAAGTATTGGAAGTTATTGGAAAATATATATAAGCTATGCGTAGGGTAGAAAATACCAGGGAAGGTAAAAATTTTACAATTGTTTAATATTATTTGTTATCCTTTCCTTATTTAACGTCGCACTACGAAATCGTGTTTCGCTGATTTAGCATTGGAAATGGTAAAACTTTTTTACTTTATGCAAGTCTTGTACTCTGCTATCTGCAACCAACTCAAAATGTACTATTCTTTCATGGTTCTGCCATACGCTTCGCATAACCGTTTTTTTTGTAAAACGACATAGTGGATCCATCTGAAGACAAAGTCCAGTGCCACACTAATCATTAATAAAATCTTCAAGCAATTGTCTATAGGTTTTATCTGCCTTTAGGCGCGAGTTTCTATTAATGTTGATCAATTCCAGAATGTTTACTACAGAAACCAGATGAATGCAAATGTCCGACACAATTTGCTATTACTAACATGAATTTACTCTTCCAGTGCAGCATGCGAAGCCTCTTCTTTGAAAATAGATGGTTTGCCTGATTGTAGTTTATCCTGCAAGCTTTGTGGCCACATCGTTCGTCAATTTGTTATGTCCCCGTCTGACCGCAGATATGATGTGTTAAAGTACGAATTGCACATTTTTCATAAGAGATTATGAATGCATAGCGTGAATAAACTTTCAAAGAAAAATAAATGCATAACATTACAGAGCCATTCGTTTTATGATATTTTTTGAAATAAAATATGACAGCCACCGATCGTATTAATATTTTAGAAGATGCGTTTATCAAAGATGTGCAATATGAATAAAAGATAGCTGAAGTTCTTTCGAGTTAAACACAGAGGTGCATATGTTATCGCTAATTACTTTGCTTGAGTGCATCTTAGAATTCACAATCTTGATAATTAAGTAATAATTGAATCTGTATTGAAATAATCATTGACTTTTGATATCTATAGTGGTATGATCACAGATTAACAAATGAAAGACTTGCAAAATGGTTTTGATAACACTTGTGATATTTTATGTGTGAAACTAATTTTTGATTATTTTATTTTGTAATATCCATCAAAATATTGAAAACAGTATGCAAGTAATCAAGATTTATTTTTCAAAATGTATTCTCAGTTATCTGTTTATATTTGATATCAAGGCAAAGGTCAAGTATAAACAAATGCACAAAAATTGAAAATTGATTTTTTAGACATCAACATGTGACAAAGAATAAATCAACGTTTGTATTTTTTTTCTTCTAATTTATAACTACTACAAATTATAACGAACATATTTCCGGTTTGTGCTAGAGAGCGGTCAAGCTGTAGATTATTTTTAATTCGATTTGTTCCCTTTTAAGTAAATACACGTTATATACTCCTATATAAGCTATTGGTTATAGTATTTTGACGTCAAATTAATTTATATAATGCCGATATCATTATTATCGTCGTTGAATACACGATCACGCATTTTTCGTTGTTGATTTGCGCGCATCATAGCCTAATCAGGCGTTGCCTGTAAAAATGCGGTCAAGGACAACTAGTGATTACCCAGCTATCAACTTGTGATTGCAATAATTGCACGCTTTAATTTATTACGTGTATAAATAAGTTCTCAGCTTTAGATTTCACAGGACGCAAATCACCGTTTACATGTAACGTATTAGTCCGCCCTCTTGCGGTTTTAAAGCAATGACATTTGGTCTTTCGAAACATCATGCGATTTGGCGTTTGATGCACATAACCTCAACAATCAGCTGTGTTCACGATGGCAATCACAAAAGAGCATATTCGATTTTCTATCCACTTCGCGTTTCATCTTAAGAAAAGCGCTGCTGAAGGCACCGAAATGATTTGTGCTGCATATGGTGAGAATGCTATAAGTCATGCACGTGCAAAAAGTGGCACCAAAGATTTCGCGGAGGAGAGTTTAGTCTTGAAGATCAACCACGCGCTAGACGCCCTCAAATATTTGACACGAATGAGCTGCAGGCGCGTTAGGCTGGGAACTTCTCCCACATGCGGCGTATAGCCCAGACATGGCCCCTTCCGATTATCATTTATTCCGGTCGTTACAGCATCACTTGGCTGATACGCACTTCAAAACAGAAGAAGAAGTCCGAAAATGCATCGATAACTTTATCGTCTCGAAGCCGGTGAGCTTCTGTCACCAGGTAATTCGCAAGCTACCCGAAAGATGGCAGAAGGTCATCGATGCCAACGGAGAATACTTTGATACTTAAGCTTTTTTTGTTTGTTTTTAAATTTGCAGAAAAAACCTGAGAACTTATTTATACACCTACTACTTGTATGTCACGGCATTACTCTTCTTTCATAAAAATATTTCGCGGTCGTTATTATTATTCTGTAGTATCGATGAGATCATATACTATTTTCTTGATGCTGGAGTACTTGGATACTATTTTTCTTTAATAAATTCTTGTTATATACATGACGCCATACTACATTACATTCAGCGGGAGTTAACCTACCCCATTACGGATCATGATAGATAAATAGTCATACCAAGTGCAACTTTATATTTTTTGATTTTTACGATTTAATTTAATTAACGTTCAATTCAAAAGTTATTGTAACACTACAACTAAAATGTAGTCACATGCATGCACGTAGGCAAGTCAAATTTAAACGCGTGTGTAGAATAATTTAATATGGGTTCACGCCGTTGTACATCTTTTCGTTAATAGCAATCACGAGGACTGAACAGATATTACATTGTGTCAATGTACGACGTGTCATCATAAAGTTTTCAACTTAGGGAAAATGTTAAAGGAAATTTAGTAGAAATAAATGACTTTAGAAGCTAGATGTTCAAAGTGCATAAGGTGTTTATTCGGGAACCAAGCGAGGTCAAAAATGAAACACACGTGTATTGCGCTTTCATGGCAACACGAACTTATTGAGGACAATCGGCGGTTAACAATTAATAAAATATAAGTCGAAGTAGTATTAGTCATGATAGTGCTGTCAATAATCAAAAACGTGTTATAGTTTCGGAAAGTATTCGCGAAGTGGCCCCTCCTCCTCTGCGTGTGACTTAAAAAATTTTAGGCTTCTCAATCGTTATATAGAGGCAAAAACGAATTTTTTTATCGGAACTGTTTTTTTAATTGTTATATCTCCAAGTCTAAACAAAGAAATATACAGTGGCAAGCAAAAGACGTGCACTCTTTAAATCAAAATGAGGGCTTTGCAACTGTGTTTTGAAATCATAAAGGTGTGTTTTTCACTGATTACTTGAGGCGACGACGAAACCTATATTAATACAACGACCTGTAGTACAAAAGGACATAACGACCCAATAAAATCGTGTTTTTTAAAACACATTCATTGAACATTGGTGGTCTCACTCTGCTTATAGCCCGAATATGATTTTTTGCAAGTGTCATCCTTTTACGTGTCTTAAAAATTTCTGAGAAGGGTAGTAACTCCAGAATCAACTCTCTATATCCTTGTCTTACCGATAACAGTTTGTGATGCTTCACATATATTTGAACTAAAACCAATTTAGAATATTTTTTATATATGTTGAGATATCATTTTGGTTTAACGGTTACTCATTTGCAAAATCATAGGCAATTAATTAATGATAAAATATTAATCTCTGTAGGATCTGTCTACAGATGTAGCATAAAAATTTTATAAAAGATATCTGAAAGTTTAATTACTATCAAGTTTTTGATACATATATTGAGTAGAATAACTTAAAATTGGGAAAAACCAAAAACTGCTCTCCAATAGAAAATGTTAGTTCGTTTGAACATATCTGTTCGAAAAAAACCCATGTCAAATAAGCGTATCACATATATTCTATAACTTATTCAAGTGACTATGTATTTTATCATTTTTGAATATGATTGAGCTTAATTTTCGCATACTATATTTAAAATCTAAAGACCAACAAAACATGAAAAGGTGCTAGACCTATGGACCGAAATACATAAGCTAGTTGGAAAGTTTTACCATATGAGGCAATCAGTGGTAGCAATTTGTGACAAATTCAAGCGCGTTGCGAAAGGTACTAACCTGCACTGCAGCCGACAGAACGAGGTCAGGGTTTTAGTTGCTCCTAAACTGAATGCAGCTCGAAATGTCATTTGGTTCAAAAAAAATTATCTAAAAATATTGCGTTATTACTTCGCACACAATGAGTGTTCATTAGTGTTTGAAGAAAATAACTCGATCCTGTGTTGAAAGATGATTGTTTTCATCATACAATCAAGTTCAAGTGGCGTCGAATGTTCCAAAGAGGAAGTTTCAGTCTGAAATACACTACTTGGTTAAAATTCTTATCCTCTTCTGTCGCGAAGCAGAAAAAAAATGCTCTAATCTGATGGGTGTGACCTATCGCCACATAGAAGAATGTTCGGACACCGTAGAACTTTATAAAAAAAATTTAGTTATTTGAAGTAAATTAACCCTTTCAAATATTACATTACAAATGTACAATCATAGTAATCGCAAATTGTTTTTTCCCTACAATTACACTCTATTTTATGTACTTTATTTTTCAAACATGCTGTCTCCAACTGTTTTTCTTTTAAACTTTCTCGTCAAAGTTATATGGGTTAATCAAATATAAACCGAAATTTATTTTTTACCCGTTGTAGACAGGGGTACCTAAAGGAATTTCTCTCGTAGGGTATGTCGTAATACCGTTAATTTAATCATTATTAAGTCAGTCCAAGACATACCCTCGCCAACTGTGCAACGGATTATTATCAAGTTTTTCATAAACTGAAGGCATCCTAAAGAAGACTTAAGTGTATATGAGGCATAAACATTGTTTGGGATGACGCGAATTAACATAGTTGAAAGAAAGTCGCTATGGAAAATACTTTGTTGACCAATTTGTTGAAGATGACTACCGATTGATGGTTGCTGTTCACTTTTGGGCGATTTAAAACTCGCATATCATCAGAAAAAAAAACACGAATTACCAATCAGTGACATTCTGTTATTTTGCTTTGTGTTACCGTTTGGTCCTATTATACAATTGCTCAAACTACAAAAAAAAATGAGGATTTGTTCTGGACTATACTGGAACAGCGGGGGTGTGGTGGCGCAGTAGGTTCTTCAAGTAGTTGTCTCTGTCCTCTAGCCGGCGCGCTTAACCCATGGGCGTGTGTGAATGTCCTAGCATTTAAGTGCATGATAGTGGCCACAATAATCCTTTGAGGCTGCAGTGCCTGTAAGTACGCAAAAAGATACTGGAACAGCCTTCCTGCAATCGACTTACGATTATTATTTGTTTGGACCATTAAAATCACTTGGAGGACAAAACTTGATGGTAATGTTGAAGTTTTAATTAATTTATGATAGAGGGGTTAAAAGAGCTACCGGGCCGTTAAAAAATGTATCAAGAGATTATGTAAAAAAATAATTTATATATTTATATTTTTATGATGCTTAAATAAAATTTTTAACTTCTAGTTTATATTGAATTTACTTGTGTATTTTTCCTATGATAAATATTTGTACCAATTTACAGAAAAAGAACAATCCGTCTAACAACTATATTAATCAGTAGTCTCTAACACTAGTTTTTTCTGTAACCTGTATCTAACTAGTGCAACATCAAGTACAAGCAATAACATTAACATTAATTATATTATGTGATGCAAGTTACTAATTATGGCACCTTTCCTGAAACATAACTAGAATGGGTAGTCCACATCAGACTTGTACATCAAATGAATGTGTGTACTGTATTAGTGCATAGTGCCGTCAGTACGAATGCACATCACTAGACATGATAATTGGTGCCTACAAGTTCGATTGTTCTGATCACGAATTTTTAGGTAAGTTTCAGATTAACCTCGCAACAGTGGATAAATGTAGTAATGAATCGGAAACTTTGTTATCTCAGATTTCAAGCTGAAATCGTTAATAGATGAGTACCGCGCGGTTAGGATGCCTGGGTTCATTTCTGGGGGTCAGATGGCTAGAGGGTTATCTACTCAGCCATTAAAAATAATTGAGTACCTGCTTTTATTTAGAACAAAGGGTAATAATACTCAAGGTTTTTCATATGCACGATGACCGGACAATGAAGGCGAACATATGAGAACCTCAACCTATTTGTTCGCAGTCAATATTCTTACGTGGGGCCTTAGAACCTCACCATTATTTATTATACATAATAGCTAAAGACTTTTAATCGCTACCGGGAAGTGTTATAAACAATTATACCATTCGCTGGGAGGTGGTTGAACTTGAATTCTAAAAAAATATGGAACAGCGAGCTTTCTTTGCATCGACGGAAAGCCGCTTTATTTTTAAACATCTACAATAATGGAAAATCAGTCCGTAAAGCGACAAGTTATGTTACCAGTTGTGACTGCCCAATCTATGTATGTGGGTGTAACGAATGACTGGCGACCATTACTTAGCCGCTCCAATTATAAAGTTTGAAGGAAGTGGAATATTGGTGTGATTCTATTTCTCGTTGTAGCCCAGTGATTTTAATGCTTAAAACCATAAACGTCAAGCTCTCTTAAGCTTTTGATCAATTTAACATTACCCACATAGTGACAGCAATTTAAAATTGGCACATTTATTTTTGAGCATGATAATGTGCCTACTCATAACACAAACTAATAAATAATTTTAAGACATGGTAGTGGGCAACCTCAAATGATTAGCTCAAATTCCTAACTTCTACTTTATCAAACACCTTTCGTGTATCGGACCAAACCAACCGCTTACTGATCATCATAGATCAGTTCTTCATATTTATGCGGAAATGGTAGAGAATCCTTTCAAAAGAAGGAGATTGTGGTGAGCATGATCAGTAGATTACTGGGGCTTAGTAGTGATTAATAGCTAGATAGTAAATGTTGATGCATAATTTACCGGAATTTTTCAAAAACAAAACGGGTAACTATGATCAGTTGGAAGCGCAGTCACGAATACTTTTCATTACTGGTGTCCATTTACTTGGCAAATGGTTTGAGACAATCGATTTCACGAATTTTTGGAAACAACCTACGCGCGAAAGTCGATCACCAATTCGTTAAAATTGTCATAGACTGTTCAATTTCCAATACTTTAGCGAGTGGTTGACGCAGTAATTTAAGGAGGGCTCTGTAACATAGTAGTACAGATCCCATCTCTTGGCGATGGATTTGATCACATGGCGTTCTATACTGGGGCGGGAGTTGTCATGGTAGATGATCGTGTGGTTCCTTTTACTTTGTGTTTTGGCTTCAATAGTAGTATAAAGGCATTGATGTTGAACTACCTTTTACTATTACTGCTCTAAACTGTCTTAAAAAAAACTGAATAACTATTCATAAATATAATAGTTTAAGTATAATTTAATTCTAAAATGCTTAAACATTTATAAGTTATAGGGAGACTTGGCTTGCCTTATTTTATTGGAACACGTGTTTTTCATTTATTTTAATATCTTGATATTTCGTTGTTCATGCTTCATTGTTATAGGTCCCAATTTTGTTATTTTCTATTTATTTACTATCTTTTTAATTTTTGCGTTTTGATATTTCAGCTTAATTACTTATTTTTATGACCGCCAGAGTGATCCAGTGGTTGTGGTGCGGGATGCGGTGCGGAAGGACCCAGGTTCAATTGTTAGTGCTCTTTGGTGCCTAGCGGGTGGCCTACTCAGTCACTAAAAATAATTTAGTACCTGCGTTCACACAAACAAAGGAGTAATAATGGCGGTCGTCTAAGGCGCGGTGTTTGCCACATCGCCCCGCACCAGAGATGGTGCGCGACAGCCAGGCACAGTGAGCGAATATATGAGAGCCTTAACCTCTCACTCAGTTTGCAGGACCGTGCTCCCACGCGGGTGTTAGAGCCGTACCATTATTATTATTACTTATTTTTATATGGATTTTTAATAAAACGAGCACAGCTATGGATGCAAATTATATCAAAGTAACCAAAAAAATCATTTAGATTTTATCTCGACGAGAAAAATTTAAAACGATCAGCTAAAATCTATCGGGAAATAATAATCAAATGTCTTGGCAAGTATCCAGTCTAAGGTCTCTTTATTATATTGAACAAAATCAGATATTGATGCAATAGAAGTTGAATATTTTTACCAATATCTGTTAAATTTTGTTGACTGCAGAGGCACAGTCTGAAAAAAAATTGGAGCCCATAATAAATAAAAGTGTGTAATTGAATTTCGCTGTGTAGCAAGTTGCATCCACTTAAATCCTTCAACGCGATCTAAACAGTGAACGTCAGTACAGCTAGGCCATAAAAAGCGAATTTTAGTAATAGCGATAATAGCGTAAAATATAAATCACGTCCTCCATGTGATAGAGGATGGAAACGATTATGGCTATGTTAAGATATCGTAAAACTTGCTCCAGCTTGTATTAACATGAAACTGAAGGTGATGGGCAAGATTGTCCTGGTGACGATGCTGTCATACATTTGTAAAACAATGAGTCATCTCCACGACAAACCAGTATGTAAACTCTTGTCCATCACTGGTGAAAATGCATGTCCAAGATCGATAATTATCCAAAAATAGTGTTATTATATCTAAGGTGTTCTGTGAAATATTGCTATTGGGCTCTTAAATAAGGAGACTTGTATTTCTTTCTTTTCGATCCTCATTGTGGAATAATTTGAAATCACTATGAAGTTAAAAAATTAGTACGACCTTTGTTTTTTCTTGAATATAAATATTACTTCACTTTATTCTTATTCATTTACTTTTTCTAATTTTACATTTACTAGTTCATAAATTATATATTTATTTGACCTATTTTATCTGAAGTATTAATTAAAAAAGTACTCAAAATTGGACAGACTTTTTTGTCTGATGTTAAAAGCTAAGAAAAGCTGTGGAAGGTAATAATTTGCAAACTAGTCTCGTCTTCTTTTCTTGGCCATTGATGCGACTCTTAGGTAACGATGAGTTTTAATAAAGTATTTACCAAATCCAAAATACTTATTTAGTGGTTTAATAGGAAAAATGCTAAATTCAAGTTTAGTTCAATTTCTGGCAAATACATTGAATGGAAAATATAATACGAGTGAATAAGTACTCATAAATACTCTTATTATTATACTTTTATTTGTATTAAAATTTTATTATTGAAAGCTACCCCTTTTTCATTCAGTCAAATTGTAATTTAAATTGATGAAAGGTTGTAGCTGCAGCAATAATGCAAGGATAGCCTAAAACACTTTTAAGTGATGATAAATTTAAAGGAAGATTATGAAGCGAAAAGTGGTCCGAGGATGGAGGAAGTGATTTTATTAGCTCTGGGACCTTTTGCCTAATGGGGCTCTTAGTAACCAACATGTTGTGGTCGCACAGAGAGCTTTTTTCAATTTGCGCTTCAGGCCATTGTTTCCGATCGAAAATCGATTTTGTTGTGGGATCTCGGAATGTGGGAACACCAAAAAACATTTCATTTTGAAATCTCTGAGCGAAAACATGCCGTTGCTCTTTACTTGTCTCTCCGTAGTGTAAAGCCAATTTTATACCAAGATCTTAATTTTTGACTATATACGAGATAGTTGTACAGGAACTTTTCATAATCATTTAGAAATACGTGGAAATGTTTTGGAAAACATGCCACATGACGCTGTGGTTTTCTATGCCGATGAAGCGCATAAACAAAACTTGTCATTTGAGTAATAATAATCCGCGATATGTCAATGAAAGTCTTCTCCACAGTGAACGTATGTATCACCAATTGTTGCTCCATGTAACTTTTTTCTGTGAAGATATCTCAAGACCAACATTTAGAAACATCATCTTGTGACTCTCTAAGCTCTACGAAATACAGTACGCCAAGACACTAGGCCTATTCTACAACACGTGTTTAGAATGAACAATTTCAGAATAGGACTTCTACAATGCATCGAAAATGAGGTACACCACTTGGTGAATATCCTCTTTAAAGCACTTTGAAATAAAACTTCAGTCTATAGTTTTACCCTGTAAAAATCAATTTTGTTCTACAGTTTTTTGTTTCTACAGTAGATATACTTTGAAATAAAACTTCAGTCTATAGTTTTACCCTGTAAAAATCAATTTTGTTCTACAGTTTTTTGTTTCTACAGTAGATATATCTAATAAGGCAATGAGGATCCGGTATATAAGAAAATATTTGGAACTCGAACACTTAAACAATTGGCTGCTCGGTTTTCATAAATTAACACTTTTTTGATTATTTTCTTGAATTGTTTCAGATTTTAAATTTTATTCGCTTCCGGTAGGCGGTCTCCAAACTCAAATTACATATTTTCTCAGTAATTTCTAATGTAGTAGTCGTTGTTTAATGTGAAAAATATTCCAATCTACATTCTAAAGTAGTTGATTATTTCTGGAATGACAGCATAGTGCGTCTTTCATGCTTGTTCTGACACGTTTGAATTTATTTACCCAAAGTCGAATGTTTCCTAGGAAGTAGATGCACTCAATGTAATCAAAATCCTTTTATTGAATTTGTTGAATTGAGTTGCATCATGTATTCTAATTTTATCCATTATTACACTGTCACTTGAAATGTTTCTGTTTAGACAATTGTCGAACAATGAAATAGTGTCTGAATGATGTGTAACCATACAATCTTCACACGAAGGAAAAAAATTTTATGAGTACATATGTAGTTGTTGCTGTCGCCCTATATGAGTATGCGAATCAAGTTATTTATCAAACCACCCACCCAACTAACTTCAGTAAAGGACGGAAAATGCTTCGCATGCCACGTATCATAAATGAAGAAGACTTAAAGGCAAGGATATGTATGCAATATGTAACATTTTATCTCAAATTAAAGTAATTATTTTTTAAAATGTAGGTACGGACTTACAATTTCAGATCTGCCATACTACTGTATAACATTAACTATATGAAATATTCAATAGTACTAGCGGAGTAAAACAAAATGAGGTATTTTCAGATTAACGAACTTTAAAATACGAATAAACTATTAAGAAACATAAGGTAATAATTATCTGCAATTTAATCGGCGACGGATATGCTTCTTGTTTGTAAAAATGGTTGGTGCTAATAAAGGTTAGATAAAAATTGTATCCAATAGTTTGAAATTCCAAACGAAAGAGGACAAAGAAATTGGGTAGAAGAGAAATATAATTTGGAATACAAAGCTGTAAAAGAGTTTGCTTTTGAATTGTTAACTTGCGTAAAGGCATGTTATTGTAAAAACAAGACACCTACCTGTATTTTCCTTCTGGAATTAACTTTTAAGATTCTGTAGCAAATTTATCTTTCCTGCATATCGTCTAATTTAGACAGGCATTGCTATGATTTTGGTACACCTGCATCTGATGCACAACATCTATCTATACATTTGAATAGAAAGTAAACAAAGAAATGTCGCGTGGTTCTTGGTCCTTGATTTACACGAGGAGATTCATGCGTTGTAAACAAAGACAGCCTTTACATTTGAATGGAAAGTAAATAAAGCGACTGATATGAAATTTGGCGTGCGGCGCTCTTTACACTAATTTGCACGCACGTCGGAGCCACTCTCGCTCCTCGATCAATGGCCGGATGGCCATGGCTATCGCGACGCTGGATTACCGAACGCAAAAATCGCGTCTAACACAACTATTTGATTTACTTCCGCTGAGCAGAGCTTCGATTGTAAGTAAAATTGTTCCGTGTTCCCGATCCAGTTAAAAATTTATAAGTTTCCCGCTTGCAAAAATTTGAGGGAAGACAGATGAAAAATTGTCAGCTTAGGGCGCAAAAAAAACCTTTTGCGGGAAACCCCTTGTACTTAAGATTTGAAAAACATATAAAAGTACTTGATAAAATAGCAAAAAATAGATAAAAGCAAAATAAATTGTTTTCTTGAAAATGAAATACAGACTACACGCTTTCTGTAGAGCCGAAATATTCTCACTTGATTGTGAAATAATTTAGTTTTGCCAAAATTAGGAGGTAAGTTATTTTTTAGGCAAACTTAACTTCACCAATTTTGGATTTTATCTTGGGGCATAAATTGCACAATATAAAAACGCTATAATGTTAATGTTGTCTATTTGATTACTAAGCAAATCTTCTGTTTACATCACAAAATATAAATTATCATTCCTAGTTCTGTTATACCTTCAAACAAGTCTTCGAACTGATTGAAAAAGATGAAATTGAAACTATTACAAATTATAACCAAAAATAAATAGCAACAGAATATATTTTAATTTAATAAATCAAAAAGATTTATTTTTTAGGAAATTTGGGAAATGTACTCTACAAATTTAAAACAAATTTACCATCCTTCCTACTTTTTTGTCATGCATATAAAGTTTTTCGCTTTTTTGAGGGTGTTAGGGCTTGTGAACAGCAAAAAAGATGTCGTAATGCCTCACTTCTTTGAGGTAGTTCTAAAGGTGACCACCGATAGCTATATCACCTTATTGGAGACAGTTGTTAAATCCCGGATAGAGGAGGTGACCGTTAGGCTTGACTACGTGTTTCAGCAAGACTCCGCTCCTGCCCACAAGACAATGAAGACCCAGGCATAGCTATACAACAAATTATATTACTACTTATTCCTCGCTTTGCGGTCACCCTCCAATCCCAACTACAATCCCCTTAACTATTACGTGTGGGGTGTAGTTGAGCTGAAGGCCAATGAAAAGTGTCATAACACTAAGGGCTCCGTAAGGGAGTCGATCATAGAGATAATGACACATGGACAAAGACCCAAGATCTGGTCGATGATGGAGGCTACAATGAATAATACGATTCTCAAAATTATTTACTTAATTGTTAATGAGTTACAGGTAAATAAAGTTTTTTTGTATGTTAATGTTATTTTTATTGTTTATTCATTTTCTGGATTCACCTCGACGACCGCGTATTTACAGACATTACGTAAGAATGGATAGGAAAACTTAGGCAAGGTTTACAAAGCATGGACTGTATTTTGCCGCTTCACCAGCGCGTCCTTATGAATACCTCATTTTATATTTCAATTGCCTTGAGCAGATTCTACATTTTAGATCACATGCGCAAATTCTCCTGTTTTGAGTAACCCGAGATAAACCGAATGCGAATTGCATAAAAATGAATGGAAACGCCAGCGCACGGGGAGTGCAAATCGATAAGCGGCCTGTTCTAATTAATTAATTGCTGTTCGATTGACGTCAATCTACTGAAACTGAAATATTCGCGAAAACTGCAAATTGCGGCGAACTCGAGTAGCGCCACGGTTTTTCTCGTGTCCTTGATAGGCTGCCGGTGTATCTGCGGTCTCGCTGCACCTTTGCCCTGTCTGATTTATGATTTATTTGCGGATATTGTGAGCCAAGGCGAGGCTGCATTTTGGCAACGTCCATTTTTGCGCCGGCGGCCGCGATGAATAACGAGCGGCGGGATGGCCCCGGCCCGGCAGAAGATCCGGGCGCGGTTTTATTGCCGCAAAAAAATGTTTTGGACGGTGCAGCGTTGCACCGGTGGGGAACAAGTCAGCCTTGACTGAGCGAGCGCTATTTTTTGCCGCAAGGTTCAAGTGCAAGGCCAGCCTGCACCTTACGTCCGCGTTGCACATCCTTCTCCACACGACTTTTGCATTTTAATTGGGCTCATTTTTGCGCGCCGCCTTTTATTGATGCTGTCTGATGTCCAGACGCGATCATTAGTTTCAGGGCTACGGGCTCGGCGTTCGCCGCTTGTATGCACTCCAGCGGGCTCGTTTCGACAAATTGGAAGCTGTCGAAGCGGTTTGGATTGCACGACGAACTCGCCGCTCTTTGTTGCGTCCCACGCAAATAAATAGCGAAGTCATAATTGCACCGCCAGCCATAGTTGTATGTCGAATTGGTTTCTTCGTTTACCGGAAACTCCAAGCTGGCTTTTTCCATGCGGTTATGCAACAGTGGCACGAATTAATCGAGCAACAACGTACCTAAAGTCAATACATGATTCACATTGAATTGAAATGCCTGCAATTAAGCATAACAGAAGTTTTACATTTTAAATGTGTAATTTACCTGTCTGAGCTAAAGAATAAGGCATAGCAAAAAGTACCAAAGAACAGTTTTATCAGCCAAACATAACAGAGAGCTGAAAAAATTCTTATATATTTTACACTCCGAAAAATTACTACACCAAACGCAACAATGAACGAACATGTTTGCACATACTTAGGTATGTTTTTAAAGAGCAAGTTATGTGGTATAACTTGTTGAGTGCTAAACTTTATTGCGGTTTGTAACTATTCAAATGTATGCGGATTACCTATTTATAGTGTCTTACTAATATACTACTCTGATCAAATTTGACCCGGACTAGTTAAAAAAACAACATTTTTATGTATTTTAATACAAATCTTTACTATCGCCTTCAAAATAGACTCCTTTTCAGCAAATACAAGCATGTCAACTGTTAATCCAATTTTCCATACACTTCTTATAGGCCTCGGTCGGGGTGGTCTTTAGTTCCTTCAGCGAATTTCTTTTTATGGCCCCAATCGACTCATGGCGTGTTCACCGGAGCGATATTTGAGTTTTGAAAACAGAAAAAGTCACAGGGTGCCAAATCTGGCAAATACGGTAGCTGAGCGACGACTTTTGTTTCGTATTTCGCCAAAAATTCAGTCATAATCAGGCTGGAATGTGACGGCGCATTATCCTGGTGAAAAATCCATAAATTGTCTGCCCACAAATCCGGCCGTTTACGACGAATTGCTTCACGTAAACGCTTCAAAATGGCCAAGTAGTATACCCTATTGACCGTTTGACCCTCTGGAACAAATTCATGGTAAACCACAGCACAGCAATCGAAGAAAACGATGAGCATCGCCTTGATTTTCGACTAACTTTGACGTGTTTTTTTTCGGTTTCGGCTCATTTTTGGCGCGCCATTCGCTAGATTGTTGGGTAGTTTCCATGTCATATTCATAAACCCACGTCTCGTCCCCAGTAATGAAGCGTTTAATGAATGTAGCCGTAGTTCCATTGGAAACACAAAATTTCAAGCAAACTCGTTGTTCAGTTTTTTTTCCATAGTAAAAATCGCCAGACAAGTTTTTCGCGTCGTAAACAAATGCTTGCCAAACACACACTAATTGACGTATCCCGCTCAAACTTCACACAAATGTCAAAGAAGGGTGTACCAACCTAGAAAAAAAATTACCGATTCAATTTACGCACGCGGTTTTAATGGACCAGCCCGGGTCAAATTTGATCAGATGGTAGATTTTGGCGTTATAAGCAGGACCTGCTGAAAATTTTTGGCGCTCTAGACCGACAACTTTTCACCCATCTTTCCTCAAAATTTTGTGTGTTTTGGACGTCATCTGTACTCTTATTAATTATAAGTTTCTGTTCAATGCACCTATTTCCCAAGAAATGTCTTATCCAAGTAAATCAGAAGCATACTTTTCCAATAGCTAATTTGGTCTCTGCAGTATTCTGCCATTTTCCATTTGAGATTTCAAATATAAATTCAAAATTCTTACGTATTTCTGTATAGATTGTTATTTTTCAAAATTGAGCTTCAAAAATCAATTACAGCGTGATATGTTTTATCACGAAAGACTGTCTTCCAAAAAAATTGCAATTTCCGATTTGTTTTCATCAAAAGGAACTTTTATTTTCTTCTTTCTTGTAACGTCTGTATTTTTGTAAACGCCAGTTCTAAACATCAATTTTACTTTGCTTTCTGACTACCAAAGTACTATATACAGTGATGGTCTTAGTTGTGTTTGTGCTTTCTTCTTGAAGCCTTTCATCTACTTTTCGGGACTTTACAAAAACATTGTTCCAGAAACATACTCTTAATGCCATTTCGGACCTTTTGTGTTTTTCCAATATCACATTTGCTTTATACTATACTTTATTAGCCTGATCATTATCATGGGTAATGCGTGTCAGAGCATCAATAGCCTCCTGGTGCGATTTGTATAATACTCGACTCGCATCAGGTTGTCGGCATAGATTTTAAAGGCAAGGAGTTCTTTTTATAAGGTGAAACAGCAAGTTATAGATTTGTTGTTCTAAAGAAAAAAGTACTTACTGCTGTCCGCATCTGTAGCGCCACTAGTTGTAAAGAATGGCCCATGCAAGGGATGTGTGTGGCCAGAGGATTTATTCCTTTTACTCTAATCTGAATATTTTTGTAGCACCCAGACATTATCGTAGCTCTGTCCTGTGCAGTTATTTAGATCAAGACCTATAAAATCTACGGTATTTCCAAGTTTTGCTACATGTTCGAGTATAAAAGCATCTAATTTTAAATTAATTTTATTAAGTCAAGAAAGTTACCATTTCTTACAGAATTTAATATTTCGCTATCGCCATGAATTGGTAGTCCACGGGAAGCTAAAAGCTTCACAATTTCAACCACTCTTAAGAGAACATTTCGCCAATACAAAACTTCTTCCCTATACTGTTCTACTATTTTAGAATCCACTCTTTGTGAAACTCGACTTTCACTAATACATTTTAAAATGCGTTCCCTGTGTCCAAAGTTGTTGTCATGATCGTATATTATATAATTATTTTTCTAATTATTAAACCCTTTAGTTGCCAAGAACGTCGTTTTTACATCGAGTTTGCATGGCGCACAAAATACTCTTCCTGTTGATTTTGAATAAACAGACCAATTTCGCTTGATCCGCTCTCTATTTATAAATATTTTATAAAGCAACTGATTAGTACAAAATCTTTTTTGAGCGGCTATTTTTCAGATTCCTCGTTTTGTTGAATGCTATTGTAGGCCACCAACTTACGAAGTTTATCATTTACGCACTATAGTGTCAGCTCATTGAGTGATATAATTGGGCCACCTCTTTGAAGATTATTTTCAGAACTCGAAGCCCTTTGCAGCTATATATTTGGTGCACTACAATTTGGGTTCGAAGTCACTGAAGTCGATGGTGACAATTGTGATTGCTACACACTACGTGAGAAAAATGCATTTTCTTAATCACAGTATCTTGCCGTTCAAGACGCTGTTTGGAACTCGGTTTCTTTAACAAATCTCAATCATCTTTGCCACTTATTGTTCATCCTTTATGATAATTGAAATGTGAATTAGACGAAAACAAAATTGTATTCGCAAGGGCTACACAATATTTATAAAATATAATACTATTAGCACAACGGTCAACGATTATTATAACAACTCTAATTTATTTATACTACTATTGTTTGTTGTATGACTTTTCCTATTCGACTGGCGCGAATGCCCATCTGCTCTGGCTTATATTCAAACACGCGGTTCTAGAACGAATCAGGTTCTGGAATTTATATTAAACTTACTAGAAACGCCACGAACTGTAATTGATCATTATG
This sequence comes from Sinelater perroti, assembly GCA_036346155.1. Lineage (NCBI taxonomy): Eukaryota > Metazoa > Arthropoda > Insecta > Coleoptera > Elateridae > Sinelater > Sinelater perroti. The sequence continues at coordinate 2,004,824 of JARFIY010000359.1, forward strand.
AATAATTTCTTTGTGATATGTTATTCCTGTTACAATGTAAATGTTTTTAAAAATTTGTTATACATCGATGAACGATGAATTTCAGTTATGTCGTATTCAAAATTCTCGGATTAAACTTATTTCTTCGTTTATTCAACTTAATTCCGGCTCTCTAGACTGCAGCTTACTTAACCTATCGATTAATCACACTTTGAGTACAAGTGTAAATGTGACTGAATAAATAATCTCAACATAGTGCTGTTCTCAATTTCTGCTTCTAGAGAAACAAGTAAACCAAGACGTGTGTATAGGATAATGGCGTTTGGATTGTGGAAAATCATTTTCTTAAGTTTATGCAGCTTTTCGGTGTTTCTCATAAGTGCCAGGGTATCTAGATAGATAGAATTAAAGCTAATTATGACCAGAATGTATTCTTATTTAGAGCAACCAAAATGAGGTCCAGTTCCGAGCAGACTTCGCAGTTTTTGCGTGGATGAAAACAATTTTATCCAGAAATTCTGTGGTGTTTTATTATAACATATATCTAGCAGATGTGTGAGCAATTTTTACTTTCCTTATCCTATAATAAGAAAGTAATGTAATCGGCGGAAATTTGACCTACCCAGTTTTTCACATTTCTGGACGAATCATAGCCTCAGGACACCAAAAAAGTTGGTTTGAGCCATTGGTTCGTGTGTGTGTCTGTCGGTAAACAGGATATCTCGAGAACCGTAAGAGCTAGAGACTTGAAATTTGGTATGCAAGTTACTTGTAGGTAAAAATCGGCCGAGTCGTTTGGTCGTAAGGTCGCAAAGTCGGTCGCGAATCTAAACGGTTGAAGATACAAGAAATTCATGAAAATAAAAATGATTTGTTATCACGAGATAAACATGAATTTAAAGTAAAAGTTGGTAAAATAGAAACTCGAAAAAAAAACAATTGAAGCCCAGGATTTTTGCCAGAATTACCCAAATAATAGGATAAGGAAAGTCGTGTGATGTTCACACCAGATTTTTTACTCTTGTTCAACTGTAGCGAATGACATTTTAATATGGGTTTTAACTTATTTTCAAAACACAGAGATTTTTTCATTCCATTTGCATGTTACAATTTCTCTTAAAACTACAAAGTGTACATGCCAACATTATATGTCACAATGAGGAGTACAACACTTGGATGTCCGCTTTCAACTTAAAAAAATATAATTGCTCTCGGGGAAATTTGATCAATTAATTTGGCAAAACTAAAACAAACAAAAACGACAACCTAAAATATACATTTAATTGTACTTTAAGAAATTTTCTAAATCTGATAGTTCAAATTTTGAATATTAAAGGTTTCAAAACCTTCCACGATAAACGTATACGTTACTCTATTTTATCTAAACGTTAGTATCTTACGTTTCTACTAAAGACAGTTAAATACAAGGAAATAATGTATTACTTAAATTTAAGTTAAGTAAATACATTAAATATGAAAATGACCAAAAGAAATTACGAGTATAAATAAATTTTATAATAATAATGATACGGCTCGAACATCCCGCGTGGGAGCACGGCCTGCGAACTGAGAGATTAAGGCTCTCACATATGTTTACCCTCTCTGCCCGATCTTCGCGCACCATCTCTGATACGGGACGATGTGGCAAGCACCTTAGACCAAGCGCGCCTTGAACGATCGTCGTTATTACCCCTTGTTCGAAGAGAACGCAGATGCTCAATTATTTTTAGTGACTCGCCAGGCATCAGAGAGCTCCAGAATTGAACCCGAGTCCGTCTGTACCGCAGCCACATGCTTCAACCACACGAGCATGCTGGCACTAATAATTAAATATTTGATGGATTACAATTTATAATTTTGTTAGTAATCCATAAATTATCTAGATTGCACTAGCAAAGATATAACATATACCGTGTTTCTTCTCAATTGTAAATTCTGTTCTAAAGCTGTTATAACTAAACTAGATTTGTTGATTTCTTAAGATTTTCAGATCTTACGTCTAAAGAAATTATTCCCCATTTGTATTTTTTGCCTATTGTTTTGCTTACAAAAAAATTCGAAACCCATAAGTTTATTTTAACATTATTTAAATTTTATTGTTTCAATGAAATATTTTTTTGTTGGGGAGGATAAGACTGTTTGCAACTTAATAATAAAAAATCTGGTGTGAACATCACACGACTTTCCTTATCCTATTTTATATATATATATATATATATATATATATATATATATATATATATATATATATATATATATATATATATATATATATATATATATATATATATATATATATATATATATATATCGGCCCTGCGCTGCTCTCGTCCCAGAACTTGTTATTTTAAAAAGGACGAGGCGCGAGTCCAACACTGAAAGCTGATTAAAATAAACAGTACAAGACAATAATTGACTCGTACTTCAATTTTGCTACGTCACTGAAGGTAACCGTGCGAGCTCGGTCGCACAGCCTGCGTGCTCCCTCCTAGCGGCCAAGCGCTCCCCCCCGTCCTCCCGCAGTCGGCCCGGTAGCTCAACGAGCGCGCTGTGATTGGTCCGTTTAATTAATTTTTAATCGGCTACAACTTATTTATTTGACCTCGGATCAAAAAATTATATTTTAATTTTTTGTTCGTCTCGGTCTGATTTGTCCGGTAATATCAATTTCCCGAAATATTTTATGAACACCCGGTATGTTAAAAATTCTGAGTTTCAATTTTTTTTCGAGTTCCTATTTTACCAACTTTTATTTTAAATTCATGTTTATCTCATGATAATAAATCATTTTTATTCTCATAAATTTTTTGTATCTTCAACCGCTTTGAGACCGATTTTGCGACCTTGTGGCCAAACGGCTCGGCCGATTTTTACCAAAAGCTTCGCACTGCGTCCCCTACCTACAAGTAACTTGCATACCAAATTTCAAGTCTCTAGCTCTTACGGTTCTCGAGATATCTTGTTTACTGACAGACAGACACACACACACACACACACACACACACACACACACACACACACACACACGAACCAATGGCTAAAAACAACTTTTTTGGTGTCCTGGGGCTATATTTCGTCCAGAAATGTGAAAAACTGGGTAGGTCAAATTTCCGCCGATTACATTACTTTCCTTATTATAGGATAAGGAAAGTAAAAATTATAATGAATACTGTAAAAAAATCAGGAATTCACTCATATAAAAGAAAAACATCAAAAATTACTTATTTTTATCATAAAGGTTGTTATGATAATTAATCGAATTTTTTAATCTTTGTAACCATTCGTCAGTTGCATTACATACTACCTATTATATATAGCCTTCGTTGTCTTTACAAGTAACTACTTCAAACTGTCGACACTAGAATATTTTGTTTTGCAGGTTAGGTTGTGAAGCAAATACCACGACTTTAGTATAAACAATTAATGTGGAGGGAAAATCAAATCTTACATGTCCATTTTAAGATATTGCTACATTATTTGAATTTTCTGAGATATTTCTTTTTTTTTTAAATTCCCAGAGTATATAAAATTGCGTATTTTCATGCTTATCAAGAATCTCGAAATAGATTTGATTTATTACTGATAATTTTCGAAATATCGTAAAAAAATTAAAAAATGTCATTTTCGTTTTTAATTTTTAAATCAAAAACCGGTAAAATTACACGGTTTTAATTCAGACATTCTTTAGACACTTTTTTATAAGGAATCTAAAAATGTCATTACGGTTGCTACCGGCTCTGAACTGTCAAAGATACGATAGTCAACTTTTATTTCCCTTATAGCCGCAATATTGGATTTTTACAATTTCAAATGTATTTTTTTTGTAATTACAAGCTTGTATCACGCTTTATGATTTTGCTTTTTTATTTTATAATTAATGACAAAACTTTCTGGAGAGAGGAGGCTTTGGAATTGATTTGATGCTTTGGAGACGCAATCAACAATTTTCTTTTGTTTGGCTAAAAATTTGACAGTTTCTTTTGATTTTGCATTTTAACCATATTGTAACCGAGTTACTCATATTAGAAATGCGATTTTCAAATGAAGAAAAACAAGATATGCTGCAAATTTATTATGCTTCAAATCGGAACACACTAATTACTTCTGAAACATATCTACAACGTTATCCGGAAAGACGGCAACCACATGCAACCTATTTATTATTTTTGCATAGAAATTTAAGAGATTCTGGTTCATTTGAGAAACCTAGACGTAAATATGGTTCTAAGCCTATCGAACAAGAACAAGACATTTTACAAATAGAGAATCTTTGCTCCATAATAATTACAATAACGTTTTAGAATTAATTCTTTACTTCATAGGTCCAAAATAATCCTTCAATTTTAACAAGGGAAATTCAAGCTGAGTTACAAATATCCGCTTCAAAAGTATGGGGGGTGCTCAAAAAGCACAAATATCATCCATACAAGAGTTGCATTAGCCAAGTACTTCATCCTGATGATAATGAGCGACGCATAGCTTTTTGCACCTTCCTTGTAAAGCTACGAGAAAATAGAAACTTTCTGAATGATGTAATTTTTTCCGATGAAAGTAAATTTACTAATATGGTGTTGTTTAACCGCAACAATAAACATATATGGGCTACAGAAAATCCTCATCAGTATGAAGAGCGGCGGCCAAATTCGTTTTTCATGCAATGTATGGATACCAGAATTATTGGACCATACATTTACGAGGAAAATTTGAATGCGAATAGTTATTTACATTTTTTAAGAACTTTATTCACCGACTATGTGGACAACAACATTTACCTAAATTTTGAATTCCATATGATTTCATCAGGATGGTACCCCACCCCATAATTCTAGGGAAATATTGGAATATTTGTCAGAAATGTTCCCGAATAAAAAAAATATAAAAATAACGGAGATGTCCGTTGGCCAGCGCGGTCATCAGATTTATCTCCTCTGGATTACTTTGTGTGGGGAACTATGAAGGACAGAGTTTACGAAACCATACCGGAAAACATTGAAGAACTGCGCCAAAGAATCATCGCTACTGCGAGGCAAATTAGAGGAAGATCGATTCAAAGATCTATTAATAATTCAAGAAAACGTGCGCGATTATGTTTAGATGTTGCAGGAGCAGTATTTGAACATCTCTTACGTTAATTTTATTCAATACGCTTGTCCTCATTTTAAGTTTGTTTCTTCCATGAATACATTTGTAGCATATCCTGTTTTTCGTCATTTGAAAATCAGGTTTTTAATAGAAATAACTCATCTTCAAAGCAATTCCAACTCCGACTTGGGAAAGTCAGTTATGACAATAACAATTTTCGATAAAGTGTCGAAAATTATAAAATAGAAAAGCAAAATTATGAAGCGTGATACATCCTTGTAATCAGAAAAAAAACTGCATTTGAAATTGTAAAAATCCAATATGGCGGCTATAAGGGAAATAAAAGTTGACTATCGTATCTTTGACAGTTCAGAGCCGGTAGCAATCGTAATGACATTTTTAGATTCCTTATAAAAAAGTGTTTGAAAAGTGTCTGAATTAAAACCGTGTAATTTTACTGGTTTTTTATTTAAAAATTAAAAACGAAAATGACATTTTTTTTACGATATTTCGAAAATTATCAGTAATAAATCAAATCTATTTCGAAATTCTTGATAAGCATAAAAATACGCAATTTTGACCTAATTTAACCAACCTTGTAACTCTCAAGATAACCGAGATCCCCATGGTGAGGCTCGAAAATCGAGCACCGGTTATATATATATATATATATATATATATATATATATATATATATATATATATATATATATATATATTGCGTCCTAGGCTGACAATTTTTCACCCGCCTTCCCTCATTTTTGCAAGGTGGGAACGTATAAATTTTTAATTGGATTAGCTTTTCTTCCTTGATCGGGAACGTGGAACAATTTAACTTAGGATTGAAGCTCCGCTCGGCGAAAGCAAAACAAACGGCCGTGGCAGAAGCGTGTTTTGCTGTTTTTGTGATCTTTTAAAATGCTAGAAAACTTACCCGATATTTATATTCACCAAGTTTTCTGCTAATTTCCTGTCACCAAGGAAAATTGTTGCTTCCGACTACCAAATGCACGACGACTGTCAAAAGTTTTCGCTTTAAGGCATTAGACAGAAACTATTCAATAGCATACCAATAAATTGCGAGATTTGGCTCATGCCAGTCGCTCAATTTGAACCAATATTGTTTTTATATAAACCTCGTTTAGATTAATCAACACTGAATAATTTGCATCCATAGCTGTTACTTAAGTTAAAAATGAAACGGCAAAGAAGTAGAAAACAAACCAAAAACAAAGTTTGAAAAAACATTAGAGTTGTGAAGTCTCAAGATAATAAAGCGAAAGTAAAACGTGCGAAATAATTGATTATTGCTTTTACATTATTTTATTTAATCATAAGACCATTTGTACCGTTAGGTGTTCCTCTGTATATTTTACATTTACATCATATATTATTTACATTGATACATTACATTTACTTGATTGGATTATGTATTATACTTTGCTCTTAGGAGTCCTTGATTTTTCTTTTTCATATTTTCCTGTCCTTTGCCATTGTTCTTACTTCACCCCAACTTATTCCTCGATTTTCCGCCACTAGTCTGACTTGTTCTTCCCATCTTCTTCATGGGCGTCCCACTTTGTTTCTTCCTTGTGTTCTCGCTTCGTATATTTGCTTTGCTATTCTATCTTTCGTCATTTTATGTAGGGGTCCCAGCCAACTCAGTTGTCTTTCTTCTATTATTTTCTCTATGGGTTTTACCTTCAATTCTTCCACTATTGCTGAGTTTCTTATCTTATTCTCTCTAGTAATCCCTTAGATTTTTCTTAAAAATCTTATCTCGGAGGCCTTGATAGGATTTTTATTTTTGTTTGTTAAGACCCAGGATTCGCTTCCATAGGTTAGAGGGGGTCTTATAACTTTTTGGTATACATGTGTCTTACTTTCCTTTGGTATCTCTTTTTTTCCAAAAAATGAATTTGTAAGGATGTTGTATAGTCTCCCTACTTTTCCTATTCTCTCAGATATTTCTTTTTCTATTTTTCCGTTGTTTTCTATTATTGTTCCCAAATAGTTATAAGTTGTGACTTGTTCTAGTGTTTGCCCGTTTAATTTTATCTTGTCTTTGTCTTTATCTTTGTCTTACTTATATTTATTTCCATGTTTATTCGTTTTAGTTCTTTTTGATATTCGTTTAGATTATGTTGGAGTTTTTCCTCTGATTCAGCTACTATCACCATATGGTCCGCGAATAACATTTCTTGGAGTTGGATTGGTTTGGTTTTCCATGTTTCTATTTTCATATATGTGCATTTTTCTTTACATTTTCTAATGGCGTTATCTATTACAATTGAGAATAGTAGTGGGCTAAGCACACATCTTTGTTTCAAACCTATATTTGCTGTGAATTCTTTTGATTCGTCGTTGTGAGTTCTTACTTTGTTTATTTTGTTCTTGTATAATACTTTAACTATTTCTATCGTTTCCTCTTCTATTCCCCTTTCCCTTAGGCATTCCCATACATCGTTTCTTCTTATCTTGTCGAAACCCTTCTTCAGGTATATGAAAACAATATGTATGTTCTTTCCTTTCCTTACTAGTTTTCCCTACTTGTCTTAATATGAATATTAAGTATTGTGTGGTTCTTCCTCTTCTAAACCCGTGTTGTGCTTCTCCTATTGTGTCTTCTAATTTTCTCTTAGTCTGTTTTAATTATTCTTGTAAATACTTTGCTTAGTATACTTCATAGGGTAATAATTCCTCTATAATTCGTACATTCTCTTACTTCTCCTTTTTTATACTGCGGTAGTATTATCTATGTTCCATTCTTGAGGCATTTATTTTGTTCTAATGATATTATTTAACAGGTCCTTGAACACTGTTCTTACTTTTTCTCCCATATATTTTAGCATTTCTGCTGTAATATCATCTTGTCCCGCTGCTTTCCTGTTTTTAGTTTGTCAATAGCTTGCGTAATCTCTTGTTCTGTTATCGGTTGTATATCACTTCTTTCATTGGTTCTTACTTGTAATGTTTCTCGTTCTTGCTCTTCAATGCCTGTTTCAGTTAATTCTTTAAAGTATTGTTTCCATCTATCCATAATATCTTTCTCATCTGTTAATGTGTTACCTTTTTTGTCTTTTATGTTAGCTAGGCTCGGTGCTTTCTTTCGTCTGATCTGTTTTAGTGTACCGTAGAATAGCTTCTGGTTTTCAAAATATTGTTCTTTATTTTTTTACAAAAATCTGCCAATGTTTGTTTCTTTGCTTCTTTTACTGCGTGTTTAACTTCTCTATTACTTAATTTATATGAGTCGTAGTCTTCATCCTGTTGTGACCTTAGATACTTTCTCCATTTTTGTTTTTTGCTTTTATTTTCTGTTGTATTTCTGGGGTCCACCATTTGCTCTTTTTTGTGTGTATGTTAGTTATTTTGATTGTCCCGCAGCTTTCTTTGGCGGCTAGACTTATATTTTCTTTAAAGTATTTCTGTTTGTTTTCTACTCCTATTATCTTTTCTGCTTATTCCCTTTTTAATCTATTTTGTAGTTTATTTTGGTATATCTTTTTGGTTTCTTCGTCTTTTAGTCTGTAACTTTAAATTTTTTCTTTTATTATTATTATTATCCGTTTGATTTGTTTTGTTTCTTCTTTTTTCTTTATATCTTCCATCCGTACCAAGTAATGGTCGCTTCCAATTTCTGCATGTTTCTGGACTTGTACATCTTTAACCACTTTCCTATATTCTCTACTTACTATGAAGTAGTAAATTATGGATTTTTCGCCTCTTGATTTTACTTCTCTGGTAAATTTATGTATGTTCTTATGTTTGAATGTTGGGTTTGCAAGTGTTAGATCGTTACTCACACATAAATCTATCAGTCGTTCATCATTATTGTTTACTGTTGTTTCCCCATATGGTCCCATATACCGTTGGATGTTTTCGTTATTGTTACCTACTCTTCCATTAATGTCTCCCATAATTATAGTATTTCCAGTTCCATTATCTATTTCTAATTATAGCATTTGGTAGAACTCATCTTTTTTTCCTTTTACACATTGTCATTAGGTCTATACGCTATTATTAAAGTGCATGTTTATTTGTCCTCTCAATCAAGCTCTAATATTAACAGTTTTTCGTTTATGTATTTTTCTTTCTTTATATTTTTTACTTTATCTGGACTTACTATCAGTCCTACTTCTCCTGCTGCCCAATCCGTACTTTCTACTCCTGACCAAAATTACATATATCCCTTTCTTAGTTCCTTTACTTTTCTTTTTTGTTTCTGTTATTACGAGGTAATCCAATTTTTGATTTTTCATCTCTTCAATTATCTCATCTTCTTTATTATTTAATCCTTTAGTGTTCTAGGTTCCCATTCTTATTATATTTCTTATCGTCTTCGGTTTTTCTTTTATATTTATTCTTGTATTCTTTTTTAAGTTATCATCTTTATTCGTAATCCGTCCCGTGTTCCATTTCTTTACTATGTTTGTTGTTCTATTTTTCGGTCCAGTTTTCCTATCTTCTTTGATTAGTTTTTTCTGGCTGTTCGTGTTATTTTTCTCAATTGTTCCTCAAAACTTTGCCCTTCTGGTGATATCTCTGCTATTGTTTTCTTACTCGGGTTTTGATTCTCTTTGATTAGTTCCTGGTTTTCTTTTTGTGGCTTGTTTGTTGTGTATGCCTTGTTGATAATTTTTAGTTTATTGTAACTTAAGTATGCTGTATGTTCTTTTCTTTAGCTTCTTTCAACTGTGGTATTAATTTTCTCCTTTCTTCTTGCACATTTTTCGTGTAATCTTCGTCTATCCATATATCTGATCCTTTCAAGTTTCTTGCATTTCTTAACGTCCTCCTCTTTGTACATTCTTTCGTCAGTTTTACTAATATTAGTCTTTTCCTTCCTCTGGTGAATTTTCCTAATCTTGTTATTTCATCTACTTCAGTATTTCTATCTAGGGTTATTCCTATCTATTCTATTATGTTGCATATTTTTTCCTTGGTTTCCTCTTTCTCCTCGTTACCATCATCGTCGATCTCTTTCACTATGAGGTTTTTCCTCTTATTTCTCTTTGCAGTGCTTCTATTCTCTCATTTTGTTCCTCAACTTGGTTTTTTTTTTTGAGAGCACGACAGCCGCGACGTAAAGGCCTCGGCCTGCCAGACTAACGCGCGGCGGGCCCTGGGTTCGACTCCCAGGTCAAAAATAACGGCAAACATCGAGTGCTCTCTGGCCATCATACAAACACCTTTGGCGGTCGTAAAGTACATTCTCCTTCTTCTAACGGGTCAGACTAGCCACCTGCCCGGGGTACGCCCAACATGGCTCATAGTACTACACAAAATGTGTAGTTAGAAACAGGCTAATAGCCTATATAAGAGTAGAAGAAGAAGAAGAACTTGGTATTTTAGTTTCGTATTTTCCTCTTTTACCTGTTTCATTTCTAATATGAGCGCGTCTAGTTTCTCGTTCATTTGGCCCGTATTAACACTTATAGTTTCTCCTCTATTTTTTCCATATTCATTTTTGCGTTACTGACGCCAGAGCCTACCCCCCACGTCGACCGTTTGAAGTTGTGACCTCTACCTAAGTAACTCGCCACAGTACTTTCCTTACAGTAATGATTTGTATATTAGTTGCTTCCAAATTTGTTTGCTTTTGTGATTTATTTCTGTCTTATCTGTATTTATAAGGACTCGAGATAATTTCTAGTGTTATTACAATTGTTGTGTATTTTTTGTACTGTAATTTATATTTTTAGCACCAGTATGGATTTGTTGTGTTTATTTACAGGTTTGCCTCTGTTGTTTATATTTTTCTCACCTTCTTTGTGTATGATGTATTGCCTATTCAAAATTTTTGTTACTGAGGCTTTGGATGCGCCTGTAATTTTATTTTTATCACAGTTATTGCATGCTATTTTGGTTCTTATTGACTTCACTTAACCTCAGTTTATTTCTATTTATTCCAATTTACTCACTGTTCTGCTGATATTTGTTCCTTTATTCTAGTCTCTTTCTGTTTTCACCCCTTACTTCTATCTATTATGCCGATTCTCCTGGATTTTTGTTACTCAGTAGGGTCCAAAATTTGACTTTAATATCGGAGTAGCAACTTGTTGATTATCGCTTTTTAAATATCGGATAAATGACTTCTATTGCTTTTAAATTATATATAAGGAAACCCAATAAAATTGAGGATTGTGTCTTGGTAAGAAGCTGCAGTTTGGGCACGATTAAGTTTTTCGAATTTATGGCGTTTAAAACATTTGAGAATTACGTTAAACTATTATATTTATGCATAATTATTAGAAGTGTTTTAAAGATATTTTCGGGCAGCAATAGCAAAAGGCAGTTCAACATCAACAACAACGTATATTTGGCGCAACTTGATCGCACTTTTATTGCCATTCAAATAAAAAAATCCCGCAAAAATAATCACCACAACACCTATCCCCATATCGAACGCTGTGTCGATCGAATCCCTCGTCAACAAAAGTTGGATAATATCTGCTCTCTCGTTCACTCTACTCACCTAACAAATTCCCCACCCATCCCCGAACTATCACGTCAGTCACTAACAAGTGGGCAAAGTCTATAACATGACTTACTTCGAAGAACCACCAGTACTTTTTTGTCCGTGGAATCGACCGTCTGCCAAGCAAATTAGCAACAATAATTGAAGTTGATGGTTATTACGCGCCAGAATCATTGTAACGAGTTTCGTTTTTCAATAAATTGTGTTGAAAAATGCCAGATAATAATGTTACAACCTAATGATAGATGCAATAAATTCAATTGTACCTTCAAACGTAAAGTAAAAAATTAAAGCATAAAAGCATTTCGAAGGACGTGCTCCAGTTTTAGAAATTACAACTTAGAAATGTAACAAGATTTTTATGTTAATGTATTAGAAATTTTGGGTAATGCTTTAAGATAATATAGAAATCAATCTTTTTTTTACAATGTGAATATCTGTTTGTAAAATAAAAAGTGTGAATACTTAATTTGTGTGAAATATTAAAAAAATCTTACAGCTAGAAATATTTAAAACAACGTCAGCAGTTTTTAAGCGAAAATGGAAAAATAAATTATATAAAATCGTACGTTTGATGTGTGCTAATTAGCTAAAGGTTACAGGCAAAATGTTAATAAGATTATATACGTTAAGGTTTAAATAGTGCACCATTAAATTTTAACGAGAAGAAATTATTTTAATTCATCTAGTTTATCATATTACAACAGTATATGAAAAAGACTAAGAATAGAGAAAACAAGTAATCCAATAAAGGTATTATAAATTTAAAGAGAAATGTATTAACAGTATAAAACTATTTTTAATATATTCGGACACAACATTTTTATATTTTCACAATCGGTTTGTTGTTAAGAAAATCAGATGCGTTTAAATGTAAAAAATCGACGAAAAAACTAACAGATAAGTAAAGAATTCCAAATTTTAAATAACTTAGAAATACAGTTATAAAAATAAAACGAACAAAATTGTAATGTTGAAACATTTTAATAATTTTAATGCGAAATCAAGTTCACATTAGGCCTGAAAGTTGTTGAGCTATTAGTATTGAATATAAGATAAAGAGAAGTACTTTTTGATGACGACTAATCGGCTACTTCTTGATCTATATATTTTATTGATGTTATCAATGCGTTCTTGTAAGGAAACTCAAACTATCACATGAAGGAAGTTGTAACCGAATTGAAAACCATCAGAGATAAAACTCATTATTAAACCACTCTACACTTATAACACCAATTTAATTAAAATAAAGAAAGAATTCAGTACAATGTAAAGATCGAAGTTTTACTCTACTTTAGATTTTTGGTGAACTGCTAGAATATAAAATTTTTTTGATTTATTTGTCTTAGGTGAGAAAGAAGTAAAATAAATTATATCTTAATTAATTTAAATCGTAATTTTTCCAGCGAAATGTAATGTCTGACAAATATGGGGCTAGTGAGTAATCCAAAAATGATACTCCTAATATTTATATGATTTTTATTATATAGAATGATAGTTTTTGATTTTTTTGTTATAGTAAGTGAAATAACGAAAGAAATGATATCAGAGGAAGGTGTCGCGCTACTAATTTAGAAGCACTGTACTATATGTTGGTCAAATAAATCTTGAAAACTAATAAATTAATGCGATTTGACGAGTAAGCGATATATCAAGAACACGTGAAAATCGTCTAACATTATCTTAAAAAGAACTTGATAACAATTTTAGCGATCATTACATGCAGCATAAGTGAATGAGGTCCAAAGTGAAGTTATACTAGACTACCGGTTAAAATCAGTGACAGTTGTGCATTGCTCATTCGAATTCATTTGACAAGTGTCTCACAAAGGAGGTACGTGATGACTTGTGATATATCATGTGATATTTTCCGATATTTGAAGGTAAAGTTTTGTGTTCAAACTTTTTATTGCACTCCAAGAATAGTTCGTTACATTCATGTACAAAGGTGTATTTACGTTTTGAAAACAAATGTTTTAAAATTATAAATAAAGGTTTAACAATTAACAAATTAATATTTAATTACTTTTAAAGTATGGTGCTAGAGTGGCCGCGCGGTTGAGGCGCTGGACTGCGCTGCGGACGAACTCAAGTTTATTTCCAGAGTTCTCCGATACTTGGCGGGTGGCCTGCTCAGTCACTAAAAATAGTACCTGCATTCACTCGAACAAGAGGTAATAATGGCGGTCGTCTAAGGCGCGGTGCTTGCCACATCGCCCCGTATCAGAGATGGTACGCGACGACCGGGCAGAGAGAGTGAACATATGAGAGCCTTAACCTCTCAATTCGCAGCCCGAGGTGTTAGAGTTTATTTATTATTAATTTTAAAGCTTACTTTTTAAAATAATGAATACAACAAAGAAATATTTCGCATATTGTTTTTGCAGACTGGCTTCCTGAATTTTATGTCTCACTGTATTTGATGTGTGAGTTCAATACTAATCAACAGGACGAATCGACTTACGCGATTAAAGAAACAGTTTGTACGCTACATTAAGGAACTCTATGTATCAAAGCGCATAGACTTTTAGACCGATTTTTGACAGACAGTGCTTCCCAGTCTTACAATCACTGTTTCACGTAAAAAGATATAGACTTAAGAAGGCTTTTCAAGAAAAATCAAACCCCTTTTTGATTCAACTAATCATGAAGAATTGCCGAAGGTCAATGAAAGCAAACTATGGAAGGCGGTCGCGATCGTCAAGGAGCTTTGTTCTGCTTCCTCTACAAGGGGCACCAGTATCAAGAAAGTCTGAAATCTAAAAAATTCGCCAAGGTTATCAGCAGATCAAACTTTAGCTTTACCAATTAATGTGAATCAGTGCGTAATTAGGAAACTAAATTATAAGATTTAACCATTCTCCAATAAAGTTGGAAAAGCTTAGCAATTGTGATATCTTTCCGACATAATTATTACAGAAACATCGACAAAAAATTGAGTGAAATCTCTTGTAGAAACACTGTTACGCGGCTTTTTAAGGTCTAAGAAGATATCCGCCGAACTTTTTCTAATGAAATGGGGCTGTGACGGTGCAAAACAAAGTGGATATTCCCAAAAGTATTCAAATAACAAACGTTTCTTTAGTCTCTCTATGCTTCCTACAAAACTATGATGTCATTCATAATAATAAACCAGTAATTTGGCAAAATCTTACTTCTTCGTTTGCCAGATGTTGTCGTCTCATCAAGTTTTTTTTTGCCAAGGAGCCTTTCCATTTTACAAGTGAAGTAAAATTGAAACTGCAGATGACGATGATTTTCTGTATGATCGATAGAAAAATCGACAAATCTGTGTCTCAAGCATGTTATTTGTGTGGAACAAAATCACATACGATAAATAAGCTTAGTATTCTTTTACAGAAAGTTATAGATCAAAACTTCACTAAGATACGATTTTTTTAATGTATTCTTCGCATTTCATGCAGTTTATATATCCAATCATAGCAGGTTCGAAACGAAGAAAATAAAAACAAAGTAGCAACAAAAAGAAACGAGTACCATAAGAATTTCGGGACGAGCTCCTTTTGTTGGTGGATATGCTAATAAAACAAGCGGGAAATACTAATGATGAGACGGCCTGCTAGTTTTTTTTTAATGCCGAGATAATTTGAAGCAAATGTAAAGATAAAAAAAATTCGTATGATATTGAAATACTCAAATAGTGGTTTTGGGGTAGATTTTGGCAAATCGATACGTTCACAGAGTGCACTTTGAAACTTCCTTAGTATTCTATGCTCAAAGTACTTTTTCACGGAAGGGATATTATATCCCCAAGTATTCTACCAATAGACTAGCTTTTAGAAGAAGCACCGAAAACAAAGAATAAAGATAATTGAAGGTATCGAGCACTCTTCGCAAAAATGACATCAAACACAGATTTATTACATAGACTGATCATTATATCTAATCTATTAATTGTTAGTATAAGCGTTCTCTTCAAGAGTATAATGTATCTTTATTTTCTTATTCTTCTTCTTCCAATCCTCTTGTTTTCCATTGTTTCGTCCACTTCGTCTGTTCGGGACCTTTTTTATTTCTTCTTCCTATTGGGGTTCAATCTGTTATCTTATTTATCCATTAATTTTCGTTTGCTCTTTCGGAGTGGACATACCATATTAACCTTTTGTGTTCTACGACACTCTATATCTCTTTTACCCCCATTCATCTTTCAATTTCCTCATTCTTAATTCGATCTTTCTTTGTTACCATGCAAAACTTTCGCCATTATTCTATTTTCGTTCTTTGCTCCATAAATCATTACATTTCGTACTATTGTATTATGGATTCTCTATTTCGTATTTTTTTTTGTGATAAGAGTATTCTATAGAATTGTGTGTAGTTATTTAATGCAAACTCCTATTTGTCCTATTCTGTTATTTTTTTTAGTTGTCCCCTTTTTCGGTGTAGTATATTCAAAGTACTTAAATGTATTCTTGTTGACTTTTAAGTTCTTAATTTCTAATTGCCATATACTCAGGTTTTTCACAATAAATTTCCATGCTTGCTTTATTATATTCATCTTGTAGATTTCTAATTATAAAATCCAGATCTTTGTTATCCTGTGTGATTACAATTTTATTGATTGTCGACGAAACTTAGTATGTTTAGATTTTCTTGACCAATTGAGATTCCCATATCTTCACGTTTCATTTTCCATGTTTTGAATGTCTTTTATGTAAGTCTTAAATAGGGATGCTGATGTTAAGTACCCTTACTACGCTTTACTGCTACTTATTTTTGTATAGTTCCTGGACTGCTTGAATTATTTCCTTTGTTACTCCTATCTTGTGCATGGTGTGCCGTAGTTTTCCTCTCGATACTGAATTTTTATTCTGTTCCTTTGTTACCTGTCTTCACTTTTTTTTTGCTTATGTTCTTGTTAGTTCTCTTAGTTTTCTAAGCTTAGGTATTTATTATAGAGCTTTATTTTCTCTTATATTATTACTATTATAAGGTTTATTTTATATTCGTTTTTTATTTTATCTGCAACTCCTAGTATTTCTAACGCGGCTATTTTTTTATGTATATAGCTCTCTTTAATGTTATGATACCTAAATATTACCAACTTTTGATATAATCATTTCTAATACAGGTCTCTCATTATCTGATCCTGCAGTTTTTGTTTTCAATTTTCTCTGTTTTTGGTGCTTAAGTTTTATTTCTTATGGGGAATTATATTTTAGATAGTAATAGCTTATGATTGGTTTCACACTCTGCTCCTCTTAACACGGATGTCTCTTACTCTTATTGTGGTATTGTTTATCATCATATCTTCAATATGTATTTCAGATCTCTTGTTTCTTGTATCCATGTAGATTTGGATGTACTTATATCAGTAAAAAGCATGTTATAATTTCACTATTATTTTCTCATTATCATTCATTACATCCTTTCTGTATGATCCTACCTTATTATCGTTTATTTTATTTATTTGAGATATGCTTATATAATAGTAGATAATATCTCTAATCTTTTTTTATTTCACTAATTAATCATATGTTCATCTTTGTCTTTTCAAGTTCTTGGATGACTTCATTAACTTCCAAGCAGAATGTAACCCCCATCCGATATCTGATGAGTCTCCCACCGTTGGAGGTGTGAATTGCCAGCGGGAATTACTATCCGGGTTTGTCATCCGACCTTTTATTTGAACACATTTTAGTGTTTTTTTTTACATGAATTAAGTTGCTAACGTATAACTCCACAACTATTGAATTGAGGTGTTAAAAATAACATTTACTGTATTTGTCGTAGGGCTATTCCGCCCGTCATCAGAGCCTCGTTAGCGAAAAATAGAGTGCACCGTGTTTCTTTAGATAAATAAGATATGAAGTTGTGAATTTCACTTAAAGAAAGTATAAAAACCTGATAAGTATAAATATATTTCAACTAGAGAATAAAGTTTCTTTAGATAAATCTGATATTGTTCGTTTAAATTAAAATTTATCATTTTGTATAGATTTGTGTAATGATTTTGTCTTTAAATTGGTTTTCCGACTAATTGATCACCAAATTTTGGCTAATCATAAAAGTCTGAAAGAAAGCAACTTGTGCATCAATAATTGTATTGTTATTTATTTATGTTACTTTGCAAGTAAATAAAACTTTAGTTTGAAGAATTTTCTCATTGAACATATTGCCTAGTACCAAATACCAACAAAAATTTTGTGATTACACTTCTATAATTTTTAAGTTTGAAAACGCCATTGAAACGTTTTTTGCGAGTTTCTTCATTAGTACTTTTTAAATCTTCTTTGTTGCAGCATGTCTACTTTTACATATTGATTTTTGGAAACCAATAATTTCTAGAAAGTTAAGTTGGGGAAGGCAGCAACAAGCTGAAAATTGACTGAATATTAGGACAAATTCTAAATTGTTTCGGAATAATTTGGTACCAAATTATCTTATAGAACAAAATAAAGCTCTTCAAATACTGAACTTAGTAACAATCTCCGTAAATTTTCTTGAACTTCAGTAAGAATAGTAATGTTCGGCGGTTTTTGAAATGCTTAAAGTGTTCGGTAGATTTATGTTGCTTTTTCAAATTGATTATATCGAAAATGGCAAACGGCGAAACAATTTTTATTAAAATACAATATTAAAGAATATGACTTTCCACGTTAACTTAACTGTGATTGCTTAGTATTGCTTGAAAAGGCATCTACTTGCATAGTTCAAAACCATACTTCTTTTCATTTGGTAATTATTAATATCTTGTGCATCATAATTATTAAGTAGTATGTTTTTGCTTTTGTTTTAGAATATTTACCTTATTCGAATTTATAAAACGGAGGTATTTTTGTTTTCCATGTATGGTAATGCGTATATATAAAAAACTACTAAGCATATACATGTAATTGCAGTAATAATTTTTTTTTGGCAAATACAGCGTTATGCGCAGCGGATTTTATGTAAAATAACTTCGAGTGGCCTAAAATCGATAATGTACTTACTGCACAAACATTTCTTAAAAACCCAACTGAGTGTTGCCTACTTTTTTACTTTCCTTATCCTATAATAAGGAAAGTAATGTAATCGGCGGAAATTTGACCTACGCAGTTTTTCACATTTCTGGACGAAATATAGCCTCAGGACACCAAAAAAGTTGTTTTTAGCCATTGGTTCGTGTGTGTGTGTGTGTGTGTGTGTGTGTCTGTCAGTAAACAAGATATCTTGAGAACCGTAAGAGCTAAAGACTTGAAATTTGGTATGCAAGTTACTTGTAGGTAGGGGACGCAGTGCGAAGCTTTTGGTAAAAATCGGCCTAGCCGTTTGGTCGCAAGGTCGCAAAATCGGTCGCAAAGCGGTCGCGAATCTAAACGGTTGAAGATACAAAAAATTTATTAGAGTAAAAATGATTTGTTATCATGAGATAAACATGAATTTAAAATAAAAGTTGGTAAAATAGGAACTCGAAAAAAATTGAAGCTCAGGATTTTAATATACCGGGTGTTCATAAAATGTTTCGGGAAATTTATATTACCGGATAGATCAAACCGAGACGAACAAAAAATTACAGTGAAATTTTTTGATCCGAGGTCAAATAAATAAGTTACAGCCGATTAAAAATTAATTAAACGGACCAATTAGCGCGCTCGGATAGCTTCCCGGCCGACTCCGGGAGGACGGGGGGGGGGGCTTGGCCGCTAGGAGGGAGCACACAGGCGACAATGGGGAAGGCCGTGCGGCCGAGATCGCACGGTTACCTTCAGTGACGTAGCAAAATTTTAAGTACGAGTCAATTATTGTCTTGTACTGTTCATTTTAATCAGCTTTCGAGTGTTGGACTCGCGCCTCGTCCTTTTTTAAATTAACAAATTTTTAGACGAGAGCAGCGCAGGACCGAGACGATGGACCCGGTGTAATATATAATAATAGGATAAGAAAAGTCGTGTGATGTTCACACCAGATTTTTTAATATGCGGATTTATTCAACGACTCCCAAGAACGTTTTCTAGCATTCGGATGGCTTTATGGATGTTTCCTATTTACTTTAATTGGTACTTCCTACTAATTAGCTATGTATGTTTTTATGAAATGTACGCTCACCGAAGGCATTTATTGTAGTAGACGTACTCCAAAATGAAAATATACGAAAATAATGATGTTTCCGATGAATTTATGCATACCGACGAAGTTGTAACCGTGAACTACTACGAGAGCTTTTAAGTTCAATATCAAACAGCACTGACCTTGGACGTAAAAATAGCCAGTTTTAGTGATAAACGAAGAAAAGCAATAGAAACACTAAAAAATGTATCTCCTGTATAATTTATAGGATTAAATTCTCGGAAAATGTTTTCAGTTTAATCTTGCCGTTTTTAAAAATCTATATTTAAAAGAAAGGTGTCGGGTCTACATCTGCTCACTCCTGGCGTCAGTTATTAAGTGATTAAATAATTACTTACACCATTCTTGGTATATTGTATTCGGTAATTCAAAGGGTAAACGCCCACTTTTATAACTTACTGATAAATTTGGAGATTATATATACATCGCATTTTCAAACGAAAATCTCTGTAAGTAAATTTAAATAGCCACGTTTAGAGCTTTGCGAATCCTCAAATAGAAAACACACTAGAACTATACTGGGAACGAGCTCTATATACGAGGTGCATTCAAGTTATATATTTTTTTCTCACAAACTAATCACGAAAACTGTGAAACTTGTGTCACTTCTCGACGCAGCCGTACACATTTTTTACAACGTCGACACCATGATTCCATGGCCGCTGCGAACGCTTCTTTAGGAGTCTTCTTTGACCACTGGAAAATCGCTGATGCAATAGCGGCAAGACTAGTGAATTTGTGACCACGGACAGTGTCTGTTATCTTTGGAAACAGCCAAAAGTCGCTAGGAGCCAGTGAGTAGAGAGCTTGGTAAATCACTTCAAAGTTGTTGTCACGAAGAAACACCTGTGTCGCGTTCGCCCGATGCGCTGATGCATTGTCTTGGTGGCATTTTCAGGTCTTCATGCAGGATTGTGTGCATAGATCCCACGGAAATGCCAACTTTGGAGGCGATGTGTTCCACACTCATTCGGTGATCCTCCAAAACAAGTTTCTCCACTCGCTTGATCATGTCGTCAGACCGGCTGGTACGAAGCCAAGATTGTCTTGTTTGTTATCACACGACGTTCTGCGTTCTTTGAATTGCCGTACCCACAAACGCACATTAGACACATCTATAACACTATCACCACATGTCTCACTCAACTGGCGATAAATTTCAATTGGTGGCCCTCACTCTCGCCGCTGCCGCTAGAGTCCTGTGTACCGTCCACTGCTGACATCTCTGTCACGCATTCACTAAGAGTTCGCACATATTTAGAAACAAACCGCATGTTTCTATCTGTTCCCAGCTCTGAAAAAAAAATTCGAAGGTGTTATAACTTGAATGCACTTCGTAGAGAGTGCCCCAAAAAGATAGGTGCAAAATATTCTAAGATGTTCGAAGCAACTTAATTTCGGTACTGTTAGTAACACGGGCGATTTTTTTTTTAAATTTAAGTGCGTTGTTTTTTTTGAGTATCGTGTTATAAAATTATCTTTGACATATTCCCATATAAAAATCTAATGGTGTATTCCATAATTCTTCATCCATTCCATCTATTCAATATTATCTCCTTAGAATAGAACTTTTTACTGCGAATGTGTGGCACGGCGAATTCTTATAGTAGTTTATGTAAACATCACCATTAACTGTGTTTTCAAAAAAAAGTTTACTTGTCCCTAACGCTGATAATTCATACCAGATTATAATTTGTAGTCTATTACGCAAATTTATATTAGAAGAGCTTATACCTAGTCCCTCGGGAGTTTAATGCAAACAGAATCTCTGCAAATCTGCTCGAAACGGAAGAATATTTGTCTTTTGAAGAAGAAGAAAGTCACACACTAGAAATAGACATAATTGTAAATATTTCATTTGAAGAAATTCAAGAAGAAATAATTCTGAAACGGCGACAAGAATATGAACCATCGTGTTCTTCACAAGACACAATAAAATCAGAAGAAACACAAAATGTTAACACTACAGAAACAAGGACACCATTATCATTACAAAAAATAGTAAATTGTATTTGAGCTCTCCAAAAGATCATATTTTTGATACAGGTGTTGTTAACTTTAAAAAAATTAAAACAAATGATCAGTTTGCAAGATTGCAGATTGTGTATATAAACATACATGCCGCACGTATATTTGCAAAATTATACTTATTTCAGCTGCACTTATGCAAAAATTTATTTGTTGGCCTTCATCACAGAAATCCGCAGATTATTGCCAATGGCGTTTAGAGGGAGTCTGATTGTTATCGAGCTAATACAATAAATTACCAAATGGTGTTATTAATTTTATTTTGTGTGTTTTTGGTATTAGAACTTCTGATAAAATAATTGCAGAAGAGGGTGGATTTTTATATTCATTAACAACTTAGTACCACGTTACAGAAAATCGAGGTTTTAAACATATTGGCAATGATCTTGGCAGAAAAGGATGTCAGTTGGTCGGGCCACCAAGTATTGAAGGTAATAAACGTATAACAAAGTTAGACATTAAACCAGTAGCGTGATTAGACGGATAAAAGAATTTAACCTATTGTCACCATATGGAATTTTATTTAATTGTTAATATTTCACGTAGCTTTTTAAATATCCAACATCGCTTAATAAAGTAAAAGAACCAAAAGTTATGAAAAATTATTTTCAATATGTTTATGAGTTATATTGATAACATTTTATTCCCTGATATGTAAAATGATTGCACAGCAATATTAATCAGTTATGTTTTTGCCTTTAAAAATAACTCCTACTACCATGACTGCGCAAATCGCACACCAAAGGTTGCCCACTTCGAATGTAAGGGCTTTGCTGTTGAGAAGTGTGGATTTTCGCTTCCCCGTATCCTCCATTTCTATTTGTTCACGTAACCTTCAAGGTAAAAATGGGCTTCGCCCGTGAATCAAATCTTTTTTGGGTCTATTGGTCCTTTTTCAATTAAGTCTATCAGTAAATTAGCAAATAGAATTTCTCTCTACGCTACGTTTTCGCTAATTAGCTGGTTTAGTTTTATCTTATGTGGCTTCATTCATAAGTCTTTCTTCATAGTACTTTGGAACGATGATCTGCTAATACCCAACTCTTGGCAGACCTTCCGAGTCGCTACTATTCCTTCTTTTTCTTTCACGAACTCTTTAACTCTGAATATTCTCGCTTGGTTCTAACTGTTCTTTCCTTTGTCTTTATTGTTTCAATATCGTCCAGAATACTTCCAGTCTACAAAACAAAATTTTTCGAACGTCCTGTTAGAGATAATCATAAAAACAATATGATCATACTTGACAGTTTTACTTTACATTTTAACAGTTATACTATTCAAAGAATGGTGGTTACCAAACTTCTTTTTGAACTGACGAACCGTTTCAGAGGAAGATTGGTTAACACGGTACACTAGAACAATGAAGGTTTTGTGCTCTAAGATGTATTTTCCCATTGTACATAAAATCTAGAAAAATAAGAGTAATTTTTTGGAAATCTAACTAAACTGCACTTACAGTAAGCACAAAATTAACTTTTAAAAGAGCTAGTTACAACATTTTTCTGTCTTTGATTTTACAAATCTTTTTATCTATGGATTTGTAGTGACGGGGTTAGGAACAGCGGTTTAATGTGAAAATCTCATCTAGCGTATCTATTGGGTGGTCAAAATCTCGAAATCTTAAATTTCACAATGTTGACCAATGTTGAAGCGGGAAAAGGTCTTTTATTTTTTGAGTGGAATAATCCATTATTTTCGCTAGACGTATAACGAATATTCGATTCTAGAAATCCTGTCTCATTCATTCTGGTTTGCTTTCTTTGGAGGATTGGCATGATCGCAATTTTTCATATCCTTCTTATGAAGTTTTGAAAAGTAGGGTTATATCTTAATGCAATCTTTTATATTGTCAGTTATACTTATAAAGAAAAAATGAGTTGTAAAAGTTAGAAAATTGTTCGTCTTTTAAAATGAGAATTACTTATTCTATTATTCATTAAAAACCTTTGCATTTGTGCATGTATTACATTTTTTTGGTTTTACACAGCTGTACAGAGAGAATTAATAACAAAATTGATCTGTGGTAGCAATAGCGGATTATGTTACCGTCATTACACAGATGTGCTGAAGTATGAATACACGAAAAGCGAAATTTGGATTTTCAGTTTTTATAATTCTTATTTATCAAATTTTTATAAATTAGTCTTAATTAGTGGTATATAATTTTTAGTACCGCATAATATTGTCTGTTTTCTATGTAGGTAAGATTTATAACGACGTAATTTCCTCGAATCTCAAGGCTCTGAAATACTGTGTATTCGGTCTGTTTTTATTGAATATGTGAATATGTTATAGGTCTGAAACGTCAGCTGTTTTATTAATTAATCCCGGATTTTTCTTGAATTGTGACTTACACAATCAATCAGGAAAATTTCTCTTAACACTCAAAAATTACCCTATTTTAAAAACAAAAATAAAATTTATCTTGGGTATTTAATTTCCTATAAATTTTTGAAATCTGAAAATTCTTTGTAGAAAATACACAGAACAGAAAAAAGAGATGACGAGCGCCAGCAATAGCCAAATAAAAAACAATTATCCTGTTGGGCTCTTATTGTCTTGGGTTTCTGCTCCAAACTTCCAGACCAACGTTTGTTCGGCGAAGTTAGTTTTAAACCTCGAAGTTCTTTGGTGTATCCTCGAACTTCGGCGGAGGTGCGCGCAGCCTTTATCAGCTTGCCGAACCTTGACCCTCCGCCATAATGCATGACCAAATCAAATCCGGCCAGTCGGCCGCCGCCGCCGTCCCACGCCCCAAACTAGCAGCAAAAAGGAAATGCCTGAAATTTCACACACGCCGGGCCCATTAGTTTCGTCTGGTGCGGAGAACCTTTGCACCTGAAGCGGCGGCAAGCAATCATCTGGTCGGCTGGCCCGGCGTCGGCTGCAAGGCACAGTCGCGCCGCTGTGACTGCTCATTGCACATGAATAAACAAACGATTTACTGACCACCACATTGTTACCGAAACTATTCCGCGGTGTCCTTGAAATTCGTCTAGACAGCGTGGCCCATGCGCCGGCCGCGCTGTTTTGATTGATCAGTGGCCAACCACGCGCTTGCCATTAATTTGATGTAGACATTGCATATTGATCTACCTTGCATGTCCGTGCGTTTATTTTTACTTTCTTTCTTCGCAATGGGTCGAATTGGAGCGGCCAGGTCGAGCTGACCTGCGCGGGGATGCATGCGAACCACTGTCGATTTTCTGGCTCATCTGTGGATTGACCATATAAGATAATCTACTTAATAATAAAACTACTGTTCAACGAGAATAAAAAAATACAGTGTAGAGCAAAGGCACATATCATGTTTACACGAGACAGTATGGGATGTCAATTTCAATTAGTTAAATATAAATTTTAAATAGGCAACACATACTACACAGCATTCAAAATATTTATACTTCTTATTTGATTAATAGGTCAAAACAATTTTATTGAAAATTCGTTTTAGATAAAGTAAAATTTTATATCCATCTATTTCAAAGAAACCATCAAGATCAACCTCAATACATTATTAACATTCTTTGTTTTTCTTTCTTTATCATCCTTTTACCTACCCTCACGGGTGTCTAATCATTATTACCTTTAGGATAACAAAATGTGTAAACAATGTTATTGTAATTCTGATCAAAACAATATTTTTTTACTCCTTCGTTTATTTGGAACATGCCAATAAAAACATAACAATAAGTAAATGTTCTGACAAAGGTCATAGACACATGTATAATAATGTTTTGTATAGGCATGTGTTGTACAGTGTACCTCTTCATTAATCTGTACAGATTATTGACTAATGTAAC
The DNA here is from genome assembly GCA_036346155.1 of Sinelater perroti. Classification (NCBI taxonomy): domain Eukaryota; kingdom Metazoa; phylum Arthropoda; class Insecta; order Coleoptera; family Elateridae; genus Sinelater; species Sinelater perroti. Next base: position 2,030,267 of record JARFIY010000359.1, read on the forward strand.
TAAACGCAATTGAAACGTAAAAAAGTATGGATTGTAATTAGTTAACTTATCCTAAATGATTCTCTTTTTACTTAAATCTAGTCTGTAGGTTTGTGGATTTAAGATTAGTCTACAAGTGTGTATTTTTATTAATCAAATTGGTTGTTAGTTGGTTTGGATGGACACTAAGGGGATGTATTTTTAACTAAAGTTTTGTATTGCACTTTTCACTGATTCGATTTTGAGGTTTTGCCTTATAATTTTGTTTGTGACGAACCGTGACGCATTAACTATTAAACGCAACAATAGCTTGAAATCGTCTATGACCTTGATGTTTGATATTAAGACTCTGTTCCACGACTGGAGGCCATAGGTCCACACTGATTTTAACACGCACTTATAAAAGAGCACTTTGTTTTTTCTAATAAATTCTTTTTGAATGTCCTGTCATGCAGTACATCGTATTTAGTTGGATTCGTAGTTGTTTTTCCTTCTGCCAAATTTGAGTCTATTAAAGTGGAGTCCTAAATATATTGCAGATTCGGCTTGTGGTGTTTGCCGTTTAGTGTTACCCTTTTTAGAGTGAATGATACTGGATTAATTTTTGTTCGTTTACTTTAATACGCCATCGTCTAAGCCAATGTTGGGCCATATTTAAGTGTTATTGAAAGTAACATTACGCTAAATTTGAGTGTGTATATGAGGCCTTTGTAGCGATGTCATCCGTGAACGTTGTAGTTGTAATTTGTTTTGATATAGGTAAATCTGACGTAGACAGTAGATATAAAAAGGGACCTAGAACAAAATTTCAGGGAACACCCGATGTGATAGAATATAGTTCTGTGTAGCATTTTTGTTGCTTGACATGAAAGTAGCTTTCATTGAGGTATGACTTAAGTACTTCATAAATGTTATGAGGATGTAACCGTTTGATTTTGTATGAAAGTTCCATATGCTAGACTTTGTCAAAAATCTGGTTGACATCTAAGAAAACTGTTGAGTAGATTTTTTTCTTTAAAATATACTCTGTGTACTGGTTCTGCCGTAACCTGCTTCTAACTAAAACCGAAACTAGTGGTTTGGTGTGTACTGATTTTCTTCTATGTAAGGTTTTACTGGTAAAAAAAAACTTATTGCTCTCTATGAGGACACATTATCGGGGTCTTTTCCGGGTTTTGGTATGCTTCTAACTTCTGCGACTTTCTATTATGTTAGGGCATAGTTAAGTCTAATTACAACATTGTATAATAATTTTATATATAATTTCGGCTCTTGTGGTAGCTCTTAAGTATTTATACCGGTAATGGCATTTAGATATTTTGAATGATGTTACGAACTTCAATTACCCCAAATGACTTGATTGGTGGTTCTATTTGGAAATGAGTTTCTCCACTTCTGTCACTGCGCTAGGGAACACATCGAATACTTTCTTTAGATGTTTGGAAAATATATCACCTTTCGCGTGATTGCTTCTAGCCCACAGATTATTTTCTGTTTATGTTGTTGTCTTTTTATCTTTTTTCTTGCTTTCCACAGTGAATGATCTGTTGAATTATTTGCTGTAATGCCTCAAAGGTTCAGAGATTGCTGTGCTTTATTCTGCCTTAATTAAAACTTATAGTTTTTTATATCCTTGTTAGATTTTGCTTTATCGCCGGGTACTTGTGTTTGCTGCCACGCTTTCCATAATCTGCCTTTTTCTAAAATTTTAATTTCTTGAATAGTCAGCTTGTCTTTACGCTGCTTCTTTGAAATTTTAATAGTTCCCTGTTTATATTTTTGGTAAACAGTGCAGAGGCTGCTTTTTTCAAAAAGGTTGAGCACTTAGAGTAAAAATTAGAGGGGATGATTAGGTGTGAAGTCCAAGCATGACTTGATTTTTGCACATTCTGTAGCCAACAGGTCGGCTCGTCTGTTGATAGTGCGACTATTCGCCCTATCATTTCCTCTTATAGCTATCCTCCTTTTCCTTCGCGTTATAGTCTCCACTTGTTATGATAAATTTACTGCCTAGAGTTTTAAAGTTTTATATTTTTATAGTGTTTTAGAGTTGCCCACAAATTGTTCTATATGAATGATTTTGGAACGAACTTCTCCGCAAAAATGTCCTGCTAGATTGTTGTCCATTAAAATACGTCGCAAAAGGTGTATCTTCAAAAGGCTGCAAAATGAACTAGAAAGGTCGGAGACAAGATTAATTTACACCATATTATAAAATAAGTTGTGAGCGTACTATTCCTATAATATAGTTATTTGAAATACCTAAAATTATTTAGAAAAACGCGGTTTTACTTTTAAATAACCATTTATGCATGAGTGTCCTTGTTGAAAAACCACCTTCGGGTCATCAAAATCAAACTGTCTCTTACCATGCCGTTGACATGAGATGTTCCATTTCAAATTTATAATAATCTTTATTCTTTATTAACGACCATAGGTCAATTTCCGTAATATAACTAAACAGTAGTATTACTAGTTGTATTTAACAATAATTGTTTTAGTTTACATGTAAAGAATTACAAAATAAAACTATATCAAGGCTATTGATAGCGCGACATGCACGTTTAATTGGCGCATAATAATAATAATAGTTACCATTGTAAAAGGGTAAATAGAACAAAATACGAATGTCTGGTTCTTTTTTCTGGCAAATTGAATTAAATTGTACTTAATAAAATAGGACTTGAAAACAAATATTTAATAGCTGATATAGCAGAAGCATATCATTGATCTTTCTTCTTTGTCTTAACGTGTCTGCACATAACATAGATCTAAGCCTGTCATAGTTTCCCAAGTCAAAGTTTAGACCCATCTTATGTCCCAGAAATCTTGGCATTTTATTTTGTATATTCTCTAAATTTTTTATTGATACTTTATATTGAGGCGACCATACCGGAGAATTAAATTCGAGAACAGATCTTATTAGGGAAATAATTTACAGTTTTTAAACAGTTGATGTTCTAACACTCATACGTATCTCATTTTAAAAGTTATATGGATCATCTCACACCACGAACGTGGCATCTCTTTGTTGTTCAAGACATGGGGTACACAAACGGAAAAAAATTTCTTACTTGAAGGTAATCTTGAATGGCATGAATTGCTGGGAATGTCCAAACACAAGGAGTTTGCCCGCCAAAAGATATTTTTGGCGTCCTAGGCTGACAATTTTTCAGCCGCCTTCCCTAAAATTTCTGTAAGGTGGGAACGTATACATTTTTAATTAGATCGGCTTTTTTTCTGGATCACAAACGTGAACAATTTAATTTAGCACCCATTCATAATTGACGTAAACATAAGCCGTCAACAAGAAATACGTAATAGGTGAAGTTGAATTAGTGTAAAGCTTATGCGCTCTTTCATAATACACTCCAGTAATTTTTACGTTTTATGTTGAAACGTAAGAAATCGGTTCAACTTTTCGTATTTTTACATTTATTTGCAGTAATTTTTAATTTTTTCTTAGGTTAATGTTGGCAGCAGGAACAGAGTGTTTGTTTTGATTCTGAAATTGCATAACCTAACTTTAGTATTGTGGACATTTTGGCTTCGTTTTTACAACGGATAGGAAATTATTAATTAAGTTAGTAAATATGCATCTGTTCCTACACCATAAAAGGTATGCAGCGGCTCGATAGCCATGACCGCCCGGCCAGTCGGCAAGGATCGAGAGCGGCCCCGACGTGCGTGCCCGAACGCAGGGACCTCCTCGTGTAAATTAAGCGTTCAGAGCGCGGCACGCCAAATATTGACTGTCTTTGTTTACTTTCTGTTTAAATTTATAGACTGTCTTTGTTTACTACGCACGGATCTACTCGTGTAAATCAAGGACCAAGAACCACGCCACATTTCTTTGTTTACTTTCTATTCAAATGTATAGATAGATGTTGTGCATCAGATGCAAGTGTACCAAAATCATAGCAATACCTATCTTAATTAGACGATACGCAGGAAAAATAAATTTGCTACAGAACTTTAAAAGTTAATTTTAGAAGGAAAATACAGGTAGGTGTCTTGTTTCTACAATAACGTGCCTTTACGCAAGTTAACAATTCAATAATAAACTATTTTATAGCTTTGTATTCCAAATTATATTTCTCTTCTACCCAATTTCAAACTTCTGGATACAATTTTTATCTAACCTTTATTAGCACCTCGTGTAAATCAAGGGCGTTGGGTAACGCCACATTACGTTTGTTTACATTTTTGTTCAAATGTATAGATAGATTCTTCTATATGGCAATATGTCACATTCCTGCCGAACTCTTGTATATTCCTAACAGTAACGATTTTCTTGGAGAGTCTTGCAGAGTAAAATTTTTTTGAACTTCAGATACTAGCTGAATATGGACAGTAATTTCATTATCTCAATAAACTTGAACTTGTCACAACGTGCGACTATCATTTGTACCATATTACAAAATTTTCCTAGTACACTATGAATGTAATCCTTGTATGTACTTAGTACTATCGTAGCCATGTTAGCTACAACTCTTGGTAGGTAATGAAAATACAAAATGTAGTATCCTCGCCTTAGTTATGGTACACATAATAAGGTAACAGTACAGCAGGTACATTATAGTTTGTTTTTGTTTTAGGAAACTTGTCTTTCGCCTGTCCGTTCATTCGCCACTCGTTGGGATTGTCAATGTGAACCGAGTTCAGGGCATACTTGTGTAAAGTCGCGTCATTGTCAAAAGTTGCTTCTAGTTTGTGACTGACATGTTTTGTTAACTTTAATTGAAGTAGTTAGTAGTAGACTTTAATTGACACAAAAATTGTTTTGACTTTACGCAGAAAAATGTATCCAGACATGCCGTAGGTGTTGTTTAGATGTTCACATAGATGTGGTCGTAATAATCTTAATAATCGAATCGAGTGTTAATTCATAATCATTATTTCCTTTGATGCTTAACCATTTACGATATATATCTTTATAAAGCTTACATGGTTCCTAATTTTCTTCATTTTCTAGTTGTGTATTTCCAAATTTCATAAAACTTTGTCCAAAAAAATCATCTCTACAGACAACGGTGACAAGCTTTTGATGTTACATCATTTACTAAGAGACAAGAAATGATTTTGTCGTAGAATTTCTTGTTCATCGACGATGGCGTGGAGGACCAAATTCTTCTATTTTTCAGCAAGTATCTGTGAAGTTTTGATGAAAGGTAAAAATTCCTTTGCTGATGGAACATTCAACACTTCTTTCTGCCTATTCGATCAGCTGTATACTATCCACGTAGATATAGGAAGCACTGATCATGCAACTAATATAATCCTAGTTGTGTATGCACTATTACCAAATCGCCAACAAACGACGGTTAGCAGATTATTTCGTTGAATTCAACGTGAAATTCCTTTGTGGTCCCCAATATGTTCAAAATTGATTTTGAGACTACAACTACACAAAGTATTCGGAACATATTCCCAACTGCGACACTGAAAGGGTGTAATTTCCACTTCAACCAATGTTTATGGTGGAAAATTCAGCAATTGGGTATGGCCTGTTTCTAGCGGGACGACAAAGAGATTCGCAAACATGTGCGAAAATATGTTCATTAGCGTATATGTGTTCGGAAGCAAAAGATGAAGGCTGACTACATATTCTGGAGTCCTCATCTTAACACATCTTGGTGCAAGATTTTAAAGGTTATTTCGTGGAACACTGGCTGGAAAATGGCTGGTTGGAGACATGTGGATATGCAGTGACGAAAGGCACCGAACGACAAATGCCTTTGAAAGGTGGTATAATCGACTAAATCGTGCAGCTGGAAAGTACAAACCCAACATTTTTGAGCTGTTATCGGTGTTAAAAGTGATGTGGAACACTGGTATTAAAACCTTAGTGGAACTTCATATGGCTCCACACAAAAGAGCTAAGAAGTACCAAGACTTTGACCAACGTACTCAACAAACTGTAGTAGATTATGAAGAAGGACGGAAATCTATAGGTCAGTGTTTGTGAAAATAATACGTCAATAAATTATCATTGTCTATGAAATTATTTTCTGCTCTCAAACGTGTTGATTTAGAAATATTTCTGTTACGTTAACGTTTAATTATAATGTAATAATAAATAAGCATCTGCAGTTTAAAAATTTGAAGTGCCTACAGTAAGAGTGCCTATAGAGCCTATAGTGAGTGTGTAGGGAGCGGATTAGTGATCTCCCACAGGTCAGCACGAAACGGCACTCGAACCAGATAGAGGTTTTGGACGACGCACGAAACGGAAATATTTTAATCGACGCACAAATTGGGATCGCAAGAAACGGCACTAAACCTAAGAGTAGGTGTCGATACTATTAGACGAGGAGCAAGAACTGTAAAAGGGCAAAAGTCTATGACAACAAAAATTGATAGTCATGGAGGAATATAATCAAGCGCGGGCAGACGAACTCATTTCTTGTTAATCGTTGCGTAAAATGACGAATAGACAGATGTCTAATCTCTTTTCCAACCGCGTGAAGAAATGTGTGCATGTGGTTGAGAACTATATAGCTAATTTTATATTTCAAAACTCACATACATATTTAGCATTTAAATGGTTTTGGTTATTAGTAAACTGTCTAAAACAGATTTATGTTTGATAGCATGTTCATGAGAAGTTATTTATCCGTAAAACTCTAATAGAGATCTGATAAGAAAAAACGAAAATTCTAAGATGGGTATTAATGAACAATAGGTTACACTTTTCCAATTAGCAAAATCAAAAGCCTTGAAAACAAATTTAATCTAAATAATTAACTAATTAGTCTAATTGACGGATTTCCTAAATTAGGTAAATGGAATGTAGTTTCCTAAAAAAGTTATACTTGGTTACAAGTGCCAGACCTTATTCTTCAACAAACGGTAAATAAGAATGAGGGCGCTGCAACATTTTTCAGGTCAGCCGTTTAAATTTTTGTCGGAGTCATTTTGGTAGAATGCGGCTTGGCAGTTGTCCATGTGAAGCGAAACATTTGTTTTGTTTGTTGATATTAATAAATCCATTCAACTGTTGATAAAATACTTCATCTGTTATTTTTTCACTTTTGTGTGTTTTTTTTTATTTTAAAAAGGCAATTTAATATGACACCGCTTGACTAACATTTTTTTTGAATGGTTTAAAAAATTAGGAAAACTTGGCATGCGATGAAATAAATGAAACTTTTAAATACGTACCATATATAGTTATTGCTGACAAAAGCATATATCTAAAATTTTGGTATCATATTACATGATTTTGCTGATTTGTTGGAGACATTCAACTATTCATTTATTTTCTGCTATGATCTAAATAATAATTCTTTATGGCTAACTTTTAAGTTTATCTCACACTTTGTATAAGATTAGACAAAATAATGCAAATATGGTGTAAACAAAGGATTATTTTAAAAATATTTACAATATACATAGGTTATCAAATTTTATTATCATTAATAGTAGTACAAGGTACGTCTGGAAAATAATGAGACATTCTAGAAAATTTATTTAATTGAAAATATATTTATGTGCACTTAATATTCTTCAAAATGGCAACCATGCACATCAGTACACCATTGTTAGCGAATCTATCACTATAACTCGCTTGGAGATCTTAAAATGGAAACTCTTTAAAAGCGTTTATCATTTGCACAGTTTTAACAGTTCTAAAATGGCGTCCTTTCAAATGGAATTTGAGTTCACGAATTATCGACACTCGGTTTTTCTTCTGCTTTTGGTTCTTGGGAACTAATTCAACACAAACTTTCCGTATCTGTAAATCCATCGTGATAATTTCATGCAACTCTCTGACGTCGATGTGAGTTCAAAACTGGTTTTACCTTAGCCACATTGTCCAAAGTGTAAGACGTTAATGGTCACCCTATGTGTTGCTCATTCTCAACATCCTCTCTTTCTTCTGTGAACAACTTGTGTTACTTAAACACTTGTGCTTTTGATAAAAACTTTCTCTATTATAGCAAGCGTTTAGGTTGCGAATATTATCGTGTATCTCTGATCGACAATTCACTGCATTTTGATCGGTCACGAGAAACAACCTTTCTCCACCACACTTGACCGTTAGCCTTATACAGTCGCATAAGAAGTGTTTTCTCGGCATCCGCCAAACCCACACCCGTTCATAGGCTTTCCAGATCGTGTAACGAAATTCACCATTCCATAGAGCTTGTTTCAATTGTTCCACAGTCCAATGGCGGTGAGCTTTGCACTGTTGCAATCGATGTTTGGCTTTGGCCGTGCTCATATTTAACTTGTGAACGGTCGCAAGACCATAAAACCCATGCTTTTTAGCTCATGAGGAATCCTGGTGCTAGCGACGACGCCAGAAGCACTTTGAAAATTACTAGTGATCGTTGCCATCGTTTAATTTTTTATCATTACTCTCTTCAAAGTTCGACGGCTACGATCATTAAGTTTATACCACTTCGTTTCGCAGCTGTTTTACATCCCATACGTTTTAATTATATGACATAATTTACAGTTGATTTAAGCATCTATATCAAGGCTGGATACATTTGGCCATATAGTCTATTGTACTATAAAGTTGTTCTAGACATTGAAATCGGCTATGAAGGTTTGTTTATTAGCGGTAACTACGTGCATTTTTAAAGGCATAAGAAAAGCCAGAAATATTTAGCTATTGATCTCTGAAAACTTCAATTTAGAATGTTTTACCATATCCTTAAACGGCTGTTGCTTTCAAGTTACGACATAATCTACTAATGTTGTTGAAATTTAACACAAAAATATGTAGGACCGTAAGCACTTAATTATTCTTTGGGTCAAAGCAGTGCCTGTGACAATTACACAGATTTGATAAGCACCATATTGTTTTTCCTGGTGAATTGTGTAAATCAAGTCAGGATATGCATTTGGCTCAATGTGAATTTATCCAATATAAGTTACATACATACATACATACATATATATATATATCCGCCTGAAAGCTGCGAAGATTATTACAAAATACAAATATTTCTGAACATCTTTAATCGCAGTGTATCTTATCACATTTACAAATATTATTTCAATGAGAATTTATGACCATCATTTAACTACGGTTTGGTGTTAATAAAGTTTTCTTTTTAGTCTGGTTTCGCATATAAGTAGTAAAGAAACAACTGTACCTTCTATTTTTCCTTTCATCTGCAAGATAATTGAATATAGGAATATACACTTTCATTACTTACTATCTCGAAAGGAAAATTACTTATTTTTCAAACAAAGTTTTATACATTGCTTGCTTCGCGTTAGTACGAGTCTAACGAAAAAACCACATGAGAGTTCCCATTGTTGCTTCTATAGTTCCATTCTATCAGAACATTACTCGATTTTTATACAATTCTGAAAACAAAAGAGTAACCAGCATGCTCAAATATTAAAGAGGAGTTCTAATATTGTTATTTTTGTTACTGTATTCAAAAAATACGATCCAAGAAAGCCAAACCAATTGGCACAATGTCGTATTGTCTTTACCTGTCCAGTCTATACAGTTATATATAACTTGTTGGTCGAGTTGGGAATTTGCTCTGTTGAGCACCATTCAGTTCTAAATAATTTCCCATGACTCATTTATAACAGCCTTTCACGAAATGGTGTCTGGTGATTAGGAAATCGTGAGGACGTAACTCTAACGCGTACTATTTGCATTATAAACAAGTGAAAGTGTAAAATTTGTCTCGCAGTTCTTAAAAATTTGTATACGCAAACTGTATTTTCAGAAATTCCCACGATTTTGGGCGATTTGGCTTTTTCGTCTGGTAGATGTAACTTTTTTCCCTAATTAAAAATAACACTTTATGGTTTTACCACAGAAATTGTTGATTTCATCTAATACTCGTATTATCACACGTTTTTATTCTAGACTTGCATTAAGAAAAGACGAATTATGTATTCAAATTCTAAATTGCCATTTTATCAGAAGTTATAAATAACCAGATCAATAAAATCCGCAAAAATCCATACTATTCGCATCCTGTAGAACTTTTTAACTTAATATTGTAGCTAATAAATGGCTTTTTCCAATATGAATATAATACATTATGATGAAAAGTTAGCCTTGACGACCATTTGGTATTTACGGGGCAATTAATGCATTAATTCTCAATGTTTGCGATCTTATTCAACTCACATGATTAGCTAAGTTAGTCAATGAGAGATACCCTTCGGTGGCGATTGCGCAATCGTGCACAACCTTATACTAATGGTTTGCGCCTTTATTTTCTTGTTCTGTGAATCTCTTCATATCTTACTCATACTTTGAATATGATGCGATCTTTTGTCTTCCCTACGGCATGCGACTTGCATTACCGTATTTTACAGTGGAGAGTTGATACTGTACATGCCAAACTCCCATGACGTCTCACATACTACATTCCATCGCTTTTGAACAAAATAAGCTCAAGTCTAATTGCTCCAGAAATACTTCTTCGCGGCTGCTCCATCTGGTTTCAATTCGTGTACTTTCACACGACTCGTGCTTTTTCTCTTTCAGATATGAATTAGAGACAGGTTATTTACGAATGAACCTACCGGAGTAAACTAGTGAACGAATCATTCCAACTCACTTTTGACTCATAAGATGTAAAATTACAGACGAGAAAGAGTGAGATGATGCAGGTTGCCATTGCCGTTCCCTAGTGTCTTATTCCGTTATTTCAGGGGAAGGGAATCTACTAACGAGACTCGAAAATGATTTTAACATTATTAGGGCTCCAGAACTGAGATTCGAACTACACGTGTCTAGGAATTTGGGAGTTTGATCTTATATTCCCGCCCTTATTAGCGACTATTTTTAAATCTAATAGTGTTCCGAACTACGCATTTTGACATGTTCGTAGAGATGGAAAATTAATAAACGAGTTATTCGAGGTTAAATCCCCGATGCTTTCGGTTTTTCAGGTTCTCTTGCCAATGAGCTCTGCTCATCGTGCCAATTTTTTCAGAGAAAAGCAAAAAGATGAATAATATTTATTGAATACTTGCCAGATTGATAAAAATTAATTTTTGTGAAGCTAATAAAGTTAAAAGCAACAAACTCTTGCCACTGAAACTATAGCTAGCTTACGTTCTGCTGACACCCCTGATCGATATTAATTATTTTGTTTTTTTGTTCTCTTCTTAATAAGTTTCATATTTTTCTTTAGTTTGTTTCTTTGTCTTTTGCTTAATGCCTATCACTAATCAATCTTAAATGTAATTTCTGTCTCCCTATTTTGTATCCAGTCATTGAGTGTATTTATAACTTATAGAGAACATATTTTTTAACTAATATGACTTTAATGAAGAACATAACCTTCTTTTCAATTATTCATCTTGAATAAATCAATTAAATGTCTTATGTAGTAACTATTCCAACGTGAATAAATTTAGTTAAAAGTCATATTCATTTTTAAAGTGAACGTAAATATTCAATACATCTTTTTGATTGGGTAATTCATTGCAAAAGTGTTTTTTTTTTGTCCGATATTATTTATGTTTCATCCAGCAGTACTTTATTATTTTGATTTAAGTAATGATAATTGAACTATGATCACATGGTGTGACGTTGGATTTGCAATGGCAATGTAGTATTGTCAAGGTCATCTAGTTAATTGTTTACCAGAACGTTGCACCGTGACCTACTGCCATCTATTGAAGTGATATATAAACAAATTTTATGACTGTTTTTTTGCTGTATTGATAAATTCGCTTGGATAATTTCGATGCTTCGACTTATAGAATATCATTTTTTATCACAACTACGCTCGTTAGTCACTACTAATATGGTATAATATTACATATTTTACTATTTTATAGTTTTTAATTATTAAGTAATTGGCCATTATGGTCCCCAGAGCTGTTATTTGCTCAGCGCGAAGTTGATGTAATTCGCTTGATAGCGCCAATTAATTGTAATTCATTTACGCTGCACACCTAACGTCAACTAATATCTTTGCACAGGTGTCCATGATGACGGACTCCGTGACGGCGAGTGATGTGGTCGCCGCCAGCGGAGTTACACATATCAAGAAAGAAATGGAAAGCAGCGGCTTCGCGGAGTGCTCGCCGTCCAACAGCGAAATGTACTCTCCAACCACGACGGTCGTTCACGACATTGGGGTACGAAAGCTCTAACGCGCAGAGTGCGGTTCCTAATTGCCTGCTTTTAAAATCCAGGTGGAGTACAGCGCGGATGCGGGAACCCAGTACGAGCCCAAAATGCGATCTCCTAGCAGTCCAGAAAGACAGTATTGTTCGTCAACCACGCAACCTCATACTGACTCAGGGATGGGACACATGGAGGTTAGTGCCTTCCCTGAAGCCCGCGGCAGCGCAGTCTTTGCCGTGGAGTCATTTGCGAATGTTTACAGTACATTTCAGAGCATTTTGGTTTTGTTTGCGTTTTAAAGATAAGCGAACTCGAAAAAGTTTGCAAAGTAAATTAAATTTCGCTATAGATACAGCGCTGACGACTATCCTTCCCGGCGTGCATTGCTGATGTACGCGCTTCTATAAAACTAATTCTCCAATAACATTGGCCCAGTTTATCAGTCTGCGTCAAACGAATGATTTATAATTGTTAGATTCTCTTAGTTAATTATTATCAAGATGAATCTGTTTAATATCTGCCAGCATATTGTCGCTTATTGATTTTTCCGTTAACAGAATGGTATGAAAGAAGAGGACGCTCCAAGAAGACTTTGTCTTGTTTGTGGGGATGTTGCTTCAGGATTTCATTATGGAGTGGCATCATGTGAAGCTTGTAAAGCGTTTTTCAAAAGAACCATACAAGGTAAAAGTAATGCCTCTTTGTAGAATATTTTTCACCGTTTGTGTAATTTTCAGGAAACATCGAATACACGTGTCCGGCGAATGGTGAATGCGAAATAAACAAACGAAGGCGAAAAGCGTGTCAGGCGTGTAGATTTAGGAAATGTCTGCGGTCGGGGATGCTGAAGGAAGGCGTACGGTTAGACAGGGTACGAGGTGGACGGCAGAAATACAGGCGGAATCCTGATATGCCCTATCAAATTCAAGTCATATCTGCGCAGCGGCCATCTGTGTCTTTAGAAGGTAATTTTTTGGCATTACTGTAAATCTCTTGACTAATGAGGGAAGGTCATGTGGATTGGCCAAAGATATTTTATTTATATTATGTTACAGATATAACTTGATGTAACTATATATCACGTTCATGTGCAAAAGATTAATAATTTGAAACTCAGAATTTACTTTTTTAAATAAAATATGAAATAAGCATGTGAATAATAAGAATGAAAATTGCGTTTTTATAACTTCAAATGTAGCTTATGACTTTAAACTATGTCCAAGAGTTGAAAAGTAATATAAAAAAATGTGAAGATAGGTGTTTTAATTATAATTGGGGAGCGTTAGTAATTAAATATATTATCAACAAAAATATTATTAAAATAGGAACCATTTAAGCGTCACATGTGACACACAAGAGACATTGGGATTTTATTCATTTCTTAAATTTTACCAAATAATTACAAAACAAAATACGAGATATTTGTCACTTGATATAAAATTTATTATTTTTTAATGATTTTTTCCTAAATGTTTAGTTAAAATTCATTGAAAAAAGTTAAGCTAATAGTATATGTGTGGGAATATATATTCCTAACGAGTAATACTCAAGTTTTCTAGTTCACTTCTTATTTTTTTTTACAGAAATATTGCTTACAATTTTTGCAGTGCTTAGAATAGTGTAGTACATGGTCTGGCAGAGAAGTGGCATGTTTTTAGATTAGTTATAACATCCGCTGGATATCACCAAGGAGAACCACAAAGAATTGGAACATTGTTTTTTAAAAGAAATCTCAGTGGACGTTTCGAACTTATGTTAATGTTTGCAGAGCTATTCTAATATCTGGTAATATTGATTATATTGAATCAATGGAAGAAGGGATGGAAAATAACCTCTGCTGTTCAACGTGTTCTCACTCTGCATATGATGGATAGGTCAGAGTTCAAAGAATTTAACATTCACATCTAAATTTATCATTCTTATAAAATCATGGTTGTTCAAGAGCTATGGCAAAATGGCTGTAAGCAAAAGAAATTTTACAGTTGTGCAGCAGGAAATTTAAAGGAATTATATGATTTAATGAATAATAAAGTGGCTTACTTTATATCTCAGTATAAGCAACTCCCATCAACGTCCCTTGTGTAATTGACATATAGTTAATTATGTGACATGAATTGACCAACTTAAGCGTCATCAGCTTCTTGTTCTTTCAGAAAAGGGAGACATCAGTAATAGAAAATTCACGAATCCATGAAGGAACTCGTACAAATGTTTTCTGTGCAGCTTATTTCTCTGTGTGGCATTATAGCCCTGCATGTGAGGCTATCTAAATGCTGAAATTTTTATCGACAAGCTAAGAAATAATGAAGCTCTCAACAATGCAATTATATGGGAAATGCAAAGGATTTTGCAAAACAGTGCAGTAAATAATTTTTAATTTTTCCACAAAATGCTATTCACTTTATTTTTTCTTTCTTTTATTTTTATTATTTGTTTGAAACATTTTTTTATAAACATTAATTTTTAATTATTTAGGAAAATATTACATTTCTGTGTCAGATCCCGCATACTACCAAGTTTTGAGAACGACACAAGAATAAAGAGAAAAGATATAACTTAAAATAATTTGAAAACAGTATACACCTTTAGCTGGAATATATAATAATTTATCAGATTTGAGTTTGAAGCTTTGATAATTATAAACTCATTTTATAGTATTAATCGAAAATTTGAAAATTGTCCTTTTATAGTTTTTAAATTTTCCACTAAATTGTGATCAGTGGAAATTATTCATCAACTGAATTCAACTATAACTATGATTCAAAATTTTCTTTTTAAAAATTGTTCGATTCTGTGTATTATTCTTCGTCTTTGAAAACGACAAATTTGTGGCACACCGCCTTTATATTCTCCAAATGATCAAAGTTATACCCACATAAAAATATATAAATTCTGAGCTAAGGTTTAGACTGTATGCAAGATGTGTCAAAAGTGCGATGACATTGAGAGTTTAGAAATATTCATAGAGGTTGGCAAACCCAGATATTTTTACTTAAATTGAGCTAAATATAAGTTGATACTAATACTGTGACAATAGACTAAGTGGAGCCATCTGAAAGCAGTTCGGTTAATCTTGATGGAAATCACGACACATAAAGGAAGTCGGTGTAAATTCCAACCATGCCTTCATCAAATAAAAATATTAATTTTCGAAAAGAACGAAGTCAATGGCAAACCAATATTGAATGAAAATAATCATAATTCAGTAAATAACTTTACGTTCCACCATGTTAAAAAAAATCTAATTGTTGAAAATTTATTCTTAAATTTTTTTCAATGTGAAAATTACACTTTAATCAAAGAAATGATCGAGTATGAAAAGTGTGCTAGATAGTAATTAAAAAAGTGTTAGTTGACCCTGTGCAGTCTGAATAGAGGACATTAATAAAGTTGAAAAACACCGGATGGAAAATTTAAATACTTTGATCAGAAGTGCCTTAAAAGAACTAACAATTAAAAGATCTTCATTCATTTAATGATGAAAAGATATTTGGAACTCTTTGACTACAAGATCGAAATCCATCAACTATCGAGTGAGAAGACAATCAAAAACATTGATTGGCCACCATATTCTGTTGACTCAGACTCTTGTGATTATTCTTTAAGGATTTAACCAAAGACCTTGTATATAATTCTAGGAAATTTTGAGAATTTGAAAATTCTTAAAGAGAGAATCACAGAAATTATGAGTTTGATTTCAGAAAATAAAAGGTAGGCCAATTTTTGAAGCGCTTGGCAGTTGTAACCAGGATCAAAGGATGAAATTTTAAGGATATTTTAATCTACTGAAATGTTTATTTGAATAAATATAATTGTCCCAGCCTGAATATCTTTTGTAGTTTTTTTTTTAATATTTTTTAGTTGACAGTTTATTAGATACGTGGTAACTAAATTGTTTGAATTCAACTTAAAGGTAATTGATTAAATAATACATTAAAATATTTTTTGGTTACTTGTTCCCTATCTTGCACAGGTAGTTATCACAATAATTTTGTAAAGAAAGCACACCAGAAATTTTGATTAAAAGAGAAATATAATTAGAATTATATAAGCTACATAGTAGTATTATATTATAATTGAAAGGAAGTAACAAAATTACATAATATACTAATTAAATCTGAACTAATATAAACATTTGATCTGCCATCCTTCGTTTTTGATTATCAATTTGCATCTTTTAGATATGGATTCCATCATTTTCTGCAGCTCCTTCAAAATACCATGATACTAAGCTTGAATTAGATATCCAATTAGTTCCGTTTTTTGTAATTTTGTGTTAGATATGATGTTTGCTATTCGGTTACATAGGTTTTCTATGTGATTGAGATCCGAAAATTACATAGGCCAGTTTGTTCTATCAATTTTGTTGCTGGTCATTCAGGATTGAATAAATTTTACTCTAAACAAGGCATATTATCGTTTTTTTGACTAGGCAACATGTTATTTTGCAATACTTTAAGGTATGCTACAACATACCTTAATTATCCCAAAGACAATACATAATCGACTAATTTCTTGCGAGATATGTATTCTTACATCATGACAGAGGTTGGATGTTTAATTGTAGGGAGTATACATTTTAGTGAATATTTTTCTCCAGGAAATTTTCTGAAATACTATTTGTCACTAAATAGTACCTTCTACCGATGCCCTGTGGTTCAGGTTTTATGTTCTTTAGCCTATTCCAGACAAAAGTGTCTTTATTTTTCAGGGATAAGTAACCTATTTCATGGTCTACATTATTTTTAATTCACAAGCAAGTAATATTTGCCTTACGGTAAATGCGCACACATTATATTGGTAGTTTTGCAACATAATTTAGTCAATAAGATTTTTATCGACCAGACTTGTTCTTAAGGTAGCATGTTTTCGTATTCAGGATTTCATTTGTTCCCCACTAAGTGTTTTTTTTTAAAATGATGACCAAAGATATTACTAATATAATATCCAGTGATACTGATACGTAATTAACGATAAGGAAAAGTTCCACAAACGTGCATTTTAACTAAAAAATGGGTGGGTAGTAGTCAGATCTACTAACAGAAGGTTTCCATAAAAACGTCGCTTTGTTACCCTATGAAGTTCCTCCCCCTCCCTTGCATTATACGAGGGGGTGGGGGAAATTTCGGCCGGTTTGTTTATCGATTTTAACCTTCCTCTGTCAAATGATGATCTCCCCATTGTCCTCTACCTGGTAGTTTTCAAGTATTAGTCGTTTTAAGCACCACCGTTTTGGTGTTGCTCGGAATTTTGAAATTGCGTTCAGTATTTGTACTGAACTGAAAGTCGTTTTCACGTCAAAACATATTATGTGAGAGTGATGCTGAGCTTAGCTTGTTTAGTCTCAGGTTTTATTACTCGCTCAGAGTTCAACTCTTAATTTATATTATAAAAAACAAATATTATTTCTCAGTGTAAGTTACAATTAAACTTATATTGGAAATTTTGTAGCAGTTTTTCTTGGTGTCCATGTCTGATTGAGCTTGTGCTATAGCGAATTTATATGGCGTATTTGCAACCTTGTCTAGCATGTGAAATTGTCTAATAACTAATATGAATTCAATAGATAATCTTAACTGCTTGATAAATTTCCTTCTTTTTACTTTAAGCACAGCTTTAGAATTATATATGGTTAAACAACTGAAATATGTCTTTGATTGCAGAGATTAGTATCTACATTGTCTAACTTTTTGAATACTTTTTATTCAACATTAAGACCTCACTTTTTTCTTGTATATCTGTAGTATAATTTTTTGTGTTGCTTTAAAGTTATGTTTGCAATAAGGACAAAAACAATTTATTTTTGAAATGATGAGGAGGTAGAATACTGTTACAGTTTATAATCAAAATAAACAATTGTTTCCAGCTGAAAGGATTAGGTCAGTTACTGTTAGTTATATTATAAAAAAAGAACCTTAGGTGACTACAAAAATCACAAGAGTTGTAGTATTTCATAAAGAATGAGAATTAAAGTGACAGGTGAGTTTTTTAGACTTTCTAGAAACTTAAAACTTGTAAAAATTCATATATCACATCATCAAAATTTTTATTAACATTGAAATCATGAATGACTACCTAAGCAGATTGACCATACATTGGTAGTAAAAATGTCAATAGTTTCTCTAAAAAACGTAATACTAAACTTTAACTTAAAAAAACAATTTGACACAGCAGAATTAAAACATTTAGAAGGTAATTCTCCAAATAAGTTGAAACTACTGAAAAGCTGTAACAGTTTAAAAAGATATTTATGGTGCTTACCAGGTGTACCGGAAAGTCTTTACCGGTTTTTTTTGAATCTTTCAGGCAATTTATGAATCCCATTCCAAAAAATTGCTTTTCCTTTGAGCTAAACCATTCATCGATCCATTTTTTAACTTCTTCGAAATTGGCGAAGTGCTGCTCTGCTAATGTAGAGCCCATTGATAGTCGGGCGGGGCAAGGTCTGGAGAGTACGGCGGGTGCAATAATATTTCCCACCCAAGCGCTTTCAATTCTTCCTTGACCGGTTTTACTGTATGAGGCGATGCGTTATCGTGCTGTAAAATTACTTTACCGTGTCTTCGGGCCCATTCTGGACGTTTTTCGATCAATGCATGGTTCAAGTTGATCATTTGTTGTCGGCAGCGATCACTATTAACTGTTTCACCAGGTTTCAACAGTTCATAATACATCACGCCACTCTGGTCCCACCAAACACAGGCATCGTTTTCCTGCCAAAGCGATTCGGTCTTGCGGTTGATGGGCCAGCGTCTCCAGGTGATAACCATGGTTTTTTCGGCTTAGGGTTTTCGAAATAAATCCACTTTTCATCACCCGTCACTATTCGATGCAGAAATGACTTTCGAACAAACCTTTGAAGCAGCATTTCACAGACGATTTTTCGATTTTCAATTTGCCTGTCTTTCAATTGATGTGGCACCCATCTTCCCATCTTTTGGATTTTTCCCATCGATCGTAATCGGTCGCTAATAGTTTCTTGGGCCACATTTAACGCTTCTGCCAATTGTTTTTGAGTTTGTGTTGGGTCTTCATCCAAGAACTCCTGCAGTTTCGCATCTTCAAACTTTTTCGGTCTGCCAGAACGTTCTTTGTCTTGCACATCGAAAACACCACTTTTGAATTGTTGAAACCACGCCTCACATGTTTTTATGGTCAGAACATGCTCACCGTATGTTTCAACTAGCAAACGATGACTTTCAGCGGCTTTTTTCTTTTGTTTAAATAAAAAAAGTAATGCATGCCGCAAATGCACGTTTTCAGGCACATAACTTGACATTTTGAAGAGGTATGACGGTGATACTTCGTCTGTAGAATAAAATGAACACGTGTCAAATCATACTATTATATATTAAGCCTAGCGACACCTATTGGAAAAACCGGTAAAGACTTTCCGGTACACCTGGTAAGTTGTGCCATAGGAGCAGAAGAGTTATAGAGGCCCTATTCAGTTTGATTTATGTAATAAATAGCTTAAAATATCAGTTAGAGAGTAATCTGCGCAAAGATCTCAGAAATCACTCTTTTGATAGTCGAAACTGAAGCTTTTTTAGCAAGATATTGTATCAGTTCATAAGGTTCACATAATTCAGCAATTGCTTAAGGTGAATATCCCATATTTAAACAAGTAGAAAAACAATAATCTCATAAAATTGTATGTAAACAATAATGATAGAAATAAGTGTAATATAGATAAAAAATGATAAATAAAAATTGGTACCATATGGTGTAAACAAAGAAATCACAAGAATAATTAGATAAAACTAGAACAAAGTAATAGCTGCAGATGTCTTTATAGAAATATGAAGAGGAAATAGAAAATAAAAGTGATAAAAATATTTTAGAATGAAATAAGCTTCATTTTAGAAAAGGATCCGATTTTCTTTTTTTGGGAGGGGATATCATTAAGCTGCATAATATGTACAAATAGGGAAAAATTCGAAGCCTTTTTTATGATATTATACAACTTTTATTGGAGATAATTAATTTTTGTGCGGTAGGTATCTGAAAACTTTCAATATGGTGTTACTGTATACTTTCTGCTTATTATTTGACCCTTTCTTCTGAACCTGTCCAAACTGTTTTTGGCCAATATTGTTTTCTTGTGATAAATTTTGGCAATATTTTAACATGAAAAAAATTTTAATGTAAATATTGCAATTGATGAGTATTGAATCAAACAGTTGAGAAAAAATAAGGATAGAAGATAATCTTTCTTAGTTCTAATTGAAAATTTTGTTTTAATACTATCATACAAAGCAAGTATTGGTTCAATTAGTTGTCAGAGTACCATTTATTTTTAAGATGTAAAGTTCATTTATCACACATAAGCATTTGAAACATTTTGAAGAGGTTGCCTCAATTGTGGATTCCAAATGTTCAAACTTCGAACATGACCAACATTTTTATCATGTGGGTTTTAGAGTAACTTTGATGTTTATATCATTAGATTGCATGGTAATGGTAAGGCTCTAACGCCCAACGTAAGAGCACGGCCTGCAAACTGAGAGATTAAGGCTCATATGTTTGCTTTCTTTGCCTGGTCGTCGCGCACCATCTCTGATGCGGGGCAATGTGACAAGCACCGCGTCTTAGACAACCGCCATTATTATCTCTTGTTTGCAACGAACGCAGGTACTAATTTATTTTTAATGATTCAGTAGGCCACTTACCAGACATTAGAGAACTCCGGAATGAACCCAGGTCTGTCCGCACCACAGCCTGTCCCTCAACTAAGGGATCACGCTGTCGTTGTTAGGTTGCATAATAATACGTAATGACGTAATGACATAGACGTAATGTTTATCTCCAAGACGCACTTCACAAGCATTCCCGGCTACTTCATCTACGATACACCACACCCAAACAATACTGCTTATGGAGGCTCTGCTATAATAATAAAAACTTACATAAAACATAAAAATGAAAGCTTGACGAAAAACTTTTTGCAAGCAACCATCATCACTGTTTACGACTATTTTAGGCCCATCAAGCTATCAGCCATATGTTCTCCGCCTAAACATAGAATAACAAAAGAGCAGTACAAACAATATTTTGATACACTTACTATTCGATTTATCAGCGGAGGCGATCGATCTCAACGCTAAACATCCGCGGTGAGGATCTAAATCAAATACGCCTGCGCCAAAAGGAAAATAACTATACCTAGCGTTACCGTAAAACAATTTAACCATTATCCACTGGGAAACCAACGTACTGGCCTACAGATAGAAGATGCTCACCAGCCCCTGTAGACTTCTGTATAACAAAAAATATACCCCAAACTCACCTAAACATATAATCATGTTTTCATCTTTCATCTGACTATTTCCCTATGATTGATAAAATTAACGCTAACATGATATGTAAAGACAATAATAGTAAAACAAAATGGACTACGTTTAACTATATACTAAGTAATACCCACCTTGAATTCTCACTTAAAAACGAGGAAGAGCTAGATTTAGCTGTTGACTTGTTAACCCAGACTATTCAGGAGGCTGCGTGGCCAGCAACCTTAGAAATAGATAACCCACTGCAACAGAGACAATGTTCTGATGCAGCTAAAGAAAAATCTCAGAAACACGGAAACTAAGAAAACTATGGCAACAAACGAGATCTCCTCAAGATAAAACTAGTCACAACAAAGCAATATATATAAAAGAATTAAAAAGATTTCTAGAAGAGGAGAAAAATGCGCTTATCTAAAACCATCTTCCAAATCTCCCCAACTAAATACACTAACTAGTCTCTTTGGAAGGTGACGGAAAACATCAAGCGCCGTAAGCAGCACAACTCTCCAATCAAACTCAAAAATGGCAAATGGGCTAGATCAAATATAGAAAAAGCAAAGCATTCGCCAAACATCTTGAAAAAACGTGTACCCCTTTTCTAAGAAACATATACTGAATATGAGAAAGAACATATCCATACGTTCCTAGACTCGCCGCTACAAATGGAACTCTCGCTAAAAAGGTTCCAGATCCACAAATAATTGACAAAGTTCTTCAAAGAACTTCTAGAAAACATAATTCGAAATATAACGGCACTTTTTAATGTAGCATTAAGGTTAAATTATTTTCCAGCCTCCTGGAAAGTAGCACAAATCATACTGATAGCAAAACCTGGCAAGGATCCTGAAAACGTAGAGTCATACAGGCCAATCAGCCTTTTGCCAATATTATTGGAAGTATTTGATAAACTTCTGCTTAAAAGACTCAAATACTTGAACAAAACACCTAAAATTCCGATCATTAGTTCAACTTCAGAGAACAGCATGGAACTATCGAACAAGTACACCATATAGTACGACATATAAATTCTGACATCGAAGAAGAGATATTGCTCACCTGTATTCCTTGACATGTCGCAAGCTTTTGATAAGGTTTGGCACTCAGGACTACTGTACAAAATCAAAAAACTACTACCTTATAATAATTACCTTCTAGAAGAAGAAGAAACAGAATATGCCGAAATTCGATTCTAAATATTTTAGTGTGGCCAATGATAAAAAAGTATAAATATGACAAGTTTTTATACAAAAGGCAAGAACTAAGTTTACGTGGCTCGACCAGTAAAAAAATTATCCTAAATTAACTGGGAGTAACATAAGAACTTGATGATACAGTATCACCTCATAATAATAAACGGCAGGATTTATTGCTTTACGAACTTTTCAGATATAGTAACATTGCCATCAATTACCAAAATGCTTCCAGAATTAAGAAAATTAATAATTATGCAAAGTTTTGCATTCACTTATTTGTACTCATTTTTATGCGAATATGCAACGAGTGAGTTATAAAATTCTTCATATTTTAAGTAAAAATTGTATTGAACTATTTTTCATAGTTTGTTTTTGAAATATAAAGTCATGTAGGGGACTTTTAGCCAGCACAGGACTGCTGCTTTTGAGATTGACATATAGAATCCATTTCTCATTATAAGTGGTCAATCGGTTAAAAAATGGACGCATATCTAGAAGATAAAGATGTACAGATTTTCAGGGGTGGAATAGTGGGGGAGTTTGACATCAGCTCAGTGTGATTTACCCAGATCACATAATGATTATTAATTATTTTATAATGTAATATTTTATATAATCTGTCATTTTCAAAAATCTGCTTGGGACCAAACCTAGGATTTTCTTCACCAAGTCTCAACAGATCCTATTAATCAATTTCTTGTAAATTATTTGCTTCCATGTTGCTTCAAAAATGGGTTTCAATGTAATTATTTTGTAATAGTACATTTATGTTTTACTGGCTATGAGTCTTGACTAAAAGATTATTTGCAACTGAGAAATTCATACATAATAATTTGTATGTATGGGGTTAATGTGCGCATAATTAGTTGTGTATTTAAACAACAGATACAAACTAAATAATTGTAATGAAATAAGAATGCACATAAAAGAAAGAACATTAAAACAAATAACAAAACTAAAAAAGTAAAAAAGATATGTATAAAACTCTCGTATAATTTTATTTTTAAGGAATAACTTCTATGCAAGGAAAGTTTCCTACACAACTAGTATTATAGAAAAATTTTTGATTTAACCATTGGTAGAAGAAATGTAGAATTTTACTATTTTACTGTTTTAATTTAAAATATGTACTTTTTCCAGAAATAAAAATGCTGGAAGTCCTAACACAATGTGAGCCAGATATTCTGGACATCAATAGAACGTTAGAGAGCATGAAACATCGTTCACTCTCAATACTAAGTGACTTGTACGATAGGGAGCTTGTCGGCATTATCGGTTGGGCCAAGCAGATCCCTGGCTTCACTGATTTATCTCTGAACGATCAAATGCGCCTGCTGCAGAGCACCTGGGCAGAAATTCTGACACTGACATTAGCGCATCGAAGCCTGCAGCTTGTTGGCTTGGGGAGATTGAAGTTTGCTTCTGATTTTACCTTAGATGAGAGGCAGGCAAGGGACTGCGGTGCACTAGAATTGTACCTAACTGTAAGTCATCATTGTATCTTTGTGTATCATTTACAGAGAATTGCTACTTGCAGTGTTGCCATATAGTTGAAAGATTGGACGGTCTTTCAATATCAAAAGAAGAATATTACCTCTTAAAGGCATTGGTTCTGGCTAATTCAGATGTTCGGCTGGACGAGTCTCATTCACTGAAAAAATTCAGAGATTCCATTCTAGTTGCATTGTCAGATGCAGTTGCCATATTAAGGTTTGTTCATATTATACTTTCCAGTGAGATTCGCTGATTTGTTCATTCGTTTCAGGCCTGTGGGTGCCTTCAGTCATGTACAACAGCTCCTTCTTTGCATGCCAGCACTACGGCAAGCGGATCATGTGATACGACGGTTCTGGACGGACGTCCATCAGCAGGATCTTGTTCCTATGAACAAGTTGTTCTTAGAAATGCTAGAAGCTTGCTGTAGGTAGCCTCAAATAATTGACGATTAATTCATTCTTTAAACGTGCAGGAAAAGGTGGGCCCAACGATGCGGTTTTTGTAGTTTTTGGGATGTTGGAGGCAGCTTTTCCTGCAACACAATTCATCCGTCATGTAGATATGTAAGTTACATTTAGGTTCCCAGTGATAGTTAATCGTAGGATCCCTTGTTTTAGAACTGTGGTTAGGAATTTAATTGTATATAATGCTATTTTAGGTAAAAAAATTTTATCCTCAGCAGTTCATTCTAGGTAGCATTATCTATCTCGTGCATTTTTATTTTATCAAACTTGTCACTTTTGACAAACATTCTGTCACCTTTTTGTTTTATGTTACGTTATACTTCTGCAACATGTATTACTGTGCAGGCAATTTATGTGATTTAATACAGCCATTTTTATTTAATAAATGTACTAATACTAACAATCAAAACGCCATCAATAATTTTGTACACGTCGAGGTTTTACATCATTCGTTGCAGCATGCATTACTTGTTGGCAGAAAACAGAGGTATCACAGATTTGTTTTGGGAAACTGTGGCTTATTTTTCAATAAATGTTAAATAGAATGCGAGTGTAGTTTTTTGTTTCACCTTTTTTTTTGAATATAGCAACACTGAAGCAACAAGCTGACTATATGTCATTAAAAGAAGGCAGATGGTAATTTTTGTGTACCATTTGTTTATAGTAGAACTAAAAGAAATTTGGTATCAGATCTGTATACCTATTTATTGCACATCTTATAAATCATTTGATTTTCAGGTGACTACACATTTTTCTCCTCATTGAAAAATAAACTCAATATCTAAATCAATTTCCATTTATGTATTGCAACCACGTTTTTGATGTAATTACACTAACTGACTTGTGGCTTGTGTGCAATTTTTAACATGATAATGTTAAGCTTCTAGATTAGTCTTTTTAGTCTTTAACTATAACATTGTTGCTTTTGTCACTTTTTCTTCTTAATTGTGGCAGACAGTCGACCTGCAAATATTGTGGCAGTAACCCGCTTTTTAGTTATGGCTACAAGCATCGCTGCCACCTGTTTCTTTTTTATGTTTGTTTTATTTATCTTCACAATTTTTTTAGACTGTCGACTGTCTATAACTTTTGCCTTTATCACTTATTTGCTTGCATCCATTTTCATCTTGACCGCATTACTTTTCTAGACTGCTGATGAATGTCATTTAAACATAACCAAGCCACATCATGTAGTGTAAACAGCAAATCAAGATAAAACAAATGTTATATATACAAATTAATTCTTGGTTTTAAGGTTAAATTTAATTTAACACATGCAAGAGAAAAGTTTTAAGGTTGTGTTATATTAACACAATAATCTGTGTGCAGCAAAAGCAAGTAAAAAATTTAGGTATTGCTTGATCTCTTATTTTAATTAAAATTTGTAAAACATTTAGGAAATATGATTAACTAAAGGGAACAAACATTTCTCATTTGACAGTGGTCCTGAATGGGATGAATTGCTAGCGTAGGAATGTTCAATATTTTTATCTGGTGATAGGTCACATACCTATCTGACGAGCATCTACCTAATAGTAACGTTCTTCTCCATAAGACAAAGATGAGTGTCTTGATCTCGAAGCGGCATCTAGTCTGAATTTTTTTCCTTGTAACTCCTAATGCGCCGCATGGTCATATAACAAGAGCAATTATATCTCAGCACAGACCCATTTTCTCAAAACATTGATAAGCACTCAAACTGCATACAAAGTAGTAATGCAAAATTGCATAGTATTAAATTTTTTATTACAACTTATATTTTTTACTCCCACACTTAGGTGCTACACGAAGAGTTTGCCTTGGTGACTGCAGTGCAGATTTGACCTTGTCTCACTGTGGTCAAATACGTTACAATATGCTGTTATTGGTTGCAAGACTTGTGTACAAAAAAAGACTCTTATATGGCTTTTTTTTGTTATTCATGTTTAAAAGGAAAAAAAACATATGCTTTTTTGCATATGATGAAGACTAAGTGCATTATAATGTTCACAAAAATGAAATCAGCCTGAAATATAATGATGAGAGTCTTTGGCCCTGATAAAGTTTCTCTCTCTCTCTCTCTCTCCCTCTCTCTCTCTCTCTCTCCGTCATTTAAACTATTACTGTTTAAATGACGGAATTGAGTACAAGAAACTTTTTGTGGGCAATAGGTTTAGGCTAGTCATTCTGTTGCATGATAATGCAAAGCCACATGCTCTTGTTTTTATTGTATTATCAGATCTTCACTTGTTTCAGTTTCTCTTACACTACTTGCATATTTTTACTTTAAAATTTTCAGAGGTCAAAAATGCATTACTATTGACGTCCAAGTTTTATATAAACAAGAAATATGAATGAGAATAAATTTGAGAATGAATTGCTGTAAAACATTCAAATTTGTTAATAGATTTTGTATAGACTTTTTAGAGTAATATAACTTTGTAGCTGTTTATTTTTTCTAACTAAAACAAAAAAAAACTGCAACAATAATGCAAAGAAATAGGATTATGAAAGCAATGGAGATTCTTTTGAATAAGATATAGAAAGAAAGCAAATCCAGTTAAATCGCTGCAAATGACTAGAACACTGTAAAAATGAAAGAACGCAAAAAAATAAAAAGTATTACTAGAAATGTAAGCAATTTTAAATGTGTTAGGGAACGACACAAGGAAACGAGGAACGGACATATTGATGATAAAGGACGAGAAAAAATTCAAAAGCAAGTAGCAATTGTACAGCCTAGTAATGTTCGGAAAATATTTCAATCAAAAGATAAAAGTGAAAAATTTGTTATAAAAATTGTAGGAGCAAAAGTGAAATAATGCAGTGCATATAGAATAAATCTGAAAAAGTAAATATAATAATGAAATAAGAAAAACCGAAAGGAAACAAAATTTACAGGAACAATAATTATGTCAAGAAAGAAAAAGGATAATAAAGACATGGAATGGAATAAAAGTACAAGTAAATTGGAAGGGTCATCAAGAAATAAGTAATAGAATGGGGAAGACGACCAAGAACATGAACACTAAAAAGGGAATAAAAAATATTATTAGAAGCCGGATCAAAATACCTAACAGATGATAAAATATAACCAATAACATTTAATAGCCATGCAAGAAACAGCAGAAAGATATTTTGACTTTCTATTAGAGAATTGACAGCCAGCGTGGTGCCGTGGTTGAGGGCGGGCTGCGATGCTGACGGACCCGGGTTCAATTCCCGGTGCTCTCTGATGCCTGGCGGGTGACCTACTCAGTCACTAAAAATAATTGAGTACCCGCGTTCATTCGAACAAGGGTAATAATGGCGGTCGTCTATGGTGCGGTGCTTGCCACATCGCCCCGCATCAGAGATGGTGCGCGACGACCGGGCAGAGAGAGCGAACGTATGAGAGCCTTAACCTCTCAGTTTGCAGGCCGTGCTTCAACGCGGGGCGTAGGGCCTTACCATTATTATTATTATTAGAGAATTGAGATTTCCAGTTATTACTTAAAAATTGCGGTGAATGATTTTAATGTAAGTTTATATATATATGGTATTCATAGCAAAAACTTGGAGATTAACAAAATGAATCAAAAAGATATATCACCTAGATTTCTTTGAATAGTAAAAGTAACCAGATAATATAAACTTATAAGAAGTAAAAAAGTTTATAAACAATGTGTAAAGTTACAGAGGACTCGACATGGGCAGGATTTATATAACAGTGTGAAGTTAGATCAAATAGTATCAATATGTAATTAGAATGGGTTAGAAGGAGGAGTACACATAAACATAGTCAAAGGTTCATATAATTAAAATCAAAGGAAGGCATTTAAGAGAACTAAAGAATTATTCAAACAGATATATAAAAATGAAAGTAGAAACTTAATACAATGTAATAAAAGATGCAAAATTAGAGAAAGAAGCGTACAAAGAAAAACAAATGACAAAGCTTAAAGGAGAAATGACAAATTAGTACAAGAACAGGGTGAATGTGTAGATTACCTCCTAGTTGGTACACTCTAGGTGATAGTTATTAACTAGTTAGAAGTCCACACAACTAGAGAAGCTATAATACTTTACACTTATAGTACAAAACAATAGATGAAGCAACAATTGATAAGAATTTAAGCATTAATCATACTTACAACCTTTAGTACAAATACTATAAAAAAAAACATTGACGGTATATCTAGATTTGTAGGTGATTTTCTTTTCTAACTGTATCAGAAAAATTTTTGATGTTACACTCTACAAGAAGTTCAAATTGAGAATGACAATCAACTGGACACAAGAACCAATTTAACAGATATAAAATGCCTGCCTATACATTTTAAAAGTTGTATATCTCCATAGAGTTTGTTAGGCGTAATTAAGATGACTGCTTAACCACAATGAGAGAACATGGACTTCGAATTATTAAATTAGTAAGCAAAGGTATGATTATAATATCAACAAGTTCCAATTGCAGACGGGCCATTAATTAAAATTTTTACTTGTCGAAACCCAATAGTATATATTAGAAAGTTCAGTGATCACCACTATATGTGGGACTATAAAACAAAAAATATTAATGAGGATCTCCTGGCCAAATGGACAGACAATAACCGCTTTTATCTTTTAATTGACTCAAAAATCATTTAGCAAGATGGAAATCTGATATATTTTCTAAAAGATCCTTTCATGCAGTGCGCTGTAAGTTTAATAGTTCTGACTATGGTCAGTATATGCTTATAAATGATTAAAACATTTTTACATCTGTAATGAAAACAATTGACTGTTCTACACTTGAGAGCAAGATAATCTATTCAGCAACATGTTCGAGTTTTGGGAGAATGTGTATCCACTCCGAAAGCATTCCAACTAAAGTTCAGTGTATTGTTTGAAAGCTTAAAACGTGTGATTTCAAATTATATCACTTTGATTGGAATCGGACCTGTTTTGATAAAGTTATGGGCGTAGGAATATGTGTAACACAAATGAAGAGGTGATTATGAAAGGGAAAAAAATGAAATCCTAAGTTGGAATCAATTAATGATTTTTTTCAATACAAGGTGTTGCCATCTCTATTCCATATTGCACTTTCCAAGCAATTGCGCATGGATCGGATGACTTTTCCTATGCTGTCTTGAGGGATCGCTTCCCACTCTTCAATCAACGCTGTTCTCGGTTTTATCATGCTCCCTGGCGCAAGATTTCTAGCCCGCGGCTCTTCGCTTAAGCTCATTCTAAACATGCTCAATTAGATTCAAGTCTACATGGAGGCCGGGCAGGTAGTAGACACTCGCGCGGTGTGACATCGCGCATTGTCGTGCATTAGCATGAAGTCGTCGCCAACAAATCTCACAAACGTAACATGTTCCTCCAGAATGTCCCTGATGTAGCGATCCGCTGTTATACTCCCCCCGCGTCCTCCATTAGGCATGAAAACCAACTCAGTTTTTCCGTGCATGGAAATGCCCGCCCAGAACATGCAAGATATGCGACAGTTTCTTGAATACAACAATGAACAAATTGCCCCTCTAGTCTTCTATCCACCCGGTGATTAATATTCAACTCCAATGGCCGAGGTCCCAATCCAGATGTTTGCGAACAAATTCCAGTCGCCTTTGTTTTTTGACTGCAGTCAGCTTGAGACCCGTAGTTGCTTTTTTTTGGTGTCAGGTTGGCTGCCTTCAGTCTTCTTCTCACTGTCCAAGTGCTGGTGACTATACTCAACTCTTGCTTGAGGTCAATACCAGTCATATGTCGATTTCTGAGAGATATCGAGACGATAAATCGACCGTCTCTCTCCATTGTCACGCCCCTACGGTCACCTCTTTGCCGGAGGAGTTAGCCACCGGTTTCTCGGTACCTATGCTACACTCTCGATACAGCTGATTGACTCAGATTGAGTCGATTTGCCACGGCCCTCTGACTGAGGCTCTCTCTCAACAATGCAACTGCCTGGGCTGCTTCGGTGGTTGTGGTATCCATTTTCTTGCGAATCACTCGGGCACTTACGTCAAGTTATGTCAACTTGGGTAAGTGACTGAGATGAATTACCCGAGTTCAGTCATACTGTAGGCTAATCACAGACGTTCTATTTAGCAAGATTCGTAAAACTCCGTTTGTGGTGCATATTTTTTGGAATACGTCTTCCGATTAATGCAATAGCAACAGCTTTTTAAAGCCGAATAATAAAGGTACTTCTTGCACGTTAATGTTTTTATTTTCATTTTCCTTAGACTTAAACAAGAGACGAAAATGTGCGTATAGCTGGTGAGTGGATTGTTTTGGTTTCAAGTGTAGATAGGACTTTAAAAAAGTTAATTGAGTATTAGTAAAGAAGTAGATAAAAACATCTAGGTTGTTCCTCCTATTGTTACCAGCCTTTTTATAGATATTTTATACAAGAAATATTATTCTAAGGGGATACCATAAATAATCATTTCTTACTATTCACCAGAAAAGGGACAAATGTATTCTCACTACCTACATTTTGGGGAATCTGAGGATGCAGGCAAAATTTTGTAAACCTTGAATATATCACGCAAGGAAAGCTAAAAACGATTGAGTGTGTGACGATCGGGCAGTGAGGGCGAACACAGGAGTGCCTAACCTCTCAGTTTGCAAGGCATTGGAACTTCACTATTATTATTAAAACTTGGAAAACCTCCCGATAACACTGATAGCTGTTGTCCTATTGCGTTATTTATGAAGGTACTTTGATAAGTAACTTAGTTTATATTATTCATAAAGTTGACTGCAACTATATATGTGGTGGTCATATGGTTATAAATGAATATTCCTCAATTACAAAATAAATAAGATTGAAATTTGTGGTGCGATTCAATTCAGTTTTTCTTTAGAAAAAGATTTTACACTAAGCAGCTCATGCCCCTTCTTATGAGCTGTGCGACTTTGGGTAACTGAATTTATGTGCGACAGAACACATGGGGAATATTGCGAAAATACGTCCCGGAATGATCAAAAATGTATTGTTCTGCAACATACCGTGTCACTGACTGAATTAAGGCCTGAAAATGTTTTGCATTCGCTCCATTCGCTCGATTTAGTTTTTTTAGATTTCATCAAAATTTGAAACGTTCCTGGCTGGACAGCAAATTGCAACTAACAAATTTATAACACTTACTTTGTCTTTAATATCAAACAGTGTCACTCATTAATTGTTTTCATAGTATCTATAAGTTGCTCAAGCGCTTTATCTATAGTAGGCTACACTTTATTGCCTATGTAAGAAATATCTTAAAGTAAGAGTTCTAAAGAGGGTACATTTACAGCGATCAATTGTTTATCATTATTATTTATATTGAAACTGGCTTCCAAATCAGTCTAAAAACAATAGCAGCTTTTATTAAGCTCTCATTTACGTATAATATATTAATACTGACTGATAAAAGGCCATATTACCGCATATAGTGGAGGAAGATAATCCATCTCATACAAAATATTGTAACAAAGCCTCTTGTTGGTTTGTTCATTTGTTTGCACTTGACAATTATTTGTAAATTACAATTACGTTTATTTTCAATGATCGATCTATTCTCCGGCATATTTAAATTACTACGCGAACTGCGCCTTAATACAACTGCTTGTTACTATTTTTTTTGTATACTTAAGTGCTTAAATATTTATTATACGTTTACTCCTAAAAGTTTCGCAGCTTTGCATCAGTTACTAAACTTTTCCTCTGTGACGTGCTTAAAACTATAGACCCGAATCCACATGGTGCTTCACTTATGTAGTTACTCTTATTTCTATCAGGGAGACTCGGTTCCCAGGAGTCGGATGTTAGAACATGTTAAATAGTTGTAGAGTTAATTTTGATGGTATTTTAAGTTTTTTAGTCCAAAAAATGTTTTATCAATAGATCCATATGCAAAATGAGAACATGAGAACAAATTCATATGATTTTTAGGAAGTACTAACCTTCAAATGATACGTGTCAAAATTTTATGACAATTGGACGTTTAGTTCGCAAGTTACAGTGGGTTTAGTGGCGCTACTTTTGTGATTTTCAAAATAATGAAAAAATCTGAATTTTATATGTTGACAAAGCATTGCTTTTTAATGGGAAAAAATACCATTCAAGCAAAGCAATGGATTGGCAAGTGTTATTTGGACTCTGCTCCATAGAGGCAATTGGTAGAGAAATGGTTTGCTGATTTTAAACGCGACCGTACAGACACAGACGATGCTGAACCGCCCAAATTTGGCGGTTGTTCCAGAAAACATAAAAAAGCCCACAAAATAGTTTTGGCCGATTGTAAATTGAAGTTTCGTAAGATAGCCGACACTTTAAGGATATCAGAACGCAGTGTATTCACTATTTTGCATGAACAGTTGTTCATGAGAAAGCACTGTTTGAAGTACGTACCGCGTTTGCTCACAGACGATCAAAAACAACAACGCCTCGACGATTCGGAGCACTGTTTGGAGCTGTTTCAGCGCAATAAAAAGGATTTCTTCATGCGGTATGTGACAATGGATGAAATTTGGACCCTCTCACTACACTCCAGATTCAACTCGGCAGTTAGCTGAGTGGACAGCAAAAGGCAAAAGCCGCCAAAGCGTTTGAAGAAACAAATTGTGAAAAAACGACTCCAAACAAAGAAGAAAAAAGTGCTCTTTCACTAAGACAACGCACCGTGTCACAAGTTTACAACAATGGCAAAATTACACGAATCGCACTTTAAATTGCTTTCCCATCCACCGTATTCTCCGGATCTGGCTCCCAACGACTACTACCTGTTTGAAAACCTAAAAAGAATGCTCCAGGGAAAGAGATTTGTCTCCAATGAAGAAGTGATTGACGAAACTAAAGCCTTTTTGAGGCCAAAGATAAATCGTTCTACAAAAAAGGCATCGAAATGTTAGACAAGGGTTGGAATGAATGTAGCGCTCTTGAAGGAGACCATCTTAATGAATAAAGTCGAATTTTGCCTAACAGTTTTTGTTTTATTAGTCATCCTAAGAACTTATTGAGTGATGTGTTAAGTGAGTCAAATTTAAGCAAGTATTTTGTGTCTCACTACTGATCTGCACCCTTGGAAAAAGTTTAATAAATGGTTGACATGGGTTGTTATTCTTCAACAGTACCATGACTGAATAGCGAGTGCCTAGTGTTACTGCACAACGCGTTATAATAAAATTTTGAACGGAGGAAAATATTCCGTGTAGACTGTATCGATAGTTTACTAAAGATCGTCGAAAAGCCATATGTTCAAAATGCATGAGATATTTGCTATGAGACAAAGCGTGCTCGAAAATTTAAGACAGGTATGCTGTGTTTGCTCTAATATTAACACGAAAGCTACTGGAATTTGTAAGTTTAATGGATTTTAGTTTTAGTATTAGTCAAAAGGTGTCTATTGATAGGTCCAACGCCTTCTTAATGATAAACACAAGGTTGAGGTCTTTCAGAAGCTTCTTGCTCGTTGTGCACAAACGAGACGGATTTTTGCAATGAATATTGAAGTGTGATGAGGCTTGAATCTATTATTACACCCTCAGTCAAAACAAGCAAATATGACACGATATTCTAATTAAAAATGTGCTTTATTTTTAGGGTACCTAACATCCGCCTTCACGCCGTTTTTACTACCAAACATTTTCTATACAACCCTAATTTAAGTCTTTGCGACTATTATTTAGAGCCTTTCAAGGATACCTCATGAAGGAAGAATGTTAAAATAACAGTTAAGTAAAGCAATTTGTACTTAAATGGTTCTAGAACTAACGCATGTTTTTTACACATGTACCATTATAAAGTTGCTCATTTGCCGGATCAAATAAATCTAAAGGAGGAAGGGCGTTATGTGCAAAAGTAGCCTTATGTGTCACATTGTCATATCACGCTTTAATAAAAAATATATAACAAAAATCTCGTTTAAATTTGATATAGGGGAGGGTGGTACACAGTGGGACGTTGTAGACAGTGAGACACCATTCAAATTTTGCGCACTATTTAAGTTAACCAACCAGAACCATTCCCATTTAGTGCTGACAGGGTAGCTACTGTTTCCAATCCAATATGGCGGCAGTCTGACGAACTGTGTTGCATTATTCAATTTTTTCTTTTTTTTTTTCATATGAAAAAGTTAATTTTTATAGACTTGATCAAAATATGGAAAGGTGAGTTTTATTATTTAATTTTGGTCGTTTCTGTAGTGTTAAGTGAGTCTTTATGTATAAAAACAAGTCATTTTTGTTCAAATATTGTCGATGTTGTTCCTGATATTGTTGAATGTTTTGGAATTTTGTACATCGGTACACATTGGGACAGTGTCTCTATATGTACCTGCGTACAATATATGTCTCTCTATTTATTAATAAGTTTGTATTCATTTAGATGCCAAGAAAGCCTTAAGAGAGAAAAATGGCTACCTATAGTGCGTAAATTATGAAGGGGGCATTGGAGTCTCTTAAGGAAAGAAATTTTTTGTGTGTGATTGAACAAGAGGTGTGGATACCAAGAGCAACATTGCAGCAATATTGAAGTAAAATAAAAAACAAACCAGAAACTGACAATGTACGTTTGGCCCAAACTATACTGTAAATAGAATGTTTACAGAACATGAGGAATGTGCACTAAAAGACTACATTTTGGTACGTGCCAGAGTGGCATATGGATTAAATTATAAAATGGTAAAAAATGCCACTGCAAATAATAAAAATATTACAAATTCCTAGACCCAAGTCAAAGCAGCCGGAAATGAGTATCTGCGGGCCTTCATCAAAAGAAACAATGAGACAGCCAGAGGGATGTAGCCTGTCAAGAATGACTTTCTTCAATAAGTACAATGTTGAAACTTTTTTTATAATACTAATCTGAAGAAAGTTTTTAATAAAAATCCTAAGTTGATGTATCTATCAAGAATATATAGCCAAGATGAAATAAGCACAACGGCTGTTCAAAATCTCAAGAAAATTATAGTAAAAAAAGGGATTAAGCAATTGAGTTTCTGTACCAGTGTTAAGAGGGGAATGTTAGTCACAACCTTATTTGTGCGTCCATTATCATCAGCTCTCCAGTGAAAGCAGAACTCGAAAAGAAAATCCAAGAGAAACAGAATAGGTCTAAGGTTAGGTCTAAAATGCAAAAGAAGAACGTCAAAAAACGCGTTGTCAAAGATTCATCGGAGTCATCTAACGAGAAACCCAGCTTAATAGATGAAGAAGACGACGTGGACTGGGTTAAATATTCAACAGATGATGAAGACACAATTAACTTCATCGCGGCAGAAGAATTTCTGGACAATAACGCTGCTCCAAGCCCCCTCAATTGTGTGTTGGTTGAGCTTGAAGGAAAGAAAGACAAAATCTATTATATAAGACAGGGCTTGGAAGTAAAAGACGATGAAAGATGGTGAACTTTCTAAAAAATTAGATAGTAAAAGATGAAAGTGATGTGAAAATTTAGCAAATAAAAAAATATTGTCGAACCCAACTGAACGTAGGGGCTACTATAACTTCCTCCCAATAAAAACTGTTGTATAACCTTACCTTATGTAGTGGACTCTTACTGGAACACGCATTCCCGTCCAAAGGTCACTTCCTTTATTCAGGGCTTGACAACTGTCTCCAGCACGCTGATCTATCTGCGATCACCTTTAGGCCTTTATCAAAGAAATGAGGCACTATGGCAGTTCCATTCGCTGTTTACAAGCTCCGGCACTATTATAGAAGCCGGAAACATAACACTAGGTACTTCAGAGTCATCTTGACAGATACAACGGTCATTTCGGCAGTTTACTTTTCTACCCTGTATGAAGTTCTTTTTTTACTAAAAGAATATCAGAATTTAGTGCTGCTGCACTTGATGCCGTTCAGCAATGTTTGATTTTTAACTTCCTTTCCATCATCTGGTCCTGGTGCTCTACTAGATTGGAACTCGACCTGGCCGCGCCCATTTTTTTGCTAGGTCAGCCATGTTCTACCCAAGAGTATGGACGATCATCTCTTTCAGTTGCCTTGGCAGCAGTTAACTCCTCTTGGTGGTCAGATGCCTTGCACTTTTTGGTTGTTTCGCAAACTTGGGTCTTATATGCAATAATTACTGTCGGCTAACTTTTGTTACCTAATAAGGAGTTGCACATTTTCACAAGATGACCTTTAGGCTTTTCTCCAATATAACCTAAAAAAATACGGATTTACCTCGACGACCCTATACTTTTTATAATTTTTGTGTGATTTTTCATAACACACGTGCTTCGTGCATGTCAAAAATAGAACTAAAAAAATAAAAACTGCAAAATTGTAACAGAACTTTCTATCGTCCAAGTTAATATAAAATTAGAACATTCAAAGACGATCACAGATAATAAATCAAATTGTTTCTTAGTTTCTTTTTAATTGTATAATACATATTTTAACATAAACTTTTACCATTTCCAATATAAAGGAACAGACAGTATTGTTGAAAAATTTATTTTAATGACAAACATATTTTACTTAAATTTTGCAGCTTACATAAAAGATGCTGTTAATTCGACGTAATCTTCTTGATGCGCACGAGAATGCAGTTCCTCACGAGCATGACTTTCTGTCCGTGTGTAAGCCCACCGAGTCGGCTGCATTCGCCGACGATCCTCCTCGCCTCATTTTCACTCAACTGCAAGCCGGGGCCGGTGCTTCCTACTTCGTTTCCGATGGCACTAGCTAGAGCATTTTCGACTGCCTGGAAGTTGATGGTTCCGTAATCATTTTGGAAGCCTCGGTCTTTCCACATGCAGCTCAGAAACTCATTGTAGCGGGGATTAGTGTCGGGGGCGGTTTTGAGTTTGCTGAGATCTTGGAGAGACTCCTTGTTGAGCAGTGGAACGACCAGCAGGCGGACGAAGGTGCTTTCCTCCAAGCTGTAGACGAAGTCGTATGGGAAGCACTTGGCGTCGCTCTGCATCAGATGCTGTACTCCACCCAATGTGGGTTGAGCAACGATCTGGGGAAATCAATTTTTTATCTATTTGTTTGTTAAAATTCTGTGGTGATTAATTATACGCTGAAACTATAAAGAGTACATGTCAACACTATATATAAAATTGGACAGAACAACACCAGGATATCCGCTTCTAACTTAAAAAATTAATTGCTCTTCCAAATCTGATACTTTAAGTTTTGAACATTAAAAGTTTCAAAAGCTTTCTTTCACATTAAACATATACATCGATATGTTACTGATGTTTCTACTTTTTGAATATTCTCAATTCCATCGATATATGGACCTAAACTCTAGTATATTTTGTAATTGTATGTTGTGATCTTATAATTTTTAATATGTAATCATTGCAAACCGGTTTGATTCCGGGCGTGAGAATGGATGGCGTATTAAAAATATTGCTGTAGTGAACAAAAATGTTACCAAAATCCAAAAACTTTGATTCTCAATCACAACGGTATTTTTGTTGAGTCAATTGGATGGCATGGGTATGGAAGTCGTCTGATTGTAGCAAGAGGGTGAAATAACTGAATTGTTGCAAGAGAAACTTCTTGCTCGTGTCATTTCATATATTACTAACTGGAATTGCTCATCGAAGTCACATGATATGATACTATGCGACTTTTTTCAGTTGAAGAAGCCAATTGGACATGTTATTTTAGGTATTACGTAACAATTATGAGAAAATTTATTTGAAAATCTTGTAAAAAGATTAAGTGTAAGATATCTGTTAGATATGGGTTTCTATGCAAGCAATCGCAAGTTTATATTAGAATACCAAAAATTATTGGGACACCCTTTATAACTAAAAGTAACTAAAACAGTGATAGAGTATGTTTTACTTAATAGCATTATGTTGTTAGCATACTCTTAAATAGCAATAATACATACATTTAGAAGAATAATAACGACAACAAAGCGCACTATAGCCTTCATTTCATACAAATTCACTCGATCTTTTAAACCATTCAAACAAGCAACGTACATTTAATCAAAACAAGAACTAGATCAAAGGTCACGCTCTGATAAGAGCAAGTTTGATAATTTTTATTTTTATTTTATGATCTATCTACACACATAAATTACAACAACGTATATGTAGTTTCTTGTTTGTGATCCCATCTTTTAAAACATCAGTTCTAATTGCAACTAATTAAATGTTGCCGTTTCCGATTCAAACTTAATTTCTGGTGAAAATCTGCAACCTTGCCACGATGTGGTTCTGCACCCTAACGATTCTGCCTTCTATGCCGAATCCAGCGATCGCTCTGCACTCGTTTATGATCTGGGCGGCGTAAGCCATGCTGAGGTTTATGGCGGGGCCGGTCCGTCCAACGACGTTGATTATGGCCTCCTCTACTATTTGCTCTAGCTTAGTGAAGTCGATTTCGCTATTCAGGTTTATGTAGCCTTCTGCCTTCCAAACGCAGTACAGGAAGCGGTTGTATTTGGGGTTGTCCACGGGGATAATGTTCCTCTGGGAAAGCAGCTCTGACAGCGAGTACTTGTTCAGGTTGTTGACAATTTCGATTTTGTTGTACTCTACTATCTGGCGGGTTTCTTCTCTGGGCAGGCAGGCGAGGTGGGTGGGGTCAGGATAAGCTGAGAGATCAACAGAATTGATCTGAAAATGAAAAATAAAATTATATGGTTTCTCCAATTTACATTACTTAAATTTACAAATAAAATTTTGAAAGGTTTTCTGTTAATTTACAGTAAATATAATTTTATTTTAATTTATTATAAATACTTTCATATTTTCTTATTTCTCAACATCTTGGATATTGATATAAATCAAGATTCTTCCAGAATTCATCAAAAGGGACTAAAGAGATCTTGCACTATATTCTCTTATTGAATTATTATCCATATTTAATAAAGATTGAGAAACCAATTTAGCTTCAGAGAATGAACACTAACAATTACCGTTATATATATATATATATATATATATATATATATATATATATATATATATATATATATATATATATCAAATATGCACCAAAATTCACACCAGAACAATTCAGGACCCGTCCTGTGGTATTTGATTTTTGAGAAAAAACCTCATGTGATTTGTAGTGACGCTCAACTTAAAAATTAACAATTAGTTTGGAATTTTGCATAATTTTATATTAGACGGACTTTTTAAGACAGTATTCTCAATAAGTACTAAATATAAGTCGTAGGATCCAAGTCTCAGCAAATCAAACTGTGAAGATAATCTACATTTGGGACAACAGAATTAAACTTACATCTAGACTAAGTATGGTACAGAAATAAACTTCTCAATATGTAGTACTTTACGTCTAAGATTAACATTGAAATTGAAGACAAAATTGAACTCTTCACTGTCATCAGGGAATATGAAATTCTCAAATGTCAATTGTGGTAGTGTTAGCCGAAAGACAAAGAATATTTCAGACGCTTGAAAAAATTGGAAGACAAAGACTAGCAGGAATTATTGAATGAAGATAAATGATACTAAAAGTCATGGAAAGGCTTATAAAGAACGAAAATGGGTACCATACAAATTGAAGGAAAGGAACATCGAAAAGTAAAAAAGTGCCAATAAGCATCGCATTATTACTGGAGGTAACAATTGGATATATTTCGATCGTCTTTAACGCAAAAAGCAATTTGCGACCCGTACTAATCATCCACATCGACGTCGAAATAAAATACTCAAAGAAAAAAAAACAATATTTTGTATCTGGTAGGATAAGAAAAGATGCTGTACTTTGAGCTGTTAAAAACAAGTCAAACGATCACTAACCATCTTTATCAACAACAATTAATCATTTTGAACAAAACATTAAAGGTAAAATGTTCAGAATAGCTAAAAAGCATGACAACGGGGTCTTTCGACAGGATAACGCCTGACCAAATGCTTGGAAACAAGCAGGTCAAAAACACATTAGAGAATTCTTGGCTGGGATATCTTATCTCACTTGCCATATTTATCAGATATTTCTTCTTTCGACTAGCATTTATTTAGATCCATGGCCCACGCATATGAAGATGTCCAAAATTGGGCCTCAAAAAAGGGTTCATTTTTTCGAAGCAACATCCGTAAATTTCCAAAAAAATGGGAGAAAGTGACTATTAACACTGACTAATACCTTTGATTGGCGTGCTTTTTACTTTGTTTGTTGAATAAAGGTCTATTTTTTGCAAAAACGATGTTACATTCGAATTTAGAGAAATCAAAAAATAAATCTTGCTTACGAAGGTGTTGATTTTACACCTAAAGAAGTCAACCCACATAAAGCATATAATTGGGTATTATGTAAGAACAGTGACAGTAAAACTCAATCAAAGTAATGTATAAACGCCAATTTTGGAGTGCATCAGTCAGAAATTTGTGCATTAAAGCAAGCGTAAGTACATAATGCACTAGGAAACTTTTGTAATGTGTTTTTAATTTTTATATTCTTCCATAATTATTCCCATCGCATGCTTTAAAACTAATTATCAAATTAACATTTTCACATTTCCTGAGGGATCTAGGCAAGTCGTTGTTTTACGTCATTTGTTGTTAGAAAATCTTTTCTCTGTTAACAGTTACATAAGGTTTCGTCATCTGTTACACCTCGTGCTATCTGCTTTTCTGTTAACGCATGGTGTAGCTAAAAAGATTTTTGTTACTTTAAAATGGTTTTGCAGAACCATATTAATTGCCGACGCATGAATGTACAGTTTTTTTCTGCCGATAGGTGACATATTTGCCTGACTTGAGCATTTTCCTGACAGCAGCGATGTTCTCCTCCATGATGGACCAGGATGGGCGTATTGGTATCGGAGCGTCTTCCAGACTTAAACTATTAATGCCATCTGAATACGATAAGGGCAATCATCTCCCAGCACAGGAGCAATTTTCTGCAATCAACACTTAAACTGCATGTAATGTTGTAGCGCAAAGTTACCCGGTATTCGCATTGTGAGGTTGACCTGCTAACTGCAGTGTAGGTTTGAACAGATCTCAATATCGCACTATATTGTAGAACGTTCCTAGTACCCTATGTATAAAGTGACACTCGCTTCAAAACTAACGATGTTGTTTATATTTAAGTTATCGAAGTTAGTGCAAACACATTAACTTGTAATCAGCGGTAACATCAATACATATTTTACTTCTCACCCCTAATGGACATTACATCAGAATGTATATGGATAAAAGTAAACAGTACGATAAGCAATAAAGTACCTAACATGAGAGTCTAATGTGCAATTTTTTAATGTACCTCCCAATT
This sequence comes from Sinelater perroti, assembly GCA_036346155.1. Classification (NCBI taxonomy): domain Eukaryota; kingdom Metazoa; phylum Arthropoda; class Insecta; order Coleoptera; family Elateridae; genus Sinelater; species Sinelater perroti. The sequence continues at coordinate 2,071,923 of JARFIY010000359.1, forward strand.
TAAAGACCAGAGAACATGACCTAAGAGTAAGAGTAAAGTAAATCTGATAAACTTAAATAGAAAATATGCAATTTGTTGAGTTCTGCAATGCTTATGGTTTAACATGTTTTTTTTAGACTTTATTATCTATTTAGAAGAAAAGAGGCAGATCAAGGATCACTTGTCGAAATTGGGGAAGATCATCGCATTAAAGTTCGTGAAATTGCTGAAATGACTGGCATTCCTAAAATTTGTGTTTATAAAATTATATACTACCTAAACCTAAACCTAAACGCAAAATTTTGGGTGATGAAAATGCTCTCCGATGAACAAAAAACCAGTCGAATGAGTGCTTCACTTCAAAATTTCACCCGATATCAAGAGGAAGGTGATTCTTTCATCGAAAGCATCATTACCGCAGATGAAACCTGGATTTACGAGTATGAATCCACCCCAGGGACGAAATAACAGTCTATGATACTCGTAAGGAAACGTCCAGCGTCTCCAGTTCAAAATATAAAAAAAATTTAAATTCAATCATTTACCCGCAAAACCATGGTCACCATGTTCTGGTGTGTGAACTCGAACCGCCCACAACCAATAATAGCGACAGATACTGCGAAACTTTCCAGAAATTGCATATAGCCACTAGAAGGAAAAGGCTGGGACGATTACGCGAAGAAGTTAAATTTTTACACGATGGTCAAATCAAACCAAACTGCGATTGACACAGCGGTGCTGTAACATCCTCTGTATAGTCCAGATTTAACCCCCTTGGGTTTTCATTTACTCGGACCTTTGAACAAAATTTAGACGGGAAAACGCTTTATGGATCAGGAGGAATTGCAAAACACTGTTGTGGAATACTTCAAGCAAGTTGACAAGCAGCAGTGCCATATAAGGATGTTCAAACTACTGTCACACTGGAATAAATATTTCAACGTTTACGAAGATTATAAATAAACAAAAAGATGTAGTTTTTGTGGAATGTATCAATTATTTTCTTTAGATATAAACATTGTCACGACCCTCCACGAACTTTTTGTGCCATGCGAACACTTTAGCTCGTGACAGTGTCTCTTCCTTGAACTGCGCAGTCAATTTCCTCAGCATTTCAGCCGTGGCGAGAAATTTAATGATAATACGCTGCGCAATTGACGACGGCACCTCCTGCTGAGACATTGTCACGACGGGTACTGACAGGAACGAACGGAATCGCCCGCCTGTTTCCCCCACTCCTGACATCCAACACCTGACGAAGCGAGAACTCTCGCGCGTTAATATTGCGCGCCCGAGATCAAAAGTCTCATTTATATTTGATTTATCCTCGTAACTTCATTTTGCAACAGGACGGAGCACCACCACACAGGAGCCTGGAAGTTCAAACATTTTTGAATAATCAGATTCCACAACGATAGATCGGCCGTATGGGACCTAACGTTTCAGTTTCGTACCACTGGTCTTCAAGGTCGTCGATTTTTTCTTATGGTGATTTATAAAGGACTAAATTTATGTTCCTTCTCTTCCAACAACAGTGGTCAAACTGCGAAACGGTATAATAGCAGCCCTGGCAGCAATGGATCCAGATACGCTCACAAAAGTTTGGTACGAATTTGGCTACTGAATGGACATATGCCGTGCATCCCAAGGGGGGCATATTGAACACATATGATTGAATATGTTAAAAACACTTCAAGATTAGGCCTGTAATATAAAATTAATTGTCTAACTAAGTGGCCATATTGATTATTTTCATAATGTAAACATTTAAAATCAGACAAATCTTTTTAAAACACCCTCTATGTTTGTAGGCTCACGGGCACTTGGGTGCGCGCTTGTATGTAACGTATGTATTCGTATGTCGTTTATTTAGATAAAAAGTTTTTGTGAACTGTTATCAAATTTACGAGGGGGCTCTTTAGTTTAATGAAAAATTCAGCAGATCAGCAGATAAAGCTAGAATGACTAAAAAATTTCTAAACCAATATATGATATAAGAGTTTTTTATTAATTTAAGAAAAAACTATGTGGTTATAAGAACACCGGAGAGATATATTAAAAGTTTTCGGTTACGGCAAAAGCGACGTAACAAAAAATTCTGAATTACTGATGTATAAAAGTAGTAGGGGTTGCCCACCAAAAGGTATTTTTGCCGTCCTAGGCTGACAATTTTTCATCCACCTTCCTTCAAATTTGTGCAAGGTGGGTCTGGAACGTGGAACAATTTAACTTACAACTGAAGCTCCGCTCGGTGGAAGCAAACCAAATGGCTGTGGCAGATCTGCTTTTTGCGTTGTAGCGGCCCCATGACAGCCGTGGCCGCCCATTCAGCAAGAAGCGAGAGCGACCCCGACGTACGTGCACGAACGTACGGATCTCCTCTTGTAGATTAAGCGTTCAGAGTGTAGCACGCCTAATTTCATATATTTTCTTGTTTACTTCCTGTTCAAATGTATATATAGATAGATGTCTTTGTTGCGGAAATAAAAGTCGAGGACCTCGCCATATTTCTTTGTTTATTTTTTTTAACTGTATAGATAGATGTATCAACTACAACAAAACATGGCGAAGTGGAGGAAAAAACCGAAAAAGTTCTGATTACGAGTAACAGTCGATATATTCTCTATTTAAAATTTTGAACGTCATTGTTGGCGACTTTCAAACAGCGTTATTTCAGTATCTGGACTATAAAATAATTAAAAAATAAAAATAATGTACAAAAAATAAATTTTGCTTTATCTGTTGCTAAGGCATTAAGATAAAAAGAAGAGAAGCAAAAATAATTTAAACGGAGAAAAGGTAAAGCAACGATAGTCTTGGAAGAATTTATGGTGCTGTTATACTCTATACCAAATAGTAAAAAATTTTGCAATCCAAATTATAAGCAATTAGGAGATTCTTCTTCTTCTTTAGGTACCATCCTCGCTAAGAGGTTGGTTATCGTCACGGCTATTCATATTTTTGACGTTGCAGATCTGAACAGTTCACTAAAACTACAGTTAAACCATTTTCTCATGTTACTTAACCAGGAGATACGTCTTCTTTCTCTATTTCTTCTTTCTTACATTTTCCTTGTATCATGTTCTGTAGAATTTATAATCTCCGTCTTCGCATTATACGGCTCAGCGATTGCATTATGAGATTCTAAGTGTTATAATCTACATATAAAAATGGTACTGAAGACGCCAATAAAAATACGAGTCTGCTTACGTTCACTTGTTTTCGGAAACTAAATTTTAAAACAAGCCGACTGCACAACAATTCAATTTATTAGTTTATGAGGGGGCCCTGAGTATGGGCGCCGGTAAAGTACATAACACCATAAAATATATAAAAAGACTACATATATTTACATTGAACAATAGTGAAATGCGTTGGTCTGAATTTGGAAACTATACTATCGAAGAACACAAAATATATTGATCAGAGCATCAAATAAGTTCTTGATAGGATTATTATAATTAAACTGACTTGAAACCTGTAAATATAATTTAATTCAAGTATATGCTCCTACAGCAGATAAGATCAAAGATGAAAAGTTTTACACAGATATCAGAAATATCATGGACCAGCTGAAAAATAAGGACATGGCCTCAATGCGAAGTGGGCCAAGGTTCGGCTTAAGAAATAAAAGAGGATCGATTCGTGAGGTTCTATATAGAAAAGAACCTCTCCATAACGAACACATTCTACAAACTGCCAAATGGAGATTATACACCTGTAAATCCGGCTGACTCACCAAATAAGATCGTAAGAAACTAGATTTTTAACTATTAACGAAAGTTACAGAAAAAAACAGAAAATCCGTTAAGTCAGTCAAAACCTACTCTGGTGCGGACGTACCCTCTGATCACCGCCTATTACTAGAGAAATAACACCGAGATTAAAGGAGACTAAACGTCGTGAAGTTCCTTGTCGACTGAACATGCACTTTCTCAACAATAATGAACAAACGGGTTGTAATGTCTATGGAAAATAAATTTAAAATTAAAGACGAATGGAACCAGTTTAAAATAATACTACAAGACAAATCTTAAACCGAAAAAAAAACTGAATGGATGATTGAGGAGATTATAGACCTAGTTGAATAAAAACGAAAATTCAGGAATCAAAACATTAAACAATAAAAAACATCAACAAAAGAAAAGTGGTATGAAGCTAGATGTTCATAAATAGAAGCATTACATAAGAAACGCGATGTAGTAAATATGTGTAAAAAATAGAAGAAGTGATTAAAATACATAATAAAAACACTAACAATTTGGAAGATAGCAACAGTAAGCTCATTGCAGATGAACAAGGAAAGTTGAGATAGATTTATTTAACGACGAAAGACACGGACACGAAATACAAAGCATTACTTGTACAGGACACCTGAACTGAGAGTTACATACGTGCGTCGTTGCGCACCATTGATAATAAGACGACCGCCATTATTATCTCTTGTTCGGGTGAACGCAGATACTCAATTAAGTGACTGAGTAGCCACGCCAGGCATCAGACACAATTGAATCCGTCAGCATCCAGCCGCTCAACCACGGGACCACGCTGGCTTCCCAAAGCATTACTACAGGCCCTGAAATAACATTACATGAAGTAGGTTATCCGATAAAAATAAAGAAATTAAGAAAAGCGACAGACCCAGATAATTTACCATCTGAAATACTCAAAACCCTGAAGAGAAAAGGCCAACAAAATCTGCTCCGCCTGTTCAACAAAATCTATAAGATAGAAGATATTTCAATAAACTGGCTGAGATCTATATTTGTGACAATTCTGAAAAAGTAAATTCAAGAAATGTAATGAACATCAATTTATCAGCCTAACGAGTTACGTTCTAAAGGTATTTCTCTGAATCATTCACTCTGTAATGCAAAATAAAATAAAAGAAAATATGAGCGATACGTAATTTGGCTTTCGTAACATCTTGGAATTAGAGAAGCTCTGTTTAACATCCAAGTTCTAGTACATACAAAAATATAAATACATTAGCCAATCAATATGCATGTCCTTTGTTGACTTCAAAAAGCATTCGATCAAGTCAGACATAACAAAATGATCGAAATTCTCCAGCAAACAGGTATTGATGATAAAGATTTGCGTATTATCAATAATCCGTACTGGAACCAATGCGCCGACATAAAAGAGCGCAAAAATGACTCTGAAGAAATAGAAATACGTCATGGGGTAAAATAGAGGCGCATTCTACCATCCCTGTTATTTAACATATACCCAGAGAAGCATTAGGTGCAGTATATGTAGGTGTCACCGTCAACGATATAAAAATTAATAATTTAAGATACGTATATGACATTAATCTAATAATTAGTAGCATGGAAGAACTTTTAACTTTAACATTTAAACTTCTTAATAGCCTTACAAAAGTTTGTGATGAATACGACTTAAAGCTCAATATCACGAAGATCAAGTTTATGATTGTCAGCAAAGCATCAGTAAATGCTCCAATGCTAATAGCTTATGGCATACCACTTGAGCAAACAATTAAAATAACATATCTGAGATGATGAATTAAATGTACCCATATAAAAATTGCATGCTGTTTTCTTTAAAATGGATAAAGTACTCTGTAGAAGAAATGTTAACCTCGGATTAAAAACTAGACTTTTAAAGTGTTACATATTCTCAATACTATTATATGGAGCTGAGAACTGAACACCAATAGACACGCTATTGAAAAAAACTTTGTCTTTGAGATGTGGACGGTGAGCTGGGTTAATAGAATCAGTAACAAGGACATATTCTATTGGGTAAATAGAGAAATGGAGATTAAAAGAAGTTAAAATAATAAAAATTCGAAAGCTCGAATATTTCGGGTATGTGATGCGAAACTCCGCTCGATATATCTTGCATTTTGCCATGAAGGGTAAGACAATTGGAAAATGCCCAAACCGAAAATAGATACCTTGGCCACAGAATCTGTGTGACTGGTATCATAGATCGACACTAGCATTGTTTCGTGCAACTATCGATAAAAATATTATAACTCATATGATATCAGACGTTCGGTAATGGACAAGGCTCAAGAAGAAGAACATGAGAAATTAAATACTTGATTAAAGCGCCCAGCGCAATTCTTGTTTAAAAAGATATGAAAGACTTTTTTCTAAACAACTACAGGGCCGCATAATCTACTCCATGAAACTGCAAAAATGTAACTATGTGTGCTTGTTTATTTGTAATTAACATTGCAACTCCTACTACTGTTATGAACCGATTGCAAAGGTCGGTACCTAATTCGAATCGGTTTTTTGCCAAATCTAGTATAAAGGTTTCAGATTTTCGATCTAGGTCACGGTTTACCTATTACAGGTCAAAACATGAAGTAATTTGTCAGTTTGCGCTACCTATCGGTGTTTCATGCACTACGTGGCCAATTCTTGTGATTAGTAGACGCATGCGGCACAACTTTTGTTTATGTGGAACCGAATATAGTCGAACCAATGTCATCATGCTTAGATGCCAATGGCATCATGATAAAACGATTATTGGCTCATTGTTTCTCCAATTGTCGATGAAACTCTCAACCAAATATTTAGTTTGGGTTGCCCATTCTTGGGACGGGCTTTTTTACTAGTTTCATCTTAATACTGTAATGAAAAATATAAATACTCTATTGTAACTTTCTGTTTTCTTGAATTCTCTATCTATAAGATAAAGACTCTGGTCAAATTCACTATAATAAGTTATTATTATGGACGTCCTACTATGCATGCATTAAAAGTAGGTTTTTAGAGAAACTAAACACAATATGTTTTTGGGTTAAGTCTTAATAAGTAAAAAATAGTTATTTTAGTTATTTTGTTATTTTTGTAGATTTAATGTTTGATAATTAAAGGTTTCATTCTAGTTTGTTTTCTTTAATTCAGTTTAAAAAATATTGAGACTTTTAATTACGACGCTCTGGGCGAAAAGAAGAAAAAGTAATAATTGAAAAAATATAAAAATGCACAATCACTCCCTTCGCCACAATAAGTGGCTCCTCCGGGACAATAAGTATTTTATTTACCTTTTAGACATGAATAACAGCATTTATTGTTTAAAAAAATAACAATCATTGTTGATATAAACTTTTAATTCACTGATTACACATCTAAATGGCGAGTATGTTTACTGCGCTTAGATAATTATTAAACGTAAAATAACAAAGCAAACCTTAGAACAGCAGAAAACTAGAACCAAGCACAACGCTGCTTTCATGGTGTCAGGCTGCCTGCAGGACTACAGAATATAGACTCTAGGCTGTTCCTTTAAAAATGTATTTCCGTAAACAGATCTGTTGTTAAGCGAGAGGTTGATGCCTTCCGCCGATATAGAACTATAAAGCATCCGAGTGCTTTTTATCCGACCTGACTGTCATTTAAAAACAGCAAAGTTATTTTAAGTTTCCTAATGTCGCTTATCGAGTTCGTTTACCTTACTTATTATCAATGGAATATTGAAATATTAAAACGAGACCGTCCATTACAATGCTATGTGTTGTATTTGCTTGTGTATACAGTTCTGAACCTTCACGGCGGTCATTCCGGGGGTGAACTGCTTGATATGCCTGCAGTTGTCGATGATCCGCTTCGCTTCAATTTTGCTGAGGTTGATGCCGGGGCCGGTGGGCCCCACTTCCCTGATGAGGGCGTCTTTAAGGACCCTTTCGATGGCGTCGAACGCGATGTCGCCTTTCTTGTTCTGATATTTGTACGTCTGCCAGGAGCAGGTCAAAAAGAGATTATAGTGGCCGCTCTTCTCGGAAACGAGCTTCCTGCGTGCTATGTCCCTAAGGGGGAGGTAGATGAGGTCCGTGACAACCTGAATCTGGCCATACTCCTGCAGTACCTCCAGAGTGTCGTGCTGAATGGGAATGCAGTTCACGATTTTTTCGTCGTAGCCGGTTGCTTCTGCGCTCGCCGGGCGAACTTCAGCCTAAAAAGAAAGTGAATTTTAGACCAGTTAGCAAGAAATATAAAGGTTTCAGTTTGTGCTTTTGAAAAATCCAAAAATGAGCGTAAAATTAGTCTATACCCGGGTTGCATCTTGACCCACTTTTTTCTTCTAACTTATTTAACTCTAAAATAATTTCACCAGTCTTACTTATCATTGTACGTGGGTAATTCATGTTAAACCAGACTTTTATTATAATACTTTATTGATATGATGCAACACAGCGTTTCGTTTGGTTAAGAAATCAATAAAGATAGGAAGACCTTCTCGTAGATAGCTGTGTTTTGACTCTTTCATTAATAAATTCGTGCTTGGCGGTGTCCTCATTACATGTCAATATCTGATATAACAATTTGTCTTTTCCTTTTTCAAGAGAAGCAAGCAGTCTCTAGGCGATTTTCTTGTTTAGCATTTAATAGGCTTTTCAAAATTTTGGATTATTGACCGAGTTAGTGGATTGCTCGATATCTATTGCGAAAAACTAACAAAAATGAATGTTTAATGTCAGAAATTTTTTTATTGTTTTTCAAAATGTTCCCCTGATGATCAATACATTGTTCCATACACTGAAACCAATTTTCGTAGGATTTTTTCCACAGCGAATCAAGCATCTCCGAAACACGCAGTTTGTTCTTTACATGTGAGAACAAAAAAAAAAATCGACAGGGACAAAATGAGGACTGAATAGCGGATGCCACATCAATTTGGCGATCTGAGTGCTCAAAAAGCCAGTTTTTGCGTCGATGTGTGTGAACTAGCATTACTATGGTAGCGAATGATCCAGCATCGCGCGTTGATTTTTCTTATTTCTCCGAATACTGCTGGCAAACAAATGGCTGTGTACCATTCAGAATTGGACATTTTACAAACCCTAAAACACTGTTGCGACATGTTTAGTTTTCCAAAAAGGCAACCATTTGCTTCAAAGTGCTTCGAGTGCAAAGCGACTTATTGGGTTTGGCTCATCTTGGAAGACCCATATAATTAACTGCTGTTTACTTTCGGGCTCATACATATAAATCCAAGATTCGTCACCTATGATAATGTTGTAAACGGTTTTTGAAACACCGCGATCATATTTTTATGAGCATTTCTTTCGACCAATCGACACGAGCCTGTTTTTGAGCGATTGTTAACTTATGCGGGATCCAACGCGCACATAGCTTTTCACGGTAAATTCTCATGCAAAATCGAATGTGTACTAGTCACACTAATGCCTAAGAATGCCCGACTTTCACAATAATTCACATGACGATCTTGCTTTTTCAGTTCGCGCACGGCATCAATGTTTGCTGACACCACAGCTCAATTTGGACGGCTTTCTTTGAATTTAATCTGCTAGCGAACTACGACCGCAATTAAATTTATTGAATCAACGATATACGGTGGCTTTGTGTGGGGGTTCATCACCAAAAATGGAAGTGAGTTGATCGACACTCTCTTGTTGAGGCAATCCACGCCGAATGTTGTAAAAATAATCGTACAAAATTTTTTACGAGTTAATTCCCTTTTTAAAATTAATAAAAACAAAGCAAATAGCGCCCGTATGACGAAATGTTCCGAGTACGTATGCCGTCGAAAACGTCAAATTGTATAATGAAAGCGTCAGATCGCACCTAGCACGCGCAGGGTTGCCAATTCGCCATAGATATTGTGCAGTCCACATATTACCAAATATTAGAAACTATAAGATGGATCACTGAAAAACGAAGCTCAAAAAAGACAAAGATGAAAATCATTCTTATTTAAAGGGACAAGATCGGAAACAGATGGAAACGTTCGTATTTTTCGTTAATAAACAATGAGAATTCCAACAAGATTGCAGCTTGTGTCCACGTACACACGAGGTTGGTTTATTCTTCTGTAGTGGTCCTAACAGACAGTGTTAGTTTAGAATTCATCGTGTTCAGTGCTAAAAATAATTCACCAAGGGCGCGTCATTTCCACTCAGATTTTGAAGGGCAAAGGTCAACAGAGAACAAAGTTCGACGCGAGTAATCCATCTTAATAATTTCTAATCTTTAGTATTACCATGATTAACACTCATTTCAGCGGAGATTTCTTTAAATTTCATTTTCTAACTGCCTTCAATAAGCTTATGTATTTTAAGTTGATTCGTTTCGGAATTGTTGGTTGGTTTTAAATATCTGGCTTCTCAAAAACATCTCTACCTAACTATCAAAGTACATAAACAAAGGCGTGCATGCATGTTCCAATGTCCATAACTTGTCTCGTGTTTTCCTTAGTTTTATAGTGTTAATAGATATAAGAGCTGGTTTTTTATCTATTGAAACTTTAGTTTTTTCTATAACTCTGATTCTATTTTATCTTGTCTAAAGAAGCCATTATTTTGCTTAGATTATATTAATCGCTAATTTTGCAACTTTTTCTGTTGTTTTTAAATAAAGAGGTGTCGGAATGGATTTTTCCGCAGATTTCGAAAATGACATTGATATATGGCAACGTTTGTAACGCGTGAAAATGTTCTCTGGAGAGAATAACGAGAGCCAATAACTATTTCAAGGTGATTGGGATGTTTCTCGGCCAACAATCAGGCAACACCAAATTTACTTGCTTTTTGTGTGAATGGGACGGAACATTGAGTTCAGAAACAGTGGCCAGTCAGAAGTACATACACACCTGGCGAAAAAAACATTGTTTCACTTCCACTGGTTGGTCCGTCGAAAATAGTATCGCTAACTTTACACATCAAACTTGGCTTAATGAAGCAATTCGTGACGGCTTTCAGCAGAGAGAGAGTCACGTCTGAAAAATTATAGCTGGCATTTTTATAGACCTACAAATACGAAAATTAATGGCCGACAACATATTCGAGAAAACCATGAGCGAGTGCGAATTTCGTGCATAGACTACATTCAGAAATGTGGTACAAAACATGGAGACATGAAGGCTACAAATTACACATTTTAGTAGAGGAGATGTTGGAATCCTATAAACTGCTTGGTTGCAATCTGAGCGTTGAAGTTCACTTTCTTCGTGCTAGTCTAAATTACTTTTCTGGCAATTTTTGATGATTTTACAGAAGAACATGACGAGCGCTTCCATCAAGTTATTAAAGTGATGGAAAAGAGATACTAAAGAAAGTGGTTGTACATATGATGGCCGACTATTGTTGGAACTTCGAAAACAATCCAATAAAAGGAAGTGTCGAGAGGAGCCTAGTGGTAAATGTTTTAGGTATGTTTATTTGTAACAGCCACAGCGTCCATAGCTTCCAACATACCTGAAAATAAATTAATAATCATTCATACATATGTAGATTGTGCTGCAGCCTCTAAAATGCAGTTTCTATTCTATCTTCAAATGCATTGGTTAGCATTGTGTTGGTTGGTTTGATTAGAATTACATTTCTTTCAAATAAAAAAAAATTGTATTTGCGTCTGCTCTGGTATGAAATATTTGAAAACATCATAAAGGAGCATCTTTGAAAACTTATATCTTATGATTTTTTTAAATGAATTCGGATAGTTTTTAAAGATTTCGATGCTGCTAATTCCGTTCCTTAAATTGTAGTCTTTGTAACTATAATCTATGATAAACGAGGGTGCAATTACTTTCACTTTAGACTTAAAGGAAAACTTATTATGTTTCTCGTGGAAATTCGTATTTAAGGAATGGGCTCTTAATGGATCTTGACATCGCATTGTTTGTATTTTAACTGTTATGTTGTGTTATAGCAGTCAGAACTGATACTTAGATTTTTTTTAAATTTCCATTTAATTTTGTATTAAGGCTTAATACCAATTCAAAATATTGCGCCCGAGACAACCATCTTTTTTATACATTAACGTCGACACTGGCCAGCAAAAGCCTCAACTTTGATTACGACGGTATAAACGACGTTGTTTACTCAATGGTGGAGTCGAGAATAGACTGTTTGTTAAAAGCTCTAATAATCCGTGACTATATTAACGATTTCTAACTCTCTAAAGACTTCAACAATCAGCTTTGTGCTATTGTTAGTCGTCAGAATGATTTTTCAAAGTATTGTTTTAGTTTTTAATGAAGTAGGTTCTTTTTTCGCTACAGACAGAGTCGGTGGTAAATTTAATGATACCTGTACCATCGTCATTATTTATGATGGATTTTCTCAAGTAGACGGTAAAGGTCAATTTTTAACACAGCTCTCAAGTAGTAGCCTTCACTTCACATCTTATGACGTAAAGTAAATACAAAATAAAAAATATATAAAGCTCTAACAGCGGTAATATAGTCTAACGATCGTCTTCTTATAGGGTTGTTGCATTTTGATAAAAATCTCCTTAAGATGCAGTAGTTGAAACACTTCTTCACCAGATTAGTTTATCTCCAGAAACATGGGGGTTACACTGATATTCCTAGGTTCAGTGGCTTTTCTTAACCAGACTATCAATTGTATTTAGACATCTACTACGAAGATACCCTTGTCGAACTTCTTCTAACGTGATCAAGTTCTTCGTGCATGCTCTTCGTTTATTCAACTTTCGGTTGCAGTTGGACCAGATATTTTTCAAACGCCTGGTTTTGCTAGACGATGGCAGATAGTTAGTCCTCTAGTTCAGCGATCGTCCTTTGCTCGCTCGAATAAAGCGTTATGATTTTTCTAAGTTGAAACGTCAACTGTTCATCGACAATTTCGTATTCCGAGCTCTGACTTTTTTCCTGCTTGACAGTTTTATCAGCCTTGCTGACGTTCTCTTGAACGGTCGGTTGTGCTTCCGTAGTTTTTTGTGTAGCTTCGCCTGTGCTTTTATTTTGTGGTACACTAACGTTCGGTTTGTCTGGTTCATTTTACTCCGGCTGCCTGCTGACACGGTACAAAGCAGCTTTCGGAGGAACCTTCTTAGGGCTTTTGAAAACTGCGTTACAGCGTGTTCACCTCACACTTTATTCTCTTTAGAATTATTTATTCTAACTTCAGAAGCTCTATGTTGCAGGTCAAGCTCCTTATGTGCTTCTTGTCGACTGAATGCTCCAAAACTAGCCGGTAGTTTGCTTGCTCCAAGTCTTGTATATTATTTGTTTTATCTAGTGTCAGCCTGTTTGTTAGTTCTTCCTAAAAGATTAATTTATTTTTCGTCAGTTTGTTAGTGTTAACTGGTTTCTTTCTATTTTTGAATTTTTTAGCTCTGAGTGATTGGACCATTCTGTGATTACTACCAACTGTGCATTTGCTTAGTACTGATACGTCTTATATTATATTTTTTTTATGAAAATTATAAAGTCTATCTCATCTTTTACCGATGATCAGGGCCATGTCCATTTGTGTTGTTTTCTTTTTTTGAAAAACGTGTTCATTATGTCTTTATAACTTTTAATAATTATATTTTTTAAAATTATAAGGGCAACCAAAAAGAACTATGGAACACAATAAAAGACTCAAAAATGCTCAATCTCAGAAAGTCAAACTTTCAAAAATAAAAGAAAACGAATAGAAACAACAATGCAAGGAATTAGAAGCTTGGGGAACACACGCAAACAAATTTGGAAAAACAAAAGAGGAAAACATAAAAGAATAACAGGAAAACATATGGAAGAACAAAGACAAGAACCAATAACAGAAGAGGAAGTAAAAAAAAAACAAAAAAGTAACAAAAAAGCAAAAAACGGTAAATCACCGGGAGAGGACAACATAACGCCCAAAATGCTTAAAAAAGAAGGACCAACCGTTAACATTTGGCTAACAAAAATTTTCAACCAAGCACGGAACACACAAAAACAGAAGATTGGGAAAATAACATTAAAGCGTCTATATATAAGAAAAGGGATTCCACTAAGTGCGAAAATTATAGAGCGATATGCCTTCCTTAACAATACTAAAAATTTACACTAGAATAATAGAAAAACGGCTAAGAAAAAAAGTGGAGAAGAAATTACAAGAGGAACAAACAGCTTTCCGGTCAGGTAAACAAACACAAGACCGCGTATATACAATCCGAACTATAATTGAGAAGACATCGAATATAGATAAAGAACTCTTTCTAGATTTCTTAGATTTGAATGCAGCTTTTGACCAGGTATCCAGAGAATATATCTGAGAAGCGCTCCAAGAATTACAAGTAACAAATAAACTAATAACAGTAATAAAAAGCCTGTATAATAATGTGAAAGGAAAGGTAAGATTAAATGGACAACTATCAAAAGAATTCCGTAAGGATAAAACAACCCAACTACTATTTGTAATCTACATGAACCAGGTGAGCACCAAATATCAAAACGAAACAAGAAAGGAAAATCTAGGATACTTAAATCTAAACTCAATTACAAGAGATTTATTATACGCAGATGATATTCTACTAATAGCCAAAAGTCAAAGACAACTACAAGGGAATATAGAACAACCTCCAACAGAAAGGAATGACCGAAGCACGGATAAAAGCAAAATCATGCAGATAACAAAGAAGCAACACAAAGCAAAATAAGAGATAATAATCGATGAAAAAATCATAGAAAAGGTAAATGCTTACGAATATCTATGTAGGCACACAAATTAACAAAGATGGGCGCATCAATAAAGAGGTAAGGAATAGAATCAGCAAAGCCAATAGAATATACTACCAAATCAATAACACACTAATAGGGAATAAAGAAAAAAATACAAAAACAAAAATGCATCTTTATAAATTCATATATATATATATATATATATATATATATATATATATATATATATATATATATATATATATATAAAAGGTGTCCCAAAATTAACGCAAGATTTGAATTAAATAGAAAACACAGTTTTTAGTCTTTTGATTGTAATTTTTTTATTGAATCATAAAGTACATAGGATAGGGTTATTTATGGAATAACACATCGGGCAAAAGGCCTCCACGGCTTTGCACACATACGCACTCGTTTGTCGAAATTTTCCATGACCATTCTGCATAAATGTGGCTGAATTTCGTTGATGCAACATTGAATCTCCTCCTTTAATGCACACGTGGTTGTGAGTTTGTTGACATAGACCTGTGATTTTAAATAACCCCATAAAAAGAAATCTAATGGTGTTAAATCACACGATCTAGGGGGCGAATTCTGATCACCGAAACGAGGGAGTACACGACCTGGAAATGTCTCATGCAGTAATTGAAGTGTTTCACGGGCTGTATGGCATGTGGCACCGTCTTGCTGTAACTACATATTGGCCACATTAATATCATTCAATTTCGGCAAAAAGAACTGTGTTATCATGTCGCACCAGTAACAGTCACTGCTTGACTAGCCTCATTTTCAAAAAAGTATGGTCCAATTATGCCTCCAGCCCAAAATCCACACCAAACCGTGACACGTTGTGGATGCATTTGTTTTTCGACAATCACATGTGGGTTCTCAGAACCCCAAAAGCGGCAATTTTGGCGATTAACAAACTCCTCAAGGTGAAAATGTGCTTCGTCGCTTAGGATGATTTTGCTCGAAAAATCAGCATCCATTTGTTGATGCTCAATAACCCATTCAACAAACTCTCTTCTCTGTGCATGGTCATTAGGCTTCAGTTGTTGTGTTAATTGAATTTTGTAAACATGGAGACACAGATCTTTAGTGAATATACGCTGTAGAGAGCTTCTTGAAATTTGCAATTCTTGTCCACGACGCCGAATTGAGGTTCCTGAATTGTCACCGACACTTTCACGCACTGCTTCAATGTTGACATTTGAACGGCTTGTTTTTGGACGACCAGTGTGTTTGGCGTCTCCAACGGATCCTGTCTCTCGGAATTTTTCAATTAATCTCTTCACAGTTGACGAAATTAAAACACCATTCTAACCATATTTTGTATGAAATTTTCGAACAGTGGCCGCCAAGCTTATACTAACCATAATATACGGCACAGAATTAGGGATAATAATAGATAAACATCAATCAAAAATAACCTCAGTAGAAATAAAGTATCTACGCCGGGTATCAGGGAAAATAAGACATGACAAGGTGAGAAATAAAAGCATTAGAAGAAACTATGACAGGATACCATAATACAAACCGTAGAGAAAAAATAGCTCTAATGGCACGGCTACCTGAGATGAATGAACAACGACAAATACCCAAAGATGATCATGGAAACGAGGATAGAAGGAAGAAGACCTAGAGGAAGACCCCGTAAAATTTAGGAGAACAACATAGAAGAAGGAGCCAGAAAAAGAGGGAAAACAACAGGACAAATAAAGATTCTAGCTAATAATAATAAGCAAGAATACAGAAAATGGCTCAATTCCCCAACACCGGGAGGTAAGTGGAAGAAGATAAAGTAAGTAAGTTCATTATGTAAAGTTTGTATGACTCTGCAGAATTTACTAACACATCTTCTCTGAGATTTCTGTGGTCTATTCCATGTTGGCCCATGCTGTTTTCCGTTTCTTCCAGCTTTAAACGTCTCCATTTATTAGCGAATAAGTGGTTTGGTTCTGTTGAAGATATTCTGTTAGTTCTTCGTGAAAAATTTCTGTCTTCTTCCGATTCACTGGTAGGGGCGTATACCTGTATAACTTTTGAGTTTTTCTTTTTTATTTGAATTAATTGTTATATACGCTATTCTGCCGGATATGTCTACGTAGCCTACAACGTCTTAAGTACTAAAAATTCAACCCCGTTAGTTCTTGTTTCAGCTTGTCCCTTACTGTATAATATGTTTTAAATTTAAATATATAAGATGTTCTCCAGTACGTCTGACTTTACCCAGACCTATTATATCCCATTTTACATTCTGTATTTCATTTTGTAACTCTTTTAGTTTCTTTTCTGTGGATAATGTTCTCTCGTTGTATGTCCCTATGTACATAGTCTGTTTCTTTGCATTGTTCGTTTGTCCGTGATGACCAGGCCCAACGCAGGTATTTTTAGCACATTTCGCCTCTCTTCATGTCTGACCGTCGTCGTAATCGGGGGATATGAGGCTGCTGCGGACTAAGGGCCGTTGCTTTTTGATTTTTTTCATTTTGGGAAGTTTTTAGCCGTAGTGTACCACACTGGCCATGTGATTTGATGCTTGGCTTTAGGGAACGGAAAGGATGAGATGGGTGGGATTCCAGTTTTGGGTAAAATGTAAATGCATGAAAAATTCCCAACCACTTTTTCAATATTTGAAGGTTGTACGGAATTTTAAAAATATCTACTGCAACTGTAAACACGAAAGCAGTATATTGACCCTATTTTTAAATTTTAAGCGCAAACTTTCTTCACTTAATTTTGCATAATCAAGTACAATAAAATGAAATACATGGAGTAGATTGAAAAATGATAAAATAAAAAAACAAGCAAAACAATAACCAAAACACCGAGAAAACTTAAAAAATGACAAATAAATAGGGACCTTTTACGACTACAAGGCCAAGAAGGTTTTAGAAGCAGAAATTGAAGATAAGAAAAGAAGGAGAGATTAAAAAGAATTGATCAAATAACTGAAAAGTGAAAATGATAGTACTAGCAAGATACTAACTCACATCGGACGTCGAAAAACTGACGAATAAAAACAATATTGAAGTTTAGTTTTGCTTTTTATACTTTTTACATTAACACATTTGAATGTTATAGGTCTCATTGTTAGAATTGTCGTTTTTAGTCTCACCAATGATTGATTCTACTAGTATGGGAGTATTTTGTTTCAAAAATTGAAATCAAACTTAAGAAAAACTCTCCCATTTTCTGAATTCATTCAGAAAATCGAGGTTTTGTTTTTATTTAGGGTACACAGGAAGTGAGGTAATAAATGTAGACCTTTTATTATAGTCTTCCAGAACTGCCAAGCACTGCGCTGATTATAATGGGCAGACTTCGATTCTTGTCGCTATGCCAGAACTAAAAAAGCATATGCCAAATCACCGTAAGCTTTAGTTTATGCCAGAAACGAATAACCTACACATTTGCTTTAGCAAAACTTTTAGTATAACTGCTAAAATTTGCAAAACATTAAAAAACTGCTGTTAATTTTATTTAAACCTTTAAACAACTTGATAAGAAATGTTAAATATTAAATCAATTCCTAACAAAAGATAACATTTGATTCAAATTAAATTCAAGTTTTATTCATACGTTTTTTCTTTGTGTGCAACAAAAGGATATTTAATTGCAATATTTAAAAAATAAAAAACTACCAAATAAGAAAAAACACTAACAAAGTTTTACACATTATAATAAGTATCTGCAAATAAACAGAAGATAAAAGAAGTTACTGGATATAATAAAACAAGACCCAATTGACAGTGAGCAATAATAGTAGACAATTTGTCACTACAATGCTGATTTTATTTAAGTGAAATTTATAGAATTAATTAAATAAATTCTATTGTGTATATAGCTCATTATTTTAGTTGTTCTTAAAGATTTGTAATATGACTCGAGCGATAGTCATAGGGTGTGACAAATTAAAACCTACACTTCAACCAGCAGAACAAGCTTTCCATTACTGATTACTAAACTATGTTATCTTAGCAAAAACGCATTAATCAATATTTTAAATAAATGCATCCTTAACTGTAATACGATTGTCCTCATTGTACGACCATATTCAGGAGGTGATATGTCCTATCATCAGATATGTTTATTCTTGCATGGACAATTCATATCATTCAAAACGACTACCTTCCGATGGGAAAGCTCTTTCTTCGGGGACCTCGGACCTTAAATATAGAGCAGATGGCATGATGTGAACTAAATCGCTAGGTGAGCAAACTTGGTTTTATTCTTATGATGTTCCCACTAAAGCCCAAGATGAAAAGAGATAATTTTCCAACGACGAAAACTTCCTAACGCCATGGGATGACGCGTATGGCCAGATCCCCGAAAAGGCGTGAAAGATATGGTTTGATGACTGGTTTTGAAGGATTCATAAGTAGAAAGTATTTTAAAATCGTAAAAATCTATATCTATTTTTCTTTAACTACGTCAATTATCTTTATTGTGTCAAAAATTTGATCTCTTGTCTAACTTCATAGTGAGTGTAGATTTTGTTCCACATGTTCTGGATAGGAATGTTAAAAAAGTAATTATTTTCTTTTATTATTAAGGATATTTCTGCGTCATTTAGACGCGGCGATAATAATACTTTCATCCCGTCTGTATTATCCGTTTTTGATATACTCAACTATATGCGATTTTTAACATCAAATATTTCAGCTTTTAGAAGATACATCAAAGAAAGCTTATTTTTTCTGATTTCTTTCATTCATTTGCTTTATCCACTAACATTCATTCCAATTTTTCTTCTTCTCTATCAACTTCTCTATTTATTTACGCTAATAGTGGGATTATTAAAATTTTCAATATTGTTATTTGACTGTATGAAACGTTTGGTTCTGATTGGTTAATCTAAATGAAATCTTTTTAGAGATGTTTGCCGCTATATTCCCATATTACACAATAAGCATTTATTTGTTTCAATATTTTATAAATAAAAATGTTTACAGAATAATTCACGATCTATACAACTTATACTCAAGCAGCTAAAATTACAAATCACTTGATGAAGTTAAATTTTAAAGAGAGAAAATATCAATTTGTGAAACAGAATTAATGAAAATAAATCAAGTAAGTGTCTAACGAATTAGAATAGTAACTAAAGTGAAACTAAGTTAGCCAAATCGTCTTAATATTATAACTATTACAGCACGGTTGTGTAAAAATAAACCGCCAAAACCACGTAATACCGGCCAATGGTGAAGACACGAGAACTGTTCGGTTAACTTCAATCAACACTAGCTTCTCCCATGATTATCGGCGCAGAGGCCATATGAAATAAACAGAAACATTATTTTGTAATGCTTTTTAGAAAGCTATTGGGTCAATCAAGGCTGAGAATATTTTTCTTCTGGCATTTATTGGAAAAGTCCCTATCTGATTTCTCTTGATCTTTCTCCTAGGAATTTATCTTCTGTTGCTGTTCAGACATTGTTAAGCATTAAAATAAAATTTATCCATTCTTGATTTCTGATAAAATAACTTTTAAACCCACATTAACAACAGTTTTCTCCCCGTTTTGCATATAGCATTTTCTAATTAAGTTTAAACAATTCTCTATAAAAATTTTAAACGACTTGCACGGTTCTCTTATATTTTCTAATTTAATGTACTTAATTGATTTCAGTTTTGAGGTGAATATATGTCCATCTGGACAAGCAGATTTTATGTACTTTGGTACAATGGTAATGTAATCACAGACGATATAGTAACAAGGTTAACAATAGCCATTATTCTGTTTTGAGATATATATTTAAGTCTCCAATAATTTAATTGCACTGAATACAAAACAAATTAAAGTATTGAATATCTGGAAGTCAAAAGTACTGAGGGTCATTTCTGGGTCGGTAAATGAAAGTGATGATTGGAGAAGGAGATATAAAAAAGTACGGTACATCAAGTGTGATGAGCGAAATCAAATGTAACATCTGAATTGAACGAGGAGATATTTGGACACATTTTGTTGGTTTACGCTTAAGCAGCTGCAGTTTTGGGCCGCTTATACGAGCAATGGACTTGGTCCAGGTGATCCGGCAGCTAGACAAAGTTATGGACTAAGCCATCGCTTGCAACGGCAGTTGCCCGCACGTGGACGACGGACCGGATAGGCTTGGGAATAATTGTTATTATTAGCTTTATTCCGATCAAAGAGACACTCAGCTCTGACACGACATAGTTCACGTCGGCTGAGAGCCCACTCCCGCATAGTGCGTATTTCTAATTAATTATCAAAGCTTCTTTCAAATCTTTCTTTTTTCGATTCGATCGTTGCAGCGTAAACCAACACTCGCGCGTACAAATTAGAGAGAATAGAGAAAGCGTATATAAATTATATCAGAATATAATGGTGAGCCTTGGAAGACTTCATAACGCTTCTCTATTTTTTTTAACAAGAACTCTACCTACAAAATAATCAAAGAACACAAAGTACTTAATGTTAGAATCTTCATTACTACTAAAAACAGAATGGTAGTCGAAGATTATCTAAAACAAAAAATTGTAATCACTTTCAGAAGACACGCTGTAATTTAAAAGGTTTATGGTAATTTTCAAAAGTCAGTAAAAAGGGTTTACAAAAACGCGGTTGCCTTAAAGTTTTCGGGGAGTTTATAGTTGTTTTAAATAAGATTAAACTGACTAAATTTTTTAACTGAACTTCTAACCAAACTGTGTGCATACTTTATACTTATGTGCACATTTTCGAAGTTTGAAATAAATGTAAATTTTTTACAGAAGTGGCGTCATCTGATGTTTTACGGAGTAATGGATTAGCTAGCTGATAACAGAGTTATTCATGTATCTTTAGAATTAAAGTTAGGTGCAGATTATTACTTATACCAATAAACTCTGTATCTGTTAATTATAAAGGCGGTACTCACCTTAGTGATGGTGGTAAGTATTAGAATTACAAAAATCGCTTTCATTGTATTGCTCTGGTAATTTATTTTCTAAAAGCTACTGCAACATCTATTGATGGTAAAGTACACTATCGAAAACTTCTAATTAAACCGATGCGCACTGTGCCGCAAAAGTTAAGGTTATTGCTGATAAACGTATAAAAATTCTACAAACAACGTTTCGTAACTGATGAGTAATTTATGCACGTCTTTAGAGGTCTCAGATACTTATCAGGGCTGTGTGCTCGTTTTGGAAAAGCGGCGGTCTGTGTCAGCGAATTGCCTTTGGCGATAAATTGATCCCATTTTTGATTACATCAGTTCGTGCTCAACTATGTTTAGAATAACAAAACTTACACGCGAATGACACACTTACTCGACATAATTAGAAAAATATACCGAGTGCAATAAACAAATAAATGTTTGTGTAGTAACTTAGCATAGTCATAGAGAACGATGTGGTCCACTTATGTGCTGTCTATTTGGGTATCGCAAAATATTGGGTTTATACACAACCTGCATTTATTATTAAGTACAAAAAGTAAAAAAATACGCAAAGCAAATATTTTAGGTGGATTTTCAAAATGTTCAGCCTGATGGTCAATACGGTGGAACCAATTTCTTCTAGCATTTTCCAGGTATCTCCGAAACATGGATTTTGAACGCATCAACTCCCTCTTCGGACGCCGAAAATCGTTGTTCTTCATATGTGGGAACAAAAAGAAATCAGGACTGTCCAGCGGATGACTCATCAATTTGACGTTTTCAGTGCGCAAAAAGCCAGTTGTTTGCATCGATGTGTATGAGCTCACATTGCCATGGTGGAGAATGATCCGGAGCCTTCTTATTTCTCCGAAGGCTTCTGGCAAATAAATGGTTGTGTACCGTTTAGAATTGACCGTTTTATGATCCTCAAAAACCACGGATGCAACATGTTTAGTTTTTCAAAAAAGGCGACCATTGGCTTCAAATTGCTTCGAGTGCGATCGACTTTTATTGCGTTTGGCCCATCTTCTACTTTCGGCCTAATGCGCATAAATCAAGATTTTGTCACCTATGACCATGTTGTAAACGATATTTGAAGTCTCTTAATCGTATTTCTTGAGCGATCGTTAACTGATGCGGGATCCAACGCGCACGCAGCTTTTTCACGGTTAAATGTTTATACAACATCGAATTTATGCTAGTCATACTAATGCCTAAGGAAGCCTAAATTTCATGATAAGTCTTTTTGAGATTAAAAAATTATTAAGTCCATTTTTGACTGGGAGGAAATTTTCAACTAAATGACAACAAAACAAATAGCGTCTGTATGATAAAACGTTCTGAGTGCGTGAAAAATATTGTTAATTGCAAAGGTACGATCGTATTCCCAATAAACATTACAGACTAGTAGTCAAAGATTTATTCATTATTATTGTGGTTTGGACCAGTTAAACTTTGATTATGATGATACAGTCACTTATTATCATTTCAATAATATAAACATTTTCAAAGTAATATTCAGTTTAAACGAGATTTTCGATTAGTCCTAAAAGTGAAAAGTTAGTGGTCTGGTTAATTAGATAAATACAATAACACTGGACTATGTTTCACTTAACAGATAAAAGCAAAATTTGCAAACAGTAGAAGTAGTCCATGATGTAGTTACTGGCATGGATGTCTCAAAGACGTTTTGGCACAATCACTTGTACCACAACCACACTGGATGACGACCGCTTTTACAATTGCTAAAGTTAAAAATATTTAAAAATTAAAAATAACTGAAACTTACAACTAAATCAACTGAAGTGTTAATGTACCAAAGGTTAATTGTAAGTTGAAGTTAAAAGCTAAATGTAACTTAAGATGAGCGACAACTATAATTGATTTTCAAATAAAATGTTTGGTAATTCTCCAATTTCAATAAATAGGTAACATAGTTTCTACCACGAGGATCACAAAGTCCGTACCATGTAATGAGATTTACAATAGCTCAAACCAAGAAAGTATCTGTTAATCTGAAAAACAAAACTACGCAAATTATGGCTACTTTTCGGAAGCTGGTGAGCAGTGCTAATAATGGATTTTGTCTATCATTAATAAATAGAATTATTAAGATGTGGTTTCTGTTAAATGTAGGGAACCATTTGCAGATTCCATATTGGTTTTTGGAACCCACAAGAACTTGGTCATATTAGCATTTTAATGCTAACAAAATGTTCAGATTACACCTCCTTCTTCGGACAACTTCAGAATCTGAAGTTTCACAACATGTTCCTACTGTTTTTTAACGATAAGTAATAGTGAAGCGTTAGTCTTTGACTTACTCTATAGAGTATAATGGCAGACTTTGAGAAAATCCAAATAAATGCATTTTCAACAGCATTTTCTGATATCCGTTGTTATGGTTTTTTTCATTTTCGAAGATTGCAAAGATTTGACTTTAGAGTCCATGATTGACAATTACATTAGCCCAGACCAAGAGTTTCTATGAATCTGAAAAAGAAAACTACGCAAGTGATGGGTACTTTTTAGCAGCTGGTTATGGTCTTGCAGATTTTGTTCTATATCACTGATAAATAGTATTATTCAGATATGGTTTGGAGCTTCTTGTAACCTTTTACAACGTATAACTGAAAAATCTTTCTGCTGAATGTAAGGCACCATTTTCAGATCTGATATTGGTTTTTCAAACCCACTTCAGGTCGTGAAGTATCACATGTTCCTACTGTTTTTTTTTTTGTAAACGATTTGGAATATTGGAGCCTTAGTCTTTGAATTAATCTATAGAGTTGATTAATAAAGTAGAATTAAAATTTCATGGATTTTATAAAATTTATTTATACAAGGTTGCTGATACTATTCCCAGAAAAGCTCCTAGGTACAGTGATCTGAGCTCTGAGCGTACGTTTGGTTGACTATCTTTAGGATCGTTTTGCATTTTCTGTGTTATCGTTTCCAAACCTTACAAATGCCGTCTGGTGTTTATAAAGCGTTCTAATAATATTTAAATTGTTTTTGTCTATGCTCTTATTTTCAAGGAAATTTATTAGTTCGTTATGGTTGACAGATTCGAACACTTTTGGTAGTAAATAAAGCGCATACATACGTTTCTCCTCTAGTCTTAGCATTTTTGGAGTAGCACCGTGAGCCTAAAACGCGCTTTTCTAATACCTAACCCCTGTCGAAATCCGAATTGACAACATCTCATGTCTTCTTCATATTCTCTTTGTATTCTAGTCAGTATTATTTTGAGAATGTGACCCACCGAGCTAATCGTACGGTAGTGGTCACATTTGTTAGGATTTACTTTCTTGTGTATAAGAATAAAGGCAGACTGTAGCCAATCTCTAGATAATCGACCAGTCTTGTAGACGGCATTAAACAATCTTACCATGTAGTCATGGTCAAAGAGTTTTATAACTTCTACATACACATCGTTTGGCCCAGGTGCTTTGCCTACTTTGCTGTGTCTTATTGCCTGCATAATTTCGAATTTTAGTATTTTTGTGGGCTTTTCGCTTTTGTATTGATGGTCGATTACTCTTGGAGTGCGTTGTTTAAATAGTTTTTCGGTATAATTCTTCCAGTGATCAAGTATTTCATTAAGGTCTGTGATTATAGTATTATTGTCGTCATTAAGTCTCATCAGGCTTAAATATTTTATTCGTCCGGTAGTTTCTTTCACAAGTTTCTGAATATTAATGTGTTTGTGTTTTTCCTCTAGGCGTTGTATTTCTATGCATTTGCTTCTTAGCCGTTCGTCTTTTGCTATGAGAATGTTATTTCAAATGTGTTTTTGGATTTTGCTATATTATTTTTGCTTTCGGTTTTTGTATGTTTGTTTTTCTTCCATCCGACGCCTGAAAGGACATGAAGGAAACAAGAAAAAAGAAGAAGAGTTTTTCTTCCATTATTTGTAGAATATCGTCGGCCCTCCATTGATTGTTCTTTCTGTTAGTTTGTAGTCTAATAACGTCGTTTTCGACTGATATAAGAGGATTTTTAATGAGATTCTAACTGACTTCTATATTTGGGTTTTTGTTAATTTCAGCGTTTACTTTTATTTGAACTTTGTTACGCATTTCTTCGTTCTTTATCTTATTGGTGTCAATTATTTTCTCTAAGGGTAGTTGGAGTTTCTTGAGGTTTCCGAAAACTGGATTATGGTCCGACCCAATGTTTATGCCTAGGTGTGTTCGCACGCCATGGAGTCCATTTCTATATCTTTATTAAAAAGTCAATCTGGTTTCTCACGATTTTGTTTGTAGTATGTGGTCAAGACTGCCAAGTATAAAGTCGTCTTGGAGAAAGTTGAAACCAGGTGTTCGCAATTGTCAAATCTTCTTCTTGACAAAACTAAATTAGTGTGTTGCCTCTTTCTTTCCGTATTCCTAGCCTGAAATCTCCTACAGTGTCATCGACACGTCCTTGACCGTCTTTAGCATTGAAGTCCCCCATGATTATTAAGACTTCATTCTTTTTAATTGTTTTCTTCAATTCCGTTAGATCTCTATTCATTGTTTATATTTCTACGTGGGGTCCGTCTGAAGTGGGTGCATATAAAGGGTCCTCCAATAGGAAAGCAGAAAAGTAAAGGTCTATTTGACGCAAACTCAAGGTTTTTTTTTGTTAACTCAGCGTCATTTTGTTAGTTCAAGGTTTGCCCTTTTTGCTATGCAGTCGTATTCGGTTGAAGGCCGCGTTAAAGTGATTAAAGAATACTACAAAAATGGTGAAAAAATAAAAAAACACCTATCGAGCTCTCCGTGATTATTTCGACCGCCATAACCTTCCAAATTAGACCACCATCGGTCGTTTAGTGCGAAAATTTGAGGCCGCTGATTTTTTGGTAATATTCCAAAGAGTGAACGACCCAAAAGTGTTTGCACACTGATAAATATCGCTGCGATAAAGGAATGTGAAAGAGGACCTAAAACTCTCAATAACTAGTTGGTCGCACGAATTGAGCATTTCGGATACCAGTTTACGCCGTGTTATGCACAAATATATGAATTTACACGTTTACAAAATCCAATTGGCTCAAGAACTCAAACCAATTGACCATTTTAACTGACGTGTGTTTTCTGATTGGCTCCTCCAACATCGTTCAATTGATTTAAATTTTTCATCGAAAATTATCTTCAGCAATGGGCCGCATTTTACACAGAATGGAACGGTGAAAAAGCAAAACTGTACCATTTGGGCCAACGAGAATATCAAGAACAACCAACGCATCCTCAAAAAGTGAGTGTTTGGTACGTTATGTGGTTAAAAGTTGTCATTGGACCACGTTTTTTCGAAAATAAGGCTGGAAATGCGATTAGTGTGAATTCTGAGAGATATCACGACACGATTAATGACTATTTTGTCCCAAAACGTAATCAAACTGACATAAATGATGTTTATTTTTAACAAGACGGCGCAACATGCCACTCAACACGTACGAATATCAAGTTATTGCAGTTTAAGTCTGGTGAACGTTTAATTTTGAGAAATGAAAATGTCAATTGGCCTGCTCATTCGTGCGATTTGACTCCTTTAGACTTTTTTGTAGCGATATCTGAAATGTAAAGTTAACGTAAATAAATCAGTCACCATCCAAGAACATCAAGAACAACATAATTGCAAAGATAAATGCTGTTGAAGCGACGCTATGTGAAAATGTCATCGAAAATTTCGACCATCGTATCGATGTCTGTAAAGCCAGTCGTGGTAAAAATTTGAGTGACATCATTTTTATACGTAAATGGCATATATGAATTTTTATACAATCATTACTGTGGTTTCAATAAACGTTTATTTTCCTACGCCTGAATTGGCGGACCACATACGGATGAGATTTATATTAGTCGGATAGGAGCTTTGACTTGTAATAGTACTTCTCAGTCCGAGTATGGTACAAAGTTTATTATTGAGTTGTTTACTCTTTGGTTTACTAAAAACCAACACCGTTATAGTGGTTTGGGAGATTGTTTTCAGAGTAATACAAAGTTGCTTTTTCTTTATCAGTTCTCCCCATTCATCTGCGCTAATTCTCAATTTTTTGGACGACATCATTTAGTTTGCCGGAGAGATCTAAACTCTTCATATTTCAGGTACCAATCTTTAAACTTCAGTTGTTGATATTTACCAATAAATTTTTATTCGATTCTATTTCATCTTTATTACAGAGATTTTGCAGGACGACAGTCTGAAAGGCCCTGCTGTCTAATCCCGTAATAAGTAACGTGGTATAATTTTCCTTGTGATGCCATAATTGTTTTCGTGGGAGAATAGTGTGATAGTTTCCATGACTTTCCATGCCGCAGTGTCTCAGCAGGTTGAATTATTATTCAATTATCGCCTGTGATTATATGTACTATAAGTCTTGCTGATGTCATTCATCTTGGGCCTTATGTCATTACTGATACTGCTGCTGTCCAGTATGATCATCTCTATATCTGGATACCCTCACTTGGTTTAGCCTATAGGTCAATATAGTTAACCGGGGTGTGACGCTTGAAGCCAACAAGTGAGAGTTGGGTGCCTCGTGAGGACCAGTTGTCTGAACCTTCGTCCGACTGTGTCGCTTAGACTGACCGTCCATATCAAAATGTAGTACATCGCCCACGCAACCCCTACACCTAATGACGCGTAAGAAATTCCTGTTAAATATCATAATTATATAATTAACAAATTTGTACTCTTGTAATATTAGGACTGTTATAAGGTTAACAAAGTGTGATTATGTGCCTATATTTTCTGTTAATGTTTTGAAATTTATTATTTCGGAATATAAATATTAGTGGCTACAGGGTTAAGTTCGAAGTAATATTTTAATTTCAAATGCATACTTAAAACATATTTTTTAAATGAATTTTGCTATAAGATTGAAATACAATGGTTGTTACATCTAAGCATTTTTATTAAAAATGACAGACTTTTTATAGTAGATTAATCCCATAAAATGTTTGTACAACAGTAACACTACAAACAAAGATTTAACAAGTATTTTAATATTTAGCCTAGCATAAAAGGAAATAGCTGTAAATGCTTAATTATGGTTACAAAGCATTAAACTTTGTTAAAAGTAAACACAATTTAGTGATTACGTATAACACGATTTGTTTCGCCTATTTTACATGCTAGTTTAGAAATAAAAGATTAGATAATAAAACATTTATAACAGCTAATTATGTCGTTACCACAAAGTCGTAGCTAAAAGATTTAGTTCTCTTTAGCGTGAAGTTATGATAAAAAGTTATTTAAAAGATGTGTCTACTTGGGACTTTCATCAATCTGCATATAGACCAGGGAGATTATTAAAAATACATCGTTTTTTTGCCAAACTCCCCATTTAAAGATAAAATATGGAAAAAATAGGAAAAATTCCGTAAAATTCGATGGAATAAAATTAAACAGCTGAATCATTGCAGAAGTTATTCAAATGGCGTCCAAAGTTGGCAAAAAACGGTTTTTCGCGTTTAAAGTTTCGTATAAAAACAAGTTTCAAATAAAAGTTGTAGATTTTGCAAAAACCTATAAAACAAGCTTTCCTAGATTAAAATCAATGCAAAAATGACGTAGTTATTGCAAAACAACCGTTTTAAATCACATTTTTCTTTTATTGCTTGTATGTTTTCGAAAACAAAAGATTTCACTCTGAAATTTTGAGAAAGTATAGCCTTTAACAAGTAGAAAAGGCCTTTTTTTTGTTTGCGCAAAAATATTGTACAAATTTTGCAAAAATCGATTTTATTCGTAAAAAAGGCGCTTTCGTAGAATTTGATTTGAACAGGTTCTGGAGCACTTAGAGAAACGCGCTTGAGCTCAAATTTCTTTTAGAGATTTAGTATCACGTACTATAAGAGCGCGCTTTTTATCGAAATTTCAAATATGCCAAAAATGAACTTAAATATCGATAAAAAATTTTGACCCCAAAAAACTCGAATATCGTTTTCAATTAAATTTATATGGCAATGGAATTATTACCAATCGATAGCTGTTATTTTTCTACAAATTTTGAAAAAAAAATGTTTTTTGTAGGACCTCCAGGAGCCGAAATAATTTTATTTTTTTCAAAAAAATCCTGAGGGCGTAATTTACATCGTACAGCATACACCCTCCGGGAGGTTGATTTTTAATATGTATATTTTCAATAAAAAAATATTTCGGCTCATTTCATTGACGTTAAATGTTATAAATCGCGCAGCAAAGCGAAGAAGGCAAGCGCAGGCCGCGCCAGCCGGAGTCGGGTGGTGGAGTGGGGGGAGCGCTGCGGTCGGTTCGGCCGCTCGCAATTCGGGTACATAAGAGGGGAGCTACAACAGGTTCATTCATGTTTTGGGCTTACAGAACTATTCCGAAATTCGTAACAAAAAGAACCTTATGACTACACGGCGTCAGTATTTCAGTCAGCATGCTTTAAACGAGATGCTTTTGATTTAGAGAAACTTATAAATTTTTTTTTGACATATGATCCGTTTCCAATGACGGATGTAATTTTGTCTATATACTCTGGTGTCGTCGGAAACGAGTCGACAAACTGTCATGAGGCTATGGAAGTTGGAACACAGTTATTACGTAATACTATAGGTAAATCGTTTGCTTCCTTGAAAGCTGTTAAAAAAAGTAGTGTGCAAACACTACGTTCCGTACATTCTTGCGTAACAGTTAATGATGAGAAAGTTCCTATTAATCCGTTGTTAATATTTTAAAGCATAACTTTGAATATTAAAACGAAAGATGATATGAAACAATATTCAAAATACGAGCTAGCTCGTATATAATTTCAAATGCGCATCGCTTGTAGTAGTCGCTTACAAAATAATAACTTCTTCACAAAATACGTTTATCGTTTTCGATTTCGGTAACATTAAATCGTGTACCTGGATACAGTTTTGGCCTTCATTCATCAATACAAAATTCATCGTTGGTATCAATAATTTAACAAAATAGGCTGTTTCAGTGAGCTGAACTACCCAAACTTCAGAAGTAGCTAACAACGGTTATTCAACATTTTATACGCTGCCTTTTCAAATAGTAAAAATTCATTGGAGGGCGTCCCGTGGCAACCTGTATACAATTTCTAAATTAGGAATTCGACGTTTTGAGTGCTCAAAAAGTCAATTATTTGCGTCGATGTGTGTGTGAGCTCGCATTGTCACGGTGGAGAATGATCCGGAGTCGTCCGTAGATTTTTTTTTTATTTCTCAGAAGACTTCTGTCAAATAGCTGGGTACCATTCAGAAATGACCGTTTTACAATCCTTTAAAGCCACGGTTGCGACTTGTTTAGTTGATAAAAAAATACAAGTGATCATTTGTTTCAAGTTTGGCTTATCTTGTAAGACTCATACAATCAATTGCTGTTTACTTTCGGATTTATACGCATAAATCGAAGATTCGGCACCTGTGACAATTTTGTAAACGATATTTTAA
This sequence comes from Sinelater perroti, assembly GCA_036346155.1. Taxonomy (NCBI): domain Eukaryota; kingdom Metazoa; phylum Arthropoda; class Insecta; order Coleoptera; family Elateridae; genus Sinelater; species Sinelater perroti. The sequence goes on from JARFIY010000359.1 coordinate 2,102,605, forward strand.
GCACCGAAGGTAGCGGGTAGGTATTACTTTACGATCACGGTAAAGTATAGACCTGCTTCAGGAACGTAGCGATCCTACCTACGCGAGCTCTTGATTGTTCCCATTTCTGAAACAGGGAGCAATCATGCTCTAGCCTAATTCCTTACCTACATTATATATCCCTACCTATCCTCACTCCCCTCACCAACACGCTTGGGCAGCGCGGTGAGTCATGGCTAAACACGCCCCAACAAAGCGTTAGGGCAGGCTTACATCCGACGATGGATGACATAGCTGATGATGATGATTTTAAGCACCGCGATCGTATTTCTTGAGTATTTCTTTCGACTAACCAACATGGGTCTTTTTTTGAGGGGTCGTTAATTTATGCGGGATCCAACACGCCCATAACTGTTTATGCAATATTAAATATATTCTAGTCATACTAATGTCCAAAGATCTCTAGATTTTGCGATAAGCCTCATCACAATTTTGCTTTATCGGTTTGCCCACGGCATCGATATTTACTGGCACCACATTCGATTTCGGACGGCCTTCTTTAAATATATCCGCTAGCGAACTACGACCACGATTAAACTCATTGAACCAACAATATACAATGGGTCCGTGTGGGGTCTCATCGCCAAAAACCGAAGTAAGTCGATCGACGCATTGTTGTTGAGGTAATCCACGTCGACAGTCGTAAAAAAATCATCCCATGAAAATGTTCACGAGTTAATTTCATTTTTCGGCCGCAAGGAAATTTTCAACTTAATGAAAACAAACAAATAGAGTTCGCATGACAAGTTCTGCGTACGTATGCCGTCAAACATGTCAAAATGTATGATGCAAACGTCAGATCGCACACGTAGATATCGAGCAGCAGTTGTCTATGGGCTGTTAAAAATTCTCCAGTTTCTTTATATTTGTAGTGTTCTAGTCCACACACCTAAAGATTATTATGGGTGACTTCAATGCGAAAGTGGGCGGAGAAGAAGTAGAGAAAGTGGTCGGAAAACACGGTCTTGGACAGCGCAACAGCAGAGGAGATAGGTTAGTACAGTTCTGCCAAGAGAAAAAACTTGTGATTACAAATACATGGTTCCAACTTCCAGAAAGACGCCTATATACGTGGCACTCTCTACAGCACACCCCAGATAATATTACCAGAAATCAGATCGACTATATCCTAATAAGCTCGAGGTTTAAAAACGTAATAAAAGGAGTAAAAACATACTCAGGAACCGACATAAGTTCGGATCATAAACCCTGTAGTAGGGAGGTTAGATGTACAATTTAAAAAGGTCAAAAAAGATAACAGAAAAAATGTCGACATAACCAAACTTAAAGATTTTTTTTTTTAATTTATTAACTATTTGCAATCTATAAAGACTTACAATAAGCAAATTTAATGTGTGAATTGTGGGTTGAGTAGTATGCATGTGAGTTAGGGACCAGTGACCTTAACTCAGTGTTATCTTAAAATATAGTTGTTGCTTATATTTATAATAATAATAAAAACGTTAACTACAACTAAAGTCTATTTGGCAGGACAAGGGGCTTTCATCTGTTTAGTCTTTGAATGTTGTCACTATTGTCCAAAAGGTTGATCACTAAGACGTTGCTATGATGTTCTAGTTTATTTATATATTTTGCACTAAACTTTCTAATAGTTTCCTTAACTGTGTCCACTTTCACATCACTCATTATGTCAGCATTCCTTACAAAATACGGAGCATCGCACATAGCACGTAGAACTTTTGACTAATATCTTTCGATAATTTGAATGTTAGTGTTGGCTGCAGTTCCCCATAGTTGGACACCATAAGTCCAAATTGGTTTGAACGCGACGTTGTAAACTAACAATTTATTCCTGAGAGACAATTTGGATTTTCTGCCCAGTAGCCAGTAGTGTTTGCTAAATTTGGTGCCAAGTTGTTTTCTTTTATTCCAAATATGTGGCTTCCATGTCAGCCCCTTATCAAGGTGCATTCTTAGATTTTTGACCTCTGTTACATGAGGTAATGGATTGTTGTTAATAAAAATTTGTGGTGAGTTGCCTCTACATTTTGTGAACGTAATGTGGTATAATTTAGACTCATTTATTTTAACTCTCCACTTCTTGGTCCAATTTACGATATCATTTAAGTGATTTTGTAGCGTTCTTGCAGCTGTGACTGGGTCTTTATGTTTCACCAAGATTGCTTTATCATCCGCAAAAGTAGCTGTGAGCGACTGATCATGTCAGCTGTAAAAAGGATATACAAAAGGGGTCCGAGGACGCTCCCCTGTGGTACCCCTAATCTAATTAAATGTATTTTAGTGAGCGTTTGGTCATATTTTATCTGGAAGTATCTTTCTTCTAAGTATGATTGAATTATAATATAATATGAATGTGGTAGCGATCTTTTCAATTTATACAGCAGCCCATCGTGCCACACCTTATCGAAAGCTTGGCTGTCGTCGAGGAAGACTGCTGTGCAGTAACTTTTTTCTTCAAGAGATTGATTTATTAAGTTGACTACACGATGGACCTGCTGTATGGTTGAATGCTCCCTTCTAAATCCAAACTGATGCGGTGGAATCAAATTCATCTCTTCGATGATTGGCGTAAGTCTTTTGGCTAGCAATCTTTCTAATAGTTTACCAAGTATGGATAGTAAACTAATTGGCCTATATGAAGCAGCCTCGTTGGGTGGTTTCCCAGGTTTTAATATAAGAATCACTTGAGCCACCTTCCAGAGTAACGGAAAGTACCCTAAACGCAGGACTGAATTGAATAAGATTATAATCATAACAAAGCTTTTGCGAGGAAGTTCCTTGATTATCTTTCCTGTTATTTGATCAATGCCGGGGGCCTTTTTTGGATATAGATCATTTTTAACCATATCTTTAACTTCCTTAACTGAGAAGAGCGTTGGCAGTGGGGCCAATTGATATGGTGTGTGGAGATAATTCTTTATTTCAGCATCTTCTTCTGGTGTTAAAGAAGAGGGCAAAGGTTGAAAAACTTTACTAAGATACTGAGCAAAAACATCTGCCTTATCCGAATCAGTGCGTGTCCAACTGTTGTCTTCTTTGCGTATTGGGGGAATTTGTTGATGCTGGTATTTAATCCTTTTGGTTGCTCTCCACAAAGCGTAGTTTGTATCAATGGTAGGACTTAAATTTTCCAAGTACTCTTGAAAGCTTTTATTCTTTAAGTCTTTGATTAAACTCTTGAGTTCCGCAGATGTTTTATTATAGCGTGTTTTATCAGAGGGGTAACCAGTGTTCTGCCAAATTCTCCTCAGCCTTCTTTGTTCAGCAATTTTCTTCTTGATGACCATTGGACAGCATTCCTGTTTCCTTGTAATTGGGATATCTGGTGTCGCTTCCCTAGCCTTGTAATACTTGGGTAAAGTTCCATACCGCAGCCTCAACGTCATCAGTGGTTTTGAGCGGTATTCTCATATTCAGTTCTAAAGTGGTAGCAATCTGTTCTGTTATTAAAAAGTTTTGATGGCTTTTCTTTTTCAATAATTGTTGCACTTATTGTAGCTATAACAGGAGTGTGATCGGAGTTAAGATCCAAACATGATGAGATGTGCAGGTACCCAGGAGCTATACCTTTGGTAACGAAGAAATCCAGCAAGTGCGGAATTTTGTTGACATCTGTGGGCCAGTACGTTGGTTCATATGTTGATAAATAATTTAGCTGTAGTTATTGAGTATTTTTCGCATTGTAGTCTCCGCCTGCTAGGAACCTATTACCCAGGGAGCGAAAATAGTTAATAAAACCTTCTTTGTTAGTAGGGCGATTTGGCGGGCAGTACGCTGCTGAGAATATGAGAGGACCGTGCCAGTCTTCTATTCGAACACTAGTTGCTTGTAGGAAGTCCTCCTTGAATTTTGATAGCTCATAATGTTTAATACTATTCTTGATCAGTATGGCCGTACCTCCCATAGCATGTCTCTCTGCTTCTGGATGTTCTGTGGAATATATGTTGTAGTTTTGTATTTTGAGTTAACTTGAGCTTGTGAAATGAGTCTCTGAAACGAGTAAAATATCTACATTATGTAACTTAAGAAACATTTCTACTTCTTGGTTGTGTTTTGAAAGCCCATTGGCATTCCATAAGGCGATTTTAAATATTGGAGCCATTTTTATTATTTGACAATTCTTCTCTTAGGAGCCTGATCTGTGTTGATAATTCATTTATATATATATATATATATATATATATATATATATATATATATATATATATATATATATATATATATATATATAAGAGAAACCAACCGATGTTAAGCATAGTAAATAAGGACAACCAATTATTAACAAATAAAAGAAGGTTCTACAGGAATGGCAAACATACATACAAGCAGCATTTAGTAGCGACACACCAAGAACATATGATAAAAATAAAGAATACGAGCAGGCTCCGCATATTTTAAAAACAGAGATAAAAAGAGCACTTAAACGCAGTAAAAACTGGAAAGCAGCCGGACCCGACGAGGTTCACATAGAAACGTTAAAACTTCTAGAAGAACAAAATTTAGATCCATTGCTCCAATTAATACGGCAAATATATGAGACAGGTGATATCCCGAAAGACTGGCTGACTTCAACATTTATTCCCCTTCTTAAAAAGTCAAACGCCAAAAGATGTAACGAATTCGGACTAATAAGCCTAATGAGCCAAGTGCTAAAAATTCTATTTAAAATAATACAAGCTAGAATCTATTATAAATGCGAGACAGATATGAGCGATGTGCAATTTGGATTTCGCGAAGGCCTAGGAACGAGGGAAGCATTAGCCAGCGTATCGATACTCTTTCAGAAATGCCGAGATATGAGAAAAGACGTCTATGCCTGTTTCGTAGATTACGAAAAGGCGTTTGATCGAATTAATCATAACATTTTAATTATATTACTACAGGAAAAAGGATTAGACAAACAAGACATACAATTTATCAGAAATCTTTACTGGAATCAGAAAGCATCAATAAGAATAGAATAAACAATTTCAGATTTAGTGCCCATAGAGAAAGGTTACGACAAGGTTGTGTACTATCACCGATGTTATTTTACATCTATTCTGAGCATATTTTTGATGAAGCATTGACTGACGTTGAAGATGGAATAAAAATAAACCGCAGAATAATAAACAATATCCGCTATGCAGACGATACAGTCATCATAGCGAATAGTCCAGAAACATTACAACGCCTATTAGACAAAATTACAAGCGTGGGAGACCAACTAGGTATAAAAATCAACGTGTCAAAAACAAAAGTAATGGCCGTGACTAGAACATCAAACCTGCGACCGAATATATCTATATACGGTTCCACAATTGAAAACGTCAATTAGTTCAAATATTTTGGAAGTTGGATTACGGAAAATGTCCATTTTGATACAGAAATATGATCACGCATAGAACAAGCTAGAGCAGTACTTATAAAAATGAGAAACCTACCGTGCAACACAACCTTGACCTTATATGCACATTAAGTTTTGTTATATGGAGCGCAGACATGCACGCTAAAAGAATAGAATAGAAGCTTTCAAAATGTGGATCTCAGAAGGTTACTAAAAATCCCATAGATTGAGCATGTATCAAACGAAGACGGATGGGGTTAGAAAGGGAACTAAATACTAACAACTATAAAGCGTAGAAATAAGGCATACTTTGGCCTCGTATACCGAAGCTCAAAATACAACATCCTAAAACGTGTAATAGAAGGAAAGATTGAAGTAAAACATGGCCCTGGGACAGACAACATTCGTGGTTGGAAATGTCCGTAATTGGATGAGTATGAATACATTATCCCTAATTCGCTCTACTTAAGAGCGCATTAAATATGCCGAGATTGTTATCAACCTTCAGTAATAGAGATGGTACCCGAAGAAGAAGATTGTGGTTGTCTCTCATCTTAAACGCACGCACATTCGTAAAACGCACACGCACGCACGCGCGCTCGCACACACACACACACAGATGAAATTGTAATCTCATTAACTACCTCTTAAGCGTTTGCACGCTTTCAGTAGTTAATAAACAGCAAATATTTGATTGCTTATCTAAATATATGTAATTCTCATTAGAAATACGATCAAGATTCATAATTAACAATGTTTATCTAGAATTAAAAAATGACTGTTCCATGCAATTTTGCTTTTGTTCATTTGTAAACTTTATACAAACAAGCGTCTACATTAATATTTTAATTACAAATCTGTAAGTTAATTTTTGTGCAGATGTTCTATCATGAAATGTCCCAACTATGTATCATTCAGATATAATATAGAAGCAAAAAATTAAGTTTTCTGTCCTTCAAAATTGTCTAGTGAGTAATAACATAGACCTCTTGATTAATATAACTTTATAAGTGGAGAGAATGAAAATAGAAGAATTTTTCAATGTGCTCACAACTCAGTTCTAATTACGCAAATTAGAGTTTCTTGGAACTTTTAAAAACTCATTCTATTTCTTTACTATCCAGGTAAGATACTATTTTGCAGATTTAGTTCTTCCTGAAATATGGCAGTGTTATCTTGGTCAAAAACGGAATACCGGGCAAATATGGATTACAACTTTGCGCGCGGTTTTCGTGCTGTTCACTACTTGGAAGGAACAACCCCTGTGCTAAAAAAGATGATTTAAGTAGCATCGGGAGAGAGAAAATTTCCGATTGGAAAATACTACTAGAACAGGACGAGAACTCTCGACGGTTATGGGGGGAAATATCGTTACTATCACGAAAATGAGTCCGACAAATACAAGATCTATCATCATAATAAAAGTGTTTAAATATTCTCGAATAAGCAATTCATACCACTGTGCATAACCTCATTCAAGTGAGGAAAGTTTCTTCTCATTGGGTACGCAATACTCTTACCGACTAGCAAATGACACGACATATTTCATGGAGAAATAAGATGTTTAATAAGTTCTCAAATGGATCGTAACAAATGAGGGAATCTGATTTTATTTTTATATTGTGTTCGCTAAAGTCCAAAACAAAACCTATATCTTTATGATTATTAGTAAATCCTACCAGAAAAACGTTGCTTACTAACAGTAATTAATTAATAAACCAGACAAACTAAAGTTTATCGGGACAAAAGTTTCAAATCATCATTGGGTTTTTGTTTTCTTACTACATGTTTTATGTTCATGCCGTTGTTATGTAATAAATGCATAATTCTAAATATTTGCAGATGATTTGTAAGAAAAAGATCATAAAAACGAGGCAAAAAGAACAAAAAAACGGGAAAACGTATGCTTCGCCTGAAAAAGCTGTCGGTTTGCGATTACTGCCAAACCTAACGCCATGTTGCCGCTGAGGTCCAATCTAATCACAGGTTTAATTTATTTTTGATTAAGAGTAATCTGGCCTTGGAGCACGTCAGCCGTCGAAGAAGAAATTGCCTTTGACAGCCAATCCCAAGAAATTTTTGCCGTTGGATCGTTTGATCTTTGGAAAGCGTTTCACTTTAATGGCCCAGTCAATTTTGAATTCTATAGAACAAAAAACACAAGTTTAGAATTAATTCAGGCGTCAAATTGGTGATGGAGCTATGTATCATGATTTTGAATGCGATTTCAAGTGAAGGCAGCCTGTTGATAAAAGTAGATCGTAGGAATAAAGACCCACTTGTCATCTTTTACAACTTCTTAAAATGTTGATGGCAAGTACAAGGCAACCGACTACATTTCAAATCTTGGCCAAACATTATTTGCTTGGACAAGACATAAAATAGATGAAAAACCTTGGGTTTGGCGACAAGACAAATCTGTGCCCATCGCTAATGAGATCGTCAAGTATTTTAATGAAGAAGTGAGCACAAGCTACTGGCTAGCCCGTAATCCCGATTTGAACTTGATTGAGAACATTTAAAGCGTTTTGCAGGAGAAAGTTTAGCAACGAAAACAGGTGAAGAACAAAGTCTAGTTATTTGCGGAAATCAAGTGCTAGAGAAAGGGATTGACTCCAAAATGACCAAAGGACTCTTACAATATACTTGTAATGGATGACAAATTGCATAATTCATAAATTGCAATTTGTTATTCAAGAGAGGTAGTAACGAAATTATATGTACCCCGTTAATTACGTCTCTATTTGCAAGCACTTGAGATGATTTCTTGAAACACCTCATAAGTTTTAATAAAGTGTCAATACTAAAATGAGGTTCTAGAATTACTTTTTCCGGCATTATCTGGAGTGTGCAAACCCGGCACTTTTAATGGGTGCTCCATAAACATTATCTCCTTGAACCGATTAAATAAAAGAATAATGATGTTTGCACCGCATTTACACGGCAATAAAGTAAGGCATAATTCCTTATTTCTTAGATGCCTTTCGCACAATAACTTTTGCAGAACGACAAACAGTTGTCAGTTTAAGTTTTATCTGAATTAAGCTTACATCTCTTAACATTCTGTTCAGTGCAAGTATACATAAAGTTCAAAATATTTTAATTTAAACTAGTACAACACACCAAACTAGTCGTTTCCGGCATATGTAGTAAAATATTATTTATATTAATGTGTTTGCATAAAATCTAAGGTCAGTATTGTCAGTTTTTAATTCTTTACAGTTTTACAGTAACTCTGTTTGAAAGCAAATTCCCGTATTTATGTTATAAAAACTCAATTAAAATTACCCCCTTAGTCAAGAAAAACTGAAGTTAAAGTATATTACAATTACCTTTATTCATCTGTTATCTTTCAATTCTTTCCATTACCTAACGCGTTCATCGCTAGTTCTGTTTTAATGCTTTTTCTACTATATCCTTGATATTTGTTGTTGATTTCTTTTTATATTCCTATCTCGCACTTGTCTATATGTCTTCGTAGTTTTTTTGTTTTGCTTTGTCATTGTCAATTGGCTTACCTGCGCTATACTAGAAAATCCAGCCAGCTACGCTTGGCTACTATAAAAATGCAAGTGTTACAAACTTTCTGTGGCAATCGTTACTATTGCTGCCCTCCAACGCTTGTGCCAGTCACGAATTCCGTCTCACTCTGGTGCATCGCCGTAATGGGCTTTGACGTTATGTTGACATTATGAAATAAATAGCAACGATCGTTCATGCATTTCCGCGTGGCCTCGAATGCGTTTCTCTGGCAACCAATGCTTCTCACACGGCCGGGGACCGGAGAACTCCGCATCGCGCTTTAATGATATTTGATGATGATCGTCAGATAACAAGCGTTTGCCCTATATAATTTTATTATACTCTATATCTTGGAAGGTAGTGCAGAAGTAAATTTAATTTTGCCGCTGCTTTTCTCTAATTTTAAGAATGTGTTCTTGAATTTTTTGTAATTCTTCTTATTTCAACAGAGTTGCACCTAAGGTTATATTCAATTAATACTTTTTGTATAAATAAATTTTATATTAATTTTGCTACCAGGAAACACTAACTTATCTATTGGGGATAGATAAAAGAGATATTATCTAACTGTAACTATCCACGTACTGTATGTTAAAATTAACTTTTTTTTTATTGACTCCAAATTGTTGTACAATCTGTCTGTGAAAGCAGACATTAAATACATCCTATGAAAAATACTTAAAACTAACTTAAATAACTAAATTATGACTTGAAGAGAAGTGCTCCTATGAGCACACTTAGAAGTGTAGTATAATACAATTTATATTTATATAATATATGATTAAAAAAGACAGCAATTTAGACTAAGCGCGTTGGGAGGTCTGTAGGTTTGAACCTTTTCAGTCTTCTTCGCTCTTCATCATCGTCAAAGAGCGTGTTTGCCAGTTGATTAGGGTGTGTTATCATCTTGTTTGCATGTTTGGCACTGATAGTTGTGATTTCAGTGGCGTAGCTACCGGAGGGCTAGACGTGGCAGTGCCCCAAGCTCAGGGGGCCCCTCGGACTCTAACTTACAAACTATAAATTGAACTAGTGAAAATTTCTCCCACATTCGAAATATAAATAAACCAGATTCCAGGAACGCGTCTTTAATAATGGCAACTTATTTGAAAAAATACAGGGGAATTCCCAACAAGCCTCGATAAAACCATGGAAATAAACAATTATAATAAACGGTCTATAAAACTAATCAGTTAGGTAAATTAAAACTTTATTGCAACAAAAAACCTTTTATAGCAAACTTTTTCTCATTTTTAATTGTTTTTTCTTCTCGTTTAACTATTACTTGAAAAATAATATTTTTACTTGAGAAACGAAACGCTATTCTTTAGTACATGACACTCCTACCACACTTGTATGAAAGTATTCGTACGAATGTTTGCCGGAAACGCAAGCGTTCGTCTCGTTTTTACTTTCTAGTGTGGGCAAGAGGCAAATAGGCAAATTCGCGAAGCTTCGTGCCGCATACATAGAAGTGTAGTCGGAGCATTATAGTGTAGGTTTGCTAGTGCCATCTGTCGATCGATATAAAATGTTGACCGGTGAGTCCGGGGATTCCCCAACGACGTGACGTTATATATCAATTACGTTTCTTGTTGATTATGACATAATAAGTTTGCAAAAATAAGAGAACTTAAATAATGGATAAAAAGAAGAAACCTAGCGGTGCGTTTAAGCCAGACAACGTCAGGAAAGAGAAGATACTAGACAAAAATTACCAAAAATTGACACATTTTTTAGTCAGCCGTCTACAAGCAGTTTTAGCCCAAATATTTTGGACAATGTGATTGTGTCTGCTGTGGTGCAGGCTGAGAAGCCTACTGAAGGAGATCTGACAATTATTGCAGTTAAAGATACCGCCATCAGGGAGGATGTCGCTGATCACATCAACGACGACAATGTCTGCGTGGCACAAGTAACAGCGGAAAAACCAACGATCTCGTCAGTTTTCGAAAATTTGTACAATCAATCGTCATACGACTTGGAAAATTTTACGAACATTTTATTGTTAAGTGATGATAAAAAACGTCAAATTCTTGATCGTGGACCTTTACAGCCTTCGGGACCTTTTCCAAAAGACGCCCACCAGGACAACAGGTGTTTTTCAAAATGGTACTACTTTTCAACTTCTAAATATGGACCAGTTCATCGTTTTTGGTTGTGTTATTCTAAGATACTAGATGCTGCCTATTGTCAACCCTGCTGGCTATTTGCTTCGCAAAGGAATAATGTATGGTGTAAGGGCATTCGGGACTGGAAACATTTATCAGAACGAATAAAACAACACAGTTTCGCGAGTGATACAACTACCGACAAGGAACTTGAAAATGAAATTCGTAAAGAAGCGTCATTTTGGAAAATGGTTCTTCAAAGATTATTCGATGTCATAGTTACCCTAGCAAAGAGTTCTTTGGCTTTAAGAGGACATCGAGAAAACTTAAATGAGGAGGGGTGCCATGGAAATTTTCTGTCCGTTGTAGAACTTGTCGCCCGATATGATCACATACTGCAGCAAGTTTTGGATATGCCTAAAGGTATTATTTTTATTTCTAAGTTTTTACCTGGCTGCTTCAGAAGGAGGGTTATGTTTCTCGAGAGTTTGTATGTATGTATACTAGGACTCAGTATTAGAAGTAAATTTTGTAAACAATAAACTGTCACTTTTTACGTCATGTTGATTTTGCATTTGGAATTTATGGCTTGGCAGCAAGTTATCAGGTTTTGTACTAGAGTTGTGAGTAAACCACTATTTATATTAAATTAAGTCAAGAAAAATAAAATATTATATTTCTTATTGTATTTTAAGCTACTCATTTTAAAAATAATAAAATTAATGTTTAGTCAGAACAAAAAAGGGTAGATGGTCTGATAACTGATAACTGATAACTTGCTGCCAAGCCATAAACTCTTAATTAAAAATCAAGATGACGTAAAAAGTGACAGTTCTTTGTTTACAAAACTTACTTCTAATACTGATTCCTAGTATATGTATGTGGATTTTTTCCCTGCTACAGCCTAAACGGCTTGATGGATTTTCACATATGAGGTAGTCGTCTTGATAGAGCGAGTGACACAGGGTACAAAAATTTTTCTAAACCCATCGTGGTTCAAAATGAGGAATTTTAATCAAATAATAATCAATCAATTTAAACACAAAAATATTTAAGTTACTGTAGTCGTTTTTTTATTCATTTATTTTTATTAAAATTAACTGTTTATATTCTAATTATTGTTTAAAATCGTTTTTAGGATCAACAAGATATCTGAGTGCAACAATTCAAAATGAAATGATTGATTGCTTGGGGACCACACTTGAAAATCATCTGCTAGAACAGATGAGAGCGTCGCCGTTTTTCGCCATCATATTGGATACGACACAAGATATATCGATGGTAGACCAGCTGAGCATTGTTGTGAGAAATGCAGTAATAACCATATCGGAAAATGGACAGCCAGTTGACATAGAGGTTAAAGAAATTTTTCTAGGTTTTTCGCAGCCAGCGAACACGGCGCAGCAGATTTAGTCAATCAGGTGACTACATTATTTAAGGATAAAAATATTGATTTAAAAAAATGTGTGGGTCAAGGCTATGATGGAGCCAATGTCATGAGCGGTGTGTACAATGGTGTACAAAAACAAATTAAGGATATCCAGTCTAACGCGGAGTACGTACATTGCGTCACTTATAATTTAAATTTGGTGGTAAATGACGCCGTTAGCAATTGTTTGGAATTGCAGAATTATTTCGCAGCATTGCAAGATTTCTTTAATTTTTTCGGACTTAGCATCAATCGCTGGGATCTGCTGTCAAAATTCACTGACGAATCGGGTACCACTCTAAAAAAACTAAATCCGATTAGATGGTCCAGTAGGGTCAATACGATATCTGCAGTAAAACTTCGTTATTTCGATATAATCACAGCATTATCAGAAATCATTCTCAAAAGTTCCACTAAAGATGAGCGTAGTCAAGCAGAAAATATTAAAACAAAAATGCTAAATTTCGAGTTCGTGTTCCTTTGTGGATTCATGCACTGCATATTGAATGATATCAATTATGCATCTAAAACTTTGCAAAAATACAACATTGATTTGGACGAAGCAAGTAGAGCTTTACAAGAAACAAATGCAAGTATGCAAATTTATAGAAATGACTTTGAATCATTTAAACGCAAAGCCAGTGAAACTGCAACAAAATATGTCATAGATCCCCATTTCAAAGAAAAAAGGCAAAGGAAAATAGAAAAACATTTTGATGAATTATCTTCAGATAACCGATCTCAAAACAGGGAAGAAATACTTAAATTACTATTTTCAATAATGTACTAGACACAATAATAACTCAGTTAAATGCACGTTTTACTGGCATGAGTACAGTCAGTACATGTAGATGAAACAACTTTATTGCAAAAGTGTGACCAATTCCAACGTAAATATTCTGTTATAATAGACCCTAACTTTTCCCTTCAATTTCTTAATATTTACCACCTGCTTTTACCTGAATTAACTAGGCAAAAACATGGACTATTCACCAATTCTGTAAAGAAATAATGAGCAAATATGGGGTGTTGGAATGTGACCTAACAGAAGTATTTACAGCAATTTTACTGTTCCATACAATTCCTGTCACTTCTGCAGAAGCTGAAAGATCATTTAGCAAATTAAAAATTATAAAAAACTATTTGAGGAATACTATGGGCCAAGCTCGACTCCGACATTTATCACTAATAGCAATCGAAAACAAAGAAGCATCAAGTTTAGATTTAACCGAAGTAATTGATACATTTGCGAAAACTAAAGCTAGGAAACGATTATAGATAAACTAAACTTCCGACTTTCCTATAACTAGAAGAGATGCTTTATAGAGATAAGTTTACCTTTGTACATGACATCGCTAAATAAATTGTTTTTGATGTTTATGTACAATAAATCAAAATAAAAACTTTTTGATTTAGGTACTTAGTTTTATTCCTTAATTGCCTTAATACCAATACCTATATTAATTTATTTATCCAATTATTCATTCCTAAACTCTGCGTGTAGAATCAGGACGTGCCCTGCTATGCACACTAAAGAACTGATTATAAAGTAGCTTTGCAAATTTAAAGTATTTAAATGTAACTACATATTTATATTTTGACTTGTATTGATAAAATTTTAAAGATTTGTTCCGTATTCGTCATGTTCCGAACTCGTCGTACTCCAGATTCGTCGTAAAACGTATAGTCGGTCAAGAAAGTGGTGTTATTGGTTTAAAAATCTCTACTTAATTGGGATTCCATAGCCAAAGGGTGCTCAACGGGACCCTATTAACGTGCCTCTGCTCTCTGTGTGTCTGTCACAGGACTGTATTTTTTGAACGGTAACAGGTAGATATTTTCTTTCATTTTCATAAAATAGTTTTAATTTGTTCATTAAAATAAGTTACAATTTGTATTTGGTTTTTAATTTTATTATGGAATCGACTGTATTACGACGAATCTGGATTACGACAAACCTGGAGTACGTCGAATTCGGAACACGACGAATACGGAACAAACGATTTTAAATAGTTTAGTTGGGGCCCTAGTTTATTTTTTGCCCCAGGGACTTTGGTTACCTAGCTACGCCACTGTGTGATTTCTTGCCGTACGGTGGGTATGCCTAGGTCTGTGTGTATAATTGCGTTGGAAACATACCAAGGTGGATTTACTATAGCTCGTAGGACTTTATTTTGGAATCTTTGGATGATTTCTATATTTGACTTACTAGCAGTGCCCCAGAGTGGAATTCCATATTTCCAGATTGGTTGTAAAATGGTTTTATAGAGTAATAATTTGTTGTCAGTTGTTAATACGGAGTGTCTACCCAGGAGCCAATACATTTGACTGAATTTCTTCCCTAGTAGTTTTCTTTTGTTAAAGATGTGTGTACGCCATGCCAGATTTCTGTCTAAGTGAAGACCGAGATATTTTATGTAATCCGTGTGCGGTATGAGAGTTCCGTTTAACGTTACACCTGGACAGTTTCCACGCTTCAATGTAAATGTGATGTGAGATGATTTGGTTTCGTTTGCTTTAATCGTCCAACGCTGAAGCCATTCTTCGAGGTGAGTGAGGTATGTTTGCAAGTTTTGAGAAGCAGTGATGGGATCTTCGTGCGATGCCAATATGGTTGTATCATCTGCATAGGTTGCAATAATTGTTTGAGGAGTTTCGGGTAAATCTGCAGTGTAGAGGGAATATAGTATTGGACCAAGAAGACTTCCTTGCGGCACTCCAGATAGGACTGGGAGGATGTTAGAGTAAGCTTCTTGATATTTAATTCGAAAGGTTCTATTTGTAAGGTAGGATCTTAGTAGGGCATAGATTGGGTGAGGGAAGCTACGTATAAGTTTGTAAAGCAATCTGGTTATCCAAACTTTATCGAATGCTTGACTTATGTCTAAATACCAAGTTTAGTAAAATGTGTTTGTTTAAAATTAGGAATTAACAAATTAATTTCAAGATAAAAAGCGGAACTGGTAATAGTTTCAAACTAGGCTGGATATCACTTGCTTAAGGCCGGATTTACGTGCAAGCTAAATTTTATTTTGAATAGACTGAAATAAAAAATGATGGATTGAAGTTTAAAATTACAATATATTATGTTATATATTCCATACTCCGGACTCTCCCCCACCCCCGGTAGAGGCCCGCAGATCCTAAATCTGGCCCTGCACTTGCTATTAAATTTAAAATCATTGTACAGTCGCACTTCTTATAGGAATATATACATTTGAACAGAAAGTAAACAAAGACAGCTGACATGAAATGCTTCTCCGGGTGGCCGTGGCTGTGTCATCGGGCTCCTCTTGCTTATCCGAGCGTCTGCGGCTGTCATTGGGACGCTGCATTACCGTACGCAAATAGCGCGTCTGCGACGGCCATTTGATTTGTTTCCGCCGAGCGGAGGTTCGCGGAGGTAAGCGCCTATTCATAATGGACATAAGCATAAACCATATATAAGAAATATAAATAATGCACGTAAGCCTTATGTAAACATTTGAAAGTTGTGCATGTTCAATCAAAGTAGCGTCAGCAAGATCCTTCCAGGCTTTTTGCATAATTATGTTGCCTTTGTACCTGTCATCCCTTTTATCGTATAGAAACAGATGCATATTTACTAACTTAATTAATAATTCCCCATCCGTTGTAAAAACAAAGCCAAAATGTCGACAATACTAAAGTTAGATTATGCAATTTCAAAATCAAAACAAACATTCTGTTACTGCTGCCAACATTAATCTAGAGAAAATTTAAATTACTGTAAATAAATATAAGAAATATGTAAAGTTGAACCGATTTCTTACGTGTGAACGTAAAACATAAAAATTACGGAGAGCATTATGAACGAGCGCATACGTTTTGCATTTATTCAACTTTACGTATTACATATTTCTTATGGGCGACTTATGCTTACGTCCATTATGAATGGGCGCTAAGTTAAATTGTTCCAGGTTTTTGATCGAGGGAAAAAGCCGATCCAGTTAAAAATTTATACGTTCCCGCCTTGCAAAAATTTGAGGGAAAGCGGGTGAAAAATTGTCAGCCTAGGACGCCAAAAATATCTTTTGGCGGACAATCCCTTGTATTTTATATTAGCACATATTAAAATGGGCATCGCTTTGCAGTTACTACCAAACTGTAAAATTTTTGACTTTGAAAGTGACTTTAAAGAGGTAACACATAAAAATAAATTATTTTTTCTTAGTAAACTATGAAAGACGATATTTTACGGAGAAAATAACTGACAAAACGCACAGTGATGCAGTCTGCCATGACGTCGCAAATTATGCGGTTTCTGAACACCCTGCCAAAGAGGCTTTTTGGGGTTTTAAAGTTCAAGCTACGACTTTTTCTTCTGGGTGGTTAATTTATAGCGTAACGTAGTTCTAAAAACTATGGCGGATTCAATAGATAAAGTTGAACATTTCTA
The DNA here is from genome assembly GCA_036346155.1 of Sinelater perroti. Taxonomy (NCBI): domain Eukaryota; kingdom Metazoa; phylum Arthropoda; class Insecta; order Coleoptera; family Elateridae; genus Sinelater; species Sinelater perroti. The sequence continues at coordinate 2,119,431 of JARFIY010000359.1, forward strand.
AAACCTAGTGAATATTTTGTCAAGGAATTTTGTTAGAAACTAACAAAGGACAAGGAATATCGCCCATGTGCCAGAAAAGCTTTGCGGATTTGTCACTACCTTCTGTGTTCACATTTGTGTAAACTTTTATATTTAACTTAAATATATTATAGAGGACACTAACTACCTAATTATTAACCACATATATATTCTATTCAAATGTATATTTACAAAACAATTTAAAAGGATCTTAATTGTGAAATATTCGATCTGAATTTTTAATCATCATTTTCAAGTTTAATAGAACAGCTGCACATGTAATTTTTAACAAATAAATTATTTATTTGCACTCATTGCACTTATGTTTTCTTTTGTTAAATTGAAATAATTGTCCTTAAAATAAGAACAAATCATTAATAGCTTGGGATTTATAAGAAACAATTAGGAGTAGTGGACTTCCTACAGTAAAGAGAGTTTGTGTTAATTGTCAATGAAAACAATCAGAAATACATGCTACTCGAATTTGTAATTATTTAATTACATATAAAAACAAACACTTTTGTGGGTTTTTATAAGAAATCGTAAAAATGTCTGCTATAAGCAAAAGAAACAATGCCAGACAGCTTTTAGAAAATATTCAAATTTTAAGTAAGTGTTTTAATGAGATTATTATTAGAAGCTTTTGAATTTTCATTTGTAACATATCCTATATGCTTTAACACAGTTAATAGTGATGTAGTTGTTTATAATTTACCTGATTACCTAATTTATATATTTTAGTGGATTCGAATTAAAGTTGCATAAACCTATATTATGGCTAGATAATTTTCACTTCTCCGGTGTTAGTGGGGCTAATGAAACAAACTTCAGCGTCGTGGCCACTAGCTTTATTTTTAAAAATACTAGCCTTTTGCTAATCCCTAAACTTTTTTATTTCTGTTGGTATCCTTGTTGTGAAAGCAATCGTATTATGACAGAATTGAGTTAAGATTCATTGTAATATATATGGTAAGGCTCTAACGCTCCGCGTGGAACACAGTCCGTAAACTGAGAAGTTAAAGCTATCATACGTTCACTCTCTCTGCCCATCTCTGATGCACGGCTATGTGGCAAGCACCGCGCCTTAGACGGCCGCCATTATTACTCCTTGTTCGAGTGAACGCAGGTACTCAATTATTTTTAGTGACTGCGTAGGCCGGCCGCCAATCGCATCGCACTCCATGCCTCAACTGCTTGAACCACTCTGGCGGTCAATATAATATATCCTTTATTAAAATGTTGGTTTCATCTGAAGTAAAAATTTAAAATTTGGCTGTTCCTACAAAATATTTGTAATAAATTTTAACGAATAACTCATTTGTTCGATGCAAAAATTAAACTGTTAAATGGAAGTAGCTGGTTATAGAGCAAATGCAAACCACCGCCGCAGTTGCGCTTTCGCCAACTTACGATTCTAACTTGAAATTAGCAGATAAGTCTATATCAATACAAGATTATTCATTTACGGAGACGATGTTGGGTTAGCTCAAGTATCATCATCACAGTTATATCATCTATCGTCGGATGTAAGCCTCTCCTTGCATCCAATCTATACTTGTGAATTTCTTAACGTCATCAGTTCACCTTGTTTGTGGCCTCCGTCTATTCCTCTTGTGACTTCGTGACCTCCATTCAATTATTCGACGTGTCCATCTATTGTCGTTCATCCTAGCTATGTGGCCTGCCCAATTCCATCTAAGTTTACACACTCGATGTATCACGTCTGTCACTTTTGGTATTTCATCATTAGCTATATTATCACGGAATGTAATTTCTATCATGCGTCTTTGCATTGCACGTTGTGTAACTTGGAGTTTCTTTATTATGCTGTTATTAAGAGACTAAGTTTCTGTACCATATGTTAATGTCGGAAGTATGTGTTAATCAAACACTCTTGCATTTCATGTGTTCGGTATTTGACATCTCAAAAGTTTTTGCAGTTTACCAAACGTAGCCCGTGTTAATAATATACGTCTATCTAGATCAGCTTTTAAGTTACCTTTTGATAATAGGAGTTTTTGTCCTAGGTAAATGTATGAATCCACCTTCTCTATTTTATGATTATCGACTTCCAGATCTTCATTTTCTTTACCCTGTATTGTTTGATTGGCCATGCATTTCATTTTTATTGTATTAATTTTTAGGCCAATTTGTTTTGATTGTTTTTGATTCTTGTAGCGTTTGCTGCAATTCTTTTTTATCAGTGGCTATTAGAACAATATCATCGACAAAGCGCAGATGGTTTAGCTTCTCTCCGTCGATATTGATACCTTTGTCATCCCATTTTAGTTCTTTAAACATGTCGTCCATCGTAAGTGTAAATAACTTAGGCGAAGTCGAGTCTCTTTGTTGCACGCCTCTATCGATTTTAATCTTCTTGGTTTTCTCATGCAATATAATTTGAAATGTGGCATTTTTGTATATTTTTTGTATTAAAGATGTATATGTGAACTACTCGGCTATTGCTTAACGCACTGAGAACTGCCCAAGTTTCGATAGAGTCGAAAGCTTTCTCGTAGTCCACGAAGGCCATCCATAGTACTATATTGTATTCATTCGCTTTTTCTATTAGCGTTCTAATTACTTATAGATTAAAGTACTGAAGCTTTTGCGGAACCCCGCTTGTTCTCGTGATTGGTAGCTATCAAGCTTGTTAATCAATCGTTCTGTAATTATCTTTGTAAAAAGTTTATATAAAACTGATAGGAGACTGATGGGTCTGTAGTTTGTCAATTTATGTTTATCCCCTTTTTTTAAAAGTAGAATTATCAAAGTATTGTTTCGATTATCGGGTATTCTATTTTCAGTTATACGTTTATTATATAGTTTTTCTAATAGTTTTAATACTGATGCTTCTCCGTATTTTAACATTTCAGCTATAACATTTTCTTAGCCTGATGCTCGACCATTAGATAGCTTTCTTAATGATCTGGCGATTTCTTCGATTGTTATATTGGGTATTTAGCTTCGTATAGTGTCTGATAGAAGTTTTCTGTTGTTTTTACTATTTGTTCTTTTTGTCTAATTAATTCATCGTCCTCATTTATTAACTTTGTTATGTTGGGCTTTCCTTCCGACATTGTTCTCATTAAGTTTTTTGAACTATTTCTGTCTTCTAACATCTCATTAATTTGTTGATTATTAAGTTCCAATATCTGCTCTTACCTTTTTCTTGATAGCTTTATTGATTTCTGTAACTTCAACCATATTTGTTTTCTTATTGCTGTCTGCCACTGCTTCAGACGTTCTTACTATACATTTTGTTATTCCTTTATTTAAAGTATTTAGATCTTTATTAGTGTCTATCGTTTGTGATTGTTCTAGGATCCTTTTTTGATAATCGCATTTAGTTGTTTTCAGCTTCTCTACGTCGATTTTATGCTTCTTACTAATAATGAACTTTTTTCTTTCTACGTTTGCATCAATGTGTATCTTAGTCCTTACCATGCGATGATCGCTTCCTACATTTATAGAGTTTATTACATTTGTATCTAATACTATATCTTTGTTGTTACTTAGTACAAAGTCAATTTCATTTTTTATAGTTTCATTAGGGCTTTTCCAAGTCCAGCGTCTACTTTCGGGCTTCCTAAAATATGTGTTCATTATATAAAAATTATTTCCATTTGCATAGTTAATTAGCATATTTCCTCTTTCATTTCTTTTTCCTACTCCAAAAGGTCCTATTCCTTCTTCGTTGTCATCTTTTCGTTTTCCAATTTTTGCATTAAAATTAGTATGTATTTTGTTGGATCATTTCGTGCTGCTTTCTTAATGTCTTCATACATTTGCTCAACTTCCTCATCATCGTGATCAGTGGATGGGGCATACACCTGAATTACTCTGCATGTGCATGTGCATCGTTTGTTAATTCTTATGTCTATTAAAATTATTCTTTCCGATATATTCTTGCACTGTACTACTTTACCTTACTTTACTATGTTTCTGTTTATTAGAAATGTAATATAGTACATGACCGCTCCTCAATGTTATGCATCCTTCTTCTTTTCTTGTTACTTACGATATTCCTATGATACTCCACTTTATTTTTCTTAATTCTTGTTCCAGTTCTATCATTATATCTTCTGTAGCTAATGACCTTACATTGAATGTTGCTACATGCAGTATTTGTTTTGTTTTTCGTCGTCTTATAGGATCTTGTTCGTAGACTATTTTTCTCGAACTTTTGCCTCCCCCAGAATCCTTGAGGCAGACCGTTTTGTCAACGGTGTGAGATTCTGAAATGTTTTCTCTACTCACCTGAGGTATTTCAGTTTTAAAATTTACCATTTCATTATGTAGGGGGTATGTTAGCCGTTACTTACCACGCTGGCTAGGGTTGGTGAGGTAGAGTTGGATCAAGGAAAGATTTATTTGTGTTGGATGGAGTAGGGATTAGGGCATGAATCGCTCTCAGTATTTGGGGAGATGAGGGCAATTCAAGGTTTGCGTGGACAGGGTTGCTTTCCTGAAGTAGACCTATCCTCTGTCAGGATCACAGAGGAGTGTCTCTTCGTTACCCAATATATACTACAAGCTAAAATACCAAACTACTATTTTTCGTCTATTGGAAATTTAAAAATTCGATATTTTAGTTTATAAACGGCAATCAGTGCATTAGGAAATTATTATATACTTAATGGAAAATATATTTCTCCAAAGTACACACGCGAGGACACGTTCGAACGTTTTGAACGAATACATGCTTTCATACACACGCCACGCATATACATATACTTTTATTACTATGTGTGTGAACGTGCGCGAACCCGCATGTGTATAGTGAGAGAGGATGGAGAAAAGGGGGAAAATCGAAAGCACATATAATGTAAAACAATATAAAGCAACAGAGAAATAAATTATGTATTAATATTGCATTAAAAATGTACTTTCAAAGCATCCTATGTATGAACAATATAAAACATTCATTGTTATAATAATATATTTACGTTGAAAAACAGAACAGTTTTCTTTTATCGCATTTGACATCACAAACAATTGTGTTAAATATTAATAATAGTGCTATATGAGATGTTTGCCCTGGTGTGCTTAAGCCAGAGGCTCCCAAACTTTTTTTTCTCATAGACCACTTTGAAAGTTTTGCTGGTTCCGGTGGACCCCCTGCAGCTACATTTCTACCATATTCCCAAAACTCGAAAAAATGTGAAGATTAGATCTAACTATGGAAATTTGCGTTGCGGCTGAGTTATTGGTTAATTAATTAATTAATTGTGCTGTGAGTGGTTGTCAAAAAAGTAAAATTAGCCAATCAAAAAAGTCATTCCATCCAACTTTACTCCTTTGACATCTACCCACAACACAAGAAACCAATCAATTCTCACATATTTTATTTAGAAAACTCCCCATTCGGAGTGGTAAATATAAAAAGAAAAATAGTATATTTCCTCGTGTTGTATTTATTCAAATATGTAATTATTACACAATTAATTATTATTATTATCATATTACATTGTAATATGATAACAGTCGTAATATAATTAAAATAAAATATTAATAACGTAACGTAACGTAACTTCTACAATGACAATCACAAAATAGTCATAATTTTAGTGGGAGGGATATACTTGATGGATTGATAGCAAATTATCAATATTTGGCTTCAGTTTTGTTAGGAATAACCGCAAATCTCCCCGTTCTGTGATATTCAATCTGCTCCTTTTTTTGTTAAAAGGTTTGTAACGACACTAAAACTTTTCTCGACAAGATATGACGAGGGAAAAATGTTTGATACCCTCTTTTAAATTTCACCTTCAGTTCCTCATTAGTGCTAAGCTCGAGTAGCTCCTCTTGTAATATCACATTTTCCACTTCCGTTTCATCAAGTGGATTTATGATCCATGGTGGTATTTCCATCGTCAGAATATCTTCAAATCTGATTTTAAAGTCATCATGCAGGCCAATTAAATGCTGAACGTATGTGTGAATATCCTCATCAAGGCATTCTACCTGTGACAAGTTTGAAAACTGAAAAAATTCGCGTCGACCAATATTTTGCTTCATAAATTTCAATTTTCCAAGAAAAGCTGAAATTACACCCTTCGTTTTTATTAAATTGAGTAAGTTAATGTCATTAAATTTTTTGAACAAATCTGTCAAATACGCGATGTCTGCTTTCAAATTGATCAGGTTTTTTATTAAATCTAGATCTTTACTTTCCAGAAACTCTAAAACCGATTCAAAAAGTGAGAAAAATCTTGTTAAACATGCATCTTTCGACAACCAGCGTACTTCGGTATGTAAGAGCAATCGTTGGAAGTCTTCATCATTTTCATCGCACAATTGTGCAAATAAACGCGTATTCAATGCATTGCTTCTTATTTTGTTAACTGCATTAATCACAAATTGAAGCGATTGGTGCAATTGAACACTCAAATTTTTCGCTACTAGGTGTTGTCGGTGGATGACACAGTGAATTGCAGTTACTTCTGGTATAATTCTTTTAAGATGGCTTATAAACCCACGACATCGCCCGGCCATGGCAGGAGCTCCATCTGTTGCCACCGAAATAACGTTTGTGATTGGAATCGATTTTTCCTTAAAAAAATGTCTTAAAATATTATCTGCCTACATTGATAGGTGAACTCAAGCCAACATTTTAGTTCTTCACTATCGAAACCAGAAAAATTTTCGTGGACCCCCGCTTACGAATTGTGAACCCCCATTTTTTTGTCACGCCAACGTAGACCCCCGTCGAGTCTCCCGTGGACCCCTGGGGGTCCACCTGGACCACTTTGGGAATCAATGGCTTAAGCAATCTTCTTCATCAACAACTGAATGTTAACTAAGAATTCTGATAACCTTTCTGCATCTTTTCTGCAAACGAATTCAATACAATTTCTTCTATTTTTTCTGTCTTAGTGAACTCTCTACCTTTTCATTTAAATAATTTTCTCAATTCCTCCTTTCTTCCCTCCTATTCTATGTCCTCCTCTCGCTCCTTCTTCACGCCTAATGTTTTCTTTTCTTTCTCTTTTGCATACAATGCTATGCTTCTGTGCGAGGGTTAGTGCTTTCTTTATTGTTCAACAACCTCGTGTTTTCTTTTATCCTATTATGTCAAAAAAAGAAAACTACATAAATGGCATCTAGAAATTCATCTTACAGCTCTTTAAATTCCTTATAAAATTATGTGGCATGCTTTATGTAATTATCTTCAAATACCCCACCCGATTCTTCTCTCTTCAGTGGTGTATTTACCCAGAAATGGAAAAGCTCGTCCTGTGTCGCATCCACAAAAGTGCCGCATGCCTAGTGTTTCTGGATTCTAATGTCGCATACCCGTTGTTCCTTTTAGAGAGTTAATTTGGGTATTCCTGAAAGAGAATTCTCTTAAGATTTAAGAAGAATTTTAATCTCCAAAACTCACGTTCCTAGTCTTTTGGAGACATAAATTAAAAAAATTCAAGTTAACTCTCGCAAAGTTTCTTTCATAAGTTTCATCTTCTTGCGAGTTGAAAATCGAAAAATTGAAAGACAAATTTCATAAATTTTAAAGCCTACATTCCAAAACTTAAAGCCCTGCAATTAGACATCCTTAGGGATGAATTTCAAAAAAATCCTAACTTATAATTAGTAGAGGTTTACATGGTACCCACAAAATTTTGACATTTTTGCATCGAGTCAATCGGACCTTAGACTATGTAAATATATAAATATATTTTTAAGGTCAGTCGGTCAGAACATTGGGCTTTATATATTGGTTTTTAAAATTTTTTAAACCGTTTACGAGTTACAAGAACTAAGAAGATAATAAAATCATTATCGTAAGCCAATTGTCAACTTAAAGTTAATAATTACCAATTTGTTTATTTATCTCTTTAATTTAATACTGATTTAATGTAGTTTAAAATTTTGATCATATTATTACAGGTTTCTGTAATTTACATTTTCAAAATTCTTATGCTAATTTTGCATAATTTGTTTAATAACTGATTAGTGTGTGTATAATTTTTAAAATCAAAACGTGCGTTTACTTTAGCAAAAAAAGTTTTTGGCTAAATTTTAATTTATACACCACACGTGTATTTAAAAACTAGTCAAGTACTGTTATCTAACAATAAGGCAATGATTTTAACCAAACGCATTTATTATTTGCTATGTATATATATATTTAACTTACTAAAATAACTTGTGATTTTAATACAAATGTACTTTGAGCTACCGGACTCTGAACTTGTTATTAATAAGGCGCCTAGGTGGGTGCGCGTTTTAAGCCACAAACAGTCACGCTGTACTCGGTTGCATTTCAGTGTAGGGTCGGCTTCACTGTTTCCCAATTATATTATTTCCAAAATATCGATGGGACTTCATCTAGTGTTATTCATTTTCTGTGAATCTGCATGTGGTAGAACTTGCACAGTGACTTGTGGCATAACCCAGTATTTTCTCCGTTCAAAGTCCGCATTTTGGCCGGCCCTGTTCTGTTGTACTTTTTTAAATTGTCGTTTTAATACTTTGCAACACCGAAATGGCAACTCACATAGCCCGGAATGTGGTGAAAAACCAATTAGCGCTAGGACTCACCCAAAGACATTATGGTATGTGTGAAATGAATTACTGTTACGAAAATTTTCGGGCAGGTGAGAGAGGCAAAGTCCGTTTCTCGACTAAGAGAATGAATAGCGAAGAAGCTCGATTTAGGGTTTGGGCTTTGCCTTCACGATATGCAGGGCTGAGCGTTTTGTTGTTTTTGCAGGTTATACCCGCACCTTCTCTGTGGGAAGCCAGCTGTATAATAAGAAAAGTGTCCCCGATAAAACCGGAAAAAATATAGTTTTAGTCGATGGTGTCCGCACCCCATTCCTGATGTCTGGAACTGACTATTCGAAACTAATGCCCCACGACTTGGCCAGACAAGCACTGCTGTAAGTATATTGTCAAACAGAGTCGTCGAGTCCAATTTTTTAAGCTGCAGGCACAATTTGTCAGTTTTGAATCAAATACAAGTAATTAAAAAGTTCTTTGGTAGGCACCTTAACTTGTGAAATATTGACATAAATGCTGGTTGTTTATTTGTGATATATTGCAAGCTTACTTGGTGAAATTGTTAGAAAACGCAAGTTCTACTTGATTGGCAAGTGATAAGATAACCAAGTGGAATTTGACACTGTGATTATAATTTGTGGTAATCACACAGTAGTCAATTAATATCATATGAGATGAAGCTTTGGAAGTTCTTCAACAAGTCTACTGTTTTGTGTGGAGTATATGTTTTGTCAAAATTAAAAGTTTATAAATTTCATAGCTTTCAATGAGATTTAAAAGTACCAAATAATGTAACATTAATAGGAATAAGTAGATGTTATTCAATATTTGTTGAGTTTCCATTGTTCTATATATGATAGTTTTAACTAGGTTATTCATCTAAAACTCAGTTGTTGAAAGTAGATTCAACTTTCAGTTGCTCTAAAGTCCAATCAGTGAACATACAATGCAATTTATGTTTTTTGACTTTAGTGCTTTGATTAAAATTATTTCATAATAATAAAGCTTTTAGTCTAGATGCAAAATTCTGCAAATTGGGGTTGATAAAAGGTCTATTCTTGTGCTCAGTGAAAAATTGAGTGTGATACATTCAATTTCATTAGAACACGTGGTTCATTGACAACAAGCATTGTTTAATTGGCAATAGACTCAGTTGTTTCAAATTTTGGGATTAAGTGTCAAATTCTTCTTTTGGTAGGATAATTATGAGAAACAGACCACTCATTTTTGTAATAAGCTTCAGCAATATCCCTGCTCTGGAATTGTATAATTTACTTACATCAAACGTGTCAAATATGATCACTATGTATTGTCGAAGATACATCTGTATAAAACCTTTCTTTTTGACACATTATAAATCATTTATCTTATTTAAGTTTGCAATGAAAGCTGCAGACTCGCTGACTTGCTTTCTGTATAACTAAATGAAAATATTAAATAGGGTCTTGTTATTCTCTATTGTGCGAACTTGTTTTAGACGGAGCATAACTAATTGAAGAGTTTAATTGTAAATTGATTTAGAATTTCAGAATTTAATTATTGTTTTTCTGAAAACTTGTTGCAAATTTAGTGCTCTACCACTTTGCCACGCAATTTCCTAATTTTCTTATTCATTTCCATAACAAGCAACATTATAGTTTTGCAGGAGTCTAAATATAAAACAGCACTGACACTCAAATACTAACACATGTTAACCTCTAACAGAACAAGTCGTAAACAAGCAAGGTTATTTATAAAATGATCTTTAGTCATGGTAATTAAGTGTTTCAAAATTTTGTCCATTAATCTAAATTACTTATCCACATATTTCTTCATGTAGAAATACGTATTTAAAAAAACTGTAACAGTGCATATTGAAATATTTCAAGAATATCCTTTGAAAATGTAATTTAAACTATTTTAATTTAATTTTAGTGGTCTTGCCAAAAAAACTGGAGTGCCAAATGACCGAATTGATTACATTATTTATGGCACTGTCATACAAGAAGTCAAGACATCAAACATTGCTAGAGAGGCAGCCCTTTCTGCTGGTTACAGTGACAAAATCCCTGCACACACTGTTACCATGGCCTGCATTTCTTCTAATGCTGCTATAACAACAGGTGAGTTTTGGTAAAAAGCAGTGGATACAAGTTAGGTTATTGAATTGTATGAATATGTCTGTTGTATGTATTATCCGTAAGTTACAAAATATGTATATGGTGCCAAGAGTTTTTTTACTTAAATCTATACACTGGATGTACCTTCAGAATATGACTAGAAAATTTTCTAGGAAATGGAAGTATGCTCATATTCTTATGTTGACCAAGCCAGGTAAAAACAAAAATGATATTACTAGCTTTGATATTACATACCTATAAGTCTTCTAACCACTCTCTCAAAGCTCTTGAAAGAATACCTGATTATTAGAAGCCATAGAAACATTACACATTTTGCCACCCTTTCAATTTGGTTTTAAGAGAGGGCATTTCAAATGTCACCAGCTTCATTATTTCAACAACAAAATTATTTCAACTGGCTTTGAAAATAAAAATTATACCACAGCGGTCTTTTTTGATGTAGCACAGGTTTTCGGCAAGGTCTGGATCGAAGGCCTGGAAAAAAAGATCCTGGATCTGAACATGGTTACCTTCAAGCAATCCTCTTCTCCTTCCTTAAACACCAAACATTTACAGTTAAAGTAAATTTTTATACATCTCAAATCAAAGATATACACTCAGGAGTTCCACAAGGAAGCCTTCTGGGGCCACTTTTCTTCAATATTTGTATTTTAGACATACCAGCAACAGCATTGATGACAATACTGCTATAATCACACAGAAACCTAATGTAGATGAAGCATTCCATGAATTGCAATATGCCTGTCAACACTATCTCCGGAACTACTTGACATATTCAGTTCATATTTGGTCAGGTCGGTGCCTTCCTTGGTATTGAATTTCAGATCTGTAGCTCTCATTGAATCCAAGATACATGGGTCACAAGGTCACATGCTGCATGACTTGCTTTGCTTTTGGAAGTTGCCTTTTCGGATACTCTCAACATTTGAAAGATAATAATTATGTAACATATTGCAAGTTTTATTTGCAATTATTTTTCCAATTATTTTTCCAATCAGAACATTTTATATAGTCCAAATGTGAAATTATCTATAATATGGGCGTTTTCTTTTAATTTTAAACCTTAATACAGTATGCCAGCTTTAATATAAACTCACAGATTTTCTCTTTTTGGGTACATTCTTCACTATTAATTGCTATAAAATATCAAAATATTTCTACCGATTTATCAAAAAAAAAAAGTAAAAATGTAATCAATTATAGGTAATCGGTATGAGATGAGATTAAAATCCTAATTTACAGAATTATAATGGAAGTAATTCACACCAATCTGGGAATGTAGTTGTAAAACAATATTAAATAGGGGATTATAAAAATCTACTAGTACAAGAAGGCTTAAAACACATACTACTAAAGACCTGATCTAATATGAGAATTAATTGACTAATATCTTTATGAGAAATAGTTGATATTTCTGATAAAATTCCTTCTTTCCACAAAATACCAAGAAAATAGTCTATGAGTAAATGGTATATTTGGGTATTGTTTATTAATTAATTCAACTAGATCACAGTGATGTTTGTATACTTTAGAATTTAAATAGGGTGATATGTACAAGGTGCACAAAACAAAGGAGAATGATTTAAAGAAAATCAATACTCTGCATGTTGTTAATGAAATGAATTCTCTGGCACAAGAATGTAGTTAAAACATAAACTAAAACTCAATGACTAGTATTGAGTGCTCAACTAGTCCAATAAATATTATACTTTGAAAATCCTAATTCACTATGGCTAATATTATTACATGAATTTATCTATTATATGACATAACGTTTTAGTATTTTGAAACTGGTTTTAGAATACCTTTAACATAAGAATAATTCAATTGTGATCCATTTTTCATCTCTTCCAATTCTAAATCCTACTTTTTCAAAAGTTCACATTATCTGACCATTTTCGCCAGGGACATTTTTACTCCAAAACCTCTTCAGGTGGCTTTCAATTCATATATCTGAAAGACGCACATAATTTTCAATAGCCTTAGCTTGTTTGCGTTACGTTGTTGGAAATTCATGTATTTATAAAGGGCAAACAAATGGATATATAATTAAAGTTGAATATAGAATTCTATTATCGCCTTCTAAGTAATGTAATAGGAATTATTACGGAAAACTTTGATATTTCCTAATTTGCAAGAAATAATATATATTAATGTTGCGATATTTCATATTAATAAAAATACAGTGAAATATACAACAATGGTTGTTAATTCATAATTAGTGCCTGACGTTATCACAATGAGCCCAATCTTGTTTAGGAAATTGGCATGCACAGGCACAGTGGTCTTAAAGAAATAATCTATAGTAGAGAAAAAATAGAAAGAATGATTGGCTTTTAAATTTAAGTTTTTATTAGTTATTGAACGTTATACTGCTCTTGTAATTTCACTTACTCTAAGACATATACAACTCTAGAGCTTCATTGCTATGAAATTCTGAAGAAAAATAAACCACTGCCATTTGTTGAGGTGTATAATCGTCATGGACCATTTCACACTGAATTTGGAATAATTCCATCAACAAATAATTTCATATAGTAATGGTTTGAAATTTATGGAAACTGATCAATTGGTAAGCTCAAAGTTTCTTATCAACTTTTCAGTAATTAATAATAGTTTAAAACTGTGATCTTCATCATGTAAATGTGTCCTATCTTCATTAAACTGTCTATATCATCTTATTGTTCAGTTATTCATGATATTTTGCTAGGGACTTTACAAAACTCTTACGCATGTTTGCTGATGAAACGTTTCTGTTATACGTAGTCAATTAATAGCTGTACTCCACAACTGGATAAATTTGAAATAATATTGACTAGCACTAATTAAAGTGCTAAAATTAGTTTTATATCGAAGATAGTATCAAAATTAAAGTTAATCATGTATTTAAAGTGTAGTGTATACAATAAACTTCCTAATACAAATACTAAATAATTAAATTTTTAACTAAACACTAAAATATTTCCATTTTAATATAAGATAAGGAATAGATTTGATAAGAATTTAACACGTTGACTGCCGACTACGAGATAACTCGTAGATTGCGTTCTTTTCTAGGACGCCAACTACGAGTTATCTCGTCCTTGTTTACTTGCCATTTTTGTGCAGCTACAATTAAACTCAGAATATATCAGTGCTAATATCGATAGATGGCTTCTGGGAAAAGAACAAGAAATCAATGCTGACTTGCATGAACAGAAAATTTATTAAAAAACAAGCAAAAAATATAATTATAAAAATGAATTCAAATTCATTATTTAAAAAAAACACATTATTTATGCTTTTTGATGATAACTATGCACTAGAATTAGAGTTTTTAATAAGATAATGTAATTAAATCAAATTGTCATTTTAAGCCATATTTCTGAAAATTGCCATGGCAGTCAACGTGTTAAGGTAAATTTTATCAATCAACAAGGTATACAAAACATGGATGCTGCAATGTAGCTAGTCAACTAATAAATATTTTCAAACACGAGGTTACTCAAAATAATAATCTAAGGGATGGCAGGAAGCTGAACTATCTCAAGAAATTAAATAAGACAATGATATCATAACAAAGGCAATTGAAGAACAAGATAAGACAACTTAGGAAGTAAATTAAATAACCAAGAAAAACGTTTGGCTTATTATAAATAAAACGGAATCCAAGCAGAACGAAATAGCTACAATTATTTCAACTGAATAATATTACCTGTCATAAATCAGTAACTGCAAATTCATTGTGAAGAAAGAGACATTGAACTGATCAAGGATGTAAATTCAAAGAAATCTCAAAGTCTTTTATTGTTATGTAGTAAATTTGAAACTTCAAATACCAAATATTTAAAAAGAAAAACCTACTTAAACGTACAAGTATAATAATTGGTGAATTCTAACCCCCAAATATCTTTAAAAAATATGTATCTGAAGCCAAAAGTGAAATGCCTAAGAGAACAAGGAAAACATACACTAATAAAGTACAACACTTTAAGTGTAAATAATATGAAGATGCAAAACGCAGATAAAACAGCTATTAAGGGAACAGGATACGAAAAAAAAGGCACCGCTCAGAAGGAGAACGAAGTAATACGTCAACAAACAAACCAAGCTACAAAAAGAAGAACAAAACAGAATTAGTACTAACAATGTTAGCACCTCTTACAACTAAAATGATTACACAAGTAAGGAATTGCACCAGAAACCATGCCAATTTCATTAGCAAAAGCAAAAGGGTCAATCGCACTACGACAACTTATGCTACGACCACGAACATGACAGCAGTAACGGAAAACTTAAAATTTATCTCCAGAAATATGGTCGTCGTGGGGTAATAAAGACTATATCCCTCAAAAAGAAAATCACGTACATATATGTACCCCTCAAAACACAAGAAAAAATACTAGAATTTTATACATGTATTCTCGAATATAGAATAATAGGTATGTTTCACTTAAATGTTTTGGTACTGACCTTTTTTTTACTGATTTTACATATCTAGTAAATTTATACAAGTACTGGTTATCATAGCCACAGTACACACTCGAAAATAAAACAATTGATTCACCAACATGCTCAAGTTTTGGGAGAATGTGTATCCACTCCGATAGCATTCCAAGTAAAGTTCAGTGTACTGTTTGAAAACTTAAAAACTGTGGTTTCAAATTATACCATTTTGATTGGAAACGGACCTGCTCTGACAAAGTTATGTGTCTAAGAATATGTGTATCATAAAAGAGTTAAAACGGAAAAGGTGATTATTAAAGGGAAAAAATGAAACCCTCAGTTGAAGTTAATTAAATGACTTTTTCAATATATGGTGTTTCTACCTATACTTCCAATTGTATGTTCCACGCAATTACTCATGGATCGAATGAGTTTTCCTATGCTCTTCAATTAACGTCGCTCTCAGTTCCATCACGCTCTTGGTGCAAGATTTCTGGCCCGTACTCTTCCCTTAAGCTCATCCCAAACATGCTCAATTGGATTCAAGTTTGGGCTACACGGAAGCCATTTTCGGTATACCGACGTCAGCCAGGTAGGTAGTGGTCACTCACGCGGTGTGGCATCGCGCATTATTGTGCATTAGCATGAAGCCCTCACCAACAAATCCGGCAAACGGAATGTTCCTCCAGAATGTCCCTGATGCAGCGGTCCGCCGTTAAACCTCCGCATCCTGCACTAGGCACTAAAATCAACTTAGTTTTTCCGTACATGGGAATGCCCGCCCAGAACATGCAAGAGTCACCTCCGTATGCGACAGTTTCTTGAATATAGCAACGAGCAAATCACTCCACTAGCCTTCTATAGACCCGATGACTCCTATCGTTGCCATCTAAGCACATCCTGAACTCATCAGTGAATAATATCCGACTCCAATGGCAGAAGTCCTAATCGAGATGTTTGTGAGCAAATTCCAGTCACCTTTGCTTTTAGACTGCAGTCACCTTGGTACTCATAGCTGCCTTCTCATTGTCCAAGCGCTGGCGATTATACCTCTGACAGCACTCGGCTCTTGCTAGAAGTCAACGCCAATCATATGTCAATTTCTGAAGGTTATTAAAATGAGAAATCCATTGTCTCCTCCGCTGTCACGCGTCTACGGCCGCCTCCTTGTCAGCGGACGTAACCACCGGTTTCCCGGTACCGACGCCACACTCTCGACACAGCCGTTTGACTCAGATTTAGTCGATTTGCTGTGGCCTCTGATTGAGGCCGTCTCTCAATAATGCAACTGCCTGGGCTGCTTCAGTGGTTGTGTTATCCATTTTCTTGCTAATTACTCGAGCATTTACATCACTTACTACTTCGGATAAGTGACAGATCAATTACCAGATTGCAAGCGTACTGTCGCCCAATCATAGTCGTCGCGCAAGTGCGTTCCAATTAACAAGATTTGTAAAGCCCCGTTCGTGATGCATATTTTTTGAATGTGTCATCCGATTAATGCAATAGCAACAGTTTTTTAAAGCTCAATCATAAAGATACTCCATGCACGTTAATATTTATATTTTTATTTTTCTTAGACTGAACGAGGAGGTGAAAATGCGCATGGAGCTAGTGAATCGATTGTGTTGCTGTCAGTGTAGTTTTAAAAAAAATTATCCACAAATGAAAAAAGCTTTCCAATATATTCAAATCTTGTAGTGTTTGTAAAAATAGACAATTCATCAACATGTAAAATAAAACTCGATGAATGTAACTTGCTTGTAATGTTTTAAAGTAAAAAAGTACAAAGAAATGTGAATGCATATTTCACCATCAACAATTTTGTTCAAGGTTAAGAAAAACAAATGACAGTGACATTAGAACAAATTACCAATAACTAATAATACATATTAGGCTATAACTCCAATCAGAAAATACTAAATTAATTAAGTCAACAAAATGTAAATTTTATTTGTTTTTATAATTTTACATTGAATTTTATGGAAACAATTTTTTCGTGACGATCTCTCTTTGACACATTTGCCACTCTGCATGTAGAGACCTATCAGTGTGCCAAATTTTAAAGCAGTAGATGAAATGACCCCAAAGAAGCAGCTTTACAAATCTTCTGAATTCCTGGTAGCTACATAAAAACCGACTTGTTATGGTAGTATTTATTGCTGAATAAATATTTGTATGGTTTTAGGATTAAATAAAATACTCAAAATATATTTAAGCGAGAAAAAATGAAATTATAGAGAATATTTTTACATATTCTCAGTGAATACACAGGAACGATTTAGTTGTGCAAAAAAGTGATATGAGAAGAGCTAGAACAGCACGTAAACATCCAGAGTTCTAGGCACGTTGCAAAGGAAGGTACCAGTAATTTGTTCGGAACGCCGATACGAAATCGCAGTTTCTAGAATTAAGCATGTAGGTGTTTAATAAGCATGCGAGGAACAATCAAGAAGGCAGTTATAAGCGTTGTAGTAAGAAACAATTTATAGTGTGATCTAAGTGCGGCGGAGAACAGACCGGCCTGTGGAAATAAATAAACCTGCAAAGCTTGCAACGCATAGCGAAGTGGCGAAGCAGTCTCCCAAATTTGAGAACCCTCTAGTTGACCTTTGACCAGTTTCAAAATCACTAGCAAACAAGCCTTTTTGGTCACCTATCGATTGGTGAAAACAGAATTTGGAAATTCCCAGCCGTTCTCGAGTTTTTGCTCGGATGGACGGACGGACAACATGAAGTTAGTAAGTGATTCCGCTTCGCTTCGCCACTTAATAATTGATATTAGTGCGCTAGTTAATTAGTTGCTAACCCACTGTCTAAATAAATGGTACTAGTGTGCGCGCGCGTGGTGCATGCGTGTGTGCGCCATCTTCCTTACCTGTGTCAAATTTATCCCTTTGCCACTATATCTTTCATACTATCGTCCCACGTCTTTCTTTTGATCTCCTCTAGTGTCTTCTTGCCTTCGAAGTTTGTTTTACGGGTCATTCATTACCTAGCCTGCTTAGGTGGCCAAACCATTGGAGTTTTCAGATCTTCTGTTCTCTTTAATATGGGTTCCACTTTTAATTGTTTTCTTATTTCCGTGTACCTTTTTTATCCCTTTTAGTAACGCCAGCTACTTTGCGAAGATACTTCATCTCTATGGCATGTATTTTGCTCTTCATTGTTTGAGTCAGGACCTACGTTTCACATCCAAAAGTGAGTATTGGCGCAAACACTGTTTTGTATACTGTTATTTTAGTCTTTTCTGATATCTCCCTTTTTTCTATGAATGCATTTCTGATGCTGTAGAATACCCTAGACGTCTTCTCCAATCTCTCATTAATTTCTGTATCTTTGTTATTTATGTTTACCCCTAAGTAGTTGAACGTCTCTACTTACTCTACTGTCTTTCCATTTAACTCGATATCTGCTCGAGCGCTTCCTCTGCCTGCTATCATTATTTTTGTGTTTCCTCGTTAATTTTCATATTGTTTAATTTCAATGCTGTATTCCATATCTTCAGTTTTTTTTTTTTGTTTTTACCGAATATTACTAGGTCATCTGCGAAAGCGCATTTATTTATGTACTGGTTTCATTTGTCTATGTCTGATGTACATCTTTTTTCTATTACATCTTTTATTGTGTCGTCCAAAACCAAGTTGAAGTCCTCCCTGTCTTAGACCACTGTTTACTGGGATTTTTTGGGATTGCCTGTTGTCAGTCCATACATTGATCTTATTTTCTTCGTATATGCTCCTTATAGCTGCTATTACGTTTTTCTCCACCTTTCTTTTTTGGTAGTACTAGTACGTTGTTAAATAATTTTTAAGTTCCTTACAACTGGTGTCAAGAATGAAATTCATCGCAACTTTTAAAATTAAATTACTATTCCGATACAAGTACAGTTACATAAACTAAAATTGGCCGAGCTGAAAAGTGAGTTAGGAAAGCGAGATTTAGAGATAATAGGGAAGAAACCGTGGTCGATGAAGATAAGAACCTAGTTTAAAACGACAGATTTAGATGTATTTAGATAATACAGAATGAGAAAATAATTGGGGAAACAATTTAGAACCGTGACCGAAAATCAGAGAAAAGGTTCAGGACTTTGAGAGAATTAAAAGGAGACGTCTGAGAATTGGAAATGAGTGCAGAATACTTTAGAAATTTGAAAAGAATTGAGGAAAAAGTAGACAAGAGAAGAATTATAAGCAAACAGAAGGATAATCTAGAAATTTGAAGAGACTGTTGGAGGTATAATTGTGGAAGAACACTTCCAGAATTTAAAAGAGGTGAAAAAATAAGTGCGAAAGAACATTCCGAAAGTTTTAAACGCGGAAGAAGGTTTCCAAAATCTGAGACAAAAATTGAAGGTAAACATAGAACAACTCGCTTTGAAAATTTTAGTTATGAGTTGGAGATTATAGAAGAATGAGTGTTTGGAGAGTTTAAAAGAGAAATTGGAAGATTTAGAGCTAGAAGCCGCTGCTTTATTGATAAAATCATGCTCAAAAAGCTACAGGAATCTATTGCAGCCAGAAGAAAAAGTCTAAGTTGCGGAAAACTCATATGTCTGACGATCAATGGTTCCCCCAGAATCTGCAGCATTTAAAACGTAATTCGTAAATGAGAGTGGTGCTGGAATGAAAGCAGAAAAGGGCAAGATCACATGGGAAAATCAGAGCACTGAATCCAGTGATAAAGGCAATGGGTTTCTTTGAAGTTAGAAAATGGTCTTTTGGAAAAGATATTGAGGAATTTGTTGTGGTTAGTACGGAGAAGTCGAGTGTTAGATGTCACCTGCATTATTGGGCATTAGGAAGGCACCTTGAGATTAAGAAGACGTTGCAGAAAGTTTGTAAGTGATTTTATTGAACGAACTGTAAAGAAGACGTGAAGGAATGGTGCGGAAAGTGGGAATCATAGCTCCCTTGGAAAAAGAAAAGCATCTATGAGGCGATTTCATTTAGAACGCTTAGGAAAAGGAGAATAGTCGACATTTCTGATCCTTCTCCAGAGACGGACAGCATCAAGGATATTCTTGTTGCTGTGGTTTACTGCTACATTTACCATCAGAATATATGCAATTCCCTCTCCCTTTTTACAAATATCAGAGGTTATTGCGATTCTGGGGCAAAACGGAACAGTGTAACGGTAGATTTGGGGGCAGCCGTGGCGTTGAAGCAGCGCGTATATATTAAGGTTACGGATGTGTCGCGAAGAAAGGTTCTAATAATCTGCTTGGCGCCAACGAGAGCTGCGAGACTTCTAAATTTAAGCGTATGGAAAAATTAGGCTACTAATTAATTAACAGATTCCAAATCTAATAAAAATTATTTCTCAGAGTATTTTTGTAGTCCCCACACTTCAAATCTTTGTCCATCAAAGCTGGTGATTAAGCTACACTGCGCAATTTGAATTCTTACAGAGGTTTTGTATAGTGATTATTATGATAGAAACACTAAATTCATATATCACAATTTCCATTTCAACTTTGTCACTAGTAGATCTAAGACGACTTGGGGTCACATTTACATACAAAAATCTATCAAAAATTTAGTCATTGACTGATAATCAATTTTATGTTCTCTTTTTTTTCAATTTTATTCTCTAGAGATTCAGAAAAAACAAGAGAACGCTAATGTAGTATCTTTTCTCCAATTTTTATATTTGCCTAAACCTATCTTTCTAGTGATCAGGTAATAACTAGTAAACTAATTTTATTTGCTAAAAAATTTTCCAGGTATTGGCCTCATAGCATCAGGCGCCTATGAGATGATTCTGGCAGGAGGCGTGGAGTTCATGTCCGACGTGCCAATCAGGCTCAATCGAAAAATGCGAAGCCTTTTGCTTAAAGCCAACAAAGCCAAAAGCTTACAGCAAAGATTGCAACTACTGTTTACACTTCGTCCCAATTACTTCATTCCCGAGCTACCAGCAGTGGCAGAATTCTCTTCTGGGGAAACAATGGGCCACTCGGCTGACCGTTTGGCTGCCAGCTTTGGAGCTTCGCGGAAAGAGCAGGATGACTATGCACTCCGCTCACACACTTTAGCGCAACAGGCACAGGAAAAGGGTTACATGACTGACTTGGTGCCTGTGAAGGTCTGTCTTTTATCTTTTTTAAATATATAACAGTAATATTTGCATATTTAGATATCTGGGGTAGACAAGACTATTGAAAAGGATAATGGTATTCGTGTTTCCACGCCTGAACAATTGGCAAAGCTGAAGCCTGCTTTTATAAAGCCACATGGAACCATTACGGCTGCCAACGCATCCTTTTTGGTAAATTTCTGTTAGTTGTCATTGGTATGGTAAATGAGCTTCATAAGAATAAATTTGTGCAGACGGATGGAGCTTCTGCAGCACTTATTACCACTGAAGCGAAAGCAAAACAACTAGGACTGAAACCGAAAGCGTACCTGCGAGATTTTACCTTTGTGTCGCAAGATCCGATTGACCAGCTTTTACTAGGGCCAACCTATGCCACACCTAAGGTTCTTGATAAGGCTGGACTGAGTGTGAAAGACATCGATGTTTGGGAGGTGCATGAGGCCTTTGCTGTAAGAATTATTAGGGATGAACATGGCGTGTTATTTTACATTTCTTTCTTTATTAATTAGGGACAAATATTAGCAAATCTGAAGGCTATGGATAGTGATTGGTTTGCACAGAACTATATGAATCGTAAAAGCAAAGTAGGAGCACCGGATTTGAACAAATTTAATCTGTGGGGTGGCTCACTTTCAATTGGGCATCCATTTGCCGCAACTGGAGTAAGGTTGTGCATGCACACGGCAAACAGGCTCATTCGTGAGGATGGGCAACTTGGTCTTGTAACTGCTTGTGCTGCAGGTGGACAGGTATGTATTTTATAAATACATAGTTAATATAATATATATTATAAATTCACAACACTTATTCCTTTAAAAAAATATGCTTTGAGAATTATTGATAAAAAAAATCATTTTTAAGATAGTTTGGACTTTGAGTTTGCTTTTGATTTATATTGGATTTTTTATTAATAGTGAAGAAATCAATAATCAAATATAGATAAAATTATTATATAAATATAAATTATTGCATAATGATTACTAATCACTAATAATTATCTAGTAATGTAGGAATAGGATTCTGGTATGATGTTACATTTATCTGTTTTTGTAAAATTTTGCTGGAAATCATGTTAAATCTAGATGCCTTTTTATGTTGATTTCTTTCATTATAACTTATTTTACTTCCTTAATTGTAAATTTACGTAGATCCATTTGAAATGACACATCTAGGAAATCGGTTACCTCATTTTCTTATTCACTGGATAACTCTGAGGAAAATGGTTTGAATACATTTTCTAGATTTTTCGAGAAACCTTTCTTTGGCCTATTAGAGGCCATTTGGATTCCAAATAGATATTTTATATGTACATTGTACAGCCATTGAGTTAGTTTAGTTCACCGACGACAGTAAATTGAACATCGTACCCATCTCTTCTATGAGCTTGCTAAGCATTTTTTGAGGTTAGTTATATTACTCCTTGGTTGATTAATGACTGGTATTGTTTGGATTACAGTATTATTTAGTATTTGCTTGTTAACTGGTGGTACAAAAAACATACCTGGCTGTAATTGTTGGATTAGTGTAGACTGCATTTTTGGTTGTGAAGTTCTTTTTTCACATAGAGCAGGATATAGTTTTTGCTGCAATTGTTTATGTACTAGCCCCCCTGTAATTTACAATGTGATTACCTACCACCACAGTTGACTTATTTTACTTTTTCATCATGTGTTTTACGAGTATATTCTTTAGTAAAGGGTCTTCCGAACTTTGACAGTTGATAGCTACATCTGTCGAATTAGCTGTCATTTATTCAGTCTGTTTTGCCAAATCACCATGAACGGATATAGCGTTCAACAACATGTGCAAATGATAAAATTGTTTTATCAAAATGGGTGTTCTGCTCAGACAACGTTCCGCGCGCTTCGCCCATTTTACGGTCGCCATAATCGCCCTACAGAGAGGACTATTCGCAGTGTGGTGGATAAATTTGAGTCCACTGGTTCAGTAAACAATTAACCAACACCCGACGAAACGCAAGATCTGCCAAAACATCGCCGCTGTCCGTGAGAGTGTGCAGGAGAATCCGAGGCAGTCGATTTCGCGTCAACTTGGCGAATTTTGCGTCGTGACTTGGCCAGCCCGCACCTGTACAAAATTCAACTGACCCAGGAGCTGAAGGTAAACGACCATAGACAACGATGTGTGCTCGCTGAATGGGCTCTGGAGCAGTTGGAAACTGACCCTAATTTTCATCAAAAAATCATCTTCAAAGATGAGGCCCATTTCTGGATGAATAGGTACATCAACAAACAAAATTGTCGAATTTGGGACGATTCAATCCACATGAGATCCAAGAGCATCCCGAAAAAGTCACTGTTTGGTGTGGATTTTGGGTTGGCGGCATCATCGGTCCATATTTCTTTGAGAACGACGTTGGCCACGCCATCACCGTCAGCGGCGAGCTTTATATCGATAATTACCAACTTCTTTTGGCCTGAATTGGATGATATGGACACCAAGGACATGTGGTTTTAACAGGACGGCGCTACGTGCCACACAGCTCATGCCACATTGGACATTCCGCATGAGCGATTTGAGGGCATGGTCATCTCACATGGAGATGATGTGAACTGGCCACCGAGATCGTATGATTTGACCCCGATAGACTTTTTCTTGTGGGGTTTTCATAAGTCGCATGTCTATGCGAATAAACCACAAACCACAGCGGCCAACAAAGCCAACATAACCCATGCCATTGGTCAAATTCAGCCTGATTTATGCGCCAGAGTCTTGGAAAATTAGACATTTCGGATGCGCACCACCCAGCGAAGCTGCGGCGGACATTTCCACGATGTTATATTCCATACATAATGGCATCAATAGGCCTTTCGATGATATCTCACACATACTTTGTTTTATTTAAATTTAAAGATAGGAAGCGCTTAATGAAAGGCCCTTTATTATCAGACACATTTAAGGCACTTAAAAGTTTTACACTAGAAGTCTTCACAGTCCCAATGCCTGACATCTGGTATATTGTGGTATTATTATCCTGTGGTTATTTTATGATATTGTTGCCAAGTTGTTCTATATTGTATACTTGATTTATTTATGTAGAACGCTTTGTAGTTCTGTGTTTTATGTTATATATACGAGGGCAATCTCCTTTAGATATTTCTACCTACAATGCTTATTCGTCAATCTTCTCGGTTTACCATGGTGCACAATACAAATTCCGTTTTTTATATGATGTGTCTTTATAGGCAGAATAATTTTTAGTTTACTTAGTCGTTGGCTCAACTGGACACTTGAGCCCTTAACATAGTAGTTTTCAAATAATATACACGATTAAAAGCTCTGTTTGACATAATACGTACGCCGTAGATGACAACGCATTTACATATAAATTAGAGTTGAACTTTGACCTTTGTGACAGCACTCATAATTTTTATTATGTAATTTATAATTTTCATATAAAAGTGCTTTATTACCGCTCTCAAACGAAAATTTTCCATAAGTTGCGGAAGAAATATAATAAAAAATCGGCTGCCAGAACAGAAATTTGTGAAACAGGACTCGGGTGACGCAAGAAGGTAATAACATAGATTCCTTATGAGAGAGTGCAGCACTCATAATTTTTTTTATATATATAATTTACTACTTCATGGCAAGCTCTAGCAGGGTTGCTCAGCTTCTTTCAGATAAATTTTTATTGTTTCAGTGGTTTTCGTTGTATATTTTTCATTTGTTATAGATTGCGGCTAAGAAGTTTTTATATTGTTTGGTACGTCACATTTATTGCTTTGATCATCCTGTTCAGGTAGATTGCTGAATATATTTTGTAATTCTAGCAGTTTCTGCAACCAATTGAATTGGTGATTCGTTTTTTTCTGGCGTTGATCATCTTGTGTCAAAGAACAAAAAAAGTGAAATGTTACTTTGCCATGTGTATGTTAAATTTCTTTAATCATCAAGCAACTTCATGCTCTGATGTATATTTTCTCATTTCATTTTTTTATTTGAATGTAAATTTTAAGACCAATATACTCTCCAATCTTTTAATTAAAACATTCTTTAGCAAACACATGACAATTCTTGTAAATCACTATATATTGATGTGTATTTTTATACATAAATGTAAATAAATCTTACAATTTTATACTAATTTATTGTCTGTTCACAGGGAGTCGCAATGATCCTTGAGAGACATCCAGACGCAACACCCAACTGAATGTGAAACAGAAGAAATGAACATACTGTTTTCTGTCTTTCTACCATGGACTGTACACATATATATATAAATTATACTTCGTTATATAAATTTTTGAATTTTAATTTTATTCGATAATGCTAAGAATTACTCTAGTACTGTGTACATATGTCTTTGTTTTCTTTATTAAAAATAATTTAAAAATGCAATGTAATAGCAAAATGCAAAATTTTATATTGTACAATTGAATTATAAAAGAATAATACATATATTTGTACTACGTCTGCAACTTTTGATTAGTATTGGCCCAACCTGTTGAGCTGCCCACATCCTCGACATGCTGCCGCACTGCTTCATCCAAAATAGTTTTGATGTCTCTACAACCTTGCAAAGCCTTTTCCAATACCTTTGGCAAATGGTCTAAATGAAACCTCTGGGACATCTCCATGAGCACGACTTTTCCTGACATTGGCAAAGCAGCTACCGTTAATGTAGGGCCCCCTATGATTTCTTCGGGATGCGAAATGTCTACCATTGGCACGTCATTATTAGCCAGACTAGCTGTGCAAGCACAGACATATTCCTTAAGAGGGATGCCAGCATCAATCAGTGCCAAAGTTGCTGCATTTACACATGCAGGATAGACTCCGCCATCGGCATGCAACACTTCTACGTAAACATCAATTTGCGACCACGGATACAATTCTATTTTTATAGCGGCTAACAAAGCTTGACGCAAATGGATCGACATTTCAGTCGACTTTCGGTCCCCTCTTGGCCGTTTCTTCCTGTCTGCTGTGGAAAACGTCGCCATGCTGAATTGGCAGTTGATGATTGCAGCATCGTGTTGGGCTTTAGTGCGGCTGCCACGCACCTAAAAAAGTAGTCGATTGCTTTGGCAATATTTAAAAGGATAATAACCGTACCTGATGCGGGCCATAAACAGCAGCTAACACTTTGGTCAAACCTTGCTCCAAGTAAGCACTACCGTCGGGTTGCGTAAAGACTCCCAATTTGCAACGTATTCTGCGTAGCTCGTTTGCCCTACGGCCGTCTATACGCAATCCAATATCAGACAATAATTCTTTTCTACTCATTTTCTGTCGATTTAAGGCGCTTTAAAAAGTAAGGTTACGTGATCAGCCACCAGCGGCATTAAACTTTTTGATTTTATACTTACATGAATATTTTTTATAGGCTTAATATATCTATTTTTTTATTTATATATTATTATTATTATTTAGCGTTCTAAATGTGTTAAAATATTTGAATAATCTTAAGAGTGTACGGTATTTGTAGGTTTATTTTATGTGCTTCATCCTGTATATTATATTTGATGAAAATAAAAAAGGACAAAACATCCTAATTGATTTAGACAACGTTATGTTGGCACTACCTAAATTTGACGTTTAGTTGTATTCATATTGTACCGTAAGCCGTAAGCCTTAGAGGTTGAATCACGAGCAGAGATGGTAAGTTCTTCAATCACTATTAACAACTTCTAATTTATTTTTTTACTATTAGTCTAACGAAGTTGAGGAAACCATGAAGAGGATCCAGTCCCATAAAGGGGTAGTAGGCACCATCGTGGTTAATTCGGAAGGTTAGACAGTAGCTTGTTTTATCAATAATTCGCCAATGTATTTCTTCTAACTTCAGGAATCCCAATTAAAACGACGCTGGACAACACGACTACAGTGCAGTACGCTGGGCTGATCAGTTCCTGGCAGACAAGGCACGCAGCGTTGTGCGTGATCTGGACCCCTCAAATGACCTCACATTCCTGAGGATCCGCTCCAAGAAGCATGAGATCATGGTCGCGCCCGATAAAGAGTTCATACTTATTGTCGTCCAAAACCCCACTGACTAGGCTAGTCACGCAGCACGAACGCAAAGCACTGATTAATTTATAATTTTTAAATTGCATCCCAATTTAAATAATTGAAGGATTAGTGTTTTAAGAGTTGGCTTCTCTATGAATGGATCATTTATCGCTGTGATAAATTGTCTGTTTTGTTGTATGCTTGAGAAAATACGTTAAGTGTATTTTCCAATAAAAGGTTTAATGTGTTAAAAAATATTTATTCTTCATGTAACTAACTATTAATAATTATAATATATTGCAATGTGTCTAATGAAACAATATGTAATGTTTTTAATTGTAATTTCTTACACCGTTAATTTTTTTGGCCAAATATCTCGCACCACTTTAATTTTAGCAGTCATTTGTGCCGAGGTCCTAATTACATCTGCTTTATGAATTTCTGTTAATTAACAATAACTTAATTAAGAATTAGCTTCTAATTTTATTTCAACTACAGTTAAGTGATTATTAAAAATCTAAGTCATCCAGTTTTTTTTGAAGTGTTTAGTGTTTTATTTTTGTTAAGTGATTATGTTCAAAATCTGTATATTAATAAGTAGGTATTCGAATATCTTGCCAACAGTGTTGACTGCATTATAATTTACCAACAAACAAAATATTAAATCTTTGGTAAATAAGAAACTCGTGTTGAAATAGGACTTTCAGTTTTAGTCTTCTATTCAGGTCTAGCTCAAAAAAACTAATTTGACTGTTTATACAAATGTATAAACTCCCAAAATCAAAAGATAAAGTACCAAAATAGAAATTTTAGGTCTAAGTCAAAAGTCATATTCATCATCATCTAAGCTATTCCATCAATTGTTGGATGTAAGCCTCCTCAAGTCGCTTCCATTTCTGTCTGTTTGTGGTTATTTGCATCCAATTATATTCTGCGTGCCTTTTAATATCGTCTGACCATGTTGGACGTCCTATTGGTTTTTTATATCTAGGTGCTCTTCATTGGATTATACATTTGGTCCAACGATTGTAATTTGGCAACATGACTACCCAATTTCATCTCGGCTTATATACTTGATAGATCACGTCAGTTACTCTTGATTGCCACCTTATCTGTTTTGTATGCGGTCTTTTAGGGTGATATTCAGCATTCGTATTTCTATTGATCTCTAAGCAACCTGTAAATCTTTCTTTTATGCTTTTATTTAATGTCTAGGTTTCAGTAGCATAAGACATGTTGATTGAAGGTTTTGCCTCTATAGTAAATATGATTAATTTTTTGTAGTTTACTAAAGCTAGCCTTTGCTAGAGATATTCTCCTGTTCAGGTTTGCTTTTTGATTATTTATAGTAATTTCTAACTTTTGACCTACATATATACACGAGTTCATTCTCTATTTGTGTATTATCAACTAGCCGCGTTCACCCCGCTCCACAGAAGTTAGATTTTTGGAAAAATTTCTTTTTTGAAATAAATAATTTCACCTGGTTGCCTGGTGGCTGTTGCTCCATATTTGGATACTTAACAATGGATAGCTTGGCTAGCGTGAGCTTGCAACAATGTAGATTGCAATTAAATGGACATTTTGATGGTCAATTATCTCATCACACAGATATTCGACCATCAACGTAAAATGAAAAACCTTGAGAATACCAAGGCCAGTAATCGCACCAAAAATCATTTTAATCGGTTTAGCCGTTTTGGCTGACGTACGGACATACATCATTACACTTTGTTTTATACATATATAGATAGATTGATAGAAGATAGTATCATCATAGTTGCTTATTTCTGTTACATCGTTTGTTATATATTTTGTTTTATTGTTAATTTTCAAACCAGTTTCCTTAAATTTGTAATTAATTTGTCATATCTTGTATTTCTTCTTTGTATTAACTATTATGTCGGCAAAACGGAGGTGGCTTAACATTTCTCCATCTATCAAAATACCTTTCTTGTTCCAATTTAATTGTTTAAACAAACCCTCTAATAACAAGATAAAAAGCTTAGGTGTCTTAACTTCGACTTTTTTTCTTCCATCGTAACATGAAAAGTGGCGTTTTCATATATCTATTGTATTATTGTTGTATATCTGTCATCTATTCGACAATTACGTAATCCATATTTCTATGGGGATTGAAAGCCTTCTCGTAATTAATAAACGTCATCCACATTGTAACGCCATTTCTATTAGCATTCTTACGGCATGTAGGTGGTCAAGTGTGCTGTATCCCTTTTGGAATCCAGTTTGTTTCTCTTTTGCGTAAAAATATAATTAAGGCATTACTTCAAGTTTCCGGTATTCGTTTTTCGTTATATATTTATATTTTCAGTTTATTGCTCATTGACTCCAAGTTTTTGGAAAAGCTAATACTAAAGCGAATTAACGAAGATAATCTAATAGATGAATGAATTTCCAAATATTAGTTTAGATTCTGAAGGCATTCCAACACATATAACAATGCCATAGAATAATCGATCTTATTTAACAATCACTTTATTGAAAGCTGTACTGTTCAGCAATATTTCTGGATGTTAGACAAACTCTCCTCAACCATGTACGGCACAATGGACTGCTGTTTAAAATAAAACGTATCTTTCCATATCAGTATTATCTTCTGTTTAATCATATTTGTCAAATTGATGCTTCCAAATCAAACTTAGACATAAAATCTCGCAATTATACCCAATCTCTGCTGGTGTTCTGAGTCTGCTTCTATATCTGCTTTTTCTTTTTTTTACCTACTAACTACACTCAACACAACACTTGGAACATTTGCTAACACTGCTATCCTTGCATGCCATGAAGGTCCTTGACACTACAATAAACTTCCTGCAAGAAGGACTAAAAATTGAAGATCAAGGTTAACGAAACAAAGTTCACAAGACGATCACATATCTATACTGCAAGTACATGAAGTTAAATATTTGGCCAAACGCATATCCTAAAAAACGTAAAAAATGAACATCGGGCTCACAAGCTTACACGGGGAAATTCACGATTATCACTAGAAAAAATAGTCAGAGTGGTTCAAATGGTTTATTAACGAAAAAACACGAACATTTCCATCTGTTTCCAATCTTGTCCCTTTTAAATGAGAGTGATCTTTCATCTTCGTCTCTTGTGAGCTTTTTATTTCAGTGATCCGTCTTAATAGTTTCGAATCTTTGACGATGATACTGAATCAGTTTTATGTGAATGCAAGAAATTATAGTAACAGGCTCAGCACACTTGAACTAGCGATTTACATTAAACTAGCAGTTTCACTCAACTCCTTAAAAATATAGATTCTGAAAAAGAAAACTAAATACTTTTGTTTTACTTATTCAAATAAAAATTAGTGCTGTGTATTATGACCTATTAACAAGCAAATGTTGAACCTTATAATGGGTTAGTTTGTGGCCCAATGCTACTTTTCACAATCCACAAATTATTATATTAATTTTAGAATGAACCATCACATGAAGAAGCATAGCTAAATTTCCATGTATAAGAACCTCTTCTGTACTCATCATTTAAGAGAAATAACTCATCACCCCTACACACCGTGTAACACATACTTTTGAATGCTGCGGCAGTATTGAAAAAATATGAGATGTACATACTATAACACATAGCATTCATTATAAATTAATCAGTATCAGCTTACATGATGATAACAAATTAAAATAATGAGAGCACTTGTAGTAAACAACTTGGCCTTTTGAGCAGACTCTTATCACAGGTCTCTAAATCGTTCCTTGTAGCATTGACCTTATTACGCAAAAATCAAATCATACGCAACTAACAACGCAAAATAACAGAAAACATTTAATTTGTTGGCTTGTTTAGATTCACTCATTAAAGTGACAAGGTAGTAAATAAAACGCATGATTTCTGGAAGAGCACTTTTTTATAAATACAATAAGTTAAACATTATATTTTTATAAAATCACAATATAAAAGGAGTATTTATTGTACAATGGGAGTTCCAAAAACATTTTCCAAAATTACAATTTGACAAAAATATATGACGCAGCTCTGTTTAGATCACAACCAAAACTCGTTTGGTTCTACACGTAGTCAGCTGCGTCGCCTACGAATACTACAAGTTTTCAAAAGGAGCACCATAATACAGTGTACTTCACTTGCGATTTGTCTTCGGCACAGTTCAGAAGATAGAGTAAAGGCAATATCTTACCACAGCCATGAGCATTGGTAAATTATGATGATTTACAAGTCGGACAATTGCCACACACAGTACACATTTTACCGCTGAAATCAACCAATTGGACTTTCAGTAACTTGCACCAGTTTACCATTTCGCTTTCAGCTATAAGAGATCAAAAAGCAAACTACACATGGGTACATACTGTTAAATTATGCTAATAGTTGGATGTTAGACAATCACAAGCCTTTGTGATACGATACTGTACTTCAAGGTTACAGTATTCTCGAATCCAGTGTATCAGAGAAAAAAAATATATGTATATCCTCTAAAACTGCGAGAAATGCTACTTGAAGTACTGTTGCAAATTGAGGGCAACTAAGAAATAAATTGTATGGTTTAACTTAACGTAATGCATGCACATTTTGAAGATCAACTTTGTAGACCTTAACAAAAATATAAGACACATACATACGCAGTCGTAATTTTATTACATAGTTGTATGAGAACTTTCTGATGAAGCTTTGATATCATCAAGCACAATTATCTACTAAATTAAATTAAAATAATATACTAGCAAATCATAAATATCACCACTGGTATCATCAGATCTTTAGGAAACAACATATCGCTGCATACCTGTTATGCATTAACCAAACAGAAGTTATCCCGCTCGTCAACTTCTTCCAGACCGTTGCTTGCTGCGAAACCCCGTGCTAGGATGGAAGACTTTGTAATACAATACCATGAATACAATCCCTAGCATGAACGGTATGATGTTTAAATATACAACTGGCCTGTAATACAGACTGTTTAGCCTCTCTGCATCTGGCTTCAGAATCCAAAAAACATTAGCGGCAGTATTTTCCAGAAACAAAATAAAGTAGAAGAATAGATATTTTAGGCACGTTCGGCCGTCATTTAAATTAACATATGTGAAGACATATACCATGCCAAATATAGCAAACAGCGCAGAATCGTACAATTTGTTTTTGTTGCAGAAATTTGTCTCTACTGTTCCCATATGAAGCCAGATGGTCATAACCAACCAGTGGAGAAACACACCTAATACTGTGTAATTCAAATAATCTGACGCTATCACACTTATACACAGGATGCGAGATACTGTGACTAAAAAGTGCCACATGAACTGCATAATAGTTCCAGGCCATGATATGTTGTTCTTGTCCTTCAATGAGAACCGCATTAAGCGTTGATAGGACGCCATGGACCAAGCCATACTCACAAACGAGCTTCCAATGGAGAGCAGTTGGTGAACAACTAAAAAAAAGTGTGTTAATATCATACATTATATATTGCCAAGAACCTACAAGTGAAGCCATTGATACCCTTCCCATGAGTGTGAAAAATTATTGCTAGTTGTAGTATCTGTTGCGGGGCAGCCTCTAGGAAGCATTCCAGCACCCTCAGCAAGGCTACATCTGAATCTTCCTTCACCATCAGCTCATAGTACTTTCTCTGATTTTCTACGTCTCCCTTCTTCTCCGCCTTTCTCGACTTTAAGGCGTACCTCAACGCATCAAAGTAGCGTAACACAGGCGCCAACTGGAAGACTAGCACCAGGATGCAGCACACTCTTCTCTTTGTGAATTTCTTTGTTAAGGTGGTCTTTGTTTTTTCGTTTTGGTCCATCACATACCTAACGTAAAAGATTCTATAATGGGAACTGTTAAGGAAAATTGATATAACTAAACCTTAGTTATATTAAATAATATACGCTTGGATTATTTAAAAATATTACAATATAAAAAAACTTCTAACTCACAAAGTGCATACAAAGGGTTGTTCAAAAATTCAATTTAAATTTTAAACAGAATTAAATACAGCATGTGAAATATTTTCTAGTAATAAAGTGAAAGGTGCTTTCACGCACATAAGTTAATTTTTTCTACCTGTAGAGACCGTTGGTCGCTGGAAAATAGGCATTAAGAGCCTATCAAATTTTATTAAGCTTGGTAATACGCAAGTAAAAACCATTCTAAGGCCACAAAAATACAAGTATGTTGCGACGTCAAACTTTTAATGTTGGCTTTTTTGATCCCTATAGGATGATTAACATAATTATATACCACACAGCTGAAACGTTACATAAAGTACTACTTCGTTTTTATCACACTGTATGGCACAAGAGATCAGTTTCCTTGTCAACAAATTTATTCCTCACATCTGATTCACTTTCTCGTACACAATATTCGCGTTTCTTGGTGATTCCCCTTGATAAAGTTGCCGCAGAGAAAAGTCTGTTTTAAATCACGAGAAGGCATCATATGGAAATACCTTGGAAGCCTTGCACTATCTAGAATACAATATATTCTTAAAAAAAAAAGGTTTCAAGGAAACGGGTTTGAATTAGAATTCTGAGATTAGGCAAACCAATTGAAGATATATAACAAGAAATATTACGCTAGTTTTAATTTTGCGCGCGCTCCTGTATTAAACTATAAGAGAAGAATGGGAAAAAAGAAGAGAGGGGGAAGTATGGAGGAAGGAGAAGATTGAAGGAGAGAAAGAGAGTATAAATAAAACATGCTTTTAGTTGCAACATAATGTCTGGAAGACAAACATATACTGAATTACAGGACTTGAAAGTTATTGAACTGTAATATTGTGATGGCCAAGACTCAATGACAATTTGTAAATCTTCAAGGGTTAAGTGGACAATCAGTTAACAATTAATTATTAAAAGCACCTAAATTTTAAAGGCAGTTATTGCTCTTGACCTGTTCCATCTGTCTGTCCATTCGTCTGTAAATATGTTATGTCCAATTTTCACCAAATTTGATATCAAACTTCCTTAAACAAAGAGAAAACGTGGATTTTCAGTTCCCAGGGTCAACTAGGGTTAAATAGCTTCTGCTAGTTTTTTACCCTCCGAATTGGTACACAACGTAGTACACAATGAAAAAGAAAGGTTTAATTTTTTTTTCACTTAAAAACATTCTAGTGTTTTATATATACTTTGCAATCTTAAAGCTGGTACGAGCTTATTCGATGAATGTAAAATGTCGCCTGTTTGTATCAAAAGCACGCCCACAATATATTATAGTTACATATAATTGAATTTATCGAACAGTGATCGGAAACTCCATGTGCCATACCGTCGATGTTTATTTGATAAATTCCTTATCTCTGTACCTTAGAATTTGATCTGCATTCGAGAGTTTTATCAAAAAATAAATAGAAACGTTCTATAAAGGCAGTTAAAAAGCTTGATCTTAAAAGCCCATTTGATGTTTCCTATTTTCAATCACGGATGACGTACGCCGACTACAAAAATAGAAGATCGAATGCAACGGCAATATTCATTTTCTATATTTAGTAAGTTACTTTCATACATTTATTCATTCATAACCACATCTTTAAATAACTCACTAGTAATAAGTTAAGTAAAAAATGATCGAGAATAAGTCAGTAACTTTGATAGAGTATTCGCAAAAAATTAAAGGTATCAAAAATAACGCTCTCTAGAATTTTAAAAATAAATTTAGAATCACAACTCCTTGTTCATTACCTAAGAAAGCATTAAAAAATCCAATATTTTGAATGATCCAAAGAAAACATAAGTACAATTTACCTATAAATAGTATGATCTAAACAAACACACGAACCGACAAAACTATAAATACTGGAAATTTATCTATACTTCTTACAATCATATAATTATTAAAAAAAACACCGAGCAACCTAAAGTAAATAGTACAAAAATAAAACACACGTGAATGCTGTAATGAATTTATTTCAGAAACGCATATGATGAAAGGTGAACTCTCTAAGTTGCATTTGACAACACTGAAACATTAGGAAATGCTTACTGGAGGCACCTATGTTAAAAAATGGCGGCATCGGAGAAAGAAAAACCTTTTTGTATGCAACAATATGCAACAATACGCAAAAACTTCATCAGTAGCCGTTATTCAGAAACATTTACGTATCCAAAATATACCTCATCATCACATCATAAATAAATGGGGCAATACAAGAGACATATGCAAGGGAAAACACCGGACGGCTATCTGTCAACAACGAAATTGTGGAAAATATTCATGCGGTTTACCAATGAAGCTGGCAAGTCAACATATTGTGCCAACATAGAACCTAATTTATCACAAACAACTATGTGTTACACAAGCGTATGTGCCTTAAAAATGGAAGCCTTAAAAATTTCACATAGTGCAGCCTTTAAAAACTATCGACAAACTAAAATGGAAAGAGTTGTGACGATTTGCAAGTACGGTTTCGTAGACAGACTCGTGTTCACCGAAAAGCCACGTTTCACGTATGTGGTAAAGTGAACAGACACAATTTGAGATATTGAGGCACGGAAAATTCCCAAGGTGAACATTTGGGCCTTTTTGTTTCGTGAAGTCCACTAGTACAGGGTTTATCTTACTTCCACATGTTGTTCAAGAAGCGGATGCTTTATGTGGTCAACTCAAATCATCATGTTATATTGGCACGAGTGTAGCAAAAACTAAGCTATCGTGTAGACGTCTGTTATTTCAAGAACGGCATCCATATCAAACATATATGAATGTCTGTGGAAATTTTGAAAGTTCACCTTTCATATTATATATCTGTATTTGTGAAATATATTTATTACATGAGTTATAGGTATGTTTTCTTCTTATGCCATTCATTTTGCATAGTATCTTCTATGACTTATAGTTCTCTTTGAGGAGTAATTAGATTGATATCTCGAGTAAGGAAGTAACTCCGATCTCTCTTAACAATGGTGTCAAAGTGGAAAATTTGCTAAAAAAATCGACCCGGTTCTACCCAAGTTATTTTTTAAGATTATCATAGAATTATGTTAAGAATTTGTCACGAAATTTTCGTTATACAAAGAGATAAGATTGGACTAAAAATATTTATTAATCTGGGACTCTACAAGTAATCCGTGACCGAATGATTCCTTTAATAAAATTTAAATATCTGGAAGAAATCAAATCTGCTACTTGTCAGGAGTATGAACTTCGATTTGAAGTCATAAAATTAAGATTGTCCCACATGCTATACACCTAAACATACCGAAAAAAATAATACATAATAATCCACGAAGTAGATAAAAAATAAGTAGACATTGAAAATTGGCAATAAACTGATCGTATACTTTATTACATAGGATGAAAGCAAATCTTTAAATATCTATGTAGGCCCCGGTAGCATCTACCACCTTCCTTAAGTGATCAGAAATAGAATGCAGTCTTCTAAAGGAAGTCGTGTCTCAAAGTCCTCCAGCGTGCAAGGCTTTGGCTTGTACATCTCCCCCCTTGCATAACCCCGCACGTAAATTTCACATGAAGTAAGATTTGGATTTCTTGGAGACCATTGATGAAGACCACGTCGGTCAACCATTGTCCTGAAAAATACTGGTCTAACCAATAAGAGCAAAATGGAGTGTTGCATCATCCAGCATAAAAATAAGGTCACCGATATTATCCCAACCACAAGTAATCATCAAAATGAATCATTTGAATGTACCGAGTCTAGGTTTATAATGTTAGGCTAAAGATCTTGTTTATGTTCCATGGACTACTCTTCGCGGCCGGTACCTGTACTATCGACGCGGGAAATGTAAAATTTTATTTACTACCCACTTACAGACTTTTCATCACGACTCCAATGATACTTCAAGTTTTATAAACATTTTTAGTACCTAGTTACTTTTCACCCACCCTGTATAAAGCAAAGGATTTTATATATAATATTTTCGAGTCGACCTTAAAAAGACTATGGCATTCAATAATGATATTTTCTTTGAGTTCACCCAATGTCTCAATTCGAATTCAGTACACGCGATCTTTGTACTAACATTATAAAAAGTTTCTAATATCTAGTTTTTCTTTTCTTCTAATCAAATTCTTTTTTCAACAAATGCACTAGAGACAATCAAATTATTCGAAGTTCAATGTCGAATGGTATGGATTTTACCAAGTTTTCTAATCCGCATATTTTATGAAGGATACTAGGGCTACAATTATTTCATAACAGATGGTGCATCGAACTTTTATTATTCTTATTACTGTAAAATGTGTACTTTTTTGTATCCCGATAGTACTAATTGTTTATTTAATAGACACTGTTTATCTCAGTATATTTAATATTCCATACGTTGACCTAAATATAAATTAAACAAACCAACAAATCCTATATGTGATCAAACCAACAATCCATTTTGTTGGATACCTCATATTTTAAAAATTGATTGTAGGTTTGACAATGTATAATACTGAATGTGAAGAAACATATTTTATTGAAAGTGACCCAATTAAACCTACAAGTAACTGCAGCAATAAACCAAAAAACCATCCAAAAATAATTAGAAATTTAATACATGTTTACAATATGTAAACATAACTTCAACCACAAGCTCAATTATTGTTGCAGGCTTTTCTACATTCCATATCCAAAGGGTGTGACAGTTCACTTTATAATTTAAATGAAATGTTGACTTATTATTGAACACAACGCAGGACTCAAAACGGAAAAGCATTTTTTTATTTGGTTTATATCAAATTAAGTTCCTGCATTCTATACTAACAAGGGACAATAATGCAATTGCCTAAGACGCTGAGTTTGACAGTTCGCATA
The DNA here is from genome assembly GCA_036346155.1 of Sinelater perroti. Lineage (NCBI taxonomy): Eukaryota > Metazoa > Arthropoda > Insecta > Coleoptera > Elateridae > Sinelater > Sinelater perroti. The sequence goes on from JARFIY010000359.1 coordinate 2,157,336, forward strand.
TTAATAACGGCGACCTTCTAGTTCACAAACTAAATTCGCCAGCGTAATACAAGACTCGCCATTAGTATAATAAAATTGTATCCAGGTGAAATCAGGAAAATAATTGTCAATCACTTTAATATTATAATCGCCACATAAATGAAAAGAGGTTGTAAAAAATTTAAGTATAAAAGAACTAAACCCTCCCGATACAATTTATAATGCACAATGAATAATTTAGAATCTTAAACTTTGAAATTTATAAGTTAAATTACTTGTATGACACATGTAATATTTACGTGGGCAGTCTGAAAAGCTTTGAGTCTCAACTTGAAGATGGGCCTACTCGTTAAAACCATTCTGCTACTATAATCGTATACACTTTGAAAGATACATGTAAAAATATCAGCCATTTTGGACGCGTAGATTGTTTGAGAACCGTTTGTAGCAGTCAATGCCAGTACTTTTGTAAAAATGAAAAATCAAATACCGTACCGTAATTAAGTACTTGCATTTGAAAGGCGATACGCCTACGCAAATTAAAGCCGAGTTAGACGCCGATTACGGGGACTCTGCCACATCATTTGCCACCGTGAAAAGATGAACAGTTGAATTTAAACGAATTTAAACTGCGACCTTCACCGATAACATCGAAAAAGTTCACCAAATGGTACTGGTTGACCATCGAATCAAGGTTAGAGATAGCAAAGGCCGTAAGCATATCGAAAGAATGCGTTTGTCGTATATTGACTGAAGAATTAGGCATAAGAAAGTTGTCCGCGCGGTGGGTCCCGCACTTGCTCACTTTGAACCAAAAATTCATTCGAATGAATATTTCCAAGGCCCTGCTTAAGTGGTTTCAGCGAAACAAATCGGGCTTTTTACGTCAATTTATCACTGTCGATGAAACTAGGGTCCACCATTCCAATCCTGAGGCGAAGAAACAGTCAAAATAGTGGATTGCAAAGAGTGGACCTGCTCCAAAAAAGGCGAAGACGGTTTCATCGCCCAGGAAGGTGATGGCGACTGTTTTTTGGGGATAGACAGGAAATTCTGTTCATTGACTACTTAGAAAAAGGGAAAAATAGCACGGGGTCGTACTACGCATCGTTACTGGACCAATTGATGGCAGCAATTTCTGAAAAATGGCCCCATTTAGAACGGAAAAAAGTGCTCTTCCATCAAAACAACGCACCGGCTCACACTTCGGCGGTCGTCATGACCAAAATTCACGAATTGTAGTTTGAATTGATTGACCACTCAGTATATTCACCAGATCTGACCCCCGGCGACTATTTCCTGGATCCTAAGTTCAAAGTTTAGTTCAGAAGACAGATATTTTCATCAAATGAGGTCATCGTGACCGTAGACGTCTATTTTACAGACCAAGACGCCAACTACCATTTGGACGAGTTAAAGAGATTTGAACATTGCCGACAAAAGCGTATCGACATAAAAGGAGACTATGTTAAAAAATAAAATTAAATTTGACAAAAAAATACTTGTTTTTATGTTCAACTCAAAACTTTTCAGACTGCCCACGTATTTTCATGTTAATTTTGAACGAGTAATTGTGATACAAAGTATGTTCAGACAACATGCTGATCTAATTTAGTTTCTGCAAATTGTAACGCGTCACCCAATGTCGGCATGGGTTACATATTGGACTGTGTGCTTTTCGGCTTTCTTTGAAGCTGTATCTAATTATCAGCATAAACTAACGTCATGATATCGTCTGTTAGGTCAAATATCAAAATACTTGCTTGCAGAGTAGCTAAACATTTCATTTTTTTTTCATTTCTGCTTCTCTTGTTCAGGTTCAATTGTTTTTGGTAATTCCTATTACAAACTGCACTATATTGTATATAACCTTTTACACACAAACTTATGTACACGTTGCTTGAAAATAATTTACAAGAATATATTTCTTATTAATAAAACGTCTACATGTAAGTATTATTCGTTTTTAATCCAATTCTCTGAGCTTCGAAGTTCATTTAGAACAATCTTCTTCTTAAAGTGCTATCTCCTATCGGAGGTTAGCAATCATCATAGCTATTCTAATTTTTGATGTAGCTGCTCTGAATAGATCTATTGATGAACATCCAAACCATTCCCGGAGGTTCCCCATCCACGACATCCTTCTTCTGCCTCTCGATCTTTGTCCTGAGATCTTGCCCTGTACGAGCAATTGCAGCAAGCAGTATCTTTCACCTCGCATGACATGTCCGAAATATTCCAATTTGCGTTTTTTCAATGTCAGTAGTAACTCTCGTTCTTTGTTCATGTGATGGAGGACTTCTTCATTGGAAACGTGTTCTGTCCATGATATTTTAAGTATGCGTCTGTATATCCAGAGCTCAAAGGCTTCCAGTTTTTTCATTTGCTGTTGTTTAAGGGTCCAAGCCTCCATTTCGTACAACAGAATCGAGAAGACGTAGGATCGTACCATGCGCATTCTCAGATCTAGCGAGAGATTGCGATTAGAGAATTGCCTCATTTTTACAAACGCTGCCCTCGCCATTTCGATTGATTTCTATTGATTTCAGTAGCTTGGTCATTACAACTGTTTATTATGGTCCCTAAATATTGGTATTTGTGCACTCTTTCGATTTCGGTGTTTTCGATTTTTATTTTTATATTGTTGATGTTATTATTTCCTATTTTCTTGATGACCATGAATTTAGTTTTCTTACAGTTCATTTTGAGATCATACTACAACAATCTAGATATATATATATATATATATATATATATATATATATATATATCTATACGGTATATTCTCAATATCTTTAAATTCCAAAATTACCCTCACTGTAGTGTTTGCTTTTGCAGGTTACGATATACAGATATATATTATTTACGGTTTTCATCATTTCTTATTGTATTTTTTCTCATTAGTCTCATTTTTCTGATTCTTTATCATTTTTTAGAAAATGCTCTTAAATATCGTATATCCTTCAAATCGACATTGCAATTCTCTACAAATTGTTATACAAACACACCCAACGTTTCTAAGAAACTACATACTGATGTAATAAGTTCTGAACCCCAGGAACCTAAAAAGAATAACGATCCAAACCTAAGTTTAAGAAAAAAAGTCTAAATAGAAGATAAAAAACCACCTCAGAGAAAGACAATCATGATGATATGATAGGTTCACATTGTGACAAAAAATATTTCGCATTATATGGATTTTCCAATAAGTGTAAAAGAAGCAAAGCAGGCTTTGGCTGTTTTCATTGGTAACATATGACATTTTTACTGTGTAAAACTCGTTCATCAAACGTAAATATTTCGTAACCGAAAAGAAATTTGACATGTACAGAGAGCGTAAAAAATTTGTTGCCGACAACAAAATAAAAAGTCATTTCTGAAATATGAAGGAAGTCGATCGGTCGCCTAGAAAAAAAGACAGATATTGGAGAAGGGAGAATCCATGAATTCAGTTCAGTTATAACACTTGAGTAAAAAGGCGAATTAAAACTCGATTTTAAAGCAAACTATATGCAGCCACATCGGATACTTAAGTCACCATAATATCATTGTGGTGTGTCACTGGTGATACTATTAGTTCATAGAATGCTAGATAGTTATAAAGTCACTTCATTTTGTGAAACGAACTTATTTTAATATTTATCAACTCGCCTAGTATTATTAAGCAAGATTTAGGACTAGCTGCTTATAATAACATATGGGACATTTACCAACATATGCTTGAGAGAAAGATAGGCTAGACAAACCAAAGAGGTTGTTGATTGGGTACGTGCATGATAGCCACAGAAAAAATTGTTTACCGATAAAATAAGTTTTACAGTGGAGGAATCTTTCAACAAACAAAAAGACAAGGTATACACTAAGTCGTCCAAAGAAGCATCTCAGCTAATGCCAAGGGTTCAAAAAGGCCATGATCCAGCTCCTATAATAGTTTTATGGAAAAATTAACCAATATTCATTTTTGTGAAAATAGAGTCAAAACTTCGGCTGTTGTGTATCAACAAAATGTTTTGGAAGATGTAGTGAAACCTCTAAATCACACGCCTTTTGAAGGTGAACCTTGGATCTTTCAGCAACACTCCGCATCCGTCCACCAAAGATGGTAAACGAGAAACTTGGCTCAGCAACAATGTGACACATTTTTTAGCAAAATTGTGGCCTTCTGGTAGCCCAAACCTCAATTTATTAGATTACAAATTACGAGCAGTTCTAAATGGTATAGAAAGATGCCGAATGTTAATTTTTTGAAGTGATCTCTGGCGACTGCAGTCAATACTTTTCTAAATGGATGTGGTGAGTGCTGACATTGATGCCTTAAAGGTTGTATAGGGAGTAAGGGTGACCATTTTAAATAAATACATTGTAATTGCACTTCCCGAAGTTCTGAAATTTTTTTATTTGGTCGTTCTAATCAGTGTACAACAGTATATACGGGCATGCTATGTATCTGTGCTAAGGAAATGTTATAAAAATTAATGGAGACCATGAAGGTGAAATTTAGTGGGTGTACTTGAAGAGGCAATTCGTGAGAACAGACGGTATAGAATTTCGCAATGCAATTGCGCCAACATGCCCAGCTTTTTAGAAAGTACACTTATATTTAGTAGCAAAAGTTGCTCGCCAAAGAACAGAAGCAGTTGTTAGTGCGATAACCTCTCTCAGAGATATAGTGAGTAAGGCAATGTGTAAAGCCCCGATTTGTATGCCAGTGCGTATGTTTTTGCAATATTTCTTGAAAGGTCTTTAAACATCAGTTTTATGTATTTTTAGATAAAAGAAATTTAACAAACGTTTATAAAAATTATCCATAGCCAAAATTCATTTTCAACGAACTTAAAAAGTTTTAATCTAGTTCTATGCGGCATATTAGAGTTTTCATATTATTGGGGGAGTGTTTGTTCCCTATACGTACCTCAACCATTCTAACAACCGATCGCCAGGCATATTCCTTATATAATGATGTACCACTTGCTTTGAGTTTCTGAGTTACAATACCTTACCCCCACTTCACCCTCTTAAAATGTGAAAAACAAAAACAATTATATTATTTCATTTTCTATTTTCAACGAACTTAAAAAGTTCGTTACTGAATTCTATATGTCTGTCTGTCTGTCGGTCCGTCATAAAATTTGAGATTTTTAAAAATTTTACGCTGATTTCAAAATCGAAATCAAAAAGTTTCTATCTCGAATAATTTTCGAGATATTCGACTTCGAATTCCGGGAAAATTTTCGATATTACGATTTTAAATGTGATTCTTATAGGAAATTTTACGCTGTATTCGAAAATGAAGTCGAAAAAATTCTATGTCGAATAATTTTCGAAAGGTCTCTTTAAGTTAAGTTCGTTCTGGGATTGCTTACAGAGCAATGTTTTCGCCGGTCCCATGTTTATTAGTGGATTTATGATAAAAAGTGAAAAGAAATTCAGAATGAGTCAATAGTTCTTGAACGATTTTAAAAATTAATAACTCATTTTAAAATCCCCTTTTTAGACGTACTTTGAAAACAATCATAAGCAGTAAAATCAAGAACACACTGATAGACAACCGTTTTCATCAATAAAGCCCCGGTTCCATTTTCCTTGTTCTGATATACTTTGTTTTGTCTGACAAACGCAAAACATTTAGCGCAAAAGGTGCGGAAGAGAAACCCGTAACAAATATGCATTAACTATAGAAAAAAATCCTTATTTAGGTAAGACACAATAAGAAGAGTATTGTGATGCAGTTTGCCCTCTAAATTTATATTAATAAAATTGTAAAAACTAATAGTTCAATTTAGATGTCCTTGAGCTTATTTAATCTAAATGAGATACGCCACTGCAAAAGATTTCTTGTAAACACACAGACACACATGTGCGCATTGCAAATTGAAATACTGGAGTGTTCGATTAAAAACTGCAAAACCTACACTATGAGCTAAAAATTGCATTGCAAGTGGTTGGGTGTAGTTAAAGATCATATAAATATGCGCGTTTTAGATAACCCTAAGTTGTGTGCAACAATATAAGGGTCTGTGATGCACAATTTTGTAAAGAATACGTTGCCTCAGGCACCAAAAGGGCGATTTAAAGGGATGTTGTGCCTTTTACATTGTTGCCAAATGAAACATGGAACTTTTAAAATATTACAAAAATTAATCGGTACTCTAAATAACACGTGCTAAGTACGACTTTCGCACTATTACATATTTTACATGCATACTTCTAATAGCACTTTATTATTTCTAAATAGATGGTCAATCGCACATAACCCAAGAACGTACAGTAGTGTCAGTCAACAGGACATGGATACGTTGTTAAAAATGATAAACACAGCTCAATAAGACCATTGAATAACATATTTGAACCTTCATTGTCACTTAAACGATTCAAACTACTGCCTCAGTAGCAAACTGTTGTTTCAACCTTTGCACCAAGCATCATGGAAATACATGCAAACTTTAATTGCCAGGACTGGATATTAGCTACAATAATCTTACTTGTCAAATTTAAATCTAATATTTTGCATTTTATTGTATGTTTATAAGTTTGCAAATTTCGACATAAGTATGGATCTGTATTTAGATAAACTTAAGTCAAACAATAACTAAGATATTTTACCGAGTTCGGCAATAAAATGTTGTATATGTTTATTATACTAATTAATTGTTGAACGTCAGTATTCCAGTTTACCTTATAATTTAGGTGTTATGTAGTATAATCCCTCGAGGGTGTCTGTAACTTAGAGGACGCGTCCCCAGATCGTGGATTGGGAAATGCTCAGTAGATGTACCAGGTAGAAGGAAAATAAAATGCCTCCCGCAAATCAGCTCACAAAGGATAGCGAACAGTGACTGTATCTATAGTGGAAGGCTCCAACCTGCTTGGCAAGGGTGGAGATTTAAGCTAAGCAAGATGAAAAAAATGGCAAGCCACAAAATTACCCGAGGTGAGCAGGGTTACAAATCCACAATCCTATACCGCTTATCTGGTCTGTCCCACAGATTCCAGGAGGGGAGATAAGCAAAAACTTATCAATACAAAACAAAGAAAAAAATAAATGTGGCTACATATAATATACGTACAATGAAAATAGATAAAATATTGGAATAATTGAAAGAGAAATTAAAGAGAATAAATTGGAATATCATTGAATTAAGAGAAAAAGAAAAGTGCAAGGATGGCGTCTAAATAATACTTATAATACTTTATTCTGTGTGGCTGTATCTACGCGAATGATGGCTCCCAACCGAGGTGTACATTACCACACCAGGGCTAAAAGTGCTTCCTCTGTCCCAAACAATGCTACTTTGATAACTCGGTACGCCACTAAACTATTCCTAACCCCAGACGATCCTTCGGCCACGTGCAAGCAACTGCCGTCGAAAGCAAAGACCCAGGTGGATGCCGACCATTTGGTCCATCTGAAATCGGGGAGCTTGAGCGCCTAGACGGTTCGTCGTCCATGTGCACCCTAACGGCAGGATCGACAACCCACACAATCCCGTCCGATTATCTAGGTCATTCCTAAAAATGCCTACAGGTGTCGGAAACCAATGCTAGGAAACTGAATGTAAAATAAAAAACAAAATAAAGAAGAATATAATAAAAATTGGAACAATACCTTATATAACATTATATAAAGGAATATCAAGTAGAGTGACTTTACATCAAAGTGTTAATATCAAAATAATGCAACCTGAAAATTATTCAAGCATACGTCTCAACATCAATATCAACAGCTAACGCTGAAAACGTAGAAATGTTTTAACAAAATAAAACAGCATTGGAAAATCACTCCTGTAAATATATTTAACTATAATATATTTCAAAGCTAAAATTGACAATAAGAAAGAAATAGAAGATAAAATAAGCTCTTTTGGATTGGGCGAAAGAAACAACAGATGACAAATATTTATTTCTAAAACATTCTTTAAAAAAGTTGCTCGAAAAAAGAAGAAAAATATTAATAAATAATCAAAGAGGTACTCTAACTTATATGAGTGTTAATAAAACCTTAAAGAAATCTATGAATAAAGATTAAAAAATCTAAAAATAAAAATAGTAATAGAAAAAAACATGAAAACTGTATAAAGATCATGAGGAAGAAAATAAATAAAATTAAAGATGCAACAATACCAATCTCAATGATAGAAAAACATTCTAAAGAGTTATTTACAGTATGAACAAAACAAAAAATATTACAGTAATTAAAGAATAATTAAAACTAAAAGTAAAAACATGAATTCTAATGATATACCGGAAATAGATAAAAAAAATGATATTTGCAGTCTTAAAAAAACGTGAAAAATAAGAAATCGGGAGAAAACAGGGTCATACCCAAATTACAAGAAGAAGAAGAAACACTATTTATGACATCGTAAATATTATTAAATAAATGTCTACAAAAAAGTAACATACCAAAAGAGTGAAATAAGAAGGATGATAAAGCAGACTGGAAAGATCCGTCCAATATCTCCGTTGTCGCAATTATACCAATTAGTGATTAGAATGATAACTGCCAGACAAATTGGAATGTTATCAACCAATCGAATTAGCACGTTTCGGCCAAGAATACAGTATGGCACATCACCTACTAGTCAAAAGCATGTTAATAAAAAATCAAACGAATATGGGTTACCATTGTATCTAGCATTTACAGACTACCAGAAGGCATTTGATAGCTAGCATAGAATTATGGGCAATAGAAAAGGCAATGCGGAACAATCGAGTGGTTTACAGATAAATAATTCATAACATATATATAAACATAGAAATGGCAATACAATTACATGACAGTACACAACCCATACCAGTGAGAAGTGCAAAAAGGAGACTGAATGAGCCCAAAGTTATTCATAACAACTTTAGAGGGTATATTTAAGAAGTTATATTGGGAAGATATTCAGATAAACAGAAAAATGTTCAATCATCTAAATTTTGCCGATGATATCGTGTTGATGTTCCAGAGTTTTAGTATAGACGATGATCTGTGAGCTCGAATAACACTTAAAATAAACAAGTTCCAAACAAATGCGCAATAACACAAAAGAATATGTAGATGAATATATAGATATATAGGTATATACCTAATACTTTGGAGGGACGCTAAAATATGTAAACAAACCAAACAGCAGAAAATGAAAGTAGGATACGACTGGCATGGCCAGTATTTGGTAGAAAAATAAAACAATACAAAAATACGGCTACATTAAAAAATATATTTATACCAATGCATTCTTCCAATAGACATATTGAGCACAAACATGGAGCTTGACAAGCAATATTAAATACTAGCTAGCTAAAACGCAAAAGACCGTGGAAAGGTAAATGGTAAATAGAAATTTAAAAAATAAAAAGAAATTAAATTTATCAGATGAAAAATTAAAGTAATAGATGTACAATACATATCGTCTCTGAAATAGAGATGGAACAAAAAATACTAAAATGGAGACAAAGGGGATGATTTAAACAGAATTTTGGCATTTGGTTGGATAGGAAAAACCACCGATCAAAACAAATGGACCCCACCTATATCCGATATTAGATGGAAAATATGTAGTATAATATCAGACGCCATTGCAATAAGTCTCGTGCTTAACAGAAACTCTTCAAAATGGAGAACGAAAAGTTACGTTTGCGCCTTTACATATTGTCTCGAAATGGCAAAAGTATTGGAACTACAACAAAAAACACTGACATTAATTTGAGCCATGTTCTTGCCCTAAGAATAGGAAAAAGGTGGCTTATCAAATTTCAAAATGGCGATTTTAACCTATGTCATTCAGCGAATACATATAGTTATAAAACTGTAAAAATTCCCGCTCATTTTAAACAATTCTTTGTAATTGGCCGGTTTGAAAAAGTGCGGGTATTTCAGTAGTTTGGGCACTCGTATGTTTAGTGCTCCGGCTAACTTTTTGTGTTTAGAAGGGCGATTTCGTTTGCATTCCACTATTAATGATAGTGTGTATTGCAAAAACGAGTTTTTAAATTCTGATTCATCTGTTTAACGTAAACAAGTAAATATAAAATAATGTTATAAATTGTATTAAAATTTTAAGTACATTTTTAGATTATGAATTTTTTAGTTTATGTATATATAGTATTTATATATGTACATATAGTAGTTATGTATATATATAGTACGGCGATTATAAAACCTCTATGTAATGATAAACATATGCTTTGTATATATTTGTAGTTAAAAATCAAAATTCATTTCTAACAATCAAAATGCTACATTGTAAACCTGATTTCGGTGCACATCTTTCTGAGTTTCAAGAGCGACTTAGGGGTGTCATGATGATTTGTTACTATATGAATTCGCTGAATGGATTTTAGACGATCGACCTTCTGGTGTCAATGATGTTTTGAGTGCTTTAGTGGAAAATAACTCAAATATTACCATTTAATGAAAATTGGGAGACCGTTATAAAAAATAATGACGACTGTATAATTGATTAATACAATTTTTTAACATACAAGTGTTTTTTTTTTATTTTTACATAAGATGTGAATTTTTTTAATCATTCAATAGCATCTTTTGACCTTTTCTATTGTATATAAATGTGGGCCTTAGTAATTAATGGCAATAATGTTGCACATTACCCTTGAGTCGAAATAGCAATCTCTAAAATGAAAACGAGCAGAACCATCAACAAAGACTTGAACGCATAAATTTCACCACCAACAATATCCTTTTATATATATAAATTTTATATAATAAAATTAATTCACGCTATGTAAATGTCTTTGTTTTAGCTGGAATTTTCTGGACCCACCTCACATTTAGGGCAAAATAGCATAAAATGGCAACATTTTTTGGAAAGCTCTTTAAATAAAAAGCTATTTAAATAATTTAAATACGTAGAAGTTGCATTCTCATTCGATGTTTTAAAAGTGCCATATAATTAGAAATGGGACTGATGATTCAATTTGTTTTTGGGCTAAAATAGAAAGAGTTGTTAAGTGGAATAGTCATTCCGGGGACATCTCCCAGATGATGCTGATATTCGCGAAATTGTAAAAACTTGTTTCGCCGAAAATTCGAAATAAATAAAATAAAGAAACTCGGCTTCCGTAAGTCGGTGTTTCAAATAAACATGTATCACGATACGCATAAAAATATTGTCATATCATACGAGACCCAATATACTATTAATTAACGTACGAATGCGCGCTTTTTCATCGAATATTCCTTTATCGAATACTTTCATATATCGTTAGCATTAATACCATAATGCATTGAGGTAATCCTTTATAAAGCCACATAAAACTTCCACTATAAACATATATAGAGATAGTAAAAGAACATTTACAATTAGATTATTTAGTATGAGTTTTGTTGCAGAATAATTTAGGACAACTAAATTTTTTCAAACGTATTTAAAGTTTCGTTAGAATTTTGGGAATAAAAATAATGTATTTACGTTCGGAATATATTTTTTATATAAATATTAATATTGTAACACGGTATCACGGTTGAGTGGCGACATATGCCTTCAATGCGGGAGGTTGTCGTGGGATCCCGGATGTTTGTGTACGTGTGAAGACTCAAACAATATGGGAATTTCTAGATATTTAATAGGTGATTCCTGTAGGCTCCAGAACCGACATCGATTGTATAAAAAGTACACAAGTACCGGAAGCAAGTGATTGTACTAGTGCAACATAAATAGTGTTACACATAAATACAGTAATAGAGTGTTATTTTACGCAATTCTTTGTGTAGTGTACATAAATATTAAGGAATTTGATTACCCATACATAAATAAATAAGTAGTTTTAATAATTTTAAGCATATGATTCACCACTGTCGAGAGAAAAAATGTTACAATATCATGTGTGAATTAATTAATTAAAAAATTATAAAGTTGTACGTTAACATTTCATGAAAAAATAAGATCTATGGACATTTACATAAAAAACAAATGTAAACATCTATAGTGATTAAAATAATTAACCACCCAGTTACTCTTTAGAAATAAGTATATGTGTTATGCACATTAATTTTGTTGCATACAATTCAACACAAAATGGTGTAAGAAATTCAATGAGAACAAAAATGAAAAATGGAAAATTACTAATAATGATACAAAATAATATATTAGTATGTAAGTGTGAAATATCATCTAGCGGATGTTTTTCTTGGAAGAACCCTTTTGAATGGAACATTTTTTAAATTTCATCTCTCTTGACCGTACCCTACTTTGGACATACATGGACATCCATTTTACACAATCTCTTTTAAACTGAAGCAGATTAAAACGAAAATATCTCATTAACCGATACATTTCACAATAGAATCTTATCTTAACCATCTGGGTTTTTTAAAATTAGGTATGTAGATTCCAAGGATTTTGTGAAATACAGCCTTACAAATGCATTTGTAATTGCGCAATTTCAAATAAATGACGCACATAATCTGTGAAAGAAAAAATGATTTATTTAATGCTGTCAAAAAAACTAAAAGTTTCTGGGAACGGGTAAAAGCCTTTTTGATTAGAAAACCCCAAAAGAAAGATATTGTGAATAAAAATTAGAGCTGCTTGAATAGTAGTGATTCTCGATTAACATTAATAATACCATAAAAACAAAATTTCCTAAATAATAAAGTTATGAAAAAAATAACACTGTTGTAATTGATTTTGGTAATAAGCAAATTTATACAAGGTACGTCCAGAAAGTAATAAGACTGATTTTTTAGTTCAAGCAGAAAGCCGAGGCCGGAGTCTTCGGGCGTCACGGATGAAAATGCAGCGTAGTGTCTGTCAATCGGCGATACGCGATAAAATTTTGCGTTAAACTCGAAAATTCTCCAAGCCAGACGCTTGCTATGATACAGAAAATCTACTTACAGAAAGAATGCTTTATTGAAAATACAACTATTGAAATGTGCAGGGCACCTTATCAACGTCTCATACTTCCAATAATATGGCTACAGTGAAAGTGGTTTTGGACTTTGACCAGATGGATCACTCAAGGAAGCTCAAAAAAGACGAAATGAAAGACCACTCTCATTTAAAGGGACAAGATCGGAAACCGATAAAAACGTGCGTTTTTTCGTTAATAAAAAATGAGAATTCCAGTAAGATTGCAGCTTGTACCCGCATACACACGGATTTGTTTATTCCTCTGTAGTGGTCCTAACAAACAGTGTTATTTTAGAATTCACTGTGTTCACTGCTAACAATAGCTTACAATGGGCGTGGCATTTCCACTCAGATTTAAAGGGATAAACGCTTCAAGGACAACAAAGCGATAGGCCAAAGTACAAAGGATTTGAGCGAGTGATCCACCTTAATAAATCTTTGCTTTGACCAACATCTGTGTGTTAAATAGAGTGGGATTAGCAACCATTGTTCATGAAGAAATCGTAAGACGGAAATATTTTGCTAAATTGCATCACTGCAGTGAGAGTTTCTGGCGAAACAAATCATGGCAACGCGCCCCAACCTCCCTACAGCCCGGACTTGCTTCTGCCCCAATTCTTTTGTTTTGTCCAGATTAAATCTAGCTTGAAATGACACCAATTTGGGATTGTTAAAAACGTGCCAGGCTGCTACGACGAGGGCTCTGATTCCAGTTCAAGACTTTCAGATGAACTACGACACGTGACGGAACCGATGGCAATGGTGTATTGATGCTCAAGGATTTTATTTTGAAGAATATTGTGTATATAAATATTTCTTCAATTAAGCGAAATAAATGGAAGTAACACAAGATAGGACATTTCAAACAGATGTCTATAAAGGCTTTAAAAACGTCATAATATCGTTTACAATATTTCTAAATAGGCAACTGAAACTATTATGGAAACGCTAAAAGCTTTTTAAAAAATAACCAAATGAACTTAATCCACAAGGCTCTTCCAACAAGAATAGAACAAATGTATAAGTAATAAACTGGTACATGGAGATTAATTATTTTACATGCCATTAAATCTAGAGATAAAAAAAATTATTGGTCATAGGATAATTGGCACAAGCACGCGCTTTCGAAATTTTTGGTCCATCAAAAGGTGGTCCATGAATTGAATTGAATGCCAAACTTAAACTTTGCCTTTTTTTATTTTGGCGTCAGCAACTCTAATGTTATATTTGATTTTTAATTAGCAAAACGCCATACGAAAGAACGAGTTATTTTCAAAGCTCATTGCAAATTTGGTGATAATTTTGCGGAGCCGCCACAAAAACTCTATGCATTTTATGACCGAAATAGTGCACTAACTAAATGAATGAATTGTCCGAAGATTTTGTATTAGCGTGGAGTAAGATTCCGTGAAAATATTACTATAGTTAATCAAAGAGTTAGAAATACTAACTCCGTATCGTGTATAACAATTAAGACATTTCGAAAAAGTCCCTTCGGCGAGTACTCACTACAGACCTGCCTACAAAATTCAACTGACACAAGAGCTTAAGTTTGCCGATCATTGTTATCGTTGGCAATTAATTAATGGCTTTTTAGAGCATTATAAAGTGGATTCTCATTTTAATCGAAAAATCATCCTTAGCTATGGGGCGCATTTCTAACTCGAAGGGTTCGTAAACAAACAAAATTACCGCATTTGAGGTTCGAAAACTCTTGGCGTAACTCATGGGAAGCAAAATGCAACGAGTCACTCACTACTCAAAAGGCAAAAGGTCATCGATGCCAACGGAGAACACTTTGATACTTAAGCTTTTTTTGTTTGTTTTTAAATAAAACTTTAATTTTGCAGAAAAAAGCTGAGAACTTATTTATACACATAATCTACAGAAGTCCAAAATCATTGATAATTTAAAAATTTTTATAGCAAAGTTAAGGGGAGGTTTACTTGAGATGCACCAAATATCACTCATTTTTCTGGAATTTTTTTTCAAAGACGGAAGTGAATATCAATTTCAAAATTTTACACATATTTATTAAGTATAGAAGTATACAAAAAAAAGTTAGGAAAATTATAGAAAATTGTCCAGACAGCCCAGTGAGACAATCCGAAAAAAAGAGTCTTGTTGGCGATCATCATAGCGCCAGTAATAGTACACTGAAATCAAAAAACAAAAAATATTCATAAAATATATGAATAGTATTGGAACCTACACCTACAATATCAATAAAATGCCGAAAATGAAAAAAATGGCGGGCGGTTGAACTTTTTGTAACGGTTTTTGCCCATTTTTTCGCTCTTTATAGTACAATAAAAAAAATCGCAAAAATGCATCGGACTTAGGTATAGGTGCCGAAGAATTTAATTATCTTTAAAATAATAAAAAAAAGATACATCGAGTAGTTTTTTTGTAATCGTGGTCGCCAATTTGAAAAATGTGGTTTCGAGAAAAACGCGTTTAAAGTTTTAGTTAACGATTTTTTTAATATTATGACGAAAATAAGTTATAAAAAACTAGATTCGGTTAGTGTGCAATAACTTTTTTTAAAAACTACTTTCAGCAAAATCACTTTGGGAACATATTCTTCATATAATATACTAACAATTTCTGCAAAAAAATCGATTTTTTGATCAAATCTCAAGCAAACCTCCCCTTAATTTTACCAAATACGAGTTCTATTTTTGTTAATTAAATAAACGCTACGCATCTTTAGGTTTTACATCATGTTATATTTTTATTCTTCTCTTCTAAACGGACACCTCCTTTTGGCGAACATAAATGATGCGACTGTTGCTGTCTGTGCAAAGGAAATTTAACTGCGTATTATTTAAGTACGAAGCAAATTATCAATTACATTAAGGACCTAGTAACACATAACAATAATTATTTAAAATTTAAAATAAAAAAATTTTATAAAAGTTACACATGATACGTAGTATGATCTGAAAGTTCTCAGGCATAGCTATTTTTAAAAACCATACTAAACGTTCAACGTTGCTACTCTGAACATGGTGTACCTGCATTTATCGGTTTTTGTACGTTTTATGACTTAAGCTACATTTTCAAAATTATAATGGTTGTATTTAAATTTAAAAAAAATTTCACTGTCAAATGATAGAAATATGGTAATTGTATTATGTATGAATCCATAGTGCAGAAACAAGGTAGGAAGTTTAATGTGTATGAAACTTCTATATGAAGTCTATGATGAAGAACGAACTAGACACCTGTCCATCGCTACAGATGATTTGGTACATTTTTAAATTATCAATCGGAATACATATAATCATATAATCTAATTGTATGTCCATGAATATCTTATTATGGAAGCCTTTAAAGTTGTTGACGCTAGTTACGACACTGTTAATCATACATACACTGCTTCACTAACCATTGTTGAAACATACACTAATGCTGAATGACATGCATTAATATTAAGCAGTGTAGCTCGATTTTGTAGCCATTTACACTTTAGGCGTTGCGTTTGTGTTGTGGATCTCTGGTTAATCATTCTAGTAGTTTGTTTGGATGAGCTGGTAATTCTTTCTTAATATATTTCAGCGACGACTTCATTAACGACTGGAGATCATTGTGTAAAGTTCGATGCACATCAAGGGGCATCAGTGATTGTCCTAAGCATCTTCGACTGAAATCTTTAAATAATAATGACATTAGACTTGCATGAACTCCCCTGCAATTCTATGCCCTAAGTCCAGATTGGCTTAATTATTGTTTTATAGATACTTTATTTTCCAACTATAACGAGGATTTCCTTCTTATAAGCCAGTGCATATTTTTATATCTTTAAATCTATTTAATTTCGCGGTTTTTGGATGTGTATTTTCCATGTTTTGTTTAAAGTTTAAAAGCATACCCAGATATTTTTTTTTTTGAATGAAGTATGCTTTTATTAAGTGGCGAAGTGAAACGGAGTCACTTACTAACTTCATGTTGTTCCATCCGTCCGTCCGAGCAATAACTCGAGAACGGCTGGGAATTTCCAAATTCTGTTTTCACCAATCGACAGGTGACCAAAAAGGCTTGTTGGCTAGTGATTTTGAAACTGATTGGTCAAAGGTCAGCGTTAGTGACCTGAGACTGCTTCGCTATGCGTTGCAAGCTTTGCAGGTTTATTTTCGAATGAAATCTCATAGTGTGTGGAGTGTTTTAACATAAATGTTAAGCGATTAGTTTTTTTGTTTGTTAATCCCAATTTTTCATTTTTGAGGCCACTTTATTAACCACTTCAAATAAATTTGTAGATTATAACTTGTTAGTAGCTAAAATTACCGTGTTGTCGATAAATGTTCCAGTTTGGGTTTATCGGGTACTTGGAAAATTAGATGTAAAAAGTAATTACAACATATACTCCACTCCCTTGTGGTACTCTATATGTTGTAGGGTAGATTTGCGATATCTTATCATTATATTTGATTTAGAATTAACGGTCTGATAAGTATGTTTGAAAAAGTTGGTAGTACGGTATGGCATGTTCGCTTTAATATTATGAAAGATTTCTGCGTCAAACCTTATCAAAGACCCGACTGACAAGGAAATGTTACAGAACAATACTTTTTTCTTTTGGGTCGTTCATATGTTTACCATTTTGTGGCACTGCTGTGTGGTGCAATGTTATTCCGTAAATCCAAATCAAGGTTCTGGTATACATCTGCGTTGTAGGTTTTCTTTTATTTATTTATATAGCAGCTTTTCTAGGACTCTAAATATTATGAATAAAATCCTGATGGGTCTATGGAAAGTTACTTTGGTAGAGGGTTAACACGTCTTAGGAATAAGGATTAACTTAACACTAAGCCGAATATCACTATGAGAAGTGTTATTTTCCTTCTGAGCAATTGTTTTAGCGCCTTAGCTATTATTAAGTCGTATTCCAGTGCTTTCTTGATAGGCAGATATTTGATTTTCGTAGGCATTTCACCAGGAGTAAATGTAGCGATGAATAATGCCAATTGCAAAGGAGTTTATAAAAAGGCATTGGCATATGATCGACTGTGATTTATAAATACAATTTGTGATCTTGCAAATGGAGTTAGTTATCTTGTTTATTAAGATTTTCTGCGAAAACGATTAATTTCTTATCGATTTGATTTTTTTGTTTATTTATTAGTATATTGTAAGTTGTTTGATCAACTGGATTACTTTAATCTAATCTGAAATTTTTATTTGTAAATTAAGTACTAGGTTTTCATTTATCTATATGATTTCAAAACCAGTCCCAGTTGGTTTTCCTATTGCTTAATCTAAGATTAGATGGTTTTGTAATTATAGGTGTGTAATCAATTCCAGGCATATGGTCAGAAGAGAAATCATATTTCTCTGTTATATCTTTATAATTTGACATTATTTTGTAAATATAGGTAACCAAGAAAGTTCTGCCGTTTTTGAAATAAAAAAACACTTGTATATTTTTACATAAAACAACTATATTGATCACATTTTACAACCTTTTCTCATCGAAAACATAATTTTTTAAATTGCGTTTTTATAAATAAAAAAACTGTTTTTTCAGACGTCGGAGGAGGAGCCCGTGTCCCATATCCATTTCTTCTATACTTTTCTGTTTTTTGCTAGGGTACTAATTTTCTATAACGTTTTTCCTTTTTCTAAACCTATTTCTCTAATTTAATCCACCCACTCGCTTCTTGGTTTCTTTTTTTTTTAAGTTAATTTTTCAATATCCATTATTTTTCTTGTAGTTCTGCTTGGTTCCATTCTCACCATGTGGCTATACTAATTTAATTGCTTCTTTTTTATTATTTCTATTGTTTTTTTATTTTATCTATTCTCTAATGTTATCGTTTTTAATTATATCCTACTTAGTTTTCCCTGTAATTTTCCTGAGATATTTCATTTCGATGCTTTTTAGTTTAGTGTCGTCTTTTTTTCGTAGTATACAATTTTCTTATGCGAAAGATATTTTTGGGATTTTTATCAGTATGTATTTGTTCGTAGTTGTTTTTTGCTTTTATTTCTTTTCTTTATTTACTTTGTCTTTTTATTGCCGTTCAGACTTTTCCATTAAAAAAGTTTATTGTAATATATATTTGCCTGGTAACCGCTATTCCTTGCTTATTTCAGATGATTACTTAGTGTTTTCCGCTGCACCTGTATGTCCTTGAAGTAATCTTCACTTGTAATCACCTTTGTTCCTTTTTCTTTCTTTCTTTTTTTAGCGCAGTTACCGACACTGCAGGCTCAATGACTTATTGTGCCTACTAACATGCACTTCATTCTAGGACAACACACACACCCATAGTTGAACGAGCCTCGAACTCGCCCGCGCTGGTTCGAGGACAGTGGAACGATGATCTTTACCGCCGAACCAACGCGACTCCCTTTTTTTAAGCTGTATTCAATATTTCGATTTTTATATTCTCTCTATTTTTAGTTTTCCTAGTTTTTTTATATCAACTATATTTTTCTTTTCGTTCAGTGTTGCTTCTATCTTATTTGTTATTACTTTAATTTTATTTATCACATCCGAAATATTTTCTTTGTTCTTCTCCTCAATTATTATTATTATTATTATTACGATGTTATTTTTAATTTGCCAGAGTAGTCTAAGCGGTTGAGGCGCTGACTGCGATGCGGACGCCTGGCGGGTGGTCTACTCAGTCACTGAAAATAATTGAGTACCTGCGCTCGTTCAAGCAAGGAGTAGTAATGGCGATCGTCTAAGGCACGGTGCTTGCCACATCGGCCCGCATCAGATTTGGTGCACGACAACCGGGCAATAAAGTCGGAGATACGAGAGCCTTGACCTCTCAGTTCGCAGGCCGTGCTCCCACGCGGGGTGTTAGAGCCTTACCATTGCCATATTTTTAATTTATTATTTTCTATTTTTTCTGTTCAGTTTAAATTCCATCTAATTTTTGTCCTATTCTGTTCTCCTGTATTTCTATATTTTGCAATGCTTCTATCATTTTTATTATATTTTTTCCATTTGCAATATACTATAAAAAAGCAAATTTGTACTTCCAACTGGAAAGTTTTAAATCATATATGTTACAATCGTAACTATCACCTAATTCGATAAATTAAATACTCTTTTAAATTAAATACTTCTTTTGAAAAAAATGTTATACACATATAAATAAAAAAAATGAAGCATACAAGCGAATACTGAAATTTTTTACACGATATGATAAATAATCAGGACTATGCGAAAAAAAGTTTCATGTATACAAATATAAAAATTCGTTTAAAAATTGTTATTAATTATTTTGTAATTATAAACAAGTACGGACGTGGAACTCCGGTTCCACAATGTCCGGGGTTCTATACTTAACAAAAATTTGCGGCTGCTCCGGTCAAACCGATCGCGAGATTTTCCAATCAGACTGATTTTTGGCGTCTGGACTTGACTTATGGTCCTCTTAGTTGAATATTGAAAACGTTATTTCTCTATCTATCACAGATCAAAAATTATAAGGCTTGACAGACGTCAGAAATGTCAAAAATAGAAACTTGTCTCCAGCTTGGAAGCTGCCTTGATCAAAAGTTGAAAAATAAAAGGACCGACAGACGGACGACATTACTCTGTACATAAGGCTTCTCATTTTAATGTATAAAAGCCTAAAAGTGCGCTAGCCAGTTTGTAGTCGAGCGGTTAAAGCACTTGTCTTCAGTTATCCAAACTTGATTTCGGCTTCAGGTGCCTGATGAGCAGTCTACTCAGTCGCTAAAAATAATCGAGTAATTTAAATCAAAATAATAGTGCGGTTGTTCAAGGCACGTTTCTTGCCACATGGTCCCTATTTACATAAGTCTTGACCTTTTCGGTTCGCAAACTATACTTTCTGATGGAATGTCTTGTATTTCAAAGTAAAACAAACCAGTCATAGGTTACAGAATCAAAACATCAAAAAATCTTTTTATTTTAACTAGACACACAGCAGAGCCAGAAAAGGTTAAAATCATGCTGTATAACTAAAAACTCAATGAATATAACACACTCCTAACAACATTTCGCCCGGCGTATTTATTGTTATAATTAGATCTGTTTGGAAATGTTTGGACACTATTAGAGAGTAGATCAAAGTTAACTATTTTCTCTAAGGTACGTGTATCTCTGAGGTAATAATAGGCGGTCGGTACGTAACGCTAGCCACGTTACTAGCCTTGTGTACCGTAGGCTCTAGCAGACCTATCCTGTTAAGACCCCAAAGGGCCTTCGTGACCTATTACGGGGAACTATTATATTATTATTAAGTGTATCTTTAAGGTAATTTATCTAATTAACAAATAAAACTAACTTGAATTTAATTTGTACATATTCATTTATCTGATTATGCTAAACATTTTGATGCTAAATGATTACTATGACGTATTTCCATTTTTTTATGATTAAAAGTACATTTAAATAAAAAAAGTTGCAAGGTAAAGTTCAATTTTTTATCATGGTGAGGAGCTGTCCTAAGATAAAGAAATTCAAAATTGACTAAAGTAAAGTGCCTTTGATTCGGCTTTAACAACATGCAATGAGGCAAAATTTCCCTGTTTAATGTAAACGGCTAGGAGAACAATTAAGTAGAGCGATATACGTAATTATTCGGCTTCAAATAAAGTTAGATTATCTTAATCCACAAAGATAAAAGGCCGCTGCCCTTTGCACACAATTTTATCACCCGAGATAACAATTTTTAATCGAAGTCAATAAATGCTAGCGAACTCATTTCCATAGATATGTGAATTTAAATTAGCGCAGACAATATAAAAGTTTATTAAAAAAATGAAGGAAAACTCGATGACGAGTATCACAGAAATATATACAAAATATTATGTTAGTAGTACTTATGGTGGTTTGTTACAAACATAAATTTACATACAAACTAACAGATTGCAAGATTGAAATATTTAAATTGCTTTAACTATTCAAATTTCTATCTTCAAAAAACTACTTATTGAAGACTATAAAAAGACTCTTGAAAAACAAATATAAGACAGACGTTTATAAGCTGTATCGCTAGCAAATAGAGTATTCAATTTATTAACTTTCTACAGCGGAGCTTATGGTAGAAAGTTAATGAGATTATCATCCTGTCTGTCTGTCTGTGTGTCTGGAGACACTATAACTTCCGTTCTATTCAACGGATTCACTTCAAACTTGGCATATACACATTTTAGGTCAGTACCTTTCATGGGATTGATTTTCAGCCAAATCGGTTAACGGCAACCGGAAGTGACCGTTACGATTTCGCACCGCTGTAGAAAGTTTCCTTTACGGTATTACACCGTTCTTGTTTTGTTTTAATTTAGTCTTTTTACTTTGCTAGTTATGAGGGTGGTTTGGTGCGTTATTTGTTTTGAGATTAAAGGTAACAATTTAGAAATTTGAAAATATTTTATCTTTCGACACGATCTTCTCGAAGTTAAACGTAATCAGATTTTCTTCAATGCGTGATGCTTTCGCGGAAGTAGATTTTTTGGAAGCTCTTAACCCTTCGGAGACCGCAATCTGTTTTGCAACACCAGAGATCACGGTGTATTTCACCAATGCACGTCGAAAGTGGTATTAAATTTAAGACATCGTCACCCATAAAATAGTACCATGATTCGTATTCAGTTTTAACATATTTAGCTGTTATCAATGTAATTGACTCAGTAAATGGTATACGAGTATTTTCTAAGTATTTTTTACAAAGAGTTTTTTTTATATTTGTATCACAAATAAGTCTTCAAAATTAGAATTATTTTTCGAACTGTAATCTACACTACTGTCTACATTTTCAATGTCTCACTGTTCCGCATCTAAACCCTCAGATTTCGTTTGAATAATATCACCTTTTTAACCCCACTTTCATTTGTTGCGGTGAATTACTCCACATGTTCGGTTTGTTTTCTCTTCTTTCCCTCAATTACGTGTATTGTTTTGCCTTATTTATGACCAAGTTCCATTCCTCCCTGTTCCAAATTGTTTCCCTCCAGTTATTGATTCTCAAATGTTTGATGTTTATTATTTCGTGTGCTTCTCTTCTTTGGATGTGCCCAAACCATTTTACTCGCTGCGCCTTTATAAACTGTACTATGTCTGCTTCTTTCACTAGTTGTCTTATCTCGTGATTCATCAGGGATCTGATTTCCCCATGCACTTTTGGACCTAAGATTTTTCTTAGTATTTTTCACACTCTTAGTTTCTCTTGATCTCTGTTTGACAAACACATAGTTTCTGCCGCGATCTCCTTACTTATTGTCGCAAAATATACAATTTCTAGCAAACGTTCTAACGCAATGCGGTGGACCGCAAAATCTTCCAGATACGATATTGAAAACAATTAAAAAGTTCAAAAGCGCAATAACAATATTTCCACTCCAAAAATAACGATTCGTGGGTCGAATAAGACAAGAAAAAGAGGACACACTCGCTGAACATCTTACTATATTTTCAACACCACAACCCTAAGGTATACATGACAATAGCAAAATTAAATCGTTTCTGGGTGCGCCATGTCAGTTGTACCCATCAGCGAAACCATTCTCGCTAGCCGTAGTTCGTCGACAAATTCACTTTACCAATTCTCATAAATCTCCTGGATACAAATTAATAACAGGAGAAGTTTTACAAAACCTTTATCGGAAAGCTCTAGTATTACTTACCACCAATACAACAGCATTTTACAACTATGTTACTTTTTTCCATGGTGGAAGCACGCACAAATCACTCTGATTCCTAAGCCTAAAAAACCACCCGCATAATCCCTCTCACTTAGACCCATGAGTCTCTTACCTTTAATGTCCACGATATGTGAGCGGCTACTATTCAAAAGAATTAAAAAAAAACTGAAACCTCAATCATACGTATCATTTCAACCAACCAATTTGGCTATCAACCAAGACCATCGAATTGTTATCCACATAACGGAAAGGTAGCGTACTGGGACTGCCGTTCTATCTCCTCTACACTTCTACACAACATCAGGAAGTACTGTAACTGCCACGCTTGATAATGATGTAGCTATCCTTTCGATCAATGAAAACACAGAAATTGCAGCATCACACTTACAAATTCACTTCGACACACTGCAAGATTGGTTTAATAAATAGCAAATTATGATCAACAGCGAAAAGTCCATACAAATTATGTCTACTACTAGACGAATTAGATGTTCGCAAAACAGAATTAATAATGTTCTAATCCTTCAGAAGACTGAAATCAAATATCTTGGCCTGAATCTTGACCAACTTGAAGCACGCATATTAAAACCAAACATAGACAGACAAATTTCAAAATTTAGCACATTAATTAGCTAAAGGGAAGGCAATCCCAACTTTCACTCTCCAACAAAATACTCATATACAAAACCATTAAAAGCTAATCTAGACATACAGAATCCGGCTCTGGGACTGCGCAACTGCCTCCCACACCAAAATCCTGCAGAGATGTTAATCGTCACAAATGAAACTCTTTAAATGGATCTAGATAACCCTACGTAGCCTCCGAAATTCAGAGGCTTACCCATGGATACGAAAGCAATTTGGCAGGACACCCAAACCAATTTATAGAGAGTTGTCCACTCAACCGACCGTCACCAGAAGTCTAAAAAGACAATGGCCACAAGATCTACCTCTATAACTACCCACAACTAGTAAAGATTACGGAGAGGATGGCACTGGCCAGGCCCACACATTATGTTAACCATCATATATCATATATCAGATTTACTTATTACTCACATCTGAGTAAATTGTAAATAGGAAAGATTCAATTTAAAAAAATTGCTAGCGTAATAATCGCCAAAATCGCAATCCTCTTCAAAGTAGTCAAGAGAGAATTACTTTCGTTCCTAAAAATTGACACCAACATTTTTTGTTTTTTTCGCCTCGTACTGTTTGGATTGCTGTACATCATCTAATGTAGACAGAACCCTTACATAGGTTTCTTTCACTGTTTTACTTAAAAAAATAGGTCGTCTAACTACAAATTCCAGTTTTCTTTATTTTCTATTATCCCTCAAAACGGTTCTGATTAAGCAACTGTCAAACAAATTAGGTTCAGAATGATTGGTTGCAACAGAATATTCATCTATAAGAAAACTATATGTCCATATATGCAAACCAAACTGTATATAGAATTTCTACGTTATAACTTTGTAAAAATCATTGGGTTCACTTTTCATCTCTAAACAGCATTTTGGGATACACATACATATTTCTTGAAATTTCGTATTTCAGATAAATCAATAGAAACTAAATGGATTAAATTTGGGTGAATAATTTTCCACTGCCTGCAAAAGAATTAATATTTCATTGGAAATAAATTGATATAAAACGATCTTATTTTATTACATATAAATATTAAAATGGAAATAGCATAACTTTAATCTGTCTCTTGTAGACAAGAGGATTTATATAAATTGATAAGTACTACAATAAACTTCAATAGATAAGGAATAAATTTCTTTTTTTATCTACAAAAAGATGCACAATTATGTTGATTTAAACTTTCGCCCTGTTCATTGGTTGAGGTATTGTTTATTTTAAATGGATAACCATAAGTATTCATATATAATTTTAAAAATAAACTAGTGTATAACGCTGGTGCCCAAAAAATAAAGTAAATCGCTTTAGCAACATTAAGCTTTTATCCTATTTCGTAGAAAAAGTTTACATTCGATCAGACGTAAATTAACTAGAAAAAAAATGTACCAATTTTTTCTTGATACGTTTAGTCAAATATATCTACAGATCATGTAGTCAAAAAAAAAGAAAAATATGATCCCAGAAAGACCGTCGTATTGACATTTAAAAACAATTGTCGACGCCGATCAATGATTGAGTTCTTGATACGATGCCAGGAGAAGAGGAAACTTATTTTAACTACAGCAAACAATGAAACAGTACAGAGGAATGTTTGCCAAGTGAATTAATCAACTCGTTCAACCTTCTAATTTATCATTGGACAAGCTGTGATTAGAGGTTTGCAATATTAACTAAATAAGCAGCCTAATTAAGGAAACAAAATTAAAAGATGAATATCATCAAACAAAAAATGCAAATTACTATTCCTCATAATTTAAAAATTATATGCTTCTAGAATATATTTGCATTAAGTATTGACCCATCTGACAACTGTTCAGATCATAAACATTGTGTACATCCACGTTGGGCCATTATTTTTAATCATTAATTCCTTCAACAATTTTCCTGGCCTTATTTTGAGATTAAGATTATTGCTTCATCAAAATTACTGTTCATGTAGTAGTTGGATGCCTAGCTACATGTTGCACTTTTTTATTTAAAAATTCAACATTTTTTTTTAATTACAAACGAGCACAACAACCCCTTTTACCATAAAAAAATTACACCAAACCTTGTTGCTCTAAAGTGGCTAGTCTAAATGTAATAAGTATTTTTAAATAAACAAGGAATTTAAAAAATACGATTTAAAAAATAAATATCAGAGTCATATAAAAAAGAATAACATAAAAACAAGCTGATAGGATATTATTTTTACCAAAAAAGAAAGTGATGAGTTACATTTCTGTAAAAACTAAGTGATTTGGATGGATATAGCCCAGAAAAGAAAAACTCCATACTTTTGAAAAGATGTTGCTAGCACTACTACGATTATAATATTCAACGTTGTCGACAACAGTGGAAAATATAAATTCGTTCCAGATTAAAGCAATATTTCCAAAATTGGACTGATGAATCAATATTGAAAAGTGTATTTCTATAAACTGACCCAAATTATAAAAATCGTATGTTTCCAATAACTATCCGATTAAACTTATTTACTTTCATTAACTTTTTGACCTATCATTTTCTAGAAGTTAAATATTCTTAAAACAAGTGTATTTGCTGACTGTCAACTAGTAATATATTAAGGCGTGTTAATGACTGGTACTCCAAGGTTACAATTTTTAACATACCACAATATCCAAAATAAGTTATACCAAAACAGAATCTCTGTGGGTATTAGGGTGGTGACTCGTAAATAAAAATGCAACCGTTATACGAAATTTGAGTAAGCAAAAGTGCACATTACAACGGTTAACCGCAATCTCGAGTAAGCAGAAGTGCACATTACTACGGATAACTGCAATCTAAGTCTTTCTTTGTTCTTAAGCCGGTTGAAGGTAAGGATCGACACTTGACCATCTCAGTGAATCTAGGAGAGAGAAAACATTTCCTATAATTTTGCCAAATATTTTGGCACGAGATAATTACGGTCTGTGCAGACCGGCTCTAAATCAATTAAGCGTATGATCGCTATAGAAAATATTTTTCCGAGTATTCGCTACACTACATCACCCCTTTACCAATGACAACGGTACATACAAAATTTTATAAAGCCGGATAGATACATACATATGATTTATCTACAAATATTACTACGAGATATTTCAAAGGCACATCAAAAATCGGTTGTTTATAGAGAAAACGTTAGGAGCGAAAATAAACGCATCGCGCAATATAAAAGAAAGCATTTGTGCCCCTCTACTACATCTTCTATACGAATAGATGACCACCATTAAGAAAATTGATTCGATGTACATACATATACCAGATCCTACGTAAAAGGTTATTATGATCTATCAGTATATCTATTAAATTAGATGAAAACAAATGAATACAACTGTTGAAACGAGCAAAATGACAGGGTAATTGTTTAATATGTTGGGGCATTTGAAGTAATTATCTTACAGAAATGTTTGTACTACGAAAATGTTCGTTATCAATTAGAAAAAGCATTCTACTCTCGTAGCTTGTCTACAACTCCCTGTTCCCCTTGCTGCCTTCTAAATACGATGTTTTGATTAATGTTCTTAGCAAGCCCGCGAATTGTTTTGTAGCTTCGTCTACTTACCCTAATAACATATGTATTCCCCCCACAATGCATTTAAAACATTCTAGGCCCCTTTTCAAAACTTCTGAACTCAGGAATTTTGCAACTTATTTTGACAAACGACAGTCTGGCAGTCGGGTGAGGGGGCGCGTGGGCGTTTTCGTGATACGCCAAATATATACGTTGCAAAATGTGCAGCACCTAAAGGATCTAAAAGAAGCCAGAAGGATCATAGATAAGTGGTATAAGCAAATTAGGGTAGGACACAATGCACAAATTTACACCAGAATCATCGCTATAAAATAAGTTGTGAGCGTACGAAAATATTCAACGAAGTCGCAGTTAAATGTTTTGAAGGGCGCACAAGTTGCATACAAACGTAAAACATGAAACGGATAAAAGGCGTTTCCTGAGTGATAACGAATATTTTTGTATTGTCAACCATTTTTATAAAATAATTAATTCCAAACTCGCCTATCATCTTTATTTTTCGACTATTATTTTTAAATGTATGCTTGATTGCTTTGTTGCTTTCTAAAACAAACCGATAATAAATTTCAACCCCGATTTTGGTGTCGAACAATTAGGAATGTATCGCGCTGAAGTGCACATTTTGTCAATTTATGGTTGGCTTCTAGCCATGTTACATATATTTGTGTTGTGTTACAACAACATCGTGTACCATGAATTAGGCGGTGCCAAAAATGTGCGTTTTAGCAGGAATAATGAATCACCAAGTAACTTTAATTTTTTTAACACGCGCGAGATTAAGCTAACTACCAGAAAAAGTGTAAATTGCTTTGCTTGCAAGTGAATAGTATTTTACAAAAAGCGAAAATATTGGCATAACCCTTTCCATTAAACAAAAAATATATAACTAACGAGTATTCGAAACAGAAATACTTATTTAATACAAATAGATAAAGTGAAACATTTTTCAGTGTTATAATCTTATCGATGGTCCATTATCAAAACAGAAGAGCCAGATCTTTTTATTACTATAAACAGCCGCAATGAAAGGCTTATTAACAAAGCACAGATAAGTAATTTACCATAACGAACTAAAAAACATTATGAGTAAAAAGAATATTCCAAAGTTTATAAATCATTTTTTAGTTCAGATGAAATCAACACGGTAAATTTATTATTTTTTGTTAAGTATTAGAAAATCTATTCCAGTAAAACTATTAGCCGCTATAGTTAAATGCTAATATTTAGATCTTCATATTAATAGAGCTACCATTCAATAAATCCCGAAAACAGAGATATTCAATTTACATTTCGTAATAACATTCTTACAATATTTCCATTCAATGGGCATGGTAAACTGTAGTGTATCAAATGTTAAGGCTTAAAAAAGAATTTGTATAGTTATATCTACATATTGTAAGCAAATCACGTGTTTTCCAAATTACCACTAACGAGAGAACAAGAAGAGCCGGTTGTATGATAAAGAGAAAACGGCTTGCAACTCATCATCGACTATGATACAAATTCACTCCATATGACATGGGGAACTTTACTACAATTCATTACGGCAAATAACTTAAACCACTGAATGTAGGCAAATAAACCTACCTTCAAAAAGGTTATAGATATACTAATAGATACTGTTTGTCCGTAGCTTTGTCAGAGATTGGATGTGGCTGAAGAGGTAGTTGTACTGAATACAGGCACATCTACTTTGAAATAGGGGGCGTCAGCCCTATACAAGAAACCTCTAAAGACAAACTGGGAAGCCTACCAGACAGTACGGAGCTGGAAAATGCAGCAAGGAAATGGCAAGATGCTATGATTTCAGCGTATAAAGATAACTGTCCTCATGTGAAAAGAAATTCCAACAAGAATCTGACCTGAATGAAGATTTTGCTCGAATGAGAAAACAGGTAAGAAAGTTGTTTAATGCAGCAATTAATTCGGAATATGGGATAATTATAAAAGGCACTGTGAAAAGGTGGAAACTACTCGAAAAAGTGTGAGACTTCACAAAATACTCTCGAATGATTCTCATAGATCTATAATTACTTCTAAAACGAAAACGGGAATACATTAATAATGTAAAGAAAACATTGTGAGAACTACTCCGGGTACACTTTCCAGCGTCAAAGGTTGCCAATATATCACCAGTGACTGGCAAAATTCAGAACTGGAATCCAAAGTGGGCATCTAGAACGAATTGGTAGGATGCAAAGAAAGTGAACAAAATAAAATGGGCGATTAAGCCATTCCAACCTTATAAGTATTAATTTATTTTGTTGCAGAAGAAAAATCACCTATTTTACAAGATGTGCGATATACTCAGAGCAAGTCTTGCTCTGGGATATATATATATACCGAAATCATGGAGTTTAATTAGAATTACATTTATATAAAAACCTGAAAGCTAAGACAGGATGTGGTTAAAGCTCTAAAACCAATTAGTTTGATGTCTATTACACTAAAAATTCTGGAAAAACTGAATGACAGGTATATCAGGGATAGTGTGTTAGTCACTCGACCTCTATATTAAGACCTGTATGCTTATAAAGCGAGAGTATTCACAGAAACAGTATTGCACAGCTTTATTACCAGAGTGAGAGTGCTGTAGAAAACAAAGAGGTGCTTTTACTGTATTTTTGGATATTGAGAGAGCATTTGATAATGCATCCCTAGATTCAAACATTACAGCGTTGAGGAATAAAGGACTCGACGAAACAAGCTGCAAGTGGTATAGATTAGTGCATGTATTCCTAATGAAACAATTATAGCTCGAGTTGCAAAAAGATATCCTCAGAGCGGAGTTCTGTCTCCTCTACTGTGAAATCTTATAACAGATAAGCTGTTACAGACACTCGAAGCAAGCGGATATAAAGCCCTGATATATGAAGATAACTTAGTTATATTATCCTATGGAAGATTTAACGATACAAAGAAGCGTGCAAAGGGCCCTAAATCTGGTTATAAATTGGACAGATGTAGTGGGACTAAACGTAAGTCCCCAAAATATACCATAGTAGCATTCATAAAAAGGAGAAACCTACAGGAATTGAAGCCTCCTAGGCCCCGAGATGTAGAAATAAAATTATTAGGTAAAGTAAAGCATTTGAGTTATTTTACACCCAAAACTTACTTGGACTCAACACATTCAAAAAATCAAAAGAAAGCCAGATGATCCCAAGGAAAAACTTGCGGTATAAAACCAAAAGTAGTGTATTGGATATACACTATGGGGGTCAAACCCATTATATAATATGCAGCTTTGGTATGGTAAACAAAGATGACGCAAAGAACCGCTACAATCATACTAAGTATGATACAGAGACTTGGTTGTCTGGGACCAACAGCGGCAATTGAGACACTATATAACATAAAACACAAAATAATTTGTGGGATTATAAAAATAAGCGAATCAACATTCCTAAAGGGATTAAAGAACCCTAGGATAACATCCAGTCTGGTATGGGAATGGCGCAAAGAACTCAGTGCTTTTGCCCACTACAAGTTAACTCTATTGCGGGTATCAGGATACTGTAGAATTGCAGGCAACGAGTAGCTGATGAGCTAGCACAAAAAAGATCTTTAACTTCACATATAGGTCCCAAACCGGGTCTGGGAGTACCTAAAAGTACAATATAAAACCGGGCGAGAAAATTGGTCAGAAAGCAACATAAAAATACTGGAAAAATGTATGAGACAAAAACATGAAAAAATCTTTATAAAAAGGCCGTCTCTAAACTAAAAAAAACTGAAGAACAGTTAATACAAAGCAGGAATCAGCTACAAACTATTACAGGTCTGTTCACAAAACATTATTTTCTTAGAGGACATCTCAACAAAATAGGGCTGCAATGGAGACTTGAGTTGCAGGCAATGTAGCAGGACATCAGAGCCAGTCATCCATATTTTGTGTGAGTGTACTCTCGTCCGTTACGGTAGATAGAAAGCTTAACCATCCGAAATTTTGAAAAGACAGGTTGGGAAAAAACACCCTTAAGAAAGCTGAAGTAAACATTTTTTAATGAGATCGAGAAGCAGTTGAAAATGAAAATCACTGACATTGTCTGAGGATCAGCATGATTGAGCGGAACATTCACATTGTTCTGAAGAATAACACCAGATTAACGGTTGCTGAAATCGCTCTTGACTTCTGAATAAGCCGTGGACGAACGTTATCTTCTTTCACGATAACGTCCGACCCTATACAGCTGCCCAAACTTGAGATAAAATTAAAGACTTGTTTCGGACTACAATGGAACACTTTCCCTATAGACCAGATTTATAGCTCCGCAATTATCATTTGTCTGGCCCACTAAAAAAAGCACTTGGAAGATAAACATAGTAGGATGAAAAATTACCTATAGGTTAGGAGAATATATTTCTAAGTTGAGAATTTATGCGAAAAAAACTTTGTATGCTTGTACTCCTCAACTTCGATTGAATTTTAGAATTTTAAGTCCAAAACCAAATTTTAAAGATTAAAGTGCTACAAATATACCGAGCTTTGATGTGGATATTGCCGTACTCACTGTCAAAGTTTTATCGCTTTTAATTAATTCTATTAGTATAATTCTTGTCTTGTTTAAAGCAATCTTTCATATTTAACTTTTTTAAGCTTACGTTACAGTTGATTACTGATTTTAATTATAACAACAAAACAATGTGATCTGTATCAACCCCCATTATCAATATCCATTCAGTTGTACTGCAAACTAACATTATGGCTGACAGCTCAAATAGATATTGAGAAATACCACCTTCCAAAATAAAGTCATTTAAGTTCTATTAAGTAAATCTCAATGTATCAAGTAGCAAGTCTGAAAAACTTAGAAAAATGTTCAAAAACGAAAAATTAAAAACTCATAGAGTTTATAAGTTAAAAAAATACTCACTAGTCAGTGATGTGGAAAAGGAGAATTTTATTGCAACCGTTAATAAATTATTGAGTGTTTTTCCAATAAAAGCTGTAAATAGAAAGTTGAATCTTCTTTCAACAACAAACAATTTTTTCTGCAAATCAAGCAGTCGTACTTTTACAAGGTGGGACGAAACTCCTTCCCTCTTTTTCAGGTCGAATAGACATTTATTTTCAAAGGGTAAATTTACATATCCAATCGCCGAATGGTCTAAGCGGTTGAGGCGCGGAATTATAGTGCGGACGGACCCGGGTTCCATTTCCGAAGCTCTCTGATGCCTGGTGAGTGGTCTACTCAGTCAATGAAAATGATTGCGCTCGATCGAAGAAGAAATGTAATAATGGCGGTCGCCTAAGGCGCGGTGCTTGTCACATCGCCCCGCATCAGAGATGAGGGAAGTAAAGTCGGACACATGAGAGTCTTAATCTCTCAGTTCGCAGACCGTGCTTCCACGCGGGAGGTCTTACCATTATTACCATTATAAATTTACATATCTGGAAGTTTTATTTCAATGTGTTTTAAATAGGATATCGGCTAAGTGGTGTCTCCTCACCTTCAACAAACTGTTGATGTTGTATTCCGTTTTTAAATACTCTTTCCAACAGAATCCTAGTAATTTCTTGACGTACTGCATGTCATGGAGCTTTCCTAAGGGAAATGTTTGTAAACTTTAACTAAAAAGCAATTACATCATGTGGCACAGTTCCAAAATTTTTTTCACATATTTACAGACGATTTTGTCAATCATATACGGGATGTTACAACAACCATCTTGTATGGATGAAAATAAAGGTTTTGTACAAAATTTACGACCAGACAAATGAAGAACAACGGCATATTTAAGCACAAATTGCTTCATAGACTACACAAGTCTTAGTGCATTAGTGTTTTTAGGTGTTTGAATACTCCGAGGTCTTTTTCCCCCTTCCCACTACAAAACCGGTACTACTGAAGTTCCTATCCACAAAAAAATCAATTGTCGATCAGGAAGGGAAGCGCAAAGTGTAAGTCCGAAAAGCACATGTGGTCATAACATAATCATTGTTCCAAATATATGATTCGACAGCAAAAGCTCTGTTTGCTTGTATTCGTCCATAAAACCATCTGAATTGAAAATTACCTGTAGAACAGAAATAACTGTTAACTCCCTATAAAGAAAAATAGAACAATACAATGCCAACGAGATGCCAAAACTATGAACACTTCAAAGCATACCGTACTAGACCATTCAAGTGTGTGAAATGCATAGGATCCACATATAGTAAGTCAAGATTAATACCCACAAAACGCTTTACTCTTTACCAAGGCGAGCATCGTTTAACTATAGTAGATGTAACGTTTATCAAGATTTACTGTACTTAAGAAGTAAATTAATCAACATACTTCTATGCACCGCAATCTAACACTCCTCCTGAACCCTTTTCCACCACATTGTCATCCCTGAGACCATAAGCAACAGACTTATAAGCAACCAAAATGCAACACATGCGCAAGTAGTAACTGAAGCAACAGGAAACAGTATTTGAAATAACTCATACTCTGTGTTAAGAATAGTTAACCGCCTTCAGAATTCAAGGCTATGTTTTCCAAGATGGTGCAACAGAGAAAAATGATAATAAATCTGCTAACAAGCATAGTCAATAAACATTAATAATGGTTAAGTACACAAGAATTCCAACCTGGAACGCAAAAGGTCTTGTTAGCCATACACTTGAATTAAAATATTTGCATTCCTAACTAGACTACGTATAGTACGTACATCCTTATAGACCTGTGCATAATGGCTCCGCAATTATTATTCGCAACAACATTTCACAGTTTGAGCTAAGTTCTAATAGGCACATTTTCATGTTAATGTACGAATTACTGCTTCATCTTGATCATACATGGTAACAGCCATTTATTGCCCTCCTATCAACAGAACAACATAAAATTTTCTCCCAGACCCTAAATCAAAAATTATAGCTGGCAGGGACTGGAAAACAACGCGTGTACATTAGAGATATCACATAATACTAGCTTAACCCATTGTTCCTATTAGGAAAATTGTTTGGAAAGTTTCTTCTAAAAAATTTCAAGA
Organism: Sinelater perroti; assembly: GCA_036346155.1. Taxonomy (NCBI): domain Eukaryota; kingdom Metazoa; phylum Arthropoda; class Insecta; order Coleoptera; family Elateridae; genus Sinelater; species Sinelater perroti. The sequence goes on from JARFIY010000359.1 coordinate 2,191,953, forward strand.
TCTGTACGTAACTGCCTTAGTACCAAAACATCAATTCGGATTTAGAGAGCACCATTCCGCAGTACAAATCCACCGAATCGTTTACTCAATAGTCAAGATAGGGTTCTGTATTGTTGTTTTTCTGGACTTTAAACAGACTTTTGATAAGGTGCGGCACATCGTCGGTTTATCATAAAACAACTTCTACCGAGCATCTGTTATTTATCGATAAAATCATATCTTACCAACCGTTACTGTGCAGTAATATATAATAACCAATCTCTGTATACCATCCAATAAAAGTAAATGTTCCGCGGGAAGCATCCTGCGTCCTGTCTTGTATCGCCTTTACATCTTTGATATCCCTGAATTCAAAAATACCACAATCATTACTTTCGCAATACTCAATAACGCAATAGACGATTCATAACATATACAAGCCAACTTAAAGAGAATTATGGAGAATCAAGATAAATGAAATAAAATCTGCAGAAGTTACCTTACGACAAGAAAAACCGCGTGCCCATTAATAACATTTAAGGGTACTTCACTGTCAGTTAGACTAGAAACCAAATAACTTGGGCTCCTTCTACACAAGACAGGTAACCTGGTATTCTCATCTCAAAAAGAGCCCAGATGGATCTAAAATTAAAGCAAATCTACAGGCTGCTTGAGCCTAAATCTTGTTCAACAACTTTTGGATCTATTCCCAACACAAAAGCTGAAGAATAATGGATCAGTGACCTGAATTGATGAAAATAAAATTCCCACAATCTAAGTAAAATCCAGAGGCATCACCTCTGTATGAAAACTTCTAGATGTCATTATGGCCAATATATTTATTTAATATATTTTTAAATACGATAGAATAGATTGAAAATTAGCAGAAATAACATATTTGTTACTTCCAATTAGTTCATTTTCCCAAAAAACGCAAAATACCCGCAATAAAAACAAACGGCAAAACTAAAAAATATTACACGGAAAATATCAAGAATTGATGTTAGTACTAATTTGCTTCACAGATTATTCGTAACCTCTGACCTGTTTATTGCAAGCTTAACAAATCCAAAGGCATGTGTGGAAAAATTAATTCAAATTTTTAGCTTTATTAGATTTGTCATCTGAATATATTGTTAGGCCTTCTTATAATCAGTTAAAATATAGTAAAGGAGGGATGGCTGAAATGTTCAACAGGGTCTCGTTTTTAGTCAAGTTTTGTTCACTATATTGAAAAGCTTTCTGTCGATTACAGCATCTCAAACTGTGTTTTATTAGAACATGGAGAAAGCATTCTCATGAGTGTGTGTATATATATATATATATATATATATATATATATATATATATGTACACATATATTGTGGCTAATCTTCTTGAGACATGTCAATCCGGTTTTTCCACTGTCTGTGTTAAATTTCTTTGTTCTCAATCGGTAACAGCAGATTGCCTCTTATACATTAAGGTGTTTTTATTAACAGGTAGCCCATTTTTAAATTGTTTAATGTTATAAATTGTTGAAGTTATGACTTTTCTTGCTTGAATCGGTTTTGGAACTTCTCCAAACATAAGAGATAAACACGTTTTCTTATTTCTAAGATCAATTTTTATGAAAAATTCAAAAACTACGCAATTTAATTTAATGAAAAAATTGTTGTCGGCTCACCTCTAAATTTAAAATAGCAGAACTTATTCCCCTTTTTTTGACTCAACTTGTTTCATTTATATGAAGACGTTTTTATGTGACTACAACACACAATAATTTTTTATTTAGTGTAATCTAGTTTTGTTGTAAAACCACTAAAACTCGTTTACTTTTCACTTATTTTATTTGGAGCTCATATACATACAAACGCTTCGTGTGTGATAATTTAATTTTAATTTAATAATCTTATGTGATGACAACAACTAAATAAGTTCAAAAGGGTAATATTTTATCCAGACCAAAAATACAATTTACAAGCTCGGCTAGTTCATGTCGCTGGGTTAAAAAGCCTGTTTGATAGAGAAACCGTATCACTTTTTTCTCACTTATCTCATTTTCATTTGAACAGCCCAGCACACGAAGAACTAGGAAAATCTTATTCTTTATAACCTCAAGATATTTCCACCACATTTAATATACTTTAATATACCTTCAAAAGTAATCAACCTACACTTGTAAGAGCTCCTTTTCGGTAGAAAATCGTCGCCTATTTAACCGATTCTTTAATGAGGAAACAAAGCAAAATCACATGGCATAACCCACGAATTGTTTGTTTTTTAGTTAAAAAATCATTTTAGGTCTGTTCTATTTCATCATTTCCTAGTATTCTTTATACTACAGTTTTTGTAACCGAAGAAGAAACTTCTCAGTACTGTTACAAATTAATGTATATAAAAATAAGCAGACAAATATTCAATAAAATTATAAATTTTTATGGATAACTGTTTACATGTAATGCACAAGAGTAGCAAGAAATATTTCTTTGCAAATACGGTGGAGAAGAATGCTTCACTAGAAGGGAATCTTAATTCAATTTTAATCCTATCCAATCTATGTTATGTCTAAGACATCTAGTGATGTTTTTCAAATAGAAACCTATCATGATACAATATAAAAACAACCTTTATTTTCCAGGTGGTCCAAAAATGCCTGATATTTTTCCTGTCAGTTTCCAGAAGCACCACAACCTTGAAAGCTTAAAAATTGAGATACTTCTAATACTTAGTATACTTGTCCTAATAATGTCTCGTGCCCAATCTATACTACTATAAAAGGTACAGGTCTTTCACTAGATGTAAACAAATTCTTTCTGATCAATACATTGACCGAATCTACGTTGTCGTTTCTTAGTCAATATGCTACGGTTGCAAAAATAGCGTAATTGTTTCTAGTTCCTTATTGTAGTTTAGGTAACTGTTATTTTTCTTAATCTTCCACAGGTGTTTTTTAATAGCCATGTGTCTTGTTAGGAAATTCATGACAGCTCTTAAGATGCCACCTATTTAAGGATAGTAACTCTGATATTCTCTTCTTGCGAAGTCTGTTTACTTATTATAATTATGCCCTGGATTACTAAATCAATAAACTTTATGTTACGCATAAACCCTGGACCAATGTGTTGACAAATTGTGTTTCTTCGCACCCCCAAAGTTGCTTCTAGTCCGTAATAAACAGTAGCTGATTCCTTCCTTATCAGTGCATTAGCTTTTTCGTTATCTTTGATTCCACAGCGATCCAAAATTCAAAGCAGTTTCGCCTTGTTCTACTTTGCCAAATCATTGAGTTCTTCAGTCTAGATGTGAATTTTAAACAGAGTTTTCAAAGCCTCCTGGCTGTCAGATGAAATATATATATTTCCGTTTTAAATGCGAAGGCATATTTGTCTAAAGGAAAAAAAATATTACTTTTGGTCTTTTACCATAAAATCCCAATTTAGCACCTGTCTCAGATACCGAGACGTCTCCAACTTGGATTCTTCTCATTATTTTCAATATCGTATTCTCACGTACACTAAAGTATTAATAATATTTTTTTTCAAATCATATGATCTGTTCTTATTTCTAGAAAAAAATTATCTGTGCTACTCATCAACCTTTTATGCTCTGTACCTAATCTAACTTTGTACAGAGAATTTTGCATTCCTAGTTTGGCCTTTACTTTAACCACAACGGATAGAGATTCAGAGAGTCTTCTATTGCAGCGGTAGGTATTTTTTTTATTGCTGTTTTTATGCTAAGATTTTTTTTTTATTTACTGCATATTTACAACTAGTCTAACTAGACTAACAAGCAAATGAGTTAATGTACATAGCATGTGGGGAGGAACACCAAGAGTGACCTCCTGTCATTACAAGGTATACAAGTCTTATTACTAATTTGTTAGGTCACTAAACTTTGTCCGTTTCAGGCGTCTAACTGCGTTTGCATTATTTAATAAATCTGTCACTAGAACACTAGGGTGATCACTAATACGATCGTTGTATCTGATGCAGCAAGCTTTGATGACATCTTTAATCCATGGGATCTTTAGATCGTTATGTAATGTGCGGTTGTTCACATACCATTCGGCGTTTGCTATTGCGCGAAGTGTTTTGCTTTGAAATCGCTGTAATATCTCGATGTTCGATGACTTAGCAGATCCCCAAAACTGGATCCCATACGTCCAAATCGGTACTAACATGGTTTTATATAACAACACCTTGTTTGTTAAACTGAGCTGGGATTTTCGTCCGAGGAGCCAGAACATCTTCTTCACGCGGATATCTAATTCTTTTCGCTTAGTCTGTATATGTTTTTCCAGTTTAGTTTGCTATCGAGATGGATACCGAGATATTTGATATCTTCTTTGTGTGGTATGTTAGTGCCGTTGAAGATTATAGGAAGTGGAACAACCTTGCGGAGGTGAAGACCACTGAAGCCGATTTGTTTTCATTGATTTTGATGCGCCAGGTCTTTATCCAGTTTTCTAAAGCTTTCAGCGCATTTTGCAGGTATATTGATGCCTGAAGTGGATCTCTGTGAAGATAATACAGCCGTGTCGTCCGCAAACGTACAATTAAAACATTGTCGGTAACAGGAAGATCTGCCGTAAACAACTGGTATAATGTCGGTCCCAGTACGCTACCTTGTGGTACACCTGCCTCGACTGGGTAGATTGGCGAGTGGCTGTCATTGATTTTGACCCGAAAGTATCTGTTTTCTAGATACGACTTGAAGAGCAGATAGTACTGTTGCGGTAGGGTTTGCTTGATCTTATATAGGAGGCCAGGGTGCCAAACTCGATCAAAAGCTTGGCCCACGTCTAAGAATGCTGCTAGGCATAACCGTTTTTCCTCGAAGTCTTTTTCTACCTTATCCACTATCCTATGGACTTGTTCCAATGTTGAGTATTTTCTGCGGAAACCGAATTGATGTTCCGGAACTAAATGCAGTTCTTCTATAATGGGTTCAAGTCTTCTTAGTAGAATTCGCTCAAAGAGCTTAGAGAGGAGTGGTAACAGCGAAATCGGTCTATAAGAAGCTGGTAATTGAGCTGGTTTTCCTGGCTTTTGAATGACAATTACTTCGGCAAATTTCCATTGGATTGGGAAGTACTGAGTTCTTAAGATGGCATTATAAAATGCTAAGATTTAATTTTAGTTTAATGTTCTCCCGCTTAACCTTGAACAACCATACCGAAACTTCACGTTAAAACTCATTTCAGACTTTATAATTTGCCACATGCTCGTCTAACTATTGCTAGAGTAATTTATGATTTTTAGTTTTATCTATATGTTGGTTCCAAGTGAATTAGGAGTTTAAGATAACCTCCAAATATTTTATCTGGCAAATGTATTTATTTTCTAAGGTAGAAGGTCCCACGTCCTCTATATTCTTCCTAGGTGTACATAGTGCTATGGTAGTCTTTTAGGCTGACCATAAGACTTTTAATACTCATAACTATCACGTTCACGATCACCTGCATAGGTTCCGTGACCACAATAATGCATTTTCCTTCTATAAAGATGATTAAGTCGTCACTCACAGTTTGTACGTGAGAATCCTTCGTTGCTAAGAATTCTTGTCAGCCTATTCATGGCAAAGAACTCTTCGCTAAAAGTAAATTTATATACAACAAATATTTAAGAAGAGCCCACCGCATATTTTGCAGCGTTTTTTTAACCACAGATAAAAGTTACACAAGACTATTCACCAGGAAGGAAACAGTAACCAAAACACTAAAGAACCAGCTCCGATAAAATAAAAAAAAACTTTCTTTCTACTGGAAAGAAGCGTCGTTTTTTTTTTGAAAGGCAAAAGCAATTCTGGTTGAATACTTTAACAAGGACATAATCAAACACTTCTACTTTTTCAAATATTGAAGGCAGCAATAAAAGAAGTCATGGAATAGCCACAAAATGTGTTGTTCCACTATAACAACGCATTTACGCATTCAAGCTACGTAGCTGACCAAAAATGGACTGCACTATTTCTGCTTTCAAATTATTCGCCAAATCTAGCTCCCTTGGATTATCACTTGTTCCCGAAACTCAAAACTTTCCTGGTAAGTAAGTTTGTATGAAACAAAAGGTGATACAGAATGTAAACCAATATTTGGGGAGCCACTGGTAAACATTGCGTGAATATGTAGAAAATTGCACTCTGTCTTTAAACTCAAGCTATAAAAGTGAAAAGTTGAATAATGAATGTGCAGAAAAACAAGCAAATACGTGAAAACTAGAGCATACAAAAATATTGTTTACATTATTATTGTGGTTATCGCTGCGAAATGTTAAAAACGATAAAGAGGAATACCCCGAGAAAGACAAATTTCTATACATAGGCGGAGGAAGGTAAAAAAAACTGAAATTTTAAATTAAAATAAACGGCAGGGAAGTCCAACAAGTATTCAAATCAAATCAAATATCTTTAAAGCACAATGGAAGGTCCCCGGTCCCCGACCGTGTGAGGATTGGTAGCCAAGTAACGCGTTCGGGGCCATGCGGAAATTAACGAACGATCGTTGCTATATATTTCGTAATGTTAACATAACGTCAACGCTCAGAGTGAGATGAAATTCGTGACTAGCACAATAGCAATAGTAACGATTGCTACAGAAAGTTCGTAACACTTGCATTCTATAGTAACCAAGCGTAGCTGGCTGGGATTTTCTAGTACGGAGATAAGTCACATTAAGTTCCTAAGAATGAATTTTGGTAACTAGACCTTTCGCTCCTAACGATGGTTAGACAAAAAATGGACAAAGTTGAAAAAATGTTTAAGCAATTAAATGATAGATTATATCAAATGAGTGGAAAGTTTGATCATCTGATTGCGAAAATGACAAAAATAAAACATAAAGCAAAGATCTGAAGGAAAAATTAAATAAACAAGATTTAGAAAAAGAGGTCAAGTACAAAAAAATCTCGTAATACAAGGAGTAGCCAATTATACAAATGGGACAGCGATGAATGTAAAACAGAAAATTGCGACAATATTGGAGAAAATAACGTAAAAATTGATACGAAAAAACTGTCATCCACAAAAGAAAAAAATTGGAAAATATAAAGAAACCGGAAAGAGACCCATACTGATCAAATTAACAAATGACAAAAGAATGGAAATACTAAAAGCAACGGGAGTGTTAAAGGGTATCAGCATATTTATTATATTATTATATAAAGAAAATTACTAGTACGACAAATGAAAGACACATAAAGACCATTTGAAATATAACAAGTTGATCATCGACAATGTTGCTCATGAGATACGAGATATTGGAAAAAAGAAACAAAAAGCTGAAGATGGTACAATTGAAGGTGAGAGGGCGATCTCCTACGGGATACTTTATACAGAAACAGCAAAAAAAATCTGGTGTGAACATCACACGACTTTCCTTATCCTATTATTATATATTATACCGAGTCCGTAGTCTCAGTCCTGCGCTGCTCTCGTCCCGGAACTTGTTATTTAAAAAAAGTAAAAGTAATAAAATAAACAGTACAAGACAATAATTGACTCGTACTTAAAATTTTGCTACGTCACTGAAGATAACCGTGCGAGCTCGGTCGCACTGCCTTCCCCGTTATCGCCTGCGTGCTCCCTCCTAGCGGCCAAGTGCTCCCCCCCCCGTCCCCCCGCAGTCGGCCCGGTAGCTCTCCGAGCGCGCTGTGATTGGTCCGTTTAATTAATTTTTAATCGGCTATAACTTATTTATTTGACCTCGGATCAAAAATTCCATTGTAATTTTTTGTTCGTCTCAGTTTGATCTATCCGGTAATATAAATTTCCCGAAACATTTTATGAACACCCGGTATATTAAAAATCCTGAGCTTCAATTTTTTTCGAGTTCCTATTTTACCAACTTTTATTTTAAATTCATGTTTATCTCATGCTAAGAAATCATTTTTATTCTCATAAATTTTTTGTATCTTCAACCGTTTAGATTCGCGACCGCTTTGTGACCAATTTTGGGACCTTGCGACCAAACGGCTACGCCGATTTTTACCAAAAGCTTCGCATTGCGTCCCCTACCTACAAGTAACTTGCATACCAAATTTGAAGTCTCTAGCTCTTACGGTTCTTGAGATATCCTGTTTACTGGCAGACCGACACACACACACACACACACACACACACACAACCAATGGCCACAACACCACACTGACACGCACTGCACGACGCATAATCGCGCACGCACGTACAGCACACACAGCACGACGCGACGGTACACAATCACGCACACGGATACACTTACGCATCCTACTGTACGCACACGCACGCACGTACGCACACACGCAAACAATGGCCCAAACAATTTGGTGTCCTGAGGCTATAATTGTCCAGAAATGCACCGCACGCACAGACGCGACAGTACACACACACGCACACGCACAGCACACAGCACGCACACACACACACGAACCAATGGCAACTTTGGTGTCCTGAGGCTATAATTCGTCCAGAAATGTGAAAAACTGGGTAGGTCAAATTTCCGCCGATTACATTACTTTCCTTATTATAGGATAAGGAAAGTAAAAATTACAGGACAAAAACCATTTGATAAAGTAATTCACTTGCATGATGAGAAAGACCTTGGCGATGACAATGGAAATGATTTAAGAAAAAATAATAAAAATGTAGATATATTAATTAAAAAGAAAAACATTGGCGTGACTACAATGTTCGAAGTTTAAAAGAACTTTAAATAATGTAGTGGCGGTACTAAATAATTATCAAGTAGACATTGCGGCAGTACAGGAAACCACACAGAGAGATAAATAATAATGGACGCAGGGGAATATATATTTTATAATAATGGAAGTAGTACAAAACTGTTTCGAATCCGTTTTTTTTTATAAAAAAAATTTGAAAATACGCAATAGTATAATTTAATTCAATAACAGATAAATTATGTGGTATCAGAAAATTGAACATGATAAATGCACATGCACCGTCAGATGTTACGGATGAAGAAGCAAAAGTTGAGTATTACGAGAAATTAGAGAGCTTATTCAAAACTAGTAAGAAATATGATGTAAAAATACTGATACGTAATTTTAATCCCAATATTGGGAAGGGGGGTAAATACAGGCCTTTCATAGGAAAATTTAATAGACACGATGTGAACAATAAAAGTGAGAAAAATGACCGCATTTGCTGCAAAAAATTATCTGCGTATTACGAGTATGCATTTCCAGCACAAAAATATAATCTATAATCATAGATTTTCCCAGAAGGGGAAAACAAGAAGCCAAATAGACCACCTAATGATACAAAATATTTACAAGATGTTTATCCAAAACATAAGAAGTTGCAAAGAAGCAGATTGCGACTCCAATTATATATTAGTAATCGCAAAAATCAACCAGGAATAATTAATAAAAAATTAATAAAATAAATGCGATAAAGAGAAGGGACAAGATAAAAAGATTACGATGCAATACAGTAATGTAATAAGCAGACTTAATAAAATCATTCAAACGATGAAGGATGCATCATATCTGAAGCAGCCGAGATTCTACAAATGCAGAAGGGAAGGAAAAAAGATGAGTAGATTAGTGCTGAATATAGTTAGTATTGTATTGGCCAGATTAAAATATCTCAAAAGTAATTCAAATGAGCACAAACGAAAGTATGAAGACAGAGATATAGCAAACTCGAAAAAATGGGAAATAATTTTAGAACAAAGGAAGTAGGAAAATTCTACCAATGTAAAAAATCGCTACCGATTTAATTTGTAAATGACGGGGATAGAAGGCCAGTTAATAAGCGAAGTACAAGAAATTTTAAAAACCTGGATGAAACATTTTGAGTCGGTGTTAAACAGCAAACAATCAATAGAAGAGGAAAAGAATACGATTTATTTGCAAGGTGGCCAAAGAGACCAGTGCCGAATTGGATGGAATTTTAAGAAATTCTAAAGAGGCAGAAAAATAAGAGTCCGTGAGAAAGCGGCATTATAATGGAGTTTGAAAAATGGAACTATGGAATTAAAAGAAATAATGTATAATATGCTGGTAAAAATATGGGACGAAGAGAAAATTGGTTGCAATTATAATACCAATTCACAAAAATGGAATAAGACACTTTGCACGTATATATAGGAAAAATTAAATCAGTATGCAGAACAAGGAGTGACTATCGATGCGGATTCAGGAGTAACCGATCGGTAATGGATCATATATTTTTATTGAAACAAATAATGGAGGATAGTCACGATCAAAAGTTCCCCTAGATATAGCCTTCATAGATTTTTGGCAGGCCTTTGATACCATTGACTGAAACAAAACTGTACAAAACTATGATGAAGTTAAAATATCTTCGGAAGATTAGTAAATTTAGTACCCATGACATTAGAGGAAACTGGATGTAGTCATGAAACTCGAATCAGAGGCAAGGAAAAGGGGCCTGTGGATAAATGAGGATAAAATTAAATATATGGTAATGGATATAGTTATAGAAACTGATAGAGGTAATTTACAAATAAGTAGTACAATCGATGAGAAGTTTTGAAAATGTTGACAATTCTATCAATTTGGGAATAAAGTTTACACGCAAAGGTGATGAAGATCAAGCAATAGAAGAAAGAATACAAAAAGCAAACATCTGGCGGAAGATTATTTAAATTAATTACGTCAAAAGAAGTCTGGCGCAATACTAAGACTCGAATTTACCAGACAATTAGTAAACCGGGGGGACTTAAAGCAGTAAAGTGCGGAACCTAAAAAACGAAAAAAAAAGGCATGGGAAAGAAAATGCTAAAAATTTTTGGAGAAATTCAAAAGTGAGACACGTGGCGGAGACGGACAAACGCAGAAATTATATCACTGTACAACCAGATAGCAATCATATCATACATTAAAGCATAGAGAATCTGATAGTAGGGACATGTTGAGAGACTATGAAAACAGGGCTAGACGAAAGATAATGAAAATGGAAAGGGAGAAGGCGCAAAGACAGACCTACCCCCCCCCCCCCCCCAATGGCTAGAAGGAGTAAAAGACGATATGTGGAAGCTCCATACAAGAAATTGGGAGATTAAAACTAAACAAAGAGACCAGTGGAGAAGAATTGTAAAAGAAGCAATGAATTTGTAAATATATGGGTAGCCTTAAGAAAATCACCGGAAGATCATGTCCAAAATAAAGTGCTTTATGAAACTAATATTGTTGCTTTCAATATCAAATCGAATTACCCTCGTAGAAATATGTACCATCAGATTTAAATTATGATAATCTATCTATACATTTGAACGGAAAGTAAACAAAGACGGCTGACATGAGATTTAGCGTGCCGCATTCTGAGCGCTTAATTTACACGAGGTTTGTGCACGCACGTCGGGGCCGCTCTCGCTCCTCCGGGCGGTCGCGGCTGCCTTTATACCTGTTATCCCTTTTATAGTGTAGGAACAGATGCATATTTACTAACTTAATGAATAGTTCCCTATCCGTTGTAAAAACGAAGCCAAAATTTCTACAATACTAAAGTTATGTTATGCAATTTCAGAATCAAAACAAACATTCTGTTACTTGGTGCACAGAATTGTGCTGTATGGTCATATGCCGTGCGCTCTGACCTCAAGTGACAAAAATAAGCTTGACCGCGAGGTTACTATTATATCAGTATAATACAAAAATCCCTTTCGATATACTATAAATAAAGTGTCAATATTAAGAGGACCGACATGGCCTTTCCACAATCTGGAGGACATCAACCGCCTTCTATTACACCACAACAAATACCAATGATGTCGCAAGAGCAAGTCCAGATGTACAATGTACAACTGCAGCAAACACTTTTTACTCCCAGCCTAATCAACAACCGCAATACTACACAGAAAATAATACATTTTTATCCCAAACAAATCCAAATAAACTTGCAAAGCTTGCAACGCATAGCGAAGTGGAGAAGCAGTCTCCCAAATTTGAGAACCCTCTAGTTGACCTTTGACCAATCAGTTTCAAATTCACTTGCAAACAAGTCTTTTGGTGATTGGTGAAAACAAAATTTGGAAATTCCCAGCCGTTCTCGAGTTATTGCTCGGGCGGACGGACGGACAGACAGACGGACAACATGAAATTAGTAAGTAACTCCGCTTCGCTTCGCCACTTAATAATAGCTGGACGACAATTACGCATAAAAGAAACAGCCCTTCACACGATGGTGTAAAATTAAAAATGACACAAAATTTAAAAAACGAATACTGGCTAGATGCACCCTCTACATCAAACCGGTTCTTAGCCCTAGAAGAAGAAGAAAATGAAGACATAACAACTATCGAAAACAGTCAAATACCTCCCCCAATTTTTGTTAATGGTGTTACATCCCCCTCATCCAGCTTCTGAATCAAGTAGCTAATCAGCAATACGTAGTTAAAACCCTAGCTAATAATCAAGTCAAAGTTCAACCCAAATCCCTGATCATTATAGACTAATCGTTAAAGCCCTATCTGAAAGAAATACTGAATTTCACACTTACAAACTAAAAGAAGAAAGAAGTTACCGAGTAGTACCGAAAAACATGCACTTCTCTGTTAGTACAGAAGAAATTAAAGCTGAAATAGAGAAACTAAATCATACGATAGTAAACATTTGGAATATCAAACATTACAGAGCAAAATTACCTCTATCAATGTTCTTCATAGATCTTAAACCAGCCCCGAACAATAAAGACATCTTTAACTTAGAATTTTTACAACAATGTAAAATTAAATTTGAACCACCCAAACAAAAACGAGACACTTCACAGTACGCAAAATGCCAAAGATACGGTCACACAAAAAACTTTTGTTATCAAAAACCAAGGTGCATAAAATGTGCTGACGACCACGCAACAGAACAATGCCACCGTAAAGAAAGATCTCAAGATGTCAGATGCGTACTATGCAGCGGGAATCACCCTGCAAACTACGAGGGATGCGAGGTCTATAAACAGATACCAAAACAAAAATTTCCACCATTAAGATTAAAACAGAATACTCCCCCAGCCCCATTAAGGCACTTTCAACAAGCCCAACCAGGTCTGTCCTACAGTCAAGCAATGAAACAAACTTACAACACTGAAAATTTAACACAGAGGTCAAAACCAATTAAACCTAACAGCCAACAAACGATATGCAAGACAAGGCCATGATGACTAGATTAATGGTGCAAATGGGCACCATATTAAACTTGCTGACTTCTTTACTCAATAAAAAAGACTAATGGTTAAACATCTTAAACTAGCGCTATGGAATGCCAATGGGTTGTCACAACACACTAATGAACTAAAAACATTTTTAACTGGCCGCAACATAGATATGATTTCAGAAACTCATTTTACCGATCGCAGTTATTTAAAAATACCCAATTACTCAATCTATGATACTAAACATCCAAATGAAGCGCTCGTGGAGGTACTGCAATTATCATCAAAAATTCAATAAAACACCACGAAACAAGCAAATACTCTGAAGTTTTTCTACAAGCAACCAGTGTATCATTTGACGACTGGATTGGCCCTCCCACTATCTCATCAGTATACTGTTCTCCAAGACACGCTATCAAGAAGGAACATTTTCAACAGTTTTATAATACATTACGTAATCGTTTTCTTGCAGGAGGTGATTATAACGTAAAAAACACACAGTGGGGCTCCAGATTGACAACCCCAAAAGGAAGAGAGCTTATGAACGCTATCGAAATCAATAATTTAAATTACTTATCCACTGGTCAACCTACTTACTGGCCGACAGACACAAACAAGATACTTGACCTCATAGATTTTTGTGTAATAAAAGGCATACCCTTTAATAACATACAAGCAGAATCTTGCCTGGATTTATCTTCAGACCATTCACCTATCATAATAAAGATAACCACCGGTATAATAAAAAAAAGCAAAACAACCGTCACTAAATAATAAGCTCACTAACTGGGAGGAATTTAACGATTGGTGGACTCCAACATAGACCTAAAGATACCCATAAAAGACAGTAAGGACATCGAAGAAGCAGTAAAGCAGTTCAATCAGATAGTACAACAAGCAGCCTGGAAATCAACACCAAGAACCTACGACAAGGAAAAATTGCAAGACTATCCCATGATAATAAAGTAAAAAATCGTCGAAAAAAGGAAAATCAGAAGACAATGGCAAAACAGAAGAACACCCGAAAATAAAAGACTCTTTAACAGAACAACACGACAACTAAAAGAACTGATAAATAATAATAAAAACCAAGAAATACAAGGCTACCTTGAACATCTAACACCAACCGAAGCTAGCGACTACTCGCTGTGGAAGGCTATAAGAAAGCTAAAACAACCAAAGGAAATACAACCACCAATCAGATCATCCCAAAATGGATGGGCCAGAAGCAATAAAGAAAAGGCAATAACCTTCGCTAAACATCAACTAAGGTTTTTCAACCTAACCCGCCAGAACTCGACCAGGACGATGACAAAGAAATTCAACAGTATTTAGAATCACCTTACCAGCTTGAGTATCCTATTAAGCCTTTCAAAACCAAGAAAATAGAAAAAATCATTAGAACCAATCTAAACCCTAAAAAGGCCCCCATTACGATCTGAGCACCGGCAAAATACTGAAAGAACTTCTACAAAAGGGAATCAAAAGCATCGCGCAAATATTCAACGCAATTCTGCGCACTGCTCACTTCCCAAACCAATGGAAGGTTGCCTTAATTATACTTATCCCTAAACCTGAGAACCCACTAAAAGAGCCAACATCGTTCAGGCCCATCAACCTATTACCTGTCCTCTCAACAGTTTTTGAAAAGCTATTATTAGAAAGATTAAAGCCATTCTTGAACGAAAACAATGTCATCCACCTTCACCAGTTTGGATTCAGACAAAACACGTGACAATAGAACAGGTCCACAGAGGTACGAAGAAGATAAGACAGGATGTGGAAGACCACAAATACTGCTCGGCCGCCTTTATTGATGTTACATAGGCTTTTGACAAAGTGTGGCATACTGGGCTACTGTTCAAACTACGAAAAATATTTCTTCTCAACTATTTCCTTATGCTTCAATCCTATCTGCAAAATCGACACTTCCTTGTTAAACAGCAAGATGAACACACAAAACTGTATTCAACTACATCTGGTATCCCTCAAGGTAGTGTCCTGGGCCCCATATTGTACCTTATAAACACCGCCGATCTTCTTACCACGCAAGACGTATTAACCGCAACGTTTGCTGACGATACTGCCATACTAGCTTTGCATGCAAACCCGCAAGTAGCGTCCCAAACTCTCCAAAATGGCTAGTTAAGTGGAGAATAAAAACCAATACAGTTAAGTCAGTTCACATTACATTTACTACTAGAAAAGAAACGTGTCCACCGGTCCACCTAAACAATCGTCAACTACCACGAATACCTAGGGATGCATCTAGACAGAAGGCTAAATTGGCGCAACCACATATTTACTAAAAGGAAACAACTACGTCTAAAATTGACAAAACTATACTGGATAATAGGCAGAAAATCCAAGCTGACACTTAAAAACAAACTGTTAGTCTATAAAGCCATATGGACGTACGGTATTCAATTGTGGGGAGCAGCTTCAAATTCAAATAATGAAATACTGGCACGATTTCAATAAAAAGTGCTACCCTTAATAACCGATGCCCCCTGGTACGCACCAAACAACGTTATTAGAAGTGATCTCAACATATCCACAGTTAAGGATGAAATAAGACAATTCAGTGTTAAATATGGTGACAGATTAAACTCACATCCAAATACACTAGCAATAGATTTTCTGAGCCAACCAATTAGAAATAGAAGGCTTAAACACTTCACGCCAAAACGACCTAGTAGATAGGTACTGAGCTTATTGTAGTTAGTATATGAGTTAGTTAAGGATAGATTTATGTTACTTACTCCTTGCCAACACAACTAAGCAATTGCTTATTATACAAGGGGGGATTACTAATGAGTGGTCTCCAACATGTCAATATTTTATATGAACGCCTACACTTTTGATTATTGTACAGAAATGTACAGATTTCAAAATAAACAGGAGTTAACTAAAAAAAACTGCTGTCAACATTAATCTAGGAAAAGATTAAAAATTACTGCAAATGTACGTAAGTTGAACCCATTTCTTATGTATGAACGTAAAAAGTTAAAATTACGGGAATGCATTATGACCTAGCGCATAAGCTTTGCATTTGTTTCAACTTTAGGAAGGCGGGTGAAAAATTGTTAGCCTAGGACGCCAAAAATACCTTTTGGCGGACAACCACTTGTAATATAACAAAATAGTGCACAAAGGTAGCTCCCCTATTACAAATTCAAAGTAATGAAACACAATAATAGCGCCCTTTACTCCACTAAGCCAGAAGATATCATTATCAGAAGAAAAAAAACATCGGGCCGGCGAAGAGATTGCTCTGTAAGCAATCCCAGAACGAACTTAAAAATTCGAAATCGAATATCTCGAATATTATTCGACATAGAATTTTTTCGACTTCATTTTCGAATTCAGCGGAAATTCCCTATGAGAATCACATTTAAAATCGTAATGTCGAAAATTTTCCCGAAATTCGAAGTCGAATATCTCGAAAACTATTCGATAGAAATTTTTTAATTTCGAATTCGAAGTCAGCGTAAAATTTCCTATAAGAATCCATTTTCAAATTTAAAAAAATCTCAAATTTTGTGACGGACCGACAGACAGACATATAGAATTCAGTAACGAAATTTTTAAGTTCCTTGAAAATACTAAACAAGTGACTAATATTCTTTATAAACATGGTTATCCTGAAAGTAAGAATTTGAATTGTATAATAAGCAGTTTAAACCGTTATCTCTACCACACTCTATCTGTTAATTATATAGGCCACAAAATATTTTGTAACAAATTATCTGTTGCACACAGCATAAACACATTCACAATTGTTCAAAGAATTGTATCAACGCAGTCTTGTATTCATTTTTTGCCCGTAACGGCGGTTTCTTTTGAAATATTTTAATTATGCATAAATTACTACCTACAAGCAATCTTTTACCTAATTGACGTTATTGCTACATTAGCCTACATGATCCTTGCTACGAAAAGAAACGAAATTCAGGTCATATGTGCATAAACCTTTTGAAGTACCCCTCGCAGTCATCAACAGCAAAAATCATTCCGAAAAAATGCTGAATTCAAAGTACGGCACAAAAATATAACTTACATAGATTCAAGCAACGGAAATGAACTTACATTCGTATGCTGAACGCCGTGGTGATGAGGGCCGGCACTAGAATGAAGCCCAGGGTGGCGATGAAACATTCGATCTGATTGTCGCTGTAGTACCTATAGGCCAAGTTGCAGTCCAAGCCGACATCCACGAGGTGGCTGATGATGGATATCACAAACCCTGCTATGTCCACGTCCGTGACCCTGTCTTTGGAAGGCAGTCTGTCGACCTCGTCGACGCTATTCTCCTTGTCGCACATCTTCGAATGGTGAAAGGCCATCACGCTACAGCCATTTCACCGGAGCTCGTATGACACATCGCAGACACCCACCAGGGGTGTTGAGATCTGCCACAGCTCCTAGTCGGCTCGTAGACTGTAATTCGAGATTCGAGAACAGCGCACGATCAGATTAATTACGAAAACACACGATGATTAAAGCGTTACCTAACTAAACCACCGATTAGCACTACCGGTAAACAAACCATTTATCAACAATTCGCCCTTAAACAATTTGTTCTGAGAAAAATCTATTAACTACTACTCGAAATTATGCAACAGCCGTAAAACCGATAATTACGATCGGGCTTTGCTCACGCGCTTCTAGGGACTTTTGTTTTCCTCCACGTCAAGCGAACGTAACCGGGTGCAATGAGAAACAAACATATCTTCAAAAAAATCCATGAAAATACTAATTGAGCGCCCATCTACCGCGCCCCATCTGGCACTATGGCCACTAGAAGCCTAACGGAGGTGTTCATGCTAATGAGAAACAATGCCATCCGGAACAGGCACATATACTCCGAGCAGGTAGGAAATTAGGTTAATTCCAAGAGCCCCCTGATTGTTCGTGCATTTGCAGGAGGCTACCGAGCATATGGCTCTGGTCGAGCTGTACGACGTGGAACAAGGGGTGGGCTCGAGCAACCGGATGCCGCCGGCTTGGATAGACCAACTGGAGGAGGCGCAGTTCACGCTGACAAAACTAGAGACGAAGATACAGGACCTCGACAAGCTGCACTCGCAACATCTACACCGACCGACGTTTGATGAGAATTCAGAGGAAGAACTTTTGATAGAAAGTTGTACTACTGAAATCACCTCGATGTTTAACAGTGTCCACAGGACGTTGCAGTTTATAAAAAGCCATGCGTATGAGGGTAGGTAGTTTAGATAAGAACACTGGATAATGATTATTGATCATTAACATATATAATATAAAAATAATCTCTTTTAATCTGAGTCTTACGGCATCTGTCTCATTTGAACAGGAAGTATAAAATTACCAGACATTTAATAGTTAATGTACAGCTACTAATCTAACATTTAATTGAATGTCATCATTTCACTCTAATTTGCCAATTTTGTCACTTTTTAGGCTTCTGTACCTGAAAGGGAAGCTTAATGAAATCAGTGCAGATGTCTGTCTGTCTGTCGCGATTTTCAACTTAAGATACTGAACCTAAAGACATAAGGGGGGTATCGTTTGAAAGCCCATGCCCTACCGGGTTCACGTCAGCGAGCTGGCGTAGAGGGGATGTCCTACAACAATGAAATAAGGGTTTTTAGCGGACCCAGCTTCCATTATGTCATACCTTATAACTTTTGATCAAGGCAGCTTCCAAGCTGGAGACCAGCTTCTATTTTTGTTATTTCTGACATCAGTCACGCCTTATAATTTTTGATCTGTGATAGATAGACATAACGTTTTCAGTATTCAACTAAGCACCGGTTTGATAAGGAAGTGGTCGCAAATTTTTGTTTATGTATGGAAGCCCCAGAAATCTGTGGAACCGGAGTACCACGTCCATACATGTTTGATTCTTAGTTATTGACATTAATGATTAGCATGGTGCATCTGCATACTGGGTAAAATAATTTATTATTACAGTAACTAAATAAGGCAATAAGATAGGTCATCTCAAACATTTGATTATATTTATGTTTATTTACAATGATTTTTTGATGAAGAAAAATTTAGATAATATATAGATCTTATTTTGGCTTAGTTTGCTTATATTATACCTCTGTGTATGCAATCTTTACATTGTTGTGTGGTTCAAAATAAAATCTCCAGTAGGCATTCCTAGGACCATCTCAAAAATCTTTTTGATGCAGTTTTCACTAGACTAGTCTATGAAGAATTTCTTGAGGAAGGTTTATGTACACAAAATATTTATTTATGAAAAAACTGAATTAAGTGTCCATTATTGTAGTAAGAAAAGTTGAAGAAAACACCTCATTGGGATCTATCATGGCTTATGCTGTTACATCGCTAAAGATGGAGCAATATCTCATAGTTCGGGTTGTGCAAATAATCCCGGACTGTTTGAAACCAAACTAATTGAAGAACTAAATACACCCAAAAAATGATAATTGGTTCCAAAAAAAATTGGCATTTTATGAAATTATGTGATCAGGAAATAGTTGGTGCAGTAAATCAACTGTTGCTTGAGCTGTATGGCAGGGTGGTCCCATCTTGCTGAAACCATATTTCTTCTAGATCTTTTTCCTTTTTCTTCAGCCTTGTAGCGCCCAGTATTGAGCATAGGCCCTTTTGGGGATTTGGCAATTAAACGCCACGCTTGCCGGGGGTTAGTGGATAGTGAATGTACTTTTACGACCCTAAAGGTGTTTTGTATGACGGCGGAGAGCATTAAATGTTTTTGTCATTGCCGGGTTCGAACCCGAGCTGCCGTGCGCCAGTTTGGCAGGTTGAGGCCTTTACCTCGCGGCTGTCGTGCTCTCTTCTAGATCTATGTTAACCAAAAAAAACTGGTTTATGAAGTAACAATAATAAATGCCATTTACAGACACCATTTCCAGCATGTCACCTGCTCAAAATTCACACCAAACTATGCATTGGGAGTGCATTTGTTTTTTAGTTTTGTAAGGATTTTACAGGCCCTGAATGCGCCATTTCTGTATGTTTATGAACTCGCCAAGTAAAAAACGGACCTTATTGCTAAAGGTAATTTTTTGACTAAATTGAGATTCCACTTAATGCCCTACACACCAATTGGTGACTGTGGGAACAGACAGTTGAATTTTGCACACGTGAAAATGGAGGTATTTAGTGAGTATTTGCTGAAAGGAACTTCTTGAAATATTCAATTGTTAAGTCAATGTTTAACTTACTATGGCAATATTCTCACAGGACCTTACTCCAAGTTAATACTTACGAACTCTTGTATCCATGAAATACTGTAATCAATCTTTGGACATAATTTGCGTTGTTATTTAATAATAATAATTTATTATTCTTTCATATAGCATTCCTTATTTACTATTTGGATGAATCATATATGACACCTGTCATATATCAATGTTGCAACTGCAAACAAAAAATATACACTAAGTTTAAATCTGGCATTCAATTTGGTAATCATGTAAAATTATCTGACTCATTTTTTGGCTTAACTCATTAATCAAAACTCATAGACTAAAAGACCTGCAAATTTTCCTGAAATACCTGTAAAGCTAAGAAAATAAAAAAATTTTGAACATTAACATTACAAATCTATGTCCAAGTTATTACATAAACTTAACATGCTGACAACTGCAAATCAAAAATCTACATAGGGGTAGTGGAACCATTCTCAGAATGCTTGTTAATATAAACAATTATTTAATGTGTTGTTTAGTGGTTCTATAATTTTTATAATTTTTAATATTAACAAAGAAAAGCCCAATTGAAATCCATATATCTTAAAATGTGCTTTATTTGTCATGGTAATAAACATACATGCAGCAAAAATGCTGTGTTACCAAAAATAGCTATATAATAGTGATAAAACCTAAACAAATATTGTCCTTGCTGGTGAAAAACAGCTTACCACAGCTTCTACAACTTACACATCCCTTGAAACACCCCTCTATTTTTCCTATTTTTAATTTTTACCTCTTAATACAAGGCAGAAATCTAAGAAATTGATCATCATTTAACAAATTAAAGCATAGGAAATCAGAATAAGACTAGCATTCTAGTATGAGTTTAGCATTGTGGAGAAGAGAGGTGTTATTATTCTGCAATAATACATTTCCTCCTTCTTGCACATATGCTAATATCCAATACCATGAAACTTCATGACGATTTGTAAACAATGAATTTATAGTAATTCCTCTCCACTCGCTAGCCAAAATTGTCAGGCCTAGTCTTGTTTAGCAGAGCATTACAAAAACGCGAAGTCTTCATGCACCATCAATATTTTTCATAAAAATTATCTTAATAGGTACAGATTTTGATAAACCACATCATATCTGTTTGACTACATCTTCCCATCTACTTAACAACTTTTACATATTGGATTGTTTAGGTAAAATGTGGCATATGTATGGTTGCTGTAGGAATTTTCAGGTAGTGAGAAATCTCGGTGATAATCTAGGCTTTTTGTTGGTGTAAAAGCACTTTCATTGCAGTATTTATTTTGCTGTCACATTGTGTGCATCACTTCAATGCTGCCTACTGTCTATTCTGCTTGAATTTTGTCAACCAATCCTATGTTGCTCTTGAGGAATAAGCAAATCTCTTGTTAACACTTGTACTAGGTTAATATCAGGTGCACTTTTTATCACTAATTGCCTTTTGAAATCTTTATTAATTTGTTTTATGATATTGAAATAATACATAGTCTGTTGTAATGCAGATTTGCGTTGCTACCCACACCACAGTAGATTGAGACCTGTTGCACAAGACAAGTCATCTGTATACACGCATGTTTGAATGAGATGACCTATTAATTTACTCTTTAATTTCTATTATAGTGATTCATCTAACATACAAAGCAGGCCAGCTAAGTCCAACTAATTCCTACCTTGTAATTTGAAGTTCTACAAAAATAAACCTGCAAAGCTTGCAACGCATAGCAAAGTGGCGAAGCAGTCTCCCAAATTTGAGAAATCGCGTTTCCGGGTTAAAGGTCATGTAGTATTTCAAAGTTTTATGTTTAAATTAATCAACTTTCAAAGACGAGTTGAATGATATGCCACATGTCCTATGTTGCTATTTTGAAAATTTGAAATCGTAAAGGTCACTAACGCTGACCTTTGACCAATCAGTTTCAAAATCACTAGCAAACAAGCCTTTTTGGTCACCTGCCGATTGGTGAAAACAGAATTTGGAAATTCCCAGCCATTCTCGAATTTTTGCTCGGACGGACAACATGAAGTTAGCTTCACTTCGCCATTTAATAAATTAGAACTTTCAAAACACAGAATTACAATAGAATGCAAAATATAAACAAACAAAGTTGCATTCTGCACATTAAAATCTATTAATGTACAAAATTTTGTAACATTGGTTAAATGAGCTAGAAGTAACTTTACTTTACTTTCTGGATGCATAGAAAAATTCTCTTCAGTGTCACTAATTTCACCTGCTTATTTCATTACATTTGAATGAAAATGGTTTTCATCACATCCAAATATTGAATGACATAATATTCTTTTATTTATGTAATCAAATCAATTTAAAAAAAAATTTATTTAATCAGTAGGATAAATTTCTGAAAGGTTCTAAGGTTTGTTCAATCAAAATTAGAGTAAGGAACGTTTTCTTACAATTCAAATTTCTTTTTAGAAAACTGTACTGTCGCTTCTCTTTTTGCCAAACAAATATCCCTTGCAATCTCGCATTCTTGACTATTTTCTTCCTCGCTGTTATAGTTTGCCGGAATGTGCTTGATTTTATCAATCTCTCTTCTTAATCCTCATAAAGTGACCAGAAGTTTTCATAGCCAATTGATATTCTCTGTTGTTTTAGGCTTTATACCTGAAAGGGAAGCCTAATGAAATCGGTGTAGACGTCTGTTGCGAACCTTCAACTCGAGAACTACTGAACCTAAACACATAAAGGCGGTATCATTCGAAAGCCCATGTCCTACTGGGTTCACATCTGCATAGGTGGGATGTCCCACAACAATGCAGTAAGGGTTTTTAGTGGACCCAGCTTCCATTATGTCATTCCTTATAACTTTTGATCAAGCCAGCTTCCAAGCTGGAGACCAGTTTCTATTTCTGTCATTTCTGATGTCTGTCACGCCTTATAATTTTTGATCTGTGATAGATAGAGAAATAGTTTTCGGTATTCAACTAAGAGGACCATAAGTCAAGTACAGACGCCAAAATCAGCCTAATCAGAAAATCTGGAGATCGGTTCGACCGGAAGTGGCCGCAAATTTTTGTTTATGTATAGAAGCCCCAGACATTGGTGGAAAAGGAGTTCCACGTCCGTACATGTTTAACTGAGAAAATATATCAACATATGATATTTGCTTTTTTAATATAATTCTGGTTTTTTAATATATAATAGAGAAGAGAAGAGAGATTCTTAAACGTTTCTACAAGCGTTTTTATTTAATAAAGCTCTAATTTCATCTTTGTCAGTAACTATCTTATAAGGCTTCAGTACATTAACAGTACCAATTTAGTATCTACTGTAATAATAGCAACTGGTAACTTACCTGTCTTTTGTTAATTTTATGTTCTGATGACATGAGCTTTGCTTTTTCTGCGAATATTATGTTTTCTTGTGTAACCCATAAATGCGGCTTTCAATTTACTGTTTGTTGTCATTTATCTGTCCTATATTGTGCTATTTCAGTGAAATATCTTACTCTTACTATAGATTGGTACCTTTCTACGTATTGCAAAGAAAATTGATGCAATTTTGCAGCTATGATTACAGAAAAGGTTTATAAAACATAGCACTAAAACAATATAAATTGTTTACATTGGGATAAATTGTATGAATGTGTAAACAATATTAGATTGGTCATATTTAATAGTATTATGTAAGTTTTAAAATATTTAGAAGAATAATTTATGATCACAGAGTTATAATCTTTATGTTCAAGTCAACACTTCTTTTTTGCACTTTGGAGTGTCAGACTTTATTTTTTTCTTCAACTATACACTCAACTCTTTCATGCCTTTCGATCCCTTGCCATTTCCTTCATTGTTCTTCCCTTCGCTTTTCTTATTTCGTCTTTATGTTCCAGCCACGTTTTCCTGGTCTTCCTTTTCTTCTCTTATGTCCTTGCTTTGCTTACATTGTCTGTTCTGCTCCATTCTAGTCATGTGCCCGAACCAGTCCAGTCTTCTCTTATTTACTTTATATGAGTTCCTGTTTCAACTCTATCCCATTGTGTTTTATGTACTATTTTTCTAAATTGTTTCATTTCAACCTTGGTTCTGGGGGTTCTTTTGTTACTCACCACTCACATGCATGTGTTGTCCTTAGTATGGCTATCGTGTTCTAAATCTGTAGTTTGACTTTATTGATTGTCTATTTCCTTGTTTCTGTAAACTGCTTTGTATAGGGCTTTATCGCTTTTTTGTTCTATTTACTATTTTTAGATCTATTTTTCTATCTTGGTGCCAAATTATAGAAAAGCAGTTAGTTACTTGCACTATTAATTCTCTTTTGGAAGTTATGTTTATTGCATTTTTCTTTATCTTGCTTTTTGGTTTATTATCATATATTTGCATTTGTTTGTGTTTACCTCTGGTATGGGGCAGTATGGCAACCAACGTAAGTTAAACGTCCGTTGTTACTACTCTTGATTTGAAGTGAACGCAGATACTCAATTATGCTTGTATAAACTTTAAAATCCATTGAAGCTAGGCAAATCGCTCTGTAATTTTCATATTTCGTTTTTCCTCCTTTTTATGTATCGGGATAATTACATTGTCTTTTCAATCCTTTGGTATTTTGTTTGTTTTCCAGGCCTCTGTACATTCCTATATACACTCCTTTCCATTTTTTCCCATTCATTTTATCAATTCCGGTTTTATATCATCACTACTGCCCGCTTTTCTTAAAATAATTCACTTCAAGGCTCCTTCCAATTCATTAACTATTATCTCTTCATCTATTTCCCCCTTTTCCTTATTCTTTACATTACTTTCTCTTTTTGTCTTCATCTCTTCTAAATTTATCTTTGTAATGTTTCTTTCAAGTTTGTGATATTTCGCTTGTTGTTTTCAGTTAATTATTTTTGTTTATTATGCTTCTTATCTTTTTCCTTTCCTTCCCTCTCTTTGTTTTAATTCTATTCCAGAATCTTCTGTTGTTCTTGTTGAAAGTTTGATTCATTTATATTCCAAATTCTTCCCAGTTTTTCTACTTTGCTTTGCTTATTTCCTTTTTAACCCTATCTCGCAATGTGCTAAAATCTAATCTATCTTGATCCGATTTTGATTGGATAAACTTTTTCCATGCTTCCTTCTTTTTGCTTGCCTTTCTTCTTATTTTCTCATTCCACCAATTTGTTCTTTTCTATGCCCTATTTATTGTGGTTTCCCCACATATTTCTTCTGCCTTCTCAGATAAAATCAGATGAAAGCTCCAGTTCTGTAAGGTCTTATTTGCTACTCTAAAAACTATCCGTTTCTTGTTGATATTTTTCACTTAATTCTGACTCTAATTTTCTATTATGTATTTTGGGGTAATCCTGTTTTGTATTCATAACTTATCTTGTTCATCATTATTTTCGGTCATACTAATTTATGAGTTATTTCTACTTATCATTGGTTGATTTGTTTAAAAAATTTCTTTAGTCTTTAAATGCATGATAGACTTTTTTATCTGCATTTAAGGATGTATGTATGTATATTTTCTCATAGAGTTTGTTGCCAATAGAAATTCCTGATCATTAAGTTGTTTGGCAGAATTTCCGCATCTTAAGACCATTTCTATTAATCTCTTTCTTTTATTTTTTAATCCACTTCTTTTAATGATCCAATACCTTTTGTAATTACGAATAGAAATCGTTGACTTTATCAAGTTAATAAAAATGTTTAAACATTGTTTTCTTACTCACTAAATGTTGAAACAACTCATATTACATGTCCTTTATATATCTAAGGAATCCACGAGGTACATTTTCGAATCGATTGCTTCCTATTTTCATTAACACTGCCACCAATACAGAAAGCACAATAATACATGGGTATTAGAAAAGTTTTGCAATACACCTTTAATTTTCATAATCTTTTAAAATACTTTTCATCACATTCCACACATATTTGCGTCTTTCAAAATCAACTATCAAATCAATTCTTTTAGATTTTTTCAGAGATCTGGGCACAATTGTTATCCTATGCCATTAGAAGGTTTTCGTTGTTCAGAAACCTTCCTTTTAACTTGTTCTTTACGTAAGGTTTTGTCACCTGTTAGAATGCTGTTTTTCTTCTTCTTCTACGCATGATTAGGGTTGTTCTTGTTTGTCTTAGTCTGTTTCTATTATGGTTGATTATATATTATCTTTACACCTTTTTGGTGGTCTTCCAACTGATTTTTACTATAGGATTTGTTGTTCTTAAGTATATTTACTATTCGGTCCGGTCCCATCTTGTCTACATGTTCATTCCATTTTTCTTTTTCGTTTTTATTCACTTGTTAATGTTTTGGATATAATATTACATTATATGACATTGTTTCTTTGTCTACACTTCCCTGAGCTCTTTTGTTTTTCTCTACTCTGCTGTAAAATAGTATAAGTTTGTCTGTATTAATACTTCCTTTTTCTTTTTTTATTTTGGCAAGGCACTTATCCTTAAAGTATACTTTCTCGTTATCCTTTTTCTTGCCTTGTCTGTCATCTTTGCATCCGTCCTATTCCAAGCTTTTCAATTCTGTGAGTTGTTTAAAGAATCGCTCTCAGTAGGTTGTTAATCTTATTGAAAGCCTAGTCTGTTTTGATCGGCGGGTGGTATTTTGTTTCCCACCATTTTGGAAAAAAAACGAAAGCTCCTCCTTTAAAGATGGTTATGCGGAATGGTAAGAATTTCTAACACAACTATCCAAACATTCTTCTATCTGACAATAGGTCACATGCTTACCAAATTTATCCTTATATCTGACAATAATAATCTCTTCTGTGTCAAACAAGGATGGGCGTTCTAATATCTAAACGTCTTCCAAACTGAATTTTTTCTCTGAACTTTTGATACCCCTTTAGATATTTATATGGTTATGATAATGAAACTATACAAGAGATCATTCTACTGGCTGCAGTGCTAGTGTAAACCTGCTTTTCTGGCACCCTACATAATATTATTGAATAGAACAATCAAACGGACGAAATCCTAAATGCCTCAATTCTATCTCTTTCCACCATCTTCTCCACAGTTTAAGTCTTAGTCCTGTTCCTGTTCTACTGGACATCTTTTGCTTAGTCGTCCTTTTTTTTTCTTGAAGAAGGTTGATAAAGAAGTCCAGATGACCTAAGGTTAGTTGCCTTATTCAGCAGTCAGACAATTAGCCAAATTATGTAACACATTCCATGGTTTTGAAATTAATGTAGAATTTGGCGTATTTGTCGCAAGCAAAATCTTTTTTTTTTTGCGTAATTGAAACTTGGGGTTTTAGCTTAGTTAATCTTACAGTGTGGTAATTATAGTTAGCGGTTCGTTTAGTCTACAGAAAATTTGAGAGGGTGATGCTTTTTTGATCCAAAAGTAGTCACTAGTGGTTGTGTTTTGAACTTTATTTTTTATGGGGAACCTGCGTGTTTTTACTTTATGAACTGTGGTTGAGGAAACTATCATCACTAATAGAAGATTGGGTTAGCAACTACTGATAGGCTTTATGCTAACTTTTAACCACTGTATATGAATCGACAGTATGTCTTATACTTGTGCAGTTCAGTATAGACTAATAAGAAGAATAAGAGGACACAAAAATGAGCGTTTGTACCGGGGATTTGCTCATTTTCTCAAAATGATATTATTACTAATAATTGGCTTGGGAGGTGGTATCATTAATCCTAGGATTTACAGGCATTGTTGATTGTTTTACTGACTCACATTTATAGTCGATACTTAAAGGGTGTAATCTTGAGTCTGTTCTGTTGAACAAATAACAAAAAGATTCCTAAAGATTCTGGTAAGTGATGCAATGGATATTACCTTCCCACTTGTATTTGTTACTTGACTTTAACAATCAAGTACATTTTAAATGAATTTGAATGTCATTTACAAGGCAGGAAAGCATATTCTATAGATGAAAAATACAAGCAACTTAAAGAAGAATATTTACAAATATCTTTTTCTTCTATGAAGTCCAACTTTGGCTTAATGTTTTCTAAATGCTAGGCGATCATTAACAGCAAAAGCTATGTTAGAAAGTATTGAATTCGTGTTCTGAAAATTGTTTGTTAATTATATGAAACTTTTTTCACAGTACTGTTATTACCATGAAAATACATTATCCTCTATATATTTATATTTGTTGTTTGGTTTCCATAAATTTTTATCCATATATTTTTGGCTAAAAGAATATAGTGATATGTGCTTTATATGCACATCCCTATCAAACAATTTTCTGTATTATTCTGTTGCAAGATATGAGAGGAAGGTTTATTATTTTTTTTTAATGGGGTGCACTGCCAGTACTGCAGCCTCTACAGGCTATTATGCTTACTAACATACAACTTAAATACTGTGACGTCATATATATTGATGAGTTTCTAGCTGGGTCCCCAAACAGAAGAGTATTGTTCATAACCAGTCTCACACAGTGGCGGCCCTAAGGTTCATCATATTTACTTTTAACATTATGAGCCATGGCAATAAAACAATAATAAACAAAAATAGCCTCGCATAAGATAAAAGAAATTTTTTATTGTTAAATTCGAAACTTATTAAAATGTGAATTAAAATGAGTAATGCGAGATTTATATTACGTAGAAAGATATTTTTTGGCTACTTATAAGAAAAAATAAAATATTACTGTTCATGTTCCTAGGTACAGTAAAAGAAAGGCACCTAACGGCAAATGTAGTCTGCTCCCTGGCAACATCATTACAGGACATGTCAGTGAAGTTCCGGAGTTCACAAAATAATTACATCAGGCAGCTAAAGTCCAGGGAGGAGCGTTCAAAAATGTACTTTGAAAACTCTACCCTCGGGAATGACTACGACGTCTTTACAAACCAAGGCGACAACATTGACGACTACTTCATTAACAGCTCAAAGCAAATGACTCAGCAGCAGCTTCTCTACCTGGAGGAAGAGAACATGCAACTGGCCCAGCAGCGTGAGCACGAGATCAACGCTGTCGTGAAGTCCATCGTTGAGCTGAACGAGATCTTCAAGGACCTCAGCCAGATGGTGCTAGACCAGGGTAGTATCCTAGATAGGATAGACTACAACATTGAACAGACGCACACACAGGTATACGAGGGCTTCAAGCAGCTGCAGAAAGCTGATGCATACCAACGCAAGAATAGGAAAATGTGGGCCATCATTATTTTAGCTACCACCACGATCCTGTTATTTTTCATCCTGATTATTGTCAAATCTTGAAATCTATAAGCGTTGATCTCAAAAGAAATTAATGCTATTGTAATTCATTTTGCTATGAAGTCTGAAGATCAGCACATATTTTAAATTGCTCCGGGCTGGTGTGCTCTGCATCGGCACTATTTATCTAGTCCTTTTATACATGGTGGAAATTATAATGTTGCGCGTAAATAACGGCTTTAATTTATAAACATTTGTAATGGCAAATTAATAACAGCTCTTTTACAAAACATTACTAGATGTATATTTATTTATTGAATAGGTTTGTAAGACTCATCGTAAATCGAACTACAAATACGTTTTGAGTTGACTCTTTCATTCGTTCCATTAAATACATTCCTTAAAACGTAGCACGCGGTTGTAAATAATGTAGTCGTCCCTTTTTGTACAAATGTGACCATTGTAAAAGAGCTAGCGATGATTAATTGCTGTTGCGAGGCAGTTTTTTTCTTATTTTATTTCTTAAACTGTAAGACAGAATTGTGATTTTAAAAATGGAATATTGTAAATGTATGTATTATACTTAAATAGCTATTTATACATGATTGAAGATGATTACAGAATTATATCTATCTGAAAACATGTAAATATTAAACTGTAACTATTAAAATTGTAATTCTTATTGGGGTTTGTATTTTGAATTTTTTGTGTTTTAAAGTTTAATTTTAATTTTATAACTAGCAACACATACTTGTGTATTTAATTCATATTAAAAACTCAATGTATTTTTTATATTTGCTTCTATTAACAACAATCTGCGGAATAATTCAGATTGTTATTTTTCATGGTATATTAATCATGTAGATTTGTATGTAACAAAAATTGCAGCGTAATTATGATATCAAATTACAATTAAAAATAGTTTTATAGTCATAGTTTCCCAAAAATTATAAGAAAAACTAAATATTTTATGTTATGCAATATATATTAAACGGGCTGATAGGATCTAAAGCTTAGAAGAAACCTAGTTAAGCCATTCATTCATTCAATATATATTAAATATTCACAAATGACCAAGGCTACAAAAAAGAATAACTAATATGGCATGTAAAATAACAGTCGACAATAAATTTGGCATATGACTAGGAAAATTTGAATGAGGAAAAAAACCAATGGGAAAGAGCTACATAATAATAATAAAAAAAAATAAGGATAAAGATATGGAAGCTAGAAACTTTGAAGATAAGAGTTTAAATGGAAACAACGCGAGTTGAAGAATTTGAAATAGCAGATTTAATTTGTCAAACTAAGAAAAAAGAAGAGGAATAATAGAAAATCATATAGAAGAAAAAAGTAATATGATTATATGAATAGTATGTGCCTGACGAGAACGAAAGAACGACCATAAAAATTATTTAAAGATAATTAGATAAAGCCATTAAAGGTACTACAAATAGATTGATAATTATGGTCAATTTAAATAGTAGAATTCCTATAAAGAGAATTATGGAAACGATAATGATAAAAGATTAATAAGTTCCGTCTTCAAAATAACTTGGTCATAGCAACAAATTCATTCTTTAAGCACAAAGATATACAAATGTATACAGAAAAGATTAAAATAAAAAAAGAGCAGCAATCAACAACGTCTTAATAAATGAACCATATAGGAAAGAAATAAAAGATATAATAGCAAAAAAGAGAACAAAATTTCATAGTAATGAATACTTAATAGTAGGTAAAATGAAAATGAGTACTCTACTATAAATAAACCAAGAAATAACCCTAAAAATGACAAAGTCAAATGTAGAGCAACTATGGAAGGTATTTAAAGAAATCATTTTAAGGGAGGTCAAAGAAGCAGGCAGAATGATAATAATTAACAAAAACAGAACGCTGACTAATTGGAATAAAAGTGAAGATCAAATAAAACTAAAAAAAGTGGAAAGGAAATATAAAATGCAAAACTGAAAGTTGTTTAGCATACAAGCAACAAGTAAAGAAACAAACCTAGGAAAAATTTTGGAGAAAAATGGAGCAAGACAGCCAAACAGCCCAGAAATTATTTTAGACTGTCGCAAAACAAGAAGCAAGAAATTTGACCTAAAACAGTTAAAAGATAAAGCTGGCAAAATAATAGAAGAAAAGCTTATAGAGATATAAAAGGAATATCAACAAAACTTACTTTACAACAACAAACAGGAAAATATTGATAGAGTACCAATGGAAAAGGAAGAGAATGAAGATGACAGAACTGGATGTCGTAGAAATAAGAAAATCAGCGAGACACCAGAAATGTTAAAAAATCTTAGACAAACAGGTATATAGATACTATAACAAAGCTTGGAATGAAGAAAAATTCCAGATGATTGGAAAATAATAATTACAATGCCCATCTATAAAAACAAAAAAGATTAGAATGCTGAAATTATAGGTGCATTACATTATTGAAATATATGAAAAGTTAAGTGACAAGATGCAGGAAAGTGATAGAAGAGATATACAGTGGTTTTAGAAAGAAGCACAGTACTTGAAAGCATGTATTTATTATAACAGAAAAAGCGAAGATGAAGAAACAGAAATATACTTAGCATTCCTCGACCTAGAGAAAAGTATTTGGCCAGATTTGCCTAAAAATACTATGGAGTAGCCTAGAAAAAATTGTGTTGATTTAAAATTGAGAAAAGCAATAAAAAGTGTATTCAAAAATAATATGAATTAGATCAGGAAGAATAACATAACTATGATGGCAGAGGGGTGCTGAGTTCAACATTATTTACTACAATTATGGATGATATAACAAAAGAAACGTGAAATGAAGTAAACAAGCTGCATATCTATTTAATTGTAAGAATATGTATTTACTGACCATTTGTTGATTTGTGGGGAGGGGGAAATAGTTTTAGACAGTAGCTTAATGATATAACAACAAGAATTAGCTAAAGGAGATTGATATTGAACATAAATAATAGAAAGATTATAATAATTGCAAATGATAACAAGCGAACTAATACTGCCATAAATGAAGAACAAATGGAAAGATCAAGTATCTAGGAATACTGATAGACAAAGAAGGAAATGTAGAGTACAATCAATAAAACAACTATTCTAACATATTTATTTATAGATAAGAGAAAATAAAAATGACAGTGTATAAATTAAATCTCCACTAACCAAAGTGAAAGCTGGGTAAAATGGATTACATTAAAGGAATAAACACAATTACTAAATAATTTCAGTTTGAGATCCAATATTTTGGTACGTTTTCATTCATCATTTGTACAATACTAATGATCACAGTACTAATTCAATTATCAAGTTAGGTCTCACTTTTTTGCTTTTCAATCTTTTGCATACCCCACTCTCTTGAACATAAGCCAAAAATTTTCATTTGGGTGCAATTTGAGTTTCTAGTTGGAACATCAATCAATATCAAAAACGTTAACAAATTTGGAAACATAATTATCAATTAAAAAAAGCACTGCTCCTTTGAGCGCTTTGAACTCCACGAAGATGATAACCTCTACATCAGCGACAACTTCATCTACCTAACTTATTAAGCGGGACATAAATGTAGAATCATTAGTAATCCGGTACCAGCGTTCACATTAGTTATTGAGGCCTTTAAGATTTTATTTGGGAGACCGAAGATGTTAAGAAAAGTATAGATTTTAAAGCTCTAGAAATTGGTAATGAGTAAGGCACAAGGTCAGACACCATTGTGGTCGCGCGGTTGAAGCTCTTAGTTTCCGTGCAGACGGATCTGAGTTCATTCCTGGCGGGTAGTCTGCTCACTCACTAAAAATAATTGAGTACCTGCGTTCATTCATTTCAAACAAAAGGGTAATAAAGGCGCCCGATACTTGTCGTATAGCTTCCCATCAAATATGGTGCGTGATAACCAAGTAATGAGGGTAATCAGATCCATAACCTTTCAGGTTAGCAGGCCTTGTTCCTACGAGAGCCACAGAGTCTTATCACATTGCACTGGCTCAAAACATCAAATTATCAAAAGTTATTAACTAGCTTTGGTACAATCAATTCATTAGGGGCTTACAGAAATCCATCCAAACTATCACATTGTCAGAAAAAGAATCCTCCTTTTCCACCAATGTCCAGGGCTTCTATACATAAACAAAAATTTTCGGCCACTTCCGGTCAAACCGGGTCAAGATTTTCCGATCAGGCTGATATTTGGGGTCTGGACTTGACTTATGGTCTTTAGTTGAATACTGAAAACGTTATGTCTCTATCTATCACAGATCAAAAGTTATAAGGCGTGACAGACGACGGACATGACCAAAGTAAAGCTGGTCTCCAGCTCGGAAGCTGGATCCTCTAAAAATGACGCCCCAGAATTCTTTGATTATTTTGGAATCAAGTCATTTCATTAGAAAGAAAAAATATTATTTATTGAATAATAATTCTAGTGCTTAATTTTTTCTTTCTTAAGAAAAATTGTTTTATGACTGCTCAAAGAAAAATATAATTTTGAATACGAGAAATCAGAGAAACGAATAAAATTAAATATAAAAAATGGATTGTGTGGAAATATGAAACGTAATAAGGGATTTTACATTTCTTTCCAATTTCTATAAACAACCTAAACACAACAGAGAGCGCTACAAGCCAATTATGGAAACTATTATGAATGATCAAAGGAAAGAAATATTAATACAGCTAGTCGGGGAAAATAGTAAAAAAAAAACGCTAAACTCTCTAAATTTTTTCAGATACACATATCGAGACGTTCCAGAGTGCATTCGATGTTACTATATATTTTTTTGTTATAATTCGAAACTGCATTTCTGCACGCAAAAAATGCATTTATTTGATGCACTTTTAGCAGACTCTAAAGAATATTTTATTTCTCGCGTAATATTTGCCAAAATAAGCTTAATTTCCTTACTTTGCAGTTTTTGAGGTCGCTAATTACAAATGTGATGTTTATAAAGTGCCCCGATGTACTTAGGAGGCATAATCCTCAGTTTAGGGGTATTTTAGGGAATTAACTAAAATATGTATGTTTTCCGAGTTTAAACTGTCTGAACAAGGGTTTTTGGGGTCGCTGATAACGAATTTGATGTTTAAAAAGTGCCTAAATGCATTGGGGGGGGGGGGGAAGCTTAATCCTGTGGCTGGGGGCGATTTTGAGGAACCAGCTCAAAGTTTTTGAGATTATAAGAAAATAATAGTTCCCCGTAATAGGCCTTGAAGGCCCTTTGGGGTCGTAACAGGATAGAGGCCTGCTACAATCTAGAGCCTACGGTACACAAGGGTAGTAACGTGGCTATTATTGGCTAACCGACCGCCTATTATTACCCCAGAGTTTGATCTCCAGGTACTAATTTATTGCGAGATTAAACTGTCTATATAAGGGTTTTGGGGTCGCTGATAACGATTTTGATTCTCAAATTAAGCGTTAATGCACTAAAGTGAGAAAATGCCCTGAGGTACTTGGGGGACAGGATACCCTGTGACACCAGTAACGAAAAACAATTTTTTTGCACACGGTGATCACTTATCAACAGTATTAAATAAACCTGCAAAGCTTGCAACGCGTAGCGAAGTGGCGAAGCAGTCTCCCCAACTTGAGAACCCTCTAGTTGACCTTTGACCAATCAGTTTCAAAATCATTAGCAAACAAGTTTTTTGGTCACCTGTCGATTGGTAAAAACAGTTATTGCTCGGACGGACAAACGGACAACATGAAGTTAGTAAGTGACTCCGCTTCGCTTCGCCACTTAATAAATAGGGTTTTCAAGTTTTTTTCAAAATTGCCAACGTTTTGTTTTCATTAAAAAAGAAAATTGCGTTTCGACGCATGTGAATTTCTGTTAAAAATGTTTAGTGAGGTATTGGATACTCGGGAAACCAGGATTATTTTGTTTCAATTATTTATTACACCCATTTTCTTCAAAACAATATTGAAGTATAAATTTTTGATTTTCTGTTTGCATGCACCAATTATAGAATTGTAAAAAAAATAATCATTTAAGTACAAATATTTTTTTATATTTTAGCTGATTGAAAATGTGTATATATATATATATATACATGAGACTTTTCCGAATCGAATGCGCCCTGGAATGTCTCGATACGTGTTCCCAGAAAAAATTTAGAGATTTTTTACTAATTTGCCTCGACTAAGCCTTTTAATTCTGAGCTCAAGACATGGATACCATTATTTTTCTACAACGTCACCATCCCTATACACGTTATGTTAATGTTAAACATGTTTTAATGTCTCTTTGGAGGTTGAAAAGAAATAGCAATACTTTCAGCGATATATTCTTCTTAACATTGTGTAATAAGTTTGTCTATACACGTTTGGTGCTGTTCATCCGTGATCATCAAGAGTCGACCACATCGAGCCTGATAATACAGATTTGTTATGGCTGGAGTCTTTCCTTTTCACTTCTTGCCCATCGCCTAACAATATTGTTATCCACACAAGCTTTGCCACAAACAACATCCAATCGTTGATGAATAACAATGAGCCCACAACCCTCAACCGTTAGTCACTTGTCGTTTTAATCAGTCCAATAGAGCTACTGGGTATTGCAGGTAAACGCTACCGAGTGTCTTGAGTCTCGAAGTAATATTACTAAACTTATCGACTAACAGCCAAGCATTTTCAAAACACCCTCGAAAAAATATTCTCTTATATTAAAACACTAACCATTCCACCCACATGTGTACTTTGTGCGTTAAGCGCCCACTGGTGTTATAGTTTCAGACGTGCCCGCTATTCCTTCAACTTGACACGCAATTTTCACATGTTGTGTAGATTAACAAACGCTAGCGCAAAAAGCAACATGAATTGACTATTAACCAAACTCAGAAGCTACTTCAAAACTATAGTGCTAAGTATTTAATTTGTCAGATTATAATCTCCAATAAGAAGCCAAGTTGCTTCTCAATCTCGACAAAAGAAAACAATGGTTGAAAACAAAATTGAATTTTATACAACTATACTTGAGTTTACTAAAAATTCAGTTTATCAGTTAACTCAGCTGAATGCAAATTATCAACAATATATTAAAGCTCTTCCTATTACTTTAGTCTCACTTATTTTGTATTATAAATTACCTATCAGAAACAAAAAGAAGAGGTAATTACAAAGTTCTCACTCAGTTCCGTAATTTTTAATTACTTCTTTATGTACCATATTTGGTCTTCTTGATGGTGCACATTTGATGGGGAATAGATTTTTCTGTCCTTAAATGTTAGAATACTTTCAAATATTTCACACCTAGAATTGTTGTTTTCTATCAACCCAATCAATAATTAAAGGAAATATCTCTTTCTTCGGAATATAAGTAACAGATTTTCTTTACGATCATCAATAACTCCCACAGTATACGTGTTCTTTTTTAAGACATTTCTAGTGGGTACCCTCTCTATTAGTATGATTCTAAATGTTGTTTGGATGGCATAAAATCAACTAACTATATGGAGAAATTCGAAGAGATCGCCTTTAAAAACTGTGTTTCAAGCAGATATAAAAAGCAACAGCAGCTTAACACAATTAGATTAACTTCATTGTACAGGACAACTTAAAATTTATAAAAATAATGTTTGCAGCTATCTTAGTTTATTGCTTTCAAAGGCAAAACCAAGAATTGCATAGAAAAAACACAAATAATAACTGACAAGAAATTGTTATCTTTGGAAAACCAAATATACTCAGTAACAATGTCTTCACTACCATTCTTACCATACGCATGTCTAAAAATAAAGGCTGGTGTGCGGAAGACAGTAGCTTAGCTGAGGCTTTATATATTTGTAATAAAATTGATTATGTTAACCAGAACAATATAGAGCCATGTGCTAAAGTCGTATGTAAAGAAACTCCAACTGACTTACAACAAACAGCTGAAATGATTTTTGATGTCCATGGCTAATAAAAAACCAATGAAGACACAAGATTATGTTTTGTCTAAAAGCTCCTGTAAAAAAAGTCAACAAGTAAGAACTCTGGGAATACTAAGGGCCCATTGCCACAAACCCCCTATAAAGGTACCATTTCCTTGCACAGATTAGAATATGCTATCAAAATATTAGACAAGCTATGTAGGGATTACAACCAAATAGCATTCTCCGTTATGATTAAGTGATGAAGTGTATTCAAGATTTCAAATCTTAAAAATTTTTTTGTTCTATTGCTACAAAAATTCATCGATTCACTAGAAGTTTAATTTAAAATTTTCTTCTGATGTTTGTTGCAGTTGTGAACAAAACGTCAAAAGTTTTAAAACAATCTAATAAGCTTAGTTAAAAACTTGAAACTAAATCCAGTATAGTTTACAAGAGAACCGCTCCAAACATAACTGAACATCTGCATTAAAAATTTAGAACAAGCCTGGGTGCATTCAATATAACTTCTTTTATTGCAAGCAAATTAGTACAATCAGTCAATTTATAGGCAAACACAGCAGAATGTGAATATACACAATAAGTCCAGAAACGAGTTCTAACATCGCAAAACTACAAAATTTAGCGAGATTGCCATCAAGTCTACCTTGCTAGCACATTAAATACTAATTTAAAATAACAATACATTGTCTAAAATAGTCCTGAACTAAACTTGTTTATAGGTATCAAGAACATGTTTTCTGTATTCCTCGGGCTTGCACCACAATTCCGCTGCCAGAGCGTTTAAGGGGCTATCGATGTTGGGCTCGCCAAGCAGGGACTGTATCGATAACAAGATGGTCCGCACATCAAACAAGGCCGACCATTTGTCCTTCAAGATGTCGAGGCAAATATTGCCGTTGTTGTCGATGTTGGGGTGGAAGCAGGGTGTGATGAATTTTACGAATGGTGCCGTGTAGGGGTACGAGTTGGGGAACTGCAAACACAGCTTATACCTCTGCGTTTCATACACTGTGTCGTTGGGGCCAGTGATCGTGCCGATCCATCTGAACAAGTTCTCGCCCTCCGGAAAAGCCGATACGCCTTTTTCCTGGGACATCATCAGCGTCATGAGCTCCTTCTGCAGCCTGGAAACAGATCGCGAGTCAAAGCCGTTCGCGGCGGCCGATAAGGTTAGCAGCTCTGCCACTTATTGCCCTTACCTCTTGGTCACGGCGTGGCTGTCGTTGGGGTTATTTCTGCCCTCCTCATTGTGCTTCGTGCTGTCGGAACGCTGTGCGTAGTGCGGGTCCACGTTTTGGGCCATTCTGCCGAAAAATCTTTACGATTGCGATTTGAATGGAGGAGAAACAACAGTTGACAGGAAAAATGTTGATTTAAAATCAACCAATCACGCGAGAGCCTTCGACACGTTTGTTTGGCGACAGCGTTGCATTTTTACGGGTCTTATCGCCATTCCCGACGCAGGTGCTATATATCAGATCTGTGCATGCAGTCGCAAACAACCCAATGAGCCGTACGTTATCTCGCTTTTTATTTAATTTATCGTTGCCCACGGTAATTAAACACGATGCAAGATTTCTTAAAAGGGCAATCGTTTTCTGTAATAGTTCGCTTGCATCGTGCTAGATGTCGCTTTTAAGTGAACTCGAATTTGAATTTCAGTTAGGACAGGTTAATTTGTTTGCAGGTGACCGATAAAAAAATGCAAAAGCAAGCGAGATTGTCTAGGGAATTGGCAAAAATCACCCAATCACCGCCAGCCGGCATATGCCTTTCAGCAAAGATGACAAACTGAATATATTCGAAGCTAGCATAGTTGGCCCTGAAGGTACACCATACCATGATGGCATCTTCCACTTAGAGTTGATGGTTCCTGAAAATTATCCCTTCTCGCCGCCTTCTATAAAATTCCTAACCAAAATCTACCACCCAAACATCGATGACAGTGGTAGGATATGTTTAGATTTGATTAAAATGCCTCCTAAAGGAAGCTGGCGCCCCACCATTGGGCTTGAAGGGTTGCTAATTGCCGTAAGAATGCTTTTGGAATGCCCTAATCCAGACGACCCCCTCATGGCTGAAATAGCAGAGGAATTCAAGAGCAGCAAATCGGAATACGAAAAGAAAGCCAGGAGTTATGCAGAAAAGTATGCCAAAAGTTAATGATTTAGCTTACTAATTAGTATTATTATGCGGGTCGTTAATTAAGAAACTGTTAATTTTTCCCTTGCATTAAAACTATATATTGAAATAGCATACAACTAATTGTAATGTCATACATTTTTATAACATACAATAAAAGGCGAATTAACTATATCACAAAATCTTATAGACATTTATATCTATAATAAAACAATAGTCTTAACAATATAGGTTTGCAACAAAGTGAAACTTACGTAAATTCAATATGGCAACTTAAGACTAAAAATTATCACAAGTTGTGGTAAATAAATAGATTTAAAACTAATTCAATGTTGACTCACTAACGGTGCGCTCTTTCTTTCTTACATTACTTTTCTCAGCATCGCCCGCTTTATCACTTTGTGTATCTGCGGTTTGACTATCCCCATCTGTGTTTTCATTCGTACACTCGTCCTCCTCACACTCTTCCGCCAAGCTGCTCCGCTGCGCCTCTGCAAACGCGTCGGGGTACTGGGCGGACAACTTGGTCTTGATGGCACGGATCTTCTTGAATATGTAGTCGAGATCCTTCTTCATGTCCTGCAGAAGTTGTGTGTGCTTCTTGAACTCGGGCCCAACCATCTTCAGGCGCGACGCGCTCAGCGCGTTGCAGTTCGTGAGCATCTCGTTGGTCTTCTCGAAGCGCTGCAGCCTGAAAATGCAGCGGTTAGGGCGTGTCTAGCGGACAGAGTGACGTTACATTTGCTTTTGCGCCCGAATCATGCTCTCAACGTCCTGCTGATTCACTATGCCGGCGAGGCCCTGGATGAACACCTCCGGGGCCGTGTAGTTCTGGAAGCACTCGATGCTGTAGTCGCTTTCGGGCGTGCCTTTGCTGTCTTCCATCGTTGAACAAGTTCTGTTGATGTAAACAGAAAAGCGAGGTTAAGCGATGTGATCTGCATATGTCAATGCGTACAGTGTCGCCAAATCAAAGTATTACACTGTTGGGGGGCAACACCAGTTAACATGAAATTCAATTTATTTTTCTTTACAATAATTTTTTTAAACTACGTATTGTAATTGTTTTGAATAAAGTTTCCTCCTTCTCTTTTAATCTGTATGATTTGCAAATAATTTCATATTTCTTTCTTCTTTGTGGATTTGTGGTTAATTTTTTTGATACCCTCTTGTTCTCTATGTTTAAAATTTAAATACACAATTCCAACATGCAATATTTTTGAACTTTAAGCAAACCTGCATTAAATCTTTCAATTCCATTATTGTCAAGATGATTTTGACATTTTCAAATACAACTCCCTATTATTGATATTTTTTATTTACTAATTGTATATCGATTACGAAGTGTAGGAAAAAAATATTCCGCAGTAAATATATTTAGAAATGAATAGTAATATAATAGTAAAATATTTTATTTATTTTCAGGATACGAATTGCATCGCCAAGTTGATAAATATTTCTCTTTTGAATCTTTTTGTCAAAGATAATCTTTAGGAAATAATGTACTACTAGCCTCAGCAATAAACGCATTAAATATACAGTTGTTCTACCCTTCAATAATAAAGATATTTAATGGGTTTAGTGCTTCTGGCTTCTTTTCTTCAATTGCCACTTCTGAAGATAACATTCTTTTGTTTTGTAAAACAAACTTGGATAAAGAAAAAGTCATTGTTCAATTGTCGTTACAGAGATTTTGTATGAAGTGTCTTAAACTATTAACGTAGCTAAATTATACGTTAAATTTTCTATTAAATGTTTAAAACAGCAAATGATGTAGAAGAAATGTGAGTTAGAAAATGAATGTATATTTAAGGTCAAATTGTAAAAAAATAAGATCTTAATCGCCTGAAAGTTGAGCTACTTAGTTGCATCCTCAAAGTGGAGGATAAGGAAACGACTAGGAAAATCTCGGAAAACCAAGAAAAGTGCCAGTTAGCTGAAATAATAAGTTTATCTTTAAGAATAACAGCATAAATGGTGAGTAAAAACTGAGGTGCAGACTAGCTCGTAACTTATACAATAAATCATTGTGAGTGGTGCAACGAACCATTATTCAGCATATTCAACTAATGTACGCAGGGGTAGTATCAGTGGGACCATGGAAATTTGTATTTAATCACCTAAACCGTGGAAATGAGGCTATATTACAGGATGAGAAAAAGTGAGTTTGTTAACGGCTAACCTTGAAGAACCGGGTGCACTACGTTGTATAAGCGTCTTCCATGTCAGCATGAAACTTCTGACGTGGTGACCCTTTTCTTCTCCCACATTAGTGAGATCCAGATGAAAGATGACAAAAATATGCAAATCAGTAAAAGTTTCTGGACGGGCTCGGAAACTAAATACTACACGGATAAAAATATGGGGTGTCCACCTTCGTTACAGAGCATTGTCGTTTCTATAGGGTTGACACAGTGTCAGGGAATATGTTTAGTTGCCAGATGTAAACATGTGAAATTAAATATAGGAAATGAAGATCAAGTAATTTTAAGATGAAGCTGCAGCATAAATAATTTTCTAAAACAGAGGAAGAAGATCCAAAAAGATAAAGTTTGACAGGGAAAATTCTGATCGCAAGTTCAAGGAAGAGAGAAAGAAACAAGAGGAAGAAGAATAGAGGTACAGAAAGACCCAACTTAAATTAGTCCACCTCTTCTTCTCAACAGCAGCAATCTAAGAAACCTAGGAGCCAAAGGCAAACAAGGCCTTTCAGTAAAGGTGCAAAGGGTCTCAGGATGGTGGTGATAAAT
This sequence comes from Sinelater perroti, assembly GCA_036346155.1. NCBI lineage: Eukaryota > Metazoa > Arthropoda > Insecta > Coleoptera > Elateridae > Sinelater > Sinelater perroti. The sequence goes on from JARFIY010000359.1 coordinate 2,234,107, forward strand.
GCCATCTAGTCATTATCTTCTTGTCGGGGAAAATAGGACCTGATCAAAAAACAAATTAATAGAGGCGTTAGACAAAAGTTTCTTGGGCAGTAGAATCTCCTACAGTTTAGAAATATAAAATATGCAGAGGTAATTTTATGAGTCACGTTTAGACAAATGGTGGATAACCTAAAAATTTTTGGAAAACGCCTCACCTATGTTTAAATGAAAAAAAATTACAAAAAACCAAAAGTCCACATATGGATAATATAAATATTTGAGAAAAAGCGTTAAGAATTTGTTCAATCTTCAAACTCCGGTTTAAAACGGGAGAATTGCGATTGATAAACCGCAACGCTGAGAAGGATGGAGATATCTTCATCTATTCAGTAGACATAAATTTCTACAGATTTCTTGTAATTCATAGATTATTAGTGGGTTTAGTCGACTACTTTCAAATCACTTCAGAGTGGTCATGGCATGAATAAGGGTAATACTAATGAACCTTTACCACAAGAAGATAACTTTGGATGCCCCATGTAAGTTGACAAAGAATTAATATTGAGTTATTCAATATATTCAGAACTTTGAGTAAGTGAAAGTATTATCACTAACAAATTTGATTTTGTAGGATTTGATAGAAGTTAAATTTACTTCAAAAGGAGAAAGCACTAAGGAAGATTATATTTGGATCAGGTTACCTTTCACATGATGACCACTAATGGAGGCTATGAAATAGCAGAGTTGTAGAAATAATGTGTCACAACTAATCATTGGCTGTGATGTTAATATCTATTAAATGGTTTGGGAAAGCATGGATACCATGGATTTATTATGACAAATCATAAACATATTAAATAAAGGTGATATGTGTGACTTTATAACAGGTCACAGGCAAGAAGCATTTGATTTAAGATTCTATACGTAAGTAGCTTTGTAACAAATTAATATGTGTTTGATAAGGAGAGCTGTTTAGACCACATATATACACTTTATAATCTTAGATGCGAGATATCACTCTATCGCAAAACCAATTGTGAGTCTTATAAAGAATACCTAAAGTGTAACTTAGCAAGGATTAAATATATCACTCACAACGTGTACAACAGCTATGGCAAACGAATTTTTCTAAGGAGCAAGGTTTTGTCGCCGATTTTTGCAATAAGTCATATTTCTATCATCAATTCTCTTCACAGGTGCTTTTAGTAGAAGCGTCACCTATCTACATAACAGTAATATGTGGGTCAGGTAATACCTTCATGAACTGTCTAATTCATTCTAATTTACGATTCTGTCTAAAATAAAATAGAGAAAGTATACGAAGAAATAGAGGAAGTAAAATACGCCAAAGGAGAGAAGAACTTATTATTAATGGGGGGGGGGGGGTAAAACGCAATTATTAGCAAAGGAGTGAAATTGTGGACTGATACAGATTAGGGAGAAGAAATGAAAGTGGTAGCCGTCCGATAGAGTTTTATGCAAAGCACAATTTAGTAATAACAATCACATTATTTGATCATTATGCACGTATAAGATATACACTTGATGTTATCAGAAGATACCATATTGATTCTATACATATGAAACACAGATTAAAAAATCAGGCAAAAATAATAAAGCATATCCATATGTCTACGTGGATAGTGATTTAGTAATGGTGACATAATTTAAGATTTAAGAACTTAAATGAAAGAAAAGGAAAAATGACAGATAGATAAATTAAAACAAGAAGATACAAAGGAATTATTGGACAAAATCTTAGAGATTTAAAAGAAGACAAAAAGAGGTAGACGTAGAAAAGACGTGGAACATAATAAAACAAATGCATAGTCAATGCAACAGATAAGGAGATGAGGAGAATCATGCTGTTGAATCGAATCAATCAGTAGATTGATAACTAAAAAGATATCGATGTAGTTTCTAATGTACAGATATTTCATCGGTAGACCCGTGACTATTCGGATATAGGCTGGAAAATTGAATGGGTGCGTCGGCCACATGTCAAACTTCGAATACTTACTTTAAAGGAATAAATAGCATAATATCGTGCAGTGAACGGCCTTGTTTATTTATCTTCTCATCAGTCACCCCCTGAAATTTCTTCCTATAGTTAATATTCACCAAGTAATAACAAAAGAGCGAGAAACAAAAATAGTTTGTAAAATAAATCAACTAAGTAGATAGAAAACATTCGTACAAACTACTTTGCAAAAAAGCAGGGAAAAATAGTCTTCCGCTGAGTAAAAAAATTGCAAAAGCAGGAGATACAAATGTCGGTAGAAATTTTTTATCCAATTAATTGCAGGAGAGAATATATCAAAGAATTGGAAATAAAATTTAAAGTGGGTAGATATTTTCTTTTTTTTACCCCCCCCCCCCTTCGAGAATACATAAACAAATAGTGGAAGAAAAATTCGTTAAACTTCTTGTTTGCATTATTTCGACTTTGAAAGGCAGGACAAACTGCTGAGTTAATGATTCTTTCAAAAATAATGGAAATAAGATGATAATGAAGAAGCAGTATCGTCTTTAAAGTCAAGTTGAAGACATTTAATATAAAGGTCACCCCGTTCTTATCTACGGGGGATCAAAGGAACTGAAAAGCAGATCAAGTTTACATAAAACTTTGCTTACGAAGAATCAAAAGGTTTTTTTTATCCGAATACGATTAGGGTAAGGGACAAAAGAGAAATACAATATACTGCAAATTAGGGAAAAATGGAAATTACTAAAAAATGCCATACAAAAACAAAACGACCTAATTAACAGGGATTTATTTTAATCTACAAAAAAATACCATTAAAATTTTTCAGATATATGTAATAATAAATACAATAAGTAAATTAAAATGTAATAATAATAAAAATCATTAGATTTAATTAAAGTTGCAGTTTCAACATCAATACTATTACCTTACATACAAATATTTGAAAATGGCGGCTAGTAACACGTGGTAACTGTCGCCGTCTATTAGAAAACGTCCCATTTAAGCTTTGGACGAATGCGCGCGGTTTAAACATGACAACTTATCAGTTATCGTCGGAGTTGAAAAAAAGTAACGCCATTACCTGCAACGGAACTATAATTTAACTTTTATTTTACTGACATTAAATAGAAACTGTAAGTATTCTTATAGTTCCAATTAAATAATCTAATGTAAGAGCCTTTTAGGGAAATGGACGCATTGAGCGCGGCCTCACGCAATTCTGCAGGCAGAAGACCAAATGGCAATGGCCATAATGTGCACGGCGTGCAGAAAAGAGTCGTGGAACAAACGAGAAAAATTTCAACAACTAAAACTACGGTTACATCGAACAAGCATTTAGGCGTTCCGTTTCACAGGGGAAGGGTTTTATCCGACACTGCACTTTTACCGCCCGAAAAGAAAGTAAAGACAGCAACAGCTGCAGCGAGGGCGAAACCTCCTTCGGCTACAGGAAGAACCCCTTTATTGGATATAAAAGTTAACGTTCCAGTTCCGGCGAAGCACGTCTTAAGGAAGGACGTTCAGGTTGTTCGGAAGAGACTATTTAAAAGTACGGATGTGGAAACCAAGCACGAAGCCGAAACGCAAACTTACTACTCGAAGTACACCGAATACTCTAATTTCGACGACAAAGTCTCGAAGGAACCGGTCCAAATCGATTTGAGAAAGATTACCAATCGCAAGAACCTGACCCCCCACCCCAAGGCAACCACCATCGATGACTGCGACGATGAACTGTTTGTTGATAGCAAGCAGCACATCATCGCTTGTACTCCGGAGACTTGCGAAGCATTTTTGAGGAGAAGAGCCAAGTCTTTGTCCAGTAGCAGGACCATATCGCCTATCCGACCGAATACGTACACTACCAGCTCTGCTGTGATTTTCCAAGGCATTCCAAATGATATTCGACGGCCCGCTCAGAAGACCACTCTCATGCATAAGCTTCGTCCTGGCTGTAGAGGTAAACGCAAATTAATTTGGTTCAATTAACAAGTAAGCGATTGTTGCGTTTTAGAAAGGGGTAAAGCATATTCTTTGGACATCTACAATACCGAGTATCTTGAGGTAGGTCAGCGTGTTCTAATGTTTTGCATAAGTAAAGGTTTATTTTGCAGGATGTAGTCAATTATCAGTTGGAAAAGGACTGGAAGTATATCCTTAAAACAAACATATTAAAAGTACACAACCCGGGTAGTATCCAGGTCAGAGCTGCTGTGGTGAACTGGTTAATACAAGCTCAAGTATGTTTATTCATGGTTTTAAGTACTCGCTTATTTAAGTTGTACAATTTTGTACTTTTGATCTCTTTGATAAGTAAGTTCTACTTGTTCATTCTCTTTCTCCAGATTTGCCGAATTATTTTGTCTAAAAACGTTATTATTGAAAATTAATTAAAAACCAAGAACCAAAGAAGATACTAAACATTAATGAGCTGCTGTGAATTTTTATAGCCTCGAACGAAAAGTTGCTCATTGCCAAAAAATTGGGGCATACCTCATATATTTTTTAAGTTTCACTTCAAGTTCTTCTTTGACTTTGCTTCTCATTTATTTTTAAACTTTTGGTTTAGAACTTTCATAATGAGAAGATTCAAAACTTATCTTCCAAAAATCAAACTGGGTTCAAATCTCTCTACTGTTTAATTGTGCGTTATTTTACTAAAGGGAGTACAAATAAGTTTCCGCCGTTTTTTATCAAAAATTGGACATTTATTGTGAAAGAACGGAACCTTATGTTTTATTCAAAGTACTGTCCATCGTCAGCCACTACTTTTTCCCATCTTTCTGGCAGCGTACGGATATCGCGTCGGAAGAATTCTTTTGAGGCTATCTACGAATCGACATAATTTTTGGTATTTTCATATGATGTAAAGTGCTGCTCAGACAGGCCAAGTGATAATAGGAAGGGAAAATGTCTGGTGAATATGGTGGGTGAGATAAGACTTTCCAATTGGAGTATTTCCAAGTAGGTTTCGACCGGCACCGCAACATGTGGACGAACATTATCATGCAGGAGAATAATTTTGTCGTGTCTGGAGTAGTAGTGGGCGCGTTTTCCTTGAGTGCTGGACTCAATCTCATCAATTGTGTACGGTAGAAAGCTCCAATAATGGTTTCGTCCGGTGTGAGGAACTTATAATATACGACATCAAGCTGATCCTACCAAATACACAACATGAGTTTTTTTTCCATGAATATTCGGCTTGGCTGTTGATGTTGAAGCATGGCCACGTGGTCCCCATGAATTCATCTTCTTTAGTTTATCGTAGTAGGTCCATTTTTCATAACCAGTGATTATACGATGCAAAAGTTCATACGCAACCCAATTTCCTTGCTTTTGAATTAATCCCAATGATGTGAAATTGCTTGTTGAGCTACTCCTAATGTAAGTGCAAGTTCTTTTTGCGTTTAGCAGGAATATTCCTCCAATAATCCTTCCAATTCTGCGTCTTCGTACGCTTTCGGCCTTCCGCTACGTTCTTTGTCTTCGACGTCAAACTCATCGTTCTTAAACTCATGAAACCACTCACGACAACTTCTCTCACTTAAACCAACTTTACAATATGCTTCTATAGGCAATCGATGCGTCTAAGCTGCAGATTTTTTCAAATTAAAGAAGTAAATCAGAAGTTCCGGCAAATGACGCTTATTTGGCTCAAAATTCGACATTTTCGCACGAAAAAAATTATGTGATGCTGATACAAAATCGTTAATATTTTAAGGTTATGGTGTTGCCAGATGACCAACCTTACGATATGACGTTTTACATCTGACAATTTCAACGATAACTTACTGGTGGGGCCATCTTTTGACAAACGGCGGAGACTTATTTGTACTCCCTTTAATTTTTGTGATTAAGTTATGTATGAATAATATGAGAATGTAAACTAGTCAAGACAGAAAGTAAGAGAAGGACTATGTGTGGTAATAGAGTCGATTGCTTGTTTTTTATTTGCCATGAAGTGTGTAAGGCGTATTATTTTTATTGCTTTTAGGTGTATAAATAAATTCTCAGCTTTAGATTTCACAGGATTGCGTCCTGTATTAGTCCGCCCTCTTGCGGTTTTAAAGCAATGACATTTGGTCTTTCGAAACATCATGCGATTTGGCGTTTGATGCACATAACCTCAATAATCAGCTGTGTTCACGATGGCAATCACAAAAGAGCATATTCAATTTTCTATCCACTTCGCGTTTCATCTTAAGAAAAACGCTGCTGAAGCCACCGAAATGATTTGTGCTATATATGGTGAGAATGCTGTAAGTCATGCAACGTGCAAAAAGTGGTACCAAAGACTTCGCGGAGGAGAGTTTAGTCTTGAAGATCAACCAAGTGCTGGACGCCCTCAAACATTTGACACGGATGAGCTGCAGACATTGCTGGATCAAAATAATGCGCAAACTGAAAAAGAGCTTGCAGAACAGCTTGGCGTCACTGAGTCAGCCATTTCCATACATTTTCATGCAATGGGTAAGATACAAAAGGAAGGCAGATGGGTTCCGCATAAACTGTCCGAAGACAACAAAAATCGACGGCGTGACGCCGCACTCCATTTGCTTTCAAGGAACCGAAAAAAGGATTTTCTGCATAAAATTATTACAGGCGATAAAAAATGGATCTTGTACGACAATCCCAAGCGCAAAAAATCATGGGTAGACCCTGGCAAACCTTCGACATCGACTCCAAAGCCCAATATCCACGCCAAAAAGAATTTGCTCTATATCTGGTGGGATTGGAAAGGTGTGCTGTACTACGAACGCTTGAAACCAGGTGAAACAGTTACGGCGGATCGCTACCAACAGCAACTCATCAATTTGAGCGACGCAATCGAAGAAAAGAGGCCATTTACTGGACAAGGAAGTCGCCCGACCACATGTTGAGAAGGCGACGCAAGAACACATCTTCGCGTTAGGCTGGGAACTTCTCCCGCATGCGGCGTATAACCCAGACATGGCCCCTTCCGATTATCATTTATTCCGGTTGTTACAGCATCACTTGGCTGATACGCACTTCAATACAGAAGAAGAAGTCCGAAAATGCATCGATAACTTTATCGTCAGCTTCTATCACCAGGGAATTCGCAAACTACCCGAAAGATGGCAAAAGGTCATCGATGCCAACGGAGGATACTTTGATACTTAAGCTTTTTTTGTTTGTTTTTAAATAAAACTTTAATTTTGCAGAAAAAGCTGAGAACTTATTTATACACCTAAAAATTGATGCCTTAAAACTTTACGTTCGTTTTGATTTTTTGATCGATAAATCCAATTCTTTTCTACTTGTATTTTGGGTTGTACCTCTATATCCAAATTTCACCACTAGCGTTTATTGTTTTTGATACACTTCTAGTCTTTCGTTGTTCTTCAAAATGTTACAGGCCAAAGCTATTTTATTATAAGTTTTTAAATGCTCAATCAATAATCTATGTATAATGAAATTGTGCATATAAATGTGAACCAGTTCAAACCAAGACGTGATAGTGGTAGATTGTAGTATGTGTTGGTCATTAATCAGAAAGCAGGGATGTGAACATGTACCTTCCTTAGTTTTAACTTGATTCTTCAATCATCTCGCTTTAGCGACTTTAAAAAACCCAGATCTTGTCAATATATAAGTATTCATTTTTGAGTCGTACATTAAAAGCTCATCTATTATTATCTGAAGAAGTTAGAGTTGTACTTATGGCATTCGAAAATGATTGGTAATTATTTTCTCCTCACTAATCTTTTATTAGGAAGTACACATTTTATTATAACTATGCCTGTTTAGTATCTATGCGTTTTTACCATAGCTCTAACAATTTTCATAAAGACGATACAATCGAAACTTTGGGTGTTGCACGAAATCACTTGTGGACAGCTGACTGAAGCTCGATGTTAGAAGAGAACCTCTTTATAGCGCATTTCCCCTTTCATTGCGCCAAACAGAGTAGAGTCGCTCGGTGTACGATGCGGCTGGGGCGTGAGACAGCACGATGTGCCTGAAAACCTATAGAGTAGCAACGGTATGGCCGTGCATCGTCATGTTGAAGCAACACGCCGCATCACCATTTTCCATTGCTGAATACGGGCGGAGTTGATTCGATGACTTGCAGTACCATTGGTAATGTTTTCACAAGTGTCAATTCAACAGCAGAATGCCCTTCTAATACATAAAACACCAATGTTTGTTTTGGAATAGATTGCTGTTTTTCCGGCGTCTCCTGCCAGAACTAGAATTCTCCAGATCCATGCTGTACAGTTACAGCAACTGTCGACATACTTCTATGCGTTTTTGTTGAGTCACGAGAGTATGGACTCATTGTTCACAGACTGTTGTCATCTTTAAGTTCTCATGAATGCCATGGTATGCAAAGCTTCAGTGGATAGATCTGTTGTATCCACCAGTGCGCCAAATGTGATTTGCCTATTTATTATGCAGTCGAACAGACGCTGAATATATATGACTTGTGCGTAGTTTCCAGTATCCGCCACTTTTGCCTTTCTTACAATCCTTAAATTTAGCGACTCGGTGCTGCATTCCCTCAGACGGCTACTTAAGTTATGTGAATGTCTATGGCAATAATTCCCTTTCTCCAAAGAAACTAGGCCATTCATCGCTACCTATGGTTGTCGGCTTCCATGGTTTTCCGCTTTGTCCACAGCTGTGCTCGCAGCATTGCAGAAATAATTCACTACCTTTTTTTCTCTGTGTTCCAACAACGCCATCTAATGATATGACGTGGCACTAAAGTCTATTGTCATTCTCATTAATAATTTAATTTTTTTTTTTCAAATTATGAACTTAAGTTGAATGAATTTTCACTAATTACCTGCTACCTCATGACTTGATCATTTTCTAATTAAAGATAAAAATAATACCTCTTGTGTACCCTTGGTTTCTAACAGTGGCCAAGTTGCGCTCTATTGTAACGCAGCCTTTCCTCCCGCATTTCTCTTCAATGATTTCCCACCTCCGAATTTTGTTCTATTTTTTATAAATTTGATTTGGAACTTATTTAATTCCCAACAAGATTAAATTCTTGTTCGATGACCTTTAACCTTAAATGTTCTATGTTCATATATAGTTTCTAGTCATTATTCTTTAGACTGAGATAGGAAATTATTTATTTTGAAAACTACATTTAGTACCGCAGAAGAATTTTTTATCACATGATTTCTTTTTAATATTTCAAAAGAACCTATACATATATGTGTATATCTACTTTTTTCGGAAGGAAGAAGTCCTTCATAAAAACTATGCAAACTTTTGCTGCAAAATTGTGTAAAGCTTTATTGCCACTTTAACATTTTATTAATAAAACGGTTTATGCACTATCATTACCTAATCTTGAGTTTGTTCGTATTTTATCCTATTTCTGTTCTTAGTATTTTCGTGGTAAGGTTCTTTGTGGCAATTCTTTAATCGATGCTATCGGTATTATTGATATCATAATGTCTGTTCTAAATTATTCTCCGTCTTTAGTTTTATTATTTGTCCATCTTTCTAGTGCTATAAAGAAATTTTGATGCTGCTAGCTATTCCTTTTTATTGTTTCCTCTCGAATACACATCTCTATTGAAGGTTTCATATATGTTCCTATAGGATAAAATGATATGTTTTTTGAATGGTGTCAGGTTTTGTGACGTACGTTTTCATTTTTTATGTGCCTATAATCGATACTCTTAAGCCTAGTATGTCATTGCTTTAGATGTACCTTTTGCATATGTACTATGGAAATAGAAGTTAACGTATGGAATTTCTTGTACATATAAAATACTTTCTTAACTTCAAATTCTCACTTGCTATTCTTGATAGTTTATCGGAGTTGGATGATCTTGGCATGTCAGAGATAAATACAAAGTTTCGAAGATGAAGGTTTGATAAACAAACACAGAATTACAATCTATTCCGTTAGGCAAGGAAACTAATGGAAGGACAGATTTGGATAATTTCACTAATAATTGTAAGCAACTTTGGAGCGCGGTTGTCCCAATCTATTGGATGCCTTAGATAATTATGGGGCACGTTCATCTCATTTTAACTAGGAAAAAAATTACTCAAAGCCAGATTTAGAGAATGGTGATAGAAATTATTGTACAAAAGCGAAATCTGGTTTGGTACATTATAACAGTTAAGGAACAAATTTTGCTATCGTTTGTCACACCGTCTTTTCATCTGCATCACGCAATTTCTGTAAAGCGTACAAACAGAAATGACGTTGAATTTAATGAGGCTTTCTTTGATCTAAGAAATTGCGCTATTTCTCCCTTGGTAACTGTATCTTTATCACCAGATTGTAGACATATAGCCAGGACTTATAACTAGTGAAAAACGTTAACTCTAAGTACTTTTACCAAACAGATCTCCAGCGATTACCGTACGATATTTATCTATTGCTCCATTGGTATGTTCTACATTCGAATCATGTATGAAGTCCAATTACTTGTCTCATTTTTACGGATATCTTTATTGCAGCACCATCGTAAAATTTTTGTGGGAATTATAAGATCTTCAAAACAAATTTTTCCAATTTGTTTCTATTGGTACACTGTGATCCCTACTGAAACATGTGTTTTCTTATTATTATTTTCAATATGTAGGGGAATTGTGAAAAATGTATGACTACTTTATTTGTGTTTGAATTTTCAGGATTTTTTAGATTTATCCCCAACAATACTATTTGCGACGATTCGTTTATTTGATAACGTGCTGGAGAACATCACGATCCCTTGCAATATGTGCCAATTAGTCGCATTAGTAGTGATGTGGATCTTCAGCAAGCTCGAAGACAATGTTCAACATCTGACTGTAAGGTACTGGTCTTCAGCGCCACAATCATGCAGTTGCACCTTTTAGGTCTCCAAAATTTCGGCGCTGTGCAATGGAGTGTACGCAGCCAAGCAGTTTCTGAAAATGGAACACAAACTCCTCGCTCTCTTCAACTTCGACTTGAAAATCTCAGATGTGACCATCTACGTGGCGTTCTACACGAAGAAGTTGAATATCGACAGCGACGTATGTCTCCCCAAAGTTAATCGTGTACTGGTGCTTGCATTTTTGTTTTTAGTTGTTAACGCACTGCGCCCACTACATTCTGGAATGTTACGCCCTTAACACGAGGTTCTCTACCGTAGCCCCGTCCGCCCTTGCAGCCGCAGCCATCTGCTTGGCTATAAGGATTTTGCACCCTGTTTCGGAAGCATGGAGACAGCTGAAAGGAATAATTGGGTATTATAGCGAAGGGGAGTTGGATAACGTGAAAGAGGAAATGCTGCAGCAATTGCACAAAGTGCAGGATCCGGTGTACCAGTACCGGCAGCCATATCTTAAATATGCAACCAATGAAAAGGTGCAAGTCAGCGTTATTCTGTTGCGCAAATTGATCGCAACTTGACTTATTGAGAGTTGCATTTTAGACTTATTTTAATGCCTTATTAGTGATATTTCAATTTTACTGGTTTTGCTCACTTTTAAATGAGAAAAGGGCGATTGTTTACATATTTTTCACTGTGCATATGCATGTTTTTAATGTACTTTTTAATGATTGTGAAGTTCTTGTGCGTGGCGTGTCTTACTGTTTTTTAGTGTTTAACCACATTTTAATTACCAGGATATATTAATAAATATGCATGAAGAAGTGCCCCGTTTTATTTGGGCAATATTTTTGTTTGTTTATATTATTTTTCATTAACACATAAGTGAAACGGAAAGTAAAAGCAAGATTTACAAAACAACTTTTATTTCGTTGATAAAAAACAAATGCACAAATTGTTTAATGAGTTTCTCTATTCTTTCCAAAAAAAAAGCTTTTCAATTGCTCACGAAGCCACGTCTGCGTCGGTTGTTAAACGTTCGACCACGCAGTGTCTTTTTTGAGGGGCCGAAAATGTGGTAATTAGATGGCGCTAGATCAAGGCATCCACCCTCTAGATGTGACGTTAGCGGGCGACCATCCGTTACACTAGTTTTTCAAAGATCTTTTGCTGATGCATGGTGCATGCTCCATACTGTGCCAACATCCGCCAATAGATTTCAGCAGATTTAACTCTTTCTCCCCACAGAAAATTCAGTACGACACATTGTTTCTTGATGCTGTAATCACTGAGTGAAGTGACCGCATGACTGAACAATGGGATGCTGCTACCCATCATTTTTGCACACATGTGGTGTTGCGCGTCAGCGCACTGTGTTTTCCAATTTCAAAATTGCTTTTACTTTCTGATCACTCTCGCAATTAATAATTCAATAATAACTAAGAATCAGCGTTTGCATCCAGTTTCAAACTAGATTTTACCGCTTTAAAATCTACCGCACCATAGGGCGCACGTAGTAAATTATAGGTGGTTGCACGTTGTGGAAATTTTAAGCGTCTTGAAACATCTGCAAATCTGCGCTACAGAGGGCAAGACAATTTCTGAGTGTGTCAGACTTGAAATACTGAAAATTTTGTGAAACCACTTTTCACGCAGTTTGAGTGTTGATCGATATTTAGGGAAAATGGCTATTATACTTATAGATAGATGATTATCCGCATAGTATAATCATATTTAGAAAATGTTGGGAGTTCTAGAAAGAAAATTTCAGGCTGGATGACGCTTGGAGGTCAAAGCACCCATCGTCGTTTATCACAGAAGAGAACATCGTTGCTGTCAGGAATATTCTCGAACCGATAGAAGAGTATTTTACTGTTCTTGCACCAACAATTCATACTATTCTGCATTAGTTAAAAAGTTTGTTTCCATTTTTTTTTAAATTTTTTAATTGATAAACAGGCGCGATGCTTAGGAAGTTTGAAAATGAGACATCTTACTACGTTAGCAATATTGTGACATTCCGCGCTTATATTTGGAATGCGGCGGACGTGTGTTCTGTGCGATCCGAAATATTGGTGCTCGAGGCGTTCGACGTTGCCCGTGCCATTTGAGATAAAAGGCTGTTCGCGAGGTCGGTCATCGCCTGCTAACTGATACCTATTCAAGTACGTACAATTTAACTTCTTATCAGCCTAGCACATTGAACCAAATTATAAAATGTTGCCAACGAGGAACGGCCCTGGTTTTGTAAACAATAATTATCGAACTGTGTCGCCACCAAATTTTACGCAGCGTTCCCCAACGAACTTGTCATACTCGCAGCCACTGCCAGTACAACAAATTTATCCACAAAATGCTGTATTATAACAGCCAGCCGCCACAAAATTCTTTCGGACCAAATTTAACTCAAATGCAGGATCCATCGTATATGCCCTGTCCAAATCCAGAAAACCAATGGCAACAAGTTAAAAAATCTGGTGTGAACATCACACGACTTTCCTTATCCTATTCTTATATATTATACCGGGTCCATCGTCTCGGCCCTGCGCTGCTCTCGTCCCGGAACTTGTTATTTAAAAAAAAAGGACGAGGCGCGAGTCCAACACTCGAAATCTGATTTAAATAAACAGTACAAGACAATAATTGACTTGTACTTAAAATTTTGCTACGTCACTGAAGGTAACCGTGCGAGCTCGGCCGCGCGGCCTTTGCCATTATCGCCTGGGTGCTCCCTCCTAGGGGCCAAGCCACCACCAATATTCGTCTCAGGCGTTAAAAATATTAAACCGTTGCTTGATATACTTAACGAAATAGCCAAAGACAAATATATCTTAAAAATTTTATACAATGACTAAGTTAGGTGTAACCTCTTGAAAGCCCTAGGTACACTACCATAATAAAAGCACTCGTGGGAAAAAAATACTGAATTTCACACATATAAACCAAAGAATGAAATAAGCTTTCGTGTAGTCCTTAAGAACATACACCCATCAACTAGTCTAGAAAAAATTAAATCTAGCCTTAGAGGCAAAGGCGATGAGGTAATGAACATCTGGAATGTCAAACGAAAGTCGACAAACACAGGTCTTTCATTACATTTCTTTGATATCAAACTCAATAAAAATAACAAAAACATCTACAAAATTGATCTACTACTGAACACAAAGGTGATATTTGAAGCTCCATATGCCAAACGAGAGATACCTCAGTGTATACGCTGCTAAAGATTTGGAGACACTAAGAACTAATGCAGAAACAACTCAAGATACGTCAAGTGCACAGGAGCGCACTCAACCAGTGAATGTTCGAGAAAAGAAAAAGAAGATAATGTCAAATGTGTAAACTGCAACGAAAAACATCCCGCAAACTATAGAGGATGTGTTGTACATAAACAGATTCAACAAAAATGTACCCGACGCTTAGGGAAAGAATAATGTCAACAAGACAAATTCAATCACGAGTTACGTTCGCACAAGCAGTTCATCAAACGAAAACCAACTCAACCCAGTTATCACGACACAATCTGCCAATGACTTAACAGAACTCAAGCAAATGATGAAGAATCTACTTGACCAAATGGGCACATTAATAAACCTCATGTCAACACTTACTAATAAAAACAAATAATGGCTCAAACTTTAAAGATTGCAATTTGGAATGCCAATGGCTTGTGCCAGCACTTACAAGAATCAAAATTATTTCTGGAAACTCATAATATAGACATCCATCAGAAACACATTTCACCGACAGAAGTTACATAACTACCAAACTATAATATATACAACACAAACCACCCAGATGAAACTGCACGTGGAAGTACTGCAGAAATAATAAAACAGAGCATCAAGCATTACGAAAGAGCAGAAAATAAACAACAAAGCTACTAGCATTACTGTTCAAGATTACACAGGAGAAATCACGTCTGCCGCAATCTACTGTCCCCCGAAATATAATAACACACAGGATGAATATAGTAAATTCTTCAAAATTCTAGGAAACCGTTTGATACCTGGCGGAGATTACAACACCAAAAACATCTACTGGGGATCTCGAATCACAACTACCAAAGGTCGACAACTACTAAGTACGATGGCAAATAACAACCTAAGCCAAAAGAGCCCACATATTGGCCAACCGATCGGAATAAAATACCTGATTTAACAGACTTTTGTGCAACCAAAGGGATCGATAAAAAAAAGTTACTGTTGTATCATGTCATGAACTATCATCGGACAACACACCAATGTTGGTCACCATGCATACCCAAGTACTTGGAAAAGCCAAGAAGTCCTCACTGTTCAGCAAAAGAACGCATTGGAATTATTTTCGAGCATTACTTGATAAGCAACTTTCGCTAGATTTGCCCTTAAAAACAGAACTTGACATAGAGAAAGTCGTAGAGCACATAACGAAAGTTATCCAAAATTCCGCATGGCGAGCAACACCAGACATAAGTGAAACCACTGTAACGCAAGAATATCCAATAACTGTTAAACAGAAACTAGCAAAAAAAAGGAAAGCTCGCAAAAAAGTGGCAACTAACAAGAGATCCTTTGGACAAACAAAGATACAACAAAATAGTAAAAGATCTCAAGAAAAATCTGAAAAATGAAGCCATTCAAAAGTATCTAACAGAACTCACTCCAACGGCAGCCACGGACTACTCACTATGGAAAGCTACGCGAAAAATAAAACGACCCTAACATCAAATACCACCTATACGCCTAAGCGACGGTACCTGGACGAAAACGGACAAACAAAAGGCCACAGCTTTCGCGGAACATCTCGCATCAGTGTTTCAACCTTTTCCTTCCGTAACAAGGGCGGATGAAGAAGAAAACATCGTTAATGAACTACAGATTCTTCACCAGATGGCCCTCCCAATCAAATCAATTAAAGCTCATGAGGCAGTAACAACCATAAACACAGAAATCAATCCAAAAAAGGCTCCCGGGTATGACCTGATCACCGGGAAAATATTAAAAGAACTCTCACAAAAAAGCCTCACAGTAATAACACAAATTTATAATTCCCGCCTCAGAATTAATTACTTCCCTTGTCACTGGAAAGTAGGACAAATAATAATGATTTCTAAACCCGGCAAAGCTCCAAATGATGTAACATCATATCGCCCAATTAGCCTCCTTCCGCTCTTATCCAAAGTTTTTGAAAAACTACTGCTTAAACGTTTGATGCCCATCATCGACGAAAAGAATCTAATACTCCCACATCAATTTGGCTTCCGTAAGGGACATGGAACTATCGAACAAGCGCACAAACTGGTTAGAAAAATCACCAACGACTTAGATGGCAAACGTTACTGCTCCGCACTCTTCATTGATATAAGTCAAGCCTTTTACAAGTTATGGCATCCTGGACTTCTCTACAAACTTAAGAAAGTTCTTCCATGCCCATACTACACCCTACTACAATCATATCTCACAAATAGGACGTTTCAAGTCAAATATCTAGAGGAATATACTCAACTTTACCAAATTCGATCTGGAGTACCTCAGGGTAGCATCCTAGGCCCCATATTATATCTATTATATGTAGCAGACCTACGTCAATCTGAACAAACCTTGACAGCCACATATGCCGATGACACATCGATGACAAAACGATGGCGCATAAAAGTGAATGAGAACAAGTCAACCCACGTCACATATACACTGAAGAAAGATACCTGTCCCCCAGTCACGCTAAATGGAAACAATACCACAAGAAGCAGTAGCCAAATACTTAGGCATCCATATTGATCGACGACTAACCTGACATTTTCACAAAAGAAAACAGCTCGGACTTAAATTGCAGCAAATGTATTGGATTCTAGGCTGAAAATCCGAATTATCAATAGAAAACAAACTTCTATTATATAAGGCTATAAATCTAATATCTGTTATGCTTATCGTTCACACTAAAGAACAGGAGTGTTCACTAATTCGTTTATTATTGGCCCATTAAATTAACTTAAATAGATATAAAATTTACACAAGAAGGGTATCAAAAGCGCATGATTATCGTGTACATTTTTATAGTGATGAATGTGGCGTTTCATCGAGCAAAATAATTGCAGATAATAAAATGCTTCAATTTTTTTTATTGAGCCCACTTTAATGCAATCTGTCTACATATACAGACAATAAGTATATCTTATGTAGTTACTTAACTTGATATTTAACTAACTTATTGCTATAATAGCACATGGGGAGAAATGCTCCCGTGAAAAGTCTCTATAAATTGTATTAAACAATAATACAATACATGATTATATTTATATTTATTTATTTGTTTTGTTTGAATTGAAGAGCTGTAATTGGATGTTTTGTTCAAGTATAACGTTAGAGAAGGTCTGCTGATTTGAATTTCTTCAATCTTCGTCATCATATAGCGTACTCGCAAGTGGGTTGGGGTGAGTTGAGACCCTGTCTTTATGCTTAGTACTAATTTTCCCGATTTCTGGCAGGGCTGTGGTTACCTCTAGATTAGAATGTAATATTGTGTTGGAAACATACGAAGGCGCGTTGATTATAGTTCTAAGCACTTTGTTCTGAAACCGCTGTATTATTTCTATGTTAGATGAACTTGCAGTTCCCAGATTGTAAACAGTATGTCCAGATAGTTTTAAGCATACTTTTGCATATCAAAAGCTTATTGTCGGTTGACATTGCTGAGTTTCTTTCCAGTAGCCAATACATTTGACTAAATTTATTGCTGGATTGTTTGTATATAGAGACCTAAATATTTAATTTCTTCCTTATGTGGTATACAGGTACCGTTTAATATTATATTATATCGAGATAGTTTCCACGCCTGATCACAAATGTGATACGTGATTACTTGACTTTATTAGCTTTAATTTTCCAACATTGCAGCCATTCTTCTAAGTGGTTTATGTGTATTTGTAGGTTTCTAGATGCAGATCTTCATGTGACCCTAAAATTATTGTCATCAGCATACGTAGCAATAGTTGTTAATGTGGATTCTGGTAGATCAGCAGTGTATAGAGAGTACAACGTAGACCTAAGATACTTCCCTGTGGGACACCTGCCCGAATGGGGTATAGTTCAGTGTATGCTTCTTGATATTTAACTCTAAATGTTCTACTGGTAAGGTATGATTTTATTAATGAATATATCGGATGTGGGAAATTACGTTTAATTTTATACAATAGGCCGTTATGCCACACCTTGTCAAATGCCCAACTTATGTTGATACTGATGATTGAGCAATATTTTTTTCCGAAATCCTGATGTATATGGTTTACTATACAGTGTATTTGTTCTATTGTTTCATGTTTTTTCCTAAGGCCGAACTGATGGGTAGGTATGAGGTTGTTCCTCGATTATTGCCGTCATTATTTTTAGATTTATTTTTTCTAAAATCTTAGATAGAATTGTCAAAAGGCTGATGGGCCGGTATGATGCAACTTATTTGGATATTTGCCTGTTTTTAAGATCATCACAATCTCGTCGCATCGAAAATGTGTATTTTATAGCCATTCTCGGGTAGTTCCTGTAGTATTTTGCCTGTGAGCAGATCATATCCTGGAGCCTTTTTTGTGTTGATCCCATGTGTAATCGATTCAACTTGTCGTTGATTCGTTTTCTGATGTGGGATATTCAGTTGATTATCAATTTATTCTGCCGCGTCTGGTGTTTGAAACAAATTAGGTTGAATTTTTGCCTTTTGCTAGAAATTGTCATGATTTCTGATTGGTGAAATTTGCGGTTGAGGACGTTTTACTTTTCTAGTAGCTTTCCAAAGACAGAATAATCGATTTTTCTGTCGGGGTGAGTTCTGCAAGGAATTTTTGTATCGAGTCATTTCTATGCTTATGGAGTAAGTTTTGGAGTTCTTCAGCAAGTTTATTGTACTCCGATGAGACCTTTATTATTTGCCATCGTTTCCTTGCTTTCCTCTTTTCAGTCAGTTTGTCTTTTAAGTTTATAAGGCATTCCTCTTTGATGTGAGTCTCATCTATGTTCGGTGTGGCTTGCCAAGCGGCTTTAGTTAGGTGTAAAACTGCAGCTTCTATATCTGTTGCAGTTTTTAATGGTATTTCTAGATTCAACTGACAATCTAATTTTTCTCGAAAAAGATTCCAATCTGTTTTGCGGCTATACACCGATGGTCTTTTGGGTTTACCAGTAACACAGGTTAAAGTGGAAACTAGAATGGACGTATGGTCAGAGGTTAATTCAAGACAGGATTCAAGAAGTAGATCCTGTATTTTGTTTGGATCGAGGGCCAATATGTCGGTTGTCTTGTTGTGAGAAATATGAGGTTGTTGCTTTGAATGGATTTAAGTAGCTCCCTCCCTTTGTTTGTAGTAGTTCGTGCACCCCAGATTGAGTGTTTTGCGTTAAAGTGTTTTAAAGAAAGCATTCAAATCGGCAAGTTGTTGTGCCTGGGTGGGCAATATATGGCTGATATTGTGATTGTTCCAATGACGTCTTGTATGGAAACACTAGTGGCTGGTATGTTGGGAAATCTATATTCTTTTCGCACATGGTGTTTAATTGCTTGTTTTATAATTATCGCGGTTCTTCCACGTTCCATATTGTCAAGATGATTAGTGCCTTTATACATTATACTTTAGTATTTTACGTAGCTCCGGTTGGTAAAATGGGTTTTAAATACTAAAAGTAAGTCTATATTTGAATTTTGTAAAAATAGTTTTATTTCCTGTGCATGTTGACACAGTCCACTAGCATTCCTTATTGCGATTTTTAATAAAGGAGCCATTATTTGGATTTGTTGTGTTATAAGGTTGACGAGAGTACCCATTTGATCCATTTTATTTTTATCATCGTATGAAGTTTAGATATATCGTTGGTGGGTTGTACTGTAGGGATCTGCACTATTTGATTTTCTGTAGTTGTAGTTAAACTAGGATGGTCTCTTGTTGCATTAGCAAATGTTGTTTCTGTTTGTACTGATCTTATAGGTATTTTACGTTCTGTTAGTGCGTGATAGAATTTTTGTTAAAGTTGTTTGTGCACTATGCATCCTCTATAATTTGCCAATGTTGCTCATTACAATTTACGCATTTGACATTGGAGTCTTTAATTCTTCTTCGGCACTCTTCACTTAAATGTTCGACTGGGCATTTAACACATCTAGGGACGTTCCTACAAAAGTTTTTCGTGCGTCCAAATCTCTGGCAGCGTTTACATTGAGGTATTTCACGTTTTGCATGTGGGGCCTCAAAAATAACTTTGGTATTAAGGAGAAGATCGATCTTATATATGTCATTATTTTCGTTGCTTTTAAGTCTATAAAGAATATGGGAAGTGGAATTTTTGTCCCGTTTCAAGTTCCATACGTTTATTAGTTGATGTCCTTTTCCCACGAGGCTTTATCTCAGTTATTTTAGTTGAAGGGTGGATGTTTTTGAGAACGACTTGAAGGCATCTTTCCGATTTTGGCTGATGCTCTGAATGTAAGGCAGATTTATTCTATTAAAGATTCAGAGGTGTACAAATTATGAGTCGATTCTTCACATTTAATTTTTTGAGCGAGAAAAACAATGTCTTCAATTTGGCGTGTGGGACATGCTAGCGGACTTGCAAAGCTTGTTCTCTTGAACAACGAACATTGAAATCATTGGGTTCAATGTACATCGAGGCTCAACAAAAGGTTGAAGATAAACTAAATTTCTTTATTTTTCTTTACATAAAACTTTGAAAGAATGATGTTTTAATTCTAGAAAAGAAATTCAAACGTAATCGTAACATGTGCTGAACAAATTAATACCACGGTGTCGTCGATGATGGGAAAATGACTGAATATATTGCATAAAACCCAAGTTCATAATTTCATAAATGACAGTAAAAATTAGCATATAAATTTAACAGTGTTTGCTGGTGCACCACAACATTCGCCCACATATTCTGCCTGCATTGTTAAAACTTTCCAGAAATTCACCTTTTAGCTCTATCCTCATTGTCGGTATAGTCTTAACTGCGTTTCTTCAAATTATAGCTCATATAATTGGTTTACTTTAAGAAATATTAAATGATTATCTATTAATTTTGTACTAGAAACTCAAATGGAAACTTTGAAGTAGGAAAGAATAATAAACCAAACAAATGATCTTTAATATAATCAATTGTTTTGGTTTTTGAAACACTGAATACAATTGCCAAGAAAAAAGAGTCTTTTAACGAATGCAAATGGAGGAGTGATGTATCGAAAGAAAATATTTATGGCGATGGAAATACTTTCTTAGGTGAACTTTGAAATAAATCACAATAGTTATGTTTTTAACTTCTTAAAAACACAGTTGGTAAAGATTCGTGATATAAATTTGTCTTCGTGATTATAAATTACTTGGCAAGAAACAATGTTCTTCATAAAAAAGTAGTTCAGGTGGCGCAAATGCTCTTCACTATACTATTTGATGTACAAGATTTGATTCTGTCCGTCATCGAAAACAGTTTGGAGGTTAAATTTGTTATGTTAATGTCGGCTGTCTTCATTTATTTTTACATATTGCATTAGTTATTATAATCATAGATTTAACAATTAAGATGTAATGTAGTTGTGAGAAGATAAGGTCTCAATGGATAACATAGATGGCATTAAAAATGTGTCAATCTTCGCCGTATCTCAATATTTTTATTAATTTCCAAGCCGTTGCGTTTTCACAGTGTCAGTAGGAAACGAATTTAAATGATGGTAGTTTTGAAATTTAAATTTTTTACAGAATTTGATTTATTTTGTAAGTTTTCATATCTGTATTATAACTATTACTGCAAATATTGACAAGATTGTATCGTTTTCATAACTTACGAAAAGCCTCTAACTATTTTATATTCGAATGCTCATCACCTAGTGACCTATTTTAAAATTTCTGAAGCGACAAACCTACTGGCTAGTGTTTTTAACACCTGCGTGAATGGTGAATCTGTTGGGACGTTCTAGAATTTCGTTCAGAATCTGTGGATCTGTGTCTTCTCTGTTGAAGTAGAAAAGTTTTTTTATGGGTGTACAAGTTGCCACAATTTCCACACATACATCACAGCTATGTCTATGAAATTTACAAAAATGGGCTACATGCACTTTTTACTACTGACTCCGATTTGATAATTTAATAGTCTGCATCAAGCAAGTTGACTCCATCTATATTTGTGTTAAATTATTTGACGGCATTTGAATGCAAGACGGAATTACCATTCCATCGAATCTTCTTCGAAATAATAGTTAGAGAAACCTCACTCCTGCTTTACTATTTGAGGGCTGCACAAGGCATGTTCTATTCCTGTTTTCTATAATTGTGGCGGTTATGCTAAACTCCAAAGCTTAATTTTAGTTAGCAGATTCAAGGAAGTGAATAAATTGTCAAATATTGTTACGAAAGCACGGGGATCGTCAATAATGTTCAGTAAGTTTTCTTCAGGGGTGTTATTTTGCTTTACTCACGTAAATATCAAAAGCATAGAGGAATCAGTCATCATCAAATTTTGTTGACTTATCTATTATGAATATATTGGATGTATTTTGTTCATAAGCGTGTTGTTGGCTAAATGGACCAGTATATTTCTTCCCGTGGAAGAAGCAAAATCTAATGAAACCTTTTATAATATCTTTCTGCACCAAAAGATCATAAAGCTTCTTATCAAAAATTAGATTAAACAGGTCTAAGCTATTTTTGTCAATTAGTTGCTCTTAGGTTTCAGACTGAGTCGAATATTATTTATCACGGGTTGTGTTTGCTGATCCAACATTTGTTATCGACTTTCTTTTTTTAGTTCAACTTACCGATAGACCATCTAAAAGTTGATTACCATTCATGTCATTACCGTCACCTTCCCCCTCGTCACTAAGTCCTATAGTTTCATACAGTAACATCATAATATTAGCTTTCCCCAACGTCTATCATAAGTAAGGATTTGATCAAGTACTTCATTGAGCATCACGAAGATACTGAGTCGGGTCATTTTCACGTCTATGCTCCAGCGACAAAAAACAGAATAAGGAACCACCGACAAGATCTAGGAATAAATATGTAAAATAAAGAGATTCACTGGTAGTGCCTTACATCGACGCAGTTCTGTGGATCTGAAATTGCGCGTATTTCAAAGTTTATAAATGTACTACAGAATTTAGAATGTCTTTTAGCTTGCAATCGGCAACGATAGTTTATTCCTATTTAAAATAGTTACTTAATAGCATAACAAAGACCAAGTGGCGTGAAAATGCAACATTAGCGAGAAATGGGTTAATAATTGAAAACCATTCAATTAGTAGACTAATTTTGACTCGACCTAACGTGTGATATTTTCCTATAATTTTAAAATATGCTCTTTAAGCATTTTTTCAAAGCAGTTGATGCGATAAAAATTATTATTACAAGTATGAAGTTTACAAATATGTTAATTCAACCGCATGTGACAGCTTTGGTGAGATAACTCTTCTAACAGTAGTCACTCTTGTCACCGATATAAATTGATTAGGAGCATAATAGTGTTTACTTTTAAAAATGAAACGTTGTGTTTCCTCTATGAAAACCACTGCATAAATGACCTTTTGAATAGATGCGAAGGCTTTCACGGCCGGTGTTATGGTGCATCGCGTGGTTGATTCTCGGGTTATAAGGCCGTGGTCGGAGTTCGAAAACTCTTGACGTTTTGTCCACAACTGCTTCTAAAAATGTTTCTAAAAAATTTTCTTCTGAAGATGTCCGCCGCAGTTGTGGACAAAGCGTCAAGAGAACTATATGATGCGCCAAATGACATTTTGGTTTTACAACCAAATAATTATCTTTGTTTAATTATAAAATCATCATTTCTTAATGAACTAGCGATATTAGTTTTTTAGATTGTTATACGTATCAAAAAATCTATATTACGGTTAAAAAAATAATACAAAATAAGGGACATGATAAAAATAGAACAGCAATATTAAGAAATAAATAAATTAGTAAAAGTATAAGAAGAATGGGAAAACCATTCGAAAAATAAACGAGTAATGAAGTGAACTGATGAAACAAACAAATAAATGAAAGTAAAATCCAAAGTAAAACTTTTAAAAGCTTTACGTAATTGTAAAGAAACGCTAAAAAGTTTTATTCAATACAATAGAAAAAGAGCCGATATGCGAAAAAAGTGCTTAGTATTAGTGGAATGAAATTTTTCCTTAAGTATATCAAATAAAATTAATATTTGCTCCCGTATCTTCTTCAGAAGAGAGAGAGAAAAAATAGACGAGAAAAAGAGAAAAGAAAACCTCTCACTTTTATCTTGATGAGGTGTTGAATTTTCAAAACAAAGACCGCATCTAGTGTAAGACGAAACTTTTCCTGGAAAAACAATATAGCGACCACTCATTTTTCAATATTGGGTAATTTATATCTGCCGATATCTACCTTCCTCTTGCTTTTACTTATCTCCACTAGACGATGGACAAACACACTCTGGTTGATTCCGGAAACGTTCATATTTACTGCTTTGATTATTGCACTTATAGATATGCAAAATGTGTGTTACTTTGTTGCACTTTTATAGTCCAGCGCATTCATTTCAAGCCATTTTTAGGTTATCTGTCTTTTGTTAAGCCCCATTTTATACGTTTTTCTCACATAATTAATCTTAATGGTGTTGGTCACAACGCATTTTGCATTTCAAACCAATATTGCTTCTTCGAATGTTGGGCAAACATTTTCTAAGGACACTTCCTTTCAATATTAGCCTCTATGTGCTTGTCTTGGCTATTGGTTGTTCTAGAACCCTTTACAGATGCTTGTTACTGTTGATATATAACGCGCCTCTATCTCATCAATCCAATTGTTTTGTCATGTTCGAAGACCTTGCATAAGTCCAAGTCTGATTCTTCTCCTTCTTTTAATATAGGTTATTAGCTTGTTCTCTTCATACATTTCATGTAGTATTATGAGCCATATTGGGCGCACCTCGGTTAGGTAGCTAGTCTAATCCGTTAATTTCGAAGAAAGAGAATGTACTTCACGACCGCGAAAGGCATATGTTCGTTGTTGTTATTGGTCTGGAAGTCGAACTCAGAGCCGCTGCGCGGCACTATGACAAGCAGCAGCTATCGTGCTCTCTAAGCCTTCTTACAAGGCAAAGCTTGAATTTATCAGTGCTATTTTCTTCTTACAAAGAGATGGAAAATAAATTATTATTTTGCAAATTTAATGAGGCATTTCTTGATTTCAAAAATTTCGCAGCATTTGAACAGTGTTTATATTATGTCCAGTTGTCTTTAATTTTTTCGTCAATTTGTTAATGTATAAATTTGTTGATTCTTTTTGCTATATACAGGGCGGCCAAAATAAATTTTAAAAATAGATAAACAATAAAAATAATATTAAAATACAAGAAAAATTAAATTTTTTTACGTGAAACTTAGAACAATTAAAGTACAAAGTGTTCATTACACACAGCCTCACAAATAAAAAAAAAGTTTCTGACCTGGGGGTCTCACTATGCTTACTATATGTTTTTAGGGTCGCTGAATCCGAATCCGAGGTCCATGTAGCTCCATCGGGTCTGGGTTTAGCCATAACCTCAAAAAATCTCCTAATGTAGGCTAATAACAGCGTTAAAAAATTTTTTCTTTGGTCTGGGGATCAAAATATGTTGACTCTATGTTTTTGGGGTTGCTGAATCTAAATCTAAAGTCTATTCAACCCTGTAACGTCAGGATTTAACCATAACCTTAAAAAAACTTAATGATGTAGGCCATTTAGCACTAATTTTTTTTAATCTGAGAATCAGCTACGCTTACTATATGTTTTTGGGGCTGCCGACATTGAAACCAACGTTTATTTAACTCTATCACTCTAGAAGTATGACATAACCTTAACTAAAATCCAAGCCCAAAAACAATTTTTAATTCAAATGAACCCATAAGATTGTAAGCACATAATCCAGAAATCTAGAAACCCTTGAACTTGATATTTCCTCAATCCCATAACCCCGTAACCCAAATCCTGAATATTCTAATGTCCTAATTTCATTAAAGTTTACCTTACGCCATTTTGTCTTATGAAGAGTACCCTAAAACTGTCGTACCCTAATACGTTTATTTATCTCGTGTTTGTTCTTAATATAAAATTGCCTTACCGTCGGCATTAGCGTTAGCCGATATACACCACGAGGAGGTTGCACGATCGGATATTGTATATCATGTAGCCCTTAAAAGGGCTGTTTGATATGATTCGAGCATAACATAAGTGGTATTATTGTTCTAACTATTTTCATTTTTCGAGCTGTAACGCGTTCTATTTTCTTCAAATGAGCGGTGCCAGATATTTCTTTTACGTTTTTTATTGTCCTGCGTTTCCCTTTTGAGCATCCAACAGAAATCTGCCAGCATGTTCACGTCCCATCGATCCTGATAACGAGTTTTTATTACTTTGAGGTTTTAATGGAAACGTTCCCCCTGATCTTTGCTGAAATAACCAAGGTTGTTGGAAAATTCATCTATATGGGAGTCGAGAAAATGGAGTTTCAATTTCATTAAACAGCCCCGTTTTTCGTAGCCCAGCAACGATATCTCTGAATTCTGGACTTTTCGATTTCCTACAAAATTTCGTGCCACTGATCAAAAACTCAGCCATGCTGCTTTCTCAGGTTTATTCATGTAATTGGTAAAGTCACTATCCTTCAACATTTTCCGAATTTGAGGTTCATCAAACACTCCTTCTTTTATTTTAGCCTCAGAAAGTTTAGGGAATTTTGTTTGCATATATTGGAATTATTTGCCGTTTTTTTGAAGGTTATGATTGAATGCTGACATTACTGGGTTGAATAGATTTTAGATTTGGATTCAGCAACCCCAAAAACATAGTCAATAAATTTGATCCCCAAACCAAAGAAAAATTTTTTTAACGCTGTTATTAGCCTACATTAGGAGATTTTTTGAGGTTATGGCTGAACCCAGACCTGATGAAGCTATATGGACCTCGGATTTGGATTCAGCGACTCCAAAAATATATAGTAAGCATAGTGAGACCCCTAGGTCAGAACCTTTTTTTTATTTGTGGGGCTGTGTTATTCAATGCAGCTCACATTAGCGGTCACAATCTTTTGAGCCGAGCGATGTCCATTTCTTTCCTGATCGATCTTCTTTTTCAATTTACTGACGAATTCATCAAATCTCCTGCGCTTACTGTGAGTTGCCCTCTCAGCAGTTACCTTCTCTTGGTGGTCTGATTTTCTATATTTCTTGGCTAAGTCCTAAACGTGGGTCTTTTTGTAGCTCAACCACGCAAGCTCTACGGTAGTATACTCGGCTTATATTGTCGATAATCGTAGGTTGTTGATTATGTGAAACTACCTCGTGCTAACAGGGGATAGCGCATGCCATAAGAGGGTTTTTCGACATTCCAAAAATACCACCTAAAAAATTCCAGATTTACCACAACAATTCTATATATCCTAAAATGTACATGAAATGCGCAACAGATATAAGCTATTCAAATGAATAAGTATAAGCAATCACTCTACACTGATTATGAGTCGAACAAAAAAAATTGGCGATCGATATTACAAATATAACCCATATAAAATTCAAAAAGAAATTTTTAATAACGCAACAGTAATAAGTAACTTTCCAATATTAAACAGGTAAAGTATAATAAATGTTTAAAGAAAAAGATAAAAATCTGTATAATTCAAAATCATAGAGTGCAATGCAGCACACATTACAAGCCAACCAAAAATGTGGAGAAAACACGTTTTAATATCAAGTCAGTGGTGATTTGTTTGATGTTTTTATCTGTCAATACTTATCTGTGATGGCGGTGCATCCTGTGAACGAGCTCTTTAACATTAACCAACACAATCCTAATCGGGGCAAGAGATGAAGGGCCCGAGTTCATTCGCCATAGAATATTTCTAAACCAAGTAGACACATTCAACGCCAAACACATATCGTCGGTAAGTTACTGTCGAATGGGCAGCATCTCGATTAATTATTCCAGTTTAGTTTATAACTGACCAAATATGCGGAGCTTCAAAAGCCGGGGCTGGCGGCGAGGAAGGCGAAGGCGAGGAGGAAATGGAAGCTGAAGAGGTGGTCATCAAGCCCCCTGACGAGAAGCAACCACAATCAAAATATGAAGTAATCGGCACTCTTAACAAGGAATTCCACAAGAAAACTGAAGACATTCTATTTACCGTAAAAGAGGACAGCGAAGACTTCGTGAATGAAGTTATGAAGTGCGGTTTTGTGGTCTACGACATTACGAAACATTCTAGCGAGATACCCAAAGCTCTTGCTACGTTAACAGGTATTATCTGCCTTTGATTAAAGAATTTTGTATATATGTAAATATGTTTTAGCTATGGAAAATGAAATCGAGAAACTTAAAGAGTTAGGACCTAAAACATTTAAAAGTATCGAAGAGTTGAGGGTGTTTATATTGATATCTACTGTAATGACTTGGGCTCGCACAAAGCCAATAGACCCAGTAATACAATATAAAAAAGTAATCCCCAAAAGTCATTCATATATTGTAGGAAGAACCTGAGCTGCCTTTTTCCGAAGCTGACTATAAAAAACGCAGGCCCCACCCAAATTATATTGAGCATATCAATTGTGAAAAGGAAGTTATTTTAAAAGGGCGTAAGGTATATCAGATTTTAATGTGTATGCAAAGCATAGCATTACCACCTACACTCACTTCAGAACAAAGATAAACTCAAAACTTATGTCATTGCGTCGGGTATAATCTACGGAGAAGAAGAGGACGATCTCACCTTCCTTTTTAAGTTGGCTTGGAACAATGAAAAAGAGCTTCCCTGTTTTCTGCCAGGAAAAAACTTTGTGCCTCTAATTCATATAAAGGATTTAGCAAAGTATTTTTATTCATTAGCTTCCACACAGCATCTTATATAACGTTTCATTAGGGTCCTTCATAAGTTAATGGAAATTAAACCAAATAAACCTCAATACATATTGGCAATAGAACAAACCCCAGCAACATTAAAGCAAATCATAAAAGCTTTAAGTAAGACCATGGGGAGCGGAAGAATCAAAGAGGTTGAAGCAGAAGAAGCATTTCTTTATAATGAAATCACGGTAAGTGCCCAAATATTTTTCGAAATGTTTTCCGACTCCTAGGGTTTAGCAAACCTTATTCGAGCGGTATACGGTGAATTTGAATATGGAGCCCGGGTATATAGTGGAAGGGTTAGAAATAGAGTGGCAAAACGAAATGAACATAGTAGAAAACATAGTCAGCATAGTAAATGAGTTCAAGAAAACCAGGGAACTAAAGCCACTGCGAGTGATTCTGCATGGGCCGCCGGCCGTGGGAAAAACGAAAATTGCGCGCCAACTAGCGGAGTATTACGGAATACATCACGCAACAGTCAAAAGTGTTATAGAAGACGTCATAAGAGATTTGGTAACGATTAAGGTGCATTTTCCATAAATTTATATAATACGCAATGAATTTTACAGAATGAAAACATAGAGCGACAGAAAGCAAAAGCGTTAGCAAAGGAAGAGAAAGCTAAAGCTATGGAGGAAGGAGATGAAGTCAATGAAGAAAACGAAGAGGGGGGTGAGGAGGAAGAGGAGGAAGTAGATATCGAAGAACTTGGGGAGCAATTGAAGGAGATTGAGAGTACGATGGCAGAAAGTGAAAACGGAAAACTCCCCAATGACCAGGTCATTCGTATGATGAAATCGTTTATAGTTAGCAACCGCTGCCGAAACCAAGGTTACGTTATAGATGGGTATCCTAAAACCATGGAACAGGTAAGTAATGTACTAGTGTTTCTTTAGTTTTACATAAATATAAAGTATTTTATCTGTTAAAAAAGACTAAAGAGTTATTTAGCGGTGGAGGAGAAGAAGGCGAGGAAGAAATGGGCGAAGAGGAAGGTGGTGCAGAAGGTGGTGAAGATAATAAACTTTTGCCTGATTACGTAATTAGTCTTCAAGCCACAGACGAATTTTTGTGCAAAAGAATTATGGCGTTACCAGAGAGGGAGCTTCAGGTAATATTTGCGCAATTTTATATTTTTTATTCACCCATAATATTTCGTTTTATGCACCATTCTTTTTTTACTGAACTTTTAGAAAATCAAAAAGAAGTTCAGCATCATAGTGACACAACTACTAACTACACTACTCCATTGTGACTGAATTAGCATTCCAGTGTAAGAGATACGTCATCTACCTCGTCCCCCTTCTATCAGCGCTTACCGTGTATTATCCATTCTAAAAACATCCGGCCCGCTTCGATCATCCTGGATATATCATGTATATCTTACCATATCGTACTATACATTATGGTTCTCATCTATTTGGACACTGGTCCAATTTATTGTTCCGGCAAAAATTCAAACAAAAATGAATATAGTATAAAAAGTTCTATGAGAAACTTGCTTATAGTAAACTCACATATTTGATCAACTAAACCACAGTCTAAAAAATAGAATTTGTACTAATAAATAGAAAAATGATATCAAAATATGCTAATTTAAACTTAAACAACAGTAACTCTTTTATTGACTTTAGGCAGGCGTATGATAAAATAAATAGTATAAAAGTGTATGAAGCATTAAAAGAACTAAAGGTAATATACACACACACACACACACACACACACACACACACACACACACACACACACACACGCGCCACGCACGCACGCACGCACACACGACACACACGCACGCGCGCACACACACACACACACACACACACACACACACAACGTACATCTGAGAAATTTCATGTAAACAGAGGGCTAAGACAAGGGGATCCACTATCCTTAACAATATTCAACATATTGTTGGACAAAGCTATTAAAGACACAGGAATGGCAACAACAAGCATATGCAGATGATGTGGTACTTTTAGGAAGAAATAAAAGAAATTTAATGGAAGTAATAACAAGAATCGAAAAGAGCAAAAGAACAAGGACTGCAGATAAACGAGAAGAAAACAAAGTACATGGTAGTGGAAGAGTACAAGATGGAGAACTAGAAATTATAGTGGAGGATGGAACAAAATATAATTTTTGGAAAGGTGGAAATATTTAGCTACCTAGACGTTACTGTAACAAATGCAAAAGAATCGCCAAAAAACAAAATACATGGCAGCATTAAGACATGTAATGAGGACTAAGAATATCTCCATAAAAGTGAAATTATCCATTTACAAAACTATAATAAGACCAGTAGTACTTTATGGTAGAAATATGAAAATAAATTAAAAAAAAAAAAAGCCTTAGAAATTTGGAAGAGGAAGATGCCGAGAAAAATATTCGGTGGAATAAAAGAAGCAGAGAAATGGAGGAGGACAACAAATGAAGAATTAATACAACTATACCAACAACCACCGATAACTACGGTAATAGTCCAACAGACGAGATATCTGGGACATGTTTCAAGACTTCCAGATACAAGACCAACAAAGAAAGTTCTAAAGGGAGAAACTATAGGAATACGAAAAGGATCTAAGAAAATTAAGAACTGAAACTGAAAACTGGGAACAAAAAGTAAAGAACAAGAAGGAGTAAAGAAAAATTTGTAACAAAGCCATAGGCCCAAGTGGCCTCCAAAGCTGATTAAAAAAAATTAACTGTAAAGCCATACTATAGAAAAATTAAAAAAATATTTTTTAGGCAATGTTACATTCATGTGACATTCCTCATTCTTTATTGGTCGCATTACACAGCATCTTGCATCATACTTTCATAAATAAGAACTACAGTAAAATTACTGAAACATAACCTGTTAATTTTGTTTAGTTCCTAATTTTCATAATTGTCTTTTTCACTTTTAGGGTACCCATTACACCGAAGAGGGCATGTTGCGACGGCTTGCGGAGTTCCGCGTCAACAACACCGAAGATAACACTCTGCTAATTTTCTTTGACGAGAGGGAAGTGCATCCGATACTTCTCGATGTCATGGAGGACAACACCGAAAGCATGGAACACATTATGCATACGATAAAAGAGCGCCTTGGAAAGCCAATTATGTTCGCGCTGACGCCCGAGGAAGAGGAGGAGCTGTTTAAATTGGAAGAGCAAAGGAGGAGACTCTTTGAGAACGAAGCCGAAATGATGAGAGAAGTATGCTGTTGTGTAAAATAATGACAATTGCAAACCTTAAATTTAAGATTTACCAGGTCTTTAGTTATTTATAAAATAAGTTTCAATTATGGTATTATTTAAGCAGAAGCATTTGTTTGTTTTGAAAGCGAAAGTTTTTGTAAAGATAAATGATGTTGGATAAAATGATTTACATCATAACAAATCATCTGACAGTTTTTAAGAACAATTTTTATGTCAACTAAAAGAACCGCAGTTTCGCTAAATGTAAGTCGAAAATGACTATCAAATTCTTAGAAAGAGATTGAATTTGTTTTTGCATAGTATCCTAGTTCGATAATCTGGCAAATGTGCATAATGGCCGAGATATGCGCTTTGCAAAAAACAAACAAAATTAATTTACCAGGTCTGTCCCCAAAATACCGAGCCAATGTTAATACAACGAAAAATGTCTGCCGGGTAAGCGATGAAAGTGAAGTGGAATGCACATGCGTGAATAAGGATAACTTCTCTAGCTGAGTTAGTCGGGAGTTGGACGTCAGTGAAGTAGCACATATGGTGTGCAATCGTTGCATTTGCAATGGTTTAGCGGGTATATCGGCAAATTTGCATTACATTTTATAATAAATTGGAACCTTCGCCTGTAAACTATTTGGAAACGATGTAATATGCGCAGCACAAATAAATTCATGACACAAATGCATCCTTGTTCTGGAAGTCCAGTAACGAGCAAATGTTAAATGTATGCGGGCTACAATTAATAAGAATCACTGACACTTTGAAAACCAAAGATTAGCTGGGAATTTCAAAAACTAAAGTACACTTGTTCGCCGAACACCTTGAAACTACATTTATTTCCACTATTTCTGATGAAACTAGACTCGAACATCGAACTCATACATCGAAAATAGCATTCCAACCGAGTTTGACAAATCCGCTTCACCATCTGAAGTGAAAGATTATATACGCTCACTGATAATTAAAAAAGCACTAGAATACGACCTAGTACCCAACGAGATTCTGAAAAACCTTACGAAGAAGGCAATAGCCTACTTGGTTATGCTTTTCAACGCCAGTCTGAGAATGGGTTATTTCCCTAGAATCTGGAAGCATGCACACATTATCATGTTCCCCAAACCGGAAAAAAATAAATCTAATTGTGACTCCTGCTGCCCTATAAGCCTGCTTCCTACCATACCTAAACTATTAGAACGAATTATTCTCAAGCGTATGAACGAAGTACTGGATGAATATCAGATAATCCCAGCCATACAGTTTGGATTCCGACAAGAACATTCGGCAGTTCAACAACTCCGCAGTATTGTGAAAATCATAGAATATGGCTTGGAAAGCAAAAAACATACTTCTTAGACATCACCAAGGCATTCAATACCGTTTGGGTGGAAGGCCTAAAACATAAATTACTTCACTTACCCATACTATCGCCTTTTCTTCCTAGAAAACAGATCATTCTCGGTAAGGATAAACAACGCGATTCATTACAAACACATGCGGTAGAGCGATCTACACTCTTCATATACATGACGATATTACCAAATAGAAAGCAAAACTTCACGTCAGCTATTTAAAAGACTGACAACTCAACTTAACTAAATGTACAACTAAGATTCTCACACGCAGAATACAGGAACACCACAGTATCCACATTCAAGATAAACTAATTCCATAGACTCCTAAAACTGAAGCTGTGAAATATCTAGGAGTTTATTTCGACACCAGACGAACTTGGAGTTATCACATTATTATGAAACTTAACCAAGGATATAATCGATTAAGGTTACTACATCTATTAATTAACAGAAATACCTCTTTGAGAAATGAATGTACCTTTACTACTATCGCTTTTTCGATCAGTTGTAACGTATGCTTGCCAAGTATGGAGTACGGCATCCAAAACTAACTACAAAAAGTTACAGATATTTCAAAATTACATTTTACGCATCTTGGTATATACGTACCCAACAAATCCACTGCGAATTGGGAATTTACACAACTGAAGAATTTGTCCCAAAAAACAACAAAAGAAAAACATAACTAAACTTCACGCAAGTAATAATAGTACTTATGAAACAACTAGGTATGAAAAATATCCACATCCGTCTCAAGCGGAGATTATCCCAAGACATACCAAACTTTGAAGACAATGGCGGTACTGATAGTGAGTGGTGAACAGTGATTAATTTGAGGGACTTATAGCCTGTGAAATAA
Source organism: Sinelater perroti (assembly GCA_036346155.1). NCBI lineage: Eukaryota > Metazoa > Arthropoda > Insecta > Coleoptera > Elateridae > Sinelater > Sinelater perroti. The sequence goes on from JARFIY010000359.1 coordinate 2,268,139, forward strand.
TTGGCTCATTTTTTTAAACCAAGTATATGAAAGTATATGCTGAAAATTTCTACCTATTTACCAAGGAAAAGAAGAAATTTAGGTTTCTAACAAGCAGGAATCGCAACCTATCATATTCAAAAAAATCTGATGACTGAATAAGCAGATAATATTCAAAAGAAAAAAATGAATTGCTTAATAATGTAGATGATCCATTCTTAAACAGCGTTACTTGAAAAATAAAGAAACGTTGATGAAAACAGCGATGTGGTCTATTTCTAAGAAGATAAAACAATGCCACCATATAAAATGGAAATGGACGAAATGAAATTATCATGAAATAGTTCCTTACATATAATAAGAAAAGAGTAAAGACGCCATATTGGAATACGATGCAGCTGATGTGGTGTTGCATATTTGGTGGTCCAATTTTTGACCGTTTCTTTGCAACATATAGGAATGCGATTTAATTCAACAAAGTCCACAAAATGAACGAATTATAAAACTGCTCATGTGAAGTTTCACAACGACGCAAGCAGTGAACCATTTATCCCCACTTGTTTTTTATAGTTTTAGTCAACTAAGACAAGTCACGTGTTTCGGTTCTCAAATTCAATGGAAGCGCGTTACAGTAATGTTACGGAAGTGGGTTTATTCTAAATGCCAATTTTAATATTGAATAGAAACTAACGTATATTTGTTTTCCTAGTATTATTGTACGAAATCAATTATTTACATTATTACTAAATGCGGCAAAGGAATCAGGTGTTTTTAAAATAGATAGTACTCGAAAATGGTGGACGCCTGTCTCTGTCTGTGCGTAATATATTCATAACGGGATGCCTTGTTAGTTACGATGGAATGCTGTGGATTAGAACATCGTACGTTCGCCGTGGAATTGTCTAAAAACAATTCAGTGATGCAGCTTCAATAGTTTTTTCGTCGGCACTTCAATATTGATCGCCATGGAAGTATTCCATAGCGAGATGCGATATTAAATTGGGCTCATGTATTCTATACAACTGGTTCCGTAATGAAACAAACAAAAAAAAAACGGTCTTCTCGGAGAAGTGAGAGGGGCAGTTATCACGAGCTCATACATTTCTGCTCAGTGGTAAGCTGCAGCGCTTCAAATTTCAAATCGGTCTGATCGCTGCATTTTACACCAAGAATTGAAGTTTCATCCATATAAACTGTTAATGGTGGTTAAACAACTTCAAGCACGAGGTTAATGTTTTCTGAAAGAATGCTTGAATTCATCGAAGAATATATGATGAGTGATGAAGCTCATTCTTACAAAAATTCTTCTTGTCCTAAAATGACATTTTATGTGAAGCGGGCAAAAGAAATGAACTTTATTTTTGTGAAATGGCAACGAACACGGTTACGTAAATTTCGAATATATCGTAATGCTCGATTATTTCCTGCGAACCGAACTTCGCCATTAGAGAATCGATATGCGGCGCTTGTGGTTCCAACAAGATGGGTAACAACTCTCACTGCAACTGCATCAACATATACTCTCGATTCTAACATCTGTGATTTCTTTCTGTGGGATATTTAAAAAGGAAGATGTACATTAGTAAACCTCGTACATCAGAATAATTAAATTCGCAGAGAAATGGCTGCGATCAACAACGATTTGCTGCAAAGAGTCATGCAAAACTTCAGGGAGCAACTGCAAGAATATGTGAGACATATACCATCATAACATTTTTGATTATGCAAAATGGCAAAATGTTACCTTCGTTTTGGTCTAATAAAAATTTGTTTAGGATAATTTTTAGCATTTTTAATTGTTAAATAAAAAATGCAGGATCCCTCATATTAATTTGTAGTCAATTGCATTTTATTAATTTATTGAATTGAGTTAGTATAGTTTTACTCGATAATAAATATCTAAAAAAAACTTGAAACAAAATTAATGCGGAGAGACTTACGACCTATTGTATAAAATGATAGATAATGTATATCAAAGGGTGTTATTACTTCTCTAAAAACTCACCATTCCTGTATTATAGCATATTAATGCTAAACAAGTTTCTTCATCTCGTTGGAGAATAAATCAGAAATTAAGAGAAATCTTAACAGTTGCAATATTTTTCTTAATGCTTAATGCTGCCCATTCATGACTATCAAGTACCGATCACGTCGAGACTAATCATATAGATTTGTTGTGGCTGGATTTTCCTTTCTTTTGTCCAACAGATCTGACATCCACACAGGCGTTCTCATAAACAGCACTCAAGTGATGTCCATCTCATTTGTCATTTTGTTCACTACAGTAGGGCCACTGTGTCATAGTTAATTCAATAACGGCCATTAACCTTTTTTAAAATAAAAGTTATCTTCTATTTTAAATTGAAATTGCTTTGACTAAATACCTTTTCACAATTATTATATTCCCCTTTATGTTCATTTTTTTGGCCAGCACCAAAACTTCTATATTTGGCTTCTTAAATTCTTTTATTAACTGCGTTTAAGTTTTGGTTAATCCAAGTACTCAGTTTTATAACTTTCATTGTTTCTCGCTAACATTGGACGTTTTCTTCCTAACCTTCTCTTGGTTATTAATTTTTTTCTTTCTCAATATGTCGATAAATAGGATTTCAACCATACCTGTATTCGTCAAGGCTTTATTTAAGATCGCCTTGCGCTCTTTCGTCTACTGTCATTTTCAAAGGAGAATAGTTTTTGTTTTGCATTTTTTTAAATCTCACCGTTGCAGTTTTGCTACAGTTTTTTCCTTTTCTATTCCCTAGTCCTTACTGTTTCTACTTTATTTTTCTCTACTCGTATCGTGTGCTCTTGTTAATCTTTTCAAATTTATTTTCTTAACGAATAATCTGGTGATGTGTATTTCAGATTAGTCCTTTAATATTTCAACTTTTCTGCTTATACTTACGGAATTTGCAAGTTGTAAAATTTCGGCGTCACAACTTTGTTTACCATTATAAGTTTGTTATTTGATTAATATCCGCATTACAGTTAATTCAATTAGTTGTTTAAAATATCAAAATGTATACTTGTGGAGTCTAGCTAAACATTCAAAAAGAATGCTAAAAATGTTTTAATTATTTAGAAACCTAAATTGAAATTTTTATCTGGTTTTACATTCGCAAAATTTACCATTGCATAAAGTTCTCAATTCTCTACAGACTTGTCGAAGTTTTTACTAAGAAAATGAAAAAAGCGTTACAATGGAATCGTCAATAAGAAAATTTTACTATTTCTGACTTGAAATTACTTTTCGGCTGATCCAAAACTTAAGGTAACTACTTACAGTTATTGAAGAAGGAAGCCCTGGAAGACCACCAGAACAAAATGGAGCAGTGGACCGATCTCTTGGAGCAGCTGCAGATGGAGGAGGAGAAGATGCTAGTGGCGCAAAGCGAGCCTCTTCGTCACTATTTGATCAAGTTCGTGTTCCCTACGTTGAGCAAGGGCTTACTGGAGGTTGCTCGGATCAAGCCCGACGATCCGGTCGATTTCTTGGCCGAATACTTGTTTAAAAAGAACCCCGAAGGACACATGTTCGATCCAGCGTACACTCGCGAGGGGAAACGGCTGATGGACAGGTACAAGGGAGAGGCACAAGTGGAGATCCTGCGGTCGGCCCCGCAGGACAGCCTTTCGAAATGCAAATGACACACCCCTCCTATAACTGTTTATTTATTGTATAATTTCAAATTTCTATACTACTATACATTATAATATTATATATAATAGGACCGTAATAATATTATAATTTAATGAATAATAAAAATTTCTTACAGTAAGTAACACATTTGATTAGCAACATTTAAGACTTCTCTACATGCAGTCGACTACAGAATAGCAGAACCATTATTACGTAATATTAGTAATTTGTCTTATCGTTTGCCTTTACAGCTTCTATAAACTGTCAACGGTAATACCAATTGAGTAGTTTTTAAAAGCAAAGTAGCAATTAAAATATTTAAGTATGTTTATGTATCACTCTTCTTTCTTAAAGCTAAAAAATATTCAACTAACGCTGTACATAATAATAAATTAAGAGACACCCGCACTAGCTACATTGGAAGATGGTAGAGCAATCTTTACGCAGATACATGCAGGGAACTGGAACTGGAACGTCGTGCATGACAGATATGACTAATCACAGTAAAAGTAGTACCTCACTTCCGTGGCGGCATTTTAGTTCGTCGAAATAATTCTATTACGTCGTTACTTCGATAACAAGTCTAACATTAACCACGGTCTTCGAGTTCCCCATCAACAATTATATAAAATGTGCCAAACTTGAACTGGCTAACCCTTAACGTTATGTTACTAGTGCACTATTATTTACATACAAAAATCACGCTCGTCAGTTTCAAACGGAAACGTTTTTATGTAACAGTATTTACAGTGGCAATTCAGTGTTCTGCAATCGTAAAAATTACTTTCAAACTTGCTTTTAAACAATCGCCTAGAAGCGTTTATAAAAGTTTTTGGAAATTAGTCTAAGTACGTTTACAAAATTGCGTTGTGTCTCTCTCCAAAAATATCAAATACTGAGAAATCGATACACTAAGTTATTACAATTTTACCAAAACTCCTATTCTTGTCGCAATTCTATTATTGAACTCCGATACGATTTGTTTGTAGTTTAGAGGTGATAAATAAGTAGCAAATTAGGCGCGATAAACCGAAAACCGTAAAGCGCGTTGCGAATTAGCGATGCCTGCCTGTTTCAGTATGTGATATTTTTGGGATAACTGAAGCAAATGAGGAATTTGCTAGACAAGATGGCTGAGTCTCGTTTAGTCGGTGAAGTCGCTTACATGTGAACTAGTAACATTGTTATACCACAAAAAGAGACGAACCGACAGTCCCAAAATATTCTAAAAATCTCATAACGTTGCACTGCTGCTGCATCGCAGCGGTGCAGAACTAACAATAACTACAGACGAACGGATGTGCGTCATACGTTGCCTATTAACTACTTAAATCACTGTGTTGAGTGCCATTTCGCGGGCTGCTAGGTATAGATCCGTATTCATACTGTGCTTGGAAACTGAAGTAGGCTTTGCCGAAATGCATCGGAAGCAAATTTTAGAGCGCCTGCCTCGCAACCCGTGAATTGGCACGCGTGCACGCAATAAACTACTCACAATAGTATAATATATAAAGAGTAATAATGACAATGATAATAAATATAACCTGGTGGTAAGCAACATCTAGAATTGAGAGAAGAGTAGATATAAAAGGGGGCGCTTGACTCGGTCCTCTTACGACTTAAGTAGCTTGTTGGCTCGCTGGTTAGCCACCGCGATACGTGTTTCGTTGCTCTCGCCCTAACCAACAAACACATGACCAGTGCACAATATCAAATTTTATTGCTGCTAACTCGCTCGTGTCCCACGTTTAGTTATTATGCGGCTGCGCATGCGAGCAAGTAATTTGAAAACGGCATGACATCGAGAGGTACATTTGAATCATAATATACGGCTAAGAGACACGAGTAAGCGCCAGCCAGAGTAGCTGTAACTGAGTGGTGTAGTGTGTGTGTCTACTTGAGCAGGTTGTGAGCTCGCTGGTTGGCCACCTCTATCCGCATCTTATTCGACTCACCCTGGATACGTGTACATGTTCAGTGGAAGCATAGTAGTAGTAGTAGTAGTAGTAGTAGATGTTGTAGTAGAATAGTAGTAGTAGTAGTGGTGGTGTCGTGGTGGATCAAGTTGAAACAACAAACACATTTAAGTTAGTACACTGTAAAAACACTGCAGAAGCAAATACATATCATTTCGAAAATTGCGTAGTACTTACGTCACTTCATAGTGGTGCATTTAATTGTGTTATTTAATTTAAATCAGTCTGTACCAAAAAAAAATGTTCCAACAAGCTGGTATAATAAGAGAAACGCAATGCAAAAAGCTGAGTTGTTATTTTCATTTTGTTTGTATTGCATTTGTAATTTTTTAGCTAAGAGTTAAGTAAAAAATGCTAAGATGCAGCAAATCAAACAAGAACAATATGTCTTTACTAAGTTCAATTATATTTAAGCAAGTATGCCAATGCCAATGCTAATGGTAATATTCCGTATTCGTATTTTTAAGCAAAAGATAAGCTATGACTTTATCACATTTTTCGGGAAATTTAGGGACTTCGAAAAAACGACCCGGCTTGAGAGATTCAATTTTGAGCAGAAGTGTTGCTCTCCCATCGATCTAAATAAGTGATAGTCGCAAGAAGCAATGTCTGATGAATATTGTGAGCGGGGTAAAACATTTGAGCCTTAGTAGTTGCATTAAATACAGATCATTGTCTCCATTAATACTCTGTTCTGGCCTTGATGTTGGTGGTTTTCAAAATATATCTACTTTTCATATATGGGAACAATACGATGGAAAACCCCTTGCTGTCTATCGGTCTTGTTCGTCTTTCATTATCTTTCTTTCAATTTGTATGGCACCCATTTTCCTTTTTTGTAAACCAGCGAGTAAGATTTAATACATTTGCAAGTTACTTTCACGTTATAATCATCACATTTAAAGCGTCGAAAGAATATTGTTTCTGATGGGACACCCACAAGCTTCTATAATCATTCGATAAGATACAGCAGCAGTTTTCTTTATACTGAAGTCATAATTATAGAGGGCATAGTCATTATAATAATTTACGTCTGTTTAAGAGCACGGAAACTTTTAAACACTACTAATAAATGAAATTTTACTAGCAATTATAAGTGTGAATAAAGAAATTTAAGTGGAACACAACCAAGAAACGTGTGCGAAATGAAATACGAGTCAGACCCCAATTATGTTAAAAGATAATTATTCTTCCGAATATGAAAGATGCTTTTAAGCAATTCACTTAAAAAGAACCGAGCGAGTAAAAAATAAATGTATAAAACCAGATGATTTATGTTCCTTCTAGTAAAATTAGCACGTCTTACATTTTCGAATGTAAACCATAGCCAATCAAATGGCATTAGCAATATGTTAGGATACAATTAATAATATTAGTTCAATTGTAATGGTATTTTTAAATATTGGGTCGTTGTTGCAATTGCTAGAAAATATATTAAAAAATTCTTTTTGTACTAACAATAAGTCGACGTCAGTGTACATTAGAAAGATTAAACCTAATCCTGTAAATGAAGAATGCTTTCAGGTGACTGTAAAAATTTATGTCTGATTTCTATAAATGGCGGAACATTGCCACATAGTAGTGTTGGCATTTGTTTTATGGTCATGTCATATACAGAGTTGATTGACACCGTTGCGGTACGTTGATTTATGCGGGAGAAAAATGTTTCAAAATGAACAAAATATTACATCTGCGTCGTTGCATGCTCTATGAATTAGAAAAAGTAATAGTGTTAGAGCTGCAAGAAAACCCATGAGGTCGTTTACTTGGATCTTGTTTTTGGTTTCGGTATAGTCAAAAATGGTTTAGTAGATTAAAAAATGACGAAAATAACCCAAACATTGCAACTGAAGGTATTACGAGCCTAAATAATAACAGTGCATCTGCATTTCGCTATTTAAAGAAACTTGAAACTGGCTATTCAAGTGCTCCATTATTCGACGAACAATCCTAAATTGGTCGGCGTCTCTGATGAAGAAGAATTGGAAATAGGTGGTTAAGAAGGACGTTTGGTTTTTTGGCCAAAAAATCGATTTTGAGATTTTTATTTTTTCAGAAAGCTGAAAACCCTAGGATCATAATGCTTTTTTTTATTTTTTCTATATCTCAATTTACCACAAAGATATACATGTATATATACATATATATTTCTACGCTCGCCAAGCCATTTTTTCCGCCTTGCAAGTTGTGACTTGTTTCTTCGGAAGAAACGTCGCGTTTTTTTGGATAAAAAAATTAATTTTAGGTTTTTATATTTTCGAAAGGCTGAAGACCTCAGAATCCCAATGTTTTTATTAATTTCTTCGTATCTTTATACCTTATGCATGCTTGCCACCAGTTTTTCCGCGGTGCAAGTTTCAACGACTTTTCTCACCCGTTACGTCGTGACTTTTGAACGGGCGTTGAATTTGATATCATCATGTTTAAATGTTCGCAAAATAAAGGATATTGGCAACAACATTTACTTAGCAATCCTCAAAAGAAGCGAGTATCAAGAGAAAAAAGGAGCTTGATGAGCAAAAAGAATTTTTTCAAGAGGCCTAAGGATTACTTTATGGCGCAGGAATCGCAGACCGATGATTGGTAAGCATTTTGTCTATTATAATTGTAAATAGTTTAATGCAAAATAGAAAAAAACTCTAAATGCGTTTTTCTCAAAATGGAGTTTTTTCGCACGGTGGACACGATTTCTCGAAACCATTAATCCGATCGACCTAAATTTTTTTTATGTGTTTATTGAAACAATAGCTTATCTATATTCTACAACCAATTCTCCAAATTAAACCTAAAATATTTTATTTTACTTTAGAAAACGGTAAAAGGACGTTTTTCCGAAAAACTTTTTCGCAGACTGGTATTTTTTTTCTACTGACCTTGACAACTTGGTTGTAGAATACAGACAGGATATATATGTCTACTTTAAGATACCATTTGATTTGATTGTTTCAGCAATACTGGTGAAAAGATATCCTGTCAACCGCACAACGCACGGTTTTTCAGGAGACGACTTCGGCGCCCTCTGGTGGAGTTAAAATGAATAATATAATTAAAAAAAATTGTTTTTGATGCCTCTCAATATATTTTTTCAAATGCACGAAATCTCATATCTCTATATAAAATAGGTTTATATAAAAAAAATTATGAAAAGTGGCCAATTTTTACCTAAAAAAAAACAGACGTCCCCCTTAAGGATATAATTCGTGACAAAAGCCAGTTTGCATCCAATGAAGGCGTTGTCTGTTTGGTGGTATCGTAGGCGAACCATTTTTTTTGACTTTCTTCCAGCGGACAAAAAATCACGTGTGAAGAAACTCATCAAAGTTGATGCAAAGATTTACAAAAATATGTACAGTTTTGGAATAAGTTAGAAATGGAAATTTTCCAACGTATTCTTTATTCATTATTTTTTTAGTTAGAATCTTATTTATTCCAGTATCTACAGTCAAGTAACAAGCAGTTTGATTCCCTGGAAGCTATCAAAAAGTACCTAAAGACTTTTTAAAAAGAAATCACAAAGTATCTACAAAGGCGAAATTCACAAGCTTGTTAAACATTGGGAGGCCACTGTAAAAAATAATGATTAATAACTTTTCTTTGAAATGTAACCTATTGCGCTTTTTACATATTCAAAGAATACGAATAGTTAGTCTTAACTTTTCAAAATATTTATCCTAAGACTAGAATTTCTCCAGCGCATATTAGCGTGCTACAGTCTTTTTTGGAAATGTGTACGTTTCGATGCCTAAGCTTTGGATGTATCAAATTATTTTATCGATAAGGTTTGAACGTATTGCATTTTAATAAGAGTTAGCGTCATAACACAATAGTTACGTTGGTAGATTAATTCATATGTCACAAAAACAGGGCGACTGTGCCCTGATTGCAGCTGAAAATGACAACATTTTTGGCAGATATACAAAAAAAATTAATATATTAATCTCAGTACTAGATCCAATAATGATTATTATTCTTCTAAAACATCCTCCATTGTTTGCATACAATTTTACAAATACAGGATGCGCCAGCAAAATCCAGACAAAAGCTACGCTTATTATAACAACTGAAAAATTTACAAAGACGGTTTTTATATGTCACTAAAGGCATTCTTTCCAAGTTTCGTTATTCAAGGTGACTCGGTACAAATGTTTAAATTCGTGAGCGATCCAATAATCATTCTCCCGATTCAACTTATTATAACTGCTAAGTAGTATAAGACCACTTATAGCGCAAATTAATTTTAAAAAAAACATATTTTATAATCAAACTTGAGTAGGCTTTTTTTAAACTTCAATATATGTAATTTTAAGTAACAACCAAAGTTTACCTTACAAATATGGATATTTGGAGTTGTCATTATATTACAACAGATTTAGTCTGCCGTTTTTAGTGCTCTGTGTCATCAATTGTTTATATTATTTCTATACTTTTCTACATTATGTGTGATGTCAGGTATAGTGAGTTTTCGTTTTGTTTTTGTTGTAATGCATTGTTTTTGATTGATATTGTATAATTCAACAAACAACATATATTGCAATAGTTTTAAAAGTGTGCATTTGAGCAGCAAGTGATTTATTTTTATGTAGAGCTTATCTTACCAGTTAAACGTTAAAAAAATAAAGGCCCATTATATGCCCCCTTAAATGTTATTTTATTATTTCAAACACATGTCAGTCGGCCTTTTTAAATTATTTAAAAAATTACTAAAATTGAATTTGAATGGAAATAATCATTATGATAGATTAATCTATAAATCCTATAAAAAAATATAAAAACCCGTTGAAAATGTACTAGAGTCTAAAATATTATTAATTGAAAACTCAAAATTAATTGATAAATCAAAAATATTTTACAATTATAGCAGGAGAGCCAAACAAAAAAGATTGAAAGTTAATGCTATGGTTAAATACAAGCAAACTTTCTTTCGCAATACAGCTTAAGAAAAAGTGAAAGAAAAGATGTAGCAAAGACAGAATAAATTCATCAATAATTTGCTCAGATGTGCGGTTTTGTTTTGATAACAAAAGTACAACTTTTAGACTTATTTTAAACTATGGTAGCAAATGAAGCTTGAAGATGTGAAATCATAAATTTTGATAAGAAACTAAAGCAGAATAATACTCGCACCTTATGTGGCATTCTACAAGCTAGAGGAGCAAATGGAGGTAACGTGGAATTAAGAAAGATTATTGATTGACTTAGAAAAGATCTTGACATTATGTTAATCAGTATAAATTTATATATCATTCTGTAAAATAAAAAACACTATGAGAACATTAGTTTAAATAAGTAGAAATCACTAGAGTAGATAATACGACCAGAAAAATATTGCACACTATTTTCAAGCTATGAAGTAGATCTAAAAAAACTTAGAAACATTAAAATTATTGGTAAATATAAAAGAATACGTACTCAATATCTCACTATTGAATTAGTATTTAAATAACTTTTCAAACATCATGTAAAATAAAGTACATAAGAATTCTAATATGAAAACTTAATATTCTCCAGTTTACTAGAGTAAATCTAAAATTTTAGGCAATAACAATCGTGTCGGTTTTTGGGAAATTCCTCTATAGTTATAAAAAGTATTGCTAGTATGCCCATTCCCGTAGAAACTTATGCGAATACTCAATGTTTGAAATCTTCTGCAATCTTTATTTTGAACTTTTTATACTTTTTTATAGTTATACAACAGACACCAAACAAATTTGTGCCAAAGAAAAGAACAGAAATATCAGTTTTGGTAATTTTTGAAATAACAAACCGTTAAGAAGTATCGCCTTAATTTCCTACCTTGTTTATTTTAATAGATATTAAGAGAAGTTATCTTGCTTCCTAGATTCAAGATCACTATTTTCCGAATCTCAATTTAAGAAGTAAGCCAAAATGTGTATAAAAACTGCTTAATGATGTTCTTGATAATATTTAAATAGCGGGTTAGCATTTTGTAATGATGACAATTATTGCTGATTATCTAAGAATATAGGTACATCAATTAGGTTTTAAACAGCTCAATTGCGACCGTTGTATATAAAGCACAAAACTAAAACCAACGTTTCAAAGCACAATAACTATGACGAAAACAAAAGAAAAGCTCATATTAAAGTAGCAGACAATCTCCAAATTTTCAACGTATAATAGTCTAGGCAAATTAGTAAAAAAGTTCGAAATTTTTTGTGAGTACACGTATCAGACGTCCCAGGGCGCATTCGTTCGAAAGAGCCTCAGAAAAAAATGTTACCACATATTTTTTTGTTATAATGCGAAAGTGCATTTGTGCACGTAAATAATGCATTTATTTAATGCATTTTTTGCAGACCCTAAAGAATATTTTATTTCTGACTTAATATTGGCCAAAATAAGCTTATTTCCGATACACGAGGGTTCTTGGGATCGCTGATCACAAATATGATGATTAGAAAGTGCCCCGATGCACTTGGGGAGGGGGGGGGGGTCATAATTCTGGGGATGGGGGTAATTTTAGGGAATTACCTCAAATTTGTTTGTTTTCAAGTTTAAACTGTCTGAATAAGAGTTTTTGGGGTCGCTGATCACGAATATGATGCTTAGAAAGTGTCCCAATCTACTTGGGCAGAATCCTGGGGCTAGGGGCGATTTTGGGAAATCAGCTCAAAGTTGTTTGTTTTTCACTGATAACGATCTTGATTCTCAAATTAAGCTGCAATACACCAAAGTGAGAAAATGCCTTGGGACACTGGAGAAAGGATACCCTGGGGTACCAGGGTACGTGTAGTGCAAGTAATCAGCGGAAATTTGACCTACCCAGTTTTTCACATTTCTGGACGAATCATAGCCTCAGGACACCAAAAAAGTTGATTTGAGCCATTGGTTCGTGTGTGTGTGTGTGTGTGTGTGTGTGCGCGCGCGCGCGCGTGCGTGCGTGTGTGTGCGTGTCGGTCTGTCAGTAAACAGGATATCTCGAGAATCGTAAGAACTAGAGACTTGAAATTTGGTATGCAAGTTACTTATAGGTAGGCGACGCAGTGCAATACTTTTGGTAAAAATCGGTCGCAAAGCGGTCGCGAATCTAAACGGTTGAAGATACAAAAAATTCATGAGAGTACAAATGATTTATCACGAGATAAACATGAATTTAAAGTAAAAGTTAGTAAAATAAGAACTCGAAAAAAGTAGAAGCCCAGGATTTTTGCTAGAATTACCCAAATAGTAGGATAAGGGAAGTCGTGTGATGTTCACACCAGATTTTTTCATTTGAGTATGATTCAATTTTAATTATTTTCAAAAACGATTTTTTTCAGATATTATTACGAAAAAAAATTTGCCTGCACACAGACAACCCTATCAGAGTGGCCACGTTTTAACAGTATTAAATGATTAGGGGGTTTTAAGATTTAAAAATTGGTTTCCAAGGCTCTATTTTAAGTAAAAAAATCAAAAGTAATAAAATATCTTCAAATTTGAATTTTACATGATTTTCTTAGCCTTTATCTTTTATCAAAGTAAATGGAAATTTTCATAAAGCAATAACACTCATTTTGAGCAACAGATTTAGAAAGAAAAACGTTACAATTATTAAATTTTCACAATCAATCTTCTCTGTTGCAATAATAATCTTCCAAATATATATTCATTTTTAATCAGCTAAGAAATAAAAAAAATATTTAAACTTCAAAAAAATTGTTATTTTTTTATAATTCTAAAATTGGTGCATGCAAAAAGAAAAATCAAAGTTTATACTCTAAAATCGTTTTGAAAATAATTTAAATCGTATCATATTCAAATGAAATAATGTACTACTTGTACCCTAGTGCCTCAGGGTATCCTTTTCCCAAAGTGCCCCAGGGCATTTTCTCACTTTGGTGCATTGGAGTTTAATTTGAGAATTAACATCCTTATCAGCATCCCAAAAATACTTACTCAGACAGTTTAAACTCGAAATACAACAAATTTAAGGTAATTCCCTAAAATCACCCCATTCCTGGAATTATGGCCACCCAAGTGCATCGGGGCACTTTCTAAGCATCATATTCGTGATCAGCGATCCCAAAAACCCTTATATAGACAGTTTAAACTCGAAAAACAAACAAATTTGAGGTTATTTTCCAAAATCGTCCCCATCCCCAGAATTATGACCCTCCCCCCCAAGTGCATTTGGGCACTTTTTAAGCATCATATTCGTGATCAGCGATCCCAAAAACGCCCGAGTAACGGGAATGAGCTTATTTTGGCCAATATTAAGCGAGAAATGAAATATTATTTTAGGTCTGCAAAAAATGCATTATATAATGCATTTTTTGCGTATACAAATGCACTTTCGCACTATAACAAAAAAATATGTGGTAACATTTTTTCTGACGTTTTTACGAATCGAATGCGCCTTGGAAAGTCATCAATACGTGTACCCACAAAAATTTTGAGCTTTTAGTTTGTTTTTTTTTTACTAATTTCACTCGACTATAATTATTTGACTTTATTACCTTATGTTTATGAAGATGGTTAAAAACTTAGATAATTTTAGATTTTCTAAGTTTTTTTTGGAGGGAATCTGCATTTTCTATTCACATTTATTGAAGGGTAAACTACATCGGTAATTAAATTTAGCTGCAACTACTAAAGAAGTAATTAATTATCCAGATAAGAATACAGAATATCCTACGAGAATGTGCAGTCTTCGTGTAAAGGTTTTTTGCAACATATTAAGCAAAAGAATTCCAATAAACATGAGTTGAATTCTAAATAGTTTTTTTAGATATAGATGAAGAAATGAGTCTTTTAGAATTCTTGGCTGTTCTAACTCTTCCTTCTTCCTCAAAGATAAATAATTTTAGCAACTACAGGCCAAGTAAAAGTTTAATTGTAAGGACCCTACATGAAAATAAACTCTACATCTAGTTTCCTTGGGAACGAAAGTTACAATGATAATATCTGAAGGAAGAATAAAATGTTAGAACGGCCAACTATCCCCCAAAGACCCCTAACTTGCTTCATCGATATCTCAAAAACGGTTGAGAATTCAACCCATGCTTTACACAAAGTCTTGGAACATGGTAGATCCATGATCATGGCCTTCATCAAGTCTTACTAATGAGAATAGCCAAATGAATTGCAACTTAGAACACCAATGAAACTCAACGTTTAGGTACTGCACAATTAAACAGAAAGAAATTCTACAGACTGTATTTTCATCCGCATTTTGATTTTAAACGGAATTAAAATGTCGCTTTTATAAAATCCACATAAGTGTTAGGAAATAGATCTTTCACAACATTGAAACAAGGTTAATAGTCATTAGCTGTTTTGCATCCAAGGAGGTTTAAGAACTCGAAAAAGAATTTGAAATAATGAATCAAACTGACGCACCCAACAGTACAGTTATATATAAGCATTTTATGATTATATATTTTTAAGTAAAAGTCTGCACAGACAAGGTTGTTTAAAATTAAATTAGAAAGTAAATATTATATTTTTTCGTAATTTCGTATTTCTGAATTTAATGGATTCAAATTATTTGTGATCGATCGATTAAAAAATGATTTAGGAAATTCTGTGTGTTCGCTATGACTAGAGGATGTATAATGAACTATCGAGTAACTAGTTATAGATGCTGTTTGAAAGTGCCTTAATTAGGCTCCCGACCCCATGTTTGCAGATTAAGGATTTATTGGTTTTGTTGGAACGTTTTGTATTGCTCATTGCGTCTACAGGACAAAACACTACTTGTTTGAAACTTAAGAAAAATTAATCCCTAGTGACAATTCCTAAAGACAAAAATCTGCATTGAAACAAGACTAAAGAGTATCATGCATATTCAAAATTATTTTAAAATAGGGTTACATTAAATTTTATTTTAAATGAAAATTTTCTTGATGATTCGCAATAAAGAACATTTAGTCTCAATTAAAAAAATAGAATATTGCAATTAACAATTTTTACTAATACTGTAGGAAAGTACGCGAATCAACATCTTAATCGATCCGGTCGTGTGTCAAAGAACAGCGCTTCCATCCGCGCATTCAAATCAAAGTTGTCACACGAGAGTTGAAATTATTCAACGTTTCCATTGAAAAGGGGGCACTGATATTATAGACATCAGATGTCCGCAAATGTACCAATAGTTCGAAACTAGGTCAGACATTTACTGCATGTTAAGCGCTACAGGATGGAGTCGCACAAAGGAGAGATTGAGCCGAATAGTTTCAAGTAATATCTAAATGTTATTACTGGACATAACTAATTAAAAGAAGAATTTAAAAACATATTTCCGGTATTCTATAACTGAGTAAATAATTTTTTCGAAATTTAAACTGCTGAAACAGCAAAGAAAATTGAAGATCCGATGTCCCATTCGCTAAAAACTATCGAAAACGTTTCTTAAAATGAACAAGTCCCCACCGGTTAAATTTTCAAGTTACAGTAAGAACTTCCCAAAAAAGAAGTTTTACCCTGTTAATTTTAGTGCCAAAAATGTCGCGGTTTGCTTACCTGAAATAAAAAAGGGGCAAGTACTTGGCGATTAAACCATCAGTATACATTAAATTGTATGCAGGGTGTTACTACAGCTGCTTTGTACAAATTGTTAAATCAATACAAGCAATACAAAGATGTGAACGATTTGCCAAATGTAGCTCTACAAAAAGCGAGTGACCCGTATAACAAAACTTCATCACTCAATGCAATGGCGCTGTCAGATTACTTGCGTAATACTTCTTATACTTCGCGCTTGTTCAGAACATTTTGGCCTTAAGTTTTGAATTATATGTGATTCATCCAACACCATTAATATGAGTCCAGTTATTATTGTAGTGTAAAGTTATCCATCTCCCTTGGTGACAAAAATAATTTCGTAGATTACGATAATTTTTGCCCGATGAATATAATTGAAAGTATACGCAGGAAAACAACCCAAAGGACTATAATATTAGCAACAAAAAAGTCAATGTTCTAAAGTGACTAGCTGAACTTTTTTATGGAACATGTTGTAACATAACGGCAATCGTTGGTTTACGGTTTCTTTATGACTTACGCAGGATCTATAAAGAAATAATAAAGAAGGTTTCGCATTGAGTTTCTTATTGTGCAGGAGTAGATATTTACCACTAGAAGTTTATTTGGGTTTCAAAAATATACTACTATAGTATCCTATGTCCTAAAAACCAAAAATGTGATACTTATATCAATCTTACACTATGATAGTATTGATGAAAGCTCAGAAATGCATGATGGGTAATTCATCGATTATTGAAGCTTTACGAAAATGAAGGGAAGAGTTGGTTCGTAATAATGGGGCTGGGATTAGTACAGCTTGTCAACGATGAGAAAGTTTAAAACTCATTACCTTAAAGCTATTCCGAGGTCTAGCCGTGCTCGTATACTGTAGAATACTGAAAGAATTCGACAAAGTATGCAATAAGATTTCAGCACTTCTACCAGACGTCGTTCCTAAGAAACAGAAACTCATCGAACATATTCGCAAACCATGTTGATTCAAGAACTTCAGTCTAGAGATCATCAAAAACGTTGTGACTACATTGGAAGTTAGTGTCGAAGATAATTTTTTTTTTTTGAATAACTCATAATGAGTAATGGGGCCCATTTTGAGATGTTTGGGTGCGTTAATAAGCAAAACTGCTTTATTTGGAGGGAAGCACACCTTCATGTTATCTACGAACGACAGTCATATCCACGTCAAGTCACAGTTTGGTGCGGGATTTCTTTTAGAGATGCAATAGAACCTTATTTTTTAAGAACGAAGCAGTAAATTCTTTTACAGCTATCATAACATAATAGGGAACTTTTTGGTCATTAAAATTGAAGAATTTAACTTAAGAAATATGTAATTTTAGTAAGATAACCTACACAGAGCAAGACACGATGGCCATGTTAAGAATAATGTTCAATCTTCCGATTTGGTGATGTGTCGAGTCTTCGGGATGACCAAATTTAATTGCCCTCGACTTTTATTGTATCAACGTATCTCAACGATAAGACTTATGCTACCAAACTAAACACAATAGAAGAACTCAAATGTCTATAGAAAGGAGATTATGATTCAAAAAACCCAATTCTCCAGATATGGATATATATCAGATATTATATTTACAAAATAATTTCAGATTTTAAATGAATATATTGTAGTTACTTATTATATAATAAGACCAAATCAGAAGTAGATGTAGTAGATAAAATATGTGCACTTTATAACGTAGCAAGATATACTCATCGTTAGCCGTTAGTCATTTTTTCTCTATACTAAATAGAGCCGATATAAATGCATGAATTATTCACAATAAGAACAAAGATGATGTCCAAATGCGCTGTTTATTTTTGAAGCAACTTACTACAGAGCTTATTTCTTAAGAACACTTATGGAACTGCTCAAGATGTTGTGATAGTAAGAAGAAAAGATACACTATTCTTGTAAATAATAAATATTTTTGTTTGGAACACGCAATAATAGTACGCAAGAATTGTTTTGCCAGCAAATTGATATGTTACTAGTGACAAAGTCTAAATAAATGATTTGTCGAAAGATTTATACAAGAGTAAGTATTTTCTTATTAAATATTATTTTGAAAATCTAATAAACCTACAAATATCAATAATCCACTGTTTTACTGTAAGTGTCATTAAATCAAATATGATCTTACAAGGTTAACAACCCGATTTTAACGTTGCATGTTGGGTAAAAACAACTTGCCCGGAAGAATATTCTTGTACTATCAAGGCAATTAAATGAAAATTGGACGAACATAAGATTAAACACAACAGCACCATGATAAAACCTGTTAAGGATTTGTTAAGATTCACATCTGATAGAATTGGATCTTGCAAGAGGTTAATGATGCGAAGCATCAAATTAAGTATCGCAGCAATTGGAAGAAGCAAATCACAATCTAACGCTAATCCTATCAAGACAGTGGGACAAGTTTGAAGAAATTATATTCAAAAGTAAAAAAATTATGAATACTGACATCAAGAGAGTATACCAAATATTGAAAAACATATTTTAAAGTTACCAGGATACACACAATATTAATGACGATTGGATTTCGTACCAGGTAAAAGCATAAAAATGGATTCAATAAAAACTTAGAGCTAGGGTTAAAATAATAAATGGCCATAACTAAGGTTTAAATTGCACATTGAATAATAAAATAAAAGTCTGCGTAGAGAACGAAGAGAAAATTCATGGATAAATGGCCAAAGAAAATTTATTAAATGATCAGTTAACAAGTTATGTATTTCTATAGAACGATTACCCTAAATAGGAAGCAAGGAAAAAAAATTATAAGAAATGGTACGAAATTGAAGAACAAAAAATATAGTTGTTTGATGAATAACTTGATTTGAGATTAAAGATAACTATTCGATTTCTATTTTATTTTTCAATAGCTCGTTTGCAATCGGTTGGAAGTCCCTAAAACACTTGTTTACGCTCTGTATCATCTGTTCGATTGTCCCAAATTTTTTTACAATTAGGAAAGTTTTGAATTATAGTACTCTGCGAGTGAATAGAGTGGTGGATGCTTTAGCCAATTTTTGCTAAGCGGCACGGCCGACACTTTTTTAGCAATTGTAATATGTCTTTCCGTGATCGGTGCTTTTAATTTTTCTAAAAGTGTCACATACAATTTGCCACTAATTGTATTCTCTTTTTCAATGTGATCGTCAAGTGAATTCCCTTAAAAAAATTGATGCCATCACCTTTCCAGCGGAAAGAGAATAGTAGAATTTTTGCTTTTTTTAGAGGTAGTTCATTACTGTTTATATTGCCGTTCATTTTTACTCGTGGTCATAAGGCACTGCGAAAAATCTATTAAGTTCTTCTTAAACATGAGGAGCTACCTAAAATATTGAATCTAGAAAACGGTTCCCTTGTAAAAATTTAGGCAGAAATTTAAGACAATGGAAGCTGAAAGAGATAAAATATAGAAGTTTTGCTCGTTCTAAGAATAAAATAACTTTTTCAGTGTATTTATTTGGCTAAACGTTTTTTTTTGTTTCGAGTCCTTTATGATTCATTGTTTAAAAGATTATTTCGTTTCTATAAGTTGCAAATTGTTGATCGTTAAGAAGACATCTTACGAAAAACGATTCCTCTGTTGTGCCAGACTACCTGAGATGTTAATAAACAATTGTTTATCTAGTTCGATGATTTTTGCATCGATATGACCCTGCCAATATTCGGCAAGAATTTGACACGTCATTTCATTTAATTTTCCTCAAGCTTTGCCCGGATTCCTTCGACAATCAATGTGAATTTCTTAACTACCCAAATATTCACAAACAAATGTATAATCTCAACCAAACAAAAATCTAAGAAAAAATATTTGGAAACTATTAAAAACATTCAACTTATATGTCACCGATTTGGTGCGTATATTTCAAGCACAAATGCATATATGATAATTTTAAACAAATCAAAAAAACTTTCAGTTTAAAGTGTTGACCACCTTATTATATAGTTATGACTGATTACAAATGCAATACATAATTTTTAAAAAGTCATAATTATTTGTTAACGCTTAATTCACGATTTCATTGCGTTTTCCCACAATGCAGCTTTTACGAGGGTAATCCCAAAAATAAGGTCTCCTAGTTTTTAGAAATAGAAAAGGTTTATTTTCAATAATTAATAATCATTTTAAAGCTTGAATATTCCTCTATTTCTCTACATAATCGCCATTTCGGTCGATGCATTTTTGTAGGCATTGTGGCAGTTGTTGTAAGTTTATCTCGTTGCGGAAACGTTGGACCGCTTCTTTCACCTCGTCAATGTCATTGAAGCGTATTTCAACTTTTCAGTTAAAGTCCTATGAATGGTGCTTCGAAAAACCTCAGGAACCAAAATGCAGAGATCAGTAAGAATGATTCTTCTATCTTTAAGCATGATTTGTTCAACCTTCGCGACTATTTCGTCAGGAATTGACGGTCTCCCGCTTTTTTCTTCGTCGTGAATTTCAGTGCGACCACCTGTAAACTTCCCACACCACTTGTGGGCATTTTCGACATCCATGCACGACTCTCCATATACTTCCGTCAATTGGCGATCAATTTCGATTGGTTTAATGCTTTTTGCGTTCAAAAACTAAATAACTGCGAGAACTTCGCACCTGGCAGTAGCGGTTTACGGAACTCCATTACGAATAGGCTAAACGATGGTTTGTTTTAGAGTAGGGGAAGCAGAAAACACCGCAGTGTGGCCAACAGTCGCGCGAAAAGTCCCCCTGCGGTTCCAGTACTTTGAAGACTTTTTTTGGGATTACCCTCGTAAATATAGAACAGTTCTCTTATTTTTATTTCTGGTAAATAGATACCTACAGGTACGTTATTCTGAGAGCTCACCTTTTTACTAATGCAAAACGAAACTGCGCCATAACATAGCAAAAAGCATAAATTGTCATCAATATAAAAAGCATTGCTATCAAAATAACGCGTTATTGCCTTTTTAACAATATGCAAAAATTTATTTGTAGTGTTTACGAACATGCCTTGTATTCACTTTTTGCCCAAAAAGATATTGAATCCTATCATTACGTGAAGTGCATCTGTAATTTTGAATTTTCCGCGTTTACAAACGAATGAAGTATTTAACACACCAGGAATTATGAGCTTGAAATTGAATTTTCGAAAATATAAAAACGTATAAAAAAGCACACTGTTTTTTTGACTAAGCCTTCATTGCATATGTAGGATGCATAACTCCGTAATTGATTGCAGTGAAATCGAAATGCCCCCAAAATAGTTGAAATATCGTTAGAGCTAAATTAGTCGATAATGACATTATGACGATCGAAACTACTTCTAGATTTTTCGTGGTTTCTTTCAATGTCTTAATGTTCCTTTACTTCATGGGCCGTATTTTGGGTGGATTCGGTTCTTTGTTCACGTAACCTATACCAATGGCAGCTCATCTCTCTTTCGATTGTATTCTGCGAGGCGGAACATTTTTGCTAAGTTTCTTTTTATTAGTAGCGGTAAATAGTTTTCAAATTAGAGATTTTCCTGAATAAATTACTTTTACATTTTTCTTACTCATCTTAACGAAGAGTGGTAGTGTAGTGGCCTTAATCGGTAACGTATTTAAAATTTGTAATGTAGTATTGTTTCATTACATACATATTTGGTGTTAATATATTGCTTCTGAATAAAGACCTGTAACATTTCTAACACGTTGATTGTTAACTGTTTACCTGGTCAATCTACAGCCACTTTCCCTTTCCGGCTCAATCTTAACTGTGAATTGTCCTCTAAACTGTGGATGATTTTCTATACCATATACATGGTAGCTTCATATACAATCTTCTTAAACTGGCATGGATTTTGTAGAATATTAAGAAGTATTTATGGACCTTCTAAAATTCTTGGAGCGTTTAATTCTAGATGCTTGTAATCAAATAGCAATTTAAAAATGGATGCATTAAAAGCTAAAATCTATCCTTTGGTTTCCAATAAGCTCATGAGGTAGAATCAATCGAATATCATACAATCTCTCTAAAATATTTTTAATGACGTGCGCCTATCTTCGTTTGCCAAAAAAAAACATCAATTTAATTTCTAATTTAAAATGTGACCTCAATTTGATTTTGTTCCTTGATGCTGCAATTTAGGACTGTTTCCTCTTTTTCATTACACATTCTAAACATTTTGGGGACATTTCGAACTCTTCGCGCCCACCAATGGTTAAGTAACTTAACCACCTTCGGAATTCTACATACGCATTTTCCACAGCGTACAATACAGCAACTAGCCCCAAACAACGTGAAGTAGAAAAGAACGCGTAAGCCACGAAGCAGAAGCTTTCAGAGGCGGGAGACATTACCTTGAGATTGATGCGATCGATCTGGCGATTCTGGTTCTCGAGCTCGGAGCCCATGTCGATGGCCATGTTGCGCAGGTTGCCTATCATGGTGTTCACCTGGCCCATGTTCTCCTCCATTTCCTCCTCGCGTGCGTCGTTGGTGATGCGGCCGATGTAGCCTCCCTGCGGACCCATGCCGTTGCGGTCGTCCATCATGCGCTGGGGCTGGTTGTTCACTACTTTGCCGTCGTCGTTTCCCTTCCACGTGCCCTCGTCTTCTTTAAACGACGATCCCCTACAGAAAAAGAACGATAGATCGTTTGAATACTAAAAACAGTGCTACATTAAAATGGCATGTAGTTTGTAACGCAAACATCGACCTTTATATGGCCCCTTTATAAATAGCTTATGAAATCCTTTCCAAACTAACTCCAGAGTGAACTATAAATAGCGCGCACTTTTCAGTTTATGCATCAATTACGAGAGATAAATTAGTCACTCGTCTGATAAAGCAAGTGCATTTATACGGCTGCATATTTTAAAAATCTAAAAGCATCACGAAAAGCTTTAGGATATGCAATGAAACGCAATAGTAGTTAAAAGTGTTTGAACAATAAAACCTTAAAATATTTGATGGTATTCAAGTCTTTAAACCAATTTCTGACAAATTTTAATTAAATAATTTAATTAATAATAATAATTGTGGTTATTATTATTAATATTACCACAATATGGAGTTTTTTAAAAATTCATCAAGAACCCTACAATTTTGAAGAAGTTCTGAAGTAATAAAGAGAATTAATTAATTAAACAAAATAGTGACTACTATAACACAAGTGATACATTTTTTCTTTATCTGTACTGGGCTTAAACTGGGCCCCTGGCAGCAGGAACAAAACCCAAAAATCCTTATCCATTTTACATTTTTCAATAGCAATTATTATTTTTTTTATTATCCCGCTTTTCTTACAATCTGTCCCTAGAGGATAATAAGTAATTGATATAAATATAAAAATAACAAAAATAACGGTAAATAGCTTGTAGGTAAACTTCTAATGAAGCAACCCTTAACAAATACTTCTTAGGATTTGATAACATATACATTTACACAAGTAGAACACACAGGTAATCCTAAACAAATCTGCCTGTTAGAGATTCTGGCTTGAAACGCTTCAATCGTGGCACTTCATCCGTGTGCACAAACAAGTTTCCCGCAAGAACATTAGATTGAACTTGAGTTCTGGCACTATAACATTCACTGAATCTTTTAATTTCTTCTTTAATAGTGGGAACTTTCAGATCTGAACGGTTATTTGTCTTAACACTTTATTTTGAAAACGTTGTAAGATTTCTATATTGGAATTACTTGCCGCTCCCCAAAGTTGTATTCCGTAGGTCCACACTTCTTTGACGATAGCTTTGTACAGTAAAAGTTTGTTTTCCATAGTTAACTGAGATGATCTGCCAATAAGCTAAAACGTGTGCCGTAGTTTTAAGCCGAGTTGTTTCTTTTTCGTGAAGATATATTTTCTCCATGTTAGGCGTCTATCTATATGTATCATAAGGTGTTTGATGTCTTCTGTTTGTATAAGTTGTTGACCTTTGAGAATGACTGGAGGGCAGGTCCTCTGTTTAAAGTAAATATTACATGTACTGATTTTGATGCATTTGATTGTATCTTCCAATTGTCTAACCAGATTTCCAAATCATTTAGATTTTCCTGCAGGTGTTGTGACGCTATTTCTGGTTTTACATGTGTAGCAAGTATTGCTGTATCATCTCCATAAGTAGCAACTATGGTTCTATTGGATGTAGGTATGTCCGCTGTGTATAATGTATAGAGGATAGGTCCAAGTATGCTTCCTTGGGGTACTCCGGAATGAATCGGTAAAAGTTCCGAAAGTTCTTCCTGATATTTAACAAAGAAGTGTCTGCTTGAGAGGTAGGACTTAAATAAGATAACAAAGTTGCATGATACATTGTGTGAGCTTGCATATTAATCCATCGTGCCAGACCTTATCAAAGGCCTGGCTGATATCCAGAAAAGCAGCTGAACAATACTTTTTATCTTCCAAGGCTCTATTAATTACACTGACTAACCGGTGCACTTGTTCAGTAGTTCCATGTTGGCTTCTGAACCCGAATTGATGATCCGGTATAAGTTCTTTGTCTTCTATAATTGGTTTTAGTTGTTTTGAAAGGGGTTTTTTCAAAAACTTTTGATATAATGGGCAGCAAGCTTATTGGTCGATAGGATGATGTTTCATTTGGATTTTTTCCGGGTTTTAATATCATAATAATTTAGGCTACTTTCCATTGACTAGGAAAGTAACCAACTCTCAAAACTGCATTAAATATTTGTTGGAAGGCTTTGTATCCTTTCTCTGAGAGTTCTTGTAAAACTTTCCCAATGATTTTTTGGATTTACTTGTCGTAGGATTGTGTCCTTGACTTCTGAAAGGCCGACGTTTTTTATTGGAGGATCCATTTGGTATGGAGCTGTGAGTATTTTCCTGACTTCTTCCTCATGTTCTGGAGAGGGTATGTTGTGTGGCTCAAACACTTTTGCAAGATGATTCGCAAAAGCTGTTGCCTTCGCTTTATCGCTTTTACTCCATTTATTATTTTGGTCCCTGACTGGTGGGACATACACTTGAGGTCTTTTCAGGTTTTTTTTAGCTGGATGGAGATAAGTTGCTCAAATATTCTTGAATGGATTTTCTTTGAGAGTGTACCGGCTAGAATATGGTGTTGCTTTCCAGACTGCATTTTGAATCGTTTTAGTAAGGTCGATAACTGCAGTGTCAATGTCTTCAGGGTTTGTCAGTGGAATCTTCGGTTCTATTTTATCATGTAGCAATGTTCTAAATAGTTCCCAATTTGTGTTTTTACTATACAATGATGGATGTTTTTGTTTTTCCAGTGTGCATGAGTTGAGTGTGATGATTACCGCTGAAAGGTCATTTGGAAGTTTTAGACAAGATTCTATTTTACATAGCTTGGCATTGATATCTTTAATAATGCCAAAGTCTAGAACGTCCGGGGTTTTCTTCATGTCAGTTGGCCAATATGTACGCTCGCTTGTAGATAACGTTCCTAGGTTGCAGTTCTTTGCCGCGGCATATAGTTGTCTGCCTTTAGGTGTTGTTACTCTTGAGCCCCAGTGGGAAATAGACAATTATAAGAAAATATTTTTCCGTTATAGCGCAGTTATCGACCGCAACCTCAAGGAGTTATTGTGTCTACTAACATGCACTTAATACTACATCAGATACACCTATGGGTTTCCAGCGAGACTCGAACTTGCCCGCATGCTGTGCATCCGGACAAACGAGTATTGTCCGTGACCACTAGGCCACAGCGGCGGCTTTAAATAAACTGTTACTGTTTTTATAAATTAATTATATTACACATTTTGCGCAGCCCCAAAACAACTAACCTCTAGTCAACATGGCTTAAGAAAGCCAAAAGGTTGGTCTTAAACCTCCATATGTTAAGATCATTTACTCACTCAATTGTAATTACAAGGACAATTTGTACATTCTGTGTTGTGGCACTTATGTGAAAATAAGTAGTCACACAAAAGATATACGAGAGTTAATCTTCTATCGTAATGAGAGCTTGATTATAACTTTGCCA
Organism: Sinelater perroti; assembly: GCA_036346155.1. Taxonomy (NCBI): domain Eukaryota; kingdom Metazoa; phylum Arthropoda; class Insecta; order Coleoptera; family Elateridae; genus Sinelater; species Sinelater perroti. The sequence continues at coordinate 2,294,156 of JARFIY010000359.1, forward strand.
CCATAACAAGTTTGTTCGGGATTGAAATTCAAGAACTAAATTTGACTGGCAGATAAGACTAATAGTAACATTAATATTGCACTTAGGGAGCTCCATTTAAATTATCTTCTTTTATAACTTTTAAAATAACTTCGTAATTTTTTTAATACCATGCGTAAATTCTATTTAATTTTGTAATGTGTCAGGGGGTTGGAATACGTTAATATGATTTTCATTTTGCACAGTGAAATAACCTACAATCCAAATTTTTATGTCTTGAGACATACTTGAGCTATACAGTTCTCCTTGCTATTTTATTTTAAGTTAAATAAAATAAATCCAAACAATCAGTCTCAATTTAAATTCACTTATTCATTCAAAGTTACGTCTTTATACCCTTGATTTTCTATCAGCAAAAATTTGCCATCTATAAACTCCTTTTCGTTCGCAATAAAATGAGACATTTATCAAGTCCACTATAAGCAATTTATTCCCTTTGAAACAAATTTCGCTTAACCGATACACGAACATCGCATTATAACCTTTCAATTTTTTTACTGAAAAATGTGCCTGTTTACAAACTACGGAAGTAAGTAATAGTTTCTTATGGCCCTATAACCCCGAAACGTTGGAAACAAGAAAACAAGTCATTAATTTGAAAGTTCCAAGTACATCCCTTCACCCTATCAGAAAATAAGCTGCGTCAAGCTCGCCATCGAGGCAGCGGCCCAGCAGCACTTTACGGGAATTTCTAGATGTTATCATGATGCGTCAAGAAGGCGCTTTTGTTATAAATCACATAAGCTCGAAAGAAGAAGTAGCAATGCCACTCCTGCTAAATGTTTAATTGAAGTTACTTAAGTAGCAAAACCAATTAACCCAATTACATTATTTTAATTTATGTACGCATGAAGTCATAAAACTATTACAAAAAAGCTGCTCATAATAAAGCAGAAGTAATCTTAAAACAATGACTGGAATTAAATATTTTAATGAACGTACTAGTATATCATGTAATAATTATATTACTATTCCTTCTTAAACTGGTATCCAGATATAAGCCTTCTGCTATGTTTTCGTTTGCATTGTGTTCGTCAAAAATAGCACGAAGGTAGTTACGTATGATTTTATAGAGCATGAAGCTATACACTACACAACCCACAAAGATAAACAGTAACAAGCAAAATTATGTTAACCTCCCCTAATTTCGCGTTTTCTTAGAAACTACACTGCAAAATAAATAAGTATGCAACATTATCTATTCTTCATCGTTAAGAACAAACAGTACGACTTAGTATTAATCATAACTCAAAACATAATTTCTAACTATAACAACTCATCAATATGTTCAGCGAATACATATAGTAATATATCACTATGACACACCCCTGAACCGCCCCTGAAACGCAGAAACATGTGCGCCGAAGCCAGGTTTACAATGTAACGTTTATAACAATATTTTATATTTACCTCATTGCGTTAAACAGATGAATCAAAATTTAAAAACTCACTTTTACAATACACACTATCATTAATAATATAATAATAGTTCCCCGTAATAGGCCTCGAAGGCCCTTTGGGGTCGTAACAGGATAGATCTGTTACAATCTAGAGCCTACGGTACACACGGGTAGTAACGTGGCCAGCGCTACGTACCGACCGCCTATTATTACCCCAGAGTTTGACCTCCAGGTAGTCATTTATTGCAGCCTGAGTCGAGCTGGGCCGTAAAAATGCCAGCGATCGAATTGGCGAGAGCGGGATTCGAACCCGCAACTCTTGGTTTCGTAGTCTAGCGATCTATCCACTAAGCTACCACGGCACTACTATCATTAATAGTGAGATACAAATGAAATCACCACTTCTAACCTCAACAAGTTAGCCGTAGCACTAACACATGAGTGCCTAAAAATGAGTCAGTATGTACCTGACTACTAAAATACCTGCACTTTTTCAAACCGGCCAATAACGGACAATTATTTAAAATGAGCGGGAATTTCTGGCAGTTTTATTACTATATGTATTCGCTGAACGCATTATAGTACTTCGTTGCGAAGCCATTAGGCATAAATAACCGACTCGCAGCATCTACTCGGAAGAGGATCGAGAAACTTTTCGATGATCATCTGAAAGATGGCTTCCCATTTCGCCTTTGGTTGCTGGAATTTCTCTTCCAGTTCAACTTACATATTCTCGATTACATTCGAGTCGGGGGACAAGTTGGACCAATCGAGAACACAGATTCTTTTCTGATGAAGCCTAAACTGCCTTGCTCTGGTATTTTAGATCACTATCTTGAGATTCTAAAAAACATGGAGAACGATGAAATTAAATGGCTCACGGCCATGTTTAATAACATATACGAAACAGGAGTAATCCCACTTGAATGGCTTAAATCCACATTTATAACCCTACCGAAAAAACCGAATGCGAAAAAATGTGAAGACTATAGAATTATTAGTCTAATGAGCCACCTTCTTAAAATAATGCTAAAAATAATACATAGGAGGGCATACAAAAAATGCGAAGCGCAACTAACTCGCACACAATTTGGCTTTCGAGACGCTCTTTTCGCCATTCAAGTCCTCATACAAAGATGCAGAGACGTGAACTGTGACGTGTATATGTGTTTTGTAGACTATCAAAAGGCTTTCGATCGGGTCAAACACGACGAGTTAATATCAATCTTAAAAACAATAGGTCTAGATGATAAAGATCTACGTATCATTAACAACATTTACTATAACCAATCAGCAACTATCAAGATAGATAACCAAATAACTGAGGAGATCAAAATAGAAAGAGGTGTGAGACAAGGCTGTGTGCTATCTCCGCTACTCTTTAACATCTACTCCGAACACATCATGAAAACAGCCTTAGAAGATATTGACGAGGGAATACTCATCAACGGAGAACGGCTGAACAACGTAAGATACGCAGACGATACAATTATACTGTCAGATAACCTAGAAGGCCTACAAGCCCTAATAACACGCGTAGCAGAATCAAGCCAAAATATGGTCTAAACTTTAACATACAAAAAACTAAATACATGGTCATCAGCAAGAATCCAATACCATCGGGACGTCTAATAGTTAACCAACAACAGATAACACGAGTTGAGAAATACACATATCTAGGGACAAGTCTAAACGAACAATGGGATCACTCAACTGAAATAAAACAAAGAATTGAAAAAGCCAGGGCAGCGTTCATTAAAATGAACACAATATTCAAGAGCCACGACCTCTTGATACCAATAAAAATTCGTTTACTGAGATGCTACGTATTCGCAGTGCTCCTGTACGGGGTGGAATCTTGGACGCTGACCGAGGCTACTACCAAGAAGTTAGAGGCGTTCGAAATGTGGTGTTATAGACGCCTCCTGAAAATCTCATGGGTCGACCGGATTACAAATAGAGAAATACTGCGTAGAATGCAGAAAGACTGTGAAATAATCATCACTGTCAAAAAACGTAAAATGGAATACCTGGGGCACATAATGCGTAACGAACATCGATATGGCCTACTGCAACTCATCTTGCAGGGGAAAGTGTACGGAAAACGAGGCCCAGGACGTAGAAGAATATCATGGCTACAGAACCTAACGAAATGGTTCTCTTTAACAACAACTCAACTTTTCCGTACAGCAGCCAATAAAGCTAGGATAGCCATGTTAATAGCCAACATCCGAAACGGATAGGCACTGCCAGAAGAAGATCTTGAGATCTTCAAGATCTCTTTGTAATTGAAACTGTCCACCGTGCCTTAAATGCGTACTAGGAGGGTTCACGCGTAATGTTGCTGGCGTTCAATCGGGGATTTTCACGAAAAATGTTTAAGATATTCCTGCCCGTGAGGCGATTGTGATTCGAGTAATCAATATTCGTAGTTCCGCCTACATTTTCTCTTACGTGGTTCGAATGCTGGATTTTATTTTGTATCCGATTATGGGACAGAGACTTGACATGATTGTGTTTTCACTAAGTCTAATATGATTTTACTCGGTACTGTAGATCATATATAATTATTAGTCAGATTTCTCACAAACACAATTACGAAGAAAACATAAATACAAACGATCGAAAACTGAAGTGGATTTTTATCACATCCAGACAGGACCAATTTCAAGGAGATCTAGCCCAAAAGGATGCGTCGTCAATAAATGACACTTGCTTCAGTCCCTCTCTATTTTTTCCCATAAACATCGTTTTTCCCGATGCTTTCGATTATACTTTACCATGTAATGTAGTAAATTTGTAAACATCGTTTAATTGTCGCGAGGCCTACTTTAACGCCCTTTTTGGGAAGTATTAACCGAACTTGACGTAGTGTGAAGTTTGGATTTTTGCCAAATAATCATTTTTTGGTGAAACTGTTGCTTATTTCTTCGATTGCGTAATTTATTTATAGCTTTTGTTTCCTGGTATAGCTTTACCCACTTTGGCACGAAATCAGGAGACTTACGAGATAACGCTGTGCTACTACAATACTCAATTACAGTTTATGACACAAGAATATCGCTTCAAATTATTTTGAAAAAACAGCACACGTTGTAAAACAATACCACTTGTTTCATCTGCAGCACAGCAACTGAGTTGCAACTTGCAAAGCGTATTAGAGTGTATTTCAAGAAAGTTATGTTGCTGTGGTACACGAGTGTACCTCCTATTCGTCTGAAATATTGACCGAACGCTGTTGCAGGACTAATTGTACATTGCAGTGTTTCTTCTTTAATTTTGTTAACATCAGTCTTTGTTTTATCCCTCAAATGTTTTCCCGCGATTTTTATTTTCATTGTATTCATTTCAATTTATCAGTTCTTATGTATTACTTATTATTTACTAAAGTATATTATATATTGTTATTAAGTAAATTTTCATGATATATTCATTTAATGCTTATGGTATTATAGCAACCATCATAAGTGAGTTATTTTTACCATAATTTTACTGAATGTTGGCCGTGACAGGACAATAAAAGTTATAAAATAACATTATGTTGCTCTTTGCAAATATGGACAGGAATAGACAAATTACTCACCTATGCATTGTTTATTGATTCAATTTGTCCAGTTTTGCTAAATTTCTCAATTATTATTATTATAAGAAATGCAAGATATTTTTTTCTAAACAATGGATGATACTAAACATTGCACGGGTAAGTATAAATAGTACCTTACGACACGGAATAAACTGTAATTATAAACGATATTTTAGCAAGTTTATTAGAAGCTATAAATTCTTCACAAACTTTGCAGAAAATATTAAAACTAGATCATAAAACGTAGTTGATGTGGTAATTTTGCTTCATAAGTGTGGAGATCAAAATATTCTAAAATATGAAGAGATTTGACGATAAAGCAATTCAAACATGCACAGTCCACCTCCAAATGTTCCAGGGGAAATAGAATTGCATTGCAATAAATTCGAACTGTCCCATGACGAAGAAGTAGTTGTTGGAAAAAAATAGAAGTTGGAACTACACAGGAAGCAAGTGAGTTAATCAAAGCAAGAATACAACATTATGGAAAATCGCATCATGAAATACTTTCCTTATATTTTAAAAATGATATGATTGCATGTATTCGGAATTAAACAGAGCTTTATTCCCCAAAAAATAAAAAATAACCAACCATCGAATTTATCAAAAGAACTTTACCAGTATCTTGAGTTACTTCTTATTAGTGGTTACCATAGCTTATCTTCTGAAAATGATTACTGGTATATGCAGAAGGCATGCAAACACTAATTTTTACTAGTTTCATGCAATAAAACAATACTTTGATCTTGCTGACAATATTAATCTCGTTAAGTCTAAATATCGGTGTTATATGATAAATTTAAAGAGTTTGGAATTTTTAAAATCATTTCAGTATTGATGGAGCGACGGTATGTAACATACCACGAACATCACTCAGATAAAATGTTTATATAAAATAAACTTATTTGATTTGGATTCAAAGATATGGATGCTTTGTGAACATGATGATTATTCCTATAATTTTGGAAGTTATTGAGAAAAACAATTAGAGCAACGAAACATGAATATGTTCTCAGAGATTTAAGACTCAGCTAATCACATATATACTTTCACAGTCTCTTGACGAATTATGATCTTATGAAGAATTTAGCAGCACAAAACGAATGCTTGAAGCACCATCAGAGAATCGAACAAATAAATGTGTCTCCTCATTTCGTCAACGAAATTGAAAAAACCTAATAGAGATGTCTTCGATTCTTGATCAAATGGTAGTGTATAATGCGTACTGAAAACGTTATGTCTCCATTTATCGCAGATGTCAAAAATGACAGAAGACATATTGGAAGCTGGGTCTGCTAAAAACCCTTATTGCATTGTTTTAGGACATCCCACCTATCCCAGCTCGCGGATGTGAATCCGGTAGGCCATAGGCATTCGAATGATCCCCCATGTTTTTAGGTTCAGTAAATCTCGAGTTGAAAGTCGCGACGGACAAACAGACGTCCGCACCGATTGCACTAGGGTTCCCTTTCAGGTATAGAAGCCTAAGAAAGAGATTATGCAAACCAATATATTGACATAGCCGATCATCTATGTGCCAGCTGTCGGTCCAAGGGGAGGAAAAATGGCGGTGGAACTTCTTACCGAACGCACTGAATTTAGCTATTGTAGCAGCATTCCAATTCTATCAACGTGTAAATAACAAAAAAAAAATGTTTCCCACTTATATTTTCGAAAAAAAACGATTTAGTGGTTTTGTTGAAAGTTAATGAAACACAGTGGAAAAGATCTGTAGAAGGGAATACCAGATTTGATTGTGGAAATCACATGCCTAATTGCACCAGTGAGGGACAATATGTTGTTGGGGAATACAAAACATGAAAAATTACATAAAAATTGTTTTAAACAATACCATTGAAATAACTAAATTCTATTTACTTTTGTGCTTACACTAGTTAGTAAGTTTTATAATAAAAATATTAATAACTTTCCACTTACAGTATTGTGGAAGTGTATTAAAGAAAAATTAATAACTATAACAAAAGAATTATAAAAGTTTACGGAAGAAAGAAACAAACGAGTTAGTGAAACGACGAACTAAGGGAAATAATAAAAAATAAGAAACAGCTGCAGAAAGAATAGTTAAGGTCGAAAAATACGATAGATACAAGAAACAGAGGTCCAAGTCAAAAAAAGGATGATGCAAGTGAAATTAAAATCATGGGAAGAATTTGGCAAGAAGATGGAATGGGCTGCTCTAGAAATAAAAAAACTATTTCACAAATAAACTTAGTTCGCTTAGAAAATGAAAAAATGTATAAAACTAAATGTATAAAAAACAAAGACGAAGGACCGGTCATTGGTGAAAGAAGATGATATCATAAGGAGATGGAAGGAGTATTTTAAGGAAATGTTAACGATAAAACAAACGCAAGAAATGGAAATAGAGGAAGTAACTCAACGAAACAGTAGAGAACATATGGCAAAATACAGGTAGAAATAAAAATAGAACAACTATTAGAGGCTTCGAATAAGTTAAAAAGAAATAGTGTAACGTTAAAAATGGTCAAGAACCTAGGAAACAAAGGACTACTAATGCTAACCAAATTGTTCAATAAAGCACGGCAAGAAGAAAAGATTCCTAAAGAGTAAAAGATAGGAATACTATCACCAATATAGAAAGAAGTAGATAGACGGAAATGCACTAACCAAGAAAGAATTACATTGTTATTAATAGTAGCCAAGATGTATAGAACAATTTTAGAATGGGTCGAAGAGTGCAAGATCATATTTTTATAGTTAAACAACTAATTTACATCTGATAAAATATTTGTAGCATTTACTGAACTTGAAAAAGCATTTGATAACGTTAAAGGAAATTAGTGTGGAACAACTTAAAACAGAAAAAGATAAATGATAAACTAGTCCAATAATATATTCGATACGAAAACACAAAAACCTATGTGAGAACCGGAAACTTACAGTCTGAAGAAGAGAAGAGAAAAAACAAGAAAACCTACAACACAACTTGGAGATATGGCACTACTTTCAAGAAAATTAAAGATAAACGTAGACAAGACTAAGGTGATAGTAATAGGAAAAGAGAAACTAGATATATCAATAAAATTAAGCGAAACCAAAATTTAAAAAATCAAATATTTAAATATTTGGGAGTGAAGATACAGACAAAGAGAAAAAAGATGTGGAAATAAACAATAAATTACAAAGAACAGCCAAGGTCTACCATATATTAAAAACATATTTATTAGAAAAAAAGAAAATTCTAAAAAAACGAAAAGCGCAATCTTCAAAACTATCTTGATGTATAGAAGTGAAAGTTACGTTGTAACAAAGCAGATAGAAACCAAAATTCAAGCCATAAAAATAATATCTCTACAGGATATAAAAGGAGTTACGAAAAGAGATAAATCAGAAATAACGAAATAAGAAAGGAATTGGAAGTGGAATCGATCTCGAAGAGCATCAAACGCCAACAACTAAGATGGTTTGGACATATCGTGCGGATGGGAGAGAAAAGTAAAACAAAAAGAATATGGGAATCCAGATCGTAGCAAAAAAAAGAAGAGGCAAATCAAAGAAACCATGGAACAATAACGTAGTGGGACTTACTTGAAGTGAAGAGAAAAAATTGACAAAAAACAAAAAAGATGGGTCAAGCAAATTCATAGCGAAGAATGTGATAATGTGATTTACCTTAGCAACTGACGGTATATTAAAGATGTTAATTTTTTTATTGTAATATATATTATTCTGGGTAACGTCCCCCCTTTGAGAACATACTATACTTTGAAAATTGCAAGTGGTCTATAAAATTTAATGGTTTATTCTGTTAGTAGTAGTCACGAATAACATATTATAGAACATTGTATAAGATTATGCGTCTTTTAAAAGGTTAATGTTTTATCCTTCTACACTAAAGATTTTTAATAATAAAAACTTTAATTCCAAATTCGCTTTGTTCTCTATATTCGCTGTACACATATGTACTCATATAATGTTCAAGTTGCCATTTTAAATTTTATTACTTTTAGCCAGAAAAAAAAACATGTACTTAATATTAAAAATAGATAAAAAATAAGACATTAAGCAAAAATGCAATAAATAAGAAAATCCAAATACTTTTGGATACAAAACGGACATAAAAGTTGAAAAAACAGCTAAGACTAGTTTTCTATATATTGCCCTTTACATAAATACACTTCACTGCTTTCAACAGCCAATTAAAGTAGCATTAAAAATATATTAGAAAGAGACATTCTCAAAGCAAGATAAATTGTAGGTTTGCTGAATTTTGTTCAACATAGGCATCATTTTGGAAATTAATAGGTAATAGTTAAGAAGTGGGGACAACTAAGCTCTTAGAAGACACTTTCGTTGATAACAATTTTGACAAAACTAACATACACCATTTTAAATCCAATTTTATCTTAGCTTGAACAATTTTTTCAGTTTCATCTATTGAAGAGTTGCTATTAACGTATAATGCCTTTTCACTGTCGGGTTACAATGATTTATTGATATTTTTTTCGATATTAATGACTAAATCGCATAATAATGCGTTTTAACCAATTCTACAAAAAACAATCGAAATGTGTGAGAAAACAATCTTCAACATAGTACTATGACATGTAACATCAACTTTTTGGAATAACACCAAAAAAGCAGTAACAAAAATGCACTTTTGTTTTTTTAAACATCTGACTTATTGAAAAAAACATCGCAAAAAAGCAAGTAAAATGCACTTGCTTTATGTTGCAAAATATTGGTTTTGTTAAGATATACCATAAGTTACACTTTTATGTTTAGAAACGTTTATTATCAAAATTTAAGTTTAATTTTATCAATTACCATCGGGAATTCAAAGCTATTACTCCATAAAAACCCACAATTTTCGAAAATGTTTTTTACAACCTAGTATTACCCTTTGTTTCCAGTACTAAGAATCATCTATCCATTTTATGATAGTGCAAATACAAAATTATAACCTAAACATCAATCCTGTGAAAAACAGATTAAAAAAAAAAATATATATATATATATATATATATATATATATATATATATATTCTGTTTAGAAATGTCCTCGGTACTCAAAAGGAATCTTTTCCCGCATAGTATCAGACATCACCTGGGATACATTTTGAGAATATGACGTGTTACATTTTTAAAGAAGCTTGGCAGTGTTTTATAACTCACCTCGCTTGTCATGGGTGCTGGTAAGTTATGAAAAAGAATGGGAAAGATATGAATATTAGGATTTTTGCTAGAATCTAGTGTTGGGATATGGCTTCTGCGGTACTGTGTTGGGCGGTGTAACAATGAGCTCGCGTGGATAGGATGCTAAGATCCTGAAAACGGACTTAAGCGTACCCACTAAATAACAGAAAAATATAGACATGGAAATAACCACAAAATATGTATATTCAGGTCACGAGATATTCAAACTGCTGAAATACAGAGGCGGTTAAATCTAAACCGGGCAGCGTATGGATCATTAAGAAACATATGTGATGACATATGAAGCGGAAATCTTGTCACTGACTAAAATAACAGCAGAAAAATTTCGAATAATTCAAAGAAAATGAAAAGATCAATGATAGAATAAAAAATTAATAATTAAAGAAAAACACAAGTTATAATTGTTATAGAAAGAATAAATAACCTACAATGGAATTGGGCAGGACATATGGAAACCAAGAGCTAATAAACAAAGAATAAGGCACCACACCACTCACGCGCTAGACAGTAACTTAAATTTTAAGCTCCTTTATTGCTTGATCAAACCTAAAAGGACATCATACAGCCAACGGAAGGAATTACTTACTTTTGACATGGAAGAACGCACAGCCCGCAGCACTTCTCCATGCCGGTGAGATTCTTTTCGGCTTCGCGCATGTCCGTGTTGATTTGGTCCATCCCATCCTCAATCCGATCCAGTTGCTCTGCATTCACACGAAAGAATTAGTCAATCGTCATAGCTCACAGCGTGCTTAGAAGCTGTAGGTTAACAGAGTGTATACATGAATTATTAGTAACAAATGGCATGCACATGCTATTTTCGAAGAAACAGCTAACACCGATTTCGCATTTCAAGTTGAAGTTCACTCCTTTGCTAGTTCTCCGAAAACAAATTTATCCCTCGTTTCAATCTCGAAACTGCCAATAGGAGGGAGATTATGAAATAAAAACTCAAAATGCTTGTTTATATAAGAAAAAAATAATATTCATCAACTAATGCAGCACCTGCTGAAATCTGGGCTACGGAACATGTGCATTTATTAATGTGTCGTTTATTCAATTTGAATTTTGGTGTTCTGCTTTTTCTTAAGACTGTATTGCATACAAGTGACAATATTTATCATTTTGTATAGTACTTCATATGATGTACCATTTAAAAAATCTAATGTTTTCCACCAATTTTTTAATTTATTTCTACTATAAAATTACAATTACAATGTCTAATGAATACTATGCACTTAACATATACTAGCAAGTGCCTAAAAAGCTATAAAGACATTTGCCTATATTAGTTTACTTTAATTCTACATTATTAGACCTAGCAACGGGGCAATTTTTTGTCAACTGCTACTAGCATTCCCCCATATTCTTTCGAAGTATTTAAAATTAACGGGATAATACCCAAGGCATTTGAAAGAATTTTGTATAGCTAATAACGCAAATTGAACCCAGGACTGAAAAATATATATCATTGCCAAAAAATTGTTTTAAATTTTTTTTGTGATAAATATTTTAATATATTTTGCATCGATTATAATTGGTATTTCATTTCAGAAATTCCATCTCTATTCTCTACCGTTTTATACAAATAAAAACAAAAACTATCTTCAGTTGAAAATAAGATTATTCCTTACAACTATATTGTATCATCTAGATAATTAAGGAATTAAATCGATGAACAAAGACAAAATACTAATTATCTACATTCAAATTGTATTCGTGATTCTGTTTGTAGCAGTTATTTTCGACTACATTCGTGGTCGAGATTATTATATTTACATATTACTGCTACTAGATCTGCTCCACTGTCGCTACCATAACATTAATTGTGGTTGTCCAATATTCCATCTAAAAAGAACAACGCTTTAACGATTCAGTTATCTGTGATGTAAAAGTAAAACCAAATCCTATTCATCTTTAGCACAACACTATTCCTGAGTTACTTGTCCACGATTGCAATTGACTTTAAGTGTATACGTGTAATGATTCTTTAAGACAATTTATTAACTAGTAACGAAAGAACAAATTATTTGCAAGTTAGTCACAGTTCTGACTACATTAATTTAGTAGATTTGACACATAAAGTTTAGGGGTCTTAAGCTTAATTTAAAATGTTACATTAATAAATGATTTTGAATAGAGATGCAAAGGTGTAAAAAATGTAATCAATAAATGTCACTGATTGACCTTCAAAATTGACAACCCAATCGTCGAGTTATTCCATAATTTCTCATTTTATTGATTCCCCAGTCTCTTTATAATCAAGTGAAATTACCAGATATGTTTAAATACATAACATGAAGCTAAACGCAATAAAAAAAATTGTTCTGAAATTAGAATCGCCATGGTACGTATCCAAAACCTTATTTTCGGATACCGTCATAAGCAGGAGTAGATGGTATAGTATGGAAACTTTCCATAGTCCGGAACATAAAATTTATGAAATAATATGGTGTTATAGTTAGCTGAGAACTATCGTAGAAAATTAAAAATTAAATAAATGACTGATTCTGTGTATAGTTTTAACCTTTTATCTGTACCTTGTTTTGCTAACTCAAAAAGGTACAAGTTAAAAAAGCATTGATTGACGTTAAAGCAGAAACAGACAAAAATGCTGCTTGTGTACTTTGAAAGTCAAGTAATTAGAATTCGTAGTTGCACTGTGAATGATTATTGATTCACACTTTTACAAACAAGTAGTAAAACGTAAATGAATCTTTTGTAAATATAATTTTTGTGGCAATTATCATACACTTCGTTAAAATATATTATTATCGATTATTAGAATACATGCGGGTGTTTACAAAAAGTCATTCTAATTCAAAACTGATAACTAATATTTCTTGCCTATTTTGAAGATTCAAATTAAGAAATACTATGATTGTAACACAAAGTGTTTAAGTGAATTGCAAATATGCACATGGTATAAAAGAAGAATACGTCAAATAACTATTAAATAAGAAATCCAACATTTTGCAGCGATACGTAACCATGGCTTGACCAATTTCGAAGACAATAATTCAAATGAGTTCTAACATACAAAATTTAGAAAATACAAAAAATTGTGGATCGAACTTCTCGAGCCCAAAGGGTCAGTTGCAATACATGACTTTAAGCAGTAGATCAAGTAACCAGTACAATATAAGAGAAAAATAAGATATGAAACAACCTATCCATAAAACGATTTTTTAGTTGTATTGAATATATAGTTACTCTGTAGAAGCCATAATTTTCGCTACTCAGCTACACGACCAAATCTGTAAAGTCAATTCCACCATAGTACTAAAATGGGATACTAAGATACACATTTAACCAAAAATAAATTGAATAAGCAGAATGTGGATTTCTAAAATTGTCTAGTTCATATATATTCTTTGTAGCAGAACGAACGAAAAATATTTCTGGATAAATACGACATAATTTCCATCGCGTGTCGATCTACTGTATTCGTACAAACAATACTAATGAGGTTTGGCCACAAATAGAACTATTAGTACCATTTATAGCAGCGTTTAAAAAATTTAGATTTTAATATGGATATACACCCCGACTTCTCTTGAAGCTTAATAAACTGATTTTATTATTTGAGAAATTAAATCTAAGTCGCAGCTTCATTCACATTTTACAACTTGAAAGTATCTATTGCTAACAGATCTACACCTTAATTAATTTAGTATACAAACTTGTATTTAGAATCATGTCAAGATCGCACGACCCTGAACATATGGATATTGTAATAATTTAAACCAACACGCAGAATGCGGACATGGTGCGGGTGAGGCAATACAAGAGTATCAGCTACACAATAACCGAATACCAACTGGCAAAGTATAAATGAATTTATCTAAATTCTGAATTAGATAAATACAGACAACCAAAACGAGACTGCAGATGATAATTGTAAAAAAGAATTAAAATACACATTGGAGCTGGGATCAGATATTTAAATTTAAATATCTGAATATGTGACAACTAAAAATGTACACACATAAAATATTAATACTTCTAACGAATTATATTTTGAATCCCAAAATTCCTTTATACTTTCTCTACAGCGCATGTTGGTCCATTGTATTTTGTAATATTTCTTATAATTAACATCATGAATAAAATTAGACAAAAAAATTGCACGCCTAGATACCGTTCGGATAGTGATACTCTTTCCAATGTATTAATATAACAATACAAATAGAAACATTGTTTGTACCTTGGAAACTACACAGATTCATACAAAATTTCATCATCTTTCAACCAGTAGTTCCCGAAAAATAAAAATAAAACAGTACCAGTATAAACTATGAAGCAATTTAAGTCAATTCCTAAAACAGCGTAGAAAGTATCTATTTAATGAACCCATGTAAATAATTTTTAAAAGAATGATATGTTCCTCCTTCTTGGGCTTAAAAATTGAATTTAATTCTATTTGAAAGAGTAGACTGGTTCCTAAAACTTAAAAACTTACGTATGCATAGTTTGAACAAATCTTTATATTTTAAAGCAGAAGAAAACAAATAGAAAAATAATCTTCAGAAGATTCAAGGGGGAGAGAAGAAAAAGAAAAGGGTAGTGAAAGAGGCAGAGAGGAATAGTGGGAAAGAGAGAGATACGCTACATTGTTATGAATTTTTCTAGCCACCCCTTAAAGTATAGTTCAAGTTTTCAAATTAGAATTCTAACTTGCAGAGTGAAATTCTACGATTTTTCAGTCGTAATACATTTAAAGGTAGCCTAAAAGTGATTTGGTTTATCCAAATAATTATAAAAACCTAAACTTACTTTATTAACAAATTACATTGATGCTTATATTAATTTTAACAGTACATTGTTAAAATCTGCAGTAACTTAAACAATAACGCAATTGTTATGGTAGCGACAACTCTTCGATTAATAGTACTACGTCTCAATCGATCATAACACTCATTTGGCACATTCATGTTCCTTTAATTTTCAAAATACAAAACGCACTGTGCAATTATAAGTAATCTTCAGTTTTCACAATCGATCTCTAAAATATTATTATTTTTTAAATAGTGCAGCCAACAATTAAGGTAATAACTTTCTGTTTGTTGGTAGTGTGCACAAACCAACCGTAGCCGCTCAAGCGCTTCGTTCGGTTAACTGTTTCCTCTGGAATATTGAAATGCACTACTGAAACTACCACTACATGGCATGCTAGTAAGTAGGATATAAAACACTGGCGACACTACTCTACAGCGGCAGCAGTAGTAGCTCGAGCATCGAGAGTGTGAAGAACGTTTAAAGTAATGTGGGGTGTGTCAACTTACATTGATAGTGTTAGTCCTTCGTGTGTATTGGTTGAATCATGTCATCGAATTATGTACATTATCATTATTAGTTGTGAAAGAGTCGCTTAAAACGTTCTGCGCCGGCCAAGATCGCAGTAATCCGCCATTAATCGCGCAGAACGTTTTAAGTGCATCGTGTTTTTGCTGGAGTATAATGCTGAGGTATGAATGGAGTGTTAGTGGTTGGGACGAGGAGAGGAATGCGGAAAACTGACATGAACTGTTGTTTAATTTCGATAAAGTTAAAAAATTACAGTTTAGTTCGAAAGTAATTTGGTATAGTGGGTAATCGTTTTATAAACTGGTGGATAGTGGTGGAACAGTGGGTGGCGGTTGGTGGTCGGCACAGGTTGCGGGACAGCAATTAAATGCTTACCACCCTGTTCGTCCAGCATGACTAGGGATTTCATTCCAACCTCGTGGCTCTACAAACATCAACACAGTCAACTGGAGGCACCCGACACACACTTTAACCACGTTCACCCCGTGAGCATGGCCAAAATGTGCTTTCGACACCTATACACATGGAGTGTTAGCAGGGGCCCGGAACATGAAACCAACAAATCATGTTATATAGCACCCAAAGACACCCACCAACAAGTAATTAGTCAGAATAGTAACCAAATGTATTATTACAAACAACCACCCATGTTAGAGTGTAACAACGGTTCTGCAACGCCTAAATGCTTACCGCCTTGGTGATCGAGTAATTCCAAAGTCTTGGCTCCAGATTCCTCACTCTACAACATCACAGTTTGTAAACCAACGCTAGTGCTAAGCATTCACAAATAAATCTTCCACATCTCAAAATAAAATGCTAAAAGAGTATAGGTTTACATGGTCTTGACACAACAGTTACGACTTGTGAAACAGGGTGCATATTAGATAAGTTAAAGAGTGCAACTGGCCATATTAAGCAAAGCTCTGACAAACACGCATGCAGTGTGTAGACATGTGAGACCGCAAACGGCTAGCTTTAAACAGATGAGTGGGTAGGTATAACAATGTATTAAGTATGAGTATATAATGAACAAAGTATAAAGTATGAATGACATGTTAAATGTGAAAAAATATTAAAAATGCCACTAGTTATTTAAAAATAGTTAAAAGTAGATCTGAAAGCATGCGTTAATAGTGAGTAAAATAAATAACAGAAATTTATAAAACAAATGTTGTATGTGAAATTTGGAAAGTTAATAAAATGAAAAAGTAAAGACGTGATTACAAAGCAGAATGGTAGGAAGGAGGAGAAGGTAAGGGTGTCGTACGTGTGTGAGGAGTGGAGTGACTCACCTCCCTGGTCATCAAGAGCGACCAAGGTGCGGATCCCAGCCTCCTTGCTCTAGCAGCACAAAAAGTGTACAGCGTATGTTAGTACATGTCAGTAAGAAGTAGATGTGGCCTGTTAGTAGGAAGGCGATGGAACACCCAACCTCAAGAGTATGCCCACGTATGCGTGAAACGTCGACCAGCACCTGAGTGCGTTACCATCCCCGTTTTGCATGTTATGGTAGTGGCTGTAGGTGCGGTCTGCGAGTGTCTGTGTGTGCACACGGTAGGTGTATTTGTACATGGAACACATCACGACACTGCCACACTTGCAGGGCTACCGCTACCACAACATTCAAATCTTACTTTATGCGTTACCGCTTCTCTTGTCGGTGATTGCTGCGCATTGCGAAGCACATTGCTGACTTGCAGCGCAGTATGCACGAACATATTTTAGTGTGTACCGTAATGAACCTGATGCAGGCCTAACTCAAAACAAAATTGGTAGCGCTACGTTTGCTCTTCCGTTTCTTCTTTCGGAAAGCTGGCTAAAATCAATACAAGATTAAAATGTTAAGATACACATAACAGCTGAACCAGCCCAAAGGTGTTCCAGATGGAAATGTTCTGTTCAAACACCAGAAATTTAAGTAACGACTGCTTTGCAAGCAAATTAAATACGTAATCGATATAAAATTTTGTTCGACACTTAGGAGACGCCAACAAAAACGACGGTACTGCAACACGCACCTCACCGATTTCATAAATACATTAAAACAAAATATAAAAGCTTTGAATTATGCTGAATTACTACGTCATTGACTTCGAAATAAAGTTCAATATCCTAGTGATTTATATGACTATATAGTATTTTTCCATATACCGATTATTCGCTATTATAATAAATCGCTAATTTTATTGAAAAACCCATAACTTTTTCAACTTCTAAGGTGTATTGGAAAAACGAATGATTAAAGCACTTAAGTAGTCCGACCGTCCATTCCGAAAATAAGTTATAAATAATAGTCAAAATCAAGACGTAAACATTATTATTCCAAATATTGATAATTAATTTAAATATAAAATACATGGGCCATTCGTAAAGAATTTAGTTGCACCAAAATAATAAAATTTATATTCAATTAATTTAATTTTAAGACAGGTAATATGTACTTTACGGTTTAAAAACCAATACCAAATAATTATAAAGTTTTCGCATGATTTTTTCTATAAAATTAAAACCTTTGCTTGCTAATATTTGTGAATAACCTTAAAAAACGAGCTTTGTAGAAGATAAGAATAAAAAATCAATCCAGAGTTGCAGATCACTACGTATGTTGCATCTGCAAGAGTCAAGCACATAGAGCAGAGTGTAAACAAGAGTCGTATAGCCGTAACTGTTTTTGTGAGTGAGAAAAATTACTTTCAAACATATTTAAACCTTAAAAACTCTTAAAAAATCTTCAAGCATATACTAATAAAAGGTATGTATAAAAATTCGTACCCTCACAAACAATCAAAAAGTCCAATATCAGTAGAAACTTACTAAAAAAGGGCAACTCAACCTTTTGACAAATATGATTTAAACATCTAATAATTCTTATAGGAGAAATACAAACGCGATAAATACAGAGACAATTCTTAAGTAAACACCGTAAATTTCCGAAATATTCGTGGGTTTCATTGAATAGACTTGCAGATGTGTGTGTAACATTTTGGAAGTTACTGCATATGTTTGGAATTCTTGGTGCTTTCAGACAAAAACGTATTGTTCAACAATACGAAGATGATGTAAGTCAAATGTTACTGTTGAGTTCAAGACTGTAAAAAAGAAAGAATCAGGGCACATTCAAATCCATCCATTAGATATATACAACCGAGAGCTATAAAACGAGTTATCAAAGAAAATCGCCATTTCAAGTGCGCACATGACAGCAACTGCAAATGAGTCATTACATAGCTGCCAGATTGACAGCAGACAACTAAAAAAGCCGCGCGTCCTATAAGCTTTTGGTATTATGTCAAATTTTCTAATAAATCGTCTTTCGTTCAGTTTTTATGAGCTTAAAGAACGCCCAGCCAAGAATTTAACATAAACCTATTACAAGCAACCATCACGAAGGATGGATAGATTTCCATTACGATATAATGTGTCATTTGGAGCACATGACGATCAGAGATAGTGGCACGTGTGGGCGACATTAATTCGAAAAAAATACACTGAAAAGTTTTTACGTATTCTCACTAGAACAGCTGGAGCTTAGGATTATGGAAGATTGGCGCTCTATGTCTCACTGCCAAGAAAACCCAAGTTTCTGTCTTCTATCTTATAAAACATGTCGATTGTGTAGTGAGGCACTGTCATTCAAAATCTGATCTTCGCGAATTCATCGATGCCAAGCCAGACCAAATTAGTTTTGCAAACAGCGAAAAATGAAACAAATTTAATTATATAAATATTGTATCAAGCGAATTCAGCGAAGAATAAAGCAAATTTCCAACAATATTTTACTTATGGGTTGTTCTGTAGATATAAAAATGTTTTCACTGACGCAAATATTATCGCAAATATGAAGATATTCCATGAAATATATTCACCTATTTTAAAAAAAAACAAAATTACAAAGAGCACCAAAAAGTAATTTTTAGTCTTTATAATCAGTAGGATTATTAAGAAAGATCTTATCAAAACGTGAAATACTGCACTATGTTGTAATACCCTCTACAGCATGTAGATTTTTCACTAAACTTAACTGCTGTCGCAACATCCTAACGTATCAAGTATCTTAGAATGTGCGTCTACTAATATTTATTAGAAAGTGAAAACCACTTAAGGTGTTCAGATTTGAATATGCTGTACTACATTCAATATTCAAATTTTGAGAAAAACAAATAAAACAATAAACTTGATCAACAGAGCAAGGATTAAGGAAAGTTACTAAATTGTTAAGCTGTAGAAATGTAATGTATGCCTGAACCATAAAACTTTAAAACTATGCAAAGAAGTTTCGTCCAAGATAATTGCATTTTTACTAAAAAAAAAAAAAAAACAGTTGGAAACAATCTTATCTTGACAAAAAACGATTATCGCATAAATTTATTCTTTAGAATAAAAAGACCAATCAGAAGATCAATTTTATGTTGTTTACAATTTAAAAATTAACAATTGATTACTTATAAGTATTTCCACTTCGTTTGTAATAGACCCCTCACCCTTCCTATAAAACCCCTTTTTCTATAAAAGACGGTACTTAATTTTCTTATTCAGTGTTTCTTTCTTCGGGACATGAATATCACAAAAGATATGCAAATTATACAACTTCTACCTCAACTAGGATTTTGAAATACACTGATCATGTAACATGTACTCATTTGCTGGAGAAACTATTGTTGAGCAATCCTGCGAGACTAGAAAAGTTACCTTAATAAAATAGCTCAGTGGCGTATCGCTACTAAAAGCTGATTGGAAACAAGTATTCATAAAAATCATGTAATAGTACAATATAAACAGTAAAAAACTAGACCGTTTGTGATCAATAATAATCGACTGCGTATGGTCGAGAATATTCGAGAAAGCGGACGAAGTAAATACGTGACTTGCAGACAACATTACTCTACGATGTTGTATTAGAAAATTATGAAGAAAAGTTTATTACGAAATGCAGACTTCAATATAAATATTTCCACCGCAATGATTTTGATTTTTTTTATATATCTTTTATGATTGTTTTATTATCGATCAACCAGTTAATAGAAAAACCACATAACCTTTGTCTTAAGAATTAAGTGAAGTTGACCTGGCAAGTTTTCGAATACCATAAGTAGATAACGAATCTTAGCTCTAAATCCTTAACAGAGAGCAAAGACTAAAAATTGAGATAACGCCTAAGAATAAGCTTTCAATGTTATTTATAAACATTTTTCCTCCTATTCATTCGTTATCTCCTTATTCCTTTTTTTTCTATTTTGCCGAATCAAATACAAATACCATTCGACAAAATTGAAAAATGGTTAATTTCCTATAGTAAAATGATTTTCAGTTTATATCTGCAAAATTGATTGTCTCGAGTCTTAAAAAGATTAGTAAATAACACAAAAATATACAGCAACAAGATCCCACAATAGTTATGAATGTTAAATTAGCTTCACGCTACTTAAAATTTATAAATTACAATGGAAAACAGCATTGTGTGACAGGAGATTTGATTATAAAAATATTAAGACACCCATAAATTTCTCCTAAAAAATAATTTTTATAGTTTCCACTATGACCCATGTACACAGTGCTCTAAGATATGATCGGAACGGCAACAATACAATTGAATAATGAAATGGTCTCAATTTTAAGTTTAATCAGAATTTTCCCTTGAAAGTAAAACAAACCTTTTCTTAATTTCAAACATCTATGCAATGTCTTTGAATCTATTGGTGTTTTCCTTTCTAGCTACCTTAAAAACCGTTACTTAGAACAAAGTATTAAAACATATTTGGAGGTGAAGATGTAAAAATTCTTTTTGTTCGGCCTTCATCTTAATTAATTGTAACACCTTGAATTTGTAGTGAGATCATTAGCAATCCAACTAGGCTAATCAATTATTTTAGTTGTAGCATTGTAGCAACTATTGGAAAAAAAAACATGTGTAACTAAATTTTAATTAAAAAATAGGATCCATTAGATGTTATTATATGGTTCAGATTTAAAACCACATTACTCAATCCCGTCTCATTTCGCCAGAAACCAAATTAATATTTGAATACTTTTTTTTTATAAATGTAATTCTACTATGAATATTATTATAACTTATTTCTGCATACGGTGTTCAAAGTTAATAATTTTTGCAAAAGAAAAGAAACAAGTAAGTCACTATTTACTTTCTAGAAGAGAAAACATATTCGTTAGTTTCCGTGATGACAAAATAGTTGCAAAAATGCTGTGGCAGTTGAATCATTTCATATAACAAATTATTCGAAAGAATTAATACATCCTACTATTAATCAACAGTTAATGCTGTAATAATAAATGGACAACCCAAGCAAAAATAATATGGCATCACAAGGTTTGTGCTAATGAGGATAGCAATAGCGGTTCATATAAACAAAAATGTTTTACAAAAATCAATAGTGGATTAAATATACCTAACGTTTATATTTGATATATTAAAAAATATGTCTAAATCTGAAAGCTTATAAACAAGACAAGGCTACTGTGCCACAACAGCGTTAAAGCATCACAGACGTGTACTGGTTGTACAGAAAAAGTGACTAAGAAATTGCGTAATTATGGGAAGAATTATTATTAACTGATTGCATTTCGATGAGATAGCGTAAGAAATTCAGTCGAAGTATAAAACGAGACAACGGCCAGAAATGAAATAGCATTTCCTTTTCTGATGTAACTGATGATTCAGGATGTGGAAGAAGCTGAAGTATTGATAATCTATAACCATATTCTGGTAAAAGCAATTTCAGATATTTTCATTATATACACTTGATAGGTGATCCTACAGACACTCTACGGCAACTTATTTGTGTTTGGTATTCATAAAGGACCAGAAAACTTTTAATTAAAGAATTTGAGGTTTATTTATAAGAACACTGAAACATGTTCCCTCGTCCGTGGGTTCCCTGTCTACTTTGCAAAATAAAAATGTATGAGTTACATCTTCTGTAACCGCATGCTTTTCTTTACAATTACAACTGAAAGTGGCCATATTGAACGGTGGATTTATACTTCATCCCTTTTTTGACAGATGTCAATGATGCTTCCGTTTGGTAAATATAGACAATTATACGAAAAAAACGGTGAGTTATTATTAAAACACGTCGCAAATTCGATGGAAATTTGAAATAATAAACTCGTGTAACTTTTGGTTGAAATAGTGCATTAATACTAACCAAAAATTGATTGAAAAATTTGATGAAAATGGATCAGTAACGAATATGACTTCGTAAATATCAGCATGGAAGTAAGATCCTCTTAGAATTATGCCTAGTTAGTGAAAGTGTCGCTGCAAATCTGAAAACATTGACTTGGCATCGTGCACTGTAATTGGACATTTCAAGAAGCTCCCTTTACCGAATATTCACTAAAAACCTGCACCTTCATACTTTCGAAATTCACCTCGTACAAGAGCTTAAACTTGCTGACCACTCTCACCGTCGACAATTCAACAATTGGCTTTTAGAGCCTCATGAAGTAGATTCACAGTTCAGTCAAAAATCATCTTTAGTAATAATGTCCATTTTCGATTCGACGAGTTCGTAAATAATCAAAATTGGCGCATTCGGAGTTCAGAAAAACCTGGCGTATAATTTTAAACAGGCAACGTGATAAACCCAGACTTCTTCAAAGGCGATGCAGGAAAAACCGTAACTGCGAATGGCGGTGGTTATTGTTACAAGATAATCAATTTTTTGTTAATATAGACTTGAAACACATGTAATTCTAGCATAAAGGTACCATCTATCATGTAGCTCGAGCAACAGTTGATTTATTACACCAACAATTTTCTGGTCGCCTCAATTCACGAAATACCGACATTAATTGATCAGCAATTCACAAACAGTTGACGATCTCAAGAATAAAATACGACGTGTTATAAGTGAAACTGACAAGAACATGTGCGAACCTATAATAGAAAACTCTGTGAAAATCAAGATTTGCAGTCAAAATCAAGGTAGTTATTTGTTGAACAGTTTTCCATATTTATCGTGTTTGTATATTTTTGCACTCTTTGATCCATTCTTTCAACAGCTACGGCTTTTTGGAGGACGGAAACTATCGAAATATCTCACACCATCAATTACTTTAATAAAAATTTTGTAATATTTATGGTACGACTGCAATCCATGGAATTTAATGTTAGATAATAAACTTTATGACAGTTAAACCAAAAGCTACAAGCAATCTATAAGCCTTAATCTCAGAAAAAATAGTGCCAATATGTAAAAACAGAAAGAGCGAAAAAAAGAAAAAATGATGGACCATAATTAGTTCTTACCCAATAATAAAAAAGTAGTCCTTTTTTGGAGACTTTTTAAAATGGGGGCAGCTCAATCATTAGCAAATATATAAACTACATAGTTTATTAAAATTATTGAAAAAAAAATCTTATCAAGCACTAAAACAATTATTTTTTAAATTTAATATACTATCACATAAATAAATTTGTTGTTTAAAAAAAAGTCGTTAAAATTCTATTAAGAAAAAAATAGATACAAATGAGAATAAACGAAATACCAAAGAATGCGGTTCGTCTATTGCATTCGACTGACTAAATGCAAAATCAATAGTAATTTCCAAAACGAGTATCTACTCGTCTACCAAATGCAATTCTAGTTATTTTAAGCTAATGACATTTTTTCTCGAAGCCATTTTATCTTTCATATAAAAGAACAACATTTAAAGCTTTTAGTCATATTAACAGCTATATTAACAATTCAACAAACAATTATGTTGAGTGGGTGAGTATGCCATGTGACTTAAAAATATTGAAAAGACAAGGATATAGCATTAGCTTTTGGTAAGTTAAATCAAGATGTGTTTCTTAACCCACATTTTTTATGATTTAATTATTTTCGCTAAATGACTATAAAGATAAATGATTCAGTATGTATTGAATTTTTTTATGTTGCCCCATATTAGTTTTATTAAGTCAAAACTATTATTCGTCTTAGAACTAAATTAACTTCGAATTAAATCCTGCTATGAAAATTACATTTATATAAAATATATATTTTCTTTTTCTTTTCCTTTAAGGGGACATTCCAATGTAACGGGTTAAAAAATTCGATTTTTTTGACATTTTTCGATAGTTTTTACCCATAGAATTGATATCCTTCAGTCAGTTTAGGTGATTCCTGTTCTGTTCACCAGTTATAACGCTCCAAAAGAGAGGCTCAAACTGCGCGCGCTCGGGTTTCGAAACAGGTATACGGATTAAACATTCGATCAGTTATCTCGTGTTAATACCTGTGTCTATTCTTACAGGTGTACAATAGAGACGTACTTTTTCATGATTTTAAGTAACGGTTTCGTGAAACGACCAGTATTATTTGAGATTTCGTCCTGGAAAGAGCGTTGTTTTTCAGAACTTGGATAAGTAAAAAGGGATAAGAAGCAGCTTAGATCATTTTCAAGACGTCCTAGTTATCCTGCTAAAAAGAGAAAATTCCATGGAAATCAACATTCAGATGATACTTGAACTGATTTTGCTAGTACATCAGCAAATAAATTGAGAGGGAGTCAAGATGACAGTTTCGCTGTGAGTGAAAGCGACTCTACCACTTACTGTTTTCTCCAGTTTGCTCTTGTGTTTTCATCACTCTAAGCTATCGTGAAATGTCGAAAATGTGATTCAAACATTACTTTTTCGAAATATGGTCAACAAGGACTTGGTTTTAAAATCAAATTAGTTTGCCAGTGCGCATAGATTCATAGACTCGTGCCATATAATTTTTCATCTTGAAAAACATTAAACACGTTTTTCTCAAAACGACATTTTTGCACCTGGTGCAGGTGATTTCTCAAAAACCACAGGGCGTATCGACTTCAAATTTTAACACGATATTCAGTACTATCATAGCTATGTCCCAAACCTCCAACTTGTTGTTATTTTGATTTTAACTTATGTCATCTGATTTATAATGCAAAAATACTTGTTTTTGTTTACATTTTTGCAAGAAACGCCACCATTTTGTTAATTTTCGATAAAATAAAAAAGTGGAGGTTCGGGACATAGGGGCGATGACATAGATTAAGAAACTTCTTAGATTTTCTGTTTCAGATCACCAGGTGGACCAGAATCACCTGAACTAGGAGAAAACTTTTTTTTTAACATAGATATGTAATATTATAAGTAAACAAAGAAATATTTTTCATAACCAAAAAAAAATATTTTTTCCACTCTGTTTGATCATACCTTTAGGAGAAAAAAACCTTTGTTCAATTATTTTCAATAGTTCCCGAGAAAAAAAATTGTTGAACATATGCTTTTTTTGACGTTCACATTGGAATGTCCCTTTAAATAAGAGCGAATTAATCATAGCCATTTCTGGCCAAAATTTACCTTTAGAAAATATATCATCAATTTTTATTTTACAAATTTGAGCAACTATTTATCTTTACTAATTAAATTGGGTAAAAAGTTTGCGAGACAAATTAGTAAGTCGAGACGTTATGCTCCTTACCAATTACATGTAAGCCCTAAAAATTATTCAGATAATTCTTCTAATCTTTAAAACATATAATTTGTTGTTAATGTTAAATATCACATTTAAAACTTGCAAACCATATTTGATATATTTTCTAAATATTCAGGATATATTATATTTCATAGAATTCGCTTTCGAAATTGAAGTCAAATATATATATATATATATATTCTTTAACCTCCCACCTCTTATCTTAATTCAATTAAAATACTACACCAAAAATAAAAGCTACGCCGTGTTATTATAATAAAACAATATGGTGATTTATAAGCAAAGACGTGGTTATCGAATTTATAGAATAAAGCAATGATGTGTATAGCGTATCTATGCCGATCATAGCTTGGAGCACATTAATACCTTCATAAGTGCTAACCCTGCAAATAAACATTTACACAATTGCCTATAAAATACCGAACGTTTTTCCAATACCTCCGCAACCTCGTAAATCAATCTTTAAACTACGTTACAAACAATAGTACAACCATGCATGAGTTACATATACAGTTAAAGTAACATTTACAGGTATGTGCACGGATAAGTGAAAAGAGTTATGCACGTGGTCGCAGTAAGAGATTGCGCGGGCAATGTTCTCAAGTTACCACACAAGTCGGCAAAAGCCATCGAGCTCAAGAGTTCCAATCAACGGCTGGTAGCCAAGTATCGCAGATTCAATACAAACAGCGGCTGCAGTAAATGAAATATGGTATCACACCTATGACATGCATACTGCGCTGCAAACTAGCATTAGGACAAGAACATTAACGCACGGCTATGCAAGGTACGGCCTGCTCGCGCAGCCAGCGACAACACAGTTATTCAACAGCACTGAACCGTTGAACCTTGCATTGCTATTTACAGGTTTGCGTTCGTAGTAAATACACCTACTGAAATTTTGGGTTCACCAGGTGTTTTTCACGTGTACTGCAATATTGTTCGTCGTTAATTTAAATTCTTGAGGGAAAACTTAGTTTTCATAAATACGTTATCACGTCATAATCCAAAATTAAATGTGCTTATGTACTAAAACAAAATAACGAAAGGGTCATTTTAGCGTCGCTGCCAAGTACATGATATTACAAATCGATTTTTTCATAAATTTATAAAACCATAGCACTGTAAAATGAATTTTATTCCATGCATTCCATTAATGATTAAAAAATGCATTAGCCACCGTTATTTTAGATCAATACTTTTCCCATTATTGCAGACCAATGCATTTTATTCTTTATTATTGCAGTACACGTGAAAATAATAAATGCAAGATTGGGGTAACATCAATGTATTCAAAACATCAAGAGTAACAACATCGAGTAATGGAAGGATATCAACAACATTTAGGCGGTAGACCTGTTTTGCAGAGACATTGAGAGAAATGAAAGACAGTGCACAGAGACTGCATGCATGACAGATAGAAAGGTAAGAGACACTGACCTATGCCACGCCATACAAGCCTCTATACGGTATTATCAATGTCAAAGACAAAAAATGCAGCCTGACAGTTAGTTACGTTTACCCTTCGCATTCCTTCCCACGTGACCGGAAATACACCCGCCACAATTTACTGACGTTTAAGCTACCCATTTTAGTGACACAAATACGTGAACATATAACTTAATACAATATTGGATACTAGAACTGATTTGGATTACTTAGTCGTAAATAAAGCCACATCCAAACTTTCACAATGTAGAAGGTCAAATAATAAGGCAGCGCCCAATTGCAATTAGAGTTAATAAAACTTTGGATCATTTTTTGAACCATAACGGAAGTTTGAATGTCTCTATTACTCTCAAAATAAATCGCTAAAGTCAGTTAGTATAACGGTTTACCTCTTCGCAGAGAGCAAGCATCCGTCTTGTGCTGTCCAGAGACTATAAACAGATTAAGAGGGGATTAAATAATCGGCCTTTAACTTTATTTCGATTTATAGGATACGTTTTGGTGGAATAGTTACAAACCTCATCGGTAACTTGAGTCGCGCGCAGCTGGAGCTCCTGGAGTTCTGACCGAGGGGCGCCATTTTCAGCAGCTGGGGCGGGGGCAGGCATTTTGCTGGAACAATATACTACCGTTAGATTATGTCGAGCAAAATGTATACATCTGAGTGAGAATCGATAATGCAATGTATTCTATTGCGATAATACATGTTTAAATAAACATTCATATTTATGTCAAAGATTTTTTGCTCGACTTGTTTGCTTACAAAATAAAAGAATAATATCTAGACTTGATCGTTAGTTTCTGGCTGATATTTAAACAGTAAATTTTAAAAATTAAATTCATATTCTTTGTAAAATATAGAAAGTAAACAACATTCGGATGGCCAAATCTTTTCCTTCTTACTTCACTACAAAAAATTGGAAATGAACTGCGTCAAATAAACACTGTTGACGTGTCTTCAAAAAAGATTATCGCTATACAAAAGAAACTAAGGAAATCGTAGCAATATTGTCAGTAGTATAAATTGAAACGTATTATTACAGACAATTTATGGTGTTCCGGCAAAGAAAAAGGTGTTTTTTCTTATTGCTATGGAGTATAGAGTTTCAAAAGGAAATAGCACCGACTTAATTAATTTCGATTCAGAAAACAAAATAGTGACCACAGTTGCTTGGCGTTTCTAGACGAACTTAACTTTACTGGTTTTCAAGAGTCTACGACAACCAGGACGAAAGTGAGACCTTTGCTGACAATTTGGAGCGTCAGTGCGACTACAGCTACAACGATGCAGACCTTGACCATCTCGACCACATCGATCGCCCCATGGGTCGTCTTCGGGGGTGGGAGCTTCAAGAACACCTAGACCCAGAAAACTTACGAAGAAGTTCTCTAGTTGATCCGAACCCTCAAGTCCCGCAAGGTTCCCAGACAGGATGGCATCCCAAACTGTGCGCTGCAGGCTCTTACGAAAAGTGATCGTCTGCGTACTGACCAGTGCCAACGCTGTTCTCCGTTTCCGCTTCTCGGAAGGAAGCTTCCTCTAAAACTACCGGCCTATCAATCTGCTGCCGGCTTTAGGAACGCTTGTGGAAAGGGTTATTGACAAGCACTTGAAGACAGTTGTCCAAGACTTGCAACTGATTTCAAAGATTCAGTTTGGCTTTCGCTCCGGCCATTCTACTACCCTCCAGCTTCTTCATGTAATACAATATATCACCGAGGGCTGCACCATGACGCAGGCCACTGGTATAGTCTTCCTTGACGTGGCCAAGACCTTTGATAAAGTGTGGCTACAAGATGGCCTCAACTGCAATCTCGCTGCCTACCAAAGATCTAACTTATCCAGTTCTTCCTCTCTGGAAGCAAGTTCCGGATCAAGTTAAGTGGCATAAGGTCATCAAAGATGCGACTTTTAACCGGCGTCCTCCTGTCCACGACGCTATATAATATATGTGTGAGTACGGAGGTGTGTGCGAGTGCGCGCGATCGTGTGCACATTTGTGTGTGTGTGTGCGCGCGCGCGCGCGCGCGTCCGAAAAATACAGCAGTGCTGAATAAATTTTCTGTTATAGTTTTTGGTGCAATTACAAGATGAAGCAAATTTCCGCTTGTCTTCATAAAAAAGGGATGTGAATATTACAAAATTTAAAAAAGGTTGCCGAAACATGTTACCAGAAGCTAAGAAACTGTTTGAAAATAATCAATTTTGAACGACATTTAGCTCCAGCCATCAAAGCTAAGTATAAAAGTGGTGTAGTTAATTTTCCATGTTCTATTTTATCGAGTAAGTACCCAGCATTTTCATCGAATTTAAATTACATAGATTTTTCATCATATTCTCAGGAAATTAAAAAATAAACAAATTTTTTATTTAACATTTGGAACGAAATACAGCAATATAAGATCCATGGCGCTTGGAACAACTACAGCAGTTTGAAATGAATAATGAAAATCAAAAAAGAAAGAATTGATTGTAAAAATGTAATAATACCATATTATCTTATGAAATTAATTAACTTTCAGATTTAAGTAATTAACTAACATTTCACCGACATATTCACCCTGTATATATCGCGTAGTCCAGAACAGAGAGATTCATTGACAAGATAATACTAAGATTAGATGAACTGGGAGAAGAAAATTGTTATGGACAGTAGTAGAGATCTATATGAAGCCCTCATATAGAACTAGGCGATATCACTACAAATATACGTGATCTATTCTGAAAAATCAAGTCGACGTTAATATAATAACAAAACTTTGCACTCCCGCGATGTAATCTTGCAGCCGATGAAAGTAGACTGTAATGAATGCGCATGCATAAGTGAGAAGGATTTCAATATCTATGTCATTTAGAAGTTAAACGCCTGTAAATGAACATATGTAGTGTGTCAGCGTTGCATTTGTAGTGACTGACCGAGTAGAGCAACGAATCTATCAAATTTTATGTGAAGGTGAAACATTTGTCCACAGAAACTTTTCGGAAAAGTACTAAAGCTACATAAATGTTTCTTATATATTATATAATTTTCTTAAATACATAGAATTTTGTTGTTTTAATTGTAAATTTTTGCATTATATGGCACGAAACATGTGAGACAGACTACGTATGTAAGTGGTAAAAATTATCTCCTCTGATGCTGCCATGATTCTTACCAATAAGATCTCCTGAGACCTACCTATTCGCTAAACAAAAGCAATATTTTTAGTATATTACAAGTTGAAACAAGTAGAAAACCACGCTAAAAAATAATAGCAAAGATGGGACTCGTGGAGATCTAAACAACAAATACGACAAAGTGTACATCCGCAAGGTGCGACATACAAAAGTTTTAAGAAAACATTCACCAAGTAATTAATATAATAGGCAAAGAAAAACAATGATAAAAAACAAATTGTCTAAGGCGATAAAATCTCATTTAGAATTTTTTAATAAACATTAGAAGGGCTTAATAATGACCATCTGATATTATTTCGGAATCTCTGGTAAGTTTGTCGTTGATCTCGACTACCTTCAGATATGCAAATACATCCGATCTACATTATTTCATCATACATTTGTGCCAACGAGTCGTTTCAACAAGTGAAGTGGTTATTTGCAAATCTTAAGTTTAAATTCCATACACCTCTTTTTAAGGTACTACTAAAGCAGTTTCACGTAAATGTGTTTCATACGTGTTGAAATAGATAAATTCCCATGGCGTATTTAAAATAATGAAATAGAGTGCTTTAAAACGGTTATGAAGATGTAAAATCTAATTAATTATATTATAGTCAAACCTATAAAAACCATTTTTGTCTTAATATAAGCAGATATAGAACCGACGTAAACTTGGTGTTAATGTGGCAGACTTCTTCAAATACGGCCATTATTAGCCGATAAATATCAATGCAATACATATTTTAATTCCTTTTTGTGGTCCTTCATTTATTACTGATAAGTTATTAAAAGAGACATATTACATGAGTTCGAGTGTTACATCGCGTGTCCTTTCATTTTTAAGCAAATATCGATTAAAGTTGATATTTTCTGTTTATAGTCCATCCCAAAGGAAAACTTTGCTATGAAAATTAAAGGCTAGATGTATGGAATACACGTTCCGCAATGTAGGAACTGACAATTATTTGCTACAGAGGTTGTAATTTGCATTTAAATACATACAGGCTTGGTAAACCAAGAGTAATTAGAACTTCATTTTATGATGAGCGCTCTCAATTATATTAAGCTGCTGATTTGCATGTATACAAGAACGAAGCGCGCATTACTTGAAAGTTTGAATATATTAAAATAAATCTAAAACTGTCAAATTTGTGGTAACACGTATATACTATATAAATACTGTGAAAAACCAGAATGTGAGTTTCCCAAAATTAGAGTGAGAAAAGCACGATGTACGAAATCCAAAATATTGCGAGTATACATTTCACCTAACGATTATTCTATTATTACAACAACCGTTTTAGTGGATGTGGTGGGGAAAATTCACGGTGAATTCGTTAAAAAAACACGATTTTATTAAAGGTCATCACTATGTTCTACTATATCATACTTTTGGACATGATTAAAAAAAGCATTCTTGAATGAAGAGATCTTGGTTAAATAAATAAAAAAAAAAGATAAAAGTCGACTAACACCATTTGAGGCACTACGTATTATACGAATTTCAGAGAAGCAATAAAGCAACTGTTGTTACGAAAACCTTACATAAAACATTCAGACAAAATGTTATTCATGTTCGGACGGTTTACATTTCGTAAAAACCCCAATTAAAAATTTTAATTTGAAAGATGAGCCGCATACAGAATGGCATTCCGATGTTAATGATAATGCTCTCATACCTCTCCTAAACAAAGATTCTTTTTCCACAATTAGAGAGATCGAGTAAATAATAATGGGCTTATGGGCATACAACCATATTTCGGCATATCAATTGCGTTTAAAAGTTAGAAAGGATGTACCATAAAAGTTCGGTGAAGCGTACTCGAGTGACTATATATTTTCTCTGTAAGCAAGGTACGATTTTGTGTCATTATTGGGCCGTTTAGCGATAGGTGACGAAAAAGATTCTGTATGATATTTCACAAGAGCTAAATGTTTGTCAACTAAAGGACTCCAGCTATTCCTAAGCTCAGATTACAAAACGTATGCTGTAAACGTATGATGAGACCAGCAAATACACCTACATCAAGAACTGCTGCCATTTGGGAAAATCATCGCGGGTGATGTGTGTTGTGAACAATTCTCGCAATTGGGTGCAGAAATAAAGAAAAAAGACCTGCACTAGATAATCCAAAAGGAATCTTGCAACGTGACAATGTTCGATTACTTCAGACAAACCAAAAATTAAACCAGTTAGGCTATGAAGTTCTCCCTCACCCATCTTACTCTCTCGATATTGTGCCGTCGAATTATTATTTGTTTTTATCACTACAAGACTTTTTAAAGGGGAAGAAATTTGAAAACAGAGATGATGTAGATAATGCAGTTTCTAATTTGTACGCCAGCAAAATAAAACGTTTTTTGTATCAGGGATCTAAAAGCTACCAAATAGATAGAAACAAATTGTTGAAAATAATGGCCAATATATCATTAATTAAATAATTGTCTCTCCAAAATTCTGGTGGTTTAAATTTGACTCGAAGACATGACAGAAATTATAATACAATTTATGTATGTGTCTATATGAGCGTGTATGTGTATTGAACGAGAATGATTTGGTCTTTTATTATTATTATTCTAGGAACATGCGATACAGACAGCTCTATATATAAGGTTAAAAGTTAAAATTAACCCTTCATTGGTAGACACCAAGTGCCGTCGCCTATTTTAACTATACGTCGTTTGTTTTAACTATATAGTGACAGTAATTTTCAGATCGCGTGCTGTCTCCTCTAAATTCATATCGACCACCGAAACGTGTAAAGAAATCGCCTCAAAGACATTCTATTCATATAATACTTGTTCGGAAAGATAATACATTTTGTTGTGTCACTCACAATCTGAATTACAAAACAGAATACATTAATAGGTACAGGAGAAATTTGCTTTCTTATAGACGCTTGAAGCATCTTTTCTTTATCTTGCCGCACTGCAATTACAAAATAAGTTAGAAAATGTGCAATTTCAAAGAGTGTAAAAAGGGAGCTACAAGGGTTTTGGGTGAAGTGCACAAAATTATCAGAGCAAATATAAGAAGGCACAGTCCCAAAAAAGAGCATTCAAAAACATAACATTTCAAAGAATTGTAACAAGGAATACAGCAGTTGTGGACGAACTACGGGTGGTGGAATGACAACAAACATTTCGTACTACAACAGTAATTTTTATGAAATAGCTGTTTCAAGCACGTCAAGGTGCTAAACAATTGCCAAAATGTAAATTGGTTTTTAGAGCTGCAAAGGTATAACGTACTAAAAGTTACCGACCCAAGTATATATTCATTCAAAAAATATCGAACTTTTAACTATGAGTAGAGCGCAAAATTTGTTGTACGCTTTTGTATAATAATTTAAAAGTTTTAACAGAAATTGAGGCTCTTTCAATTTTACATATAGGAAAGCAAAAATAGTATTTACCTCTAAGAAAACACAGAGCTCACGACTAATTTCTACAAGCCTTAACACGCTCGTCATTTATATGAAGAAATATGTTTCTTAATTATTACAATTATTCTCTTATAACGTCCTTAAAACACTCGTCTGATGAAAAACAACATTAGATTTTTAGTTTTTCTAAATAAATAAGTCGGAAAGTGACTTTAGGGATTTTGCAATAAGTAAGGAGATAATAATCTTCCTGTGTCCTTATTAATACTCAATTTAACATGCAATATATTACTAAATTATATATTCGATTTTCTGAGACACTTCAATAACGACTTAATTTCAGATAGAATTTGATTGTATGGCACTGCGGGGCATAGTTCCCATACATGGAAGTTATTTATTCGTAAACTTCCTTCGAATTACTTCATTCCGTCATAAGAAATTTTACGACCCTTTGGTGCTTTAACTTTACTACACTCTTTTTCAATCACAAAAGACTCCAGAAAATCGAAAGTAATTGATCGATGCTTTAAAAACTTGCTTTTCATCTTTGAAAGGTGGTATGTTTTGTATTTATAACGGTAGATAAGGTTCCTCTTGTATATGCACAGAAGATCCTACACATTTCCATTTATATTCATTTTTAAATTAATATTTCAAACTTTTAGTTAGAATCTCAAAGGGTACGTTACCTGTAGCATAGACGTTGCTAATTGGATTTTCTAAATTTTGAGCAAAGAAAATTCCTCATGCGAAGGATAGGCTATCGACCGTAGCTGACGACATTCTACATTCGGGACTGAAAATGACCTTTAAGCGCGATGCCTCAGCTCTGAGAAGGGAAGCAGATTGTAACACAATCAATAAAACAAAATTGGATAACATATAACGCTGTTAGAAACGGAGCATGCAACCCATATAAACTTCCAGCAACAGCGTATAATGTGATGAAAAATATTCTATTCATTGAGGCGACGTGCTTCCATATGAAAACTCATTACTATAGAGAAATAAAGAACACATGCAAACAGCGCAGTTGTAGTATACTTTGCAATCTTCATTATTCATCATTAACTTTACTTCTTATAGACAGTTGTAAACTTATAAATTAAGCACACGTGGCAAACAATTTAGCAACCAATAGTTATCAGTAACAATCTACATAATGTTAATTATTTACTAGATACGCCATAACTTAAGTAAAAATATTCTATGAAGCTATTACATAAAAACCAAAAATCTCTAGTGCATCAAATTTTTTCTTTGATTGTGTCCATTTTTCTTTAACTTTTTAAAAATGTATTATTTTTTATTATTCTTCTCACACTACCCTATTAAGGAGATTGTATTTCGCTACTTAGAACGTACTATTTCGAGCTTGAATACATTAGTGTTCCTAGATAATACCAAAGAAATCCGGTGCATATAGACAAGTTTAGAGAAAGCACTGTTTGTGCAATGTGCCCTACTTTAAAGATCATATGACTTGGATACATTTCTCAAACTGTTATAGATGTCCTAAGAATGTAAGTGCCGAGAAGGAATCGTAACCGATTGCCCAGTCATTTCAACGAAATAAGGGTTTATGGTCCCGAAGTTCGTTACACCACACCAGGTACATGCGAACCATGAAGACATATGAAATGGCTAGCAACGAAAATTGTTTATTCGCTAAATCAGGTAAATTAAATGTGGTTACTAATATGTTATAATTAATATCATTTTTGCTTATTCCAAATAATCGACAGTGTACTTACTGCAGTTATAAGAATATTCTTAGCTGGGTTATTATTAATCAATGATAATAAACAACTCGGCTATTAAAGCTTAATACGATGTATAGAATTCGTGTGATCTACATGAAATACATTAACAAGGAAAATGGCCTAAATGAATTTGACCTTCATACTCTAGTAAAACAGACAAAATATAACTTGCCTGGTTATTTTACTTTTTTACAAATTATTATTCCATAATTATACTTGTAATAATCGGACCGACACGCATCATTCCTTAAATTTTATTATTACAAAATTTAATTCATTTGATGTAGTCCACATGCATTTTTGATACTAAGCGAATAAAACAAAACTACGTGCCATTTATATTTTATATCCAACAGTTAACAGTGTAATTTTATGTAGCTGTCCTCTCATTTTGATTAATTCTCCTTCGGGAAAAGTTTTGGAGCAACATTGCGCACTTAACAAATTATCTCGAGGGAATTCCGACTATATCCAGAGTTTTTGCCAGCATTAGAGTTTTGATTTAAAGCTACAACAGCATCCCAAATTACTTAATAAATAAAGCAAAAACGGCAATTTTTCATATGTTGATAATTAACGATATCCGATGCCCTAAAGGGGTATACGAATGAGAGAAGAAGATAA
Source organism: Sinelater perroti (assembly GCA_036346155.1). Taxonomy (NCBI): domain Eukaryota; kingdom Metazoa; phylum Arthropoda; class Insecta; order Coleoptera; family Elateridae; genus Sinelater; species Sinelater perroti. The sequence goes on from JARFIY010000359.1 coordinate 2,330,541, forward strand.
TTAACAAACTAATTCATTTATGCGAGTCAAGGGAGTTTTCAAATTTCAAACATTCTATTATAAAAATACGATAACAGATAAAGAACCATATACCAAGTGTTATGCTATTTATTAAGTTCATATTAAGTATTAATAGTTTTAAAGCAGAACGACTATGCTACAAGAAAATTAAGTTACATTAACCAATTCCCGCAATGAAAAAATCTTGGCATGACTTCAAATTGCTACTAAAATATTTATTAAACTATAAACAAAAAAGAATGATTTGAGATATTTTTGAGTATCTACCATATATAATAATAATAGTTCCCCGACTTCTATTTATTCAAATTTTTCCAAGACAGAAGATATGGGGTTGTTCTATAAATTATATAAGCCGTTAGACAACTTTTGCAAGTTGGATTATCGGGCACTGTAACTCCATACTTTTTACTCGCACATTGAAAAACTAGTAGAATAATAAAAAAGAAACCCGTAGGTGTAATGGAATTAAATAAATGATAATTCCATGCGTAATGCAGTTACTGTCGCGTCATATATCGTATCTCACTTGTCAACCCGTCTGGCCAGTGTGGCAAGATAAAACCCCAAAATAAAATCTGGTTCTGAAAATATATTACACCATAAGGGTAGAGAAGAAGGCTCATAAGTTCGCACTAAAAAATCAGTCAGTCGCACGGATCAAAAATCCAAAGCAACAACAAACAATAAAATCACAGAAAAACCAGACGATTGAATAGTATCTGTCAACCTTCAATATAAAAACACTATCCACAAAGAAAAAACTAATAGTACTTGAAGAAGACCTAAAGAAAATAAAATGGACAGAAGTAAATCTCACAGAAAAATGGATAACAGAAAGGAAATGCAAAATATTTGAAAAATGGACATACAGTATTTTATAAAGGCAAGAAAGAAGAAAAGAGGTATATGGATACTCATTGACAAGAAAATAGCGTAAAACATCATGCAAATCGGAAAGAATAATCTCGATAGACATAAAAATCAACAAAATGCTTCGATACAATGTAATATAAGAATATGTCTCAACATAAAAAAGTGAAGAAAGCAATAAAAATAACAAGATAGGTTATACTTAACTGGTGAAGGATTTAATGCTAAAATGGACAAGAAAAAAGCAAGATTAAAAATGGATTACAAAAACAAATTCCTTTCTTTAGCAGATGGTGGATATAACGTAGTACAACGAAAGGGTTAAAAATAAAATGGACTGTATCATAGTGGTAAGGTTCTAACGCCCCGCGTAGGAGTACAGCCTGCGAACAGAGAGGTTAAGGTTTCCATATGTCCGCCACTGTGCCCAGAAGTCGCGCACCATCTCTGATGAGGGGAGATGTGGCAAGTCATTATTACCCCTTGTTCGACGTGAACGGGAAAATTCGAATTCGAATATTTCGAAAATTATTCGACATAGAATTTTTTCGACTTCATTTTCGAATTCAGCGTAAAATTTCCTATAAGAATCCATTTTCAAATTTTAAAAAATCTCAAATTTTGTGACGGACCGACAGACCGACATACAGAATTCAGTAACGAACTTTTTAAGTTCGTTGAACATTACAGAAGGTTTATATCCGACGATGGATGGCATGAGCTGCTAGTGATATATGCAAATAATACAATTTCTAGTTATTAATCTAATAAAGATTCCTTCGTTCGCCTGTTTAGTCATCTCAAAATAATTATAATAATTGGAATTGTATTTCTGTTGACGATTTCCTTACTTTAAATTCTTAAAATTCTAAATTAATAAGACCTCATGACCCTCTTAATTATTACGTAGGAGATAACGCAGTTGGAGTTAACATGCGGATTCCAAATGTTATCTGCAGCTGCTAAATTAAATATTTAATATAATTTTCTACTCTTTAATATTTGCCTTTAAAAGTCACAATCGCATAATAATTATATGATTATTTTGTTCATATTCTGTTTACTATAATTAGAATAATTTACAGTAAAATATTCCTTGCTAGATTTTGAGAGTTTAGGCAACCCAACCTACATGATTTAGCACACTATCGGCTAACCAAAACTTTATATGGTTATAATACTGCTCATAATTATGCAGACACCCTATAACTATCGATAGCCTCGTTGTTTTTTATTATTTAACCTATTAATTTGCTCAATTAGTGTTTTGTAGCAATTCCCAATTATTAAGTGAAATCTTTAAAATATTAGAAATAGTAGTAATAAAAATATAATAAAATAGTACTCTTAAGAAATCCAGGAAAAGGATTTTAATCGGTTTTTCCAGATACACAGTGCATTATGGAAATTACGCATTAAGAGATTTTGATTTTTTTAACAGTTTGGAATCATTTATCTTTGATGATTTCAAGTGACAATGTCAAAAATAGTTTATTCTTTAATACAACTCTTAACCTTTTTTGTAATTCTCCATTAAAAAGAGCAAAGAAACTTTCATTAGTAACTCAATACATGATAATCGTACACCACAAATTAGAATAATAGCTGGCAAATTGCAAGATATATCGATTAAGGCAGCAGACAGTATTGTAAAAAGTACAACGAAATACAGAAGATTGAAAAATGATGACAACCATCAGACAGTATCAACGTTTAACGAAGCCCGAAATCGCAGCCCAATTCAACGACAACCGATAAGAGCCAGTTAATGTTTTGATTTGAACGGACAAAAAAGAATATACTTTAGACAATAGATTATTATGAAAGAATCTTCTGTAGAACGACGAATCAGCATTTGAAATATTTGGTTCAAAATGACATATCTTCATTCGGAGATAATAGCCGACGTAGGATCCATGCATAAATCCTTCGGTTAAACATGGTGGTGGGTCACTAATAATATGAAGTTGTTTTTACAGAAACTGCTTTAGGAGACATCGTTAGAATCAAGATGATATTTGATCGAAATGGCATGCGCTCTAGTATAAGAATTTTTGCTAAAGGATAATAATCCAAAACATATAAGATTTACTCAAGTAAAATCGATTGCAAAGAAAACCTCAAAATTATAGTTTGACTTCCACCGTCCCTGAATATTTACTAAGACCTGATCAAAACCACAATATCTTTGAGGAAAAATTTAAGAAACTAGAAAAACTACTTAACATAATGCTTGTAAAGGCTATGTAAGGTATAGTTGTAAAAAGAGCGGCCAGTTTAATGAATTTACTATTTAAGCATTGAAATACTTTTTAAGTTTTCTCTTTTATAATTACTATTAAAACGTTCAAGAAAACAAATATTACGCTTTATTTTATTAATTCCTGAGCAAAATATTGATTTACAAAAATTATAATGCTTGAATACTTACAAACAATAGTATGTGTCTGATGATTGCTCAAACAGAAACATTTAAACAATGAATTCAAGAAAGCTTTTCTAGGCGAGTCAATAGAGAAATACAATTTTAAATAAAAATAATGTTCATCATGGTACGCTATATGAACTAAATTTCAATGTTTCAAATCATAGAATTCCAATACTAACAGAAGTAAACATCGACTTAAACATGTAAAAGCGACCTTGATTTAGTTTCAAATAAATATTGATTGTCTGAAAAAAAAGCATCATTGGAAATGCCAGCAAATAATAACTGAAAAATTGGCACTATCATCACTCAAATTTAGAAAGCGTAAGTCTTGTCAGATATAGTTTGAAGATATAAGCGATCAGACAAAATTCATCTGATAAAATGAACAAAAATTAAGAAATATAATAAGGGAGAAATAGAAACAGTACCAAAAACTAAAAAAAACGAATATTCTTTTACAATTCCATATTACACAACTTCAGGGATATAACAAAATATTAAATTACCGTAAACATACTACTGTGTACAAAGATAACCCGGAATTTTTAATTTAAACTGCGCGGGCATTTCGTTGGGCACAAACCTTTTTAGTTTTAAGTTGGTAAGACTGCTACTGACATCTGTGTCAAATTTTAGGTTAATATTTTAATTAGTTGAAGAGTGACGCTCGTTTTCGTAAACAACCAAAATTAACTTTTTCGATTTTTACCATGTCAGAAAATATTCAACAAAGAAGTTCGATTAAATTTTGTGTTAGAAATGATATTTATGCTGCGGAAACGCAAGTATACGAATGGCATAAAATGTTCCAAGAGGATCGTGAAGGCGTTGACGACGAACCACATCAAAGGCGTCCAAGAACATCAACTGACGAACAGCACGTCGCTAAAATTAAGGAATTGGTGCTCCAAAATCGTCGATTGACAACTAGAGAGCTTGCTGACATCGTTGGCATTTCAAATGGATCAGTCAACACCATTTTGAAGGAAGTTTTGTGCCTCAAAAAAGTCAAATCTCGTTTGGTTCCAAAAACCCTCAATTTATTCGTGACCATTTCGCTAAAAATTCCACACATATCGTTCCGCAACCGCCGTATTCGCCTGACTTAGCTCCATGTGACTTCTGGATATTCAGCAAAATGAAAAGACCGCTTCGGGGACACCGTTTTGACACGATAGAAGAGAAGGTGCTGAAGGCCATACCGAAACAGGACTTTTCAAAGTGTTTTTATGAGTGGAAAATTCGCTGGCATAAGTGCATTGCAGCCGAGGGGGATTACTTCGAAGGCGATGAAATAGATTTTTAAGAATAAATAAGGATTTCAAAAATTATAACAAAATTCCGGGTTATATTTGTACACTAGTAAATATACATGATTAAAAAATACTTCAAAAATCCCACCAGTCGGAAACAAAATTTTTACGTGAAGAAATATAGTATCAATTAAAGGAAAGAATACATAGAAAAGTGCAAACAACTTTTAACTAAAATAAAGTTGAAAATTTATAATTATTATAATAAGATAATTATTATAATTATATATAAATAGTACAACGGAAAAACTTTCTACTTTAAATTGCCAAAGACATTCAAGTTTTTTTCCGAACACCGTCATAAATAAAAATTCCTTCAACATGGGGACCGTTACCTTTGAGACACCCCTGCTTACAAACGTGCAAAGCGTAAAATCGGGGAGAATATTCCATAAGATTCCAGCGGTACGAGAAGACTCAAAAGTATATGCTAGATGTATAATAGCATATAATGGGGCAGCAAGGGGAAGTTAAATTACCGGAAACGAAGTAAATTCTTCTAGTGCAAAATAAATTGTGTCGTAGATAGATTTGTGGAGTGTGATTTTGTATTAGCAAATACCTGTGTACATAAATGTTTTTAAATTATTGTAGGTAAATTAAATAAGTAGTTTAAATAAATTTAAACGTTTTATTCACCATTTCAAGGGCAAAAACGTTATAATATTGTTTTAGATTCTCTCTTATCACAATAAAAAAATAAAATTTTCTTGTAAATTGTAATTTTAACGTCTTCAGTTTTCATGCTCTATTGACTGATTAATAACAATTGACTAATTTATATTTATTTTATTTCTTACTTTTTCATTTATATTATATTATTTTTGTATTCCCTTAAAGCACGTACTTTCTAAATTTTTTTGTAGTTGTCAATCAATTCCTAATAGCTTTAATAGCGTCCATATTCCTTGTCGATTTATAGAAATTATAGAGATTTACAAGAATACATCAAATAGTAAGTTACATGCAAAGCATGCACCATTCGTAATGTTCTCTTCCCATTCTTGAAGAAACAGCGCTGTAGCTAATTTAGAATGCCAACAGTTACCGCCCGAATATGATGCCTCATGGAGAGATGTAGTACAACAATAAAATGCATTCCGTAGCCTATGTAACAAAAAATATAATTGGAGTGAAATTATCAAGATGTATGGTGGCAATGGGATGTCACGCCTCATAATTGCGCAATAGTGTCAAATTAAAAAAAATTTCGCTTATGAAATCTATTTCCACGATAAGAAATTGATCGGAATTTTTTTTAAATGTTTTTTTAATAGAGGATGTACTTTTTTGATCTATTTTCATATTTCTTCCTTCCTTCTCCGCTACCAATGATCAAAGCTGTGCTGTACATTCGGCGATTTCGTGCTCTTTATAGTTTTGTTTTTAGCACTAAATTTTCATACTTAATCCAAAATTTCTAGCATCTTGCCATTTGTTTATATTTTTTTTCATGTTTACTTTAAATCCGACCTTCGCTGCTTTTTCCTTAATTGCATGAACAGTGGGGCTTTGCATGAGAGCATAGACTGTAAACTGAGAAGGTTGAGACTCCGACATATTCGCCTTCACTGCCCGATCACGCATACCATCTCTGATATGGAAAATGTGGCAAGTACACAGACGACCGCACTAGTACCCCTTATTCGAAATAAACGTACGCACTCAATTAGGTTAGTAACTAAATAGGCCACCCACCATCCAAATAGAGTACAAAATCGAACCCGATACGTCTACACTGTAATCAAAAACCTTAACAACTTACACGCCACAAATTGGCATGGAGTAAAGGTATTAATTAATTACAGCTCTACTAGGCAAATAAATGTCAATTCAGGACATAAATATTTGTAAGTAAATTTTGTATGTCAAAGCGAAAATGCCTTTACACCAAATCACTTTTAAATCAATCCAATGCAATTCGCTTTTCCAATAACCAGTACTGGCAGTACCGAGCTTTCCAGCAACTCCCACGCAAAGCGATCATAAATCACACGACTAAACGTAAGAATACCGTTTTTTGCTGTCGCCTCCAAAGCAGCCACAACTTTGCACAAACCCACAAATCCCAGTTGGCTACGGATCAAACACGAAATATCGCATGAACGTTTGCATTCCGCGTTAGCTTCAAAACCGAAACAATGTGAAAAACGGTTATTAAAGGAAAGAGATGAAGAAGTTCGCTGCCTATGTAGAGGGAATACATTTTTAAGGCAACAATATGGAGCCATAAACCAGAAGTTTTTACATGAGAAGCAGCTTCAACAGATGATACTACATGCACGTGTTTGACTCCTTTACGAAACTGGAGTCGAAGGAATACAAGCAATATAAATAAGTCAAAATATCTTTATGACTTATTATTGCATAGGAAATAATTCTTATGACCGTTATAGCTAACAAAAAAGCTAAATTACTACTTATCATTTCAGTTTGATTTCCTTCTGTTGTCACGCAACCAGAAACTTTCGTTCCTCAGTTAATTTATACATAAAATCGGATATTACAGTTAATTGTTGCTATCCTGAATTTGTTCGAATATGAGTTCTTAATCATTATAATTAGTCTTCTTAGGATTAGAATGATTTAACTGCACGAGTGGAGCATTATGGTCTTCTCGGTTTCTGGACGGATTCAATCCCTGAAAATGCCAACTTCAATGATTCTACAACCATCAAAGTTGACACCTGACTAAACTTTGATGTGTAGTAATCAGTCTCGATAAACACTAGGTAATTTTGCCTACGAGACACACCAAACACTTTACCCCTAATCCTATCAACAAACTTAACACCATATTTACAGTACAATACCTTACCCATCATTCGAAGCTATCAATAATTGAACGAAAATTATCCAGATAAAGGGGAAAATTCAAGATAAAAATCAATATTCAAAATACAGAGGCATTTTATCGCTACTCAGGCCTAAACAATGAGAACTATGGCGAAGGACAAGAAATAAACAACAACGATGATAAAATTCGAAAACCCTCCCCAATTTTCGTAACTAATATTTTCGTAAAATATATTAAATCACTTATTTGACTTTTAAAACAAATGACCAAACAGTAATATGAAATCAAAGATAGTAGACAGATTGAAATAAAACGCCACAAAAAAAACAGACCGCCGTAGCGTACAACTGCTCTATACCAATCTTACAAAAGATCAAAGATAAACCAAGAATTTGAAGAATATGGCAAAAACAACGTACGCCTGAAAACAAACGACTACTCAATACAATGACACGTAAGCTGCAAGAACTACTCATTAAAAATAAAAACGATTGCATCGAAACATTTTTGAAAGGCCTTTCACCTATCGAAGGCACAGATTACTCTCTCTAGAACACAACGAAAATACTTCTCCACCTATTCGACTCCCCCTTCGGAAAATTAAACAAGAAGCTTCAATGAAAAGATATGTATTTTTTTAGAATACTTAACGAAAGTGAACCCAAAAGTAATTTCACCAAAATATTAGAGATTCAGTACTTGAATTGTATTCGCAACCTTTCCAAGCTGCTGCTTTTATAGAAGTAATTAATACCACAAATCCTAAAAAAACACCGGGATATGATTTAATAAATGGTAAAATTCTAAAATTACCTGCTACTAATATAAAACACCTAACACAGCTATTCAATAGTTTTATATACTGGATATTTTCCATCCCAATAGAAAGTGGCCTAGAAAATACTTATATTAAAATCAGAGAAACCTCTCAATAAATCAAACTCTTATCGGCCAAAGAGGCTTTCCCTATTATCATTTCAATTAAATAAAAAATAAATCAATATCTCTACCCATCAATTTGGCTTCAGAAGGACGCACAAATACAAGGTAATTCAAATATGATCCGGACTATTTTATTTATAAACAAGCCGCAGAGAGAGTAGAGCCAGAACTCCACCTCCCTCCTGCTAGGATTAGAACTTGTTCAGTTCTATTTGGGAGTTGCTAGAGTGATAAGCGAATAGAAGGTACCACGAAGCGTGAAACAACGCATTGTGATAAAAATCTCCGTTGGAGAAAGCGTCTCGTCCGCTGAAATTCACCAAAGACGCCAACAACAGTATGAGGAAGAGTACCTCTCACAGAATCGTGTGTTTGAGTGAAGTAAATGCTTCAGAGCGGGCAGAGAGCGCGTGGAGAATGATCGTCAGACGCGAACATTCACATTCACTGAGACAAACATTGATCGTGCAGACGTCTATTCATGAGAATAGGCGTAGTACTATCAATAAATCTGAAGCAATGCTATCCATCAATGTTAGTAGTGTAGAAGTCAGTGGAAAACCACCTGCACTATCGCAAGACGAATGCACGGTGAGCAGCACTTTGATGGATGTGCCAGTCGTCTCCTACAGCAGTTTGAAGACAAAAATGATGCATTTTTGAAGTCTATAGTGACTACAGATGAAACGTGGGTGCACTACTTCATTCCCGAATCCCAGCAGTCACCACGAGAGTGGCGGCATACCAGTTCTCTCAAACTCAAGAGAGCGCGGAGGAACCGTTCGGCAACAAAAATGATGGCAACGTTTTTCTGGGACTAGCAGGGAGTTATCCAAGTAGACTTTCTAAAGGATGCCAGTACAGTCAGTGCAGCTTATTACTCAGACCTTCTGGCAACAGACGTGAAAGAAAAGATTCGAACTAAGCGGAAGACAGATGGAAAGCGGGTAGCCTTCCTTCAAGACAATACACGCCCCATACGGCCAAAACAACAATGGAAACCTTCCAAAAATTAAAATAGAACCTTCTGTCACAACCGCCGCACAGTCCCGATTTGGGTTCAACTGATTTCTACCTGTTCGAAATACTCAAATTAGACTTGAAGGCAATGAGTTTGCGGACAACGACGCCGTCATCCAGACTGTCCGGGAGTAGATACGCCGCCAACTAAAAGCCTTTTTTGAAAAGGACATTAGGGTGCTTCCAGAATGTTGAAAAATATCTGTTGACTCCGGAGGGGAGTACGTTGAAGACTGACAAGTGTAAGTGTTTGGCAATTTAGATTTTTCTGTAAAAAAATCAGTCCCGATCATATTTGAACCACCTTGTACATCGAACAGTAAAAAATAAATAAAAATTTTTGAATGCAAAAAGTATTGTTCTGTGGCATTCTTCGACATTTCACAGGCATTCGAAAAAAGGTGCACATATGCGACTCCTATACAACTTACGATTATTCTTCACCCTAATCCTGTTCAAACTATTTACTAAATTTACATGTACAGATTGTAAATAAATTGAGATATTAAAAAAATCTACGCACGGTTATCAAAAAGTGTAATCATGTTTTACTCATATAAACCCTACACACTTTTTTAATGTTTCGCTACCTCCCAAAACAACCCACAACACCTCTTAACATCTGTTCATAGAAAAAAATTAAAATAAAAATCAAATCCTTTTTAGTATTTGCAGTATGTAATCAAATTGACAGACAAACAAATAGCGACAAAATCATAAAGAATTTAAAGAAATGATTACTGATTTATATAACATAATAAACAAATTTTAATAAAAGGATGATGAATAATGGAAATATTATGTGAATTCAGCAAGAAAAGAAAAAGTATCGACATAGAAACCAATTTAAAAGGGTAAATAAATAAATAAATATACAGTGCCATTAAAAATTAAAATAAGTTGGTAAAGCTTAATAAATTAATAAAGAAAATACAAAAATCAGTACATAATTCCAGAAATGAACAAAATAAAAACATAAGGCAAAATAAACTATTGCATAAAAATTAGAGACTAAAAGAAAATAAAATACCGTCATGGCATTTCAAAGCACAGAACTTAAAAGAATTTTAAGAAACAGTTATTGCTATCGATGACAAGGCAAGAGATATAATCAATTTTTGAATAAGATGAGAAGAAACTTAAAAACCAAACTTCTTTGTGTAGCAAAAAAATTATTCTGAATTAAAAAAATTGTGATAAGCAAAAATTAGAAATAAAAAAGGAAAAAAGATATAACAAAATAAAAAATATTAAAAAAAAGAGAGAAATTAAATTAGAAATAAAATTCCAGTAAAAATAAAAAATAGTAAGGCATTTAAAAAAATTAAAAAATAGTAAAGGCAGAGGTCAGCAATAACAATCGAAAACCTACGTATAGGACTTGCATTTAGAAATTATTTATTTTATTCGTTCTTTCACATTTAAATCCATTGTCATTAATTATAAAGAAGCACGGCTTCTTTACAAGTCAACTCTTATCAATCTATGGAACAAAAATCACAACAACATCGTTATTTCATCAGCAAATGCATAATACATCACAACTGCATCCTACATATTCATACACAGTACCCATTCTAATTATAAATCCAACGAACCAATTTACCTACGTAGAACAAAAGTACCTAAATTTGTAAAAAATGCTTGGTAACTAGCAAACAGAAAACGACTTAGAAATATGGAAGATACTTCAGTTAATCAAAGGCAAACAAATAACCAATATTGGTTAGCTGCTGTAACTGAAACTAATAACAGACATCTAGCACTAGCAAATACGGATGTAGAAACTGATCAACCCCAAAAGAACCCAATCCACCTCCTATATTTATATCAGAAGTTAAGAGTATACCATTAAAACGAGATAGCCAAAGATAACTTCAGCCTAAAAGCTCTCGCAAACGAATAAGTGAAAATACAAAATAAAACGAGAGAATATTATTGCCATCAATGTCACACATACAAAACAAAACTAGAAAAATTGCAAAGTTGTCATAAAAAACAATCTCTACTCAGTGGATCCAAACAAACTCGATCATATATAGAAGCCTTGGAACACGAAATAATGAACAAGAAGTAACTAAGAAATCACTGTCAATGTTCATAGTAAAACTAAAACTGAATAATAATAAAAAAAATCTACGAAATTAAATACTTCATGCGTACTAAGGTAATCATCGAAGCCTTACATGCGAAGACAACAATTTCACAGTGCACTAAATGTCAACATTGCAAAATATCCTAGGAAAAACAAGATAATCAAATAAAATGCGTGAACTGTGATGGCAACTATCCAGCCAAAAACTATTCTCAATCAAAGATATGACTCGGAACAACATTTTCGGAAAAGCACAAATAAACCAATCGCTAATGCTTACCACTGAAAATGGAACGGAGTTCGAATTCACATCTACAAACTACAGAAAAACTAACAAACAAACGACATGGAAGAGTTAACCACTATAATAAAAAAATTCATGGGACAATTATGAACTTCCTCACCACGTAATAACCGAACCCAACCACTAAAAATAGCAGCGTGAAACGCCAACACATTATGTCAACGTGCCCATAAAGTCAAACTATTTATACAAAACAAATTTATGTAGTACTGAGGGGACTCGTTTTCTCAGTTGCCCTCACGCCCTTATTTGATTCTTACTTGTTTGGAGATTGACTTCTTATATATTTTTTCCATTCCCCTTCATCTTGTGAGGTCCATCCTTTTCAAATCGTCCTACACTTCCTTCAACCATCTAAATCTTCGTCGTTCTCTGGTTCTTTTACTTTCTAGGTTTCTATTTAGATGTTTTTTAACTCTCCATACGTTCGAGCCAACTTATCTATTTCCTTTTGATTTCAATGCAAATATTTGTTTCTCCACATATTGTATTCAGTTCTCAGTTTGTTAATATACGCCAAGCTTCTCATTTACCAAGCCATATACCTTCTCTCTCACGTATCTAGCTAGCTCGTCTTCTGACGAAATTACCATATTAGAACATCTTAAGTAGTTTTAAAGCGTTAAGATAAGGGTAAGAGAGTCATATAATATAATTTTTACAAAAAATTTCAAATCAATTTAACACAAAAATTAATATTTTCGTACCCATTTACCAATTCAGAGTAATATAAAGACATTCCATGTACGTACATTAAGCAAGATAATAAAGAGAAACAGCAATTTATATATTAACATGACTAAAACCTTCCGCCCCACACGGTTTGTTCCGCTCATTTAAATGAACGCATTATTCATTAAAGCAAAGGATTAGCATCATGCTTTAACAGCACTGCTATAAATAAACTCCACCAACGAAAGTCTTAAAAATCCATTTCGCAATGGAAGTTGCAAATGGGTATCGATTTTCGCCTATTTCTATACCTAAATATTTCCACCGACGCATGCGAAACACGTTATTAGGATGTGTCGTAATTGCGTTACAACTCTTAATTAGAAGCTCGGCACTATCCGCAGTTATAATGGACCAGAAGAGAACCCCGCAAGTTTCGTCGACGAAGCCTGATCTAGACGCCAGGCCGTCGTGTAGAACATTGCGCCGAATTAGCAAATATAGTTGTGAATGTGGTGTGCAAGTTTCAAGGAAATCGGTTGAAGCGTCTAGGAGTAGATAGAATTATAAGTTTAGGGAGATAAGACAAATATATATTAGATATGACTTCTACCAAATTGCAAACATTTCATATTTAAATCAGCTCCACTTTGCACACGTTTATGAACGACCATAGAAAAGTAATTTCTGCGATAGCGTGAAGGCTGAAGTGATGTATGGCTGCTATTAATAGCATCTGCTGCAAAAATGATACCAAGCTCCTTGAAGTGCTGGAGGCGAGGCGGATAGCGCCGGTCGCGGATGACCGAGTTTTAAATTATAGATTGTAATCTAAGCCTCGTTTTGCTGCAGCGTTAGGAAATGGTCTAAGAACGCTAAATAGGATACACGGAGAAAGGAATGTGCCGATGATAAGGCGTCCATCTCGGATACTTCCTTTGTTAAAATGCGTGCGAATCGACCAGTACGTGGGAGAATTCGCATGTTACATGGTTTCTGAAGACAATAGTAATTACTATTAAGACAGGAAATTACGCGATAGTTGAAGATGAAACTTCACTGAATAAAACATTCGCTAGCTCACCTGATACAAAATAGAATGTACAGAGCACAAATTTCATACAATAGCGTAAGTTTTTCTACATCTTATCTTGATTTACAAAAGAAATAAATCACCAACATTTAAAATATACTAGAAAAATAAACGGTTACAAACAATTTACTTAAAAGTCGCTTCTAACGAAATAAGACACGAACCCTGAATTAGAGCATTTTTTTTGTAATACGGTCAATATAAAATTAAAATATAATTAATTAATATGCATCAAAGTTGTTGAAAAAAGCCATTGTAGTGGAAGCAGCAAAATAATCCTGCCATTTGTTGAATTTATAAATTATGTATTGGTAAAATAAATAAATTTTACGTCTATGCAAAAAAGTTTTTTATACCTATTGCCTCAATTTGTCCTTATTCTCTAGTAATTTATTGAAGTAAAATAAAAAAGCAAAAAAATGTTATTGGATAATGAAAATCTTTGAAATGTCATGGAATGAAACTTTAAATGAGGATTTCGTTTAGTGGTTTATAGCTAAAAAAGACCAATAGTAAGAATAATTACCAAAACAAATGCTGGGCCTACAAAAGCACAAGCATTTATTAAATTGAACCCACAAATTCAAGTAACACCACAATAAAATATTTGGTAGACTTCTAAACGATGCCATTTTAAGTTGAATAAATGTTACACTGAAGAATCTTCTTGGCAGGTTTGCTATTCTCAACATTCAATACCATTGAATGATGACAGACACTAGTCTGTCTTCCCATTCTCCTGCATTTAATCTCTCTTTTTCCTTTTATTACTTTGTCATCTATATCAGCATCTACTTTATTCGTGCTTGATAAAATTAAGCCTAAGTACTTGTGTTCAGTATAAGCTTTTATTTTTGCTTTCCCTATGTTTAATTCACGTGTTTCTCTCTCCTCCATACACATATATGCCGTTTCATTAAAGTTTATAGCAAGTCCACTTTTGCCACATTCCTCTTTCAGTTTCCGCGGCATTTATTATTGTTACTTTTCTTTAGTGCTTTTACCACATCCGCTACCTTTATTTATCTCTCCTGTGGCTCATTTTCTATTTTTGCTGTTTCTTTATGTACTATCATATAATGTTGCATTTTCTTTTTGTTACACCACTTGAAGTGTTCTGTCCATTTTTGTAGTGTTATTAAACAGACGGTACTTTTATATTTTCTCTTGTCTTCAACTTCGAATTATTCTCCATGCTTCTTTAGATTTGTTAAATCCCATCGTATTACTTACATTTCCACACACATTATCCAAATGTTAATTTTTTCTTGTTTTACTTGTTCCTTTACTTGCCTTCGACATATTTCTGTCTTGTTATTAGTGTTTTATTGTTTAACCACTCATTCAGACTTTTTATATTTTATCTTTTGTTCTAGTTAAGATACTGAATATTTCATTTCTTTTATCTCTCTTTGGTTCTATTCCCAGAGCCTTATTGCTCTAAGTGTACTGCTTTTATGTATTTGTATATTTCATTTAAGTCTCTTTTTTCTACTATTTACTCGTTCATTTATATTTATGATGTATCTGGGTACAATTTCTTTATCCTTTCTTGTCTGGGGAGTTCAATTTTGTACGTTGGAGCTTGCAATTCTTCCATATGACCTTTTATACTTTTTTGTTGTTCTTTATTTGCTGTTTATGATATTTAAACAAATGTTCCTAGTACCCTAAATCCTTATATCTTTTATTATCATTTTTAAACTTCTTCTAACAATTAACATCATGTTGGATGTACCAATATGTATTGGTTAATGTTTTTATACTCATCGTCAACGTATATTCTCTACATCGGAAGAGCAGTAACCTTTCATTTTCATTCCCCATTCCTTCTTCATATCTTCTCACTGTCAATTTCTTTCCTTCTAACTCTAATGTTTAATTTTCAAATAATTATTAGTTCGTTTTATTTACTCACCTTATATTTGTTCGTCGAGAATATCAAAAAATCCTTTTTATTTGCTCGTGCATCGTCGTTTATACCATTTTTACATGATTGTCGTGTTTTGTTCTAATTTCGTTTCGATTTTTAACAGCCGGTCATTGAACTTTTTCCACGATATAGTTTATTTCGCCATGTTTTTTAATGGATATTGATACACCGCTTTTTGCTTTCATTCTTTTCATGCATTTCTTGACTTGTGTCCCTTTTTTAGTTTCCGTGATTACATCAGAATTCATCTTTTCTATTTCTGTTATTATGTCTTTTCTTTTTGTTGTCAAACCTTGTACATTCCACGTCTCCATAGTGTATTTCTCCTTATTTTACTGTTCATTTTTTTACTTGATTGTGGTGAAGATGGGTCCTGAGAACTCTTGAAAGAATTACTCTCTTCCCCTCTCCATATCTTACAGGACCTTCTATATGAGGTTTTTGGTGTTTTTTATTTAGTCAATGTAAATATAAATAAAAAAGAAAACTTCTGGTTATTGGTACACAAAAGAATGTAAAGAAAAAACAGAATAAACTTGTTTAAATAAAACTGATAGCTTAAATTGGGATTTAAAGATCGCGGTTTCCATCAACAATTACATATCACGTTGGTACTACAACGAAATATATCCATATCATTGCTTGTTTCTGTTTAATTTTTCTGCTTTGTGCTATGTAATACAATAAAGCAGTTGAAGTCATACATGTTTTTTCATCAAATGAATAAACCTTCCCTTAGAAACGTCGTACAATCAAAACCTTTCTTACATCAATAGAAAAATTAAAGACTAATATTTTTTTCATACAGAAAAAGAAATTACAGAGAATATTACATAGAAAAAATTAACAGTTACATGCTGTATATAAAAAAACTATTTTAATATATTGTAAATGTTTTAAATTAAAAATGTAAATTATTTGAAATTAAAGCAATCAACTTTATTAAAATAACAAACATAAAATAAATATTATATATTTTCCATTAGACGCACACTCTCCAATTTCTGATAAAAGCTGGTCCTCCTTAATGCCCAATAAGAAATATCTATCTCACAGACGCCTTTCTTCCTATAATAAGCTGAGAAATGTTTATTAAAAATAATAGACGCCGAATCGAGTCGAGTATACAATTCAGCAAATTTTTAGCCACTATTGGAAATACACAACATTTACTTGTGTATATGTAAGTGATATACAAAAATTCAATCCAATAAAATTAAGAAAGCATGAAATGAGTAATATATATCGACGTAAATTATGCCTAAATATGGTTGGGATTTTGTAACACCAAACTCGCAAGTTCACTAAAACATTGATGTGGGTAAGTAAATCAATTACGTACAGGAAAATTATTGGCTTCAAAAGATGTTAATATGTAATGGAATTTTAATTCTTATTACCGTAAAATATAAAAATTGTACCCAACAAGATTCTTGGCCATATCTTGATAGATACGACCCATAAATGGTTACGTAAAATATTAAATGTTATAAATTGCTGTTCAAATTAATTTATGCCAATTTAGGCAAAATGATCTGTTCCTCCAGTTTTTTTTAAGAATATCTCCAAATTTGTGATGGTGGTTTTTTTACAATTAATATGTCCAAAAATATTAGTACATGTAAGCATATAATTACCAATCAAACATTTTTTAAGAGAAAATTTCATTTAAGGCGGAAACGGGGCAATGATATCTCCAAGGAATTTTTGTTTCCATATCCATCCTTCAAACGCTTCAATTAAACATCGATCTGTTTCTTTTAATGTCCAAGTTTCTGCGATAAAAAATAAGGAAAATATTAGCCAATGTACAATAATAATAATAATGGTAAGGCTCTACGCCCCGCGTGAGAGCACGACCTGAGAACTGAGGGGTTAAGGCTCTCATACGTTCGCTCTCTCTGCCTAGTCGTTGCGCATCATTTCTGATGCGGAGCGATGTGGCAAGCAACCCCTTGTTCGAGTGAACGCAGGTACTCAGTTATTTTTAGTGCCTGAGTAGGCCAACCGCCATGCATCAGAGAGCACCGGGAATGAACTCGGGTTCGTCAGCATAGCAGCCCGCCCCTCAGCCACGGGATAACGCTGGCTTAGTTAGTGTACATTAAGTTTATTATTTCTCCACATTTTAATTAAAACGACAAATTTATATTTTAC
The DNA here is from genome assembly GCA_036346155.1 of Sinelater perroti. Taxonomy (NCBI): domain Eukaryota; kingdom Metazoa; phylum Arthropoda; class Insecta; order Coleoptera; family Elateridae; genus Sinelater; species Sinelater perroti. Next base: position 2,348,192 of record JARFIY010000359.1, read on the forward strand.
AGTTGATCTTAAAATAAAAGAAACGATAACAAATAAGTTTTACTCAAAAAATATATGTATAAAACAAGAAAAAACAATACCAAAATATAAAGTTAGATACAGAAATTACTAAAGAAAGTCAACAAAAGAAGTAAATATTTTACCCTAATATCTTACATTATACTGTTTTTTTTTAAGTAAATAAGCTCTCCGTGATCAGATTCGGCCAAATGCGAAGCAGTCACATCGTTACTACACACTTTTGGGACATACTTAACCCATATTTAAAGAACTTTTGCCCCAATAACAACACTCTGCAACAAAATAAAAACACAACAAAAAGATTTTCAATGGAAATATTTACGAGTGAATGCATATTATAAAAATTATTAACATTTTATCTAATTAAAGGTGTAAAAATATATTGGAACAAATAATAATATTAACCAAAACATTAAAGCAGTTCCAGAAGGCTGCAATACAAGCAAATAAATATAAACACAAAATAATATCGACCAAAATTAAATAACTGCCAGAATATAAAAGCATTATTAAAATTAGGAAAAAAACAAGGTTATGGAGGAAATTGAAAATTTCATGAAAAAACAAAAAGTAAATAGAAAATCAATACAAGAAAGTATAACCTTAAAAGCAGAACATTGAAAAATAACCAAAATTAATAGTTGGGAAATAAAATCACTTGTCATAGTACTACAATCATAGATAATGATTGTTTCTCATTTTCTTCCAATAAAGTAATAGGGGTTGTTTGCCTCCGAACAATTTATCAATATTTCTATAAAGATATTAAAAAGTAAATAAGACGCTCATTATATCGCTGTCAGAACTTTTTGCAGACTCACTTGTCTAACTTATATGTGTGAAAACGAACAAATATTTTAGAGGTTATCCATGAAAAGATTTCGGTTCATTATTAACAAAATAAAAGAAAATTAATTTGTCTGAAAAAGTCGAAAATTACTTTTGTCATTCTAAATACCGATACAAGCATTGTACTTCCATATTTTTTAAGTACCTTTGCTTTTTTTATTAATTTATTTTGCTCCATTTATAATTTTATCTAAATACCATAAACACATGGAAATTCAGTATAACCTTTTGCACATATTTAGCTTGTGTGCTACGCTGCAACCAAGTGGCCGCCCATAACATGCAAGGAAATATCGATTCTTCACAAACTGAAAAACTCACGCTAATGGCACTGGCATTAATCACGAGTGGAAGTTTGCTTTGAATAATATGAAGCCTAAGGCTGAAATACGGCATCCGCATCATACCCCCAAAACAAAACTACAGCGCAAAGCTGCTGGTTTATGCAAATCCCCTGCTCTTCAGGTACATTTTAGGCCTATTTTATGTTTGCAGGCACAGCTAACGCCATTGCGGTTTTATTGCCTCGACAAATTGCTTCTATAAATATATTTCAAAACAATAAAGCTGGAATGAACCTGCAACTAGTGCTTACACACGGAGGCTATTCTAAAGATAAATGTGTATTTGAATTAACCTTCAACATGTTAAATGACATTATATATCTATATAAAGATACACTTACAAATATATTTCATCAATTATACAGAATTGAGCAGAGCGTACAACCTAATTTAACCATGTAATAATACATAGTGTCCATGAATTTTCCTCCATATATTATGAAAACATTATTGATTAAAAGGAAATGAAAAGCAATAACACAAATATTTAGAACATAGTCCATTGCGATCTACAGTCTGTATTCATCTTATGGTTAAATATTATATCCTAAGTTTTTATCACGCTTGATTCTTAGAAGCAAGATGTTATAGTACCGCTCTCTCTACTTCCTCATTATTGTCAAACTGCTTATCGCGAAAACAGTAAAAAATGAGTAGTCATTTGCAGGGTGAGACAAAAGTGCAATTGCGTCAAACTTGCGGATTTTAGTCTTTTGTGGATTTGCGGAAAGGAGTGTTATTTTGTAGCGCCATCCGCTTTTTGCATACAAATGCGATGTACGCAAATTTTAGATAAGCGGATTAATATACTGGAATCATTCCACGATCATCTGAAACGAATTCGGAGCGCACGGAGCCTTCATAATGCCATCAAACATATAACAATCATTTGTATTCAAATCTGTCACGCTTGGGAATGGATTTTGAAATTCGATCTAATTTTAACCATGGCTTACGATTGTCTCTATTACGAATTTAGTCACACGCAATAATTCGCTTGATAAAGCAATCGTCGTAAGGATTTGTAAGATATCTTAAGTATACTACTGGTCGGATTGGTTTGATTCATGGATTTCGAATTTACCATACTAGGCTTCCTTATCGAAGTTGATCTTAGAGCCAAGTTTAATTTTTGAAACCAGACTTCCCCCATCATAACTTATAGGGCAGCCTCCTTTAGCAATACAAACATTTCTTTGCACTTCTGTCACTGTTGTTGAATTGGAATCAATATAATTGCTAAGCTTCCCAAATAAATTTAATTGATTTGTCCATTTTTAAGACCTTTAAGATAGATTAGCAACAATGTATTTGGCGGAAACTAATTACTGCAAGAAAATTACTTAAATTGTTATAAACAACGCAAGCAATTATTTGTTTTATTTGAATAATGAAATAGTATAATTTTGAAATAACAAGGTGAAAAATTTATAGAACAGCCTCTGTACTTGGGGTCCACAAAATATAGGCAAAAGAAGGGCGCAATGCTTAAAAGAATTTGAAATCGTTATTTAGTAAAACAACTAATCCGATTTTCAAAACACCCTGAATGAAGTTATTACAGCTAACACGATAGAGTGCAGCACCACAAGAGAAGAGAAATATTTTGATAATGTATACGCATGTGCATGCGCAAAGCGTCAGATATGCCATAACAAAAAATAATGGCTATTCAAATACACTATGGTCTCTTCCGTAAGCACAAGTGCTCTGACAACATGCAACAAGATGTTTGAATGACCTTCGACAGGAATTTTTTAAACTTTTATTTAGCAGTTCGCAAAACAACTTCATGAGGTCTAATCAAATTCATTTTAATCTATCTAGCAATATAGTCAAGAATTTTTACATTTAACATCAGAAAATTTACTCTAGCTTGTTAGTCCAGTCACTGCGTCGTGAAAAATGACCAAAAATGTTTTTTTTGGGGGGGAGAGTGGTATTTTAAAGTGAATTCCTATGTTTTTGGGACATTGATGACGAATCTGATAGTCAAATTTGTCTTGGGCTGCTGCGCTCCAAAATATGGGTATCTTAAGGCCCAAAAAGCCGTTTTTTCGGTTTTTCGGGTTTTACAGGAAAACTATAGCTTATATTGAAGTAAGTACCCATTATAAAAATTGTAGCTATTATTAAAACGCAAAAAAAATGTCTTGGGCCAGCTAGCTAGAAAAATATAAAAAAATTTTATTTTCTATTTTCTGTGTATGAATATCAATTTAACTAATTTAAAAAAAAAAGTTTAAATTGAATTCAAATATAATTCAAACGGGCTATTATCGACCATAAAGTCGTTTTCTCTAAAGTAAAATTAGCACTTTTTTTGTTCAAATCGCTGCAAATTTTTTTTTTAAATTTAACTAGGAATACGCATTTTTAGTTTTCTATAGGTTCATGTATCTAGTTTCCAAAAATTTAAAGTTTTCCCCAAAAGACCCAAAATTGGACCCAAGAGAGGCCCAAACACGTTTACATTAATATCTCGACCGGATCTCAACCAAAATAGGTCTGCTTGGGCTCAAAATTTTCGTCATATAAAATTCTACTAGCTCTGATAATTTCTTTTTTACATGTATCCTAACCTAAAATTTTTCAATTTTCTCAAGGTTAGAAAATTTCAACATGGCGCCAAATTGCCGCATTAGGACCAAAATGCTTGAGTTTCAAAACCAAGGTGGAAAATATCAGAATCTGTCTAATGCTTTTGGTTTTGGGTCAAAAAATTCAAAATTCGGCTTGTAATCGCAATTTTACGGTTTTTCGAAAATGGCCGTTTGTAGCGCCCCCTTATGAAATATCTCAAACATTCAAAAAGGTCATAAAAATAGATAGAAAATACTACTGTTTTTTGGCATTTACAATTTTTTAAACTTAATACTCAGGTCTCAATAATTTTTTTTATTAAAAAAAAAAACATCTAAAATAGGCTTACGGCTAGCTGGCCCAAGACATTTTTTTCTAGCTCGTCTCAATCGATGCGTTTTAATAATACCTACTATTTTTACTTCATATAAGCCACAGTTTTCCTGTAAAACCCGAAAAACCGAAAAAACGGCTTTTTGGGCCTTAAGAAAATGCCCATATTTTGGACCGCAGCGGCCCAAGACAAATTTGACTATCAGATTGGTGATCCGCGCCCTGAAAAACATAGGAATTCACTTTAAAATACCACTCCCCCCCAAAAAAACATCTAAAATTACACAGCGACTGGACTATGTTGAAAACCTGTTTATAGTGAATAGTTTGAAGTTGTTCAAGATTAGTTCGCTACCCTTTATTACAGTCGTTACTTCAAACCGTTGGTAACCTCTTCTTTTCAGAGCTGGTAAAGTAAATTCTAACACAATATTTCAGTGATATGGAGTTATTTTGATAAACTGTAAGGCCAATTAATTTCCAAATTTGAAAACATTCATTGACAGATACGATTATTTATAAGGTTATTCCCAGGCCTCTATATGGGTCTACCTCATGAACGAATTACTAATCCTTACCAAACACAGTACAAAATATTCCGTTAAACATAGGGAATCCAGTGCTGAAAAATATTCGACTTCTATTTGAAGAAATATTTATCCTACGTAGCGTATAAAAAATGTATATTATATATAAATTGCATAATGCTTGACGCAGAAGTAAATAAACACATTTCAAAAACGCATCAATTTTGTTTCTGATAGTTTTATTGAAGAATTTGATGATGTTATTAACAATTGCAACATAAAAACGCAAGAACGAAAAATTTTGTGTTTGCCTTAAACATGTGATGCAAAATGAAATAATTCGATAATTCTTTACATAAAAATTACAACGTAGTACAATTTATAATATTAAAAGATATCTGGAATATCGATCAACTCACAATCAAACTAAAAGAGGTAGGCATAAAAAATTAAACATTATTTACTACTATTTAAATGTTAGAATGTCTCGGGGTCGTAATTTTTCATTTTGTGAAATTTGAAGCAGGATGGTGTGAAATACTTTAAATGAAAGAAAAAAATATATAATAAATAACAATTAGAAATAATTTAAATTTGTTGTTAAAAAATGCGAACAGTTTTAGAGGTGTTAAAAAAATCATCGTTATGGACGATAAGAGGAAGTTTACTTCAGTAAACAGTGATCTATAAGTTAATTAGGAATATTACAGATAGAGTAAAAGTACAACTTCTGCCATCGTAACATTAGCTAAAAAGCTAAAACTGAAGCAAACATTTTTGTTAAAGTAAATATATCAAACTGCGATTTTTCGATTCTATATATTTTCAACATTCAAGATCAGACTATAAATGAGATTTACAAAGTGCTTAAAGCAGTGTCCTAGTTTAGAGGTTTTTCTTTACTTCAATCAACATTTATACTATTTAGAAATACATTCTTAAAGTTCTAGAGACCAGTTCGAAGTATATTGTAAAATACATATTCAAAACCAGAAATACGTCATATAAATATACGAACGCTCGGGCGAAGCAGGCCACACGCCTCGTCTCGCGATCTTTTGCCCGAATTATAATGCTTAGGAAAGGCACAAAGAGATTTTAAATGTTTGCTATTCGTAGTCTAATAAAAGCTTCAACTATATGGTGTATCGCTCAAGACACTTGAATTCGGACGCTAAAATCACTAAAATTGCCACTTATATTCAATAAAGGCTATGCGGCAATTTTAATTATGATGGAGTTATTGGAATTAAATATTGGCTAGCAGTGAAAACTGGCGAACATCTTTTTTGGGGGGTTGTTTAATTTATTGACAATAAAAATACTTATATAAATGAAAAATAATTTTAGTTTTTTATATCAGACAAGCATTACGGGGCCCATCGCTCTCGTCAATTTAAGACTCCAGTGGTAGGTAAGACGCTTCAATAATCAATAATAGTCGCATTTTTCAAAAAAAAATTTTTTACATTGTTCAAATAAAATATACCCAAAACTATAGAAAGTTGATCCATTCTCTTTGAAAAAAAATTACCGCAAAATACCTTTTTTATTATTTTTACAAAAACACATCGCCAATTTTTGACCCAACTTAACCAAATAAAAGACATGCCATTTATCCTGATAAATATGAACCCTCTCTAACATTCCTAAAGCACATCTCACTGAAAGTTTCTGAAAAAATAAAGTCAATAAATACACAAAAATAATTTATCTGCAAAAACTGTAGACCAATTGTCAGGAAATATTTGAAATAAACTTGAAGTAAATGTTTGTCATTCAAAAGGCAAATCAAGAAAATTAAAAACGTAAAATAGTGTTTGGATAAAGTAAATTTCAATCTATTTTGGACTTATTTACCGATCATCAGTTTTTTTAACTTTCTTGATTTCAATTAACTCTATTAACTTTCTCTAGACACTTGTCTTCCAATCAACTTATAATATTAACTTATGCCCTCATTTAAGTACCACTACGCATTTTGTCTATTCTGTAATGTCCAGAGCTATTTGTCCTTTAAGAGGCACACTTCACATCTGGTTCTACATAAAATTTATTTATTATCTATCCATATTCAATTCGAAATAATAATTTTAGGTTTTAATATTAACAGCAAAATTTACTACTCTCAATGATCAGGTTTTTAAGGGTTAACACTACTCTAGAAACCGAAAAAAGGCCTAACTTTAACAATTTATTTTGGGATAATGGGAAAAGAAATAGGATTTCTTTTTAGAGGGCTTATTAAACATGTATTGAAGTGTAAAAAAAATTTTTTTTATTATTATTTCAATACAACATGGCGGCGATTTAGCTAATTTTCAATATCGCCTTTTTTTAAACTCCTTCACGGGAGGACGGATTTCTCGAAAAATTGAAGACTTGGAACAAAAAACGAAAAATTTTCTTAATCTACATACTGTTGGCTAGAGAAGTACGTAGAGTTTTTTTAAATTAATTTTTGAGGAAATGGCGTGATTATGAAAAATAGTCGATTTTTTGCAAAAAAATTCGGCAGTAAATTGTTTATAAAAAAACAAATTATTATCGAATCCAAAAACGGCCACATACTTCTATGGAAAATGTAATTGTGAAGCTACAGTTAAAATTTCAGATCGATCCATTGAACAGTTTTCGAATAATCCGTCCTTCCAGGTCGAAAAAAGTGGTTTCGAAAAAACGCGTTTTAAGTTTTATAAGTACTTAAATTCTCAAAATCTTCTCAGTACTAACTCACACATACACGTGCATCACACACGAATATATTAGAACAGCACATCCTGGTGGACTCCTGAGGAACCCGGAAGACTTTCTGCTCCGCAAATAAAACAGCCACTCATTATTTTGAGACGTGAAAGTAGTATAAAAGCAATAAATCCGAGCGCGCGAAATTTCGAAAATATTGTGTTCAAAATGAGTGTGGAAAAATCGAAAATAAAACCTTTTAAAATTTTTTTTTCGCCCTTGGACCAATTGTACATCATTTTTATAGCCCTAAAGTACAATTTAAGCAAAAAAAAAACAAAATTGATTCTTTCAAAATCCTAGAGTGGTGTTACCCCTTAATGTATAATGCAATATATATTCATATGTTTGCAACAAATTATAAATATTTTGTATATAAAGCTGTAAACGCAAGCTCTAAATTTCAGTTAAGCAATTCTCAGATTATTTTAAATATTTACAATTCAAGCTACTTTTTTCCAAAAATATCCTAAGTCAATATTTTCCATTATCCATGTATTTTTTTCTTCGCAGTCCTCAAGATTAAATTTTTGTTTCTATTAACACTTCAAAGCCAAACCATTCGGGAATGTCTATTCTACATCAGTACTTTTTCAATAGACATTTTTGTAACTTCTTCGTTCTGTAATGCATTGATCATGTTTTCAATACTTCGTCATTAAAAAGTAAGCTTTACTATATGTGCTTTTATGTATTAAACTATTAATATATATTTATATGGAAAACTAGTAAAACATAATAAAAACACATAAATCAAAATGTGCTACATGCGCGTCCGGACACATCTGACAACCGACCGATAGGTGACGCAAACTGTCAAATCATGTTTTGACCTATAACAGGTCAACCGTGACCCAAATTGAAAATCTAAAACCTTTATGCGAGGTTTGGCAGAAAAAACAGTTCGAATGAGATATTAACCTTTGAAATCGATTCATAACTACAGGAGTTGCAATGTTAGTTACATTTTTGTAGTTTTATAGAGTAGATTATAGTGAAAATCGGAAAAAAGTGCAGAATTTCTAAGCTAAAAATTTTTGGCAAAACTCGTCCAAACTTTTTTTATAAAAATCGATTAAACAATAAATAAAACACAATCACTTGAAAATGTATATGCAGCGCCCTTAATTACATTCCCCAAAGAAGACACAACGGATATCCCGACTGATAAAAAAAGCCTTAAGAATACATATTACAGCATTTTTTTTCAGCCTTGTAGCGCCCAGTATTGAGCATAGGCCTTCCCTTTTTGGGGGGGGATTTGGCAATTAAACGCCACGCTTGCCGGGCGGGTTGGCGAGTGGATAGTGAATGTACTTTTTACGACCGCCAAAGGTGTTTGTATGACGCATTATTATGAGAGCATTAAATGTTTTTTGTCATTGCCGGGGTTCGAACCCGGAACCGCCGTGCGCCAGTTTGGCAGGTTGAGGCCTTTACCTCGCGGCTGTCGTGCTCTCCAGCATTACCATTGTTAAATTGTTGTCTTAATAAAATAATCATAAAGATTGAAATAGTTATTCATAAACTAGAATCTAGCCCGAAAGAAAAAATCCTAATGGTGTCAGATTGCATGATATGGGTGGCAAATTGAAGTTTCCATTTCGAGAAATTCCTTGCCCAGGAAATGTTTCAGGTAGTAACACAACTGTTTCACAACTTGTGTGACACAGTGGCGTTTTGTTGGAAATAAAGGTTGTCATTCATGACATCCAAGAAAAGTCATCCGGGATGTCACGATAACACAGAACATTGACTGAAACAGTTTAATTCTTAAAAAAATACGGACCAGCAATGTCAACCCAAAAGATGTACCAAACGATAACTCGTTAGGGGTGGACAAAACTCTCGACTATTTTTCTTGCATTTTCAGATGTGACAATTTTTGCTTACTATCCAATGAGATGGAAATTGACTTCATCAGTCGGAATAATTTTCTCAAAAAATGGGGATCAGTTTCTTACACCTACAACACTCAACTAATCAATGTACGGCGTTGTTCATGTTCTTGTATCCTCGTTTAGATTCAGATATTTGTGCAATATACGATGTAGGTTAGTTATTGGGTTGTCTAGTTATGAACGTCTTGTAATTGCTAAATCGGGATCTTTTGTGACACTTTCAACCACAACTGCTATATTCACAACATATATGGCTAGACGAGCACGCTTTGGATTGTTTACATCCTAATCTTGACCGAAAAGCACAAATTTTTGCGATTAGTTTCACAATTTCTGTGCGACAAGATGCGATCGAAAATTATACGTTTATGAACTGTCTCGGCATGTGTGAATTTTCAGAATTTTAATATGTTGGGCAAGCGTGCATGATTCCAATTTTATTAACTGTATAATTTTTACTACTCGCATGTCGAAGAATGGCTGCTCTAACATTAACAGACATTAACTTAATCGGAAACCCTTTAAAAAGCAATTAAGCTCAAAATTTGGTACTTTCTGATTATCTCCTAAATCAATTGTGCAACATAATTTAACTGGGAGTATTTCCAAAACTCCATACTTGTCATTTTATGGTTCGGAAATTAGTCAATTGCTGGGAAAGTGGCGACTAAAAAATAAATGTTATAAAAAAAGCTTTTGCAAAACTGTTTAAAATAATTTATACCAAACTATCTAGAAATTTGAGATAACTTATTTTAATTTTTATAAGTAAATATCTATGGAAGGAATATCAGCAACCCTAAAAGCACATAATGCAGAGATTCCCAATAATACGAATTTCGAAGACCATCGAATGAGATAGGGCAGATTTGCCAGTAACTAATATTAAAGTAATTTAATACTGCTCACGCCGGAGTTAAATTGGATTTGCAAGTTGGTTTATCGGTTCTACCCGGGAAACTTAATCCGCCAAAGCAGCTTGTGGAGTACACGCTATCAAACGACTAGCATGCAAAATAAGAATTTATGGCCGTGTTCGAACGGCTCGTTTTTCAATTCCACATTACCATGCACAGAAATCAATAATTTAAAATCCAATTAAATAAATGTGCATCGAGACATAACCGCGTGATTCGCGTTCAGTCGATTGTAATTTCTAACTGCGTCCGGACATAAAAGTGGCTTCAAAAGGAAAGCAATGCAGGTGATATAGATCTTTACACTCTATTTTGTGCTTCCCTTCTTCGCAATTTCGACGTCGATTTCATATTTGGGCTCTCGTAAAATACATCAACGGCAATGAAATTTCGTCTAGAAAGTTGTAACTCTTTTTATTTCTACTGCGGCCTCGGAAGTTCGTGTCGTAGGTTTTGCTTTGTGCATGCCCGCACGTTGTTTTTTTGGTAAAAATTGTTATGGAATACACTAAAAGTACTTAAAGTTACATAAATGTGATAAAATAATACACTGATTACAAAATGAACACAGGGTAATTTGTAAATTCCTCCGGGGTTTCAAAACTTGATAACATAATAACACCGACCAACACAGCAAAAAGGCTCAGATCAGTAGGTAGAGAATGTCTCAAAGTTTGTATTCATAATATACGTCACTGCGTTGCAGATTTAGCTGTTAGGAAAATCATGGCAAATATTACCTTCATGAAGGACAGAGAGCTTTTTGCATCTGGACTCAACAAAAATTTCGTATAATATACCGAACAGAAGTACTTACAGACAAAACAATTTAATAAGCCTATGCTGGCTGAAAGCATCCAGCTTGTGTGAGAAACATTTACTAAGAGCCCTCAAAAGTCAACACATCGCACAACCCAGAAAACCCACACTTCGCAGTGAAATACTTGGAGCATTCTGCTAAAACGTCTTCATCTAAAATCACAATAGGTGTACTTTTGTAAGAATTTGCAAGAGGGATTAGAGGAAAACAGATAACAAAATTGATTTTTAGTAATGAAGTTACGTTTCGTGTATATGGTAAGATAAACCGTTACCAAGTAGGCGTATTTGAAACTCGGAAAGAAGTCCTCGCGGAATGGTGGAATACATAAGTAGTTTTAGGCTAGTCGGCAGGGAATTTTGGGTGGACTCGTCGGAAACAGGCTATTTTATTGTTGGAATCGCTTTGTTTTAGGTTGTAGTTGAACAGCCTAAGTTTGCTAAGAGACTGGCTGTACGCTTCATTTATATTTAACAATTAGTGGCAAAAAAACCTTTTCCCTTATATCTATTCCGTGGCACTTTTACTATAGCACATGTAATTAGAAAGTTGTTCCTTATTAAATTTCCCAAATTTTAAGCCCAATCGCGTATCGCTAGGTTTTATTGTTAACTTGCAAATAGCGTTCGAAGTTAAAAAAAATTAACGTATAAGTTGCTCTCTGTAACTCAAACATTTTTTTAGGGCGATCGGTCGTTTAGGATAAGACTAAAAAAATCACAAATCTATTCAAGATTACTAGGCTTTATGAGATTTTTTTTATTTTGATATCAACCGCCACAACATAGGCATTTGAACCACGTAACATCTTTATGTAACAATGAAACACAAGTGGTCCTCCGCTAAAATGACTGTCTCAGTTCAAATCATTTTTTTTAAGCGGACTGTTCCCGGTACCTCCTGCAATAGTGGCTAATTTGATAACTGTAGGAAGATAATAAAGATGTCATTTTTTAACAAAACAATGATCTACCACATCTTCATTCAATGTCCACAAACGTTCCAACATTAAACTTTGTAATTATTGCATTAGACGTATTTTTCATGATAATTGTCTTATTATGTGATCCCCACAGTTACCTGACCTGATCCCATGAACTTTATGGGAAATAATCCGTTATGCAATTTATTCGTAAAACACCAAATTAATTTATAAATTACCCTGTACAGCTTCATTAATACCATTTGGTAAACATGAAAATGATAACTTTGGTTTTAATTCAAAATGTTTCGATTCTATTTTCACCACAATCCTGTTCCATTTACTTGTAGGATTTAAACTGTTTCGTAATTTTGATCAAATACCCTCAAGACAAATACAAACAACTACTAAACCCGGTTGTATAAAATTAACCTCCGGTTCCACTAAACCTAAGTTTATATTAACTGCGATTTAGTGCTATATCCTTTGCATAAACCAAGATCAGGGTATGGTCAGTTAAATCACAGTTGGTATCGCAAAACTTCCTATTATGTAAACGACAAATCCCTAGTATTACATATGACCTTAAACACTGGCACAAATGACGTAATTTTATTTCTTTGTGTATGGTTGTATGTAGTAATAATACAACGACTTGAGGTGCATCCAAACGCATTAGCGATAAGTGTATTAGACAACTGCCAGCAGAATAAATAGTCTAGTTACCAGGGATTTTTCCCATGAAAAATGGCGTCAGTTGGCTTACCACTAAGTATTTCGTTGCAAAGTTATGAATGAAGACTAACGAGTTGTTGATGGAAATTTTAACATTACATTCAATGAACTATGTGGAATGGTTCTTATAATGTACTAGTCATTATGAATTGTTATTACGAAAATATCAGCCTTACACTAAGACCGTTCGAAATTGATTATTTCGTTTTTTATTTCTGAAATGTAATTCCAGGCATTATTATAATTGTTATAATCATAAGTTAAACCATTCGTTTTTGTAGTAATACGACAATATCGCAAAAACACCTCGCATATACAAGTAATTATAAAAGATTCAAAAATTTTATTTCGAGTAGAAGTTGGAACTCATGCTTTTGCACAAAATGTGACAAGTGGCATAAGAAAATATACAAAATGTTTCCTCTATATCTTTATTTATTACAAGACTATTCTTCAAAATGTTGCATAATTAACTTCACAAAGAATAAATGAGGTAAAAGATGTTATTTGAATACCTAAACTCATTTCTAAAGAAATAAAATTATTGTAATTAATTAGTGACTTGTAGTTAAACAAGAAATTACTTATTTCGAGAAATATTGTTGTTTGTCTGAATTAAATTTAAAAAAGCAATAAAAATATTACTTATTTTATAATGAACAAAAATGTGATTTTAACTAAAAATATAATTACATTTTTAAATATTTTAATTACATCATATTTAAAATATACGCCATTAAATAATAAACTCTTATTTATATTATGTTAAGGTATTTTCTTTTTTAATGTTATAAATACATTATTATTGAGTAATATGTAATATTTTCATAATTTGTTAGCCACTCACACATTGCTAGACAAAAGTAGCAATTTTATAGCTTATGATGCTATAGTAAATAAACAGGAGTAAAACCTTTAAAATCTGAGTTGAACCACCACAGTTCGGCGTGTTGCGTGACTTTAGCTTAAACTCCATTTAACCCTAATTCCTCGGTAATGAACCTTTCTGCAACTGGCCTTTGAAAAGTCACAGGTCAACGCCGGGTTGCACAAACACTTGTCAGTGTCACCGTCTTCTGACAACGGATTGATATTAACGGCCCGTTAGAAATTGTATTGCACAAAAAACCTAGCACGACTATTCAATCCTTGATTGGCACTATATCCCTGTTTAACTATAAGAACCACATATTTAGTTACATTTATACGAAATTGTAGAGAAAATAACGGAAATCATTAGATTTTAACAAGTATATATTATGCAACCCAAGCACAACCCGAATTTGATTACATAAATGCTCGAGAAAAATGCTTTAAAAAGGTATTTTAATGAAAAGTACTAAAAAATTTCCTTTTAATCAAATTACAATGATTATATACAAGTCATAATATGAAATAATTGCAGATTTACACATTATAAACATTACGTATAAATTCGTGATCGTCTATTTTATAAATATTTTTCATTTCAGCAGACTAAAATGAGAATGTAAACAGTAATTAACTTGTTGAATTTTACAATTCATGTTAACAATGAGTCAGACTATGACTTTTCAGTATCAATTTATATGATTCACTATACTGTTTGTATAAAAGCACGATCGGCATTGCTTTTGTTTGAATGTAATTGGACACTGCCAAATATAAAAGAATAAATGAAAGTTTCATTTTACTCAATACAAAAATACTTGCAATGATCTTCAACCTTCCGTCGAGCGCAACATTAAGACCCAGCGAGTTCGAGCGCAGGTAAGTAATCCCTGACTACCGTGGGAATGTTTAGACAAAAAAAAAATCAAAATCCGTTGCAAAAAACAAACGCATTTATTATTCAGAAAACATTAAGACAATTTACGATCCACCACTAAATTGACTGAAATTGTCAGGGTAACAAATTAAACAAACTTTATTAAAAAAATTATATTTAATGGTTAAGCGAGCCATCGTTTTTTATTGAAATCGAAAAAACCTCGGCTCGGCTGCTCAACCGTTCTTATCGTCGTTTATTAAAAAATAAAATAAGATAATAGAGTACTTGGGTTTGGCTTGCTTGAATTTTTAAAGCGCCTGCTCGTCTCTCCCATCGTTTATTTATTTATAAATATAATTTAAAAAAATAGAAAGCCAGCAGGACTACTTGAGTTTGACTAGCTTGGAGTTTTATGTTGATTTATGTGCTTGGATTTTATGTTCTTGGGTTTAGCGCGCTGAGTAACGGAATTTAGTCTGTTTGAACGGTGCGCGAACCGTTCAGCCAATGAGCGCTCTGACGCCGCTCTGCGCCACTGCGCATACTCGACTCTGCAGGACCGTCTCGCCACACAGCTTCTACCCCTCTTACAAATGCAGGTCCGAATTGTGACTGTCAGGCCGGTTGTGCCCGACGGAAGGCTAATACAAACATACATGAGTGATCAACAAAGAAAAAACTATATTAAGATTATTTCCAAAAACTAAAAAATAAAAACTTAATTTTACACAAATGCGTATAAATAAATACTACTAATTAAAATATCTTAAATACCCTTTAAATAGATATTTCATTTTTTACTCCAATTTTATTATAGTTTTGTATGTAAGAAGATACGTTAATCGGTGCTTCGCAAGTGATTACCTCCATGAATTATCAAGTGGCATTTAACGGACCATTGCAACCCAATATTGTTTTGTGCAAACCTGTTAACGGCCCGTTAAACACGTCATTATTACGTCACATGTCAATTCCTTTGTTAACTATTATATTACAAAATAGTTTCTGCAACACCTAACAGCCGCATTGGTGATTTAAATATATGTTTAGATTTAACATGCGTTTGTGCAACCAGGCATACATCTGTCGTCATTGCCTATCACTTACATCGGTAAAAGAAGTGGTATTCGTTTCGTTTAAATGCGTTTTTGGCATCACGAACAAAACTTTCACCTACTTATCGATATATCAGATCACAATGAATATATCTATGTGTTGAACATACCAAACTCATTTGATAACAAATGCATCTCAACAAATCTGTAATTTTACATAAAGATGATTTCTTTTTATGCTGATATTTAAAAATTAATGGAACAAAATCTCAAAAACTATCGGGAAATATTAGAAAATATAATATGAATCTTCAAAGAAACTACAAGTGAAGATGTGCGTTTTTAATGTCTATTTTAACACTAACTTTTCTCACTTCGTTGACCCACCCTGAGTAAATAACATCGACAATTTTATTATTTTTGTCACTTATACGAATTTAAGGTACACCTACTATAATAGTCCTTAAATAATTTCTTCCTGCGTTTCACTACAATTATGCATTAGCGTAATAGTTTAATGGAATAATAACTTGATTGCTAACAAAAGTGAGTTCAACAAAGGAGATTATTTGAGTGAATTTGCCTTGATTTTAAATTACACTAAGTTAAATTATTGTTATGCACGTCTCTAGCGAAATAATATCTAAAACTTTTAGTAGATGAAAGTACCAAGGATGTATTGTATACTCAAATCAAGGTGTTTGAAAAGATGGTAAAACTATAAACCATTCAAACAGTATGTGATTGAGATGTAGTGTTCTTAAATTCTAGATACACCATAAATTGGTACCTTCAATCAAACATTATTTGTTAAAATTATAATTCTGTGACAACGCTAGTACTATTCATGTTTTTTAAGTCCAGAAAATAATATACTAAAACTAATCCGAAGCAACAGAAAACTAAGTTCCCAAGCACACATTCGGTATATATAACTAAGTAGCTAAAAGAGAACATCATATTAATCAATAGGATTGTTCAAGAAATATAATCCGCATTTATATGTAGATTTAAAAAGAAAATTCACCAGCAATCTACAACCATAAATCATGAGTAGCATCTACAAATTTTCCTAGATATTGCAATACACCAAAATAACATTGAGAAGTAAACTGTATACGATAGACTCCTTTAGCAGAGTACCACAGCAGAAGCTAGTTAATAACAATTCACAAAACTGAACATTTAAATATAATCCAGCTATACCAAAACTGAAATCCAATACTAAACACCTATAATATGAATCGATGTTACTGTTAATTGCTAGTGATGAGTAATGTTGAAACTCCTGAAATCGACTGTTAAATTCTATTTTCAAATTACAATCAACGAAACCAATTGCAGAGTCGATTAAGTTTCCGCTTATTATTCTTTTAAATAATCAAGAATAACCAAACCTAAGTTAAAACAAATTAAACTATCTAAAGTTTAGAAATAATACACAGAGATGCGAGTTTTTAGAGTAAAAACGCAATGTTCGGTTTTAGAAAATACTAATCAACTACTATTTATACTTTAATTTAAAAACCTTTGACAGTTTGTTAAGGGTGACGTACAAACCGTATATGGTTCTGTAACGATCTGCAACCTTGAACCAGAATACCTCAAATTTCTGAATAATCAAGTATCGTCATTTCTTAACACCTGCGACTGCCTTTCACATTTTCAAATTGAAAATCCAAATGAAATTCAGAAATAAACATCCACATATTATGGCATAACATAAGAACTGATGTAGATACCTCTAAAATGTTTTACTGTCCTTGTCAGACAAGATCTATGCAATTATCCAAGTAAAAACCTCACTTTATATGGATTGAGCTCAACATCAATTCAAACGCTTTTCCCCAACACTTTTAATAGACGATTCTTTTTAAAAACAGAACAATTTTAATATTATAGTTAAATAATCTCAAATATACCTAAATTCAGTTGGATAACGTTTTCTTTTAAAGTAATACGCTGGCCAATAAAGACTTTTTCCTACATATTGTTGCGTGTAATGGATAAACTTTTTTATGCCGATTCTAAAAATGTTTTCACTATTATACCGACAAGTTCAAATTTTAAAAAATGTCCAATAAACATTTTTACCAAAAATACGTAATTCTTTTGCTATATTCACCCATATTTTTTATTTTATTGCATAAATATTATATCCAGAAAGATATCTGGTTCTAGCTGATTTACTTAAACAGTTCTGAACAAGTCTTGACATGTATATTAGGTCGCGTCTCTAAACTGCGCCTCTTTTTCTTTTTAAACCAATCACATTTAAGAAATCCGTAAATATGCGATTATGCGGGTATATAAGAAAACAAAGAAGGATTATTTGAATTACATTAGGTCGGTTTGTTGTCATTTGTTACGTTTATTATTCACAACTTCTTGCAAGTGCAAAAGTGATGTGAAAAGATTTTTGTTATATTTGTAGAAAATTAACAATTCAATAGCATAAGCGAAATATTACAGCGACAGTAGAAAAAGCGTACTACTATTGCTTTGACATTCAAATTACAAAACAAGACAAATCTTCACCTTCCAAAAATTACTGTGCACACTGTGCTGTTATCCTAAAAAGTTCGTTAAATGGGAAAAACACTGCTATACCGCTTGAATTTCCTATAATATGGTGAGAATAAAACGGATCATGCCATGGATTGTTACTTTTGCTGCACCAAAATCTTCGACCTCTCGGAGAAAAACAAGAAGCAAATTATGTGTCCCGTTTTGCCTTTGCTATTCTGCTGACACCTAAATCAAAAAATTATAAATAGTGAACTTGAGAGCTATCAAGCATTGGATTGTAATATAAGATTGAAAGCACATGGAGAATGGTTTCACTAAGACATTCCTGCTATTGAGAAACATTGCCAATAAAAGTGGAATAGCAAAATTGCTGGACACTGATATTAAAAAGTTTCTCAACCAAATACAAAAAAAAAGTGTATAGAAAAACATTTTAATTATAATAATTATTATGCATAAGATTTTTAATTCATTCTTTGAGTTAATTTATTTTGAAAACTTGTCGTCATAGAAATAAATTTCTTTTAATATTACAAATAGGAACATAAACACAAATAATATGCAAATAGTTACGAAGAAATAAAAAGTCAAATATTTGTTGGCCTATGTTATCAATGACCATATGGCCATAATCTTTTCATGGTAAAGTCAATAACTTCGAATTTTATCAGAAAGCCTTTTCATAATTTAAATAAATTGAACTTTTCTTGATAAATTTACTAGACTTCAGTGATATCATAAACGAAAAAGAAAATATATTTATTAAAAAATAAAATTAAAAAGGGCGTACCATACTGTTTCGATAAAAGAAAACTTGTAAATCAACCAACTTTAACAGATTGTTAAGTGCCTATCGATTACTGTGTGAAAACCCTTACAAATTACCCTCGAGCTAATGCATGGCATGCCACAAGTTCACCTATCTTTATGTGACTTTTAACAATGTACATTATTTCAGCAAAGAACGTTACTGTCAATAAAAGCACTATTACTGAATAATGCTACTCTTGTCCTCTCTCAACACAAAAGATTATTTGTTACACTCGAGCTGTTAAAACTAATAAATTTTGCAAATACAACCCCTCTCCAAAAAAAAAAAAAACGTAACAAACCGAATTGTGTTATAATTTACATATGGGAGAAATAACATACATCTTTCATTATCATTTTGGGAGCATCAAGTTTCTTCATTTTAAGCTACAAATATAATTGAATTTTTATTTTTACCCTATTTAAAACTATTAGTGGATTAGACTTATTCCAACTAAAAAACATGGGACCGGCGAAGAGATTGCTCTGTAAGCAATCCCAGAACGAACTTAAAAAGACCTTTCGATTTCGATTTCGAATTTCGGGAAAATTCGAAATCGAATATCTCGAAAATTATTTGACATAAAATTTTTTCGAATTCAGTTTCGAATTCACCGTAAAATTTCCAATAATAATCACAATTAAAATCGTAATGTCGAAAATTTTCCCGAAATTCGAAGTCGAATATCTCGAAAACTATTCTACATAGAATTTTTTCAATTTCATTATTGAAATCAGCGTAAAATTTTCTTTAAGAATTACTCATAAAATCGCAATGTCGAAATTTTCCCGAAATTCGAAGTCGAATATCTCGAAAACTATTCGAGATAGAAACTTTTTGATTTCGATTTTGAAATCAGCGTAAAATTTCCTATAAGAATCCATTTTAAAATTTTAAAAAATCCATAATTTTGTGACAGCGACAGACCGACAGACATATAGAATTCAGTAACGAACTTTTTAAGTTCGTTGATAAATAAGAAATTATGCAATCCTAAACTATAACAATTATCTAAAAATTAAATTTTGTTTACACTATCCTAAAATATGCCATTACATATGCATTAAATCCAGTAAATGAAAAGACCTGATAAATAATCCCTGCGGAAGGGTTAACAGATAAAAACACCATTAGAATAACAAATTCGGATTAAAGTCATAATTCCCACACACAGAATAAATACACGATAATAACTTAAATTTTAAATGCGATCACCAACATTTTCTGCAGCACTAGTATTTCAGGTTGAACTAAAACTCAAATTAAAACGACCTTTATACGGCTGTTATTTATATTTAATAGGAATCTACACTTTTTTAGCTTCCGCAAATTAATATGTTTCCTCAATAAATAATTCGACTGAATAAATTATTTGCATGCTTCGCTAATAATAGTTAGACAAAATAATTTGAAACAGTCAATGAAAAAAAACATATGAGAGTGAATCAAATATAAATCGAAATAGCTGAATTCAACTCAGAGGGCGCGGGTTCTCAGCGTATCACATTGTCGAAGCAACAGATATCTTTATCTATTAGGTAACAGATTGTTATAGTTTCTAACGACAGGTGACGTAAAACCATTCAAAAATTTGTAAAAACTTAAGGCAGATTTTGAGAACAACTTTGGAAGACTCAAGTGGCATAAACAATTTTTGCGTGGACAAGAAACAGTTGAAAATGAAGATCATTGATGTCACTCGAAGATCAGCGTAACCGAGGAGAATATTCGCACTGTTCGCTATCTTCTCGAGGATAGCAGCCGATTAATGGTTGCTGAAGTTACTTCTAAGATCGGAATAAGCCGCGGTAGTACTCTCGCAACCCAAGATATTATTCTGCTTCTCGACAACGCCCATACATATAGCTGCCAAAATTCGACAAAAATAGAAGATTTGTTCTAGACTACACTTAAATATATTTCTTAAAGTTTAGACTTATTGAAACCATCTTCATTTTACGATATCGGGATGAAAAACTATATATCCGTTCGGATATGGTGGCATTTGTACACTAGAAGATTATGTAGGAAAGTAACTTTGTATGTTTTAACTTACATGATGCTTCGATACATTAAAAGAAATCTGGTTCATATTTATTTCATAATCAATCAATAAAAGGGTGAACTTTCAACAATTTATTTGTATGTCTATTTTGATCATAAATGTTCCTGATTTAAATGGATTTATTGAAATAACGTGGTCAGTATTTTAAATTCTATTATTCCAACTTTTGTCTCATACCTTCCAATAATTTTGCTATCACATAATCCATCGTGCAATTCCAATGACTACGTAATATAAAAAACGGTAAAGTACAAAAAAGAAACAATTAAAATGTAACGTTTGGTATTTTTTAGTGAGCAAAACAAATACTACTATTCTGAGACTTTCAACAACATTGCGATCTGTATCCATTCAAACTGTTATACTTTGTTAAGGCTAGACATTCTTAAGTTAGTTCCTCAATCTAAATCAGTTTAATGAGAACTTCACAATACTTCTTTTGAAACTTGTTTAACATTTTCTCAAAAAACAGAACGCCTGTACTAGAATTATTATAAGATTCAATAACAGATTATGCATTCATTATTTCATGTATGTGATGTGTTTTCATGTTGTTTGGAATTATTTTAGTGTGAATGGTGAAGAGGTTAAAAACCACTAATACTGTAACCTATAGCTTATTGTATTTTGTCTATTCACTTTTTCAGTAAAAATGTGTGCCATCTTTATCAGACTAAGCGCCCTTTTCAACACGTCTTCTCTAATTACAGCTTCTCAATATATAAAGTTCTCTATTGAGGAGGAGTTTTGCAGTCGAATATAATACGAGGGTAAGGTGAAAAGTTCTCGGCCTGACAATGAAAGACTGCGACTTTCAGTTAAAAAATGGTTTTATTTTTCTACGTAATCTCCCTTGACTTCAACACACTTGATCCAGCGCCTCTCCAACATCAGTATTCCTTCTCGGAAGTGAAAATCTAGAAGATTGTGAAAATATTCACCAACTTCTTCATTGGATGCGAAGCGCTTTCCAGAAACAAATTTTTTTTAAGTTTGGGAACAAATGGAAGTCTGAGGGTGCCAAATCAGGAGAATAGGGGGGATGGCCGAGAAAATCATACCCCAAATCCCACAGTTTTTCCATTGCCAACGCAGGTGCGTTGTCCTAGTGAAACAACAGGAATGCCTTTTGAGGTCCCTTTCGCATGTGCAAATGTTCAGTCAAAATTTGATGAACGGTAAATCTGTTCAAATTTAATTGTTCATTCAACATTCTTAATGTTAAACGACGGTCTGATTTCACAAGAGTGTTCACACGTTCGATGTTTTCGTCGGTTTTAGAAGTTGAAGGCCTCCCTGAAATTCCGCTGTTCCATTTTGCGTGACGCACAACCAAAATACAACTTCACTAATAGCAGTCACAAAAATCACGTAGTTAACGGAACGAGTTGAAACTCGCACTGAGCTATGGGAGGGTATTTATACACGTGCTCTATCAAGGACAACAGCGTAGCGTGGCCAGATCGCTTGCAGTATTACCAGTCTATTTACTTTTCTGCCATACCTCGTATATAGGTAAAAGTGAATTTCCGTATGTAGTCCTCAATTGGTATCAAAGCCGTCTGAAACTTCTCCATCTATTAATGCTTTATATATTGAACTATCTAGTTATCTTTATAAAATTTATTATTTTGTTTTTCTTAGAATATGAAAAGTTTTAATTTGTTTAATCAGTTTCTTCCGTTCTTATTGTCATATGTCTGTTTAAAATCAATAAAAAGACGACAATTACTGAAATCATATTCGCGTGAACTATTAATTGTGTGGAAACTAGTTACAACCTGCGTTATCGCAACGGCAGACCTGCAGCCTTGTTTAAAGATTGCGAGTTTCTTTTTAAAGTTCACAGCGTAAACATCGGTAACAACTGTGAACCCTCTGCAAATAAAATATATATTTACAAATTAACAAGACTGCAAAATAGTATCATCCATATAGAACCACAAGAAAAAATAACAATGTAGTTCAGTATATGTCAACTTTACGGCCACATAAAAACATATAACAAACCTTACGTGTATGTTAAATGTGAAGAACACAGTTCTCCAAGTTGCAAGACGAGCAAGATTACACCAGCTTTGTACGAGGGTAATCATTCAGCGACTTATAGAGGCTGTGAATTTTATCAGAAACCCTACTAGGTAAACCATATTAACAATAAGATCGATAAGTCACCAACCAACCCAAATCCTGCAAATCCACCCAAGCAGATAATTAGAAACACACAAACTAAAAGTTATGCAGATACAGTATTAAATAATACACTTCACAATGCAAAAGAGAGTGTTGACACGCTAGTATGACAACTAAATTTTTGGAGGAATTTAAAACAATATTCAAATAGCCCATTCAACAAAATAGCATGGTTCTTAACATACTAAAAATGTTATTTAGTAAAATAAAAAATAATACCTAAATTCCCAAGAATAGCTCTCTGGAATGCCAGTGACCTCAGCCAGCACAAAGAAATTAAATTATTTCTTCAACACAACAAAACAGATATTATGTTAGTGAGATCCATTTCACTGACAAAGTATATTTTAAAATAACATTATATAACCTTCATAAATCATCCAAATGAAACTGCACACGGGGGTCTAGTAGTAATAATAAATCATTCATCAAGCACTATGAGCAGCCAAAGTATGAAAAAAGTTACCTCCAGGCGACTATAATCCAAGTTCTTAAGATCAATTTGAATAATTATTTCTTATCCTGAGCCTAAAATTCATGACAGGAGATTATAATAGTAGACACGGATTTGGGTTCTCGCATATCTAACACTAAAGGTAGAGAAAAAAGAAGAGCGAGAGCAAAATGGCAAAGTAGTCAGGCTCCGTATGACAAAAATACATTTAATCGCTTAAGTCGATACAGTAACTATTTGGAAACCGATTACATTCTCCCGTAAGCCAACAACGGCGACGAATCCAATATATTGACAAACAACAATTCAAGGATAACGGACCAAGAGCAATCGAGGAAAGGCCGAAATCTGTGCTAATTATCTTGATGAAATTTTTCGTCCTTACTAAAGTTCCAGGCAAAGAAATTCTCAACTATCTACAAACGCCAATACCAAAAACTGAACCAGTAGCATCTGTTACACCGAAGGAACTAGAGCAAGAGATACAATATCTAAACGCTAGAAAAGTATAGTACTGATTGATTACATACCTACTCAATGCAATTTTTCAAATACAGTATTGACCAGACAAACTAAAAATGGCAGAAACAATTTTAATTCATAAATCCTAATTATGTCATATCTTACTGGGCCATTAGCCCGCTTTCATCAGTTTCTAAGCTTTTAAAAAAATTATTGCTTAAAAGAATTGATCCCGACATTTCACATCTAACGACTGGATTCCCCATTATTAATTTGGCTTTTGACGGAGTCATTCTACAATGACAGTGCCCACCGTATTACAGATTTCATTAAAAGAGCCTTGGAAAATAAAGTATACTGCCCAGCAATATTCTTAGATCTAATCCAGGCATCTTGGGTTGTTGCATAAAATAAAAAGATATTTACCTATGTTTTTTAATTTACTCGAATCGTATCTGAATCGCAAATTTCGTACAAGGGTAAATCACGATGTCTCAACTGTACATCCCATTAATTCAGAAGTCCTAGGAACGCTGTTATATTTGTTGTTCAGCTATAATCTTCCAACGACCGATAGTATCGTACTGAAAACGTTCGCAGGCGATAGGGTGATGCAGATATATTAATCAGGCCTCATCAAACCTTCACAAACTTCTGAACACAGTCCAAGTGTGGTTTCAGAAATGGTAAATTTTCTATTTGTACTACAATATTATTTTTCTTTTTAGTTATCCGTTGTACCGCTAAACTTATATCATATTTTCCTCAGAGATAGGTATGTATTAGATTGGAAAGATTTCACAAATATTCCAGATCTAGTGAGTGCCACTGTCAATTTTAAATTCATCTATATACTAGACGTTTTCCTATTCAACTTCAAAATAGTAGTATATATTATATAAATATTAATAAAACTAAAAACTAATAAAAAAAACTACTCTTAAGGGGGCAGTCCCTTTCAAATTTGGAAAAAAAACACTTTTTTGGGATTTTCTTTTAAAAAGGCTATTGCATTTAGTCAAAAAAAACATTTTTTATATGCTCTATATTTATTGAAGAATACAAAAAAAATTTTTTAATTTTAATAATGTTTGGCGGCGGCAGAGGGCGTCTTGTGAAAATGCCTTTTTTGCTAGTACCAATCGCTGTGGTCTTTCTATAAAAAATAAAGACAAAATTGAAAATGGATTCTGTTCTTTAGACTTTTTTCTAGGACATAGACCTAAAACAAATTTTTGAAAATTTTTTATTTTTTTATGTTTTTCTTAAAATGTAAAAAATCGGTCATTTATTGGGGAAAAGTACGTGTATAAAAAAGAATGAGGGGTATTTATATGCATTTTTATAAGTCTATGTCCTAGTATTTATGTTAACAAATCGAATGCTTTTCGATTTTTTAAAATCTATCGAGCAGAACTTGAGATCTGATTGGTACGAGTTGAAAAAAAGTAGTTTTGAGAAAAACGCGTTTAAAGTATTTGTACAATAATTTTTACTTGTAAAACATGTATAGATAATTTATTTGGATTTATTATCTCTAATCGGCTATTCCGGGTTCATACTGAGGGTCTTCCGAATCTGCTATTTGCTGCAAACTCTCCGCCAAAGCTTTTTTCCTCGCGATTCTTGCTTCTTTCGATTGATCGGTACTTCTCCTGTTCGCTTGCTTTATACGAATATCGTCAGTATTTTTAGCTCAGGTCGTTGCAGTTTCCCCAATTTTTATACCTATTAAATCAATTATAGCGAGATGCGCTCTGGCTTTTTCATTATATGTACATGCTGCGATCCAGGAGCCTTTACGAGAACCACCAACTTGAGGCATTTTTAAGCCTTTTTTTTAAATAAATTTGTAAGAAAATATAACACGTGCTTTCTTCGAGAACGATATATGCTCTATAATATATATAAAAGTATTACACGCATATAAAAGACGTAAACAAGCAGACAAGCGGCAGCTGTTGCGCGTTGCTCCGAAATCAATAGAAACCGGTATATTACCATACGCAAGTACCGTTGCATGTATATAGCTATAACTTTTGTTTTGCTTTGAATTTCTCAAAATGGTTTTAGGGCAGTATTTCTATGATATTAAGGAACACTTTTATGCAAAAAAAGAAAAGTCGATTTTTTTTAAATTTTGAAAGAGACTGTCCCCTTAAATTAGTAATACTGTAGCTTAACCTAAGAAACCAACCAAGACAAACAATCCTTCTTATTAATGTTCAATGCAAATTTAACTCGATAACGTTAACACGTTTGCCTTGAATGTGAAATCTCTATATGTTGATATAGTGGCTTAACAAATACTCAATAGAAAAATCTAATCGACATTCAACAGTCAAGAGTGTAGTTAAATAATTTGATGTGATTTACCAATCTACTTTTGGTATTCCATTCGCAAAAGTAGATGTGCAAAAATGTTTTGCAAAGTAAACCGAAAATATAAAAAATGCATGCCTACTTCTTTGAACACCGTACTCGCTTGATCAATAAATTTCAGCTTAAAGAAGAAAAAAGAACAGACATAATGCAGGCAATCCAACTTGTAACACCATATACTCCGCTGCTTTGATAGACTTCCTTCGGTAAAGATTGCTCATGTAAAAATCTATACGCATTTCGATAAGGTTAACCACTGCATTGACTTGATAGCTTTTAAAGCAATGTACTAATGTTCGTTTGTGATAAATCCATTGTAACCAACCTTTTTTATTTTTCAGCATTACAGGATATTCTTGTCACGCTCGTTATCATAAATGAAACATATTATCTTCTCATTGAGATATTTTCTTATCACTACATTCACCATATCTCTAAAATAAACATTTTACAATACCGTCATAACAGCGTCATCATAAAAACTGTAATAAAATTGCATATTGTAGAGTACGTTTCAATGACGTGGGTGACTTCAAAAAAGTCAAGACAACAAACAAAATCAATACAAAAATCTTCATGACCAATATTTATACCTGCTGCTAAGTCGACGTTTTCAAAAAAAAAACACAAGTACATTGTTCCATTCGTAAATATTTTGCTGGGAAATTTGAATGAATATGTCTGATTTAAAATATAAAATATGGTTATTTTCAAATCTTTATCAATTGGGTCTAAACATTAACGTTCTATTACAAAGTTTGCATTTCAGAAATGATTTAGCTTTTGTACAGTTGACAAATATCTCAAAGTATCCCAAATTTGAAAAAAGAGACTAAACATAACGCTTTTACTTTGTTGCCAAATATTCATTTGTCTAAAGGGCATTACAATAACGGTACATAAAGCTATTCCACTGCATGTTACTCACTGATTGATTCATTAATTAAAACTTAACGATCAAACTGCAGCAGCTAGAGAACTCCAATTTTGCATGCACAATACCTTTGTGTTAAAAGCTCTGGTAAAATAAAAAAATTGCAATAATAGACTTCAGTAACAATATTGGATATTGGAGATATTGGACTGTCTGTGGCTGCTCATTGACAGTCGATTATTATCATCTTGAATAGGATAACAAATATATATTTATTAGCAAAAACCTAAAATTACTCCCTAAACAAATATTTCACTAATTGATAGCGAACTAACTAACTCGTCCAACAAAAATGTAACCTAAATTTGATCTTTCTAAAATATTTTCTGCATAAACAAGATTCTTATTCCTTAAAGTATGCAACGAAAGTATGGCCACATTACAAATATTATAAATGCAAATATTCTGGAGAAGAATATTCCCAAAGACAGTTGCATTACAAACAAAATAAACAGCAATTATCATAAAACGGTACACCTACCTTATTACCATTGATAAAGTTAGAAAAAGCTGTTATTTAGTCTGTGACAAAAGTACAACTATGAGAAAAATAAAAAATATATATAAAAACATATTATTTAATATTAGCTATGCTATTATAAAATTTTTCGATTTCTTGTAATATGTTGTTCCATTCCTGAATGATCACTTCTTTTACCACATTTTCGAATTACTACGCTTATTATATTCACGCGTTAAATAACCCCAACTGCGGAAGAACCATGATAATATGATTTTATCTTGAGAAACCTAATCTTCACCTCCAAAAAATTCATTTTGCACAATCATCATTGTTCTAAGGATTCTCGATGTGTTCCGAATGCTACTCGTTTCGACAAGAATGAAGTATTGGTCTCGTCATAATAGCCAATACCAGTTCAAATCATAACGAATCCACGAATTCCACTCTTGGAAAATCATGATAACAAAATGCAAACCCGTTTGATATCAACTGATTTTCCATTAAAAAAATACATTCTTACATTTATCCGTCCGATTACGTAAATCCTAATGAAGTCAATTCGTGTTTGTTTATACCTTTCGATAAAAATACCGCTTTCCAACATTTTAGCTCAAGATATCGTTGTAAAATCCTCTATACGTCGCAAACATCGTTGTCAACTCATACACTAGAGTAATTTCACGAGCTATTGAGAGTTCAATTGTGCAATTTGAAGAATTCCAGATCTTTTTGTTTTGCCGTAATTTTCCCTTAATGTTAAAAACTTCTTGGCTACTTTTTGATCTCATTTTTTTTATATTGGCCTTGAAAACAAGGATTTTAATTTTTTTTTGATATTCGGTAACCCCTTGACATTGGGAATTTTCCAATTTAAAATAATGTTTCACACTTTATGCACCACTCTACTTTATTGTAAACTTTATACGCTCGAAAGTCATTTTAAGACAAATAATATTTCCTGAACATCCCAAGCAACCATACTTTTGTCGAAAATGAAGAAAGCATTTTTTACACCTCTACCAAGTGAAATAAAATGTGCGCCTTTTTCGATAACTTCAGATTATTTTGTTAGAACTTTTGGAATGTAAATGGTTTTAATGATGTTCTTCCTGACCGAACATTTATAATAATTAAACTATTTGTAACACATAAAACAAATTTGCATGCGGCCATACTTTTCGACAGTACAAACAGATGCAGAACTGTCATCATTGGAGAATTAAACAAATCTGCTCAACAAATGTTATAAGATAAAGATCACTTATTGCAGGTGAAGCTAATAAAAATATTGCCATATATCACTATTTTTAATTCCAATGCAAATATACGTTTTTTATCACCAAAAACAGATTTTAGATTTTCTAAAAAGATATTTCCTTTGCTTATTTATTTCACTCAACTAAAAATTCTTTTTATTTATTACTTGTTTAAGTAGCCCAAAAAGATAAGAAATCCTTTGAAAAAGTCTAGTACATATGTATCGGAAATGCTATGAATCATAATTAATATGATGGTAACAACATGGTAGGTAAACGTTTAAATAATTACCATTTTTTTACACGTTTGCTAAACAAAACGTAACAATATCAGGTCTTTATAATATATACGCAATCAACATAACCAATCGTTTTTAAATAATCACAGACAGTGATTTCATAAATATCTTCATGTGTGCCTATAAAATATATAAATATAAAATTAACGTGCAATAGTAAAAATAATAATAGCGGATTTCAAAAAAGCAATCACGAAGCAAACTGAATCGATAACACCCAGAAATGCTATCAAAAGTAGTAAGAAATTTTGAAGCCCGTTTATGACATGTCATTACCTCAGAACACGCATTTTGAAAATTTTAATTTGTTAAATAAATAGTTAAATAAAGTTTTGTCTTTCTTGCATGTAATCTAGCGTACTCATTGGGCCGATCAAATAAAAAGAATCTTAAATTTCGCAATTTTGACCTTAAAAGCGGGAAAAAAAGACCGCGCAAGATGAGAAAATTTTTTATCGGTGGATTCGTTGTAAGGGAGTCAGGGACACGATTTAAAATAAAAATCTCATCTAGCGTATCCATTGGGCCACCCTACACAAAAACGAAGGAGAGCTCAGTCAGGAGAAAATTCTTAAAAAGCCGGAATCGACAAATTGATAAATGGTAATATTTCATTAAAAATTGTTCAACATCGTCAGAGAAAATAAACAAAAACGGATACAAACACAAAATTACTTTGACAACGAAATACTTAATTAAGTAACTAGTAGAGGATCGGCAACCCTGCAAAGTTTGTATTTAAGTTCTTGATTTGAATCTTAGGAAGGTCGTAAAATTTCCTATAATTAAAGATTGGTGTTAAACATACGGAAGACCATTAGTAATTAACTAACAATAAGCTATAACTAACAAATTTATATAAAAAGAATTACAGTTACCTCTCTAAAAAATATTAACAGGTCCATTGCTACTATTTTAGAACAATTCTAACATATTAAATTATTATATATTAACATTTTTAAAAACTTACGATTGGAAAACTTAACGAATTATTTTGTTCAAACATTGTTTCGATACCATATTATATAGGTACTATATAAATATACATTCAATGCTGTACATTACTTAAATTTTTAAAAATTCATATTTATAAAAATTGTCTTTCCAGTTCATTAGAAGCGTGTATAAATAAGCCTAAATCACCTGTACCCCATTAAACTGTCAAATGTAAGTGAATGGATACTTACGTAACAATAAAAACTATCCAGTTCAGGAATTCGCTGATAAAATGATCATTAAAGGAATTAATAACCACTTACTGCAGTGCATAAGCACATAATTCATTAGGTTTTTTTAAATGTCCCAGCACTCAAACCGCGTCCTTGATCGTATTCGTTTCCGGTTGTTATATCTCAAAATGTGTTACTGATAAGGGTTATCCATAACAATATGCCGTATTTTACTGCGTATTTAGTTCTCGTTTTAACTGTAAGTTAAGGTACAAGGTACTTTTTAAAAAAATTTAAATTAAAAATTTGCATGTTTATTTTTAAATATGATGCATATAGTTTGCATGTAATAGATGTATAAATAAGTTCTCAGCTTTTTTCTGCAAAATTAAAGATTTATTTAAAAACAAACAAAAAAACGCTTAAGTATCAAAGTATTCTCCGTTGGCATCGATGACCTTTTGCCATCTTTCGGGTAGCTTGCGAATTCCCTGGTGATAGAAGCTCACCGGCTTCGAGACGATAAAGTTATCGATGCATTTTCGGACTTCTTCTTCTGTTTCGAAGTGCGTATCAGCCAAGTGATGCTGTAACGACCGGAATAAATGATAATCGGAAGGGGCCATGTCCGTGCTATACGCCGCATATGGGCGAAGTTCCCAGCCTAACGCGTCTACAGCTCATCCGTGTCAAATGTTTGAGGGCGTCCAGCGCGTGGTTGATCTTCAAGACTAAACTCTCCTCCGCGAAATCTTTGGTACCACTTTTTGCACGTTGCATGACTTACAGCATTCTCACCATATGCAGCACAAAGTGAATAGAAAATCGAATATGCTGTTTTGTGATTGCCATCGTGAACACAGCTGATTATTGGGGTTATGTGCATCAAACGCCAAATCGCATGATGTTTCGAAAGACCAAATGCCATTGCTTTAAAACCGCAAGAGGGCGGACTAGTACGTTACATGTAAACGGTGATTTGCGTCTTGTGAAATCTAAAGCTGAGAACTTATTTATACACCTATTATATTGTTACATAAAGGGAAAGAAATCGGTAGTTATTTTTAATGCGTCTAGTAAAATTCGAACTTAAGCATCTAACAAAATATAGAACAAGTGATTAATGAGAGAATAACCCAAATCGTTATTTAATATTAGAAGCAAAAGAAGAATTACTTTGGTCCTTTTTAAACTAACATTGCACAAGAAAATTTTTAGTTCTAAAAACACAATGGTAACTACACCTAGCCTGAGCAGCGTTCAGATCTAATAACCGCAAAAAAAGTTCCCACTAAAAGTTAATGATGTGTTAAAGTACCTCCACAGCTTTTATTATTGTCCTTTACAATGGAATGCTCACGACAATACGCTTTCATTCCATTTACTAATGGAACAATAGATCCGAACAATAGGGATAGATAACCATAAACGTTCTTTTAAGCCTCCCAACTCTATGAATTGTAACTAATATATAGATATACCACACAAAGAAATAATACATGCAACATAATTTCAATAAAGTATAGCTAAGTCTTCTGCCATTAACAGCTTTAATGAATAAAAATGTACAAATACAGGGTGTCTCAAAAAATAAACTTACGCTTACCAGGTGTACAAGAATAAAATGCGAATTTTTTCCAAAAAAAACATGTTAAATTCGGAATTCGGAATGATAAAAAGTGGTTTATTCAAAATATGCTCCATTGCTAGTTAACACATTTTTATCATCTTTCGGGTAATTTGTGGATACCACGCCACAAACCATTCATCGATCCATTTTTTACATCTTCGAACGAACCAAAGCGCTACTCAGCAAGTGCGTGGCCCATCGACGCAAACAAGTGGTAATCGGAAGGAGCCAAGTCTGGTGAGTAAGCCGTATGAGGTAGCACTTTCCAGTTGAGTGCTTCAAACTTGTCACGAACCGGTTTTGCCGTGATGGAGCATTGTCATGAAGGAAAATAATCTTGGGTTCGATATTCTGGTCGTTTTGTGAGTAACAAACGGTTCAAATCGATCAATTGTTGTTGCTATCGTTTGGTGCTAACAGCTCATAATAGACCACACTTTTCTGGTCCCACAAAACATAAAGCATCGTTTTCCTGCCAAAGCGATTCAGTCTTGCGGTTGATGTGGGTGGTGTGCCTCGGTTTACCCATGATTTTTTGCGCTTAGAATTCTCAAAATACATCCACTTTTCATATCCCGTAACGATACGATACAAAAATGACTTTATTTTTTATCGATCGAGCAAAATACCAGATGTGTTTTTGCGCCTTTCTATCTGTCTTTCGTTCAGCTCATGTGGGATCCATCTGCCGACCTTCTGAATCTTTCCCATCTCTCGTAGGCGATTGGAAACAGCTTTTTGACTAACGTTCAATTGCTCTCCAAGTTTTTTTTTTGTGTTTTGTGAATCGTCTTCGTACAACAATGCTTGCTATTCCATATCTTCGTACTTTTTTGTCGGTTTTCCGCATTCCTTGTATGCAATATCGAAATCACCACTTTTGAAACCCCGAAACCATAGTTAACACGTATCTTGCGATGAAGCAAGTTCACCATAAACTTCTCGAAATAATCGGTACGATTTAGCGGCAGTTTTCTTCAAATGAAAACAAAAAATTAATGCTGTCCTCAAATGCTCTTTATTTGGCACAAATTTCGACATATTGAACACAGCAAAACAATACTACGCAAACACTTGTGCGCGTTGACTCTTGGTGACACAACAAAATAGCATATACGTCAAAGTTTTATACTCCACACTGCATTGGCACACCATCTGTTGTCTCACATCCGCACTTCATACTTGCGCTTGTATATATATATATATATATATATATATATTGCTCAAGTAATTATACAAAACCCCTCGGCCTCTATATGGCCAACTATGTTGATAATAAAATTGAAGACTTCATCAATGCATCGTTTCAATTATCAGATAACGTAAGAAAAGAAAT
The DNA here is from genome assembly GCA_036346155.1 of Sinelater perroti. Classification (NCBI taxonomy): domain Eukaryota; kingdom Metazoa; phylum Arthropoda; class Insecta; order Coleoptera; family Elateridae; genus Sinelater; species Sinelater perroti. The sequence continues at coordinate 2,381,677 of JARFIY010000359.1, forward strand.
AAGGTGGTGAAATACTCGTAAAGGCCCTGGTTATGATTTGATCGTAACTAAAATACTGAATCAATTTCCCAGAAAACCTTTAGTACTGTTAACCATTATATCTAATAGTATACTAAGATTTTGCTACTTTCCCATACATTTACATTATGATTATTAAACCTGACAAATCACCAACCACAGTCGTACAGATTAATAAGCTTACTACCAATTATGTCAAATACTCTCGAAATGTTATTGCCTACAAGAATAACAGATACTTTAAACCTAGACCAGATAATTCCGTCATGCCAATTCGGCTTTAGAGAACATCATTCAACCATCCAACAGGGACACCGAATTATCAATAAAACAATGGAAAGTCTGGAACCAAGATGCATGTGTGCAGCAATATTTCTGTGTCTATTATAATATATAAACTCAAACAAAACTTAGGCAGCTTTATATTCTATTGTAATTTTAATTAACTTTAACGAACTTTTCATGTACAAATGAATAGCTCACTAATCAATACTCTTAGACCAAAAACTTACCTGGAATTCGGATAATAAAACCAAAGGTCAAAACAATTAGACTTTAAAGTTAAACAAATGTCTTGGTTGCTTAGACGTCACTTGCAGCTTACCCTTACAAATAAAATTTTAATATATAAAGCCATACTAAAACCTATAAGATCTTATGGAGTACAAGTTTGGGGTTTGCATAAAATACTAAAGTATTATAAAGATACCAGTCAAAAACTTCGAATGATGGCACACGCACTATGATACGTTAACAATCAAACCCTCCACAAAGACTTGGCAATATCATATGTAGACAACGAAATTCAAAGAATCGCAAGCACATACCACAACAATCTCATGAGACATCCAAACCACCTAATATAACAGCTTCGGGACCAACTAGCGGCAATGGCCACAGGACTTACTGCGATAAATGATACAGAACTCTCATGTTGGGCTGTAATGGCTCAGTGGTCAAGATCATCGTTCCTCTGTTCTGAGTCGGCGCAGGCGAGTTCGAGTCTCGCTTAACCCATGGATGTATGTGATATCCTAGCTTTAAGTGTGTGTATATTAGTAGGTATAATAAGCCATTGCGGCTGCAACGCCGGTAAGTGCGTCAATAAAAAAAACTCTCATGTTTTATTAGGGAAAATAGTAATGCCTACTTTCCCTTCGTGCCATATACAATATTATCAAATTGATTTGTTACTTTTGTTAAAATACATTGCAAATTTGAAGCTAAGCTAAAAAAAGTTACGACTTAAAAAGGGAGTAACTCTTTGGGACATATCTCTAACCATGTCAAAGTCGTCAGATCGAGCAAATACTTATTGTTAATACTGATTGCACTGTAAACCTTAAACAAAAAAAAATGTAAAAAGAAATTTTGTTTTATGTTTAAAAAATTACATATAGCTTTACTCGAATATTTTCTTAAACAATATATATTAAACGAAAAAAACATGTATTTAAATGCATAACTCTTACACATATCTGATACGATTTAATCACGATAGTGTAATATAAATGTAAATATTTAATAAGCTTTCGTCTTATAAATGGAATACCAACATAGTCACTCTAATTATAAATATTCCCACAAGATTACCATTAAAATATAAAAGAAATGATCATTTTCCAATATCACAATAGTATACGTTACAAAGAACAAAACATAATTCAAAATATCATATTTAGTAAAATGTATTATACTGATTTTAAAATATTTCCGACCTTCCCAGCTCCAACCTTACACATAAAACAGGGTGTTATTCTTATATTTATACCCTTCTTCTTTCCCATACCATTATCGAAGCAGAACGTCAGTTTTGGACACTTGTATCGTTCTTCGTAACTTCTACTAAACTATAACTACTAAAATGTAAAATAAGAATCTTTGTCAGAAAAAATAATTCTCCAAATGATGGTATACCCAAAAATTGGCCGCTTTTCAAAAAAATACGATGCAGTTCACTTTGGCCGTAACATGTATGTATATGTATGTATTTATATGTATATGTATGTATGTGTATATGTATATACACACATACACGAGAAGTATCATTTCAAATTTATTCCACGAACAGAAAATTGAGACCAACAGAACGTTTCTAGTACTAACTATAGCAAAAAGTTGATTAAGCAAATGAAAAGCAAAAAAAATTAAAATTAACAACCCAAATCAAGAAATCCGCTAATTCCAGTCTACGCAATTTGAGAAGTTAATTGCTCGTCTTATAATCGTTTTAATAATATCCACTATAAAATAATAATTTTAAATTCAACACTACTAAATATGCATATTCCTTACAACCGCCTTATAACTCGTCGTTCTCCTTTTCTATTATATTTTAAATCTTAAATATTTGATGTTATACTTCTTAAAACGCAATACATATAATTTGCTTATAGTGCCATGCTTTTTCTAAACACATAATGCATTTTCTATTTGACTACAACTGATAAGATAAGCTCACCGTTTACCTTAATAGTTAATTACATTTTACCGTCTAAAATTAGATGCTACCAATTCACATTATCCAGACCATATACGTTCAAAATGAAATTAACACATCACTCAATAAGTTCGTAGGATGACTATTAGATGGCGTCACTATTGACAAATCCATATGATTTTTAGTAAGTACCTTAAAATGATTCGTGTCAAAATTTCATGACAATCTAACGTTTAGTTCACAAGTTAAAGTGGTTTTAGTGACGCTACTTTTGTAATTTTCAAAACAATGGAAACATCTGATAAAGTATTGCTTTTTAATAGGAAAAAATACCGTTCAAACAAAACAATGGCTTGACAAGTGTTATTCGAACTCTGTTCCATCGAGGCAAATGGTAGAGAAGTGGTTTGCTGACTTTAAACGCGGCCGTACAAACACCGATGATGCTGAACGCTCTGGTCGCCCAAATTCGGCAGTTGCTCCAGAAAACATAAAAAAGTCCATAAAATAATTTTAGGCCAATCGTAAATTGAAGTTGTGTGAGATAGCTGACATCTTAAAGATATCAGATGGCAGTGTATTTCACCATTTTGCATGAACATTTATCCATGAGAAAGCTTTGTTCGAAATGGGTACCGCGTTTGCTTACGTCAACGATTCAGAACGCTGTTTGAAGCTATTTCAACGCAATAAAAAGGATTTTTTCATGCGGTATTGACAATAGATGAAACTTGGATCCATCACTATACTTCAGAGTCAAATCTGAGTGAACAGCAAAGTGCGAAACCCGCCCAAAGCAACCAAAAACGCAAATGTCAGCTGGTAAGGTTTTGGCCTCCGTATTTTGGGATTCGCACGATATTTTATTCATCGATTACCCTGTGAAAGAAAGAACCATCAATAGCAAATATTATATGGCGTTATTCGTGCGTTTGAAGGAAGAAATTGTGAAAAAACGACTCCAAATGAAGAAGAAAAAAGTGCTCTTTCAGAAAGACAACGCACCGTGTTATAAGTCGATCACAACAATGGCAAAATTGCACGAATCTCACTTTGAATTGCTTCTCCATTCACCATATTCTCCGGATCTGGCTCCCAGCGACTACTATCTGCAAATCTAAAAAGAATGCTCCAGGGAAAGAGACTTATCTCCAATAAAGAAGTGATTGCCGAAACTGAACCCTATTTTGAGGCCAAATATAAATCGTTCTACAAAAAAGGGCATCCAAATGTTAAAGAAGTGTTGGAATGAATGTGACCATCTTAATGAATAAAGTCGAATTTTGCCTACCAGTTGTTTTATTAGTCATCCTACGAACTTATTGAGTGATGTGTTAGTTGCTTCCGTTATAAATCACCGTGACCTTAAGAATCTAATTTATGTAACTATTTTGGTCAGTTTTATGCAGTCTCGCATATCTGCTTACGAACAAGCGCCACCTCACTTAAGAGGAATTTTAAGCACGTTCAAATACGTGACGATAAAAATATTTACGATGCCATACAAAGCGTGCCAGTGAATTATGTAAAATACTTTTTCACTAATTCTTTTCTTGTAAATAAATCAAGTGTATTTCAACTTTGTAACTATATGAATTATTTGATGAGTCACTTGGTTCGTATACTCGTAGAAGACGACAGTAATACGAATACATGTGATCATAAAGTTTCCTTCTTATAGTTGTACATTTTACAAATCATTCTGACACTAATTCATTACTTAACAGTTATCTAAACGCAAGCACTTTGAGGGCAAAATTGAAATTTGTGGTGTAACCTAATTTTATTCCTTTTGAAATTGCAGAGCCTACATTGGGTCACTCACACAAATATCGAAGATGCACGAGGTTTTTGTAAGTTCACAAGCAGCTGTCACGCTAAAAATAATCGACAAAACTCATGATGTGGTTTTGGCAAACAGACGATTGAAACATGACTCTCGTGAGGCCATAAAACGATTTACTGATTGCAGACAAGCTACGGGAGAAGAAATGCGTTCTCTAGTTGATAAACATTTTGATACTACAACCACCATTTCTATAAAATAACTTCTACAAATGAGTGAAGGTACTAAACAGTTACCCTATCGGGTTGTAACTGTGTTACTGATTTTGAATGATAATAGCAAGTGATGTGGGCATTGGTTGAATATTTGCGAGACCCCCAAACACTTTTCAAAACTAAAGTTGACGCTAGATGAGATTTTGTTATTAGTGTGGTATGACAATATTTGTTGTTCATTGCAAGTTTCCTTTTTCTGGTAAAATCAACGTCGCTTTTATACATTATATAAAAATTGACAAAATTCACCTGTAGTTTAACAAACACAACGTCAATCGCACTTGCAAAAAATACGAAACAGAAACTAAATGGTCTTTGTATTCAATTAACTAACAATAGACCACACTATGCTAAACAAACACATCCGGGCATACAGTATGGTATGAAGGTGGTTTCTTGTGATTTTCAATGATATTACCCATAGTTTCTCCAATCTTGTACAATAAAAACAAGGAGTTTATTTTACGCACTGTGGGTTTCAGCCCTTTATTCAGCCTAATATAACGTTATTCCACAATCATGTATATACAAAAATGGTCTTAATAAGTTAAAATAAAATTATAAATTTGCTAAGAAAAGTACTACACGTGTTTTTAAATTTTTGTCTGAACATAAGTGTTACCAAATATTTTGTGGCACTGTACATTCGATAATAAAAATCAGTATACAGAGTGTCCAGAAACCATTACCCAATCTCTCCACCACTCGATAGATAATTAAAATTCAAAACCCCCTTTGTAATTTTTCGATTCGGCACATACTTTTTATGCAATTTTACTTTGATAATTGCCTTATCGGACCAACCAACACACGCCTCCAGTGCAAGCGGAGAAATGCAGTGAGCGGAGTGAGGGCTAAGTCAACCGAGCGTGCTGTGTAGCTCTAAGGCATTGTCATGTGTGCGTATACAGGTGTATCCTGTATCAGTGCGCGCTAATTGGTCCGATAAGGCAACTTTTAAAGTAAAATTGCGCAAAAAGTATGTCTCGATTCGAAAAATAACAAAGGACTATTCGACTTGAATTTTAATTATCTGTCGAGTGGTGGATAGATTGGACGATGGTTTCTGGACACCCTGTATATTGGTGAAAAAAACAAAAGGGACATTAATAATTACGATAATAATGTTAGGAAACATTCTGTTTTTATTTAGTTTCCGTAACAAAATGAGACGATTACAAAAATTGTGCTGCTGTAGCAGTTAGGAAATAAAAATCCGCCAGCTAATTACGATCTCCACGAAATTTATAATTTACCATACCGGTAAAATAGGTAACGATTAGCGTAAAACTAAACCAGTGGTGATAGTAATGATGACTTATATGTATATAAATACCACAAAGAAATATTTAATGATTGCCTGCTAATTAAACGTATCCACTACATGTTGCTTATTAAGAAATTACCTAAGTCAAAGAAATTGCACTAGCAGAATTAAAGCTTCAGCGAGTAATAAAAGTAAAACGCCTATTGAATAAAAAAAAGTTCACTGTAAAGGAAGCTTTCTTCAAATCGCAATATAATAAAGTGTACTCTTATGTATTTTGCAATGTGACGCCTACAGGACAACCTCTGAGTATTAGTTACTTCTAAATTGTGATAGTTAAAAAACTGACAATGTTGTGTTTACGCTACAAATTGCACGTAGTTTGAGTGTTAATGGAAATAGCCCCCGTGGCTATAGATGTCTACCCTTAGCCTACAGACAGAGAGGCAAAGGCAGGGATACAGCAGAAACACAGCGACAATAATATAGACGCCAACAAAAAGACAGAAGCAAAGCCACAAGTAAAAGCAGAAAGACACTAAAACAAACAGACGATGAGACAAAGGCAAAAAAAAACAAAAGCAGAAAAACAAAGAAATGAAAACAAAGACAGAAGTATAGACAAAAACATCCAATGATAGATACAGAGAAAGAGACACAAACAAAGGCAGAGGCAAAAGCAAATAAAGAAGCAAAAACAGAGACATTAATAAACAGATGGGCGGAAGGAGACACGCGGAGGCAAAGAGACAGAAATAAAGATGGAGTGAGAGAGAGGGTGGAGATAAGGAGATAGTAAAAAAAGAGAGGTAGATAAAGAAGCAAAGTCAGACACAGTGTCAGATACAGCAGCATAGATAGACAGAAATAAAGTAAAAGTGAAAAAGAGCAAGACATAAACAATAATAAAGATGAAGACACAGACGGATAGACGGAGACACTAGCAGAGACAAAAACAGATACCATATTCGAGTGATATGGAGAATTCAAAGCAAAAATTTTGTTTTGAAAGACGCTTAGACGTCAGAATGTCCATCATCGCTTGTCACGGAAAAATATCGCTGCTGTCCGATAAGCATATCGCAAATAGAAGAATGTTTGAACATTCCCACAGCGGCAATTCATACCATTATACACGACCACCATCAAATGAATAAAGTTTGTTCCCACTAAGTATGTCATGCCTTAAACGACGAACAAATGATACGACGTGGTTCATGTGTTGAAAATAGAACTTCTCACTATGTTAACAGCGTAATAATAGGTGGCGAAACCTTGCTAGCTATTCCCTTACACAAAATCAGGCTAAAGGAATTTTCCAACGATGATAACAGTCTAGTACCATGGAATGACGAACATACAAACGTTAATTCGATTGCTAGTTTTGAAGTGCTTAGAGGGTGATGGAAAATATTTTGAAAAATTATGTAAAACTTAAGTTCAAAGCAACTGCCAAGAGACTAATGAAATTCTAGTTATGGTGTAGTGGTGAAGAAAAAATTACGATATCATTTTTGGGATATAAAATTATAAAGATAACAATATCGAGAACAAATTTGAAATCTTTTTGGTCTATATGAAATCAACGAATTTCACGGAATTCTTCAAATAAAGTTGATTATAAGTGCATATAACCAATCTTCATAATAGGTCTAGTAAAAATAAATCCATTATTTTCGTATGAAATTGAAAGTTTTATTTAACATGAACTGATTTAAGTCAAATATGCACCGTTTTGTTCGATAATGTGTTGCCATTTTGAAGGTAATTGCATTATGCCTCTCTCATAGAAGCCCTTGTCCCTATTGGCAAAAACTAGGACAGTCGATTTTCACAAGCCTCTCTTGAGGCGAATTTTTCACCAGCAAAATAGTTCACCGTGTACAGGAACTGGTGGTAATCACTTGGTGCCAGGTCCGGACTAAAGGTGGATGCATAAGAATCACAACTTTTAACACTGTTCATATAAATTACAAAATTTTCTGTGGCAAACAATAAATAAAAATATTTAGTGTGTATGACAAAATTGCAAAAATCATGTAGTAGTAACAAATTTCATAAAATAAAGAAATCTACAAGTAAGCTTCAAACTCTTTGTGGTCTTAAATTCTTTAAGTAGTAAGTCCTCCTCTCGAAAGATGTATTAATAGTGAAACTGTAAATAAATGATTCTAGGGCGTACGTACAACCTAACCAATACCTTTTATGTTGACCAATAAAAATGCCAGAGATCAACATAATTATGTATCAATCACAATATAGCGAAAAAGAGAAATTATGACGACATAAAAAGATTGAAAATATTAACCACGATTAGGTAGTGTTCAAGGATATTGTAGTTACAAAAGAAACTTTCAACATATTCGAATAATACAGTAGTGACGTGAAAAAAACACGAGATTTAATTTCTCGTAAACCCCCCCCCCCCCCCCCCCACACACACACACACACATAAAATTTGCCGTTTGACAGCCTTGATCTTAGTCCTCTGTGATATGTAAATTAGAATTTGACCTTCAATTGAAGTATGCAACCGATGATCATAAAAATTTAGTGTGTGGGTCAGTTGCCATTTCGAGCAGCAATTAATTTGTTGCGATTTAAATTATTGAAACCTATATCAACATTTTGTACAGTTTTAGTAAAAACCTTAGACAGAATATATACAATCGAAACAAAAGATCGTACGCTCTCTAAAATAAGAAAACCCTAAATCCGACAGAAAATGAAACACTAACATCCTGTTGAAGAAGAAAAATTGAAAATACGTGGTTTCATTTTTATCTTAGAATAAGTAACGTATTTAAGACAACTAACAATTGTAAAGACGTAAAATTTGTTATTATACAGGTATTTTATTTTTCCAAATTAAAAATAACAAAAAGTTAAGTATGAGTGCAAAAATCTGTTTCTCTTTTTTACATTTCAACTTACATTAAAACATGAAATATCTGAACACTGATTATCTGGTTAACTGATTATTTATTTTAAGTAATTGTTTACAATTCTGAAAAGGTAATAGTAGGTAATAACTCATTACAATTTGGCAACCCAAATTGTAATTTTTTAATACGTAGATAAGAAATCAGAAAAAAACTACGGGTTGGTGTGGGTCTCTAGAATTGCCCAGGATGCCACTTGTGTAATACTCAAAACACTGAGAAACGCTTCCAGATCAGCTTTGCCACTAAATCCTACCCATACGTCCACATCATAACTTCTGGGCAATGCATGGCGTACGTACTGTGGGTATTTTGTAGTAGACGTGGGAGAGTGAAAGACGGGTTCCCGACGCTTTAAAACTTTGATATTTCGGCTTAACAAACAAGATTAGTCCTCCAGATTAAGAGGCTGAAAGAAATAGGTCAATCTTTAGGGAAAAATTCTTCAACAACAGATATGGACGGATCTAGACTGCAACGAAAACTACGACTTTAGCTACCCGAAATGTATAAGAAATTGCTTCTCAACAACGAGATGTAATTAAAAAGCTACGTAACATGACAACAGATATAGTGTTCCTTGCGGAAACTAAGAAAAAAAAAAGAAGAAATGAAAGAGTGAAAGGCTACGTCCATTCTATAGCGATGTGAATAAAAATGAAACGGTGAAGAGAGGAGTGACTGTTGCTGACCATAATAAATTTAAGAATATAAAAACCTGGGAGAAATAAGTCACAAATCAATTACCAGAAAACTGAAGAACATACGCGACATTGTTATTGTAGGTGTTTACGCTCGAACTGAGGACGCTGGTTTAAAAATAAAACAACTGAATGACAATAGTCTTGTAGAAACACAAACCAAAAAAAGTGATTTTAATGAGACTTCAATGCTCGTATAGGAATACGAGCGGAAGAATGGAAAATAATGAAATCGCAGGTAGCTTTGGCAAAGACATCAGAAATTACAACCATCAACGATTGATCAAATTTAAGTGAAATTTCTCTCTAAGAATAATGAATAGGTTTTCTAACATAAATAGATACACAAATTCACATGGCATCAATCGACAAGAAATCTCAAAAGTACCATTGATTATATTATCCCACATCAAAAGAACAAAATGAAGATAAATGATGTAAAGCTGTGTATAGGGAGGATTGGATCACTTTATAATGAGGGTGAAAGTGCTCATCCCGTATAGAAAAATTGTAGAGATCATTAAATGATACTCCAGAAGAAACAATAGAATATTCAAAGTACAGCCTGAATAGCCTTAAATGGGAATCAATCCGACTACTGTACGAATAAGGATTAACTAATAAACTGCAAAAGGCTAGAGAGGAATTAGGTGAAAACATGTACGATCAGTTGGAAATACATATCCACGAAGCAGCTACGGAGACTTTAATAATCAAAGAAAGCTCAAACAGAAAATATCCAAGCTGGTGGTCTCTCGAAATAGAAAACTCGATCAGCTTACCACAACTGGATTTTTTCAAAAGAGTGAAAATCGAAAACTATATGAACGCTTGAATAGCAACGTTTGGCAAGGATAAACCTTAACGAAGTTACGAAAAAATATAAAAACATGATTACACCTACAACAATGAAAGCCTGCGAAATCAGTGACTAGGCTTTATTCACTGAGAAGAGGCCAGAATTTTGTAAATTCAAAATTCCAGATGTCACTGAAGTTGATCAACAAAATAAAAAATAGATTAGGAGGCATTCATGCGAAGTTAGTCAAATATCGACCGAAACTGCTGCATGAAACAATTCTAGAGGTATTTAATAAATGTTACAGTTACAACACCCCCAAAGATTGGAGTTTGGAAAAAAGTGTGCAACAATTATAGAAAACTGGCTGTGTAGGCAGAGAGAAGAATAAATGTCACCTCTCATTATCAGATATAGGACGAAGTGGTTTTCGGACCGGTCGTTCCTGTACTGACAATACTTTCAGACCCAACAAGTGATTGAAAAATAACTAGAGAGAAACTAAATGTTTGTCGACATAGAAAATATTTTTTAAAATGTCGAGGAAGCCTCGCCTGAATGAGTTCTATATAACATTATAAATTCTATGGTTACAATAAAAATGGGTAAATACATCTCAAAGCTTGTTAAAGCATCCAAAGGTCTTAAACAACGATGCTTCGTGTCCCCTATATTGTTTAAAATCTACATTTAGAAAGTCCTTAACAGAATGGATGCAAAAATGTTACTGAATAGGCATAGATATCGGAGAAAACTTTTATTTTATTATATATATATATATATATATATATATATATATATATATATATATATATATATACATACCCCCTTATATGCTAACGATAAGGTTCTGTTTGAAAATAATAAATAAAGAGAGCATATCTTACTTCTTTGGCAATCGATGCTTCTCACACGGTCGGGGACCGGGGACCTCCACTTTAAAGATATTTGCTATATGGGCAGCCTAATTACAAATTGTACAAATTAATGATATCCTGAGGTCGAAAAGCTTTCAGTTGAAGATAAAAGTAAACATATATTGTGTCATCGTGGAAATGTATGGAGCAAAATGTTGGCAGCTTACGAATAGGAACCTGGAGATACTCAATACGGTGAAAATGTTAAGCAAACCATAACAAATTACTCATATGGACGTCGAGCACGAGATGGTTAAGAAAAATCATACACTACATCCCTACTAATATAAGAAAAAAAAACTAGACTACAAACAACAGTAAAATATGTAGTGAAACAGACCATGGAAAAACGTAAAATTGAGGAAGACGATTGGCTATTGAAATTGTGAGACGCAACCCAAATTGGTATTTTTCATACAGATGCCTCTTTTATGTTGATGAGTCAGTACATGTTCAAACATCTGTTAAACGAATTCATTTGTATTCAGTTTTCAAAAGTATTGATTATTCGATTCAACCTTGACCCGATTAGCTTTGATGATAGATGCTATATTGAAATTTATTTGGAAAGATTTTATTCCTCAGATTTCCGATTACTTCTCAGATAATTATTACAATTAATGTAATTTCTGTAATTTCTTGCATTACAAATATAAACGAATGCACTATTGCTGTTGCAAGTAAAATTCTCAAATTATATCAACTCAGTCGTTCTCTTGGTAATTAGATTTTTTTAATGTCTGATTATATACGCATAATTCACAATTGCTTCTATACATACTACATCGTCTTGGTACAGAAAACGAAGAAAGAAAGTATTTAAAAAATTGATACTTCTAGAGCTTATTGATCTGGGCAATCTAACCTAGCCTCTTACAACTCTTAAATGACAGGAATCTAACGAAGGCCAATTATTGGGATTGCCCATTTAGTCTAGCCAACCATTTCTTCTTATTCTTCTAATTTAATTACCTTATCGGTTGCCTTTGTTTCTTCATCGTTTTTTCGACTTGTCCTTCGGTAACCATCTTCCGATTGTTTCTACGCCACTACTTCTAAAAGTTGCAACGAGATGACGTCATAGAAAGCTTAGTCAGATTTTGGGATGTCATAAATGATCTGATAGAAAAAAAGATGTTCGCCATACATGAACCAACTACTACTTGACATTCCGAGTACTTCCTACATTGTGCATTTTTCGCGTATTTCTAATGTAATAAGATTCAAGCAGAAACAATTAAAATTCTCATTTTGTGGGAGAAAAAATCCGCAAAATGTGGAGTACGTTGCTTAGCCTGCGGAATGAAGGGTTTCGGGATAAAACGGGCATCCAGCGTTAATCAATAATTCAGACAATTTGCTTTTTAATCTCCTCTCTCCAAGTTCAAAAATTAATAAAACCATTAGTTTTTACAAGGTTTCCTCAATTCATTTTCACTGCATTCATTTTTAGCGGCCTCGCCGAAATGTAATTTAGATTTCGTTTTTCTCGGAATAACAGGCATATTTAAGATTAGGAAAGTCTTTATGAGCAGTCTATTTTTAAGCAAATTTATTATTCATAATGAAAACACGATTACTGGTATTTATAGAAGAACGTTATACAAGCTGTTATTTACAAGCCTAATAATTTATAACAAATATTAACTAACCGTGTGATATTTGTACATTATAGTGAAAAATTAAGAGAAATTTAAAAAGTTCCATGTAATAGTAAAAAGCAGTCATATTTTGTCGGAAAAATCGACTCTACTTGTGATTTTTGCAAAAGCCTGCGGGTCTTAGGGCTTGCACACGCAGGGTGTATGAACGCTGTTGAGGGCGCAGAAAATCAATAACTGGAGGACGGCGGCGACGCGCACCAGCGCGCCCGAGTGCAGCTCCGCGGTTTGATGCTACCCGGAGGAACGCCCGCTCCGACAGAAGCCGCAGTAACACCGGCTGCAGGCCGAAATGCAGCTGCTAAAGAGCTAGCCCGCCTGGAAGGAAAATGCGTTCGACTTACTTGGGTGTTTGAAGGAGAAGAACGGAGCAAGTAAAGCGGAGCAACGATCGAAAACAACACTGACACTACAACCAAGCTTTGGCTTCACATTAACCCAGACAGAACGGACTGTCAAACAGCAGATGTTGGAAACAAAAATGCCGATTGCATTAGCTGCTAGCACCCGACTGACATGTACGGCGCATGCGGGGTGGGGAGAGTCAATTATCAAACGTAATAATGTTGCCAATTGGCCAAAGACTGTAGGATCCAAATTATCTTTGGATACAATACCGCTGATTCTTAAAGAAATACGTGGAATTTTTAAAAAGTTTTTAGACCAACAAGACTTTTTCTGCTTTTGATTCTTCTGCTTTTTCAAGCGTCGGCCGGATTCCTAGCCTATCCTATACCCATTTTCTCCAAGTCTTTCTATCTTTTACTATTGTTATTATATTTTTTATTACTTTCCTTATCCTATAATAAGGAAAGTAATGTAATCGGCGGAAATTTGACCTACCCAGTTTTTCACATTTCTGGACAAAATATAGCCTCAGGACACTAAAAAAGTTGGTTTTAGCCATTGGTTCGTGTGTGTGTGTGTGTGTCTGTCGGTCTGTCAGTAAACAGGATATCTTGAAAACTGTAAGCGCTAGAGACTTGAAATTTGGTATGCAAGTTACTTGTAGGTAGGGGACGCAGTGCGAAGCTTTTGGTAAAAATCGGATGAGCCGTTTGGTCGCAAGATCGCAAAATCGGTCGCAAAGCGGCCGCGAATCTAAACGGTTGAACATACAATAAATTTATAAGAATAAAAATGATTTATCATGAGATAAACATGAATTTAAAATAAAAGTTGGTAAAATAGGAATTCGAAAAAAAATTGAAGCTCAGGATTTTTAATATACCGGGTGTTCATAAAATGTTTCGAGAAATTTATATTACCGGATAGATAAAACCGAGACGAACAAAAAATTACAATGAAATTTTTTGATCCGAGGTCAAATAAATAAGTTATATCAGATTAAAAATTAATTAAACGGACCAATCACAGCGCGCTCGGAGAGCTACCGCGCCGACTGCGGGAGGACGGGGGAGAACTTGGCCGCTAGGAGGGAGCACGCAGGCGATAATGGCGAAGGCCGTGCGGCCGAGCTCGCACGGTTACCTTCAGTGATGTAGCAAAATTTTAAGTACGAGTCAATTATTGTCTTGTACTGTTTATTTTAATCAGCTTTCGAGTGTTGGACTCGCGCCTCGTCATTTTTTAAATTAACAAATTTTTAAACGAGAGCAGCACAGGACCGAGACGATGGACTCGCGCCTCGTCCTTTTTTAAAATAACAAGTTCCGGAACGAGAGCAGCGCAGGGCCGATACGATGGACACGGTATAATATATAATAATAGGATAAGGAAAGTCGTGTGATGTTCACACCAGATTTTCAACGAACTTAAAAAGTTCGTTACTGAATTCTGTATGTCTGTCGGTCTGTCTGTCTGTCTGTCGCTGTCACAAAATTATGGATTTTTTAAAATTTTAAAATGGATTCTTATAGGAAATTTTACGCTGATTGCAAAATCGAAATCAAAAAGTTTCTATCTCGAATAGTTTTCGAGATATTCGACTTCGAATTTCGGGAAAATTTTGACATTGCGATTTTATGAGTAATTCTTAAAGAAAATTTTACGCTGACTTCAATAATGAAATCGAAAAAATTCTATGTCGAATAGTTTTCGAGATATTCGACTTCGAATTTCGGGAAAATTTTCGACATTACGATTTTAAATGTGATTCTTATAGGAAATTTTACGCTGAATTCGAAAATGAAGAAAAAATTCTATGTCGAATAATTTTCCAAATATTCGAATAAATAATCGAATTTTCCCGAAATTCGAAATCGAAATCGAAAGGTTTTTTTAAGTTCGTTCTGGGATTGCTTACAGAGCAATCTCTTCGCCGGCCCCATGCTTTTATTATGTTTCATTCTTATAATGGTCATACCAGCTTATTTATTAATTTTTCTTTTAATTATATGTAAACTTAATTATTAGATACAACAACTTTAGACAGAAACTAACGTCAGTTTGACAATGAAACTAGAATTATAAATTATAAATTTCCTATATAGTAATCACAGTAAGGTTTCTTTGATATTCACTGCGTTATCCCGCTGGATTGCAAGGGAGATTTTTTGGTATAGGTAATGTTTGGCCTTGGTGTCTCCAGATTTCATAATTAAGATTGAACCAACACTATCGATGAGAAAAATCGACTCTTTACATTACAGACCCAATATCTCAAAGGCTAGCGCTTTGAAAATGAAGTTTAAAGATTTTATAGCTCCATATTTCTCATGCTTGCGTTTGCAAGTTATTTCCGCTGCGGCTCCAGCCTTAATTGATGTTTGAGCAAGATATGAGTGGGCGAGAGTGTCTACACAAGTTACGTGTCAAACCATACGTTGGCTTTTTGTCCATGGCAATAGAGTTGCTCCGTCTGATATTTACCCGTCATCTCTGGATAGTCCAGTGGTCTCTAAAGTGGTATTTATGTGTAGTAAAGCTAGTGCTCGTTGTAATATTTAATTTAGCTCTGTGTGTCTACTAAATCTTCCTTTGCTTTTGGAGCAGGATAAGCCATGTATACCAATCTCGCTTACAAATGCGCCACAATCAAAATTATAAGCCTTGTAAATTTGATATCCCAGTCTTAAGGCTACACATGTATGGAAATCTTAGTTATCCATTAGAGTACCAACATTTGCGGATGGCAATGCTTGTAACCACGCTCCCGATTCACGTCGTTAAAGAGCACTAAAACGTGCTTTGTCTTCCAACGAGATGTAATCCAGATTGTCATTTATTATTTTCGTTATATTAATAGTGTTGCAATGTTGTTATACAACTGATGCGAAAATGTCAACGTAAAATTGTTTCCACAAATCCATAGCCTCGTCCAAGAAATCTATAGCAACCTTAACGTTCGTGTCCACCTGTAGAAGAATTTGAGAGACAACCATGAGCCGAGGTTAGGAATGCCGGTAGTGCTACATCTGTAATTCTTCGTATTCCGAGTCCGCCATATCTTATTGGAAAGTTAACTTGTATCCACTGCAATGTAAATATTGAAATGTTCAAAATATTTTCCAAACTACGATGTAAAAATGTATCAATTTCAGACATAACATCAGGGAACTTAAAGAAAAGACTAATTCGTAAAAAGTAAGTCAACTTCGGGATGTAGAGACAATGTTTTAAAAGAAAGTACTCTGTGTGAGAATCCAGACTTTCCAATTGTTTCGCTATAAGCTGTAGTTGGTCTGTCTTCTTTTTAGCTTGTGTTTTAAATCCTTTCTCAAAGATTAGTGGTCCAAGTAGCTCTAACTTTTCTTTACTCACAACTCGGATACCCGATAATAGTAAATCATTTAACGTTTTCATCCTCAATACCAGAACAGAAAAATAATTCGCACTTGTCGGGATTACCAGGTACCATTCATTGAGCTCTGTAGTCATTGCTTCAACTATAGGATAAACAGTGAATGTGAGCAGATCGGTCCAAGGCGATTTCCTTGTTGCGCACCTGTCTCAGATAATTTTTTTTCTCTCCAAAAAACAAATCTGTTGGTTTTGAGTAGCACTGACTTACGAAAGAGAGTAGAGAGCTCTTTGACTTAAGTTAACATGACCTAACTGTCCACCGAGTTGAAAGCATTTGCGAAATCAATTTTACTAGTACTTTTGTTTGATTTTGTGGTTGGTTGGCATATGTCCTGTCGGCGTGAATGCGGTTCTAACATCCTAGTTGGTTTGGTTGTAGATAATTTGCCAAAGTTGGTTGGCAAGAAAAATTGGCGGTGAGTCTTCTAAAAGCACTACCAACAACCATAGGGCGAATGCCAACATCTTTCTTCGCTAATGGAGAGAGTGAAGCGTTGTACAAGACTGGACATATTTCCAGATTAAGATGTCCTGATGCAAGAAAACTGCATAAGTTGGTGATCGAAGTTAAAGCTCGTTGGCCTGCTTCCAACGCTGTTGTAAAAATCACATCTTTCATCTGTTGTGGGCCAAAGCCGTCTATTCCTGGGATTTACTAGGGAATGTATTTATCACTTTATTAATAAATAATTCAGAGAAACAAGGTGCTATAATGTCTTCTACTTAAAGTGTTGGGTAATCTATCACTTAGTTTGCACGAGGGTATTTGGATTGTAATTTTTTTTATGTATTTTCATCAAAGCTAGCTTATCCTCAGAATCTTTGATGTCAAAATTATTTATTTTAGTTTTAATTCGTTTCTCGAACGATGCGTGGGTTGTCATTGAGTAGTTGAAATATTGTAACATTTTGTTTGACTTTGGAAGTTAAAGGTTTTTCCTTCGAATTCCCGTCTATGTAAAGTATGTAAATCTAATTATACTGTTTATAACTTTATACAGTTTGTCTGCGACGGTAAAACGGACACATTTAGAAATCCTGCGTATTCTCCTAGTGCCAGCTCAATTCGCAGACTGATACAGTTCGGATAGTTTACAAAACTTAAACTATGTTACTTTTTCAGATGATGATTAAGTCTAGTTTGGTCTTTGGAGATTTTTGAAGGGGGAAAACAGGAAAATCGTGTATATTCTATTCTGGTATGAGTATTCGGGTTAAAAAGTGTTGTGATACACATTTGATTGGAAAGTGTAGAGGGGGTAAAGAGATAGAATTTGTAAAACCACGGCATCTTTATTGACTTTCTTAAACGAATTGCCTGAGAATAAATCAAATCCACACATTTGGAATGGAACCATTTTTTACAGATGTTAGACATGATTTTCTATAAAAACAATAGAGTTTTGGGCAACATCCATGGTATTCGAACACTCTCCAGGAAATACCCTCTTTGAGCAGCTTTAACCTTTATAGCTTCAAGCGCCTTTTGTTTTTCTCGCCGCTTCTATTGGAGTGCCACATCATTGTCGTCCATTTTTTCTTTATCCTTGTTGGGGGCCTTTAAAAGTTTCTTCTTTCCTCCTTTACGCCCTGAATCTTTTTACACGTAGTCACGCATTTGTAAGGGCCTTTAGATCATAAAAAAGCAATATTTTTTATAGAGCCCAATTTTCACTTGACAGTTTTAACTTTTTCTATTATTGGTTTCTGCCTTATTTTTGTAATATTTGTATTATTTATTCTGTCCCATTTAAAGTTTCTTGATATTCTCTTTAGATATTTTATTTATTTATTTCGGCTGCCATTTTGATTTATTTGTATGTAATAATATTTTGTTTAATAAATAATAGATTTTTGTTGATTTATTTGCTTTGTTTGTTATTTCAGCATCTATCGAAATATTCATGTGTTATTACTCTTTCTAACAGTTTTTCTTTACATTTAATTTTTTTAGTAAAAACCTTTGTTTAAACTATTAAAACTTGAACTAATAGACCAACTATTACTTTTTTCTGATAACTCTTAAAAATAAATACTTAATAACTAAAGCCCATCCAACGATGTCTTTTAAATTTTTGTAACTAATATCTATACACTCACCCACGCATTATGCTCTGATTTTACATACAACACTACACAAGCTCAAATGGTTTGGTCCTCTTTAGTTTTTGGACAAGATGTTGGTTGTCCAACAGTCGAAGAGCTTTTGCATTCTCACTATTTGACTTCATGTTTACCAACAAAAATGTTTTCATTTTTAACTATTGAGATACTAAGTTCTCGATGTAAGTTAGTTTCTTACGACCATGGCTCGGTTACTATGTTACACAACACTTTGTTCTACATAGTCTGTATGAATTTGATATTGCTATCTTTGGCACAACCCCAAAACTGAACCATATACTCCGGTTTGATAGTATATTAAGATTTTTTATGTATTGACAACTTGAAGTTTCTTCCAAGAAGTCAATAATACTGTTTTTATTTCATCCCAGGTTCGGTTCCTATTTTCTTCTCATGCTGGTTTCACCGAAGCTTTGCGTCCACGCATAACATGCGATGGCACTAATAATATCCAAAGACGTTGGGGTTAACTAGTTTTTTGTTCGCAAAAATAACATAAATAGATTTGAAATACTGAAAGAAGTGGGATATCATCTATGAATGTGGCTACAGTGATCCCTTCCAATACTGGTGCATCACTGGTATATAACAAGTATACAATAGGGCCAAGGACCCTCCCTGGGGTACACCCAGTCCTAAATCTAAATTGATTGAGATATACGATATTAGTATCTCTACATATTACTTCAGGAGCATTTTACTTAATTTATGTATCACACCTTCATATCTCATTTAATCGAAGGCCTGAGCTACGCCCAGAAAAACTGCAGAACAAATTTACTTTCCTTTAAGAGAGCGCTTTATTATGTCAATAATGCAATGCACTTGATGGATGGTTGAGTGCTTTTG
Organism: Sinelater perroti; assembly: GCA_036346155.1. Taxonomy (NCBI): domain Eukaryota; kingdom Metazoa; phylum Arthropoda; class Insecta; order Coleoptera; family Elateridae; genus Sinelater; species Sinelater perroti. Next base: position 2,401,221 of record JARFIY010000359.1, read on the forward strand.
CCTAAAGCTAAATTGGAAACCGCTTTCTATTGATGGTAGATATCACTTGAGTAGTAATTTTTTAAATAATTTTGAAACGTTTGGTAGCAGGGAGAAAGGTCCTCAGGACTTATCATTAGGCAGCTTACCTAGTTTAGGCAGCATCATCACTTCTATGACTTTTCAGCTGGTAGATGAGCATGACTATACCTTTCCTAGGCAATTGCTTAAGATTTCCCCAGTGATCAAGTCATTCTTCGATTTAGTTTTTATTCTCTCGGCTACTTATTTTGGAGTAACAGGGTTAATATTTTTAGTTCTTGGATTGCAATTTTGATCATTCGCGTGTTTTTCATATTATTCATATTTTTCATATTATTTCATATTATTATCACCTTATCAACGAACTCGTTCGTTACTGAATTCTATATGTCTGTCTGTCGGTCTGTCAGTTCGTCACAAAATTTGAGATTTTTTAAAATTTGAAAATGGATTCTTATAGGAAATTTTACTCTGATTCGAATTCGAAATTAAAAAATTTCTAACTCAAATAATTTTCGAGATATTCGACTTCGAATTTTGGGAAAATTTTCGACATTACGATTTTAAATGTGATTCTTATAGGATATTTTACGCTGAATTCGAAAATAAAGTCGAAAAAATTCTATCTGGAATAATTTTCGAGATTTCGAATTTCGGGAAAATGAGAAATCGAGTTCTGGGATTGCTTACAGAGCAATCTCTTCGCCGGCCCCATGTTTTTTATCTGCATTTCTTTTAATCTTTACATTTTCTATTTCGCTAGTTCATATGTTTACTAATCTCTGGATTTTATTCATTGTTTTTGTTACTAAGTTTTTGTATCCACTTGAATTTATTTAACTTATACATAAGAATTGTTAACAGTAGTGAGCTTAGATTATCTTTTTGTTTTAGTGCTTTGTTCATTCTAAATATTTCATTTTGATCTTTACTTTGCAATTTGTATTTTGCCCCTAACTGTGTCGTATGTACTTTTAATTATTTTAATAAATACAAGGAACACGGTATGACGCAAATTGCGTCCTATTGAAAGTAAAACAATTTGTTAACGAAATAAGAAAATGTATGAATAGTCGCCGAAAACGCCATGCAGCGTTGATTATTATTATTATCGTCGTCATCGATATCGTTATTGTTGTTGTCTTTATCGTTATCGTCGTTGTTGCCGTCAAGTATTCGTATCGACGCCTGAAGCCCTTAATTTATGGTATTTTCGTGACATTTTTTCGAAATTTTTTCGAAAAACCGATTACACTATCGGCAATCTAAAGAAAAAATACATCGATCCTATGTTTTCACTATTTTTTTCAAGTGCATTACAACGCCGCAATCGTGAGCTGAAAAGTGAGTGTTTTGGTGCTCGCGCGGTACGCTAGGAGAGTTGACGTGAAACGCCCCATATATTCTTTGTTTTTTTCTACCTTATTGGTTTTTAATCAAGTATTTTGCTACTACGAGTTTATAATTAGATCCTATCTCTAAATATTTGATATGTTTCGAGTATGTAATATAGAGTCAATTAAACTCAAATTATTTGGCTCTTCTATACTTATTTACTATTTTTTCTTTCAGTTTCGTATTTTCTATTATCAATTCAATTCTTCAGAAAAAAACAACCTCCCACTTTTTGATTTTTTTTATCATATCATTGCTTTGTTCCAGTTCTTTTAATATGTGCTATTCCCAATTGGCCTTAAATTTATTGTAGATTGTCTTTGCTCTAAATCATTTTTCCCTTGCATCTCTCTTGTGCCTAATTAATGTTTTTCTTTGTTCCTAGGTCCTCTTCCATTAATCCTCATTAAACCATTTAAAGTTACTCGTCTTGCTGAGGATTTCTATTTTTGTGCGGCAATATTAGTTCTATCAATAACAGACAGTTTTTTCGTTGTTAATCTTTCTTTCCTAATATTCTTACCTTCTGGATTAGTTATTCCATGTTTCTTATAACTCCTATATCTTTTAATAGAATTCTAAAGGAATTTAAATTTGTTCATTTTATTTTGTTTAATTTTTTGTTAAAAACGATTTACCAATCCTAATAAGATATTACATAAATAATCAACAAATTAGATCGTATTTTATTTTTTACACTTGCCTTTGAAAACAGCTAGATTAGAGTAATTAAGGGTTCAAAATCAATACACCACAAATTGAAAAAATTTGTATTTGAAATAAATGCTCAAGAACTGAAAGTCAGCGTTTTGGATAAACGATAGGCTACAAGATAGTTCTCAGCGACGTCAACATCTAAATTTTCGTTTACAATGTCGGATTTAAACGTATTGGACAAGTTTTGAGTTTTTAACAGCCCAACATCAGGTGGCGTTTAATTTGTTTGCCTTCATTAATAACCTATGTATATGTACCAACAGATGTCCCAAAATAATTTATGTTTTTGTTTGCTAGTGGCGTAGTAAGTCAAAGTCGGTGTGAGGTTCTTAAAAATTCAATTCCAATGGAGCGGTCCAACGAAGAAGAAAGTGCTTTCTATATTAAAGGATTTATGAGAACTGCTATTCGTATATTCAAGTTCCATCCGCGAATTTAATCGTCTTGACTTTAATTTCAAAGTAATATCAATATAAAACCTTCTGACAACCATAAGACTACACAAAGCCAAGAAAACAATAATTAAATTGGAGTAATCATTGTGTGTCATTCGTGTTGATCGGTAACAAAGCAGGTAAAGCATGCTAACCTCATTAATAACTTATCCTATTCTTATAAGGTTCAAATATTCACTCAGCGAAAACGGAGTTTTCCACTGTTTGCGCGAGAAATGCAAGCAAATATTCTAAACTTTAAATCTTCTATTTAGTAATAAAGCTTATTTTCATTTGCACAGTAATATAAATACCTACTTAAAATTATCGATGTTGATTTTTAAAGACTAAAGATGCATTAGAAAATTGTTATACATGCCAAAAGCAACTATATCGGCTATATAAGCTATATAAGACAATACTAAACGATTTTCTTCAACTACAGCTAAAAAAATTGAACTAAATAAAATTCATTGGAGGAATTTAAAACACCAAGAAATTAATTGACTAATAATAAGGCTTTAACCTTTATTTTTTTTGTATGATGTTGCATTAAATCAAAAATACAGTTGGTATTTCGAACGCTTTGATTACACTGAAAGAAAAAAATTCGCCCATAAATAAAATTCATTGGATTTTGGATTTCAAATACAGCAAAAAATAACATCTGACTACATAACTACACTTAAATTTATTATTTATATTGTATATATGTTGCATTAAATCAATAATATAGTATGTATATATCGATACGCTATTGTTGATATACTATGAATATAGAAAAAGTAATTCAGATAAATGGACATCTTAATGGTCAATTATTTATCACATCAGATACTAAACATTAAGATATAAATCTTGTACCAAGGCCAGTAATCATACAAATATTATATATATATATATATATATATATATATATATATATATATATATATATTGTATCTTATATAAGAAATATTTCAATAAAATGAATTTATACAGTAATTAGTTAGAGTTAAGTTTCAAACGCAAACATTTCAGAACACCTTATATTGCACGAAAATATTCTCTAGTTACCTCAATACACTAGTTTTAATATTAAGTTGATTTCCAAAACAACATTTAAAGATGTACAGGGTATGTAGTGCGGTTGAAAATAAGTTACAAAGTCTTGATATACAAAGTGGTTCAAATATAACAGGGATTGATTTCTGTGTGAACGAGCCGCACTGCGCACCACCTCCACCCTCCCTCGTGCTCGAGTTAGAACCTGTTTAGTCCTGTTTAGGAGTTACTAGAATGATGATCAAACATTAGGTAATGCGGAGCGTGGAGGAACACATTATAATGAAATTCCTTGTCGGAGAAAATGTACCGTCCCCTAAAATTCACCACAGACTCCAACAACAGTATGGAAAAGAGTGTCTCTCACGGACCTGTCTATTTGAGTAGTGTAAGTGCTTCAGAAAGGGCTGAGAGCGCGTAGAGAACGAGCCGCATGATCGTTAGACGCGAAAATCCGTCACCGAGCCAAACATTAATCGTGCAAACGTATTTATTCGTAATAATAGACGCAGCACTTGGATCAATCTTTCGGAAATTGAAATGGAACCTTCTGCCACGTCCACTATGCAATCCAGATTTGACCCCAAGTGATTTCTACCTGTTCAAAAGGCTGAAATCAAACATGCAAGATATGTGGTTTGCGGACATCGACACCGTCATTCAAACTGTTCGGAAGTGGATATGCCGCCAACCAAAAGCCTTCTATGAAAAAACATGAGGATGCTTCCAGAACGTTGGAAAAAATGTGTTGACTCTGGAGGGAGTACGTTGAAGACTGACATGTACAAGTAAGTGTTTGGCGATTTTTTTGTAAATAAAATCAGCCCCGGTCATATTTGAACCACTTCCCTTGAACATAGGTCCGCACATCAACCGTTTCCGATATAACGTTTTTTGCTGTAGACATCTTAATTACTCAACGATAAGACATCCGAACAAACGAAATATCAAATAAAGGATTGTATTCATGTAGAGTGTGTGTTTAAATCATAAATTTCACACATATGCTTATGAGCAAACTGCATGTGTATTCAAAAGATTTTGTTTGTTGAGCAGAGTTGGCTTTGAGACACATACCAATTGTGTGACCTCCAAGATCTACCGATTCAACTTTTTCAGACTTCTGTGTTTAAGGTTATTTAAAAAACTCAATTCACCCAGCACCTATATAGAATGTTCCAGATTTGCGCCAACGAATAGCACACCGTTTCATTATAATTCAATCAAATCCCAAGTTTTTTAAAAAGATGCGAGCCTCCTTTAAACGAAGATATGGATCCCGTGTGGATATTAAAGGACGGCATTTTGAATACATTTATTAACAGTAAAATCCAATAAAACAAATTATTATGCTATTGCAATTGAATCACTGTTACCTCGCAAACGGTTGATTTGAGAATCTATGTATATCAAGAATTTTTAACTTGTTTTAGACCGTACTACACGTCCTGTAAATCTTTCAACATCTTGTACTGTACCGCATATCTTCTCCATATGAAAATTTTACATTTTTCTATGCTTATTTTGTATCCTAATTTTATAAATAAAGCAGTTATATGAGTGATGCCTAAAAATGTATTTCAATACCCTTTTTTATTCTACTAGGCTAAACTAATCCTAAAGAAACATCATTGGCAGATTAAAATCTATCAGATCATTGTAAAAATATTTGTGGGATTTAAAAACATTAAAAAAACAATCGTATCATTCATATAATCTCTACAATCTTCTACAATTGACTCTCAACATTTAATAAGCCTGTGAGTTCCAGCATCGATTAGGTGAGATATGGTCTGATGCTGTCGTGACAGAGTATGACGCTTTTTCGATTAATAGAAGCCTGACAAGGAAGCGATTTTTTATTGCTGTAATCAAGAAACTGTCGCATATAAAGGTGGCTCTTGCATGTTCTGGCGGGCATTTCCATTCACGGAACAACTGAATTGGCTTTCGTGCCTAGTGGAGGACGCGGATGAGGTTTAACAGCAAACCGCTACAACAGGGACATTCTGGAGGAACATGTTCCGTTTGCCGGATTTGTTGGTGAGGACTTCATGCTAATGCACAATAATGCGCGATACCACACCGCGCGAGTGACCACTACTTATCTGTCTGACGTCGGTATACAAGAATGGACTGGCCACCGTGTAGTCCAGACTTGAATACTATTGAATATATTTGGGATGAGCTTAAGCAAAGAGTCCGGGCCAAAAATCTTGCACCAAATAGTGACTGAAGAGTTAGAAGCAATCCCTCAAGACAGCATAGAAAATTCATCCGATCCATGCCTAATCGCTTGGAAAGTGTAACATCATGTATTGAAAAAATTATTAAATTGATTTTAACTGAGGATTTCATTTTTTTCCTTTCATAATCACCTTTTCTTTTCAACTCTTTTGTGTTACACGTATTCTTAGGCCCATAATATTGTCAGAATAAGTCCGATTCCAATCAAAGTGGTCTCACTTAAAACCACAGTTTTTAAGCTTTCAAACAGTACACTGAACTTTACTTGGAATGGTGTCGGAGTGGATATGCATTTTTTCAAAACTCAAGCATGTTGGTGAGTCGATTGTTTTTCTCTCAAGTGTAAGTGTTACACTGTGTACATAGAACAAAAAATGATTGAAAATTTAGCAAAAAACAGATATTTTTGTACACCATTTTTTATTTTAAACTTCCGTTATTAGGAATGGTTAATTTAAAGCTTCTTTTTTTGGAATGACACTCAGTATTCGTATCAAACTTAACACGTCCAAAATGAACATTTTTTCAAGATTCATAATATTCTTTTCCTGCCTTTCAACTGTTAGGTGGTGTTATTGTAGTAACTTTGTTGGTTTTGAAAGTTCTAGACAGCAGATGATTTTAAAAGTTTGTACCCAATTTTGAAAGATAGAAACACAGGCCTATGGCAGTGCCGATGTTTATTTCAGGGCTATGCTGTATACTAAAGATTATTTGGTAACATGATTGATCAGCATAGCCTCAGAAGCCGTCGCAATGAACCGATCTATGTATGAGAGAAATTTTCTAATACGAAAAAGCAAAAAATATATGAGTTTCAGCTAATATATGAGTTGAAACTATAATAAAAAATATTCCGGACGTTTATTTAATTATATTCTCAAAATAACGAAGTGATCTAATAGACTTTGAAATAGCAGTTTTAACCTTGAGTTGATTCTGGTCTGGACGACTTTCCGATGTTAATGATGATGTGCGCGTTTTAGTCACTACCATTAAAAACCTGGATTTACTTCTGAACTCGATACAAAGTTGCTGCATTATTTAAGGAACAACAATGTCAGATCATGTGCTAGTCCATTTTTCTGTTTAGGCGTAATCAAAAAGAACGGTTTTGGATTGAGTCGTAACAGGCGATAAAAAGAAAATACTGTATATAAGCGGTTTCTACACATTTTCTGTTTGCATGACCCTTAAATAGTTCATTTTAAAGGGTGTCCCAGAATTAACGCAATATTTAAATTTGCCGCCATTTATGCAGTAAAGTGTTGACAACCCTAAAAAAATGGAGCGTTACACGATAGAACAACGTGTTTTCATTATTGAACAATATTTCAAAAATAATGAAAGCTTGGCGGCCGCTGTTCTAAAATTACATACAAAATATGGTCGGAATAGTGTTTTAATTTCGTCAACAGTGAAGAGATTAATTGAAAAATTCCGAGAGACAGGATCCGTTGGAGACGCCAAACACACTGGTCGTCCAAAAACAAGCCGTTCAAATGTCAACATCGAAGCAGTGCGTGAGAGTGTCGGTGACAATCCAAGAACCTCAATTCGGCGTCGTGGACAAGAATTGCAAATTTCAAGAAGCTCTCTACAGCGTATACTCACTAAAGATCTGTGTCTCCATGGTTACAAAATTCAATTAACACAACAACTGAAGCCTAATGACCATGCACAGCGAAGAGAGTTTGTTGAATGGGTTATTGAGCATCAACTAATGGATGCTGATTTTTCGAGCAAAATCATCCTAAGCGACGAGCACATTTTCACCTTGATGGGTTTGTTAATCATCAAAATTGCCGCTTTTGGAGTTCTGAAAACCCACATGTGATTGTCTAAAAACAAATGCATCCACAACGTGTCACTGTTTGGTGTGGATTTTGGGCTGGAGGCATAATTGGACCATACTTTTTTGAAAATGAGGCTGGTCAAGCAGCGACTGTTACTGGTGCTCGATAACACAGTTCTTTTTGCCGAAATTGGATGATATTGATGTGGCCAATATGTGGTTTCAACAAGACGGTGCCACATGTCATACAGCCCGTGAAACACTTCAATTACTGCATAAGACATTTCCAGGTCGTGTACTCTCTCGTTTCGGTGATCAGAAGTGGCCCCCTAGATCGTGTGATTTAACACCATTAGATTTCTTTTTATGGGGTTATTTAAAACCACAGGTCTATGTCAACAAGCCCACAACCACGCGTGCATTAAAGGAGGAGATTCAACGTTGCATCAACGAAATTCAGCCACATTTATGCAGAATGGTCATGGAAAATTTCGACAAACGAGTGCGTATGTGTATGCAAAGCCGTGGAGGCCATATGCCCGATGTGTTATTCCATAAATAACCTTATCCTATGTACTTTATGATTCAATAAAAAAATTACAATGAAAAGACTAAAAACTGTGTTTTCTATTTAATTCAAATCTTGCGTTAATTTTGGGACACCTTTTATAAACTGTACCCCTAACACTCAGTATTAAATATTTTTATTTGATCTTTGTTAAGTAGATACACTTATTACAAACTTTAACATTAGCACATACACATTCAGAAGGATCTTTAGACTTATTTTGTTAAAGATGTTTTTTAAAATTAAGTTAGATAATGTGAGATGTCATTTCAAATAATTTCGTTAAGTTTGTTTAAGAATTTGCTTTTGTAAGACAGTTCAGAGCTTATAAATAGTAAAAAATTAAAAACCTTATTTAATACTGTTTATATTTTCCTCTAATGTCAACAAAAGTTTAAATTTAACTTATAACTAAATTATAATAAAGATAGTAAAGAGGCTGCTTAAAGTGTTTAAATCCATTTGTTTTTTGTATCTTTTGATGTGTTGATTGGAAAATTTTAGCATTTTTAAGTGTCTAATTATTTTTCTACTTATGTCTTGAGAAAGGCGAAAGCTATCCTATTTTAATATATCATATCCAGAAGTTTATTGTTTAATAATTTATTCAAATTTGCTCAAAACATTAAAAAACATTATTCTGAATTGTAAAAATTAATGTTTCTATACAAAAAATATCTGATAAGTAAGCATACAAATTCTACAGCCAATCAAATCGTATAACTTTAGAGTGTTAAAAAGGACATTCTGCAATAAAAAGCTGCACTTATGTCTCAATTTAAACATTTTACTTCTTTATTTTTCCATAGAATATTCGTAAGTTTTCATTTTATAATATTTAGATTATTTTCAATTTCATCAATAACTGCTTTAGTTTACCTAGAAGTTGATTGGCTGCAAAATTTTGCCTGTTCTAGGTCATAGTGGGACTAACTTCAAGACGCGAGTGCATTAGCCGGAGTAATAACCCAACATTGACTTGGCTCTATTAGCTAAACCAACTATGTCATTTTCCTTAAAATAATAATCAGTAATAGAAATATCCCCACCTAAAATAAAAACAAATAAATTAAAACGAAAGTATAAAATTCAAATTAGTGTAACTCGTGCGTTTTGAGAGCGGATGACAAAGCAACAGGTTTTATTTAACTTGACTGCCATGTAAATGCCAAACATTAGCTAGCAAGACAGCCAACATCTGCGCTTTTGTTCACTTATTACTGTTGTCTGAACATTGTCACTCATATCTTGAATTCGGCGAGAAGTTGTATTGTTTAAAAGAAATGCATAATTTATTCTGCTACCTCGTTATTCGCCAAATATGCCCAGAACAACATATTTTATACATGGAAATTAAATCCTCAGCATGCGTTATGCTCGCTGTTTTGAATTACAATGTAAATGCCGCTATAATAAAGAGGGATTTTATAATACTATTGGATAACATTTTTCAACAAATTATACGCAAGGGTTTTAGATAATCTTTATTTGCAATATTTCTTTTTTTAACTATTTGTACAGAACTAACTTACTTTTTAGACATCAATGCGTTGTTCTAATGAAGCAGCCACACGTGTCAGGAATGAAAAGAGAAACTTTTGACCACCGCGTTTAATAGTGCGCTAATTAAGATGCACAATAAGCTAAAAAATATTTCCCTTTAAAAAAAGTTTGCAAGATATTCGACTTTAAAGTTTTTAAAGAGCTTTTGTCAACCAATGAAGAGAGTCTTGTTTTGCTTGATGCATAGACTTTATTCACAAAAAAAAGTATTGTCAGTCGTGGAATATGTTTATTGCATGTCCTTTCAAAGAGTTCGCTGAACAGTTTGTGCATTACATCAAATTAAATCGGGACGACATTTATCAACGAGACAATCAAAACCAAATAACATCAGCCATATTGAATCAATTCTCCCCACCATAATACAATTACGTTTCCATATGGTACTTTTCAATCACCAATACGTATTATGTGAATGTTAGCTTATCGAGTACACTCAAAATTGATTAATAAGTGACTTAGCACTGAGCACTAGTTACCAGGTACACTCGTCCCTAAAAACACACACTGTACTTACCTTTCAGTACTAACTCCCATTACCGTCTAGCTGAGCAGTACTAGAAAATATTTTCTCATGTACCCTCTAAAGAACCTATCGTGTATCGTTGGTGGTACGCGTACAGCAACTGTAAAAAAATTGGCGAAAGTATATAATCCACAGCAAAAATTAATTAATATTAAAATAAGGTATTGCTTTCTACACTTGAGAGCAAAACAATCGATTCAGCAACATACTCAAGTTTTGAAAGAATGTGTATTTACTCCTATACCATTCCAAGTAAAATTCAGTGTACCGTTTGAAAGCTTAAAAACTGTGGTTTCAAGTAATACCACTTTAATTGGAATCGGGCCTGCTCTGGCAATGTTATGGGCCTAAGAATATGACTAACACAAAAGAGCTGAAAAGAAAAGGTGATTATGAAAGGGAAAAAATAAAATCCTCAGTTAAAATCAATTTAATGATTTTTTCAATACATGGTGTTGCCACCTCTACTTCTAATTGCACCTTTCCAAGCGATTACGCATGGATAGGATGACTTCCTATGCTGTCTTGAGGGATTGCTTCCCTCTTCAATCAACGCCGCTCTCAGTTACATCACGCTCACTGGTGCAAGATTTCTGGGCCGGGCTCTTCGCTAGAGCTCATCCCAAACATGTTCAATTGGATTCAAGTCTGAGCTACACGGAGGCCAGTCCATTTTCGGTATACCGACGTCAGCGAAGTAGGTAGTGGTCACTCGCACGGTGTGGCGTACATTAGCGTAAAGTCCCTCACCAACAAATTTCGCAAACGAAACAACATATTTCTCCAAAATGTCCCTGATATAGCGGTCCGCTATTAAACTTCCTCCCCGTCCTCCACTAGGCACAAAAACCAACTCAGTTTTTCTGTGCATGGAAATGCTCGCCCAGAACATGCAAGAACCACCTCTATATGCAACAGTTTTTTAAACACAGCAAATCGTTCCCTTGGCCTTCTATAGACCCAACGTCTCTTGTCGTTGCAATGTATGCACATCCTGGACTCGTCGGTGAATAATATCTGACTTCAATAGCCGAGGTCAAAATCGAGAGGTTTGCGAGCACGTTCCAGTCGCCTTTACTTTTGGACTGCAGTCAGCTTGGTACCCATAGCTGCCTTTTTTGATTGAGACGAGAAATCAATCGTCTCTCTAGGTTGTTACGCGGCTACGGCAAGATTTGTAAAACCACATTTGTAATGCATATTTTTTGAATACATCGTCCGATTGATGCAATAACAACAGTTTTTTAAAGCTTAGTAATAAAGATACTCCACGCACGTTAATGTTTTTATTTTTATTTTCCTTAGACCGAAAGAGGAGACGAAAATGCGCGTGCAGCTAGTGAGTCGATTTATTTTGCTCTCAAGTGTACATCCATACCATTGCAAAATAACGTATAAATCTTGGAAACATTTTTTACGTGTCATAATTTTATAACTTAACTTTCTTAGTTTTTTTATAATTTTAAATTTGAAAATATACCCTTTTTATTCGGCGTATTTCTCTATAGTTCCTAATACCAAAGTTCTTTTCGTTTCTATTTAATGCAAATTTACAATCGATTCAATCCACAGAATAAGTATATAGTATAATAGAATTGCGATATGTCATGAATTGGGCATCATTCACTGATGGGTCTCCAAGATTTGCCAATGGCTTTTAGTTTTCTATTTGAAGATTGATGATTACAGAAGTCAACGAAGAGCTGATTGTTGTGGTTTAAGATGTGAACTTGACTTTTCGCAGCAAAATTCTTAATAATGGTAACTAACGGAAAAAATTCTAAAATCTTTATGTAGAGTATAACATCTTCGATTGAAAGGAGTGCAAGATTTTAGAGTTTCAGGGTTTACTGCTTCCACGTATGTCTGTACAGACATAAGGATGACTACCTACAGTAACAGCTTATTCTATGACGTCTCATTAACAAGTGTTCAAATTGATTTTTTGTCATTTGGCTTTTAGGTGGGCCTTCTGGGTCAATATTTGATTCTAATTGGCTCCAAGGGATTTTACGTCAGCTGCTATAAAAATAGATTGATTGATGATAATAACTTGCAGACAAATAGCACGTTTTGTAATAAATGCAATTTATTGAATTTATCGTTGTTTACTTTGACTCTCTAACAAACTTGTAAGATTTTTAAAAGTTTTATTAGATATAACTGCAGCTTTTCATATTCATTGCAAGAGTTGATCATTTGCGAATGCAGCGATTAAGGAGGTGTTTGTAGGTGGAATGTCTTCAGTATAGAAGAGGTATATAAAAGATCCAAAAACACTTCCTTGTGGAACACCAAGGTTAATAGCACGGTGATTGATAGTGTATTTTCAGATTAGATATCCAAAATGTCTTTTCTTATTTTATATGAAAGCTTACTATGTCAAGCTTTGCCAAATGTCTGTTGGATATCTACGGACACCTAACCACACATTTTTTTCATTGGCATTTTCCTTAATATATTTGATTATTCCATGCTATTACTATATAGTGACTATAACTGATGGAAGTGAATTCTAATGGTGTTAATTTTGTGTAGCAGACTTACCGGTAGATGTAAACTGGTTTCTTACAAAAGTTTTTCAGGTTTAGTAACTATAATTATTTGCGTATGTTTTCAATAAGTAAGGAAGTAAAAAACAGGAAACATACAACTTAATATTACTATAAGTACTATTGCTTTTTTGAACGTTGTTTTAGCTTTACACTACAAAATCATTGCTTAGATACTTTTATTCGTATACAAACTTTCGTTGGAAAAATTGGTCTCAGGAATATAAATAATTGGTCAAAAGAGTTGAGATATTCTTCTACTTCTGCCTTTAAATTTAGATCATTATGAGATAGTGGCTTAAATATTTCAGCGAGATGTTTTCCGAAAATACTTGTTTTTTATTAAATACAGCCCAACTTTCATTTCATTTTCTTAAGAGTGGAGCAGGAATAGGAAACCTTTTGATCTTTTTTGTTGCTTGTCAGATAGAGTAGTTTATTAGTAATAGACTTTAAATATAATAATCGAATATTTGTTTTCCTGAAGTAAAGTCACTGAGTTAATTTATTACTAGCTGTCTAATTTGTAGAGGTATTTTTTGGATATTAAGTGTAGCTTGTCGGGCTGCTTCTTGGATAAACTTTGTAAGATACTTTACGGCCTCGTTAATTTAATAATTAAATATGCGAGTTATTGTAATATTGTTTGTAATAAGTTGGAAATGTTGCTAAACACTCTTTGTGGTACAAAGCATAGGTAACCGAGTTTTCTATATAACATTTGTATTCAAAATAATTATTATTAGAAACTGGTCTAACTTTAAGTCATTTCATTACATATGTCAGAAATACCTTTGGTACTTGTAAAATCCAGCAGATCCGCAATGTTATTTAAGTCCGTTGGCCAATAAGTTGGTTCACTAGTTAACATATAATTTAGATAATGCTGTTGTATAGTTTAGAAAAAATTCTTCGTCCTTTGGGTGCAATGAGAGATCAGCTACCTGCACATATCAATAGTGTTAGCATTTATCTTTACTTAGTTATTAAATGTTTTTTTAAAGTAATTTTTTTTCTTCGGTAATCTTTTATTTCGCTTTCATGTCAAAGATATAGCATGCAAGTTTCTTCAATTAAATTAACCGCGACAGTTTTAGAAAAACACGTTAAGGGCTCTTTTGGACATAAACCCGGCTTTATAGATGTGAGTGCACACGTGGATCCTCAAGGGCACCCTTTGTATAAAACACTTCACGCAATACTTATAAAAGTATGACTTCTCTCAGTTGTACACCCGCTCGTGGATAATCAGAAAGTCTCTCTTGGTTAAGCTTTTACCACAGTACGAGCACGTATATGGTTTATCGACCCTGTAATGCAGCCTCGGCTTTTGGTCGTAGACCCCTTCTCCCTAACATAACAGAGATGTCTCTTCTTCCGAACAGCCGTTTCTTTGGCCTTGTACTTTTTAATGGGCTTGTCGAGGGCCTTTGTCCTGACGAACTTCTTGTGGTAATTGGAGCACTAATTCATGCCGAGCATGCCACCTATCGTGACGAGATTTGATGGGTGGAGAGATAAGTGAAGAAAGCAAACGTTTTCCCGCACTTTGTGTACGTACAGATGTATTTAATCAAGTGTCAGGTATTAATATGAATCAATATAGAGAACCATCTGTGCGTGATATATTTACACAGAGGATAACAAAAATTTTTGTTCATAGACATAGTTGGTGTACTCATACGATTTAACGAACTTATTTTTACAAACCATACACGTAAACTTCTTTTCCTGTACCGACATGTGTCTTTACAAATTGTATGTATTGCAAATAAACATTGCAGCTTCCCTATCAAATTTGTAAGTGTTCGGGATATCGTTTTCTCGCCATCGGTAAAAGGGCGATGCATCTTCAGCAATTTTAAAATCACACGGCCACATACATTTAACTCTCTTCTTATTGATTTTCTTCGCTGGAGTTTCGCTCGTTAGCTCTTCTTTGATAATAGTTTCCTGTATACCACTGAATCCCTTTGTACCAGACGGTTCCAGCTGTGTTATTTGACAAATTTTAAAATACAATCTTTTTTTAACCTTACTTAGCTTATCAATCATATCTTATATCAGTCAATTTATGACCTCTTAAATTTTTGTTCTTGGAGAGGTATAGAGTCTAGTGATTGTATTTCAAAGCTTGCTTGATTTTGATTGGTTTTAGTTTGAGCGTTATTATATTCTAATTAAAGTGCAGCTGTTCAGGAGTAGTATTTGAGTTAAATGTTAGTAACAAAATGGAGATATTGATGTTTGGTACATTTGAAGTAGATGGTTTATCTCATTTACGTAAGTTTTCCGTGACTATAATTGATTTTAAATTGTAGACATCGGATGAAGATATTTTCAATTTTTTTAAAGGTTTCTGAATGAACCGGGTATAATCTCAGTTGGAAATATTACACTGCATAAATGTTTAGAACAATAAAATGTTATTAGACAAATTTAAGCCGTCCGTCAATGCCATCAAACACAGAAAAACAGCGATCGACAAATCTTTATTGTGTGAAAGTAGAACTTAGCTCTTTACTGTGCTCTAGTCGATACAAATATATAGCCAGTTAAGTAAAATCGTATTCGGGGTCATTAGTAGGTGTATAAATAAGTTCTCAGCTTTAGATTTCACAGGACGCAAATCACCGTTTACATGTAACGTATTAGTCCGCCCTCTTGCGGTTTTAAAGCAATGACATTTGGTCTTTCGAAACATCATGCGATTTGGCGTTTGATGCACATAACCTCAATAATCAGCTGTGTTCACGATGGCAATCACAAAAAAAGCATATTCGATTTTCTACCCACTTCGCGTTTCATCTTTAGAAAAACGCTACTGAAGCCACCGAAATGATTTGTGCTGCATATGGTGAGAATTCTGTAAGTCATGCAACGTGCAAAAAGTAGTACCAAAGATTTCGCGGAGGAGAGTTTAGTCTTGAAGATCAACTACGCGCTGGACGCACTCAAACATTTGACACGGATGAGCTGCAGACATTGCTGGATCAAAACAATGCGCAAACTGAAAAAGAGCTTGCAGAACAGCTTGGCGTCACTCAGCCAGCCATTTCCATACATTTACAAGCAATGGGTAAGATAAAAAAGGAAGGCAGATGGGTTCCGCATAAACTGTCCGAAGACAACAAAAATCGACGGCGTGACACCGCACTCCATTTGCTTTCAAGGAACCGAAAAAAGGATTTTCTGCATAAAATTATTAGGGGCGATAACAAATGGATCTTATACGACAATCCCAAGCGCGAAAAATCATGGGTAGACCCTGGCAAACCTTCGACATCGACTCCAAAGCCCAATATCTACGCCAAAAAGAATTTACTCTGTATCTGATGGGAATGGAAAGGTGTGCTGTACTATGAACTCTTGAAACCAGGTGAAACAGTTACGGCGGATCGCTACCAACAGCAACTCATCAATTTGAGCGACGCAATCGAAGAAAAGCGGCCATTTACTGGACAAGGAAGTCGCAAAGTCATCCTGCTCCATGATAATGCCCGACCACATGTTGCGAAGGCGACGCAAGAACACATCTTTGCGTTAGGCTGAGAACTTCTCCCACATGCGGCGTATAGCACAGACATGGCCCCTTCCGATTATCATTTATTCCGGTCGTTACAGCATCACTTGGCTGATACGCACTTCAATACAGAAGAAGAAGTCCGAAAATGCATCGATAACTTTATCGTCAGCTTCTATCACCAGGGAATTCGCAAACTACCCGAAAGATGCCAACGGAGGATACTTTGATACTTAAGCTTTTTTTGTTTGTTTTTAAATAAAACTTTAATTTTACAGAAAAAAGCTGAGAACTTATTTATACACCTATAGCAGTTGGTAAAATGTATCGCTGTAATTCTGTCGTGAGTTGATACAAGTAATCTTTCTCCTCGATGCTTCGTCACAAAAGAGTCAGTTGGGTAAGAATTCTTGCTAGAGAAACGCGTAAAGTACCATAACTGCCGCGTACGCGTCACGTTACGAGGCTGTGTTCCTCTGTACCCACCCGAAAAGTTCGAAAATGTCTGATGCGGACAAGGTTGAAAACATTCGTCAGCAAATGGATGCAGTGATATAAGGAGGTGAAAACGGTCGATGACTTTCCGGAACGTGGATCGATAAGCAAAGTGTCCCTAAAGTCGAAAACAGTTCGTAAACTTGTTTTCGCAAAACCCTGGCGTAACATTACCTAAGGAGCAGTAAAATTGAAACAGAAAGGTACGTAACTATCCGAACCCATCTCCGTGCGCATAATATTAAATTCCGTAGTTCAGTAAAGAAACCTTTCTTAAGTGAAAATCATTTGACGAAGCGACTCGCTTGGGCAAAGAACAATATCGACCGAAATTAGAGCAATGTAATTTTTACGGGCGAAGCTTCTGGTTTGGGGATATATTATCGTCCCACTAGTCTGATCAACCTCAACTAACAGGTTGGTACAGCGGACCGTTAAACACCTAGTAAAAGTACATCTTTGAAGTCACTTCTGAAAACTGTGTTTCAGAACGTTGCATTTATTTAAGTACAACCTAAATGCTACGAAAATGCTCAAGATTTATAAAAAATGTTTGTTACCGACGGCCGAACGTTAGTTAATTGAGAAAAACTAGGAGGACAGCGACACTAAACACCGCAGCAAGCTTTGCGTCGAGTATCGTTACACTTAAATAGCCGTTGCAGCGCTCGATGTAAATCCGATTGAGAATATGTGGGCATACATCAAGCACAAGCTTCGTGAAAGAAAAATGTTAGCTTTGACGCGGTTAACACGATAAATTCGTCGCATTTAGAGGTCCTTGTCGGATGAATATGACATTAATTTAATCGAAAGCATGCCTTAAGATGCCAGCAATTATCGACGCCGTTGGTGACTGAATACATTATTGATACAATAGCATCTTTGTTCTGATGGAGTACAACGTACCAATGTATTTGAAAATGTTTGTAAATATATTTTTTTCTCCACATTAACCCGAACACGCTCTTACTTAACTGACTGTGACTCTTCTTAGTCTTTCTAAATGTATTGAGATTAGCGACGTACAGGTGAATAAAAGCCCCTAATTCGCGTGTGTGTAGTCGGATTGTCTTAAACATCTTGAGATGCGGCTTTCATACTTTTGATTACTTTCCGATAACTTTGCAGTCAAGAAAAGTATAATATATATTTTTTACAGTCGCTGATATATATTTTGTGATCAAAAATTGAAAATTTAAGTAAAAATAATTGCACATAGGAAAAGTAGTGATCAGAACTTCATGACTAATAAAATAACGTTCGGATTTGTATGTGGATAATTAGATTTTATGATTAATAATACCACAATCCAAAGAAAGATTGTTAATGAGGATAAAAATGAACACATTTTACTTTATAAAAAATCGTTTTTGACGATTTTAATGTCTAAATCAAAAATATTAATACACAAGGCAATTATAATATAAAGCATGTTAAAGTTAGCACAATTTATTATAGAATTCTTCAAGTTAATGTTTTTGTCATGAATAATTTCAAATAAAAAAACAAATACGGGAAAACTGAGATACATATTTTATATTTTGTAAAAAATGCATTAAGGATTTTAAGATTACTATATTGAACTTGGAATCGCTGTAATACAAAAGAAAATAATTAGAAATGCAAAATTATGTAACGTAGAAAAGATGGTTTGGAGAATGTTCTACGTCTTTAAGTTTAAATTCTAAAATTAAAAATTTGTATTCAAATAATGAAAAATTAAAGAGATAAGATGAGCTACGTAACAGTCAATCGGCTTTTTTTCTCTTAGGTCTTTTACAAATGTCAAAGACCAAAGAGAAATTATGTAAGATCATTTTCTGTTTCTGCCTTAAATAGTGTCTGTCAAAAACAAGAGTGCAAAACAACAAAATTTAAATTAAGTTATCACCGTAGCATAATATAACATCCTATTATTGTGCCTTCGAGGTAAAGTTTATCTACTACATGCATTTATCATCTCCACTTTACTAAGCATTGAAATTTTAAAGTGATTTTAAATTCAGTTGTTGTATTGAAAATTAAAAATATATATATTTGAATCTCATAATAACGCTCCAACAACCATTTCGATCTTATCACATACCAGGTCTGCCCCGAAAACATCTGCAAATGTGAATGTAATAAAAACGAATTGCGCGGCCGCAACGTAACCTCGTAGTCTATGAGAATATACTTCAATGCGCATGTGTGAATAGAAACTTTACTGGCCAGGTCAGTTGGGAGTCAGTTGGGAGTCAGATGCCAGTAAGTGAGCACATGTAGTGTGTAATTCTTGCATTTGCAATTATTGAGCTAATATATCAGCAAATCTACATCAAATTTTGTATAAAGTTGGAACATTCGTTCTCAAAAACAATTCAAATAATTGAAAAAGCTTTTAAGAACGATGCAGTGAGTACGCTACAAATGAAGGCGTGTTATAAACAAGTCAGAAATGGCCGGGAATCTGTGGAAAGTTATAAATGTTTTAAAAACAAACAGAAAGCCAATAAATCTGTCCGCATAATAATCAAAGAGAATCGGCGACTGGCAATTTAAAAATTTTATGAGCTAATAATTTTAGAAATTTGTTCCACGCCCACTATTACCAGAGAAGAAGGAACATCGTGGTGCAATTGGTAATAACTTGCTTCAGATTGCCACCAATGGAGCAAATTTCCTCAAAAAGGTCATAGCCGAAAATGAAATGTAAGTCTACGGTTACAATTCGAAAACAAACTCATTCGTTCCATTGGAACACGAGGTATGTAAAAGTGGCCACAAGGTCAAATGTGAGAGATCCCCTTTGGAGGGAGTGAGGCCACATACAATGTTTCTTGTACCTTATACTGCTTTTATTATAGATAGATTTTTTTGTTATTGTAATTGTAATTTTTTTTCGTAAGTCGTAATCACAAAAACTCATGTGAGGGGAATACGAACAATGCCACTTTTATAACAAGTCGATCACTGTTCCTGTCACGTGACAAGTATTGCCATAAAAATGCAAGATGGATTTTACTTTTTCACTGGCATATTTCCGTGCATTTTTATCACAGATCACTTAAATTAAAGTGTTGCAAACATGATTTATGACGAGGTACACTGCATTTAGTGACAACTTCTCTCATTGTACTAACTGCTTTTAACACTTTACACATACAGGGAAATTAATACTGCGTTTAATGGTTGCTAACGCATGCGCATTTGCCAAGCAATGTTTACCACTACTCTAAAAAGTAGTTTAATGTGCATTAGACATTACGTTACCATAAACTTACTACAAACTATATATTTGGCTCGCACACCTCTCCTTTTGATACATAAACCTTACAAATATGACAAAAAACTCATGCGGAATGTAAGGAGAAATGTTACAAATTGCTTCCAGCAATGGATTGATTTGGAACGTTTTCTGGCTATATAATGGTCAAGATAAAAACGGAGAGATACAAAATTGTCTTACAGAATGAATAAATCTGAGGAAAAGAGAGCGATGTGTTCGTTATTGATAACTGTTTCACTACAGCTAAGTATTGATTCTGGTTAAAGTTACATTATGTCCATTCCAAACACACAAAAAACATTTGTCTAGTTTATGCAGCATTGAATAGCTAACCTTAACAGTTTTAATATATGTTTTTTTTTCTTAAAATATACCTCGAGGTCTAAAGATAAAATTTTGTTGATTTTATAGCAACATTTTTTAGGCGCCTTTGATAGTAATTCGAAACTACACTGCGCACTGCAATCGTAGAACT
The DNA here is from genome assembly GCA_036346155.1 of Sinelater perroti. Lineage (NCBI taxonomy): Eukaryota > Metazoa > Arthropoda > Insecta > Coleoptera > Elateridae > Sinelater > Sinelater perroti. The sequence goes on from JARFIY010000359.1 coordinate 2,421,847, forward strand.
ACTTAATCGAAAGCTCATTAGACAGTAAGATTTATCTACAAATATTGTTAGTAGTATGTTTAGCTTAAATTACATGAATACAGCGTTGACCTAAAGACATCCTAGAAAGAAAAATTATCCTACTTGGGCGGTTGCTAAAAACAACACGACAGGTCCTAGGCTCCTTACGTTATCACAAAAAATGGCAACAAAATGGCTATTCATAGCACTATCATTGGGCCGATAACGACGTATGCCTATCCTGTGTAGACTCAATGGACAAGCTCTAGATAATTTAAAATTTTTTACTGTTTAAACTATTTTCCATTTTTTTCGAAACACCATCCTCCACCATGATGCCCACGTCTCAGCCAACCAAGAGTTTATTTCCCCCATCAACAATATGAACGCTGCAAGAGGTTTCAACACTATCAAAACATCGCAAAAAATCTCCCTATTGTGCCTCATCCTATAAATAAATAAACCATATAACAAAGCGGTCTAGTAAGAACAACTTACTAGCTTTTGAAGGTGATTATAATTCTATTGGAACAACTCAAGTGACTGAAGTAAAAATTGGGCAAGACTTTTGTGCAGACAAACGAAAGCCAACTAAAAATTACTGTAATTTCCAGAACCTCCTTCACCTTAGGAAGCAGATATGCTAATATGATTAACAGCCACGCCGAGTCAACTCCAACGGTAGCCCTACATGCAGCTGCCTCGACCACAATTCACCAGAGGCGCCAATTTGTCCTGGAGATACAAATTATCTTCTAACTTTCTCATAAGTTGGATGTCCAGAAACTCCTAGAGGTCATCCCCAACCTGCTGAATGACACAACGAACACTGGAAAAGTACTGCAATACGCGCAAGATTTCACATCACTGTTCGGTCTGGATGTAAAATCCAGTCATGAAGAGAACGGCGCCCCGCAACAACAGAAAAAGTAACTTATTCTGCCCTAATAGCAGTACTATCAGTGCAGTCGGTGCAAAGAACAAAAAAATTCTTCCGTAAGCAAGGGCTGATTCGCCAAGAACGCAAAAACTATATCAACGACTGTTATTTTTATAATACACAAAACATACAAGACACGACAATGGTAAAAAAGAATGATTGTGTACTCCAATTTTGCGTCAACCCTCCGCTCTGTTCCCCACAGCCCAAAGTTGCATATATCTCAGTTTTCTGAAAATCTAACCATCGATGAAGAAGATACAGACGCTTTTGTTATATAAGTGGAACAAAATGAAAACTTTATTATATCCATTTTAAAAATTCATAGTGTTACACAAAAATAATTTAATAGCCTTGTTTATGATCTCAGATCCAAAACGGAATGTCTAGTCTCCCATTTTAGAAAGTAGAATGTACTTGCTGTTGATGTCAATATTCATAACGTTAGAAGCACAAAAACTTTTTTATTATGAATAGAAGCGTTTGTTTTTGCAACAACATTAATGAGTTACTGGCCCAATTAAAAATTAACTATGATCACGGCCCTCGGGAGTGAAGTTTTTCAGTGATGTTTCAAAGGTGAGCCTGTAATATACGCTTTTTAACAATGAGAATGGTACGAGCATGATAATAAATGCTGCTTGGATAGAACAGACATACAACACATTAAAACACATTCTCTCGTGTGTGGTACATATCGGACGCGACTCCAGGTAGCGGATAGAAGGACACCTAGGGCATTTGACCAGCCATTTCTGATCAACTGTCATGTGTAGGGTGTCGATAAGCCTCTCATTGCAAGGACCCAGAGACTTGAGCGGTTTAAAACCCGCAACACAGTGGAGAGCATGTGATATGTCTGAACGGGTGTAAAACCTGCAACATGGCATAGGTGAAAACCTCCCCGCGAGCCAACCCCCGGCCCAGCTGTCGTGTCATGGCTAAGGACTTGCACCGGGGGCAACGGCGCCGGCTATTACTCCGTTAGGTAAGTGTAGCCGAAAAACCCTGCAACTTCCTGTTGACTGAGGTCATGTCTCGCGGGCAGGAAGAAGTGAAGGGGTCTTGACTTAATTGCATGGGCCAATAGGAGACAACCACAATAAAATAACCTAAATCCCACGGCGCAAAACCGGGCCAAAGGAAAGCGTGACTGGATAGAAGATCAGTGTCTTCTGGTTTCAACTCGGGGCACCGGACACAACCTCATAGTATCAATGCCTTCCTCGCCAGCAGGGGCTCCTGACGTTGGTGTCCTACCCTTTTCCCCTTACTCGTGGGATCAAGATGGATATTGACGTCATTTTTTCTTCAGTAACATTCTCCAACAGCAAGGATGAAGAAGCCTTGCTGAACCTACCTAACCCAGATGTGGCCAAAAAAACATGATCGAGAAGTATGTAGTTGCCCATTCCAGTAAGGAGGTTACAAAAACTTGCACTACTGTAACAACCAAACACCTTTCAAGTGCCCAAAAACGGAAGGCTGCTATCGCTAGGACGTTAGCAAGAGGAAAACCTATAAGACCCAGAAAACATCAGAAGGAAAAGAAGAACACCGAAGCTACTAGCACAGGTGAAACTTCTAAAATTCCCTCCGTAAAACGGCAGAGATCTGCCTCAGCCAAAAAGCCCTGCCCCAGTGAACAGGGCAAGGAGGAAAAGAAACTAACCTTTAAAGATGCTCTTACAGACATAAAAATAGCAGTAGTTCCTCAGAAATATCCGGAACAAAAACTGACGGAGGATCAAGCCGATCAGATCCAGGTAGAACTGTTGGGACAAATAAAACCGGGAGAAGGGAGTACAGGTCCACAGTTCCTTAGCCGCTACTATGAGAAAGGAGCAGTTATCTTATAACCTCAATCGTGGCTTTAACACCTCTAACCTCAAATTATGAGAAGCGACCTTAAGGTAGAACGACTAAGGATATCCTCAATGCAGTGAAAGGCTTATGTCACCAAACCGTTAGCACAAATCAGAAGAAGATCTTAGACCTGCTTAAGACAAACAGGGACTTACACTGAGACTTAATCCACAGTGCAACAGAACCAAAGAAGGACGTTGTAATTTCATCGATAAATCTATGTCAACTCTTCGAAACCTAGAAATGAAGCATGCCTAGGGTTGGGAGACAACAGTAAACTCGATAGCCCCACTCGGACAAGATGGGCAAGCACCAGCAAAATTGGTCTAAAAATCCTACAACACAAGGTACGATAGCGCTAATTGAAAATCATCTAATCAGAACCTGGTAGTTAAAAATACTCGCCAGACTAGATTTAAAAATCCCTGATATCCCAGGTCATGTACATCATTGCAGCATGGGGAATAGAAATCTTAACTACCGCTTGTTAATCAAAATCTTTACGATGTTAACCTACCACCAGGCTGAATTGCGGAAGTAATAGCTAACCTAGCCAGCTGTGTGCAATGCCCGCAACATGCATGTACACCACAAACCACGAGGACTTCTCCTGAATTCCTGTCGTAATAACCAAGTCATCAATCCAGAACTTGTAACTCGCACGCAAAGATCATGATATAACTCTACGATAAATTTACAGAAAATTAACAATGCATGTATCTAAGAACCATCAATGTCGATCAGAGCCGATTTAGCAGACTAATGTCTTTTTGCTTGAAGACTATGGAAAAACTGGTAGACAGATATCTAGGTGACGGGGTATTAAACAACAATCCCCTACATCGAAATCAACATGCTTACCAACAGAGTAAATCATGTGACTCTACATTACACAACCTAGTTAACAGGGTAGAAGTGACGCTCAATAACAAAGAAACAGCCTTAGCAGCATTCTTGGACATAGAAGGAGCCTTTGATAATACCTCCTCTAACTCAATAACCAATGCAACCCTAAGACATGGAGTTGACCACGTCTTAAGTAGTTGGTTAAACTCCACGTTGAAGGGCCGTCAGGTGCAAGCAAACTTGGGACAGAAAATCTCTCAAGATTCACGTCACAAGAGACTGTCCGCAAGAGGGAGTTCTTTCCCCCTTTATTTGAAATCTAGTAGTAAACGAGCTACTAGGATTACTCAATAATAAAGGATTCTATACCCAAGGTTATGCGAATGGCATTGTCATAGTGATCAGGGGCAAGAATACAAATATCAATACAGAGCTAATGCAAAGAGCATTAGATATAACACAAAGATGGTATGAAAGCGAAGACCTCAAGGTGAACCCTAGAAATACCTCATTAATACGTTTCACGAGGAAAAGAGAAGTAAGGCAATTTTATAACCTTACAATTTTCGGTGAAAGTATACAGGCGGTTCAACAAGTCAAATATCTGGGCATCACTCTAGATGCAAAACTAAACTGGAATGCTCACCTGGAAAAAGTAACCAGCAAAACCAAACTAGCACTTGTTGCGGGCAGGCGTATGTTTGGGAGAACATGGGGATTAAAACCAAAAATAGTAATGTGGCTGTTCACCACAATCGTAAGACCATCTGGTCACCCTATCTGAGGATAACAAGGCCAATCTCATCTGAGTACCAAGCCACTCTGGAGTGGAAGGGAACGAAAGGGCAGACGCACTCGCAAGAAGCGGTATTAACACTCCTTTTACATGACCGGAACCTGTTCTAGGCATACCCAAATGCAGCATCCGATCGGAAATAAAAGAGTGGATGCAAGGACAAGACTAATCTCGCTGGGATGCCATACAAGGGCAAAGACTAGGAAAGGAACTAATTGGAAAACCTTCCAGTAGGCTAAGTGATAATACTCAGATAAGACGGGTAATAGGAATTATAACAGGACACTGCCACCTAAAAAAGGCACCTCCATAGAATAGGAGTAAACAGAAGTGATACACTCTGCAAATTATGTAAAAAAGAGGAAGAAACGTACTCACACATAATCTTTGACTGCTCAGCACTATACCGCAAAAGGCAGGAACTCTTTAGGGTACATCTCCGTGTCAATTTATCCAATCACGAGAACCTCATAAAGAACATCCTAAAATTAGTTGGAGGCACAGATCTTCCTTATTTTAGGAAAAGAGGCGCACAAAAGGCCGCAGAGTCGAAGTGCTAAGGTGGGATCGTAACCTGTGATTAACCCCAATAACAATCAATTAATCTATAATTATGAATGAAAAATCTGTGGCTACTTCAAAATTGTTGCATTCCTATTAGCTATACAACTAGGACACCAAGTTCTAAAGTTTTCTCTATGAGTGTAATAACCATAGCAACGATAAACGTTACATTGAGAAAGAATGACCAAACGAAGCAACAAAGAACTGGAAAAAATATCTTGTATAATACCCTCATTGATAGGGAATAGATTCTGTTGCTTTCGCTCCATATAAAACTAGACCATATAAAGGTTATCATAAAAATGCTGAATTGTCCCTTAGCAATTCCTATGAAAAATATATTCTCACATGATACGTAGATGTGCAGTTCAAGAAAGGTGTATTCATTGGTCTATAAATTAGAGTAATTATGAAGAACAATCACTCCGTAAATGTCATTTAAAAATATAGCTGTAAATTTCCTTGAAAACAAAAAAGCTCTCTCGATGTCCTTTGTAATAATATAGAGAAAGCCTTTATTAACAGATATACAAATAAAACAAATGAATCATTAAACTTCAAAACAGTTCTGTAAACAAAACTCGCGCAAAGATAAATGTGACACCATAACTATAAACATTTTGTACTGGAAGTACATTATTTCTATGTGTATATAGATATATGGCGATGCCATATTTAACGAAATAGTCGCATTGATAATTTTATGTTCAGCATAGGAAAATACATTAAATACAGTGTAATTCAAGAACTAAACAAAACTTTTTTATTTTTTGTCGCTTTATTAAAATTAAAAGCTGTCACTTATCAAGAATCACATCTAAGTTCTGATGACACATCTAAATAAAAACTGAATGCTATGTCTATTTTTCAGTCGTTAAACAAATCGTCATATAGGGAATGTGTCATATTTGCGAAACAGTATTCCTATGGTGCGATGCTCACAAAATAACTATCGTTTGCTGAATTCTAAGAGATACTCCGTTATCTTCTAAGAGAATAAAACTCACACTGAAAAATGAATCAAAGCTACTTTTGATCTAAATATCAAAGAGCCTCTATTTTTAACACATTTATTAAAAAATAAAGAATTTAGACTTTCGGTATTCAATTTTATTCAAGGTCATAAAAAATGACAAATTATTTTAAACATCAATTTACAAAATTGAATGCAACATTTTCATGAATCGGCTGTAACACTACGTTACAATTCTTTAAAAAGTTGAAGAATTTGAGTGCCATGTTAAGACAGCAAAATGAATTATAAACAATAAAAATTGTAAAAGTGACCAACGAAGCCATAAGGGTCTTTCGAATTTGCAAGAGAATGCTTAGGAAAATAGAATCTAAAACTTGGTGACATAAAATAGAAACCACTGCAAACAAAAACAGGCTTCAAAAAATCACGAGAGCCATATCAACAACCCTCGATATATTAAATCTCCCTTCTTTACACACACAACTACAAACAAAAGCAAATCTTAGCAGGTGTACAAGTACGAAATTCGGATTTTTTCCAAAAAAAAAAACACGTTAAATTCGGAAGAATGATAAAAAGTGGTTTATTCAAAATATGCTCCATTGCTAGTTAACACATTTTTTTCGTCTTTTGGGTAATTTGTGGATACCACGCCAGTAAAAAACTTTCTCTTTCGCCGCGAACCATTCATCGATCTATTTTTTCACATCTTGGAACGAACCAAAGCGCTGCTCAGGAAATGCGTGACTCATCGATGCAAACAAGTGGTAATCTGAAGGAGTTAAGTCTGGTGAGTAAGCCGCATGGAGTAGCACTTCCCAGTTAAGTGCCACGTGTCACTAACCGGTTTTGCCGTATGTGATGGAGCATTGTCATTGAGGAAAATGATCTTGTGTTGCCTTTTTCGATATTCTAATCATTTTACGAGTAGCGAACGGCTCAAATCGATCAATTGTTGTTGGTAGCGTTTAGTATTAACCGTTTCACCAGGCTTTAACAGCTCGTAATAGACCACACCTTTCTGGTCCCTCCAAACACAGAGCATCGTTTTCCTGCGCAATATTGAAAGTGTTCGTGAAAGTGTAGCCGAAGATCCGAAACTGTCTACCAGGCAACGTACTCATCAACTGGGAATTAAAAAACCTCTCTATAGAATATTTTTTAAAAAATAGGGTCTACACTACTATAAAACTCAATTAACTCAAAAACCTGAACCTCGTAACCATGAACGCCGTTGTAACTTCAGTAGGTAGTTATATCCTACTCAGATTGGATGATAATCCAAATTCTTATCAAAAATCATTTAGATCTCGGTGGATTTGTTAACAAACAAAATTCTCGCTATTGGCTGATGGAACAATTTTCTTTAATTCACGAACGACCACTACATCCTCGTCCAGTGACAGTGTGGTGTGGAATCTGGCTAAAAGGAATAATTGGGCCCTTTTTTTGAAGACAATACACTGTCGAAATGTTGAAAAAGGCGTTTTCAGGTCAATTAATTTCAGAAAATGGTGACACCCGTGGGCTGCCAAGACATCCAGATCTGACAGTTCCTGACTTTTTTGTGGGGCTATCTAAAGAGTCGAATCTATACCAACAAGCCATTGAATATTGAACACCTAAAGCAGAATAACAAATGCCGAAGTACTCCAACAAATAAATACCGATAAAGAGCTTCTATTATCTTTGAAGAAAAGAAAAATACAATACTTTGGGCATGTCATGCGGGGTAGTAAATATAAAATATTCTGTTTAATTATCGAAAGGAAAATTCACGGGAAGAAATCAGTCAAAAAAGGGAAGAACTCTTGGTTAAAAGATATCCGCCGCTGGCTTCGTTGCAAATCCATTGACTTATTCAGAGCAGCAGTTTCCAAAACCAAATTAGCCATGTGGAATCTCCTTCGTAAAGAGGCAGTGCAACAAGAAGAAAGCAGAATATTCTGTAACATATCGCTGGAAATATGCAAAAATGTGATAAAAAATTCAATAAAAAGAGATCAAATTTGTATTGCATCAAGAGATGGATATTTATATTTCATAATTGTAAAGTCTAAAAAAGTATTTATGGAATAATGTCCGTTATTTTTTATTTAATCTAAAAATAATTTAAATTTGAAGTTGTATCGACCTAAATTGGTCATCCTGTGGAAGTAGTTAAACACAACAGATTCTGCCTAATGTGTGCACTAGGACACCAGTTTATATATTAGGGGAGCCGGAAAGTAATGTCGTTTTTTTTACATTAAATTCAAACATAAATTTTTAACATGTTTTTATTTTTAATCAGTGATGTAATCACCCTCGTTATCAACAACCTTTTGCCATCTAGTGTGCAAATTTTCAATGCCGGATAGATAAAAATCAATTGGTTTTTGAGCAAAATATCTAGAGATAGCATTTTGGACATCCACACTTTCAAATTCTTGCTACTTAGAACATGTTTTAGCGATCGGAATAAATGGAAATCCGATGGCGCAATATCGGGCGAGTATGGTGGGTGAGGCAATACCTCACACACCCCAATTCATTATTTTTTTCCAGGGTTTGTCTTGCGCAGTGCGGTCTTGCATTATCATGTTGCAGAATAAGGCCCTTTCTGTTGTCAATCGCCGGGCACTTCAATTAAAGATAGATTTACTCGATTCAATTGTTCACAGTAAAGGTCTGCATTCACAGTTTGTCCAGGTTTCAGCACTTCAAAATAAACGACCCCGCGAATACTCCACCAAACACAAAAAAGCGCCTTGTTGGGGTGTAAACCTGGCTTAGCTGTACTTCGTAGGGAGTCATTCGGAGAGAACCACTGCCTTTTGCGTTTTGGATTATCATAGAGGACCTATTTTTCATCTCCAGTAATCAAGTGATCAAAAAACGCTTTTGTATTGTGCCGCTGAAGCAATAAGTTGCATATGGTGGACTGGTTAGCTTTGTTTTCTTCGGACAGATTATGCGAGACCCAAACACATGCTCTGCTTACTTTACCAATCTACTGCAAATGTTCTTGAATCGTCGATCAAGGTTGGTTAAAAGTGTTTGACAGTTTCTGAATTGTCTAACACGGATTTGCTTTCACTTCCGCTCTTAGCATGTTATTGTCTAAAGTTATTGGTTTTCCTGATCGATCAGAAAGATCAAAATTACCGGATTTGAACTTAGAAAACCACTTTTGGCATTTACAAACGTCTAATGCACTTGGATAAACATCGCAAATGTTTTTGGTAGCAACTGTTGCGTTACTATCAAAAAGCATATAATGCCGGATATGTACCTATTCTGGTATTTGGCTGGTCATAAATTGCAAAAAAATCAGATTTAATTATTTACGAGTAAACAAGTCACTCTAACCTTAATATGTCTTTGGCACGACTTTGAAGTACACAATGAGCTGATAAATGACAAACAAATATCGACATGCACAGAAACGACATTACTTTCCGGTCCCCCTATTATAACAGCGAAGAAGCAGACTTACTAAGCTTGGAATCAATCAGTTAAATAGACTACAATCAGCTTGTAAAATTGTGTATGCAATAATAAAATAATGAACATACAAAATAATGTTTGATAGTCATCGTAATTAAAAAACAATTGTTATGAAAGCCCTCATTTACGATTCGTCGCAAAAATCCACTGACAAAATCATAAAACGTAGCGAGAATAGACTAAGAAAACAATTCCATCTGCTAAAGTTAACAATTACCTTCTCTGAAAACTATTTGAAAAAATCTGGTGTGAACATCACACGACTTTCCTTATCCTATTTTATATATATATATATATATATATATATATATATATATATATATATATATATATATATATATCGGCCCTGCGCTGCTCTTGTCCCAGAACTTGTTATTTTAAAAAAGGACGAGGCGCGAGTCCAACACTCGAAAGCTGATTAAAATAAACAGTACAAGACAATAATTGACTCGTACTTACAATTTTGCTACGTCACTGAAGGTAACCGTGCGAGCTCGGTCGCACAGCCTGCGTGCTCCCTCCTAGCGGCCAAGCGCTCCCCTCGTCCTCCCGCAGTCGGCCCGGTAGCTCTCCGAGCGCGCTGTGATTGGTCCGTTTAATTAATTTTTAAGCGTCTATAACTTATTTATTTGACCTCGGATCAAAAAATTTCATTTTAATTTTTTGTTCGTCTCGGTTTGATCTATCCAGTAATATAAATTGCCCAAAACATTTCATGAACACCCGGTATATTAAAAATCCTGAGTTTCAATTTTTTTTCGAGTTCTTATTTTACCAACTTTTATTTTAAATTCATGTTTATCTCATGATAATAAATCATTTTTATTCTCATAAATTTTTTGTATCTTCAACCGTTTAGATTCGCGACCGCTTTGCGACCGATTTTGGGACCTTGCGACCAAACGGCTTGGCCGATTTTTACCAAAAGCTTCGCACTGCGTCCCCTACCTACAAGTAACTTTCATACCAAATTTCAAGTCTCTAGCTCTTACGGTTCTCGAGATATCCTGTTTACTGACAGACAGACACACACACACACACACACGAACCATTGGCTAAAACCAACTTTTTTCGTGTCCTGGAGCTATATTTCGTCCAGAAATGTGAAAAACTGGGTAGGTCAAATTTCCGCCGATTACATTACTTTCCTTATTATAGGATAAAGAAAGTAAAAAGAAAAACACTACTCTACCGCAAAACGCACCACCTTAAAGCAGAGAAGAAAAAAAATATATGACAAGTTATATATAGACGTTGATAACCTATGAAAAGTTATGTAGATTTAGATCTTGTTTTTTTAACAAGATAGAACAGTCAAAAAGTTAAAGTAAACCAAATAGGGAAGAATAAAAAACTTTCTGATGGGTCACAAACATTTGCCAAAAAGAAGACAAACTTACTACTAAAAAATATTTTGTCTAAAACAAATACTTTTAACCTGGTTAATCATTGGGGACATCGTGGATTCGATAATAATATCAAAACTAACATTGTAAAACACAATTTGAACACATCCGTTGTTGTGCACGCGGGGAATTCATGAGAACTATATCTGTTAACCCCAAAAGTAACAGTTTTAAACAACAATAAATGTGGATGAATTAAATGTAAATTGAAATTTATTTTTTGCGCGCCGTAAGAAGAATGAAGAGGATCGCGGCTTATGAGCATTATCACGTCAGAGTAAGAGGTGCGCTCTAACGTAATGAAGAATGTAAAACTGCTCGAAATTTTAAGAAGATTTAAGGGCCACTTCGGGAACAATATTCCTAAGAAGACGCAAGTGTATGGCGTAAACACTCTTTGGAAGGACAAGAAGCAGTTAAAAATAAGTCACCGAAAAGAATATTAGCAGGTTACCGCCTTCTCGTTGATAAATAAGAAAATTGGGCAGAAAATAACTTTTTGTTTGTACTTTTATAATGTCTCGGTAGATTAGAAAAAATAATTCCGATTTATATTTGATTTGCACACGTAGTTTTAGCTGTAACATAACCAATCTTAACTATATTTGTTGTCAACCGGAAAGTTTCAAAGTAATTTCATTAATTTTTTTTGTTGGAATGTTTTATCCAGCAGAAAATACCAAATACACTGAAACCAACATTTTTTATCAATATGTGTTGTCGGTCCTAGCACATGGCACAGAGACTTGGGCCCTCAATAAAAATATTGTGTACAAGCTCCAAGTAACACAAAGGTATGATGCTGAATGTTAAGCTAAGTGATCGTACACAAAATACCAAAATAGGAAGAATGTGTACTCTAAGATGGAACTGGGCTGGGCATGTAGAAAAAAATGCAAGATAACAGATAGACGCGTAGGATCATAGAATGGAGACCTCGAGAAATTAAAAAAAGTAGAGGAAAACCGCAGATCAGGTGGACAGATGACATAAAAAGAGTGGCAGGAAAACGATTGGGTGAGAAAAACATACAATAGAGAAGAATGGAACTTGAAGGAGGCTTTACATCCGATGATAGACTGAATAAGCTGCTGCTGATTATGATATGAGATAGTGTAAACATGGAAGACAAAAATCAATAAGGCTCACAAACAAATCCAGATGCATGCAAGTTAATATAACCAAGAAAGCATCTGTAAATAAGATCATTTTGGAGGTGCTGGTATCCTGATATGGGTCAGCATTACATTAGGCTCTTACACAGCTCCCACATCTTAGAATTACTGCCATTGCCTAGATAAACCAGGATGTAATTATTGAACAACATATCAATCACTGTAGGGAGGCCATAAAACCTGCTTCCCTGTTTGTAGCCAATAATACACGTCCTGATTTGTAAAAAAATTTTTTAGAAACAATGCATCACATAAACTGATCGCTAGGGTCCTCCAATCTGAACCAGAATAAAAATGTTTGGGAGACATATCAAATGATGGCATATTTTCTACAATAAAGGTGTAGTAACTTTAGTTTGCTTTAACCTCAAATGAAATGAATAGCAATGAAAATTTGCCACAAACGATTTTGTAAAAGGTAAATCTGTAGCTTATTCCTAACATGATTTAAGGATCCAAGATCAATTAGATTTTTAATTTCATGATTCTTATAACTAAAATAAAAAAATGTTCATTTTGCATGCTAGGGATTAAGTTTCTTATATTTCTACTGTGTTGCTGTTAACCATAATTTTTTTGTGTATACAAAAGGTAATTCAAAAATAGGTTTTATAATTCTATTGGATGGTAATATTTTTACAAATTATAATTTACTTATTTTTCAATGTGATCTTTATAGGAATTAAAACAATTGATATAATAATACATTAGTTTAAAAAGGCTCCGTCATAAAAGTCATAGGTGACCCATTTTACGTCAATTTTTATCAATATTAAGTCACAATATTTTTCCTTTTCATTCACTGAAATACATATTCTAATATCATATACGATGAGAGTATGTTCTACATCTTTCATTATTATTACAGACATTTAAAAACCAGCGTTTATAGATAAAAGTAAAAATATTTTCAGAAACCTTGAAAAGCAAGGTTATATGTTTATCAAGATAAATGCAAGTGTTGCACTTTGCACTTCTAAGTAGTACAAGCAAATATTCATTTGTGTAAATTAAAAAAACGATTAACTTATTGTTTTTTATTTTTCCGCCTTTCTTCTAGCATGCTCACTACATGCGGCACCTGCTTTAACAATTCTTCTGCTTTCACATTAAAATCATTATCAGCCCAGTAGTTCTTAAGTTCATTCATCACCAAACCCATAAAACGACCCCCTTCAACACCTTTTTCCTTCAGCATAACTCCCGAGACTGGAAATTTTGGCATTTCCCACTTTTGGAAATCTTCTATATGAGGAGAATTGTTGTATTTCAATACTTCCACAATATAATTGCGCGTATCTGAAGGTTTATTCTTATATTTCACCGTTAGCTGTTGATAGGGTAACAGGGGCTTGAGATTTGGCTTAGGCTCTCTGTGTTGCACTATGAAAAAAGCCAAGTCTCGTTCATATGCAGACAATTTGAGCCGAGCATTCAATAGCAATACATCTTCTTCTGTCCTTAAAAGAGATGCCAGGAGAGTGATAGAATGCAACTTATTGTCTTTACTTCTCTCCCACACTCTTTTTAACTCATTTATATTTGGCTCAGCAGGTAAACCTGTTGATAGAATATCAAACATTTCAACATTTAATGTTTTTTCATCATACCTATGTAAGGAGCTGCCCCTACTTCCACAATATTAAGCATTAGTTCTCCTGCAAAATTCCCTTCTAAAATTTGTTTCAATTCTACCCAGATTCTCTCTCCAGATACTCGCTCCAAGCCATGAACATTATTTCGTATTGCTGCTAATGTGCTATCTTCATGTAAATTTGCTTCCTTGGCGATTCTTCCATAAAACCTAAAAACCACCAAAGATATAAAAAGTAAACAAGCATTTTAAAACTTGCCTAAAATATCTAAGTAGTCTAAGGTAATCTTCCTGTATCCTAGTAGTTGCATCGCCCACAAATGCCACTCTTTGTTTCTGCAGATCATCATAACCATAAAAGTAATCATAAACAGAACCATCAAACCCTAAAATTCAGCATATATGCATTATACAGAAAAATATTGTCACAGCATCTTACCAAGAAACATTGAGTTGATGGTGAGGTCACGTCGGTTAGCATCCAGCAACCAGTCGGTTGTAAACTGCACCTCAGCATGTCGCCCATCTGTTGTGATATCCACACGTAGTGTAGTGACTTCAAAATTTTCCTTGTCGTTTATTCGGGGTGTGATCGTTCCATGTTTTTCTCCCTTTGTGTTAATCATACGAATGTTCTCTGAAGTGAACATTTCCTTCATTTGATCTGGAGTTGCTGTCGTGGCAAAATCCAAATCTTTGGGCTTCTTTCCCATCAGCAAATCTCTAAAATTATAGTGATTTGGTTAAAAAAATCAAAACAAATGCTTTATTTTAAAAAAAAAAATATATTGGAAGTTTTAACCATTGCTGAATAAAGTGTAGAGGAGTTTTGTAAGTGGATTAGAGTAAATAATACAACTTTACAGTCGAACATATGGTTATAAAACATACAGAACCCAAGACCATGGAATTTCAAAGGGCTGTAATAAAGCTGACCCGGATTTATTCACCCCCCCCCCCTTCCACTACAAAATTTGGAAAATCATATACTAAACGAAAGACAATTTTTTTTTATTCATAAATATGTTTGATTTTTAATGGCTGATCATTATAACAAAAGTTATGGCAATTTTAAAATCTATTACCAAACGTAACAAATCCATATATATATATATATATATATATATATATATAATAATAATAATAGTTCCCCGTAACAGGCCTTAAAGGCCCTTTGGGGTCATAACAGGATGGGTCTGCTACAATCTAGAGCCTACAGTACACAAGGGTAGTAACGTGGCTAGCGCTACGTACCGACCGCCTATTATTACCCCAGAGTTTGACCTCCAGGTACTCATTTATTACCCAGTGATTGAATTGGCGAGAGCGGAATTCAAACCCGCATCTCTTGGTTTCGTAGTCTAGCGACCTATCCATTAATCCCACCACGGCTCTCCAAATCCATATATTCTTTTGAAAAACACAATTCATTTAATTGCCAAAGATGTATTCCAAATTCATCAGTATTAAAAACGGGATAGAAACAAAACTCCAATTCACACCAGGAACATTTCATGATTGCCAGCTTCGTGTGTGTCTGTGTATTTAGAGCACTTCATAGTTTTCTTAAAACAGTACTCCACAGGCGTTGTAAACTCTCTGAGTTGTATATCAGTGAAAATAGCTTTAAACAATGCATATCTCCATAAATTCCGATAGATATGTGAACATATGATTGTAAATGACTGCCACAATTTTGATAACATAATCTTTAAAATGTTCATTACATCTTCTCACATATGACTGGATATGCTTGTCGAGTGCCTGGACACTAATGCCTAGGGGCCAGCTGTTAATCAAAATTAATATTTTCGACAAATTAACCTATGCTAATTTCAAATATGTAATTTTTATTAAAATCGGAGATGGAAAAGGGGTAAACAAATCCTGGTGAGCTCGAGAGGGCAGAATGTGTTCACTGGATGATAAACATTTTTATATCACTATCATTCCTATAAAATTACTGTCTAAAGAACAATTCGGTAAAAATTTCTCTCCTGGGAGTTGTCCAAAATGAAAACCGATGACATATTTGGACACTACTCGATGAGTTGAGTCCATCAACACCACTTTCAGCGTCTGGAAACGTACAGGGAAAAAGTTACCCTTACTTCATTTTGGATACAATGTTGCTTGCAATAAGAGCTGTTTGGATATAATGTTGCTGACACTATTTGACGAGTTGAATCCATCGATACCACTTTCAGCGTCCTGAAACATATAAGGAAAAAGTTACACGTGCTTCATTGTTTTTGATGTTAAGCCTATCTAGCCATTCTAAGCAAAAATTTTATGCCTTGCATTTCCCTGTCCCTTCAGTAAATCTTCGTTAGGGACAAGCCCTGAAAAGGGCTCTTTGAATATAATGTTGCAAGCAACAAGAGCTGTTTAGAAACAACTGTTTTCAGGGCTTGTCCCTAACAAAAATTTACTGAAGGGACAGGGAAATGCAAGGCATAAAATTTTTGCTTAGAATGGCTAGATAGGCTTAACATCAAAAACAATGAAGCACGTGTAACTTTTTCCCTGTATGTTTCTGGATGCTGAAAGTGGTGTCATTGGATTCAACTTGACAAGATACGTCGAATGATACTACTCTCACCCCCCTGGGACAATTCCCAAGAAAGAAACATGAGCAACAATTCTTACAAAACAATTACTATAACACAAAGTCGCTCACCTTACTGCACCTCCAGCAACTCTTAATTCATAACCATACTCTTTAAAAAGCGAAATCAACTTCGTCAGCTCCGCTGTAAACAGGGACTTGAATTCCGGGGTGTCTAATTTTTTAATGACTGGGTTTTGCCTGCTTTGTAGGAGTGCCATGTTTCTCCAGGCCTCAATCTTTTTGGTCGCACAGTTTTCTGAAAAGTACTGAGGAAGTACATGATAATCGGGAAAGTGATAGTTGCGCAATCAATAACCAACCTACCTCCTTTTTAATGTTGTTAGCAAATATCCTCGAGGAAGTTCTCCAGTTAAATAAAAGTAACCTGTGGCATACGTTCATATCAAATTTTATTTAAACATGAATTTAAAGTGATAAGGTTAGATTTTACTGGTATGCAGCGTTGCCAAATTGCATAACATAATATGTTAACGTTGTAACACCTACATACTAAACTAAAAATGTTTATATAAAGTTTTTTAAAAGTAACAAGATATTTTTTACTAACATATTTTGCTCTGGCGTTTTTTTAATTATGATTTTTTTAACGTACTATTTTGTATTGTTGATGTCCTTTTATAAACTTTTGCTTTATTAAGTAAGAGTGCGACAGAAAGAGTGTAGGAGGGGAGGGAGAGAGAAAGAAAGCATCTATGTGCATTTCTGTACTCTGTTTTATTTTCATCAAAGCTCACTTCCATTAATAAGCCCAATTGATTAATAGCAACCACGAAAGGTGGAGCAAGGGAGAAAAATAAAAGTATAAATATATTTTAACAAAATAATGATAAATAAATGGAGAATTGTAAACCCTATTAATTGGCGAAATTAGAATATAATTTTAAGTACTACTTTTCACTGCCTTTTTATTTATCCTATAAATAAAAACATGGGGCCGTCGAAGAGATTGCTCTGTAAGCAATCCCAGAACGAACTTAAAAAACCTTTCGATTTCGATTTCGAATTTCGGGAAAATTCGAAATCGAATATCTAGTAAATTATTCGACATAGAATTTTTTCTTCATTTTCGAATTCAGCGTAAAATTTCCTATAAGAATCACATTTAAAGTCGTAATGTCGAAAATTTTCCCGAAATTCGAAGTCGAATATCTCGAAAACTATTCGAGATAGAAACTTTTTGATTTCGATTTTGAAATCAGCGTAAAATTTCCTATAAGAATCCATTTTAAAATTTTAAAAAATCCATAATTTTGTGATAGCGACAGACAGACTGACAGACCGACAGACATATAGAATTCAGTAACGAACTTTTTAAGTTCGTTGAAAAATCTGTATCCTGGATAATGTCCTAATATAGCTATCGAGAAGATTGTGCTGTTTAAATATTGAATAATTTTCAAATCAAGTAGTCCACTTGTTACATGGAGCTAAAACTATTATAACTACAAGTTGATGATAATAGTAATTTGGTAGACTCATATCTAGAGAGACCATAATGTCATAGACCAACATTGCCTAGGCGACGTAAGCGACTTAGGACGTTATATTTGGGACAGCATTAAGCTTAATGTAAAATTGGAAGATAATAAGCAGTATTAGTTTAAGGTAAAACATAATATTTATACACATAAAAAAGCCGAAAAACACTCAAATTGGTACTTCTCTGGTAGTTCTCTGACTTGAACCCTATAAAGAATCTATTAATTGTTTGTATTTTAAAATAAAAAAATTATAAAAAGGCAATGAATATAGTATTTTGTCATAAAGCTTTATTTAATGAAGTCCTATTACATTTGCAACAAAAAGGATAAGCAAATAAAAAAAACACTAAAAACAAAAATAAAATTATTTTAAGAATCTAACCAGAGAATCATAGCTCAAATTCAGAGGTTATCATTTTTATCACACTATTCACCCGGATAACACAGCAGTGCGGTAATAATCAAAAATAATATAACCCATTATGAAAAAACAGGTTACAGTAGTAGCAATCAAAACTGAGAGGCAGAAACTGATAGTAGCTGCCATTTATTGTCCACCTTGATACAACCAAAAAAAGGAATGCTTTTTAAACGTTTTTAGACATCTGGGAGAGCGTTTTATAATAGGAGGCGATTATTATGCAAAAAATACGAGGTGGGGCTCAAGAATAACCACCACTAAAGGGAAAGAACTGCAAGAGGCAGCAACAGAGTTGGGACGCCTCTACTTTTTAACAGGTAAGCCTACATATTGACCCACAGATCCCAACAAGATACCAGACTTTCTGGACTTCTTTATATCAAAAAGGGTTTCAGAAAATTACATAAGTGTTGACGAAAGCTTCGACCTAAACTCAGATCATTCTCTGGTTATTTTAACGTTAAGTGAAACTATAATTACAAAAAAATGCAGTCCAACGTAGGTAAAGAAATACACTGATTGGGAACCGAATCCAATTAAATGTATCTTTAAAAACGATAAAGCAGTTGGACCAGGAAGCTGAAAAGTTTGTCCAAGATATACAACAGGCTGCCTGGGAAAATACACCTGAAATTAAAAAGAAAACCACTGGTAACAACTATCCGAAAGAAATCAGAGATTTAGTGGCAGAAAAAAGAAAAGAACAAAGAAAATGACAGCAGACTAGATCTCCGCAGGATAAGAATAGGCTAAATAACCTGACACAAAGATTAAAGAGAGAAATACAGCAACTTAAGAATGTCTTTATCAGTAATTATTTAAAAGAGCTGACAAATGGCAAAATGACAGATTATTCCTTGTGGAGAGCCACAAAAAAATTGAAAAGGCCAATAGCGCATATTGCCCCAATAATAACTACAGATGGTAGTTGGGCCAAACGCAATCATAAAAAAGCTGAAGCTTTTGTAACACATTTTGAGAAAACCTTTCAGCCAAGCGAAGCACTGGAAGATATAGATCTCCATAGGGAAGCAATGGAATCAGAGGAAATCACACTCCGAGAGAAGTCGACAAAGAAATTAAGCAGAATATCAGGCTACGATTTAATAATAGGAGCAGTACTTAAACAATTACCCAAGAAGGGAATTGTAAAACTTGCCAACCTCATTAATGCAGCATTGAGACTAAAACATGTCCTGGACATCTGGAAAGTGGCACAAGTAACTATGATCCTTAAACCAGGCAAACCAGAAAATGAAGTATCTTCTTATAGGCCTATATAATTGTTGCCAATCATAGCAAAAGTGTTTAAAAAACTGCTGCTGAAAAGATTAAAAGCCATAATAGATAGAAATAACCTGATTCCTGCCCACCAATTTTCAGAGAGCAACCTTCAACGATAGATCAGGTCCACAGAATTACGGACATCATAGAAAAAGTATACGAGGAAAAAAAGATCTGCTCAACACTGTTTTTAGCCGTAGCCCAAGCTTTTGATAAAGTTTGGCATGAGGGACTAATACATAAATTAGAGAAATGCTTTCCAAAAGGAGTTGTAGGTATATTAAAATCCTACATAACTGAAAGAATGTTTATGGCAAAACAAGAAAACGAATTTTCAGTTATGAAAGAGATAAAAGTAGGAGTACCACAGGGAAGTGTATTAGGACCAATTCTCTACCTCATATACACCAGTGATATACCAATAACTGAAGCGACAGTATTAGCAACATTTGCGGATGATACGGCAATCCTTGCAGTTGGAGACAGCGGTGACGAAGCAGCCAGAAAACTACAAATAGCAAGTGACAACATAAACGCATGGACTAGAATTAATGAGGGCAAATCGGCTCATGTGGACTTCACTAACAATAAGCATGAGTACAACGCAATAACTATTAATAATAACAACATCCTCTACAGCAATATGGCAAAGTACTTGGGATGAATCTTGACGCCAAACTAAAATGGCAGGAGCATATAAAAAATAAACGGAAGGAATTGGACATTAAATATAAGAAAATATACTGACTTATCGGAAGAAAATCCCAATTGTCGATACGTAACAAGATAGTAGTATACAAACAAATATTAAAACCAAACTGGACATATGGGATTCAACTATGGGGATGTGCTACCCAGACCAATGTAAACACAATTCAAACATTCCAAAATAAGGTTCTAAGAAATATTGTGGACGCCCCATGGTATGTACGGAATGATAACATACATAGAGAACTGAGGATGCCGACAATAATAGAGGAAATTAAGGCGTTTGCAACACGATATGAGGAGAGGCTTCACGGTCACATCAACACTGAAGTTCTACAACTTCTCGATAACACCAATCTGAAGCGAAGATTAAAAAGGGTTAAGCCTTTTGACTTAGTATAGTGTAACGCGTAACAATGAAACAGTAATAGTGCAATAAATACAGTGAAAAGCAGAGTATAATAAGCTGTGGAAACACGTGAAACTAGTGTAAAGGTATTAGAAACTAAGTAAAGACCGATGGGACTTCTTAGCAAATAAGTAATTAGGGCGATAAGGTCAGAATTAAATAATTGGTTAGTCGATTACGATTAGTGTTAGTATGATTTCAATAAAAAAAATTAAGAATTAAAGCCACGAAGAAATATTTAATGTTAGGTTAGTGCTTGAAGATGTAGAAAAATAGCATGGTAACACTTATATAATATATTAAAGTATCAAACGAATAAGAATATAAAATATATAATAAATTAGTACATTGTTTAATTATATGATTATAAATTTTTATTGTTATCAATGGATTAGTAACAGGTACAAGTATTATAGTTTTGAAATAATTAAAATGGAACAGGGATATTTGCCTTTTACAACGTAACGTGTGCTCAACTGTAAAAGTTACAATTTCCCGCGTTTTTACCGAGTTTGCTTTGCTGGTGTTGTGAGTGTAAATATCGGAAATGTCGCTCCGAGATGAATTGATCGACAGTTTCCAAATGTTTGGAACTATATCTGGGAAAGTGCTGGATAAATGTGAGTAACCCATTCGGTTTTCTGTAGAAGCTGCTTTATTAAAGTTAGGTTAGGTTTCGAAGAGTAGCAATAAATAAATATTTTGTTCTGCAGGCGAAGAAATATGCAACTCCTACTGTTTATCCGCGGAAGATTTGGCCGATCAGTGGGGGGCGTACGCGGCGAGCTGCCTTGGCGGCACCGCGCCTTCTGTGGAGGCACTGGAAGTGATGGAACGAAAAGAATTCAAGAAGCCGCAGAAGCAACATGTTGCCACCCCAAAGAGCACTGCGGCAACTCCGACCGCTATACGGGTCTACAATAAAGATCTGCAGGAATTGTATCCTTTGATGCAGTTACAAACTTGTAATTTGCAAGCTGATTTTGGATTTTCCTTAATGATGATACAGAGATACGAATTCACTAGTTATAAACTCGTACAGTACTCCAAAGGTGAGTTGTATAATACTAATAATGTTTTACTATCAAAATAGTTATATATATTTGTAGCAATTCATTGAAATTAAGTATAAAAACATTGATATAGAATCAGCATAATGTACATAAGTCCTTTTGTTACTCTCATAGCTTCTAGTTTCTGACAAAGACTTACCATTAATTTTCAGTAGTTTGGCTTTAGTTCTTCTTTAATGAGATAAACAACTCCATGATATTTTAAGTAATTTAATCAGGATTTCATTTGATGTAACTTATTCAAAAAGCATTCTATAGGGTTGAAATTAAAATTTTAAACCAATTATTTGAACTTATTCTCCCCTACTTTGAACTACTAAATTACAGCCTTTGCTTTTGGAAAGGAAATTTGTGCTGAATTATTAAAACTTGTTTTAGCAATTAAATTCAGGTACTACAATCCTATAGGACTTACCACTTATTTAGTACATCAGATTTATTGCTCTACAGAATGTGTTTCCATTATACTGATGTTTTGCACCATTGTAAATGACGGACAGTATTTTATGCAGCAATTGTATAATTATGGACTGACTGTTAAATCACGATAGATAAAAATAATTACAATTTCTTATTAAAAATATTAGCCACTGTTTGCAATGAAATTTTATAGCTTATCAGAATTGCACATCAGAGATGTCAACGGCCATAATGTATTAATGTTTTCGAAGATTACCAGATTAAAGTAGGTACCTATATTATAACTGCTTAGTATTTGTATTTTACCACGGTATTGCATACTGTTACAGTTCTTACTGATAAAATAATAAAATTTGCAAGCACTAATAATCACATGTCATATGACATTACTGGATGCATTCATATTAATAGTTATAGCTGCCATACATGTCAATTTGACGTTTAAGATTCTTTGTTATGAGTTCAGTGTGTATAGATAATCACAGTTATTTGTCAGTGGGTGATTATAGTTAGAAAAAGTATATTTTTCCCAATAAAGGTATAGTAAACTTTCCCCAAATATTATTGGTACATAACTATCTTTATGACTGATTTTGAAACTTATTGAAAGGAGAACATTTTTTGTGTATACTCAACGTTCAAAAGACTTTTGTAAGAATTGTTAGTTATATCACCACATTTCTTTTTGTAGAATATGCAGAATTAATCTAGACTATCCCAAAATTACTGGTTTGACTTAAACTCCTTTGTAGTTTAGATTTTTCTATACACGTCCTGCATATAAAATTATTAGAATTTAAATAGCAAAGCCTTTATTTCATAATTTATAATTTTTATATATTATTATCTTAAAAGAAAGAATGAACTTAAAAATAACAATACAGGGTGCGTTATGCCTATGACATTGCAGTGATGGCAGAAAATGAAATAGACTTAGACGATGCTCTAAACGAAATGCAATGAGTTTTTAAACAAAAATATAAAATTAAAACAAAACAAGAACGGTGTAATACCGTAAAGGAAACTTTCTACAGCGGTGCGAAATCGTAACAGTCACTTCCGGTTGCCGTTAACCGATTTGACTTAAAATCAATCCCATGAAAGGTACTGACCTAAAATGTATACATGCCAAGTTTGGAGTGAATCCGTTGAATAGAACGGAAGTTATAGTGTCTCCAGACACACAGACAGACAGACAGGATGATAATCTCATTAAATTTCTATAAGCTCCACTTTAGAAAGTTAATAAATCAAAGACAAAGATAATGGTATGTGGGAAACGTGGGCATGGACAGACTGGAATATGAATAGGGAGTGAAAGGATAGAAGAATACGAGCAAAAATAGCTTTCAATAAAATGAAGCATCTTAAACTAGCAAGAAGAATCCAACTAATAAAAACATATGTATGGAGCACAGCTTTGTATGGGTGCGAAACATGGACCATTGGGAAAAAGGAAAGGCGAAGACTGGAAGCACTAGAAATGTGGTGCTACAGAAGACTATTGAAAATAAAATGGACGAATATGATATCCAATGAAGAAGTGCTCTGAATGGTTAAAAAATAAAGAAGTTTTTCGACACAGATACAAAAAAGAAGAGACAGACTAGTGGGGCATATTTTGAGACATGAAGGAATATTAAAAACCATACTGGAAGAAAAAATGGGAGAGGCAGACCAAGAATTGAATATATAAAACAGGTAATGAATGATGCCAATTGCCAAAATTATAATGAGCTAAAGCGATTATCGGAAAACCAGCAGAAACGGAAGTCTGCGACAAACCAATCTAAAGATTGATGACAACAAGAGAGATATATTATTAATAACATAGCGATTAAACTAAACCATGAATATT
The DNA here is from genome assembly GCA_036346155.1 of Sinelater perroti. Taxonomy (NCBI): domain Eukaryota; kingdom Metazoa; phylum Arthropoda; class Insecta; order Coleoptera; family Elateridae; genus Sinelater; species Sinelater perroti. Next base: position 2,445,785 of record JARFIY010000359.1, read on the forward strand.
ATAACTGAAACAGTAGTTTCCAAAGTTTTCTAAAGCGGGACTCTTGGATAGTCCAATTTTCTTTACTTAATACCATAGTCATTTTCATTGGTAATAAACCTGCAAAGCTTGCAACGCATAGCGAAGTGGCGAAGCAGTCTCCAAAATTTGAGAACTCTCTAGTTTGTAGAAATTTGAAATAGTAAAGGTCACTAACGCTGACCTTTGACCAATCAGTTTCAAAATCACTAGCAAACAAGCCTTTTTGGTCACCTGTCGATTGGTGAAAACAGAATTTGGAAATTCCCAGCCGTTCTCGAGTTTTTGCTCGGACGGACGGACAACATGAAGTTAGTGACTCCGCTTTGCTTCGCCACTTAATAAAATAGCTAATGCATGGCTAAATTACTGAATTATCTGTTGCAGAGTAATGAAATTTGTTTCTTTGTTATTTGCGCCATCTTTCACCACATAGCGCATTTTATATAAGCAATGAAGCATGATGTGGCATCATGTCCAACTTGCACTGTACTATTGATTACTGAGGGCAGTATCGAATATTTACTGATAAATTATGAGTCATATTGATTATTTTGTTAAATATGGATAGTTATTTAAAATGATAATGAAAACCATCTACGTCTGGAAGTGATAATAAAAAGAAAAGTAGTATTGATTGTACAGCGATGAATAGCTTATATATGATTTTACTGTTATTTTTACTAAAGTGCAATTGTTGTGTTGTTCGTTGAGAACTCTTGTCAAAATAATGTGTGAACAAGTGAGCTAAGTTGCATTTTACATTATAAAAATCAGTAAGCCACTTACAGATGTTTGAAGTTTAAAGGTTGTTCTAAATGATAGTATTTAAATTGAGTAATACTTAGAAATAATAGAATGAATGGGCATTAATTAATAGAAGAAAAAAGTTGATAAGGTTTATCCAGAGATGAAAAATAGTAATGTAAAGTAAGTAACCTAAGATAAAGTAAATGCTAAACATGCATAAAAAGTAAAGATAAAAATATAAAGTTAGCAAGTTAGTCAGTACTTGTTGCAGAATAATATAAAAAGATATCGTATCTGGATGAGTTATATTGAATAATATGAAATACATTGGAAGATGGAAGAGAAAATTCTAGAAATACTCAGTTGTACTGATTAATAAAAGAGGTAAAAGCGGTATTTATGAAAATAAATAAAACTATATGAAAACACGAGCACAATGAAAGCTTTGCAACAAGAAAATTGTTTACTAAAGAAGCAAATAGAAGAACAAGCAGTAAGACTGTAATTTCAGTAGTTTTCAGTAATACTGAAAAAAGAAAAAAAGGAAAATGTAATAATTTATGTCATAAGAAAGAAAAATGATGAAAATAAAAAATTAAGGGAAAAGTTAGAAGAAACGCTTAAAAACACGACTAGCAAAAAAAGAATGATGGAGCTGGTAGTATAGAAAGAATTGGATATTTCCAAAGCTACAAAACATCTAAAAAGAATAGAGATACGGTTATCTGAAGATTATTTTAAATGAAATAGGAAGACAAAGGAAAATACTAATTGTAAGTGAAGATAATAATGAAAGTAAGGAACAATGAGAAAAATAATAAATAGCAGAAGGCAAGAACAATAACTGAAAGATTGGCAGGAGATGTGGAAAACGAAGAGATGAGGAAACAAATAAGGATATTAACAAGGACTGGATCGTGATAGGAGGGGCAGGGAGAAATTTCAAGTGAAGAAAGCAATGAGCAAATGAGGTAGCACTTTATATAAAAAAATAAATTAAAATAATAAATGACAGATTCACTTACAAGAGAGTTAAGTCTAGACTGGTAAATTTATCAATTATAAATAATATATATGTGCATTGAAGAAGTAAGGAAGTGAAAATAACAAGGAAATATATTTGCAATATGAGACTGCAATGCTCAAATAACCTAAGAGAACTTTACAAGTAGAGTAGTAAAAAATCATACAGTACACTATACTACAAGCGATGATGGAAACAGATTATGTAATTTGCAACATCAAAAAAATATGAAAATTTATTCACGAAAAAGTACATAAAATAACCTGGATAATACCAGAGAGAAATAACACAGAAGAAAATTAGACAGGCCGTGTACTAGTAGCAAAGAAAAATGCTGCATTAGTAAAGGATGTGAGGACATATAGGGCCACAAATGCGGATTCCCATCACTTTTTGGCAATGGCGATAAAACAAACATTTCACAAAGAAAGGGTAAAAAGAAGAAAAATTACATTTGAAGGGTTCAAAGAGGAAAAAATAAAAATAAAATATAAAGAAACAATAAAAGAGAAATTAAAGATGAAGGAATAAATACGGATCTAGAGAGTAAATTGAATAAAATAAAAAACAGTTTAAATAAGATGATATAGGGTATTATATTGAATACAAGATAACAAACGAAAACAGGAATGATTTGATAAATAGAACAAAAAATAAGGCGAGAATAAAATGGTTAAAGACAAATACACAACAAGTTATGAATGAGTATAATGAGAAGAGAAAGAAGCCAATAAAATTTATAAACATAAGCAAATTGCATGAATATGGTAGAAGAATGTAGAAATTTGAAGACATTAGGGAGAAAATAATATGAAGGGTTTTTATAAAAAAAATTAAAGACGCAATCGGGGGAACAAAAACGGAAAACAAGTATTAGAACGTAAGAAAGTTAAGAGGTTAAAAACGTCAAAAAATAGATAACGCTCTGGGGAAAGATCAAATACGTGAAGAAATAATTGAAAATAACGATAAAACTTATACAGAACACTATAAGAGATATTTAGATTATAGAAATGATACCAAGTGATTGGAATTTTTCACGATGTTTTAAAAATGATGGATGGAATGTACAAGAATAGTGAAATATCAGTTCGATTATGCAAAAGGAAAATTTGCAACAGATGTTATTCATACACTTACGCAGACAAAAGTAATGAATGAATACAATATTACATTACATATGATTTTTAAAATTGTCAGAGTGGTCTAAGCGGTTGAGGCGCGGACTGCGATGCGGGCGGACCCGGGTTCCATTCTTGGAGCTCTCTGATGCTTGGCGGGTGATCTACTAAGTCACTGAGCAAGGGGTAATAATGGCGGCCGTCTAAGGCACGGTGCTTGCCACATCACCTGCATCAAGGACGAATCCAACGGGGGGTCATTGGAGTCATGACACCCCCCCCCCCCCGGGGCTGGGTCTAGGTCGACTAGTGATAATAATAATAAATAGAAAAATTATTTTGTTATTTGATTAAAATTATTTTGACGTATAACAATAAAATACTATTTCTTTTTAATTAGATTTATTATTGTAATCGAATTTGAGCCTGTTCTGACTAGACCTCGACTATATGACCCCTCCCCCCTGAATTGAAAGCTGGATTCGCCTTTTCCCCGCATCAGATGGTGTGCGACGATTGGGCAGTAAAGTAGGATATATGACAGCCTTAACCTCTCAGTTCGCAAGCCGTGTTCCCACGCGGGACGTTAGAGCCTTACCATTATTATTGTTATTATTATTTTTATAGATTTCAAGCATTTGATAGCATTGAGACACTACAAAGACCAGTGATGATATATGTTGCAGAAACGACATACTTTTAGCAAAATAAGAAAAGGGAAGAAGAAACGATGGAAACAAGGAAATTACTGAAATGGAAACCACTGGAGAATAGAAAGAGGAAAAGACTTAAACTGAGATGGCTGGATGAAGTTATAAATGATTTGAGGATTATGGAAATTGAAGGGAAAAAACAACAAATAGGAAAAAGTGGAACGAAATAATTAAAGTAGCAAAGATACACAAAAAGTTATATTGTACAGTCCTAGTTATAGTTAAAATTTAAAAAATGATTTTGTGAATTAGTGAGTGTAGTAAATAAGAAGGGGCATAAATCTACCCTAGAAATTAAATATAGGAAGCTCGTATGTACGTCTAAATTTCTTGGGGAATATCAAGCCATTTTATTATTATTAAGTCACAGAAAATTAATGAAGATTAGATTTTACCAGCAGCTGTTGAAATATTGCAAATAATTGCTAGTGAGAGAGAGGCTATATATATATATATATATATATATATATATATATATATATATATATATATATATATATATATATATATATATATATACTTTCTGTCATAAATACAATGTCAGAAAAGTGGGACAGCATTAACTACAAGCCCTACATCGATGTGTTGGCCTATCTCTTTTAAGTAAAGATAGTTGACAGAAAGAATCATATAGTAGTAGCTGGTCAAAAATTTGTTTTTTATTTTTATTTTACATTTTAGAACCTCTTGAACTTAGTGCAAAGAACTGGATATGAATGTGCTTGTATGTATAAGAGTGTACGTGCGTATTAGCTAAAATTGATACCCATCTCCCACACAATGTTTTCTGTGGAACTTAACTAGGCCTTATACAGACTTTTCCATTAAATTTCAAACCATTATTCTAATAACTTTTTTGTTTTCAGATTTGAGGATATAAACAAACACTATCTGATTTAAGATTTTTAGTAGTATTCTTACCGTTTCTCATGCTGGTTAAATAAATTTTTAGATTCATATGTCATTATTTCTAGATGACTTTTGTTTTTTATAATTGCTTATACATTTAAGAGAACTGATCAATTCTATTTTACCTACAATATAAAAAAAAAACTTTCTGCTGTTACATATAATTAGTTCTATAAAAGCTTTTAGTCAATATTTTAAATATATGCGATGGTGTACACGACTGCCATAAACAAATGAATGTCTTGAAACGAACTCTAATACGATTTGCAAGTTGCAATGTAGTTGTAACCGAGGCAAGTGGTATTGTTTTACAATGAATGGTGTTTTTGCAAAGAAATGTTAAGCAGTGTACTTCTGTCACCACCCCAAAAGATGAAAAATGAATATAGAAACTATAGCTCGTTATTTGCGCAAGTCTGCTGATTCGTGCGAAAGTGATCGTAATAATGGTAACCCCCTGCATGGGAGCACGGCCTGCAAACTGATGCGGGGCGATGTGGCAAGCACCGCGCCTAAGACGACTGCCATTATTACCCCTTGTTCGAGTGAAAGCAGGTAGTCGATTATTTTTAGTGACAGAGAGCGCCGGGAATTGAACCCGCTTTAGCGAAAGTGAATAAAGTAATAATAAAGAGACGAGCAACTTTGGCAGTGAACGATCAAACGATAGTACAATTATTTGAAAAAAAACCCAAACTTATCGCTTCGTCAAGCTCGTCTAAATTTTGTCAAAAAATAGTGAAACTGTTGCTTATCGAAAAAGACCTGGGAAAGTGTCGTTTATGGGTACAGGAAAAAATAGAGAGTTGGTTGATCTAGAAGAAACTACATCGATGGTTTTTTAAAAACCTCGTTAAGACACGTATTTGGGGTTTCATTGAATGGGGATTTAGAATACCACAACTCTTTATAGAAACACAAAAAAGATTATTGTAGTATATGAGAAGTATTTGTTACACTTTATTCGAAAATATTATGGAGTCTTTAATGAAGCTTGGTTGCTACAAGAAAAGAACAACCCCAAATATTGCGTCCGACTGTGTACGATTTAGAAAGAAGAAAATAGAACTATTAGATTTGATTGGGCATCATACTTCCAATGCACAGTATGCGAAATTGTTGCCTTGCGATGGCAATAGATAATAATGGTAACTGGATACTTTATTAAATCAAGGCGTAACAATGTTCTGTAAGTATTATATGGATTGTATTTCTCAAATAAAAATCTTTCTTAAAATCAACGGAGTGCTCCTGATATAGTAAAATATTGCTTTGTAAAGCAAAAAGTACCGCGTACAACTTCAGTTGTTGTTAAGGATACCCTGAAATTTGAAATTTTAAACGTTTATGGAGTTGTAGTGCTACCAACTCCATAGTTTAATACATGAAACAGTTGCTGATGCCATATAAACTTTATCAAACGTGATGATGATTGATTGAACAAACAAAATCAAACAGTTTGCTACCGTTCAGATAGTAATAGCAGATGGGTGGATAGACGAATAGTGCGATTTTACAAAACAAATAGTATGGTTCGCGCGAAAACTATTTTGGAATCTGTCTTTGTACAACAATGACAATTCACTGAAAAAATAAAAAATTACAGACAAGTGAATAATGGTAGTCTAAGTATAGAAGGTCCAGATTGTGTAGATGATGTGATTTGTAAATAGTTTTCATTTAGCAGAAATGACAATAACTGTTTTTTTCTTTTGGTCATTGATGATTTGTTTTAATTGGACCTTTAAAGAATATTGAATAATATCCGACGTTTATTGTGACTAAATTAATTTAGGAATTATTTGATGAGTCATTGATGAGCATGATTGATATCGCAATTTTCAGCTTTTTACTGAATATGTTAAGTTTTTAGGAAGAAGTTCTTATTTAGAACAATTATATTGGAGTGAAGATGAAGGCTTCGGTATAATTTGTATAAGGAAATGTCTGTGTGGCAACAGATATCTAGAGATCAAGCGCCTCTACATTTGAATAACAACGTATTCTTCAGTAGCATCTCAATAGAAGAAAGAGGCAGCATTTTCAAAATTCGACCGCCGGTAGACTACCATAATAAAAATTTCTTGAAATTTGGAGTTTTCCCTCAAAATCTAAGTATTGATGAGCAAATGGTTAGGTAGGCTGCACGATATCTATTGCGAGAAACTAACAAAAACAAATGTTCAATGTTGGAAACTTATTTTATTGTTTTTTAAAATATTCTCCCATATATTGTTGCATACGCTGAAAGCATTTTTTCCACAGCGAATTAGATATCTCCGAAATATGGGTTTAGAACACATCAACCGCCTCTTCAGGCGTCAAAGATCGTTGTTCACGCAGTTTATTCTTCACAAACAACAAAAAGAAATCGTTTGTACCCAAATCAGGGCGAATGACCCATCAATTCGAAGTTTTGAGTGCTCAAAAAGCCAGTTGTTTATGTCGATACGTGTTGCGACATGTCCAATTTTTCTAAAAAAAATATTTGCTTTAAAGTGCGAACGACTTTTTTGGGGTTTGGCTTATCTTGGAATACACATACAGTCTCTGCTAGTTTACTTTCCGGCTCATACGCATAAAACCAAAATTTGTCACTTATGACAATGTTGTTCGTTAACACATGCGGGATCAAACGCGCACACAGCTTTTGTGCGGTTAAATGTTTATGCAATATCGAAAGTATACTAGTCATACTAAAGCTTAAGGATGTCTGAATTTCCCGATAAGTCACATTAGGATCTTGCTTTATCAATTCGCGCACAGCATCGACGTTTGCTGGCACTACAGCGGATTTTGGGCGGCCTTCTTTAAATTCATTCGTCAGCAAATTATGACTACGATTAAATTCATTGAACCAACGATATACAGTGGCTCTGTGTGGAGCTTCATCGCCAAAAGTCGAAATCTCTTGTACAAAAGTAGTAAAAAATCATCGCACAAAACTATTCACGAGTTAATTTAATTTTTTTGTCGAAAGGAAATTTTCAACTTAATCAAAACAAAACAAATAGCGTTTGTATGAAAAAACGTTCTGGGTGCGTATGTTGTAAAAAATGTCAAACTGTATGATGCAAACGTCAGATCGCACCTAGGACACGCAGGGTTGTCAATTCGCAATAGAATCGCGCAGCTCATGTACTATGGGCATTATATCTTTGAACAGTTTAATCAGGGAAAGCGTGTGGGATTTGGGTTCAAACAGTGGGCCTTGTGCTGCTCTTATCAAATGTGTGTCTTAGAGAAAGAATAAAGATTCAAATGATGTTCCAGTTGTGGGTCTTGATTCTTACATAGCACTAAAGATGGTTTTCTAAATAGATACTCCATAGCTTCACAAAATCTATTTTGACTTCTTTAGAAGTTCCAACGTGATGAAAACTTCCAAGGAAATGGGAGTGAGAGTAACAAATACTGCCAAAATGAACAGGATGAACAACTGTCCTATAGAAAGTGGAGAAATAGTATGACGAAGAAAGATAGATGTGCCTATGATTATAGATTCGACAGCAAGAATGGGATTTTAGCAGTTACATGGAAAGATAATAGTTGTCAAACTTCTAAAAAATCATGATATAATAGGACCTCATTTCATAGAGCATATGTGAAAAAAAGAAGTACAGATCCCTCAACAGAAACTAACGATAGAGTACAATAAGAAAATGGGTGGTATCTACAAGGTGGATTATGAGGAATTACCATATCAGATTTGTAGGAATTGGTAACCAATGCATTGAGTATGGCGTTGGCCAATGCATATGTTCTCTACTGACTTGCTATTGAAAAAATTTCATTACTTTAAGTCAGAAGAGCCGTGGCAAGGGTATATCCTGCTGAATCGCCTCTTTCCAACCCAAGACAGGCTGAACGTCCATTGTACCCAAAACTGTCAACATTACGTGTTCCACTACAGATCAGGACTTCCGGCACCGGACACATGATCAAACGCGCGACCATGGGAACACAAAGGAAACGATGTGCAGTCTGCCAGAAGGATGAAAGGAAGTAGTGCTATGTATGCATTGTAGGACTGCTGTTGGCTACTTTGTTTGGCACAATAAACAAAAATGTAACCTAAATAAAAATAATTATGACATTTGCCATGTTTCCCAATTTGGAATTGGCCTATTTATGCCCCGTTTTAGAAATTTTCAACTATGCTTTTTGTTGTCTTGTACTCTCCATAGATGCCTTAAGGAACCCATTACAAATGTATTGGCAGTTAATGGCTTAAGAGGCAATAAATCGTAACAGTTTGAGAACCGCTGAATGAAAGTGCAGGAAAAACATTGTATTGCAGTGATTGCTAGAATTTTAGTGTAAAACTTTTGCTTGAAACCGTCAGAGGAGGTTCATTTTCAATTTCTCTTTAATTTCTTCATTTCTTTCGTTTAACAAATGGCTTCATTCACTTTACTCTGATGTTATTAATGTAGAATTAATAAAGATGGAGATAGCGCGATCAGCTAAATGTCGCACTTTGGAAATCACGTAGTCATGATGACGTGAAAATAAGTTTTCGGTGCAATTTGAGCATTTTGTATTAATGCAAATAGCTTTTTATGCACAAGTAGGCTTTGGTTAGTATCTCGATAAATAAAAACGCGAACGCATCGCTGGCGCACAATACACATTTCGATAAGATACCAACTGTATAAACAAGCGATTTTCATCCGCAAACAGCGGTCGTCGCGAGTTCCGCCCAAGAGGGCCCGCAAGCACCGGCATTCAAAAAAGCGTCCATTTTGTTCCGGGCGAGTCGGACAAAAGCGGCAGGTAGCCGAGAATGCCTCCAAGTCCCGTCCTGTACACGTTGTTGCGGCGGCTCCGGAACCGAGCCGCGGCAAGCGTGGTGGCGGCGATGGCGCCGCCTGGGCCGGCTGCTCCGTCCTGCCAATTTCGTAGAGAAAATCGACGGGGTCGTTTCGGCATCGGTAAAAGTTCCAAGACGCTACGCGCTGGGCCAGGTTGAAGCGGCGCGCGTGGCGCAGACGTACGTGCCGCGACTCGCCAGCGTACCTGAGAGAGAGCGAACGCGCTGCGCTCGTCGTGTCGGAGCGGTGCGCAAAGTCTTCAAACTTCTCAGAAACTCCTCAAGGCTACTTTATTGTTCGGCGGCCATTTGTTGGACTCGGCGAAGACGCTGGCGGACGCTTGGCTGCGAGTGAGCTGTGCTGCGCTGCGGGGCGGCCGAAATTTCCGATCGGCGCGGTCGACGCTGCAACCTGTTGCTTCCGCGTGTCGGCATTTTTGCGCGAGCGTGCGAAACTTGCTTGTATGCTCGGCGGTTGAACAACGCCGTCCGCAGGTGTAAACAACCTTCGTGCAAGGATCTGTTTGCACTTTGTTGCAAGCACGGATGAAGCTGCGGGGCAGCGCACCGTGGACCACTTTCAGCAAATTGGCTAAGTATTTGTATGAAATTTCGTTATTGTTTTGAAGCACTTTATCTATGTAATTTTCATAATTTTAAATAGTTATTTAATAAGTATTATTTTGCTCAGAACTAGTTCCACTGTGAGTAGCCCGCAGTGGGTTTGGGTCTAGTGGAACGTAATTCAATCGTGACTAGATCCACACTCATTAAGGGCTGCTCGCTGCTGCTGCGGATGCAAGAAGCCAACTTCGGAAAGTGATTATACCAAGGGGCGCACTGTCTATGGATGGGTGTTGGTCTAGTGCACGTTGTTCAGCTCGTGACTAGATCCATACTCGTCTATGGAACCTGCGCTGACCAGCAACCACTACAGCCCCTTCGCTTCACAATGCAGTAATGAAACACTTTATAGTTTGTAAATACCAAGCTGAAATGTATTCATTAACTCATTATCAGTCATGTTTCTCATACCATGATAATAGTCTCTCTGATTAGTTTTTGATTACATAAGCAGGTTCTTGCAGCTTTCCAAGGTAACGAAATAGTTGTGTAATTTGAAATAAATAAATATACTACCCCTATACAGCAGTTTTATTAAGCATATTTTAGTGTCCAATTAAATTTCATGCTAGTATATTTTATTGCTGTGAACGGGATTGGGTTGCGATTGTGGTGCATAAATTTAGATTGACGCAGTGATTTTAAATGTGCATTTTGCATGATAAAATTTGAATTTGATGTAAAACCGGATTCGTAGCATTTGAAATGGACACGAGAAACTTGCTTGTTTTCTTTAATTGCATTTCTCTTGCAGATGTTTATAATGAGTAATTAGCTATTGATTCAAATGGGCTCTAATATATTTTACACTGTAAGAACCCATTCAATTTCATGTTTTTGTTTTTTATTATTTGTTAGTTCCTAGCTTTGTAATGCACTCTAAAACTGCAGTGACAAGTTGTTAAGTTTGTTTCAGTATTATGGCAAATATAAGATTGTTGTGTTTTTATGAATTAATATTGCAACTGTTTTTGTTTTAATTTTGTCTGCATATGTTAAACTTCAACCTTGTTTGCATTAATTTTTATTTATTATCAAACTTGCAGTACTAATATATAAATTTATTTGGTGTTATAAGGAAGAATGCCATTCAGAGTTACTTCAGGAACCTCTACACCATTTATGTAAAGCGTTTTTTCTTTTAGAGAACTCTGGATTTCTTTATATATCAATTTAAAAGCTCGGAAGATTGCAATTTTGAAAAACTCGACATTGATATCTATTAAACCTTTTATCATGTTCTCAACTCAATTCCGAGTGAATATATTGTAACGTTTTTGCTTTCGATAGTGGTGAATAACGTCTCAAGATTTTCGAAAGTTGCTTGACAGTCTTCTCTCCACTTAAAACTTCTGTTAGTCGTGTTAAATGCTTGGAAATGTTGGCAAATCCAAACACATTGTTTGTAGTAAGTACACAATCCCAAGAAACTCTTAACACATTATTTGTTTTTTGGTACTTTTTCTAGATCAGCTGCTATGTTCTCATCACTGACTACATGTCCAAGACAGTTTACTTTCTTCTTGAAAAGAGCACTTTTTTGAACTTTGGTGCTTCTTAGCCATTGGAATAGCTGCTTTAGGTTTTTCAAGTGCTCTTTGAACGATTTTCAGTTGCTATTATGTCATTCAGATGCATCAAGTATGTTTTCCAGGATAGCCCATTAAGGTTGAAGGATCATTGCTAAGACTAAATAGCATCACTGTGAATTGCCACAGCCAATAGAAAAAGCTGTCTTTTCTTTGCTTTAAGATCCATTTTGACTTGCCAATATCCACTCTTTAGATCTATGGTTGAGAACTATTTGGAACCGACTAAGCTGTCCAACATGTCATCAATGTGTGATAGTAAATAACTATCTTTCTAGCGAAACCGCCCTTCTTAATTAGCCCCACAGAAGAAGTCCATAAACTTGTTGAAAGTCCTTTTCCATATATTAGTGGTAATCGTATGGAACTGCCATTGCCAGTATCTATTTTGTGGCGCACAATATTTGTCTTGCCTTTCCAACGTCTTAACTTCAGTGCAACAAATCTTTAACTTTTGTTTGCTAGTCAGGGCTCAAACCATTGCAGGATTTCAATTCAATCAGGTATTCTACTCGACATTTCCTGGATGATGTTTACTTGAACAACTGAAGAAACTGAGGTATAATAGCTGAGGATTGTGCCTTCCTTCAGCGTCCAAGAAGCCATTTTTCCTCTAATATTCCATAGGTAACCTATCTGGAAGCCTCTGGTAGCTTTATTAAATTGAAGTTGAAAATAGGGTCACTAGAGATTTTTGTGGTCAAAAAACTTAAGCTGTCTCGAGTGGATTTTCAACCATTTACAACTATAGTACCAAAATATCTACGATTAATTGAAGTATTTTCAAAGATTCTTAAAAAAATTGCTTAATTTTAAAAATTCATATAACTATTTCGAAAAACAACCAAATATCGATATCGTTAAACTCTTTGTGTTATCAATCTGGTTTCCTATTGATTCTGTAAATAATACACATAACTTTGTAAATATTTCTTCAGTCATGTCCGCTGAATTTTCCCAACACATATTACAAATGACGGTAACAGACGTTTATTTCTAATCCTTATGCATCGAGCATTTTCAAGAAATTTGAAGGTTTATGTTATACACATACGTATATGGTAAAGAAAAACTGCTGTTATCTCTTAATTTGATGATCATCTAGCGACTTTATCAATTGCAAATCAAGATTCAAACTTAAAAGTTGAAATACTTTTTTATTAATAACATATCCAATCGATAGTCGGAATATTACTAGAATGTGATTTTTAATAACTCCCTTTTTGTTTTACCAATAGATTTTCTAAATTATTTGTCATTGTGATAATAATTATCTCCTGTCTCCAGCTACGGTTCTGATTTGTTGGAGTGCCTTTTCTTTTCTCCCGGCGCTTTTCTTTGTATTATTTTCCCTTTCTATACGGGTTCGCCCCCTGGGTCTTCATCTTTCACTTTTATGTCGAATATTTTCTTAGGATATCACTCCTCCCCCAAGCGAATCATATGACCTTACCACTGCAGTTGCTTCCTTTTAAATTCTACTATGAGGTCTTGTTCCAGCTCTTCCTTAATGCTCCCATTTCTTACTCAGTCTCTTCTTGTCTTTCCAACTATGCGTCTCAAGTATCGCATCTTTGTTGCTGTGACCTTTGATCTATGTTTGTTGGTTACTGCCCAGGATTCCGCTGCATATAGAATCGTTGGGGTATATATGGTTTTATACATGTAAAATGTGCATTTTTTTTTGCTTAATTCTTTCTTTCCTATTAAGGTTTGTTAATCTGGTAATATATCCAGTTGGCTTTATTTATCCTGTTTCTTATTTCCCTATCTATTCTTTCATCTTTACTTATTACTGTTCCTAGGTATTTGTAGGCCTCTACTTGTTTCAACCCCTTTCTGTTTATTCTTATATCTGCTTGTTCATCGTTCTCGCTGTTTGTTATATGCATTATTTTACTTTTTTCTATTTATTTTCATCACTTCTTGTTCTAGGTTGTCTTTCCGAATGTCTATGTTGGTTTGCACCTGTTATGGGTTATTTGCTATTATTATGTCGTTTCCATATAGTAGGTCTTGAGTTCTTATTGAGCTTAGGTTTAGATATCTTTCATTTTTGTACTTCTTGTAAATATAGTTCATATAGATTACAAAGAGTAGTGGTCTTAAGCTGTCTCCCTGTTTTATCCCCCTTTCCATTCTGAAGACCTTCGAAAAATGCTCGTTTAGACGTGCTTTTCCTTTTATGTTCTTGTGCAGATTTTCTATCACTCTTCTCATTTTGGGTGGGACTTGTAGTTCTCTGAGTGCATTCCATATATATTTCCGGGTTACTCGACCAGGTTTATGGTTCTTATTGTGAAAAATGTTGCCTTGTGTTTGTCTCTCTGGAAGGAAAGCTGTTTGTTTATCGTGTATTCTTTCCTCTACCTCAGTCCTTTTAATCATTTACTCACTATAAAACCCCCATTTTAAACAGTTCCGAAGTTAGATTGTCTTCTCCGAGTGATTTCCCGCTCCTTACGTTTCTTAAAGTCTCTTATTATTTTTTCCTCGTCGTTCACTGGGCTATTCCCTACTTCTGGGAGAATCTCTTCTTCTACTTCTTTTTTCGAATTTTTGTGAGTAGTATTCCTTTCATACTATCAATATTTCCAGAGTTTTAGTTTGCAATTTTCCTCTCTCGTTCTTCATATGTCTTACTTTTGTCCAGGATTTCCCTTTAGCCGCTTGACCACTTTCCAAAATTCTTTTTGGTTTTCAATGTAACTGTTCTCAATTTTTCCTCCAAATTCTTCCTACGTTTTCTTCTTTGCAGTTTTTACTACTTTTTTGGCTTCATCGCGTTTGGTTATGTACGTTATTTTATTCTCTTCTGTTTTATTTCCTATGTATCTACCAAGCTTCTTTCTTTTCTTTAATTTTTAATTTTACCTCCTCGTTCCATCATTTTGTCCTCTTTTGGTTTGGGTTTTGTGTTGGCACTTTCGAATATAAAAAATGCCCAAATTTCCCAACACCGTGAGGTATAAAGAGAGAAAATAAAATAAGTAAGGGATAATAATCTTTGTCTTTTGCTCTAGTTCATAGATTTCTCAATTTATCTTTTATAACTCGTCATGTACTTTAGATAGAAGAGAAATTGTCAAATAAGTTGCGTGTCTTTCTCACCAAATATACAACTTATATGTGAGACAAATGTTTGGATTGAACACAAGAACTTTTCTTCTAACATTTCTACAAAACGAATATTTAAATTTTTCAAATAACGAGATATGGGATTAAGTCAACCCGAAGTATAACTTTCATTCTTCTTCACTATACAACTGTTGCTTTCTTTATCAATACTTCCTATTATTTAGATTCTAATTTTGTTGACTCTTTCCTAATTTTCTTATTCTTTTGTAATCCAGTAATGGTTTATTCTTTATTTTGTAAAAATAAAATGAGAAGATGGTACTAGCAAATGTTATCATCCACAGACATTTGACCTGCGTTGTCCTTTATAAGTGATGATTTTTTTGTTTGGTGAGATTGCTTGTTGTTGGCAAAAATGGTTGATAATGCAATGATCAATGAAAAGCTGTATAGCCACCTTTTGGCTGACAAGCTTTTTTCTTGGCATATTGGAAGAATCAACAAGCAGCCAAGTCTATATGAGTATACTCTAGCTTTTGAATTCCTTAAATGTATACCAAGTCATACCAAATTATTAACTTGTTCTACATTTTTTTAGATTTTGTTTCCTTTCCCATTTTGTTTATTACATCTAGAACATTCTCAAAGTGTCCAAATTTATTGTTTTTATTATTTATATACTTAACCAATTCACAGAAACTTGTGGAACTGCCACCACAAAACGGAAATATTTAGTGTTTGTCTAAGCTTGATACAATTTTATCCAAAACGAACAATTATCGATCTACTGAATCATATATTTTGTTATCACTACATTACACAAAATAAAAAATCAAGACCAATTAGAAGTTATACCTTTTTTCAAAATAAATTTCATTAGATTAGGTTCCAAAATATCGTTTCTATAGGTTACTTTCAAAACAAGCGACAAAAACAAAAGATAATTTTTTGGTAGTATATATTTGGTGATTACATTATTATAAGTTTTTGTTTATAAATCAGTGAATCATTATTTTACTTAAGTATAGTAAGTCACTATTATTCATTTTTAACTTTTATGGAATTTTAAAATGAACTGTAAAGTTTGCCACCCAATTATCACCTTTGTTGTCATAAGTAGAAATATGGTAGGTAGTTTGCATTCTGTTCAGAAATCAATCAAAATCCAAGTAAACTTGTACAAAATAAATGTTTGGTTTTCTATCTGGATTTCTTCAGGAAGTTTTTGAAAAAGAAAAGTGATAGGGCATATGCGCAGTTTAATAATGCTAAAACATGTATCATACTACTTTATCATTTTATATCTGTTAGGGTTTGGTTAGGAGCACCTTACTTGGATCCTCTTCACAGGACTACTTCTGCAAAAAGATGTAATGGTAAACATGTATGGAGAGAGTGATAAATGGTCTACAAAGTGTAAAAAAATCTTTAGTTTTAACAACATTCTGCAGCAGTTCATAAAATTAGGTGATTTGGATATTAAATGAAATTAAAATATAAAGCAGAAAAATCGTTTCTTGAATACATCTAAATTCTTTAGTCTATAAATGAGGCAAATTGGTGTTAGTGATTACATTGTTCTTTTAGTCTAATAGGAGCATATTTTCTTTAACTTCCAGTTTTTCCCAAATTGTATTATATATGATGGGCGATTAATAAATTACAATGAACTCTTTAATTGAAATGTAAGTATTTATTAGCTATTTTATTTTATTTTTTATTTAATTCTAAAACAAATGCTTGGTGTGCTTACGACCAATGCTTAAAGGTTATAATGCAATTTGTGTTAATTTGATTCAATTAAATTGTTATTCTCATTGGTTATACCTATACAATAATTTTAGTAGCAATGCTATGGAGCAGATAATGTCATTTATACTACATGTTAGTTACACGTCTACCCTACATCAGAGCAAATTAATCTTTCCTTTCTAAGTTACGTGCACGCTCAGTGGTGAGCACAGGGTCTCATGTTGGCGGTTTAATGTAGTGTTATCACGATGTTTTTGAAACATGATCAGCGGAATTTAACAAAGATTAAATGTATGAGTCATACAACAACGCAACTTTATTAAGGTCTTCAAAAGGCTCGTAGAGAATCCACGTTACGTTACAAACAATGACAAGATAGCTAAAAATCTTCAAAGCCAAAACGTAACACACAAACCTCAGTCGGGATGTCCTAATATGCATGCTGTTTCTGTGTTATTAAAATAAAACGACATAATATGTTAGTGTATATATATATATATATATATATATATATATATATATATATATATATATAATTTTTTGCCGCTAGTCTGTGGTAATGATTTTGTTTTTACCTCTTCTCGGCATGATTAATCAAAACAATTGATCTTCTGAATGACTCCAGAAAGGTATTTTTTCGAATTACGGCATTTGAGCGATTAAAATAAATTACGGCTATCTGCTAAATTTTGATGTTGTAGCCATATTTTCGTGTTTGACTTCCTCTTATTCTTCATCGTTGTTTAACAACAAAAAATTCTACCTAATTTTTCGAAGTTAGATTGTTAACCATCCATTGATGTTGTGGCCCAATTTGCCTTTAAACAGACCGAATATTATTTTTACAAAAAGGTTAAAAATTGAAATACGCATGAACACTCTTACTAAATCTTCTAAATTGCCCTTATATATCAAAATAGATGTAATTTGCATTTCTACATTTTTAAGTAATGAATTAAACAAGTAACTTCTTGTTAGTTAAAGGTTATCTGTTATTTTTGAACAAATTTTTGTATTATGGTAAATAAACAGAATTGTCGTCAGTTCCATCATTCACTGATCGCAATTTAACTGTTTAATTCGTAATATCTGAACTACTTCAGGGCACTTCTACAAAATGTTTGGAAAGATCGTATGATTTAGATTAATTTTTTTAACCAAATGTTAATCAGTTCTTCTTGATCGTACACTTTATTATTGAAGGTCGTGTCCCTGAAAGGCCTTCGTGGCTTTATGTACAATGTTCTTCCATTTCGTTCGGTTTTCGACTTCTCTTATGGTTAGGGCGATCGTAGAGAGTCCAGTGAGGTCTTTTCCCTTCTACCTTGCCCATCATCATGAACTTGTCAAGCTTATCTGGTTCTCGACGGGAAATGTGACCAAAGCAACCGAGAATCTTTTGGTATAGTGGATAGTCTAGTTCTTATGCGTAGTTGGTCGAGGATTTGTTCGTTCTCTTGGCGGTCCATGGTATGCGGAGCAGTCTTCGCCAACACCACATCTTGAATGCTTCTATCTTTTTCCGTTCTATTGCCCGAATCGTCCACGACTCTGAGCCATAAAGGAACATGGAGAAAACCACTTTCTGGACTATTCTCATCTTGGTGACATTGAAGATCTTTCTGTTCTGCCAAATATGTGTCAGCTTGCTCATTGCAGCTTTGGCAATTTCAGTCCTTTTCTTGATTTCGTCAGTAAGTGACGATCCGAGGTATATAAACTCGCCGACAAATTCTAGATCTGAGAGTTCTCCCGACCTAGGAAGTAGACCGGTTCTGTCGATGAAGATGACTTTTGTGTTCGACTTATTAATAGTGAGTCTAACAAGTCCACTCTCGTACTCCACTCTACGAAACAGATCGGCTAGCTCCTTCTCCGAAGATGCAAAGAGTGTAGTGTCGTCCGCATATCTCATGTTGCCGACTTTTACTCCACCGATTGAGACGCCTCCCCCATTCTTCTAAGGCTTTCTTCATGTATTCATCATATGTATTAAAGAGAATGGGAAAGAGAATACGCCTCTGTCATACCCCCTTTTCTGGCTTGAAAGGGCCTGAGATGATGTCAGTAACCCTAACCATGGATATCCCGTTTTGGTACAGATTAGCAACCAACGAAACGAGGTGTTGAGGTATTCCCATCTCTTGTAGTATGGTCCATAGGCAATGCCATCTAACGCAATCAAGTACCTTGAATTGTATTGAATTCTCTGCTTTTCTCAATTATTTGCCTCATATTCACAATCTATCACCTTTCACAAAACCCGCCTGTTCACTGGGTATCTGCCACTTAAGGTACGATTGTCCATTGATTATGTAAAGCATTATCTTGCTAGCATGAGATATAAGTGCAACTGTCCGGTAGTTCTCGAACGTTTTTGTTGAGCCTTTCTTGTGCAATAGATTTAGTAGGGACTCTTTCCTAGGTGCTTAAGCTCTTCAGCAAAATTTTTGTCTCTACCGGCTGATTTGTTTATTTTGAGTTTGCGCAGTTCATCTCAAATTTCAGATTCGAGGATATCTGGTTTCACACATTGCTTGTCTATAGTCGCGGTAATTGCAGCTCGTGTTGCAGAGTCTGCGTATAGGCTTTTACAGTATGATCTCCATCTTTTTGTAACTTGATCTATCTCGGTCAACAGTTAATGTATGTTAAAGCTAATGGAAACACAAATTGGTATTTTGAAGTATTGGATATATGTTTTATGCTATACGCGTGAAAAACAAATGAAACAAAATTTAAAAATTACTTTTTTAGAAATTTATTTTCCTTTCGTCGCTAGGAACTTTAAAATAACCACTTTATTAATAATTAAACTCATATATTTAAAAAATTAAAATATAAAAACATAAGAAACTTCCAAAATTCTTTTTTAATTTCAAAAATTCTTGTGCAAATAAACGTTGACCGGTTAGTAGTACTGGGGATTTGACTCTCTAAGAGATTCGAAATTGATTTCTTTCTTTTTAGAAGTGCTTCAATACTTTAACTAGCGAACTTCACAATTGTACATATTGTAATGTTTCTGCTTTTGACAGTGGTGAATAAGATGTGAAAATCTACTTAAACTACTTATTTATTTTACTTCCCAGTATTGAACACTACTTTGCATATACACACAACTAATGACGTAAAACTGTACAGCATTTATCTGTGACACCATTTATGTTACTCACGCAGCTTCCGCACTTGAATTACCTCGCTGTCGTCACTTCAAATCGAATGTACTTGCCGCTTCACTGCGCGATATTTAAACAGCTCGAATATACCAGAAGGGTCGCGAAACATCTGTAGGTGCTGAACTGGAATGTTCGCCGCACACGTGTGTGGCAGCGTGATGAAGTGCGGATGTCTAGCGACTGTGCTACGGGGACATTCGGAAATTCGTTACAGTATATTTAAAAATGTATTTGTCAGTTAAGTTATATTTGTTTGAAAGCCGACATCGTTATTTTGATTTATAAACTTCCTATACCAAGTTCAGTTTTAGTTACTTTTAAAGTTAGTTTTCAGAGAATTTTACTATAGTTGGATGAAACTCACATTAAAACTACTAAACTACTAGATTTACATAAAATTGGTACATTACAAAATCTACCTGATTCTTGAGGACTTTGATCTCGGTAATTCTAAAAACGTTCTGTAAATGTGGAATATCAATTAATCTGGCGGCTGTGATTGGGAAATTATTCATTTTCAAGGCTAAAGTCACCAGATTCGAACTGCTGTACCATTTTAAAACAATCACATACATAACTCACAATTGTTTTGGCTTCACAAATCTTTTTGTAGGAGCTCTTATTGACAGTTTCGGTTTTCAATTTTGTTAGTTGTCATCTAGGATCCAACTATAAAAATTGTTACTGCACCATAAATACGACAACAAAAAATGCTTAAACTAATTATTTTTTGCAATGTGTTAAGGTCCTAACGGTCAGGTTGTAGAGAAGTTTTTTAGTTGTTATTAGAACTCCAACTTTTTCACCATATTATATTTTAGGTGACAGGATAGACACTATTTTCGTCATTTCATAATCTTGAACGTACAGAGAAGATTCTTGCAGATGCTGATGTAAATGAACTCAACGTGTTGAGTTTATATTTCTTTTTTAAATTTTTAATTTGATAACCTATTTCCTACACACGTTTTTTTCGTGATAATAGTCGTTCGCTTAGGTCTTGTCAGGTTCTTCATATGCTCACTCTATGTGGATATGACGGATGTTGATTGATATAGTCTTCGTTATACACATACAGCCTGTTATGGTTACTTAAATTACCACAGGTCTAATTTACTGGAACGTTTTTATTTCACTAATATTGATTTTGACTTTCCTTGGCTTTAAAATGTCCAAATTTGTTTTCTTCATCTAATAATTTAAAAACCAGTACCCTTTTATCCTGTTCTGTAATATTAATATTACATTATAAAAATACAAACCGCCCGTTGAAGTGTGCAGGAATGTGCTTACCGGTAAGTACATACAGGCCAGTCACAATAGATGGTGTTGCTCTGCTCTGCATTTACTAGCGAGAATACAAACTCTTGCTATTATATTATAAAATAATTTTGTTAATATCATTATTTATGATCTCATCTTTTCTACGGCATTCAAGCTTTTAACTTGAACAAAATTTTGTTTTATGTACTGCATTTCTTTTCATTGTTTGTCATTGATAATTGAGGAGAATTAGTTTAATTACACACTTCATATTTTCTTTACATTTAAAAATCTCCAATAAAGCATTTTTGAACCATAAAATGAGTTTTTTCATTTCTACTGCTTATTTTGGGATATATAAGGAATTACTTAATATATGGCCAAAAATATACTCATAAAATATTATATTATCACGATAAGCATTTCCATCTTGAAATATAGTATGGGTTTATGTTTGATATTAATCAAACTCTTTTTCGGCAAATTTATAGAACAAATAGTCGTTAATAAATATTAATGATATTTTTAAGCCATGGAAAAATGTTTATAATAGTGCATATATCAGATGTGTCTAAGACCTTCTCTAGTCACTGTTGAAATTGTCGAAAATCTAATATATTTACCTATCACTCACATATTAAAGTGTAACACGCTACATGTGTCTTAAATATAATTAGATGAATCCTTATTGTTGCAGAGTACCAAAGCTGGCAAGAGAGTACGTAGTCCTAGTGAAGATGGCGGTAAAACACAATTGCAGCCGGCTCAGTTGAATTTCAGTCCCTCCAGGAGTTTCACACCTAATAGTTACAGTCCTATTATGTGAGCTACTTTTATTAAATTGTCTGTGAAGGGTGAATTTTATTTTACACATCCACATTTACCATAGTTACGATCAAATTATATTTTTCGGTAATTGTTGACACATTTAAATAATATTTTATTATCTATTTCTGTTTCTATTGTTTATCTGTGTTCAAAAAGTGAGCTAGTTGAAGAAAAATATGAAAGGGAGGGGTGGGTTGGATTTGGTGTTGTTAACTGTATTATTGAAATTGCCAAGATTTTTAAATAAAATATCAAGATTTATTTTTATATTTAAACATATATTCATTACTAATAGAAACCATTTTGCAGCAATCCACAATCTAATGATTATGCCGACCGAACAGACGCAGGCAGTGTGTTGCTGTCATATGGCCCGCAAATTTTGATGAAGCAGACAACATTCAAACGCAGCTCTGACGGAGCTGGGAAGCTAGTAACTCTCACTTACTTGGATCCAGAACATTCGTTGGCACCCAATGCACGCTACATGTACGAAGTGATGAATGCAAAGATGACTATCCTCAATCAAACGACAGAGTGGCTCGGCCGGGCTCTCATCAATAAGTACAGTCTTGAAGATCCACATCCGTATGTGAAAGCTTCAGTAAATTCATGCAAATTAATGGTTGTTGCCTATTTTGAACACATTTATTTTGCAGAGCAATGTAACAACATATGGCCGAATTTGCTGTGATGCAGAGGGGAGGTTGAATTCGGCATCCATTTTACTGGAGAGCAGTTTGGAGTTAGGGAGGGGGGCTACAATGCAGTTGAATCTAAATAAAGTGCCACACTATGCTGTGTTTCCTGGGCAAATTGTGGCTGTTCAAGGCTTCAATCCTAGTGGAAATGCTTTCATAGCTCAAAAGCTATATGCAGATGCTTCCACTAAGCCACCGCCCATATTGCAAAACTTTAAATTCAACGATGGTAAGTATTGCAAATATTATGACGAGTTTGTGTGTCCGCATTTATTGGCATTCAGAAAAATAAAATGTATGTAAACCTTTATTGGCATACAAGTTCAAACTGTGTATGCACAGTTTGGAAGTGTTTGGGTCCTTATAATTTTTTGGCAATTTAATGACAATAATAAAAAATTCTTGAAGGCTGTCAAAAATCAGGTAAATATATATATATATATATATATATATATATATATATATATATATATATATATATATATATATATATATATATATATATATATTCACATATTATATATGTGTAAGGAAATGTAGAAGTTAAAAAAAATGAAAACATTTAAAGGCCCCTTTTCCTCATATTTTAATTGATCTTCCCTATTTACAAATGTCTGGGTTTTTTCAGTTTCAGTTTGTTATTCATAATAAAATTTGCTCTTTTATACTGCACTAATTAAAAATTAAATTATTTTGAAATTTCAACAATTATGTATTTAGGATTTTTCGTGGTTTTGGCCTCACTACAAATATAAAAGCCCTTAACATCTCTTGAGGCATTTGTGAACTTCGGGATAAGGTATGACACCCTTGTAGTGATTGGATCAAAAATCAAAAACCTTTAAAATGTTAAGTCTAGAAAATAAAACAAAAAGCAATCCACAAAGATCGGATAGAAAAAGGGATTCCACTATAGATATGCAGATTGCTAGTTGCTAATTTTTATGCGTGCTGCATGTGAACCTTAAGTAACTTTATGAGATTTTTCTTCTCTATATAATTTTATTAGCTTACTTATGTTAAAAGCAGTGAGGATATCTGCTGCCTGGAATATGTTGGGTTAAAGTTGTAGATATTGTTGCTCTGATAGGAATACTGTTAGTTATAATTTCCAGTGAAATGTGTTTTTAAGTGGCAATTAAGAAAATACTGTAACACAGATGGATAGACGACTTAAAAAGTTTTCATAAAAAAGAAATAACCTTATATATAGTTATTTTAGAGTTTAATTTTGGTTAATATGAGGAATGGCATCTTAGATTATTTAGTTTTGTTTTTTCAGTCTACTTTGAACATATTTTTTTTAAATACTGATACTGTGATTATGGTGATAACGCTATACCTTTTTATCACTATAATTATATAACTTTGGAAACACAATATAATAGGTTAAAACAAGAACGAAGATGAGTATAGATAGTAGAGTAGGGAAATCTTACCTTCATTAGGTGGGTGGCATTTAACTGATTATGAACTAATGACAACCAAGTCTTAATTGTGGCGGACCAGCTTAATACAAAGTTTTCTATTTTAGTTAGGCAGGATGAAGGAAATTCCCTTCTGCAAAAGGATTTTAATCATCGACAAATTCAATAAAAATTGATGCAGGAATTCTTACAAAGATGGTTTGAAGACAAGATCGTTTTTAAAGAAAAGAATGTGGTGCAAATATCATCTAAAGCAAATTATTTAAAAATTACTTTAAAAAACGGAGAACTCGAAATACAATTAATTTACATAGTGTTGAAAGAGAAGTGTCAAAGAAAATAAGAAAGATAATACATGAATTAGAAATAAAAAGAAGTTAAAAAGCAGTAGAAAGGTTCAAAGGGCATTTAATAAAGATAATGGATGTCATACAGCATACTAAAGAACTACAGGAATATCAACAATAATAGTGAAAAAAGAGACAACAGTAAAAATGTAAATAATGAATAAGTAAGGAAGGAAAAAAGTAAAAGATACAATAGAGAGTAAACTAGAAGAGTTGCAGAAGCTGAATGAGCTTAAAAGTCCCAAGGGAATTTATATTTAAAAAAGTGCAAAGGGCATAAAGGAAAGAAAAAACCCAGAAGTTCGTGAGGGAACTTAGAGAGCTAAATTGTGGATTTTGAAGCACTACTTCCAGGTTCGATTGTCGATCAACTTTTTTGGCGAAATCTGTGAGTAACATAAGTTGTGTAAAATACAGCTATTGGTCTTACTGGCCTGATAAAGCTACTGTAGATATAATCTAGAAGCTGGTGATCATTTTATTTACAGTATTTCGGTATTGTAATATTTGACCTATTAAAAACAGGATGCTTGGTTACACGACACTGCTTCCTTTGCCACTCTGAAGCCTTATAGTTTTGCAGGAGAGTATTATGTTTTGTTTAGTTTATTCACATACTTTGATATTATTTTACAGCAATTAAAAATATTACTATGTGCATTTTTTGGTTTCAAGTTTGCGCCAGGCAGTCGTAAAAGTGCTAAAAAACTGTAGCATAGAAGTTACAACAGTAACTTAATAACAATAGTAGTCTTAATAGCACACAAGTATTATTCAGAGTCATGTAAAAATTTAGTCTAGTATCGCAATAAGCCACATAAAATTTCAATGAGGGCATTTATTTAGTGTCAAGTGATACAAGCTGGGCCGAGTATATCATGAGTAACAGATTGAATATGTGTAACTGAAATAACTCAAATAATCTAAAATTCGAATTGTAGACTGAGAAATGAAGTGCATGTTATGAATTGGATGAGCGTAAAAGTGTATGTACACAGAGTTTCTAAAAAACAAACTTGCCAGTCGTTTGAGCTATGTATAAATTTCTAAATATTCAAATGGTTAAAAGAATTGAAATATTTGAATACTGCTTTTAAAGATTTCAATACTATCTTTGAATATCTCAATAGCAAATCTCAAAAAGTCTTAGGTATAAATCATAAACTTCTTTTATTCTTGAGAGTTCTAAAGAAACTAGCAGATATCTTATTTTGTTTTTAGCAGGTTAAATGACTTACTCCTTGCCTTAACAGCTTGTAAAGAGCCATAGCCTCCTGTCAGGGTTACCAGGTTCAATTTTTACATAGAGTAATGACCATCTGTTCCCCAACCGTTTTGAAATCAGTTCAAGGCGCGTTTTCTTTATTTGCTTCGGATACATTTAAATGATATTTCTACAAAATATTATTTGCTGAAACATCATAAGTAAAATAGTTGTAAACTATTCGCCAATACAAAGATTGGTGACCTAATATGTTATGACAACAAAGAGAAACATTGATAAAAAGTAATAAAAAAATGAAAGCTTGAGTGCAGTTTTGGTTTTTAATTTTTAGTTACGTTGCATTGGCCACTTCAATAGTTAACACATAACAATTTGTTGAAAATCCAGAAATAATTTCTTATTCCTCAGGTTATTTTAGCAATATAATATGTAACAAACAGTAGAAGATGAATAACTTTCTTTTGTTCATTTCGTGGATCTTAAAAAATGACACATTATTTATCATTGGTCTATATTTATTGTATTCTGCAGTATATTATGGTTTCATTTGTACACTACTAAATTGACTACATTTCCATAAAAAATAAATAGTATAATATTATCGTCATCCATTCTGTAAATCCCGAAAAATTATAGGGTGCCTGTACAGGCGTTTCAAGACAAGGAGATAAATTAGTCCAAGGTTCAGTCTTACAGTAAAATAATATAATATAGTTGAATCTTATTCACAACTCTTTCCACGATAAAAAGAGTACATTTTGCTTATTGAAAAAGAATATTCCTCTTCTTCATAAATTAGCGATCTGACTTCAGCTGTTTAGAAAATTTGATCTTAGGGTACTACATGCTATTGTCTTTTTTTTCTTTGAAGAAGCTTCTGAGATAGATACTATAATAGTTATCCTTGCAAAATTTGTAACTTTTAACTAGGGTTTGAATAATTCAAAATGTTGTGATTCAATGTCATACTTGATCCACTGTATATTAGCAATTTTCAATTGTAAGCTGTTGCAGCTTCATATAACATTCATATTATTATATCATGTATGGTGATTTTGGCTGGGTTACACATTTGAGTGGAGAATTAAAATAAACAGAAAAATCACAGAAGCAATCTCGAACTATAAAATGTAGAGGAACTCTGGAACAACATTAAAGCATACAAGAAGCCACAGAAGAAGTAATAATAACTATTTCTGTAATTTGAAGTATGTGCTATAGAAGCACAGGGTGTCCCAGGTCCGATGGGATTTGGGGGTTACACCGATTTCCGTAGGAATTAGAAAAAAACCAGTTATGCATTAATATTTTGTTTTTGTTTTTTCAACTTGTTTTCAAACGTTGTCATGAAAACCCGCTATATTACAGGAAAAATAATTAAGAATATTAATGAAATGTCATAATATTGAAAATAAAGGTGACAAAATATATAAAATAAGCAATTTTTTGGTGACTTAGCCAACTATGGTTCTTTTTTTTTTATTTAAAAAAATAGAAATTTGTCTCATATCTCAAAAATCTTAAGAAATAAAATAATTTTAATAGTATTGGAATTCCTATAAGAATTTGCGTCAAAAATGTTCTTACAGTTTTAAAAAATATTCATAAACAATGAACTTCTGGCAATTAGACCAAAATGACTTTTGGCTTATATCTCCAAAACGATTAGAAATATCCGGACGAAGTTTGCGCAAATTGATTTCTTTTTACAAACAGATCCATAAATGCACAACTAGTTTTTTTCTAATTCCTACGGAAATAGGTGTAACTCCCAAATCCCATTGAATCTGGGACACCCTGTACATACTTCAAATCTTTTTGAAATTCACTCTTTCATTTTCATGAATGTTACTATCACTTTTATCACTTGCAACCATGTTTCTTCCAGAAATATCAAGATCAATTTCATCTTAAGGGCCACACACATTGTTTCTTGAAAAATGATATTTTACAGACATTATATATTTCACAAAACAACAGAAAACTGAAGAAATATAAATGACCACCCAGCAAACATATTTACTACACCATAATATTCATCACTAAAGACTTGCTTTTACCTGAAAGGGGTAGGTCATGTAGGACATACAAGTGAAAGTTATGTATTACATTGGCACCATTAAAGACTAAATTTTACTTAAAGGCATTAAGTAACAGAATAACTATCTTTCTGATAGGAAGCCTGATTAAATAACAGAATTGCTGTTGTATTTTATAGTATGCGGAGCAAAAATATTTATCATTTATGGTAGCGAATATGTTAAGAGAAACTTTTTTGTCAAAAGTTACTTTCTTCCAAGGATCTAAGAGATACTCAAGCATTAATCAGTTACTGTCAACTTACATTACAACTTTCTTTGGACATTGATTTATGATTGAAATCATGCACATTGGAGAAAATATTTCCAACTTTGCTAATTTTATACCACCTGAATTGGTATGCATCTCTAACAATTTATTGTATATTATTCTTTATTCTGTGTAAAATTAAACTAACAAACCACATTTACGGTATCACATTTTATTACTAAATTACCATTTGGAACTGTCCACTTGCTCAAGCGCCACTTGAATATAGCAAACACCGAATACAAATACAATAAATATATTTCTTCTAGTATTTCCGCAAGATATGTTGGAAGTTAAATAAATGTACAGTAAAATAATGAATCCCTTACTAAGTATAATACGCTACTCTAATGCAACCAATTATGTTGCTGGCTTAGCAAGGATGGACATGATTTCCATCATTGCCATGTTTTTCTCACTGTCCGGCTTATTCGCCAACATAGCTGCCACGAACTCACCAAAGATTTCTTCAGGTGATCTCTCCTGGGCTTCGGGCTTCTGCCTTTTGTGGTAGAAAGATTCGCTGTTGTCGCTCATACTCCGTTTTCTCGTTACCACATTTGTGGTATCTAGAGTACTATCTGGAGTGTGCGGCTTTGCATTGTTGGTACTGAAGGAAGAGCTGCCTAGAGATGTTTGCTGATAATTAACGTTCGTAGAACTGCTCGGTTGGTTTGGTGTACTGTCATTTGTTCTATCATCTAAAATATCATAGTCCGAATTTGCTTGTGACAACGCACAGCTAGTGTCACTAGTGGCAAACATATTGCTAGACTCTTCAATCTGCCAGTGCTTTTTGCGGTACTGAATCACACTGTCCAAAAATGACAGCTCATCTAGAAATTCCCATTTAGCTTCACCTTCCGAGTATTTCTGCTTTTGCCGGATATATTTTTCTCTCAAGCCCTTCCACCTGAGAGCGCAAGAATTAACTGAAATTCAAATTCATTTATTACAGATTTTATCAAATGCAAGTACTAATACCATCTGATTTTAAAGTTTGTGCAATAGCTTTCCATAGCCTGTCCTTTAATGTTTTGTCATGATAGTCCCTGCAGTGCCGATCCCACAATGCTTTTGATTCGTGAACTAATTTTATAAGTGTCTTACAGAAGTCGCTAGTAGTCAAATCCATTCCATTATAATTATTGGTATCCGATTCATCCTGAACCTGTTCGTCCATATCTGTGGAAGGGTCTTGTTTGATCGCTGCCACAAAATCGTCAGGTTGCGGTATACCCCAAGCCTGTGATTGCTTTCGTGTTATAATGTATGGATCGAGAAACTGCATATCCTGAAGTAATTCCCAAGGTCGGTAGCTGCTGCCATAGTGCACCAGCTTTTCTCGTTCACGGATATATTTCTCTCTTAGAGCCTTGAAAGCTTCTCTACATGCCGGACCTGGGCAGTACATGGCATTAATGTCATTACATCTTTTTCAGCCGTAGTTTACCTGTAGACTTCAGCTCGACTCCGATTTTGTTCCACAGACTCGCCTTGAAAGTCTGATCGCGGAATTTATCATGACTTCTATCCCACAGCGGTGGACATTGTGCCACAACTCTCACCAATGTTCGATGATCCATAAGAGGAATTCTACTATTTGTTTGCAGTTACAGAATCACCATTCTTATCATTGTGGTTACACTGTTGCACCACCATCGACTCGCCTTCTCTCCGCAAAACGCCAGGTATTTTAGTTTTTCAAGGAAAAGGTCAATTACGGAACTCTTAGTGGTCGTTAATTAATAGGCGCTGCACTAATTATCAGGTTGTTAAGGTTAGGATCGATAAAAGCGTCGGTGTTGTTTCATTAGAGCAGCGCTTCGGCCGCGGCGGTGCATTTCTAAAACTCTATTTGCAGAGCATAGCGGCTTTAATTGCGCAAAATGGTTTGGATGCAACTTATTTTGCTACATTTTAATTGCTCGTATTTAACAAATAATAATGATGTAATTAAAAACAGGCGACAGTGTCATTCCGGCTTTAATTCTCACTTGGCCCAATACCAATCTAATCCAAAATTGTATTTATAGAATTATGAGAGGACTGCATCGGTCGGCAAATTTAAAAAGAATCATGGGCCCCTTACAAACGATTTGCATTACGAAAGATGAATGTTTATTGCACATATAAGCCATTAATTTATAGCGATTGCTAACCATCGAACGAAGCAAATCATCGGACAACCAACTTTTACGCACCATCTATCATGCAAGTTCCGACAGGCGTGACCACATGCTAAATTATTTTATCATTTAGACGAGATTGTTTACATGTGTAATGATTGATTTTACTATGAAGAAGAAAACTAGCGATGATGAAAATTCATTCGGTTCAGTCTTGAGAAGGACCTAAATAAAAAAAGGAGAAGAAAGTGAGCATCGAAGCTATTCCCTGGACCCATTTCTTATGACGTCAATGCGCTACAAATAGGCCGGAACCGTGCACATACATATTAAATGTGCGAATACATAACCCAGTAGTTTCGAAAATACGAGGTCACAAAAAAAATTAGAAACTTGAATCCCGGAGTAATCTTATCAATAGATTTAGAATTGCATTATATTTAAAACAAAGTGTAACCCCGGTGAATATTTAACAACTTTATATTCACTCACAGGAAATGATAATCGTAACGGATATAAATAAAACAATTTTATACTTCTTATTATATGTAACAATCTTTATCAGTAACGTCGAGAGAGATATTTGATTGTCGGGTTTATAGGTCGTAAATTTGTATTGCACAGGGTGCTCTAGACGCACATGATGGTTCTTAAAGACAGTACTGTTTCAATGCACAGTAGTATATTGATGCACTCGAAGCAGTTATTTTTAGAAATCGTACTAAGAAAACATCTGTTATCGCGTAGGCATTAAATACCCCCTCCCATCCTCAGCTCGTCAGCAACCCCTACGTCCCTTGTTATGACCTTTTAAAGTGCGACTTCGTTGGATGTTTTTGTAAGCTTACAAATTATTTTATAGCTATGATTATAACATACATTTATGCAGTGCGCCTTAATTAGCATGTAACACTTGTATACAACCCTTCTGGCTTCTTTTACAACCAGATGTCTTAACTGACTCAAAACCGCATAGCCTCATCACTGGATACGAAAACATGAAAATTTGTGAGTACGTTGCTTATGTGGTACAGATTCTCCATTAAGATGTTTTCTTTTTGAAATTCCACTCCTAGAGAGGTAGAAAATAAAGAAAAATTGTGAGTCAATTCTGAAAATATTGAGTATAGGCATGTTGGCTTTTCCTTAAAATTTATGGAATTCTTGTTTCAATATTCAACTCCCAGAAGGAGTATCCATTTGATTTTTAAAGATTAAGGACGTGCTGTTTGTGCTTTTATAAGATACTAGGAGTTGCCCGCCAAAAGATGTTTTTGGCGTCCTAGACTGACAATTTTTCACCCGCCTTCCCTCAAATTTTTGCAAGGTGCGGACGTATAAATTTTTAATTAGACCGGCTTTTTCTCTGGATCAGAAACATGGGACAATTTAACGCCCATTGATAGTGGACGTAAGCATAAGCCGCCCATAGGAAATACGTAATACATAAAGTTGAATTAATGCAAAGCTTATGCGCTCGTTCATAATGCACTCCCGTAATTTTTACGTTTTACGTTCATTTGTAGTAATTTTTAATTTTTCTCTAGATTAATGTTTGCAACAGTAACAGAACATAACCCTGTAGTTGCAACATTCAGACTGACTTTAAAGTATATTCAGAAGTCTCACAAAAATAAAGGCATCGATATCACAAAGCTTAAAAGTATAGAAACAAGGTTAGAAGTTGAAGAACGAATAAACAGAGAAATACACAAAATAAAAGATAGTAATTAAGAACAAGATAATATAAACAACAAATGGAATAACATTAAGAAAACAATCTTAGAAACAAGTAAAACAATTTTAAAACATGAAAAGAATCGAAGAAAAAAGCTTGGATGAGAGACGAAATACTTGGACTAATAGTACAAAGAAGAAAAATAAAGAACACAAGTAAACAACGATATAATGAAATACATCGTGAAATACAAAGAAAAGTAAGACAGGCAAAAGAAAAATGGTTAAACGAGAAGTGTGACGAAATTGAAAGGCTACAGAAATTACACGATTCTTTCAACGTTCACAAAAAGATCAGACATTACAGGAGGCCATAAAAATAAACAAAGCTATGTACTAATAGATAACAAAGGCAAAATAATTCAAGATACAGAAGAAAAACTTAACACATGGAAAGGATATGTTGAGAAACTGTTTCAAGACGATAGAAACAGAGATTAGTAAAACAGAAACAACAAAAGGTCGAGACATAACAAACGAAGAAGTGCCATATGCACTTAAAAATATGAAAAGCGGAAAAGCAGTTGGCCCAGACGAACACCCCGCTGAACTACTAAAATTAATTAATGAAAATTTATAAAAGTGGAATAATACCTAAGGATTGGCTAGTATCAACATTTATAATATTTATATTATTTATATTATTCCAAAGATAGCTAATGCAAGAAGATGCGAGGAAAATAAAACCATAACTTAATACTAAAATTATTCCTAAAAATTATATATAAACACATATACAGTAAATTAGACTATGATATCGGTGACTCACAATTTGGATTTCGTGATGGAGTTGGCACTAGAAACACTATTCTGTTTAAACGTACTAACTCAGAGGTGTTTGGATGTTAATAAAGATGTGTACGCGTGTCTGGTGGATTATGAAAAAGCTTTTGATAGAGTTCGGCACGACCAACTTATACAAATCCTAAAAGAAAAGAAAATCGGTTCTTAAGACATTGCAGTCATAGAAAACCTATATTACAACGAAACAGCTAGTATTAAAATAGATAATAGACGTTCAACAGATATAGAGATAAAGCGTGGAGTACGGCAGAGATGCGTGCTTTCTCCCCTATTATTCAATTTATACTCCGAGAATATATGGGTGTTAAATCTGGAGAATCACATGACACCAAAACCTTCAAGAAAAACAAAGAAACGCCAATAACATGTGCATTATGTGAAGGTTCACACTCTACTAAATACAGAGAATATGAATATTACAATTATCACAAAAATAATAGAATGATAACAAACATACAACAGCCTCAATTAATACAACGTACACATAACTTTTTCCAGTCAAATCAAACTATAACTGAACATTCCTTTTATAATTATGCAAATACAATAATGAATTCTGGAAATTAGTCAAATAAAATGAAAATATCACCCACGTATTAAATAAATTAGGAGATCACAGTATATTTAACCAGATTATTCGACAAAATAGCATGGTCCTAAACAAGCTGATTATGTTAATATCCAAACTGAAATAATGACTAAGTTTCTCAGATTACTACAATGGAATGCCATCACAATGATTCAACATAGAGATGAAATAAACGTATTTATCCATCAAAATTTAATAGATATTTTTTATATTCGTGAAACTCACTTTACAAATACTTTTACTTTACAAAATACTTTAAAATACCTTACTATACTCTATATCATACTAACCATCTAGATAATACTGTTGATGCCGAAACAGTTATATTAATAAAATCAAAGACTAACATTACATATTACCAAAATAAGAAAAAATCATCTCCAAGATATTACAATTAAAGTTAAAACAATGCCGTATGAAATAGTAGTCTCTGCAATGTACTATCTACCTAGCTATAACTTAGAAAGTAAAGACTTTCAACATTTCCTTTGAACACTTTGTTCGAAATTTATAATAGAGTGAGAATACAACAGTAAGCATACACTGTAGAGCTCCAGAATTATTACAACTAAAGATAAAGAGCTATCAAACCTTCAATACAAAAAGAATTACTCATTCTTAATCTATTGGATTTCTTTATGGTTTACACTATAACCTCAACTCATACTAATATAGCTATGACCTATCTTCAGATCTTCATATCTGCCATAAATTTTAAGAAGTCACTTAAACTGCACAAAGCTGCGCAAGAGGCTGTCAAACAAGCTACACTCCACCTAGAAGCAGATGAACAAAAATTATATATTCTTGTAGCAGACATAAAAGGATCAGGATCGTAGTGATTCCAAGTGATAAAACAATCTAAAACCGAATAAGTAATATACTAAAACAAATTGAAAGAAATGAGGGACTTTCATAATGCATTACAACTTTTAACTATTATGAAAACTCCATTTGTAGACTAATCATAACATTTCTAAAATCTGTAACATCGTCTCCATTACGAATAGAAGCGGATACAGCCACATGGGTTAGAAATAATCGAAAAAAAGTTATTTGCACAACATCTAATCAAAATATTCACTCACAAAACATATAAGTTGTCCTCGACAATAATATTGTATACATGGCGCAAATAACAAATAGAAAATTTGTACCAACGAGATCAAAGAAAAAAATTACTCTGTTAAATATTCACAAAGTACCAGAAACTGATATGATAACATCAAAAATTCCAAAAGAATTAAAAAAAAGGGATAGTGATGTTAACATACCGCACCTCTAGAAGAACAATGTTATTATTCAAAAATCTGCCATTTTGAGCTAGACTTACCTAAGGAACCTACAGAATAGTGAAGAACATCGGAACTCTATTTTCGATAATGGCTGCTAGACGGCAAAAGTGACATTGTACTTTTAAGTCGTCCTTGACACGTGCATTAATGGAACATTGTCACTTGTGATTTAATAGAGTGCAGTTCTTTGCGACTTGAGTGACACATTATTTACACACTATTTTGCGTTTTACAATTACGTAAGTCTGGCAAATGTGAATATCTAGAGACAAGAACAATGGTACAACCAAGGAAAAAATATTTTTCAGTCTTGGAGGGAACGCTATGATAAATAACGGCAAAATTATTTAAGTATTTATAATTAGGATCCCCAGCTCATAACTGATCCAAATATTGTAATGAAACTGCAGATTTTGTACTGACAAACTGACAAACAAAAGAAGATTGCAGTTTTGTTTTTCTATTTTTTTTTTTTTTTTTTGCGAAACAGCTTGTCTTGAATTGTGGCGATCTTTTAGGGGTGCGATGTATACTTTACGATGTTTTTTCTAAATAAAACACATAATATTGGAATAATCCGAATTTTACTGTTAGTATAAAGTACAAATTTAGCAGTTATGTATGAAATGAAATTAAGTTTTTTAGCATTTATAATAACAGTGTTGCCAGTTTCGTCCTGAAAAAAGTACGGGTTGGTGATTTCTCCATTCCCCACAATGTACACCATACAGTTCACAAATGTACGGCATTTCTGATGAACTATGATATTTAGATACCAATTGTATAAATAAAAACTTTCAACATCCACAGAACGCAAACGACGCGCAATTCAAGTTTGTATTAAAGTTTAATTTGGATCACCCCCTATATTCAACGCCATTGTAAAATTACAGTATTAGCCCAAGTGTCTCAAGATATCTGAATTTATTTGGTATATTCATAACAGAGTCTAAAAGCAATTAACTTCTGTCTCTTCATACAGACTAATAAGGCTAATATTATAACACATCCATTATATTTTTAATGCAATTCCTAACCACCAGTTTGAGTTTCCTCATGAACATTCTACAATACAACAATGCCACAAATAGTTCATGTAATTAATGAAGTCATTGAAAAAAATACAGCTCGGCGGCTTTTTGACGTGAATCAAGCATTTAACAAGGTCTGACATGAAGGCCCTTTTATAAAAAATTCAACAATTACCAACAGATTTTTTCTGCCTTTCAAAATCATATGTGAGAAATAGATATTTTAGAACAGTTAACGACAAATTTTCTCAGTTCCAACTCCTCAAATTTAAAGTTCTTCAAAGTAGTGTTGGAAGGGGTCAGCTTATGTCTGATATACCTACATCAAATTCGACCACAATAGGCACATTTGCAGATAAAGATCCAGTAATAATGTCTGCAAACCTTCAAGACCATCTTTTCCAAATAGGGGAGTGACTTAAAATATGGAAAATAAAAGACAATGAAAAGAAGTCGCAACGTGGAACCTTTACATTAAAGAAAGAAAAAAACGTCCTCCAGTATACATTAACAATACAGAAATACCCTTAGCAACGTGTGTTAAGTATTTTGAAATTCATCTTGATACTATACTTAACTGGAAAAACACAAGAAAAGAAAGCAAATCGATTTTAAAATGTGAGAACTGAACTGGTCGATTGGTAGAAACAACTCTGTCATAAAGCAATCTGAGCCTATGGAATTGAGTAGTGAGTTTGCGCTAGCAAGTTCAGCATAGCTATAATACAACGACCGTGATTAAAAATCCTAAGAGCAATAGTTGACGCTCCATGGTATGTCATGGATCACGTATTATATTAAGACCTCCATATCCTAACACTCCAAGAGACAATTCACAAGGGAAACCAAAAACATTCTCAGAAATTAGAATCGCACACCAATATTTTTATAATTCTATAGCCGCTAATGCAAGAAAAAACCAAAAAAGATGGGTTGTAGAGGCCTTTTCTATAGAGAAGAGTATAGGACAGTATTAGTTTTTGAAAATAACAAGTCGTGGAGGAATATTGTGAAGAGTTTTGGGCCCAGCGCAGTACCTTGGGGCACTCCCGCTTTTACAACCCTCGATGTCGAGTAGTTATTATGAAATATAACTGTTAGCTTCCTATTATTCAGAGATTAGTAAATAAGTTTTATTATTGGCTTGGGGTAGTTTAGTTTGATAAATTTCTGCTCGTTATAGTTAATGACCATATCGTTGATTATGCTTGCTACTTGTTGTGTCCTTCTTTGAAGTCGAAATGGTGGGACACGTCAATGCGTTCTGAGTTTTCGAAATTTAGTATCTTTTTAAGGACCACTTTCTGCTATTTCCCCGAAATTGTTAATCAGACTAATTGCTGGATAGTTATTCGGATCATCGTGATTTTTTACGGGTTTTGGGATTGCTACTACATCTGCCATTTTCCATGTGGTCGGAAAATATTTTAATTTGATGGTGGATTTACAAGATCAGTGTTCTGCCACCGAACTATAGAGGCGTTGTGTTGTGAAAAAGTGGTAAAGTTTTGGAACGAAAATGCATTAAATCATTTCTTTTTATTTTTTTGAATTTTTTTTAGATAACATTATTTTTACTATTTATTAAAAACACGTAAAATTGAGTTTCATTCATAGTGTACCTGTTATTGTACTTCCTCTGCTGTCATAAAATTTGTTGGTGTTCATTATGTAAAAGTTACACACACACATTTTGCATATTACATTAACGAAGAGCATAAAATATCAAACTATAAATATGTATACGAGTTTTTTAAAATTCTATTTTCTATGTCTGGGAGGGAGTGGGGGTTAAAATCATGTGAAACATTCTAGGATCATTTTCAAAATGGCTAATTGCATCACGTTGAGTTTTTGGTATACACATTCTTCATTAAAATTTACAGAACTTGTGTTTCATGTTTTTCAATGTTCAACAACCAAAAGGGTGAAATACATAAAAGAACATATTATGAGGATTACATTTTTTTAAATTTATGCCTCCAAAAAGCCTACGACATTGGATATTGAACTATTCTTAATTATTGAGATAGTCTTTAGAATTCTCAAAATTCATCTCCTAAGAGAGAGAAATGGGAAGGTGCAATATAGAAACCCAAAAACACTAGCCATACGATACATCAATAGAATAAAAAACAGAATGAGTTTTTAATCAGACAAACTTAGCATGTAACATATCATTAAATAGGAAATGGAACAATATGATTGCTTTTCTTGTTCAAACTTCTCATTTCATTCATCCTCTAAGAAAGTGAAGTGTTGGTAAGCTATTGCAACCCAGAAACTCGAGACATGTTTACCTTTCAAAACTAAATACATCCTAAAGAGGGGGAATTGTAATGCAGATTGATAAAACACGAGACAAATAATTTTATAGGGAATTTAACGAGCTCTGAAATTAATTTCTGGATACTATTTATGAAATTTTTTTTATATGATGATGGGATGAAAGTAAGCTCAGGAATATTAAACAGCAGGGGGGGGGGATAATTGCAAAGAAGAATGAAGAGCAAGTAACAACACGGGGTAAAAAAGGGAAGGAGGACGAAATTAGGAAACTGCTGGAAGGAAGGAGAGAGAGAATTGGAGATGCAGAGGGAGTTAAGCAGGGAGACAGTCTGAGTCCTCTGTTATTTAACATTTACATGGACAAAATCTTAAAAATGTGCAAGAAAAACATGCCCAAAATAATAGATGAGTATAGAAAGCTATGCCCAGTTCAACAACAGAGCCTGTACGCAGACGATATAATAATTATGGGAACCAGCCGGATTAACATACAAAAGTCACTAGATCAATGGGATAAAACAATAGCACAAATGGGTATGGAAATGAACACAGGAAAAACAAAAGTCATGATAATAAATGAAAAACAGGATCAACAAAATATCAAGTGTGGTAAAGATGAACTAGAATAAGTTTTCGCAATAGATCATTTGTGAACAAAAATAAGCGACAACAGAAAAACAAACGGAGATCCTAAGTAGGATCAGAAAAGCCACCCAAGTATTTTATCAACTTAACAAAACAATATTAGGAAAAAAAGAAATTGGTATAAAAACCCAAACAAAAATCTACAATACAGTAGCAGTACCCATCATGATATACTGAAGTGAGACCTGGCCAGTAACAACAAAACATGGAAGTAAAATAACAGCAACAGAAATGAAAAGAGACAGATGTTGAAATTAAGAGATAAGAAAAAGCGTACAACAAAAGCCACTCACCCAAATAATAGAAGAAAAACAACTGAAATGGTTCGGACACATTCAGAAAATGCATAAGGACGTACTAACCAGAAAAATAGCAGAATCCAAAAAACAGGAGAAACGAAAGGTTGGAAGACCAAGCAAGAATATGGAACAAAGAATAAAATAATTGGCTAAGAAAAGGGGGAAACAGTTAGTCAACTAAAGCAAATGACAGAAGGTGTGGAGGACATGGGTGGACACTCCATTATAACAGAGACTGTAAGGCAATAGATAAAGAAGAAGAAGATATTAATAATATTAAGGACACTTTACCAAAAGACATAATTTATTTAAAAACAGTATATTTTTATTTGACTATAAATTGGTGGAATTACATGCCTTCCAAATATGTATCACCTAATAATAATAATGGTAAGGCTCTACGCCCCGCGTGGGAGCACGGCCTGCGAACTGAGAGGTTAAGGCTGTCATACGTTCGCTCTCTCTGCCCGGTCGTCGCGCACCATCTCTGATGCGGGGCAATAAGGCAAGCACCGCGCCTAAGACGACCGCCATTATTACCCCTTGTTCGAATGAACGCAGGTACTCAATTATTTTTAGAGACTGAGTAGGCCACCCGCCAGGCATCAGAGAGCACCGGGAATTGAACCCGGGTCCTTCAGCATCGCAGCCCGCCCCTCAACCACGGGACCGCGCTGGCACATGTATCACCTAAACGAGATCAAAAAATTGTGATATTTATGTTATTGTAATGTATCCTAATGTATCACGTATTGCTGATGTATCACTAGTCGCATTTTCGAAGAGGCACAACAATCACTCTACCCATTGAAAATGTGCATTATTAAAGATTTAGAGAGAGAACATTGAGTTTTTGTGAACCACCTAAGGATTTTTTAGCCTCATATACAATACATGTACATGTACATCAGTAAAGATTTTATTCGAAAATGGTAGTCCACTTCTAGGCTTTCCAACACCCATGTGTTTTGTTGACTGTAGTCTTTATGCTAGTTGAACCATGTCAATATGCAAAGGCAGATGTTTTGTATTCAGGTACAGTGAACTGCAGTGAAACAAGGTTATTGAACCCTCAATAACATTTTTACTTATTGCAGAAATGTTTTGAACATAACAACGGGTGCAAAGGTGCCCTAAATTTTTGATAACTATAACCAGAACAGTTTACTCCAATTTTATTATTAATATTTCAGCTGTGGGCTGATTTGATGCATTTTATTTAAATAAATAAAAATAAGTGTTCTTACAAAACTTTCCTCTCCTAATGGTGTAATAAGTTTTCATTACAATACTGTATTATTCGTTTATATAGCGACTTATTCCTATTAATTACAACATGTTTTTATTATTGCTATGTAATATTCAGAATTGTCTTAATACTACAATGAGAACGACATGCATTTCAAAACATGTGAAGTTGTATCCTTGTTGAAACACCTTGTATTTTTTATGTAATTTTGGATTGGTAAATTGGATTTGATTTTGTTGTAATTTTGGTTTTTTGTTCTAGAACCATTGCAAATAGTAGTGGCGACAGGACCCTTCACCCTACACAATAATCTATCATACCAACCTTTGCAAGATTTACTTAAATACGTTACAAGTCATTTGCCACATGTACTTATTCTAGTGGGCCCCTTCATTGATGCATCACAGGAAAATGTACAAGATGCTACGTTAGCTGAAACGTTTGATGTATTTTTTGAATCACTTGTTGATTGCGTCATGACACCACTTGAGGGGTAAAAACTAGAAATTTATTACATACGTAGTTTAGCTTCAATTATTTTTAGCTTAAATGTTCAAGTGGTTTTGATACCATCTCATAAGGACGCCCATCACCACGTTATCTTCCCCACACCGCCATATCAGCTTAAGAAGAAATTCTCTAATTTGCATTGCATGGCAGATCCGAGTTTGCTAAACATAGAAGGTCTTACATTAGGTGTTACTTCTGCAGATATACTGTTACATCTTGGTAAAGAGGAGGTATGTGGTTCATCAACTGCTGGAGATCGGATGAGTAGGCTAGCTTCGCACCTCCTCTGCCAACAGAGCTTCTACCCACTTTATCCCTCCGATGAAGACATTTCAGTGGATCATGAGCTGCTGCAGCAATATGGAACGATAGAGGAACCACCACATATACTCTTGGTTCCATCTAATCTTCGATATTTTATTAAAGTGAGTACATTTTTAAATTAATAAATTATTATATTAGAATTCTTCTCTTGGAAAGTTAATGAATTGTGCTATCATCTTTATTATAAATCAAATGAAAACAAATGTGAAAGAGAAACTATTGATTATGTATGCAACTATTCGTACATTACCTACTGCATTTCTTTGCCTCTTATCACCTCTTTAAATAGTAATTATTGGGAGCGAAGTCTGGTAAGTATGATGGATGTGAGAGACATTCAATTGTAAGTGTTCAGTAGTTGCAACTATTGGGCGTCATGAGATCTAGAGAAACTAGAACATATCACAAATGACTATCAAAATTTCAATTAGTTTTATTTATGCTCACTTGGTGTTTTTTATAACATTGGATTCTGATGATCCTCAGTATCTCTAACCTGGTTGAGAAACGTCTACTACATAGTTTGACATTGATAACCGCACCTCATATTCAGAGTTGTTGCATCTGGATAGGCAAGCGGCCCCGAAGACATTGTTATTGCCAGTGTGGCAGTCTGATCTTCTTTATCACTAACTACTACAATATTTTGTGTATTGTATAATACAATTACATTTTTTTGTATAATATAATTTCATGTTGGCAACTTACAACTTCCAAATAAATTAATGTAAAGCAAATAGCCAAGGGTTTAGTATTTGTAAAACATTTGACCATGAAGCGATAATTTTTTTGGTTTCTAATTATCTATTTTTCCATTTTTGTTATATCTGGCATTTTGCGTTTGTTTTCTACACTAATTCAGGATTTTGTGTCCTGTGCCGATTTAACTTTTGGATTTTTCCTACATTGCAGTCCAATAAATGAATGAATCCAACTTATTCAGTTTGTTTTTGACTTTAGTTTGAGGAAAAAATGGATTAAACATTTTATTTTGTAGTAACGCCATCAGCGACATTTCATATTTACTGTACTATTTAGGTTTTTTATTTTTCAAACAGCGACAGCGATTATACTTTTCGTTTATGTGCTTATTTCTGGAAATTATGCAAAATTTTGACATCCAGACAAGGATTTAAGAAGCAAAGGAATTTTGATACTGTCATTCACCATTTAGTGTTCTCAGTAGGATTTTGATTTTTAAAATATTTAGCGTGTTATTTCTGCATATATAGGTGCCAAAATAAGGTTATTCTATTAAAGCCAAATACAAAAAAACTAATATATGTTAATTTTTATAGCTCTTAATTAATTTTTACTGTTCTAATTAAAAAAAGGTTTTTGCTTTATTAATTTACAGAAAATATTTTATGCTTCGTTTTACAGCACATTAACGGGTGCATTATAATAAATCCAGAGCGTCTGTCCAAAGGATACGTTGGAGGAACATTTGCACGAATTCAAGTTCTTCCAGCCAATGATAAAAAAGCAGCAGCAAACATTATTGCCCAGATAATTAAGATTTAGAGTACTAATTAATTTAACAAACATATTGTTAGCGTTTTGTTACTTTTTTATGTCAGGCTTGACAGCTCTGTATGTACAATACACTATAATAAAATGAATCTTCTTTTCCGAGTTGCACTTTCTTTGTCTTTATGCCTAAATGATGCATTCTGTAAGCCACTAAAATCTGCCTG
Organism: Sinelater perroti; assembly: GCA_036346155.1. NCBI lineage: Eukaryota > Metazoa > Arthropoda > Insecta > Coleoptera > Elateridae > Sinelater > Sinelater perroti. The sequence goes on from JARFIY010000359.1 coordinate 2,488,093, forward strand.
CCTGTACCGTGAGCTTCGCAGCTGCAACGAGGTTGATGTAACAGAACGTGAAGATGTTCATATTTCTTTGTGGGTGCTAATCACGCTGATACTTCTAATGACAATGTTTTGCTTGGTGTTGTTAGGTAAGTTCAGGTTAGTGTTTTGCTCTGCATAGTTGAAGGATATTTCTGTGCCAGGTGTATGCAAAGGATTACTGGGCTATTTTCTGTGTGCACCGGTTGGCATGTGGGGCTTGGGAATGCTGATTGACATGCCTCAACCATTGAAAACTTATCAAGAGAAAGAGCTGCATGATAAACCAGTTAGGTATGATGACATCGGATGGCCGGTGCACCCTGAAACTGGAAAGCGATCTGTTCGCGCTTTACCGAGGTATAATTTTTATGCATAAAATTTATAGCCATCTAGTCTATTAAAAATACTAAAATTATGTTCTGTTTAGGACAACCGAATTCTTTCTCAACATGATATTCTTCCTTACTTACCCCGTGGCTCTGATGGTGACAATATGTAGCTCGTGCTGCTTTCAAGAGGCTAATGAAACGGATAATAAATACTACCGATGTGTTAACACCATTGTTTTTTCCGAGTGCACAGAGAGTATGAAGAACATGAAGAAGGTACTTCTAGAAGTCAATTTATAGCAAAAGACACTTTGTTGTAATTTCAGGATTCAACTAAAATATTTGGAGAAGGAATCTATGATGATTCTGCTGCAGATACAACAAAAAGTTTAAAGGTATTGTTTAATTTGTAGAGTTGACAAATAAAATAAAACAGTTATAGACAGAGAAGAGTGGATTTAAGGGTAGAAAAGAATTATATTGTGAGTGCAATTTGGATGACAATGCTAAGAAAAATGGTAAAAAGGTGATATGCACTTTGATTTTATTAAAATAAATATTGACATGTTATGGTTACAGACAGTAAATAAAGGGAAACCAAGAGAAGGTCTGTTTTGTCAGTGTAATTCTGCAAATGGTGACAAGGTACTGTAAAGCTTCGTTTTAAGTTGCTATAGGTGTATAAATAAGTTCTCAGCTTTAGATTTCACAGGACGCAAATCACCGTTTACATGTAACGTATTACTCCGCCGTCTTGCGATTTTAAAGCAATGACATTTGGTCTTTCGAAACATCATGCAATTTGGCGTTTGATGCACATAACTTCAATAATCAGCTGTGCTCACAATGGCAATCACAAAAGAGCATATTCGATTTTCTATCCACTTCGCGTTTCATCTTAAAAGGAAAACGCTGCTGAAGCCACTGAAATGATTTGTGCTGCATACGGTGAGAATGCTGTAAGTCATGCAATGTGCAAAAAGTACCAAAGATTTCGCAGACAAGAGTTTAGTCTTGAAGATCAACCACGCGCTGGACACCCTCAAACATTTGACACAGATGAGCTGCAGACGCGTTAGGCTGGGAACTTCTCCCACATGCGGCTTATAGCCCAGACATGGTCCCTTCCGATTATCATTTATTCCAGTCATTACAGCATCACTTGGCTGACACGCACTTAAAAACAGAAGAAGTCCGAAAATGCATCGATAACTTTATCGTCTCGAAGCTAGTGAGCTTCTATCACCAGGGAATTTGCAAGCTACCCGAAAGATGGCAAAAGGTCATCGATGCCAACGGAGAATACTTTGATACTTAAGCTATTTTGTTTGTTTTTAAATAAAACTTTAATTTTGCAAAAAAAAGCTGAGAACTTATTTGTACACCTATTATAAAACAAAGATATATATATATATATATATATATATATATATATATATATATATATATATATATATATATATATATATATATATATATATATATAAGAAGAATATGATTCATCATTATCTTTATTGGTTAAATAGATTATTCATAAATAGTAATTTTGTCAAACTTTAATAATGTGCAAAAGCATTTATTATTATTTGTAGTATAGTATGTTACACTTAGTTGTAAAAAATTGTAGAGTATGGCGAAAGAGGTTTTAGCCAAACCGATATTTACAAATTTTATTTTTGGGTATATAACACGTAAAACAACATAATGGGGCCTATGTAACCTTCTACCTCAATGAAATCCTAGGGAGTTTGTACTGTATTAATATTGGCTTGTTTCCTGATCTAAATTTTGAAATAGAAAACTATATAAAAAACGTTTCTAATAAAACGTTGTACAAGAGAATCTATAGATAACCATAGTAGAAACCAATGCGGATTTTTTTAAGTTATAAAGTATCCAATTCAAAATTTTTCGCGTCAATTTAAAAGAATTGCCAGAGGTACAGACATTTTGTGTACGAATCAACCAATGGGTAAATCAAATTACTTAGGTTTTGTCTTGCTTGCTCTGTGAGTTCAAGAAACCAGCGATTTTTGTTTTTTTTTAGGTTTTTGGCTGTAGACCCAAAACTACCTAAGTACAACCCTCTCCCCCATAATCAAAATTTTTATTTATCCACTATGCTTTCCCCCGTTACTACATATTAATCACTTTAATAAACGTATTACTTTTTACACTTACAATTGAGTGTGAAATGATATTTTATAACATGAGAACATATACAAACATTTCATATTTTTATAATCCTAATCAATGACGGCTTGAGTTTAATTTAAACAAATAGCTAAAATTTGGGTCATAATTTTTATATTCATTTTAATGATACTACTAAATGCACTTAAGATGAGGACGTTGAAACCATTACCTACTAATAATTTTCTACTCTTTGGTAATTGAACTATTTTTCGTAATTTCCTTTTATTATACATGTTTGTTTACATATTTTGGGGAATAATAAGGGATTTGCTTGATGGCAATGTTTTTCTTTACAGTCTTCATCAATAGTTTGTTTGCAAATTTGAATTTCATCTAAGCATTTGATGTGATTAGCTGTTAAATTTGGACTTTGTAGAAGAGTACATTTAGTTTCACATAATCGTAATTTTAAAAATTTGTAACATTGATGAACGCGCATTTTTGGTGAATTTGGCCTGAATTTCCTCACCCTTGCTGTTGGTAATTTGTTGTCTCATAATAAAATCAACAACAAAAAATTAGTGAAACACTTTTAAATGGTTTAATAACTAAACAAAGTCTGATAGATGTCATAACAATTTGTTTTCTCAAGTCATTTTGGACACTATATCTCTAAAGATGTAATTTAGAAAATTTTCTAAAATAGCTTTTGGAACCAATATGTAGGCGTAGATTTTTTAAAAGTATGAAAAACATTAAAAAATTGAATAGTACTATTATAAGAAAAAATGGGTGAAATTTTAAAATTAATAGAGAAAAATAGAAAACAATGGGAGCTCTTTACAGATCTAATATAGATACTACAAAAAATCAACTATTTGCTGCCGAAATGAAAAAAGCTCTGTCCAAAAAATCGCTGTAATAAAATTTTTGCCTGTAGGTCCAACAGGACTAATAATAATACCTACATGATCGTATGCAATTATCAGTATAACCTTTGCCTATTGGGTGTCAAAATGGTTTTCGTTACAATGATCCTTGGTGGGTAACAAACAATTCTGTTATTTATCATAAACAGAACATACAACCTCATTTCTTTCTGCAACAACCAATAACTGTGAATATGCACTCCAAATCACAACAAATACCCCAACAGGTTATTTTTATTCAACGACTTCCTGTATTTCCTTTCATTGATTCCAATCTTACTAAGAAAGCAAACAATGAATATATGTTAAATAAGTACAGAAAACGCCCTAAAAACGACATTATTCAAATCTCATATGTGTATATAAACAAACAACTTTGAAACTTAAAATATCAAGTTAAAATTTAGTTTAAATTTTCTGAACATTACACAGTAATAATCAAAACATCCAATAAACACTAAATTTTACATATACCAATTTAAACAAAAACGATCTTTTTGCGTGATAAAACGTACATAATATCCAACCATTGACCAAACTCTAGCAACTTAAAGATGCTGAAAAAAGAAATAAACATTGTCTATCATTTAAAATTAAACTAGCTTCAAATCTCAATAATAAAGATAATACATGAATAGGGTATTAAACTTCATTGTCAAAGTAGAATCTCCAGACTTTAAGCGTGTAATACCACAGTGACAAAAATGCCAGAGTTATAGTCATACAAAAGCGTATTGCTATCGTAACCTAAGATGCGTCAATTGTTTTGGAAACCATTACACACAACAAAAAACGTTAATTATGAAGAAAGTCACGGAGCTAACTTCAAAGTCTATGTTGCCTATAAACAGCTGTAAAAGAAAACCTTCCTTTCCCTACGAAGCCGCCAAATAATTTCAACCCAATCAAATAAAATCTTAAACACTTAAATATAGCTCCTAGGATTCCTTACACACACACACACGCGCGCGCGCGCACGCACGCACGCACGCACGCACACAACTCTTTCATATCGTGCCATTAGTCTCCTCTTTACAGTGTTTGAGAAGCACTATAGATAAATGGTCTATTATATTTAATAAAAAAATAACAAGCTGAGTGTTCGAGAAGAATATTATAAACTATTAAATAGAGCGATTGCTAATGTTCGAAAAGAAGAACGAAAATAAACAGAGAAAATCGTCATAGACAGATGCAAATGATGAACACTACAAATATTTGACCACGAGAGCAAGCGCAAAAGAAATAGTTTTTTATTGGGACTAGTTTTACAAAAAAGTAAACATTGTAAAAGAATTCAGTTTCATATATTTCCAAACTTCAAATGGTTGACTAGAAAAATTTCTCATTTGGCGTACAATATCTTTTAAACTGTTTTGATGAATTGGCTGACATTGATCAAAGAACTGTTGCCGATTTAGTAACCGTCCTTTCATTGTTATGTAGTAGATATTTGAAATGTTGTGTTTAAATAATAATACTCGTCGTCATCTTCTTTTTTAGCTTTCACGTTATACAATTTTTGACATATCTGCAATGAGAATATCGAATTGTGACCATATTTTGAGTTTGTCAAAGCTTTCTGCTGTGTTTCTTTCGTCAAGAACTGCCATTAAAAGTAACACCTACTGCAAAATTCTCAACAAATTTTCAACGAACTTCAAAAGTTCGTTACTGAATTCTATATGTCCGTCTGTCTGTCTGTCGCTGTCACAAAATTATGGATTTTTTAAAATTTTAAAATGGATTCTTATAGGAAATTTTACGCTGATTTCAAAATCGAAATCAAAAAGTTTCTATCTCGAATAGTTTTCGAGATATTCGACTTCGAATTTCGGGAAAATTTCGACATTGCGATTTTATGAGTAATTCTTAAAGAAAATTTTACGCTGATTTCAATAATGAAATCGAAAAAATTCTATGTCGAATAGTTTTCGAGGTATTCGACTTCGAATTTCGGGAAAATTTTCGACATTACGATTTTAAATGTGATTCTTATAGGAAATTTTACGCTGAATTCGAAAATGAAGAAAAAATTCTATGTCGAATAATAGGTTAAATAAAAGGTTTTTTTAAGTTCGTTCTGGGATTGCTTACAGAGCAATCTCTTCGCCGGCCCCATGTTTTGTAATAACTTAGCAGAATGTTAAAGGAGTTCTGCATAATGGTAGCCCACCTCACACATCAAACCAAAGAAAAGTTTTTCTGGAGAAGAGTCATTGGGTCTTTGTGTAGTTTTTGGTGCATAGTCAAAATATGGCTTGGTCATCTACATATTCAGAAAAAGATTCAACGAACAAAATAAATTGCAAATCGCTGTTGGGCAGGATATATACTATAAATAAATATTTAAAGATGTACAAGGATAAACGACTACGTAGAGAAACAATAGTAATACCATATTTATTTGTTTTAAATTTTGTAGAATAAATGTATTGATAGAATTTTGACAGCACTAGTACCTATGTGACATTGGGGTCACCTCAAGTCGTAATACTTTTGTTTCTCATTTATAATTGGTGGTTAATGGACTTCCACTTTGCCGGTGTACTATGTGATGATTTCAAGATTTTTTGCTGTTACCATTTGATATCAGTTGATCAAATATCTTGCCAAATAAAAGACTTTAAACAGCACAAATTGTTACTAAATAATGTAAACAACAGTCAATTAAAGCGGATTAATAGTTGATAAGTCATAGATATGTTGATAGCAATAATTTTTTTATTAAATAATTTCGTTAATCAGTGAATACAATCGAAGTGCTTCGGATTCGCGGCGCGCGGCGACTCGCATCTAAGTGTTCGTCGTTTAAATACTCGAAAAAAACAAAAAATTCTATTTTTTATTAACTATATTTCTGTAAAAATGTCTGATCTTTCGATCTAGATGGTCTAAAAAAGTCAAAAAATTGAAGATACAAAGATATAACGTTTTTCAAACTTTTACATTACAAATAATGGTACCATTGGAAAGCTGAGAAAAAAATACGTAAGACTATGTTCTCAAATCATTTTTTTATTAATCTTTTGAGCCCGAAACGACGAGATGAAAACGTCGTGTTAGGCGCTCGCGCGGTCGCCTGCGGCAGCGCTGGGGCAGTCGAGGCGTTTTGCCCCATATGCATATAGTTTTGGCCCAACGCTGTCTTGCTCTTGTAAATATAAATGCGACAATGCTACAATTGGATGACGTTCCTCTCAAAAAAAAGCAAAAGCCAAAATCCAGAAACTTAATGCACTCGATCTATGTGTATGACACTGATATTATCGAATTATTATTTATTCCACTCAAAAATTTTCTTTGTGGTAACAGTTTAAAAACATAAAGAATTAGTTGAAAAATGGATAAAGGCCATCGGTTATAATGGGCTATTTTCTAAAAATCGAAGGGCGAGTTTCCAGCGCATTAAAACCGGATATCCTCGAATGGTAATATGGTATAATAATGGTAATCCAGACAGAATAATCCCTGGCCCTTCAGGTTGGGGTTGGCTACGGCCAACAACCCATTTCCGTAAAAGAAAGCCGTTACGGAACCTTCAGAGAAGCCTCGGAAATCAGGACATACAAAATATTTACTTATATACTAAGTAAGAATATCAAGCAGGGTTCAAACTTAGTAGATCCAAGTAACAAATTTTACTTACCTGGGAGTAAACCTATCCAAAGATGTGAGAAACCAGATTCGAAGAAGAGTCGCCCAGGTAAATAAAGCGTACTTTGCTCTCCTATACATACTCAGATCCCGTAATGTACACCCAACGAATAAGATTCGAATCTATAAAAGCATAATCAGACCTATAATAATATATGGATGCGAAACATGAGTCCTAACACAGAACACGGGAAACTACATTAACGCCTTCGAGAGGAAAATCCTGAGACGCATATTTGGACCAAAGCAAGAAGATGGAGCGTGATCAAGATACAACCACGAGTTATATGAAAAATATAAAGAGATTTCCTTCCATATCTGAATTCGCCAGAATCCAAAGACTACAGTGGGTCGGTCATGTAGTTAGAATGGGAGAGCAGAGAATGCCAAGGAGTGTCTTCGAATCGAGAGTGGAGGGGCGCAAACCGGTAGGAAGGCCCCGGAAAAGGTGGCAGGAAGAAGTCGCAGAGGACGCAAAAAACATCAAAAACGTCTGCCACGGATTGAGATGAATGGGAAGAAAACTGAGGGAGGTTAAAGCACGAAACGGGCTGTGTGTGTGTGTGTGTGTGTGGGAGAGAGAGAGAGAGAGAGATTGCTAAAATGCAAAAATTGCACAAAATGGCACTAGAAGATTTTCAGATTTCGCTAATTTATTCGAATTTGGCCTTTACTTTTGAAATGGTTGCCTTGAGAATATATAGGTAAATATACATATGCATAAAGAAAGGACAGACACACGCATATCCATCCAACCAACCCACTCAAAACGTCGAATTGATGGATCACCCGTTATACAATCTTCATTTGGTCCCTAACGATTTATTTTTGTTCCTACACGTGAAGAAGAAACTGCGTGGACAATTATTTTCACTGGAAGAAGCGGTTGATGTGTTCAAAACCCAAGTTTTGGAGATTCCTGATTCACCATGAAAAAAATTCTATGAAAATTGATTACAGAGTATGCAACATTGTATTAACCTCCATATTTTGAAAAACAATAAAATAATTTCCAATATCAAACATTTATTTTTGTTAATTTACCGCAATAGACATCGTACAGCCCACCTAAAGGTGTTCAAATCGTTTATCAGTAATGAATGCACTTGAAATACCAATATATATATATATATATATATATATATATATATATATATATATATATGATTAGTATTGTCAATATTAAATATTTTCCAGGAGAAGTTCTATCAATTGGACTGAAAGAAGGTGAATGTAATAAACAAGGAAGATGAATATCGAATTTGCATTCTATAGCGGCAAGATACATTCACCCGTGGCTAAGTTGATGAAGCAACTTCTAAAAATCATCTGTAGGATTCATTTGTGCACATTGGAGGAAAAGTACACCAACGTTGTTTTACTGTTTTTTAACTATTGTTCGATATTTAATGTTTTGTATTGGCCAAATTTAGATTTAATAACGACAGCTATTCTTTTGGACAAACCCTTAACTTCCGATACTCTTCAGAAGTTATAGCAGTCCATTATTCCCGTACAATTTCTTTGCGTCGTTTTTTTGATGTCACGTTATGTTTCCTTATCTTCTGCTTTAGTGTGCTCTAGAGATACTTAATCGTTTTGAAACCACCACATGCTGTTTGCAGATTTGTGTCAGGGCGCATTATATTGCTGAAATTTGATGTCTACGTTGGTGTCATCAAAAATGTTTGAATAAAATGAGTGTAGAACCGTTTTCAGTACAATATATTGTTCAGTGTTTATGCGTTCTTCGCAAACGATCATTTCTCCTATGGCGTTGGACGCCATGCAACCCTAGATTACCACGCTGCATGTTTGACTTTAAACATCACACACATTTTCGTCCACTTGCCTTAGGTAATAACGCCAGAGGTAGCACACACCTGAACAACTGTCACTATAGAACATTATTTTATTACAAATCATCCATACTTATATATAAACGGCGATGTGTTGGTTTGTCACACTTGCGCGGCCGTGTGCAAAAGCAATTGGTTGCTAGAGTAACGCGTTCGGGGCCACGCGGAAATACACGAACGATCGTCGTATCTTTAAAGAATACTACAATTTTAAAAACTTAAATTAAAATTAAATTATTTGTCCTATTGGTTTAGTTTTTTTCTTTTTTTTTTGCAAATAAGCATCCTTTGATATGGAAAGGGTACAAACAGCTGAGCACCACATAAATTACATGAGAACACGAAGTAGTGAACAGACTGCGGATGAAAGGGTAGCAATAAATGAAGCGAGGCAACGTATATATGTGCCAAAAGAACTACAGAGGAAGCTGAACTAGAAAACCAAGCAACAACGAAGTTTACGAAGAACTAGCAGCAACAAACCAAGCAAGGCGACTGCGATGATCTCAAAGAACATCAGAAAAAGTAGCTGCAGAAAGTTCGACACATTTTCATTCTCTAGCAGCTAAGCGTAGCTGGCTGGATTTTCTAGTAGGTGTATACAGGGTTTGTCCTAAAAGTTATCGGATTGATTGGCAAACTCATTTTGTTGAATAAATTATCAAATACATTTAGTAATTTTCGAAATAGGCCCCTTGTAGAGCCACACAGCGCTCCCAGCGATGTTTCCATTGTTAGTACGCTTTCATGAATTTCTTTTCTGGGATGTTGCTGAGGTGGTTCGCCACGGCCACTTGAACAGCTTCAACCGTCTCAAATCGGTGTCCTTTCGTGTCTCTCTTCAGCCGGGGAACAAAAAAAAGTTGCATGGAAACAGGTCGGGTCTGTAGGGAGGCTGTAGCAGCGTTGGCACATTTTTCTTGGTCAGAAACTCCCTCGTGATCAACGCCATGTGTTGGTGATCTCCAGACGGACGTGATTTCAGGCTTCTATACATTAAAATGAGAAGCCTTATGTAAAGAGTAATGTCGTCTATCTGCCCGTCCTTTTAATTTTTAACTTTTGATCAAGGCAGCTTCCAAGCTGTAGAGAAGTTTCTGACATCTGCCACGTTTTCAGTATTCAACTAAGGACCATAAGTCCAGACGCCAAACATCAGTCTGATTGGAAAATCTCGAGACAGGTTTGACCGGAAGTGGCTGCAATATTTTTTTATGTATAGAAACCCCGGTCACCTGTAGAACCGGAGGAGTTCCACGTCCGTACTTGTTTTTTTATGGTGTACTGCTACTCTGGTCGAACGCTGCATTTTTCACGTGACACGTCACTCGCGCAGAGGTTCACAACCCATTTGCTCCAACTGGCCAGGGCCAACTGTGCTTGGTTGCAATGTGTTGCTAGACCTCCCACTATATGTATGTAACAAACCTATAATTATGATTTACACGTTGAGAATAATAATAAAGTACCTCATTAAGCTTGCCTCAAACTCGTTTGATCACAGAACATTTGTCCAATATTTCTCTATTAAATGTTAATGTTGTAGAGCATACTGTAAACAAGCTTTTTTGTTCTTCTCCGAGAGCCGTGACTTCTTCCTGGCTTTGAAGTCTTTCAGGTCTGCTTTTCCAAGTCTTCTTCTTTTGTTCCTATAACTAAAGCACTGGCCAATTGTTTTTTCAGTTTCTTCAACGATTGCCGAATCGATTTTTGATCTTCAAGTTCAAATGTCATTCTTTTTCAGCCTGTTTTCTACTGATCCAGTGCCTGAATACGTTTCAGTACTTTGTTTAGTTCAACTTTAATATTTAATGTAATTCGCGACCTCAACCTGAGACTTGCCTGTTCATATAAAAAATGAATCCGTAGTTTCTTACTTTTAGGCATTTTCCGTTTACGTATCAGCGATAACGAGACATATGCTTGTATTAGCAATTTCTACCATTTAAAATATTTATATACAAAACATATATTTTTAAGTTATGCCAATGAGGTTTTCTTGGCCTTGTCTGCAAGCATTTACATTTTGACACTAAAGGTGTTTGTCCTTTAATTGTTAAGATAACTTACAAATATGAGGGTGTCTCTTATTCTTTTGGCCACGGATGTATGATATAAAATTTGTTTACCGAACATTCTTCTCAAATTATTAAAATTAAACAACAAAGAACATCATAATTCTTTAATACCTTTGTTCAGCGGTAAAAAGAATAAAGCACCTAAAATGGAACCAAAAACAGTAGTAGTGCACAACAAAGGAGAGATTTATTTATGTGACCAGATATCTTCCTATCTTGAAAATGGTTTAGGGAGCTGACTATATAGTATCTTTTAGGAATTATTGTTGCCAATAGCTACTTTGGTAGTGAAGAGTTATAACAAGAAAATGAAAACGAGGCGGTTCCAGAATATCTGGTTCAGGCAGATTTATTCACAGGCGCAGAAACTAGCTAAGCATTGTCTATAACGAAAAAATTTTGAAACAGTTCGTTAAATTCTGTTACAAAAATTTCAAATACTGAAGATCTAGAGGTAGAAAGAGAACAAAAAAAGGTGACAATATGTTCTTGTGTTTACACCAGTGACTTCTTTACGTGCTTTAAAAACCTTCATAATTAAATCAAGCAAATAAAGAAACGTTAATACTTGACTAAACTTTCCATATTATTTAAATTTAAATGTATTTTAATAATAAATAGTTGTACTTCAAACATTTCGGCAATTTAAAAAACTAGGGTTAATCTTCGAGTTTGATAACTTCTGACTTTGGTTTTTTTATATTAATGTGTTTTATTGTAGGAGTATTATTTGCTATTATATTTGTTATTTTGTATTAATGTTGAAGAAGTAAACAAAATAAAAATGGAAATAAACACGACTAAAACAAAGATAATGGTGATAAACAAGCAACAAACAGAAAACACAGAGATAACATGTAATCAACAGATTCTAGAAGAGGTTACTACTTTTGAATATCTGAGCAGTATTATTTAAGAGGATGGTAAAATGGAATTAGACATAACTAGTAAAATAGGAAAAGCAACAAGTATATATTACATATTAAATGGCACAATCATGAGTAAAAGAGAAATAGAAAACAAAACTAAATTGACAGTGTACAACATAATAACAATACTAGTATTGTTATATGGTAGTGAGGCATGGTTATCCCAATAAAACCAAAAGAACAAAATTAATGCAATAGAAACGAGATATTTGTGAAAAATTATGGGGAAACAAAGTATGATAGAGTAAGAAACGAAGAGATAAGAAATAGCCTAAAACAATAACCGATTATACAGAAGATGGAAAGAAGACAAATGGAATGGTATGAACCCGAATAGACAGCCAAGCAAAAAAAAAACGAAGAAAGGGCAGATCCACGAAAGACACGGATCCAAGAAATAGTAGAGATAAGAAAACGGAAAGGAAATACGATGTAAGAAACGAAAATACTAGCAAGAGATAGTGAGATGAAAAAAATGGCTAAAAGAAGACGAACATTAAATTCGACGCTCGTAAAGGCACAAAAAAAAGAAACAAGAAATATTTTTTTTAAAACACAAACGAATGACTGGTAACCTCATAATTAGAGAGGATTTTATGCAAAATGCATATTCTTTATTTTATAGTTAACCAGCCTTCTTTGCTTTTTAGATTAATTACACTAAATGTGATTATTTAGCGTTTATTAATTTTTGCATATTTGATATTAGATGCATATTTGGACTAATTATGCATAATATGTAAGTATTTACATTGTTTACTCGTTTGTCGGTATTGGCACATCATCAAATTTTTCTTTTAATACATTCTTTGGCAGGTTTGGTTCCATAAATACCACATTTGTAGAAAGGGACGACCCAAAACAATAATATGATGTTCCTTTAGAACCTACCTACAATAAACCGAACATTTTGCCGCTTAACCATGAAATGGTCAAAAAAATGTGCCGACAAGTTTCCAAGAAACTAAAGGATAATTTATGGGTATCTCTATTCTTCTTTTCATTGCACAAAATTTAAGTATTAACATTCGTTCATCAGCATTCATTCAGCAGATCTGCAGAATTTTGTCATTTAGTTTCGTTCTAAAACATGCCAAAAGTAAAAGAAAATTTAGTTCCGGTGTGGATAAGAAATATTTTCGAACTCCGTATGAATGGCGAGTGTGTATTTTGCACAGCATGCGAAAAAATTGTAAGTTACATTACTTATTTTTAATTTATGTATTCTATTATTTGTAATTAAACAATTTAATCATATTATTTATTAACTTTTGCAAAATAGAGAAGAAATGTACTATTGAATGTAATACAATATCTACTTGATATTATTTAAACTTTTAACGAAGTATTTTTAAATCTATTTTTTTAGATTACATGTGAGCGAAAATCTCAAGTTCCACAGCACATTGAAACGGCTCTACATAAAGGAACATTAGCAAAAATGAAGAAAACAAATTTTCTGGCACTTCTGCGAGATCCGTTATTTGGGGAAACATCTAAAAAAAAGATCAATAAGAATTCCATTTTGCGTTATGTAGTGCTCTTGTTAAAGCTGATATCTCGCTAAAAAAACTTCAAAACTCTAGTTTTCAATCGTTTTGGAAAAATTAGTAATAAACAGGTGCCAGATAAAAGCACACTTAGAAAAAGGTATGTCAATGACGTCCATCTTGAAACCATAAGGCTTATAAAAGAAATTATTAAAAATAAATATCTTTATTTCATAGTGGATGAAACCACAGATTGTTGTGGGGCGCTACAGTGCAAATTTGATGGTTGGTTGCTTAAGTTAAGAACATCCTAGTAAATCTTATTTAATTGCTTCCAAAGTGCTTGGCAAGACCAATCATGTAACAATAGTCCGTTTTGTAAATGAGGTGGTAATGCATTTTTTATTCTGGATATTGTTTCAACAGACAAAATTGTTTTGATGCTCTCCGATGCCGCACCTTATGTCGTAAAAGCTGGTGCACAATTAAAAGTATTATTCGAAAATTTAATTCATGTTATGTGTCTAGTTCACGGTTTAAACAGAGTAGCCAAAACAATCCGTAATGAATTTTCGCTAGTAAATGCCTTAATAAGTAGTGTGAAAAAAGTGTTTCTAAAAGCTCTTTTATGAATACAGTTGTATAGAGAAAAACTCCTACCATTTCTTTACCGCCGGAACCTATAATTACACGCTGGGGCACTTGGCTGAATGCAGCTCTTTTTTATGCAGGACATTTTGAACACATAAGGGAATTAATTTTAACGTTAAAAAATGCACCTATAACATCTGTAGATGCCGAAAGAAGTTTTTCTCTTCTTACAAATACATATTATCAGACAGACGTCAAAATTTCCTGACCGAAAATATGCAAAAACATTTAATTATAAATTATATTATTGTGTATGTATCTTAGATTAAGTACTACTTCATTAGTCATTATTTCTTATTAATTTTTTTTGTAGATTTCAAATGTACTTAAATAACTATTTTTTTTGTAAAATCTGCTCTCTACTCATAACAAAATGTATGTACCCTTGTGCTTGAATACAAATCTTATAGTATGAAATTTTAAAGTATGTAACACAAGAATTTTTAATGGCATTCAATTCTAAAAAGTAGTATCTACCTATACTTTTAATTTAAAATAAATTAAAAATGAATTAGTTCCTTATTATGATGAATCATATTCAGCTTTCTTATTCCAATGTTCTTCAAAATAAATAATTGCGTTACAGAACAATGAACAGATATATTGTGAGTGTGATTCTGATGAGGATAGAGATACCGACTATGTTATTTATCAGATGCACCACAGTCAACAATCACTGCAGGTAAAACACTTGTACTTATTTCGAAAAAATGATTAACTTAGTTCATTGTGTGCGCCAAATACAGAGTGGGGAAAAACTCGCTCGCTTTTTCAGGTTGGACAAAAAAGGACAATAGGTTACAAATTTCTTATTAGTGGTTAAAACTGCACAACTGGAAATTTACTTCAATTTTAAAGAGGATATCAGGGGGTCTTTCATTTTTGATGCACTATTGATGTCATATTCTGATGTTCTTCATTACTTCTTCTAACATGTATTGAGGAATAAGCCTGATTTCTTGACTTATATGGATTTCGTAGAGTTTGGAAGGGTCCTAGAATGATGTATGTAAACCCCATTCTTGAGATGTCCCTAAAGGAAAATATCACAGAGCAAAATCCGGTGACCTGGCCAAGTGATATTGCTTTAATATTACTTGAACCAAAGCTTTTGCTGTATAAGTTGTGGCTCCATCCTGTTGGAATTTATTGACTTTTGGTGCGAAAAATTGTCCAATCATTTCCATATATCAACTAGAGGTAACATTAACACATTGGCCTTCCCCTTCAAAAAAGTAAAAATCAATGACTCACCACATAGCAAACAATGACATGTTCATTATAGAGGCTTTTTATGGCTATCATATGAATTATCACCCCAATAACGAAAGCTTTGTTTATTAACCGAGTCATGTGGCACAGTTTTCCACACACTTTGCCAATCCCGTTCAAAAAATCTTTGTACAATCATCTCATATGGATAACGAAGGTCTTAGTGCAAGATTTGCTATACATACTACTAGGCAAACGAAGTGCAACATGTTTGTGCTCAGCAAAACCGCTATGTATGTTTGTCCACATGTTGGCTACTGATAGGCTGTCTGGCAAAACTTCCAGACTACCTGCACTAATGAAATCATTATCCTCACCCTTCGCTTCATAACCTGCTTTGAAATTAGAAATAGAAGTTTGCTGCACCCTGTATTACTGAATGTAAAACAATTTAATATAAAAAGCCGTATATAAAGTTTACGTATTTTTTTTGCGGTTAGCAATCTACATATTATTTGTCAATTTGTTTCAGAATATACAGTACTGATGGAAAGAAGAAGACGCAAATAAGACCACACATTCTATTACACAAAATTACCATTTATTACAAATCATAATGAACCTACCTTTATATCTATTCTCAATATTAATTTAAATAAATAATGAATTTATGAAAAAACATTCATTTTACATCAATTCAAGGAAATGTAATACACTCAATGGCCTTCACACACTAATACTTCAAAGGATGAGAAAATAGATGTATGAAACATTCAATTACTACTATAACCACAATGAAGCTAACAGAAAAAACTAGTTATTATACATAGAAAACTAATGCAGGTCATACTATCACAGTATATTAAACCGTCACATTACCATCGCCTTCCGCCACCTCCATAGTGGCCCCCTCCTCTGCCTCGGGTTTGGTTCTTGCGCTCTTTCCATGACTCATAACGCTTGCTCATTTCATATAGTTCTTCTGGAACAAACTAAAAGCAGCAGTTACTTATAACATCTACATTGTAATGTGTACATGGTAATGTTACCATGACAACTAATGGAGATCGTCAATAATCAGTTGCAATGGCAGAAGAAACAAAATTTGTTATTGTAGAACTCAACAAACTACTGAACAGAAGTTATAATCTGTCTTCATTTGAAAATCTTTCAAGGGAAGAGTTGCTGCAGGTCGTCTGTGATGTGCTAGTTGAATTGGAGGCAAGTCCCGCAATAGATGTTCAGAAATATCCCGATAATGCAGTCATAGCCATTCTCGAAAGTCTACAAAGCATAAAATACTCGCCAGCAAAAGGAGTGACGCCAGAGGAATTTCGTGAGGGCGTAGCACTGGGCAGTCGCTTCGTGATTCGCCCAATTCTATTATGGCTGCTTTCTAACCCACAACAAGTGAGAAAACGGGCATATTTAGCAAAATATGTGGAAAAAGTCGAGTGTCCCCCTGAGATGCTAGATGATCCAGATATCCGCATAATGCGTACACAGTATGAAAGCCTCATCGATGAGTTCTGGAGAGCATACTCAGAAAATCGAAAAGAAAAAAAGAATGCAATGGAAGCAAAAGAGTTGCAGCAAGACATTGCAAAGATGGAAGACGATACAGCAAAGCTACTGCAACGCATTCAACAACAAAAAGAGAAAATTGAGAGCATTCCAAACAAAGAGGTGCTATTAGCAATTGTTAAATCATATCGTAATGAAGTGAACGAACAAAAGAAGTTAACAGAGCAGCTTGCAGAACAGCGCAATCTTGAGGCACAAATGGAAAATGAAATAAAGGACTTAAAAAGCAAACTGGCCTATAAACAATCCCGCCACCCTTCAAACTTAGAACCGATGCAGCAGATATTAAATGAATTGAGAACAAACACTATACTACAAAGTCAACTCCCAGAAGAGTTGAAAGCAGTTAAAAAAGAATTCGAACTATATGAAAGAGTAATGAAGGGGTCGGAACCAACTATGCAAGATTTAAATGAACTAAACAATGAATTGGCCACAATTAACAGTGAAATTCAAGATTTGGTTGAGCGTAAAATGGCAAATAACATGAACACTGATGGAGAATTGGGTCCCTTTCGTAACCAAGCCACTATCATAGCTAATAAAAAACATGAAATCTCCAATGCTGTCATGGAACTACGGAACAAAATTAATGCTATCGATAAAGAGATATCCGAGAAGGAAGATGTACTACTAACGCTCGTAGGAGGACCATTACTGCAGGGTGATAATTTAAAAAAATATGTAGCTAAGCTTCGTGAACATAATATTGTGTATAAAGAATATAAAGCACAGTTACGGGCCCTAACGACAGAGCAAGGAGTGTTAACACGCACCTTGGATGTTCTGAAGTCACTAGATCCTACTGCTGATGAAATATTAAAAAAAGAAACTAGCGCAAATGAGGAAGAACAGCCGCCAGATGATGTTGAAGAATTGAAGATCAAAGTGAAAAAAATGGCAGCTGAAACTGATCAGGTGCGTGCTGAAGCAGCTCAGTTGCGTGAAGAACTCCGCATCTGCACAACCGAAATGCAACCAATTATAAATGAATTAAATCGCTTAAACGAGGTCTATGAAGAAGTCACTGGCCCAGTGACAGAAAAGTTGCAGCAAGCAAATGAAGAAATCTCCTTATTAGAAGAGCAGATTAAAGAGCAAGAAGAGAAATGGAAGATGATCAAGCAAGACAATGAACGGAAGGAAGAACTGCTACTTCGCTTGAATGAGGACATTTTAAAGACAGCTGATGAACATAATTTGCATCCCACTCAGGTAGATATTCTGAAGCAAAAATTGGCAGAGCAAGAGAAAAGAAATGAGGAGTTAACAAAGGAACTGAATTATTTGGAGAAACAAAAGGTATGATTGCTAATATTATTAACCAAATACAGAAGTTAATTTTTTTTCTTTTTTATCTTAGGTAGAAGGGCAGCAAAATCTAGAGATGTTAGAAAATATTATTCATCTCTTGAAGGCTAAAGATGATTATGTCCCTTATTAAGCTTTAAATATTTACACTTATGTTAATACACTAATTTGTTGCTAGCACAAAATACAATTACTAATAAAAAATCCTTACCTGATTAGCCTCCTCTAATATAGATATTAATTCTTTAGCATTTGCCCAGTCTGCTCGTGTGAAGTAGCTAATGGAATGACCCGATTTGCCAGCACGACCTGTGCGCCCCACACGGTGTACATATTCCTCAATGTTTC
The DNA here is from genome assembly GCA_036346155.1 of Sinelater perroti. Lineage (NCBI taxonomy): Eukaryota > Metazoa > Arthropoda > Insecta > Coleoptera > Elateridae > Sinelater > Sinelater perroti. The sequence goes on from JARFIY010000359.1 coordinate 2,506,624, forward strand.
TTGGAAAATCGTAATTCACCACATGTCTATAAAGCAACACTAATAACAATAATAAAAACAAACAAAATGAGCACTTACGTAATATCCTCGATGTCGATTCCTCTAGAAGCTACATCTGTAGCAATAAGTATCTGTACAGTGCCATCAGTGATATCTGCCAAGGCTTGTTCACGATCCACTTGCTCTCTATCGCCATGTATTGACTGACAATCAATATTGTTAATAACCAACTCTGATGATAAGTTATCAGCACGACTCTTTTTCCCACAAAAAACTATAACTTTTTCATCTGGCTGCAAATTTTGCGCAAACTCCATAAACTATAACCAATAAAATACCATGTAATGATCATATAGTTTAACGTTTTCAAACTTACTGTCGTGTATTTCTCATCTTCATCATCAGGCATCATTATAATGGTTTGTGTGACTGTATGAACAGCTGCTAAGTCAAGTGAACCCACATAAACTTGCACAGGGTTGTCCATGTAGGAATCGGCTAACCTCCTCACACCTGGTGGCCAAGTCGCGCTTGTCATCACCGTCTGCCGATCTGGCCTGATATCATACAATGTTTTGCGAATTTGTGGCTCAAAACCCATGTCGAGCATACGATCTGCTTCATCCAATACAACATAAGTAATACTGTTCATTGAAATGTGACCTACAAATAATAAAAGTCGGCTATTTATTTAAAGCTACACTTTAGTATAAGTGACACATGCCTGCTTGCACCAGATCATTAAGCCTTCCAGGTGTTGCAATTACAATGTCAACACCTTGAGTGACAATATCAACCTGTTCCTTACGACTGCCTCCTCCATATATGCACACTCTGAAATATTGAAATATAACAATGGCTTACATGTCCTGAAAGGAGCGATGATAGATTGAATGTTGTAGGCTCGCTCAATTAGCACTTACGCTTTTATTGCTTTGTACGAGTACTTCTTCACTTCGCGATCGATCTGCAATGCCAGCTCTCGTGTAGGCGCCATAATAAGCGCACTTGGACCTCTGCGTTCCTCACGTGGTGTTAGCTGCCCATCTATGTGAATCAGAGCAGGCAACAAGAAAGCCAGTGTCTTTCCTGTACCCGTCTGTGCAATCCCGATGAGGTCTTCACCACTGAGCAACACCGGCCAGCCCTGCGACTGAATAGGAGAAGGAGTAGTAAACCCTACCTTACGGATTTCTTCCAAAATCAATGGATAATTATGAAAGGCCTGCTCAAAGGTTTGAACCGGTTTTGGAATTGGTTTTATTTGAATTTCTTTGTTGGTAGAGACACGTGAAACTACAATATTGTTGTGGTCTTCTCGGAAAATCGCCACTTCTTCGTCACTCATTGCAGTCACAGTTGGGTGTTCTTTGTAGAAGTTTTTTCGTATTGGTGTAGCCTTCGCCCATTTTTCTTTAACCATTCGATCCTGAAAAACATGAAAGAGTAATAGAAACAGTTACATATTCCAAGTGAAAAACAACTCACACACTCCTCTGAAAGAGCTGACCAGTTTATAACAAGTGGACTGGCCGGCGTCAGTGACGGCGCTGCTGATTTGAAATCAGTCTGCCCTGTAAAACCAGTGGATTGGACTCTGGGCTGTCTTTCAATGGTTAATGTTTCGATCATTCTTTTCGCTTTTTCAATCTCATCATTCGTTCCATTCAGTTTTATGACTGTGCTGTCACCAGTGATCTCCTTGGTGACGTTTATCTTGGCTCCTGACTCAAATTGTAGTTCGGAAATTTTACTGCCTCCTCTTCCTGTAGGTAAAGAATATATTTACTTATAATTATGCAACAGTTACGAAACTGAATTTTTTTTTGCCTCAGCTCTTCACTATAAAGGTTTATGAAGTTCAATCAGTAACTTTAACCATCACTGAAAACTATTAAGCTATTAAATAGACATATAAATAATTTATTAATGCCACCTTTGTGGATACTCAATTTTTTCTTAATTTATTGTATCAAGAAAAGCATACCAGTAGTAAATCTGGAAATATTCATCATGTTGAAACATTAATCAAAGAATTTTTTACCAGCTTTGAGATAAAATAGATGCAAAGACTTTAGTTAGTTAGTTCTCGGCTTGGTAATGCGGCCGTGATCGGAATTCGAACTCTTGACGTTCGTCCCACAACTGCGGTGGACATCTTCAGAAGAAAATCTTCTAAACATTCGTTTTAGTGAAAACGCGCGGGACAGTTACTTAATTTTTAGAAGATTTTCTTCTGAAGATGTCCGCCGCAGTTGTGGACGACACGTCAAGAGCTTCCGAACTCTGACCACGGCTTAACAACACAACAACTAACCACACGATGCAGCCTTAGATATCCATTTGGATTAAGGATGCAATTTTAATTCAGCCGCATTTTACGAAATATGACAATTAAGGATCGATAAGACCATAACTACCTTTCTATATATCCAGTTGAATGACATGATGAAAAAAATAATGTGAATAATAGGAAAATATCTCGCAAAGACTATATTTGAATATCAGCCAGGTTAGGATCAATATATTAATCTATTCCTAATGGCTTACCAATCTACCATTCACGAGACCACTGGACAAACTTCCAGTCTGTGTTATGGTTGGAAGAGAGCTCTGGCTGCTGTGTGACCTACAATTCAGAAGCAAGTTGATGGAGATGGTTATTTGAACTAACTAAGAATAAAATTAAATACAATACACACTCTCAAAATCTCAAAGTCAAAAAAAGAGGACTTAAGTCCGCTATTTTAATTTAGCTCCCACAATCCACAGATGCGGTGTGCCCTTTTGCTGAAAATTCAAGTGTAATGGAAGGGAGAGGCCTTATATGAAGTCATTGAAAGAATGGATTAGTATGCTAGTGGCAAGAAAGCCTGATTTGCTATGACGTATGAGGTACTACAAAACGTATTTGATGTCCCAACCAATATATCCGTAGCTCAATATATAACACACAGTCAGCATATATATACTTATAAGGAAACAGGTTTCGTTTTTAGAAAGAAATTTGGTTGTCTAAACAAATTATAACAGCACCTTATAGTAGGTAAAATTCTACAACTACCAGACAAGCAAAGTTCCATATACTATTTGTTCAGCAAGTACCTCTTTTCTCACAACTGGAATTACCTCAATATGTAGAGAGCCCCATATAACAGGATACGATTCAATAAGGTATTAAGAAGGTGACCATACTATTGGAATGCAACTTGAACTGGTAAGTCGTACAGAATATGCTAGAAGTGCTCTTCCAAACAATGAAGGTTTAACCACATGATGTACTAAACTAAGAAGACATTTCACTGTTATTTCTACCGTAAAAGTATACGTAACCTCAAGAAAAACATGCTCATTCCTTCACAACTCGTTCTACAGGTGCCAAGTCAATTTCAGTTCTGGAGCTAAATGGCCTTAAGAAAAATATGGTGTAACAGTCGATCTCTGGAAACTGACCTTCTCTAGAACAGCTGCAGCAACGAAACAGTGCCTGGACATCCAAAGAGTTCTAGGCATATCACTAAGTAAAGTAATAATCTACTCAGCGCGGTGACACGGAACCGCAAAATTTCTAAAATAAAACATGTATCAACATATATGAGGAATAGCCAAGGATGTAGGAGAGGCAGTTGCAGTGAGATATAGTTCATTTGGTGATTAAAGTTTGCCGAGAAACGGACCAGTCAGTGGAAATAAATATTAGTAGGTTAGTTAATTAGCAGCTAACTCATAGACCTGCTTCAGAAGAACTGGGAGGGAATCATGCTCTAACCTTAATTCTATTCATTACCTAATTCGTTCTCCCATCCCATAACCTACCCAACTCACTCTTGTAAGCGTGATGTTTTATAATAAATTCCTTTCATAACACAAACACAATGAACAAAGAAGACACCTTAGGTTTCCAGCAGTTTAGATAACTTTGATCTTGACAGCTGCCAAATAAGTTCCTAAACAGGGTTAGATTACGTTGCCATATACAGGCTTTGGACAAAATAATAGAAACACTTCTCAAAAGTGGGGCATATTTTCACTGTGCCTGGTAACACACTGGGCACTGCGTTAATGTGCACTAATAATAGTAGAGTGAGGCAGTGTGGTTGTGGACGTTGTGCAAGTATGGTGAACGACCGGTATATTCGACCTGACGGGGTTTCAAGGTCTAATTGTTGGTGCCCGTCTAGCTAGAGCATCTGTGAGCAAAACAGCGACATATGCGGTGTAACAGAAGGCACGGTCTCGAAAGTCATGACCGCATACACAGTGCATCGTAAAACAGGATCGGCGAAGCATAATCGAAAGACGAAGTTGCAGGATATAGACCGTCGGTCCTTGAAGCGTATTATGACGTTGCAACGACCGAAGTGACTACAGAACTAAACATCTCAACTCCAGTGTCATCCAAAACAGTGAGGCGAGAACTGCATAAAATGGGTATTCATGGGCGCGTTAAGCCCCTAATAACAGACCCGAATGCTGAAAGACGACGTGCATGGTACAATGCTCACAAAAACTGGACCTTGAAGGACTGGCAATGTGTCGTTTGGTCAGATGAATCACTATTTACCCTCTTTCCTACCACTGAACGCGTGTTTGCCTGGCGAACACCCTCTGAAGCATATGAGATAATCTGTCTCTGTAAAACATTATGGTTTGGGGCGTCATATGTGTGTTCGGCAGCCTCCCTTGTCACATTACACGGTCGGATCACACCAGCACTGTATAGAGAACTCTGGATAACCAGGTCCACCTAATGGAGCAAACTTTATTTCCAGAACACTATATATCAGAATGATAATGCCCCCATTCACACTGCTGGCCCTGTTCAAGAGTGTTTTCAAGAGTATGCTAATGAGGTTCAACAGCTTCCTTGCCCTGCCCCTCCCAGTTCCCAGATCTAAATGTCAGCCCCTGTGGGTTGTTTTGGAAAACGGGTTCGACCTCTCTCCTTCATCTCTAGCTCAGCTGGAAGCTGTGCTGCATGAAGAATGGCTTCAAATTCCACTCGCCACTATCCAGGACTTGTATCGGTCTATTCCGTCCAGAATTCAAGCTGTATTGCGTGCTAAAGTTAAACCAACACCGTATTAATACAAAATGTTCCGACTTCCACGAGTTTCCATTATTTTTTCTAACACCTGTATATATAGCTATTTAAAATACGATGTTAGTAGGAAATGAAGAGACTACAACTTCAATGAGTTCAGGAAGATAAATAGGACATTTGTAAGAATATTTGAACCTACACAAAGACTAGCAATATGTCTCACTAAAATTAGACCATATCTTATTACAAAAAGGAAACGATCAGATCAATGAAGAAGTAGGGATTTTAATTAAAATGTTAGGCCTTGATAATTTTGAATGCTCAAATGCCGATAGATTAAAAAATCTGGTGTGAACATCACACGACTTTCCTTATCCTATTATTATATATTATACCGGGTCCATCGTCTCGGCCCTGCGCTGCTCTCGTCCCGGCACTTGTTATTTTAAAAAAGGACGAGGCGCGAGTCCAACACTCGAAATCTGATTAAAATAAATAATTGACTCGTACTTAAAATTTTGCTACGTCACTGAAGGTAACCGTGCGAGCTCGGCCGCACAGCCTTGCCCATTATCACCTGCATGCTCTCTCCTAGCGACCAAGATCCCCCCGCCCTCGTAGTCGACCAGGAAGCTCTCCGAGCGCGCTGAGATTGGTCCGTTTAATTAATTTTTAATCGGCTATAACTTATTTATTTGACCTCGGATCAAAAAATTTCATTGTAATTTTTGTTCGTCTCTGTCTGATCTATCCGGTAATATAAATTTCCCGAAACATTTAATGAACACCTGATATATTAAAAATCTTGAGCTTCAATTTTTTTTTCGAGTTCCTATTTTACCAACTTTTATTTTAAATTCATGTTTATCTCGTGATAACAAATCATTTTTATTCTCATGAATTTTTTGTATCTTCAACAGTTTAGATTCGCGACCGCTTTGTGACCGATTTTGCGACCTTGTGACCAAACGACTCGGCCGATTTTTACCAATGGTTCTCGAGATATCCTGTTTACTGACAGACCGACAGACAGACACACACACACGAACCAATGGCCCAAACCAACTTTTTTCTTGTGCTGAGGCTATAATTCGTCCAGAAATGTGAAAACTGGGTAGGTCAAATTTTCGCCGATTACATTATCATCACATCATCACAACAATAGTAGTGTAATTTTTGGTAGTGAAGCTCAAAGAGTGAATCCTAACGTTATAAATGGATGATTAACCGAAAAATGGCCTAAAATAACAGAACCTTTCGAAACAGAATGCCACATTTAATGGAGATGAGACAAGCTTATTTTTAAGTTAATTCCAAGACAAAAAAAGTTTAAAAATGAAAAATGTAATGTGGGTAAATTTTACATAGAGACAAATCCAAAAATCCATGTTCCTTCAAAAATTACCAAATAAATACCGATGCAACAAAAGAGCGCAAATGACAGATTTATTTGAAGAAGAAATGAAACGATGAATATAGATGCTGCAATTATTAGAAAATTGTGCAGCGCATCCTCATATTTCTTCTAGCAAATTTCAGGGCGTAGTTCACAGTTTGAAGAGTAATGTTCATCTACATTGGTTGATTGTTTACACACCATATCTAATACAGGGCAACGTGGCCAGCATCGCATCAATACTTATATTAATTATTTTTAGTGACTGAATAGGCCACCCATCAGGCATGCTGAGTCCAGGATTAAACCCAGGTCCATTCGCACAACAGTCAAACGATTCAATCACTCGGCCACACTGGGATTAATTATAGGTTGGTGAATTACAAATTACATACTTCTTCTTTCCGTCTTATTTCGATAATTTTTTAAGGAAAAAAAGACTAATAAGAAAATTACACAATGTTACTCTGTGCCATTTAAAACAAGCTTGGAAACCATCATATGTATTAAGAATTTCTTCCAGTATGCAATATTATCATAATGGACGAATTCAACCAGAGGATGACGAGTCATTAAGTAAATAACTCACTGATCACTCGCTGCCCAAAGAAATGTATGATTATCTTATTTTTAACAAAAGTAATATTACTAATTCTGAATTGTTAGATTAAGACATTGTGCAAGCAGTTCTAGGAAAAAACAGAACATGATAGCTAAGATGAAGGCAATACAGACTTGTATCTCACCTTTACTGTCTGTTTCATTACTATTAAAATGCAGTAGATCCTTAAATATCAAGGAGAAGAAACTATATTAAACATAAAATATACAATATTGAAAATTGTACAAAGGAAAAAGTTTTAATCAAGTTTGAAGAAGCAACAATTGATGGAATTTTAAAATAAAAAAAAAAAATTGTTACTTACCCTTATTTTGTATACATATATAGTCATAGTTCATTATATTACAATAAAAGTTGTGCAGTGATTTCTAATAAAACAAACACAGCCTTTTTTCAATTGACCTTTTTTTTCTAAACCTCGCCTATATTATCAGCTATAAGATATAAACTGAACTGATCCCACAAGTTATTTTATAAACGAGTCGAAATACATATAATACCAAAAATTAATAAAACTCTGAAATTCATTCAAATTTATACACCGACGCCACAACACTAGGATAAAGAAGTGATGCTATACAGAAAACAAAATATGCATCGCTCTAGTAGGAAAAAAATGAACTAATTTGCAAGTAGTAGTGATCATAGAATAAAAGTAGAATTACAAGAGAGAGAAAAGAAATTTAACAACGAAGTAAAAGAGACACAGATCAGTTAAGAGCCAAGAAAGAGAAATATAAAATACAGTTTTAAGGAACATCCTAAAATTACAGAAGTTAGTATATATGACGATAAGCGAATAAATAAATAGTGAAGCAATAAACAAAATTGCAACACGCAAAAAAATGAAAGAATAAACAAGCTACAGCTAAGCAACATTTGGAAAAGAAAAGAGAGCTAAAGTAATATAAAAGAAACTCAATCCAATTTATGAAATTATATAAAATCGTAAGAAAAATAGCACAGGACGATATTTTCAAATGCAAAGTGAAACTAGTAGAAAACATTGAAGAAAATAAAGGATTAATAGTATTCAGAAAAATAAATACAGCAGAATATCTATAATTCGAAGTTTTCGTTAACGCAAAATTTTCGGTATTCATCAAATCTTAAAATATCTTTTTGAACTCATTTTTGTTTCACTAAAAGGCTAAGGTTAAAGAGAATTCCTAGAAAATCACAAACATTTTGCATAAGTTTCCTGGCTATTTAAGCTGCATATAATACTATTAATAATAATGGTAAGGCTCTAATGCCCAGCACAGGAACACAATTGAGGCTCTAATATGTTCGCTCTGTCTGCCCGGTCGTCGCGCACCATATCTGATATGGAGTGATGTGGCAAGCACCGCGCCTTAGACGACCGCCATTCTTACCCCTTGATCGAGTGAACACAGGTACTCAATTATTTTTATTGACTGAGAGACCACCCGCCAGGCATCAGATCCTCCCACACCGCATCTCGCGCTTCAACCATTAAACCATGTTGGTGATATTTAAACTGCATAAGACAAATATGTCGACAAGTAGCAGGACATAATAAACTGATTTCAAAGAAAAAATTGTAATTGTTTAATACTTTTACGCTTTTGAAGCAGTTATTTTGTTGAAAGTTGATGTTGTCCATGCCGGTGTCACCGGCATTTTTTTGTATAAAATGGGTACAAATCTGTTTCCAGCATAGCAATATTATCCAATATTTCATGTGTCCCCGACAAACAATCATTTCTTCTACGTCTTTGGCCGCCATACAACCTCAGATCATTATGCGGTTCCCTCCGTAGCAACACATTGCGGAAGACAAATTTGGTCCACTGAGAGCACGACAGCCGCGACGTAAAGGCCTCAGCCTGCCAGACTAACGCGCGGCGGGCCCTGGGTTCGACTCCCAGGTCAAAAATAACGGCAAACATCGAGTGCTCTCCGGCCATCATACAAACACCTTTGGCGGTCGTAAAGTACATTCTCCTTCTTCTAACGGGTCAGACTAGCCACCTGCCCGGGGTACGCCCAACATGGCTCATAGTACTACACGAAATGTGTAGTTAGAAACAGGCTAATAGCCTATATAAGAGTAGAAGAAGAGAGCTTCACATAAGTAACACCAGGGTTGCCAAATGCTCAAACAATTGTCAAAACTAGACATTATTTTATTACAAATGACCTATTGTTATAATTTAAATGTTGAAAATAATAGTGTCTCATTAAGCGTACTTAAAGGTTAAACTCATTTGACAACAAAACAAATATTAGTGTTGTACAACCTATTATAAATGAATTTTTTGATCTTCTCTGAGGTCATGGTTTCTTGAACAGATAGCCTTTTAGGTCTGCTTTTGGAGCCTTCTTCTCACAATCTTAACATTGAGTGGCTGACTAATTCCTATAGTTATTGTGTCAGTGAACTGGACTGAAGTATGTTCTGGTTTTTAAACGGTTTTGTATCAATTTTAAGTTTTTGCGATCAAAAGTTACATTTTTCGCCCTATTCTCTTCCAACATAATTATTATTCAGCGTTCTTAATACATGTTACTTTGAACAGATGAATAAGAAGAACTGACATCATTTGAAATTTCAACCCGAGACTCGTATGACAGCATGTGCCATTTTCATTATGGTTATTATCGGCATGCTAACAACAACAGAGGCGTCTCTGCCCTTTAATTATTAAGATAACATACAAATATTAGAGTGCATATTTTTGGCCACAGCTATAAATGTCAAATCAAGAGAATAGAACACAGAATAGATTGACTCGTATGTTTATTTAGGACAAACAATAACTACAGGAGAGTAAACATGAGTAGAAAACACAGCTGGGTAGTGCTGAATAAACTAAAATCAGCCTTTAACATTAAAATCTTTTTAAAATTAAGGCTACATCTATAACAAATACATCTTACCAGTTACCACATACGGGTCTGAAACGTAGGTACTAAATAAGAAAACTACAAGTACAGCAAAAGTCACTAAAGCAAAAAATTGTAGGAATAACACTAGTAGAACAAAGAACAACTAAATAGATAAGAGAAATGCAAGCAGAGGACCTAGTAAATTAGAATTAGGTAAGGCATATTACCAGACACAAAGGAAATTGAAATGGAATTGTCACGAGCTGGCAAGTGTAAAGAAGGCCAAGAAGCCACAACAAATATGGTATGATGATACAAAAAGACTGCAGGACTAAACTGATATCAAATAGCTCAAAATAGAGAACTACAGTATGGGTTACCGAAGTGTAAATTATTGACGATTGAATCAAAATCAATATCATTTGGAAGTTAAATTAACACTGAACTTAAATAAAGTGTAAATAAATCCAAAGCTAAATAAAAATATTAAAGTGCAGTTCACTCCAAACAAGACATAGGTAGGATTCTGGTGTTTACTTATTGGAATGAATTACAATTACAATTTTCTCTTTTCATCTGTTTTAAACTAAAGTCAATAATCGAGGGAGAAATAATGCATAAGAAAATGGCGGGTACTCACCTATTATTCTTCCAACAAATTTAGTGGGCACCTCTATGGTTGATGTGGTCGTGTTCCTGAACTCCGAAGAGCCCCAGGTCGACGCCTCATCCTGCCAGCTGTTATTGCTGTTGTTGGTGTTGGCATTGGCATTACTGTTGCCAGTATTGAAATTCTGAGGACGACGCCAAGGCTGCTTGCCACGGTTTCTAAACTCGGTGGTTTGCACCACCACAGTGTCCTCGTCCCAATCTTCATAGATCTACAAAAAAACATCGTTTACAATTTCTTTGACATTTGCAACACAAGTTCTAATAGCATGCTAGTCACGATAAATAAATGCACAACGTGACCGTTTCGAGGTTATATAGGCAAATAATGCAATAACTTTGTAGCAATTACAGAAACATTAAAATTATTGCTTTACCGCATTATTACTAAAGACCGAGAAGTGAGCAATCTGCTGTTTTTCTTTTTTTGACTGTGAGCTTAGATGTGTTGTAAGCGCTGTACTTTAAATTAACGGCGCGAGTGCTGCTGCAATTCGTACGAAGAAGTAATGCGGTAGTTTTTAATTCTTGGCGACATGGCCGGCGTTCTCGCAAAAATAATTTCCCAATTATCCCGCAAACAATTCAAATTCTTACCATATTTCCAATTCGCGCGTACGAATAGGGCACACACCGAAGTTTTTTTGCAACGAACTGCACAAATAACACTTCGCAGCAAGCAAAATTAGTCAGGAATTAACGGTTCGCTGTCACTTGCGCCACAGAAAATTGGGGAGTAGTGAGGTGAAAGAGCCAATCGTGTCGCTTGTTGCTGCTGTCACGTGATTTTATGGTGGGATAATTCAAACGAAAGGTGGTGGTGTGACCACCATCAAATGCAACTAAATAATGCTAAATGCATGCAGGATAAGAATTTGTATTAACTTGATCTTTTAAATATTTTATTTTTATTTCTATCTATGATAATAATTTAGCGATTATGCTTTTCGAATTTTATTCCATGCACTTCTCTAATGGTTATCGGATGAATATTGCTTTTCTCAGTATTCGTAATGCTTCAAACTTGTTAATGGTAAATGAGTAATGGTAAATTGTAAATAGGTTACAGTCAGGTTGAGTCATTAATTACTTTTTAGAATATTTTTCGTTAATCCTCAAAAGAATTTTATTTCTAATAGAAAAATTATTACAATTTATAATATAATAGACAAAGTTTAAAACAGAGAAAATATTGAAAAAAATCAAACATAATGTTGGACTTACACTTGCGTTAGCAGTTTTAACGAAAAGGAAGTTGCAAACATCACGAATTTCAAATTATGCTTAATATCTATGTAAGAATTATTATCAAAAATACTAGGGCGGACATCTTTTACAGATGACAAGAAATCTGAAACAAGGGCTTATTTAAAGAGTAATTTAGTAGCAATAGAGTTTAGCTGACAAAAAATATAATAAATACTAAGTTTTTTACGGGGTGGTGCAAAAATAGTGCATTTTTTTAGATGGTTAATAGAAATAAGTAATTGTTAGGAAGGAGAAGATTGGCATGACTAGTTGAGAGAGTGCAGTGGAATGTTAAACATTATGTTTTTATCGTTTTTTAGAAACAACGATTTCATTGTTACTGTTCAATGTTGCGCGGGATTACGTACAACTGGATTGGTTACGAAAAGGAAATCAATAAAAAATGTTGAAAGGCCGGTCTTCAGAATCCTCAGCTTTTCACTGGACATCCGTGTTCCAACTTTGAGTCTGTCTCTTCGTCCTTCACGACGAATTGAAATTTCATCTGAACTAAATCGTGATAGTTTAAAAGCTACTTAAATGTAATTTTGTTCAACTCAAATTGTTCTATGAGAGAATACTTAAAATTATTGCTTCTAATGAAGAGCGATTAAGCACATTTCCATTGTGTTATGTCAATAAGTAAAACTGTCGATTTTGGGTAGCAGAGAATAGACGAAAATTACATAAGAAATTTCCAAAATGCTAGGGTTACAGTTTCGTGGGCCATTTCGAAAGTAGGGATCGTTGAACCTTAAATTTTTTTTTTTGAAATTATGTTATGCAGTTATTTGGGTCCACAACTTTGACATATACGGATCAACATGAAAAAATGTAGTGTCAACAAGACGGAACCACATCCCACGCAAGGGCTTTGCTGGCAGTTGTTTAACAAACGTTTCCTCTACACGTAATCTCACCTTTCGGCAAAATCCTTCTCCAGTAGATGAGCTGAAAGAGGGTCAGTATGTGTATATAGCAGTAAGAAAGTCATCTTTTCAATATTATTATTATTTTTACAATTAAAACCTTATTTACCTTTCGGTGTTAAGGTGTTACATTTAACCAATTTTAATATATTTCACTTAAACTTATTATATTAATCATACATTTTGTACTACAAATTAAAAATTTAATAATACTTTCTGTAATGTGTGTTTTTTTTTACTTAACTATATATTCTCTTGGCCCATTTCTTTTTATTCCTTGCCTCTCTTTTCCCTTCATTCCACGTCATTTCTATTTGACTCAAGTTCTATGCTACGTTTTTATCCCAGATTTTCCTTGGTCTACCTTTGCCTCTTTTCTGTTGTACTCTTGTTTCCCATATTTTTCTGGTGGTTCTCTTCTCGTTCATCCTTATTATGTGTCCGAACCATCTTAATTGCTGTTTTTTAATACTTTTTGTCACTGGTTCTACTCCTAATTCTTCCCTAATTACTTAATTTCTAATTCTATCTCGTTTTGTTATTCCTTTTACTCCTCGTAAGTATTTCATCTCTACCGCCTGTATATTACTTTGCAGTTGTTTCGTTAGGACCCAGCTCTCGCTCCCATATATTAATATAGGTTTGAAGATTGTTTTGTATATTGTAATTTTCGTTCGCTTTGATATTTCCTTTTTCCTTATAAAAGTGTTGTTTAGTGCGTGGTATGCCTACATCGCATTTTCTATTCTTTCATTTATTTCGGCCCTGATACTTCCACTGCACTGAATTGTCACTCCCAAGTATTTAAATGCTCGTACTTGCTCGTTTATTTTTATTTTTATTGATATGTGTATACCCTTATTACCTAAAACCACAACCTTGGTCTTCTCCGCATTTATTTTTAATTTCTATTTTCTAAGGCGTTCTTCCATACTTCTAAGTTGTGTTGTATGTCTTGATTATTTTTGGTGTATATCACTAAATCGTCTGCACACACACTTTCTGATATTTCTACCCTTGCCATGTGTCTATATCCCACTTGTAGTTTTTTCACTTTTCCTTTCACTTCTTTCATTATATCATCTATTACTAAATTAAACAGCGCTGGGCTTAATACTCCGCCTTGTCTCAGTCTTTCTTTTGATTGTATTTTTCCTATTTTCACTATATTTCGTGTATTTACTCCTGATGCAACTTATTAACTTTCTACAGCGGAGTTTATAGAAAGTTAATGAGATTATCATCCTATCTGTCTGTCTGTGTGTCTGGAGACACTGTAACTTCCGATCTATTCAACGGATTCACTTCAAACTTGGCATACACACATCTTAGGTCAGTACCTTTCATATGATTGATTTTCAGCCAAATCGGTTAACGGCAACCGGGAGTGACCGTTACGATTTCGCACCGCTGTAGAAAGTTTCCTTTACGGTATTACATCGTTCTTATTCATTTATTTTTCTCCGTTTTAGACTATTCCATACTATTGCCCTGGACACCCTATCAATTTTTTTTTCTAGATCTATGAAGGCTACGAATATTTTGTCTGTAGTGAATTTTTCTATTAGTTGTTTTAGTACAAATATGTGGTCTTGTGTTCCTCTAATATTTCAATATTATTGTTGTCAGCTATTCCCAGAGAACTCATCAATCCATTTATCATCTTTCTTTCTATTTCTTCTTTTACAACTCCTGGTAGGTTTTTGCTTCATTAACTATTTTTCTCCACTCTTTTCTTGTTTCTATTTTCTGTTTCCAATTTATTACTTTCATTATTTTCAATTCACTTTCTACTTGACCTCTCCGTTTCAATTTGTTTTCTTCTTGATTTAGAGTTTTGTGGTTGCCATTCAGTTAATATTCTTTGTGGTATATTCTTATCCCTTCTGAATATGTATCCATGCCATTTTAATCTCGCTGATTTAAATACATTTATTTCCTAATATCTTTTCTATTCCTTGGTTCATTAGCTATCTAGTTTCACGCTTTTTTAGTCTCCATAATTATCCTTACCATTTTTCCTTCAAACACTTGCATATGTCATTACTGGTCTTATGGTCGTTTTGTAATTTTTAATTTTGTAGTTTACTTGACTTTTATATTTTAACATTTTTTTGTATGCGTGTAAAGTTTTATATCTTTGTTGTATTCTCTGTATTATATGTGCGCTTTTATTTGTTCTATGTAGAAATAGTCCCGAGTACTTGAACATCTGCACTTATTCGAAATTATAGTTCTTAATTCTTAGCATTTTTTCTTTTTCCGTCTGCTGCAGTGCATGAATTTGGTTTTCTTTTCATTAATTTTCAGTCCTTTATCTTTTTTTGTACTATGGTAATAAGTGTTTGGTCTAGATCTTTACGATTCCTCGCCACTATTGTGATGTATCCGTAGGCAATTACTTGAACCGATTATTTGTGATATTGTCTAAGGATGTTATGAACAATAATGCTGACAATACACTTCCTTGCCTTACTGCTTTTTTGACTTCTACCTTTTTTAATTGGTTTTGGTTTATTATTATTGAGGCTCTGGATTCTTCCATGGTCATTTTAATTAGTTTTATCAGTTTTTGAGGCGTTTCAGATCTTCTAAAATTTTGCTATTTTTAAACTCTTCCAATACTCTTCTGAAATCGATAACTAGCATATAAATATCTACGTCATACTTATAGATTTCTTTTGTTATTTGTTTAAGCATGTGGATTGTATCTATTGTCAATTTCCTATCCTTCAATAGAAATGTTAATATCTTATAGGTAATATTTAAAAGTGCGATTGTCCTCCAGTTTAGGTATGGGAACAATTAAGACTTTTTCCCACTCCTTCGTCATTCTTGTTGTCTTTCATATGTCTCTTATTAACTTGTGTATTCTTAACTATAATTCTTCTCGTTTTTCTTTAATTTGTTCTGCATTTATTCAATCACTACCAGATGCTTTTTTTCTTTTTAGTCTATTTATCCCGTGTGGGGTTGCTAGTCCCCCATCGGGCGCCTCCCCAGGTGGCGGATAGGGGAATGCCTCCCAGATAAGGGTGGTACCTGGGAAATAAAATACCAGGGGCGGACCAAAACTAGCATAGCGTAGGAAGCAGCTGTGTCATTAATGAGTCAAGGCTGCAGAAGAATGACTTCGGTAACAGGCTTGTCATCATATACTTACAGGTGGCTATCAAATTATGATACACCCGGCTGTAACACTGCGATGAGGAAAGCAACGGGAAACTACCTCATTATATTCCCAAGAAAAATCAGGATGGCAGTAGATGGGCCAGACTGATCGCCAACGTCCAATGAGGATACGGCACAAGCAGAAGAAGAAGTCTATTTATATGTTTTTAACATCTGGTACTTGTTCTACGTTGTCTTTGCTTTCATACATCTCTATTTTCTTTTTCATTTGTGTACTTTCTTTATCTTTAAAGTTTAGAGAAATAATTTCTCCATTTCTTTTCTGTAATATTTTCTGCTGTTGCTTATTTTTTTTTGTTTAGTGTACTGATAATGGTATATTATTTCTTTTGTTTTCTTTTTAATTTTTTTAATTATTTATTCCATGTGTTGTTTTTGCTTCTTTTCGTCTTTCATGGTAATCAGTTTTATCCTGGTCCATTCCTATTCTGAATCTCTTTATTCTTGCAATGTTTTTCCTTTTTATGATTTCATCGCATTTTTTATTAAAATTTGTATTCTTTGCTTCTTTACTTTGGTTTCAGTTTTCTTCTACATTTTATATTTCTGTTTTTTACTTCATTTTTATACTTTTCTAAAGTTTATTTTTCCTTAAGTTTCTATATACCACGTTTTTTACTTATTCTGATTGTTTTTTATTTTAATTTTAGTTATGACTAGGTAGCGATCCGCATTTATGTTGGCTCCTCTGTATAGTCTTACATCATTAATAAAGTTACAGTTCCTTTGTACTAAAACAATGTAGTTTCCATCGCTTTTTCCGGATAGTATCCAGGTTATTTTGTGGATCTTTGGATATTTTAATTTTGTGTTTATTATGTACATATTTATTGCTGTTGCAAATTTACATAGTACCTATCCGTTGTTTTTTGTTTTATTGTGTGTTTGTCTGCTGCTTCTTTGATTCATCCCATTATTTATTTTGCCTTAAAATCGCCCGTTATCATTGCCATGTGTTCTTTAGGAACTTCTTCGTACATTTCTTCAAGTTCACCATTGATTTCTTGTTTTATGCTATCGTCCGCTATTTCTATTGGTACGTAAACATTTATTATTGGTAGTTTGTGTGGGCTATTCTTAATTCTAATATATCATAATCTTCTGTTGATTGCCTTAAATTGTAATATTTGGTTTTTTTATTTTTCCTTGTAATAAAAAGGCTGCCTCTCCATAACCCTGTTTCTCTTCTAAATACCTTCACTTCTTCCTTTTTCTTTTCACCTTATTTTTTATAAAGATGTGATTCAAACCCTATATTTCTTAATCTCAATGGTTGACTTGCATTTTTGTGGGCGCTAACAATGTTTTCATATTCCACGATCCAATTCTAATACTTTGATTTTTATATCTGTCGTTTTTTGATTACTTTTGTTCTTGATTTATTCATGTTCTTTAATTTTGTCGTTTTGTTTGTTTGACTTATTTTTCTTTTTTCTAGTTTCTTGGATTTTTTTTATGGTTCGCTTTATTTTTAAAAAATATGTTTGTTTTCCTCTTCTGGGGATCTTTGGCTTACTGTTTTATTATCCCTGTTTAATTGCTCCCATCCTTTTATTTCTGTTATGCTGTATTCTGTTTGATTTACTACTAACTTATCATATTTGACTCTTTCCGTATAACCTCATTTTCTCGCGGCTTTTATGTGGTCAATTAAAATTTTTCTTTGTTCCAGTATTTCCTTGGAATGATCTTCATCAATGAATATCTTTGTTTACTTTAATTTTTTGCTTCTCACAATATTTTAATTCTTTGATTTCTATTTATTAATTCTATTAGCGTTGGTCTTGGTCAACTGTTATTTACTTTACAAATCCTTCTGTTTTCTCTCACTCGTTCTTCAACTATTATTTCTGTAACTACTTTATTCATTATCTCTTGGTCTTTCTCTTACCATGCTTGGGTGTTTTCAACCTTTGTTTCCTCTTTTCCACAAATAACTAGGTCTTTCCTCTTATTTCTCTCTCTAGTAATTCAATTGATTTGTTGTTTTCCTATCTTCTCTTTCAATTTTCGGTTTTCTTGTCTAATTTTTCCTTTTAATTTCTTGTAAATTTTCTATTTTCACTATATTCTTGTTCAAGTTTCTATTTATTTCTTTCAAAAGTTCTTCCATTTATTCAAGACCTACTATTGGATTTTCGATCTTTAACATATGCACAAGCTGACCAACAATGCCACATTAGTCGGGTCATTCAAAACTTATCTCGCTCCGAACCTAGTCTATAAGGTGGTTCAAGTATGACCGGGACTGATTTTTTTACAAAAAAAAAAAACAAATTGCCAAACACTTCTTTGCGTATGCCAGTCTTCAACATGCTCCCCTCCGAAGTCATTACATTTTTTCCAACATTCTGAAAGCATCCTGATGCCGTTTTCAAAAAAGGCTTTTGGTTGGCAGCGTATCCGCTCCCGAACTGTCTGAATGACGGCGTCGTTGACCACAAACCGCATACCTTGCAAGTCTGATTTGAGCCCTCCGAACAGGTAAAAATCACTTGGGGAAAATTCGTGACGATACGACGAATGTAGCAGAAGGTTCTGTTTCAATTTCCGGAGGGTTTTATTATTGTTTTGGTCGTATGGGGATGTTTATTGTCTTGAAGGAAGACTACTCGCTTTCCACCTGTCTTCCGCTTGGATCGAATCTTTTCTTTCACGTCTGTTCTCAGGAGGACTGAATAATAAGCTGCATTAACTGTTCTAGCATCTGTCAGAAAGTCTACATAGATAACTCCCTGTCAGTCCCAGAAGAAAGTTACCATCACTTTTATCACCGAACAGCTCTGCCACGCTCTTTTAGATTTGGGAGAACTTATATGCCGCCACTCACATGATGGCTGCTATGACTCGGGAATGAAGTAATGCACCCACATTTCATCGGTAGTCACTATAGACTAAAAATCTGGTGTGAACATCACATGACTTTCCTTATCCTATTATTATATATTATACCGGGTCCATCGTCTCTGCTCTGCCCTGCTCTCGTCTAAAAATTT
This sequence comes from Sinelater perroti, assembly GCA_036346155.1. Taxonomy (NCBI): domain Eukaryota; kingdom Metazoa; phylum Arthropoda; class Insecta; order Coleoptera; family Elateridae; genus Sinelater; species Sinelater perroti. The sequence continues at coordinate 2,525,573 of JARFIY010000359.1, forward strand.
GTTATTTTAAAAAAGGACGAGGCGCGAGTCCAACACTCGAAAGCTGATTAAAATAAACAGTACAAGACAATAATTGACTCGTACTTAAAATTTTGCTACGTCACTGAAGGTAACCGTGCGAGTTCGGCCGCACTGCCTTCCCCATTATCGCCTGCGTGCTGCCTCCTAGCGGCCAAGCGCTCCCCCCGTCCTGCAGTCGGCCCGGAAGCTCACCGAGCGCGCTGTAATTGGTCCGTTTAATTATTTTTTAATCGGCTATAACTTATTTATTTGACCTCAGATCAAAAAATTTCATTGTAATTTTTTGTTTGTCTCGGTCTGATCTATCCGGTAATATAAATTTCCCGAAACATTTTATGAACACCCGGTATATTAAAAATCCTGAGCTTCAATTTTCAATTTTTTGTAACTTCAACCGTTTAGATTCGCGACCGCTTTGCGACCGATTTTGCGACCTTGCGACCAAACGACTCAGCCGATTTTTACCCCTACCTATTCTCACGAATAAGTACGTCTATACGGTCAATGTTTGTCTCGGTGACGGATGTTCGCGGTCGACGGTCATACGGTTCATTATCCACGTGCTCTCTGCCCTCTCTGAAGCACTTACACCACTCAAACACACGGGTCCGTAAGAGACATTCTTCCTTATACTATTCTTGGAGTCTATGGTAAATTTCAGAGGACGGGGCGTTTTCTCCAACAAAAAATTTGATCACAATACGTTGTTCTACGCTTCACAGTACTTTTTATTCGCACATCACTGTATCAACTCCCAAACAGAACTAAACAGGTTCTAACCCGAGTAGGAGAGAGGGTAGAGGTTGTGGCTGGACTCTCTCAAGGTCGCACAGCTGCTGCGTAGTGCGGTTTGTTTACACAAAAATCAATCCCGGTCATATTTGAACCTTCTTCTTTTTCTTCTTCTTATTGTCCTTCTCCTAATCGGAGGTTGGCTATCATCACTGTTATACGTATTTTGTTAGCAGCCACTCGGAATAATTCGATGCTGCTGCAGTTAAACCAATCTTGTAGATTTTTCAGCCATGATATTCTAGGTCTGTCAACATTCCTTTTTCCCTTTATTTTACCCTGGAGCAGTTTATATTTGGAATTTGTCATTACATGTCCCAAGTATTAAATTTTCCTTTTTTTTTATCGTGTATATATCCTAAGATTCTTTATTCATTTTCTCAAGAACTTATTTATTACTGATTCTATCTACCCAAGCAATGCGCCACATTCTGATGGTGTTTGCGGTTCTGTGGGGATCTTGTAATTACCATCCATTTGGTCTTATTGAGATTTATTTTCAGTCCGTAATCATCACAGCTGTTATTCAAGGAGTTGTTGTAAGTCTATGAGGTTTTTTGTTATCAGGATTGTGTCATCTGCGTATCTCAAATTATTCACTGTTTCACCGTTTATGACAATTCCTGATGATTCTTTATCTATAGCTTCTTTAAAGATGACTTCGCTGTACATGTTAAATAGAAGTGGAGACAAAATATATCCCTGTCTCACTCCTCGACGTATCTCGATTTCTTCAGTTGTTTTTGCTTTTACTTTTATATTGACAGTCTGACCCCAGTATAGGTTACTAATTATTTTCACATCTTTAATGTCGATGACATCAATACAAAAGTAGACAACAGCCATTGTTTAGGGATTAGTACAGTGTCATAAATAGTGTTGAAGAGGTCGAGGATAATATCAATTAGTTCATCATTAAAAATTGGTATCTGATCAGGACCAACAGCTTTACCCAGTTTCATGTTCTCTAAGTCATGCATTAGTTCTAGTTTCAATATTTTTAGATTTTTAGTGTCTATTTTAGCAGCAGTATTTGGTATTCTTTCGTCATTAAATAGTTCTTGGGCGTAGGTCTTCAATCTCTTCAATTGATCTTTTATATCCGCCAAACTATGACCTTTGGCATCTTTGATGATATTGTTGTCGTTCCTATTTTTCTTTTTGTATCCCGTTATTTCTTTGATCTTCTTATGCATGTGAAAGTTGTCGTATTTTCTCTCTAATAATTCCATTTTTTGACATTGTTCAGCAAGATGGTTTTTTTGCCATTCTAATTTTCCTTTGTATTAGTTTATGTAGCTTCTTATATTCTTTCGTATTATTTTTATTCTTTTGTCTCTCCTCCATGAGATCTAAGATCTCCTTTGTTATCTATGGGTTTTTCTTTATTAGTTTACTTATTTGTTGTTCTCTGGCTGCAATTGACAACACTTTTTGTATATGGTTTCATTTTCCGTCAACAATGACTTCGTCTTTTTGTAACTTAATGGTTTTTATTTTTTTAATTTACTGTATGTTTTACTGTTTCATGTAATTTGGGATATTTTAAAAGTCTTGTGTCTATGTAGTTGGTCTGATGACTTACAATCTTCTTCATTTTCACATTAATTTTCGTTATTACAGGGTTTTGATCACTGTGAATGTCAACACCAAGATATGTTTTTGTTGACTTAATAGCCTTTTTATATCGTTTATTGATTAGTATGCAATCAATCTGGTTCCTTACTATTTGTCCTAGCTTATAAGCAGAAAATTTCCATGGGTATAGTCTACGAGCCGGAAGTTTAAAAAGTGTATTTGTAATCACGAGGTCTTTGTCTTGGCAGAATCGTATCAAGCAATCCCCTCTATCATTTCGTCCACCTAGACCAAAATATTCAGTACATCCTTTAGTTTTGGTATTTACAACTTTTGCATTTAAATCTCCCATCACTATTGTAATATCTCTGTGTCTGATGTTTCTGGAGATTTCTTCTAATTGTGCATAGAATTCTTCGATTTCGTCTTCTCCCTTATCTGCAGTTGATACGTAGATCTGTATGATATTCTGTTTTCCTAATTTTGTTTTTAACATGGCTCTGTCTGAGTAAGGTGTGAAGTTCATAACTGATGTTGACATTTTCTTATTCAAAAGCACTCCGACTTCATATTTATTTTCAGGGTCGTTGTTGCCTGAATAATACATTATCCCATTGTTTGTTGTACCATTTCCTGTCTATCTCACATCACTTAGCCTCAGTATGTTTATCTTTAATCTGTCCATTTCTAGTATAACATTCTCTAGTTTACCTGGCGCAAATAAACTGTTTGGATTCCATGTTACAATTCTCATATTATTCGTCGATAATTTCATAAACTTTGCTCATATGGATCTTTAATGCAGTGGTTTCCACTTACCTTCTGCATCCTTATACTGTTGACTATTCGATATAGCTCATCCGCCTTAAGGGACCACCTTGTATAATAAAAACCAATTTTAAAAAATAAAAATCTGGTGTGAACATCACACGACTTTCCTTATCCTATTATTACATATTATACCGGGTCCATCGTCTCGGCCCTGCGCTGCTCTCGTCCCGGAACTTATTTTAAAAAAGGACGAGGCACGAGTCCATCGTCTCGGCCCTGCGCTGCTCTCGTCTAAAATTTTGGTAATTTAAAAAAGGACGAGGCGCGACTCCAACACTCGAAAGTAAATTAAAATAAACAGTACAGGGCAATAATTGACTCGCACTTAAAATTTTGCTATGTCACTAAAGGTAACCGTGCGAGCTTAGTCGCACGGCCTTCCCCATTATCGCCTGCGTGCTCCCCCCTAGCGGCCAAGCGCTCCCCCCCGACCTCCCGCAGTCGGCTAAGAAGCTCTCCGAGCGCGCTGTGATTGGTCGGTTTAATTAATTTTTAATCGACTATAACTTATTTATTTGACCTCGGATCAAAAAATTTCATTGTAATTTTTTGTTCATCTCGGTATGATCTATCGTATCCTGTAATATAAATTTCCCGAAACATTTTATGAACACCCGGTATATTAAAAATCCTGAGCTTCAATTTTCAATTTTCGCGACCGCTTTGCGACCGATTTTGCGACCTTGCGACCAAACGACTCGGCCGATTTTTACCCCTACCTACAAGTAACTTGAATACCAAATTTCAAGTCTTTAGCTCTTAGGGTTCTTGAGATATCCTGTTATCTGACAGACCGACATACACACACACACGAACCAATGGCCCAAACCAACTTTTTTGGTATCCTGAGGCTATAATTCGTCCAGAAATGTGAAAAACTGGGTAGGTCAAATTTCCGCCGATTACATTACTTTCCTTATTATAGGATAAGGAAAGTAAAAAATATAAAATATCCAATCAAGAAAAAAAGCACAAAGTAGAATAAAGAATATGCCAAAATAAGATAACAGTATGATAGTCGCGTGTGACCAATTCAAATCTAGTTTAGAATTTTTTTTATAGAGGACATCTGCTTTTAAAGAAAGAAACCTTGTACCGCTCTTTCTCTGATAACGCTACTACAGACTATGGATCGATTGTTTTTGCCTGCTAATACATCTGAGTAAGGAATTGATGAAAAACGTATTTAGCTTTGGTTTCTTGGTCTGCCATTTTATTACTTTCAATTCTCCGAAATCCAGAGGATCGCCATTTCATACCTACGTCTTCTCAGAATTGCTATAAGTTAATTAATCTGGTAAATTAGTGCAGTGACAGAGAATTTAATTTTGAATGAGAACTGCACTAACAGAACAGTTTTTCTGAGAGTAATCAATTCTGAAATGCACACTGACACCTCAGTTGAAAGGGTGTATGAATTTAGCACTATAAATTGAGTGTTAAGTATCTGTGCTACTCCGAAAATGAAGTTTGGTATTGGATCGGTAATGCGATGCCTTTCTTCGGTAATATAAATTCCAAATTGATATCATGGTACAAATAGGGCGGGTTTGATGAAAACCGACGTGGTAGCACAGTTGGGCAATCGAGAAGGCCAAAGACAGTGCAGGAGTATCTCTTGGTTGGAACTTTTGTTGTTGAATATCCTGTATGATAGGGTACTAATGTATTTGCGATTAACTTGGCGTTGATAATAGCAGCAGAAAACAAGGATAGTCTGGCAATGGACACGGATGATCACCTTCAAAAAATAAGTTTATGAATAAAAGAAAATAAATTGAAGTTAACCATCGTTCTGAAGGACAAAAGAAAAAGAAACGACATTTGCTTCGTTATAGGCACTATGGTGACACAGCCAACCAAAATGTTATGATGACTATGGCTATCAAGTAAGGAATGCGGCGAGTAAGCAGAATGTCAAATGACTAAGCACCGCAAAAAAAGTACTATGCGGAGTGATACAATCTATTATTTTATATAGAGCGCTAAAACGGTATAGGTTAAGGGTATAACAACATGCTTCTTAGGGCTGAGAGTTATGCCAAACGTCTTGCCGTTAGAGTACCAAAATACGTATATGACTGATAGAATATGGAATTGGTAACAAAAGGAATATTACCTATAACAAATGGTGCATCGCAATTGCAAGCTCGATGGAACGAAAATTATACCAAATGTCAATGGATTAAACGACTAATTCTTAATATAGAAAGCTACCTGGAGTGTAAACACAGATTACCTCATCCAAGCCCTAACTTCACACAAGTCTTATAGAGCACACACAAAGATAAAAAAAAATGATGAAATATCTGCGTTTGTGGTGCAGAGATAGATTTAGCAGAACATACCCTGTTGAGTTGTCAGAGGTGGAAAAGGGTACGCGAGGCAGCATACTTTAGGCTAGAATATCTAAACGCAAGTGACCTAACAGATTGCATAATAAAAGTCCAAATATTCCACGACAAAAAAGTATAACGGAACATAGGGAAAGATAAAAACGCCAAAGGCAGGGGAGAAACTAAATAAAAACGTGAAATACAAGTAGAGTTAAGCTAGCCTGGTCCCGTGGTTGAGGGCGGGCTGCAATGCTGACGGACCAGGGTTCACTCATTAAAAATAATTGAGTACCTGCGTTCACTCGAACAAGGGGTAATAATGGCGGTCGTCTTAGGCGCAATGCTTGCCACATCGGCCCGCATTAGAGATGATGCGCGACGACCGAGCAGAGAGAGCGAACGTATGAGAGCCTTAATCTCTCAGTTCGCAGAGCCTTATCATTATTACTACAAGTAGAGTTGTAATGTGCTGTAAAGATTAGGTGACCGGATCCGCAACAAACGGATTTTAGAGAATGTAAGTCTCACACTGGTGTCTATAATCAATACTGCCTCAAAAACTTAGACAATCATTTTGCCGACCCACTCCCTACTTTCGAATCCACTTTTTAAAAAAAAAGTTTTTTCTTTAGTAGAGTCTTTTAAACGGTGATTACTATTGTAATTAATATAACAATATATTTGAACTATAATACTGAGAGTCTTCTTCTTGTGCTGCATAATTATGGGAATTTGCTTAACATGTAGTAAGTAAAACATTTCTCTAGGATACCGTTCTCCAGAAACATGATAATTGTCACATGTGAATTACGAATGTTTCTGAGTTGAGATGTTTTTTTTTAAGTAAGTCACTGAAAGTTATCGGTATTTGTCATGTTACTGTTTGGAAAATGGGAAGGGAAGGTTTTTTTATATTAATATATGGATTAACAGAAAATAGAAGAAATCAAAAGAAAATGAATGGAGTTAAGTACGGCAAATAAACTAAGCGAGATTTTTAACTTTGACTAATGCAATTTTCCTTTGTTTTTCTCAAAAATCAAGGTACTGTTTTCTTCAAATCGTGCAACGAAATCTGTTTTCAGGGTGAAAAGAACTTAGATATATTACTATTACCGCAAAGCGGTCACAAAGCAAACACTGCACTATAGCATGGTATATTACGCTGGAAGATATGGAAGCAAAGAGTAAGAAATTCACTTGTTGCTACGATATTAATTGAAGCTTTGAATATAGCCAATGAAGTAGTGAGCGGCTTGTTAGATAAAATATTGGGGCAGCAAAAGAAACGATAGAAACAACATCCGCAAATTTTCGTACAATTTTGGTTCGTCTAATGCTACCATCCATCGTTCTCTTAAAGCCTCGAGTATAGTTTGTACAAGTTGTTAAGTAGATTTTCATTAATTCAATGGAGACCATATTCGGTTAGATTAAGGATAATTACCAAATCCTGTGGTCAAACATAGATTTGAAACAAGATTCTTTAAAATATTTGATTTACAACGAACTGGTTCCAGATGATGAACATAAATGTTTAAGTATATTCTCAACTAGTTGAACGAATATACTTATGCTGTACTATGTAATAAATACCCGACTTTAACAAACCATAAACGAGTCTTCTTCAGTAAAATAATTCATGCTCCATATTGCTAAAAAACGGCGGCTGTTCCATTTAGCACTTCATCCATATCTTGTTCGGTCAGATTATTACCTGTTTCGTTTGATAGCATACTTTTTATGTGAAAAACAATTTGGTTCTATGAGAGATGTTGCTTTGACAGTTTAAGATTTCTTTAATTCAAAGTAAAAGGGGTGATTCCGTCAAGGGATTCTAGAATGTAACGGGTTGTATTTTTAAATAAATTTTGTTGTTTGTTTTTCGTAATGCTAAGGTTTTACTTTATAAATCAACATTACTGTGTGACATCCTCAGTTCTCATTAAAATCAGAAGAGCCAGTCCACACCATAAAAAATAGTTCACATCTGATTATTTTTCCTCTTCCGAACTTTACAGCGGAAAAACAGTTACACAACACTCGCTTGATATTTACCATAGTCATACGTTCATTGAATAGCCACATTAATAGCGTGATTTATGAATCTATAAGATACTCTTCTAACATTGTTTATATTTTGTTCAACAATGTTATTCGTAAGTCGCCGACTTGTTGAAATGCGGATGTCTTGTTACGGGGCGGCGTTCGGAAATCGTTACAGTATGATTGCATGATCCTTTGAAAACCAGCAAAAATGCTAAAATGTTCTGAAAATCCACGACATGTTTTGCATTAGTGAAGTTAAGATGTTTTTTTTTGTTTGCACATCATAACTCTTCAATTTGTGGCTTGTAAAACAGTTATGATTGAGAATCTTGGGGATTGGTGATAACCTCGTTTTTGCTCTTCTTTTCCAAGGAGAAAGTCTGTCATACTTAATAGGATTTTTGCCCTCAATATGCTCTTCTGAGAGAAGAGTATTTTACTGGTAGTAGTGATATTCTTAATTTGGATATTAAAAACAGTTTGTGTACTATTAATTAGTGGCGACATAATCTATTTTAATCGGTTATCCTCTTTGGTTGTATATCTATATGTTAGTGTGGCAACTTAAGCCTAGTGCTGTAAAGATAAAAATCTGGTGTGAACATCACACGACTTTCCTTATCCTATTATTATATATTATACCGGGTCCTTCGTCTCGGTTCTGCCCTGCTCTCGTCTAAAAATTTGTTAATTTAAAAAAAGGAGTCCAACTCTCGAAAGCTGATTAAAATAAACAGTACAAGACAATAATTGACTCGTACTTAAAATTTTGTTACGTCACTGAAGGTAACCGTGCGAGCTCGGTCGCACGGCCTTCCCCATTATCGCCTGCGTGCTCCCTCCTAGCGGCCAAGCGCCCCCCCCCCCGGTCCTCTCGCAGTCGGCCCGGAAGCTCTCCGAGCGCGCTGTGATTGGTCCATTTAATTAATTTTTAATCGGCTATAACTTATTTATTTGACCTCGTATCAAAAAATTTCATTGTAATTTTTGTTTGTCTCGGTCTGATCTATCCGGTAATATTAATTTCCCGAAACATTTTATGAACACCCGGTATATTAAAAATCTTGAGCTTCAATTTTTTTTCGAGTTCCTATTTTAGCAACTTTTACTTTAAATTTATGTTTATCTCGTGATAACAAATAATTTTTATTCTCATGAATTTTTGTATCTTCAACCGTTTAGATTTGCGACCGATTTTGCGACCGATTTTGTGACCGATTTTGCGACCTTGCGACCAAACGACTCGGCCGATTTTTATCCCTACCTACAAGTAACTTGCATACCAAATTTCAAGTCTCTAGCTCTTACGGTTCTTTACATTTTACGTGTTTGTTTGAAGGCATTTATCAATTGTTTTTAAAGTTGCTGCGAACAATGTATAGATAGATGTATGCGTATCGCAGTTGTAAATAAGGTAGTTGTTTTTGCTATTTTGTTACTTTGAGAACCAGGCGATTTATTATGATTTAATTTTAATCCGTTAAATACTGAGAATTTTCTACTACACATTTGAAGAGAAAGTAAACAAAGACAGCTGATATGAAATGTGGCGTAGCTGAGTTCTGAGCGTACATTTGGTTGCCTATCTTCAGGATCATTTTGCATATTCCACTTTCGTAAGGTCACCACACCGACTTATCCCACTGTTATCATTTTTAAATAAATTGTTCCACATCCTACCTTCCAAGAATTTGAGGCAAGGGGGGGTGAAAAATTGACAGTCTAGGGCGCCAAAAATAACTTTTTGTGGGTAACTATTCGTAATTATATATTACTAGTAAAAATTAAAATTGTGCAGACGGGCCACATAAATCAAAGTTGTTCCACATGCGCCTATTAACGGCAAGAATTGTCCACGTAGTGCAACAAACACCGATAAGTGGCGTAAACTGTCTAATTATTTCATAATAATTTGTGTTTTGACCTATAACCGGTTAAACGTGACCTAAATCGAAAACCTGTTGTGCAAGGTTTGGCATCAAACCGGTTTGAATGAGGTATTAAGCTTTAAAATATTTTTATAACTGTAAGAGTTGCAATATTAGTTACAAACAAACACACACACATAGTTACAGTTATATACATACATATATATATATATATATATATATATATATATTCTATCTGTCACACTATGTTCTTCCATACATTCCTGTCCTGAGCTTTTTGTTTCCAACTCTTCACTCCGGCCTCTCTTAAATTTTCTTCTACCGCTTCTAGCCACTTTTTTTGAGTCTAGCTCTCTTCCTCTTCCCCCTTTCGCTAGTAGTATTCTTTTTGGACTTCTATTCGGCTGCATTCTTTCCATGTGTCCTAACCACCTGACCCTTTGGGCTCTAATTCTTTGTACTATTGTGAGGTTTCCATAGACTCCTATAATTTCTGTATTTGTTCGCCTTCTCCAGTTTCTTTCGTTATCCTTGATTCCTCCGTAAATACTCCTTAACATCTTTCTCTCCCAAGCTTCAAATTTCTTTACCTCTTGCTTGTTCATTACCCAGAGTTCGGAGCCGTACAGGACTGCAGGGAACACTACCGTTCTATATAACCGTATATTAGCTGCCAAGGAGACGTATTTGGATTTCAGCAGTTTTTTCAGTGCTTCGGCTGCTTTACTTCCTACGTCTTTCCCTCTACCGTAGTAACTTCTAAATGTTGCCCTTCTCTTACTTATTTTCATGTACTTCGTTTTGTCGGTATTCACCTGTAACCCATATTCTCTTTCCATTTTCGTTTGATTCTTCGTGCATACTATTTACTCCTATAATATCTCTATAGCCTTCCTCCTTCCCCACATTTGCATTAAAATCGCTAATGATTATTGTTAGGTCATACTTGTGTATCTTACTTTTCGTCATATTCAGTTCTTCGTAGAATTTATCTTTATCTTCCAAATCTTTCTCCTCCGTTGGCGCGTGACCATTTAGTAGAGTTATCTTACGGTATTTTCCTCTTAATCTTAGTAGGCTCATTCTCTCAGAAATCGGCGTTAAATCGATAACTCTTTTTGTCCACCTTTTGCTTACTATAAAACCTGTGCCAAAATATCTATTGTTCTCTCCCCCACTACTAAAGAACGTATAATCACCTAGCTTATTAATTTCCATGCCCTTTAGTTTTGTTTCTTGTAATGCTAACAATTGGATACTATACTTTTTTATAATTTTCATTAAATTTCTAACTGCCCCTTGCTTATAACAACTTCTTACATTCCAAGTACCAATCCTCATGTGCTGTTTTTCTACTTTATCTTTTATTATAATCCCGTTTATTGCCATTGTCTTTATCTATTCCACCTGCTGACTATTGGTTTTTTTTTGTAAGTTTATTGATTTATAGGTGCTACTTTCCTTTACTTCCAGCTTTTCTGTGTTCGAGTTCCATTTCCACCAGCTATTTTTCATAAAGATTTTTTGGTACCCCACCTTGGCTGTTCTTCCTTTCCCTTTTTCTACTTTTGCCAAATCCCTTAGATCTTTTTGTATTTTTGCTTCAGTTTGGGTTAAATCGTTGTCTATGAAATATTGAGTTTTCTTCAGTTTTTCTTTATTTTTCATAATCGCTTCCTTCCTTTCCCAACCATCTACTTTAACTATTGTCGTTTGTAATTTTCCTTGTCTAATTTAATTTCTGTACTTCGTTTATTTTGATGTTCACTTCTAACTTTTCAGATAGGATTTTTGCAACTTCAGCTACTCCGTCATTTTCCTTGAATTCATATCTCTTAATTACAATATTCTTCTTCTTCTGCTGGCTCTCCATGTTCTCTATTTTTCTCTCTATTTTCTCTTTATTTTTCCCTTAATCTCTACATTCTCTTCTCTCAATTTGGCCATTTTTCTCGTGATACTCTTTTTGATCTTACCTTACTGCCTTAATGTCTGCCATCATATCCTTCATCATTTTCTCCAGAGTAGTTTCTCCTTTGTCTTTCATTGGTGTTCTTCCTGCTTTTTACTTCTATTTGAGACTTCTTCGTCGCTTTCATCTTCCCATTTTTTTCTGTTACTGTCTTCCGTAGAAGATTCTTCACTTACGTACTTTTTTTGGTGTCCGTGATAGCGGCATCTTAATTTCCCTGGTTTATTTATGGTTGTCCGCGCTCACCGTAAGTCTCGTTGGTTATACTTCCTTCCTTCCTTCCTTGAATACAGTTCTTTGCTGTTTGGGTTGTCTAGCCTAGCGTCTTACACAGCGTTAAGCGTTATCTTCCAAGTCGACCTTTCGGAGGTGATAAGCTTATCTGCAGGCGTTCTGTCTATTTACGTATTTGGTTACTTTTAATGTACTAAGTAATTAGTTTAGCTTAATTACTGTATGTTTCTCAATTCAATTTTTTAATTTATGTATAGCCCTATCTAATTTATCTTCTTACATTTATTTACATACCTGTTGTTTTCGCTCGTAAGACCCGAAATTCGAGTTTATTTACGGAGAAGTTGACACGCACTCGTACTCACCGATTAGCACAACATCGAATCCACTTTTTCAAAACAAAAAGTTTTTTGCTTTAGTATAGTCTTTTAAACGGTGATTACTAGTGTAATTAATATAACAATATATTTTAACTATAATACTAAGAGTCTTCTTCTTGTGCTGCATTTTATCAAAGATTAAAAACTATTAAAATGGATCACTGAAAAAGGAATTTCAAAAGAGACGAAAATAAAAGACCACTCTCATTTAATGAGAGAAGATCGGAAACAGATGGAAACGTTTGTGTTTTTTTGTTAATAAATTATGGGAATTCAAAATTGTAACCAATAAGATTGCAGCTTGTACCCGCGTACATACGAGATTGGTCCTAATAAACAGAGTTTATTTAGAGTATTCACTGCTAACAAATAACTTACCACAGGCTGTGTTGTCATTTATTTATTTATATATTTCTTTTGTAAGATAATATTAAAAAGTTACTCGTAAAATTAATTATTAGGTATGGAGGAATATAAGCTAAGACGTGCTACGAAGAAATTATTACACTGCCGAGGACATGGGCTGTTTTGTGCATATAAACATTGCAAAACTTATTTTTATTCAATTTTTAGATTTTTAGATACCAACAGTATGAATACATGGCAGAAAATGACACTTATAAATCATATAAAGCATTTTTTGGATAACCTACTGCATGGTTTAAATTCAAGAATCCTAATCTCGAATTGCGCATTTATATAGATTACAATTTTTTAAAACGTGGAAGCAAATAAATCCAAATCAAATCTTAATTTCAACTCTATTGAATACCTTTGGGATGTCTTTAAATACTAGGTAATAACTAGGCCAAACCACTTATCAAATATCATGGACATATTCAGCATATTAAAGGAGAAATTAAACAATGTTACGGCAAATTAGAAGAAAGGCTTCCTTGAAGTAATAAAAGTTATGTTAGCGACTAAGCAAAGATATGCCATTTTGATACCATACCAATTTAGTGATAAAATGGCCAGACAGTGCAGTCACTCTAGAAGAGACGTTGCTATCGTCACACTGGTGAACACTGATTTTTCCCCAGGCACGCCACCTGCCTATAAAGTTGGCCGCAACACTCCCATTTCTTACGTCGCACACTGTACGAAGTTTACAAAATACGTCACCAAATATCAGATTTGGGCAAGGTCGTCTTTATGTAGAAGTGCGGACGTGTTTCTGTTTGGAAATAATCAGGCGCACGTTGCGATCCTCCCAACATACTGCAGCCACACCTGTCGCACCTTTCAAAAAATGTCGAGTCCAAAAGAAACGGAGTGCCACCTGAAGGCGGGCCACCCTCCCGCGGGTAAGTGCGCGTTAGCTTTTCAAATATGTTTGCGCTGCATTCGCCGACGAAATTCCAGTCAAAGCCGGGGGAATGCGGATTACGCAGCACAAAGTTCCGAAAGAGCCCGCGGGCCTATCTGAAGATACTACCGGCCTAAAAGTGTCGGGCAGTCCCCCGAAGGCCACCACCATATCGGGAGCGATCCCGAAGGGGAACGCGGACTTTCCTGCAGAGGCTGTGCAAAACATCCACAAGGAGAAGCCCCCGGTCATCCACTCTGCGAAGACTCCAATCAACATTCAGCAGCCGAGGAAGTAGAGCCTGCCACTTGTTAACTCCTCTAGGACTGATCATTCTTATAATAAAACAGGCATTTATTCCGTCATTTAGCTCCTAGGTTTACTTTTAAACTGTATGAATTACGTGTAGGTTTTATAATGTAATTGTCCCTCGGGTTTCCATGTTAACCAATTTTTGTTCAAGTTATTAGAAACTTCCATATAAAACCTTGCAGTTTTAGAGATTTCTCAATATGTTGTAGCACTGGTTTTATGCTGTAAAAGTGCCAAGTAGGAATCTACAAACTACAAGCTTTAAAACGAATGTTACAGTGGATTTTTACTTTGAAGCAACGCATTTCAGAGTTGTGCTTGTTTATCAACAATATATTGTTGCTGGTTTTCAGAGTAGATTTACAACTGTTGGTCAGAACACTGACTTTTATCATACTTTAGTCGATGCTTTTATGATGTGTTGTGTCTTTATACTTTTATTTACTGTTTTGCGTATGATAGGTGGCCCCTCAATGCTGGCAAATATAGGGCTGTATACCTTAGGTGAAGTGAAATGCGGCTTAGTAACGGATAAGACGTTTTTAAAGTGTTTATCTGAATTGCTCATTTGCAGATAAACATTGCATAATGTACTTTAATGTAGCCCGTTACTTAATTTTGATATCGAGTAAGAATAGGCCAGCTTGAGGTTCTCTGTGGCAGAGGAAATCCAGTTACTTCAGAAAGATCATTCCCGACTGATTCCTCTCTAGGTTTGCTTACGGGGTTATGGGGAAACAAAACAAACCTTGTGTCAGGCATTTATTTTCAATAAATGTTTTGATTATAAACGGCCTGCTTATTTAGTAGATGTGTTCCGAGCTGCAGCATTCCAGGTATGGAACTTCTTGGTTATGTCCTTTTTGGTGAGTGGGTCCAAGTGGGCAGCAGCCACAGTATCCCTGTTGAAAGTAAATTAATGAGTTACATTTAATATTAACTTATGCAATTTGTCATTTTAAATACGTGAGGTGTTCATGCAAGGACATAAACATAAAAAAAACTATTTGTGCCTTTATCATTAAGCATTATCGCATACTGCAGGTCAAATGATTATTCAGCAACACACTTAGAACAAAGTATTTAGATAATATTCGTAGAAGGCTTCAGGGATGTAACTAATGAGGATCTGAATGTATAATTTTTTAAATAGCTTTTTGAACTAGAGTAGTTTTGTTCATTATTATGAAAGTTGATTCACATAGCGAGCCGTAAATTTAAGAGTTTGCCAGTTGTTAAGAGAGTAACATTTTACATTGATAAAATTAAGGAAAACTACTGTTATCTGACCTAATGCCTTTTTCACACAGGTGGTGCCCATTCATGCTGAAGTTTGTTTGGCTTGTGTGTCCCTTCTAACACTTCTGAGATCTTTCACTAATAACATAAAAAGGGCGAATTATATGAAAAAATATTTTACCCGATAAAAATCACTGATGATAAACAAAACAAGATTACGTACCAGTTATCAAACTCTTGATGATTAAGTTGGCAAATAAAATTGTAATTCCCAAAAATGTTAATTGTCTAACCCTCAAAGCACTAGCCAGTTATGACTTAATTGCTTTGATGTATCAGTTGAGACTACAATCAACAAATTATGCGTTTTAAATTGCAATATTCATTTTACAGCAGTCTTTAACACTATTCACTGTTGCTTAGGCTGTTATAAAAATGCAAACAATGTACACAATATATTTGTAAATAATTCAAACTTATTCTTTTTTAAGTTTTGAACTGTTGGTGATTAAATAAAAGAAACATCAAAAAGTGGAATCTACTGGGTATTGCCTCGAAGAGAATATGTGTAACAAAATCACGTTTTGTGTCATCATTATTCGATCTGAATTCTCCAACTTCGTTCAGGAACAGGCGTCACATACACTATGAAACAAAAATCTATGAATTTGTCTTCCTGAGAACTGACATTTGGTAATATATGAATTCGATATTCCACAAAAGGAGAATTGGTTCTTTATCCTAAGCCCTACCAAGTACCTTCAATCTTTTTGTTTAGAATTGTTCACAAGATTGGATCACGCTATGATAAAAGCGTTTGAAGTTCAGAGCTTAGATAGGTAGTTGTCTTGACTTCGTAACTTAATGAAGATGTCCTTTTGTCATTTCTTTCGTTGACAGTAAACATATATATTATTTTATGAGTTATTTTGAACATATGGGTGTACTTATGTATGAACTGCATACAAGTATTTAATGTGTTAACGCATTTTTACATTTCGTTTTCCCTATATCGTTTGATTGACAATTTCTACATACATCTAGTCTTACCGAAATTCATCATACGTTTTTGCGGACACCACAGCCCTCAGCTTGGCGTCGTTTTGCACCCAATACATCTTGTCTGCTTCTATAGCAGACTGCAACTCTTGAAACAGATTTTTATTGTCTATAGTTTTAGATTTTTTTGACATATTTAAATTGTGTGAGGCATAACCTGAGATCAACCTGCAATAGTAACTATAGCAACACTTGCTGTATCAATAAGACCTATGAAGTTTTGAAACATTTACTTTGTTTTCCTTTTAACATTTACCAAAAAATTACATTTATTATACAAATATAAAAGATTCATTAAACAACGAAATATATAGGATAGAATAAAAACATGTCTTGCAATAATCAGTATCGCCGATTTTTCCCTCGTGCATCAGATCTTTTAAAAAACTCCCCAAGACTTTTACATAATCATCTCAGCCCATCTTTGTCGTGATAACCGCTTGTAGATTCCTTTAATTAGTTATACTTCTTGATCAAAAATAATGTTTCTGAGGATGAACACAAAAAGTTTACATAATATTAAGTAATTTTATCTAATACTAAGGAGGAATTTTCAAAAAGCGTTACCTGACAAGGGTTCATATTAATTAATCTCAAGGGATGCGAAAGTGTTTGGTAAGCATATTGCTAGTCAATGTCACGCATAAGAACGTTAACATTGTCAATCAAATTACGGTTCTTTAGCCGTTATATCTAGAGGCTGACAAATGTTTCACAGGCCTAAAATGTAGTCCGTAACAAGAACACGTAACTACTGTTGCGAAAAAGCTAAAAAAAAGTAAAGAAAAAATATTCTCGGCGACACAGGAGTAATAATACAGAAGATTGTAGTGATTATAAAGAAGAACTTAGTCTCTCTTTTTCTTCTTTAGACGATGTCAGTTGTATCAGAAGAAGCTACTTAAACATTACAAAAATAAACTTTTTTGTTATTAGAGAGTTTCCTCCTACAAATAACATCCTAAGATAGGTGCTAATTTGCCTTACAGCTGCTTAGACCTTACTTGATTACATATATCGTGAAATTACTATGTTTTTTGTAGTGAAGTACAAAAGGGACATACGAATTTTACAAATAAGTTGAAAATTGTTGTCCTTTTTTATATCTTAATTAATGAAGCTCCATGTTTGGCACTACTTTTAACATAAAACAATAATTTTGGTCTTGGAGTGTATTTCTTAAAAACAAGCTAGCAAAAGGGAAGTTTAGACCTACAGTATGCAAAAAAGACTTGAACATAATTAACATAGTAGATTATGAAAAACATTCTCTAAGTACCAAATAATTAACTTTAAGGTGATCATGTGTAACTTATATAGGTTAATGGTTCTAAACATTTCAAAACAAAATGTTTGTGTTTGGTAAAATATCAGAATGAAGAACTAACTTGCAAAAGATTACCACTTCAAAGTCCAGCTGAAATGTATCAATAACTGAAGAACAATTAAAGATGGTCACCAACAAAAGAAGTTGAAAGAAAAATAAACAAATTGAGTATCTAATATCAAGTGAAATATGATTAATATATATTTGGTGCAATTGGGTTTACTGATTACAGAAAATAAATTTGTCGGTGTCAAATTAATTCTTAGGTCAAACTGCTAACCTTTTTCTTTTTCGGTAACTACATGGAGAGTAATTAATGTAAAACATCCCTACACCGCATTTTGGGAAGATTAAAATCTTCAGTCACTTGTGGTGAACATCTTTATCTGCCCTATAGGAATAAAAAACCACAATTGGATAGATTTTTGTGATTGTAGAGCTTATTATACAGCTTCAGAATAAAACGTAATCTCAGATAGTCAGTATCATGATATGAAAGTGGGTTTTGGATCATCTGCAGTTCATTCGTTTAAGAATTTGACTTATAGTTCCATATTTGACTGTGAAACATAACACTAAAAGTATGTTTGACTGTCTTTACTTTGTTTATTACCTGTGTATATGATGCCCACTTCAAGAAACTTATCGAGCCATTATCATGAGGGACATTGGTATATTTCTAATATATGTCGGTGTTAAATGATACAAATGGCGGACTGAAGCTTGCGAGACGCCTTTCTAACTATTGTACATTATTGAACTTAATTTGGATAGACGTTTTTAAGCATAGTAATGTTAACGAAATTCGGATGATAAGACCACGGTGGGTGGCTCCTGCATTAAATGTAACCATGCAGAATATATATATATATATATATATATCTCCCAATCTTCATCCTTCAAATAGGTTTGTTTACCAAGGTGAAAAACAGCTTGTCATTTGTTCCATTCAAGGTATCTCCAGTTCACAATCAAAAAATAAGCTGAACATGAGTAAGCCAAAAAAGTTTTCTAATTATTAGATTTTCTTAAAAACCTGCGGTACCTTAAGACGGAGGAGAAGCTACAAATTTGTTGCCGATGCTTTTGAACATTTTGGTACGACTGATAGAATTCAAAACTCTATTAAAACAGGGACTGAACTTGAACAAGCTGACTTAGACTTAGAGGGTATGTCATTAAAACAATCGACATCTGTCACATGCTGTCTTGAAACTATTTTGTGTATTGTGGAGTGGTGTGACAAGGTTTTTACTATCAGTGATATATCCTGATAATCTTATGTATGTTTTATCTGCACAATAATTTGCGTAACTTGGCAGAGATTAAACATAAACATCTAATTAACTAAAAACAAAATTAAAAAAATGGATAAAATAATAAATAGATAACTCTTTGGTTATAATCAAATATTTTTGCTAAGCCAATTTTTAGCAATGATATAGTTATTTCAACATATTTCACTTTTTTCTTTTAAATTTACCAACATTTTTGCTTCCCTTAAGATTTTAATTATTCACTAATTAATATTATAAATTATACACATATATAAATTAAATGTTTAATATCTCAAACTTTATGTACATTTTATACAAATCGCATAGTTATCTAATGGTAACTCCTAAATGCTCATTTGCCAATTTTGCTATTTTCTTATGGATAACATTTGCTTCGGCATTTGTGAGCGTTTTTTCCATATGCCTGTAGATAATCCTATAGCAATGGCTTTCTTTTCCAGTCTTTGGGTGTTTGAATTGGTCAATCAACATGACCTGTTCGACCATTTCACTGCCAACATTTCGGACCAAGTCATAGAAGTCATTGCTGGAATAAGATGATGGATCTTGTGGCAGCCAGAAACTAATATCGTTTATACACTGTGGATATTGACTGACCGACTTATATACAATTTTTTTTTTGATATCATCTGTTTTAAACTGATTGAGAAAGCCAGAATCTGTCGACCAAAATAACCTAATATCTGGTATTTGGTACAAGCACATGGCTATACGCTCTAGACCTAAACCAAAAGCCCAGCCAATACGGTCTCTAACACCTGCATTATCGATGATCGATTGAATCATAATCCCACAGCCAAGCAGTTCTAGCCAATCATCGTTATGATAAACTTCGAGTTCCCATGACGGTTGAGTAAATGGAAATGTTGTATCGACCCATCGGTACTGAATATTTTGACCAAACAGCTCCTTTGCTAATCCCACCAATGTGGACTTCAATTCATGCTCCATTACTTTAAATGCTTCTAGTGTGTGGCAATCCTGCTTAGCTTGTCCGTTAACTGTATTCGAAGTGCAGCCATCTTCGAAAATCTTTAAATCATCATCACTGGGAAATAACTGGTCCCGAGTTTTTAAACGGACAGCATCCAACTGATGAAAAACTGGATAATGTGTGCAGTCAATTTCGTCTCTGCGGTATACATCGCCTACCATCAAGAAATTGTTTAGGCCTGATCGCATTAACTCAACCTGATGCGCCGTTGTGTGTGCCCGAAGCAAGTAGTCTCTATTTATATAATAGCAGTCGCTTTTCGATCTCGAGGGATGATTCTTGGGAATCAACAGGCTGTCGAAATTCTGCTCAACAGACACAACTGGAGGCAAATTATCATATACAGAGAAAACTGGGTTGCCTCGAGAGTTAACAAACAACTTGTAAAAATAGTTCACTATCCTTTGGCGCACGAGTGAAAGTGGATGTTGGGGTGTTGTATGCAGGTTTCGCCCCACTAAGGATATGATTTTGTCGGTGACGTTTGTGTAGTCATCGCGTTTGTAGTTCTGATTCTGTAGTGAAATACTGTCGTGAACGAAGGGCTTTGCTGAGGTGGCTAGCCACCTATTGTTGTGCAAAACCTTTGTCAGGCTTGGCAGAAGGGAGGCTCGGCATATTTTCACCATTTTTCTATGCCAAACGACCTTAAACACACTATTAATATTTGTTATGAATAAACAATCCCTTTATAACCTAAAAATTGTTGACATTCCTACAAAGTGTTTATATAGGATGTTATCAAATTTTACATTTTGTATATACAGTATCAGGCAATTAAATTAGGTCACTAGAATTTGATGTGGTTGACATTAAGTTTTTTACTTTATTTATAATTAAACTGTATCTGATTCTTAATTTATAGTTACCCACTTTATGAGTCTGAACCGTTATTTAGATTCTGTCTGCATTACTGTTTAAGTAGATTTTCACAGTTTGCTTTGTAGATTTTTGATTGTTTGGTTAGACGCTTATTGACAATGCTTTTTAGAGAACTTCAGATATTTGCTACAAGATTCAAATTTGGGGAAATTCAAATTCTTTATCTCAAAATATTTTTGTTATTGATTTAGCGTAATGACAAGCTTATCCATAAATGTATATGGCGTTTATTTTGTTTTTAATATTGAAATAGAAGGGCATTAAAGCGTTTCTAATACGTTTGTGTACTATATGTGGTTTATAAACCCCTAAAAAAGATGTAATCAACCGACGTCTTAAGCTGTTATGTATGACTTTATCATCACTGACTGGAGACGTTTGACGGTTCTTGCCACGCATTCTTCCAATGTTTTTTTCTGACGAATCATTGAGTTTATGTGAAAGTATCTAGTCTTTGATGGCTCTTACAAAATAAAGAACATCATATATCTTTTTTCGATTTTGTAGCTATTATAAAGTATCTATGTGGACAACCCCACTGTAAACTCGATTTTTTCACGTCGGGTATTAGATGAGGCTGCTTTGCAACTAGAGGGCTTTTATTTTCTCTTTATATAGTTATGACTGTAAATGTATCTCTAATATTTTGATATTTATTAGTTCTAGTATGTGTTTTAGTTATTTTGTAGTTCTATGCTTATTTTCCAAGGCCGTAACCGTTTTTCTAGACTTTTCACTATACAATATACCGGTTAATGTAGATGGCGTATTTTTACTTTCCTTATCCTATAATAAGGAAAGTAATGTAATCGGCGGAAATTTGACCTACCCAGTTTTTCACATTTCTAGACGAAATATAGCCTCAGGACACCAAAAAAGTTGGTTTGGGCCATTGGTTCGTGTGTGTGTGTGTCTATCTGTCTGTCTGTCGGTCTGTCAGTAAACAGGATATCTCAAGAACCGTAAGAGCTAGAGACTTGAAATTTGGTATGCAAATTACTTGCAGGTAGGGGACGCAGTGCGAAACTTTTGGTAAAAATCGGTTGAGTCGTTTGGTCGCAAGGTCGCAAAATCGGTCGCAAAGCGGTCGCGAATCTAAATGGTTGAAGATACAAAAAATTCATGAGAATAAAAATGATTTGTTATCACGAGATAAACATGAATTTAAAGTAAAAGTTGGTAAAATAGGAACTCGAAAAAAAAATTGAAGCTCAGGATTTTTTCCAGAATTACCCAAATAATAGGATAAGGAAAGTCTTGTGATGTTCACACCAGATTTTTATATATTGGAACAATGACGGCCAGTTTCCAGTCTTTGGGTACTGTCTTTGTTTTCCATGTTGCGTTGATTAGTTTATGTAGCATGTGTTTTATAATTTCCGGTTTTATCCCGTCTTTGCCTGCTGCTTTTCCGATCTTGAGTTTTTGTATTGCCTCTTCTATTTCTGTTGCCTGTATCTCTTCTGTTCCCTGGTGCTCTGATTCCTCATTTTATTGTTGACCCCTGCTTTCATCGTGTGGCCTCACGACTTGAGAAGCTTGTGCTTCCAGGAGCTCGGTGAAATATTCTTGCCATGATTCCTTTATTTCTTTTTCTGCTATTAACAATTTTCCGCTCTTGTTTTTATATTCCTCTGAGTTTTTCTTTGTCTTTCGTAACTCTTTGAGGACTTGGTAGAGCATTTTAACATTTCCTGCGCTATTTTCTTCCATTTTATTACCGAAGTCCTCCCACGCTATGACTTTTGCTTGCTTAACCATCGTTTTAACCTTGTCTCTTTGGTCTTTATAGAGTAGATAACTTTCGGGGCGTTTTAAGCTCAGATAGTTCCTCCATAGTTGTTTTTTATCTTGGCTTCTCTCTTGATATCGTCGTTCCACCAGGCTGTTGTTTTTCTTTTGTTAGCGAATTTGGACACTCCGCAGCTCTGTCTCGCTGCATTAATTATTATTACTTTGAAAGAGGTCCATAATTCTTCCACATTTTCTGAGATCAGTGAATCTTGTACTCTTAGTATTTCTTTATTTATTGTTGTTATTGATTTTCTCCTGGTTTCTATTAGCCGCAGTTTATAGCTCCTAATGGTTTCATATCTTACTTCTCTTTTATTTACCACTTTGCTTGCTTTTTCTTGTCCTAGTTTCACTTTGGTTTCTACCAGGAAATGGTCGGAATCAATTTCTGTACCTCTTTTAACTCTTACGTCAGTTATTGTTTTCTTGTTCTCTTTTTCTATCATCACCAGATCAACGACTGATTTTGACCTCTACTCTTAACTTCTCGTATGAACTTGTGTATGTCTTTGTGCTCGAACCACGTGTTCGCTACTATTAGTTCATGAAGGATACAGAAATCTATGATTCTTTGTCCGTTTGGGTTCAGTTTGTCTTCCCCGAATTTACTAACTACGTTTTCTGATTCCTCAGTGTTGTTACCGACTCGTCTGTTTAAATCCCCCACCACTATTACTTTGCCTCTTTTATTATTTATTTCTACTTATACCGCATCCCAGAAGTGTTCCTTGATTTGTTTGGGGTCGTTTTCGTTTGGGTTATACGCTATTATAACTGTATACTTTGTTTTTTCCTCAGTCTTTCTGAAATATATTTGCAGTCTGTGATGTTGTCTATACATTACTTTTTAATGATGCATGCTACTCCTGCTCTTGCCCAATCATGTTCTTCTACACCGCTGCGATACATTGCATAGTCCCCTTCCATTTCAACATACACTTTTCTTTTCTTTTTGTTTTTATCAGTGCTAACAGTGACAGTTGTGCTTTATTAACGTTCTACAGCGAAGCTTATGGTAGAAAGTTAATGAGATTATCATCCTGTCTGTCTGTCTGTGTGTCTAGAGACACTATAACTTCCGTTCTATTCAACGGATTCACTTCAAACTTGGCATACACACATCTTAGGTCGGTACCTTGCATGGGATTGATTTTCAGCCAAATCGGTTAAGGGAAACCGGAAGTGACTGTTGATTTCCACCGCTGTAGAAAGTTTCCTTTACGGTATTACACCATGCTTGTTAAATTCTTCAAAATTCTAGTTCCTTACCGCAAATTGCTCTAACATTCCTTGTACCTAATTTCCATTGCCTGTTCCTTTGGTTTGGTCGTGTGTTGCAAGTCCATTTCGTATCCATATTCTTAGCCTATTCCGTTGCCGTTTTTCCTTCTGCTTTGGTCCTTACTAGTTTTTTGGAGCCCGAACGTCTTTTTTTATAAGGCTTCCTCCTTCTTTTTGGGACCATTCGTATGTAGTATTGTTAATTTCTATTTTCCTGTACCCTACTTTAGTCTTCTTTCGTTTGTTCTTCTCGTCTCTGGCAACCTTTCATACTGCTGCCTGGATTTTCTGTTCGTGAGTTAGGTCACAATGTTTGTAAATTTCTTGTTGTCCGAGTCTTCTTTTTTGTTTAAGTATCTCAATTTTTGTTCGAAATTCTCCAGTTTTTACTACCGTTATCTTTTTTTCTCTAATTATATTATTTCTCCTTTCGCTTCTTTCTTGGGTTCCTATCTTCTTCTTCAATTTTCCAATTTCGCTTTTAAGTTCTGATTTTTTCTTCTCCCATTCGACTTCTTTTTTCGGGACCTCTTCTTTTATAGCTCTTATTTCTTCTCCGTATTTTTCCAGCTTGTCATTGATGCTTTTTATGGTCTTATTTGTGCTACTGGTGTCTGTCTTTATTTTTTTTCAATATTTAAAAAGAGTTAAAAATTCACAAATTAATGTTCAGGTTTTTTAAGGACATAAATAAAAACTTAGCCCTCGTAATATTTTATTTTTTTTGGGGGTTGAAAATTAAAAACCTGTAAAACGCAAGTTCCATAATGCGCACCAAAATATGTCCTGCGCTTAGACGGTTTTTTTATTTTTTCTTTCCTTTGGGGATGAAACTTTAATAATCCCATTTTAGTTGATAAGCAACACACTCAAAATTGTTGTTTTTGCATTCAGTGATTTGGGTTGGGCGATATTGAATCAATCGAGACAGTTTGTTATTTTTATTGACAGACTTGAAGGAATTGTGAGTGCCTCATTTGCTGTAAAAAGAGCTTTACGAAATTTTTTCAAATAAGCAGTCACTGCATAGAGAAAAGAAAATATCCGAATCTCAATGATATGAAAAATGAGACATAACTTTAAGATTATTTATATATGAGTGTTGCGCCAGTGTGACCAAGCAATTTAGGCGTTTGGTTGGGGTGCGGACGGACTCGGGTTCAATTCTGGGCTTCAGATGCTTAGAGGGTAGCCAGCTCAGTCACTAAGCTTTAACCTCTCAGTTCGCAAGCCATACTCACGATTATCATTATTGTATCTGAGTGTAGGTTGTATTGCTTTAAATAACTAAACGCTTTTTGGATTGGAAATACGTCTTTTTAATTGATTCTCTACGCCAAAAAATACTTGTGAACATTAAGAAACTTGGTTACTATAAGTCTACTTTTGTTTTACTGTTACGCGCACCTTTGTTTTCTGATAAAGACAAACAGAAAGTTGCCAGCAAAATAATTGGTAAGAAATGTTTGACCATCTTCCACACAATTTCAATTTTTTTTAAATTGGGGAAAAACACTAAAGATTACAAAATATTTATCCATTCTTCAAATAACAATAAATACAATGTTTATTGACTTGCAAACCATTTTGTGAATGGTATCCGAACTAATGCGTGAAATATACAGCATTTTTATCCAAAATATCTGAAGTGACGAAACTACTTTTATGGTGGATCAATTCATTGACCCAATTGCACCTACTGGGCTCCTCCAAATACGTATGCACTATGGAACATCACTGAACTGAACATAGGTAACAGTGTAGTGTAAAGTATCCGCATATGGCCGTTATTTATTAACAAGGAGGATCATCTCCTCATATCATTGTAACGTAAGAGCTTATCTCAATGTGACTTTTCTGAACAAATAGATTAAGTGAAATGTGGTGTTGCATTTCCTCTGCGTACGACAGACCTCACTCGAATTAACTTATTTTTATAGGGTATCTCAAACATCGGCAACTATAGAAAGAGGAAATTGAAAAACAATTTGTTGCATATTTTTAAATATTTGTAAATGTTAATTTAATTTAGTAATTAAATTATTATTTATAAGTCAATAAACACTACATTTATTATTATTTCCAGTGTAAGGGGCACCTAAAAGGCTTTAATAATAATGTTAACATTAATCAGGTGTTCCGAAAAAGGAGATAAAAAATTCAATACATTCTTAAATGTAATATTTATGATGTTTTCAATTAAAGGAAATTAACTTTGTAAATATAACGTATTTAGCACAGTCGAAAAACTTATAGAATATCTAGATACTCTAGTTTACCCATACACTTGCTTAGTGATAAATACGCAACGTTGCATTATAAATAAAATGGAGAACAAATTTTAATAGGTTTTAAATTGCCACTTCTTTCTGCTAAATGCAGTAAATAAGAGAACTGTTCGCACACTGCTATTGGAACGCGGTACAATTTATCTACAAGAGCTACTATTTGTAAAATTTTGGTGACATACGACTAATTGTAAAGATTATTTTATCATGGTACGTATTAACAACATATCAATAGACTTAAGCAGAGTGCAAGTCGAATTAACGTCACTTATGTTTTTATAAAAGAAGATTATGAACAAAATGGATAGCGCTGAGTCACTATCTAACGAAATGGGAGCAAAAGTTTACCCTAAACTTCTCTTTGTTTAGAAAAAATATATATACTAACAAATAATTAAAAGTGTACACACGGTGCCATCTTACGGTCACGTTTCAGTTAATGTTTCTTTAATTCTGTTTTGGAGAGTCTATTAAGATAATATGAGCATACTTGGAACAAAACATCGAACTAGATATAAAAAAATCTGGTGTTAACATAACAAGACCGACCTTATCCTATTATTTGGGTAATTCTGGCAAAAATCCTGGGTTTCAATTTCTTTTCGAGTTTCTATTTTACCAACTTTTACTTTAAATTCATGTTTATTTCGTGATAACAGATCATTTTTACTCTCATGAATTTTTTGTATCTTCAACCGTTTAGATTCGTGACCGCTTTGCGACCGATTTTGCAACTTTGTGACCAAACGGCTCAACCGATTTTTACCAAAAGTTACACACTGTGTCCCCCACCTACAAGTAACTTGCATGCCAAATTTCAAGTCTCTAGTTCTTACGGTCCTGTTTACTGACAGACAGACAGACAGACAGACACACAACACACACACACACACACGAACCAATGGCCCAAACCAACTTTTTTGGTATCCTGAGGCTATAACTCGCCCAGAAATGTGAAAAACTGGGTTTTCCGCCGATTACATTATATATATTACACACACACACGCACGCACACACATATATATATATAATTTCCCAAATCGCAAATTTTTTTGAGAGGTCTAGTTAAAAATGTCAGAGGAAAATGTCAGTCAATCGTAAATTTTTCGTAGAACACGAATTTCGTACTATTTTGACGTTAAACTGGATAAAGCATGGCAATTTTATTGATCTGTTTTTTTGGTTTTTAAATTTTTTTTAGAGACCAGAAATATGAATTCTGGGAGGGTATCATGTCCATGAGGCCAGATAACAAAAGTATCATTGACATATCGTATCCAGCAGGTAGGTATAAGGTGAAAGGAGACGAGGGCTTTTGTTTCAAATTCGGTCATAAAAATGCAGCAATGACGGGTGAAAGTGGAGAACCCATGGGAGCACCATTAGTTTGGCGGTAAAATTTATTTTGAAAGGTAAAGTAAGTATTGAATAGGCAATGATTTATTAGGGAGAGGATATTATTTATTTATATATATATATATATATATATATATATATATATATATATATATATATATATATAATTCCGATTTATATTGAATTCACCAAGGAACATGTGAAAATTTTAGAGGGATAACTTTAATCAGCTTCGATTATAAAATCTTAAATATAACTATAAAAATCTACCTTAGATCACATTTTTACGTTAAGTCAGATATTGGAGGAAAGTTATGAAAAGTACGTAAATCTATCTTTTTTTAAATTTTAGTCAGACTTATGATACATAAAACGTTGTCTTTTGTATTTACAATTATAAGAATTGATAGTATCGCCAAAATTAATAATGCTATAAAGGATATTCGGATAAGAATAGCAGTTTAAAATGGTGTATTAGAAGAATTTATAATTAAGGAAGGATTAGAATAGAGGATTCTACTATTAACTAGCTTGTTCAATATGGTTATAGAGTGCATAATAAGACAAGTATTAAATAGAATAGAATCTAGGAAAAAGGCAGACTTACATATAATTTATTCTAACTGGAAAAGAGCATAAAAGCCAAGACTAAAAATAATTTAAAACGGTTGATATTCACGATGACATCCAGAGGATAAGAAGTGGCTTCGCATACATGCATTAATGTTGTCGTTCGTTTTTCATTTCACTTGTAGAATCGTGAAAAGCAGATCCCAAAGTAAAAAATAGAAGGTACATAGGCTCCATTCCGTCCCCACTGTTGATTCCTCTTCCTGAATCCCCTTTCATTATAACTTTGAGGACATTGTTGTTGGGTACGAAAGATTGGGTCGTCGGACTGGTGATGAGCTTTACATAATTATTTATATATATTTAATTGCAATTTTTGTAGCTGTAATATACTCTATTTACATTTATATAACAAATAAAATAAAAATAATAGAGTGAGGTAGCCAGGCCACTTAAATAAGTTAATTTATTTTTGAAAAAAATATATCTAAAGGACCAGACCTAAGGAAAAATAAGTTGAAATAAAAAACCACTTCTTTAAAGTTCAATTTTAAATCTGACTGCTTTTAGATTGACCTTAATATTTTCACAAAATTTTGTTGAAGCAGATGTTGCTGATTTGGCGGTAACTGTACCAGCGACTATTTATTTCAAGTTAAATAATAATAGAAGTGGCAAAATGTCCTTGAAAATAAATATAGACTTATATGCAGGCTATTTAGGCCCCCAGCTTAGTTATTTCTTTCCATTTTTCCATCCTTGCTAACGTTTTCCAATTTTTTATTTTTTTTTATGTTTTTTTATAACCTGGGTTTCTTTATTTTAATCATATCAATTTCTGTATGTTTTATTTTCCTTGATAAGACTGAATATTTTTTAATGCGGTGCGAGAATGCATAGTTAATAATAAAATTAATTGTAAGTAGTTTATATCATATTAATCAATTAAAAAATGATTTAAAAGATAACTTTAATGTAAACCAGTTCTTAACTAATATTATTATTATTGTCCAGAAGATTTAAACTTACGCAAAGAAAAATAATCCAGTAGATGACGTAAACGACTGATACGGAGTTATTACCTGCTGCACTTCTAGTGACGTGAGCAACTTTAGAGAAGAAAGAGCAACGACTCATAATATCGGAGGCAAAAATATTAGAAAATGTCATTAAAGATTTGGCGCCAATTGCGTAATTTTAACCTCTTGAATAGTTTTAAAGAAAAATTAGCACAAAATTATGCTGCAAATGTTTTTCTTTATTTTCCCTGTTGGTATATAACCTTTCTTTTTGTAAAAAAATTGATTTTTGATAGTTTAATGCAAGTTTTGCTGTGTATTAATGATGTCTTAAATAAATGAGAAAGAAGGGAAGATTGATAAGATTAGAAGCAGACATAATTCGGCAATGTCGCAAGCAGTCGTTCGCGTCAGCGCCATCTGTGGCGCATTGTGCCAAGCAGCGGTCGTCAACAAAGGATTGTGGGAAAGCGAGCTCGGAATTTTTATGCAAACCGAACTCGACCTTCATGTCTGTCAAGAAAGATGCACCTTCGGAAGTAATTCCCGTCGTTTCCTTATGTAGTGGCGGAATCGCGGCAGGTCGGTCGTGCTGCTGAACATCGCGTCGTGTGTGCTGTGCCGCGCAATCGTTTCAAATGTTCACGGGGACTGTAGGAGTGAAAATATGCGAGGCTTCTGGACTGAGGCCTACGGACTTCCAAAAGCGACACAACATGACGTTCGGGAAGCTCGAGGAGCAGCTCATCGACCCGTACGTGACGATAGACGTGGACGAGACGCACGTGGCGCAGTCCACGACCAAGCAGAAGACGTTCGACCCCGTGTGGAACGAGTACTTCGAGCAGAAAGTGGAGAACGCCAAGACGCTGATCCTGACGGTGTTCCATGACGCCTCGATCCCGCCCGACGACTTCGTCGCCAACTGCAGCATCCCGTTCGAGGACCTGCTGAACAGGGACAAGGACGCGGGCGACTTCTGGGTGAGTTTCGCCGTCTCGGGCGACGGCGGTGGAGCCGCTCCCCGCCCCCGCCCGCCGCTGCCCTCGATCCGCCTCCCGTCTGTCAAATGCAACTTCCATCGGGCTTATTTATAATTTATCGCCGTTTTGCGTTAAATTTGGTTTCACTTGCAAATCGAACGCTTCCATCGGTTTGTTGGTGCGAAGATGCGATCGCGGGGGCGGGCGCGGCGCTGCTCCCCCGTTGCTAATTTTGCATGCTAATGGACTCTGAAGGACTCGTTTCGGATCTGCACGCCGGAATTATTCGGCTAACGGGGCCTTGTCGCCTTAAATTCCGCTTTGTAATTTGCCTTTCCATATTTCCTGTTTTTTAGGTTCAAGACATGTTATTTCACCATCCAAGTTAATTATACTTCTGTTAATGGATTGTTAAACCAGTTGTCCAGTTATCCTTGACTTACTCGAATTACTTCGACTTCAGTAACACGCACACCTGTTATTATTTTATTTTCAACGTTTAGAGTTTAGATGTATAATTTCGTTGGCTCATTAGTTTCTGTAGGTTGGTTAATGATCGTTCATAAAGTTTTACCGCACTTCTTTTGTTTACATCGAGCATTAGTTGCGGAACCGAGGTACAATGTCGGGATTATTTACAAACAACAGCATTGT
This sequence comes from Sinelater perroti, assembly GCA_036346155.1. Taxonomy (NCBI): domain Eukaryota; kingdom Metazoa; phylum Arthropoda; class Insecta; order Coleoptera; family Elateridae; genus Sinelater; species Sinelater perroti. The sequence continues at coordinate 2,556,020 of JARFIY010000359.1, forward strand.
TGAGAGCGGAACGAGCTCTGGCAACAGGAAACTTATGTTGCATCTATTGTTCTATAGAGAGCTGCAGCAAATTGCGTGATTTGTGCAGCTGCAAACAATTGCATTCGGCGTCGTTTTGATTCAGACGCGGTCCCAGCACTCGATTCGTTCACTGACGAAATTCACAAATTTGTAGATGCGGCGGAACGGGGCTTTGCATTCCTGGGATGTCTTGTGTTTGTTTACTCTGTGGTTAACTGCAGGCGCACGTCAGCCATTCACTTGACGTTGTTCTGCTGTTATTTTCGCGCGCGGAGTTTCTTTATGGACCTCATGAACTCTATTTATGATTTAATCGGTTAAACGTTGGAGTATATCTCTCATCGTTTGTGTTGTAGGATTATAAATAAAGATTGTTTTGCACATGAGCGGCTGTTTGATTGTTTGTTCCGTTCTTGCAGCGGCTTTGTGTGCTTTTATACCTTATGGTACTTTTATCAGATAAAATTTGAAGATATGCAGGGTACGGCAGAGAAAGAAATGATTTTGAAGGACTACAATGCATTGTTTACCTACATCTTTTCTTCTTCTTCTTAAAGTCATCTTTTTTTACCCTTTGGGGTGTCCGAGTTTATTTCAACTATTCAGCCAACTCTCTCATGACTTCCGATCGCTTGTTATTTCTTCAGTTTCCTCACCGTCCTTCCCTTCGCATTTTCCTGTTTTAAAGAGTCTAATTTCTTCATTTCCATTTCCATAGTGTTTTACCCGCTACTTTTTTAAGTTGCTTAATTTTATCCGCGGTTGCCATGGTCTCGTGTTTTTTTTTGTGTTACCCATGACACATCGTGTTGTAAATCTGTAGTTTGATTATATTCTTTATTTCTTTTTTCCCTAGTAATAGTTCTCCATAATAGGCCATGAAGGCCCTTAGGGGTCGTAACAGGATAGGGCTGCTAGAGCCTATGGTGGTACACAAGGCTAGTAACATGGCTAGCGCTGCCCATTATTGTTCCCTAGTATTTCTATAAATATTGTTACAAAATTAAATATACCCCAGGTTTACACAGCATAGAAGTATCCATGATCTTAACATATGGTTGCAACTGTCAAGATTTAAGTTGAAAGTTACATTGTTTCTTGTCAAATTACGTAATTTACCAATGGAGTGGGGTGACAAAAAAATAGTATTTCTGTAATAGCATTATATAAGCGTGGAACCGAAAAAAGTATAACCTTGAAGACTATGTATTTTATCAGTAACAGCCGTATGTTTGTGTCCGGCTATAAAATGTTTAACGAGACTGGAGGCCTCGAGGATCGTCCAAGATTTGGAAGACCGCGTTCAGTTCGGACCGTCCGAACTGATTATGTCTTGGGAGGTGCAAATTTTCGACTTTGATATCGCGTACCATTAAGCAAGACGTAGAACTAGTTGTTTATAGATTTTGAAGAAAGCTAGGACAGAAAAAGCAAAGAAATTTTTACAGCGGAGGAATCTCGCAACAAATAAAATGACAAGGTATACGCTCAGTTGTCCAAAGAAGCATCGCAGCTAGTGCCAAGGGTACAGAGAAGGCACCATTCAGCAACTGTAATGGTTTGATAAAGAGTGTTATGATAGTTGCGGATACTCATTTTTGTGAAAAGGGAGTCAAAAACTTTGGCCGCTGTGGATCAAAAAAATGTCTTGGAAGGTGTAGTGAAACCTCTAAATCACGCCTTGGATCTTTCAGCAAGACTCTGCGCCCACAAAGCAACAATGTGCCCCATTTTCTAACAAAAATATTGGCCTTCTAGTAGTTCAGATTTCAGTCCACTACATTACAAATTATGGACAGTTTTTGAGGCCGTAGTTCGTTCAAAAAAACACCCTAATGTTGATTAGACTATTTTACCTGAACAAGGGCTCACTATATGAATTTCAGTTCTATTATTTAAATTTAAACTCGAATTTTTGCCTCACTAAAAAACCCGAAGAATGTTGAAATTCTTTAATTTTTTTTATTCAGTTGTCTTCTAGTTCTAACAGTGACAACATCGTCAAGATGCCGAAAGAAAAAACGTGTTCAAGTGTCGTTATAAATAATTTTGTGAAGAACTATGATGATTTCACACCAGATGGACGTTTATTTTGTAAATATTGCGAAGTTCCTGTTGCGGCAACCAAAAAGGTTCAAGTCACGCAGCATCTCCAAACTAGAAAACATGCCATTAATAGAAAACGAAAATGGAGAATAATCAACGGCAACTATCTAATTTAACTGATTCGCCGAGACCTGGACCTAAAACTTCAGAATTCAATGAAGAATTCTGTAAGGCTTTTATTTGCGCTGATATTCCGTTGGATAAACTAAAGAATAAAGTTTTCCGCAATATTTTGGAAAAGTAATACGAAACAGAATATTCCAGAGGAGTCGACATTAAGGAAAAAATATGTTTTCGAGTTATATACAGCATTTATTTATTTATTTCTGGCTATACATTCCATTGTGGAATTGATGCCGCTCCTATTGGAGCTCTTCAGACTTTGTTAGTGGGGTGGTTCGTCACTCCTCTCCGCAACATTAAATATACTAAAAGCAAAAGTAAAAGGTCGCAGCACTTGGGTGTCGTTGGATGAACAACCGATGGAGATCAAAGATGCATAGCAAATTTTGTGTTTGGTATACTAGGGCTAAAGGAAGAAAAAAATAAATCGTATCTGCTGACTTTAAGTGTTGGACAAAGTGAACCATTCTACAGTTGTGCTTTTTTTCAACGACTCTTTAAGCTTATTCTGGCCGTCTGGGATTTTATACAAAAAAGTGCTAGTGGTTTGTAGTGATCCCTGCACCACATATGTGCAAGGCAATGCGGGTACTGCAAGTACCCAAAAATGACGTGACTTGTTTTTTTATTCAGATGTTAACGTTCTCATATCATCTGTAAATGTGCAGAAGTTTAGGGGACCGTTCCACTTCCACTAGTGCCAATCATTACAATATGGGGAACTTGGATCGACACTGCTTTGTATTAAGCTGAAGATTTTAAAATTGTGAAGAAAATTGTGAATGAATTCGACTCTGAAGAAGCGCAAAACGTTGCAGAAGCTCGGGGAAAAATGACATTCGAAAATATCTGATCTTTGTTCGAGCTAATTTAGCTTCCATTTCAACTGCAATCTCTAAACTAGAAAGGAAAGAATTATATTTACAAGACAGCATTTAAGTAGTAATAGACATGATTAACGGTCTATCAAAAATAAAATAAAAATTAAACGAAGTGTTGTCAAAAAATATCGGCTATCAACAACTGAAAATATATAAGCAGTGTTGTAAATTGAAACAGCTCTAGATGCAAGAAATGAACATTTAAGTGCCTTGGATATTGTAAATTCGGAATTTGTACCGATAGTGTAGTGCGATGTCGAAAGTATTTCCCAGTATGAAAATATTCTGGCTGACAAGCGTAAATTTACTTTCGAAAATTTATGGCATCATGTTGTCGTTAAGTGCAATTATGATTGGTTTTTATAATTTTGATATTAACTTTTCGTGTTTTTGTTTTTTCTTTGTAAGTTTACTGTAGAATTTCAATAGAAAATAAACATATATTGACATAATCGGCTGTTCATTTTTGAGAGTTAGCTGACTTTTTAGAGCATATTTAAGTGCGTATTTCCGGTTTTTAGTGCATATTTGCATTCATTTTTTGAAGTTTTTTAGTGCATAATTATCCTAAGCCTAGTTATTACCATGTATTTGAGTTTGTTTACTTTCATTTTCATTTTTCTCAGTCTCTTCTGTCCACATGTTTATTAATTGCTGTAATTTTGTATGCGAGTCTACTACCGCATACAGGAGTCCATTTATTTTCAAAATTTAGTTTATATATCTTATTGTTGTCTGTAAGTGTCTAGTCCGATATGTCAATATATATGTATATAACACAAATAGAGGCGCGCTCAGGGTGTCTCTCTGTTGTATCTCTCTCACCATTCCAAAGCTTTCGCATCCTTCTCCATTTAGTTTCACTCTTCCTCTTATCTTTTCGTCCATACTTTTCACTACTTTAATTATTTTGTCTTTTATTTGTAGCTCTTTCATTTCCCATATTTTAATTCGTTTTAGTGTGTCGAAAGCTGCTCTGAGGTCATTAAAAATAATATATAATTCTTCTCCTCTTTCATTCTTCTTTTCAATAAATTCTTTAATATGAATATATTATCCGATGTATGTATTCCATTTCTTTATACTGTCTATCTTTCTAATTTACTTTCTATCATTCTTCTTATTATGCCTTCAATTATGTTTGTATATACATTTTAAGATCGTAAAAAGAGTAAATCATACAATATAAGATGTAAGTTTTATCTCGCCTTTAGTACTGAAGTGTAAGGGTGATGATTTTAGTTAGTTTTTGCAACTAATAAAGCGAAGAAAGTATTGAAACCTGGAATTATATATTTTTATTGCGAAAAGTTATAAAAGGAGTAACAATAGCCATCTAATGATGGTGAATGATTACAGGGCGTTTTTAAGTTGCTATTCAAATGATACCTGCTAGTTATTGGCATTGATAGACCTAACATTACAAGTAGTTGTACACTTGTTATGTGTTATAACATTTCTCCAAGAGAAATGATGAAAATGTGTCACGATTGTAGAAATAATGTAGGTGACTCTTGATCAAATGCCATTAGCGACGAAAGCAACAACGCTTTGTCGGAATAAGATCTGGAAATGATTCATTAATTCTATAAATGATCGAAATTGCGGTTTTCCGTTATGTCCAGGCTACTGGTAGGCCGCAAAGTTCCTGACAGTTGTGTTCGACGCTTGTTGAATGATAACTACCTATTTCTATTTTATGATGAGGCAACTATAATTTTTGGACGTGCGTTAGATAGTTTTGAAAAGCGTTCTTAAGCCGAGCTTAGGTATTTTTCTGCGTACGTATTACGCTCATTTGTATTAGATGCTTGCAAAGTTTGTGCTTCACTCCTATAGATGGTAGAAACATTACCGCATGGCGGTGCTGATGTTTGTTTTATGACAATTCTGTATACACTGAAGGACAGGTGATCCCATTACGAGTCAGTGTAGCGTCAAGTGCCATTATGGTAAGTGGATATCTGCATGAGACATTTTTAAAAATAGATTTGAGACTTTTGCACCATTTAATTTATACGAATTTCAGGAGGACTGAAGATGGAACTGCAAAATATTATTAGGGACGTGCTTCCCTTCTCAGAATGATGAAACGTAATTTGGCAGAATTCAAAATGCTGTTTTTAACTTAGGCGGTCGACCCCGCCGGTCTGACCAAATTCCCGCGTTGATATTGATGCTGTGGCGTATTTTAGTGGAAAATAACGATTACAACTAAAGAGAGTAGCAGTGCGTCTGCATTCCGTCACTTAAAGAATTACTTCTAAGCTCGGTACCGCATTATTTGATGGATAAAATGAATTGAATCGTGTCTGCGACGAATTCTGTAGGTGGATGCCATAAAAAAGCCTGTTTGGATCGAGTCGTAACAGGTGGTGAAAAGCGAACAACGAAAAAAAGGCACTAGAAGTATGTCAAGAACTCAAGAATCAAAAATTAATTCTTTTGAACAAATTTATTAGAAACAATTTTTACTACAATAACGGAATAGTTGTTCTGACCTCTTGCTCTCATTTTTACAATGCATTATGAAATGTAAAACCTGAAATAATTAACGATTATAATTTAACAGTTTAAATTAATTGTATGCAGCATACTCAGAAGATGTGCAAGACGTGGGCCCATGGTATTATTTTTTACGTTGTTTAATGTAGTTTGTGTTAATACTTATACTAGTCAAAAGTCAGTTTAAAACATGGGGCCGGCGAAGAGATTGCTCTGTAAGCAATCCCAGAACGAACTTAAAAAGACCTTTCGATTTCGAAAATTATTCGGCATAGAATTTTTTCGACTTCATTAAGAATCACATTTAAAATCGTAATGTCGAAAATGTTCCCGAAATTCGAAGTCAAATATCTCGAAAATTATTCGAGATAGAAATTTTTTAATTTCGAATTCGAAATCAGCGTAAAATTTCCTATAAGAATCCAATTTCAAATTTTAAAAAATCTCAAATTTTGTGATGGACCGACAGACAGACATATAGAATTCAGTAACGAACTTTTTCTCATATATTTTCTCATCGTTTGGGAGCACATGGAAAGGCAAAATTTAGATCCCTTGCCAAGGAAACTGTAGGCGATAATAAAGAAACAATCGGGGATAGTTGAAGCATCTATTTTACCTAGTCAAGGGTTAACGTGCAAATAAAAGTGTGACTTTTATACTATGGACAGGAAGACAATAATCATATGCCACATATGCGAAGAAGAAGTTCCGATTATAGCGTCATTATATGTAAAAATTGCTACAAATGGATAGGAAATGTGTTATTCAAACCATTTCTATTAAGAAACTTTTTTATTACAATTTGTTTACGGGTATCCAAAGACCCCCGCTGTACATGTATGTAAGTTAAGGGTTAACAAACTTGCAACTCATATGGCACTGCGTTGACTTCTACAGCATTAGTTTACCACTTTTTTGGGACTTGGGTAAAAATTAGATGTTCATTGTGTTAAGCTCTATGAATGTCTACACCACCAGTATGTATGTAGACTCCTTAAAAAAAACTTTAAAATATCTCGATACTTTTTGGATAACCGAAGTACTGACTTTTCTGACTTGAAAGCATAAAAGTTTCCTTCCAATGAGGAGGCAGTCGCTCATTGGTAATTTGTGATTGTGAAATGTATGAAGATGATGGCTTTCTTTTGGTGCTTTGAGATATTTTTGTCTGAATTCTGTGATGGAATTGAATTTTGTTTTTTGTTATTTTTGTCTCGATATCGTCGAAATTTTTCCAAAAGTTGTGGATGTCTAATGTACACATCTGACCGTTCTGATGATCGAGTTTCATTGCTCTATATCGACATTAAATGTCCCTGAATAGGATATTACATTTGAAGTTTCTGTTTTATTTGTTTGGTAACCTATTCTCTACCATATCTTATTGAGTGGACGGCACACGTGGATGTTTATTTGGCTATAATGTCCGCTGCGTTGCCGCCTATTGAAGAATCATCGGACATTTCTGACTGCACTCTATAGATTATAGTTTCCGAGGCCGCTAATGGCTGGATTAGAGTAATGTTTCTTATTAACGTATAGTTTGATTACCACTTTTAATTAAAAGTGTCCCTGTTTTAATCAAGTCATGAGGGGTAAAATGTGGTTTTAAGAACTTTGTTTTGAATCAGTTTGATTCTTTAAATATATGTTTCTGTAACGCATTTTATAGACTGCAAAAACGAGCGCTCGGAGAGTGGCTAACATTGCTGATACTAAATTAGTTTATTAATGAACTCTGTCTTATATTTTTAAACCGATTGACAATTTCTTCGGTGCCAAGAATGTTGACAAAACTATGAAGATTGTCGTCTGAGAACGAATATATTTTTTAATATGGCGTTTGTCGCTGTGAAACCGCAAATTAAATTGTAAGCGTTTTCTGCTACACGTGTATCTGTGTCAAGTTGATAGATCTTCGTTGTTTTAATTTTTTTTTTACAATAGGATGTTGAAAACTTTTATTGATGCTTTTTAGGGTGCCTTTAAGAAATATAGTGTTACATGCAACTGGATCGAGCAGAACGAAAGCAATTTTTAAAATTACACATCTGTCACTTGGTGTTTAGGGTCAAACTAGTGTGTGTGATGAGGGGCGAAGATTTTTCTTTTGAGTTATTTAAAAAATGGGCAAACAATAAATTTCATGTTTATCAATTTTACAATGATTTGCGGATTTTGTCTTAATATTAAATGATATAAAATGTGGAACGTTTTTATTTGAATGTTGTATTTTTAGTCTTTGATGAATAACTTAGTTTAGGTACTCATAAAGGGTGACAGTAACAACTATACATGTGATCATAAAGTTTTTTTTCTGCAGATGAATATTTTATGGTTTAAAAACCATTCTGATGCCAAGTTGCTGTTGCATATAAGCGTTTCGACTGACAAATAAAAACGGATAACATTGGAATTTGTATTATAATTTAATTTTATTTTGAAAACAGCGAAGAAAATTCGTAAAAGAATGACTCAATTTTTTTTGTGTTTGATTTTGGTTAAACCAATTCAAGCCCGACGGAACGAGTATCGAATTGTTATACTACCAATAAATTTGAAAGTACAACAAGACAGTGTTTTAGAGCTGTCCTTTACTTCACATATACGGTGGATCTGCCTGCTATTATTAATATAAAAATTGCCATTTCTACAAACACAGTTATAGTGGTTTTGGTCGAGAATGTAACTATTGCTTCATAATTTCTACAGAAGCATTTAATTAGAATTGAGAAATGGTGGTGTGTCAAGATGAATGCCATTAAATTCAGCTCCTGTAGCCTCAAGAGAGGAACGTGTTGGTTGCTGATATTAAACTGTAGTTGTTTGTTACAAGAAAATCCCCAGGGACATTTTAAGCTCAAATTAGAATATACCGTAAAATGCACAAGCTCATGAGATTCAGATCTCATCTTAAGTTGGAAAACAAGCTTATATCGTGACGAATTTCCGAATACTCCTTATAGGCGCACCATCGCGTTAAACGCTCGCAGCTGATGACTGGTTCGTCATTTTTGTTGTCGCGGAGCCGTCACGGTCAGGCGACGGACAAGCATTATGTGCACGTCCGAAAACTAGAACAATGCGGAAAGTTCCCGATGTTTACCAGATGGTTTCTGTAGGCCGTATAACTGGTCCTGATTACTTAAATATCAAGCTGCAAAGCAGCCAGAGGTAATTAAGTACCAGAAGCAAGTGACCGCGCTGGTGCAACAAGGTGTTACAAGTAAATATAGTTTATAGAGTGTAATTTTACGTTAGTAATTCTGTGTATAGTGTACATAAATATTATTAAGTAATTTGATTTCCTGTAAGTAAAATAAGTAAGTAGTTAGGGCATTATGAAACGATATTGTTAAATTGTAATAAAGTCGATATGGTTGAAATACAAAAATTGCACATCATCACAATCAGCAAAGAAAACCTTGTTCATGAATATACTTTTGGTTACTAATTAAATAATTTTTAATTACTTTTGTAATTATTCAGTTAAGCAACCGAAATCGAACAAGTAGCCATAACAAACAGAGAACAAAATAAACATTTTAATTTTATATACGTTTTGTGCTTATTTTGATCATTTTTATCGCTATTGAATATGAAAACAGATAATTAGAAAATTAATTATAACTTAATTTATTAGTTCCAAAATGTATTTTCTTGGGCTCATCAAGTTTTCCTGATTGCGACGATATACATATCAACCGTTTGTGATCAGTAATTAAAAAAATAACGGCTTTAGTACAATTTAACAATGTCGTTTCATAATGCTCTTTAAAGGTATTATTTACCAATGTTAAGAGCAAAAACGTTACTATATGTAAAACTACTATGAAACATCTTTGAACTTACGGTCCCCAGTCAATGACTCCATCAACAGAATCCAGCGTTTTCAACCTAAAACATTAGAGTATTTGTAATGCACTTTAGTATATTTCAAATTTTATAATTTAACCAGATCTACTACAAAAGGCCACTATAAAAGAAAAAATTACCATTACATGCACAAGGCCGTTTGAGCAGCCATTTTCTCAGAATTTTTGCCACGAATCTCTTCATCACCCCTTGTGTAAAACGACTAAAGCGATTCGACCACAATGTCTATAATGTTACCTTAAGTATTTGTGTTTAATGTGGTCACTCTAATAGAAACTGTAATTTTAAAATGTTATAAATTGCTAACTATCACTAAGAAGTTTCATCCGTTGGATGAATTTTAATTCATCATTTTTATATCATCAATTTACTTATTGTTATATCGACAGATTGTAAAATCACGAAAGTCGATTAAAAAAAAACTATTTTTTTCGCTTTCCCTTTTTTCTGTACCTCTTCTTTTCCTCTCACTAAATTATAAAACGTTTACCAAAAAGTTTTTAATGCTTTTATATGTAGTCGCTTATTTACTTTATTTGGTTTTATTCGTATCATCCCAGTAACTGTTTTTTCGAAAGTACTTGCCACTTTTTTTTTATTTTTGTCAAGGCCGTTATTTACAAAAATAAGTATTACGTATATCGCATATATTTTTATTCTTTGTCAATGGTGCAACTATTTTGGTTCATTTTTCGTAAAACTCATAGTTCTCTTTACCACATTCTCACAGCTTTCCTCCTTTCTTAGCTTTTAAAAGCTCAATATCTTCATCGATTTTTATCACACTAAGAGCATACCTTTCCCAACAAGATCAGTTTGTGTTCTCCGGTAACAAATTCTTCCTAGTTTCGGAAGCATTTATTCTTCAAAAATTTGTTAAGAAGTGAACAAGCAATAACCAGTTGGAGAAAGGCCCGCTGAGTTTGGTAAGTGAAGTAGAGTTTCGTAACTTAATTCGTTGAGCTTTTACGGCATTAATTTTGCAATATCAGGCCCGGCGTTATCATATAAGAGAATTGGACCCTTTATGTTGACCAATACTAGACGAATACGTTGCAGTACTTTTCTGCTGTGATGGTTTAGTTTTGGTTCAGAACAATGTAGATCAGTAGATCACTATAGAGTCATGATCTTTTTTTATGCAATTTCAACTTGGGGAACTGTTTCAGTATTTCGTCTATCTAGCTATTGAATAGAACGTTGAGTCACGCCACAATAGTATCCAACAGTGGGTTGTTTTTGTTGTGTAAAATAATAGTGATTTCTTTGGTTATCAATCAGTTATTGAGGCACCCGCTTGTCGAGTTTCTTCACTTTTCCAATTTGCTTCAATTGGCTAACAATCGTGTAATGATCAACGCCAAGTTCTTTTGCAACTTTTCGTGTAGTTTTGAATGTGTCAGCTTCAATTTGTCATTGTTAATACCAATAGCATTGCCACGATCTTCATTGTCGTCGAGGTCGGAATCACCACGTCTAAATTTTTTGTGTTAACATTGAACTGTGTTCATTTGCACTTTTCTCACCTCAAACTTGGTTGGTACAAGATTAAGGGGAGGTTTACTTGAGATGCACCAAAAATCACTCATTTTTCTGGAATTTTTTTCCGAAAAAAAGTGTCTTGTGGGCGACCATCAATAATACACTGAAATCAAAAAACAATAAAGATTCATAAAATATATGAATAGTATTGGAACCTATACCTACAATATCAATAAAATGCCGAAAATAAAAAAAATGGCGGGCGTTTGAACTTTTTGTAACGATTTTTGCCCCTTTTTTCGCTCGTTATAGTACAATAAAAAAAATCGCAAAAATGCATCGGACTTAGGTATAGGTGCCGAAGAATTTAATTATCTTTAAAATAAAAAAAAATATTAATCGAGTACTTTTTTTGTAATCGTGGTCGCCAATTTGAAAAATGTGGTTTCGAGAAAAACGCGTTTAAAGTTTTAGTTAACGATTTTTTTAATTTTATGACGAAATTAAGTTATAAAAAACTAGATTCGGTTAGTGTGCAATAACTTTTTTTTAAACTACTTTCAGCAAAATCACTTTGGGAACATATTCTTCATATAATTTACTAACAATTTCTGCAAAAGTAAAACTCCCCTTAAATTCCCAGAAGTATATTTATTATATATTTAAAAAAAAGTCATCGATCTGATGTTTGATATTTTTTTTGTATATTAAGTAAAACGCAATGTAGTATCTGGATTCCATTTATGTGACGTGTAGTAATTGATATATTTAATTTTCAAAATTAATCTAAATAAAGTCAGATTTAAAAAGTGTTTGTATGGAAGCACATATAAAAGGGTGGGTATTTCTCTGCTTAGAGTCACTGCTGATGTGTCCTAAAAGAGAAGAGGACTTAAAATTTTGACAGCAATCTATTGTTTCTAAATGTTTGATTTTGAAAATTGTTTACTGTGAGTATTCATTATGATCACTAATGAGAGCGCGTTCTGGTCGTTTTTTGCTCTTTTACCTTTTAAGAATTGGTTTATCTTACGTTCTTATAATCAATAAATAATCGATGTTAATGAATTTTGAGCTACCAATATACTGCATTTTGTTTTGATGTGAAAACAAAGTATAGTTTTAAGAATTCTGAATATTCTGATGTAATTATCGTAAACTAATATGTGTTTCTCTTTTTAGGTTAACCTAGAGCCAAAGGGTCAATTACACGTTCGCATAGATTTGAAATTGACATCAAATGGTAGGTAGACATCAAATGTTGATAGTTACGAAGCCATGACGATCTGCCTGCTTAGAATATGGTGCTAAGCCGCGAGAGTTCAAGGAGCGGCAGGGCTTCAACCGACGGCGGGGGGCCATGCGTCGCCGCGTGCACCAGGTCAACGGGCACAAGTTCATGGCGACATTCCTGAGGCAGCCGACGTTCTGCTCCCACTGTAAAGAGTTCATTTGGTGAGTGCTGCGCCCTCACGCCTGGTGGTTGCTTGACTGACTAATTGCTACTAACCTGATTGCGTTTGGGGCGCCGTTTGTTCAGTAGACGACTAGTGTGGCACCGAGTTGGCAGAACTCGCTGGGTGTGTCTGAACGTTGTGTGTCCGTAGGGCGATCTTGATTGTTCTGTTTTCAATAATCATGGGTGCACCATTTGTGTGTAACGGTGGTTCTTGTTTTTCAGGGGATTGGGCAAGCAAGGCTATCAGTGTCAAGGTAATTAAAATCGAGTCGCATTGCACGCCTATGTGTTGCTTGTGAATTGTGCACTAGCACGGCTTCTGTTCGTCTAACACGGGGGTAGTATTTTTGGAGACAAATTGGAAAAGTGCATTCAATAATAAATTAACTGTTCTGTAGTACATACTGTTATAAACAGTTATAAATGCTGACTTGTCTTAAACGCCTTTTATGATTTTGAAAATAATTTACGATGCTTTATCCACTACTGTATAAACAGGAAATGCATAACAAAAGTTCAGCTTTCATTTTCCATAGAATTTAATACTGACACATATAAGGCATTGCATGGCAAGTTAAGCTAGACAACTCCCGGTTTCTGCCCTATTAATTCTGTTTATTTTAATTTGCAGCACCAAGTGGCATGGCTGTCTCTTGCTTTTTAATTTGTTTGTAAGTTTCGCTTTTATTTATTTACTTTTTAATAGATCACATATATCACTTTCCACACTGATTATGCGCACATTTATACTAGCAGCAACTTGACGATTAGCACTTTTATAGAGGTGACGGGTAGATAAACATTCAAATTTCCCCGTAAATATGGTTGAAGCCGTTACATGCATTCTTGTGGGAAGATTTATAGGTTGGAGTATATATATACTGGTAGAACGGGTTGCTTATTTCACAATTGACAAGTCTGTAGAATATTCACTATCTAAGGCGACTGATCTGGTTTAAAATTGTTTTTTATACATATTTTGAGAACTCGCTCAAATAAGTTACGCTCATTAATGACTTCCAGACAAAATTTTATATCAAAGACATTTCTTCATTAAAAGAATTAAAGAAATAGATCTCTTAATTCTTAGGATTTATCATATTTGTTGTGACATCATTGTTAGGTCAGCGTCAAATAAACCTAAGTCGTTATTTGCTTGGTGGTTATAATTTTTTGAAAAGTGAATACATTGGTTTAACGACGATAAGAATATTTTTAATATTTGAAATAGAGTATTTTAAAAAAGAAAATTAGACTAAATCAGTTTCATAGGACAATAACTGAGAATAATTTATACGGAATAGACTTCTACATGTAATCAGCTTGATCTTGCACATAATTTTAGTAGGCGATGCTTATGTGGGTTTCCTAGTTAAAAATAAACTATTCGAATTATATAAAGGAGTTGCAGTTAGTAAAGTATCCAGATAAATGTATGTTCAGAACTTTTACTACACTTTAAATTCAACATCGATAAGTAATTACGAAATAAGAAGTATAAATAATTAGCTTTGACACATTACTGTATAATTTGTCTATTAAATTAATTTGGAAGTGTCAAAGGCTTTTTTAAATATAACATTTCTTTCATATATGCGCGCGAGCACGCACGCGCATATATATATATATATATATATATATATATATATATATATATATATATATATGCATGCGTGCGTGTGTAATATATATGTATACATACACATACACATTCCTAGTGCAGGTTACATACTTGTGATTATCACAGTAAGTATTAGGAGTTGCATTAAAAAGATAAGAAAGCAATATTAGCGGATTTTTGAGAAAATAAATTAAATTACTTGTTTCTTGGAATAAGACTATCGCTAATTAGTTCAGCAAGTTAAGTGATTTGTCAAATCTATAACAGATAAATATTTTGAGTGTACACTTAACTCTGTAACCGTTTTTTGTAAATATACTTTAGTTACATTTTCAAAAATTATTGTCCCATTGCTCAGGCGGGTCTATACATCTTGGAAAATGTTTCCTCAAAAATGGATTTTCTTGAGGTATGGTAAGTAGCGTTATCCTGTGGAAACCAAACCCTAATGAGGGCAATCCGATCTCTTCTTAATTCAAACATAAAAACTTCTCCCAATATCGTAAGGTAACGTTGTCAGTTGACCCTCACAGTGCGTCCGTTTTCTCGGAAAAAGTAAGGTCAAATTAAGCCAAATTGGGCTATTCTGTATCACACAGTTACTCTTCCACTATGTAGGAGCCTCTGATGGACTTCCTATGGATTATTTTCCGACCAGTACCGGAACAGTCTTACACAGTCATTTTCCTTCAGTTATTGAGCCACCATGATTTTGTAAGGATGAAAGTGCAAAATTCGGGAAACTGATCTGTTCGCAAACCGCGACCGTGTTGTACTGCTGAACTGCGAGGGCTGGTCTCTCCACGGCCTGTCGAACTTGATGTTTTCTAGTATTGTAGCGGTCCGATCATCTCTCCGAACTGTTCCAGGTCTTACAATTCTTTTCGTTCAGAAGATGTTAAACCAGACGGGACGGTACCGCGTCGACCAACATTGAAGAGAGTTCGAAATCTTCGCTTGTCTGCACCACCGAATGACCTGTTGCAACAAAGGTGTCGTATACAAAAACGTGTTGTTTAATCGTCAACGGCTCCATGGCTTCTGAAATGGCAACTAACAATGAGTGTATATCAACCATTTCGCATATTCGAGTACCCCTGCGGCCAATGTTATACCCCTCTTAAAAACGTAACACCTCTCTGCTGGACCTTGTACTTGGCTTTTCTGTGGCACTTAAAAAGTGTTTACTAGTTGGACTCTCCAATGCATTGGCTAGTGATAGATTATGACCACATTGTGGATTGTTTATGTGGAAAACAATCGCGCTGCAAAATGGTCATATAAATTGTTATTTATATTTTATATTAGTTGTAGATTTTTAAACTATAAATTTTACACAATGAAGGGAGCATAGATAGTAAAAGTTATAATTGAGAATAAAATCGAAAAAAAGACAATTATGTGATGGAGTGAATGGTTTTTACATTTCAGACAAATGCTCTCGCTAGTTGACTTAAAAAAAAACGTACGGCGGTTTGTTAGAATATTTTAAGTACTGGTTTCTTGCATGTCTATGAAGAGTACTCTATGCGAGTGGCTTTATGATGCAGATATTCAGAGAGTGATAGCAAGTGCACATGTGGTTTCTTTCTTATAGATGATCGCCGCTTAAAGGGCCATGAAGGCGGAAAGGGTGATTTTTTTAAAAAATAGTAATTTATTTTATTGTACTTTGTACACTTTTCAATAAGGTATATCTTCTTCCATAAAAGGAAATATTAACAATTATCAAAAAAAAAAAACGATAATTTTGTTTGAGAATACCTGAAAAAAGGTGTTATGAGGTTCAGATTTGGATCATTTAGGAACAAAAAACGAAAAGAGTACTTTATACATCGAATTATTTAGTACTTGGAGTAAGGATTTAAAAACAAAGATCTACGAGAAACTGGCGGACAGTTAAAGTGTAAGTTTTGATTTTTGATAGAAAAATGTTCGTTTTTACTAATATTAAAAAATTGCCCGTTATAAAAAATCCTTCGTTCAAGGACTAGTTTTACTGATGTGGAAAGCGTACAAAAAATTTGAAAGAAATTAAAACATTAGTATTTTGGTCACAGACCTGAGAAAAGTTTAAAAATTAGTTTACACACCCATAACATGATTCGATATCAACTTAAACTGAGTTATCTGTTCCAGACACATATAATGATACTTCTTTAGGCGATGAAGCCTTCAATAAATCATTTTGCTGTTGACGTAGCATTGGTCTTTTGCGAGTAGACTCTTTAGCACGAAGGTTAACTGTACTGATGGGGAGTGAATCCTCTGTCGTCACATATTAATGTATATTAGAGTTAATAGTGTGTGGCTATAGCTTTGAGCATTTGTAATAATATTTGAAAGGCTTTATGAAACACGGCAGCAAAGATGTAGGGAAAATTCAATGGTTTTTACATGGACTGATTTTTCATATCTCTTTCTTTTCTCTTTAGCCTTCTTCAATCCATTTGCGGATGTAGGCCTCCCCTAGTTCCTTCCATCGTGTCCTGTCTTGTGCAATTCTTTTCCATGCAAGACCGGCGTGTAGTTTTACATCATCTATCCATCGCATCTGTGGTCTACCCCTTGTTCTTTTGCCTAGCCAGGGTCGCCAGTCCTGGATTCGTGCGTTCCACCTGTTGTCCGTTTGGCGGGCATTGTGTCCTACGAATTGCCACTTCAGGCTAGCTATTCTTTTTCCCACATCTGTGACTTTTGTCTTCTCCCTTATCCAAGTGGTTATATTTTCCATTACTATTTTGATTAAAGTCACCAACACGTCCTTCCAATAACTCGTTTTTAAAAGTGGTCATATAGCATTTAAAACATTTTGAAATGAAGCGTTATAATCATGTTGAAAAGATTTGGATTTTTCTTTTGCAGAAACCCTTTGTCAGAAACACTAGGACTTCATCGGTAGAGCATTTGTTGTGATTGTAATTATGATGATAAAACGTAACCCATATTGTTTCACCCAATTTTTCAACTTTTTAAGTTACAATATCTCTGCATCTCTAAACTATAGTAAACACTCAGTTTATTAATCATCTTTGCAGTAGGTTTTCATTTTTCTCCAAGCTTCTTGACTTTCTTCTTACATACACGCAATCAAGTTCCCCTTCTTTTCTACATGTGCCTTGTGTAATCTTTTTTTTAAATAATAGATACAGAATTATAGAAGGCAGACTTAACAATACCAGTGTAAGTCTTCCAAAGATCTCTCAATAATTGAAGAGACTCCACATAGAGATGAAAAACCACATTTCTGCAAGTATTGTCTCCTAAAATAGTTAATCCATTTTTTATCTTCTAAATCAAGTCTGCGTTGTGGTTTTAGTCGATAGACAAGTGAAAGTGCGCGGGTTAGCAGAAACAGCGAACATCTTAATTGAGCAAGATGATATGATGAATAACATAAAAAAAAACTTTGTACAAGATAGATATTTGCCCACTTCACAGCAAAACAAATTCGTATGCTGATATCAACCGATTGTTTATGTTTATGAAGAATCTAACGGGTTTTTGTGGCGTTTTGTGACCATTAACAAAAGTTTAATTCATTACTATACACGGAATCAAAACAGCAATCCAAACAGTAAACTGCACGGTATGATGAACCCCTGAAAAAGGAGAAAAATGGTATCGAATATTTTGAGGTCCACAAAAAAGAAAATATTTCCGCGAAGAAATTACGATCATGGCGAAACGTTGGCAAAGTGCGTTGAACTTTGAGGGAGTTATGTTGAAAATTAAAGTATTTTCTAAAATTCAAATTGTCTTACTACTAAATCAAATTAGTCAAATCACCCGTATGTTTTTTTTAGTTGTATTTATCAGACATTTTTCCAGATATTTTAATTTTTTTGTAGATTTAAATAGGCAAAACTGAATATTCTAGTTAGATTGAAAATATTTTATTATCTGCGTTATTGTACTTGCGTTACATCTTAAGATGGACTGGTTCAAAATCACCACACATTATTCGAGAGGGGATTAAGTTTGGCTGTAGCAATAATCTCTTCAATTACAATAGAAAATTAATAGATCTTCATTTAGCGAAAAAACTTTTTTAAACTATTGCTTAAACGGAAGAATGTTTATATGAAAGTACATTGAGTTTTATAACGCTATGTTAAGTTTTCTGAAATCTGTAACGAAATATAGCTGAAGTGCTTTTGTTTATATAGCAACAGTCATGCTTTCAACATGCTTTATTTTGTTATTTGGATTCACCTATAGAGCACTGATATTGTTCAGGATATAATAGAACTCAAAGTTTTTTGTATTTATCCCATTTGAAAGTTAATTAATAAAAGCTCCTGAGTTTTTTTTTAAAGGCGATAGGTTAAGCAAGGGTTGAGCTCATTGTCCTTTATGGTGTATTGGCATCTTTGTTATGGTTAATTTTTTCTGAAATTTTGTATATTATTATTAGCTCCATAGAATATCTTAGTGTTACTATTGTGTATGGTTAGTAATAAATCTTAGATTTGCCCCTTTTAATTTTTTAGACGCTATTTTGATGATCATAAGCGAACGTTTGTTTTTAGTTATTACAATGCAGTATACATTAGAACGTTTTAGGTCAACTGCTTGCCAAGAATTATATATACACGATTGCCATTAAATATGGCTGTGTAAGTTATTTATAAGTATTGCTTATTCCATTTTATCAAATAGTTATTTCCATTGTTTCAAACAATACATCGTGGAACTACAGGTAGATCATTTTATTTATTTAGTACTATTATTTATTATATTAATTAATAGAGAAAATACCATTGGAGTTCAAATAATTTATCTGTACTCATTCGAAATTGTCATCAGTTATGCCACGCTTTTAATTAATATAGAGTGGCTCCACTCTTTGATTCGATGACACTTGACACTACGGGGGAGGACTTCCAATCAGGTGTTTGAACATCTTTAGAGAAGCAGTAGTTCATTCTTTCTGAAGAGTTGTAGCAAAAGTATTTTGCAATGTGCTTCGTTCGGGTCTGCAACGAAGCTGGCATACCAATTTTTCCCAAATGTGTTCACTGTGGTTCAAGGTCAGAGCTTCGGGTGGCCAATCCATTTCTGTAAATTTATTGTCCCCAAACCATTCTCTCACAATCCCCGTTTTATATCAGGAAGCGTTATTATATGAATACAGGCAAATGTTATCACCAAAGTGTTCTATTATAGATAGAATGAAATTGATTAAAATGTCTTTGGCCTCTTGCACATTTAGATTTTTATTCAGTTTTACGGAACGGTCCATTCCATTTCATGAAAAACACTCTCGCATTCAAATTTCGCTAATGGTACTATCCATTCTGTTAGGTATTGTTCTCTAACAATTTGTTGTGCTAAAAGGCGTGATTCATTAGTCCAAATCATAAGTATTCAATAGTTTATGGCCCAATAACGTCGTTCTTTGCATCATAGCAGTAGGCTGCTGTTCCATTTATTTCAATACTCGACATACAGTCGTGGTGCTGGAGAGACAATCAGTAGCATAACGGAGCTCTTGGGTCTTTTATAAGTCGACTGGCTTTTTCTCTCTTTAATGCACGGGGGGAGGCGAGGCTTTTTGTTAGTTAACTCGATAAAATCGAAAAAGCCTTAAATGTCTGATCAACTTAACTAAAATTAACTAGATCACGTTCAAAGTCACTGATCTTTAACTTACCCACTAATTTGTAGCACTGAACAACGTATAACTTACTTTTTATACTTGTTGATCCAGTTATAGCGATCTGTAGAAGTCATTTAAGAGCTAGAGGGAAGTGTCCAGATATCTTTAACGACATTGCATATACGTAACCTGGCCCAAAAATATGTAATTGATCTATCTATCTATTCATAATATAATAATAAGAGTTTGTACTTTCGCAAGCAAATGCAGAGCAGAGCGCACCATCTATTTTAGCCTGTACGGATCTGTCCCAGTAAGCAGATTCCTACATCTTTCAATCGGCGGTTTGTATTTTTATAACTATCCATGATGGAATCTAGTACCATTGTCATTACCATTATATCATTACATCATTATATATATTTAAAACGACTGTTTGTATTCATATATATCTCACAATCGCGGTCACGAAATAGCAAATGAAGACTTCACTGGTCGAGTCAGTTAGGAGTGAGTACAGATAATGTGTGACCTGTGCATTTGCAATGACTGAGGAAGTAACCTTTGAAAGGGGAGAGATTTGAAATCATCGACGAGATTTAGGCTAATATGCCAAGGAAGTTATTAGTGATTTAATACAGACCTTTGTAATACATACAATTTTTCTTATATTTTGTATTATTTTTACTAAATATAGTAGATTTTTTGTTGTAATTGCAATTTTTAAATTAGGTGGCTCAATATTTCTGGGATGAGTAACAGATTTTTGTTACAGCAGTGTGTTTTTGTCGTTTCTTTTGCCTTTAAACCAAATTAATTTTCATTTTAGAGAGTAAAATTTTGATTTTCTGAAGTTCTGTTATTAGGCTATGTGTCATAATTTCCATGTTTGTGATATTAATGCTTTTTTGAAAAATAAATTTGGAATAAAATTAGAACGACTTATAAAATTAATTTGAATATCGTAACCTTGGTCTCAACTTCTACTGTATTAGTGCAATCATTTTAATTTCGCTTGTCAATTTTTACCAAAAAATAGATGGTTTTCTAATTCACTCTAGTAATTTCATCTGAGTTGTCTTTTTTTATATTTGTCTTTATTCTTTATATCCTTGTTTTTTCTTTTAGTAGTATTTTTAGACTTCTATACATTAAAATGAGAAGCCTCTTATGTAGAGAGTAATGTCGTCTGTCTGTCCGTCCTTTTATTTTTCAACTTTTGATCAAGGCAGCTTCCAAGCTGGAGACCAGTTTCTATTTCTGTCATTTTTGACATCTGTGAAGCCTTATAATTTTCGATCTGTGATAGATAGAGAAATAATCTTTTCAATATTCCACTAAGGACCATAAGTCAAGACCAGACTCCAAAAATCAGCCTGCCTGATCGGAAAATCTCGGGACCGGTTTGACCGGAAGTGGCCGCAAATTTTCAACGAACTTAAAAAGTTCGTTACTGAATTCTATATGTCTGTCTGTCGGTCCGTCACAAAATTTGAGATTTTTAAAATTTGAAAATGGATTCTTATAGGAAATTTTATGCTGATTTCGAATTCGAAATTAAAAAATTTCTATCTCGAATAATTTTCGAGATATTTGACTTCGAATTTCGGGAAAATTTTCGACTACAATTTTAAATGTGATTCTCATAGGAAATTTTACGCTGAATTCGAAAATTAAGTAGAAAACATTCTATGTCGAATAATTTTCCAGATATTCGATTTCGAATTTTCCCGAAATTCGAAATGGAAATCGAAAGGTTTTTTTAAGTTCGTTCTGGAATTGCTTACAGAGCAATATCTTCGCCGGCCCCATGTTTGTTTATGTATTGAAGTCCCCGACATCTGTGGAATCGGAGTTTCACGTCCGTACTTATTTTTTTTTGTAATTGTTTATTATTATGAGGATTCTATTCTTCTGTTGAAGTCAATGTAAAAAGTCTTAAAATAAAAGTATTTTTTTGCTTAATTTTTTCCATTGCCTTAATGTGTACATCCGTTGCTTTTAGTTTAGTATTGGATTCACTTCGCTTGCCTCGTTTTAATTTTTTCTGTGTCCGACTTTTATCTTCTTTTTCTACTAAACTGATTCTTTTTTAGTCTTCGATTTTTTCTTCAACTAATTTTTAGTTTAATTTTTAATTTAATATTAATTTTAGTTTAGATAAAATATCGCTATTAGATAGATTTAATTTTTTCTAAAATATTGAAATATGCATATATTCATGTTAAAGTTATCGATGAATTTATAAAATAAAATAATATTCTGTATTATTTACTTCCTAGATGCTTTATCTTTGAGTTCTTAAGAATAAATTAAATTGTGTCTACAGAAATGCGATATTTATAAACAAAGAAAAAACTATTGTAGTGGTGACTGTTTTGCCTATTTTGCAAACATTTTAAAAGGAAAATTTAACAGATGGGTTTAATTGAAAGCTAGTTATTGCAATTTTTGAACTGCCCCGTGTATTTTTTTTCGATTATGAAATGAAATTAAACACCCAATACTAGTTAATATTGGTATTAGCTCTTTATGAAAGCTTTAAACGTTCTTTTGTCACCTGTGAACGTTCTTTTAATTTTTTTTTAGCACAGTCTTGCGCAAATACTTTAAGTTTATTTTAAGTCTTTTAAAATCCTTGATCATGAGCTGCGGCCTCGTGGATTTGAATTCCACTTAAACTTATAGGCGTTTGAGGCGTTGTAGCTTTAAGTTTTAGCATTATGTTGAATATGTAAATTGGGAGGCACATTAGGCTTCATTGTCAGCAGTATAGAACGATAAATAAGTCTCTTTGTCTTCTTGAAAACCTTTTATTACTGCAATACTCAAATCACTGCACCGACATCTGGTTTTCATAAATAATAATGGTTTAGTAAACAAATATTATAAAACACATTTCTATTTATAATTAAAAAATAAAATCAGCAATATAATTGCTATTGTTTTTTGTAACATTCCTGTTCCTATATGGTAAATTGCGAATTCCCATGTGAAAAAATATTTTGGGTTTTGAATTGAAAAATCCTAGATTAACTTATTTACGTCATCGTAACATTTCAGTTTGTTTGGTTAAATAATTTTGTTCAGAAGATGCAATATAGGGGGGATACGAATGTTTTCTAATTTTTGCAGCGTCAGGATGGAACAATATACTACATCTATTGACCAGGGATGGCCTCTTTTCTTCAAGTGTCAGTTTAAGTCGGTTGATTTGTTGACAGTAATTGTATGCTTAGCATTTAAGGTTTAAAAATAAATCCTATCATACACACATATTCTAAAACTTCGCAGGTTTAAGAATCTTGCTTTGGTATAGATTTTAATAGGTTTAATATTCATGTATAATATTCATTTTTCCATCTTCAGTTATTAGCCTATGCAAAAGTGGTTCTTTATTTCAATAAGTCATATAATTCATAGAATTCATCTGATTATCCAGGTCACATTTCCCATTTAAGACTAAAAATCTGTTGTTAACACTAACGTTCGCTTATTATCCCTTCTTTATACATCCCCATTAAGAAAATTTCACAGTAATACGCGTCTTCACTCGTTTCCATTTCAACGTCTTGAACACTACAGATGCGCACTAACCTCAACAATGGGACGAATGTGTAATAAATGCGCTTTATGGAATTTTTATGATGATTTCTAAAAGTGGATGTTCTGGTTTTCTCTAGTGTCTAGCGATTTTTGCTGCATGTTTTACTTTTGATTTTTCTAACAGTGTCAAAATGGAAGATCAGGAGGTACATACTAGTTCAAAAAAGAATAAAATAAAATCTATAAGGAGAAGATGTTCTAAGTAAAATTACAAGTTAGGATCTTCAAATTATACAGAATGAAAGTTAATTATAGGGGCAAACTTTAGGAGGTTATTCCTTGTAGGAAAAGATAAAAATAAAGTCATATAAATATATGCCTGCAAATACACAGTGAGTTTGCAATTGGATAATTTCCATTCACTTGCTCATGCGTGTTAATAATAATCGCAATAAATAATTACACTGTTTTCTCCTGATAAGAATAACCAATTTATTTAATAGTAGATCTGCAAGTGAAAAGATAAACATATGTCGTATTTGAAAGTAGCATTCTTACGGAATACTAATGTAATGAATACTAATATTTTTATCTAACATGTTCATATGGATTCATCATATTGTAACGAATTTCTGAACACCCCATATAGAGATATCGTCTTTCGCGGCCGCAGTTTTTGTACATCCCTTCATGCTCGAGCGGCCGACATAATTCCTTTCAGAAATCCGGCTGCCGCTTGCACACGACTGTGGATTCAAATAAGGCGAACCTTCCAGATGGTTTTAGTTCGGCGATCCAGATGTTTCGCGACCCTTCTAGTAGATCCGAAATAGACATAAATATCGCGCGGCGGGGCGGCCACGGGGAATTCAAGTGGCGACAATGAAATGAAGCGAATTCAAATGCCGGAAGCTGTTCGCGTCGACATAAATAGAGTTACAAATACAGTGAAATTTTACGTTATCTATTGTATTTATCGTGTACATAAATAGTGTTAAATAATTTTGATAACCTGTTAGTAAAATAAATCACTAGTTTAAGTAAATTTGCACGTGATACTCACCGCGCTAAAGAACAGAAACGTTACAATATGCAATCATCTCTTGAAGTTTGTCCCATAGTTGACATTCATTTTGTATATATGAATTAATCTTTTTACACAAAAATTAGCTCATGGAGCAAAAGTTCGTAAAAATTTGCTGATAGCAAGATGGGTTGAATTGAACTTCACGTGGAGGTTACTTAGAAAAATGCCTAATAGGAAACAACGTTCTTGCAATTAGGCTGATGCGTGGCAATATTGTATATTTCCTATCTTTATTGCAACCCATCATTGCATTTCACAAATAAAATACAACGAATGTCCCGACTAGTAACACAGCCTCATACTAGTTTGACTTTTATTATTTATGTCGTTTGTTGTATTTATACTTAGGTTGTTTTACTACTTTTTTGATTCATCTTGTATACATATTAGTCTTCAAATAATTTAGGATCACTTCAAGCTTCAAAGTAAACGATTTTTAAATTGCAAATCTACTAACGTTTGGGAAAGAATGTCGCTTTTCAAATATGATTACAAGAATATCTTTCTATGAGCCAGTTTATACTTATTTTGTTATTAATACTTAAACTTTATTTTAATTTTCTATTTTATATCCTGAAATTTGACATATTTTAATCATATGCAAAATATGTTGGATTATTATATTTTCTTGAGGGACTAAATCACAGCGTCGTCTTTATTACATTCAAAAAACAAGTCAGCTGTAAAACTTTTTGAATAGGCTATAAATATGATGCAGCCTGAAAACTAGTTTTTATTTATGCTGACTTCGTTGATCTCTGCTGCAGTAGATCGTATAGTAATTGTAGCACC
Source organism: Sinelater perroti (assembly GCA_036346155.1). Taxonomy (NCBI): domain Eukaryota; kingdom Metazoa; phylum Arthropoda; class Insecta; order Coleoptera; family Elateridae; genus Sinelater; species Sinelater perroti. Next base: position 2,581,124 of record JARFIY010000359.1, read on the forward strand.
TATTCTGATGACACGAATTCTAAATACGCAAAAGACATCGTTGTTCACTTGGTTGAAGTTGAGTTGCTTCAATGTTGATATGGTCGTGTCGTCTAGCAATGTATTTTTGGGCAGAATGTTTGATATCATCTGATATTTTATTACCAATAGAAATCAACGATGTTTCTTCATAGTATTCTGTTTTGAAATGTTAATATCTTGTTGATGTTACAGATTTGAAGTGGATACAATTATACATCACGAGAATTATTACGCCGCCTATCAAATAAAGGAATATTTACAGTGAAGTCCTGGTCAAGCATTTTCTGATTCCCTAGATTACGTAATAAAATTCGTGCAACAAGATGTGGTGACCCTTCAAAAACCCCATTTCTTAACAGATTCAAGGAGAGTAGAGCTTTGTTTTCAAAATTGGTTTTACCTTTTTTAAGAGCGGATGTTTTGCAAAACAATAATAAAAATAATTTTTGACAACAAAATTTTATTTTATTGGATTACATAAATTTCCTGCGCTACTCCCATACTCGCCCCATTTGTAGTAAAAACATAACGGTTATTTGTTACAAAAGCATATCTTAAGAAATATATCGGCTGTTTAAAAGCCACTGAACTTTAGATGTAGAAAAGAAACTATCAGTTATTCTCATACTTTTATGTTTTTTGAAAGTAAGCATTTTGAAGTACATTTGCAGCTTCCGTTTCAGGCTTGCTTTGAATAGTATGGCCACAGTGGCTTCAAACTTTAGTATGATGGAGCTTTGAGGCTTGAGGAACATTAAATAATGGCAACTAGATTGGATAAATGTAGCAGTAGTCGAGGGCTACAATGTCTTTGTTGGGAAAAAATCGATTGAATGGTGGTCTTTAATCAACGGATGCAAAATAAAACAGGAAAAGATGTTCAAATGTGAAAACTTTGATACTTCCAGTTCCCCTATATATAGTTCGACTATTTTTAAAATCGTTTTCAATTGACTTGATCAGATGTATAGAGAGAACAACTAACGTTTGTTGCACCGAATTATATGTTTGGCGAACGTATAGTTTAATGTAAAACTTTGTAATGTCATTTTATTGTTCTATAACATTTTTATAACAACTAGCAATTATCAGTTGAACCTTTCAAATCAGCTAGTTACCACTCAATGGTGCTGGTGGTTTCTAAAGCAAAAATTGGGTTTATTTTTAGATAGCCTCTGTAATATAGATTTATTTTCAAAGATTGCGAGGGAACAGTAGAATATACAAGACGTTACAATTTAATATACGCTGGGGATAATTACCGTTGTAATAAATACATGAAAGGTGAGATAACGAAATAAATCAACGGCATTAGTACAAAAACTTGGGTAGCGTGTTCCAATTAATCAATAATCACGGTGGATTAGTGTACGTCGCTTTCCATGGTATGAATTGTAACTTGCGTTGCGGTATAAGTATTTTATCATTTTTTGAGATGTTCTTTGAGTATTTCGTGATCGATTTACCAATAAACCATCATTCTCTTTAAAATTTTGAATTTTGAATAATGTACGACCATTGATTCTTTCTTGAAAACCGCCTGTCTTAGATTGCATGGATTGATTGGTGCTTTTGTTATATATTTAATACAAGGTGAATTAGAGGAAAAAAGTTTTTTTTTACTTTAATCAAAAAGACAACTTTGTCCTTAATCGAAGATATTAGGCCTAGCTTTTCTAACTATGCGTCGTTTTACTATTGCAATCTCCTAAATCTTCAATCCTACTCATAAATTATCTTAATTGCTGTTCAATTATTTAGAGAGGAATTTTTTAAATTGTAACGATCGCGTTGTGACTTCCATAAAATATTGAGAGGCGTAAGTACGGCAACTCCGGACACGTTTGTTCCTTAATTTATGTATTGTGTAAATGATGTGCGATCTGCCGAGTGCATCGCTATTTATAACTTTAAGGTTCCTCCAAAAAGGATTGTAAAATTATCTCTGGGACCAATTTGGTAACAAAAGGCCTTTGATTAATTTTTAGAAGTAAATACATTGAATTCATTAATTTAATTAATTCGTTTTTCTTTATAGCCTTTTCTTTAATTCAGGTTTTTGGGTAATGCCCAACCATTTTAAGTTTATGTAAATTTATTTTAAGAAACTGAAGCTGTTTGAAACGTATAATTGTTTCACAATTTCAAAATAAAAATTTGTCGTGGTTTTAGTTTTATCTATATTTTGCTGATTTTTAGGTTTATAAAAACATGATAAAAGAAAGTCTCATTTATAATAAATTCTTCCATAAATTCCACTGATTATATTTTGATCGTGCAAGTTCTGGATTATGTCTATGTTCTTTATATGTATGCCAGTTAAATTTAACAAGTATTCAAGTCATTTATAGCGGATTGGTTTTTACGTTAACTTCTAATTAGTAACGAAAACGTGCTTATTCTTGCTATCCATAAATTCTTCTAATATTTTAGGGAAACGAAAAATCTGTTAAAAGTCCTCTGTGCTGCCATCTTCTAGGGAGTAGGCTGTAGAATGCTGGATTGTAGTGGGTGTAACATCAGCTCAAGCTTTATCTAGCAGAATAGTTTCTAACATTTACATTTTTCTTTACTTCTAATAATTTGAATTAGTAGCCTCGTTTTGTAGTAGTCTTTTAATATTTTAATTACGCCCTGGTTTGCTATCCAGACACACACTTTAAACTGCCATTAAACTTGATATATGCCACAAGCTCTATCAAATTGTCATCAATAGGGTGTGGGTACACTCTTTACTTTGGCAACAACATCGCTACGCACAGGAGACTTTAGATCAGGTATCCTGAGAACTAGCATCTTAAAGAACTGTAGTCGAAGCATTTTGGAATTTGAGTCGTTCATTAGGGTTTAAGTCAGCTCTGGGCCGACTAGACCATTCCGGTAATTATCTGCAAATCATTCTTCCACAACCCTTGATTTATGACAGGGAGTATCTTCATTCTGATGCAATTAACGGTCATCATCTAATTGTTCTTTTATCGTACGTAACTGTTTTAAAATATCTGTATCTTTCCGCATTTATATTTCTATTCATTTTTACGAGAAGGCCCATTTAATTCAATAAACAGCCACTTTCTTCAAATTTCACTAGTAGTATTACAGTCTGGCAAGTATCATTCTTTAGATATTCACCACACCCAAACCCATTCACCAGACGTAAAACGTGAGTCATCACTCCAAACTTCACGTGGCATTTATAGCAGAAAATTTTGGCTTTTGGTCGCCTGCTCGACTATGAAACCTCATTTGTCTTAATTCCCAACGTACATGTATGGTACTTGTAAGATAATTTTTTTACTCGACAACCGGTTATTTTCACAAGCCCCGTTTTTCTACAGTCTATCATTAGATGCAGCTTACTAGACTATGATTTTATTATAGTTCACATTTCTACTTTACAATCATGTTTCTAACAGTTTGTGTTAATTGAGAAGGGTTGAAATGTTTAATTCATATCTTATTACTGATCAAAATACCAGGTGTAAAAGTATGAAGTACGGATTTGAGACAACAGATGATGCGCCAATGCAGTGTGGAGTATAAAAATTTGACGTATATGCCATTTTGTTGTGCCACCAAAAGTCAACGCGCACAAGTGATAAGTTAAAAAAGTGTTTGCATAGTATTGCTTTGCTGTATTCAATATGTCGAAATTTGTGCCAAATAAAGGGCATTCGCGGACGGTATTAATTTTTTTGTTTTCATTTGAAGAAACCTGCTGCTGAATCATACCGATTACTTCGAGAAGTTTAAGGTGAACTTGCTCCATCATAAAATACGTGAGAACGATGGTTTCGGAGTTTCAAAAGTGGTAACTTCGATGTTGCAGACCAGGAATGCGGAAAACCGCCAAAAAAGTACGAAGATGTGGAATTGCAAGCATTGTTGGACGAAAACGATTCACAAACACAAAAACAACTCGCAGAGCAATTGAACGTTAGTCAAAATAGCTGTTTCCAATCGCCTACGAGAGATGGGAAAGATTCAACAGGTCGGCAGATGGATACCACATAAGCTGAACGAGAGACAGATGAAAAGGCGCAAAAACACATCTGAAATTTTGCTCGAACGATACAAAAGAAAGTCATTTTTGCATCGTATCGTTACTGGGGAGGAAAAGTTGATATATTTTGAGAATCCCAAGCAAAAAAAAATCATCAAACAGAGGCACACCATCCACATCAACCGATGTGGCCGATGTGCAAGATCGAATGGCTTTGGCAGGAAAACGATCCTCTGCGTTTGGTGGGACCAGAAAGGTGTGATCTATTATGAATTGTTGAAGTCTGGTGAAACGATTAATACCAAACGCTACTAACAACAATTGATCGATTTGAACCGTTCGCTACTCGTAAAACGACCAGAATATCGAAAAAGGTAACACAAGATTATTTTCATCCCTGACAATGCTCCATCACATACGGTAAAACCGGTTCGTGACGCGTTGGAAGCACTTCACTGGGAAGTGTTACTCCATGTGGGTTACTCACCAGACTTGATTCCTTCCAATTAGCACTTGTTTGCATCGATGAGCCACGCATTTGCTGAGTAGCGCTTTGGTTCGTTCGAAGATGTGAAAAATGGATCGATGAATGGTTCGCGGCAAAAGGGGAAGATTTTTACTAGCATGGTATCCACTAATTACCCGAAAGATGGGAAAAATGTGTAACTAGCAATGTGGCATATTTTGAATAAACCACTTTTTATCATTCTTCCGAATTTAACGTGGTTTTTTTTGGGAAAAAAAAATCCGCAATTCATACTTATACACCTGGTACAGTTTCGTACTTTTTTATACTTGTTAATCACGTCATGGTAATCCTTAGGATCAGGTTATGAGTTAGAGATGTATCTAGATAATTTTGATTGAGTAATATGTTTTTCAAAATGATCAATAGCAACGAGTCGTATACTTGTTTAATTGTGGCATTTTCCTTCTATTTTTTAAGCAGTTATTCGTCGTCCCAACACATACTTCTAGTTTATATTAAACTACTTGTAGCTTGTGCATAGTTTTAAATTGCATAATTTTTTTGATTGGCTGATTATTAGTATTTATTTGCTGTTACCATCACTTTACATCTGTCTTTGGGTAGTTTTCCTTATGTGTACTTATTTTCACGAAAACGACAACGAGGATGTTTAGGGTCCATTTAGACGATAGTTTTTTTTTGTCTATGCATTTATTTCTATTTACTGCAAAAGTCTTGCCTAAACTAATGATTCTGTAATTAGTAAAATGGTAATAATTCTGATTAGTAAAACTATTTAAATGTAACCTGATTTAATTAATTTTTTGATATCTGTAAGGGGCGTTATAATTTCCTTCTCTATATCATTTTTTTGTTGTTTTTACTATTTTAAATTATGTTCTCGTTTTTACAGCCTTTTTTGTTTTTTATCCATAACAATCTACATACTTCAAAAGTCAAAGGATGAATTTAAAAAATTGATCTTTTAACGTTATATAAGCAATAATTACACTCGTGGCCATAAGTATGAGGCACCATCATATTTGTGTTATCTTAACAATCAAAGTATAGAGACGCCTTTGTTTTTGTTGCCAATGACTATAAACCAAAATGTAAATTGAGCATATTGTCATACAAAGTCAAGAAAATATCTCATCAACAGAACTTGAAAATATTTGTTTTGTATACAAACATGGAGGGGGAAACTTAATAATGCGAGATGTGCATGGTGGCCGACGGCGTAGGAGAAATGGTTATTTGCGTAGAACACACGTACAATGAACAATATATTGTTCTGGAAATAATTCTTCACCCATCTTATTCAAAGATTTTTAGTTTTGGCTGATACGGGCAGCATCAAATTTCAGCAAGATAATGGGCGCTGCTGCAAATATGCAAACAGCATGCAGTGGTTTCAAACCAAACAAGTGCAGCAGTTAGAGTGGCAAACGCAATTGCTATATCTAAACCATATTGCATTTTTCTGAGCCAAACTAAAGTGGAAGATAAACAACTGTGTGACAAAAAACGCCCCAAAAATTCTATGGGAAGAGTGGAATGTTATTATTCTTGGAGATTGTTAGAAGTTAGTTAAGAGGTTTGTCCTAAAATACAGCTACGATTATAAAATCTAAAGATGGACTAACAAAACATACGTAATAATTTCAAATAAATAGTAAAACAATGCGCGTACTTTTTCTCGAGTATGCATAAATGAATTTTATAGAGTGATTTTTATCGGGTACTTCATACTTTTGGCAATGACTATATGTATAATGAAAATTTCTTTTTCCATCTAAATAACAATCTAAAGTATTTTTTCTAAATTTGTTTAGAAAGTAGTTTTTTTAGTTCGTATTATCAGTTAAGTAAAGCTGTTTCCTAATTGAATTCTATTGAATATCTCCGGAGGAAATTGAAACGTTGCTTGAGACACTGTAAAGTTAATAATACAGATGAAGAATTTGCTATGCTTACAGATGATTAGGAACACATTCCATAGAGTTTCATTGATAAACTATGTCATGCCAGATACCAAGTAGTGCTTAACGGAAAAGGATTCAATACAAACATTAGAATTGTAGATTATTAATTTTCCAATTTGGAGTTATTGCCGGTTTCAGTTTTTTGACAATTTTTTTTGACAAAAGTTATTAAAGAGTTATTCATTTTTTTTGACAAACCACAGTAATTTCAAACTTTATTGTGGAATTTTAAAACAAGTTAGGACAAAAAAAAATGAATGTAATTTGTATGATTGTGAAAAGGTATTGGATAGTTTTCAGACTTATTTTTAAAATAACTATAGGCTTAGCTTATTTAAATATGTTCTTTGTCGCATTTGAAATAATGCGTTCCAGAATGTATACACATCAGAAGTACAACAGAAGTTTTCTTGGGGATCTCAAGATGTCAAAATCTTACCAGAAGGGGTGTCTTGTTACTGAAAGGTCGCTCCTAAAGTATACTTTGTTAAACAAAATCAAAACCCGGTTAATTGATCTAGTATAAATATGAATTATTAATCGACGATAGTAAACAATAATTTGATAACAACTAAGAAATAAAATTAGGTTTATCATGATGTATAGGTTGTAAAACTGGTATGAGATGCATTAATAGGGAAAATGATCTATGGTCCAAATGTGTTTAATGCATTCTTAGAGAATGTTCTTTAAAAGTTTTTTTTTATTATCCTTTTGCTGAGTTTTATACAAAAACTTATACAAGTATATTGTCCCAATTTATTAACAGTGTTAATGATCGCAGAACTGTTTTAAAGTAGTATTTGTAAATTTATTAAGTATTGATGGTATGACACCAAATGATGAATCAACTTATAGGTGAAACCTTGTACCTCAAGTTAGACGGGAAATCTGCAGAGGATGGTTTTAGTTCAGCTGCTAATCTGCATATGCAGTAGGCAGTACAAACTAACATATTATATTTAAATTTGTCATCTAACATAAGGTTTACACCTATGCTTAGCAAATTTTAAATTAACTAAGTTCCTAGTGTCACGCGTCTCTGTAATCGTAAAATATTTTTTTTATTACCCATCAAAAATAAAGTTTATCTTCATAGCAATTTCCGTGTCTTGTTCTTCGCACTTACATTACGTCAGAATTGTGTTGACTATTATTTATTGATACAAACTTTACTGTTTTAATTTTAAATGCTATTTTTTATTTCTTTATGGATTTATTACAATTATCTGTATTGTTCACTTACATATGCTCTTGTAAGGGACAGGGAAGAATCGAAAAATTTGTATTACCTTAGGTATGTTATAAAATTAAAATTTTTATATTATGAACAAGTGAATAAAAGAGCTGTAAGCCATATAAGCCAATCCTATTATGTTACACTAAAAGTTTCCTAGTTTCTACACTGTTGCCTGGCCAGATTTGGCCTGTAGACCAGTTATAGATAACAATATTACACTCGACTCCTTGTTTTTAACGCGTTACTTAATAACATGATTGATAGGAGATGTGTACAAAAAGTATAAAACATCTGTTTTTTAAATAAAATGTATAATAAATACTTATTAGATTATATATGCAACAGACTTGTAAAAAAATTATGCTTAAAAACATATTTCCATTTTGTATATAACGACATTTGCATATAATTATAAAATTTCATTTGGGTTAACATTTACCAAAGTTACTAAAGCTTAATTTATCTTTTTAACAGTCTGTACAGTGGTGGTTCACAAACGATGTCATCTCTTAGTTGTTACCAAGTGCCCTGGCATGAAAGATGAAGTAAGTGTTCAAAGTCTTTTCCACTTTAAAATCTAATGTGAACAATTATCCTTTAGTCTAGTTTGCAAAGCACACGGTTCAACGTTAACATCCCCCATCGCTTTGTGGTGCACAATTACAAGCGCTTCACTTTCTGCGATCATTGCGGCTCCCTCTTGTATGGACTGATCAAGCAGGGCCTGCAGTGCGAAGTCTGTTCCTTAAACGTGCACAAGCGCTGCCAGAAAAATGTGGCCAATAACTGTGGCATCAACACCAAGCAGATGGCAGAAATTCTTTCGGCCATCGGTGCGGGTTTATCTGTAATATTTGCGGGCCCTTCTGTAAATTTATTGTTGCAGGAGTCTCGCCTGATAAGCAAACCCCACGCCGGAGTAAATATGTCTCTGGTCCTGGCAGCAACAATGGCCCTCCTGATGGCTCAAGTGAAACTACTACCTCTGGTGAAGATTCGGATGTTACTGAGGAAAAGCTTACGAAACTCATGGAAGAAAAGATGCATAATGACATGTCATCCGATTCAGGTATTAAATAATTAAATTAATATCAGTTTAATGGTATTCAAGTATTTTACAAATAATGAATTTTTTTAGGTGTGGAATCTGAACGTTCGGGCATCGGCAGCCAAAAGATGGGGCTAGAAGATTTCCATTTTATTAAAGTACTAGGTAAAGGCAGCTTTGGCAAGGTAATGCTGGCTGAGAAGAAAGACACAGAGGAGGTGTATGCAATAAAAGTGCTAAAGAAAGATGTAATAATTCAGGATGATGATGTTGACTGCACTATGACAGAGAAAAGAATTTTGGCTTTAGCTGCAAAGCACCCTTTCCTCACTGCACTGCATTCCTGTTTTCAAACTAAGGAGCGTTTGTTCTTTGTTATGGAGTACGTGAATGGTGGTGACTTGATGTTCCAAATACAGCGAGCTCGCAAATTTGATGAGCCAAGAGCTCGTTTCTATGCTGCTGAGGTGACACTGGCGCTGCAGTTTTTACATCGGCATGGTGTCGTTTATCGTGATCTGAAACTGGATAATATTTTGTTGGATGCCGAAGGTCATTGCAAATTGGCTGATTTTGGTATGTGCAAAGAGGGTATTCTAGATGGAATCACCACAACCACGTTCTGCGGTACTCCAGACTACATAGCCCCTGAGATACTGCAGGAGTTGGAGTATGGCGCAAGTGTGGATTGGTGGGCCTTGGGGGTATTAATGTATGAGATGATGGCAGGACAGCCACCTTTTGAAGCTGATAATGAGGATGACTTATTTGAGTCAATTTTGCATGATGACGTCCTATATCCAGTTTGGCTCAGCAAGGATGCTGTTAGCATTCTTAAAGGGTTCATGACAAAAAATCCGAGCAAACGGCTTGGTTGCGTGCCCGCCCATGGCCTAGAAGCTGCGATCCGTTCACATTCTTTCTTTAGAGATATAGACTGGGTTGCTCTAGAGCAGCGACGTGTACGTCCACCTTTTAAGCCCAAAATCGTAAGTAATATTTTCGTTGAAGATTATTTTGTTGTGAAATAATGGAATATAAATAGTGATCAGATTTTATTTAGTTCCATAAACAATTTGCAGGAGCTCATCAATCTCAAAATACACACACAAACACACACGAAATTTTATTTTTTACTTTATTTATTTTATATTTGTACAAATGTCCAATGTCAAATAATTAATCTGCACTGTAATAATTTGATGGTGAATTTGCTACCCTGTAGAGTTTTACACACACTGCTTCCACTTTTGCCTTTTAAAATATTTAAATGATTGTAAATAGTTAATCTATGCTATGTTAACTGTATAATCAATTTGTCAGACTGTGGAGTTTAAAAAATGAAGCTTGAATTTAGTCTTCTTCATCTTTGACAGTTTGTCTTTTTTTGTTGTTATTGCTAGTTTAAATTTCTGCTTCGCGTATGTTTACAACTTTATTTTGGAAAATTACATTAAGTTCATTAATATATTTGAGTGTCAAATTGATAATTTCTTATTTAAATTATATAATTATTTTTATGATGGAAAAAATAGTACTGAAAATACAAGGAGGCGTTTGTGCTATGCAAGGAAATCTCTGCATAATTGTGTGTAGTGGGGATCATTGAGCAGAACTTATTACTGAAGTATTATGTTTCTTGTTAAATTTATTATGAGACTGTATAGTAAACTTGTAAATTTTAATATTCATTTTTAGAAAAACAAAAAGGATGCCCTCAACTTTGACACAGAGTTCACCAAGGAGGATCCAGTCTTGACGCCAGTCAACTCGGAGGTAGTGCGCTCTATCAACCAGGAGGAGTTCAAGGGCTTCTCCTTTGTCAACCGCGACTTCAACCCTGCTCGCTTTGGCGTGGATTAGATCCAATTATGTTTCGCTTTGCAGGCAGGCGGCATTCTTCTTATTTACCAGAGGTCCAGTCCTGACGATTTATTGCGTTCTACAACAGGAATTTGCCACTTTGGCAGAATTTAGATGTGTGAATGTTTAACATTCTTTAGTTTTGACGTCCGGGGTCTATTCTTGACATGCCTTAACTGTGTTTATCAGATGTGGCCCTGAAGGTGGAGGTAGCACATAAAGTCCTTCCATTAACATTTTAGTATGTTTAGGATGGTTTGGTTAAACAATTTGGATTTTGTTCGGTTTTAGTGTTTTTGTTTTGGTGATGGTATGATGTGTATCAATAATAGACCCTATTTAATTCTCAACAAGTCAAAAGGAATTTCGAAATTTATTCTATAACGGTGCTAAAAACTGAGGTTTTCGCTAGTTTTATTGTGTGTGTTGTAGGCGTACAGTAATCTCAAGTATTCTAGTCATTTACAAAGGCCTACACTCTCTCTTACTAAGTAAGAGTTGTATGCAGTCCGATTTTAGTCACAGAGACAAGTCATCTCGGGAGTTTGAGTTCCATTTTTCAGTAGCTGCGCACACCTTGCATATGTTTAACTTGGTAGGTTAATCTAAGAATTGTTCATAACATTTTGTTGCTGTTCTAATAGTCGCACATGTTTTAGTATCGATGATCTAGTTGGAGTTAACATTGTAGTTTATAAGGGAGATGTTATGTGACGTGTAACGTACTACTTTACTTCGTACTGCATGTGATAACACTTGACAAGTGCAATATAGAGATTGATTGCATTTTACGTGCAAGAATTTTCGTTTGGTTAATTTCATCTGCTTTGTTTAAGCGTTTGTCGACAGTCTGACTGTTACTGAATTAAACTATTCGTTTCCATTTACCAAAGATTAAGTATTTTTCGATTAAGCATTTGCGAGTGAGATTAGACATTTAAGAATGTCTTCGAAACCATTTTGTTTAATTTGTGCAAAGTGTGTTGCGACTGTGAAGCTGTAAGGCCTCGAAAGAAAGGGGTTAGAGGGATGTTTCGTTTACTTTTAATAGTAGAGTGCTCAGAAAGGCATATGGTAACTTAATTAGAACAGCAAAATTAATTGGATGATTATATTTTTTGTTTGTAGGTGTCTTGGTAGTGATATTTTTGTAAATAATTAGTTTTGCGGAAAATTTTAATGCGTCACGAAACTGTGCCATATAATGCAAATTTGTTGTACTTAGTTTCATTTAAATTAAGAATATGTTCGAAGTGCTGCTTCTGAAACATCCCACACTAAGTATTAGTGTGCATTTATTGTCAAATGAGTTATGAAAGGTGTGTGGTTGTGGCTCGATGCTAGAAAGAGTGCATGATTGTATGCTGATTTGCAGAGGTGAATTGTAATGAGAAATTGATGAAAAGTTTGCAGTAGATTCTAAGGAATGTACAAATGGGGGTGTCGAGAGCGGGTTAAGTTGCGGGTGCTTCTGGTCACGATGTTGTAACTCGAAGCAAAGAGCAGCATGCAATGGGAAATGTATATATTGTTAAAAGTAAATAATAAATTAATATGTTTTAGATATTTATTAGTGTGAAGCATAGAAGTAGGATGATAAAGAAACTATAATCAGAGCTAATCTTAGCAAGTACTTAGATCTCTCTTTGAATCACCATAGGATTATATTTGATTTCTGTTAGCACTTTCATGTAATGAAACCGCAGTGGCACAAACCTCTCCTGGCGTTTTAAACATTAGAGTTAAATAGCGCCAAGTCAGACAGTGCCGCGAGAATTAACAAATGTGCTTGTACACCCATTTAGTTGATACGGTTGTAGATATTGTAAATGTCCAAGACTCGTTTGATCCATCTACAACTCATTTAATGAGTCGATTGCCGTTCTAGTCTCTCATCACCCATTCAGTGTCAGTGCAGTGGGGCTAAAGTATTAGTTGTCGAGTATCTGATGTTAGACATTGTTCTTTAATAATAGCGCCTGGTAACTGAGCTTGCGATTCTTGTTTAGAGTAAGTTCATGGCCTTCGTTAGTCTGTGTTGGAGGTTACTATGGGCACCCACAGATGCATTGTTTCTAGTTAAGCGTTGTTTTAAGGTTGTAACTGCTTTGATACAGAGTTGTGCCAAAACGTACCTAGCTCCTGCGTTTCCCCACCAGTCTTGCATTGTTATTATTGTTTATATCGTGTTTATACTAGCAATGTATCGTGTGTTGTAAAATGGTGTACCTATTTCTCTGATGATGTACTAAAATAAAAAATATAAACCTTATTTAATGTACAAGCTTAGCTTATTTTTGATAGTTTCAGCAGTGTTTTGATGTGAAAGGTGGTGATAAATATGTTTTGTTGCAAAGTGAATGGTAAGTTTGTCGTAATTTACACAGTTATAAAAAAACTTAGGCTGAACTTGATTGGGAATTGAACCAATCAAATTTTTTTAAAATTTATTAGCAATCAGAATTAACATCCTATGGGCTAATATAACTTAGGACCATAATATTAAACAGTACTTAATGGCGGGACGGGAACTTCCAGCAAGGAGTTCATCTACTTCTATTTCAGGTCAATTGGCAAACATCTTTTTAGTCTTCTGGAGTCATGCTGTAGTAGATAAGTTTCACTACACTCTTACATGACAGTTGAAACAAAAGGCATAAGGAGATCATCGTGTAACGTTTTGTTGGTTACGTATCAAGGTATGTTACTGTGTTTGACTTACTGGCAAATCCCCATAACTCAATGCCATAATTCCAAATAGGTCTAATTATTGTCTTACAAATCAAAATTTTAATTTTTAGGGGCAAACGAGATTCCCTTCCAGGTAAGTTTTTCGTTGAGGTGTAGTCCTTGCTGATGGAAGATGTAGGTATAGGTGTATTATTGACAGTAACTGGTAAACAGGGGCCCTTTTTCAGTGTAAATGTTATCCGAGTTGACTTGCTCTCATTAATTTTAATGTTACATTTATTAGTCCAATCTTATATAAAATTTGGGTCTTTGTACATATGAAGATGCTATTATTGAATGTACATGGCTTGCAAGAATGATTGTATCATCTGCAAAAGTTCCGATTGTAGTAGGTATATCGGATGTATATAGTTGATAAAGCAAAGGGCCTAAGCACACTGTGCATGCGTGTGCATGTGTGTGTGTATGTACTATACTCCAAGTCACAGTGTTGGGCCTCTCTCTCGCTCTCTCTCTCTCTCTCTCTCTCTCTCTCTCTCTCTTATATTATATATATATATATATATATATATATATATATATATATATATATATATATATATATATATATATATATATATATATATATATATATATTATATATATAGCCGCTCTTGCAGGTTCTTCTGATCCGTTATTCACACAGAGGATTAACCCGCGTGTTTTTTCATGTTTCTCTTTCTCTTTACACCTTGCTGTACGTCTTTGCTTGATTTGTTATTTCATTCCATGACTAGTCTTCTCCAATTATTGATTTCCATGGCTTTGATGTCCTTGGTCACTTGGTCCTGCCATCTTCAGTCTTCCTCTTGGCCTCTTTCCCGTAGGTATCCAGTCTGATATTCGTCGTATAATGATATCGGGTTCTCTTCTCTGGATGTGTCTGAACCACTTTAATTTTTGGGCATTTATAGTTCTGACAATATCTTCTGATCTCATGGTTCATGAGTGGTGTGTATTCCCCTTGTATCTGTTTCGGTTGGAATATCTTTTTTAATATTTTCCTCTCTAATACTCGTAGTTTTTCTTTATCTCTTTTTGTAATACATATAGTTTCTGCTCCACAGGTTATGACTGGCTTAATTACTGCTTTATAAATTTTTATTTTGGTGCTTTTGCTGATGTGTTTGTTCTTTAATATTTTGTGGTATTTCAAGTATGCTCTGTCTCCCGCTCGTTTATCTCTGCGCTTCTATTACTTTTGTCATTTAGTGTTACTCCTAGGTATTTAAAATATTCTGCTTTTTGCAACTTATAATTGTTTATCTTCAGCTCTTTGGTATTGAGTGGTTTCCGTGAACATATAAGGCATTTTGTTTTTATTCATTGATAACCACATGTCTCTTTTCGGCTTCTTTTTCTAATTTTAAAAAGGTTTATTCGAGGGTTCGCTTGCCTCTTGTTTATTAGTACTATGTCTGCGTATCCTATCAGTTGTGCGAAGTTTAATGTGATTGACTTATCTAGTTCTGAATCTTTTATCTTAGCGTCTAAGGTTATATTAAATAGTATTGTAGATAAGTCACCTCCTTATCTTATAACTGTATTTATATTAATCTTTCTTGTATCTCCATTCTTTGTTTTTACTTTCGCCATTGATATTCCCGCTGCCATTTTGGTTGTCTAATTAGTTTCTTTAGTATGTTCATATTCTTAATTTCTTTCATGAGTTGTTGTCGGTCCACACTGTCAAAGTTCTGTTTGAAGTCTATAAAGACTATGTGTAGTTCATTGTCGTGTTCATATACTTTTTCAATGATTGTATTGCATCTATTGTTGATTTCTTTTTTCTGAAGCCTTGCTGGTATTGTCCTAGTTTCTTTTCTATGTACTTGGTTAATCTATTTCTTATTATTGTTGTTAGTATTTTGTATGTTGTGTTCAGCAGCATAATGGGTCTGTAATTATTGTTATTTGTTGGATCTCCTTTTTTAAAAATTGTTATTGTTAGTCCATTCTTCCAATCCGTTCGTGTTTGTAGCCATTTACGTCTAGCTTTCTTTTTTCTGCACTCCTGTTTTAGCGCTCTTCGTCAAACCGCATCTCCTTGTTTTTCTAATTTGTTTTCTATTGCTGCGTTGAATTAGTTTTTTTTTGTATTCCAGACTTCTTTTTTTATCATTTTCCGTGTTTTTCAGTATCTTCTTCATTTTTGTTATTACCAGTATGTGGTCTGTAACAGCGTTGGCTCCTCTGTATGATGTTACATCTTGTACAGTGCTTGTCCATTTTCTTAAAATTAGTACATGGTCTATTTGGTTCCCGTCTGTTTCTACGGCTATCATCAAGGTGATTTTGTGTTCTGTTTTATGGATAAATATCGTACTCACAATGTATGTATTTGTCATTGAAGCTAGGGTGCATAGTCTTGTTCTGTTGTCATTCGTGGTTTCTTTTCCTGATACCTCTGTATTGTTCTCTTCTTTTTCAATCTTAGCGTTGAAGTCTCCTATTATTATTAACGTATTATTTCTAGGCACTTCTTCACAGGTTGTCTCTACTTTGCTCCAGAATTTCGACTTCTCTTCGTCACTTGCTTCTTCAGTGGGGGCGTAGGTGTTTACTATCGATATGTTAGCTTGTTTGCTAAGTAAGATATTCCTCCGTTTATTTCTTTGAAGTGCATTATTTTGAATCCCGTTTCATTTTGCCTTTTTATTCCAGCGTAAAATAGTGTAAAATCATCTTTTGTAACTTCTTTCTCTTGCCATCTTATTTCTTGGAGCGCCAAAATGTCGACTTTATATCTCTTCATCTCCTTTGATATTTCCTGTATTTTCCCTATTAGCAACATGGTTTGGATATTTCATGTTCTAATTTTAAGTAAGTTTTCTTTCCTCCTTTTACATTTTTCCTTTTAGACCTTTTTACCCTTTTTTTTCTAATTGTCCATTTTCATTATTTTACTATTTTCTTTAGTTCCATCTGGTTTTGTCTTTTCTGTTGCCGTCCTTTTTATTTCCTGGCTTTCAGTTTCTGCTAGTTTTTTTTTTTTATCCTTGTTGTCTTCGTTATGTTTGTCAGGGTTGCGTTTAATATTTCCTCCTCAGCTACTGGGAAAACGTGTGTTGTTGAACTTCTGCCCATGTTTCTGCTTTCTTTCCCTTCTATAGGGTGCCAACATCGTCTCTTCTTTTTTATTATTTCTCCTTCGTCTGTCGATCTTCCTCTTTTCTTATTGTTCTCTCTGTTTTCCCTTTCCTCTTCAGTCACTTTCTCTTCATCACTTTGGGCTTCCAGCTCTTCGAACCCCCCATTCTTGTCCATTGTCAATCTACCTACCTCTCATTATTACTGCTTTCGTACCTCTTTTCTTGGCCTCTATCTTATGAGGTATTCATTTTTTCTGGATGTCCCTCGTATTCTTATCTAAATATTCATTTACTACGATCTTTGTTCCTTTTAAAACTGATTGTCAGGATGATTAGTGTGATAAAATTTGCAGTTTGGTATGTTAAGGTATGATTTATCTGTAAGGTAAGTTTCACTAATTAGAAGCATGTCTATTAGGTGTTGGTGAAGAAAGATTATTTCCTCTTTATGTTGTGTTACGCCCTTAGAGTTCCATAGAGCTATTCTGAGTGCTTTGGTCATTATTTCTTCCTTATCAGCATTGTCAGCATGTTCAAGACCACGCTGTTTTGCTGGATGAGTTGTTGGAACATATTTTTGAATTTTTCTAGGAATTATAACTAATTATTGAACTGATGTTTGCGGTACTATCGTTATTCTGCGCTTGGAGTGTATTAGTTATATTATTGTTGAGTGCAGTGGCATAACTAGTTTTTGGATGTGTCAGATTAGATGTTGGTACGAAGTTTACATTTACTGGTAGATGGTTAGTAGAATTGGTATTGACGCAAGTATTTTTATAGAGTCAATGATATTATTCAAATCCTTTATAGTTTGTTGGATGGGAACTCCCGCATAGAGTGCATGTAGCTGAAATGATTTTGATATTTTGCAGGTTATAGTGCTGTGAGGACCTCCACATTTTATGCACACGAATGGACAGTTACAACAGGTTTTTGAATTGTCATATAATTGACACCTCAAGCACTGAATGATGTTATTTCTTTTGGGTGGTTCAATTTGGTCAGCATTATTTAGTAAGTGGTGTATTTTGTAGATGTGTTTGTTGTTATCCACTGGTTCAAGGACAATAAAGAATATATTTTGGTGTGCCTTTGCTTGGCATTGATAATATTTCTCACATTATGACCTAGTTTTGTGATTTTATTCTTAATATCTTTGATATGCATTGTGTGATGTAAGTATTTTACCATGAATCTATAAGTTCTCTCTTCCTTGGGTCGATAAGTGTGGTAAATAATGTTTCCTGTTTTCTGTAGGTATCTGGTCTATTAAGTATATTGTTCTTCTTCTACTATATCAGATATTTATTTTCCATTTTAGAAAAGTTAGCCACACCATAAATAAAAATAGGGGGGTCGTGGGAGATTTCGCTTTATTATATTTGTGGGTTCGTCATTGGCTGGGCTCAGAATGTCGTATCTATAATATTATTCAAGTTTGTTTCTTCCACTACAAGTTGATTATTGAAGAAAGTTTATCTTCTTTTAATGCTTTTCACTACTTGCCACGGATTTTTATGATTAGATTTTCGACTTCCTCATCAATGGTTGATAATATTCTTTCAAACGGGAGATAAACGCTAGATTGTTGGGTTGGAAATTGTTGGGGGAGGGGGTATTTGCATTTGAAATTGTTCCTGATTTGATTGATAGTATCTAGTATTTATTGACATTGGGTTGTTTGTTACTTGTGATAGATATCCTTGTGGCATTGTTGAGTTCATTATTGGCTGCATAAAATTTGGTGGTGACATTGTTTATTTAGCATTATTTATAAAGCTAGGGCCATTTCCCGTCTGGAACATTCTTATTATTTGGTACAATGTACTTAACTAATAGAAGTTAAATTGTACGTATATGTGAACATTACACTTATCAGTATATATGGCCATACGTCCGCTATATTCGAATCAACGTAGGGGCACTAATTTGAAAATATTTAATTTATTATATGATAAGAAACTTGCATCATTTGTACAAATACGTGTAAGTACATTGCGAAGTTAAAGTAAATCAAGGTATGAATTATGGCAGAGTACCATGTTGAATAATTAATGTATGCAGAGATCTAGGATTAGTTACAATCTTTATGGTGAGATTTCAGTATATAACCTGTTTGAATCTCTCGTTGCTTATGATGTTCAAGTTAAATGTGTCAGTTATAGAGACCTTTCTAAAACCTTTGGTGTGTATAAGATCGCCGATGTAATGTTGGGATTCATGTAAACAGATAAGAATAACATATTGGTATTATCAGTTGCCATGTTATTTTGTATGATGCATTAAAAAGAGTAAACTAGTCGTTTTCAAGAGCAATACTATATGCTTATAAGTTTGTATCGTAAAATTGTTTGCTGCATTTAGAAATTTTTTCTTCTCGTTTAGCTAAGTCATTTTGCAATTAAAGTACATCAGAAAATCTTAACCATTTTCGTGATAGAAACTAAAATCGTCTGGTGCTTGTGATGTAGAAGCCATACGTTAACGTGTAACAAGACAATGTAAACCAAAAATATATTTTTTTGTATTTTGTTAGATCAGTGTGCCACTCTGTGATTTATGAATTGTTTTAGTTTACGTCAGAATCAGTAGAAAATTGCGCGACTGTGTTTAGTCAGAGTGCAGCCGGTTGCCTCTTCAAATATAAGTCCAGTCAAATTGTAGTTCTCATTAAGTAATGGATAAGATTTCTTACTGTTATAATGGAGTACCTTATTCTACCGTTAAGGTGTTAAGGTATTTCAGGTATTCAGTTCAGGTATTTTATATTATTATACTACATCTAATACAAGTCGTTTTATTACAAATCATTATGTGTTAAGCTTTTCTGTGTATCCTCTTGACCCGCTCTTTTTTATTCTTTGCCTCTCTTTTCCCTTCATTCCATGTCAGTCCCTCTTCTCTTAAGTTCTCCTCTATTTCTTTGTTCCACGTTTTTCTTCATCTTCCTCTTCCTTTTTTCTGTTGTGTTCTTGCCTCTCATATTCTTTTAGTTGTTCTTTCTTCCCCCATTCGCACTACGTCGTTTTATATCTTTCATGATCGGTTCAACTTTTAATTCTTCTCTTAATTTTTCATTTCTGATTCGATCTCTTTTCGTAACCCCCTGTATAGTTCTTAGGAATTTCATCCTGCATTTTACTTTGCTTTTGTTTTGTCAACATTCAGCTTTCGCTACCGTATCTCAATATGAGTTTGAAAATGGATTTAAACACCGTAATTTTCATTTTTTTCGATATTTCTTTCTTCCGAGTGAACGAATTGTTTAATGCATGGTAAAGTTTGGCTGCACTTTTCAATCTATCATTTAATTGCGCATCTATTCTTCCATTATTTTGTACTTTCACTCTTAGATATTTAAATGATTGTACTTGTTCTATCTCTGTCTCGTTTAGTTTTATTACTATGGTTGTGTTCTCTTTCCCTATCACCATCACCTTAGTTTTCTGGGTATTTATTTTTAAGTTTTTATTACGTAGAGCATTATTCCATAACTGTAGGTTGTAGTGTAAATCTTTCTCATTCTTTGCATATAAAATTAAATCGTTCGCAAATACACTTTTAGCTATTTTACTACTTCCATGTTCCTGTGTCCTACTTTTAATTTCTTTATTTTATCTTTTAACTCCTTTAAAACATTGATTGAACAGTGCGAGACTGAGGACTCCTCCTTGTCTAAGTCCTCCATTGGTTATGAACTCTTCTGATTGCATATTTCCCGTTCTTAAGTAATTTCTTGTGTTTTCATATAAACTTCTTATACATTTTATCAGTTTGTCATTTATTCTTCTCTTTCTTAAACTTCCCCATACAGCTTTTCTTAGTACACTGTCAAAGGCCTTTTTCAGGTCCATGAAGGCTACAAATATTTTTTCTGTGGTAAATTTTTCTATTATTTGTTTTAATACAAATATATGATCTTGGATCCCTCTACCCTTCCTGAATCCACACTGTGAATCTTCTAATTTCCTTTCTGTTCTTTTCCTTAGTCTTGCTTCTAGGATACGTTCATATAACTTCGTTATTATTGGTAACATTATAATCCCTCTATAGTTTGTGTAGTCCCTTTTATCTTCCCAATCTTTTGGAATCTTCTCTTCTTGCCAAACTTTATTAAACAATTTAGTTAGCATTTTTATACCCCTTTTATCCAGATTCATAACCATTTCTGCCGTTATAGCATCATGCCCCGCAACTTTACCTCTTTTTAACTTTTTCACAGCTTCTCGTACTTCTTCTTCCTCTATTTTATCCTTTTCTACACTTTCTTTTAAGCTTTCTTTTGTATTTTCTATGATGTCATCTTCGTTTCCTAACGTTCTTCCATCTTTCGATTTTATATATTTAATTTCTCTGTCTTTCTTTTCCGTAGTATTCTGAGTACCTTGTAAAATAACTTTTGATTCCCTGAGTTGTCCTTTTCCATCCATTCACCAAACTCTTCTCAGGCTTTTACTTTCGCTTGTTTGACCTTTTTTTTACTTTGGCTCTCTGTTCTTTATACCTATCATACTTTTCCTGTATTATATTTCCCAAATATTCTTTCCATAATTGTTTCTTTCTTTGTACTTCCTTTATTATGACTTCATTCCACCACCTTGTTTGCCTATTGATAATTTTTGTACTTCCACATACTTCTTTTGCCGTGGTTAATAATGCTTCTTTGACACATTTCCATGCTGCTTCTAGTGGTAAGTTATTTATTTTTTTGCTGATTTCTTTCATCTTTTCTTCCACCTCTCTTTATATTCTTTTGCTGTCTCCTCATTTCCCATTTTCTGAGATTTGATTCATTCGTTAATTATACTTTTGCTCTTTCCATTATTCCTAGTTGTCTTATACCTTTCTGTTTGTATCTCTAGCTTTAACATAATAGTGATCTGAATATATCTCCGGTCTTCTTTTCACCCTTGTAATCTTTATTTCGATTCTATATTGTCTGTTTATTATTATATAATCTATAATGGATTTTTCTTTCCTGCTCACTACTTCTCTAGTATATTTATGAATATCCCCATACTTGTCGAAGATATTCATTATTATTAAGAAATTATAAATACAAAAATCAATCAGTCGTAAATCATTATTATTTCTGACGTCCTCGCCGTAACTTCCTATTAGTTCTCCGGTTTCCTCATTTTTCTTTGCTACTCTTCCATTTAAATCCCCTATTATTATCAATTTTCCCCTAATTTCTTCTATTGTTCCTTCTAATTGCTCCCAAAATTCTTTTTTTTTGTGCAATCTCATCCTCATCTGGCCCATAGACTACTACGATAGTTATTCTTGTTTGTTTTTCCATTTCCATTTGTATAATTAATATTCTTTCAAAGACTCCCACCCATTTATTTATGTATTTCGCTTTCTACTTTCTCATGATACAGCCTACTCCTTTTTTGCTCTGTGCCGTTTCTACTCTGCTGTATATTAATATATGGCCTCCTTTCAATTCGATTTCCTCTTTCCCTTTCTTCGTTGTTTCTGTTAAGCCTAGCATATCTAAGTCAGCTTTAGCGAATTCCTCTTCTAGTTCTCTTTCTTTTCCCGTTAAGCTTCTATTGTTCCATGTGCCTATTTTCAAATACCTTTTTGTTTTTTGTGTTTTATTTGTCCCATATTCGTATCCTTTAACTTTGCCATGTCCATCTTCTTGCGTCCCTTTTCTCTATTATTAGTTAGTTTTTTGGAATTTCACTTATTTCTTTCTTCACCTCTTCTAACTCGTTTGTTATTTTGTTCCATTTCCACTCTTTTCCATCAATAAACAACTTTTGGTAACCACTTTTGACGATTTTCCCTCTCTTATTTTCCTCTCCTGCTCTCTTCCTGATCTGTGCATCTATCGCCCTTTCTTGTTTTGTTAGATCATTATTAATGTATATCTTATCGCCCTTTAATTTCCTTTAATTCGCTTTTCTTTTCATTATCTCTATTTTATCATCTGGGTTTTCTAGTTCAATTATGCAGATTTTTGGCCCTACTTTATAGGCATTTTTAATTTGGGTGTCAATTTCTAGATTGTCTTTTAAAATTTTTTTCATTTTCTGCTTTATTTCTAATGTATTATTTGAATATATCGTTAGTCCGTGCATTACTATGTTTTTTCTTCTCTTTTCCCTTTCAAGCTGCTCCAATCTTTCTTGATAGATGTCAGAATTGACAGAAATAGAAACTTGTCTCCAGCTTGGAAGCTGCTTGATCAAAAATTGAAAAATAAAAGGACGGACGGACGGACAGACAGACATTACTCTCTACATAATGCTTATAATTTTAATGTATAGAAGCCTAAAAATACCCTCCCATCTCTTACATCAAACTTGTAAGATCTTACCCGAGTAACAAAAGATTCAGAACTAGGGTAAATGAAAATGTATTCAATAATTTTCCTATAAAATCCAGTGTTTCACAACGCAGTGTAATTGGGCCACATTTTACGTATTATACATGGCGGATCTTCCATCTAATAAGATAACAACTATGAGTACTTCCACAGATGACACAGTTATCCTTGCTATATTAACAAGGATCCAGAAGCAGCATCCATGACTCCACAAAAAAATTTGATATTACATAAATGAAATCAATAGAACCAAACCCATTCAGGTGATATTCACCTTAAAAAGAGAAAAATGCCATCCAGTATACTTAAATAACATACAAATACCGCAATCTTTAAATATGTAGTATTTAGGAATGCATCTCTATAGTCGACTTGGAAAAAAGACACAGTGGAGAAACATAAATAATAGACTGAAAAATTAAAGATTGGAAAAAAATCTAAATTGACTATAGAAACAGGCTTCTTCTCTACAAGACTGTTATAAAACCGGTTCGGACTTATAACGTCAAAATACGTAAAGCAAGTCGAGCATAAAAATTATCCAAAGAAGAGTCAATACTTTGGTTGATAACACATGCTACAGAGCCTCCACAAAGATTTAAAAATAACTCATGTTAAAGATGTCACTCGTACAACGTACAAAACATCATAACAAATTTGAAGGACACAAATGTACTACTACATGCACTAGTAAAACCCCCAATTGGAAAAAGACAAAAGAAACTGACCAGCAAACCTAAAAAATGATAAAAAAGGATTTGTCTCTCTTACACCATCACATTTTGATTTATTCTGATTACTAATAAAGAATTACAAAAAAGGGCACTGTCAAATGTTTGTATATCCGAAGAGATCTCACCGAGAATTTTAATGTACAATACACAATCGTTTTTACTCACGCTTGTTTGGATAGATTTCAGCATTGTCAGAAGTGCTAACCAATTCACAAAAAAATAATTTGCAAAATGTTTATGCATCAGAGATGGTGCGCGACGACCGGGCAGAGAGAGCGAACGTATGAGAGCCTTAACCTCTCAGTTCGCAGGCCGTGCTCCCACGCGGGGCGTAGAGCCTTACCATTATTATTATTATTATTTCAAACCACTACAAAATATTTTTTTGTATATTCAAATTGATCTTGTTGAGAGCTTTAAAACTATACTATGCATAGTTATGTTACACTCACGCTGGAAATGTTCAAAAATGTTACATTGATTGTCTCATCTGTCGGAAAGGAGAAGATTATGTAGTTAGTAGATTTGACTTTAATCAGTGTGCTTTAGCATTGCGATATTAAATTCAATTATTGGATCATGTCTAGTGCCTAAATAACACCAAGTAAAGGAAAGAAAGCTGGAATAAGGATAAACAAGGAAAAATAAAGCCACTAGCTAAAGTAATCAGGTTAAAGAGTTGTTAGAACTAAAATATTGTAACTACTGATAAGAGATAAACAAGACTAGAAAGCTGTCCGCACACATTTTGGGATATAATTACGATATTAATTGTAATGATGTGGAGAGTCCCTCAGCCGATGAAAGCAAAAGGAAAAGAGAGGAGGAAAAAGAAATCTTTCGAAAAAGCACAACTGCTAGATCACCAAGAAAATCCGGAGAAGAAAGAACTCAGGACTCATCAGAATGGGAGAAAAACCAACAAAAGATCAAAAAACAGAAAATCTGGAGAGTATAGACGAAGAACAGGAGCAGTCGGAAGGAAATGTACTGATAGATATGATGAGGGATATCAAGGAATTGCAGAAAAACCAAAAGAAGCAGCAAGTTCAGATGCAAGAAGTGAGAGAAGAGCTAAAGGAATTAAAAGCTGAATTACAAAATTACCTCAGTCTAATAACAGAACTACAGAAAGAAAATAAGGATCTCTAAGAGGCAGTAGGAAAACTAGAAAGCAAAGTCGAAAGAATGGAAAGAAATGAGAGAAAAATAATATCGTAATAATAGGAAAGGAATTCAAACAGGAAAAGTCTAAAGAAGAAGTGGAACAATTTTTGTCAGATGAGTTAGGAGTGAAGGTGAAACCAAATGCGGCAATTAGAATAAACCAGAGGAAAAGCAAGAATATGACCATGGTTAGGTTTGAAAATTGGGAAGATAAACTAAAGGTAATGGAAAACAAGAGCATGACAGCCGTGAGGTAAAGGCCTCGACCTGCCAAACTGGCGCGCGGCGGCCCCGGCTTCAAACCTTGGCAGTGGCAAACATCTAATGCTCTCCGGCCGTCATACAAACACCTTTGGCGGTCGTAAAGTACATTCTATACTATCCACTCGCCATCCCGCCCGACATGCGTGGCGTTTAATCGCCAAATCCTCCCATTGAAAGTCCTACGTCCTACAGTGGACTTCAATAGCTGGGGAAAAAATGGAAAACAAAACAAAGCTGAAAGGGAAATAGAGAGATATTTAACAATAACGATCTAACAGAGGAAGAAAAAGGTACAGATAATTATAAGTAACTACGCTAAGGAAGAAAAGAACAAGGGTAGTAGTGCAATATGGAAAGGCAATAGTAGGACAAGCCTGGTAATGGAATTGGAAAACTGGAAATTTACAAAAAAATAAATCCCGACTAGGACATCAGTTCAAAAAACTGATAGAAGTAAGTGAGGGGACCGGAAGCAAACTGATGACGAAAAACAATGAAAATGGAAAAACCAATGTGGATAAAAGAAAAGATCAAAAATTATTCAAGGAAGGTGTACTCCTTAGATTAACGCAAGTACAAAAAACATATGAAGTGGATGTTCTAGCAGTACAAGAAACCAAACAGGCTGAAAATGAAATAAAAGAAGTGGGGGAGTACACAAGCGGAAACGACAATAGGATGCTAGGAACAGGTTTTCTAGTAAGAAAATCAATGAAAAATGAAGTCATCCAATTTACACCGGTAACAAATAGAACGTGTATGATTAGGTTTAGAAGTAAATATAGAAAGATAAGTATAATAAAGTAGAATAAATGTACATTGTCCTTCGGAAGAAAAAGACACAGATAAAAAGGATTATATCTATGAATAAATAGGAGAGTGATATGACAAGATTCCAAGATATGACGTTAAAATGGTTGTAGGGGACTCCAATAGAAAAATAGGGAGAGAGAAAGTATATCAGCCAGCTATAGGAAATCACAGTAAACACATGGAAAGTAATGATAATTGGAAACGAATGATAGATTTTGCAGTGGAACGAGATTTAAGAATAGCTATAACATACTTCCAGCATCGTAACATATATAAAGGAACATGGATGGTATCAGACGGGGAAACTGTGAATCAGATTCATCACATGATAATAAGAGGGGAAGCATTTAAAGTACATAAATAATGCTAGAAATTACAGAGGTGCTGACGCAGATAGTGACTACATACTTGTGAGGACAGAAATAAAATATAGAAGACCACCAATAAAAAATAAAATATCCAGTTAAAAAACTTCAGAAGGATAGTATAAGAAAGGAATTTCAGAGAAGAGTAACTAAAAATATAACAAAGAATGGCACTAAGAACATTTTGAGAAAGTACTGGAACAAGGAGTAACAATATTAAAAAGTGAAACAAGAGAACAAAGAAAAATGGTATGACGCGGAGTGTAAAGAAATAACGACGAAAAGAGAACAAGCACGAATAAAAATGATACAGCGGAATACAGAAGCGAACAGAAAACATTGCGAGCAAATTAGAAAAGAGGTAAAGAAAGTGTGTAGGAAAAAGAAAAGAGACTATATGGAAAATATCCAAAATAACTTTGCCAGAAAGTAAACGAAAGAATTCTACCAAGAAGTGAAGAAACAGAAGAAGGGTTATACACAAAAGCCAATTTTCTGCAAGAACAAACAAAGGAAATTAGTAGGAGGGTTGAATGAAAGCCTACACAGATGGAGAGAGCATTTTGAAGAAATATTCAAGAAAGAAAAGGAGGACAAAGAGAGAAGTAGTCCAACAGAGGGTAGACAAAGAAGAAATAGAACCACCTAATCAAGAGAAAATCAGAACAATTGTTAACAGTTTTAAACAAGTACGGACGTGGAACTCGGGTTCCACAGATGTCCGGGGCTTCTATACATAAACAAAAATTTGCGGCCACTTCCGGCCAAACGGGTCTCGAGATTTTCCAATCAGGCTGATTTTTGGCGTCTGGACTTGACTTATGGTCTTTAGTTGAATAATGAAAACGTTACGTCTTTATCTATCACAGATCAAAAATTATAAGGCTTGACAGATGTCGGAAATGACAGAAATAGAAAACAATCTCCAGCTTGGAAGCTGCCTTGATCGAAAGTTGAAAAATAAAAGGACGGACAGACAGACGACATTACTCTCTACATAAGGCTACTCATTTTAATATATATCAGCCTAAAATGGAAAGGTAAAAAATAATGCTTTATATTCTATTTATTCACTTTAAGTAGGCGTATGATAAAATAAAAAGAATAAAAGTGTATTAAGAGAACTAAAGGTACCATAGAAACTAGCGAGATTAATAAAAATGACATTGGAGGAAACAGATTATAAGATCCTAGTACATGGACGTAAATTTGAGAAATTACATGTAAACAGAGGGCTAAGACAATGGAATTCATTATCCTCAACATTATTCAAGAGCTGGACAAAGCTATTAAAGACGCAGGAATCCCAATAACAAGAACCACATATAATCAAAGAACTCAAATCATGGCATACACAAATGATGTGGTACTTTTAGCAAGAAACGAAAGAAATTTAATGGAAGCAATAATAAGAATCAAAAAGAGAGAAAAAGAGCAATGACTGCAGATAAACGAGAAAAAACAAAGTAAACGGTAATGGAAGAAGGCCAAAAAAGAGTACAAGATGGAGAACTAGAAATTATAGTGAAGGATGGAAATATTTAGTTACCTGGGCGTTACTGTAACAAATGCAGGTGAAGAGAAAACAAATATACAAAAAAGAATCGCCAAAGGAACAAAATGCATGGCAGCATTAGGGCATGTAATGTGGACCAAGAATATCTCTATAAAAGTGAAATTATCTATTTACAATATTATAATAAGACCTGTAGTGATTTATGGCAGAGATATGAAAAATGAATAAAAAAGAAAAAGAAGCCTTAGAAATTTGGGATAGGAAGATACTGAGAAGAATATTCGGTGGAATAAAAGAAGCAGAGGAATGGAGGAGGAGAACAAATGAATTAATACATTGATACCAACAACCATCGATAACTACGGTGATAACAACGGATGAGATGGCTGGGACATTTTTCAAGACTTCCAGATACAAGACTGACAAAACAAATTCTAAAGGGAGAAATTACAGGAAGACGAAGAAGAGGTCGACCGCGCTCGCAGTGGAAAGAGATTTAAGAATTGAAAACTGGGAACAAAAAGCAAAGGACAAGAAGGAATGGAAAAAATTTGTAACAAAGCTTTGTAACAGGCTCAAATGGCCTACAGAGCTGGTTAAAAAAAATGACTTTACGCCAGGATTGTTAACCATACAGTAATAGTGTGTTTTGTATATACTACACTGTACAGTAATTATCGCACTTCTGTGCTGTTAGTAAACTTATTAATATATTATTTAGTACATATTTTCAATAATACATAATTTTTATTTAAATCTATTTTTATCACAGAAGGTTCATAAGTTGTTTGGTATTATCTGCAGAGTTGAACGTAGTTGAGTGAATGACTAAATATGTCGGAGAAATAAAGAGAAAAGAAAGGAAAAGTGTGGTTAACTATGAAAAGTTTATCGTTTAAAAGTTCAGACATATTTTTACTTTACCTTTATACCACTAGTGATCGTATTACTAAGTGCCATGATGACAAATACGCGGGGAAAATGTAACAGCAATTTTAAGAAATTTTTTGTAGCAGAAATTGCACAGCAAAATGTTGGGGAACTGAATACCAAGTACTAAATAGACCATGTATAACAAATCCAAGATGTTGAAGAAAATATATGTCTACGAAGTTAGCTATTGCAATAAGCTAAAGTATCTTAAGGTAAGGCACATCTAAAATCTAGCCGTTGTGTAATTATGACCACAAAATAGAGTAAGCAGGTGATAAGGATTTTAGAGAAAACTATTAAACTAGAAATAAAAAAATAAATATCGAATAATTTAAAAGAATAAGTAAAAAAAAAAGAACAACAAAAAGGATACTCAATTACCAAACTCTATATTCTTCTACTTCATGATGAAAATAAATTCAGAAAAACAGAGATGAGATTCACTAATGCAAAGCTAGAGACTGATCGATCGCAAAAAATACAGGGGGATACAGAAATCGAATCGAATATTTAGAAACCTTATTTTGGCTTAACGAGAGGTTCTTTGAGCAATTGATTAGTCAGAATATAATACTGAAAAATAAACAGTTTACATTTGAATTTATTAGTCAATGACATAGAATGTTAATATTTTATATTGGCATTATTAAGGAGGTTGAGGTTAGTCGCACACGATCATATATGTTATTGTTGATCGTCAGCTGTTAATGATGTACAGAGGCGGCATAGAAGTAGATTCTCCTGCAGAGTTAGAATCACAGTACCTTCTACGCTTACCAGAGGTGAATACGGTTCAGATTTTGCCGCCTTGAGGTTTTATTTAAAGATTTTAGGAACCAGCCCGAATTTTACGCGATGCTATCCACAATAACAGTACCCTCAAGGACAGGTTTACGATTAAGATCGACAATGACATGCGGCATGGTGAGGTGCGAGTGGACCATCACCTAATGAACGCCAAAGTGGTCGACCTTCCGACCGTAGTCGAGTCTCTGAAAACAATCGACTCAAAGGGATTTTACAAAACAGCCGACATCTGCCAGATGCTGCTGTGCAAGGAAGAGGAAGACCAAGTGCCCACAGACGAGGATTCCCCACAAAAAAAGAAAAAGGACCCGAACAAGGTAGATAAGAAATATTTGTGGCCGCACGGCATTACTCCGCCGACGAAGAACGTGCGAAAGCGCAGATTCAGGAAGACCCTGAAAAAGAAGTATGTGGAGGCGCCTGAAATCGAGAAGGAAGTGAAGCGGCTCCTTAGGAGTGACAATGATGCGGTAAATATATTTTTAAATTTTCTGTTCCACCTGGTTATTAAATGTTAATATCATTTTCTTTTGATTTATCTAAATGTGTTATTTTGCTTTCATTTCTTTTATTTGTTTTTTGGTAAGAGATGTTCCACTTTTTATTATTATTCTTAGTTTATTCTTAAAAATTTATCTAATTTTGCACTATGTTTATTTTTGTACGATATAATTATTGCCAATTTTAATTATTTTTCATGGCTTTCTTAATTTTTTGCGTTTACTTTTGTTGTATTTATATGATTGAGTTTTTTCACCTCTCTCTCTTTCTTCATTGCTTTTCTAAATCTTGTACTTTTGTAGTTTTTTGGTTCTTGTGTTTTTTTTCTCGTTAGTAATAAATGATGAATGATGATAAATTTGATTTTGTCACAAAGTTTATTTTTTCCAACTGTTCTAAACCAAAACCAATAGCAAGGTATAAAAAAGAAAAGAAAATACTTTGGGATATTGTACAGGGAAATTCTTGATGAAACATGAAAAGGATATTGTATAGTGTTTAATAAACAAAATAAATCTAGAATTATTCGATTTTTTTGCAATTTATGTTATAACTAGATGCTTCAGAAAGTTTAATTTTTAACTTACTCACTAGTGGTGGCATTAACTTAACTATTTGCTTTTATTATGCAGGTGAGTGTTAAATGGGAAGTTATTAATGAGGATGATGAAAATCGAGTTAATAAAGGTACAGTTGTTATCAAAAAGGAGCCAATCGAATCCAATAACCAAAACGTTGCTGAGCATGACATATTTGGTGGTGCTGTGAGTGACTCAGAAGAAGAAGAGACCCACTTAAATGTTTTGGAACTGGATGAGAACAGTCAAAACTCAGCGGAGGATAGTCACTTAACGGATTCAAATTCTGTGATGATGGTAATTTGCATCTTCGTTTCTCCACATTAATAAGTATTAAAATCAATGATTTTTCCCCTCTAGAATACATCAGTGGACAGCAAAATTTTAACCGAATTTTCTAGCGATATGTTTGCAGAAGCACAGAACTCTCCTTTAATGGATTACTACCATCAGCCCCCTGCATACAGCAATCAAAATTTAAGCAGATGTAAGTGATAGTAATTGCATTAGAAAGAGCTCTTTTATGTGGTTTAATTTGCAGCTGCAATAGAGTCACGATTGGAGGATTTGGAAATTGAACTGGCTGATTTGAAAGCACGCCGCCAGCAGCAAGAGCTAGAAATTGAGAATTTGGAAAACATTGCTCTTCGTCAGAGATTTCAAGATATTCTGGATAGATTACTGCAAGAGCAGTTGGAGAAAGAACAAGAGCAGTTTGAATTACAGGAGCTTTTAAATATGCACGGCGAAAAGTGATCATGTATAATGCGCCTTGCAGGGCTAAACTCGCTCATCATATTTATGAGCTGGACCACAGTTGATATATATTATAATGCACTTAAAGATAAAAAAAGATTTTTCTCAGGTTGTGAGAAAAATAATTTGGTATAGAGAGTAATCAGTTAAATACATTATTATACAAAATAAATATTCGATTTATTTAAAAAACTAAGTATTAACAGGTACTTTGTGGAAACAAAGACCAATCAACTACATTAATTTTAAATAGTGAAAAATGAATTTATAAACAATTTTTTCTTTATTTGGTTGGCTACACTGTATGGTGATATTAAATTGACATGTTATGGTTGGGATACTTTTATATTTATTATTTCATTAAAGTAAAAGAAAGGGTTTAAATAATCATTAAACGTGAGGTATTTTCATTATTATGTGTAATGCGCCTTTCTTGTAAATTTGACTAAAAATATTATCATTCTAAGGCAAGTAATACCATTAACCTCATTTATTCTAGAAGATTCTGATTATACCCTTTAAATCGGTAATACGCTAAAACAACAGAAATAATGGCTCACTACAAGGGGGCGGCCAGCGAGGCTGGCCGAGCTATGCAACTCATGAAGAAACGGGAGCAGCAAATGCAGGACATTGAAATACGGAAGAAGAAAATTGAAGAGGATCTAAAACTAAACAACATAGAGAATAAGTTTGCTACTCATTATGATGCAGTAGAGCAGCAGCTAAAGGTGTGTTGAATACAATTTGCACGGGAATATTTTTTACGCTTCATTTTTCAGAGCTCGACTATTGGGTTGGTTACGCTGAATGAAATGAAGGCGAAGCAAGAAAATATTGTAAAGGAAAGAGAGAAACGGTTGGCCCAGAAGCAGGCAGAGAAAGAGCGGGAAAGGCAAAAGCAGCTCGAGGCGAAACAAGCTGAAAAAAATAAGCAAAAACGACAGGTTGCTGTTAGAATGTGTTAAATGAAAAGTTTGCTTATGATATTTTCTGTACAGATTCAAGCATTATCTTTTACACTGAAAGATGATGAAGAGGAAGAGGACGAGGAGGAGGAGGAGGAAGAAGAAGAAAAACCATGGAAAAGAGAGCACGACCCAGATGACATAGATGTTAAGCTATCAAAGAAGATTAAAAAAGATCCCAATGTTGACACAAGTTTCCTGCCCGATCGTGAGAGAGAGGAAGAGGAGAATCGATTGCGTGAAGAATTGCGACAGGAATGGGTAGAGCAGCAGCAAAAATTGAAAGAGGAAGAAATTGATATTACCTTCAGTTATTGGGATGGTTCTGGACACAGGAGGACAGTGCGCATGAAAAAGGGAAATTCAGTATACCACTTTCTGCAACGAGTTTTGGAATTGCTGCGACGAGAATTTTCAGAATTGAAAACTGTTATGGCAGATCAGCTTATGTATGTGAAAGAGGACCTAATTTTACCTCATCATTACACCTTTTATGATTTTATAGTAACAAAGGTACGTTACTTCATCTGGGTTGTGAAATGTACTAAATATTTTTTATTTTTAGGCACGTGGCAAAAGTGGACCACTATTTCAGTTTGACGTTCATGATGATGTACGTATGATGAGTGATGCGTCCATTGAAAAGGAAGATTCCCATGCAGGGAAAGTGCTGATGCGAAGCTGGTATGAACGGAACAAGCACATATTTCCTGCAAGTCGGTGGGAGCCATATGATCCCACTAAGAGCTATGAGAAGTACACTGTATCAGATAAAACTAAGAAACCCCCATAACAAATAGCCAGTAAGGGCATATTGCCTTCATATTCCAAGGGACAAATTGTGTAAATAAAACTAGCACATGGTTTTTTGTGTAAATTTATTGTAGAAACTGTTTAATACTACTCCATATTTGCCTTGCAAAGGCATGTTTAAGCAATAATTGCGTGTTGAGGTGGTCAGCAATTAACTGTATAGTCAATAAACGTAATTTTTTAAGTAATCATTATCTACTTCAATTTACTGTGCTTTTTTCCTTTTGTGCTGGTTTTTTTGGCATTGTGTCGAGGACAGGTGCATCTTCTGGAAAAACTGGTCCAAATGGATTTTTCCAAAATTCAAATTCATACGGTAATCTTTCCAAGACTTCTGTGCTCCAATGATGTATGCAACAACGGACGTTGACTGTTTCTTCATTGTTTATCTAAAATAATGTGGTGAAATAATTGGTGGATTAAATGTGATTTTTAATTTAAAACATCTTTAATTTTGCTTTGCATTTTCATGATAGCATAAATCGGATTGTTATAAGTAGATGATCAAGTTACACATTATCCATATTTATATAGGGTAAAACAAAATCTCAGGAATTACTAAATGGATTTAGACAGGGTTTTTTATAATTTATAGAGAATTTTTAGTGATTTAGGCATAAAGGATGCCGATTCTCTATAAAAGGAAGCCAAGCTATAATTATATTAAAGTAACTAAAAGAGAAATTGTTTAGTAAAGGCTTTTTTAGCTTGTGTTTGGCTTAATATGTATGTAACACCAGTTGGAAATTTGTATTTTATTAGAGCAGTAAATATACAAATGGTCGTTTTAGTAAACTTTTTTGAACTAAATCATCACCTCTACACTTACTCTATCATAGTCAAAATGGCGGTTGAAGATTGAAAAAATATTCGGATCTTGGAAACTGTAAGATGCGGTTTTCGCCATTCAATAGTTATAAGAATCAAATAATTTTGTTTTTGGCCAGGACATTTTTAATTTATTAATAAATACACACAACCTGATGTTAGGCGAGAATTTATTTGTTTTCAAAGTAAATAAATTATTGCTTATTTACTCAATCTCCTAAGTTTTGCTAAAACTTGCATTAATGTTGGGGGCATGGAAAAACAAGAAGGTGCAGATATTTTGAATGTGCTTTTATGAAAAATGGGATTCTCTGGCTTGGATTTATGAATGATAATATAAACTATGAAAGAAGTACCAAAAATTAACATTCTATTAAAACAAAAGCCTAGCAGAAAATGTGGGAGGAATAGGCTTCGTTATTAGTAAAAAATGTAACATGAACAGACAGTATCTTGAAAAGAGTTATAAGTGTAACAATAAAGATCACCCACTGATAGAGTATAAAAAATCATACAAGTTTAACTGTACAAAGAAATTACTGGAGAATCGATAAAACTCACTATAATTTAATAATGGTGACTTTGGTACAAAATTAAGAAAACAACAAAAAGATGAAGTTAGTTTAGGTAAATTTGGATATGAAAAAGGTAATGATAGGGGTAAGATATTAGTTAATTTGCTTAGAAGAATAGTTATGCCATGAACATATATTTTATGAAAAAATAAGAAAGAAAAAAGACCCGAATTGGATTTAAAGAAAGAAATGATTAGAATATCTGCATAAACTAACAATTGATTTGGATTATGACGTACAAGGTCTGTCCGGAAAGTATTATCTTGGTATTCTCCAATCTCCTTGCAATGCCCTTCAATTTTTAATTTAGTAGCTTCATTTAAGTCACAATTAAAAAGAAAATTGGCCTATAACTATACAATTATACAACAGAATTTTACTCAAGAAAATTGAAAGATCCACGAAAAGTTTCTTAAAACGAAATTTCATAAAATATGAATTACATCTGTTTATAAATTTACATATATACATTTTACTATTTTGAAATTATTTGGAATATTTCTTTTTATCTGGTTCGTCATCGCTTTTTGCTAATCTTATTCGCTTCTTTTATTAACTACATTTTTCACAATATCTTCTTTCGTTGATAAAAACCATAACTTTAGATTTTCAACAACTCCTTCTTGTTTTAATTTCTATTTTCGTTTGAATCATTTATCAGCTTTTCAAAAATTATGTTACCATACCTTATCAATTTTTGAATGCCAAATTTTCTAATGCCAAAAAGCCTTGATGATTTTTAATATTCTCTTATCTATCAATTAGTTTTGATATCATGCATGGCGCAAAGAAAATCCGTTTTATATTTCGCTGTTTAGCTTTCATCTATTTGGGATAAAGTCGATAGGATAGGTTTTTCATGCCTAGCTTTACTACATTGTAACAAAAGTTCCGTAATACTTGCGAAAAATTTGATTTATATGCATTTCTGGTTGTTTTCGGTATCTGTAGTATAGTAACAATCTTTATCATTGGATTCCGGATGGCAAATGATAAAATTGACCTTCGAGTTTTAATTAGCTGTTATTGCCAATAATAGATATGGTTTCGGAAGTGCATCATCACTTATCACATGAATTAACTTGTTAATAGTAATCATGCTAAGTTCTGGTATCCTTAGGGCCAAAGTTCGCTGCCAGTTGCTTAAAAGGATTATTTTCACAAGTTAGGATTTTGGTTCGGTGGAATGTTGAGGGTATGGTGTATTTTGAATTGTTCCCAAATGGAAAAGCTGTAAATGCCAAGTTGTACAGCAAGTAACAGGGATGTATTTACAGTATTAAATGAAAAGTATCCAACTTTAATCAACCACATATAAGCTCTTCATCGAGACAATGCGCTCGCTCCAGTATCAAAAACGTCACAAATAAAATTGCTTTAATCTATGGTGCTTTTTTTACATGATCTGTTGTTTTGAGTCGTTTGATCAAGTCAAGAAGCATGTCAAGAATTCTTGTAACTTGTAACATGGTTATTTATAAAAAGCTTTTGATATCTCTACAAATTTAGACCTTTCCCATTTTATCTTGATTTGCAATTATAAATCGTTATTTGTTCATTATTTCCATTTTATCTTTCGTGTTGCTAATTTTTACAATTAATTGCTTTTTCATATTTTCCCACTTTAAAAGCACTTTGAATTTTTTATTGAATTTGTAACTTCTTTCTCTAGGGATTTTCTTATTCTTGATAAGATGAAAGCCCTCGCTTATATTTCCATTTCTTACTTTAATTCAGTTTATTTTCTAGTTTTTTAAGGGGGGCGCCTGGTTTTTTTTTTGACTAAAAATTTGATTTTGATATTTCTATTTTTTTAGAAAGCTGCAAACCCCAGAATCATAAAGCTTTTTTATCTTTTCTATACCTAAATTTACCGCAAAGATGTACATGTATATATACCTACATATTTCCACGCTTGCCAACCCATTTTTTCCGACCTGCAAGTTGTGACTTGTTTCTTCGGAAGACACGTCGAGTTTCTTTGGATCAAAAAATTAATTTCTGGTTTTTATATTTTCGAAAGGCCAACGACCTCAGAATCGCAATGTTTTTATTAATTTATTCGTATCTTTATACCTATACATGCATGCTCGCCGCACCAGCGGTGCAAGTTTCAACGAGTTTTCTCGCCAGTTACGTCGTGCCCTTTGAACGGGTGTTGAATTTGATATCATTATGTCTAAATGTTCGCAAAACAAAGGATCTCGTAAAAATCCAAATCAAACAAAGTGTGGTAGGAATAAGAAAAGAAAGTTTCATGGTAATCTCAGCAATCCTAAAAAGATGCGAGAATCAAGAGAAAAAAGGAACTTGATGAGCAAGAAGAATTTTTTTAAGAGGCACAAGGATTACTTTACGACGCAAATATCGCAGACCGATGATTGGTAAGCATTTTGTCTATTGTAATTGTAGATAGTTTAATGCGAACTAGGAAAAAAAACTTTAAATGTGTTTTTTTCAAAATGGAGTTTTTTCGCGCGGTGGACACGATTTCTCGGAAACCATTAATCTGATTGATCTAATTTTTTTAATGTGTTTATTGAAACAACGGCTTGTCTGTATTTTACAACCAATTCTCCAAGTTAAACCTAAAATATTTTATTTTACTTTAGAAGAGGGTAAAAGGACGTTTTTCCGAAAGAACTTTTTTCGCAGATTGGTATTTTTTTTCTACTGACCTTGACAACTTGGTTGTAGAATACAGACAGGATATATATGTCTACTTTAAGATGCCGTTTGATTTTTTTGCTTCAGCAATACTGGTACAAAGATATCCTGTCCACCACACAACGCACGGTTTTTCAGGGGAAGACTTAGGCGCCCTCTCGTGGAGTTGAAATGAATAATATAATTTAAAAAATAATTGCTTTTGATGTCTCTCAAATGCATAAAATATCATATCTCTAAATAAAATAATTTCTATATAAAAAAATTTATGAAAATTGGCCAATTTTCACCCAAAAAATCAGACGTCCCCCTTAAATCCTTGTTGAAATGCCACTATTCTCAGCTGCCCTTTATTTTCATTTTCCTTATCGATTCCCACTTATAGTATACCTATAATAACCACCACCTATTAAATCAGAATTTATTTTTGTGCTGTCTTCTCCAAGAATTTTTTACAGAGTTGATTTTTTAATTTCCCAAAAACCAAAGTTATTTTTGCGTATATTTCGCTTTTATAAATTCCTTTATATTAATTATATTGTTTTGTGTCTTCTTTGGTTATCCTGTTTTTCAGACATACATTTTTTGTCTTTGCTTTTTGGGCCAAAATTTAGGAAATCCGCTTTCTTTTACTTATTTTTGTATTTTGGTAATATTTTTAATTGCACCTTTCATATTTTTTTACCTCAACTGCATACTTTGATTATTTACAATTACACTCTTCAGGTACTTTCAAAATGCTCAATAAGATTTATTAGAGAGCACACCCTTTTAGAATCAAAGCACGTTTTTGGTATTTAGTTAATGAGATTATTATTTTAAAAAAATAAAGAAAATAATTCCAGATGCAATGTTGAGTGCAATTTCCACATTAATGTAGTATGGTAAATCTGGTGAAGGGAGAGAAAGAAAAATGTTCTTAAGAACATATATGTGATAATCATGTTACCTATATATTTCTAATATGAATAATGTGCAATTTCAACAGCATTTTGCAACACACTGAAATAAGTGTTCTTATGAGGGGATTAACCTTATGAAGAACAGTATTTTCATCTATTATGGAACACATGCATTTTCAGATATATTCAGGTGAACCTTTTTCCTTTTCCTATCAATAAGCACGCTTCCTATCAGTCTATATATTAATAGTTTCTCCAAATCTGTGATAGACATCATAGTTTTAGACAATTTATTTAAGATATGAACAGTGGAACAGTTTGTGGCTTACAACAGAGATATTTAACGTTGAGTTTTCAGATACTTTTGCCTCCATAGATTTAAGGTATGGTTTTCTAGTTAAACTGACAGTTTATTTGCTAGTACTAATTACATATTTCTGTCCAATATTCCTGTGCAAATTCCTACTGAGTCAAAAAAGATGTAGCATGTGACTCAGATAGATAGGTCCTGTTGGGCAACCCTTCGTTTATAATAAAAAATGCTGTACACATTTCATGTGTTATAATTGGTTTCAAGATTTATAAATGAATGAATGTCTTGATGTTTTAAAAAGCATATGATGTTTGTTGATTGCATATTGATTATTTCAGATTTCATTAGTGGATAACTTTTTCTGTGCTCAACTATTTAACATTTGTACATTTAAATGTTTTCATATGTGCAAATCCTTAATATAAAATGTAAAAAATAATTCTCAATCCCTAAGTTCAATAAACTATAATAATTTCAACACAACAATATGCTTATGTATATATATATATATATAATTTTGGCCAATAATGTAAATACGTGACAATCTGAACTGTTTTAATTGAGCAGTAAACATAACCTAACTTATTATTTCTAGGACTTAAAATGAATAAGCCTAGGATGCTACAGACATCCATGAGCTTTCAATGAGACTAACTCTCACCCCCTGCATCAGTTAGAGGAGTTTTTGCTCTTGATCAGTCGACCTTAGCGGCGAACCAAGCAGTGCTTACTATTTACTTTAATGTGCACAACTTAAGTGTTTGGATGAATATTGCATATTTAATTGCTTTAAAGGGTACATGTCTTTGAGGTTGACAATATTTTTGTTTATATTTGAATTTTAAAAAGCAAAATGCAATCTTATCAAACATTACAAAGCGTATAGTAAAATATAATAGTTTTACAAGAATTCACTTGCTATGTTACTACTAGGTGTATAAATATGAACTGCGGGATTTGTTAACAGATGACGCCACTTGTACGTTTTGTTATATAAACAATTTCAGTTTGTTGCGATAACTTGCGCTTTTAATAATCTTTAAAACTAGATGTGCCAACTCATTAAAAGTGGAAGCATCAATTTTCTGTAGCGCTTTGAAAATGCCGAATTTCGTTCCGACAAAGGGCCATTTGCGGGAAATTAGTTTTACATTACTTCATTTTGAAGAAATCGGCTGCTGGTTGCCGACGATTGTTTGTGGAGGCTTATGGCACTCATGCTCCAAACGCAAGGAAAGGTGGTTTAGTTGGTTTAAAAATGGCGATATGGACCTGCACGATAAGGCCAAGGGACGGCCACCGAAAAAGTTTGAAGATGCAGAATTGCAGGCATTGTTAAACGATGATCCCACTCAAGCGCAGCAACAGCTCGCAGAAGAAGAAGCTCGCAATCGTCAACATGCGTTTGCAAGCCACGGGAACAATTCAGAAGGAAGGAAGATGGGTTCCACATGAACTGAACGAGAGACAGCAGGAGAACCGAAAAATTAAGTGTTAAATGCTGCTTCAACGACATGAAAGAAAGAGCTTTTTGCATCGCATCGTAACAGGGGATGAAAAATGGATCTTTTTCGACAATCCCAAACGCAATAAATCATGGGTTAGCCCAGGTGAAACAGTTCCATCGACGTCACAGCCTGATCGTTTCAGTCAGAAGACAACGCTTTGGGTTTGGTGGGATCACAAAGGTGTGGTGTATTGTGAGCTGCTAAAACCTGGAGAAACGGTTAATGGAGAACGCCACCGCCAACAATTAATCAATTTAAACCATGCTCTCATTGAAAAACGGCCAGATTGGGCAAGACGACATGGCAGTGATTTTGCTCCATGACAACGCACCGTCACACGCCATGAAGCGGGTCAAAGACATCTTGTCTGCGTTGAAGTGGGACGTGTTACCTCACCCGCCGTACTCTCCAGATTTGGCCCCTTCCGACTACTACTTGTTCCCGTCGATGGCGCACGGATTGGCCAACTAGCACTTCGCTACTTTCAAAGCCGTCGAAAAATGGGTGGCCGATTTCTTTGTCTCAAAGCCAGAACAATTTTATCGCGACGGCATTCACCAATTGCCAGAAATATGTATAGATTCAACAGGCTAATAGCCTATATAAGAGTAGAAGAAGAAGAAGATGTATAGATTCAAACGGCACATACTTTGAATAAATTGAATTAATTTTTCAATTTCAAACATTGCGTTTAATTTTACCAAAATATCCTGCATTTCATATTTATACCCTTAGTATGCTACTATATATTTCAATTTATACAATGATTGTTATGCTATTTTGTCAATAATAAATATATCTATGACACAAATTCAGCAAGAAAACCTCATTTAAATGAAATATTTTTTACCAACAAACCATAATTATAAATTTTTGTCACATAATGACGTTATGTATAGTTTACACCTAAATTGAGCATGGTTTAGAAAATGTTAGCAGCATGGCATTATTCTGCAGCTGATATAATCTTAAAAAGCAGTATAAATGTAGTAAGTGTAATGAAGTTTGATATATACAATGTGTTTTATAGTGTCTGTAAAAAGTTATTCTAATGGGTTCAGAGGTTTCAGCAAGGAAATTTCATTTGCGCAGATGCTCAACATCCTAGAAATCTAAAAAGTTGAAGATGACTAAGTAGGAGCAACTATTTATCCATTAAAAATAAAGCCTCATGTGGCATAATTTTCAAATCTGGCTCCTTCAGCCTATAATTTGTTTAGGTTCATTTTGAAAATTTATATCGTATTAAATAGTTATCTTTTTACTGAGCTAGGATTTGTCAGTTGTTTAACTGATTGCAACAGGATAAGTGAATGGAGATTATTTTTCAGAAACAACTTATGTAATTATTACTACAACTACAACAAATATCTTAAAAAAGAGAGAAATAATCTGTATATTCAAAACTTGATTTTTTTTATAGAAATTTAATAAGGCAAAAAACTATAATTGCTGTACAGTATTTTATTTACATTACTAGGGCAGCATTTATTTATTATATACCTACAGTTAGAAAGAGATATTCAAGATATGTGCTATAAGGAGAAGGCTTTCTTTAATACTAGACATGACATCTTGAATAGAAATAATAATATATAATTATGTCATTAGAGGTTTTGTAGCAAATGACTAATCAAACCATTTTTAATTAACATATTAGTGTTTTCGTAGTCTCTGCCTTATTTGCATCAAAACTATGACATTCTACTTGGACATATTTGGCTCATTTTAAAGTTTCTCATTGTTAGTTTAGGTTAGACAAGGTGAATGATGCCAGTACTTAACCTGCAGCTACTACTGATGGGTTATGAGGACCCGAGGT
Organism: Sinelater perroti; assembly: GCA_036346155.1. Lineage (NCBI taxonomy): Eukaryota > Metazoa > Arthropoda > Insecta > Coleoptera > Elateridae > Sinelater > Sinelater perroti. Next base: position 2,622,748 of record JARFIY010000359.1, read on the forward strand.
AATTTTATAATCTCTATAAAATTTTTAGTTCAAACTGTTGAAGTTTGAGCACTCCTATACTCTACTAATATTGAGGGTTATTTATTTATTGAGGCATAACAAATCTATGGTTAGTTCTGAAGTTGTCGTTGCAGTGTGTTAAGTGGGTCTCAGGACCCATCAATTGTAAACACGTGACAAGTTTTATTTGTTAACTGTATTAAAAGTGTGATAATAATAACTACATGGGTAGCGGGTAGATACTCCTCTATGACCCCAATAGAGGATAGATCTACTTCAGGGAGGCGACCCTGCCCACGCGAGCCTCGACTCTTCTCCATCTCCTAACACCGGGGAAAAGACGGGTCCCAACCTTAGTCCTACCCATAATCTACATACTCTTAGCCTCCATGCACCCTATCCACTCGCCAACCCGCCCGGCAAGCGTGGCGTTTAATTGCCAAATTCCCCTTGAATTGCAAAACTGCAAAATTCAATGGAGGCCTACGTCCTGCAATGGACTTCAATGGCTGTGTGATGATGAATAATAACTACAATTTTTGTATCTTTGGTAAGCTATATTTCCCATTTCCTTATGTAGTTACAGGTTTTAGCAAAAAATGGTGTCTTGCTCAACATATTTATGACCAACAGCTACAGCAAATATTGGAGTCTGATGAATTTTGGGAAAATGATGAAACCAAACCGACACATTGAATGAAATTCCTCCCAAACAGAAAACGACCAGTCCAGTCGTCGATTTTTGGGTTTACTTCTACTAATATGATAGTGTTCTATGTGCCCACAAAAGGAAAAAGTGTCATATTAGTATCCAGTATGTAGCACAGCCCATCAATTGACAGTAGCAACAAAAAACCAGAAATTATTATGATGTATAACGACACATAATCAGGTGTGGATGCTTTGGATGCAAAATGTACTCAACATCTAGGCGTACAAATAGATGGCCGATAGCAATTTTCCATCCTATTTTAAATATTACAGATGTTAATTTCTGCATAAAATAATTCGACGGTTCGATTTTCTCAGAATTGGGAATTCAACTTATGTTTGCGAATGTCCAATAATAAGGTGCCTTTGATAATCCACAATATGCCAGGAGACTTCATGGGAATACCAGTTCCTACTTTAGAAGTACCTATTTTACCTATTCTGAAAAGCAAATGAAAGAGGTGTGTCATATGTTCTACTAACAAGGCCTGAAAAACAGCTATAACATGCAGGGCTTGCAAAATATCCATTTGCAATGAATGTTGTAAGAAACTGTGCCCAAAATGTTTTGAAAAATAATATCTATATTTTTGTACCCGTAACAATGTATTAAACAAGTTTTATAATAAAATTAAACTTGTTTTTTGTTTCAACTTATTATACATAATTATTATGTGGGTCCTCAGGACCCATCAGTAGTAAATATTAAACGATCACTGCTCGATAGCAGCTGTGGGTTAATCTGTTACTTATTAAAATGTTTCTTACCGTAACAACAACATAAAATTCGCGGTTTTCTAAATCCATATTGGGCCCTTTTATGGGTTTTGGCGGCATAGTGATGGTGTCTTCGGGAACAACGTAGCCACATTTCCGAAATGAAGCCCGTATGTGCCACTTCTGGAGTGTCCAAGGGTTTTCCTTGCTCATAACCACAGACAAGACAATTCGAGAGAGGTGGTTCACCGTCTGTATAACCATCAATTCATACAAAAGACTTGGCGAACATTCGAGCCTTTACCTGCATCACAAACGGTGAGCTGTGCTTGACTATGTCCTCTTTCGCTCCATAGTTCTTGTACTTCTCAAGGTTCTCTGGCGAGGCGTAGACGGCCAGGCCGGGTAGGAGTAGGTGTTTATAAGCGTAGTCAGGCCTGACCGCAACTTCACTGCCTGGGTTGCCCAAGCCTTCCACGTACTGGGTCAAAATCACATTCAAATCTGGCTGCCGTTCGATGTTTGTGTCTTTCACCAGTTCGTAAATGTAATGCCTCGATCGTAGGCGCTTGGGCGACTCTCCCTTCTTGCTCAGCGGGACCACATGCTTCCTTTTCAGAATGTAAGTGGTCTGTAAACAAAAAGCTAGGTTATGAGCAACATTATTTGTGATAAGGTTGAACTGCTGTACCCTTAATTGTTGCTGACAAGCGATGCTAGGGACTAAGAAAGCGGTATTTAACTGTGCTATAGGTTGAACGGCTTTGAATAACCTCCGTAACATTCTTAATGATATTTAAGGACTTAACCTAGTTGAAATGTTTTTTTTTATTATTAAAAATTGCAACAGGTAAATTAGAGTTCAACTTAATAATTTGTATTTTCAACTTTCCATTAATAGATGGCGGCACATATATTAAATACAAATTAAAATGTTATACGACTGAATTACAATAAACATTAAAAATAATAATGCATTTTTTAAATTAAACTACTGTCTATTTATAGTAATCATATAATAAAGAAAAGGCCTATTACATGAATTATGAAAATTCTGGTAAAATTAAAATGATTCCTCTATGTATCATTCTGTTAATAACATAATCATGATGGAGATATACAATGGATCTGGAAAATTGCTTAAACACCGGTTGCTTCAAAAGTAGCTTATTAATGCGGTTCAAAGTGACTAATTCCAATCATTCACATGTCTGTTATTTGATGAGCTAAAAAATTAAACTTTTATACAACGATAGTAAGTAGCTTAGTAAACACTAGAAAATTGTAGTTAATGGAAAAAATATCAATAGATATTAAGCGTGTGTTGTGTAAAGCGCCGTTGTCATTTTGTAGATGTCAGTTGATTGTAAACCGTTATCATTCAGATACTGTAACGTAATCATAGAAAGAATGATAAACAGATGGATGATATGAGACACTGATAGAAAATTGGTAAATGGTTTTGTCATATAATATGCTATATAGGGTAAAGTGTGTATTAATTGGCTCTCAGATAGTTACTGGCCCTTAGCAGTAAAAATAAAGAAAAGAAACGATTAAGGTTAATTCTCATAGGCCAATTATCTGATCTTTTAAGACAAATTTTTAATATTTGTTAGGGTTATACATTTAGAACATGTTAATATGAGTTAATTTAATGATTTTAGGACGAATTTAATAAAGTTTCTGTGTTTTATAGGAAAGAAAGTTGGGCAAATAGCTATAAATTGGATAGCACACTGTTTCAGTGATTGATCCATGGGTCAATCACTATGTTTTAATATTTTTGTAAGTTTCAGCTAATAAAGGTACATTTATAAGTGAAAGATCAATGTTTTAAAATCTGTAGTAAATAGCAAGACTGTTTCCAGTTATTGGCCCTGGAGGTCAATAACTGTGGGGCCACTTAATTTGTGCTATTCCGTGGTGACTATTTAAAAAAAAATATATAAAATAATTTAAATAAAATTAGTAAAATACAGACTTCCAGTCATTAAATTACCGGTAAATATCTGCTAGAATGTTTTCGTAATGAAAACCATGACTGTGAGTCGGTATTTTATTTAAATATTAAAATACAGTTTGTCATGGAGAAAATACAACATTTTTCTTTTCAAAAACCAATTGAAACCGATCAAATTTTGATTGTTGATTGTTCCCATGACCTTTTATCTTCTAACCTAAGCGGTAGTGGTAGACATATTACCTGAAAATGCTGAAAATGAGAATTTGTCTTTTGATGAGGACGTTGACTCCCCGGGACTTTTTGCAAACTTCAGGATTTTTAGACATCAATGCCACACTCACGCCATCAAGAACGTTAGTCTCTATAGACGTCCATGCCACGCAAACCCAACCAAGAATGTTGCCAACCTCTGCTGATGCCTAAGCCTCACAAACACTATCTATAAGTTATTCAGTTTTGCAGGCTTCCATGCCATGCAAATACCAATAACAGCATTGTCAGCCTCTGCAAGCGCCCATGCTACTCAAACGCCGCCAGCAATGTTGCTAGTCTCAACAGATCTTCGTGACCCGTAAACGCCAACAACGGCGTCAACGCTTACCCAACCACCCAAGTTGGAAGATATTTTAAATTGGCCGTTGTCACCAAAGAGGAAGGAAAAAAGAAATATTACCAGAGACTCCTATGTTGCTTCCTCAAAGCAGTGGCAGAAGCACCAAGATGAAAAAATAAAGGTTGGAGAAAAAATCCAAAAGAGAAAGAAGAAAAGAAAAAAGAACGGAAGAGGATAAAGTAAAAAAAGCTGAAGCTCAAAGACTTAAGGGACAAAAAATTAAGAGGTCGCGGGTAGTATCTTCAGACAGCTCTGAATCAAGTGCTCAGATGTCTTTGTGGGAAAGTGAGTGGGAAGAACCATTGGAAAATGAGGACTCTGAGGACCATAATTGGATACAACCGCAAAGGAATGTCGATGAGTAATGGTGACAAAATATGATAATAAATTTTTCCACGGAAAAATTCTTAGTGTTAGTGAACCTGAGACTGCAGTCTCATCCATGGTGAACTGTGGCCGGTTGTGGAAGTGGCCAGAGAGTTCTGATATTTTAAACTATGAGTGGAATTCAGTTGTGTCTCATATTAATGAACAAAGAAAAAAAAACAAACCAGTTCCAGAATTGGAGTCGGTCTGGCACTAAGTTAATGTTTCTAGTCAATTCAAATTTTGTAGAATTCTTTACTCATTTATTTTAAGTTTTCCTTTCTCTTTTATATTCATTTTTCTATCATTTGTATGTGACCTACTCGTGTTTGTTATGTCTACAATTTAATGTTTGCAATCGTAGAAATTTATTTATTTATAGGCTATGTTTAGATATTTTTTTATGATTCTTTATTGGCAATCAGAATGAAATACAATCTATGAACCAGTTAGACGGCTAGCACATTGGTAAAAATAATCTACAATAATAAGGACTTGGAGAAGCTAACATCCAGTGATGTTGCTTCAGTTTTTTTTAATGTCTATTGGTCAACATATTCTGAGATTTCTATTTTCTAGAAGATGAAGCAGGGGTTGTAGCAGTGGATTTGGGTAGAATTCAAGTTTGGTGACTGTTTCTCTGATTACTTCACTGACGTATGGGATTTTGAGATCTGTATGTAAGGTATGGTTCGAGACATACTACGGCGCATCCGTTATGGCTCGGAGTATTTTAGATTGAGCTGTCTGGATTATTGCTGTATTGGATTTGTTGGCGCATCCCCAGAGTTCGATGCCGTAAGTTCATAACAGCTTGAGCACTATTTTATAGATCAAGATTTTGTTTTCCATTGACAGTCGGGATTTCCTTCCAATGAGCCAAGAGAGTTCTTTAGCTTTTAAATCAAGTTGAGTTCTTTTCTTTTTAATGTGTTGTTTCCAATTTAATTTACTGTCGAAGGTTAGGCTTAAGTATTTTACATTGTCGCTTTGTCGTAGTATTACTTGATTCAGGTTTACAGGTGGGCATGTACCTTTTCTGAGGGTAAAGGTTACTTCTGTCGATTTAGATTTATTAGCCTTGGTCTTCCATTTTTCCATTCATGTGTTTATTAAGTTTAAATGGTGTTGTAGATTTGAGGAGGCTACTACTAGATCTTCGTGTGCTGAAAATGTGGCGATGTCATCCGCGTAGGACATATAGTAGTGGTCCTAGGATGCTACCTTGTGGTACTCATGATAGGACTGGTTGTCGGTTTGATGTGGCTTCGTTTACTCTCACTTCAAATTGGCGTTCTTGTAGGTATGACTTCATCAGTTTAAAGTAGCAGGATAAAAAGATTCTTTTTATTTTTGATAGTAGTCCAGGGTACCACACTTTGTCAAAAGCTTGACTAATATCTATAAATGCAGCTGTGCAGTATTGTTTGTCTTCAAATGACTTGTTCATAACGTTGACATTTCGGTGACATCGTTGGGTTGTCGAGTGTGCATGACGAAACCCGAACTGATGGTTTGGGATCCAATCCTGTGAATTTAAGTCTGTGTTCAGTCTGTTGAGCAGAAGTCTTTCGAATAGTTTTGAAATTGCGGGTAGTAAACTTATCAGGCGATAAGATGTGACATCTGACGAGTTTTTGCGAGATTTTGGTATCATTATGATTTGAGCTACTTTAAGTGATGTAGGCCAGTAGTCGAGTCTAATTATTGCGTTAAAGATGTACCGGAGTTTTACAAGTCTTTTTTTGGCAATTCTTTTAACATTTTCGCGGTGATGAGGTCAATGCCAGGGGCCTTTTTGGGATTTAGGGCATTTATTGCGTCCCTTATTTATTTTTGAGTAAATAATTTTAAGGGTTGTGCTCGTGAAGGCGTACTTAAAACCTGTTCGACTTCTTGTACCTGATCATTACTTTGGGGTTGAAAGACCGCTGCAAGGTGATCGGCGAACAGGTCGGCCTTTTGTTTATCATTTGTTGCTCATGCACCTGGTGGTGTCGAGTATTTTCGAGTGGGGGAAGATGTTGTTAAAGGCTTTCTTTTGTTTTTTATGGGCTTCCAAATGGAGTTATCGAACCTTGAAAGTTTAGAAATGTATGTAGCAAATGAGTTGTTTTTGAATTTTTGCAGCTTGGTTTTTAGCTTGTTACTTAGATGGTTATATTTAACTCTATTATCTGGTGTTCTAGTTCGTTGCCAAGTTGATTTGGCTCTTCGTTTTTCAGATGCCAGTTTTTTGATTTCTAGAGGTATATTATTGGTTGATTTCTTGTGTTTGATGTTAGGAGTGGCTGCTTTCGCGGCCTGTTGTAGAACATTGACAAAGTTATTATATTCTTCCTCGACTTCCTTTGGTTCTTTCAGTCGGGTGGATAGTACAATGTTGTCTTGTAGTATTTGCCGATATGTGTCCCAGTTTGTTTTGGAGTTGTGCAAGTATGGTTTGTGTTTCTTGTAGATTGCGAATGTGCTTAGCGTAGTTATTATATACAGATCGTAGCTGGGTGTAATGTTTATGTATGTTGATGCTACGCCGTTAGTAATGAAGAAGTCCAATAAGTCTGGAATTTTGTGGGGGTTTGATAGCCAGTATGTTGGTGTTCCCGACGGAATGAACTGGTAGTTCTTATCTTGGAGAACTTTTGCTAGTTCTCTACTCTTAGTTGTAATCAGTTGTGAACCCCATAGCGTATGTTTACAGTTATAATCCCCTCCTGCAATGAATTTTTGTCCCAGTGTTTGAAAGAAGGTTACAATTTGTTCTTGTTTTAGGTTGTGTCGTGGGGGACAGTAGACTGCTACGACGGTTAAATCGTATGGAAGTGTTTGTATTAGTACTGACGTTGCTTGAATATGTTCTTCTTCGTATTTTGGCAGTTCATGGTGCTTCATTGTTTATTTGCGGTGCCCCCGTGCGCTGTTCCATCAGGGTGGTTGGTGTGTTGTATCTATATTTTGCTATGTTGAAGTAACTTCTATTTGTGAAATTAGTTTCGCTAACCAGTAATATGTCTATAAAATTATTGTTCTTGGTGGCTTGAAAGGCCGTTGGCGTTCCATTGGGCTATTCTCAGTGACTTCGCCATTTTTATTTAATTTTATTGATTAACATTATAATCATATTTAGGACTGTAGTGTTTTGTTGTAATAGCTAATTAAATAAGGTTTTAAATTCATTTAAGAATTTGGTTAGTATAGTAGTTGTGTCTTCGTTTTTATTTGTGTTTTGTTTTACTGTTTCCGCGTACCTTCTTTGTTGAGAAGGTGAGATTTGTTGTAAGTTCCTTATATAAGCATTGTTTGTAAATATCGGTGGGGCTGTGTAGACCTTTCTGTGGTTTCTAGTGTTTCTTCCGCATAATGCACATTTTGTTTTAGTGCATGTTGCGGTGTTGTGGTGACCTCTGCATTTTACGCATAAATATGGATTATTACAATACGATTTAGTGTGACCGTACTGTTGGCACCTGATGCATTGTATTATGTTGTTTTTGTTTGTGCGAGGGGGTTCTATTTGTACTATCATGAAAACATATATACATAACAAAAAAGAAGAAGCAGAATACGTCACAAAGATAAGAATCGAAAGCCTACAAAATGATTCAACAAAACACTTATACCAACAAAGATTAACACAAAAAAGCGAAAAGAACCAAATATTAGAAAGTGATGAAATAGAAGACAGTTGGATGAAAATAAAAACAAACATTTTAGACGCAGCGAAAGAATCCCTAGGAGAAAGAAAAGTAAACATAAACAAAAACAAAAACTTGCAAACGCAAAAAACACCCTGGTTCTGTGAGGTAGTTAAAGAAAAATGTAAAGATAAAAAAAAGCATACCTGGAATACATGTCTAACAAAACGCAGCAAGCATACGATAATTATAAAAGAATAAGAAATGAAACACACACACTAGTAAGAAAAACTAAAAACGAACACTGGGAACGTTTCTCAAAAGAAATGGAACACGACTTTTATGGCTTGCAAAAAGAAATGTGGCGTTTTATAAGAGGACAGCGAACAGAGGTGAAGGAATTAATAGATGCAAAACATATAGAAAAGAATACATGGATTGATTACTTAAAAAAATTATACGAAGATGAACAACCAACACAAAGAGAACCAGAGCGAAACAACCCAGAAATTAGAGCAAACGAACAATTTACGATAAGCACGGAGGAAGTAGAAGAAACACTAAGGAAGCTGAAAAACAGGAAAGCTGCGGGAGAAGATGGAATAGCGAACGAACTGTTAAAGCACTGCGGAACAGTAATGACGAAACAGCTGACAACTCTAATTAATAAAATAATAAAACACAACCAAATACCGGAAGAATGGAGGACAAGCATATTGATACTGCTGTTCAAGAAAGGGGATAAGAAAGAACCGGAGAACTACAGAGGGATCAACCTGTTGAACACCACATTAAAATTAACAACAAGAATTATATGCCAACAAATAAACCAAACGACAACTCTGAACGATGAACAGCAAGGATTCCGTATTGGAAGATCATGCACAGATGCAATATTCGTGATAAGGCAGATACATGAAAAATCAATTGAATACAATAGACCAGCCTTTTTATGTATGATCGACCTGAAGAAAGCTTTTGATAGAGTCAAACTAGGTGACGTAATCCATCTGTTATATAATAGAGGAATACACATAGACATCATCAAAACAATTGAGAACATATATAAAGACAACAAAACGAAAGCAAGAATAAATGGACAACTTACGGAACCAATAAACATGGGCAATGGAATAAGACAGGGAGATTCGTTAAGCCCCTTATTATTCAATCTAATAATGGATGAGATTATTAAGAAAGTAAACGAAGAAAGAGGATATAGAATGGGGAACAAGGAAATCAAGATGTTATGTTACGCCGACGACGCAGTATTAATAGCCCAAAACGAAGACAATCTGCAAAGATTAGTCCACAAAATCAATATAACAGCAAAAAGATTTAACATGATCATCTCAGCACAGAAAACGAAAACAATAGTAATTAACAAAGAACCCATTAGATGCAAATTGGAAATCGACGGTGCAAGCATAGAACAAGTCATGGAAATAAATTACCTGGGTATCAAAATAACTAGCTATGGAGATGTAGAAAAGAGGTTAAAGATCAAATACAAAAGCTAATAAAATCGCAGGATGTCTCAATAATACACTATGGCGAAATAAACACATTAATATAGAAACAAAGTCTCGAATATACAAAGCAACTATAAGACCAATAATGACATACGCATCAGAAACGAGACCGGACACAACTAAAACGCAGCGACTATTGGAAACAACCGAAATGAGGATATTGAGAAGAATAACAGGAAACACGCTAAGAGATCGAATAAGAAGTACCGAAATTAGAGGAAGATGCAACGTGCAAGAGATAAATGAATGGACACTGAACAGGAAAAAAGAATGGAACAATCACATAAGTAGAATGGCAGACGATAGAATAGTGAAGATAGCAAGGGACAAATCACCACTAGGAAGAAGAAGCGTTGGCCGACCGCGCAAAAGATGGAGTGACAACATTACGTAGAGAAGGCATAAATCAAAAAAAAAAACAGGCAAATTGCCTATATAGAAGGAGAAGAAGAAGAAGAAGAAGAAGATGTTCTGAAGTCATTTTATATTAAAAACATCTTTGTTGTTTGAAGCGGGTTCCAAGTCCACAAAAAATAGGTTGAGGGGGTGCTTTGTGATTCTGTGTTGTGCGTTTATTATATTTCTGACTTTGTGTCCTAGATTAAATAGTTCTTCTTTAATGTTGTCGAGGTTTGTGGAGTGGTGTAGACATCTGATTACTATTTTGTATGCCCTCTCTTCCTTCATTTGATATGTATGGTAGTAAATGTAATAAATTTCCTGTATGTTTCTGGGATTAGGCATTTTATTTTGACAACGTTATCAGCTAACGTCTTTGTCTGATACTGTTCAGCTTCTGCGACCTTTTGAATTCGTTTTATTAATTCATTGCAATTTTTTACTCCTTGTACAAATATAGGGGGTCTTGGTACTGACTTCTGTGCTTTCGTTGCTTGTTCCTGCGTCTTGAGTTAACAGATCGTAGCGATTGCTAGTCTCGATTTCATTAGTAGTAGTGCTTGGTTTTGTTTTTTGAATTTTTTTCCTTTTTGTACCTCTTATTTCTTGCCATTCATTATTTTTATTCGTTTGTATTTCTTCGCTTCTGGTCGATGTCATTCTTTGTAGTTGATATCCTCTGTCTACGCCACTGGTGGGTATTCCTACCGAGGCCATTTGTTCCCGAGGTGTTACGCGTATTTGCTGTGATAACGGTGGTTGTGTATTTATGAGTGGAGGTGTATTCATTTTTGGCTGCCATTGCATGTTTTGTTGTTGATAAATTGGTTGATTATTTATAATATTGTTGTATTCTGGATTATTTCCGTGAGAATACATATTATTTTATTGCTTACATATCTATGTCCGTGTTGTCTGTAGATACCCTTAATGTTGATTGTACTTGAATTATACACTTATTTTAATAAATGTCCTTTTAAAAAATAGATACGAAGGCCAGCGGCATCGCATTTATCGTGCCCACTAAGCGATCACGCTTTTACACTTTCTTACGCTGAGCGAACCGAGTACAACATGTTTAAATATGATACTGCTTAAACAGCTGTTTTAATGTGCTATTTAATAAAAATGTGTCCTCGACTAAGTGGGCAAATAGCTATGTTCTGAAAATTTTTTCCAAACTTTGTCTGTTTTTCAGAAAATGGTTCTACAAGTTTGCATTTTTTATGTTGTTTTAGAATGACTATAGTTTTAAAATGCTTATAACAAATCTTGAAGTAAATTGTCTTGTGGGGCCCTCAGAAATCAAGTAAATAACAAGTAAGGTTTGCTTAGGTGAGCCAATAGCTGTGCATGTTACCCTACTTAGTAGAACATAAAGGAGTATAAAAGATAATTGTTATTACAATTTGGTGATAGTTTGACATTTTGGGAAGTTTATTTATTTTTAGGTGAAAACTTTGGTTTTATAAATTTCTGTTAAAAGGTGTTTTTAGTAATACTGCGACCATCTCATGTAGAAGTTGATAGTATTGACAAATTCTTACTGTAATGAGAAAGAACTTATTGTTCTAGATGTTAGTGTTGAAAAAATATTTTGCATTTTTAGGCGTTATATACTAGTGAGTAAAAAATTGAGGTCACATTGAAATTGTGATTTATTTTTAGAATTTTTCGTTAAACGCTTATATTTGCACTAGTAGGTGCTTAGTCATATTGTTATCTGTCATGTATTGGCACCGTAGTTACGAGTTTCATTAAATAGCGTGTATTTGTTCTATTTGAAAATTCTCATTTCAGTGTTGGTGTTTAACGTTATTTTCTTTGTGTAAAACTTTTTAATCGGATAGCGAAGCCTTTCGATCTTGTTGTTATGTGAAAAATTATAGCGTTGTTACAAGACGGCCGAGGACAACGTAAAGTTGCAAAAATTGTTGGTAAAAGCCTTGTGCTGTACAAAAAGTGCACCAGCGCTTTCAGGAGACTGGCCTGATTCCCAGGATCTGGTTGAAAAGGAGTCACTACCCAAAGAGATGACCGTTTTTTGGTATAGGCAAGTTTGCGGAAGAAAACAGCTTCTGTGGTTTGGGTGCGAAATCAACTCCAAGAAGTTAGAAATGTAAATGTTAGTGAATGGACCGTTAGAAGAAGACTTCGTGCTCCGGAATCGTTTGGTCCCCCATTGCAACGCCGGCATCGAATTGCAAGATTGGATTTTGCCCGAAATTACCTGGCGTGTAATTATGTGGACTGGAGCAGGATACCTACTGTTTACAGATGAGTCGTGTTATTGCTTCACTCGATCAGACGGACGTCCGCCGGTATGGAGTAGACCCGAAAAAAGATACGCTACAGTTTGTATTGACGAGCAACTTTCATTTGGCGGTGGGAATCGTCAGAAGCACGCACAGAATTGGTTTTCATACAAAATGGCTTTTTGATAGCTCACAGGTACATTACGGAGGTTCTACAAGATCATATTATGCTTTTTATAATTACCGTGAGCGAGCATGGCATTTTCATGGAAAATAATGCTAGACCTCACTTAGCTAGAGTTGTCAGAAAGTATCTTAATGATGTGGGAATCAGGCGATTCGAGTGGCCACTCCTCAGTCCAGACATAAATTTTATTGAATATATTTGGGATGAGCTAGGACAACCTATCCGAAGGCATATACCAGCTCCAAGATGTGCCTAGGAGCTAAAAGAGTTGCTATTGCAGAAGTGGAATAACATCGACCAGAATGTGATCTTCATCTTAAATGAAAGTATGCCTCGTCATCTTCAAGTAGTCATTAACGCAGGAGAGAATATACGTTATTAGTGATAAGTTTTTCATTGTTGGTCTTATTAACAAAAAGTCGAGCTTCGTTGCTTTTTCAAAATAAATCGTAAAAACCAAAAAATATGCTTTCTGATTTGGTATTGAATATTAAATTTAGTCTATGAAATATGGTACAATGATTTACAATTTACAAATAGAATTCTAAAAATATATCACAATTCTAATATGACCGCCAGTGTAGATTGTACAACGGAAATTTGAATAAGTGGATGATAGAATTGTTCAGTTTGTAATTTGTAGTTTTTGAACTTCTTTTTTTCTTTGCATGTGGTCAAAGGCGTTTTTTTCTTGGTAGAAGCTTAGATTGTTAAGAGACTTTGTATACGCTAAGAGCGATGTGATTACTAAAGTTGGTTTTAGCAGCCATTTTTTAAAGAAAAAAATTATATTTATACTACTAGACTCACGAGGATTACAAAAATAAAGTTTATTTTTGGAACAGACCAACACAAAACATGATTTATGAAATTGAAAATAATTATTACTTTAAAAAAAACATGAGTCTGCTCATTTGTCAGCACATGCGCTTTTGATTAGAAAGTCGTATTCCTTAAGTTAGATTAAGGTTAGGATAGGGTAAGGTTAGAGCGATGTTAGAGTGCTGTTAGAGGAAGGTTAAGGTCAGGTTACAATTAAGTTAAGGTTAGGTCAAAGATAAGCCAAGGTTAGGTCAAGGTCAGGTCAAAGTAAAGTCAAGGTAAGTGAAGGTTAGGTTAGATTAGTATAAGTTTAGGTTGACCAAATTTTTTTTATAAAAACCTAATTTACTTATAAATCATTACACATATTTAAGACGACTGTTTTTATTCATATATATCTGTCGCAATCGAAGGTCATCGACTTTTAAAGGTTTCATATGTCAAATGTTAAGTAATGTATACGGGCTTTTTCCTAGTTTTATTTTATTTCAACAAAATCTACTATAAAAAATTGTATTTTATGTAAAAATCAAAATTATTTTTAATTTTATAAATAGCATTTATAATGGTCTGTGCCAAAAATAAACTTTATTTTTGTTATCCTCATGAGTTAAGGAATATACGTATAAAAGTTGACCGGTAAAATTAAGTTCTATCGATGTGATTTCGGTGAATATAAGATTCGCGTCTAGTTTGAGTAGAGTTGGTTATATCTACATTTTATATGGGACGTCGAGAAAATAAACCTACAAAGCTTGCAACGCATAGCGAAGTGGCGAAGCACTAGCAAACAAGCCTTTTTGGTCACCTGTCGATTGGTGAAAACAGAATTTGAAAATTCCCAGCCGTTCTCGAGTTATTGCTCGGACGGACAGACAGACAGACGGACAACATGAAGTTAGTAAGTGACTCCGCTTCGCTTCGCCACCAAGCAGAAGGGTCGGAGGGCGGTTGGTGGAAGATATCAGGTAAACTTTTCAATCTACCTCATTTGCCTGTACAGAGTGCGGATCGCTTGTGAAGTGGACAGCAGTTTGAGCGTTGCATCACTGTAGCTCAGTGTTAGTAATATGCGGTAAAATTTTCGTTAAACTCGAGAAATGGATAACCGACACGCTTGCCTTTAGAGAAGGAAGGGAGAACGTCGAGGCTGAGAAATGAGCAAAACGTCTCACACTTCGGACAATGTGGGTAAGGTGAAAGCGATTTTGGATTCTGGTCGACGTCTGAGTGTCAGATTGATAGTAGATTGAGCTTCAAATTCATTACTCATGAAATTGTCCCGATGAAATTGGTTTCCAAGATGTTGACCGACGAACAGAAGAAATATCGCGTGTCGATTTCTCGTGAGCTCGAATCAAGTTTGAAAAAACGCCATTTTTGGAACTGTTAAAATTGTGCAAGCTGCTGTAAAGAGTGCTCTGAGAGAGATTTCAGTCCAAGCTTTCCAAGTATTGAATATTGAATATTGAGTGTATATAAAAATATCTCATAATTAAACGAATTTTCTGGAACCAGTCTCATTACTTTCTGTGCGTATCTTCTAAAATTACCTTAGAAGTGTTACAATGTTTATGGGCTAGTTGAAATACAAATTGCGCGGTGCTTGCCACATCGCCCCGCATCAGAGATGGTGCCTGTCAGTTCGCAGGCCAAGCTCCCACACGGAGAGTTAGAGCCTTACCATTATTATTATTATAATTATTATAATTATTATTATTATTATTATTATTATTATTATTATTATTATTATTATTATTATAGTTAAAATATCAAGATCGATAACGTTCGGCTTAGTGTAGGTTAAAGGGAAGTTGAATAGTTTGTGGTGGATTGAGCGTCTCCATGAATCACTATACCATAAGACAATGCGGTAACAATAATGAAGTATCTCTTGAAGTTAGCTATTATAGCTATCGATAAGTTTATTAGAATTGTTATCAGTACTACATTTGTTAGCGCATGTAAGCTTGCTTGAAGTGCTGACGCCAGTTTCTTCAATTGCATTCTTTCTGTATTTACACAGGGGGAATTGTAACTGTAAGAACAATGTTCAAGAGAGATTTGTGATAGGAAAAGAAATAGAAAAAAGTTTATGTAAACATATCTCCGAAAATGGATCTGTTTTGTGATAGAGAGTCATATTGTCTATACGTGTGAATTATTGCTGCTTGTCTCTTGTACGAATAATGATAAACCAACTTAATAACATTTCGCGTATGAACAGATTTGCAAATCAAAAGAAACGTATAAATACACTTGCCTAAGTGGGAATTAACAATATGAAAAACAGTACTGTAATTTAACATGAAACATATATATTTTTTGTTTTTTCCTATTAGGAATCCCGAAGATTGTTTCTATAGATAATATTTACTCTGCATATAGTAGGGGAGTTAAATATCTCTTTACCTAGTTCAGATCTGTCCTATGATTTATCTTAAGGCAATTTTGTTTGTATACCCCCTCTAGTTTTCTCATCATGTAATCCATATCATACTCATTTCCAGCTACCAGGAATTGATCATCTTCAAATGATAGAGTGTGGATGTATTATTGGTCTATTTGTAACATACATCTATTTGTTGACGTGTTTTTTCCATCCGTTTAGAATATATTCTAAGAGTATTTTAAACAGAGTTAGGGATAGGCTACGTCCTTGTTGTAATCATTTATTAGTTTTAAAAAACTGTGTTATGTTTTTTCTGAGTTTAGTTGTACTTTGTTGGTTTCTGTACGTTGCCTATATTGTATTTATATAGTATTTATTGATACCAGCTCTTCCTAGTATTTCAAAAAATCATAGCAGGGGACAGTATCGTATGCTTTTTCGAGGTGCATGAATATTAAATGATTTTCTAAATTATTTGTTTTCCTCTTTTCTATTAATTGTTTTATTGTAAATATATTATCTACACATGATCTTCTTGCTGTTAACCCACTTTGGTCCTCTCCAATGTTTATTTCTCCCTCTACTTCCTCCCTCTGCTTCCTCCCTTCTACTTATACGTCCATACAGTCTACTAGTCGACGTAAGTACACATATTTCTGTGTAGTTTTCACAACTTTTCTATGATCTATTTTTGTGGACGGCATTAAAAACCTTAACTTCCAGCCGTTTGGAAGGTCGTCCATATCAATTAGACATTTATTAAAAACATATTAAAAAAATACATATCAGTTTTTTCGTACACGACGTGGATGTTTTAACAGTTTAACTGGTATGCCTCTTGGACCTGCAGCTTTACAGCTTTTCGTTTTTTTACTGTTTTACATTTTCTCCATTTCTTTATATATATTTGTTTTCTACGTTTCCTTGTATTGTACTCCGTCCTACTGTAGCACATCTGAGTAATATTGTTGCCATTCCGGTATTGGTATCATACTGAGAATCTTAAATTTACCTTCTTTCCTTAAGCTTTTTATCGTCTCCATGTTTCTTTTGTTTTTGTCCCTTCTATGTATTGTTCCACCTTAGAGTCTCTTTTTTTCCAAGCTTCGTTGTTTGCCTTTATAATTATTTTTTAATTTCCTGTTTGTTTCTCACTTCCGGATCTCGTTTTGTCAACCAGAATATTTATACATTTTTCTTTTCTTCTATTATTTGTTCTACTCCCTCGCTCCACAAGTTTTTTTGTCTTTTTTTACTTTCCTTATTCTATAATAAGGAAAGTAATGTAATCGGCGGAAATTTGACCTACCCAGTTTTTCACATTTCTGGACGAATCATAGCCTCAGGACACCAAAAAAGTTGGTTGGAGCCATTGATTCGTGTGTGTGTGTGTGTGTGTTAGTAATTCTAAGTTATAATTATCTTATACTTTTTCATCTTCTTTAATGCTTCTTCTTATACTTCTACGAGGATAGCATTCCATCTGTCTCCTCCCCCCATAAACCCTTACGTCTGTCATTTTTATCTGGAAGATTTGTCTTTGGATGGTTTAATCTATAATGAGCTGAAGTTACCTTGTTGATTGATGCCAGGTAAATTTGTGTATGTTTTTATGTTCGAAATATCTGTTTGTTATTCTGAGAGTAAACATATTTCTATCAACTTTACCCATTTCTAGTGATAGTTGCTTTTACAAATTTTCTTATTACTGAATTATCTTCTTTAACATTTAAATCCCGTTATTATTGATTCTTTTCTATTGTTCGTGTCGCTAAGGAGTTTCGTCAAATCTTCCTCATTTTTTTTGTTTTCAATATTAGCATCTTTTGATGGAGCGTATACTGCCACTAGGATTATCGTATATATTTGTATTTTTAATTCCATTATTATTATTCTTTCACTGATTTCCTGTCAGTTTCGAATGCATTTTCTGAGCTTTTTGTGTGAAGTACAATAGCCACTCCTGATTTTACTCTTTTATGTTTTTCTATTTCGATATGGAACATAATGTAGTCGCTAAATATTTATCACTGTTTTTTTTTGTTTCTGTCAGTATTCTGATGTCAATCTTATACTTTTTAGTTCTTAGGATATTCTTAGTTGACAGCCCTTGTATATTTCATGTTTGCACTATCAGCTTTATACTTTTTGACCTTTGTTTCTTTCTAGACTTACGTTTGTGATGTTTAGAATCTTGAGAAACAACAAATTTGACTCTTTCGTATCCTTGGGGCTTTTCTCTAAACGAGGGGTAGATTTTCATTCGAAAACTGCTTTTCTTTTGCAGATTTTTTATTTATTTGTTATTTCTTAAATTATGTGATGAGTTGTTGACTTACCGCCATCTATATTCAGCCGTCCGTTTTCAACCAGACTATTGTTACGCGGGAGGTGTTTTATTTCCCTCCTTCGCGAAGTTTTGTAATCTCGTAGTATTACTATCCGTTCTGCTCGTAAGGTTGGTATTGACTGGATAATTGTGTTATTGACATCTCCTTTGTCTTGATTAAGAGCACTAATAGATTATTGATCTTTAATGTCATGATTAGCTGCAAGTTTTGCAATGTTTTAGGTGACAACTTGTAGGAGGGATAATCTAAGTATGTGCAAACGCAAACGGTGGGACCTGTTACCTATTAAATTGATATGATGATGTTCGATGTAGATAGGTCCTATGTGTTTGTTAGACTCAAGGCTGGGCCTAAACGTTGCTTTAAAGGACTCCAGATTTGATAAGTTGGAACTGGAAAATTCCACTGTTAACTTTTGCTTTAAAATATCCATTTGTTAAGTATGATTTCAGAAGGTGTTAGAAAGGATCTGACATAAATAATTAAATTTTTGTAAAAGACCTTGGCGCCACACCTTGTTAAATACTTGATTCACGCTGTTGTGTTGGGGAATGGTTTTGACAGTACCCAAATTAGTGGCCAGGAATTATATTAAGAATAGGATGGATACGTTACAAATAAACTTATTGCTCTGTATGAGGCATTAGTTAATTATTTTCAATGCTTTGATATGAGTAATATTTCAGATATCTCGAGATATATCTTGTATTACATCGTATTTCTATAATGGTGTTGAATATTGTAACAAATTTCCAAATGTTACGGTCGAACGACGGTATATAATAATGCAGCCTTGCACAGCAAAGGTTAGAACAATGGAAAATTTCCAGGTGTTCACTGAATATTTCGCGTAGGTCCTAGAACCGATCTCAAATTGCTTAAATATCATGCAGCAAAGCAGCCAAGGAAAGTCAAGCACCGGAAGCAAATATCTGTGAAACATAAAAAGTGTTAGGGGTAAATGTAGTGTAATTTAAATGTACATAAATAGTATTAAGTAATTTGATTTGCTGTAAGCAACATAAATAGGCAGTTTTAATAAATTTACATATGTTATTCGCCATTGTGGAAAGGCAAAAACTTTACAATATGTAAACTGCGTTATTCTTTTTTTTGTGATTTGTTTAGTTTGTTGAAGTTATATCACAGTTTCTGGTATTTTTTAATTGTGTAAAATACATGTTTTTTTTTGATCTCGCTGAGACTTAAATATTTTATACCTGTCATTTGCGTTATGTCTACATTTTTGTTATCAAGAGAAAACTTGTGTTATCGCTGAAGGACACGAATACTTTAGATAGATGTTGTACAAATTAAGTACGTTTTTGGAGTTGTCATAATGGTTAAGAATAGTAATGCATTGTGAAAGGTCGCTGTCTCTTATTTTTTCAACTTTGTTTTTAGCATATTACTTATTAGATTGTAGATTGTTTTATTACGTGGAATGTGCGGTCAGTACCACTTCGCTCTTGATCTTTATTTGCTATGAGTATCTTTACTTCTACTGGAATGTTGAATTTTTGTTCATAAGCTTCTAGGTGGATTGCAGCTTGTTTGGCAGCTCTTGCATAATTTTGATCATTGCAATGGTTGCTTCTTCTACTTCGTCTGAAGTTTTAAGATTAATGTTAAGGTTTACATTATCATTAATTTCCGAATATTTTTTAGTTTATTTTTGAGTGGTGAAAATCAGGCGACATCTTAAAATTTATCAGATGTGCTGATAACATTGGCTTGAATTAAGTAAAATTTCTTATTTTTCAGTATTATTGAGTGAACTTTAGAAGACTGCAAAGTTGATGTCGGCTTGATTGATGTCTTTTGACCTCACCTTGAGTGTCATGAATATTTGATGTCATGACTGGTGGAATAAGTCCATTTGAACTTTTGTGTCATTTTTAAGTCGTATTATTGCTGTATTAATATTTCTTATAATTGCTTATAAGAAAACTAAATTCCATCATTCATCTAGAGAAATAGGTGGCTTTATAAGATTACACTTTGACGATATGCTATCAATGGTGTTACTGAGCAATAAAGGGACCGTTTAGGATCTTTGAGGAACGTTAGTTGTTAATTATATTCAATTTTTGACTTATAAAAATGACTTCAATGATGTTAGTAAAATGTTGTGTCTATATTTTGTAAAAATACTTATAGACTTATCATTAAAATCTTTTGTATGATTGATTATTTACAATATTTAGGGTGAAAATCAAAATAATTTCTTTAATCAACTATAGCACTTTATTAACTATTTTAAGCGCTTCTGAAAGGTAATGTGTTTTAGCTTTTAAAATTTTGCAGGAATAGGAGGATATTAAAAAAGAGTACATATGTAATCTTACGCCAGAGTGGTCTAAGCAGTTGAGGCGCGGACTGCGATGCGGACGGATCCGGGTTCCATTCACGGAGCTCTCCGATGTCTGGCGGGAGGCCTACCCAGTTATTAAAAATAAATGAATATCTGAGTGCACTCGAAGGGGTAATAATGGCGGTTGTATGCGACGACCGGGCAGAGAAGGCGAACATATGAGAGCTTTCACCTCTCAGTTCGCAGGCTACGCTCCCACACGGGGAGTTAGAGTCGTAAAAAAACATATGTAATCTATCATTCATCTAAATAAAATGAAAGTGTATTGTAACATACACTACCTTTATAGGATCAAACAATACAACTTAATATTTAAAAAAAGATTACGTATACTGTTTTTATGTAAGTCTGAAGTATTACTAAAAGTTATAATTTATTACAGCGAATTGACCTGCTCTTTATGTAAATTTTAAGTTTGGTTCTATTGATCGAATGGACTTTTGCATTTGTTCAAAGTTGTTTTCATGTTATCTCTAAGATTATTTAAGATCAATGTGTTTTCTTTAAAAATGTGCTTTAGTTTTACAAATTTTTTTATTATTTATTCTACGTGTTTTTGTTCTAAAGTACAGATGGTAAAATATGAATAAGTACCATATGCATACCATTGTTTATTTATTGAAGTTGCAGAAACAAGGAAATAAGCAAATTAACAACAGAAACTTTGCAGACTTCTTTAATAGTATAAGATAAATAAATTACGAAACTTAATACATTTGACCATAAACATTTACATTTATTCAATGATGTATTGCCTCACCTCCGGCTTATGTGAACGCTTCCATTCTTTTTGGCATCGAGTCAAAGAATGATCGAATGGTATCTTGATGGACTGCACTCCATTTATTATTGACATATTCTTAGGAAGCCATGGACACCACTGTACCTTCCCGTAATGATATTCCAAACATTTTCAATCGGTGAAATAGAACCACAGGAGAGCTTTAGTTTTTTTCCGAAAAAAATGCCAAGTGGTAGAGCTTTACCTTGTTGAAAGATGCTTGAGGCACTTGAGAAAGGAAAGTACCATGGGTTTTAAGACCGCATAATGTGGCCTTTAATGTTAACTAGAGGTGACCATAACATAATTGATAGCTCTTTATACTATAATACCCATAGTTGGCGTTGTATGCCTCGCACGAATAGTGTTCTTGTTCTCTTTCTCTGCGCCTGTGGCATATTGATAGTCGATCATCGGTTTCGTTCAAACAAAGTCTGAGTTATTTAAAAAAGATCATTATATGCTATTCGTATATTTACAAAGACCGTTCCGTTACTCATTATAACCTTCGTTACCGGTGCTCATAAGAAAGGACGTCGTGTTGTCAGTTCCATTGCGAGTAATCGAATAGAGGAGATAGACAGTCGGTATCATGTAATAGTATAATGGTAATATAGTCACATTAAGGTCTGGAATCGCAAGCTTCTGAAGATAACGATCTTTCTGATTGATTGTTCTATGTACTGTTTTAAAGCTCGGTCTTTGCGAATGGGTAATTTTTTCGACTTACTCTTGCCGCACCAACAAATTAATTGGGTTGTTTCTCATAAGGGAGTACCTCTCTGTAAGTTACTCGTGCCAAATCTGAATAGTTGAGAAAACTTTTAGGTCTATTTTACAAGTAATTTCACTATTTTCCTTGTACTACATATCTAAGAGCTAATAACCAAATCTCGGACGGACTTAAACATATGGTTCTCAAACTTTAATCGTTTTCTGATTGTATTGTACTTAATTTAATATAACGTGTTTCATGGATCTGCAAGTTTAAAAAACTACAGTGTACTTTTCTTCATTTGGCTGAATAGAAATATGCTGGAGTTGAGCAAACTGTAAAGTTTTTAGAACAATACACGTTTTGCTCTACTATTAGCTGAGTGGTTTTATTTTGTAGCTTAGGAAATTGGTGGGTGCCTCTGTAAGATATGGCTTCTTGTAAATAATAATGGATTGAGATAAAAAAATTCTAAAACACTTTCAGTGTTTGTCGAGAGTTAGGACTTTGTAAGGCAGACAGTGATACTTAAATTATACATTATGTGGGTGTTTTGTTGAGTAACTTGGCTTGCACATTTAAAGTTTTTTCTTATAGGTTAACATTATATGGTTACAAATAATTCTCAGATTAATTTATTATTTGACAGTTGCTTAATTAGAAGAGTGCTGAGTAATTAGTAATATTCAATTATTTATTCATTTATTTATTAAAATAGGAAATTTATGAAAAGCCGTTTATCTGCAATAGATAACTTATATCCTATCTATGAAATAACCCAACTTTGGGTAAACGAAATCAAGCGTGATAGAACAAACATTAAAGACATGCTATGTTTTAGAATTTCAAAAACAGCTGCTACAGTAGAAATGGTCTTCAAAATTCTGATATGTTTTTAGGCGGCAGGCGAGTAAAAGTGTGAGTGTTAGCAGAGGCTACAGGCATCTCAACTGAGAGGGTTTACTTCGGTTTGTATAATAAATTATATTTGAAATTTTTTTGCACAAGATCGCTGTTGCGTCTGCTTACTCTAACCCAAGAGCAAATTCGTAGAATGTCCACAACTTGATTTATTATACACAAAAAAAAACCCAAACAGAGGACTACATCTGGTGAATTGGCTCTGAAAAAAACAAAAACAAAAAGAGTACCATCCACTAGAAAAGTAGTAACAACAGCTGTTTGGAATGCGAAATAAATTTTTCCTATAGATTAATTTGAGAAGAGAAATGTTTTTAGCATGACTGAATGCAGCAATCGCAGAAAAACGTCTGGGGATCTAAAAATGTTTTATTACAATAACATCCAGGAGTATTTACGTCGTATCACCGAGTAAAAACTTAATTGAGCTAAGATTTGAAAGGTTTTCGCATGATACATAGAGTAAACGAACGTTATAAAGACCTCGAAGAAATCTATTTTGCTGAAGCAGTCGTAAATTAGAAGAAACGTGGCTAACTGCGCTGAACTTCGAAGCGGCTGTGTGGAAAAGTAAATTACTTTATAAAACTTAAATTGTTGTCTTTAATTGCAAACTAAGTAACTCATCAAAATACTCTCGCAGTTAATTCCGTTAATCAATCATTTTGTTGCATGCCAGCAAAGCTGGGCCCAATTTATTATTTAATTGTCAAAATGATGTTTATACTCTGGCGCATACAATTCGTTTATTGAATGATTGATATTTATTTTTTAGTTTCATCTCACCCCGTTTGCGGAAGGTGATGCTAATCGTTTAGGCTTAGAATTTAAGTGAGTCTTAACGATAACACAACATGTAAAACGAGTAAGTGGTGGTGTTTAAGCGCTATTTAATAAGTTGAAAAACAAGTGGAAAATTAAAAAATTTGTATTGTGCCTGGTTAGTTCAAACTTTTCTAAATTGCGTATTGGGCGTTCGCCACGGGACGCTTTCCCTGGCGCTTCCATGGAAGTTTCCGATCGGGCGCGGGCCTCGCTAGCGCGGAGCCCTCCAGAAATTGTTAATTCCGCGTCCCAGACGTACTTGCAATTTGCATAAATTTCTCGTTACGTATGCGGCCCGCAAAGAGATTTAATTGCTTAACTCGGAGTTAAGACACCGCTAGCTGCCTGCTGATAGTCGTACAAAAGTAATTAAATAAAGCTCGGAAACAATTTTCGGTTCAGATACCCCCAGGAAATACGACGCTACTTTTGCGATTATGGACTTTTTTGCGTGCCACTCGGCGCTTCGCTCTCGAGAAAACGACGGCGTGGAGTAGGGCGTTTGTAGAATTTGATTTGGAAGATCATCGAAAGCTGGGGGATTAGTGAGAGAATAACTTTAACTTCCATAAAAAAAGATTATTATAGAAATTAGGCAACCCAGAAGTGTATTCCCAGAAAAAAACTATAATAAAAATTATTATAAAGTAATTTGATTTTTTTATTGTTTATTTTCTCTACCAAGAATTTTCATGCTTTATATGCCGTTAATAATCTGATTATGACATGATTGCGAATGTTAATCGTTAAAGTTAAAAAGGATATTCTGTTTTTGATAAAATACGATGGACTGAAACGATAAAAGAAATTGTTGTCGTAGAATAGAAAAGTGTTACCTTTAAGACTCTAGGAAATGGAAAATGCCAGGCTATTTTATAAAAAATATATAAAGACAAAAACCAAGTTCAAAACTACACTTGAGAGCAAAACAATCGACTCAGCAACAGTCTTGAGTTTTAAGAGAATGTGTATTCACTCCGATAGCACTCCAAATAAAGCTCACTGTACTGTTCAAAAGCTTAAAAGCTGTTGTTTCAAATGATACCACTCTGATTTGAATCGGATCTATTCTGACAAAGTTATGGGCCTAAGAATATGTGTAACGCAAAAGAGTTAAAAAGGAAAAGATGAAAGGAAAACAAATGAAATCCTCAGTTGAAATTAAGTTTAATGATTTTTTTAATACATAGTGTTGCCATCTCTAATCCTAATTGCACTTTCCAAGCGATTACGCATGAATCGGATGACTTTCCTATGCTGTCTTAAGGAAATTACTTCCCACTTTTCAATCAACGCCGCTCTCAGTTCTTTCACGCTCCCAGTGCAAGATTTCTGGCTCGGACTCTTCGCTTAAGCTCATCTCAAACATACTCAATTGGATTCAAGTCTGAGCTACAAGGAGGCCAGTTCATTTTTGGTATACCGACGTCAGCCAGGTAGGTTGTAGTCACCGCGCATTGTCGTGCATTAGCATGAAGTCCTCACCAACAAATCCCGCAAACGGAACAACACGTTCATCTGGAATGTCCCTGATGTAGCGATCCGCTGTTAAACCTCCTCCACTAGGCACGAAAATCAACCCAGTTTTTCCGTGCATGGAAATACCCGCTCAAAACATGTAATAACCACCTTGAATACATCAATGAACAAATCGTTCTCCTGGCCTTCTATAGACCCGACGTCTTCTGTCGTTGCCATGTAGGCACATCCTGGACTCGTCGGTGAATAATATCGGACTCCAATGGCCGAGGTTGTAATCGAGATGTTCGCGAGCAAATTCTACTCGTTTTTGATTTTGGATTGCAGTCAGACTGGGACCCGTAGTTGCCTTTTTTGGGGTCAGGTTGGCTGCTAGCTCTTGCTAGTCATATGTCGATTTCTGAGGGATATTGAGACGAGAAAACGATCATCTCTCCGTTGTTACGCGCCTACGGCCGTCTCCTTGCTGGCGGACGTAGCCACCGCTTTTCCAGTACCGACGCTACACTCTTGTCACAGCTGATTGACACAGATTAATCGATTTGCCACGGCTCTCTGACTGAGGCCTTTTCTCAACAATGTAACTTCCCGAGTTGCTTCGGTGACTGTGGTATCAATTTTCTTGAGAATCACTCGAGCACTTACGTCACTTACTTATTTACGACAACTTTGGAAAAGTTACTGAGATGAATTAGCGGATTTGCAAGTGTACTATAGCCCGATCACTGTCGTCGCGCACGTGTCTTCCAATTAACAAGATTCGTAAAACCCCGTTCGTAATGCACATTTTTTTGGATGCGTCATCTAATTAATGCAATAGCAACATTTTTAAAGTTCAATAATAAAGATACTCATTACACGTTAATGTTTTTATTTTTCTTAGACGGAAACTGGAGCATGAAAATGCGTGTGCGGCTAGTGAGTCAATTGTTTTGCTCTCAAGTGTATATAAGAATCGGGAAGGAAAGTTATTAGGCGAAGAGTAAAGCCATAAAGTTATAAAAACAGTTCTTTAAAAATTATTAAATTTGGATGGGGACAAAACGTTAACAATATAGAAAACATGGGAAATTAAGAAGAAAAACCCAGTAGAACCATCTATAAGAGAAGAAGCCGAACAAGTTATAAAATTACTAGTCGGAACAGGATTGCTTATAGGCTTAGATGGATTTAGAATATCCAGCAAACTAACAAGAATAGCGAACATTTAGAAGACACTAGAGGCGAATACAGGGATAGCTATCAGATAATTTTGTAATCAATACTGGCTTAAAAGAGTGAGATGCTATGTCAACCATATTGTTAGACTTTGGGTTAGAAAGGGTTATGCCTATTAATACTTAAGAATCAATTTGTAATAAATAGCACTAAGTACTAGCTTACGTCGATGATATCGATATTATAAATAGGACAACAAATGACTTGAAATATATAATAAAATATTTG
Source organism: Sinelater perroti (assembly GCA_036346155.1). NCBI lineage: Eukaryota > Metazoa > Arthropoda > Insecta > Coleoptera > Elateridae > Sinelater > Sinelater perroti. Next base: position 2,649,235 of record JARFIY010000359.1, read on the forward strand.
GAGAAAGCAGCAGCTGTGCAAGTGCTAAAGATAGACACCGTAAAAACAAAATATATCATTACGACAAAATATTTGGATATACATACATACATACATACATACATATATATATATATATATATATATATATATATATATATATATATATATATATATATATATATATATATATAGGTGGCTTAGTGGATAGGTCGCTAGAGTTGCGGGTTCGAATCCCGCTCTCGCCAATTCAACCGCTGGCATTTTTACGGCCCAGCTCGACTCCGGCTGCAATAAATGAGTACCTGGAGGTCAAACTCTGGGGTAATAATAAGCGGTCGGTACGTAGCGTTAGCCACGTTACTACCCTTGTGGACCGTAGGCTCTAGATTGTAGCAGACTTCTATCCTATTACGACCCCAAAGGGCCTTCAAGGCCTGTTACGGGGAACTATATATATATATATATATATATATATATATATATATAGAAAATAACGGAAAATCAACAGATATGAAAGTATCTAGGATCGATAATTAATAAAAAAAATAGCATAAGAGAAGAACTAAAAGCTAAAAGTATGGCAGATAACAGATTTTATTGCGGATTAAAAGATAATAAAATCAAAGCTACTCTCAGTGACCAGTAAAATTAAAGTGTCAATGTTAAAACGAATAGCGACATATGCTGCAAAAATGAAAAAATACGATCTACGGGAACGTAAAATACTCAAAAATATATATAATCCGGTAAATAAAAATGGGGTATGGCGAGTGTTAAATAATCAAGAAATAATAAGTAGGTATGCAGAAGTAAGCATACTCGCAGATATTAAAAGTAAGAGTCCGACATCTGGGGCACATCGAGCGGCCACAATCTTCAAGGGAAATTCAAGATTTTAGGTATTAGACCAGTAGGTACGAGAAGAAAGGGTAGAGCAAAACCGAGATGGTTAGTGGAAAAAAACCTAAAAGCCATGGGAGTAATAAGATGGAAAAAAAATGTCAAATGGAAAAGAATGGAGGGAGATCGTAACGGTTGTCAAGAACAGCGAAAAAGAGTAAAATAACCATCCATGCAAAGTAAAGAGTGGTAGGAATTGCGGGTGACGACTGCTTTTCTATAAAAAACAAAGCAGTTGGAAAGCCATTAAGGAAGGTTAAGGCCCTTTTTGATCCGTAGAATCAAATAGTAGTAGTAGTAGTAGTAACTTTTAGGCATTAATCTATGCTAGTATATCGAACTACAGAATTGTTTAACGAGACTGGAAAAGTTCAGCTTTATCAAAGATCTAGAAGACCACATTAATTTGGATTATTTAGACAAGCAAAGTCGAAATTTAACAAAATTTTTGTGAGCAAAATATTGTCTCGGGAGGTACAATTCTTTAAAACTGTGATGTTTCGTATTATCGAACAAAGATTCGCTACTCATAAGAGACATATAGGGCATTTGCTGATAGATGCTTTCATGAAAAGGAGCAGAGAAAAATTAAAAAGGTTACTGATCGAGTATGCAGCAAAGAAATCTAAGTATTGATTATACTAGGGTCATTCGAAAAGTAATATCTGTTTGGACATTCGCTAAAAATAGGCGGGGATAGCGAAGCTTGTTTTGTGACTCCGTACGCAGCAATTTCGTAGGCAGTGCGGGTTAGAAGGAAAATTGTAGTTTGCTCGCTCATTAATTCAATTACAAATCGCGCCAAATGTGAAGTGCGTACAATAACACGATTTTTGTGTGCGAAAAAAATTACGGCATCTGCGATTTATCGCGTATTGTGTAATTTTTGCGGGTCAAACGTGATGGGTAAAAGTGTTGTATGTTAAATACGTCTTTTTTATGCGAGGAAACAAAAAATTCATAACCAACAGTAAATATGTAAATGTTTTAAGGTAAGTCTTAAGAATTTTATAGTTTCTTCTTGTGTTGCGTTTTTAAATTCAATTAGTTAGTATTCTATCAGATACTGCTTCCCATTTATTTAACTTATAATATCTTTATGGAGGATGCAACTCCTGATTGCGCTCTTTCTTTCATATCTACTCCACTCCATACTATCAGATGTCCTTTATCTAGCTCTTCTATTCCGCTCCCTTTCTTTTTAGTCTCTGATACTATTAGCATTTCAATCCCGGCTCTTTCAAATTCATCAGTTAGTTCCATTTCTTTTTCTTCTTTGTGATTTTCCATATCCTTGTCCATTGCCTCTATTGTTGCCTTTATTTCCGTCCTTATCCTTCATAGTTAGTTTTTTTGCCTATTAGTTCTTGTTATTTTACGTAACTGAGCTACTAGAGGGGTCTTCATTTGGTAATCTTTTGCTGACTGTTCTTGTAAAATGTGTGTGTTGTACCTTTGCTTTCCCCATTTCTGTAAGAAGTTGTTTTACACGTTCTTCATCATCTTTTCCATATATTTTGTTGTTTATTATTAATTTATTGTACTTTATCTGTGCTTTTGGTCCTTTTAGTTTTGCTTCTTTTATAAATGGAATTAATTGTTTTCGGTCTTCTTGCATTTATTTGGGGTAATCTTCGTTTATGCATATATTTGTATCATTTAAATTCTTGACTTTCTTAATTATTTCCACTTTTTTACTGAATTTTTCGAGTTTATTAAAATTGGTCTTGTTGCTGTTTATTTGAATATTTCTATTATTTGGTAGTCTTCTAGATCCTTTTCTATATCGAGTTCAACTCATATGGTATTCAAAACCGTTGTTATTCTTTCTAGTATTGCATTTTCTTTTTCCTTTTTTTCATCTATCACCCCCGTTACCACTACATTTTCCTTTCTTATTTCTCTTTCAAGAAATTCAATCCTCTTTCCTTGATTTTCGACTTTTTCTTTCAGCTGCACATTTTCCCATTTCATTTCAGTTATATCAGTAGCTATTTGCTTCAGCTTCGTATCAATTGCATCTAGCCTGTTCATAATTTGGTTACATAAATCTTCAAGTTCTCCATTACGCTTGATTAAGTGTAAGTATGCCACTATGTACTCTTTTACGTAGAATGGGTTGCCTATCTTGAAAAATTTATGCGTGGCTCTGTTTAGTACTTAAAAATTTCCTTATCTATTAATTGCATGCAACTTTTAGCCTTATTTATAATGTCTTCTAACCTCAAATCCAACTACTTTATATCCAATTTAACTCATCGAATTGGTGAAATATGTTAAATTCTTATTCAATCCAGATGTCAAAATATCTGTTTTAACTGTTCTGTCGAATTCTTGTGTTTAAAGTTAACTCGATGCGGCCCAAATTGAACTTTAACCCGGAGCTTTCTAAACACACCGTTACTTCGATTATACCAACTTAAATTATTCTGTAATTATTTTACACGAATGTGGAATTGGAAAAGTGTAATCTTTAAGGCTCTCCATTCTTTTGGTTCTAACCATATGTTTTTATCGGACTATAAAACTGTTCAATGAGACTGGAAGTGTCGAAGATCGACCAACATTTAGTTACGACTATTGAGTTAGTCAAAGCTGTAAGATGCTGAATTAAACAAAATCCTCTTCGTAAGCAGATTGCGTCTCTGGATATGCAAATTTCCAAAACTTCGATGTCTCGCATTATTAAGCGGGACCTACAACTAGTTGCTTACAAAAGACATACGGTACATTTTCTGACAGATGGTTTAAAGGTAGGAGCGAACAAAAAAATCTGGTGTGAACATCACACGACTTTCCTTATCCTATTATTATTATTATTCTGCCCTGCGCTACTCTCGTCCCGAAACTTGTTATTTTAAAAAAGGACGAGGCGCGAGTCCAACACTCGAAAACTGATTAAAATAAACAGTACAAGACAATAATTGACTCGTACTTACAATTTTGCTACGTCACTGAAAGTAACCGTGCGAGCTCAGACGCATAGCCTTCTCAATTATCGCCTGCGTGCTCCCTCCTAGCGGCCAAGCCCCCCCCCCCCCCGTCATCCCGCAGTCTGCCCGGTAGCTCTCCGAGCGCGCTGTGATTGGTCCGTTTAATTAATTTTTAATCGGCTATAACTTATTTATTTGACCTCGGATCAAAAAATTTCATTGTAATTTTTTGTTCGTCTCGGTTTGATCTATCCGGTAATATAAATTTCCCGAAACATTTTATGAACACCCGGTATATTAAAAATCCTGAGTTTGAATTTTTTTTCGAGTTCCTATTTTACCAACTTTTATTTTAAATTCATGTTTATCTCATGATAACAAATCATTTTTACTCTCATAAATTTTTTGTATCTTCGACCGTTTAGATTCGCGACCGCTTTGCGACCGATTTTGCGACTTTGTGACCAAACGGCTTGGCCGATTTTTACCAAAAGCTTCGCACTGCGTCCCCTACCTACAAGTAACTTGCATACCAAATTTTAAGTCTTTAGCTCTTACGGTTCTCAAGATATCTTGTTTACTGACAGACCGACAGACACACACACACACACACACACACACACACGAACCAACGGCTCAAACCAACTTTTTTGGTGTCCTGAGGCTATAATTCGTCCAGAAATGTGAAAAACTGGGTAGGTCAAATTTCCGCCTATTACATTACTTTCCTTATTATAGGATAAGGAAAGTAAAAAAGTTGTTGACTAGGTATGGCCAAGATGACTAAAGAAAAATTTTGTTTACCGTTGAAAAACTTTTTACAATGGAAAAATCTTCCAACAAATAAAATGACAGGGTATATGCTATACCGCTGAAAGAATTATCTCAGCTTGTGCTAAGGATTCAGAGAGATCATCTACTAGTTGCAGTGGTTTGGTGGAAAGTGTGTTACAATGGAGTAATTAACATTTTTTTTGAGAAAAGGAAGTCAAGACTTTGGCTGCTGTGTATCAATAGAATATATTGGAAGATGAAGTGAAACATTTAAATCATTCGCTTCTTTGAGGCGAGTCTTGAATCTTTCAGTAAAGCTCTGCACTCGCCCACAAAGCACAGTCAACTCAAACTTGACTGCGCAATAACGTCCTTTTTTAATAGTATGGGATTAACTTTCTGGTAGCTCAGATCCCAAATTATGGTCAGTTTTAGAGGACATGGTTTTTCCTCAAAAAACACCCATATTTTGATTCTTTGAAACGAGCCCTGATGGCTGGAGTCAATACTTTTCCGATTGCTTTAGTGAGTATTGCCACAATAGAGTGGCCTGAACATCTTAAAGTTTATGTAGTGGCTAAGGGTAGCCATTTCAAATAAATCCGTTATAATTATACTTAGCAATAATCATTTAATAAATCCTGGAAGTATTATGCAAAAAGAGTTAGTCATTTTTTTTTGTCTTTCTAATCAGTGTGTAACAGGGCATACTATGTACTTTAAACCGCTGGATGTCGCGCTCGTCACACCCATTAAAGCCATACGGGAAAAAATCAAAAGTGAATGGAGAATAGAAAATAAACGAGTTTAGAGCCACTGAACACATGTTGTGGACAAGAGCAAAATAATCCAATTTAGACAAATACAAATTTAAAGAGAAACCTGAAATTTGTCTTAGCTTCTGGATCTAAAATAGATATTACCTTTTTTGATCAAGTTAGACAAGGAGTGGCGTGTATGTTACTAGGAAAAAGAAGTACAAATCAGACAAATAAATGAAAGGATGCTTTATATAAGATTAGAACTGAAACCGTACAATTTGTCTTTGCAAAATATTTATGCCCTTATAGAAACAACAGGAAAAAAGAAAATAACAGTTTTGTTGTTTGAGATAATTGAAGAAGAAATTGCAAAAATATTCAAAAAAGATATATTTTTACTTGGGAACTTTAATGCGCAAATAGAAAATACAAAAAAGATGTACCAAGAAAACATACAAATAACAACGAGTATAGGCTGTGCATTCTAACTATAATAACTAATATGTTTATAAGTAGTGCTTAGTATGAACATCCAAAGAGGCAAAAAGTAATTTGGACATTCCCTTATAGCGAAGGTAAATTTCAGTGACAAACATACGTACATATCGGAGCATGTGCAGACTCTGGCCGCTATAAGAATGGCGCTACGATTAAAGTAAAACTAAAATCATACAGAAAACCCAACTAAATTGAACATTGATAGATTAGGCGATTAAAAAATAAGAAAACAGTATGCTGGAAGATCAGAATATATTTTAGAAAATCAAGTGAAGGAATAGTGAAATAGAAAACAAGTGGAACATTATCAAAAATGTAACAACCTGGCAGCAAAACAGTTAATTGGGACGGGTGTACATAATAAAGCAAAGAAATGATTATATAAAACACTAGATGAAAGGCACAGAGAAGAATATAAAAAAGCAGAAAAAATGTAAGAAAACAATAAGAAAATGAGAAAGAGAATGAATAGAAGACGAACTAAAGGAAATTAAAAATAGTATTAAGATAACATGAAGAGATTTTATCAGAAAATAAAAAAGCAAAACTGCGAATACAAAACTAAAACAAGCGGCATCAAAAACAAAAATTGAAAAATAATGGAAGAGAGATGAAAGTGCAATATGATGTAAAAGGAATACTTCAGAACTTTACTAACAAAAGGTAAAAAGCTAGAAAACTTAAAAGTCGAGTATATATAAAAGAGACAAATTAATGATCCTAAACTCGAAGAAATAAAAGAAATTGTAAACAGTAAACGTCATTCAAAATCACTTGTAAAAGAAGAAATACGCATGAATCTAATAAAATATCATGAGGACAAATTAAAAGAACAGATGTGTGCACGGATACAAAAGATTTGGAAAGAAGAAGAAATGCTCACAGAAAGGGGGCTGCCCAGATAATAACTATTTATAACTATTTATAAAAAAGGAGATCAGAAGATGTGTAAAAATTATAGAGGAATAATCCTGTTGAATACAACAGTAATCCAAAAACATTAAGGGAGAACACAAACACTATGCTAGGAAAGTACCAATTTAGATTTGTAAAAAATAAATCTACAAATAAATGGCATACATATAATAAAACAAATAACAATTACATCAATGTGGAATTACTATTGATAGATTTTGAGAATGCTTTAGATTCGGTTAATAGGGTAAAATTTATGCATATAATAAAGGAATTACCAGTAGCAGCAAAATTAAGAAAAATGATCCGTAGTATTATGGGAACAATTAGAGTAAGGGTGAGAACGTAAAAAGAAGAAACAAGAGGATTTAAAGGAGTTAAACAAAAGGGAGATTTGCTCTACCGTACTTTTTAGCGTAGCTATACAATATATAACTCGGAAGATAAATAAAGAAACGATAAAAACGAGAGGGAGACAAATAGTAGTACATATAAGACAGCAGATGTTAAAGCAGATAAATAAGGAAGGTAAAAATATAGGACTAAAAATAAATATGCTTAAAACAAAACTGATGAGGGTAGAAAAGGAAATACGAAATGCATTCAAGTTCTAAGGTCTCCAAATTCTTTCTGAATAAGTACTTAAGAAAGTTGAAACTTCTATTACTTTTAGACGTATCTGTTTTTCATAACGTCGTCTTCATGATTTTATGGCTATCTAGAAAACTTCTTTAGGGGTGTGTTTTGCCCATTAGAAAATCGCCGATGCAAAGGTAGTTCGATTGAAAAATGAGCGGCCACGGATTGTCCTTCATGGTCTCGAAAATTCATGGCGGCATTGCGTATCAGTATGTCCTGATACATTGCCACCCGCGCAGCCTTGTATTTTTAGGTCACTATGCAAAATGGACTCCACAGATCCTACAGAAATTCCAAGTTTAGACGCGATATCAAGCGCACCTAATCAACGGTCTTCCATAACTTGCTCCGCTGGCACAATCATGGTTTTGGTCCCGCTGGCTCGTGGTCGAGGCTGCTAAGAGTCCAACACCATCGAGGGGGAAGCGAGAAGCCTGCTTCGGTTGGCTTCCCCCTCCCTTTAGTCCTCGTGTCGGTAAGGTAGAGTTTCCTCCACCACGTTGGACGAGCAGCCGTCGAGGTCGCTTGGGCGAGCCTCTACCACATATTCGCTACTGCTACCGTCGCCCGTTGCCTCTGTGCAGGGATTGGATGGACTGCATAGCAGTTTTAACGGAATAACGTCATGTGGTTTAACGTCTCCGTAGGCCTTGGGCTTAATCGATGCAGCAAATACTCCAGTCGATAGTACTCGTGTTGGCAGGATTTCTCCTGCCTCGTTTGACGAGTTACTGGCGAGGTCACTTGCGTGAACCTCTACCCCACATCAATACTACAGGCGACATCTGTTACCCACACAAGTGGGATGGGGTAGCTCCACCCGCAGTTTTATGGGTAAACGGTGTGGGGTCTCCCGTTTACCGAATATATATATATATATATATATATATATATATATATATATATATATATATATATATATATATATATATATATATAACACAGGTTATGTCGCGAAATATCGTTTCTATCGGGCTTGGTGATTACCGCCGTCCTCGTCATCTGAAATAAGCCATTCTTTTTTTATTTTAATCTGTAGACATGTGGTTATCGTTCGGACCTCTAATAAATAATTTTAAAAAACTGACAAAATGGCAACGCTTGAAAGAAAATATTCCGATTTTTACTACAAAATTTCACTTATCACGGTCCGAAAAAATAGTAATTGTAAACAGATCTAAAAGTTGGAGGTTCGAACGATAGCCGAACATGTACACTATATGTGTAAAAAATTCCAAATAAAAAAAATTGATTTTTTGGTCCGGCTAGACTATAATACCCCCTTAAGTACAGACCCAGCAGTTACGTATGAAATATGTCGGCTAAATACCCTCAACGACTCTGTTGACATGCGGCCATTTTTTTACCGAAGTTTTTCATAATACTTTCTCGTATATGCGGCTCTATTTCAGATTATTTGTCCAATTTTCCCATTTAACCCTGGAATCATAGCAAGTTTGTTGACATACACACTTTCCTTCAAATAGCCTCAGAGTAAAAAGTCTAATGGGGTTAGATCACAAAATAGCGGTGGCTACGTGTTCAGATGCCAACTGTACAAATGCAAACTTTCTAAGTTTATAGAACGCAAACAGTGTGCAATTCATATCCTAAGGTTTAATTTGGATCACCCTATAGAGTAAAATTGAAGAAAGAAAGGATTTTTGAAATTAGGCGTCGTAGAAAATCTTTATCCAATGTTGTAAAGAACAACTTGAAACAACAACACCTCAGTATGTAACGGATAATTTAATTGATTAGTAGAATAGAAGATGGCACTGTGATAGGGTAAAGAAAATCATTTCCGCTAACCTGTGAGAATTTTCCGGTGAATGTGTCTTTGGATGCTTTAAGACTCCTCGTGATGAGCATCAGCAGAATCGAGTACGAGGAGCGACATAAAAATCACATCGCGTTACACATCTCATGCGGGATTACCCGGCCATGTTTGATGGCCGCTTTAAATTAAGATTAGCTCCTCGGGGGGATATCGCAGCGGGTCCATCAGTTGGGCTCGGGCCGGGCAAGAAGAAATAATAAGCGGCCGGCGCTGGTGGGTATTCATCGGGCCGTCGATGAGTAGTCGCCATAAAAATGATGTACGCGGCAATATCCGCGCGGCCGGCATTACCTGGAATTATGGGGTCCGCGCTATTACGCGGCCGATTTACATGTTAATGATCGCCGCTGCGTGCACTAATTACCGCATAAATATGCGGCGTATTGATTTTATAAAGTCTAAATTTTAATTTGGTCGGCTCGCTTTGTGCGCCGGCGAGCGGCCGCTCCGGTGCCAGAGTGCCGGAGCGCCGAGAGCCCGTCCGGGGCTAGTTATGCTGAATATTGTTGGCGGCGGATCGCATTAGTGCCCGCATGTCTCGGGCAGCGTCTTAGTGCACTCGGCCAGCAGGTTGGCGGCCCTGCGCGGCCCGCGCCGCCGCCCCGGCCCGGCCACGCTCCACCTGGCGCGCTCTTCCCATTACTGCGTTATTGTACTCTCTGCCAATAAATAATATTCTTTATATGACGGAGGTTCCCGGGCCGGCTCACAGGAATGCCGCTGCTTTAAATACGCATTTTTTCGGCTTTCAATTATCCTCGGTCGGATTTCGGAGATTCTAATTAAGCCCATCTGTTCCTTAATTGTGATGTTCGGCGTCGTTTTCATTTTTTGGGAATAACTCATCCCGGACTTAATTGTTTTCGGAGTCCGGACGATATTTAGGGGATCGGCCTGCGCCGTTAATGGCCGCTCCGTGGAAGGTCCATCACGCTGCGGCCTGCAACACGAAAAAGTCTCGAAGGGGTAGGGCTGGTGCAGACAAGATGTCCGACTATCGGCAAATTTCATTTTTGAACCAATATGTATGTACGCTCCGCGCAAAATGAATTCGACTAGATACATAAATGGAATTTTTCATCCGTCTTCCCTCGAATTTTTGCATTTTTGGGACATTACCAAAAAATTACGGTAAGTTTAGACAAAATATTTATTTTATTTTTTAATATTCATTACTTATGTACACTTAAAATATAATGTTTACATACATTCACATAGTTGTCGTTTGAGTTTTATGCTGTACGGTCGTATGCCGTGCGCTATGACCTCAAGTGACGAAAATAAGCTTGACCGCGAGGTTACTATTATATCAGTTTAATACAAAAATTCCCTTCGATATACTATAAATAAAGTTTAATATTGAGAGGGCCGACATGGCCTTCTTTCCACAATCTGGAGGACATCAACTGCCTTCTATTACACCACAACAAATGCCAATGATGTCTCAAGAGCAAGCTCAGATGTACAACGCAGAACTGCAACAAACCCCAGGTAATCTCCTATTCCAACCGCAACCAACTTTTTACTACCAGCCTAATCAACAACCGCAATACTACACAGAAAATAACACATTTTTATCCCAAACAAACCCAAATAATAGCTGGACAACAATTACGCACAAAAGAAGCAAACCCTCACACAATGATGAAAAATTAAAAACGAAAGAAAATAAAAAAAAGAAGACAATGAAGACATAACAACTATCAAAAACAGTCAAAAACCTCCCCCAATTTTTGTTAACGGTGTTAAAAATATAACCCCCCTCATCCAGCTTCTGAATCAAGTAGCTAATCAGCAGTACGCAGTTAAAGTTCTAGCTAATGATCAAGTCAAAGTCCAACCCAAATCTCCTGGTCACTATAGACTAATCGTTAAAGCCCTATCTGAAAAAAATACTGAATTTCACACTTACAAACTAAAAGAAGAAAGAAGTTACCGAGTAGTACGAAAAACATGCACTTCTCTGTTAATACAGAGGAAATTAAAGCTGAAATAGAGAAACTAAATCATACGGTAGTAAACATTTGGAATATCAAACATTACAGAACAAAATTACCTCTGTCAATGTTCTTCATACATCATAAACCAGCCCAGAACAATAAGGATATCTTTAACACAGAATTTTTACAACAATGTACAATTAGATTTGAACCACCCAAACAAAAATGAGACACTCCACGGTGCGCAAAATGCCAAAGATACGGTCACACAAAAAACTTTTGTTATCAAAAACCAAGGTGCGTAAAATGTGCTGGCGACCATGCAACAGAACAATGGCACCGTAAAGAGACGTCTCGAGATGTCAGATGCGTATTATGTAGCGCGAATCACCCTGCAAACTACAAGGGATGCGAGGTCTATAAACAGATACAAAAACAAAAATTTTCACCATTAAGATTAAAACGGTATACTCCCCCAGCCCCATTAAGGCACTTTCAACAAGCCCAGCCAGGTCGGTCCTACAGCCAAGCAATGAAACAAACTTACATCCCTGAAAATTTAACACAGAGGTCAAACCCAATTCAATTAAGCCTAACACAACCAACAAACGATATGCAAGACATGGAGGCCATGATGACTAGATTAATGGAGCAAATGTCCACCATATTAAACTTGCTGACTTCATTACTCAATAAAAAAGACTAATGGCTAAACATCTTAAACTAGCGCTATGGAATGCCAATGGGTTGTCACAACACATTGATGAACTAAAAACATTTTTAACTAGCCACAACATAGATATCATTTCAGAAACTCTTTTTACCGATCGCAGTTATTTAAAAATACCCAATTACTCAATCTATGATACTAAGCATCCAAGTGAAGCCCTCGTGGAGGTACTGCAATTATCATCAAAAATTCAATAAAACACCACGAAACAAGCAAATACTCTGAAGTTTTTATACAAGCAACCAGTGTATCATTTGACGACTGGATTGGCCCTCTCACTATCTCATCAGTATACTGTTCTCCAAGACACGCTATCAAGAAGGAACATTTTCAACAGTTTTATAATACATTACGTAATCGTTTTCTTGCAGGAGGTGATTATAACGCAAAAAACACACAGTGGGGCTCCAGATTGACAACCCCAAAAGGAAAGAGCTTATGAAGGCTATCGAAAGCAATAATTTAAATTGCTTATCCACTGGTCAACCTACTTACTGGCCGACAGACACAAACAAGATACCTGACCTCATAGATTTTTGTGTAATAAAAGGCATACCCCTTAATAACATACAAAAAGAATCTTGCCTGAATTTATCTTCAGACCATTCGCCTATCACATTGATTCCCAAAGTGGTCCAGGTGGACCCCAGGGGTCCACGGGAAACTTGACGGGGGTCTACGTTGGCGTGACAAAATTGGGGTTCACAATTCGTAAGCGGTGGGTGGTCCACGAAAATTTATCTGGTTTCGATAGTGAAGAACTAAAATGTTGGCTTGAGTTCACCTATCAATGTAGGCAGATAATATTTTAAGAAGCTCAGCGACTGTTACTTGTAAAAACTTGCATATTCCATATTCAGTACAACCTGTCGAGACTTGCAAAGCGCTGCCGCTGTAGCCATCCGCAATGCTTCTTCAGACGTGCAAAGGGACGAAGTGCGACTTGTGGTGTGTGTGCTTGCAATCTTGCACGAACTTGTTTGATTCTTCACCAATATAAATACCATTCCCACGGATAAACGTTATTCATTTGTTTCCCGAATTTCGAAAAGAAAAGTAAAGTAAAGTGAATCGATGTTAGTGTTTGCCACTGTAGGAAAAGTAAGTACTTACCTCCTCCTATTTGTTATACATACTTTTATTTTATTTATTATTTATCTATTTATTTTACAATTTATTGTACACGTAAGTAAACAAAAATGGACAAATTACAAAAAATACGTAGGTACAAAGGTGAGGCTTATTCCTAAAAGAAATCTCTTCCAACCCACCTGCGATAGGAGATATATTTATGTTGTAATAAGTATATTTGTAATGTTTGGTGTAGTAGTTACATATTAAAATTAAATACTGAACAGAGCCATTATTAGATACTTCCATAAAAGAACAGAAAGCCGAGAAAGGTTGAACTTCTTGTCCCTACTTTATTAGTAATTTTTTTATTACCCGACTGTGTGGTGGTTCATTAATAATTAAATATATAATAATTCATAAATTGTACGTGTCTTTATATACTACATACTCGTAACGTGCATCACAGTAATAAATAAATAATTTTCTATCGAATTTACAGAAATATATCAAAATATAATTAATGAAAAAATGTTCTACATTACATTAAAATCGGTTTAGCCGTTTTCATAAAACTCAATTATTAATCTTAGCGATTTATTGCTTTTAATAATTAGAATCAGTTTGCCGCCGGTACTTTGTTTATTTCATTGCAATAATCAATTAATCCTGTTAAAATAGCCATATCCTGTTAAGTAAGACCACCTTAAGATTACTACAACAAAGTTTTTTTTTTATTTACAGGTAGGTAACTGATACGAAACGGCTGAATTTAAGAAGAAATGTCGACAGTGCAGTGTTGATTATTTAAAATTTGGTTTTCTTCCATCAAAGACAGACAAGCGATTGCCCATATGCCTTTTATGCAACAAATTTTTGAGCAATGACTTTATGAAACCATCGAAGCTCGAAGATCATCTAAGAAGGTGTCATCCTGATAAAATAGGTAAAGATTTAAAATATTTTCAAACATTGAAGGAAAAATATGAAGAGGCCCACCGTGCACAGTATGTTCGCTTCAGCGTCGGAAAGTAACGATGATGGCTTGCGGGCACCTTACAATATCTCACTACTTATAGCGAAATCTGGAAAATCGCATACCATTGGAGAACAGTTAATTTTATCCGCTGTTGAAGAGGTTTTAAAAACTGTTCTGCACAAATCTCCATTTGACATACTCAAAAGAATTCCTTTGAGTAACAACACTGTACAAAGACGTATTGATGAAATGAGCTCTAATATTGAAAGTTTCTTGTGTAATTATTTGCAAACAACTAATTTTTCTATTCAACTGGACTAGTCAACTTTACCTGGTAATGAAGCAAAACATTATTATTGGCATATGTTCGATTTGTTATGGACGAAGAAATTCACGAAAACTTTGGAGACGGACACTAAAGGTGAATCAATATTTAATGTCCTGAGTGATTTTTTTACGGAAAAATCGATTCCATTCACAAACGTTATTTCGGTGGCAACAGATGGAGCTCCTGCCATGGCCGGGCGATGTAGTGGGTTTATAAGCCATCTTAAAAGATTTATACCAGAGGTAACTGCAATTCACTGTGTCATCCACCGACAACACCTAGTAGCGAAGAATTTGAGTGCTAAATTGCACCAATCACTTCAATTTGTGATTAATGCAGTTAACAAAATAAGAAGCAATGCATAGAATACGCGTTTATTTGCACAATTGTGCGATGAAAATGATGAAAACTTCCAACGATTGCTCTTACATACTGAAGTACGCTGATTGTCGAAAGGTGCATGTTTAACAAAGATTTTTCTCACTTTTTGAATCAGTTTTAGAGTTTTTGGAAAGTAAAGATCCAGATTTAAAAGAAAACCTGATCAATTTGAAAGCAGACATCGCGTATTTGACAGATTTGTTCAAAAAATTTAATGACATTAACTTACAATTACAAGGGGGCGTCTTGAATTTAATAAAAACAAAGGGTGTAATTTCAGCTTTTCCCAGATTTCAAACTTGTCACAGGTAGAATGCCTTGATGAGGATATTCACACATACGTTCAACATTTAATTGCCCTGCATGATGACTTTAAAATCAAATTTGAAGATATTCTGACGATGGAAATACCACCCTAGATCATAAATTCACTTGATGAAACGGAAGTGGAGAATGTGATATTACAAGAGGAGCTAGCTACTCGAGCTTAGCACTAATGAGGAACTGAAGGTGAAATTTAAAAGAGCGTATCAAACATTTTGGCTGCAGGCAGTAATACCCGAAAAATATTCTGGACTGTGGGGAATTGCGAGAAAGCTTTTGATAGCGTTTCCCTCGTTATATCTTGTCGAGAAAAGTTTTAGTGTCGTTACAAACCTTTTAACAAAAAAAGGAACAGATTGAATATCACAGAACGGGGAGATTTGCGGTTATTCCTAACAAAACTGAAGCCAAATATTGATAATTTGCTGTCAATCCATCAAGTACATCCCTCCCACTAAAATTATGACTATTTTGTGATTGTCATTGTAGAAGTTACGTTACGTTATTAATATTTTATTTTAATTATATTACATATATCATATCATATTACAATGTAATATGATAACAATAATAATTAATTGTGTAATAATTACATATTTGAATAAATACAACACAAGGAAATATACTATTTTTTTTTATTTTTATCACTCTAAATTCTTCTAAATAAAATATGTGAGAATTGATTGGTTTCTTGTGTTGTGGGTAGATGTCAAAGGAGTAAAGTAGGGTGGAATGACTTTTTTGATTGGCTAACTTTACTTTTTTGACATCCACTCACAGCACAATCAATTAATTAATTAACCAATAACTTAGTCGCAACGCAAATTTCCTCAGTTAGATCTAATCTTCACATTTTTTTTCGAGCTCTGGGAATATGGTAGAAATGTAGCTGCAGGGGGTCCACCGGAACCAGCAAAACTTTCAAAGTGGTCTATGAGAAAAAAAAGTTTGGGAGCCTCTGGCTATCATAATAAAGATAACCACCGGTATAATAAAAAGAGCAAAACAACTGTCACTAAATAATAAGCCCACTAACTAGGAGGAATTCAAACGATCGGTGGACTTTAACATAGACCTAAAGATACCTTTAAAAGACAGTAAGGACAACAAAGAAGCAATGGAGCAGTTCAATCAGGTAGTACAACAAGCAGTCTGAAAATCAACACCACCAACCTACGACAAGAAAAAATTGCAAGACTATCCCATGATAATAAAGCAAAAAATCACCGAAAAGAAAAATCAGAAGACAATGGCAAAACAGAAGAACACCCGAAAATAAAAAGTCTCCTTAACAGAGCAACACGACAACTCAAAGAACTGATAAATAATAATAAAAACCAAGAAATACAAGACTACTTTGAACACCTAACACCAACTGAAGCTAGCGACTACTCGCTGTGGAAGACTACAAGAAAGCTAAAACAACCAAAGGAAATACAACCACCAATCAAAACATTCTAAAACGGATGGGCCAGAAGCAATAAAGAAAAGGCAATAACCTTTGCTGAACATCTAACTAAAGTTTTTCAACCTAACCCGCTAGAACTCGATCAAGACGATGACAAAGAAATTCAACAGTATTTGGAATCACTTTACCAGCTTGAATATTCTATTAAGCCTTTCAAAATCAAAGAAATAGAAAAAAGCATTAGAACCAATTTAAACCCTAAAAAAGTCCTTGATTACGATCTGATTACCGGCAAAATACTAAAAGAACTTCTACAAAAGGGAATCAAAAGCATAACGCAAATATTCAACGCAATTCTGAGCACTGTTCACTTCCGAGACCAATGGAAGGTTGCCTTAATGATACTTATCCCAAAACCTGGAAAGCCAATAGAAGAGCCAACATCGTACAGCCCTATCAGCCTATTACCTGTCCTTTCAAAAGTTTTTGAAATGCTATTATCAGAAAGATTAAAGTCATTCTTGAACGAAAACAATGTCATCCCCGATCACAAGTTTGGATTCAGACAAAAACACGCGACAACTGAACAGGTCCACAGAGCTACGAAGAAGATAAGACAGGATCTGGAAGATCACAAATACTACTCGGCCGCCTTTATAGATGTTGGCAAGGTGTGGCATACGGGGATAATGTTCAAACTACGAAAAATATTTTCTTTTAACTATTTCCTTATCCTTCAATCATATCTGCAAAATCGACACTTTCTTGTTAAACAGCAAGATGAACACACAAAACTGTATTCAACTACATCTGGTATCCCTCAAGGTAGTGTCCTGGGCCCCATCTTGTACCTTATATACAACGCCGATCTTCCTACCACGCAAGACGTATTAACGGCAACGTTTGCTGACGATGCTGCCATACTAGCTTCGCATACAAACCCGCAAGTAGCGTCCCAAACTCTCCAAAATAGCTTGGATGAAATACAACACTAGCTAGCTAAGTGGAGAATAAAAACCAATACAGCTAAGTCAGTTCATATTACATTTACTACTAGAAAAGAAACGTGTCCACCGGTCCACCCAAACAATCGTCAACTACCACAAGTAAACGAAGTCGAATACCTAGGGATGCATCTAGACAGAAGGCTAAATTGGCGCAACCACATATTTACTAAAAGGAAACAACTAGGTCTAAAATTGAAAAAACTATACTGGATAATAGGCAGAAAATCCAAGCTGACACTTAAAAATAAACTGTTAGTCTATAAAGCCATTCTAAAGCCTATATGGACGTACGGAATTCAACTGTGGGGAGCAGCTTCAAATTCAAACAATGAAATACTGGCACGATTTCAATCAAAAGTGCTACGCTTAATAACCGATGCCCCCTGGTACGCACCAAACAACGTTATTAGAAGTGATCTCAACATATCCACAGTTAAGGATGAAATAAGACAATTTAATGTTAAATATGGTGACAGATTAAACTCACATCCAAATACACTAGCAATAGATCTTATGAGCCAACCAATTAGAAATAGAAGGCTTAAACGCTTTACGCCAAACGACCTAGTAGATAGGTACTGAGCTTACTGTAATTAGTATATAAGTTAGTTAAGGATAGATTTAAGTTGCCAACACAACTAAGCAATTGCTTATTATACAAGGGGGATTACTAATGAGTGGTCTCCAGCATATCAATATTTTATATGAACGCCTACAGTTTTGATTATTGTATACAAATGTACAGATTTCAAAATAAACAGGAGCTAACTAAAAATAAGACATACATTTACAAAATAGAAATAAATGTCCTTTTATTTAAAGAAAAAAAAACATTTTTTCTGGTTTTAGAATTAGTGACCTTCTGGACTACGTCATCAAAAGAAAGACTCTACAGAAACTCACTCAATAAATAAAAATGCAAGATCCGTATTTTTTTATTATTTTTAACGTTAATTTCAAAAAGCTTTTACTCTCTTAAGAGCCGAAAAGAATCGTTCTTCAGTGCAGTTGGCAACTGTCATACTTATAATGTCAGTATTGGAAAAAGTAGACTTTATGTCTCTAGTTTAGTAATGCTAGCAATATTTGTTTCAAGTTGATAGAAATTTATGATTTCGTCTTCATTGCTTTTGAAAGTAGGGGCATAGCTTTCAATGACGTTTATTATACATGTAAATATGTATTTAAGGAGCAAAATTATGCTCATTATTATTTATTTCTTTTATTTTATTAAAAACTGATTTACTTATACTTTCTACTTTACAACTATATTACTGCTATTGTGACTCTGGTAGATCATGATATGTTGATATGCATATTGAATGAAATGGATTAATAGGTAGATATTTGCCAATATATATGCAAAATATGGACATATTAAACATCTATGAAATATGTAAAAATTTGGTGTAATTATATCTATTTCAATATAATAATATGCGGATCTATCTGTTGCGTAATTTTGTAAATATCTTATAAACCTATAAATAACCTTGTATTATTTACTTTACAAATAATAAATTACCCTGGAGGACTACATCACATACAAGATTACTTTATACAGCATTTGTTTAGTTAAGTTCCATGTCAACTGTCTGAATGACAAAAAGTAAATGTTAAAAAGTTCAATGTCAAAAGTCAGTGTAAAAATATTAATGGAAGTAAAACCAATTAACAAAAATCAAAAAGTGTTTTTAAAAAACTGTAGTGATTAATGTATGGTCCTAAACCGAGCGGATTAGTATTAAAGTTGTGTAAGTAAGTAGTGAAAGCAATTGACAGTGAAAACTAAAACTAGTGAATAAGTTCGTAACTTTGTTGTTGGGTGTACTAAATGCAAAATATCACCTTACTTGTGAATTTCGTGATAATTATTATATATTTTTTGGACATTGACTATGGCGGAAACACAAAATTTTGTCTTATTGTGTGATTATTCGTCAACAATTATAAAATTCCAAACACAAAAAAGTGTGCTAAAGTAAAAATTACTAGAGGGTACCTAGATACGAGGATGGACACATTAAATGAACATTGGTTAAGTTTTGTAAAAAGTTATAACTTTATTATTGTAGCAATTGTGGCAAACCAAAAGGAAGGTTCGGAATCTTTGGATGTTGAAGAATGTTATAATAATACTGAGGAGGCATATCTGGAGCTGAAAATGTTAATTAAATATTACATGTATGAGTTTAATAAACAAGAAAAATTTGATCTGAGAACTTCTTGTTCGAATTCAAATACTATCCAAGTTTTAGACCGAAGCTTCCACCTATACCATTACCCACGTTCTCTGGTGACTAAAATCAATGGATGAGTTTTAGAGACTTGTTTACCTCTCTTATCTATAATGAGAGTACCCTGTCCAAAATAGAAAAGCATCATTATCTAAAAGATAATCTTTTTGGTAAATCAGAACAGTTAGTTACTTAGGAATTATTCATTAACAGAACGGAATTATGATAATGCATGAAAAAAGCTCTAAGAAAGATATGAGAACAAGCATGTTATTATGAATACTATTTTAATTCGTTCATTCAGTCAACGAGGATTAAACTCAGAATCTGCAAAAGGTATTAAAGATATTTTAGATACAACTAGCCAAAACCTCACATCACTAAAAAATTTAGAAATAGATATTAGTTTATGGGATGCGATTATTGTTCACATATTAGTCTCTAAGTTAGACATTGAAGATTACAAACTTTGGGAACAATCTCTTGAAAACTCTACAGAAATTCCAACTTATGAGCAATTTCACTTTTCTTGAAACAAGATTTAAAACTTTGGAAATTATTAACTTTATACAAACCAAAGAGCCACAAAGAAAGGAAATATTTAAACCTAACCACGTACCCAAAATTTTCTACTGTCAAAAGTTTTGAAACAAAAGTTGACACGACTTACACATGCTGTTCACAGAATCACTATGTTTGCTACTGTAAAGATTTTGCCTCACTAACTGTCTCAGAACGTCAAGATTTCATCAAACAGAATAATATATGTTTCAACTGCCTTGTTAAGGGTCACTCGGTGAATAGATGCCGTCAAAGTACGACGTGCAAGAAATGTGGTTGTAGACATCACACCTTGCTCCACTACACAATCTCTAACAAGACAAATGAAGAAGCTGAAAAGGAAAAGAAAAATCCATAGATACTCCATCTTCTTCATATTGTAATCTCGGCATTAGTCTGAAAGCAATAAGCAACGATGATCATGTTATTTTAGCTACTGCTATAATTAATGTTGAAGCGAAGAATCGTGATACTTACAAATTAAGATCTCTTGTTGACTAAGGCTACAGGAATTTTCAACGAACTTAAAAAGTTCGTTAGTGAATTCTATATGTCTGTCGGTCTGTCGGTCTGTCTGTCGCTGTCACAAAATTATGGATTTTTTTAAATTTTAAAATGAATTCTTATAGAAAATCGAAATCAAAAAGTTTCTATCTTGAATAGTTTTCGAGATATTCGACTTCGAATTTCGGGAAAATTTTCGACATTACGATTTTAAATGTGATTCTTATAGGAAATTTTACGCTGAATTCGAAAATTAAGTCGAAAAAATTCTATGTCGAATAATTTTCCAGATATTCGATTTCGAATTTTCCCGAAATTCGAAATCGAAATCGAAAGGTTTTTTTAAGTTCGTTCTGTGATTGCTTACAAAGCAATCTCTTCGCCGGCCCCATGTTTTATATCTGAAGCACCTTCACAACTGTTGAATCTTGATCGTACTCCAATCATCGGAAAAATCTCTGGTATTTCTAACACATCAGCAGTAACTACAAAATCGATGGTTACTCTCACAATACGGTCCACAAAGAATTATTTACTACAATTTGAAGTCAACACTTATGTACTAAAGAAATTCACCTCACTGTTGCCTTCACGTGAATTCTCACAAGACACTTGGCCTTTATCTATGCAGTTAGATCTTGCCGATCCTAACTACCACAAGCCAGATTCTATTGATGTTTTTCTGGCTGCCGACGTGCATGCTCACATAATACTTGATGGTTTATACCGATATGATTCTCTTGTTGCACTTACCTCTTGTCGCGGTTGGTTGATATCAGGGAGAATTTCACAAACTCATGCTACTGCACAACACAATACCCTAGTTACTTACACTAAGCTCGAAGTAGGTCAGTTGATTGGGACGATTTTGGGAAGTTGAAAACTTAAAAAATCTATGACAAATTTTAAAATACAATGTGAAAAACATTTCAAGAATACTCACACTCATAACGATGACGGACGATATCTCGTGCGACTACCTTTCAGAGATGATCCTCCCACAAACCTTGGTGACTCCAAACATCTTGCTGTCAGTCGTTTGCATCAAATGGAGAAGCGATTTAGAAAAATCAGACTTTAAGAAAAAATGCGACAAATTTATGGAGCGATATAAATATTATGGTCATAGGATAAAAGTACCTGAAAGAGAAATGAGTACTATATCACAACCATATTACTTACCTCACCACGCTGTCTTTAGGCCGACGAGCTTAAGTACGAGGCTCAGGCTAGTTTTCGACGAAAGTGCTGCACCTGAAAAAGGAAATTTATTAAATCATGTACTACTGATTGGATATTCACTGCAACAAGATATTAAAGATTTAATTACTAGATGGAAACAACACAAATACTGCTTGGTTGCTGATATCCAAAAGATGTCTAGACAGATCCTGACATCTAAAGAAGATCTTGACTACCAGAGAATCTTGTGGCGAGAGTCGTCTGCACAACCCATACAAGAGTACTTACTATTCACCGTCACTTATGGGACATCTTGCGCTTCGTATTTGGCTATACGTACAATTCGTTAACTGGCTGAAGATAAACGAGAACAGTTCCCCTTGAAAGTGAGCTGTTAAAAACGGATATGTACACTGATGATCTAATAACAGGTGCGTATACTAAAAAAGATGTTGTATATCTACAAAGGAGAATAACGGAATTGTTAGCTCGCGGTTGTTTTTTGTTACATAAATGGGCATTCAATAGTGAATTTGTGTTGCGTAATATTCCAGACAACGATAAAGAATTACAAGGTGCAGTGAATACAAAAATAGAAGATACTATGAAAACATTAGGTATTACATGGAACTCTCAAACAGACAATTTTTAACTTAAATTCGAGTTTTATCCATAAATGCTAAAACTTGTGACCCTTTAGGTTGGC
This sequence comes from Sinelater perroti, assembly GCA_036346155.1. NCBI lineage: Eukaryota > Metazoa > Arthropoda > Insecta > Coleoptera > Elateridae > Sinelater > Sinelater perroti. The sequence continues at coordinate 2,671,835 of JARFIY010000359.1, forward strand.
CAACACCAGGTGTTATTTTACTTAAAATCTTTATGCAAAAACTGTGGTTAGCTAATCGTACATCAGAAATATTATCTCTTATTCAAGTTTATCAATGGCATCATGTTAGTTCAACAAGTAATCCAGATAATTTGGCGTCTCGAGATACATATCCAGCGAATTTGCGACAGTCGGAACTATGGTGGAGTAGCCCACAATTTTTGCGCGACGATAAAGCTATTATTCATCCTAAAATTGTAATTTCTGAAAATGTGTTAGAAGCAAAACTTAAAATTAAATCATATGTGCATGTTGCGATTTCTTATTTAAAACTATTCTCCACTCTTACCAAATTAATACATGTTACTGCTTACTGTTTAAGATTTATAAATTGTAAAAATAACATTGCAAATATTCCTGTGAATGAACCTAGTTACCTCACAGTTGATGAATTAAAAATTGCTTTAAATATATATGATTATCACAATCTATCTCCTTTGAAAATGAGATTACATTGCTTTCCCAAAGTAACCATGTTCATAAAACTAATAAGATATATGTGCTTAATCCTTATCTAGATAATGACAATATTAGTCGTCTTGGCGGTAAACTTCTACATGCAGCGATATCAAAAAACATGAAAAATCCTATTATTTTGGGGTATAACTATCCTTTCTCGAGATTAATTGTTTCCGACGCTCATTTGATTCCCTGCATGGAGGAAATCAACTTATCCTTAATTACATTAGACAAAAGTATTGGATCATTTGCGTTAAAACTATAACAAATGTATTTCCTGTTTTAAACAGAAGTCTGTACCACCTGTGCAATTTATGGGAAGCATATCTGACTTCAGAGTCAAGCTTAGTCGTACTTTTCTCACAAGTGGTGTAGACTTTGCTGGACCATTTACTATGAAACCGTATTTAGGTCGCTGTAAAAGGACAAGTAAGGTTTACATTTGTCTATTTGTGTGTACCAAAGTAGTAACAAAAGTCACTCACCTGGAGTTGGTTACAGATTTTACAACAGCTGCTTTTTAGCTGCTTTTCACCGGTTCACTGCCCGACGTGGTCACTGCAAGGGAATTTGGAGCGATCGTGGGACTAATTTTGTAAGCGCGTCTTGAGAATTAAATCTTGCGTTTCGAAATTCGAAATATCAGGTAGCTACTGAGGTTGCTGAATTGCTTGCCAACGATCATACAATTTGAAATTTTATCCCTCCTAGTAACCCCCACTTTGGTGGTCTTTGGGAGCCTGGGGTGAAAACTGTCAAAGGTCACTTAAAGCGTGTCATAGGACACACGGCTATGACATACGAAGAATTTTACAGTCTCTTGACTCAGGTCAAGATTTGTATCAATTCTCGCCCTATTACGTTAATGAATACTTCTCTGGATGAACCTCCGTTAACTGGCACATTTATTGGTAGGGAAACCTTTGATTGGTGTACTCAAACAGTACCCAACAGACTTAAAGCTTAATCAGTTTAATAGACGACATATGATACAACGTATGTTTAATGTTTGTGGCAAAGGTGGCAATGTGAGTATTCCACAATACTGCAGTCGTGCTAGTCAAGTAATTAGATTGCAATATAGAGACAAGGTCTTTAAGAGACTAATTGCTAAGATATGTCCATTGTCCCTGGATTTTCCTGATGATTAACTATTGATTAGTACTTACGTTTGTAATGCAAGGACTACATCAGTTCTTAGGTGGCGAAATGTTTAGTTAAGTTCCATATAAACTGTTAGAATGACAGAAAAGTAAATGTCAAAAGTGAATGTAAAAATATTAATGGAAGTAAAACCAATTAACAGAAATCAAAAAGTGTTTTTAATAAACTGTAGTGATTAATTACTATTGATAAAAATATATATTAAACAGATTAACTTACATATAATTTTTTAATAAGGCTTTGACTTGCAATACACTTGTTAAACTTCTTTCTTAAATTTTGATATGCTTAGGACTTCTGCTTCCTGAATTGTTGTGTTAACATTATATATAGAAATTGCACTTGACATGCAACCTTCACTAATATAAAATTAACATATTTTTAGTACGTATCTTAGTTTGACTTAAACGCTTTTAATGTGATTTTTTTATGGTTAGTTTACCTATACTCTTATCTTTTGGATATGGAATGTCAATGACTTGCAAAACCGACTTAATGGCTACAAGTACTGCCACATTCACCAGGTTTACTAAGTATTCAGCAGTAATAATAAAATAATCTGATATTCAACTATCTTTCTTAACGCTTCTGCATTCTTTGTTTTAGTAGAAGAATTTACTCTGAAATAAATCGTATTAGTTTAGACTAAAGGACGAAGTAAAATTAAAATATTACCTGTTTTCCTACATGTTCCTTCAATATTTTTAACCACACTGCCCCAATCCCATTATAAATATTTCAGTATGTCTTTTGAACATTTCGTTAATCACAACATTAAAGACTGAACGAATTATCAAAACAAGACTATCTTTTCTTGCCACACAAATAACTAAGTAAAAATGATTTTGCCTTTCACAGCTTTTGTTTATAGTTGTTTTTTTTAACTGACTTCAACCACGTTCCTGATGATCTTTATCTTCTATTTCATCCTTTGGTGTCGAACTCACAATTTTTTTGCTATTTTTATTATCGCCAGAGTGGTCTAAGCGGTTGAGGAGCGGGCTGCAATGCGGACAGACCCGGGTTCCATTTACGGAGCTCTCTAATGCCTGGCGGGTGGCCTACTCAGTCACTGAAAATAATTGAATACCTGCATTCACCTCGAGCAAGGGGTAATAATGGCGGTCGTCTAAGGCGCGGTGCAGTAAAGTCATACGAGAGCCTTAATCACTTAGTTCGCAAACAGTGCTCCCACGCGGGGCTTTAGAGCTTTACCTCATTACCACATTATTAGTATACATTCGTCCGAGTTTGGCATTCTTATCTTCTTTGTCAATACCTTTATTAATTTTTAAAAATGCTGCTGAATGCATATCTTCATCAGGGATTGTTTTATCTAAATCAGAAGCATATTTTTCTAATAGCTGATTTGTACCCTGACGTAGACTGTTATTTTATATTTGAGGGATTTTCCATAGAAATTCGAAATTCTTATGTATTTCTGTATAGATTGTTTTTGAATACTAAGTTGAGCGTCAGACAATCAATTGCGACAAAATTTGTTTATATCATCAAAGACTATTGTCCAAAAAACTAATTTTTATCTTTGTTTTCACTAAAAGGAACTTTTGGCTTTTTTGTAAACCTTAGTTTACACATCAATTTTGCTTTGAATTCTAATCTTAAAACTCATCTTCGTTTCGAACAGTGTTTATAAAGGCTTCTATAGCATTAACCTTTGTTGTGTCTGTACTTTTTCCTTCAAGTCTTTCATTTGTTTTCCAAGACTTTACAAGTATATTGTTCCAGAAACATACTATTAATGTCATTTTTAATAACACATTTGTTTTATAATATGCGTCCTTAGTCTGTGATACCTATCATGAATAATGTGTCAAAGCAGCAAGATTCTTCTGATACGATTTATATAATGCTTGACTGACATCAGAACTAGTATGCTACCGAGTTGCAGACAAAGTTTTTAAAGATAAGAAGTTCTATTTAAGGTAAGGCTGCAAGATATTACAATTTTTGGTTAAAGAACTAAAAAAGAGATAGATTTATTGTTCTAAAAAGCAAATTCAACGGAGTACTTGCTGTTCTCCGCAGCTGCAGAGCCAACTAGTTCTAAAGTATATATGTGGCTAGAGAATTTACTTTTTTATTTACCCTGAACACTTTTGTAGCACCCAGGTAATTTGCTGACATTGTCGTAGCCCTATGCTCTACAGTTATTTCATTCAAGAACTACAAAATCGGCGGTCAACATTACAGTATTTGCCATTTCCTCACCTGTATGGCCACAGTTAGGAATAAACGTCAAAAATCGTGCAACAGCTATTTCCGTAGGTAACATATAGATGGTTAATCAGTGTGCGACATATTTGACGTTAAATCATTTAGAATCTCTTAAAACATTTCTATCTTAACTTGGTCCGTTAACAATATAATAAATTTATTGACAGTTATACTTGATAAGTATGAGGCTCTATTTCAAAATATTGCTGCGTGCTTGGCTATAAAAGAATTGGAATTCCAAATCAATTTTGCGCAGCCAAGAAAGAGGCAATTTCTTACAGAGCCTAATGTTTTATTATGGTCGTGAATTGAAAGTCTACAAGAAGCTAAAACTTCAACTACTCTTAAGAAAACATTTCACCGATACAATGCTATTTTGAAATCCACTCTTTGTAAAACTCGACTTCTACTAATAAACTTTGGATACAATTTTTATGTTCAGAATTGTTGTTATGATCGTTTATTATATGTTTATTTTTCCAATCATCAAACCTCTTAATTCCTAGCAATTAAGAGTTGATTTTGAATAAACCAACTAATTTCACTTGATGCGTTCTCTATGCAGTTCATTAACTTTTTATAAAACAACTGATTGATACAAAATAATTTTTGAGTGACATTTTAAAGTTAAATTCATAATTTTGTTGAATGCCATTATAGGCCACTAACTTAAGAAGTTCATCATTTACGTACCATAATGCCGAGTCATCACGTGATATAAACGGGTCTTTCTCTTTGAGCGTATTTTTAAAGCTCTGTAAGCTAGAAGTTTCTTGCAGCTGTACGCTTGATGTACTAAAATTTGGGCTTTAAAATCACTGAAGTCGCTGGCGACGATTGTTATTGCTGCGCACTACATGAGAAAAGGGTGTTTAGTTTTAGTATTTTCTTGACACAGTATCCCGCCGTTTAAAAGGCTTTTTGTTTATATG